>OV743432.1:1801451-6601451 GCA_928269145.1 Agriphila tristella | reverse complement strand
ACAAGATGAGCATAGAATCCGGTTTTGAAACTAGTTAACGCCTATACTTAGACCATTTTTTTGAACTAAATAAAATTTTTAGACATAGGATATATTTCGTCCTTTGAATATTTTTCGGTATTGATTTAACAAGAAATTGTTTCCATAGCAACATCACATTTGAAACATCAAAAGAAATAAAAAAAAATAAGAAGTTACTTTAGTGGTATACCGTGGTCCTACCAGTAGGTCAAATCGGTAGGTCCACGGGCCCTTAATGGTATTTAGCCCATCTGTCACAACACTACTAACGCGGCTGACCGACCGCTATGTTTCGTGCCCACGTTCTCATCGCCCCGCCCCGCCGCCGCTCCGCTGCCGCGCCGCCCCGCCACCGCTCGGCCGCCGCCACTTTCGTGTCCGGACACTAAGTGTCACAACACTATCAAAACACAATATAGGAGAACAAAGATGAAGTCGGAATTAAATCGAAAAATTAAATACGAAAATTACTTAATATAAAAATAGCATTGTGAATGCCTAAAATCAAAATTTTCAATAAAATACGAGTATACTCGCCGATGATGATGTGGACATGATGACGTTATTTAATATGTCTTTACGTTTACCAGTACACACGACAAACACTGTACAAACAATAATTCCCACTTTATGTACTGGCACATTATTTTATTAAATAATATTATTTTGTCCTGTAATATACGTCAAAATTTTATCAAATCTCAGAAAGCTTAAAGATAATTTACAACATCTCCAGGTTAAATAGGTCGTACATCTTTATAAATGAATCGAAATGAAATGTCCTGGAGAGCCCTCGGTAGCTTCTTCGATTCGTGATATATTGCTCGCGAACGATTTTCAATTCAGGAGGATTATTCGTAGCTTCCTTTGAGCCTAGGGTTATAGCACTATCGAGCAAATGTCTTTTGAGCAAATATTCTCGTTTGGGATAAAGTGATGCATCAGAATATATTCATCACTTTACCTTTTCAAGATTTGCTTTCAGATAAATCGCATCAATTTCAGAGCTCTTCATCTTACAATTTTCACACCACATTCAGTTACGTTCAAAGGGGTATGGGCACAAATGTATGGACTCTGGTCCTGGACTCAATAGATATAAATAGTATATCGTTAGAAAGGTATATTCTCATAGAGCACGAATATAGGTAAACGCCGCCGTTAAGCAACATTCATTGCTGACTGTACTATCCGAGATACTGAAAACACATACTTTTTAAGCCGATATCTCGAATCTGACAACAAATCCAAATATAAACCCATAATAGCTTTTTTCCCTCTTGAAAAGTCCTATCCATCGATGTACGATTCAAGTCTATTGGTCATAAGGACCAAAGTGCCCGAACCTCTTTGTTCTTAATTATAGTTTTTGTTTAGTTCTTCTATCTACAACGTGTTACAATATAACCGAATATGGTACAAAACAACTTTTACTGTGGGACCAACTCTGAAATCACGAAAGTCGTCACCACGTCCCATTGTAAAAGTTGTTCTGCTCGATGGACCCTCTCTACCATATTCGGCATAAGGGGTTATTTTGTAACACATTGTATAGTTTTGTTCACAGACCTAGGTCTGTGGCTTTGTTCTTCTATCTAACATTTTTAGTCGGTAACAGTTCAAAATATCTCATCCGACTCTTAAAAAGCTGTTTCCGTATTGACCATTTCTTTATTTCTAACGATAAACTCCCGTTTATTCGGCGTTCCCTTATCCTATTTGCGGGCAATTTGTCACGAGACATTCTCCCACAAGACCGGCAGAGACCATTTGTTTAGTCATTTACGTTTTTATATACCCCTCGTGTGGCGTCGCGGCTTCGTTAACGACATGGCGATTTCAAACGCTTTTCTGAAGTTAACGCCGCATGTGATCAGGGAAATAGCTTATTCTCCGTTTATTTGAAGACAACAAATTTGAGATACGAAAATAATTTCACTAGACACAAATTATTTTCGTTTATTTGTGTGAAAGTAAAACGGAAAATATAATAACGTTACAAAAGTTGTGCTCTATCTTCGTCCTACTGGTCACTTTGCATAAGTGAGGTCAATTGCGCAGACAGTCCCATACATTAATAAAACCGGCCAAGTGCGAGTCAGACGACGACGGGTTCCGAGCACGAAGGGTTCCGTACCAAAAACCGGCAAAAAAAAAACAGGTTTGTTGTATGCACTTAAATATCTGTTTTTAATATTTTTTGTTATAGCGGCAACAGAAATAAATAATCTGTGAAAACTTCATAATTGTCTAGCTGTCACGGTTCATGAGAAATTACGGTCAAGGTTAAATCTGAAATCATAAATATAATATGTATTTAGAAAAAAAACATGTTTTTCATAAAAAATATGAATATGCATTTCAGACAACGGGTGCCTAATTGCCTTTTCAAAATATTTTAATAGGATTTGAATTGTTCATTGTGAATGAATGTGAGTAGGACTAGGTACTTATGCTTACAGGCCCAGGGGCCCTATTTTTGAATCGCTCGGCTGGCGTCGAGCGCTCTTTTCTACTGATTTTCGTTCGACATCCCATACATTTGAGTCAAATGTCGAACGAAAATCAGTAGAAAAGAGCGCTCGACACCAGCCGAGCGATTCAAAAATAGGGCCCCAGGATGATCTCAACTTTTTTAATTTACAATTTACATGCAGAACAATAAACGTACTTTTTATTTCATTACTAGCTTCTGCCCGCGACTTCGTCCGCGTGGATATTAGAAAAAATCCTCAGGGAACCTGAACCAACCAGGATCGGTCCAGCCATTTTTACGCGATTAGGCGGGTCCCGTGGGTTTGCCGCGTGTGGCGGGCCTCGCACGAGGTTTCCCGTTCTCGTTCCGTTCCCGTTTCGTTCCGTTCCCGTCCCGTTCCCATTCCGTTACCTTTCCATTTTCGTGCCATTTCCGTACCGTTCCCGTCTAGTTCCCGTCCCTTTCCCGACCCGTTCTCGTCCCATTCCCGTCCCGTTCTCGTCCCATTCCCGTTCTGTTCCCTTTCGGTTCCCGTTCCGTTCCCTTTCCGTTCCCGTCTAGTTCCCGTCCCATTCTCGTCCCGTTCCCTACCCCGTTGCCGTGCCCGTTCCCGTTCCCATTCCGTTCCGATCCCGTTCCGTTCCCTTTCCGTTCCCGTCTCGTTCCCGTCTATTTCCCGACCCTTTCCCGTCTCGTTTACGTCCCGTTCACATCCCGTTCGCGTTCCGTTCCCATTCCGTTCCCGTTCCCGCCCCCGTTCCTGTCCCCGTCCCCGTTCCCGTCCTTGTTCCCGTTCCCGTCCCCTGGATGTGTATGTCCAGGTCCAGGTCCATGATGTTTCATGTCCACCGCGTTGGACTTCAAAATAAATCTCATTTTCGCAATCACCGTCCCATAAAACCTCAAGAACGACATCCATATCGATTTTCATGTTTACTCACCCCATTTACCCCCTAAGGGGTTGATTTTCAAAATCACAAAATTTATATTTGCCTATTTATTTTTAGACGTGCTCCTACGAAGTTTAAAGTTGTAATGTCTATTTTATATTATTTTTCCATACAAAATTTGAACCCCATTTACACCCCTTTAGGGGTTAAATCATGTCCTCCAAGTTGGACTTCAAAATAAATGTCATTTTTGTAATCGTCATTCCACAAAACCTCGATAACGACATCCATATCTATTTTTAGGTTTTTTGTTTTTTCCTTTTCACCCCCATTTCATCCCCTTAGTGGTTGCAATACTAACATAAACAATATACGTTGCGTTAGATTTCCATCCATGATCCTAAATTATAAATTTAGCGATTGTTACTTCGAAAATGAAGAATTTTCTTCTACACACAAATTCATCCTCCTTTTGACCCCTTCGGGGTAGAATTTTGAAAAACGCTGAGACACGTATTTATTAATTTTCAATCGTCACCCTAAATACAAAATTTTGAGATCCTAGCTTCAAAACTGAGGGACTTTCATACAAACTTTCATCCCTTATATTTTCATCCCCTAGGGATGGAATTTTCAAAAATCCTTAAATACTGGATACCTACACTGCTGTATAAGTATCTGTGTGCAAAATTTCAAGTCTCTAGGTCCAGTGGTTTAGGCTGTGCGTTGAATTGTCAGTCATTTTGGGTTTTTTTTGCCCCATTTACAACTTAAAGGGTTGATTTCCGGAAAACCACGAAACACGTGTTTACTTATTTGTCTTTAGAAGTACTCCTACGAAGTTTCAAGTCGAAATGTCTATTTAATATTTTTTTCCATACAAACTTTGAACCCCCATTTCACCCCTTTAGGGGTCGAATTTCCAAAAATCCTTTTTTAGTGGATGCCTTCATTGTATAAAGTATCTTTGTACAAAATTTCAAGTCTCTAGACCCAGCGGTTTGGGCTGTGCGTTGATATGTCAGTCACCCCTTCACTTTTATATAAGAGAAGATTCATATTTACATTACATTTTACTTTATCTCTATCTATAGAAATTAATCAGTATGAAAATCTATAGAACTGAAATCAAGTTAGCGAACTGTCAAAGCTACTATGGTACATGACCGACGTTCCAATAGTTTATGAGTGTATAAAGAATTATTAACACCCGTTAGATATTAATAAATAAATAAAATAAATATTGGACCACATCACCTAAATTGCTCCAATTCCAAAGTAAGTAGCTATAGCACTTGTGTTATGGAAATCAGAAACAACGGTGGTATGACAAACACCCAGACCTGAGACAATATTTAAAAGTTCATTTTCTTCATTGACCCAGCCGGGGATCGAACCCGGGACCTCAAGAGATGGTGACGCCTTGAAAACCGGCGTGCAAACCACTCGACCACGGAGGTCGTCGATATGATTAAAAATGTACAGCCATCTTCACTGCTTCAAATAATTAGCGAGTGATGACGTTGTGGCGAAGTAAACTGCATTAAATCAACTTAAGTGGTTATACATATATTGTTTAAAAATTTCAATGGTTGTTGACAGGAGCCTCAATAATAAACAGGTACTTACATGGTAAATCCCGACATAGTTTATTCTAATAAATCTTGAATGATTATTTGAATGGATCAATTATTCTTATTTTGACAAAGTATTTAAAGGATTATAAAGTTTACTTGGTATTTTTTATCACCAAAATGTTTCCAATTTTAGGAGCGTAATGAATAATAACTCGGTTAATATTATAATACGGAGGGAAAGGACCTTAAATACTGAAGATAGGAATTATTCCTGAAAGAAGACTTAGTTTTATTTTTAACTAGCGGGCGCCCGCGGTTTCACCCGATATACCCACGGGAACAGGTTCCCGTGAACAGGTTCCCGTGGGTATATTTTAATAAAAAGTATTCTATGTTTTAATCTACGCTGTCTACTATCTGTGTGCTAAATTTCAACTAAATCCGTTCAGTAGTTTCTGCGTGATTGCAGAATAAACAAACATCGAAACATCCAAACATCCAAACCTACAAACTTTCAATTCGATTAGTAGGATAATAATAGGAACTACTTTTTTTTTTATTTCACACGATATCATTAGTGCATTCCGCATACAATACATCATTATTAATTAAACATGGTCTTCCTTTTGTTTACGATGCGATGTTATTCGAGAAAAAATGATTCCAATTTGTAACCCTTTGTAAATGTAACCCTTTCGATCGGTATCGTAAAAATTAAAGTTTTTTTTTTCATATTTGTTGGGTTTGATTCCTGGTTAAGGCAGGCAATTTTTCAAATATCTTTGAATACAGTTCTAATTATTCTAAAAATCAAAATTAAGTATTTCAGAAAATATCCTACCTTTTATAATTAAGGTTATTTCCCTTTGTGTGTCAAAGTTTTGGGACACCTGTATAATATTATAGACTTCTGTTGAAACCATAGACAGAAAAATTTTCGCTGCGCTACCAACAAAGCGTGGAAAAGAGAAGTTAACATTATACAGACACGGTCTGTGAAAAAAAGAGACAAAGAATCAAGTGACAATGTGCCAACATTTTTTACAGTAAGAGCCCCTAGCGTCCTGTCTTGCAAATGAGCAATCCCAGTTTGTTTAAAATATTTGTTAATCCTTATTAGAATTTCAAATAAAGGTATCGTGGAGCCATGGTATCTTGTGCTCTAAGTAATCGTGATGTGATAAAAATAAACAATCCAAGTAATCACACTTTTCAAAGGGATTTTGCCACACATTTCTCTGAAACCAAATTTCGCTACATTTATTCGTTTATCGACGAAGAAAACAGTATGGAACATAGTTTATTAATTTCCTTTTCCATAATATACTTAGTCATATATATTTTATGTATGTAAGTCATATTTTACGTATCTCATATAAAATGTATACATTTGTTTTTCGGATCACCTGTTTATTGACATTGTTGTTCTTTGGCATTCTATTTCTATGGTTGAAACAATTTTTCACTGAATACGAGAGTATTTCAGAAAGCGACAAATCTCTAGTCTGGCTGATAGGTACGTGCTTGCCTGCACTTCAGTACTTACCATTCAAACCACAACTGAGGCTGTATAATCTGTATTCCCTTGTCTCTTGGGTCTGGGGAGACAAACTCCACAAAGGAAGCATCGTACAAGATAACGTACTGTCCGTTGGTATAGCATTCTGGCGGCGCTGCAGGAATTGCTGAGACGTGACCGAGAGGCCGATTCGATACTACGGCACTCGATGGTGCAATTTGGGACGAATCGAGAGCGATTTCACTAGCGTTGACAACTTAAAGGAACTGAACAAGTCCAGTCTATCCGCTTTCCCAAAAAATTACGACGTCTCAGTTGGTACGATTGGTATTAACTTTTACGAATTGCATGCTAACTCTTAACAACTAACTATTGTTTCTGTGCCTAACTTTACCTTAGCATATTATTAAATAGCTGAGTTAAGTAACCAAAATACACACATCAACTTTGTCTATGGATACATGTGTTATTTTCATACAAACGAGGTTAGTTTGAAGCCTTGGTTTCGTGCCGGGGATGTACTATGCTGTGATCTGATGATGGCTATCCAGGGAGTGAATGGAGGAGTTTCAGATCGCTATACACACCCAACTAATCTGACCAGCATTCTAAGGTCCGTATTTATAAACAGCTCTCAATACCGATCTCAAGAGCGATCTCAGCTGATACGCTCTCAAGATGTGAGCAGCATCTTAAGTTGCTTATTAATTAATAGTCAGATATCAAGAGCGTATCAAATGAGATCGATCTCAGCTCTTAAGATCAATCTTAAGAGCAGGATCTTAAGTTCACGGTGGTTTTTATACAGTAACATGACACTTTTGAATTAAGATTGAATGATTAACGTTTCGTTTAAGCTGTGAAGAATAATTAGCTCAAATTACAAAAAATAATAATTTTATAATTATACTCTCATAAATTAGTGCAAATCATTTTAGACAAGTGGTAAAATGTATTATTTATTTAAGTTCAAGAAGACTGAAGTCTTGGATTATTTATTCTGTGGCTGTATGTTACAAATGTGCCTTTGCCTTTTCTGTTTCATGATAAAAAAAACGGTAAAAAATTGGCGGGAAATTGTAATTGTTATTATGACTAATACATTTCGTAATTTATGTAATATAGTAATCAATGTCATCATAATGATTAATTTCCTTTATTAGATTTTGAAAATCTATAGTTTTATCCACGTAGATCCACGTACATAGGTACAAACACATACGTAGCAGATCAAAATAAAATTACATCCCTCTCTTTTTGCATCGGTGGTTAATAACTTTCCCGCGCGCGCACGCTCTCAAGTCACGGTTTTGCAGCACTTGGCGAACAGGCGCTCAATCATCATCTCAAGAGTGATCTCAAGTGCAGAGTTTTGTTTATTAATATGAGTGATCTCAGTTGATACCACGAACTTAAACCTGTACTTAAGTATGATCTATTAATAAGAACAGCATCTCGAGTATGATCTCAAGATAACTCTCAACGTTGAGAGCGGTTTATAAATACGGGCCTAAAAGATTAAAGGATATGCTTAAAAAAACCGCGAAAATAGCATGCAAATGTATGGAAATCCTAAAACTGAGAACTCTGACCCATTAATCTTTTAGAATGCTGATTAGATCAAGATCAGTTGGGTGTGTATAGCGATCTGCATCTCCTCCATTCACTCCCTGGATGATCATCAGATGACAGCACGGTACATCACTGGCAGAAAACCAAGGCTTCAAAATTTCCTCGTTTGTTTGAAAATAACACCTGTATCCCTTGACAAAGTTGATGAGTATATTAGTATCGGAATGAAAATTAACTTCATCAATCTCTACTACTTAAAAAAATATTATTATCCTTGTCCTGTTTTATACTTGGTATCTTTGAACCTATCCTTTGGCGACCTCCGTGGTCGAGTGGTTCGCACGCCAGTTTTGAAGGCGTCACCATCTCTTGAGGTCCCGGGTTCGATCCCCGGCTGGGTCAATGTAGAAAATTAACTTTTCAATATTGTCTCAGGTCTGGGTGTTTGTCATACCACCGTTGTTTCTAATTTCCATAACACAAGTGCTATAGCTACTTACTTTGGGATTAGAGCAATGTATGTGATGTTGTCAAATATTTATTTTATTTATTTATTTATCCTTTAGGTGAACTTTAAATCTTTATTCTCCAGTTTGTGTTGAACGTGTTATTTCAACTGCTGTCCAGTTGAAAAGAACAGAGTCTACATCCTTGGCATTTAGATTAATCATGTTTTATTTATATCACATATGCAACTCGTTATTTTTCAAAACGGATATCGTTACATACGCAACTCGACACACACGCAACTCGTCACATTTTTTTCGTTTTAATACAATGTGCCCAACTGCCCAAAAAGTGTCTGCACAATCTGTATCGAACCTAATTTGGTCCCATTCGTTTTGAAAAGTGACCGAGTTGCGTATGTGACGAGCTGCGTATGTGATAAACTGCGTGTGATCCTAAATGGATATCCACTATAATATCTTTAGTGTAATAAGTTTTAATGTGTGTGGTAATCGCCGAAACTAGTGGTTTTTTTCTGTTGTATTGTATTGTAGCCGTTATTGAAAAAAATGTGAGAGTTGTGAGGCAATGATTCATAATTTGCATTGGGGTTTACCCGAGTCTACTGAAACAAACAAGGGCAGAATAGCTTCATCCATCAGTCATCGTGTCAGAAATGGTTTTGTTCAAATGTTCACGGACATTGTTTCCATCAGCCAACAAGAATTGATGGCATAAAAAATATTAACCCTTTCTCCATAAATCTGGCATAAAATTGATACTAAAAACATCGTTAGTATTGGCTGACTTTATGTTTTGCTTCAAATGTTCATCTTAGTAGGTATCATGACAAAAAGTCTAAGTAAGTAATATGAATAGTCCAATATTTGGACCTGTCTAAGAATAAATATAGTATAGGTATACCTATTTTCCTACTTACCAGACCTTTAAATTCTATGCTATAGAGTCTATAGCATAGACTTTTATTTAATTATAGACTTTTATGGCCATCAAAGCTTGAAGATTTTATAGTTGTTTCCTTGTTGTTTCTAATAATAAGTAACCTTGGCAAAACGTCTCACATATCTCTTTATTTTGTTACTACGCAAGAATCACGTATGTAGGTTAACAATTTGCTAAATACAATTCCCTAGCGGCAGTAATTGGTACGCCTATAAATCTCGATTTCCCAGAATCAATTCTATCATTTACAACATTCCCTTAAATCGTGCTCTCTCTTGTCCTTGAGTTCACCAAGGGAAGCGGTAATTGGATACCTCCTTCATATTTTTCCTGGTTTTCCGCAAGTTCTCTGTGGTTAGGGTTACCAGATGACAGGAATTTTCCTGACATGTCAGGGATTTTAGGCATATCAGGAAAACGGGAAAAAGTAGTTGTCAGGAATTTTTGAAATTCTAAAAAGTGTAAACAAGTATTTAATGAAAACACATAATTTGTTAATCATTTTGGTGAGAAATAAAATATCAAAAGTCAACTAAATGAAGAATGTAGACATAGGTGTACAAAATGTCAGGAAATTTCCTGAAAAGTCAGGGAAAAAGTTAGGAAATCTCATTATTAGATCTGGTAACCCTATCTGTGGTAGATAATGTTTTGGCAGTGTTCCATTTTTGTTTGCTGGAATCGAAATACCAAATTGTTACTAATCCGACCCGATCTTGATCTAAACATTTAGTTTGCTGATAACATACTTTAACATGATTATGTAAATGTTCAACTTTTGTTTAGGTCTATATACTAAACTGTTGGATCACATGGCTCTACCTAATATATAAATTCTAAGGAAGACGCTTCCTAAATCCTTACTAATATTATAAATGCAAAAGTAAGTTTGTTTGTTTGTAACGCCTTCACGACTTAACTACTCAACCGATCAATCATCATGAAATTTTGCATACACATTGTCAGGTTTCATCCAGAAAAAAGGTACTTTTCCTGAGGGATAGCAAAAGAAACTTTTCACGCTGACGAAGTCGCGGGCGGCTGCTAGTAAGTATAACCGCCTCTGCCGTCTAGTTGTTCGCCTACCCGTGTAAGACGCAGGGGTCCCGGGTTCGATTCCCAGCTGGGGTACAATTTTTACTCGGTTTGGTTAGTGGTAGGGCTTATTTCAAGTCCGCCTGGCTAGCTACCACCATCTTACCTAAGTCTGACGCCATAACAGCAATATAAAAATTGTTGTGTTCCGGCAGTTAGAGGTGAGATAGCCAGTTCCTCACTGATGAGGATTCCGGGTGTAGTGCGCTTCCACCTTCGGAATTATCGTCACTTAACATCAGGTGTGGTGAAGACCAAACACTATCCTGTTGTGCTTAAAAAAAATTACAAAAAAAAAAACAATTTTGAACCTTTCCATAGACCACTCATGATACAGCAAATACATGAATGTCGGTCATACTCTCGTACAGCGCAAGTAGGTCTTGCCATTGTTGTTTGTAGCTACGGAACAAACGTACCTATTGTGACATCCAATCTACACTAAACATTGCACTAAGCGTAATATATGATATAGGCAGCGAATCAATGTGCTTTCTAGATTCTACAAATTTATCAGGGCATAGTTATTGCGATACAGGATCAGTTGAACCTCCTATACAAGCCACTCATAATGTAGGTACCTAGTAGATATGTAAGCGATACTAGGAGTCACATCAGTGTCGCTCATACTCGTACCGATGCACGCGCGAGCGATCGCCATTGTTGGCGGATCAACGTATGTTGTGACTAGGGAACAACGATGGAGCCTATTGTGAAGACAACCAATCTGCGCTAAGCTTTACACCAACCATAATGTATGAGATAGGCAGCGAGACAATGTGCAGTAATAAATGTGGGGATATTGTACTGGATTTACTTCAGCTCCAATAAATTTGTAGTTCCATTTGAATTTGAATGCAAACTTACGACTTGTTTGATGATGCCAGTGGATCTAATTCTGCTCAGTTTCAGCAACTGAGTGATTAGTCACTCGTCTTAAAATGTTTTTAGGTGTTCTATCAAGACTATAAAATGTTTTGATTTAACCTGGTACCTCCGAATAGTATATTAAGAAAAAGTTGCCTGCGTTAACAATGTTGGTAGTATTATAGGAATAAAACGCTAAAGCTTATTTAATAAACCTATACAATGAGGGCTTTTCAAAGTACATACATACATACATACATACACTCACGCCTGTTTCCCATGGGGGTAGGCAGAGACTATGGATCGCCACCTGCTACGATCCTTGCACACTTCTTTCGCTTCATTCATATCCATCAATCTTTTCATACATGCCCTGCGGTTTTTGTCACTGCGTACACCAGCCTTTTTTATAATAACCTCTATTTGGTCCGCGTAGGTTTTTCTGGGACGCCCTCGTGCAATCGTTCCTTCCACATTCGCACAGTATATCTCTTTCGTGATTCGCCTTTCATTCATCCTCTCTAAGTGACCAAACCACTGGAGCATTCCTTTCTCAATTCTTGTCACTATATCATCTTTCAGACCACACCTTTTGCGAATCACCTCATTGCTCACTCTATCACTCAGTTTTACTCCACATATTTTCCTCAACGATCGCATCTCTACCGCATTTATTCTGCTTTCATTCTTCTTCTGCCATACCCAAGATTCACTTCCATACATCAGTGTCGGTACCAGCACTCCGTTATGAATAGCCATTCGCGCCTTTGCAGAAACGGTTTGGCTACTCATAACCGAGTGTATAGCACCACTCACCGAATTTCCTTTCTTCACTCGTCTTTCTATGTCTTCCTCACTCTTTCCGTCCCTTGTGAACAAACTCCCCAAGTATACAAACTCACGGACTTGTTCCACTTTTTCGCCACCGTACAGTCAGTCATTTCTTCATCTCTCTCAAACACCATCACTTTAGTCTTAGTTACATTCACTTTCATCCCTTTTCTCACAAAATCTTCATTCATAACCGACATCATTTCCTGCAACTCTTGCGCAGAAGACGCAAGTATAACTTGGTCGTCAGCGTAGAGAAGGTGATTTGAGTCCCATTCATCACAACCCCACAGTCACGTTCTTTCAGACCTTTCATACAACTGTCCAAAAACAGATTAAAGAGCCATGGTGACGCAACACATCCCTGTCTGACACCCCTAGAGATGCCAAACCAGTCAGTGTATACGCCGTCAATCCTGACGCATGCACGGGAATCCTCATAGCTTTTCAAAGTGACATTTAAAAAATAAAAATAGTAACTATTTGCCTCACTAGATGGTGTTGATGGAAAGAAATGAGTCAAAATTGGCTTTTAAAAATAAACGGCCTGTACCAAAGAGTCTAGTAAGCTCTCGCTTTCTGACATCTGCCCAAAGAGAAACATTTTAGGGTTACATCCAAGAATCTGTTACATCTGCCTGTCTACCTGAGTACTCTTCGAAGATTAGTAAAAAAAAATACATTGAGACACACATTTTTATCAACGCCATCTATCTAGCCTACAGCTTTTTGTCATTTTGAAAAGACCTCATTATAGTTTGTCCAGCTATTTCCGAGTTCTGGGACTAACTGTACCACCGAAAACACGAATCTAATTAAGGTTCGATAAGTAACCATTAACTATAAATCTTACTTGATAATGTATACTATCATGTACTCCTGTCCTCTTAGCTATAAAACCCTTGTAGGTACTAGGTATAAACTTTCCAATGACAGCGACAAGTTATCAACCTAACAAGGTAACAAGCTATCAGATCACACTCAATGTTCACCTCTATCTGTTCGCACCGTACTATACAGATTCTGAAAGCTGGTTCCACCGAACAATATGTTTGTGTTGTAGATGTTACACAAAAGCTTGCCAAAATTTTAATAAGACTGCTGCCCTGGTTTCGTGGACTTTATGGCTGACCTGTCGTGTTTTTGGAAATCTGGGTTATATGGCATCATGATACGTTTTGAAAAATATTTTTGATGCAAACTTGATCAAGGGCAGTTACTGAAATCGATAAATGTATCCAGAGCAAGAGAAAAAATATAGAGTAACGAAGCAAGAAATCAAAGGACGCAAAAAAGATGACACAAGATGACTATTAGGTGCATAGGTGATTGTACGTTTTTTATATCAGACATTAATCTGTTTTTTTACCTTTAAAATAATATATTACCTATTTAAATATACAAGGTTTGTAAAGACGTTAATCATCCCAGATAGCAAATATTAATTTACGGTAACCCACCAACAGTTACATTTACACCTGCTATTATAAATAATTTATATTCCCCAGGGTCTTTTGTACACGCGTTTTGAGGGTTGGGTTGGGATCCAAAATGAATGCTGGTTTCTTATTAACTAAATATTTGTTAAGATGAATAAATAATGAAAAAATATTAGGAAAAATCGACTCACCCGTAGCAACTCAGACGGGAGCTACGGGCTACGGGATGAGTCGATTTTTTCTAATATTTTTTCATTATTTATTCATCTTAATATAAAAATAGCATTGTGAATGCAAAAATCTAAAAGTTTAAATATTTGTTCCTTAACTTACCTAAATCGCTTCTTTTTTATAAACTTGTTAATGTTACCACATTTAATTAAAAAAATGTAAAAAAATATTTTTTACATCAAACATTAATTTTACAATCCGTCATCATGGGACATTTTAAAGTCCCAACTCCTGAGGAACAGACTATCTTAAGATTGGATAAGGAGGATGGACCATAATTATAACTCACATCATCATCTCACTCAAATGCAGGGGGCCAAAACGGCTTAATATGCCACCTCGAGATTATAATTTTTTGTTACATTAATTATGTGTCCAACCCAAAATGCGCTACGCCAAAACCACTAATAACATTAATCGGTATTTATTATAAAAAAAACATTTATCCTACTAATTCCCAACATTATACCATGGACTTAAAAAAAAATTCTCGTGGAATTATTAAGTTTATGCATTATACCTAAAATGTGAAAGTTTGTGGCCTTAGATGTTTGGATGTTTGTTCCTCAATCACGCAAAAACTACTGAACGGGTTTGGTTGAAATTTGGCACACAGATGTAGATGTTTAAAACAGAATACTTTTTATCCCGATAATGTCCACGGGAACGAGAACCACGTGGGTGAAACCGCGGGCGGCCGCTAGTAAGTTATGCTTGCTAAGCAGGCAATAAAATATTCGTTACGAATAAAAAAACAAAACATCTAATTTTAAGAAGATAACTTGACAAAAGCGAAAATATCACACCACCTCGCCAGCAGCTGTTCACTCATTAAGTTCTGTTGAATTTAATTAAACCCAAATTGGACTACGTTTCCAGCGCTGTGTTCGAGAGCCGCTTCCCTTGTACTTCCCTTGTATTTAGCTCGTGAATCGTTTCTAATGGGATTAGAATCACTGTATGGTGCTGTTGAAGAGTCTGTGAAATACCTACTTTAATAATGCGAGCTCAAAACATGAAGCTCAAAATATGGATCCTTATTGTATTTCCGTTTTTATTTTAGATCATTTTAAAGCAAGAAAACAGGGTGGCTTAGCTAATAAACCGTGGTTCTTCCTCATCTCTACCGGTTTTTTTATACCTACCTATACGTCTTGCTAAAATGCAAGCAAACTAGTTAGTACGAGAGCTCGTGAAAGTGAAAATTATTGCAAGAGTTATCTTAAGGTCCTTCTCTCAATATGATAGAGTGTTTAGGGTGTACATGAGTCAGCACATGTATGGGGAGCCCCTTTAATCTTTTTATTTATATTTTTGTGTAAAAATCGTAAAGCGGTTTACAGAATACATCTACTTACCAAGTTTCAATGGTGTAATAAGGGGTGCCAGATCGAAAGTCCAAAATATCTGGAGAAAATTTGGAAAAGTCGGGATTTTGCTATTGTTGTCGGGAGAAATACATATTTACAATAAAAATGTAACTTAAATACCTATTTATGAAAACGGCCGCGCAGCGCGATTTTTAGTCAGTTTCATCCACTAATCTTGTAAGTTTTAATCTTGCCTGGCAATTGTAAAAAAAACGGCCGCGCAGCGCGATTTTTAGTTATTTTCATCGACTATTTTTGTACTCTTGGCTCTCCTTAATAAGAAAATGGCCGCGCAGCGCGATTTATAGTGAGTTTCGTCCACTAATGTTGTACTCTTGCCTGTCTATTGCAAAACAAAATGGCCGCGCAGCGCGATTTTTAGATAATTTTATCCACTAATCTTGCATTCTGTGGATTCATCCGCGAAAATTATTGCTTTCTAGTCTAGAGAACTTTCGGAGCTGACTTTCCGGGAGATCTTTAGATTTTACGGGAGTCGGGATGATCACTCGAATTCCGGGAGAATCCAGGCGAATCCCGACCATCTGGCAACCCTAGGTGTAATCCTGTTTTGTAACACGTTGTAGCTCCAAACAGCTTGTTTGGACTCCACACTTTGAGCGACTGATGACTGCCTATGTTCCATGACACTGTGGTCTGACTGTTATTTTCATAAATTATGCATAATAATTAAGCAGTATTCGAATTTTTAGCCTTGAGATAGCTCTTGTACCGACCTCTAAATTCATACAACTTACGTGGCGTGCTGACTCGGCATGTTCCACGACAGACACTGCGGTCTGACTACCATCGTATTTTTTTTGTGCTATTCTCTACCATACTGCCAAAAAATTCTACATGTTTGGAAGCGTGCTGACGCCAGGTGTTCCACTTCCTGACGTTGGGAGTACCTAGGTGCTGACTCATGTACACCCTAAACACTCTATCATATTGAGAGAAGGACCTTGAGATAACTCTTGCAGTAATTTTCCCGAGCTCTAGGAATAAGTGGTATACTTATTTAAGTACCCATGAAACGTGTATTAAACATTGAATTATTTTTGTTCACAGGTAATTCACAGTAAAGGAAAGCACCTTGCATGAGGAACTGCAAAAACGTAAGAAATTGTGAAAATCATACATTTTCCAATCATTTATTTTATTTTAAAGACTTCGATCATCTATTTAAATATCTGGGTAGAATTATCACATCGACTCTATTATTGCCCAGACATATCTCAGAAAGCGCCATCTCTGTCTCTTACAACGAACTAGTTACTACTAATAGCGCCCTCTGCAAAGTTTTCTTTTGTCGTATGAAATTCAGCGCCATCTATGAACTCAGAGCTACAACAAGGGGGGTTGCAACAGAGGGTTGGTTTTCCACAAAGCACGTTGGAGCACAGGCTACTGTTTCGTTTCTACCTTCATTAAAAGAGGGCGCTACATAGCAGAGCATTCCAAACGGTTCGACATAATTATCTACAGTCAAAATAAATTTTAAAGGTGACTAAAAAGAAATACTTTTCACTGTGTTGTTATATTCTAATAAAATGCACCTAAGACCTAAGCCGATATAAAATAGGCTGTGGTGTGAGTGATTTGTAAAATACCTAAATTATCCAATCCTATTATCCAAACCTGTATCTAACACGACCAACCTAATTTCTTCTTCTTTTTCTTATTTCACTCCTGTCAGAGGTTGGACGACATCATGCCCTTCTTAACCTTCGAGGCCGCTGCCCGAAATAGGGACGTCCCTATTTCGGGCAGCTATTTCGGTTGCAGTACCGTACACTCTACGTAGTGTACGGTACTGCAACCGAATCAATCCCGCAAGTTTTTCAACCAAGAATAGTTTGCTCCTATTGGAGGTTGGACGACATCATGGCCTTCTTGACCTTCGAGGCCGCTGCTCGAAATAGGGACGTCCCTATTTCGGGCAGCTATTTCGGTTGTAATAACGTACACTTCGTAGTGTACGGTACTGCAACCAAATCAATCTCGCAAGTTTTTCAACCAATGTCGCTTTCTAGCGCTGTATCAGTCCTTATACAAGGTGTTTGGTAAAAGCCTTATAAAGCCGAATATGGTAGATAGGGACCATCAAACTGAACAACTTTTACCAACTCCGAAATCGCGAAAAAAAAATCAGCTGTTTCATACATTTTGATATATTCGTTGTTATTTTTTGTTTGCAACAGCTGATTTTTTTTCGCGATTTCAGAGTTGGTCCCATAGTAAAAGTTGTTCAGTTTGATGGTCCCTATCTGCCATATTCGGCTTTATAAGGCTTTTACCAAACACCTTGTAGAAATAAAGACTGATACAGCGCTATACATAGAAATGTTACTTATACAGGGTAAAATCGAAAACAGTCGACAAATTTTGTAGTGTGGCGTGACGGTCTTTTTTATGATCTATCTTTTTTAGAAATGTTAATAACATATTTCATTGTTATTATCATTTCTATTTTATGTTACTAAGATTTGTTTTAGTCAACTACGTCAACTTCCCGAAATTACGCCAACACGCTACCATATTGTAGTCCTCGTTGATACGCGTCTTTTGATTTTAGGCTTCAAGCATTCATGCAACCTTAAAACTTACGACACCAAGGCGATGTCGCACTCTGAGCGAAAATGGAGGCTATACCTACTAGAGCGATCGAAAAAACATTTTTAATCTTCTTCTTATCAAATTGTAGCTGACTAAACTGTTCAGAGGAGTTTTTATCAAAATTTTGATATCATTCTTCGTTTCCAAAATATGGAGCGCCAAAATCAAAAAATCGGAAAAAAACGAGATTTTTGACATTGACAATGTCTTTTCGTTCGCTTCAGTATAGGCTCCGACTTCACGAAAAAGTGCGATCCCCTTATGTCTCAGAAGGTTGTGAAGATAAGATATTCAAAAAAGACTCAAAAGATGCGTATTCACGATGGCTGCAAGGTGCAAAAGGAATTATTCGAAAATATAAAAAACGAAAAAATTATAGCCGTAATAGTGGAAAAAAATCAATTTTTTTCCGATTTTTTGATTTTGGCGCTCGATATTTTGGAAACGAAGAATGATATCAAAATTTTGAGAAAAACTCCTCTGAACAATTTAGTCAGCTACAATTTGAGCCTAAAACAAAGACTATCGGGTTAAGGGTTTGCCCTGTAGCTTAACCTTTAACTTTGAAAATGTTTTTTTGATCGCTTCAGTATACCTACTTAGTAGCCTCCATTTACGCTCAGAGTGCGACATCGCCTTGGTGTCGTAAGTTTTAAGGCTTCATGAATGGTTGAAGCCTCAAAAGACTCGTATCAATGAGGGCTACAATATGTAGCGTGTTGACGTAATTTTGGGAAGCGCGTGACGGATTTTAAGTAAAGCTTTTTTCCAATAGTTGTATTTTTGGCTGTATGTACATTTGCCTTTGCCTTACAAGTTCAGATAAATAATGTTTGGTAATAGTATGATCAAATCATGTATTGTTTAACATTTAATTTTGATTCAGTTCTTATAAAAACAATGTAAATATCTTATACATATCTTAGCAAGTTTTAAAAGAGTTACCATTTATTATATTTGATAATTTCACGATAGTTAGTTGTAACGCCTATCATTGGCTGAACGTATTTTCATGAATTTAAGCAAGTAAGACTACAGTAATGAATATAACAATTATTGTAATTCATTGGGATTTAGTTTCAAAAAGATTACAACGTAATTGTTTTATAAAATATTATCTCTGATATTACTTTTTCGTACAAATAGTATGGTCGATTATGATTGGTTGAAAAAATGGTGTGAGGGGTAAACCTTTTGTGTTGAATTTAGTGGGTATTTAAGGAATGGAAAATGGAGCATACGCTTCACTTTTAAGTTTGGAGCACTACGGGATTTAAGTTAAGTAAATTCTTTCTTGTATTGTGTTATTTTGAATTAATTGTTTTGTGTGTGAGTTGATTGTTTTTCAAAGGCTATCCGCTGTTAATTTTCATTCCCAATTTTATGATTATTCTGATTATTTGTAGTAATAATAAGTAAAATACATTATAGACAGATTTCTTTTGCATTTGCTTGGTAACTAGTATCATAGTTTATTTAATAAAGAGATTAACTGATAACTTTAAGTTTATATTATGTTAGTTTGTAACGGTTTAATTGTAAATATCAGATTTGATAAAGCTGACGAGTTTCTTTCGCCTGTTCTTCTCTCAGCTAAAAAAAAGACGTCCGAACAGGTGGTAGGTTAAAAGAAATTGGATGATTCAATTTAATAAACATTACTTTACTTAAATTGATTTATTTTGTTTTCTCTCCATGTTTCTGACTATTTCTGACACGCGCTCCTTGGATGCGCGTCGCGTCGCTATGGAGTTGCCATGGAGGTTTGACGTAGTTGAAGGCTTTAAAACAAATCTTAGAAATTGATTTTAGGTTATAGTAGTTCTACCTTTTAATAAAATAGTAATGTTTGAAACAATGAAATATTTTATATGAATTTCATACACATGAATCACAGTAAAGTAGATCCAAAGTTGTTAATGGCTTTGGTGTGATTTCAAAGTATTGTAAAGTACTAATAATTCTAACAAAGGAATATATTTTTTATTAAATTCAATAAATTCATTTTCAATGTACCAGAAGGTCGTGAAAGTCACGAGATCTGTGAATTTTTTCCACTATTTTGGCTATAATTTTTTTCGTTTTTTATTTTCTCGAATCATTCTTTTTGCACCTTGTATTGTAGCTCTTGTAAATACGCGTCTTTTGAGTCTTTTTAAATATCATATCTTCACAACCTTCTGAGATATAAGGGGATCGCACTTTTTCTTGAAATCGGAGTCTATACTGGAGCGAACGAAAAGACATTTTCAATGTATCCGCGCTCCAGTATAGGCTCTGATTTCACGAAATAGTGCGATCCCCTTATATCTCAGAGGGTTGTGAAGATAATGATATTAAAAAAGACTCAAAAGACGTGTATTTACGATAGCTGCAAGGTGCAAAAAGAATTATTAGAAAATATAAAATTTTCATTATTTTATTATATTATTAATTTTTCATTATTTTATTATATTATTAATTTTTCATTATTTATTCATCTTAATATAAAACACGAAAAAAGTTATGGCCGAAATAGTGGAAAAAAAATCTCTTTTTTTCCGATTTTTCGATTTTGGCGCTCAATATTTTGGAAACGAAGAATGATAACTCCTCTGAACAATTAAGTCAGCTACAATTTGAGCCTAAAACAAAGACTATTGGGTTAGGGGTTTGCCCTGTAGCTTAATCTTTAACATTGAAAATGTTTTTTCGATCGCTTCAGTATAGCCCCGCCGAGGGCTTCAAAACAAATCTTGGAAATATATTTTAGGTTATACTTAGTAGTACTACCTTTCAATGAAATAGTAATGTTTATAACAATGAAATATTTTTAATGAATATACACGAATCACAGAAAAGTAGATCCAAAATTGTTCATGGCTTTGCTGTTATTTCAAAGTATTGTTGGTACTAATTCTAACAAAGTAATATTTTTTTTTTATAAAATTCAATAAATTCATTTTCAATGTACCAGAAGGTCGTGAAAGGCACGAGATCTGTGAATATAGTACTAAATCAAACCTTACGAGTTAGGCTCGGTTTGGTTGGATCGATCCTATCCAAATTAAGGCTTCAGTTGCAAAGTACACAGATCCTAACAAATAATTGGGCCTGCCCACAAATGGTTTCTATAGCGTAGCTAATCCTGGCCCGATGTTTTATTAGTAATAAAAGTTTCTTGGGCATTCGATTGGCCGAAGTCGATTCTGTCGGACCGATAATTCGTTTTGCCACAGTCGTGGGATTTGGAGCTATGATTAATGACGTGATGAAATCGGATAGTTCATTAAGTTACTGTCAAATCATTTGTTGGATTCTTCGACTAACAAATGTTATGTATTCTTATTGTGTTAACTTTTTAGAAACAACTAATAATCTTGATTGAAAAATATGCAGGTGGCGACCGCGAAACTTTTTTTAATCCACAACGGGATAGTGCCTTCACCTCACCAGGGGCCCAAGTATTCTTTGATTTGTAATGCTTATTGACACAGTTCTTGTTTCTTAAACTTAAAACCGAAACACAATTGAAACACCATTATGACGTTAACAATAGCGGACCCTGATGTTAAGTGACGATAAGGCCGAAAGTGGAAGCGCACTACTCCCGGAATCCTCATCAATGAGGAACTGGCTATCTTATCTCTAACTGCCGGAACACAACAATTTTCAAATTGTCTTGAAATAAGCCCTACCACCAACTAAACCGAGTAAGTACAAATTGTACCCCACTGGGAAACGAACTCGGGACTCCTGCGTCTTATACAAGTGGACGAACTACTAGACTACAGAGGCACTTAAATGTACTAAGACCTTATTTTGAAATCATCCAATCAGCTACATTTATTTCTGATGGTATAACTTTAACTATCTCACTTTTGAAATGCCTACAACCACAATTGAATTGGTGGTTCAAGTTCAGCACCTAAGATTGCCTTCTGATCTGCTTATGACAAACCACTCAATCAATAAAAAAGCTAAGACAAATAAACAATTTGTTCCAAATTCTCTGTCAACTCGAAGAATACTACTTTAAGTTTCCTCGTGGCCAAATTAGTTTGGCATTTTAGTTTGGCCACAAGGAAACGGCCCTGTTTCATGTTACAAACTTAGATTATTTATATGTCAAGATAGAATCTTAGGCTTTTGACGTATTAAACAAAACCTGTTGGGTGACATTTTTTCGACGAGCGCAGCGAAAAATTTTCTATGGTGCAAAAGCACTAAACTTAAGAATCGCCTAAGTCTTTTCTTATCTACAACTCGACCAAGATAACTAGGCGAATGACAGCTACATGACGGCTAAGTTTATGACACCGTTTTAATTTGGTCGTGTTGTAGTTAGGAAAAGACTTAGGCGATCCTTAAGTTTAGTGCAATCGGGCGTTTTCGACGCTGTCGTAGCTTCGACTGTCTATCTAGACATATAAATAATCTAAGGTTACAAACTTGAGTGATGAAGGAGTGATGCATTAGTTTCGTAAAGTCAATACATCATAGTTTCCCTTAGTAAGTGAAGTAGCAACTTTTTTTCGCCATTTGCGCTAACGAGTTAACTCGTACCTACCAGATTCGAAGTAGCTATTAGTTGTGCACTTATTATTCTTTCTCATTTAAGTCAGTTTCCCTTTTCAACCGACTTCGAAAAAAGGTTCTCAGTTCGTCGGAATGTTTTTTTTAATGTATGTAAGTACCATTTTAGTGAAGTGGAACTGATGATGAAGACCATAGATGATCATCGGAATTATTCAATACTAAGTAATCTAAGTATTTCACTGGTGCGATATGATTACTTTTACATGGTTGCTAAGCTAATTTTAATTTCGGAATATTGAAACAGATGGTTTTATAACTTTTAGTGGAAAGATTGTTGAAGACAGTAGCACTGCACTGACCCCAAATAAATTGGGATAAGTGTAGGGGGATGATGATGATCATTATGCCATAAAGTAGTTCTTTTTAAAACAATAAGTAACAGTAAAGTTGTTGTCCTTTAGAACCGTTTACTTTACATTGTTGTTGTAAATCGCAAATCACAAAATAGTTTCAAAATTACCTGTGATGTGGCTAAATCTCAAATGAGTATTTCCTACTAGCTCCTGTATTATGAATCCAAAATCATTGTTAATCCTTAAAATCTTGGTTAATTATTTAGGTACATGGTAGGTATGTATCTTGTTATTGGTGGGCATGTTTTGTTACATCCTCCTCTACTACTGTGTACTCAAGTGATTAATGTGTGCCGGCAAAAAGGCTGTGCCTATAAATGCAAAACGTGATTAATCTTAACCCTGCTGGATATAAGCTCCGATTAGAGTGCCGTGAACGAACATAAATACAACTAAACAGTGCTTGTATTGTTCAAATATCATTCGGGCGGAGGGTTATACATGCCAAGGGATAAATCTGGGATCAGAACAGTGTTGGTGTGTGGCGGACGGCAAATATCAGTTTGTGTTACTGCGTTAAAATATTGTTATTGAAGCTTAATTGTTGTATTGTTATCGATGACCAAAGTAGAAGTGGCTGAATGTACACCACCTAAAAAGTCATTCTGGATTTTGTTTTGTTCTTTAGCGGTTATCATTTTAACAGGCTTAGCTCTTATCGAAATTTGGAATAAGATTTTTTGTGTTTTAAGCACAAATAAATTTAGACTATCATTAGTAAAGTTAGTTAGCTTTTTAAGAACAGGAATTCCGACTTCATTCTCTAACAAAAGCTTCTGAATTTGCAAGAAACGACGAAACAGAAGATAATTTATTTAATGGACTGTTTCTCATTAGAACGTTGATCACAGTTGTTGGTTGTTCTTCTGCGTCAGTACAAAATTATCAAGTTAAACTATAAATACTGAATAAACTTAATAGCCATATAAATATTAGAGCTTAGATTTTAATAACACAAAGTTTATAACATTAGAATTATAAAATGTTTAAAGGTACCCTACACAGTTTAACAAAAATCATAAATTAAGTAGGTATAACAATTAAACGTAAAGTTTTTTTTTAATTTATTGACAGAGTCATTTTTTTTTAACCTTTTCAGATTTAATGAAAATAAAATTACATGTGAACTTATGTGCCAAAACAATGTACAATCCTTAAACTCAAGAAAGTGACTGCTTACTTGAAAGTACTAGACTGAAGTCCTACAGGAATGTTGAGCTTCAAGAAGTCTTAATTTATATCAAGCACAAATAATCAGCAGAGCTCTGAAACCGACGTCTTTATTTCCCTGTCACAAGCAGATATTATACGAGCTCTTACATCGCTGTACAAATATTTCAACCCGTTTAAAATTAACTGCTGAAAAAGTATAGTTTACCTCCTTCCTACGTTTATGGTTGGCATTTATGACAAAAACTTACTTACACCTATTTTAATTATGTTATACAGTCAGTAACCGATAGAGACGTCCTATTAGTTAGTATGAAGTAATAATTACCAACTAGTACCTACCATCATCATCCCCCTACCCATATCCATATCCCAATTTATTTGGGGTCGGTGCAGTGCGTCCTTCTCTTGCATTCCTTCCTGTCACTCGTCAGCTCCTCATCTCTTCACATTCAAATCATTCCGCACACAATTCATCCATCTTTTCTGCGGTCTCTGCCTTTCATCCCTTCTCATAACCTGTCCATACCAAGCCATATAACTATGCCAAACGCAGGATAGAGGAAACTATTTGCAACCTGACCGATCTACGATTGAATTGATGTCTATTTCGTAACTACACTTATAAATATCAGTATAACTATTTTAACAAACATTTAAAAGCTGTAATCTGTACGAAATGTTTTATGTAACATCTGATTTCGCTTTATTATTTTCTTCAATGTTACCCAAGTACAATTTTACGTTTAATTTAATAAATCTGTTGTAGATAGGTGCGTTTTATGACGTGTTTTACGATTTTAGACGCTACGCACCGCGAACTCTGTATGAAATAAAATACGTGTAAGAGCGTAGTTGTATGGATGTAAAAAGTTTTATCTGGCGAAAGCTCTTCCTCCGACAGTTTCTGGGTAATAAGGAAGAGTTTATGTAGAATTTATCTTTGTGTTGTGTACGCAAAAAAGTTCCCCGCAAGGAATCAGCTACCTACATGTATGCTGACTTATCGAACTCTGTCGATACGCCTCCTTCGAAGGGTTAATAATCTACGCTTCATAAGTTTATTTTTATTTTTAGCTACTTTTACATACAAGTTCTCGCTTTTACTCCTCTCGTAATACTGCAAACTACACATTACACACTACATAGGTTGCATTAAAAAATAAATGTAGTCTCAACTTAATAGCATATTGGATCACATTTTAATAAAAATGGATTGTCTAAGCCAAGAACGACAATGTAAAATAAGGAAATAAAATCCACGTTATCATTAGAATTTTATATACTTAAATAACCACCCTTAAGGAAGCCCTGTGTCGCAGCAGTGGGGACATTAAAACGGCTGATGGTCAATATATTTACTTAAATCCCATACCTATCTAAAAATAAATCGTGGGTAGACCGTAGAACAGAGCTTTTGTTTGGGAGTGAACCTTCTGTTTATTTTATTGTAGCTAGCACTAACCTAACTGTCCACAACTCCGCATCCTAGGTGATTTAAAAGCAGGGTGCCTACTATCGCACTTAGCCGAATTTTTCAAGTATGCAACGCGGAATGTGTTTCCTTTGTTTTTTTTTAATTATTTAAAAAAAATGTTTAAACAAAATATATGTTACATATGCGTTGGATCAATGGACGCCAAAACATCCTCTTTTTCACCACGATCTAAAAGTAGTTTGTGCTTTTAAAGAGATCGTTTCTAGCTCGTTTCTTCGACCAATATCTTGAGCACGTCTACCTACTTCAGTCTAAAGCACTCGTGGTCGATACAACGGACACTCTTCACTAAAGTCGATGCTGTGTCAGCAGATTATCGGAGCTCAAGCACTGATTGAAAATAGTTCTTATGCCTCTTAATTTGAGACTTTTCGTTAGAAAATCGAAGTTGTGGTGATCAAAAATGAGGAAGAGGCGTAGACTTAACGATGGTTACAATTTCTATTGTTAAGGCTGTGAAGATAAGGCGAAGAGTTAAACTAGATACATTTATGCATGTACTTATAAAGTAATAAAGAAGTAAGGAACGGAAAGATATTTGTTATGTTATTAGAGATCAATATATAATAGGCTAGTTGACAAAATTTGGAAAATAGTTTAATAATAAAGTTTGGTATCTATTTTACCCCAAAAATATATTATTTTAAGAAAAATAAGTCATTTTACCTATGAATTTTGCGTTTTAAGAAATGAATTCAAAATGACATCGAAAAAGGCCAAAACTGTCATGGCGTCTTGAATGACGTCACGCCTCGCGAAACATTCGTGTTTGACACCTACACACATACACCTCTGTGTGTTTGTGTGTGTGTGTGAAAATGACAGCAACAACAAAGGTTTCGCGAGGCTTGACGTCATGCGTCTCTGATTGGTGTTCAATGTCACGTGATTAAATGGCCAATTTTGCCGATTTTATTTTCCGTAAATATTGGTAATCTTTATTTATTGTAATGAAAAAAGTGTTTTTTTGGTTACTATTTAACATGATTAATCATTAGAAACCTTATGCTAGCCGATTTATTCTTAGTGGAAACAAGCCTATTCTTCTAAAGGAGAGATTCATGTCCGATAAATTTAAACCGTCTCAAACTTCAGCATTTAATTCAATATTTTGTTTTTAAGTTCGGTACTTGACATTTACAATTATTCGCCTAAATTCTCTCAAGGAAAGTTGGTGTCCTGCGATTTTCTTCTCAATTTAAAGAGACGTAACTATGAATTATATTAAGGTACCTATTACATCGGCAAGGACGAAAGGTAATCTTTAATGAATAGCTGAAGGTTATTTGATTTTAAAAGTTTTGTTTCTTCGAAATAAAGGTTGAGGCCTAAGAATAAAAGTTTTTTTTATTCTTATGGTTGAGGGCTTAGAATAATTATTCTAAGGTTGAGGGCAAGTTTCTAAGTTTATTTAATGCCAGGATCAAAATCTTTATTCTATGGTGTAGGTGCTGTGGTGCTTAGATTGCGTATAAAATGTCTATTTATGAACTCGAATAGCACTAACTGATGCTCAGAATTTTAAATTCTCATATTATTGTTAGACAATGACTTGTTTTACTTATTGCATATAAAACTGGGTGTTGTCTCGTAACGCTAAATTAATGAAAAAGTTTTTTTTTTTTATTGTGCTGCAGTTCTTTAAATGTTTTTCCTTCCCTGGCGTTCTCTACTTCTAAAAGCACGTTTAATTAAACTCGATAAGTATAGTTACTCCTTTTTAAGTATCTCTCTTTACTCCTTTCGGTGTACGGTCAACGTCGTAGTTATTTTAAGACTATTTAAATCCAATTCATTTTAACCCTTAACTTCTGGGATGTTAATTTCAATGGTGATATTGGAAAACATATTCTGGTAACTTATAATGCTGCTGTGTGTACTGTTATTCACGAGCAATGAAATCAATATACCTACCATAGAGCTTCTTAATATTTCATTTCATTAATTCAATAATCAAAATATTTTGTTAATTGTTATAGCTCTAAGACACTACTTAATTACACATTGCTGGTTCAAAGTGGTTTTGACCAAAGTCATTAGTTAGAACCACTTTTGACTGCAAGAATCAGTTGAAAGTGATTTTGACCAACGTCCTTAGTCAACCACTTTTGCCTTATTTCTTAAAAAAATATATTTTTCTTTGTATTATTTTAAATGACATAATCTCTATCTCGATGTATGTCAGAAAGAGACTTTGTTCTATAATGTAACGTGACATTATTTTAGGTAACGTGGCATTTAATTGCTCGTGACTACAATATATTCGTTGAAAGTAATGTACATTTTAGTTTCGCAGTCACGTAACCTACTTTTCTAAATTTCACTATGCATTGCTATAATTCTACTGTCGATATAGTGAACAGACAATTCTAGTTAGTGTCGTCGAGACTTGTTATTTGCATTTCAAAAAGTGCTTTAGTATTTTTTTCTGCACCACCGGGGTAGTTTTTGGCCTTCACTTAATCTGATGTTAAGTGAACCGCCTCTGTGGTCTAGTGATTCGCCCACCCGTGTAAGACGCAGGGGTCCCGGGTTCGATTCCCAGGGGGGTACAATTTGTACTCGGTTGGGTTGGTGGTAGGGCTTATTTCAAGTCCGCCTGGCTAGCTACCACCGTCTTACCAATAACAATTAAAAAATTGTTGTGTTCCGGCAGTTAGAGGTAAGATAGCCAGTTTCTCAGAGATGGGGATTCCGGGTGTAGTGCGTTTCCACCTTAGGCCTTATCGTCACTTAACATCAGGTGAGATGAAGCACTACCCCGTTATGTAAAAAAAGTGACGATAATACCGACGGTGAAATGGTACTACACCCGGAATCTTCATCACTGAGGAACTGACTGCCGGAACACAACAATTTTTAAATTGTTGTTATGGCGTCAGACTTATATAAGATGGTGGTGGGCGAACCACTAGACCACAAAGACGGTTAAATATAATTAAAAATATTAAGCATTAAAAGCCTTGAAGTACTTATAAGCCGGTAAGTTGAATGCTTACTCATGTAAAAAATTGTCTTCTCAAAAAAGGATACTCTACCGTTAAAGATTATTTAATTGATAAAACAGCCTGGTCGTAGATTTTTCTATTCTTTGTGAAAATTGAGAGATTTGTCCTACCTACTTATAATTTATTGTATGCTTTTGACTCGACGCCTTAATGCGAGTAGCTTTAGTATGTCATGCTCGCTTTAAACATTTCTGCGGTGGTGTCGTATGAGGCGGGTCGTTACGTTCCCTCAAATATGGTTGAGCGAAGCGATGGCTGGTTCATGCGTCATGCTCGTGAACGGGTGCTGCCAGTGGGAATGGGTCTGCTTCTGTCTGCTTGTACTAAAGACGTCGTATATTTATATATATTATTTTTCTGATTAATATTATCAATATGTATGGCACTTCTTACTCAAAATTTAAATTAATAACTAAACTTTGTTTTGATTTCTAATTTTTTTTTTTCATTGCAATCATTTTGCTTTCTATATTCAGTAGTTTTGTAAGTAAAGGCCTATGAAAAGCTTTAGGATAATAGTTTTCAATTCGGTGCCTTAGGATGGGTAGCCTAAGTATGTCATGCTCTCTTTAATCATTTCTGCGGTGGTGTCGTGTGGGGCGGGTCGTTACGTTCCCTCAAATATGGTTGAGCGAAGCGATGGCTGGTCCATGCGTCATGCTCGTGAACGGGTGCTGCCAGTGGAAAGGGTCTGCTTCTGAGTACCTATCTTAACGCATATTGAATTGTAAGTTTTTTTTTATTATTTTTTTATGTCTTGTAACATGTGGTTTTTTTTTTTGGTAAATTTTGCCTACTTAGGTGCACTTTCGAGTAACAGACACAGTGATTTCTCAACTAGTTGAAAGTTATTTACTCTCATTACTTAGTAGTATTTAGTTAGTAGTATTTAATTTCAACCTACCTACCCATTGTGTGCAAACTTTTGTTAATTATTGTGATGGAAAATGACCTCACTTTAAATGTGGAGCTCATTTTTCAATGTTGACGACTCTGTATGAAATATACAGGGAGAAAAAAGCAGCCCTTGAGGAGTTTCTTGCCGGTTCTTCTCGTTACAAGGTCTCCCGCTTAGGGTTTGCGAACCGATGGCGTAGCTTCTATGACATTCACAAGTGCTTGTAACAGCCTAGACTGAATAAATAATTTTTGAATTTTGAATTTTGAATTTTTACCTGCTATACGTTGTTAAACAAAAAACCGGCCAAGTGCGTGTCGGTCCACGCGCCGTAGGGTTCCGTAGTTACCTTATACCATACGATATTTAATACCACCATAATTTTTTGTCTGCAAAAATAACTTTGTTTTTCACAGTGTTGGTATGAATGACAAAGTTATGTTTGCGGTTTTGGAAAATGAGCTATATCTCAAAAACGACTTATTATACCTCGTTCAAACCAATTTTCGTTGAAAGTGTTTATTAAGATCTACAGCATATATTTTTTTTAGATTTTTCACTCTCTTATTTCAAAAGTTAGAGGGGGGGACACACATTTTACCACTTATTGGCAGTGTTTATCTTTCAAACGGTTCACTTTGAGAAAAAATCGTCTTAGGTAACTCAATGCCATTTTTAAAGACCTATCATTAGACACGTTTTGAAGAAAAAAAATTTTTTTCAGATTCAGTTCCATGTATGGGGAGACCCCTTAATCTTTTATTTTTTTATTTTTGTGTTAAATTTGTTAAGCGGTTAACAGAATACATCTACTTACCAAGTTTCAACTGTGTAATCCTGATACTTTCGGAATAAAGTGGCTGTGACATACGGACAGACAGACAGACAGACATGACGAATCTATAAGGGTTCCGTTTTTTGCCATTTAGGCTACGGAACCCTAAAAAGTGCACCCGGAATCCTCATCACTGAGGAACGCCGGAACGCAACAATTTTTAAATTGTTGTTATGGCGTCAGACTTATATAAGATGGTGGTGGGCGAACCACCTGACCACAGAGACGGTTAAATATAATATATTAGAGATATTTAAAAATATTCATTGAAGCCTTGAAGTACTTATAAGCCGGTAAGTTGAATGCTTACCTGCTATACGTTGTCACAGCCGTGACACACTCTGAACGTGAGAGTTCGAGCGCCAGCAACCTTGAGCCAGAGCGTGTAAGCGCTAGGGTTGATACCGAAATGGAATTTAGACTTGTGGCAAAGGAAATTACATGGTAGGTATGTTAGGAAATAAACTTGTGCAAGGACATGTTAATGAAAGATAGGTTTGATTTATAATAAGTTTTTGTAATCTTTTAATTATATTAGGTAAGTACACATCATAAATTGCAACCCTTATACTTTATTTTCTGTTATTTATCATATAATCATTTTTTTAATCTCTTAACGTGTTAATGAAGGAAAAGTTTGATTTATAATCATTTTTATTAGGGTTCCGTACTCAAAGGGTAAAAAACGGGACACTATTACTAAGACTCCGCTGTCTGTCTGTCTGTCACCAGGCTGTATCTCATGAACCGTGTTAGCTGGACAGTTGAAATTTTAACAGATGATGTATTTCTGTTGCCGATAAAACAACAAATACTAAAAACAGAATAAAATAAATATTTAAGGAGGGGGCTCCCATACAAGAAAAGTCCTTTTTTTTTTTTGCCGTTTTTTGGTACGGAACCCTTTGTGCGCGAGTCCGGCTCGCACTTGGCCGGTTTTTTTATTTATTGTCAATTTTACCTACTTGCGAGTTTACGAGGTTTAATCGTCTGAAATCCTTATTTTTAGAGCTTTTTGTTATAATTAAAGTCAGGTTAAAGGAACGGTAAGGGCATGACTAATATTTCGTATATTTTCACTTATAAAATAGTCGATAAATATTTTTTTTATTACAATTCAAAATATGGTAAAGTTGCAATAGTAGGTCCCAAAAACTATGGCAACTTTGACATATTTTTGTTATTTTAAAATAAGATATAAATTTATCGTTTACCCTATAGGTACTTACTTTTCTGGATCACTGGGCAATACGAAGAAACTTTTATCAGGATTTTGTTTTTGGTTGTTGCCACAGCCATAAACACAACAATAACGCCCGCCGCCGGGCATGATCAATTAAATAATGTAAATTAAACGCGTAGTCAGTCCGTGCGAAATGCGGTATAATACGGATTGCGGTGGGACAAGCGAGCGGCGAGCGAAAGTAGTAAGAACCCTTGCCCGAGTAAGTCGGCGACTAACGGCTGCACTCCCCGCGCGCCGCGCGCAGCCCCCGCGCGCCTCCAGACACGCACACATAGCCGCGAGCGATTTTACGAGCATACATGCGCGAGTGTCGTTTCTTTTCGCGTTAGAGTATATATTCTGTGACGTTGTTAAACAAAAAAACAGTTGGTTCTAGTAAATATAGCTCTACCTAATAGTATCCCAGGGGACCAAAGATAGTTTATTGCTTAGTGTACTGAGAATATTAATTCTATTTATAAACACGAACAATTTCTTCTCTCAGACTCCGAAACAACTTCACAAATGTCTAAGTACTTATATTACTTTTGTAATATAAGTACTTAGACATTTCAATTCGAAGAAATTTTCTCGTAAAAATAGATTCAATAACATCATATCGTATTTGAATAAGATTCGTTTAAATAACAGTTTGAAAAATTGATCAGTAATGTACTAACGTATTCATAAGTTGTTACGTCATTTTAATTGTCCAGGTCAATATTTAAGGAAAGGTTTCATATCTTTTTTAAGTTCTCTGAAACAGGGTCACTTATAATAAAAGTGGCTACTGTTGGTAGAACTATTTTGATGTACTTATGTTATGTACATTGGCAACAGCGTCGCTTAACCAGTTAACAACAAAATTCGGGTGCGTGCGTATCGCCCCTGCACGAACTAAACGTATGCTGTGACGGCGCGGCGTGCAAGCGATTTTAACCTTAGGAGTGGTTAAGCGACGCTGTTGCCGATGGTACCTAGTAATCCAATTAAATTAGACATTTATCCATGTCGAAAACTTGGATTTAACATTGCCTCCACATTACCAACAATATATCAAAATACCAAAAATACCTGATTTGATGCAACCCCCTTTATATGTCAAATTTTACTGGGTTATAGTAGGAAACAGAAAGAATCGAAAGTACTGAAGAGTAGAAGCGTATTCAAAAACATCCCTTTTTCAATATCTTTAGATATGGAGAGTCGTAAAAAACAAATATAATGGTGTATGCTTCAATCAAGAATATCCAAGATAAAGCTTCACGAACTAAAATAATACGCAAAAATGGCACCTCAAATAGTGTCCCACCTACAAACTTGGCGCTTATTTTGTACATAATCACCTCTTATTTTCTACAAACACATTTCATATCACTTCTTTTGTTCAAAAACACATCTTTTTACTTACTTTGTGCAAAATAATTTGAGGTGTCATTTTTCAGACTCTGACCGGACATCTAAGGTTTTTTTGATCGAAGGGTGTAGGTATGTTATGGAATTGGGTTAGTAGTTCATCTATACATATAAAACTCTAAATTGATTGACTGATTGATTCATTGTTGGGATAGGCGTAGAGCCCTAACGGCTGAAGGTAGAGACACCAATTTTGGAGGGTAAATATTTTTCATGATGTAGATGAGCACTAAGAAAGGATTTTGGAATATTCCCGTTATACAGGGTGCTACAGGTTGTTCAAGTTTGTATGAGAATTTGTATAGAGTTGAAGTAGAGACACCATTTTTGAAGGGTAGATACCTTTCATGGTGTAGGTGAGCACTGCGAAAGGGTTTTGGGAATTTCCCGTTCTACAAGGTGCTACAGGGTGTTCCAGTTTGTATGGGAATTTGTATAGGGCTGAAGATAGATACGCTATTTATGGAGGGTAGATTTCTTTCATGATATAGATGAGCACTAAGAAAGGATTTTAGAAAATTCCCGTTATACAGGGTGCTACATGTTGTTTAAGTTTGTATAAGAATTTGTATAGGGTTGAAGTAGAGACACCATTTTTGGAGGGAAGATAGATAGGTACCTTTCATGGTGTAGGTGAGAACTAAGAAAGCATTTTGGAAAATTCCCGTTATACAGGGTGCTACAGGATGTTCCTGTTTTTATGGGGATTTGTATAGGGCTGAACCATTTTTGCTGGTATAGATACCATTTTTGAAGGGTAGATACCTTTTATGGTGTAGGTGAGCAATAAGGAAGGGTTTATTTAAATGAGTGAAGGAGATCTACTGATAAATACCTTAGGTATATTGGTAATCAGTGACTTTCAAAATAAATGCACAACTATCTTAATCACGCGAACGAAGTCGCCGGCAAAAGCTAGTAGAGTATAAAATACCAATGCTTCCTTACTCCTACTCAGCTGTCTACAGCTTAATTCTAAGTTCCCTTAGAATTAATTACTGAACTTCAACCATTCGCAGCACGGATGCTGCGAACACTTGTATTGTTCGAGTTGCGTCCCTTGAGCTTTGCAACTTAAGCTAATTCTATTAACGATACTTGTGCAAGTAACTATCTCACATATTTGTAACTATTCATCTTGAAGTGGTAACATTTTGGTCTTATTAGATTCTTAAGAAATCTCCCCGGTAAAGAAAATCAGCTGTCAAGTTTCACTACAGACTGCACTGATGGGATTATAGTCAATTGATACCAATAATCTTCTATACAAGACATCGATGGATAAGGATTCTCAATATCCTCTAACCGTAAACTTCAGAATCCGCAGCAACCTTGGACGAATCAACCACAATTCGTCCAAGGCAGCAACCGATTCTTATTACTTTATGCAATTTTTTTAGGGTTCCGTACCCAAAGGGTAAAAACGGGACCCTATTACTGAGCCTCCGCTGTCCGTCTGTCTGTCTGTCACCAGGCTGTATATCATGAACCGAGATAGCTAGACAGGTGAAATTTTCACAGATGATGAATTTCTGTTGCCGCTATAACAACAAATAGGGCTCCCATACAACAAACGTGATTTTTTTGCCGTTTTTTGCTCGATATTAATAACGACAGCAGGTAGACAGATAAAATTTTCACAGATGATGTATTTCTATTGCTGCTATAACATCAAATACTAAAAACAGAAAAAAATAAATATTTAAGGGGGCTCCCATTCAACAAACGTGATTTTTTGGTGTTTTTTGGTACGGAACCCTTCGCGCGAGAGTCCGACTCGCTCTTGGCCGGTTTTTTGAAGACAATTTCATTGTGGCGCTTCTGTTCTCTCTGTTATTTATGATTGGAGTCTTTTAACAACAGTCGTGACCACAGAACAAAGAAAAAATCTACTTCTTTTTTCTGTGTTCGAGACTAGAATTTTGTAACAAAAGTAAAAAAGCATAATACTACAGTGAGAATAGGTAGTTGTAAAAAAAATTCCCCCCCCCCCCTGTGGATATACCTAAGCAGAATATGCAACATCGTCATGCTAATATGCTGAACTTAACAAGATAACTTTGAATTTGAATCAATAATAAATTATAATTAAAAAATTGTCGCCATTGTTAACAAGCTTCCGCCATCTTTCATCCGCGTTCTTTTGTTTTCTGTTCAACTTTTTAAAGGGAATTCATTCGCGGTTTTGCAGTGGGTCCTCGTCGTCATAAATTAATGGTCACTCAATTAATCACTTTGGTTTTTTGGTTTCATAAGAGTTTTTTTTTTAAATCGGATGAGAAGTTTGGAGGATTACCTTCTTCATCCTCCCCTAAAATTCCATTAACAATGTAAGAGACATTCTTATTCTAAGAGAAAGTAAGTACCTATATTATTTGTTTAAATAATAGCTATTAAATAATTAGTAAGTAATAATATAAAATAATTAGTTCCACATCAAGTTTTTTTACATACAATTTTAAATAATATTGTCAGGTACTTACCGCATTTCTTACTCCCAAGAACTAAAATGAAACTTTCCAAGCTTATTATTTTACTTTACAGTACTTTTGTAACAATAATTATTCCTCTTTTGTCCCATGTTCTCTTTCAAAACCATCTTTCATTAACTTCTTTGTATAACTTTCCAGTTGACACAATGAATTATTACTGCCACTTAATTAATCATTGTTGAAATTTTCCTTTCGTAACGTCCAAGCTAGCCAGTTTACATGTGGTTTGAGTAATTAAAAATTTTGAGTTCTTTTAATATACAAGGTTATTTTTAGTTAATACAAACCTCTCGTGGGATTGATCAGACCATCAATCTGAACAACTTTCATTATGGGACCAACCTTGAAATCGCGAAAAAAAACAGCTGTTTCATACATTTCGATGGAGCAGGATTGTACTTTTGTATGGAACAGCTGATTTTTTTCGTGATTTCGAAGTTGGTCTGAAAGTTGTTCAGTTTGATGGTCTGATCAACCCCACGAGAGGTTTTGTATTAACTTAAAAATAACCTTGTATTTTGATTTTTAGTTGTTGATGTCCAAAAGATGTTGGGTTTAATAAAAGAAATTTATATCAAGTTTAATATTTTTTGGTGCATTCAAGTAGGTAAGTATCTATTGAGTATTGACATTAGCCATCTTTAATGTCCCCACTGCTGGGACACAGGCCTTCCTTTTGGGTCGATAAAGAGATTGGGCCATAACCCACTATGCAAGCCCAATGCGGATTTGTGGGTGTTAACGACTGCAAATGCAGCTGGGACCAACTTAACGTACCTTCCGAAGCACAGAGGAACTCGAGATAATACATTTTCGGTCACCCGTCCCATGAACGACCCTTACGAAAGTTGCTTAGCCTTCGCAATCGCTGTGCCAGGCGCTATGCCACTGCGCCACCTATAACTCCTCATCTGGTTGAGTATAAATTCTGTGTTTACACGAAAGCACTCTGTAAGTTGTTTTATTTTATTTGTGACTGACTGAAGTCACTAAAGTGACAAATAATAAAATACTCTAAACTTTAGTGTATAGTAAAACATTCGAACAATGTGTAGCGTATGTGTAGCAAATGTAGCATAATTTCGTAGTCTTTTTTTTTTTCTAAAAAACATGAAAATGATTCATTCATGTTCCATAAATGCTAGCAAAATAAAAAAAACCGTTACTTTATAATTTTTAGCATCATTAATTATTTACTTATGATTTCATATGATTTATTGTTTATTTCAGCTTTAATTATGAAAACTTTGATTTAATAAGTTTATGTCCTAAAATTATCAATATAGCAATTAGATTTCTAGTTTATTAAAATATTGCCAATGACTTCGATTTCATCTTGTATCTATTACACTTTATTTAGTCTAAGCCTCAGTTTCACCAGCTTACTTTAACAAAAATAAGCTCTTTAAAGTACCGGTTAAGTACAAGTAAGCCATAAAAAGAGGTTGCCAGCCAGCATGATGTCCTTTGACAAGTTTGACGTGACAAATACGTATAGCATTATCATTTGACGATAACTTTAACTTTGACAGCGCTTTGGTGCAACTCACCCTTAGTTTTACTTATTACTACTAAGACTACTGAATAATTTTAGTCTGTTTTTTAATATTTTATAGCAATATTTTGGATTCGTTAAGGAAGTTTACCTAACGTTCTTCATTCAAAATTTGATTCTAACATAACCATTGACCAATAAATTGTTAAAGCAAACTTTTACTGTTAACTTAGGAATTTATTGATTGTTTTAACGTTGTTATCTTTTCCTCGGACGCTTATTTAAGCTTTGAAACTTAAAGTCGAAGTTACATTGAATGTGTATTTTTTATCTGCCGATCCTGTTTCAACAGTCTACTATTTCCTACTATAACCCGAGTTTCAGGTTGTGTTTTTGACCTATCTTTGTTATTAGCCCAGTAAACGAAAAGGTGTAGAGGGAAATGATTGGAACACAATTTTTGACTTCGTAACTTTGTTTTGACTAGTTAGGAGGTGAACATATCAAAAGTCCCCGTCCGTAGCCCCTATGCCGGGGTGGAGAGGGGGGTTTGAATGTCCCGTTGTTCCCGTTTTTCGGTTTTTCACATATATCTCGGAAACTATGCGTTCTAGCGACATAAGACTTGTTACAAAATAACAGCTGATTGAATTTGCTACAAGTTTTATTTAGTTAGGTTTTTCGATATCTTTTGTAGTTTTCGAGTTATCCGCTCCTGAATGTCTATCAACATGCTTAAGGTGAAGCTTGAGGACAATGGTATGGCGCATTTTTTCCTGTGTCAAATGGTATTAAAAGCTTTCTTTTCCTGAACTATATGTTTAATGGCGTTTCTTAGTGTAAGGGTAGCGATCCATACAACACACAAATAAATGTATATGTCCCTAAAAGATCCCTCTAGAATAAACCGACGACCTGAGTGGTGCAGTGGTCAACATGCCGGTCTACCACGCAAGGGGTCCTTGGTTCGATTCCCGGCCGGGCAGAAATTGAAATAATGAATTTTAATTTATTTGACGGGTATGGGTGTTACTATGTATAAATAATCTAGAGGCAAGTTCACCATAAACTAGGTAACTAATCTTTTTTACTAGTAGTACTAGCACAGTTCCGTATTACATATCTAAATGTTAGATTATGTTAGAAATGTAATATGAAATAGCAAAAAACAGTGAGACGAAAATTGGGATGAGTTGCCACTGACACCTAACTTGAATTCGTTCAGAATTATTATAACAATGACATTGTGGTCTTAGTTTCAATCCTCTTTGTATTCCTCTAGTTCCCAGCACATGATGCCAACAGTAGAGATTACTCCAATAAACTGCTCCGCGCGTGCATTGTATGACATATGATACTGTGAGCCGCGGGAATGCAATATCCTCCCTGAGTGCCTCACATAGCTTGGCTTACGTAAATGTCCAGTTATTTCAGCTTGAAATTACTGACTAGGTTAGGTACTTAAGCTTTTTGGGGTCGACTGATTTTATTATATTCTAAAATCTAAAGTATTGTGTCATTGTCATTTGGTATTTATACCAGTCGACTTGGCAGGCGATTTTAGATTAACGCTTTTTATCGACAATCGCTTGTAAAATCGAATCGCCACCTCATTGAAATTAGGTTTGCGATTAGATTTAACAAGCGATTTTGATAAAAAGCGCTAATGAGGTGTATCACGCAAAGCTAATCGCAGATAGCGCCAGCGGCGACCTGGCCGCTATCAATGGTTTTAATTGGTTAAAATATGTCAGAAATGACATTAGACATTTGAAACAACCAATAAAATTATTTTGGGACTCTCGCTTGTGGCGCCATTAGTTCCTCAGTATCACACCCCATTGCTTAAGCCGCCTGCCAAGTAGCTCCATGTAAATACCCCATTACTGTCTTGCTGTCATAAAAACAAGTGTATGAGCTGCGTATAACCTTTATTTAAGTGGTCAAGGCAAGGTTTCAGCTCATATAATATCTCATATAATATTTTTGATTTATTTTAACCATCATTGATTTTTTCCAAAATATTTTCTTTCATTTTAAAACTAAGTGTGGTGAGCTTTGGAAATCTGATTCACAAGTTTCAATTAACTTAATTGAGAGATCATTTTATTAAAATAGCCTGTTCCATTATGTGCTACCTGCCAATATACACGAGTCGACTAGGCAGGCGATCGACTCGCTGGTCGATTTTAGTTAATTAGTGCTATTTATCAAACCTTATTTCAATGAGGTGGCGATTCGATTTTACAAGCGATTGTCGATAAAAATCCCTATTCGACTAAAATCACCAAGGAAGTCGCACGGAAAATCGACCCGTTTGAATACCCCATTATTGAATTAATCCATAATTGAGAGCTATCCAGAACATGTGAAACTAGTCCTGTCGAAATTAATCACCGAACAAAGTTGATTGACGTGGTCACAGTCAAACTATAAACTATAACTAACTGCCCATTTCTTATTTTTCTTTCTGTTCTGTGTAAATAAATGGTTGCCTGGAAGAAATCGCTTTTCAGCGATAAGGCCGCCAATTGTTCCACTTTTGTACTGTCCTTGTATGAATCTATTATGGTGAACAATAAAGTATTTATTAATTTCTAATTCATATTCATTCATTCATTCATTCACAGTCTTAGTAGGTGGTTTATAATACTGTGCCGTGATTGATTAATCCCACATCCTCGTTTCCAACTTCATTGGTATTGCAATGTATCAAGAAAGGTTGTTAAACAGAGCAGACAGTACGTTGTCGCAGTGTCGAGTGTCAGCCCCGAGGTCGAGATTAAACACGGAACCCTTTATGTGCTCACAAAAGATACGGTGACACGCACGGAAATTGCAATATTGGATACTTCTCTGCAGTTTCCTTATATTGGAAGAGTCCAGGCGGATCTAGAGCTTTGTGTGTCTATCGATGTTAAAGAATTTCAACTTAAATGTAAAGTTTGATATTCAATATCGAGATTATTCGAGATACATTCAAAATGAATTTAACTTTTACATATTTTTAAAAGAAAATTTTCCTATGATTATAATCGTCATTAAAAATGTGTTAACATTTCTTGTGATAAACTATCACATTTCTTGTTTTATTCGGCTGGCGGACGACCTGAAAACGGTGGGTCCGAGAATACCTGCCCTCCTAGACGCGGCACGATAAATGGCTACAGACAGACTAGTAAGCCGCTTACCGTAGGCGATGTTGTCATCATCGCAGACGACCAGCTGCCAAGAGGGCAGTGGCCTCGGGGTCGGGTCACGAGAGTCTACCCTGGGAAGGACCGCCAGGTAGGAGAAGCTGAGGTCGCAATAGGGAATATGCATCAATTTTTTTTTATCAAAATCAAAAGTATAATGCGTGAGAAAATCAACTGTAATATTAAAACTTTTTTCTTGCGTTTTTTTCTCGTGATATAGTTACTTGAAGTTAGCACGCAGCAGCAACCGCCGAAAACGCTCCATACAAAACGGACATGATATATGACGTCACATATCACGTTTCAGGCGCGCGTTTACTATGGAGTAAGGCAAGAATTTTCGATTATTTTCAATTATTTCCCTAAATTTTGCGTTTAAGTAGGTACATATGTCTCATACAAAAAAATATTTCTTTTTCGATATTCTATCTGACTGTTAAGTTCATTATATTCGAAAGTGAAAAAAATAATTTATATTTTTTCCTGATTTCATCGTGTGATAAAACTAAAATTTTACATTTTTTTTATTTTCCTTTTCCATCATGTTTTTATACGTGTCCGAAGCGATCAAGCTTAAATTTATCAAAGACGGTGACTTATGCATATTCCCTATTACTTTGGAAGAATGATCCAACTCAAATATAGGTTATTTACTTCAAATGCAATTAGGTATTATCAAATACATAATGCAATTAGGTATAAGTAATATGTATTATCAAATACATAATGATGGAGACAGTATCTACATTCAATTTCTTGCTCTTGAAGCTCACCAGCTTTTGTAGCAAAGTATCTTTTTCACACGATCATTATAGTCATTAAGCCACGGTACAAAAAAGTTTAAACTACTTTTTGTCTGCGACTTAGTCCGCATAGTCTATTTACATTGTATTACTCGAATAATATTAATTGAAAGAGAGTTCTGTCTATTCTAATCTAATAAGGAACAAAATAATTGCAAACACAGGTCATAGTTTCACGCCAATTTTTTAAACCAACTCATTATTGTTTCTCAATTTATACACATGAAAGCTCCAAATAGTTTCTCATTACCATGCATATATACGAATATAATCTGTATTGCACATTCCGAATCTAAGTGAGATACATCTTGAAACTTGTCTCAGTTCTGTACTTTCCAAGAGTAGCAAGAAGCTCAAGATTCCTACAACTGTCTGAAGAACAATAGATGTTCCCGAAGGAAATAGTGTATTTGTAAGCGTGTGGTCCCGGTATTGCAACTTGTGCTGTTAAATCTCTTGCAGTTCCGTGAAACAAATTACTTTTGTCCACGACCCAGAAATTTCCGATCACTGAAATGTTGCCCTAATTCCTTCCTCGGCTATTAGTTGAACTTTCCGGTTCCGTTATATTGTATTCCTATAAATACCAAGGTGATGACAAAACTTAGGAAACTGTTTATGTTTTAGTGAATTGTCCATATAGAGCTGGCATTTTTTCAGAAAAGTAAAAAAAATGTATTTATAAAGTCCTTTTTATAAACCATTGGCACCTAAGTATTTATGTAAGGATCACTTTAACAAAGCAATTAAATAAATAGGTGATTGCATGGTTATAATTTGTTTTAAACAGAAATACGTTAGCCCATAACGCCTGATAGCTTTTCCTTTCCTAAGGTTAATAACAAAGATAGTGCTTACAAAGACATCAAGTTCACATTATTGCTATCAAATTGGGTGCCCAACCACGCGTAAACATTGATGCCAATATATCATCCAAGTCGTTAATATTACTAACCCGTAATCACAGTGAGTGTGCAATTTCTAATTTCATCCTCTACTCTACCATCCGCATATTAAACGTTCAATTTGCTGCTGATAATTGAAATCTGAACGTAAACTTCGATCAGTGAACTTGTAATTGAACTAATTGAACCTTTTTCCAAATTCAACCGATACGGCTGTTGAGACATTCAACCCAATCACGGATCTCCCATTCAAGTTTAATTGATTCCCCTTCGAACTCTTTTGGATCTTAATCTTGAGGTCTTTACAATCTCCATTCTAATCTGGAGATTGCCGATGTAAATTATGCCGGTGAAAAGTTGCCGACTACGAAATGGGGTGTGTAAACTTGATTAATCGTAGCCTTTCCTCGCGAAACTTCCCGAGTGATTTTATAAAATTATACCGATCAATTTGAAAGTTCTTAATAGCAACGCTATCCGTTCACAATAGATTGGTTTCTATTATTAGGCACTTTTTAATCTACTTTAGACGTATAACCGTGAAATTTAGATATCACCTTTTCTGAAATAAAAGTCCGGTCTTATGAAAGTCTCTTTTATTAGCACTTGATAAATTAGCAATTTATAAATCCTCTAACATTAAAAGTTTCGAATAACTCGCACTAAGGAAAAGCCTTAACCCTTAATTCGACCGTGTATAGTATTTTATACGTTTACTTTAAGAAGTCATAACGGAATAACATAAATATATTTTAATGGTTTTATACCATCAAGAGATGTGGCAATACCTTTAATTTAAAAAAAATATGTACTTAGCCTGTGGGCATTGACATCTGTCAATTATTGAAAAAAGATTCGGACAAAATGGACCATTGGATGAACTCGCCGGTATGTGATATTATTTTACTAAATATTAGTAATTTTTATTACATGTAAACAATACAATTTTACGCCTTATTGTCCAAACTATGATACAAATCAATGTTTTGAATAGATTTGTTGTTTTATCTTACTCACAATCTGGTTTAAATGATTTGTATAGCCCGCTTTACATTTCGGTACATTCTGAAAAGGTGTTATGTATAAAGGGCTATACATTTCTTGTTGCAGTGTTGCTACCTGAATTACTTCTTTGCTGTATTTAGGAATTTTGGTTGTTTTTTGTTTCATTTCGCATTGGTGTGGGTATTGAATGAGGATTTTTTTCGTTTTAGCATGTTACTACTCGAACATAATAATATTTACGCTGATACCAGCGAACGGCGAAAAATCTGACGCAAGCAGTGAATCGCGCCAAAAAGATGATGAGAAAGTTTTATTCAGACCAAATGTGGAATCAGATGTTTTTTCAGATCGACTAGAAAGGATTTGACTCGCCACCAGATAATTTTCTCGGTCGGAAAGTGAACCTGCGACCTGAAATGATCTGATGACGAGCTCAACTTTTTCTAGCATATTATACATTATTCTATAAAAAATAGCATGGTAAATGCTAAAACCTCAAATTTAGAAACTGTTTTCATAATTATCGTAAAAAGAACCCTATAAAATATGTTTTTATTAATTTAGTTACGGATTGTTTCTATATTTTTATCGAAAATGTATAGCCGGCTATACATATATACTAAAGTGTACTCTTCTAAGAACCCAGATATGTATAGTATAATATACAATCAATTTCTCGAAAAGTATTATACGCACAATTTTTATTTTATTTTTTTGTACATTTAATAACAACAAAATAAACATATATTAACATTAAAATTGAAATACATAAAAAAAAATTTTTGCCGAATTAAGGGTTAAATAGACTCTCATTTCCATCGCACTTTGTGGGTTTCGTATTGTAGATTTTGCATTTAGTTTATCTCCTCCTCAACTTTACCATCAAATAACTAAAATGTACACATTTTTACTCAAAATGCTTCACTTATCGTGCGCGCATAATTCAGCACCCTGGCTGACGCTTTCTACGTCCATTATTCTTTTATTTCTGATTTCACTACGAGCAACGTTTTCAACTCCGACCGTGCACGGAATCTTTCCGTTGTCAGTTGGATGCATTTCAATACGGGTACGTGCCAATGCCAAGTTGTTTGGTTCGATAATAAATTGAAAGGCATCAAACTTCCCGGAATCAATCTTCGGATCAACTGCTTTATCATTTTTCTGTCAGTCATTTCGTATCGTTTGGTTGGTAGCCAACTGACGCCTTATGAACAAAAACTTTCATAAGATTTCTTGCCGTGTCGTAACTTTGTTTAAATCAAGTCGTCTTCCATTCTCTCATAAATTACGCAAAAATATTTTTTCACTTCTCATGCTCGTAAAGTTCGGCTTTATGTTGGGTATAGGCTGCTCAAAATAGATTTTTACGCTCTAGTATAGTGCATAAAGTAAAATCTTCTAAGTCGCAGACAAAGGTCGTCAGGTGAACAGCCACACACGCAATTAAACTTCGTTAAATAAACTTATTATTTCATTCTGTTTCTTCATTTTTCCTCACAATCGAATTGAAAAGCAGAGTGTATAAACTCGTACATAAAATCTGTACTTGTTGTACAATCTACTATTTTTGTTATTGTATTGTTTTGGCTTTTGGGATTTATTTCGTCAATTATATTGAATGTCAACGAGAATATAAACGTAATGTAAAAACTCTGTCAAATTAGGCTTAACGATATCGGCGCTTCCATTATACCGCTATTTCTTGTTTATGTTTGTGTTTTTTATAGCTCTGACTGGAAATAAAATTGGAATAGAAATCGTAGATACCTATTGTATTTATTCCAATAAGAGAGTGGAACCAAAAAGACTAAAACTAATAATTTTATTGTTTATGTTACAGGTAATAAATTATTAAGGACACTGCTGCTTTCAGTAAGTTTGTTACACCTATTTTAGTAATTTCGTAAGAAATGTGGTTTTTCTCGTACAACTTCGAACCTAAGTAGTTCTTAGTTTGGCAGGTTGAAAGAAAAGTTGTCGATTATTGCTGTTATCACTTGTTCGCTCCGCACGTTCACCACTTTCCCATAGGTTTGAACTTTGTGAAAATTTTATAAAGTTAAACAGCATTGTAAAGGTGAAAAATGTTGTCAAGGGAATTGTGTGAATTCTATATTCTATACTGCAGTTAAAGAGTGCAATTTTTCATTAAAAAAAGAGTGAAAACTATACTACTAGAGCATTTTATTTGTATTTTATATTTAATAATATTAAGCTGTTTATAGATCCTGTCAACACGAACCGAACATTTACTATATAATACTCGATATATTTATTGAATTTTTAGATTTTAGGCATTCACAATGCTATTTTTATACTCTCGATATATTTTTACTCCAAAACGTCTGCAAAAACACAATACTTCCGATATTTTATTTGTTTGATAATATTTTTGTAGATAAGTATTTCATTTACTTATCTTTTTTTCTTCTTCAATGTTGAAGTTACTTCAAAAGATCTTTTTGAATTGCGCTCCAAATTTGGCATTATTAGATAAGTTTTTTTAAAGGTATGCGAGTAAAAAATTATTACATTCGAATTTAAGTAAGGCTATCCCTCTTAAGCAAATAACGTAGATAGGTATTTGAAAAGTTGATATACGATCTTCTTTTTCTCCTTAATTTTATAGCACTCATAAAATATTGCCGAGCCATTCGGAATTCTTCATAGGTATAATGAAATAAGTTATATTGTATTGCAGGCTCCCCGTATTATGCCCCTCTCTCACGGGATGCCGACGTAACGATGTTATCATCGGTAGAAATTATGACCAAACCGTACCCTGAAAATAAATAGTGGAAGGTTTTTGTAACTCGTTGGATAGAGTTTCACTGGAAAATTACGAAATATTTTTCATCTGATAAAAGTAATTTTATTATGACTATGAGATAGGTACTTGTTGTTGTACCAAAACACAGATATCGAATTGATGAAATAATTTACAAAGTATTTCGCTTTCATAAAATTACATTCTAGGAAAGATACAAAATATTTTGTAATTTTACTACTTAATAGTTTATGTAATATATCCAAGTAATACTAATACCTATTATAAATTCGAAAGTCCGTTTTTTTTGTTTGTTTGTTACGCTTTCACGTCTTAACTACTGAACCGATCATCATGAAATTTAACGTACATTACTAGTTTAGTAATAATTATAAAGTGTTTTCTTCTACAAAGGAATCACATTTTACAAGTATATCGAGTGAGCCTTCTCGGTAAATTCTGCTACGGTATTCACCACTACAATAAATGTATTGTTTTTTTCAAATTACTGAAATCGAGTTTATTTTAATAATTCCAGAAAATTTTATTGCCCAGTTGCGTAGACACTTGAGACACAAAAAAATCACCAATTTTAGTCACAATATTGACTACGAATCAATTTGCTACAAACATAGGTTTCGCGTCCAAAAACTTCCTTAAAGAATCTTCATTTATATTGATACTTTTATCTCTACGTTCCCTTTTATATAAAATGTGTACTGAAAACAGTCCTACTGCCTCGAACTTCACAGAGTGGCTTCATTCAGTTGGCTCTGAAACGATGGCCTGAACAGCCGTGTCTCGGCCTCCGGTATAAGTTACGACCACGTGAAACTTTGCGCGAATACTCGCTACAAACGGTTTACGCGATTTGTCGAACAAACCGAAAAAGTTTTGTTTTGAAAACGAAAAAGTTGTGTAAAAAGAGGCGGCATAAAAAAGTTTTCATTTTGACAGTTTAGAGAAAAAACATTAAAAAGTTCGTATACGCAGTACGCTTGAGTTTTTTCGACTTTCTTTTGTTTTGTTAGTGAAATGGATGAGAAAAAAAGATTTATATTTTGTGGCGCTTTTCGTGACTGGAATAATTAATGAACGTGAAATGAAGGAATAAATGCTGCATCCAGAATGCTTTGCTATGTGAGTCAATTTCATAATCTTATGAATAGATAATTCAGGTTTTCGTACTTTTTTCAATGTCATTCAATTACAATGCACTTTTTTACGTTAGATTTTTTCATGGCCTTTCTTATTTTTTTAGCTTTCATGCTCAGTTCAATAAAGTTTTTCTATTTTTTGATACGATATATTTATTTTATATTATAAATTATATATAATCCACATAATTTTATTATTGTTTAGAGTGCTCGTAATAAATTGAAGTGCGCAAGTAAGTTTTATGCATAGAGCGTTTATTTTTATGATAATTAGGACAGAAAGATGTTTTATTGTGGAATAACACTTTTTAAACCTACAACAATAGTAATGATTACAAATAGTTGAATCGGATAGTTCAATTTCTCTTTTGATATTCCCTGTCCCTTTGGCATATTTATCTTGTATTATAATAATAAATAAATAAACATATATCTTGTAATCTTATATTATAATATTCTCTAACTCTTAAATTGTAATCTTGTATTATCTATCTGTAATTTAAAAATGAATCGCTGAATGTGTTGCTAAGCACAAATCTCGAGAGTAGCTGAACCGATTTCGCTAATTCTTTTTTTGTTGTGTTTGTCATCATCAGGAGAAGGTTCTTATAAAAGAAAAGAAAAAGAAAATTGCGTGGAAAATTTGAAATTTTAAGTATACTTAACCACCATATAAAATTGAATTTGGACAATATAAGCTTTTTAATGTAACCTTATGACGTTTGACATAGAATTGACAGAATGCGGGCAGCAAATATCGCCAAAGAGGTTGTTAAAAAACTGAATTTCGTTTAAAATTCGAATTCAATATTCATAAATCATAACTTCTTAGTTATGTCACGACAACGTCTGTCGGGTCAGCTAGTAATAAATAAATGATCTTATTTAAGCATCGGATTATTAGATCGGCAACAAATATTCTATGTTTTACTATTTCAGAAATCAATTGAGTAATCCTGATTTTCAATACATTGTTCTATTGACTATTGTTGTTATTTTTATTCACAAGCCGATTTTAATTCAAGAGGGTTTTTATAATAATTAATAATAATGGTAAATAATGATGGCGAGCCACCTTTTGTTTGAGATCAAAAGCTACTGTAATTATAATTTCAAATTACTCTTGGTTTCAGAATTTCAAATGTACACTATGAAATGTTAATGATATCTCATAACTAATAATTTATTCGAGTACCGAATTGATGAAGAAAAGCTCCGTTTATTTTATGATAATAGTAACTTTTAACTAAGATTATGATTATCAGAGAAATTGACTTTGTGATAGATGTGGATTAATTAATCATGAGGCAAAATTTCTACCAAAACCATAGACTTATTATATTACTAGCGAAACCAAAACTTACCCTTTTCGCATACATTTATAGTTAAGGCACAAAATACATATGGTTAAGGGTATAAGTAATAGATACCCAAAAAAAACAGAAAAAAAAAGATTTATGAAATTATTTTACATATTTAAATAAAATAAAATAAATCTCCTAATTTATTTACCGAAACTTATGTGTGAATGTTTAAAAGCTTCCAAAACCTTTATATCTATTAAAATATCCAGGTTTCACAAATAATTTCCACGATAGAAATCGTATTCTTATTAAAATCTTATATTTGTTAAACAATTAATATCATGCTACACAACATATAATTATGATTGCACGGTTAATAAGCAATTTTACCTTGTCTTAATAAATATATAAGTTGTTTTACTGACAAACATTTCGCCGCTTTTTGCAATCTCTGTTGACAAAACATATATTATTATTTGCTCAGTCTGTCGAACCACGTCTCTCATTGTATTTTTATTCGTTACAAGACGTTGTTATTTCGGAATAAGTCGGACTTATAACAAACATACGTCTTCCTTTGACAAATAATGTTATAATAAGCTTCCTACAGAATAAGGTCGGCCTTCCCATCAGCATGTTAACGTTCAATAAATTACAGGTACAAAAGTAATAAATCAAACAAAATGGGGTAATCATGTTGTCAGCGTTAATATGCATTCAGCATTTTGATGCTAGTTCGTTTTGTGAAGTAATTGTATTAATTAATAAGCTCTGTATTACCTACACATACAGAATTAGTGCATATAAAAGTTAGTCGGGCTTCATTCTTCTTTCTTCATTGCAAAAAAAAGGTGACACTGAAAAGTCCAATTCAAAATTGAAAAAGGAACCATAATATGGTTCCTTTCCAATTTTAATTTGGACTTTTATGTTCGATAACTTAGATAAATATCACATTAGATAATATTAATTTAAATGTTAAACACACGTACTTACATAAAGGAATTATGAAAATCTGTAGACACTTTAAGAAGCAGTCACTGCCGTAAATAAATATTCGCTGTCACTTTCCTATCGCAAAATGTATCAATCTTGAACTCTTGAAATAACTGTTCACTAATCATTGATTTTTAAAACACCAAATCTCTAAGTACAGCCACATGAGTTTTACTCATGTGGTACAGCTGTCAAAAGCGAAGCCATATCTAGCGAAAATTTGCAAATGTGACTTTATCTAGGGGGGCTGACTCATCGTCTTTAACAAACCTTTGGAACAACTAAACCGTCTCACTTAATAGTTCTGTCTTAAATTCTGCATACCGAGTTTCAAGTTTGATCCGCTTGAAACAATCCAGATAAGGCGTGTTCCACTTAAATATAATTTTTCGAGCCGTCTTCTTGGCGTGGCGGAAGTAACTTAACTACTTCTGGCAACTTAAACTATCCTATTCAGAAAGGAAACCAAACTTTTTGGGGTAAATTATCTTGATAGAATTTTGTTTGAGTTGGAAATTGCTAACTCAATATTCTAACGAGTAAAAGTAATCAATCGTATAAAATTTATCTTTTACTTAGTTTTCTAATCATCGTTTGTCTTCATATTAATGTCTAATAAATTAGTTTTTTTTATATTATTAACGTAAGGTATCAATATTAATTGTTCGCATACACATTGAACAGTAAAAACATTACATCACTGCACATAATCCTATGCCATAGCATGTTGGCAAACAACGTAACTCTCAGCTCGCAAGTGTAACAACCATTATCTCCAAAACCTATTGTCGGATTAATCCTCCCACCGATTTATGTTCAGTTCAGGCCCTGACCGAGTGTTCTGTAAATAAGGGTCAGGATTCGCTGACAAATGGTGTAAAGTACCTACACACAACCTACAACTTTACCGCAAGTTCATTCGGCTGATTGAAAACAGAACGTAGAGAATTTCTGCTATGGCTACGGTGCTCGAACTCTGTTTGAAGTGTGACTGTATTCATGAGATTTTGTCCAAACAGATTAGGTAACTAGGTGTATAAAAACTATCTTTTGCTTTGTCATTACCAATTAATTATAGAAAGTGAGAGCTACTTTTTTATAAACTTGTAGATTTCCAAGCGGTTAACGTAATCATCCTTCCATACCTGCGATTTGCTTTTATGAAAATTTGGTTTTGAGATAGGTATCAGTCCTTTATTGTGATTTAAATTTTTTGGAAAATTTAATCTACCTACATGTTTCATTTTATCAGACGCCGTATTTTGTAACAAGAATACTCCAGCGTTTCCAAGCTTCAAGAAATCTCCCCTGGCTTCCTGAAGCCCTTTTATAGCTCCAAACTTTGACCACACAAGTTTAGGAGATTAAATCAAGCTATAAAGCTGGGGTTAAAATCGACGCCTCCTAATGTCATGAAAGCATTTCTTTGTTTAGTACTTACTAGAATATTTTTATGGCCTTTAAACTGTTTCCTAAGATGATGTCATTAAATATTCAAGAATTTATAAGTCTTGGAAACTGTTTCAAAGTTCGATGAATTAAGTATCTTACAGTTTATAAAGAAAATACGATACTGAAATTTTAAGAGAACACATAAATGCTAAGCTTAAAGTTTGAAGTTTTTTTACTTCTTTGTTAACGATTCTTTTGGTATAATGCTATCGAGATTCCATCGTCTAAATTACTTATTTATAATCGAGAAACCCGACTTGAGCGGTTTTTCCTAGAAGACCTCTCAAGACGGTTTCGCGACAGAGAAAATGGCGGTATAAGAACTTAATAATAAACGAGGTACTTAGTGATAGCATCGATTTACTTACTTAGTTGGAACTTCGGTGCTTATCGTAAGTATTATAGGGCTATTTTGTGGCGTCCCCTTGTAAAAACCATCAAGTTACTTACTTGAACCAAACAACATAACATTTTTCGCAAAATAATTAAAGTTACCACTTAATTAGGGAGATTAACAGAACAAATGTTGGTTAGGTAGATAATGAGTCGTATAAAATCAAAGGCGGCAATGTAGGGTTTTAATAATTTATGGTAAATCGAAAAAGAAAAAATCAAGATGGCGGAATTTCGTTGATTTTGTATGTAAGAATGCCGTCTTTGATTCTATTTAGAGATTTGCAATCCAATTAACTAGAGGAAATGGCCGCTTTTAATTATTAATCGGTTGAACAGTCGATGACGTTTAAAATTTGCAATGCTGCTGTATCAATAAGTCATTTTTGACAAATACCCTACATTGCCGCCTTTGATTCTATACGACTCAGATGTAAAATAACCAAACTTTTTCTTACATAATTAAAATGTAAGTACTTATACGAACAACTTGTCTTGAATCTAATATTAAGTAAACTATAAAAACTTATATTCATACATTAAAATTTTATACAATAAAATATAGTCATTCAACTAATTAAGATTCCGTATCAAACAACAGAAGAAATAGTTAAATAATTATCATTCTTATATTTTTTGTTATTAAAAAAAGTCGAGTATATATTTTAAAAAGTTACAGAATAAACATACATCCATTTATAGACCGCCAACATTTTTTAAGAAGAGGGGTAAAAAGCGTTCTATAATGCAATCAGCTTAAAAATAAGTAAGGAGAAAAAATATACCTTGGTTATTTTTATCCATACTGAAGCCATATTGAAAATGTCAATCAAAGGAACTTCGATTTAGTCGTACGTAATAATATGACAAAATGTCATCAGCCTTTTTCCAATACAGTAATATAATAAAAAATGGATAAGAAAACAACACAGTGTTATTTTAGCGTATCGGTATTTACAAATACACTGGGGCCCTATTTTTGAATCGCTCGGCTGGTATCGAGCGCTCGTTTCTACTGATTTTCGTTCGACAAGTCAACTCAAATGTATGAGCTGTCGAACGAAAATCAGTAGAAACGAGCGCTCGACGCCAGCCGAGCGATTCAAAATAGGGTCCCTGGCCTGCAAAATTAAGTACTACAGAGGTCTATTTTCATACAAACGAGGTAACTTTGAAGCATTGGTTCTCCGCCCAGGATTAAACGTGGTATGATCTGATGATGGCCATCCAGGGAGTGAATGGAGAAGATTCAGATCCCCATACACACCCAATAGATTTGATCAGCATTCTAAGAGCTGTAAGGATAAGAGTTATCAGTCACAGCATTTCCATACATTTTTATGCTATTTTCGTGGTTTTTTTAAACATATCCAAACAGCTCTTGAATCCTGATCAGATCTATTGGGTGTGTATGGGGATCTGAATCTTCTCCATTCACTCCCTGGATGGCCATCATCAGATCACACCACGTTTAATCCTGGGCGGAGAACCAATGCTTCAAAGTTACCTCCTTTGTATGAAAATAGACCTCTGTAGTACTTAGTTTTAGGCCGGTGTACTTAAAATAGTCGAAATTTAATTTTTTATTCTCGTTAAATAAACAACTTCCTAAAAAAATGTCTTAGCCTTGGCGTTTTTTAATTTGGCTAAAAATAAACCCATTTAATATATTTTTTTATGGAAAAACCTGCACCGAGTAGTTCTTCTCACAAACCGAACTTCAAAGTATTAAAAAAGTTTCAGTCTCCACGAAATAAAAGGAGGAATATTTCACTTACGTTTTACAAGTTTCAATGGCCATTTGGGATCGACGACATAAAACATTTCACGGCATATCGCTAAAAGTTCTTGCACTTGGTTTCCTCTTTGGGCCTTGTAGGAAAAATTACGATAAATCGATCTATAGTTTGAACCAGAAAGAGTCGGTAACAGCCGTTGCTCTCACTCTTAAAATGTTTTGTACAGAAAAAATAAAGGCGAACAGTGCAGCAAAAAGACACCCCCTATCTTTAAAAAAATATGTATAATAAAAAAACATGTACTAAGATAAAGAATCGGCATCATGTTCTGTTTTTCTTAGAAATTACGTTGACATTTATTTCATTGCAGTAAAGTTGAAATTGTAAATGACTTTTAGGGCCAAACTACTTTTTAACCGACTTCAAATATTTGAAAAGGAGGAGGTTATCTATTCGTCGCGTTTTTAAATATGTTTTTTATATTGTGTGTACACCGATTACTCGAGTGATTTATTTAACGTTATAATGTTAGGTTTGTTCTTAAGGCCAGTATATTCGAGCGTCGTAGGTATTTAGCGCTACCTCCCTCCCTCCGGAACGAGCCGCGCGAACGCATATTCAAATGAACTCTCTGACTGCTCTGACCCTGCGGACCAAACCACAGAATAGATATTTACTACGTACAGAAAGGACACTCCCCGCCCGCGATTTCATGTACCGAATCGAGTGCTCTGTCAACTCTCATGCACAGCGTGAACGCGCGATATTTATTTTGATATTTCGAACTAAATAATTGTTTCTTTTTGTTTATGTATTGTTATCAATAATGTTATAAGTCAATAAATAAGTATGGGTACCTACCTACTAGGTAAAAACACATTTATCAACACAATAAAATTAAGGTAGCTAGGTAGTTAATACGAAGTAAATAATTATGTTTGTTTTTTGTTTATTCGAATATTATAGTTCGAATAGGTACTTGTTGTATGGTCTGTGAGTTCGAATTAACTACTTCTATAATAGTGTGTTAAATGTGAATAAACAATGAATTCATTGAGTAAACTTGTCATTTGAGTGGTAATTCAGCTGTCCGTATAATATATTCCACAAAACCTACCTACCTAAAAATATTTGAGCACTCACAAGCTTTTTTTTCGTGTAACAGTTTTTTTTATTTTAACTTTCTTTTATAATTTTCCGATTAAAAGGGACCCCCAAAAAACGAGTAATCATGTTAGGGTCAATTCATGCTGGAACCGAATCGAAGCGCATCGAATTTTATCAAACAATTCACTCTTATTATCAATAACGTAATGCTCAAATTTCTTCGGAGATAAAAAATTCGCGCGCATTCGGCGGTGAACTCGAGCGTCTTTTCTCGAACCAACGCGTCGATCGCGATCGTTGTCGTCCGTCCGTCAGTCATATCAGTGACACCAGTGTTGCCAGAATGTTATTTTTTATACATTTTACGTTACTTTTGACCCTCTCATGTTACACGACTTAAATAAAATAGTAGATTGTATAACAAGTGCATAAAACGCACCATTTTTGTTCTTAAATTTTAGTGACAAATCATATAATTTTGGAAAGTGCTCATCAAGACCTTTCATTTGATAACCATATTCAAAAATTGAATAAAAAAAAACTTTCTTTTTTTTTTAGTGACAAATTATATAATTTTGGAATGTGCTCATCAAGGCCTTTCATTTGATACCCATATTCAATAATTAAAAAACAATTTTTTTTTCTTAAATTTTAGTGACAAATTATATAATTTTGGAATGTGCTCATCAAAGCCTTTCATTTGATGCCCATATTCAAAAAAAATAAAAAAATGTATTTTTTATTTAAAAAATTAAAAAAAGTTTTATTAAATGGATTTTGCATAAATATAAAAAAAAAAAAACAAGTTTATTTAACGAAGTTAAATTGCATGTGAGGCTGTTTACCTGACGACCTTTGTCTTAGAGTCTGAACTTAGCAGGGGTGTCGAACTCATTTTTCTAACTAAAGGGCCATTTATAAAATTTTTTTTTCAAACATTTTTTTTTACAAAATTTTTCTTCTTCAACTTCCGATATAAGTAAAAGAAATAATTGCAAAATCTAAGTCAACCATTTTATTTTAAATTAGGTATACGATTACTTTTCTGATGTTCAAAACGTAGCGAGGAAACGTGCGCAAATGCGCGCGCATTCGCGCGACTCATGCGCTGTATAGCTAAAATGATTTTAATATGATAGGTACGTCAATTCAAGCTGGCTCTGAATCGAAGCGAATCGATCGGAGCCAAATTGAATTGACCCCGGTTCAGCTTTTTCCGGATGTTTGAAACCCTAAAAATCACAATTATTGGACATTGGACATTATTATCTTTTAAATTCTCAATACTAACTCGGTAACTAAACAAAAAGTCATTAAAATTAATTACGTGTTTGCTTGTACTCAGTTGCTGTATTCAAATACCTATAAGTACCTACTCTATGCATTTACAACTTAAACTAAATTAATAATTTACACTAAATAAAATTTTACACTTAGATTACCTACTGCGTTTCAAAGTCTTATACTCTTTGAATATCTAAAAGATTCTCAACCGAAGGGCGCGAAAGGGGCAACACAGCGCGGCAGCAAAAACGACACAGATCCTACTCTGACGACGCCTCGCAGGCTACTAACTAAACCAAGACGCGCCGAGCGTTTTATTATATATTAATGTTTAAATAAATATAAAGTCACTTTTAGAAAAAGTAACCGTAAAATATTCTTCTATATTGAATTACCTTTTTTTCTATATATTATTTGTGCGTAAGAGATTAATAGTCTTTAAGTATTATTCAAAAAACATTGAAAATTTTCAATGTGTTTGCATATTTTTATAGTCGAGTGAAGATACGAAAATCGTGTTTTTAACCGTAAAATAATCAAGTTCATTTATGAAACTCCAACATATATTTTTATCTGCTCAAAATAAATAATGTTTGACTGTTTAAAATTGAATCAAAAAAAGGGCGATTTCGAATATACTGCTCTTAAGTTGGTCTCGTTTTTTGGAATTTTGTAATCGGTTCATTAGTTTTCAAGAAATCTTGAAAATACTGTCGTTTTCGACGGATGTTCATCCATTACTTTTTTGTTTATGAACCGATTTAGATGATTCTTTTTTGTTTGAAGAATGATATTAATTTCATTGGTATTGGACTTTGGATTTTGAAGATACGCAACGGAACTTCTCAATATCAAATAGGAACTGTATAGTGATTGAAATATTGGTAGATTTATGACCATCAAAAACAAGTTAAGTACTGACCTATCTTTTGTCAAGGACGTTCTGGACTAGAGTTGAACAGCGAAGGCCCAACGGAACTCCTGTGGAAAGTTACTAGGGGTATACTATTGAAAAATGTGAAAAATTAAAACGTTTTATTTTTTTTATCATCCCTGACATACTTCCACAAAAAAGTTGAAAATAAAAAAGCTTTTAAAAAAAGCGAAACCTCCTTCAAGAACTTTAAAAAAACAGCTCTAAAAAAGCAAGAAATGATGTACAAATCGATTAATTAAAACACGTCTAATGAAGTCGGGTGGAGCTGGAAGTTACCCTTTTTTTGTTAATTGTCTTTGTTATGTAATATACATACGTAGACGTTTTTTTCTGATGTTTTCCGATGTCCATTGAAGTACTGTACCTGTTGATTGAAACTAATAATGTACTATAGTACCTATATAGAAACTGTTGACTTCAAAATATACGTAGTCCTCTGTTGTTAGAGGTACTTAGATAAGACAACAAAAGTGATGAGTTTCCTATTTTTTTTAATGTTTCATAGATGGAGACGCTTCCATCCCCACTTAGCCTACTTTACGAAACAAAATTTCCATAGCACTAGTTGAAGAAAAGCTCTATTTTATTGTGTTACTGAAACTTTATTGTCCTAGGAGTAAACTTAAACGCTTCTCGGAAAAGTTAAAATGTTGAAAAGTTTCGTATTTTTCACTACAAAAAAGTTTTGTAACTATTTAATAACCTTTGACGTAAACCCACACAAAACTCTCATTCCACAAAGCTCGTTTTAGTAGGTATATACAGAACTCTTTTAGAATTAATACATCAAAATGTAAATTACAAACGATAAATTGGTTGAAAGGACTTAAATCTAAACTTTTCAAATTAAAACTACTTCGAATTACTTATCTTTTAATATACAGCCTCAGAAGTTACTAAACGGTTTGCTGCCCATCATTATTTACCTTCATCAAATCATCATCATATCAGCCGCACGACATCCACTGCTGGGTATAGGCCTCCCCTAAGGATCTCCACGACCATCGGTCCTGCGCTGCCCGCATCCAGCGGCGCACCGCGAGCTTCGCTAGATCGTCGGTCCCCCTTGTCGGGGGCCTACTCACGGAGCATCGTCCGGTGCGCGGTCGCCATTCCAGAACCGCCCCGCCCCAACGGCCATCGGTTCTTCTCGCTATGTGTCCCGCCCATTGCCACTTCAGCTGAGTTTATTAGCTTATTTACCTATAACATTTATATTATTATCAATGACATACTATAGTTGGTGTGACAAATTACACTTCTGTCATCCGACTGTAACATCGAACGCCACATTTTATGGACCAATCATTGTTTGCCTATTTGACTTTACGTAACAAGTTGCTGTACAACCCATGAAAAGCGCATCCATGTTTGCATGCAGGCGGTGTGTTGTAAACTAAGTGGTATAATACGCAGTTAAAACTTGTCTGTGCACTGAAGTTTGGGACACTTAAGCACGTTTCCCGATAACTCGACGCAATCTCGGAATTTATGCCTGTGGAGTTACACTTACTGCTTTTACGTTAAGATTGTTTTCTTTGGAGTAGAAATAATATTTGGCTTCACATCTTAGTTATTTCAGCGGAGCTTTGATTTTCTTAGCAATACTAAGCTGAGTTCGTTACTGTTGACATTTACTCACTTATTATAGTTTTTTTACTTCTTTAGATACTTTAAACCGCCACGCCAGCTAAACAAACTATAAATCTTTATTGAATTAAATTTCACTAGCACATTTGTTAAATAATTTTGATTACCTATCGTGTTACTTGATTGCTTTTCTATTGCCTGTCTGTAACACAAAACGATAATTTGAAGTAGAAAATCTTAACTTGTAATAATACTATCCTTTTAGTTAAATTCCTCAAAGTGATCGAGATGATTTATAACATCCAAATGAATATTGAACAAGAGTACTCTGTAGGAAATTATTATTAATATCTAGAATGTCAAACAAAAAGGCGTAGTAATTGCTCATAGCGTTGAGTTGAATTAAATCCATCAATCAAACTGATCACCTGCCAACATAATTAATGATAATGTGCACGATATTATCGAAATAGGCTGTACCTACGCACAGATTAGTATTATTTCAAATTAGTATTCTGTTTGGCGTTATTGTATAGAGAAAGAGCACTGAACTGCACCTGAGATACAAGTCTCCTAGTGCGGCTGCAAATGTTTTTAAATCTAAATTGTTCTGTTAAGGTAAACCTAATCTAAATTGTTTTAATCCTTCAAGCCCCGGAAAATGAGACACAATAGATTTTCCATTGTTGTGCGGCCCGAACGGGTCGCTCTCGGGCATTGACTGATAAAAAAAGTTTGTTTTTGTAATTTTGTGTATTTTTTTATTATTATTATTTAATGGCTGTTTATTTGTCGTCAGATTTGAACTATTTTTTTGCCAACAATTCTTTTCTGACCTCTATAGACATTCATGTATGTAGACTTTAGAAATCATTTACCCCTTAAATTTTATTTGGATTAAAATAACCCGTGTTACACCGTTGTCCGACACTAACCAATGGCCCAGATTAGCAGAGCAGCCAAATGAATGCAACAGTAGCTTAACTGCATGTAAGGAGCCGGATTCCACTTTAGATAACACTCTGCAGACTACTAAAATCTGCTGCAATTTAAATTCTAGCGGCTCCATAGTTCGAGTGTTCATTGTAACTACAATAATCCTTATTACTCGGTGGAAAAAAATTGGTTCCAATTCACATAGTCATAGTATACTTGAACCAAGTAAATTGGACAAAGTAGCTGTAATCAAAGTACGTCAGCGCGACTGTTAGAGCCTTAACTGGACACTGCAAACTAAACAGACACCTGTTTCTTATGAAATTTAGTGATACTGACGTCTGCAGATATTGTAATGAGGAGCAGGAAACACCCAAGCATCTCTTATGTGACTGTGGACTAGAGGTCCACAGTCACATAAATAGTAATCCACAGGCGTAGCATCCATCTAGGACGACACATAATCGACCCGGAGGAAATAAAAACTCTCAAAACCAGGCAGATTCTAGACTTCTTGGAAGCCGTTGGGCTCAAAGAGTTAATATAACTAGGTGGCGAGTCACAATAGATCTTTTAGGTCGCAGTGACTACAGCTTCATCTTGAGCACTTGAGCTGCATAGCCCTTAAAACTCAAATAATAATAATAATTTAATTAAAGTATCTTGGATACCCTTTGACACGATCAAAGTATACTTAGACCAAGTAATTTGGACAGAGTAGCTTTTTCGATACGGCGACGTTAAAGTGCACTTGCATTGCTCCTTTACATCATTTCGCGTATGTCATTTCGCATTTCGCGTATGTGTCATTTCATGTATGTGTAATTTTTTGCTTAAAATGTGTCATAATGCGTAAAATTGGATCCAAGTAGCGTCCAAGGATTCATTCAAACTATTTGTTACAAGTATACTTTGATCATGACAACGCGACTAGGAACAGTCTAATAAAAAAAAATGGATGGAACCATTTATTCGACATAGACTAATACGAACGAGGCGATAACACGGAAAAGCTTTTTGTCTGATGGATTAGAATGCTGATAGGTTTGTCAAAAAAAGTTGTTGTGATGAACGAATCAATAACACCTTTCTATTCAGACGCTACACAACTAGGGAATTCGATCCCGGCCCTTATTTCTGATCCCGGGATTTCGGGATTCCACTTAGGCAATCCCGGGATCCCGGGATTATTTCGGGATTGAAGATTAAAAATTTAAATTTTAGGTTTCGTCAAAAATCGACGTCCTTTAATCAAAATTTTAACAAAAACCAACATATTTTACGTTACAATACACACCTAGCTAATCTAATCACTAACTAATCAAAGTTAGAGTCAAAAGCCTGGTTAGTTTGACACTTTTTATTGTAAAAAAATATATATTTTTCAAGAGTGAATAAGATCTTCATTTAAACTTCAATAAATTGAAAAAAATATATCTAACAAACTATGGAAACAAAGATAATTGACAAAACCTCTCTTAACGTCGACCAAATAGACGGATTTCATGTAAAAACCTACTTACTTTTTAGTTAGTGAAGAAGTTTCTTAGAAAAAACTGATTTAAAATAATATTCATGGATCACAAAATGTCTCATTTCTAAACTAATCTTGAAGAATGTTCATGCATTTTTGTTCAGTAGCAGTAACACTGAAGTGTCACCGCATAACACAGTGAGAGTTGCTTGTCTATCACTTTAGTTCAAAATAAAAAAAGGTTGTGTTGGAATGCTGCTTGAATGAAATACTGGTTTTCTTGTATTTTATATAATAAATGATAGGCGTGCAATTATATTGAGAGCACTGGCACTGAGCGTTTAGCATTACGCACTATATTTTGCAACTTTTTTAAATTAACTAACCAATCCCGAAAATCCCGGGATTATGAAAACTCAATCCCGAAAATTTCGGGATTGAAAAACGGTCGGGATCCCGGGATCCCGATTTTCGGGATCCCGGGATCGAATCCTCTATACACAACACACCTACACATGTTACGGCAATCCAAATACGCAGAAAATTACCAATAATTTTCTGAATATTGTGTAGGTATACAAAAGGAGTTGATATATTGGAACTAATTTTTTCCGACAATTGTGGAACACTTCCTAACACTTCAAAGAAATATTTTGGTAGGTGCTTAAGCAAATTACATTTTATTCATGTCTGTAAAATGGTGGCGTTCAGATAAAAGCAACAATTCTGTAATAGGTTATAATTCCCATAATTAAGCAAAACCCTTAAACTTTATGACTTACACGCACCAATAAAAAATGTTAAGTTAAAACGGCCGCCTGCTCCCTGGATAACTCCTGGTGTGCGCATGGCTATGAGACGACGGGACCGTGCTTTCCGCATCTTCAGAAGATGTCGGACCGACGAACACTGGGAGTCTTTCAAAATTGCCAGAAACAGATGCAATCAGATGGTAAGAAGAGCTAAACGCCGCTACATCCACAATAATGTTCTAGAATCTACTCCGGCTAACACCTGGAAGTTTCTTCGCACGCTTGGAGTTGGTAAACCCCAACTTTCTCACAAACCTTCTTTTACCTTGAACCAACTCAACCAGCATTTCTCTTCTGTCACCCCACTCCCCAGCAGTGTTAGACTTGCAACTATTTCCGATGTATCTTCTGTTCCTCCTGCACCTCCTGTCCCTCAATTCTCCTTCTCTACCTTGTCTGAGGATGAGGTACGCAAATTCATCCTATCAATCAAGTCAAATGCTGTAGGATGTGATGATGTCAGCAGAACTATGATTGTCTTACTGCTTGATTGCCTTTTGCCCATCTTAACTTTCATTATCAATCACTCCTTGTCTTCTGGCACCTTCCCTACTTCATGGCGCAAAGCCATTGCTATTCCTTTACCCAAGACCTCTAATCCTAATTCCCTTAATCACTACCGCCCAATCTCCATTCTTCCTTTTCTCTCTAAAATCCTTGAAGCTGCCGTTCACAAACAGCTTTCTTCCTATATCCTCTCCAATAATCTTCTTAATGCTTTCCAGTCTGCATTCCGACCTGGACATAGCACGACTACAGCTCTCATAAAAGTATTAGAGGATATTCGGTATGGTTTTGAGGCCTCACGACTGACTGTGCTTGTCTTAATTGATTTCTCTAACGCTTTTAACGCAGTCGATCATGAAATTCTCCTTGCCATGCTCTCCCGATACTTGTCTTCTTCAGCTCAGTCATGGATTTCCTCATATCTTCGCGGGCGCAAGCAAGCCGTGCGTGTCGATCGGACTACGTCTGACTGGTGCGACTTGCTAGCTGGTGTCCCGCAAGGCGGTATACTCTCTCCCCTTCTCTTCTCTTTGTTTATCAATTCCCTTACTGCTAATTTAACCTCTTCTTACCATCTGTATGCCGATGATTTGCAACTATATGCTCTGAATACTGCTGACAGACTAAACGAAACCATTGCATCACTCAACCGCGATCTCGAAAGCATTTCTCAGTGGTCGTCTAATTATGGCATATCAGTTAATTCTGGAAAATGTCAAGCAATGATTGTTGGCAGCTCTCGACAGTTGTCGCGTCTAAACATTAATGATGTTGCCCAATTAAAATATAACACCGATGTTATTCCATACTCGCAGCAGGTGAAGGACCTTGGTCTGACAATCGATGCCAGTCTCTCTTGGAGAGAGCATACCAATCAAGTTTCCCTAAAAGTTACAAATGCGCTTAGGTCTCTCTACAGGTTTAAGTACTTTCTCCCGTCCAGCACCAAGATTGCGCTCATACAGGCTCTGGTCTTACCTATTATCGATTACGCTGATGTTTGCAGCTCTAACCTCAACGAAAACCTTCTCAATAAGTTGGATCGACTTCTTAATAATTGCATTCGTTTCATATATGGACTACGTAAATACGACCATATCTCTCACTATCGTCAGCAACTCAAATGGCTTCCTATTCGCGAGCGTAGGAACCTGAGAGTTGTTTGTACGCTTTTCAACATCTTATTCGATCCACATACCCCGGAATACTTGAAATCTAGATTTCAGTTTCTGGGTGACTCTCATCTACGTGACCTTCGTTCTAGTAGCAACCTTCTCTTGCTTACTCCTGTCCATTCTTCTGGCTTCGTCTCCGACTCTTTCACCCTTTCGGCTATACGACTCTGGAACGCATTACCTCTGAATATTCGAAGTGCCCCAAGTAAGTTCGTATTCAAAAGACTGGTTCGTGAACACTACCTGAGTTCCATACTTTAAGTTCATCAAATCTGACCTATGCTATACTATCTTATGTGTATGTATTATATATGTAAGTATATTATTATATAATATTCATATAATATATTAATATTATAGCAATTAGGATTCTTTATGTATGTATTGTTATGTATGTTTATATTGATCCTTATTTATGATTAACGGATATTGTAATTTGTAACTTAGTTATCTTTTTTTTTTTTGCCGCCACGATTTCTTTCTTTAACACCCTTTCCGGTCGACTGTTAGAGAATGCCTTAAGGCATTAAGTCCGCCAATTGTATTTTCTTATGCAATAAAGTTTAAATAAATAAAAATTAAATAAATAATTATTAATCAGAACAACAAATGTTAATTTCAACTAACATGAAAAAAATATAAGATTTTTATGAGATTAGAAGATTTATATATATAAAAATATAAAAAATACCTATATTTTGTAATTATAGTTTATCATAAAAATCTGTATTTTCCTATTATCATCAAACATGGTATTGTGTTTTTGCGATTATTGTCAGAAAATACTTGCCTTTAGCAACAGTTTTAATTATCTATGGGAATTGGAGTGTATTGACCTTTTGTATCTTTTGGGTGACTGACATGTTTCAATGATGTTAGTAATACTTTCACCACAGTTATGAAAAGATTTAAGGCCAGTACATTCCAAAAACTCTGTCTCTGTCTTTTTCTTTACGTGTGAAGAGTAATGGAAATAACCTCACTTTTTAATTTTTTCAATGTTTTTGTTGTTATTTTGAGCATTAAGTCACTTTCTGAAAAAGTAACCGTTGAATATTCTATATGTCATTACCTGTTTTCCTATATATTTTTCGTGAATAAGGGATTGATAAACTTTAATTATTATCCAAAAAATATAAAATTAATGAAAATTTTCTTTGTCTTTGCATATTTTTTTAGTCGAGTGAGGATGAGAATATCGTATTTTTATCCGTAAAATAATCAAGATCGTTTATGAAACTTCAACATAATATTTTTATCTCATCAAAATATAGAATAATTGGTTGTTTATTTTTGAATTAAACATAGGCCAAATTCGATAATTTATTACCTTTATTGAATCAAGTAACTATCTGTCTTTTTCTTCCTTCGGTTTCACTATTGTCTGGTAGATGCGAAGAAGTTTGAAAAGCGGACTTATTGGAACAATCCAATAAGTAAATATGAAAGCATTAAGTACTCCAAACTAATTTAAATTTTATATTTTGGATTGTGGTGAAAAAATAACAAATAAGGAATTTTGTTTTTAGGAAACGTATCTCATAACAGGCGCAGTCCGAAGGGGGGGGTCACGGGGGACATGACCCCCCCAAAATCATACACGTCAAATAGAAAAATCTTCTATACAGTACCGACAGTAGAGCGGTACAGGCGGTGCGACTGCACTGGGTGCCCTCGTGTGTGAAGTGGGGCGCCGAAAACGCCCGACCACCGGTCGACTATCAATCGTACTGTTGCCTGGTGACGAGCGACGACGCGACGAATGTAACTGACTAAAAATCGCATTGCGCGGCCATTTTTTACTATAAACAAAGCAAGATTAATCGATGAAATGACTAAATATAGCGCTGCGTGGCGGCTTCTTTTTTTTACTGTAATAAGCAAAATTAGAAGATTAGCAGATGCGGCCGTTTTTTTACTATAAACAAGTAAAGTTACAAGATTAGTAGATGAAACTAACTAAAAATCGCGCTGCGCGGCCGTTTTTTTTACTATGAACAAGCAAGATTACAAGATTAGTAGATGAAACTGACTAAAAATCGGGCTGCGTGTCGGTTTCTTTTTATTGTAATAAGCAAAATTAGCAGATGAAACTGACTAAAAACTACGCTGCGCGGCTGTTTTTTACTATAAACAAGCAGGGTTACAAGATTAGTAGATGAAACTGACAAAAAATCGCGCTGCGCGGCCGTTTTTTTGTTATAAACAAGCGAGATTACAAGATTAGTAGGTAAAACTGACTAAAAAAAACGCGCTGCGCGGTCGTTTTTTACTGTAAACAAGCAAAATTACAAGATTAGTAGATGAAACTGACTAAAAATTGTGCTGCGTGTCGTTTTCTTTTTACTGTCATAAGCAAAATTAGAAGATTAGCAGATGAAACTGTCTAAAAACTGCGCTGCGCGGCCGTTTTTTACTATAAACAAGTAAAGTTACAAGATTAGTAGATGAAACTGACTAAAAATCACGCTGCGTGTCGGTTTTTTTTTTACTGTAATAAGCAAAATTAGAAGATTAGCAGATGAAACTGACTAAAGCTACGCTTAGCGGCTGTTTTTTACTATAAACAAGCAAGGTTACAAGATTAGTAGTTGAAACTAACTAAAAATCGCGCTGCGCGGCCGTTTTTAGGGTTCCGTACCCAAAGGGTAAAAACGGGACCCTATTACTAAGACTCCGCTGTCCGTCTGTCTGTCTGTCTGTCTGTCCGTCTGTCTGTCTGTCACCAGGCTGTATCTCATGAACCGTAATAGCTAGACAGTTGAAATTTTCACAGATGATGTATTTCTATTGCCGCTATAACAACAAATACTGAAAACAGAATAAAATAAATATTTTAGGGGGGCTCCCATACAACAAATGTGATTTTTTGCTGTTTTTGGTACGGAACCCTTCGTGCGCGAGTCCAACTCGCACTTGGCCGGTTTTTTTTTACTATTAACAAGCAAGATTACATGATTCGTAGGTGAAACTGACTAAAAAAACGCGCTGCGCGGCCGTCTTTAACTACCAGACAAAATTGAAAATCTTGGAATCGCATATGGGGGGCGCCCCGTAGAAATGTCGCCAAGGGCACTGGTAGTGCTAAAACCGGCACTGCTTCTTTAAATTTACAAAATAAAAAAAGCAATTGTATTATTATTTATTAGTGACCCCCCCCCCCCCCCCCCCCCCAAAATTTGATGCTGCGACCGCGCCTGTCTCATAATAAAATGATCAACAAAGATTCTCGCCAATACTTAAGTAGATTTTTTATATCCCTAAGATGTTTTAAGGTATCAAATTTCGACGCTTTTAGTGTAGTAATCGTAACAAATGCTATCCATTAAATGGTCGATCCATCAAAGTAATGTGAAACCGCTTATAAATAAGGCGGAATGTCTCGTGGACGAAATAAATCTACCCCCGACTGTGGGCCTGGAGCCCCACCCTTAAAACATCAAATGGAGCTACTTTTGTACTTTGACTCAGCCGTTTTTGATGTCCCCACTGCTGGGGCACAGGCCTTCCTTATGGGTGGATAAGGAGGATGGCCCATAGCCCACCACGCGGGCCCAATGCAGATTGGTGGTGTTAACGACTGCAAATTCACCCGGGACCAACGGCACGGAAAATCTCGAGATAATAAATTTTTGGTCACCCATCCCATGACGGACCCTTGTGAAACTTGCTTAACCTCTGCAATTGCTGGGCCATACTGGACCACTGTGCCGTCGAGCTCCTCGATCGCTCATCGAACTTTTGTACTTTACTGACATTGAATTTATACTGTAATTCTTTAACCTATGATCCAAAGGACATGAATCATGAACACGTTTTTATCAAAATAGTTGAAGAAATTTAAAATCCCATCCAAAGTTGAATCGCTCAATTTGTTAATGTGTAATTTGGCCATCCCTTTTAACGCATCCTAAGTAAACATAGTTGCTATCTTTAGGTGTTTGGATACAATTTCGATCAACATAACAAACGTTTCTTTGTTATTTAACAAAATATTGTGGCTGTCATATCACATAGCCTCACATAGTTAGGCTAATATGCTTTTTAATCCACCAAACAACTAGATAGTTAACTTCAACAATCTCATCAGAAAATCAAATAAGATGATAAAACTTAAATCCAAAATAAGAAATCATATAAAGACAATCGATTATTGAATTTTTGAACATTGAAACACATGAAAGCAGAGTAAATAAAAATCTTTTGGTTTAAAAGCACAGTGCTTGCAGTAGCTAGACTGCTTACAAACCTAGGAGTAGGTACCTAAGTAATTATTTCTTCCATATCTTCACTAAAAGGACTAGGTTTTTAATTTGGAAATTCATTAAACATATCATAAAGAGCTCTTTTAGTGCAACAGCTATAAACTACTCATGTTAAACAGAGCGAGTTATTGCCTCTGATTCAATAATGGCTGTAACTGTGGTTATATTAGAATCTACCCGACAATGCCGCTTAGAGCAGATTTCGGCACTTGACACGGAATATCTGATTTGCATACCAAGTGGACTGTGTTACTGATTTGAACTGTTCTGTTTTGTTCATGTTTATGAATGTATTTCCTTTTTTCTACAGCTTTCAGTGGTGCAAGCAGCAGTTTCCCTTTTGTTCATCTCTTATATAAAAGTGAAGGGGTGACTGACAGACTATTGCCCAGCCCAAACCACTGAACCTAGGGACTTGAAATTTTGTACATAGATATTTTATACAGTGTAAACACCCACTAAGAAGGGATTTTAGGAAATTCCACCCCCAAAAGGGTTGAAATGGATACAAAGTTTGTATGGAAAAAAAATATTAAATAGACATTTGAACTTGAAACTTCGTAGGAGTACTTCTAAAAACAAATAAACAAACACGTGTTTCGTGGTTTTCCTAAATTCAACCCTTTAGGGGGTAAATGGGGTACAAAAAGCCCAAAATCGATATGGATGTCATTATCGAGGTTTTATGGGATGTTGATTGCGGAAATGACATTTATTTTTAGTGGTAGACATTATTCAACCCCTAAAGGGGTCATATGGGGTTCAAACTTTGTATGGAAATAATATAAAATAGACATTAAGACTTGAATCTTTGTAGGAGTATTTCTATAAACAAATGATGAAACGTGTATTTATTTCGTGAATTTCTGAAATCCCCTTAAGAGGTAAATGGGGTTATGGGATGTTGATTGCGAAAATGGCATTTAGGTATTTTTAAGTCCAACACGGCGCCATGAAACGGGGGTTAAATTTTTTTATGGAAAAATAATACGGGAACGAGAACAGGAATGAGAACGAGAACGGGAACTAATCCTTACTAATATTATAAATGCGAAAGTCCGTTTGTTTGTTTGTTACGCCTTCACGTCTTAACTACTAAAACGATCATCATGAAAATTTACACACACGTTGTCAGGGGTATAGAGAAGGACAAAGGGTACCTTTCATCCTGAAAAAAGGAACTGTTCCCGAGGGATAGACGCAGACGAAGTCGCGGGCAGAAGCTAGTAAACTAATAAAGTATTGATCATTTACAGTCATCTGGTTGAAGGCTGAAATATATCTTTGATTATACTAATTCAATCCATTGGTGCTTTGATAGTAAGATATTTTAGATAAATTATTTTTTCTTTTCAAAAGACCATTAAACCGATCAAAGGGTTGGTTTGTTTCGCTGTTGCTCGATTAATCAGTATTTACGGTAGTCCTAATTAATCTGCGGTTCTCCAGTACTTTTGCAATTTGCATATTTATAATATGTTCGTTTACATGAATATTTATGGAAAGTAATTTTCGTTGTTGTTTAACAGTCACTGCTAATAGTTGTCTATTCATTGGTGCGAAAGAAATAATCGGTTAGAACGTTATTTTTTACTAGCTTTCACCCTTGACTTAGTCCGCGTGGACATTCAGAAAATCCCTAGAAATCCTTTTCCCGGGATAAAACGTGTTCTATGTTTTAATCCAGGCTGTAAACTGTGTGCCAAATTCCATCCAAATCCGTTTCAGCGTTTTTCCGTGATTGAGTAACAAACATCTAAACATCCAACATCCAATCTTTCACATTTATCAGTAGGATTTCATCAATTCTGTTTAGTTGTGGTACTTATGTAATTTCTTAGTATTGATAGCTACTACATGCTGTTTTTGCAATGATGCAAATAACAATAACGCTACATGTAAAGTCGTATAACATTGTTATGTTATGTGATCAGCACTTTCAGTTCTATCAGAAAGAAAGAAAGAAAAAAAAAATATTTTGCACACACAAAATAACACATGCCATTTTAAAATTAACTTAATATACGTGCTAAAAAGGCTCCCACTCAGCATTATGCGACAGCACCCTAGAGGAGCATCATGACGCTGATTTTCAGTGGTCACCAAATCCGACCTATCAGATGTAATATCAGTTACTCAAATTAGAATCTTACATCCTAAAGCTTCATCGATGCAAACAACGATGCGGTATGTTTGCAGTTCATTAGATTAAATAAAGGTACAATATTAATTTCTAGTGAATATTAGCACCTTATTAGACTTAAAAGAAATACATAACCTGACTGATCTAGTGTAACTTTGTATAACCCCATTTTGTAAAACAACTGCGGGAGAAAAATCTGGAATTGGGTCAGAATTTAGGTTAGAGTAATGTCCACACAATTACGCTGTTGCAAAAATAGGCGACCATTTTGGACAATGAATTTCCGTTGATTACTACTGCTCGTCTAATAGGAACGATGTGGCAAAATAAACGCGATAGTGTCTCTTTATATTAGGTCATTTGTACAAATCCTTGACACTTTGTCCGGTATTTTCGCCAAATGAAATCCACTAATGTGCTTACTGAGAATTTTAATGCTTGCTCTGAACTCGACGCTACAATGCAACAGAGAATACACGACTCTTCACTTCGCGTATCTTTCCCCTGCAGATTATGATAGACCATTAAAGATCATGTGGGAATAAACGATAGTTTAGAATCCAAACTTTGTGCTACTCGAGCACTGACCCGTTTGCCAAATGTAACTATTTTGGCAATCAACCAAGGCTTTAAAGTAGAATAGAGTACTTCAGAAAGTATGATAAATAGACAAAAGTTATTTAAGTATTTCTTCAAATACTATTGTATTGTCTCTCACACCATCGATTTTAGAGTTGAGTAAATTATGCTAGCTCCCATTTCTTTGGTAACTCAAATCCCACACCATAAATTTCAAATAAATTAACTTTAAAATGTCTTCGCTAGTGACCGAAATCTATGAGCGTGCCTTCATCTCCAGCGATATATCAAGTGCGATGACAGAGTCACCTCCGCTTGTTTGTTTTCCCGTCAGCCATGGACTGCGAACTTCCCTCGTCCTTGTCGCCAACTCTACCATATCCAGTAAATCAACCGCTAAAGCTATCCATTAAGCTGTCTCAGCGCTGGAGCTTACAAATGCTTCCTTAAATGCACCAACAACTTATACAACCTTTTTAGCACCCGTAAGTCGTGAACACGAAAAGAAAATCTTATTAGCACCATTGTCACCTAAGTGAAACCTTTTCCTGTAACAATAGTGTGTGCGAACAATCTTTTCCCAAACCGTGTTGTATGTAACTCACATACGATTTACCGTTTGCATTACTATACCTAAAAATTAACAATATAGAATCAATACGGCTAGGCTACCATGCCAAAGCATCTCTTCTAATCATTGCGAGCAGAACTTTTCTTCCTACAGTAGAATGGTAAATGTTTTTAAGTGTATAGTGAAGTCTAATGAGCATCATTTTTGAATGATAAAATCAATGAACTTCTCAAAATTATTGCTTCGTATAGAAACAGTTTGTGAATTAAATATAAGGTCCTTCTTAAATAGTGCACATAATTTTAAGGGGTTAATGTACTCATGCATACAAACAACTTTTACTATGGTAGCAACATTAAAATCGCGAAAAAAAAATCAGCTGGTCCATAGAAAATTTAAAATCGAATAGATCAAAATGTATGGAACAGCTGATTTTTTTTTCGCGATTTCAATGTTGGTACCATAGTAAAAGTTGTTTGTATGCATGAGTACATTGACCCCTTAAAATTATGTGCACTATTTAAGAAGGACCTTATATATGGAAATTAATATGATCCAGTCGAGCGACAAATTAATAGTGCTGTGGGTGATGGGAATAAGTGCTAAAATACAAATAAATTATTAAATCACAATAATTGATAAATACAATCATGCCCAACTTTTGTTTTTTTGCATTACTTTAAGAGATGATGACAATGCCAGACTATGTCGATAGTTTGTTCTTGCACAAAAGTGCGTCAGAAATAAATCTAAGAGGTACAATTTATTTTAAAAGGATCTGAATATCCCTTGGGGTTACGATTAAAATTAATTCGGCAAATGGCACACCAAATGTGCAGTGTTTTAAAAATACTGAATTATTCCACAGTTTCACTTAAGCTTCTCGCGTCGTAAATTAGCAGTCTTCATTTGCCATCAGGTTCTGAAGGGGTAATTAGAAGTTTTAACCACTGGAGCGTTGGTTACGACTGTTCGCAAACTTGTGGACTCAAGGTGTATTTGTATGTCTCGTTACAAAGTTTTAGGTTCTGATCTCGTTAATGAAAGATAGGGACGCTGTTTTGGAATGCTGTTTGTATTACTCTTCGGCGTTAGTTGCCGACCCCAATAAGAAAAGTTGCGCTTATAGACTCTTCGGTCACATGGGTCACATAACCCAAACTCATCATTACATTACTCTTTATGAGTTTGATGACATACTCCACTCACTTTCCTTTACTGATAGGTATATAATTTGGTTTATAGCTTTGATATAAAGTACTTTTACTGATTTCATTAACATCAGTCGATCGAAAAATCTAAGTTAGCAATAAAGTGATTACAATTTATTACAAAAAAAGGTCTTGAAAAAGATGATTTCGGCTCTCCCCGCCACGCATCCTTCCAAATAAGATCACTTTCATGAAACGTCCACAAAAAACCTAATAGATACTTCTATGTCTTTTTTTCCACGCCCGAAGCGATGCCTTCTAAAAGCACCCAAATGGATCTCTGTGTCTGTGTCAGATAGTTCATTACAAAAAAATCGAGTGTTCTTATCGCTAAGCTTTTTAAAGCTTTTCTATATATTTTTAACGCTCAGCTTCCTCTTTTTTACAAACATATTTTCTATGCCCTTTTCTTTTCTTTGACTTAATTTCAGCAAAATATTTGTGTCATTCTTAACATACTCATATCTCTCAAGTAGTTGTTACTGTGGTACCCAAAAATCTAAGGAGCTTTTAGAATTTCTTAGTTTATTGCTTTTTTGTCGGTACTCTAACATTATATTGTACATTTGTAGTGTTTGTAATACAGCAATATACCTGTCCTTCAGAATTTCAATATTCCAAGTTGAAGAAGCCATATAAACATGTCAATCATTGTTGATTGCTTTTGCGTGAAAAAACAATGTTAATTTTATAGATTTTATACTGGCTAGTGTAGACGAATATAGTTATAACGATCTTAATAGGTACTTAGTTGATTTAAGTGTTGGAATACTTAGTTTTTTCGATGGAACATCTATAGTCATAAAAGAGGTACACAGTACTGTTAGTATTTTCTTTTAGGTCAATCAAGTTTCAAGAATGTATCCAAGTTTCAAGAATGTATCTAAGTTTCAAGAATAAAGATATAATCAGCTGGTATATACAACTGCACCATTTGCATTTTTAATTCGATTTCGTAAAACCTAAGTCTTGTATTAATATGCTTTCGTGTTTCAATCCTTTATTCGTAGTTGCATCAGAATTCACAAACTCTGATTTACAATGTATGCGTGTAGGATTTCAAAAAAGGCTTTAGCATTTTTACATCTCTTTATTTTTCAAGAATGGCGGATGAACTATGCGGCCGAAGCGGGCAACATATTTTTTCGACTTTGTCATGTCCGGTGTCCACACCTGTTACCAGAAAAATCTGCAGTATTTGAGTTACAACTTTTGATATTTCCATTTTTAACATACTTCTTTTTCGTTTGGAAAGGACATCGTCAGCTGTAAATAATTACGAGTAAATTACTTCAAAACTTGCCGGTGCCTAATAGATGTATCGAAATTATTAGCTACTACACACAGGTGCCTACTACAAATTTGATGTCCCCACTGCTGAGGCACAGGCCTTCCTTATAGGTGGATAAGGAGGATGGGCTTTAACCCACCACGCGGGCCCAATGCCGATTGGTGGGTGTTAACGACTGCAAATGCACCCGGGACCAACGGCCTAACGTGCCTTCCGAACAGGGACGGATACCGTTATCCAAATAATACCGGTATCTTACCAAAACATAACGTTATCGTAACGTTACTCACGAAATACCGCTACTTATCAAGTAGCGTTACTAAAATACCGATACCATAACGTTATTATGATAACGGTATTTATAACGTTAATTTAGCGACCTGGTAACGTTATTTTTAACGTTAATTTAGCGCTCTGACTTGTGCCGCCGCTGCCGCACGGCATTAACTAAATAGTGACTCTTGCTCCGACGCAATAAAGCGCAATTCAGATCGGGTAGATTTTAGAAATGGGGCGCCTGACGTTGGAATTGAAATATATCGCATTTTGTAGAGTTTTGCAAGGCCTTTCAAATGATTTTATAGCGAAAAATTTTCTAAGTCTATGGATTTTAGACTGCCGGCGCGGAAATTAGATTTTTTTAACACGTTTTTATTAGGTTGCTTTCGCGTTTGTTTGTCTGTTTGTTTGTTTGTCCGCAAAGTTTGCGAACGATTTTAAACTAGCTTCCCGATGAGCTAGAGACTTGAAACTTTAAGCACAGGTCAGAACTGGAATACAATGCAATTTTATGGTGTCATTGAGCTGATCTGATGATGGAACTGGAAGAAGGCCACAGAAACTTAATGATGAAACCATACCACCCCATTGTGATTAGGCTTGTCAGAATCGTCTTGACGAGTACTCTGATGGGAGATAAGGTCCAGGGTCTGATGATGAAGCTGGAAGGTCATGCCAAAGGAACTCAATATTGAAACCGTGCAATCCCATCGAGTTTGGGCTCATTTGAATCGTCTTGACGAGTACTTTGTTGGGAAATAGTGTCCGAGGATCTGATGATGGAGCCGGAAGATGGCCATAGGAACTCTATAATAAAACCAAGCTACCCCATCGAATTTGAGCTCGTTTGAATCGTCTTGACGAGTACTTTGTTGGGAAATAGTGTCCGAGGATCTGATGATGGAGCCGGAAGAAGGCCATAGGAACTCTTTGATAAAACCATGCTACCCATCGAGTTTGGGCTCGTTTGAATCGCCTTGACGAGGACTTTATTGGGAAATAGTGTCCAGGGTCTGATGATGGAGCCGGAAGAAGGCCAATGGAACTCTATAATAAAACCATGCAACCCCATCGAGTTTGAGCTCGTTTGAATCGTCTTGACGAGTTCTTTGTTGGGAAATAGTTTTCAGGGTCTGATGATGGAGCAGGAAGAAGGGCACTGGGACTCTGTAATAAAACCATGCAACCCCATCGAGATTGGGCTCGTTTGAACCATGTTGACGAGTTCTTTGTTGGGAAATAGTTTCCAGGGTCTGATGATGGAGCCGGAAGAAGGTCACTGGGACTCTGTAATAAAACCATGCAACCCCATCGAGATTGGGCTCGTTTGAACCGTGTTGACGAGTTCTTTGTTGGGAAATAGTTTCCAGGGTCTGTTGATGGAGTAGGAAGATGGGCACTGGGACTCTGTAACAAAACCATGCAACCCCATCGAGTTTGGGCTCGTTTGAACCGTGTTGACGAGTTCTTTCTTGGGAAATAGTTTCCAGGGTCTGATGATGGAGCCGGAAGAAGGGCACTGGGACTCTGTAATAAAACCATGCAACCCCATCGAGTTTGGGCTTGTTTGAATCGTTTTGACGAGTGCTCCGATAGGAGATGGTATATTTTCAGTCTAAGCTCGTTAACTAAAAAGCATAAAATAATAATTTACTGAAAAAAAATATTTTATAAAAACACGTTTTTAAAACGGACTTAGTTATTAAGGCTCAATTACATTACACAATTTTAAGCACGCGATTTCAAGACTAAGCATGGTGTAAACGGACTAAGGCAGCCATTACATGGTCATGCAAGCGTCAGTCAAATTCCATCAGTCATGAATTACGTTTGACTGATCAGTCAGATGCAAAGAACAAATCACATCATGCAACCATCAGTCACTACATTACACGGTAGGTTAATCGTCAGTCACAGCCCGTGACTGTGGTTAAACTGACAGCAAAACCTACCGTGTAATGGGTGCCTAAGACAGTAAGAATCTTAAAATCGTGCGGCCTAGCCCGCTCGGTAATAAGATTTTTAAAATTGTGTCGTCTAAATGCACGCTCGATTTCAAGACAGTCTAACTGTACCTACGACGGCACGTCAGACGTAACAGTTGTACTACAAAAACCAACTTTATACCTAAGGCATAAAGGCGTTCTCAAGGTCAACGTGTAGAGGTAATGTGACAGACAGAGACAGACTCTGTCTGACTCGCGACAGATAGACGATACTGCCACAGTAGAAGATAAGTTCAAAAAGGAATGTTGGTTTTTTAACACGTTTTCATATGGACGTTTTCTTGTTTATTTATTTATACTATTAATATTTATAAGTAGGTTCGTTTATTTGTTTGTCCGTAATTTTAGAAAAGAGTATTTTATACTAGGTAAGTACCTACCTACCTAGCTTCCCGATGAGCTAGAGACTTGAAACTTATAGGTAGGTAGGTTGTTTTTAACACGCTTTTATTAGGTTGCTTTCTCGTTTGCTTGTGTGTTTGTTTGTTTGTTTCTCCACAAAGTTTGCGAACAATTTAAACTAGCTTTCGGATGAGCTAGAGACTTGAAACTTTGAACATAGGTCAGAAATGGAAGGCAATGCAATATTATGGTATCATTGGGCTGATCTGATGATGGAGCCGGAAGAAGGCCACAGGAACTCTATAATGGAACCATACAACCCCATCGTGCTTGGGCTCGTTAGAATCGTCTTGATGAGTACTTTAAAGGGAGATGAGATACAGGCTCTGATGATTTAGCTGGAAGGCCATGCCATAGGAACTTAATATTGAAATCGTGCAACCCCATTGAATTTGGGCTCCTTTGAATCGTCTTGACCAGTGATTTGTTGGGAAATAGTGTCCGGGGTCTGATGATGGAGCCGGAAGAAGGACACTGGAACTCTTTAATAAAACCACGCTACCCCATTGAGTTTAGGCTCGTTTGAATCGTCTTGGCGAGTACTCTAATGGGAAATAGTGTCCAAGGATCTGATGATGGAGCCGAAAGAAGGCCATAGGAACTCTCTAATAAAACCATGCAACCCCATCGAGTTTGGGCTCGTTTGAATCGTCTTGACGAGTACTTTGTTGGGAAATAGTGTAACGTATAATAACGCGATATCTAGGTAGGTCGATACGTGCGCGACCGACAACAACGACGATGTGCACCTTCTGAGCCGGACGCCGTGGGCGGGCGTGGCGCGGGGTGGGTCACGCCGAGAGGCGGGCGGGTGCCGCTGCCGCGGCCCGCGCGCGAGCCGTCGCGTTCGCGTTGGTGTGCGGTGCGGTGCGGTGCGGCGTGTGTGTCCGTCGAGTTATTCACAAGAGCGACAGTCTTGTTTTGTTGGATACGATTCTTGCAATTTGCATTAAGTAAGTACCTACACATTAGAGGTTTTTATCTACTTAAATAAAAAGATACTAGGTAAATATACCTACTACTACTTCATACCTACTAGGTAAAATATTTCTATTCGTGAGCCTTTCGAATTTTCAACCTAGTCAGATTTTAATGTCGTAGTGTAGGTTTCTAATAGGTAGATAATAGTTGAAAAAATGATTGATTAATATATAAGTAAGGAGATAGGTACCTAAAATTTTATTTGACATGCAAATTGAAAATATTTATAATTAATAACAAACAATGATTAAAGAAAAGGAATTTGGTATTAGGTAGGTGCTTAAAGAACTAAAACAGAAAATAAAACAAATACAAAAACTACAATGTAAATAACTCCAATACTACGTTGATTGAAAAAGACATTAGAGACTTACTGCCTTCTCTTTTACTATGACAGTAAGCACGGCCGAGCGTGCTAGAAATTGTGTGGTGTAAATGCGCGCATTATTAGTCGTTTTCAAGACAGTCTTAAAATTGCTTGCTTAAAATTGTATAGTGTAATTGAGCGAGCAAACTTTGCGGACAAACAAACAAACAAACAAACGAGAAAGCAACCTTATAAAACGTGTTAAAAAGAAGACTACGGCGAGGGACACTTTGGAGGGAAAAATGGGAGGGGAGCGGTGGGCATCCGGCATTTTTGGATTCAGATTATATACCAAAAAGTAATACGATTTGCGTTTTGACTCTAGACTCCTAATTTTTCAAGTTTTTGTTCAGACTAAGCCTCAAACGATGGCGCTGAGTCAGTGCTAATATGTCAAACAAATGTATAAGTACATTAAGTACGTGTGGTGCATCAGTGTGCAGTTATTTATTCCGATTTATTAACTTTTGTAAATTGTCATCGCAAGCAATTAATTCGCACGACATAGAGTTGACGACTTTCGATTTTACTTACCTAGGTACTTCAACTTTTTAATTGTCACTTCGTACGAATCCACACTTTAAATATTATTATTTTTTCAAAATTAGGCCCAAACTGTTACCGCCTTCACCACTTAGAGGTGCTCCCAGCTTGTTATTATATTATGCTAAACATCTTAAACCTGATCTCTTTGTTTTGCACATCAAATGATCTTCGTTTTTTTGTAAACACATTTATATGCAAATAAATTAAACTTGGTTCTGCATCAAGTATTCCAGATCTTCGATTTTTATAAGTACCTCAACAAAAAATGCTCATCAGGCAGGCTAACAACTTTAGCAAAGGTGTCATGGACCATTATGGTTCTGCATCAGGTGTTCCAGATCATAGATTTTTATACCTGAATAAAAAATGCTCATTAGGCTGAACAACTTTTGCTAAGGTGTCATTTTTATATGTTGCATAGTTTAGCTGGACCATTATGGTTCTGCATCAGGTGTTCCAGACCATCGATTTTTATACCTCAACAAAAAATGCTCATCAGGTTGAACAACTTTTGCTAAGGTGTAATTTTTATATTTTGTATAGTTTACCTGGACCATTATGGTTCTGCATCAGGTGTTCCAGATCATCGATTTTTATACCTAAACAAAAAATGCTCATCAGGCTGAACAACCGTTGCAAAGGTGTCATTTTTATATTTTGTATAGTTTAGCTGGACTATTATGGTTCTGCATCAGGTGTTCCAGATCTCCGATTTTTATACCTCAACAAAAAATGCTCATTAGGCTAAACAGCTTTTGTTAAAGCGTCATTTTTATATTCCTTTTCCTTATTTGGACCATTATGGTTCTGCATCAGGTGTTCCGTTTTCCAAAATCAATTATCCCCTAAACTATGTCCAGGTTTAACAGCTGTATAAAAAAAAACTTTCATTCGAATCCGTTCAGTATTTCCGGAGATTAGCGTGTTCAAACAGACACACTTTTTTTAATTCTTACTCTATTATTACTATATGTCTTCATCGCCCCAGATATATATTTTTTAAATATATGTAATGTACAGACACACTTTTTTTACTGTTTTATTAAATGTAAGGATTATTACACGCATGGCGAACTGAAATGTTATGTTAGGCGACCGACAAAGCCATGCGGGCCGGCTACGGACTTGAGTAACGTTACCATTACCGTTACTTAATTACCGATATCTCTAACGTTAATAGGGTAACGTTACTAGAAAGAGACAACTTAATAATTACCGATACTAATACCGGTATTTTTTACCGTTATCAGTAACGTTATTTGTATAACGTTATAACGTTACTGATAACGTTATATGATAACGGTACCCAAAAAATACCGGTATTCCTGTCCCTGCTTCCGAAGCACGGAGAAGCTCGAGATAATAAATTTTTGGTCACTATCCCATGACCGACCCTTACGACACTTGCTTAACCTCCGCAATCACAGTGCCAGGCGAAATCTGAAAATCTGAAAAAATAGTTGATTAAAAGAACAGAATAATTAAAAGATTCAGTTATTATTTGAAGTTGTAATAATACCTACAAACCTACATAGTCCCTACCTATTATTTTATCTGTGATAAGATAGAATTGAAGAGGAGCTCAGTGGCGCACTGGTTTAGCACCTGGCCCAACGATTGCGGAAGTTAAGCAACGTTCGCAAGGGTCGGTCATGGGATGGGTGAGCAAAAATTTATAATCTCGAGTTCCTCCGTGCTTCGGAAGGCACGTTAAGCCGTTGGTCCCGGCTGCATTTGCAGTCGTTAACACCCACCAATCCGCATTGGGCCCGCGTGGTGGGTTATGGCCCGTCCTCCTTACCACCCATAAGGAAGGCCTTTGCCCCAGCAGTGGGGAGATTAAAAATGGCTGATGGACAAGATAGAATGGTATTGGGTTAAGGTTACGCAAGCAAGATTTCAGTATGTTTTGTATAGATAGAATAATTTCTATTTGCAGTCCAACGAAGTTCCTACCTCTTTAACCCATTATTTTTTCTTTCATCGCCTGAAAACATGGTAACTGAAATTAGGGCCCATTTCAGACATCACCTTTTGGCTTGATGAAAATCTTTGCCCGCCATGACATTTATTCATGTTTGGTAGAAGAAAAAATCTCAGTGAATTGAATCTAGAGAATAGGAAGGATTCGCATCTTCATTCGATGAGTTTTGATGTCATGAGTGCCGCCGAGAGGGTCGACAGGGTCATTAAGAAAAGTTAAAAGTCGCTTGAGCTTTTTGTTTCCAAAAGTAATAATCTTTTGCCGAATTTGAAAAAGTTTAGTGTAAACATTTCTTTAGGAGTTTCTTTTTAAGATACAAAAATAAATTATGAAAAAAGTATTTCTTCTTTTCAAATTCATGTAAAAAAGTCAAAAAGTATTTCTTCTTTTCAAGCGGACTTATCAATCCACCCTCGTAGGCTTTAAGCTTTTCGATATTGCAGTAATTTTATGGTCCATAATGATAGTTCCGGCGATCGATCATCGGCTTGTGTCGGCCCATTGGGCAGGTTACTTTAATTTCGTCGTCGTTGGGGCCTAGTTGACCAGTAAATTGAGAAAAGTGTGCCGCCTGGACCCAGACAAGGGTTGCCTTTGAGGGGCGAATCAGTAATTTTATACCCACCACGGTCAAGGCGGTCGGGTGGTTATTTTTATACGAAGAGGTTTTATTCAATAACTTTATATATTTTCTTTTACCGCATTAAACAGTTATTATAGGTAAGAATGAAAATTGTTGGAGAAAATATAAGTAAGAATGAAAAAAAGAATGAAATATGTTTAGATTTGCATATAATAGTTGCTGATTCTATAGTAAGTGATTTTTGCTGTACCATACTTATGCTTTAATTTTAATATTTTTTTATGAATTTGCTTGTAAGTTAATACTACTCCAACTTTTAATTAAGCGTGTAATGTAAGCTAGGTACCTCTGTAAGCATTTAACTAAGTTTGCCAAAGTAAAGCATCTATGACAATGCCCATGTTATGTCGTCTCCAAACTTAATTTAAGTTTAAGGAAGAAGCTGAGAACTTTCTTCGTCAAACTGTCAAAGTAAATAAAGTTGCATTTTTTATTTTTCCGCTATGCAGAAGTACTTATCTTGTACTTATGTACCGAAACTAATTTTAAAAGTTGTTTATCATTTTTAACAAAGATAAATATAATATAATTTTTAACAAAGATAATAAAACCTACATAACCTTCAATACTAACAAATGCACGTAGTATTTTTTTTTCTCAAAGTAAATAACAATTTTGCAAATTATTTTGATGGATCAATCATAACTACTAACATATGTAGATGGTATAAAAAACAAATAGTCTCATCACTAAATTGTAGATTACTTTTTCATTCATATCATATCGCATATTAATCGCTTCTTTTGGAAAATATTTTCTACAAAAACATATTTTGTCATATTAACTATGCATAGTAAGGCCGATAATGGTGTCGATTCGGTTGGCAACGATTTAACTAAATTGACAAAACTAAACTAAATTTGTGTAGTATCGAAAAGACAAGAACAGAATGCTAAAATTAGGTTTAGTCCTGTCAGTTTAGTTAAGTCGTGCTAACTGAATCGACACCACTGTATCCTGTCAAAACTCTAAAACTGCAGAATTAGTGGAAAGTCTGTTTTACAATACAAGATATATTTCAACCATTGATAAAAAAACATAGTACGAGCAAGTACCATACGAGTACTCCAGCCATAATATATTGTAAACTTATACCTGAGTTGTTGATATAAACATATTTGATTTGATAAATATGAAACAGACAAAATCCAACTTGATTAGTGGATGTTAACTGATCAAAATCTTATTTGACTAAAAAAGGTATTAAACAGTGTAATTTTGTATTGTCAGTGTATACTCTTGTAAATGATTTGTCAACTGCCATGCTCATATAGATCATGTCGATCGATCGATTTTAACCCAATCAAGTTCAACTTCCACATGTTCTTTTAGCCTTTTGTGTTATATAGCCCTGATTGACTGACCCCTAGGGTAAAAGAGCATGTCTATAATTAAATACAATTTAAGCATGAAAACTTAGTTTCTGTTTTATAATCTCAGCTTTGAAATAGCAGTTCCTTGTTAAATTGGATAATGGTGATGTAACAGGATTACGTCTTTAAAAAGTATTAACTGCTATTAAAAGTTGTTTATTCCCCTTTGCAACTAAAAGCCTCCTTGGTCCACTTTGAAATTAGTTTGGCCTCGATCAATGAATAAGCTATTGAGTCACAGTGATGTTTCCTAGTTCCTAAGTCAAGGAGTTTAGGTTGAAAATTTAAAGCTTTATCTGCTTAGGTATTCGCTTCGCTATGCGTGGGTTGTCGCAGTATTTTATCCTGGTCACAGAACCAAATTGTGGTCTTGATCTTTTAATGTCGTTTGGTTCTTAGAGTTGTTTGTTGGTAGTGCATCTTTGTGATTTTAGCCATTTTATGTCTTTGCTTTTAAATCGAATAACTTTACTTGTATAAACTACGACCAATGTCTGCATAGATGGTTTGATGCGACAAGGGATTTGTCATGTAAGATTATGATACGAGTATCTTTATGAAATCCGTCTCACTTACATTTCTCTTGCCCCAGTTTTGTATGCCAGCCAAATTGCTTACTTCCATAACAGCTTTACGCATTTGGAACGCGCTTCTTACTTTAAGTGGAAGATTTATATCACAGTTTTTATTTTAATATAGCAAAAGTCGAGTACATATACATTATAATATGTTGATTAACTTTAGTAGAAGTTGAATTTAACTTTTTTACAGATAAGTTTTTTTACTAGAGCGTGGTTTTACCAAAAGGTTTTTTGATGTTAAGCTTCTTTCTGTTTTTCACTTTTGGGGTTCCTGACGTTACTGTGCTAGAATCTGAAGGCCCGCCACATATAAACTGAATTTTGATTCGGAATTCCGAGACGGAATCATTTCGAATACAGCTAATCCATACAAATCTATGGATCTACCACATACATGCGGTTATTTTCCGTCCGAAATTTTCATACATAATCGATATTCCATTTCGGAATTTCAAATCCGACTCCGTCTGATGTGGCGGGCCTAAATAGTGTTTTAATCCCCGACGCAAAAAGTGGGGTGTTATTAGTTTGACGTGTGTGTGTGTGTGTGTCAGTCTGACAGCCTAAAGCAACGTAGCTCCCAGACTAGTAGACCGATTTTGATGCGGTTTTTTTTATTTGAAAGCTTGTATTTCAATGTATATCTCACCTGATTACGCGCGTAAATCTCAAAATGGAATATCTCCGCAAAAGTATAATGATAGTACTTATACACAAAATAAATTTCCTATTCGCCGACACATTTATAAATATTGCTTCCGCATGTCTAAACAAATGTGACACGTGTATTTCGGAAACAATTTGTCAGTTTATACCTGGCAGTAATACGATTGGGGAAGTTTGTCCGAACGGCGAGGCCAGCGAAGTTTTACCCGCCTGTACCCGCTCCCTAGTGGGTACGATACAAACTTGCTCTAGCGAGTTACCCTTTTTTATGAGAATTCGGTGTTTCTAGAACGACTGAAGGCCTAATTAATGTGAATTTTTAAATACTTTTAAACCGCTTGAGAAGGAAGATGGCTAGATAGATAGAACAGGTAAAAATAGTCAGAGATTGGAAATAAAGTGGAAGTCTTAGGTTCGCATGATTTTATACGAGTATTTTATGATAGATTGGCTTCATGACAATGTATCATTATCAGACAGTCATCTGGATATTAATAAATTACTTAGAAGTGATTAGTTTTTATAGTTTTAAGTTTCAACAACTGTTTTTAGGGTTCCGTACCCAAAGGGTAAAAACGGGACCCTATTACTAAGCCTCCGCTGTCCGTCTGTCTGTCTGTCTGTCTGTCTGTCACCAGGCTGTATCTCATGAACCGTGGTAGCTAGAGAGTTGAAATTTTCTCAGATGATGTATTTCTGTTGCCGCTATAACAACAAATACTAAAAATATAATAAAATAAATATTGAAGGGGGGCTCCCATACAACAAACATGATTTTTTTGACGTTTTTTGCTTTATATTAATAAAGACAACAGGTAGACAGTTGAAATTTTCACAGATGATGTATTTCTGTTGCCGCTATAATAACAATTAATAAAAACCGAATAAAATAAATATTTAAGGGGGGCTCCCATACAACAAACGTGAGTTTTTTTGCTGTTTTTTGGTACGGAACCCTTCGTGCGCGAGTCCGACTCGCACTTGGCCGGTTTTTTTTATAACCCTGAGATTGCATTGGTTAACGGGCAAGTCGTGGTTCAATTCTCGAATCGCAGCATTTGGAAAAAAAGTTCACATTGTCCGAATAGTTCCAGTTCAGTGTTATGCTTCAATATGATTTTAAAGATTGTTTATATAGAAATGGAAAATGTTGCTTAAATAAGTAACATTATAAATAAGCTTCATGTAAATTTGTAGCACACGAAACTTGTTTCAAGATATTAAGACTTGGAAAGTAGTCTTGTGAATTTATAATTACGTGATGCAAACTACGGTCTTATGACTTAACAAACTCTTGGGAAATTTCTTCAGTCAGTTGACGTTAATTGGAATAAATGAAACAAAACTGTACTACCCCTTCAATATAAATGTTTACTTTTTTGCATTGGGAGTGAAGATTTGTAAACAAAAAATTGCAGAACTATTATTTTTTTATTATTATTATTTATTTCGTTTTAAAGAAACCGAACGAAAATGTTCTACTAAAATTAAAACCTTGACTATTTTTTTTAGTTGAGCACTTATTTAGTTTTAAATGTTTTATCTTTTCAACTTGGAAACTTTAAACTTGGTCCCTGTTTCTGATTGTGACGCGAAACTAGATCTGTAGTATTTCGATTATATAATTTTATGTAAACTGAGCTTTACTAGCATAAATAAAATGTAAAAGATCTTTGCAAGCTGTTGCAAAAGTAGCCAAGCCTGTACAAGATTATCTTGTCTTTAAAAACCAAATAAAAAAAATGGGATACCCATTAGCTTAAGTCAACTTACAACTTAAATTGAACTCTTTTTTTTTCTTCTTTAATTAACAATTTAAAAGGTTGCTTGTTAATCTCTTAGATAACGATGACAAGCGCGATTTATCTGTTTCGAAACCCTTTTCAGACCTCTTGTTTTCATTCGATATATATTTTTAAAGAAACCCTTTTGGGCAGTGGGAGTTTTCAATTGGCTTCTAAATATTTAAGGAAATGATAGCCATTGTGATTATTATTGGGTATTGCTGTTGTTTTGTCTTTTGCCAGCCCTTGATGAGTTTTAGTCGTTTCTTCTCGTTACATGGTCTCCCGCTTAAGGTTTGTGAACTTCTTTGAAATTCACAAGTGCTTGTGACAGCCTAGACTGAATAGATGACTTTTGACTTTTCAATATCATCATCATCGTCAATATTAACCACAAAATATATTAATTGTTTTCAATTCCTTATTTCTCCTTCCTTATATAACATTTACATTTAAGATGAAAAAATAGCATTGTGAATGCAAAAATCTAAAAGTTTAAAATTACATTTACATTTATTAACTCTCGATAAAGTTAAATCCTACTAATATTATAAATGTGAAAGTTTGTGGGTTTGGATGTTTAGATGTTTGGATGTTTGTTCCTCAATCACGCAAAAACTACTTAACCGATTTGGTTGAAATTTGGCACACAGATAGAAGATACTGTAGATAGAAACATAGGATACTTTTTATCCCGATATTCCCACGGCAACGGGAACCACGCGGGTGAAACCGCGGGCGGCCGCTAGTAAAATGAATAAATTCTTAAGAATACGAATAAAATGGCATGTTGGACTCATTGTTGTGGTTCTCTTTTTATGGTTTTAGGCGTTTTTTTTTTTTTTTTTTACATTAAATGGGCTTACTCTTGGCCACATTCGAGAACCATAAGGCTAAGAAGAGGCCGAAGATGAAGCGAGCTTGCCCAGAAGAAGCCTATTCACTTGGGCTTTAAATATCGCTGGGTTATATGCTTGCGGGAATACAGACGCAGGCAGGGAATTCCACTCCTTGGCTGTGCGCATTAAAAAGGAAGACGAAAAACGCTTCGTGCGCATGCATGGATGGTTTAAAAGGTTTATGCACAATGGCATAGTGCTTGGCCTTCACCTCACCTGGTGTTAAGTGACAATAAGGGAGCTCGGTGGCGCAGTGGCTTAGCGCCTGGCCCAGCGATTGCGGAAGTTAAGCAACGTTCGCAAGGGTCGGTCATGGGATGTGTGACCAAAAAATTATTATCTCGAGCTCCTCCGTGCTTCGGAAGGCACGTAAAGCCGTTGGTCCCGGCTGCATTTGCAGTCGTTAACACCCACCAATCCGCATTGGGCCCGCGTGGTGGGTTATGGCCCATCCTCCTTACCACCCAAAAGGAAGGCCTGTGCCCCAGCAGTGGGGACATCAAAAAATGGCTGATGGACAAGGCCGAAGGTGGAAGCGCACTACCCCGGAATCCTCATCACTGAGGAACTGGCTATCTTACCTCTAACTGCCGGAACACAACAATTTTTAAATAGTTGTTATGGCATCAGAGTTAGATAAGATGATGGTAACTAGCCAGGCGGAACTTAAATAAGCCCTACCACCAAACAGAGTTGAAAAGGGTTCATTTAGTGCCTGTTTCACCATATATGATTAGGCTCCAACCAGAAGGTTAAATTCAAAAATGGAACAGAATTAAAATGAAATTACTCGTCGAAATATAGTGAAACACTTTAGTATTATTATTTCGTGAATGTGTTTATGGAAGGTTTATGGTGTTAGCAGTTAGAGTTATGTGTGAGTTAAGCTTGTTCAAGCTGATATTTGAGTTTCATGGCAAACAGCCAACCATCGTTATTGAGATGTGGTAAAACCACGATCGTAGCTTATGGACAGGGTCCCCTGTTCAAAGGACAAGGTAAATGACAGTTATTCGGCGTATTTCAGCGAGAATTTGATACGAGAGCGTTCACTACCTACTCAATTATTCTTTATAATACATGCTAAATAATTAATAATGATAGAGCCACACTAATGACTAACGATAGAGCCAAACTACCTAATGGCCCTAATTGCATAATCCGTATTGCACGTACGTCTCAATCAAGAGCCTATAACATCAATGCAAAAAAAATTGGCAATATAAATGGCAACGAAGTTCAACCGAAACAAACCGAAGGCATAGGAATAAATATTCTTATGCCGAAAGTCCGCTCGAATTTCGACTGATCTCCGCTCGAACTCCGGTGCCATCTTCCCAAAAGCTCGCAGACATTCATTCATTTACTTCATTGATAACGTTCTTGTATTAGTTTAAGATGTATATGTCAGACTAAATGTAAGAATTAAAAACTTACTTAATTCAATCTTGATAACCTCCATGGTAAATTGATTTGCACGCCGGTTTTCAAGGCGTCACCATCTCTTGAGATCACGGGTTCGATCCCCGGCTAGGTCAATGTAGAAAATGAACTTTTCAAAATTGTCTCAGGTCTGGGTGTTTGTGATACCACCGTTGTCTCTGATTCCTATAACACAAGTGCTTTAGCTACTTACTTTGGAATCGGAGCAATGTACTAATGTGATGTTGTCAAATATTTATTTATTTATTTAATCGTCTATCATTATCAATGTCTTTTTGGATTAGTAAAATTTATAAACCAAATTAAATTAACAATTGGAGTATCTCGTCCAAATCCTTCTCAAATGTATCAATGTGATTTTTAGTCCGAGCTAAGTAATTATAAAAACCAATTTACTTGCGAGTTTCAATTTCATTGGTATTGATTCCAGAACCTTAGGCATTTTGCTTAACAGAACACGCAATTTAACAAATATTTGCTTTTAATTTAAACGAAATTCAAGGGAATTAAGATTTTTTTTTTTTTGAAATTTTTTTTTCGTAGGTAGCCATCTTTGATCTTCGCCACAAATGTTGGTCTTTCTGGCAAGGAATAACTAAAGAGCTCAAGTAAAACAAAAACACCTGAATATTTAAAATTCAGAACCCTTGAATTCTCTCTCTCCCAAATTGAATAATGTTGCGTGCTTTTAAATTGTAAATTGCCTCATTTAAATGCCCTCTCCTTGTTTTTCTGGATTATTCCGATAGGCCTTATTTCATTTATAGTGACAGGTATGCTTCATTTTTGGCTCAGTGGAATGGAAATATTTTCCCCATTATGTTAATGCGTAAATTTTTGTGGTAGCTTGCATGTCAAAAACCTATTGATTTGGAAACCATTCAATTTCTCTATTATTATATTTGGTGGAATAAGCTTAACAAACACGTGATTCATTATATTTTGGTATTGGTAGGCAGTAAAAATACATAATTTAATAAGAAAAAAGTAGAAAACCTAATTTGTAAAGTCTAACTATAGGTAAGTAACACCGACACAATACAATCGTTACTGTTGTAGCTGAAAAGCCAAAGCCAAGAGTGGAATATATATTATGCCATTATAAACTGGCATTAGTCCAGGAAGGTAGGTATTCAGTACAGTGTATCACGTCCTTGACATGTTTTTATCGAACATGAGAATACTAAAAGAAATGTGTTTTTCTTTTCATAAATCACGTGACCTTTTTAGTGATGTCTCAAAGTGATTCGTAGCTCTTGAAACCTAAGACACTGAATATGGGACAGGGGAAGCAAGCCATAACTTAAAATATTTTAAAAGACAAACCAAAATAAGAATGAACTTAGTAAGGATTCGTTTTCCCAATTTAGTGTTGATAAATTATTTGTTATCCTTCTATTCCAATTTTTAATCAAATTAAATGCCAGGGATTTTATTTGATTGAAAAGGTTATATTCACATAAAATGCCAAGGCACATGAAAGTAAAGCTGAATACGGAACTTTATACTGGTAAAAGGTTTCTGTAGAGACGCAATTAAACTGTCTGTCTAGAGATGTAATTAGAATTAACATGTTAGTTTCTGTATAAATGCTACTCTTCTCGACAATTTACCCAGAGAGAAACGTTTTAGTTAATTAAATGATATTTTTTACAAGAATACTTTAAAAAGTAAGTAAGCTTAACTAAGCCAAACCAGAACACTTTAATTTTGAAATAGGGTTTTCAGCTGGAGAATTTCTGCGTCGTGCCGTATTTAATATAAATGAAATGGCTTACAGTGCCAGCTTACTTACGCTTATTGGTGAATTCCTCGAACATTAGATAGTTACGTAGAATTAGAAGCTGGAATAATAAACGTAAGGTCGGAGTTTTTTATTTTAGTTCAGGTACCAGATTTACGCACGTTTACTTATTAATTTTTATATTGACTTTGAAATATTTTATATTTGTTATATTGGTACCAGATTGATTTTGTGAGTATAAAATATAATGATCCAAACCAAAAGCTTTAAAATAATACCAAACCTATGTTTTACGTTTAAACGTACGTTTTTTCCTTGTTATGTTTTGTATTATGGTGAATAATAAAGAATATATCTATCTATCTTATGTAAATTCATTGTAAGATTGATAGTTAGATTGTAAAACTTGTTAAACGAAGTTTATTTTCGAATAGGTACATGTAAAATGTTTCTCAGAAAAGAAATGAAATGAAATTCTTTATTCACTGAAAACAGAGTAAGCACATAGGTTTGTTTTTTCATAAAGTTCGTCTGTCTTGCCAACGTCGGGCATGTGAATATTACACTAGCATAGTATTATATTATCTGTGATATTACAAAATTGTTATAACATTACATTATTATCTATCATGTTATTATGTTATCAAAAAATCATGTCAAGTAATTGTTAATTAAATATTTAAGTTAAGTTTTGAATTTAGAAATTCTTTGACAGAGTAAAAACATTTTTGTACAAGAAAATTTTATAATCTACTTTTAAACAAATTTAAAGGAAGCTCTGTTAAGGAATGCGGTAACTTATTATAAATTCTTATACTTATTGTCGTATTTATCAGTACTTATTGTTGTTGCAAACATCTTCACTAGCATACCGCGAAGATAAAAAATTTCAATATCAATGAAAACATCAAACTGTTGTAGACTTTCAACGTTAATCACAAACTTTTCGTTCGAACATACGCTGCATTCAACTTTGCCTACATCTGTTCTTCAAGAGCTTTGCCTTAAGTGCCCCATATGCGGCCACAGCAATGTCAGGAGCGGAGTAACCACCCGTCATAATTTTGCACGGACTTTCCTGATTTTGGCACCGGGTTGTGTGTTACATGGCCATCACAAGTAGTTGGCTTTTTTGTTAACTGTTTGTGTTCAGAATTTGGTTGTTCTAGTTCGATAGGATAAAAGCAAGTCTGATAGGATTATCCAACTGAAATGGTTGCAATATTCCTGAATCGGGGAAACCAGTTTTGATGCTCAACGTAAAAATTTAAGAAAATTTTATTACGGGTTTTTTGTAGGTGCTTGGATGCAGAATTTTGAAGATGTTAAGAGGCATATTACATTTCGACTGTGATTTTTGCGTAAAATGGCCAATTTTGGCGTTATCGATCTCAGAAACAAAAATACATTTACACTTTTGACTTATTGAATGGTGCAGAATAGCTATTGGAATAGTTCATAGCGGCCTCGCTTTTTTGAAAATTTGCTTAACTTTATAATTAAACCCGAAATTGCAGAGAAAGATTTTCATAAAATGCGCGAAGGCACTTTTTGAGCTCATGGATTGAACAACTGTGCTAAACAATTGAAATGAAAAAAAAATGTTATCTCTTATATAGTCGAATAGTTCATAGCGGCCTCGGAATTTTGAAATTATGTATAGAATATGTGAAAAAAAAATCCAAACAAAAACCATAAAACTACTGAAAACGCTCAGAATAAACTGTGGATTTCTCCTAGATACATTATAATAATTATTACGTAAAAATTATAATCATAATAATCTTTACTTCATAAAAAAATCAAATTTCATACTTTTATTTGTTGTTTGTACTTGTTTGTCTTTCTGTGTATGTTCAAAGTTGACTCTAAGAAATCGTTCACCAACTTTCATTTTCCTTTCTAACCCTTTAACTGTCCAGTGAATCATCATATTACTTTTTGTCGCGGACACATATAAATGTATTTGGTAGACCCAAAGGTTTCTCTAGGTTGTATCGCTAAAATCCGTCAAAATCGAAATTTCGACGAAAAAATGTGATAGGGCCTTTAAGGGTAAAACTTATATTTCATTCATTTGGTTTACAATTAAAATACTGATTTTAAAAGGAGCCATTTTGGTACTTCAAATGATCATCAATCATCAAAAGGGAATGTCTGTATTTTTTTATAGGTAGGAATTAGCTCTTAGTATTAGAAAAAAGTTTCAGAATTTTCGGTTGCGTGAAAAATTAAAAAAAAAGTTTTTTTTATACCATATATTGTGGCAAGTGGTGGCTAAGGTATAATTTCCATTCTGGTGTTACATTTGTATATTTGTGAAGACCGAACGTTTTGAAACTCTTTTCTATCACTAAAGGACCTTATTCCTAATCCTACCTATACAACAATAGTGATGATATTATAGTAATGTAAGTAGTTTTTTTTATTGCATTACAGGGATCGGTTGCAAAGGATGCTAATTATATTTTACTAAATAGAATGAATTGATTAAGCGAAATTTTTTTTAATACTACGATAGTTTCAGTTTCTCCCAACTTGTAAACACTTCCGCCTTTGGGAGTGCCAAGATTGTCAAGTGCAGCTATTGTGCTAGGCCCTTTGCTTAGGGGATGAAAACAAATGTTTCCAAGCTGTTTGCGGAGAAAACATGTTTTGGTTACACTGAGGAATACTACTTAGCGTTACTTAGTAGATATTTTGGAGAAACAAGCAAGGTCGTATAGTACTCTTTATACATGTGTAATATTCCAGATGGGATGGAATGAAGTGTTAATTTATTCATCAATATTTATGGCCAGAATGGAAATTACCCATTTGAACTATGTTAAACAGGCTCTAATTGGCAAGGCGCGTCCTGTGTTGAATTACGACTAAAGACCTCGGGTATTACAATCATGTTTAGGTTGGTAGGTTGGGCCAAATTGAGGTAATCCTACTAATATTATAAATGTGAAAGTTTGTGGGTTTGGATGTTTAGATGTTTGGATGTTTGTTCTTCAATCACGCAAAAACTACTGAACGGATTTGGTTGGAATTTGGCACACAGATAGTAGATAGCCTAGATTAAAACATAGGATACTTTTTATCTCGATATTCGCACGGGAACGGGAACCACACGGTTGGAACCGCGGGTGGCCGCTAGTTTTTTGATAATGCTGAAACTGGTCTATTAATCCAAACCAATTTTAAAAGGTGAGGACAGGCACTATCACCTTTTAAAATTGGTTTGGATACCTGTATCCAGGTTTATTTTTGTAGTCATTATTTCATCAACGCCAGAGCGTTCTCCGACGACCCGATAACAATAGAAAATCTATTGTGTCTCGTTTTCCTGGCGTCGACAAGTTATATTATAATAACCGTAATATCTTCCTTTTTTATGGCTGTTAAAAGCATCTAAAATAATTAATTTGCCCTCGTTTAAAAATGTGGTTAATATTCATATTCATTTTGAATAACAAAGTAAGGCATCAGGGATACGCGAGTCCTGACAAAAGTTAATATACCATAATGGAGCTGTGGTAACTATAATTAATGATGTGTCGTTCTGCAACGAGTTATTAAACATCACCGCGACAGCTGTTAGTCAAATATATAGCACTAGCTTCCGCCCGCGACTTCGTCCGCGTGGATATTAGAGAAAATCCTTAGGAAACCTTCAACCAGGTTCCGACCAGCCGTTTTTACGCGATTAGGCGGGTCCCCACCAAGCGCGCTGCCTCGCGAGGCAAGACGTTTGCCGTGTGTGGCGGGCCTCGCACGAGGCTGCTTGCTTGGTGGGGACCCGCCTAATCGCGTAAAAACGGCTGGTCGGAACCTGGTTGAAGGTTTCCTAAGGATTTTCTCTAATATCCACGCGGACGAAGTCGCGGGCGGAAGCTAGTTTATTACAATAATCAGAATTGGATTCCCGTTCCCGTTCCCGTTCCCGTTCCCGTTCCCGTTCCCGTTCCCGTTCCCGTTCCCGTTCCCGTTCCCGTTCCCGTTCCCGTTCCCGTTCCCGTTCCCGTTCCCGTTCCCGTTCCCGTTCCCGTTCCCGTTCCCGTTCCCGTTCCCGTTCCCGTTCCCGTTCCCGTTCCCGTTCCCGTTCCCGTCCCGTTCCCGTTCCCGTTCCCGTTCCCGTTCACAAAATATATGTTTGTCTATTTATTTTTAGACGTGCTCCTTCGAAGTTTAAAAAAGTACTGTCTATTTTATATTCTTTTTCCATACAAAATTTGAACACCATTTTCACCCCTTTAGGAATTAAATCATGTCCACCGTGTTGAACTTCAAAATAAATGTTTTTTTCGCAATCGTCATCCCAGAAAACCCCAATAACGACATCCATATCTATTTTTAGGTTTATTTACCCCATTGCACCCCCAATTCATCCCCATAGGGGTTGAAGTTCTACCAATAACAATATACGTTGCGTTAGATTTCCATCCGTAAGCCTAAATAAAAAATTTAGCGATTTTTACTTCCAAAATAAAGGATTAACTTCTAAACACAACTTCATCCCCCTTTTCACCCCTTCGGGAGTAGAATTTTGAAAAACGCTGAGACACGTCTTTATTTATTTTCAATCATCAGTCTAAACACAAAATTTGAAGATTCTAGCTTCAAAACTGAGGGACTTTCATACAAACTTTCATCCCTTATTTCATCCCCTTAGGGATGGAATTTTCAAAAATCCTTCCTTAGTGGATGCCTACACTGTATAAGGTATCTGTGTGCAAAATTTCAAGTCTATAGGTTCAGCGGTTTGGGCTGTGCGTTGATATCTCACTCAGTCAGGACTTTGAATTTTATATATATAGATTATGAAAGTCTCCGGTGCGATCATAATTTATGTCGCACAGAAGAATTTTCCCTAAAACTAATGAAACTATCTCGCAAGTTCTGAAGGCATTTGAATTTGCATGAGTTATTCGATCTCTTTTCACATTTCTCTTTGGAAAAGTTTTAGATTATAGTCGTTGTCGATTCCATGATAAACACAGAATATATTTTTCTATAAAGTTTTACCTACTTAAGTAAAATTTTATAAAATTTACAAAGGAATAATTTTACTGTGTACTGAAAATCAAACCTTTTGTGTAATTAGATTAAATCTGTTAAGGACGTCATTTTGAGTTTTAATTTGCGAAATGCTTATTCTTGCAGAAAAGTTTATTATGTTATCATTAGCGCTGTAGCATAGTTCCTAGTAGAAAATACACAAACCTTGCATCTCATTACAAATGAAATAATTATGAGCCAAGCCTTGCATGGGAATTCTGGGGTTGTAAAAAGTTTACGATTATACCTCTTGCTTCAAGATAATCCAGAGAAGACATTTATGAAATAACGGATATAAGAAATTTTCGAGATATCCCCGAAAGTTTAATAATTAAGGAGTTTTATAACTCGTACAAGAGCACCTTTAACTTTACAAACGGTTTAAAAGTTTATGATGAATCCGAAATAATAATTAAAAAAGAAATTAACCCAAAATTGGACTGTGCAGACTTTTCTTTTCCCCTTTACTTATGGGAGTATAATAAATTTTTATATTTTTTTTAGATATTTAGAGAATACCTAGTTTTAAAATAATTAAAGTAATACGTTCTTTAACCTTATTTTGAAATGCCCCTTTGTTATTAAGCTGTTATTATTACGTGCGATTTAATTTCATTTCTTGCAAGGCTTCATAAATTAAAATATATTTGAATGGTTTACTTTGTATATTAACAAATTCTAATACCTGTTATACATACTGTTGCTTGTTAGGTAATTTAAATTCATCACCACTTTCATTCTCGAAATTATTTTTTGAGAGACGCATGCCAGCGGTTTTTCTGTTCTACACCGACATTTTGGGACGAATTCTTTGCCTATTTTCTTAGAAGTCCTTCTAACGTCACCTACACCGACGATAAATCGACTTTCATGTACAAAATCCCAAAAGGTTTGCATCAGAGATCCGTGGCTTACACGTTCATAGCCTTACAGAACATTGTTTTTCTTCTGTTATTTATGTTTTTGTATAAAAACGACATGGAAGTCTCACCCTGCCTTTGTCACTGCTCGCAAAAACATTAATAAATCTCAAGAATTGACTGTTACCCCGTCTACTGCTCTCTGAGGGCTAATCTTGTTGGGGTAAGTTGTTTTTGTTCCCTTTTAGTAGAAGGGTTCGATTCTGTCAGTAGTGCGTTTAATCCATTGCTTATGGATGTGACAACAGGGAACAATACAATCAAATTACTCCACTTTAATAACTTTTCTGAAGACTTAACAACTTTTCGAGCCCCATTTATTTTCGTAAAATTTATGGTACGTCTAAGTAAGAAGTTTAATTTACACCAAAGTAATTTCGAAATTCATAATATTGGAATTCTGTGACATAATTTTAGGCTTATTTCTGTCTACATTAATCATTGTATCATTGTGCCCTGGTATTAAAATGTTACGAAGGCGAGTCATAAAAAGCGATCATAAATTTAAGCGCTTTTTTGCATTTTTGGAGGTATTACAATGGTCTTATTTGGATTTGTTTTATTTATGATTTTCAATTTCATCGTTATTGCTGTCAGTGACAGTAAAATTATTACTGCCAACGATTATTTCATGATCTACTAGTACTTATTAATAAATATGTGTACTCACCGCAAATATTACGATAAGAGTTTTGAGCGTTAGCTCCTGTTTTTCTAAATAAAATCTACATTATATAAGTACATTGTGACATTTCTGTCCCTTGTCTCTTCTACCATCTACGTAGGTAGCAAAAACATAACAATACGATTTATCATAAAAGTAAAAAATCGCCCGCTTGACATTTCTTTGTGTACTTACCATGGCTCCGGTTATCTTCCGAATATTCTCGAAATTTATTGCAACATGCCTGCGACTTCACGCATTATGTAAATTGCTGCAGTTTAGTTCGCTCCGTTAGGTTTTTATGGGTGAAATGAGGATAACGTAGAAACACCATATGTGGTTTTTGAAGTCTATTTTGAAGTGGAAGTTATAATAAGTGTTATCGTTGATAATAATGATTTTTCAACTGTAAAAATAAGTTATGGAAATAAACGTTAATTCTTATTTATTCTTAATGTATTAATTGTATCCGATTTACATTAGATTTTCAACTATATCGTTTTCAAGAGTTTTAGTACAAACGTGTTCGCCAAATTACAGGTTTTATCATATCTTATGTAGTTACTTTATTTATACAGAAAAAAAGGAAGAAAAATATTAAATCAAATATTACCCTGAGTGTGTGCTGACTGGTTGAAAGAAATTTAGCAATTTGTTTTTAAAAGTACTAGCCGAGTTACTGAAAATGTCAATATTGGGTAACTGGTTTTTAATCTTGTTGTATGCGTTAGATATTCGTCCAATAGAGTGGTGGCAAGCCTAATAGATTTAATAAAACGACACCTACTTTATATTTACAAATTAAAGCATTGGCAACAAAAAGGGTGAGCAGGTATTAGATAAAATAAAATGATAAGATAAAATAACATTAGACTTAATAGTCATTAAGATGTGCTGTCTCTAGTCGTTTATGCAGATTTTAATGATTACGCCGGTTTTGTCAATTCCTACAGAATGTTCGCGTTTCCCGTGAAATTGTTGCAATTACGTATACAACACGACATCTCTTGAAATTTACAAAATAATGACATTGTTTCGCTTTGTACTGTAACGACTTTCATTTCACCTTAATTATTATTCAAAACACCTTTTACGCTTTTAGATTGTCACCTACATATTTCAATTTTCCCGGATTGTACCCTCGGAATGATAAAGCGTGAGTGTTCCTGAGAATACTAAATGTGCAGGACTATCGTTAACTTAATGGAACTTAATTTGATATAATGGCCACTAACTTCTCGAGGGTTTTACAATCAACATTTCTAATTTATTGCTTTAGTATTCAAAACAATGTTGTTCTATTTGGCATAATCTGAATTGTACTTTGAAACTATTTTATACCATATCGTATCAACTGGTATCCTGCTATCTGCTATACAATTAAGCTAATAATCATTAAGCAAAGTTACACAAATATTTTGAAATGCAGCCCTGGCGAATGGCGAATTACCAATTCCACATAGTAAATACGAATTTATATAAATGTTAAATACTTTATACATATTCACATCTCCAACCAGCCGTATCATTGATGTTTATAGATTCTCTTTGTCGCCGTTTTCGTGTTCAAAACAACGTTATTTGTCATGACGACGTGATCTCTGACTATTGTTGGATGATTAAAAACGTGTATTGAGCGTTTTGACGTAAACGTTATATATTTTACTAATTTGTTATTTTTTAAAGCTTTAAAATTTCATACTTCTCAGATCTGGTTCGATCTCAGGAGATCGAAAATTGCTTTTATTCTTTATGATAGATTTCTTTTAATTAGACGCCCAATTATAAGATGCTTATCTTGTGTATGGGCCCGTCAGTGCTCATACGCATAGTGTTATTTCCTTCTTTCTTAGTATCGTAACAAAGCTAATCGTAAAACTATTTTTGCTTATCCTTGGTCCATATTTTACAAACTCTGCATTTTCTTCCGGACAAAATATTTGCTAATTGGAGGCGTAATTACCAGATTACCACAGCTCATAACCTCCAAGTCATCTTTTACCTAATAAAGGTTGTCTGTTTTTAATATATCCTCCAACAGCTCCAATTCATTACAACATATAATAGTATAGTTTGGTACATTTCTTCCGGTGACTGGCGTCCGTGTATTCTGTTCACATTCTGCTGGTTCCGCTGGGCAAAGGGTTGCCATGCGTCTGGATTTTTCCGGACATGATGAACTTTTAGAATTCAATATGGAATTTGTTCTTCTGATATATTTTCTTAGGGAGAATGGACATTTTCGAACAAACAATTTATTAATGTTGTGGTCAAATTACCTTATTTTAAAAGGTTTCTTTTCCGAACTATAATATGGTAGCCCTCTTGGCATCCGTGTCCGAGCGTGTTGTTTTGTTTCGTTCCTTCGACGTTGATGCTCCGCAGGCCTTTAATAACGTATTACTCTAATAGCCCCTCGTTTATTTCGCTAGCATTTTAGTTAGTCTGTGGTTGGCGATCGCTGGGCACTTGGAGAGAAAAAACATTCTTGGTAAATTAAAGGCTGGTTTTTCCTCTAGGTATTAATGACGTGTTAGCACTAAGATATATTTTGAATTTATATTGAATGAAAGGATCAGTAATGAAATCTAGAGCGAAGTTTAAAATTGAATAATATAATAAAATAACTTTGGTGTTTAGTAATTTTTTGTCAGTTTTTTGTGTTTTTCGAAATTTTAACGATTATTATAACGATATTTTCACTTCTCAAAAAAGACGGAGGTCGGCTTTCCTCTCCAAGTTTTCTTTCGCCTTTTCTTTCTTGGAGGGGCCTCCCAATTTTATGAAATGGTGGTAGTTTCAGTAGATTCTCTCTTATTAGCATTAATTAAATCACAAAATTAAATTATAAATTAACTTAAACCAATTAAAAATTTTTTGTTGAATATTAATTTCTGAACGTCTTAAAAAATTCATCGCTTGAGGGTAGGCTCACGAGTGGCTTCAGTCCCCCGTGACCACGGCAGCTGCAAAAGTGCCGAAACGTCGGGAAAACCAAAAATCAAACCAAATACCAACTAATCACCAAAGAACTTTCAATAAAACCGCGCTAGTATCCGTTAAAAATTGTTTTATTTCATAACGATATTTTTTTATAATATATTGTAGGATACATAATGGAGTTGAAGTACCTGCATTAGTTTTTATTTATTTTGGTTTTATATATTATGAAGGAGTGTCTATTCTTGCAGTACTTACATTATCATGATTTTGTCTTTTCCAAATGCAGCTACATACTTATTTTTATTTTAACTATAGTTATTACGTTGAACCTAAAGATATAGACGTTTAATATCTTCTTATCTTCTGTTTTAGCAATTTTCCTATCTTCACTGGCTAAAGTTGGTAAGATCACAAAGACTTGATTAAAAAAATTGGTCCCTAAAGTACATGGTCGGTCGTTCCAATGTTATTTATCGCTAATGATTCAGTAGGAGCCGTCGAAAAACCGAAACCTTTCGACTGACAGAAAAGGGACCGATGTAACCTATCTGACGAGACATAACATTAACATAAACTCATTCTACCGAGCGCAAGGTAACTCCTGACACTATTTTTATTCGAAAAGAAAACATTCTTATGTAACCTTATTTCATTTCATCCCTTTAGACTTTCAAAGCCCTCCTGAATAAACTTAAAGCTGGAATTGCAAAGGTAAGAGAATATCGACATCAAGCAACTAATGAGGACATATAACCTGACTTACAGTGTTATTTATTGTGTTGTTTTGTCTCTTTTAATTGAATTCAGATTGGAATTTGCACAGTGACATAAGCACACATTGGACATTATGCCGAAGTCATAATGATTTATGACGACGGATAGGCTTTTCATTGTGTAAGAAAGAAAATAAAAGTATTTCATTAAAAAAATGATTTCCAATTTCAAACAGTTTTATACCTACTACGACCAATTTGTACAGATTATTATTTTAGGAATGTGCTAAAATTAATTGTAATAAAATTTAGTTCTTGTTTCACAAGTTCCAATCAATAACCAAAACACATAATTTTATAGAGTTTTTATAGAAGTTTTGTCGCGTAGCGGGTAACTAAATGAGTAAACCACAACTTACGTTCACAAATTTATTTATGGCTTGAGCATGGGGTCGTGAGTTTAAGGGGCCCGACTGGTATTTACTTGGCGTGTCCCAACTTATCTTAAGGGGGCCCTCAGGTGGTAGGTGGCCCGATGTGGCGTGGGAAGATGCAGCTCAGGGTGTGAAGCGCGTCGCAAAATGGCCGCCAGCAGAAAACCAAGTGGCCAAAGTTGGTCGGCCAAAGTTGGTTTGGCCAAAGTTGAATGGGTCAAACTGGATCAATCTGGGTCAATCTGGGTTCCTGAAATTGCCATCAAACTGCGTAAGCTTGATGTTTAGCAGCCGCCGATTGCGATAGCCAATTCACCTAAGCCAAGCCAAGAAAAGTTGGGAGAAGAGAAAGTATGCAGTAGGTGAAGTGGCAAATTATCGCAATCAGAGCGGAGTGTACAAATACTAAAACAAATTAAATTGTGCAGAAAAGCATTGCGCTAATTGCTTACAAAAGGATTATAAAATGAAATTACAATGATTTAAATGGTAAAATTAATAAAATTAAAATGTGAGGGTATGAAGTGAATGATTTTGCAAATTTGATTTCGTCGTTTAAGCAATTTAAACGGATACGCTGAGATTCTTACACACAGGAATACATAATCATCAGCGTGCACTAAATTTTACATTAAACACAATTATTTTAAAACATAAAACCAAAATTACTAACTAATAACTACTACAAAGCGATGTTCAACACTTACCCTTTCGGGGATTGCACTGAATTTATATTTAAAATGAAATAAAGTGACAAAACACAATTTTGATCACTGAGGTGTCCTTTTTCAAAAAAAATATAAAAATGATTTCCAACGGCGACTTTATGACGAAGTAAGTTCGTGTCGTCCGCAGGAGCTCAGGAAGCGGTGTGTGACAATGACGCAGCAAACCACTGCATCGCGAAATTAGTACGAGCTGCGCAGTCTGTTGCGCACACGCATTGTGTTATTCGCAACCACTGCCTTCACGTCGATACGCGAACAAAGTAAGATTAGGGTACTGTTCGCGAAGTGGTAAAACGTTTAAATAAACAATACGTTCGATTTGCAGTTTAATGTGCATTATTATTTTAATTGTAGTTATTAGTTTAATGTTATATTAAGTTAGAAATAAGATTATTTTAATTAAAAAAAATGTTTTAATTAATTTTATTTTAATAAAATGTAGATTTTAATGTGATTCTATTTAAAAATTAACTTATAACGTTACAGTTTCACGTGTATACTAACAACGTGAAATATTCACTATGAAAGCCATAGATAGGTTTTAATATTTAGAACTACCTATAGGCACTTGAATTTGATATTCAAGACGTGTCGCTATCATTATTATTCAAATAGACTTTTCGAAAAAGAATTAGTACCTATTAATATCCGACTGCCATGTCATCTAAAATTGATCTTCGCGCATCATTACTTTTAAAAATTGTTTTCGGAATCAAAGAATTTATTTTGTTGATGGCCTGTTATAAGGAATCTCTGAAATGAAGGATAATTTATCACGACAGATATTTGATACGTTTGAAAGATGAAGACTCCGTTTTTATTCTTTAAAACTCAACCTGATTTCGTTGTTCAAAAATTTAGTATAAATAATTTTGTTTAATTAACCACTATTGGATTTTCTCTACTTTACGTTGGAATACTTCGAACATCAATCATGATCGGTGTTCCCTGTTTTATTTGTGAGAACAAATATAATCATTTATACTGCCTAAATCAACAACAACCCTTATGCTAAATTTAACGAGATTTTCCTCAAAATCAAAATTACAATGACCAATGTGTTTGAGATTAAATGTTGGTTTCCCGCAATTCTTGAATACTTAATCCCAATAATTATTATTTTTATATTTAATGAATGACAGTTTATAGCTACTAAAGTCCTAGATTTTCAGTGAGTTCTTGATTCGGCTACTGAATTACAACGTGTTCTCAACTTTGAATCGTTTCTGTCAAACTGTCTGTTGGATTGTTAAGCCACTCAGGCTTTATGTAAACTTTTCCCGACGTTAAAAGCTCAGAGCTTACATTCAAAATTGAATCGAAATTTATTGCATTAATCCCCTGACTTTAGTGAGTCATTGTACGAATAAAAGCATTTTTTATTTGGTTCTTCAATATAATAAGACAAAATAAATAACATACCTTTAGTACTTTAGGCATTCAAATTCAAATTCAAAAATAATTTATTCAGTCTAGGCTGTTACAAGCACTTGTGAATGTCATAGAAGCTACGCCATCGGTTCGCAAACCCTAAGCGGGAGACCTTGTAACGAGAAGAACCGGCAAGAAACTCGTCAAGGGCTGCTTTTTTCTCCCTGTATATTTCATACAGAGTCGTCAACATTGAAAAATGAGCTCCACATTTAAAGTGAGGTCATTTTCCATCACAATAATTAATAAAAGTTTGCACACAATGGGTAGGTAGGTTGAAATTAAATACTACTAACTAAATACTACTAAGTAATGAGAGTAAATAACTTTCAACTAGTTGAGAAATCACTGTGTCTGCTACTCGAAAGTGCACCTAAGTAGGCAAAATTTACCAAAAAAAAAACCACATGTTACAAGACATAAAAAATAATTTAAAAAAATGCAATTCTTACAATTCAATATGCGTTAAGATATGTACTCAGAAGCAGACCCTTTCCACTGGCAGCACCCGTTCACGAGCATGACGCATGGACCAGACATCGCTTCGCTCAACCATATTTGAGGGAACGTAACGACCCGCCCCACACGACACCACCGCAGAAATGATTAAAGAGAGCATGACATACTTAGGCTACCCATCCTAAGGCACCGAATTGAAAACTATTATCCTAAAGCTTTTCATAGGCCTTTACTTACAAAACTACTGAATATAGAAAGCAAAATGATTGCAATTAAAAAAAATTAGAAATCAAAACAAGGTTTAGTTATAAATTTAAATTTTGAATTTGCATGACTTATGAATTTAAAATCTGTTTTAAGATTAACATTCTCATACCCAATTCCACTACTAAATCGTCATTTAGATATGTTGATAATATTTTGGTTAATTGGTTGTTAAGTTCTCATTTTTGTTGTTTAGATTCAATCTCTGTGGTAAAACAATCATTATGGAGTCGAGAGACGATACGAGTACTCAGCCGATAGTCTCGACTCGAGACTATCGGCTGAGTACTCGTATCGTCTAAAGAATGAAGCAGCTCGAGATATCTTTGTAAATAGACAATAAACCTTGTCCATAAAAAACTACTTTTGGTCTATGTATTAAATAACTTCGTACCTACAACTTAAGGAAATCTTTTTTTTTACAATTTATAAGCCTGAGGCGAGTACAATATGTCTTGCAAGTTGATTTAGTGGTGGTTGCTTCGCAGACCACATTTAGATAGCCATCTAGGATAAAGTAGTGTCATAAACACCCCGCCAACTTGAGCGATCTTCACCTCGATTTACGGAAATTGATAGGGAAACGAGTTACATTTTCAGTATCCTTTCTACGGTAACATAGTTACAAATTCCATATCGGTCTAGCTTAGTCATCAAAAATATTTTGAGTGTTTGATAGAGCTACATTATGATTAATTCGTTGTCAAAAGAAGAGCACTATCGAAAATAAAGTGTCAAGTTAATAGTGTAATTTTTTTTTCCATGAAACAGCTGTCGATCAAGCTTAGTTGATATTCAACGAAATCTGTAAAAATAATTGATAAAATGCTATAATTTTAATCACTATTTAGGTGCTTATGATAGGTTCTTGCATCTATTTTGTGAAAGCTATTCGATAACCAAATTCTATGCATAGATTTTGTGATCCTATGCATACTTAAAGCTCTACGGAGTCTGTTGCATATTCTCTTACATTCTGGGATGGTAGCATACTCTCGTATATTCTAGTCTAAATAGTAGTATGCCGGCGGTTTCGTAATTTAAAGATGAACCTAGCTTGGTCGTGATGCTCAATCAAAAGCAACTATTTCATAACTTAAGTGAAGCAAGAAATTGTTGAATTCAGCTAAACAACGACAACCGAAAGGTATCCAGTCCTCCAACATATCTGCACAACTACCTACATAATAGGCATTAACGTTAGCAGGGTTGCTAAGGCATTTAATTAAAAACCAGAAATTTACAATTACCCGATGACATTATTGCACGAATATCTACTCCTTACCTTGTACAGGGTTATTTTTAAAACACCAACAACCTCGCAGGAGTAGAATACAAACATAACAACATTTGTTCTACGACTTTTCCGAAAAGAGACAACAATATTTTTTGAATGAAGTCTAATGTTTTTGTCTGTTTTCGGAAAAGTCATAGAACAAATGATGTTAGTAATCTACTCCTGCGAGGTTGTTTGTGTTTTACAAATAACCCTATAAACCTACCTAACAATATTGTTCAAAATTTATCCAGAATTGAATTCTGAACAATATTTTCAATGTGTCTCAATTAGCTTAAAATAATAAAAGTAGCCTTTATGAAAATTACGGATATAAATTTCATCGCAACTAGGATCACAGCTGGCAAACAACCAGTCTGGGCATATTTCGCTCTGAGGGATTATACCGGTGGCTGTTTGAGCAGGGCGGTTATTGCTTGTGAACAATGTTCTGAACTCTATCGTAAACAGTAATACCGTGCTGCTATAGAGTATGTATTGGAAACGTATTTAGTGGTGAATGAATGATCACTCTGAAATCTTTGAAAGTGATAGTATTGATATATTAGTAATTAATGATCATTCTGTAATCTTTGAAAGTTAGTATTACTATAGTACCTAGTAGTCATTACTTTCAAAGATTTACCTCTTTGATTTTCTTAACTTTAACAGCTTCTACTTCATCAGCGGTTTCAGTAACTGCTGATATTTACTAATATAACCAACTATAGATCAAATCATATATTTATTAAGTTGTAAAAATATTGATTTTATTTACCGTCCAATATGCTGTTTCTAATTTGATCGAGACGTGATCGAGTATCCAATACCCTTTTATTTGGTCTCTCGACGCACCATTATTGACTATTAAGGGAGAATTGGAGCGATATGGGACGAATATGGGACATGCTCGAAATCACTTTACGAGTGTGTATCGATTTAGTAATTGAATAACATGGGCCGTATTGAAATGACGTGCGAATGGGCGAGAAACAGTGTGAAAAGTGGCGCAGCGAAGCTCCGTTAAACGTTTCAAAATTTAGTTTTATTGAAACATGAGCATTGAAAGCTATATTACTTCATTGGCTTTTAAAGTATGAGTGAATGATTAAAGAAAGACTAATGGTAAACATTAAAGTGATTTACAAATATTTACAATGGATAACAGATATTGTCCAGGGCAGTAGTCAGGTCCTCTACACTAGCTGGAAATAATTCAACGAGTTTTGATTTCTTATGTGTAAGGTGGGGAATGCCACAGGGCTGCATTTTGTCACCGACCCTTTTTAACATCTACTCCGAATCTCATGGTGGAAGCGTTAGAAGATCTGAACTGTGGTATTAAGATACACGCGCGGCCGCCTCATTAACAACTTGAGGTATGCGGATGACACCGTTCTCATAGCATCTACAGAAGCAGAGTTGCAGCAAATTGTTGATCGCGTTAACGAGTGCAGCGTAAAGGCTGGTATCAAAATGAATGTCACCAAGACAAAGTTGATGGTCATATCAACAAGCCCAATATCTCCAACCTAGCACAATTATGGCGGGTCAAAAACTGGAACAGGTGACTAAATATAAGTAAATAATGTAATACTGGAACAGGTGACTAATATAAGTAAGTCAGGTGCCAAGAGACGGTGTCCATTACCGCTCTCTAGGAAACCGTGCTGTATTGTTTACATAGACAACGTTCTACGCCGCTAAATTACGGCCGTAATATGACGGCACCGTCATCCTAGGAAAAGCTTCAGGGGTCGTCCATTAATTACTTACGTGATGTTTGTCAGCAACTTTTTTAAAAGCTATTGACAATGCCTTATCCAAACACAATATTTAGGGGCCCGTTTCATAAAGTCCGATTAAGTTGTCATTAATATACTTAACGGGTTTTTTTACGCGTTTAGTACTATCTCGATCCTCGTCTTAACATGTTTCGTTGTTTTTCATTATTAAAAGATTGTACTTTTCATTATCAAGAAAAGTTTTATCGCCGAACATAATTATACCGAATCACAGAATATATACTCTAACGCGAAAAGAAACGACACTCGCGCATGTATGCTCGTAAAATCGCTCGCGGCTATGTGTGCGTGTCTGGAGGCGCGCGGGGGCTGCGCGCGGCGCGCGGGGAGTGCAGCCGTTAGTCGCCGACTTACTCGGGCAAGGGTTCTTTCTACTTTCGCTCGCCGCTCGCTTGTCCCACCGCAATCCGTATTGTACCACAGTTCGCACGGACTGACTACGCGTTTAATTTACATTATTTAATTGTTAGATAATTAATCATGCCCGGCGGCGGGCGTTATTGTTGTGTTTATGGCTGTGGCAACAACCAAAAACAAAATCCTGATAAAAGTTTCTTCGTATTGCCCAGTGATCCAGAAAAGTAAGTACCTATAGAGTAAGCGATAAATTTATATCTTAGTTTAAAATAACAAAAATATGTCAAAGTTGCCATAGTTGATGGGACCTACTATTGCAACTTTACCATATTTTGAATTTTAATAAAATAAATATTTATCGACTATTTTATAAGTTAAAATATACGAAATATTAGTCATGCCCTTACCGTTCCTTTAACCTGACTTTAATTATAACTAAAAGCTCTGAAAATATGGATTTCAGACGATTAAACCTCGTAAACTCGCAAGTAGGTAAAATTGACAATAAACAAAAAAACCGGCCAAGTGCGAGCCGGACTCGCGCACAAAGGGTTCCGTACCAAAAAACGGCAAAAAAAAAAGACTTTTCTTGTATGGGAGCTCCCCTTAAATATTTATTTTATTCTGTTTTTAGTATTTGTTGTTTTATCGGCAACAGAAATACATCATCTGTTAAAATTTCAACTGTCCAGCTAACACGGTTTATGAGATACAGCCTGGTGACAGACAGACAGACAGCGGAGTCTTAGTAATAGGGTCCCGGATTTTTACCCTTTGGGTACGGAACCCTAATAAAAATGATTATAAATCAAACCTTTCCTTCATTAACACGTTAAGACATTAAAAAAATGATTTTATGATAAATAACGGAAAATAAAGTATAAGGGTTGCAATTTATGATGTGTACCTAATATAATTAAAAGATTACAAAAACTTATTATAAATCAAACCTATCTTTCATTAACATGTCCTTGCACAAGTTTATTTCCTAACATACCTACTATGTAATTTCCTTTGCCACGAGTCTAAATTCCATTTCGGTATCAACCCTAGCGCTTACACGCTCTGGCTCAAGGTCGCTGGCGCTCGAACTCTCACGTACAGAGTGTGTCACGGCTGTGACCGAATAGAATGATGTCTCAAAAATCAAGAAAAAAGTCTAATGGATTACTTACCGGTATTCAGAATTTAGCTTTTTATAATTTATAAATACCTACTCGCTTACTGAATAGTGAATGAGATAGGGATTCCCTGAGAATATTATCTATTATTTTTGACATTAGTGACTTAGCAACAAATGAAAATCAGATAGAAACTTATTGTAAGTTCTAAAAGCTTTTAGGTGTTTTTATGCTTAGTTACTTTCTTGTACCTAATCCTTCTTCGAAACTGATTTTAGCTAGGTAGTACCTAACTGATAAAAGAAGAAGAATTAGAATTCATTATAGAGTTTTTATAAAATTCATAATGAATAGCAATTAATTACCTACTAGTTTGCATTTCTCTAATATTGTTTCTAAAATGACTCGGCCGTCACATTAACTGACTTCACAACTGAAGTCATTCGCCCGTTGACTTTAGTTCCGATATTCGCTGCTGGTTTGACTGTCACAAACGTTTGCACAATCCTTCCACACCGCTGCACCAGTAATATCCAGTACGGGCCACTGGTGCGATCCGCCCCTCTCGGCTCGGTTGCTATGTTGCGTTGCCACTTTTGGATGTCAGAAACGTTGGCACAATCCTTCCACATCGCATTTATTCTTATGACCGCTGCACCAGTCATATCCAGTACGGCCTGGCCACGCTACAACTGAGCGAGCGACCGGTAGTGGTGCTGCGAGTAAATTCGTAATACATTGAAGAGAGATAATTCGCTCGCAGCCCTCTGGTCGCTCTGTTGCGTGTCCAGGGTATCTACTTATGGATGTCACAAACATTTGCACAATCCATCTGCAGGCCTAAACCGCTGCATATTATCCGGGATGAGGCTTTGTCAAATCAGCCCGTATTTGATAATACCCACTAACAGTTTCACTACTGATTATGTTCTTCCTGCTTATTGGTGTTACTGTTGATTTTGTTAAAATTATGGGGAACAAAATTAAGTCAATGGGGAAGGCAACTGTCAAAATGGCGCTGCGTACGCCTTTTCCACGAGAACTATGAAAATAAAGGACTTTTACTTAAAAAAAACGTTTTTTAAACTTTAAAATTATTAAGGGCCCTATCACATTTTTTGTCGAAATTTCGATTTTGACGGATTTTAGCGATACAACCTAGAGAAACCTTTGGGTCTACTTATATGTGTCCGCGACAAAAAGTAATATGATGATTCACTGGACAGTTAAAGGGTTAGAAAGGAAAATGAAAGTTGGTGATCGATTTCTTAGAGTCAACTTTGAAGATACACCAGAAAGACAAACAAGTACAAACAACAAATAAAAGTATGAAATTTGATTTTTTTATGAAGTAAAGATTGTTATGATATAATTTTTACGTAATAATAATAATGTATCTAGGAGAAATCCACAGTTTATTCTGAGCATTTTTGATAGTTTTATGGTTTTTGATTGGATTTTTTTTCACATATTCTTTACATAATTTCAAAATTCCGAGGCCGCTATGAACTATTCGACTATATAAGAGATAACATTAAATTTTTTTTTATTTCAATTGTTTAGCACAGTTGTTCAATCCATGAGCTCAAAAAAGTGCCTTCGCGCATTTTATGAAAATCTTTCTCTGCAATTTCGGGTTTAATTATAAAATTAAGCAAATTTTCAAAAAAGCGAGGCCGCTATGAACTTTTCCAATAGCTATTCTGCACCATTCAATAAGTCAAAAGTGTTAATGTATTTTTGTTTCTGAGATCGATAACGCCAAAATTGGCCATTTTACGCAAAAATCACAGTCGAAATGTAATATGCCTCTTAAGTTCTGTGTTCTGTGGCTTTAAAAATTTTGGCACTTACAAATTTCCGAAAAATCTGGATATATAAAAAACGTATAAATTCTGTAAGAATAAAAACGTCTTAATTTTGCTTTAAATTCCGGCATTTGCATTGTAGAATAGTCTTTTGTATCCATTTTGGGTTATTCGGTAAAAAAAAAACACAAAATAAATACCTATTTTCTTATACATTTGTTCTGAACGTCTACTGTCGTAGGAACAAGCGTATGCAGCGACATCTATAATTAGCTTTTAGTTGCCACCCCCATTGTTCAGCTACATTTTTTTGTTTTTGCCTTGGAAGAAATTAATGTGAAAGACCTTATCATTGCATAAGGGCGCCACTGGGTTTGCATTGAACTCGAACTTATTGTTTATATTTTAGCTTTCTATTTTATAAATTATTTCGCAATTGATTCAAATAAATACATTTACTGAATCCTGAATTTCTAGTCTTTTTTTTCTTCTGGTTTTAATTTGTTAAATTGTAAATGAAAATATTTTTTTATTATTATTATTATTCATTTATTCAATAAACTTTAAATATATTTTAACACATTTCCGCACCATGAAAACCTCATAGGGTCATTGATTTGACCCTTTCACAACTTCTAAAACTTTAAGGGCGGGAACAAAACATTGTGTAGCTCTATTCCAAAATTTTCTTGTAAATCTTATACAGACAGGTTTGTCTTTAACCGCCTCTGAGGTCTAGTGGTTCGTTTACCCGTGTACCTAAGACGCAGGGGTCCCTAGTTCGAATCGCAGGAGGGGGGTACATTTGTACTCGGTTTGGTTGGTGTTAAGGCTTATTTCAAGCCCACCTGGCTAGCTACCACCATCCTACCTAAGTCCGACCTGCCTGACGCCATAACAACAATTTAAAAATTGCTGTGTTCCGGCAGTTAGAGGTAAGATACTCAGTTCCTCAGTGATGAGGATTCCGGGTGTAGTGCACTTCCACCTTCGGCCTTATCGTCCGTTAACATCAGGTGAAGTGAAGGCCGAGCACTGTCCCATGGTGCATAAAATAGTAGATTGTACAACAAGTGCATAAAACGCATCATTTTACCCGAGACGTATATATCCACCCGAGCTGCAGGCGAGGGTGGATAGTCAAGTCGAGGGTAAAATGGGTTTTATGTACGAGTTATACACTCTGCTTTTCACTTCGATTGTGAGGAAATTAAACAACAATATTGAAAATTGAAAAATATGTAAAAATTAAAAAATGAAAAAAATCTTAAGTTCACTAAGACAAATTATATAATTTTGGAATGTGCTCATCAAGGCCTTTCATTTGATACCCATATTCTTAAATTGAAAAAAAAAAATTTTCTTAAATTTTACAGACAAATTATATAATTTTGGAATGTGCTCATCAAGGCCTTTCATTTGATACCCATATTCAAAAATTGAAAAAAAAAAGTTTTTTTTCTTAAATTTTACTGACTAATTATATAATTTTGGAATGTGCTTTCATTTGATACCCATATTCAAAAAATAAAAAAAAAAATTTTTTTTTGAAAAAAAAAATTCAAATAAAAAAAAAGTATTATAATATGGATTATGTTTGAAAATGAAGAAAATGGCAATGTTATTTAACTAATTTTATTTGCGTGTGTGGCTGTTTAGCTGACGACCTTTGTCTTAAAGTTTGAACTTAGACGAAGATTTTACTTTTTGCTCTAGAGCATGAAAAGCGATTTTATGCAGCCTATACCCAACATAATGACGAACTTTATGAGCAAGAGAAGTGAAAAATATATTTCGTGTTAGTGACGTCAACAAATACTGCAGAAAAGTATCATCATCATCATTGCCTTCTATGTTAATTAAATTCAGGTTCTCATTCACCATTATGGCTCTTTTAAAATTATGATATTCAAATTCTCATCCACAAGCTATGGGTACATAGACTACATAAAATACTTAGTACAACGATGAAAGCTATAGTTTAAATCCCAACCGATCTCTGATATACCCTGTCTATCTATCTACTCTGTTGCATCCACACGAAAGCCTTCGTATCCAGCCCGCATGTGCTAATCTGAGCTTAACAGATATTTTGCTCCGAATATAGACCATGTGATTTACAGTGCTTTAGAAAAATTTGGTTTATTTTATTGAACATAGTTAGGTTTTTATTTAAAAATATGAAAAGAAAAAATATAAAAAAATCGAAAAGATAAGTCAGAGCTATTTCAACAAATGTATCAGTGGCGAAAGGTCCATACAAGCCGATTCCAATCGGCTTACATTTTTGAAATTCTACCCCCCCCCCCCCCCCCCCCCCCCCGATCCACTGAATATGCAGCTCATATAATTTTTGTACAACAACGGCTTACTTTCGCTATAATTTCACCACTCGCCATTGAAATGTATTAAATATTTTGAAAACTGTCTATTATTTATTATTATGCGTAGTCTTTTAGTTCTTATCAGTGCTTCTGAAAGCCAGCCAAACAATGCTCAAAATGATAAGTTATTTTTTTATATAAGTTAGGTACTTTGAAAAAGATACCTTAAGAAAAGAAAAAGATATTTGGTTATGTGGTAACCTTGAAAAAGATCTTTGGTAATTTTGAAAAAAATAACCTTACAGTCAAAGAACCTCGGTTTTAAGTAGGTATCTCTTTTTAGTAAGTACCTACTTAAGTTACATGAATGCGCAATATTCAAAAGAAATTGACGCCCAATCTCAGGAATAAAAATCGGAATTGTTAGGAATCTCCACTTAAAACTCAAGATTTCAGCTAGACTGTTTCATTAGGTATTTATTTACACATCCTGTTCGGAGCTCATACGTTTTGTAGGTACTGTTCTTGAATAGACAGACTAATAAAAACATTAATAGTGAAATGAGTGCTAAATGTTACATTACATCTTTATGAAAGACGAAAGCTTTTAATTAAATCTGATTGAAGTTTTAGCTAAATCTAAGGGACCACAGACTCAACTTTGCGCTGAATTTACGCCAAAACCGCCTCAAAAGGAATTTCTGTTAACGCGTTACGACAAGAGCAAAGTATTTAACGTATGAGAAGAGAGTGGTTTTCTTTGTTCCGTTATTACTAACAATTTTGAAATACTCATATCACTCAATCATAATATTAATTATATACCTACTATACATACATATTCTTAGACCACGATCTCCGAACATTCTGAAAGTCTGAATGCAACTGATATTGATTATAATCCCGAAAATAACATAGCTTATCTGTTTTTTGGTAGGTTTCCATAGCTTTTATGATACACTAGCGACCGCCCGCGACTTCGTGTGGGTGGAAAGTATTTTGTCTATCCTTCGAGAACAGTTCCTTTTTTCGGGAACAAGGTGCCCTATGTCCTTCTCTATATTCCTGGCAACATGTAAGTATGTAAAATTTCATGATGATCGGTTCAGTAGTTAAGAATGAAGGCGTAACAAACAAACAAACGGACTATCGCATTTATAATAATATTAGTAATTTACTCCAATTATTTGAACTGAGATTCTGCGTACAATCTCATAATTTTTCCGTACTCGGCCCGTACCAATACTAAACTCTTACCAGTTTCCAATGTCATAGCGCATAGCTTCGTAGGCTAGGCTGATTCAATTAAAGGCCAAACAGAAATCCGATAATAGCGATGCACAGATATCCGGTCTGTGCAGTGGTAGCTTTATGGCTTATGATTGCACAGTGTTCACAAACCTAAAAGGTCAACTAAACATTTCGTCCGTTAAACTGCAACTAAGTTGGGTATTCCCTTGGTTGGAATCATCATAAACTATCTACCCTAAAACATAATCAGGTCCGTTAAGATTATGAAATGTTGGGACTTTTGAATTAAACAATTATAAAGGATTTCAATTAGTTTGTTTATTATCCTTATTAGCCACAAAAGGTATACTTCTGTTCCTTACTTCTACACACACAAGATGGCGTTTTCCACAGACTAGAAAGGAACAACACTGAACTACCAAAGATTAGATACCACAGAGTATTAACAACAAGTATCATAGATTAATTTTTGCACCTTTGAATCAAGTAATAAAATCAACACGCCCCCTCAAAAATTAATCATCAATTTAATTATACAAACATAAATCAATGTATATGACCTAAACAGATAGTATACCTTCTATGCTTTCACTGGGATACATTATGGCCCAACATTTGTTGCTAGGGTTAGGGAAACCCAGAAAACCTAACCAGGCCATATATTAAAAAAAAACTTCACCTTAATTTAATTAATCATCATTGAATCAATTTCAATTTAAGAAAATAATTTTCATAAGGTCTCCTTAAGATAATAAATCAACATTCATTCATTCATTAACAATTACAAATAAAAATTTTTTTTTTCATGACTTCTCCTTAAGTTAATCAAATCAACATTAAATCATTCATTAACAATTTCAAATTAAAAAAAAATTTTTTTTTGACTTCTCCTTAAGTTAATCAAATCAACATTAATCAATAACAATTCCAATCATTTAACATTCAATAAAATTATTCTTAAACTTATCCTAAACCTAGTTTGCTTCTTAGCCTCTGGAATGTCACTCCAGGTAACGGCTTAGTGAACATGTCTGCCAACTGTTGACCTGTTGGAATGTAATTAATTGTTATTACATTTTTCTCTACTTGTTCCCTAGAGAAATGATACTTGATATCTATATGTTTTGTTCTCTTATGGTTAGTAGGATTATTTGCTATATTTATACAGCCGTTATTGTCTTCAAAAAGAACAATAGGTTTATCAATGTTTAAGTTAATACTGACAGATAATGATTTCAACCATAGAGCCTCTCTGACTGCTTCGTATAATGCCATATACTCAGCTTCTGTCGAGGATGCCGCTACTGAGGATTGTTTCTTTGTACTCCAGGTTATAGTACATTGATCAAATAGTTTAAATAAAAACCCAGTTGTACTTTTTCTGTCTTTTGTATCATTTCCGCCCCAATCCGAATCTACATAGCCACATAGAATATTACTGTACTCACACCTTTTATAACACAATTTTAAATCAGTTGTACCTTTCAAGTACCTTAGTACTCTTTTCAGGCACTGCCAAAGTTCTATATTATTATTTTTAGTATATCTACTCAGTATATTTACACTTGTGCTTAAATCAGGACGTGTACATAACATTATATACATTAGACATCCAATGACATTTCGGCATGGAGCATCATATTTTTGTTCTGAATTTAGGGCTATATAATTCAATTTATTTTCTAAAGGTGTATTTACAGGTTTGCAATCCTGCATATTGAATTTATTTAAAACAGATTTAATATAAGAACTTTGATCTAATGATATTGTGTTTTCATTTCTGGTGATTTTAATTCCTAAGAATAATTTTATATCATTTAGGTCAGTCATCCTAAATTTACTCATCAAATATTTTTTAAAATTATTTATTCTTTCTCTTTCCATGCATGCTATCACCACATCATCAACATATAGGACCACATAAATATTTTTAGAGACATCACCATTATTTAAGATATATATACACCTATCTACTGATGAGTTTTGAAAACCCTCCTCTTTTAAAGAACGCTCAAATACTTCAAACCAGCATCTTGCTGCTTGTTTTAGTCCGTACAATGCTTTATTTAATTTACATACATAATTATTATCATGATTAATTACTCCTTCAGGAATTTTCATGTAAATTTCCTCTTTTAACTCACCGTTCAAAAATGCTGTCTTAACGTCCATATGATGAACTAGTAAACTATGTTGGTTTGCAAAAGATATCAAAAATCTGAAACTAGCAATCCTAGCGACAGGTGCAAAGGTTTCATTGTAATCTGTAAGGTATTCTTGACTAAAACCTTTAGCTACTAATCGTGCTTTATAGCGGAGTGGTTTACCGAACTCATCATTTTTAATGGTGAAAATCCATTTGCAGTCAACAATATTTTTGCCTTGTGGCCGTGGTACTAAAGTCCAAGTTTTATTTACTGAGTGAGAATTTAACTCATCCCTTATTGCATTCTCCCATTGACATCGGTCAATGCTATTTTTGATTTCATCAAATGAACTAGGTACTTTACAAATGATTGATTGAGCACACATTAAATAATCATAATCATCATCATCATCTTTGTAAGATACAGGTGGACGACCTTTGACCCTATCACTCCTCCTAAGTTCAGAACTATTTTCTGTGTTTTGTTGCATAGCCCTATTATTACTACATTCTGGTATTGGTTCTACATCATGGTTTATTTTGCGAATTTTATTTGAACACATATTTTCATCAGATTTCAAAATATCTGATTTTGAACTGTCAGAGTTCCGAGACTTATTTAACACTGATTTATAACCTATATCAGTTTTGTTATGAGAATTTAAGTTATCCTCTTCAGGCTTAAGCGCAGGCCTGGATTCCAGAAAATTAGTCTCGTCTACAATTACATCTCTGACTACAATACACTTTTCGCTTACAGGGTCCCAAACTTTATAACCATTTGGTTCATATCCTAAAAGAATCCCTTTCCATGATTTATTGTCAAATTTTGTTTTTTGCATTTTATTATGGACATACACTGTAGAGCCAAAAACTTTTAAATATTTAATTTGTGGTTTTTTACCGTGCCACAATTCGAATGGTGTTTGTGAGACTTTTAAAGCTTTGGTTGGTGTCAAGTTTATCAAATAAACTGCAGTTAATACTGCATGACCCCAAAATATTTTGTTTAATTGAGCACCATTTATTAAACAACGAGCTTTTTCTGTTATTGTTCTCACCATCCGTTCAGAAACACCATTTTGCTGTGGAGTTCTAGGAACTGTCAAATGATATGTTATTCCCTTTTCAACACAATAATTTTTCATATCGGTGGATAAATATTCTCCACCATTATCACTATATAAGTTTACTACTTTTAAGTTAAACTTGGCCTCACTTTTTGCAACAAAATCTTTGAAAGCAGAAAACACATCTGATTTATGAGTGAGCAGATATGTCACACAGTAATGGGTATACTCATCAACAAATAACACAAAATAATTTTTATTATCTACAGTTGGAGGAGTAATTGGGCCACACACATCTGAATTTATTATAAATAATGGTCGCTTTATATGATTTTTATTTTTAGAATGATTAAATGGTAAGCGACTCTGCTTCCCATTTATGCATGGTTCACATAATTCATCGTTCGGTTCAACTGTACCAATTTGATCAAGATCCTCGACCAAATTATTATTTTTAATTTCTAAAAATTTACTTTTGTTCATATGACCGAGTCGTTGATGCCATAATTTATAACTATTTTTATCACTACTGCATATTTGGGAAACAGGACAGCAACCATTGGCAAATGACACTAAATCCACAGTAATTAAATTGTTCACGGTCTTACCTTGCATTATGGTCTTACTGTTTTTGATTATCTCGGCACCTTGTTGTCCAAAAATAACAGTGTATCCAGCTCGCTGCATCTTGGACACGGATAGCAAGTTGTATGGAATCTCACTGCAGAATAGCACATCCTCCAGTACTCCATTGATTCCCAAGTTGGTGGTGACCTGGAGAGTTCCCTTTTTGGTTGCTGTAATAAATTCGCCATTTTTAGTAACTGAAATTTTAAGTGGTGTTAGTAATTTAGTTTGCGTAATGAATAGATCTTCCCTGTTAATTATATGGTCTGAGGCGCCTGAGTCTAATAAAAATGTAATTTTATTTTCTTGACTTTGCTCTTCATATTCTCCAGTCATAAAAGCAAATCCAGAGAAATCATTAGAAGTATTGGGTTGACTAATTTCCACCGCTTGAACTGTTCTTGTTCTCTCCGCTGGCCGCTGATGTTGAGTCGGATTCATCTTCTTGTAGTAATAACAGTCATTCTTTTTATGCCCTTTTCGACCGCAGTGGTGGCATTTTAAAAGAAATGTTTTCTTCTTCGCTTTGTCTTTCCAGTTACTTTTCTTTTGATTGTCTGTTGTTTGAGAATAATTAAACTTTCTTTTCTTCCACATTGTATCATTTCTGTTTTCAACATGCAGAACTTTTGCACTTGTATCATTGGATTCATTTCTCAACTTTACTTCGTGGTCCAATAATCGGGTCTTTACAAATGCCAAGGTCAAATTGTCTTCGGTTAGAGTTTCAATTGCAGTGATCACCCCATCGTAGTTAGTCGGTAATGTGAGCAATAAATGTGCCACTTTATCGGTTTCCTCTAATTTTGCTCCAGCTGCATGAAGCTCTGTGATTAAATCATCAAACGTTGCAAAGTGTTTAACTAAAGGAATGTCACCTTGTAATTTTAATGACAATAATTTTTTTCTCAAAGCTAATTGCGTTGCAATACTTTTACGCTCATAAAGTGAATCAAGACTTGCCAATATTTCTTTCGCTGTAGCATCTTCTTTCGCAAAACCCAAATAGGAATCAGACAAATATTCGACTATCACACTTTTAGCGATTCGGTTGCTTGTCTCCCACGTACTGCATCGTGTTATTGGATCTTGGTCAATAACTCCAATCACATTTAATTCACTCAGCAACGAACGTATTCTAAACTTCCACACGCTATATTTCTCGCCATCAAACGGTTTTATATTACGTTTTTTCAGGCTTTCCATTTTTTTTGTTGTCCGTTAGTCGTTACTTTGTTTTCAAAAAGTCACAGAGAAAAATTAAACTACGTATAAAACGATGTACGCTGTGATCGCGTCACTGTTGCCCATAACCTATGAAATGTTGGGACTTTTGAATTAAACAATTATAAAGGATTTCAATTAGTTTGTTTATTATCCTTATTAGCCACAAAAGGTATACTTCTGTTCCTTACTTCTACACACACAAGATGGCGTTTTCCACAGACTAGAAAGGAACAACACTGAACTACCAAAGATTAGATACCACAGAGTATTAACAACAAGTATCATAGATTAATTTTTGCACCTTTGAATCAAGTAATAAAATCAACAAAGATATCAGAAATTAGACTCTTTAAATAAGTAACCAACGCTATTCCTCATTATTTATTTACCTATATTTTTCATCCTATCTAATTCTGACTGTATTTCTCTTTTCATCTTTAGATACAGACACTACCTACTAGTCTGTCACACTAATGTGCAAACTAATTGGATCAAATTTGATATGCGTAGTCTTCTAAAAAGAACCTAAACTTTACACTGATAAATTCCTTGAATCAATATTGTTGATTTCGCATAGATTTAGTTTTGGTTTTGGTTTTTTGTTCAGTGGTAGGGCTTATTTCAAGTCCGCCTAGCTAGCTACCACCATCTTGTCTAAGTCTGACGCCATAACAACAATTTAAAAATTGTTGTGTTCCGCCAGATAGAGGTAAGATAGCCAGTTCCTCAGTGGTGAGGGTTCCGGGTGCTATGCGCTTCCACCTTCGGTCTTATCATCACTTAATATCAGATGAGGTGAAGGCATAGTGCATGGCTTGGCCCCGTTGTGAAATAAAAAAAAGATAAAATATTTCGCATAAAAAAGATTTACTTTTATGCTAACTACCAAGAACTAAACCGAATTGGCGAAGCTCTGACAATGAAAAGATACAATATTTCGTTTACATAAAACCTTTTCCAGTTGTATTCACATTGTACTCATTCTATTGACCCCCGAATTCAAGTTCCAATTCCAACCCTTCTCATGACATGTCCAAACCATTCAGAATGGGAGAGACATTACATGCCACTACAATAACAGAAAAATATACTGAAGTAAGTATAGAACTATTCCGTCTGAGTTGCTACGGGTGAGTCGATTTTTTCTAATATTTTTTCATTATTTATTCATCTTAATAGAACTATTGTTCAAGTAAGTGTGATCGATTGTATTTAATATTTTTTTAAATGCTCCCAATTTTTCTTCACCCTATTCATAAGCTCCAGTATTGTAATTTTACATAACGTGTGAAATTATAATTACCTTTAATTATTTTCGAATTGTCCTGAGCAGCATCTTAAGTTATCCATCAACACACGAACACATGTTCACGTGAAATTATAATTACCTTTAATTATTTTCGAATTGGTAATTGATTTTACGGAGAGATAATCTATGCTAAACCATAAGTCAATGTCCTGAGCAGCATCTTAAGTTATCCATCAACACACGAACACATGTTCACTGTGTGGTACTGAACCTAGAAGAAGTTCTTTTTTATTTTCTTTCTTATGAAACCTATCTTTACCACCTTCACCCACAACCTTAGTAATATCTAGGTACTTACTTCAAATTTATAAACCAACAAAAAATACGACAGGTTCACTCGAGTGTTCCTGCTCGATTGATTTTATCGAATTTGCTGTTCGAGCATCGTTGACTGAAATGAAAAAGGGGACACGGGTTTCGTTAATCACGTTATTGAGAAGCTTAATTCCGTTCCACCCATTAACTTTCAATGGAACTATCGGTGTCGGTGATCAAGCATTTTTTCTGTTGTTGGTAGTTAAGTATTTTAAAATCACATCGTCACTTTAAAAAAAAAATCTTTGAACAGAGCGCTCCGATGTCCCAGTCCCAGCCTTGTTAGATGATAAATTACTATGTATTTTAATACGTAAGAAATTATTGATAAAGTTAACAGTTCAAATTTATTTATTACTTAGAAATTAGATGAAATTATTGTATTACAAATAGTTCTGAACCCAAATAAAATTGCAATATTCTGGATTTTTTGGAGTACCTTAGCCTAAATATGGCCATCATTACCAGTAGCATATTCAACTCCTACAACACTAATAAATAACCCACGCATTGGAATATTACCATGTGTATGTAGTTGCAAAGTTGGGAATCACTTAATTACCGGAATTAACCTGGAAACATTCACGACCGTTGATATTGATACTGTATACAAGTACGGTTGAAAACTAAATCTGGGGCTGCTGGAAATAAGTAATATAATGAGAATATGCTGTACGGCACGTTTAACAAACATTGTCATGCAAATGGCACATTTAAGGAATTGAAATTCTGTAAATAGAAAATCATGGCACAAAATAGTAAGCTTGCAAAGCAGCTGGGTCGCCATGCAAAGTGGCAGGGTCGCCATGCAAAATGGCAGCAACCAGGATGCGTGGGCGTTGTGGGGGGGGGGGGGGGGTTATTTAAGTAGAAATATAATTTTACTTTGGTAGGTACTTTTATATTTTTTTCATTCTTACCTTAAGAATAAATAAAACTGTCTGGTACCACTTCTGTTACCCCCATAGAATAGCTGTTTTACCCCTGCGGGGTAATTACCCCCACCCCAGGTTAGGAACCAATGGTCTTAACACAATATATGGAAGAGGTGACGTAACACACACACACACTGCAAGCTACTTGCTGTTTTGTGGCGAGCGAGTTGGTGTGATAATCTGTAACACTTTTATTATTTTTATTAAATGTCGCACAATATTCTCCGGCATTGAAAAAAATATATACCTATTACTTGTAATCATATACTATATTACAAAACGTTACTAAAATGTGATCTGTCCTCATTAGAAAAAGGGTTTTTTTTCGAACCTTCCAAATATTAAGCATCTTTCAACATCCAAGGTTACAGGAAATGTTATTCATCCAACGACTCGACCCTTCGGGAGTTACTTTATGTCCTTTTACGATCGTTACATTAAAGTATGCGTCATTTCTCTTAAAAAGATCGACAAGCTCGACTGTGCGCCTTTCACCGGCATCTAGAAAATATGATACGATAGTAAGTAGTACCTATTATATATTTTACGCCCCGCTTTTTTGAAGTATTGGCCTTGGGAGGCTTTTTAAAGGGAGCGATGGCTTGGGAGCAATAGGGAATATGCATAAGTCACCGATTTTGATAAATTTGAGCTTGATCGCTTCGGACACGTATAAAAACATGATGGAACAGGAAAATAAAAAATGTATAATTTTAGTTTTATCACGCGATGAAATCAGGGAAAAATAACGATTTTTTTTCACTTTCGAATATAATGAACTTAACAGTCAGATAGAATATTGAATAAGAAATCATTTTTTGTATGACACATATGTACTTAAACGCAAAATTTAGGGAGATAATTGAAAATAATCGAAAATTCTTGGCTAACTCCATAGTAAACGCGCGCCTGAAACGTGATATGTGACGTCATATATCATGTCTGTTTTGTATGGAGCGTTTTCGGCGGTTGCTGCTGCGTGCTAACTTCAAGTAACTATATCACGAGAAAAAAACGCAAGATTACAGTTGATTTCCTCACGCATTATACTTTTGATTTTGATAAAAAAAAATTGATGCATATTCCCTATTAGTAAACGCAGATTCTGACTGTGAATAAAGCCTGCATTCATTTCCTCAGTGTATATTTCTAGTAGGTAAGTAATTTAAAATAGGTAGGTACACAGTATTCTACTATTACTCTTATAAATGCGAAAGTCCGTTTGTTCGTTACGTCTTAACTACTAAACCGACCATCATGAAATTTTGCATACATGTTGTCAGGGGTGCAGAGAATCACATAAGGCAAAGTACCTTTCTTCCAGAAAAAAACGTAGGTACAGTTCCATAGGGGTAGCAAAAAACTGTCCGCGCAGACGAAGTCGCGGGCAACCGCTAGTTTAATAATAAGTTAGAGTTAAATTATAAGTGTATTATCTATGGTTGGTTCTTGTTCGTAGTCTCTTCTCATAGTAATTGTTAATATTGCGGTTGGCGGTTTTGTATAATATTTCCTAGAGGATGTTCCTCAAAGCAAGCATGTAGGTAATCCCCTACAACTCACTTTGGCGCCGAACTTACCTGCAATGTTAACTTGAACCTTTGTGCCGAGTAAAATTCATTTATAAAGTCTTGTCGTCTTGTTACCAACAGCTGCAGTTAAAATTAAGTAAAAAAATATAACTGTCTCAAATTTATGTAAGGGAATCTATTAGAATCACTTATCCTGTCCATTATTAATCTTTATTAACATTTAAGTAGGTACTTTTATGTTGATTTTTTTTGTGATACCTACTTACAAGAAAGCATTTATGAGATTGGTGTAAGTTTTTGCTAACCATTGATTGTAAAAACGTCACATGCGTAACTCGGTGGTAAATAGGTATTTAAATAAAAAAATTAAAGTGTAAATACACTTAAATTAAAACAACCAATAATATCAAAATAATCAGGCTTTTTGTCCTAATAAAAAAATCTACCATGTAGGAACTTAAGTAGGTACCTACTTCCAATTTTCTATACGTTACATTACATCGGACTGACATTCATTCACATCGTCGATTCGAAAAGACATTCACAAATCATAACAGAGAAATGCTAACAGAATCGTTGCTTATTTGATGCAAAATGTTTATCATTCATCAGTTGGTTATATAAGATTCAACCATTTGTATGAAAATTCATTATTTTAACAAAGGAAAGTATAAAGGTACTCCTTGGTTTCAGACCAAACTTTAAAATATTCGCTTTTGATTTTTGTTTATTTATAGACCTTGTTTTATGAAAACCTTATTGTAAGTGCGCGAAACAAAGTTCTCTCTGTCTTATTCAGAGTGCGTTCGTTAAACTGGGGTGCAAGACTCTTCTAACAAAACCTGGTTTTATGCTTAGATCCCAGACTAGCTCGTAAGATTTAGCTTGTAAACCATCCTTAAACGGTGGAACTAAACGTTAAACTGTCTCTCTGACTGAATATGATTTGCGCTAAAATGGCGTTAGTCCGCAGTCTATCGTCATGTTAACTTTGGCCTCAGTTTAACTAACGCACTCTGAATAAGACAGTTAAAGTAATACAATCTTCAGATTTCAATTACTTATCATATTTCTTTTGCGAAGTAGAGTAGGTAGAAACCTAGATAGAACTTATTTGTCGGATCCCAATTGAAACGCAGTACGTTCTAGTTGCCTCTGTGGCACGGATTATTGGTCCAATATTGGCAGCGGTAGATATTTCGTTCACGATCGTATGCCAAAAGCACTCAGGCGAAAAATGAAAGGGGATCACCGAATCGCCAGAGCAAAACGTTCACATTGGTCGCACAACGAACAGAATAAATTGAATTTTCATAAGACATTCTTGCTGGACGTTCTAGTCGTCTTGCACGATCTAGAAATAAAACCAAAAACATCAGTTGCTATCATCTTGTGCAAGCTATGAAATATAGATCATTTAGCAATTGCTAGTCGTGGCTTTGTTTGACATCCTTGTGTTCCCATCTATGCTTTTAAAGTGAAGGTTAGGAACGTGATTACGTTAGGTATAGGGTCACAGCCTTGTCACATCTGTCTCCTTGGTCTTTAATTTACACTGTATTATCTATCATTAAGCTTTTAAATTGAACTACTAATCTTCTACGACTTTCGTGGTCAAGTGGTTTGTACGGTGGTTTTCAAGGTGTAGCCATCTCTGAGATCCCGGGTTCGATCCCTGGCTGGGTCAATTTAGAAAACGAACTTTTCTATATTGGCACAGCCCCCGTATTAAAACCTCTTAAAACTTTCCAGTTTTCTGAATGGCTGTCAATGCGTCTCTTTTATTTGCTCTACAGCAAAAAAGGAATTAACTATAGCAATTCATAAACGTAATATCCCCCGGATCTGGATGTTTGTAGTTCCACCGTTGTCTATGATTTTCATAACACAAATGCTTTAGCTACTTACTTTGGAATCAGAGCAATGTTTGTGATGTTGTCTTATATTTATACTTATCTGTTTCTTTCGCAGGCCTTGCTACAAGCACACGATGTGGTCGCCCGCGAGGTGTACGGCGAGGAGTCGCTGCGAGCCTCCCCGCCGCCAGTCAACGGTCGAACGACCGCGCCTCCGCCCGACGACGATGACGACACCGAACCAGAGTTCGAGAACGTGACCAGGGTGCGCCTCGTGCAGTTCCAGAAGAACACTGACGAACCAATGGTGAGACACCTTAATTTGTCACCAAGTAGTTTCTACGGCGAGGAGTCGCTGCGAGCCTCCCGCCGCCAGTCAACGGTCGCACGACCGCGCCTCCGCTCGATGAAGAAGATGACACCGAACCAGAGTTCGAGAACGTGACCAGGGTGCGCCTCGAACAGTTCCAGAAGAACACTGACGAACCAATGGTGAGACACCTTAATTTGTTACCGAGTAAGTTCTACGGCGAGGAGTCGCTGCGAGCCTCTCCGCCGCCAGTCAACGGTCGCACCCGAAGACGATGACGACACCGAACTAGAGTTCGAGAACGTGACCAGGGTGCACCTCGTGCAGTTCTAGAAGAACGCTGACGAACCAATGGTGAGACACCCTAATTTGTTACCGAGTAGGTTCTACGGCGAGGAGTCGCTGCGAGCCTCCCCGCCACCAGTCATCGGTCGCACGACCGCACCTCCGCCCGACGATGATGACGACACCAAACCAGAGCTCGAGAACGTGACCAGGGTACGCCTCGTGCAGTTCCAAAAGAACACTGACGAACCAATGGTGACTCGCCTTAATTTGTTATCGAGTAGCTTCTTTAGGGATGGACCACAATCTATTAGCACTGTCACCTTATCCTTTTCTGTCGCTCAGAACCACCATTTGCTAGAGCGAGAAAGATAGCGGGAATGTGACAGCACACGACGGCATCCTCGAGAATCCCCGTTCTTTCTCGCTCTAGCAAATAGTGGTTCTGAGCGACAGAAAACAAAGACTCAAATAACATACAACATAGCAGTCTATGGTCAAAACAGGATAGGGCGACGGATGGCGGATAGGATGACGCAGGGTGACAGACGAAAGGCGATTCGGTGCTGCTAGATGTGGTCCAACCCTTAACCTTATAGTCTGTCATTTGTTATATCTGATACTTTTGGGATTGAACCTTGATTCGTGCAAGTAGCCAGGATGCGCTTCGTCAAACTCTACAGCAGTAGTAAATTGTTACCTCTACAGTAGTGGTGGCCTTTACTGCGAGAGCCACATTGCCCATTGGTCATAAAAGCTCGATCTCACCTGATGATTTTGAAACTGAAATTGAGTCCGTGATCGTTACTTCCAGAAGAACATTGACAAATCAACAGTTTTTTGGTTTCCTGTTTGAGACCACATCGACCTCACTCTTACGAGAATTTGAGAATGTCCATGACCACAGTGCATGTCGTCGTTTAAATCCAAAAGTAGCTAATGATGAGTCATCTTGGTAAGAATTTCATAGACAGTTATTGTTAAGTATTAAGTTGCTCTGAGAATTTTACCAGTCATTTTGTTAAATTAGGTACCTTACTTTTACTGAGAGATAAATGGTGGTAGCTGACGACGTTAAGTGTTGAATACTAATATAATTTTCCAATAGTTATGAACAATAATAGCAATGCCAAGAAAATACTGGTATCCGTCCGACTGACCTCTTTAGAAGTACCTAGTTATTTATATTATAGTTAATAAACTATATTCTAAAATAAGATAAAAAAAACTTTTGTTAATGATGTCCTATACATATTCCACAGTTCCATACCCAGGGAATCAATAATGTATAAACCTAGATTTAAGTACTTTTCCATTGCCTTACACATTACAGGCATAAGCCATTTTCATAGCGCCATTTATTCTAGGTACTGCTGAAAAACAAGCAGCATCAAAATTCAAGTCTGGTAGAGCTAGTAATATGAGGCTGAGCTGAGCAGTATAGTTCCAGTTAGTTCTCAAACTCTCCGCTCGCAATTCGCAATAAGACGACAAAATTCTCCAATTCATTTAAAAATACATTTTTTAAATAAATGAAATTGCCAAATGCCATATTCAGTTGTAAGTTGTAGTAGGTACCTATCCTGAAGCTAACATCGGAAACAACATTAAAAAAGTGATAACAAACTGCTCGTTTTCAATGCACCAAGGTTAAAGGTGGTGGTAAAGAAAAAAGGGGAAAAACAACAACTTACGCAGAAAACTTTGTTACACAATCATCTCATTAAAACGATATTTCCATTGCAACAAACACGTTGTAGGCTCGCTGCGATGATTTTTGGTATTTATTTAAATTGAATGACTTCAAATTAGCGACCGACATACAAGATACGTTTCTACCGGTGATCGCCATCACCTCAAATCAAAATCTAATATCTGGGTGAACCGAGCTTCGCTCGGTTATTATTTATTGTAATATGGTGGTGTTTAGGTGATAACAAAAGTACTTTAGCTACTTACTTTGGGATCAGAACAATGTACGAGTATGTGATGTTTATCGACGAATATAAAAACTCGAAACAACATTAACTACATTTTTTAAACTTGTCTAAAAACAATAAAAATAAAAATAAATATAAACTTGAACAAACATATAAAAAAAGTAAGTAACCGAGCGGGATTCGAACTCAGAACACTCATTTCTTGTGGTCCGCGTCCTAACCCGCTGAACCAAATGAACATTGGCCGGCCGCGGACGAAATTAGCGACCATATTCTGCGTCGAAAGAAAAACACATGAAAATGCGAAAATGCGCGTTTTCCCAAACATAAGACTAATCTAGATCGATTTTTTCCCCCGAAAACCCCCATATACCAAATTTCAACGAAATCGTTAGAGCCGTTTCCGAGATCACCGAAATATATATAAATATATATATATATATATACAAGAATTGCTCGTTTAAAGATATAAGATAATAACCTTAGTCCTTAAAACTTGGCAACGTAATCACAGACGAAGACATCAATATGTCGTAAAAAATTCTTGAAATAACAACTTTTGAACCTTTCTATGAATTTATATTGTTTTCAAAACCGTAAAAAATTACTTTGTTTCAATTTAGATGTCCTTGTTCCATACAACCTACCTACGCAGTTTATCAAGACTTCTAAAACAGGCAAATTCAGAACAGCGGGTCTCCCGGTGATAGATTTATAGCTCCGTACTCTTCTTAATGTTCTAGACAGGCACTTCGAACGGGATTGCAGCGAATCGGTGCACAGGATATTGCGTCTGCGGAGTGCAATTTCATTATTTATTGATTTCTGGGTCTAGGTGTCCTAGAAATTTCGCCTGAGCTCAGTGTGTTAGCGGAAGCTGTCGAGTACGCACGGGATATTAGGAATGAAAGATGTTCAAGTCTTTCTTTTCTAATTCCCATCCATCCTCATCGAGCTTCCGTTAACACACAACTTTTCCCCTAAATTTGGTCAGTATTGGGGGTGCTTGCCTTCATGTAAGTTTCAAACTTTTCAAAGTGTCATGGTTTTCTTTACCTATGCTTATAGTGTTTCCTTTTGTTACAGGGTATAACACTGAAACTTGCCGATGATGGTCGGTGTATCGTGGCTCGCATCATGCATGGGGGTATGATACATCGGCAAGCGACACTCCATGTTGGAGATGAAATCAGGGAGATCAATGGGACACCTGTCGCGAACCAATCGGTGGCGCAGCTTCAGAGGATGCTGGTAAGTTTCAGAATTGAATCTTCTTTGTTTCACGTTTCTATTTGATTTGTTTTTTATCTCTTCCAAATCATTCCTATATTTTTATTATCCAACCACTCTTACCGGCCCCCTGGGGCCGCACCGGCTAACGCATCGATTATCGAAAAGTCTGCCGAGTTTCAACTTAAAACAGAAAAATCTAAGTAAGGAATTTCGTTTTGTACTTTCTGTTGACGTAATTTGGAAGATATCAATGTTTGTGTGACATCATGAATTGGGGTTTGCCGTTTTGGCCCCATTGGGGCTCGATTTATCTGTTTTAATTTGAAACCCGGCAGACTTTTCGATAATCGATTCGTTAGCCGGTACGGCCCCTGGTCGCCTTTCTTACCTTTTTGTTTCTTATCTATCATATTCACCATATTCTTTGTTAACGTTATTTGAAGCTTGAGTTCTTTGTGTTGCTTAGGATTAAGAAACACAACGAACTCAATATTCAAATTTATTTTATTGTTATTTTTAAGTACATAAAAAATATTTTGTGTCACGTATCAGTTCTGTTCAGAACGCTATTGCGTCGTAAACAATTCTTTCATTGTGTATTCGCTTGTTGATTCTCGTCCTTTGGTTCAGTTGAGTTCGAAAGGCGCTCCTGTATACAATATTTGAAACAAGACTTTTATTGTGTTCATTTCTTCAATGCAAAGACTCGACATCAAAGTATTTCATTTAGGGCACCCAGCCTACCTGTTTCATGTTTTGAATTGCTTTCGGTTCGAGTCATGTTTTTACTACCTTTTTCAGTTATTATAAATAGTAACATAAATTATATTATTGATTTTTACTGCATCTAAGTATGCATAAATTTTAAGCAAATGTCTTATCTATTTCAATATTGTCTTTTTTGATACTGCCTTTTTGTTTATCTTTTATCGATATCTCTATAATGGACATGCGTAAATCTGCAGTGATAAGAGCGCAAGTCATTTCAAATTGAGTTTGATGTGTGCCGCCATTTTGCAACTTCCTTTCGGCCATTTTGCAAGACCTAAAGCAAATGTACATGTGCAACTTATAGTATTAGTATTATCAAGTCATTCATCAAATCGTCAATTTGATGTTTTAATTTTAGCGTTGTAGATACTTTTCTTAAAAACGAGTACGTTTCTAAACATCTATATTCTACACCTACACTTTGCAACTAAGCACTCAGCAGCAGCTCAAACATACAACAATTAAAATTAATTTTAATTTGCTGCGCGTCAAGACAAGAGTTTGCACTCGCTTCGGTCTTAACTACTTAGGTAAATGCAGTGCCTCCTTTCACTAACAGACTCTAAATTTTCCTTTACAGCGCGAGGCTCGAGGTTCGGTGACATTTAAGATCGTTCCATCCTATCGATCAGCTCCTCCACCTTGTGAGGTAAATTTTGTTAACAATTCTGTTCAACCTACACTTTGACCAGTAGTAACTTTGGTCCCAATACAGTAGCGTGTGATGTTGTTTTGACTTTGAGTAGATTGACATTAGTTTGTTACTAAGACATTGCTAGTATAGTAGCATTTTGAGAGTTTTCTAGATTTACTAACAGTTTTTAACATTACACAGGAAAACAAAACGCTTGCTTCTAAACAATACAGAACCTAACTTCAACAGTTAATGGAAGTCGACAAGCGCACACGAATCCTCTTAATGCTTGTCAATAAAGCATACACTGATTGGTTGTAACTTTTAACAGAATTAAAATTGTATTTTTGTTCTAACTAGCTTTTCCGGATAAAGCCTTCGCCCGTGCTAGTAAGTAGCGAGACCAGACCCATGCTACTATATCGTCCTGTTACCATTTTTGTTGTGTTTTTGTTTCTCACTCGGGCATGGCAGCGCGTCCCCGCGTTTTCCGTTTCTGTGCGCTTGTTGTTCCTAACCATCGCTTCACAGATCCAATTCATCATACATAAACCCATAATCATCTCTTTCATTTTTGTCTTCATCAATCAAATATTCATTGCCACTATCGACATTTTCGATCATTCCACTCCATTTACATTAAGCTTTGAAGTTTGTCGAACAACCATAACAGCTGGAATGTGTAGATCGCATCTGCTTGATGTGCAATACTGCACGTAAGTTGGAATTGTGTTAGCAGTGCATTTACCATTATGCTACTTTAACAGTTGCATTTATACAAACAAATTATTTCGGTTGTTTTAATTGAAATACAAAATTTCAGATCTTCGTGAGAGCTCAATTTGATTATGATCCGCTGGAAGACGAGCTTATACCTTGCGCACAAGCTGGCATCGCATTTAACACCGGCGATATCCTTCAGGTAAAAAGATTAGATTTTGTTTTTATTTTTTTTATTTTCATAATTTCTTAAACTCAGGTTTATCTAAAAACTCCTTAATCAAATTTAGTTTAATCTTTATCCAAATGTTTAAGTACCAGGGGGGTCTCACTCTGCGCTTTAACTTTAGCTTTTTATATTAGCCTCGCTTGCGGCTGACTTAGTTGAGCCGGCGCACGAGGGATGTCAGCACTGTCTCGGTTGAGACAGACACTTTGAAATTGTACTTTATTGTCGTGCAGCGAGAGTAACTTATTATTTGATTGTCCTTGCGCGGATGGGCTATTATATTCTGTGCTATGACAGCTCGAAATATTTACTATTTTTTTAAGTAAAAATTCGGCTATTATACTTATCAGTATTCTCTTCTTCGTCTATGTGTTTTCTTAATAAAATATGTATAATAAAAATGCTTTCAGATCATAAGCAAAGACGACTCTCACTGGTGGCAAGCACGCAAGGATGCTGCCGGAGGGTCTGCGGGCCTCATCCCCAGCCCCGAGCTGCAGGAGTGGCGGGCAGCGTGCGCCGCCGCAGAACGATCTACCACCGATCAAGGTTCCTACCCCAACCTTCCCTGTTAGAGATGGCCAAAAGACCCGGTTTAAACCCGACCAATGGGTTTAAACCCAATAAAAACCCGCATTGTATGTTATAGAAACTTTTTACAGTTTTTTTTTTATTTCTATTGATAGGTATCTCAAATGTGACGTTGGTATGGAGACTATTTCTTCTTAAATGGACAAAAAGTCTCTTATTTCTAAAGATTTTATTTAGTTTAACAAAACGTTTTATGGGCGTCAACTGGGTTTAAACCCAGCAGTCGGGTCAAAATTAGGTTCTTTGATCCCTGTTGGCTTCATTTATAAGGGTTTTGATCGCTGCGGTACTATCAAATTACTCACAATTAACTGAAATTACAAACTAATCAGCTATAGTAAGTTCTTCGCAATATTTCAAAATTTTGCCAGTCGATTTGGTTTCACTAATAATTTTGATTCCTATCGCGGCACTACAAAACTCTTGATTGGTTCGTTTTTGTGTGCTAAATTAGTAAATCATTTGCTAACAGCAAGGGTTGTACCATTTGTGTTATTATCTTTTGTTACATTTTCTTGATATAGGTTTAATTTTATGTCCAAATAATTGATTTGTATACCTACCTACTTGGTGATGTGAAATTCCAATTTGATCTGAACTTTATATAACTTTTCCTTTATTATTTTGGCTATAATTTTGTGTGTAGTATTTATGAAATGATGAGTGTGTAGGTTAATTCTTTTAAATGAATTTGTGTCTAGATCAGTGTTAGTAAGTATTTATCTCTATTGTAAGTCTTGATTTTTAAATGATATCTACATTTTCAAGCCAAATCTCATTTCAATATTTGTCTTCTATTAATTTTGCCAACTTTTTATCCCAAAAAAAGTCCTGAAAAACGATTTTCAGTCGTTTTCATTATGAATAATTTGCAACTAATTTATTTAAAAAACATTAACATCTTCGATTTTGCTTTCAAACATTATCATTGGATGAATCCTGCAGTCGGTATGTAAAATTGCTTTTTTATGTAATTGTGAGTAATACAAGCTCCCACATTGAATATTCGAAACCTTGAAAAACCCACAGTAAAATATTTGTTGCATGGTCTTAAACCATAAGTTGATTGATTTGAAAGTTGTGGAACATCCCTATATAACCGTAATATTATCTACCTACATACGTTTGATTTGACCCAGTGTTGCCAGATATTTCTCTAGTGAAATTGTTAAGTATTTAGATGAATATCCAATAGTACCTATTTACAAAGGGAGTTTGTGTAACCCTAGTCATTGTAATGTTGATATTGAAATGTTTTGTCAATTTGTTAAAAAAAAATCAAACTTACTCTTTTCACTTTTCAATGAACATCAAATTGTATTGTACCTAGTGGACTGCTATTAGTGGATAGGAAACTTTAAAAAATATTTTTAATTAATGTTTGTACTAAAAATCATCTCTTGGCCAAAAACAATCTTATGCCAACGAAATGAGGTATAAATTGAATTGACAAAACACTTCCCCGCTGTGTGCTCCAAGTGACATGACTAGTAGCGATACGTATACCATACCATTCCATTGCGTTGCATGAACTGTGTTGTAATGTTGTGCCGCTAGGAGCCGATGGATGCGTCTCCCATACCGAAGGATGTGAAAATACAGGTAACGTCAGCATTCTAATATTAGTGTAGTAAAATTATGTGATTTTTAATAAAGATTGGAATAAATTCTCCGGAGAGGCAAAAACGTTTCTGATGGTTTTGCATAAGTGAAAAATCGAGTATAAAAAAAGAATCGCATTTACCACCCTTACGGAAGGGGGTAAAACCCACAATGAAATGTATTTATACACCAAAGGGGTATCTATAAGTACATATCTAAACTTACCACAATTAGTTATTAATGAAATTTCAAAATAATGGGACTTTAATGTTAATACCTAACATTGAACGATGTTCCGTACATAATAGGAATGGTGCAAACTCAGAGGAAACATATATTCCATAAAAAAATACAACTACACGAATTACTTCCAATCTTTTTTCTAATTCGACTACACTATATTTTGCGTTGATAAAATAGTGGCTAAGACAAAAGAATAAACTCTAATGAGGTTTTAAGTTTGAACATTACAATAAAAAAACAACCTGCTTTTGAGATTAAGAAATGCCAGTAATAAATACTTAAATGCTTTGTCAAAATCACAAAACAGATATTTTTTTATTACATACGTCAAAATTATTTCTATTAAGCTTAAGAAATAATTTAACTTCTTTCGGAATCTTTTTTTTGCCAGAAGCAGGGTTTCAGGATGTGAGACATTGATATTTCTTTTTGGTACAAATAAAAACTTACCAAAGAAATGTAGCAATGTGTCACATCCATCTGTCAAACGAAAACGATTACCTAATAGATTTCGAAAATTAGACAATATGTACCCAGATAGACCTAAATTAGAACTTTAATTGTTATGCATTCCACCAAAAAAAGACAAAGCGAAAATATCCTATCAAAATGTCTTCTTATGTTCGGTTCGTCTTGGAAGTTACAATGTCACGAACAGGCAAAGGGGTCTAACTTAGAACAGCCCGCAATTCTGGAAAAAAGTGTTTGTTTTAGATGCTTCTCAGTAAGCGATTCATAATGAATTAGTGCGTTTTGTTCCAGTGAACTGCTCCATATTCGGGCGCAAGAAGAAGCAACCTAAAGACAAGTACTTGGCCAAACACAACGCGGTGTTCGACCAACTCGACGTGGTCACCTACGAGGAGGTCGTCAAACTACCATGTTAGTACGAAATAATTCATTAAAATTAACATAAATTTTCATTTACCCCATACAACGTGTTATTGAATGCACCAAAAATGGGAAAACCGTTTCTTTGGACCATCAAACTGAATAACTTTTACTATGGGACCAAACCAGAAATCGCAAAAAAAACTGCTGTTTCATAAAAATATCAAAATGTATGAAACAGCGATGAGGATTCCGGGTGTAGTGCGCTTCCACCTTTCAGCCTTATCGTCACTTAAAATCGGGTGAGGTGAAGGCCAAGCGCTATCCCGTTGTACATTAAAAAATATACAATTAGCGCCGTACAAGCTGAATTCCACTTTATTTTGTTGAAATTAGAGTTGCTATTTATTTAAATGGTTCAGTGGAGTGCATCTTCTGTACTTGTACTATTATTTATTCTGTGCTTTTACTTAATAAAAGCAAAATATGAAAGGCACTTCTGACGTACAGTCAACAACGGTTCGCTAGGTTACCACAACAGGGTTGTCAGTTTCAATAAATTTTAAACTTAATTGCGAAGACATTAAGGATCAAAATAAATAGTTTTTGACAGTTTTTGTACTCCCTGACGTGCTGCTGACTGTATATACTTACATGGTTTAAGACGTCAACCTTTGCACGCACAAATAATCAGCTACTACGCGTTGTCGACGTTGTGTGCTCGTTAAAAAATGACATGACGTCATGTGCACTGGCCTTTACGCCGTTTGTCCACCGCCGCCGATTCCAAAACGTCACGAGAACGAGATGACAGCGTTAGTTCAATTAAATCTATTTTTTCCTATATCTTTCAGCTTTCCAACGAAAAACGGTAGTGCTTCTAGGCGCTCATGGTGTCGGACGGCGCCACATCAAGAACACCCTGATCTCTCGTCACCCAGATCAGTACGCCTACCCCATACCACGTAAGTGACTCTTTAGCATTGTATTCCAACTAAGTGACACTTTCATCCACACACACCCTTTCCATTACGAGTGTCATATCAATCGTACGAGACGCTCATTGCTGGGCAAAGACTTATATCTGTCGCAGCTAACTAGCTTAATCAGCCGCTTAACGGCCTAGTGGCGCCGTTTAAAGGGCTATGGGGTCATCCATTAATCACGTGAGCCTCGAAAGGGGGGGGGGGGGGGTACTAGAAAAAATCACGTGTAATTGTTGACTCACCGTTACCAGGACGATTTCCCCGCCCACCGCGACATATTTGTACTGAAAAATGTTGAGATTATTTTGTACCAAAAAAATACACGTGATTCAGAGGGGGTGGGGAGGTGTTAACGTAAAACCTCACCATGCATCACCAGGGGGGAGGGGGGGTTAAAAATTGGCCAAAAAAAACATCACGTGATTAATGGACGCCCCCTATGTAAAAAATAAAGCGTAAAGCGAGATAGCAATAAGAAAAGGTTGCGCGCCAGAGTGAAACCGATTTGGCAGATTAGGCGATAAAATCACGAATTCAATTCGTTGTAAATAACGATAGCGATTTAAGAGAAATACTTCTTCACCATTGTGAATATTGATGATACACATTATTTGAAGCAATTTCGACTTGAATACCTAACGTTGTTTCTAAGTAATTTGAAATTTAAGAATTTTTAAGAGGTATTTTCGAAATTAAAGTGTATTGAGCCAAAATCACTAAATCGTGTTTCTGGTTCAATACCTACGTGTATGGAGAAAGATATAAAGAAATATATATCCTAATTTCAGATCTGTAGGATCTTTCAGTGACATAGGTCACTGAAATGCCATAGGGCATTGCATCAAAAGTGTAATTTTATGTATCCCCTTAATGAGCGACTTAAATGAGGGGAATATATAAATGCACTTTAGAAATAATGTAACACACTTTAAAATGTTTAGCTTCAAAATTTATTGAATGAACTATAAAAATAATGGTTTCCACTATAAATATGCTAAGCTTTAAAATTAATACTTCGCACTATACAATTTAATTGATTAGCTTTAAAATTAATACTTTGCACCTTACAAACTAATTTTATAACTTTAGCACTGGTAAACAGGACGTCTAGGTGCGACGACGAGCAGCGGGCGCAGCGAGAGAGGAGCCCAGGAGGAGGTTAGGTTCCATTGTGACCAACAACGCCAGAACCGACCTGATGGCGTATAATTATGCATTATTTATGCCACAAGTTGTTTTCATCTTTCCATCTCATTTTAACAGTGATCAGATGGTGGTCAGTCTGACATTGGTTGGACAGACACTAAATGGTTTCGGAGTTGGGACCAATTGACCAATGGTTGCGACACAGTGCAAGCATTTATTTTGTAGTGATAATATTAAATCATAGATCTATTATTATTTTAAAGTGCTGATATACAATTTTATAGCTGTTTTCATCAAATTTAAAGTGCTATTAAATACATCCCCTTAAATGATATCTAGCCCTAATGGACGACGCTCCGTGGGTAGGCCCCCGACAAGGTGGACCGACGATCTGGTGAAGGTCGCGGGAAGCCAGTGGATGCAGGCAGCGCAGGACCGATCGTCGTGGAGATCCTTAGGGGAGGCCTATACCCATCAGTGGGTGTCGTGCGGCTGATATGATAATGGCTAGGCAAATGACTTGGTTTAATGACGTTTAATGATAGAACCATACATTTCCAGACACCACTCGACCACCAAGAGCGGACGAGGAGAATGGGAGGCACTATTATTTCGTATCCCACGAAGAGATGATGGCCGATATCGCTGCCAACGAATACTTGGAATATGGTGAGAAATAATCAAAATCTAACTTGTCGTATATAGAATCCACTTTATTGATAAAAGGTTGCCTAAAATTAGAAAACCTTATACTTAATCGCTTCACAGGCTCACACAATGTCATCTTATTAAACTTAGCGTCGTATTTATAAACGGCTCTTAACGTTACGTTGAGAGCTATCTTGAGATCATGGTACCTGAGATGCTGTTCCTATAAGAGGAGCATCTGAAATACTATCTCAAGAGCTCTCAACGTTGAGAGCGGTTTATAATTATACGGACCTTACTAAACTGGACAGCCTAGCATGTCCAATTGGCTTTGGTTAAAAAATAAAAGGTATTTTTTTTTTACTACAGATTAGGCCAATAAAATTTAAGAAAATAATTTGAATATTTTAACATTTGGTCGAGTATTTATTTTTTTATAAATATATTTGTCGAGCGGATATGGTCAGCCGGAATGACGTCATTAGTGGCACGAAAGTTTAAGAAGGAATACCTTTGCCATCTACTTATAGAAAAAGAACGGCCGAAGTGTCATTACCTTACCTGTCATAATGACTTTTTGATTTTTTGTAAACAAATAAGTTCTAGTTAATATTTCTTCTATTTTATTCATTTAATCCAGTTGTGACGGTTCTAACCTTTGCCGCAATAATTTTTGAGGTGGTAAAATTATAATAAAAATGGTTACCGGTGGAAACTCAGCTGAAAAACTTTGAAAAGGCTGACACGCCCAATCTACCCAAATTGCGAAATGTATTGTGTCTATTTTGGATGTAGGCTACATGGATCAAATTGTAACGATTGCTTGTGGATGATAAATTTGCAGGATGACATAATAAACATTGTGAAAATATGTGCATACTTTTATTTCTATTTACAATCATTTTATAGTAGGGATGTCGAAAAAATTACGAGATAAGTTCATCGATACTTTTCGGGCCATATTAAATACTCTGATATATCGATAGATGTTTTTACAATAATGTTTCCAAAACATTTTTTTGTGATTACGTATGAATTCTAATAGTCGACACTATTTTGTCATTGGAGCAATTTGATTTTTTCCAACTTTTGAGTCTTAAAAGTCAAATTCGTCAAATCGAGCCAAAATTTCGTGTAGGGGTTTATTTTACTTTTTTATGTTTTACAATACCTTAAAATTAGAATCCATTACCTAGTCATCATTCCATTTCATCCCATTTTTTTCTGAGAAATATTACCTATATCGATATTTTTTCACTTCGACCTTCCACCATCCCTAACGCCAAGTTCATTGTCAAAATTGTCTTTGCCCTTTTTACACGACTGCCCAAAGCAAAAAGAGTGTTATGTGTTCAGGGTTCATGTATGTTTGTGGGTATGTGAGTTTCTTTATTCCACCATAACTTCTAAATGCCTGAACTGATTTGGATAAATTGGGTATCGTTAGAATCCTTACAGCATCCCGAGTGACACTGGCTATATTTTTTTAGAAAAAACCAATATAGCGACTGTACGACGCAATTTTCAAATGTGAAAAAAAATTTTTTTTCTTCAATTATTACAATATGGGCATCAAATGAAAGGACTTGATAAGCACATTCCAAAACTATATAATATGTCACTAAAAAGTGTGAAATAAAAATAAATAAATTAAAAAATATTAAAAACACGACTGCCCTGCCAAAAATAAACTATAAAGTTAAACAACAAGTGTCATTGCAGTCGGGGGACTTCTTTGATCAAAAATTGTTCCATAATAAGGTCCCCCGACTGCAATGACACTTGTTGTTTAACTTTATAGTTCATTTTTGGCAGGGCAGTCGTGCTTTTAATATTTTTTAATTTTTTCTTTTTTTTATTATGGCAGTGGGATAGAAAGGTCATTTGAAGGTTAAAGCTTTTTATTGAATATTATAAATATCTTTAAAAATATAGACTTATTTTAAAATTATTATTCCGAAAGCTTATTTCTTGAAATGGTTTTGAGTTTTCCAGTCATGTTCAGAAAGTTATCAAAGCCAATTGCTCACCACGACTATTTGTAGACGCTAGTCTTGGGATCTCGGGACAGTTATCTAAAAATGACTAAGCTGAACTCGATGAGGACCAGTAACAATTTTTGTTTAGTGGCTTATCAGAAAGCTTATGCCACCACATGATTAACTGTGAAGAAATTTTTGCGATATCTCTTATCGAGCGTACGAGCTAAGACATGCTAAAACACTGTTCTTTTGGGGGGTCCTTATGACGTCACCAGGACGTATGCGAACCTTGCGTCGTACGTGATAAAGCACGTATATTGCATTGAGCTTGGCATTTCCTTTAAACCCTTAATAACTCAATCATTTCTCAACGGATTTCAAAAAATCTTTCACTATGTTTCATAGTTATTAATATGATTTTATACTATAGGATTCAAACCTGTTACTGATCCTCATAATTACCTTTGTTAGTGAATACAAGGTTTAAACGAATTGGGATGTTGACTAATGAATAAAATAACGAAATACTAATAAAAATCGTAAACATATTAAACTTTTAGAGAAGCTTGTATACCTCTTAATTTTATATATTGCATATTATTTGTTTTATGACCCTTCAAAGTTGGGTGGACAAGTCCATTTAAACAGTATAAAATTTATTAAAATAAATGACACCTTTAATTAGTTCGTAAAATGTATAGCAAATTTGTCTAAGAAACCATTTTGATAAACACAATATTTAATAAAGCTGCCGAACAAATTTCCTACGCGTTGCAAACAAACTACTGAGGCGTGACGTCATAATTCAGTAGCCGTTAGTGTGGAGCGTTTTTGGGCGAGTCCATTTGTGTGCATTTCACACTGTGATATCTCGGGCAGTTTTCAAGCTAGCGAAATAATTATTTTACCAATGTTTCTTTTTTTGAGAGGTAATTTATGTAATATAAAATAAAAAAAGTTGTCAACATCCCAATTATAATGTGGCAGGAACACACGAGGACGCGATGTACGGCACGAAGCTGGAGACCATCCGGCGCATCCACTCGGAGCGTCGCATCGCCATCTTGGACGTGGAGCCGCAAGCGCTCAAGATCCTGCGCACCGCGGAGTTCGCGCCCTACGTCGTGTTCATCGCCGCGCCGCCCCTCAACAACGTGGCGGACGTGAGTACTAACGCCGCTATGTAGCAGGAACCCTGTAAATGCTGCATAACCTGACATCGAGATTGGCTAGTTATAGAGTTCAATATCTGTCGTCATCTTGTGACTGTACTGAGTTATGTCTCTGTCTGTCTCGTAATTCGGCCATTATAACCACACGGTTGGCTATGGCAGAAAAACTTGGACGTAAAGACATTAAAACTTTTTTTCAAATAAGTGTGCATGTAAAAGTTCATCAAAAACTAAAGGCATTTGTTTTTCTTATTTGACATGATCCAAATATACTTGGTCCAAGTACTTTGGATGACTGCTTGGACGCTATTTGGATCATGTAAACGAACGATCAAAGTGCACTTTGACCTTGTTGACGTTCGCCTTCTAATCCAAGTTACTTTATCTAATTAAGTTACAAAGAATGGAATACGCTGCCTGCTCATGTGTTCCCCCCCGATAGTTACTACCTTGGTCTCTTCAAGGCAAGACTGATAGGCATTTCCTGGGCAAGCGTGCTAGACCTTAGACCATATCCTGTTTACCGTGCAAGATGGTGGTCAAATGTCTGCCCATTACCAATAAAAAAATAGTTACTTGGTCCAAGTATAGCAAGAAGCTTATACCCACAATGGAGATTGCACGCCTAGTATCATAGTGAAGATTGAAAAAAGACTCTTTAGTGACGTCACGGCGTATTGCTATCTCTTTCTTTTCGTTTTACAATACGTTTTCGTTTCTCACGAACGAACGAACGACGAACAACGAACACGTATTGTAACACTAAAGAAAGAGGTTGCAATAAGCCGTCACGTCACTCAAGGACATTTTTTCTATCTTCACTATGACACTGGCCGTGCAATCTCCATTGGAGGGAGGTACCTATAAGCTTCTTGAAGTATAGGTTGATTGTGTTAACGCGACTTTATCAACGGTTCTGTCATCCTGCCGCCTCCGGTAGCGGTAAAGTTCCGCTATGGTTTGAACAGCGCGTTATCCGCATACCCATCGGGATATCGTTACCGCCATCGGTACAGGATACCGGTCAGATTTGAGGGGTGAGTCCCATCCACCCCGGTGGCTCTGTCCCGGTACCGGGACCGATGGGAAAAAAGTTCCATCCGCCCCGGTGAATCGTAACTCGATGTTTAACGGAGAGGATCGCACTCGCAAAGTATCACCCACCCCAGAATTTTATTTAAAAGGGCGGATGGCACAGATCTTTTATCATACCGCCGGTATTGCGTTTAACTTTAGGACATCGTTAAACATCGAGATACGATTCACCGGGGCGGATGGTACTTTTTTCCCATCGGTCCCGGTACCGGGACAGAGCCACCGGGGTGGATGGGACTCACTCGATTTGAGTAGGCCTTTAATGTCAATTTTCTTTGCAGTACGACGGCTCCCTAGAAGTGCTCGTGCGCGAGTCGGAACAGCTGCGGCGCACGTACGGGCACTACTTCGACCTGAACATCGTCAACAACGACATCGACGATACTTTAGCTCAGCTCGAGGCGGCACTAGCTCGTCTCCGCTCCACTCCCCAGTGGGTGCCTGTATCCTGGGTCTATTGACAAAATGATTATTACTTGTAAAAATAATAAATAATTCGCACATAACAACGATCAAATCAATTAAACATCAAGTGAAGACCACGCGGAAAGAAGCACTACTTCGACCTGAGCATTTTGTTAACAACGACATCGACGACACTTTAGCTCAGCTCGAGGCGGCACTAGCTCGTCTGCGCTCCACTCCCCAGTGGGTGCCTGTATCCTGGGTCTACTGACAAAATGATTATTACTTGTAAAATCGTTCAATAAATAAATATTCTCACATAACAACGATCAAATTAATATAACATCAAGTGAAGACCACGCGGAAAGAATAAATAATTACAGATTTTTATTTCTTAAATTAATTAGAAAGAGATGATATTTAATCATCTCTTTCTAATTAATATGTTGCGAAAACACGAACAGTTAATGACAATCCACTTTTTAAAACTCATTTACAAGAAAATTAATAAATTACAATGAATGTCTGAGCGTAGAAATCATTTTTCCCACTTCTTATCGTATGAGGATTAGTGGCCACCTCTGGTGTTAGGTGACTATCAAAGTCGCCTGAAGGGCTCTAACTTAACTAAACGACTGTTATCAGATGACAACAACCGGGACCGACAGTTTAACAGAAGCACGAAAGTGCTCAGTTGTAAAGCTAGGGTTTCCTAGGATGACGATGCCGTCATATTACGGCCGTAATTTAGCGGAGTAAAACGTTGTCTATGTATACAATACGGCGCGGTTTCTGACATTACGATGTCGCCATATTTACATAGACAACATTTAACGGCGCTATATTACGGCCGTAATATGACGGCACCGCTATCCTAGGAAACCCTAGCTTAACCCCGCTTAACCCATCCGACACCCTGACCGGACCGAGCGCTGCTTAACAAACGTGATTGAGTACGATCAGGCTGTCAATCTCCACCATGAGCGCTTCATTTTCTCACAAAATGTAATTACTGACATTCATCATTCTTCCCGCGTGGTCTTCAAGTACATAATCTTTCCGGTGTCATAATAAAACGATGTACATTGCCAAATTCTGTTGGGTCGTGGCATTGATACATCGTTTTCAAATAAGGATTCTCTGCGATATTAGGTCCTGAAATTCTACTTTTAATACGCTTCATGCGATTACTTACATTTCAGGGGCTAGGAATGTAACGAAAGCGTTTTTTCGGTTTTGATCATTGTCGTCGCAAATGAAATGTGCATGCTTTCATTGCAGTCTTTATTAAAATAATTATTAAGAGCAAGATTTTCCCACTGCTTCTAGAAATGAAACATTCGCTTGTTATGTTTAAACAATAAAGATATTCACATTACTATTTGAGCTACTTTAGTTGAATTGTTTTTGGATATTACCTACTTATTCACTGTGTTTTTATTATCACTGTCATCATCGTGTATTTAAAAGTAGAGTTTATAAAATGGACCTCAATATCACAAAGATAGTACTTAAGAGAAAAGTAAGTTGGTTTATAAATTCATCAACTTATTTTTCTTAACTTTTATCGTACTTAAGTCACTTCATAAATTGTACAATTATCGTTAACATCACACTTAGTGGCTTTATAAGGCAACGATTGTTGTACAATCCGTAAGAAACGTGTTTAATGTTTAAATTTAGCTTTAACGGTCGCGGTTTTTTTATTTTGAACATTGTAACATAATTTAGATAAGTTCAATGTACCTATATAAATTTTTGCTAATTTAATTGTGTGCCAAAATTAATTGTAAATAATGCAATGACCCTAAAATTTAACTGACTACTTTACTACTAAATAACAATACCCACCAGCTGATGTGGACGTTTTATTATACTCCGGTTTAAAAGTTATGTTTAAAAAAAATTAGTGTCAATTAAGTCGATTTTTGTACATTTAATTATTTGTTATTATGTTTTGCGTTACTTAAGTATATCATTGGATTCACCTCCCTCGTGTAAATATTAATTTAAGATTAAGATGAATAAATAATGAAAAAATATTAGTAAAAATAGGCTCACCCGTAGCAACTCAGACGGGATTTTTTCTAATATTTTTTCATTATTTATTCATCTTAATATAAAAATAGCATTGTGAATGCAAAAATCTAAAAGTTTAAAATTAATTTAAGATGTTGATTTCGAGCCACACAAAGTGTGTAGTTGGAAAAATGGATTGGGTTTTCTATTTCAACCTATGTTAGATATACCAGTTGAAAATGTCTGAAATGACCTCTGAGAACTTCAGTTTTAACGGCATGTTAGACGCATGAAATTAAAGTTTTCAAAATGTTTGCATTGACGACGTTTTCTATTGCTATATTTTTTTTTTTTTACACGACGGTGGATTGTGACGTTTGTTTGCCATAGCTTTTCATTTTCGTCTCATAAACTGGGCGTTTTTTTTATGTGAGCGACTACCGTTTCACTGACGTCATCATTATTAACAAATAGTAAACGGGGTTGTGACGTCACAGTTACTGCCACGTCCGCATTGACTTCTTCGATGCTGACGTCCGCACTAACTCTTGAAACGGAATTATCTCACTCACCCTCGTTAGCAACGAACAAAACATCGGTCGCAATAAAATATCACCCATGTTTTGGTATCTGTGGCAACAAAAACCACCATTTTTAAGTACTTATTTGCTTTCAGCGCGACATGTAAATATTTGTAAATAATTAGAATCAATATAAGCACCTTAGACCATCAAGGGAACCATGGAGATTTGTGAAGGCAAACGTGAGTAAATCCTCATTCTTCTTTAGGAATTTCTATGTCGATTCTTGAAACAACCCACCCATTCTTATTTATACCTACTGTTGGGTGTAGATAAGTTTGCACATGGGTTAATCCTATTACTAACTAACTCTTCTTTGCGTGTGCAAACGTCTTTTGTTAGATTTAAGTTAAGGACACAAAGAACTTTTTTGTTAATTATTATACTTAAATTAATAATATAATATTAAATTTAATACTAGTGTAGTACAGAACAAGGTGTGTTGTAAGTGCGGGTAGCACTAAATTCTTTATTTAAAAAATATTTAACAGATGTTGCGAATTCATAAAGTTTAATTTAATGAAATTATTTCATCGGTATATTATTATAAGTAGGGAATTTCGTTGCTGTTTTATAAATTCTATTGAACTAATAAGTATAATGTATTTATTCCGATAAAAATATGTATTACGTTACAGGATGATTTCTCTTTAATTGGACAGGGTTCTATGTACAACTGATTAGCGTGCAATTATAGAACCCCGTGCGATTTGTAGCGAGATTACATTCGATTATATTTAATTATTGTTAAGCATACTTACATAATTTTAATAGAAGAAAAGTAATTCGGCATTATTTAAGTTTAACAACTTTTGTGATTGATGTTAATTTAGCCATATTAGGGACATATTTATATAGTCATTATAATATGTGAATGTTAATCATAATTTTATGTCTAACGTGCAATTGTTTTAATATTATGTTTTTTTATTAGTGCTGCTCCTTAAAGGACGTGTTTGCAAAGAGTCTTAATATACTAATACTAATTTTACTATTATATTACACCTATAAAACGTATTATAATGTAATAAGTATCACAAACCAATTCCTGGCCGAAGACATTCCATTTTATATATTTTAATAATATTTTTTTATTATGTAATAAGTTTTAATTTATTGCTTTTATACCTATGTGTGAGTCATTGTGATTTTTTGTTAAAATTTATATTTATAAGTAGGTAATGTTATGTTCTTTATCTTAGGCCGTTTTCAGTTAGGCCGCGTACGCACCGACGACAGATGGCTTGGTTAGCGCCTAGCACCTAGATTATGTTAGCAGGCGACTAGCCAAGCGCGCAGTGCGGCCGCCGGTTGAGAACTTTTGTGTACGTTCCTTTTAGTTCGATACATATCTAGGTGCTAGGCGCTAAGCAAGCCACCTGTCGGTGCGTACGCAGCCTATGTTTTGATGTGTGTAACAGGTCATTACTAATCTTGTGGTTTTATGTTCAAACTCATTTAGGATTACAAATTATAATAAAAATAAAAAGAATTTCAAGAAAAATTCTGTAGGAATGAAGTACTTATATTATACACAATTATTAAATAGTTTAAATGTAAAATCACATGAAATCTAAACAATGATTAACTTTAATCTATAAAATAACCTATCTACCTACTAATTTTACTCTAAATTATGTTGACAGTTCTATATTGAAATGAAAAGAAATTTATATGTTTATTATGAGAAATATAAATTTCTTTTTAAATCATATTATAATTCGTATTATAGACGAATAAAATTGTAAGAAACGATCAAAAGAAGGTAAATGACAGTCGAATTGATTAACTTACGAATCAAGTGAAAAATAAATTTGACTGAATGAAGGTAAAATCTTATTATAACTGTTAAAATTGAATAAATCGCACAAAATAACAATGCATATTTTTTATTAATGTCCGTACCTACGCTGCCGTCCTTTAACTAAAACCACGTTAAACCCAAAAAGAAATTTCGGAAAAGAACACAAAAAACGCGGGAATCTTTGTTTCTAGAAAACTATTATAGATAGAAAAAGTGACTGTTAGGCAAAACGGTGACATGTAATTCCATGCATCATTTATGATTTATACTGCACGGGTATCTACGGTAAATTATTAAAAAAACGCCTTTTTATTGTCTAACGAAGACAAATGTAAATTTTTTGACAAAGAATACTTTACTAAAAAGTCTCTAACCTACACTTAGCGACATTTTAGTTAAGTATTTTCATTAAATTTGTGATGTCAGTATTTTTTTATAAATTTACTCCGAAATGCTTAACTATAAACTCACTAAGTAATTTAACTGTATTATAGCAAAGATTTTTGTTCGTATTAACATATTATTTACTAAGCTAAGTATTACCGATAAAACAAAACACATTTGTTAAGACATACACTTGTTTACTAAGCTAAAAAAAGGCAACTCTTCCTTCGATTTTGATTAGCGTCCTTATAGCCAAGCATTTCATACCAAAAAAGTAGGAAATTAATTGAAAAGCAATATAAGAATTACATCAAATTTTATTGAAAAGTAAAAAAAAAACATATATGTAGTTTCTTTTGCTTGTTTTTAGTGTTTTTATAAAACAACAATCAAACATTTTATAATATTTAACTAAATGTTCTTCTGTTATTTTATGAACCACAGCATCATTACATTGATATCACTAAACATAAAATAGAATTATTTTACGTCAAGTAAAGATTAGTTAAAAGTATGATAATATACGTACACGCATTGTTTTAATATTCATAGTAAGTATAATTATCATACTTTTTACTAGTAACTTAATAGATAACCAGTCCAGTTACATCAATTTAGATTACTTCGTACCAGAACTAAAACCACTGTAGCTTCGTTGTTTAGTACTCAATTGTAATGATTTAAGGTTTATCAAAAAGCTCATAAAATTAGCAATCATCATCATCATCATATCAGCCGCACGAAACCCACTGCGGGGTATAGGCCTCCCCCAAGGATCTCCACGACGATTGGTCCTGCGCCGCCTACATCCAGCGGCGCACCGCGACCTTCATCAAATCGTCGGTCCACCTACCCACGGAGAGTCGTCCGGTGTGCGAACGCCATTCCAGAACATTCCCGCCCCAACGGCCATCGCATCTTCTTGCTATGTGTCCAGCCCACTGCCACTTCAACTGAGCAATTCTTCGAGCGATGTCGGTTACTTAAGTTCTCTTGCAGATCTCCTTATTTCTGATTCGATCACACAGGGAAACGCCGACCGTTGCTCTCTCTCTATTGCATACTGGGTGACCTTGAGCCTCCTTATGAGACACATAGTTAGTGACCACTTTTCACTATCGTAAGTCATCACTGGCAACACACACTTGTCGACTTTGATCAGTGTCACACACTGCGATAAGTCAAACGCGAAGATTTTTCGAAGCTTTCCGAATGCTGCCCATCCGAGTTGGATTCGACGAGACTTCATTCTCGAAGCTGGACTTATCTAACTGGACTGCCTGTCCTAGGTATAAATAATGGTCAACAACTTCACAACATGGGCATTCGACATGATTTTCGTCTTATCCATGTTCTTGTTCATCCTAAGACCCACTCTTCGGGAAGCACTACGGAGATCTTCGAGCATTGTGTTCAGGTCTTCCAAGGTCTCAGTCATAAGAACTATATCATAGGCAAAACGAAGGTGTTAAGTACTGGCCATTAATGTTGATGCCAAGTCTTTCCCAGTCTAAGAGTTTAACGATGTCTTCCAACGCAGCTGTGAACAGTTTCGGAGAAATAATATCTCCCTGTCGCACACCTCGCTGCAGTTGGATAGGATTTGTGCTCTGGTTCTACAAAGTACACTCAGAGCGACTTTGGTGGCATTTTCGTAAAGTACAACACCTAGATATACCTTATACCAGGGGCCGTATTATGACCTCTTATTTCCAGGTAGTTTTCTGACTGGCTATCAATCTATCCCTTTTATTTGCTATACGACGAGAAAGAGATGTCACTACAGCAATTTATAAACCTGGCAGGATTTAAGAGCTTGTAATACGGCCTCTGTAGTCCACTTGGCACCTTTGGAGAGACTGCAGCACTGCCTAGGTTTCAATCGAATAAAAGGCTTTCGCATAGTCCACGGACGCCAAGCAAAGTGGCAGATTTTGCTCCTCTGTCTTCTGTATAACCTACCGCAGCATATGGATGTGGTCTTATGGAGCTAAAGCCTTTTCGGAACCCGGCTTGTTTGGGAGGTTCGAAGTCGTCGAACCTGCGAGCGAGACGATTCGTAAGCACTCTCGAAAACAAATTATAGGTATGGCTCCTTTATGGCTCAAAAGTGAGATGGGTCTGTAGTTCTTTAAGAGGGTCTTGTCACCCTATTTAAAGAACAAAATCACCTCACTTATCTTCCATGCCTTCGGAGTTCTGTCCTCAACGATGAAGGAATTGAAAAGCTTCTGTAGAACTTTAAGTATCGGCTTACCGCCCGCTCTCAAAAATTCTATAGTAATTCCGTCGTCACCCGCCGCCTTGTTGTTTTTCAGCTGTTAGAGAGCCATACTAATCTCGTACAGGTTGACTCCGGGATATCTTCGATACAGTGTCGTATAAGCTTGGCTCTGGGATTGCGTTGAACAGGTGTCTGGGTGGAATATAACTGCCCATAGAAAATCTCGATCTCTCTCATGATTTCAGGCTTCAATGAGATAATGCGTCCGTCACAAGTTTCAGCTTCGTCATCTGGCTTTGCCCAATAGAAAGATATCTTGCGAAGTTGCGAACACTTTGGAGCCTTTATTCTGCTCGATGGCCTCTTCTCCTCTTTAATACGTTTCGTATTAAATTGGCGAAGGTCGCTCTATTTAGCTAATATCTGTCTATTTAGCTAATGACGATGAGCATCCGCTTAACCGCTGGAACCTCATTTTACGTCTCTGATCCATGAGTGGGACTGTGTGGTCAGAGTGTTTCTTTAGCTTGGGATGGTGGGTATTAAAGAACTTGGACCCTACCGTACTAACAGTAGGTATCCACCGCCATGTTGTTTAGATCGTCCACATCTATGCTGTTTTCAAGGGCTTCAAAGCGGTTTTGGAGTTTGAGTGGATACGGGTTTTCCGAGGTTTACAGTTAAAAAAGGCGTATGTCGCATTTTGTGGCGACGAGGTGATAACGATAAGCCATATACGCTCCCCGCACACGCCCTGAATGAATGAAGCACGAGCAACGAATAACGTGTTTCTAGTTAAGAAACGTGGATTAGCGGTTATTAAGTTAAGGAACACTAATATTTTTTTAACAAATTCCTTAATAAAGCAGATGACGTTTTTATAGCGAAGTATTTTGAAGCAACTGCAGTATGGAATACTTGACTATACTATCGTTAAGGGAGTTTAACGTGTTTGTAATCAAGTATAATCAAATCACGTAGTTTTAGCTAAGTAAATGTTTAATAAATATTCGGTTAATTTATCAATAAAGGTACTTTAACTTGTTTTAAGCTAAGAATTGTAGGATAGTCATTTTTTAGCTAAGGATTTGTAGAATATTTTGTCGTTTAACGGGATACAACGTTTTAATATCTCCAAAACTATATATGATAGAGCTACCAATCCTAAACAGAAAGATAGAGAAATTTAAACTGTATTACTTTGCATTCAAAACTCAAAATCGACCATCTGAGGGTTAACGTGGTTTTAGTTAAAGGACGGCAGTACGATCCCCCTGACTATTATTATTATTAATGATGCACGAAAGAAAGAACAGTAGGTATGAAGAATAAAAGTGCGAGATGAATAAAAAGAAGAAATAGCATGAAAGGAATAAAAATAATAATTAAAAAAAAACCGGCCAAGTGCGTGTCGGGCCACGCGCAGTAGGGTTCCGTAGTTACCTTATACCATACGATATTTAATACCGTTGTTTTTCGTCTGCAAAAATAACTTTGTTTTTCACAGTGTTGGTATGAATGACAAAGTTATATTTGCGGTTTTGGAAAATGTGCTATATCTCAATAACTAATTATTATATCTCGTTCAAACCAATTTTCGTTGAAAGTGTTTATTAAGATCTACAGCATATATTTTTTTTTAGATTTTTCAGTTTCTTATTTCAAAAGTTAGAGGGGGGGACACACATTTTACCACTTTGGCGGTGTTTATCTTTCAAACGGTTGACTTTAAAATAAAAATCGTCTTAGGAACCTCAATGTCATTTTTAAAGACCTATCTATTAATACCCCACACGTATTGGTTTGAACAAAATTTTTTTTTTTCAGTTTCAGTTCTATGTATGGGGAGCCCCCCCCTTAATATCTTGTTTTTTTATTTTTGTGTTAAATTCGTTAAGCGGTTAACAGAATACAGCTACCTACCAAGTTTCAACTGTGTAATCTTAATACTTTCGGAATAAAGTGGCTGTGACATACGGACGGACAGACAGACAGACAGGCATGACGAATCTATAAGGGTTCCGTTTTTTGCCATTTAGGCTACGGAACCCTAAAAAACACCTTTTATGCCTTTATGTAGAACATAGAGACGCCCAACATAGCTTGGGCTCTTGACACATCACGGGCCGGCCACGGCCCTGTTAAGTGTAGATAGCCTTTATTGGTAAAAGCGCTTCAAAAACTTCCTAACATAACAACGTAGGTACCTACTTACGCTCTTTTAGTATGAGTAAGATTTCAAAACAGTAATAACTAGAAGGAAAATAAAAATGAAAATATTACAAAAAAAAACTTTTTTAAAACACGTTTTTATTACAAAAAAGTCGGACTAAAAACATTAAAACGGACTAGTAAAAACATACTAAAAAGTATAAAATAATATTTTCTTTAAACATTTATAACCCTACAGAAATTTTAAACCTAAAAACGTGGGGCGCATGCTAAAGACAATATGGATGATAAATTTTACAAAATTTTATTTTATACTTTTTAGTCTGTTTTTACTAGTCCGTTTTAATGTTTTTAGTCAGACTTTTTTGTAATAAAAACGTGTTTTAAAAAAAGTTTTTTTCAGTAAATTTTTATTTTCTGATTTTTAGTTAACGAGCTAAGACTAAAAAAATATACCCATCTCCTATCGGAGCACTCGTCAAGACGATTCAAACGAGCCTAAACTCGATGGGGTTGCATGGTTTTAATACAGAGTCCCAGTGGCCTTCTTCCGGCTCTATCATCAGACCCTGGAAACTTTCCAACAAAGTACTCCTCAAGACAGTTCAAACGAGCCCAAACTTGATGGGGTTGCATGGTTTTATTATAGTTTCTATGGCCTTCCTCCGGCTCCATCATCAGATCCTCGGACACTATTTCCCATTAAAGTAATCGCCAAGATGATTTAAACGAGCCCAAACTCGATAGGATTGCATGGTTTTATTACGAAGTTCCAGTGGCCTTCTTTCGGCTTCATCATCAGACCCTAAACCACATCTCCCATTAGAGTACTCGTCAAGACGATTCCAACGAGTCCAAACACGATGGGGTTGTATGGTTTCTTCATAGATTTCCTGTGGCCTTCTTCCGGCTTCATCATCAGATCAGCTCAATGACACCATAATATTGCATTGCCTTCCAGTTCTGGCCTATGTTCAAAGTTTTAAGTCTCTAGCTCATCGGGAAGTTAGGATAAAATCGTTCGCAAACTTTGTGGAGAAACACACAAACAAACAAACACGAAAGCAACCTAATAAAAACGTGTTAAAAATTAGGGGGACACCCCTTAATTTTTAGGGTTCCGTACCCGAAGGGTAAAAACGGGACCCTATTACTAAGCCTCCGCTGTCCGTCTGTCTGTCTGTCTGTCACCAGGCTGTATCTCATGAACCGTGATAGATAGACAGTTGAAATTTTCACAGATGATGTATTTCTGTTGCCGCTATAACAACAAATACTAAAAAAAGAAAAAAATAAATATTTAAGGGGGGCTCCCATACAACAAACGTGATTTTTTTGCCGTTTTTTGCTCCATATTGATAACGACTACAGCTAGACAGTTGATATTTTCACAGATCGTGTATTTCTATTGCTGCTATAACAACATATGCTAAAAACAGAATATAATAAATATTTAAGGGGGGCTACCATACAACAAACGTGATTTTTTTGCTGTTTTTTGGTACGGAACCCTTCGTGCGCGAGTCCGACTCGCACTTGGCCGGTTTTTTGTGATATTTTCATTTAGGTACAAATAAAACTTGACACATAAACAGGCTGCCATAGCCCACGGCAACTCGTTCGGATGTTTGGTCAGAATCAGGCAAGGCTACAGTCACTGGTAGATTTAGATTATTCACAGATTCAATTATTTTTCATCCCTTCTATTCGAAAAATGATGCTATGTTCCTATATAAGTGGGACCAAAATAGCTCTTTTCTGGTAAGAACTTTTTAGTGGGAGGAAAAGAGATTTGAATTTAGAACATGTATCTCTCAAAGAATTCGAACGCCACCGCCGCGCCGGCCGGCTGGAATGTATTGACTGGCTGTATAGACGGCGCGGCGAGGTCGCCGCGGCGCGATAACCCGCGCAAACTGAAAAAAAAACATAAGCGCGCGAATTAAGTCTGTGTTCTTGTAATTAGTACATAACATTACGTACTTAGTACAATAACTTTTGAAAATTGCGCTAGTGCATCAAACGTAACTATAAATTTGTATTTTTTTTTACTTTTCATGTGTCTTTTCTAAATAAAGAACATTTTCATTAATTACATAAACACAGTCTCCTATTTATTTTCTCATAGAAAGGGGATGAAAAGTAGAGTAGGTATATGACTCGGGCGCAAAATATTTTTGGCGAGGGCGACATACTTTGAATCCCTCGCTACGTTCAGGATTCTACTCTAGAATCCCTCCGCTCTGGATTCAAAAAAGCGCCCTCGCCGTAAAAATATTATTTTGCTCCCTTGTAATACAATCTACTATTTCACATCACTTTAAACTCGATTCAAACTTGTATCGATGCTACATCCCTAAACACAAAATCTACCCTCATATAATTTTTATCCATGTTCCTATGGGGGTAAACCAACATCTGGTCGCGTCGGCCATATTTCAACACTTCCGATCCAGCCTGCCTCCGTGCAAGAGCTTCAAGTCGAGTTTTGTGCTCCTCATTTATTCGGTCAAGTTTGAACACCTACTAGGTGATCGCCGCGAGTTTATACAAAGACTATATTGTGATCACCCGAACAATTGACGCCGGAGATTTAAGAAGAAGTGACGCGCGTCCACTACATCCAGAACGCGGGAGCAGCATACGAACCAGGTTAGCCCCCTAAATTCCTTCTCTTGCAATCTTTCCGTGCGAGTCACAAAAGTACGAAGCGTTCCATATCATTTATTAAATAATTTATAAACATAATGTACCTACTAGCTTGGGATGACACTGAAGTCTGAAACACAGTTTATACTACCACGGGCTTCGGTGACACCTTGTAATTTGTACAACTGAAGTTTATAAATAAATAAAGATTATAAAATATCCGATGCTATGTTTTTTTATATGGCTTTTAAGGACAACTGACACAGCCTATTCATAAGAATAAGAAATAGTGTAGGCCCGAGCACACTACCTTGGGGAACCCCGATGTGACAGTTCTCTCGACTCGTCGCTTGTAGTAGGTATTATACCACTAATTTTATCTTATTGACTTCTCTCGCAGAGGTAACATTAAAACAAGCAGCCAAACCACAGATCCTTAAAAGTGTTCAAAGTGTAGTAGTAGGATTGGGACGGAGACAGTGTCAAAAGCCTTTGAAATGTCCAAAAACAGGCACAATTACTTTACTAGTTAGTAGTAACCAGTTAGTTCGAGAACAACGTCCTCGGTTGATTTTCCTACTCTAAAACCAAATTGGTTTGATGAAATAACTTGTTTGGTATCAAGAAAGTTATTCAATCATTTGTTTATTATTCTTTCCAAAAATTGTGAGAAGATAGTGTTGGCATTCCACAATCCTACTAATATTATAAATGTGAATGTTTGTGGGTTTGGATGTTTGAATGTTTGTTCCTCAATCACGCAAAAAGTACTGAACGGATTTGGTTGAAATTTGGCACACAGATAGAAGAAAGCCTGGATTAAAACATAGCCTACTTTTATCCCGATATTCCCACGGGAACGGGAACCACGCGGGTGAAACCGCGGGCGGCCGCTAGTAGGGAATATGCATCAAAAATTGTTTTTATCAAAATCAAAAGTATAATGTAGTTTTTTTACATTCTCTTTTGTATAATGCGCGAGAAAATCAACTGTGATATTAAAATTTTTTCTTGCGTTTTTTTCTCGTGATATATGTAGTTACTTGAAGTTAGCGCGCAGCAGCAACCGCGGAAAACGCTCCATACAAAACGGACATGATATATGACGTCACATTTATCACGTTTCAGGCGTGCGTTTACTATGGAGTTAGCCAAGAATTTTCGATTATTTTCAATTATCTCCCTAAATGTTGCGTTTATGTACATATGGGTCGTACAAAAAAATATTTCTTATTCAATATTCTATCTGACTGTTAAGTTCATTATATTATTATTCGAAAGTGAAAAAAAATCGTTATGTTTCCCTGATTTCATCGTGTGATAAAACTTAAATTACACATTTTTTTATTTTTATTTTTGTGTTTTTATACGTGTCCGAAGCGATAAAGCTCAAATTTTTCAAAATCAGTGACTTAGTCTTATGCATATTCCCTATTGCGAAGGACGATTATTTGGACAAATTAACAACAACTGGGTTCCTTAATTATTCACATTTATTTAGTTTTAAAGGCTTAGTACAATAATTACGTACTTAGTACAATAACTTTTGAAAATTGCGCTAGTGCATCAAACGTAACTATAAATTTGTATTTTTTTTTACTTTTCATGTGTCTTTTCTAAATAAAGAACATTTTCATTAATTACATAAACACAGTCTCCTATTTATTTTCTCATAGAAAGGGGATGAAAAGTAGAGTAGGTATATGACTCGGGCGCAAAATATTTTTGGCGAGGGCGACATACTTTGAATCCCTCGCTACGTTCAGGATTCTACTCTAGAATCCCTCCGCTCTGGATTCAAAAAAGCGCCCTCGCCGTAAAAATATTATTTTGCTCCCTTGTAATACAATCTACTATTTCACATCACTTTAAACTCGATTCAAACTTGTATCGATGCTACATCCCTAAACACAAAATCTACCCTCATATAATTTTTATCCATGTTCCTATGGGGGTAAACCAACATCTGGTCGCGTCGGCCATATTTCAACACTTCCGATCCAGCCTGCCTCCGTGCAAGAGCTTCAAGTCGAGTTTTGTGCTCCTCATTTATTCGGTCAAGTTTGAACACCTACTAGGTGATCGCCGCGAGTTTATACAAAGACTATATTGTGATCACCCGAACAATTGACGCCGGAGATTTAAGAAGAAGTGACGCGCGTCCACTACATCCAGAACGCGGGAGCAGCATACGAACCAGGTTAGCCCCCTAAATTCCTTCTCTTGCAATCTTTCCGTGCGAGTCACAAAAGTACGAAGCGTTCCATATCATTTATTAAATAATTTATAAACATAATGTACCTACTAGCTTGGGATGACACTGAAGTCTGAAACACAGTTTATACTACCACGGGCTTCGGTGACACCTTGTAATTTGTACAACTGAAGTTTATAAATAAATAAAGATTATAAAATATCCGATGCTATGTTTTTTTATATGGCTTTTAAGGACAACTGACACAGCCTATTCATAAGAATAAGAAATAGTGTAGGCCCGAGCACACTACCTTGGGGAACCCCGATGTGACAGTTCTCTCGACTCGTCGCTTGTAGTAGGTATTATACCACTAATTTTATCTTATTGACTTCTCTCGCAGAGGTAACATTAAAACAAGCAGCCAAACCACAGATCCTTAAAAGTGTTCAAAGTGTAGTAGTAGGATTGGGACGGAGACAGTGTCAAAAGCCTTTGAAATGTCCAAAAACAGGCACAATTACTTTACTAGTTAGTAGTAACCAGTTAGTTCGAGAACAACGTCCTCGGTTGATTTTCCTACTCTAAAACCAAATTGGTTTGATGAAATAACTTGTTTGGTATCAAGAAAGTTATTCAATCATTTGTTTATTATTCTTTCCAAAAATTGTGAGAAGATAGTGTTGGCATTCCACAATCCTACTAATATTATAAATGTGAAAGTTTGTGGGTTTGGATGTTTGAATGTTTGTTCCTCAATCACGCAAAAAGTACTGAACGGATTTGGTTGAAATTTGGCACACAGATAGAAGAAAGCCTGGATTAAAACATAGCATACTTTTATCCCGATATTCCCACGGGAACGGGAACCACGCGGGTGAAACCGCGGGCGGCCGCTAGTAGGGAATATGCATCAAAAATTGTTTCTATCAAAATCAAACGTATAATGTAGTTTTTTTAACATTCTCTTTGGTATAATGCGCGAGAAAATCAACTGTGATATTAAAATTTTTTCTTGCGTTTTTTTCTCGTCATACTTATATAGTTACTTGAAGTTAGCGCGCAGCAGCAACCGCGGAAAACGCTCCATACAAAACGGACATGATATATGACGTCACATTTATCACGTTTCAGGCGTGCGTTTACTATGGAGTTAGCCAAGAATTTTCGATTATTTTCAATTATCTCCCTAAATGTTGCGTTTATGTACATATGGGTCGTACAAAAAAATATTTCTTATTCAATATTCTATCTGACTGTTAAGTTCATTATATTATTATTCGTAAGTGAAAAAAAATCGTTATTTTTCCCTGATTTCATCGTGTGATAAAACTTAAATTACACATTTTTTTATTTTTATTTTTGTGTTTTTATACGTGTCCGAAGCGATAAAGCTCAAATTTTTCAAAATCGGTGACTTAGTCTTATGCATATTCCCTATTGCGAAGGACGATTATTTGGACAAATTAACAACAACTGGGTTCCTTAATTATTCACATTTATTTAGTTTTAAAGGCTTACATTTTTATTACAACATTTTCCAATGCAAAATCAAATCAAAGACAAGTAGAGTAACCACGCCATGGTCTCCAAACTAGCATAGATTATTATATAATAGTGATGTCCAACTCCCCCTTCAATTTCAACTCTCTTAAACTCTTACAACAAAACAAAGTTATTGATATTGCCGCTACACTCTACATAACATCGTAACTTGAAAACTTCTTCTTAACTCTACACATAAAATAACGACCAATATACTAACCAATACAGATTAACTTTTAAACAACAATATAATCTCCACATCGTTACTTTCGGTGATAGGCCCCAGCTTTTGCCGAGTAGTCTTTTACATTGGCAAAATATGATGGTTGCTTTGTTTAGTTTTCCTTCGAGATGTCTATTCCAGAGGAGTTTGTTGTCTAGTATCACTCCTACCCATAGATGTAGCAAATCCCTTCGGTATATGAACCTCCTTGCTCCTACCTAGATACTTGACTTCCTTGCTAAGCTAATAGACAGACTGGTATTGAAAAGTTTAGGAAGTTTTTAAGATTGCCTAGACTTCGTGTGTTTGTGAACATGATTAATGAGGGCTTTTCCAAAGGACTAAAAACTATAGGATCGATAGATGGCGTTGATAAATTAAGCACTGTCAACTGAGGCGCATTCAGAACCTACGCTCCGAGTGCAACCAATCGCTCTAACGGCGTATCAAACATTAAAGCGTGACGTTCGGTTGACACAACTTTGGTTGCACTCGGAGCGTAGGTTCTGAACGCGCCTCAGTTGACAGTGCTTAATTTATCAACGCCATCTATCGATCTTACAGTTTTTAGTCCTTTGGAAAAGCCCTCATTCTTAAGGAAGAGGATCTAAAGCAGTTAACGATAAGTCAACTCATCAGGCAGGTACTGTAAGCGGACGTAGGTTCAAGGGTCCGACGCCGGTCGCAGTCAGCAGAGTCAGCTGCGACCGTCAGCCGCATCCGATAATTTGTTTCCACCTTTAGTCATCGGTCGCCATCAAGGAGGTTCATATAATAAGGAGTGAGTACTCTACAAAAAATCTCACTATGCGTTTAAAAGAAATTCAACTTTATTCTCTGTGTCATAGAGTTGAAATTCTATCGACGACATTGACTGAAGACTCTACTGTGTGAATGAAACATCACCAAGTAGATGAAGATGTCTCGTTCGCACAATTGCCATTACTAAACAATAATACCACGATGGTAGGGAAAAAAATTTACGTTACCAATCACGTAGTGTATCAAAGTTAAGATTCGGAGTGGAATTTTGAAAATCTACTACTTAAATATTAATTTAGAATAACACATCGTAATTGTAACATAAAACAGAACTTACTCTTTTGATTTAATTAGATTTCTACAATAATGCTAATCAGCATTATTGTAGTTGTATAAATTCAAGTGTCAATCCTGGCAACTCCGATCCGATTTTGACTTTGGCGCCGAATTTCAATTTTAGAATTTCAATATTCAGGAAATATTTCTTTACAAAACAAGGGTGACCATAAATTCTACACCATTTCAGATATCCCAAAAACGAAATTGTTCTATCAATTGGAATAACTGGAAGTCGCAGGCGAGGGGTAAATAAAATTAATATTAATAATCAAATTCATGTATGCGCCGATTTCGATGAAACTCGGTTTATGGTACTATTTCGAAAAGAAAATAATAACGCAGTGTTGAAAATATTAAAAAATCCAAGATGGCGGCCAACTTTTTTGTTTATGGGCCGATTTCGATGAATCTCGGTTTTTGGCACTATTTTGATAAGAAAATAACAAAGCATTTTTTAAATATTAAAAAATTCAAGATGGCGGCCAACTTTTTTGTTTGTGGGCCGATTTCGATGAAACTCGGTTTTTGGCACAATTTGTATAAAAAAATAACAACGCATTTTTTAAATATTAAAAAATTCAAGATGGCGGCCAACTTTTTTGTGTGTGGGCCGATTTCGATAAAACTCGGTTTTTGGCACTATTTTCATAAGAAAATAACTACGCATTTTTTAAATATTAAAAAATTCAAAATGGCGGCCAACTTTTTTGTTTGTAGGCCGATTTCGATGAAACTCGGTTTTTGGCACTGTTTTGATAAGAAAATAACAACGCATTTTTTAAATATTAAAAAATTCAAGATGGCGGCCAACTTTTTTGTTTGTAGGCCGATTTCGATGAAACTCGGTTTGTGGTACTATTTTGACAAGACAATAACAACGCAATGTCAAAAATATTAAAAATCCAAGATGGCGGCCAACTCTTTTGTTTATAGGCCGATTTCATTAAAACTCGGTTTTTCATACTATTTTGACAAGAAAATAACAACGCAGTGTTAAAAATATTTATAAATCCAAGATGGTGGCCAACTTTTAAGTTTGTAGACCGATTTAGATGAAAGTCGGTTTTTGGTACAATTTTGACAAGAAAATAACACAGCAATTTTTAAAGTATAAAAAATCCAAGATGGCGGCCATCTTTTTTGTTTGTGGGCTGATTTCGATGAAACTCGGTTTTTGGTACTATTTTGATAAGAAAATAACAACGCAAATTTTTTAATATTTAAAAATACAAGATGGTGGCTAACTTTTTTGTTTGTAGGCCGATTTCGATGAAACTCGGTTTTTTGTAATATTTTTTTGACAAGAAAATAATAATGGAATGTAAACAATGGAATGTAACAAAAGGTCAAAATGGCTGCCAATTTTCTTTTTGGGTTGATTTTAATATAACTGGGTTGAAAAAAGAACAAGAAAAAAATTTGGCCGCCACCTTGTAATGGGAAAAATTTTACCCCGGGGTATAGATGGAATTTACCCCACTGAAAATGTTAGTCGGTAGAGCAAAGGGGTTATGTGGATTCGCGTGGCTCAGTCATCCATGAAACAATTACGATTTTGGGCGCCGTTGATATCCATGAAAGTTAAAAATTAAAAGATTAATTGTCCACAGATCGAAACAAAGTGAGTTTAATAAATCAAACCAATATTTACGTTGAAACAAACATTTATTTAACACATTGTATAACTAATACAAAGTTAACAATGATTTGCAGAAAATATGTCATAAAAATATTTAAAACCACATGGGGTATAAATGGTTTAACGAAGAATCCGAAGGGTTAAAATGAAGTCACACATTTTATATTAATACATAATACCTTGAGAACCCATTATAATGTTAAAACCGCACGAAGGGCAAATGGTTTAACAGGGACCCTTAACAGGTTAAAGTGAGACCATACATTAATTGCAAAAACAATACCCTTGGGTTCATTATAAAATTAGAACCATATAAAGAAGTAGGGATTTAAAATATAAACCCTTAAAAGTAAAGGTGAGGGCATATCTATTCGTTTCCCGTTAGCCAGACGGATTAAGAGGCCGGTTCCGCATTTGAAATAAGTTTTCAAACGTCACCATATCTCTCAAGTCGGCTGACCGTCAAGAACCGAACACATATGTACTCACAAAACTTATGCTAAGATACCTATTACTTATCCTCTTAACACAAGACATTCATAGTAAAATAGAATTAGTTCTACATTTTGGTTCATGGACCAGAGTTACGCTGAAGCTAAATAAATTTGAAACATGACTATAGGTACATTTATTGGCTGTAGACCTGCTCCGGGTTGAGTCTGAACATGTCATCAAAACACCATTTTGTACTGGATATGAACGTTAATTACTCCACCGGGTACATACTACAGAAACACTGCCGCGATGATAATAAAAGAAAGCTGAGGAATACCTTGGTTAGTTTTATAAATCCATGGTAATGGTACGGTTTAATATGTGCTCGTCACGCTGATTTTAATGAGACATCATAGCATGGAATCCTCGCCAAGCCGCTGCACAGACGACGTTACATCGAAACAAGCTCAAACCATAACCTCGGAAGTATTCCCTGGACCAAACTTATGAAGAAACCTGGAAGTACTTATATCTTGAAATTTTGAGGTAAAACTGTGGAGCCCTGTAATAAAAAATCAAAGTCACCAAATTGTCCAACATTGAATATGAGGGTTTCCTTACAACTAACATTATAACAAGGTTGAGAAACTTACCAAATTTGGGCTTTAATTATCACAGGTTTTTATCTCATGAAAGACATGATGAAATATAAATTGACGAGCTGGAGCCCTGAGAACAATACGACACGAGGTTACAATCTGGATACCACTGGTAAAAACGGACAAATAATTAGATTCGTATTATTATAACACTCACCACTTAAAGGGATGCTCAACGCATCATTAAATCAATAGCGAAACCACTATAAATCACCAAAAGCCGTGGCTCACATATTATTCAATTCCTGCATCTACACGACACAGGCGAAATACCCAGAATGAGACAAAGACTTCCGTCCGTCGAACCGTCGAACTACGTCGGTCATTGTTGAAACGACTCGAAAAGTCTAGAATGCCATAGACAACAAACTACCCCCCAGACAAAATACATTCTATGAACATATTTACCTTTTGTCTGAATATTAATATTAAAACGCTTAACTAGCATGCGAGACATGGGTAATTACTTTATTTAATTAAAATAACAAATAGGATTTATTTGATTTTATCACCAAAGTGTAAATTAATTGGTCCGAAACGTTCAATTAGCTGGAATCGGAACGCCAAACGTCACATCTGACAGTTGTCACTTGTCAATTGAAAAGACAGCTGTGAGATATGTAAACAAGAAAGTTTATTTACTTTAATTATTGAAAAGTGCTAAAATTCTTTGTGAATGATATTTTTAAAATGAATTCAAGTGAATGCTTTGTGATCAAAGTGGGCGGTATAATCGCCGACATTCGTTAAACTACTGGAAATTGACCCAAATAAAGGTAAAAATATTCATGCATTTATCCTACACAAACCACATCAAAAGCTATATGAAAACACTATGTGTGTTTTGTAAAACCTATCTAAACTCTTATCTACACCTAATACCTAATGTTCCTTGTCCAACCTACAAGACTATAACGAGAATGCCGCTATAACAAGTACTTTAAAATCAAATGTTGGTTACCCCATAGGTATATAAAAAAAAGGTGTTACAGTACCGTCTTAGTTGGGAAAGAAAAATTTTATTCAAAACGAAAGTTTTGGATAAAATTTTTCGCCAAGAGGAACGACGAAATCTAAAGTAACAACCTAAATTAAACAAAGCAGACCTTAATCCTACTTTACTTAAAGATAAACCACCTCAAGACTCAAAACTTAGAGAAAGAAAGCTTGAGTCATATCAAGGGAAACCTAACAAATACCTCAAAAGAGTGAAAATGGAAAGAGGTAAAACCGTTTCATAGACCCAATAACATAAAAAGAGAGCTAATCCAGGTTCTAGCCATAACCAGTGTTAAACACAGGTTGGTTAAACAAAAACCAGCACGTAATTTACCAAACTGCAAACATGGGTAAATTACATGTAAAGTTGAAGTATGCAAAACAGTGACTTCTAAAAGTAAAGTGCGAGGAGTGGAAATCCAACATCCCTTAAAACACACAACAAAGGCAAAAGCAAATCATCACACAGGACGACACGCCATCATAATAAAGAAAACAGAAATGTTACCATCCTTGGTATCATTTGTGGTTTACACAAATGCAACAAGACCTACGGATGTAACGCGGATAAAATATACCCTAAAAACTTACAAAGTTATAACCTACTTAACTAACAATGTCAAAACAACATTGCGCAAAAGGTAACACAATGGCAGGCTTGAAACTAAAGCCATATAAAGGGGTTTCAAGCGCCACTACTGTGACCCTGCACGACAAATGAACCACCGACAGGAACGCCATATGCCGAAACGGACTAATATGAACTAGTGTCCCTCGAATTGAGTTAAAATTTTTGAACGCAGTATACATATGCACCAAAAACCAACAAAAACATAACCCACCCAACTAACAACGACGAAACAGCATCATGCTAAAGGTAACACAAGGGCAGGCTTGAAACTAAAGCCATATAAAGGGGTTTCAAGCGCCACTACTGTGCCCCCGCACAACAAATGAACCACTGACAGGGACGCCATATGCCAAAATGGACAAATATGACCTAATGTCCCCCAAATTGGGTTAAAAATTTTGAACACAAATATATAAAACACAAAATTGGGTGAGATGCATTGCAACGAGACGTAAGGTGCTCATTATCTGGCATATGAAATAATATATATACAGAACCCGTCTTATAATTGGAATTCTAAACTAAACAGACGCGAGCGAAAACTTTTTAAAAAAGGTTAACAGTAATTTTAAATTTGGAACTACTAAAAACAGCCGCAGAAGGAATTTCTAAGCTACCCCTACGAGCTAGTATCAAGGTATTCATTAAAAAGTGCCGTAATTGGTCAGCACTACTATGCTCATCAAAAGAGACTTTAAGAGCGGATAATTCATGTTCAAGTTCTTCCCCGAGCAAGAAATCAACGTTACAATTAAGTTCAGCCATATTGAAATAAAAATTAAATTCACGTTATATAAAGCACTAAAACATTGAATTATTAATCTCACTTTTCTGGGCCACACGTTGGGTACGCCACTGTAATGGGAAAAATTTTACCCCGGGGTATAGATGGAATTTACCCCACTGAAAATGTTAGTCGGTAGAGCAAAGGGGTTATGTGGATTCGCGTGGCTCAGTCATCCATGAAACAATTACGATTTTGGGCGCCGTTGATATCCATGAAAGTTAAAAATTAAAAGATTAATTGTCCACAGATCGAAACAAAGTGAGTTTAATAAATCAAACCAATATTTACGTTGAAACAAACATTTATTTAACACATTGTATAACTAATACAAAGTTAACAATGATTTGCAGAAAATATGTCATAAAAATATTTAAAACCACATGGGGTATAAATGGTTTAACGAAGAATCCGAAGGGTTAAAATGAAGTCACACATTTTATATTAATACATAATACCTTGAGAACCCATTATAATGTTAAAACCGCACGAAGGGCAAATGGTTTAACAGGGACCCTTAACAGGTTAAAGTGAGACCATACATTAATTGCAAAAACAATACCCTTGGGTTCATTATAAAATTAGAACCATATAAAGAAGTAGGGATTTAAAATATAAACCCTTAAAAGTAAAGGTGAGGGCATATCTATTCGTTTCCCGTTAGCCAGACGGATTAAGAGGCCGGTTCCGCATTTGAAATAAGTTTTCAAACGTCACCATATCTCTCAAGTCGGCTGACCGTCAAGAACCGAACACATATGTACTCACAAAACTTATGCTAAGATACCTATTACTTATCCTCTTAACACAAGACATTCATAGTAAAATAGAATTAGTTCTACATTTTGGTTCATGGACCAGAGTTACGCTGAAGCTAAATAAATTTGAAACATGACTATAGGTACATTTATTGGCTGTAGACCTGCTCCGGGTTGAGTCTGAACATGTCATCAAAACACCATTTTGTACTGGATATGAACGTTAATTACTCCACCGGGTACATACTACAGAAACACTGCCGCGATGATAATAAAAGAAAGCTGAGGAATACCTTGGTTAGTTTTATAGATCCATGGTAATGGTACGGTTTAATATGTGCTCGTCACGCTGATTTTAATGAGACATCATAGCATGGAATCCTCGCCAAGCCGCTGCACAGACGACGTTACATCGAAACAAGCTCAAACCATAACCTCGGAAGTATTCCCTGGACCAAACTTATGAAGAAACCTGGAAGTACTTATATCTTGAAATTTTGAGGTAAAACTGTGGAGCCCTGTAATAAAAAATCAAAGTCACCAAATTGTCCAACATTGAATATGAGGTTTTCCTTACAACTAACATTATAACAAGGTTGAGAAACTTACCAAATTTGGGCTTTAATTATCACAGGTTTTTATCTCATGAAAGACATGATGAAATATAAATTGACGAGCTGGAGCCCTGAGAACAATACGACACGAGGTTACAATCTGGATACCACTGGTAAAAACGGACAAATAATTAGATTCGTATTATTATAACACTCACCACTTAAAGGGATGCTCAACGCATCATTAAATCAATAGCGAAACCACTATAAATCACCAAAAGCCGTGGCTCACATATTATTCAATTCCTGCATCTACACGACACAGGCGAAATACCCAGAATGAGACAAAGACTTCCGTCCGTCGAACCGTCGAACTACGTCGGTCATTGTTGAAACGACTCGAAAAGTCTAGAATGCCATAGACAACAAACTACCCCCCAGACAAAATACATTCTATGAACATATTTACCTTTTGTCTGAATATTAATATTAAAACGCTTAACTAGCATGCGAGACATGGGTAATTACTTTATTTAATTAAAATAACAAATAGGATTTATTTGATTTTATCACCAAAGTGTAAATTAATTGGTCCGAAACGTTCAATTAGCTGGAATCGGAACGCCAAACGTCACATCTGACAGTTGTCACTTGTCAATTGAAAAGACAGCTGTGAGATATGTAAACAAGAAAGTTTATTTACTTTAATTATTAAAAAGTGCTAAAATTCTTTGTGAATGATATTTTTAAAATGAATTCAAGTGAATGCTTTGTGATCAAAGTGGGCGGTATAATCGCCGACATTCGTTAAACTACTGGAAATTGACCCAAATAAAGGTAAAAATATTCATGCTTTTATCCTACACAAACCACATCAAAAGCTATATGAAAACACTATGTGTGTTTTGTAAAACCTATCTAAACTCTTATCTACACCTAATACCTAATGTTCCTTGTCCAACCTACAAGACTATAACGAGAATGCCGCTATAACAAGTACTTTAAAATCAAATGTTGGTTACCCCATAGGTATATAAAAAAAAGGTGTTACAACCTTAGATTTTTAATACTTTCAATATTGTATTTGTTTTTTTTTTGTCAAAATAGTACTTAAAGCCAAGTTTCATCGAAATCGGCTCAAAAACAAAAAAGTTAAGCGTCATTTTAGATTTTAAATATTTTGAAAATTGCGTTGTTATTTTCTTGCCTAAATAGTACTAAAAAACGAGTTTCATCGAAATCGGCCTACAAACAAAAAAGTAGGCCGCCATTTTGATTCTTTTTATATTTTCAACATTTCATTGTTATTTTTGTCAAAATATTACTAAAAACCGATTTTCATCGAAATCAAGCCAAAAACAAAAAAATGTTGGCCGCCATCTTGCTTTTTTATTTTTAACATTGTGTCGTTGAAAATCGCTTCCACCCATTTTTGTAATTTCACTAGTAAAAATTGGTGCAAGTATTTTAGACCTTATTGATATATTTACCAAAATAACAGTTTTTAAAGAAAGAGAATAATTATGGTAGAAAGCAACCGAATTTTAAACGTCAATAAAGTCGAAAATCTTTTGCACCTGTTTTTTTTAACTACAGATCACTAGACCTACTTGTTTTTCCGACATTCATTTGATTTCCGAAATTCACGCACATTGTATTTCTATCAAAATTGCAATAATTTTTATAGTTATGTCATTATTTACACTTGAATTTTTATAGATATTGGTTGATTAACCATATTTACAAATAAAAACAAGAAAGCAACCTAATAAAACGTAATAAAAAATCATGAAAATTTATTTTTAGTAAATGGGGAGGAAAAGCGCAATTTTATCCCGATAGGTGGCGTCTGGTCTTGGTACCGGGCCGCCTCAAAGAAAGTGTCAAAACATATGGGAATCTCTTGGAGTATTGCACTTTTTAATTTTATACTGAGAAAATTCCGCATTGTTATGCATGTAACTTGTAAATTATTGGAGTTCATCGATTTCCCAGTAACAAAAAAAATATTGGGCAAAAAAATATCAAAAAAAAAGATGCTTTTCCCTCGATTTTCTCCTTTGCTGAGCCTGAGAAACATTATAAATCAAAAGGAATGTTTCATGAATTTGATGAAGCTTCGCCAAAATAAAACAACATTTGAATTATAACAGCTTTGTTCTTTAATATTTCAACCTCAGCAGTTTCTAGCATATTTATAACTTGGATGAATTTGATAGGTATATCAAATATGGAATAAGCAAAATATTGGGGCCAAACAGAGAATTAATAGAATTTTATATGCCAGAGTCATTCAAGAAACTTAGAATAATAAAATAAATATGATAAAACGGTTCGTGTAATTTTGGATGGTACAGAAATTCCAGTACAGAAACCTGAAATTACTATTGCACAGAAGGCATCATCAGGCAACTATAAACACGGAAATTCACACTCAGTTGCTTTGTTAAAATTTAAATCATATGCTTCTAATCTGAAATAAAAAGATTACTTGTAAATCTTACACGAAATTTAAAGAAATGTAATGCTTGTTAGCAATTTTTTGTAAGTTGCTATAAACTTTCTTGCCTGTTGTTTTGGCTTTTCTTTTCCGTAATTCTTCTTTTATATGAGCTAAAGTTAGCATATAATACATTGTTTGTCCGCAAAACCGAAAAAAATACAATCTAAGAAAGTAAAATCACGTAATACACAGTCAAGACAATATAAGCTCAAACTGACAATTGTTCCAAAGAATGAAGCGCCATCTGTAATTCACTTTGCCTTCGCCTCCCCATTATTATTTTATTTAAAGTATACCACCTCCTATCGGAGCACTCGTCAAGACGAATCAATCGAGCTCAAACTCGATGGGGTTGCATGATTTTATTACAAAGTTTCAATGGCCTTCTTCCGGTTCCTTCATCAGCCCCTTGGATATTATTCCCCAACAGAGTACTTGCCAAGATGATTCTAACGAGCCCAAACACGATGGGGTTGTATGGTTTCATCATAGTGTTCCTGTGGCGTTCTTCCGGCTCCATCGTCAGATCAGCTCAATGATACCATAATATTACATAACTTTCTAGTTCTGACCTGTGTTGAAAGTTTCAAGTCTCTAGTTCATCGGGAAGTTAGTATAAAATCGTTTGCAAAATTTGTACTCAAACAAACAAACGAAAACACAAACAAACAAGCAACCTTATAAAAACGTGGCAAAAGTATTAATTGTAAATAAAGAACTACGTACTTAAGTTTATATTAAACAGTTTAAGTAATAAGTATGTCTCCGACCAACCATACAATTTGGTCACCCTAATGAAGAAAGAGATAGAATTATCTACTTGACCTCTCTGTCGGCTCGTTTTGGGGCGAAGAGATCAATCTGGTTTATACCGAAGGGATTTGCTACATCTATGGTCGCCATGGAGTACATTTAACCATGGAAAGTTAAATTATTGAACATTCTATACCAATCTTTCCATGGTTAAAAAATACTCTACGGAGATCGATGACTTAAAGATTTGTCTGGCAGAATGCGTCCAATGTCATATTTTATGAATTAAGTTAGGGATGCGCGATAGATCCTGCGATCCGATTTTTCGGATCGTAATAGATCGTAAATCCGCGGTTGGATTGCATGCCGTCGATCCAAAGTTTACGAATTCGATCCGATCGGATGCAAATAAGTAAGACTGTAAGTCACAATTGATTTTAGATCTTTGTCACGGAAACCTATGTAGCACTTATAAACAAGTACCTTGAAGATTTAAAAGAAAAACAATGTGAAATATTAATAATAAAGTTGTACTCAGAGAACTTAAGAATACTTATTATAGGTAGGTAGTATGTTTCGCAAAAGTTTAGACTTTGAAGACTGGGATGGCGGGCGCCTAATATTACTAACAGTTAAGTACCTACATTTTTATAGGCGCCAGTCTTCGAAAAATAAACTTTTGAGAAATGGTAATTTTGACAGACGTCGTGGATCCAGTCTGTTGCGACTTTCCCACAAAGTTAAATTGGCCGATGTTATTATGGCTGCTTTCCGAATCACACTAAAATCGATGACAGCGCACTAAAATGCGTTCCGCACCCTGATTATCTAAAAAGTAACTATTTAGCGACCGGTTGCATTTGACATACATTGCCACTTTTCTTTGGTATGTTTTTTTTAACCCAAAAAGAAGTAGCAATGGATCACGATCATCTGTGAACTGCAACCAGTCGCTAGGTGGTTTTTAATTAGATAATCAGCCCACCGAGTCGGTGATTTTGTATGGGTTTGACAGATAACGTGAGCGCTGACATCGATTTTATCGTGATTCGGAATATAGCCTATGATTCGATTATTAATAATAATGTATAAGATTAATGGATCTACCCGCAAAGGATGCCACCTAGTTCAAAATCTAAACAAAGATAAAGTTTCCAACAAATAAACCTAAGTGCCTATTTTTTTTGTAAACCTTTCAAAATCTTTCAAGTTTTGAATCGATCCAGCAAAATATCGTGAGGCCTCGATCCGATCCGAAAATCGCCCGATCTTTCAAAAGATTGGATCGGATTGGCGCATCCCTAAATTAAGTTATTAATTATTATGTCAGTCAGTCCGCACCGCACCGCAGTCGAGGAGTCGAGTTGTTCTTTAATACGTTACGTCTGTGAGTCGAGTCAGTGTTGCCAGACCGTGGGCAATTGCCCACGCCATGGGCAATTTTAGGATTTTTTTGATAAAAGGGCAAAAAGGGCGGAAAGGTCTTGGAACCGGTAAAATATGGGCAATTGTGGAAATCACGGAACTCACTAACCAGAAACCACATAAAAACACCTGGTACAAAGTACCAAAACACAAAATCACAGCTTAGGTTGGGTATTCATAGAAGTTTCTTCCTATAGAACCATCTAGGAACGAAGCGCAGCACCTTCGTTTAAGATTTCGCAGATAAAAACAGTTTTACCGAATGTAAATCGACTGGGCCCTAATATATTTTGCCATAAATTTTCGGTCGACCATAGTCGTCCAGACGTTAAAATGGCTAAAGGGCGGGAGCTTTCGAAAAATTAAGATTGTTCTAGGTACAAAACGTGTAAATATACGATAGTTTCCCCTACACGTTGTTGTTTTAACGATCATGGGCGATTTTGTGTCGGAAAGGGCAATTTTAACAACCTGTGTGGGCAAGAGTTTTGATCAGGTCTGGCAACACTGAGTCGAGTCGAGTCGCGACGCGAGTGGTGTGGTTTTGTTGTGTGATATAAATTTTGTTTATTTATAATTGTAAACGTAATTTAACTGTATTTTGCGAATAACATAAAGCAAGAGTAATACTTCCTATCGCTGAAATCACCAATAACGAGAATGGCGCAAAGAAGAGAAAGACGCTCGAACGCTGGTAATCGTATGGCCAAACTCTTGGACGATGAAGAAGAAGACGATTTCTATAAAACAACTTATGGTGGTTTCCAAGACGTAGCGGAAGATAACGACTATGTGTGAGTTTAATTCATTATAAGAGAATCATTCTCTCTTGATCAGTATAAGACCCCGTTTACGTTATGTATTCCAGTAAAAACATTCCAGTATTGTCTGGCATGCATCAGTATTGTATGGCTAAAAGATACGAGGTGATCCAACAGAGAACTAAGGTGGTCGACATAGCCCACCGGATTTTTCAAGCTGAAGTGGCAGTGGGCCGGCCATATTAGCCATAGAACCGATGGCCGCTGGGGCAGACGAGTTCTTGAGTGGAGACCGCGTATCGGTAAACGTAGTGTGGGACGCCCTCAGACAAGGTGGAGCTACAATCTTCACAAGATGGCTGGCAAAAGCTTGATGAGAGTAGCTGCGGGTCGTGCTCGGTGGTGTGCACTTGGAGAGGCTTATGTTCAGCAGTGGACGATGATAGGGTTATGATGATAATGTTTGTCTGGCATGTTCGTTGATTTTAAATGAATGTCAAACACACCATGTCATGTACTGTGGACAACAGCGTTGCTTAACCAGTTTTCCAACAAAATTCGTGTGCACCCCTGCACGAACTAAATGTATGTGACAGCGGGCGCGGCGTGCAAGCCATTTTAACCTTAGCAGTAATTAGCGACGCTGTTGCCCATGGTTCTTCTACTGGAATGGTTTTACTGTATTATTGTAAACGGGGTCTTGTTTATGTCTTGCACTTGATAACTATAACTTGAATGAACCTATCACTGTGAAACAGATTTTAAAACTTCAGTAATTAATATAAACTTTATGATGAGTGCAAGAAAGCAATGTTAGACAAGAAAGTTAGTCCTAAGTGTCAGGTTCGGGGTGGTTTTATCTATAGAATACATAATTGTAATAATAACTTAAAGAAATATATCGATACCATTGTTCAGAGAATTAGTGTTAGAAACTTTCAAACAAATTCTGTAATTCACCAATTTGCTTCTTTTGTTGTTGTTACGTTTAAGCCTTATATTCATTAGGCAACATTTGTCCATCACTGTTTATGACGAGTTTATAAACAAGTTTACAGTAAACACTGTTTCTGAAACTTGGCAGTAGTCCACACTTGTCACTTATTTATCTACATCTTATTTGAGGCATCCCAAAGTATATTTATCTTTATAATCTTTATTTGAGGCATCCCAAAGTATATTATTGTGCTGATGATAAAGGTTTTTGAAATTTATCGAAATCTGGCTGTGGACCAAACTACTTCCATGTTTAAAACTCGCGCAAAACACGTCCACACCTGTTGACTTTTGTTTATTAACTAGATGTTTCGTCTTGCTCTCCACTAAAAGTGGGAGCACAGCAACATGTTTCATAAACAATGTTTCATCACCTTTGTTTATAAACTGTTTACAAAGATGATGAAACATTGTGAAATACTGTTTATAAACAAATGTTGCCTAATAGTACGGCTCTTTTCAACCAAACACGGTCCCATCCGGCAGAAAGCATGAAACTTGGCATGCGTGTAGCTTTTACGTATACAATAAAATATAGAAGTAGAAACAAGTCGTAAGGTAATTGTTTCCCCCCCTGGGGGGGGGGCGTTTTGTGTCCCTAATTGCAGTTTTTATTTTTTTAATAAAAAACGATGAAAGCTACAACAAAACTGTCTAAGAACAATATATTTGTCATTAAATTCTCTAATAATTATTTTTTGAATGAAAGCGATAGCATTTATAGTTTTAAAATTATGATTGAGTCTCTTCCGATATTTTTTGAAAATATTACCCTCTGGAAAACGTATAGGACAACACTGATATTTCTTGCATTCAAGAATGACACTTGGCACACTTGTTCCTTAGGTGGACCAGAGTGGAAAACGCCCGGGAGACAGCGGGTGACACCCTGCTGGGGGGGAGGGGGAGGGGGTGAAATTTTCTAACGCCACGCGTACTGTTGGGCGTAACAACTGCTAATTTATAGCTACTATGGCAAATCGGGTATCATTTTCGGATAAATAAAGGATGGCCAATCACTTTTAGAAATAAAAAAACACCTTTACGTACAAAAACATGAATTGCCTTAATTGAAATGCCGAACATCTAAAATTTTACAAAAAAACATTTTTTCCAGTGGTGATAAATTTCTAACGAGTAGTTAGAAATTTTTCTAATAGTTTCTAATGACAAATATATTGTTCTTAGACAGTTTTGTTGTAGCTTTCACCGTTTTTTATTAAAAAAATAAAAACTGCAATTAGGGACACAAAACGCCCCCCCAGGGGGGGAAACAATCACCTTACGACTTGTTTCTACTTCTATATTTTATTGTATACGTAAAAGCTACATGCATGCCAAGTTTCATGCTTTCTGCCGGATACCTAGTACAATATAGGTTGAAATGAGCCGTATTATAATGAATACAAGGCTTTTAGTTGTCTTTCATACTAAAATACTACTTTCAGGCAAGAAAAGGAAACTGAAGATGTGGTTGACTCAGATTTCGATATTGACGAGAATGATGAACCAGTTTCTGATCAAGAGGGAGAAGATAAACAGAAGAGAAGGTCGGGGACCAAAGCTTATAAGGTCAGTCTTGATTTATGTTACTTCTACACACGGTAAATGTTACTAAAATAAAATATACATCCATATACTCAAACACTTCTTCCCCATGATTTTTGTCACTCTGTTGCAATCAACTTCTGATTGAAACTGACAGAAATCGCAGTTACATTGCTGCTTTAAGTAACATAGTTGTCACATTGATTCTTACTAAAGCAGCAGCGATGTAACTGCCATTTCTGTCAGTTGTAATCAAAAGTTGTATGCAACAGAGTTACTTAATCAGCCTAAAATCAGAAGAAAAACTCAAATAGTAACAGAACTGAAATCTTTAGTTATTTTTTCCCACCGAGTGTCTGTCCATATCGGATGTGAGTTGAGTACTTTGTTGCAAAACATTTTAGATTCTAAAGTTTAGAAGGTACACCAATTGAGGAGATTGGAATATAAAAAAAGTAATTTGAAAAGTATTATTTGGACTGGATCAGGTGCAGGCGACGTATTTCATCCAATATGGTTTGCTTTCAATGTTTTATGAAGGATTTTTTGGGGTCAACCTGGACAACTTCTACTGTAGTATAGTGTAGACGACAATGGGTATGGATACAGTACAGAAGAACAGGTAAGTAGGTAATTTATTTTATTTTATGTTTTTGTTGTTGTATAGACTTTGAGCTTTGAGTTTATCCCACTGCTATGCTTAGACATCAAATAAGTATCTACCAGAATGTCAGGCAGGACCTAAGACAATTTATTGAATGAAATGATTATTTTTAAATATGTAGGTAGGTAGATGTTTATTATTATTATTTAGAAACCAACCACATGCAAATTACAACTAAAGCACCTAATATAACCTACATTTTAAAAGTGTAAAGATCACATATTTGTGCCTATTTACTGCATGCTTAATTTGCTGCCCCCTGTTATTTTAGTAGCAACAAAATGCTGCTAAGGTCAGCAAAGACAGCTATGTAAAGCTTCTTTAGTCCAGTGAATAGTGTTAATGCTAAAAATTTTATAAATGATCAAAGAAGACGGGTTAAAGGAAGAAAATGTAGACACTACTATAATTTTAGCCTTTTAAGTACCTTATTATTGTACCTACTTAAAATACTGTATTTTGCCTATCATTACTGATTTTTGCCAATAAATGCGAAATATTGGATTTGTTTTTCTTTTGTTGCGATTTTTTTATTTTCGATATTACGTACTTACCCTTATTTAAAATGTCCTTGCCCATCGATATCAGCGAGAACAAAATTATAGTCACTATCACTATCATCTAAAGCGTTAGTACGATGCTGTAGTACCCTAGTGGTTATAATACTTGGAGCTGCTGTGTTGTGTGATGGACATTTCACTATGATGTGATCTCGCATCACAAGCTCCAACATATTGTGGGAATTTTCTTCTAAATCTCTCTTCGTTTGTTAGCCATTCCTCTGGTGTGTTTGGTAACTGGCTTATTGTTTCAGCTTCTCCGGAGTGATAGTACATCAACAACCCAAAGTTCCAGCGAGAATGATGAAATGTCTGCAAGGTCACCACAACCAGAAGAGACCAAAAGAGCAGATAATACATCTACTAAAACTAATGTTAAGAAAAGACATATGGACCATAATATTATCACTGAAGTAGGAGAAATATTCAATGACAGTTTTGTAACTTTAAACCACTTATTGAAGAGAAAAAAAGAAGAAGAAGACAATAAACTAAAAGAAGACAAATGTGATATTTATGCTAAATTATTAGCAATAAAGTTAAGGAGATATCCAGAAAGAATGTGGGACAGTATCATGTACAAAATTGACGGTCTTCTTCTGAATAACCCATATCCTGACGAACAACCATCAAGTGCATCAAATTCAATATCATCTCCCTATGCTCATCCACTATCTCCATCTCCACGTGTCCCGTCGGCGTATCCTCAATATTCCACAAATTCTCCTCTATATGTTACAAATCCATCTCCACAATACGCCCCAAAGTCTCCGCAATATGCTCCAAAGTCTCCGCAATATGTCTCTAATTCGTCTCCACCACATATCCCAATTCCGTCTCCGCAGTACGCCCCAAAGTCTCCGCAATATACCTCAAAGTCTCCGAAATATGTCCCAAATTCGTCTCCGCCATACACCCCAAAGTCTCCGCAATACACCCCAAAGTCTCCGAAATATACCTCCAAGTCTCCGCTATACACCCCAAAGTCTCCTCAATATACTTTAAAGTCTCCGCTATATGTCCCAAATTCGTCGCCGCAATACACCCCAAAGTCTCCGCAATATACCTCTAAGTCTCCGCTATACACCCCAAAGTCTCCTCAATATACATCAAAGTCTCCGCAATATGTCCCAAATTCGTCTCCGCAATACACCCCAAAGTCTCCGCAATACACCCCAAAGTCTCCTCAATATACATCAAAGTCTCCGCAATATGTCCCAAATTCGTCTCCGCAATATACCCCAAAGTCTCCGAAATATACCCCAAAGTCTCCGCAATACACACCAAAGTCTCCGCAATACACCCCAAAGTCTCCGCAATATAGCTCAAAGTCTCCGCAATATGTCCCAAATTCGTCTCCGCAATACACCCCAAAGTCTCCGCAATATACCTCCAAGTCTCCGCTATACACCCCAAAGTCTCCTCAATATACATCAAAGTCTCCGCAATATGTCCCAAATTCGTCTCCGCAATACACCCCAAAGTCTCCGCAATACACCCCAAAGTCTCCTCAATATACATCAAAGTCTCCGCAATATGTCCCAAATTCGTCTCCGCAATATACCCCAAAGTCTCCGCAATATACCTCAAAGTTTCCGCAATACACCCCAAAGTCTCCGCAATACACCCCAAAGTCTCCGCAATATACCTCAAAGTCTCCGCAATATGTCCCAAATTCGTCTCCGCAATACACCTCAAAGTCTCCGCAATATACCTCCAAGTCTCCGCTATACACCCCAAAGTCTCCTCAATATACATCAAAGTCTCCGCAATATGTCCCAAATTCGTCTCCGCAATACACCCCAAAGTCTCCGCACTATGCCTCAATTTTGTCTCCACCATATGTCTCAATTCCCTCTCCATCGTATGCCCCAACTCTGTCTCCGTAATACGCATCAACTTCGTCTCCACAATATGCCCATAATCCATCTCCATGTCTCAAGTACATAAACTCAGATTCCAGTCTGTACATTTCCCAGAAGAAAATATACAGATTGCGCAAATATTGCAGAAGAGAGAAAAAATCAAATATCATACAAGAATAACTATATACCTACAATACGAAGTCAAATACTTACGTATTTTTTATCTTAAGAAGTAAATTGTGCCTGCTTGAATTAACGATTGGATTAAAAATGCTTATGTATGAGAATTGCTGAATGTTTACATTAATAACTAAGTATTACTAGTAATAATTTGAAATGAATGAATACTATTATTATAAGTTTGAATACTATTATTATAAGTTTGTAATTTCTTTCTTTAATAAACACATAGTGTTTTTTTTATTATTAATCAGTATTTTCATTCCTTTATTTCATCCTTTTGCGTACTTCGGGGAGTAGTGTAGACTTCAGTAATTAGCTCCGCCTCTCCTGTTGCCAGATATCTAGAAGGATTATTGCTAGGCTAGGCTAGGTGTATGTTAGGTCACAGAATAGATATGGTTAGGTGGAAAAGGTATTCTTCCCTGCACATTTAGGACCGTTAGGTAGGTAATAACTACTGGCGGACTAAGACTTTTTGAGGCCCGGGGCGATCTTTAATTGTGGGCCCCCTGGCGCCCTTCAGATTTGAATATTTACGTTTTCAAAAGGGAGGTGTAGAAGGCGGCAGTTAACCGCCCTCTAGGTAACATTTTTCAACAAGTCGCCCCGATTTTTAGTCAGTTTTATCAAATACTCTTGTATTTTGACTATCTTTAGTAAAATTAATAGGCCGCGCAGCGCGATTTTTAGTCAGTCCCATCCACTTATCTTGTCATTTTTCCTGCCTATAGAAAAAAACGGCCGCGTAGCGCGATTTTAAGTCAGTTCCATCCACAAATCTTGTAATTTTTCCTGTACATAGAAAAAACGGCCGCGTAGCGCGATTTTTAGTCAGTTCCATCCACTAATCTTGTATTTTTTCCTGTACCTTGTTTATTTCTATGCCAAACCGGGGCCCCCCACAGGAGTGGGGCCCGGGGCGGACCGCCCCTGCCGCCCCCCCCCCCCTTAGTCCGCCAGTGGTAATAACTGTTATAATTCTGTGATATAACTAACAAGTAGAGTGAAAAGCTTGATAAGTATCTCCTCTGTAATTTTAAAGTCCTGGTACTTTTTGCGTATCTTCATGGTATAACCAAAATAATGTAGCCGCTTTCTTTCATAATCATGGGTGAAATTAAGTGCACCTAATAGAGTGAAAAGATTGATAACTATCACTTTTGTAATTTAAGCCATGGTACTTCTTGCATATAGTTTCCTGGTATTTCCAAATTCATATAGCCACTCATCATCATGGGTGAAATTAAGTGCATATTTTTGAGGAATAATGAATTTGAATAATTATTAAACTAGGTATAAAATTTTGTTTATAGGATCCCAACAGGAAAAGAAAAGCACCTACGGAGAAAGTAAAAAAGGTTGTTCATAAGAAACCAAAAGAATCTAAACCGAAGGAAGATAAAGATGATAAGACTGACAGCCTTGATAGATCTATTGATACTTCTATAGGTAAATATTAGATTTGTAATTTTTACATTCAAATTTAAGCCTCTAATAATCAGGACCCTGATTGCGTGTGCTAGGGTCAAGCTGAGCTTAGGATAGAGGTGCCGTCACATCGCTGCTGTAATTAAATTTACGGACGTAAAAAGGCGGCCGTCTTTACGGTGAAGTCACGTGGAAAGTAACAAAACCGTACAACACCGTTACGGCCCTCTTTTTTCCAGAAACGTACCTATCTGAGAAGAAAATGGACGATCTTTTTTTGCATTACTTACCTAATTATATACTTGGAACATGATCAATCATCAGGAGAGTAAAATAACTGTATGGAAGTAGATGATTTTTTATTTTTTGATTCCATATTCGTGGTAGGGTACATCAGATGCAAAAAACTCAAATGTTATTGCATTTGACATTTTTTAAATCGCTGTCTAATGTGCATGCGTAATGTCGAGAAATTCAGGAATTACTTTCGCTTCACTCATTTTCTTTCACCGTGGTCGCGCCACAGCCGTTTCTGAAAAAACGGTGGCGAACTGTTCTCCACCATCATAACGGCCGTCATAAATATAGCGGCACCGCTTTTGGTACCCAGCACCGCTCTCTAGAAAATTGCGCGCCGTATTGTTTAAATAGAAAACGTTAATTCAACGCCGCTATATTACGGCCGTAATATGACGGCACCGTCATCCTAGGAAACCTAAGCTTTACAGTTATCTGATGAACAAAAATTTTATTATTTTGATTCGAGAGCTTTTGCCAAAGCATGGCAGGCACATTTAGCTTTTGGTCCCTGCTGCAAGTTTACAGGCCCTTACATTACACCTATCTATATGTAGTGGGAATATTAAATAGTAACTAATATACATAGCAAAGGCAGGGCAGCAATATCCAGTTAAAACGAAATGGTGGTAAAACAATATATTTGTTTTCAATAAATATATTGTTTTACCGTTCTACAGTTACTATGGGATATTGCTGTTTTTACTGCAAACTTAAAAAATAAAACAATGAAGCTGATGTCACATTAACAGACTGTATACAAAGTTGCTATTATTGAAAAATAGGTTTCTTTGTTTCTAAGTAGGTACCTAAATATGACTAAGAAATAAAGATGCATTTTTGCAATTTACTTACAGTGGCGGTAACATAATTAAAGATACCAGTCAATTTTCAAACAAACGAGGTGACTTTGAAGACTTGGTCATCTATGACTTGGTTCTCCGCCAGGAGTTGACCCAGCTGTGATCTGATGATGGCCATCCAGGCAGTGAATCGAGGAGATTCAGATCGCCATACACACCAAACTGATCTGATCAGCATTCTAAGAGACATAAGGATATTAAAAAAAACCGCGAAATTAGCTTAAAAATGTATGGAAGTCTTTATATCTCTTAGAATGCTAATCAGATCTGGGGCCGTACCGGCTAACGCATCGATTATCGTAAAGTCTGCCGAGTTTCAACTTAAAACAGAAATATACACTTTTAAACTTTCGCGTTGCATTTTATTAGATTTGGAACACAGGTTTTAACGCGATTTTAATTAAAACATAGGTGTTGAGCACCTACCTTTTCCCGACGTTTCGACCGAGTTGCATCGGCCGTGCTCACGGGCTGACTGGAGCTGCGGTGTTACGCCTCCTCCTCTGCATCGGTGGAATCTTTATCCACCGTCGAACAGTTTTTCCAACTACCGGAAACACAACAAACAAGGAGATTACAAACGCACTACCTCTTTGTTCGCGGTCGGCTAACTATCAGAATACGGCTATGATACAGAATAGGGACACCGTTAGTATTGTGTGTGGCGGTAGTTGGAAAAACTGTTCGACGGTGGATGAAGATTCCACCGATGCAGAGGAGGAGGCGTAACACCGCAGCTCCAGTCAGCCCGTGACCACGGCCGATGCAACTCGGTCGAAACGTCGGGAAAAGGTAGGTGCTCAACACCTATGTTTTAGTTAAAATCGCGTTAAAACCTGTGTTCCAAATCTAATTAAAACAGAAAAATCAAAGTAAGGAATTTTGTCTTCTACTTTCTGTTGACGTAATTTGGAAGATATCAATGTTCGTGTGACATCATGAATTGAGGTTCGCCAGTTTGGCCCAATTGGGGCTCGATTTATCTGTTTTAATTTGAAACCCAAGGCAGACTTTTCGATAATCGATTCGTTAGCCGGTTCGGCCCCAGTTGGGTGTGTATAGCGATCTGAATCTCCTCCATTCATTACGTGGATGGCACATCATCAGATCACAGCTGGGTCAATCTTTGGCGGAGAACCAAGGCTTCAAACTCACCTCGTTTGTATGAAAACCGACTGGGTGTCTTTAATAATGTGACCGCCATTGTATATTATAACTTCCAGAGCGTAAATCCATAAGACAAAGTACAGCCGTTAAATCAGCTGAAACACAAGAAAGAATCAAAATAAGATCAGAGTTGAAGAAGAAAAAGCCGAAAAAAGTGGAAGAAGAGATGCCGACACAAGAAGAACTCCTTGAAGAAGCTCTCATTACGGAGGAAGAAAATCTGAAAAGTTTAGGTATGTTTTAACTAGTTATAGAGAAAAAAAAGTTTAAATTCAGGAGAGTTAAAATCCTGATACACCCGCGCAGATATACACCGTCATTTTGTAGTCATTTTAATTAACTTAAGGGATTGTTCTACTAATGAAACTAAACATTTTTGCCAAAGAAACATGGGTCGAAAAACGACAAAAAATTGACTTTCCCATACTAATACAATGTTTTAACTGTCTAGTTAGTATGGGAGGATCGAAATTTTTTGTCGTTTTTCGACCCATGTTTCTTGGGCAAAAATGTTTAGTTTCATTGGTACAACACACCCTTAAGTTAATTAAAACGACTACAAAATGACGGTGTAGAATGGGATTAAACATGCCATCGCCTTTTTAATCCCATTCTCACACACACACACTTATTGTGTTAGCATCGTTTTCAATACCATTATTTATCTGCGTGGATTGTATTGTGTTCACTCACAGTTAATTGTAAAAGTCATTTATTTGACTAAGGTCAGTAAACGTCAGTTTTTTTTAAATGCTCAGTAAAGTCAGTATATTTTAGTCAGGGGGGTTAGTTAAAGTGTATTCTATGTTATGTATAATGTTATGTATAATTTTCATATTCCAAGACTCAAAATCACATTCACTTTATGAATCATATAGCCCAGTAAATGAAAAGGTGTAGAGGGAAATGATTGGAACACAATTTTTGACTTCGTAACTTTGTTTGGACTAGTTAGGAGAAGAACATATCAAAAGTCCCCACCCGTAGCCCCTATGCCGGGGGGGGGGGGAGGGAGGGGTTTGAAGGTCCCATTTTTCGGTTTTTCAGATATATCTCAAAAACTATGCATTCCAGCGACATGAGTTCTTTTACAAAATAAAAGCTAAATAAATTTGAGACAAGATTTATTATGAAAAATTTTTCGATATCTTGTATAGTTTTTGCTCCTGAATATCTGTAATTTAGAAAAAATATTTTTTTTTAAATGATGATGATTCGCCCCCATTTCATCCCCATAATGGCTGAAAAACTAACAATAACGATATACGTCGAGTTAGATTTGCATCCATATGCCAAAATTATAAATTTAGCTATTTTTACTTCGAAAATAAAGGATTTTCTATACACAACTTCATCCCCCTTTTCACCCCTTCGGGAGTAAAATTTTCAAAAACGCTGGGACACGTATATATTAATTTTTTATCGTCAGCCTAAACACAAAATTTGAAGATCCTAGCTTCGAAACTGACGGACTTTCATACAAACTTTGGACCCCTGTTTCACCCTTTAGGGGGTGAGTTTTGAAAAATCCTTTCTTAGTGTATCCCTAGGTCTCATTAGGAACCTATGTGCCAAATTTGGAGTCTCTAGACCCAGCGGTTTGGGCTGTGCGTTGATATGGCAGTCACCAACCAGTTTCTTCTTTTATATATTAAAGATAAAATTACAGACTTTTAATAGTGAATATCTCGAAAACTATACAAGATATCAAAAAAACTTACTGAATTAAACATGTAGCAAATTTAACCAGCTTTCATTTTGTGAAGAAACTCATGTCGCTGGAATGTATAGTTTTCGAGATACCTATATGTGAAAAACCGAAAAATGGGACCTTCAAAACTCCCCCTCCCCCCGGCATAGGGGCTACGGGCGGGGACTTTTGATATGTTCACCTCCTAACAGGTCCAAACAAAGTTACGAAGTCAAAAATTGTGTTCCACGCCTTTCCCTCTATACCCTTTTTTGAGCGTTCATTTCCTGAACTAATAATTTATGATTAATTTTTTGTTTTATGATTCATAAAACAATAAAAAACATATTTTGCAAATAATCTAATTTGACAGTCTCAGTGAGTTGGTGAAATTGACGACGTGAGGCACATACACATACCGGCACAGAACTTGGCAAGACAAAGATGAGACAAAAGATGCGCCGAGTTTAGTGTTTGTAGCTGCTGCGCATTTTCTTTTGTCACATCTTTCTCTTGCCAAGTTTTATGCCAGTATCTGTACTTTTGCTGAAAACAGAACCATTTGCCCCTGCTGGGATTAAAACCCAGACCTTTGGTACAGTCAACGGCACGCTGGACTTCCACTACCAATCAATTTTAAACGTAAATACGAAGATGTTAAGGTTCAAAATAAATAGATTTTTTTGACAGTTTTGTATAACCTGACGTGCTGGTGCTGACTGTACATTAACAGAATTGACTACAGTCAGTGGCACGAATCATGAAATCGGGTGGGGATTGCGCGAAACGCGTATTTTGGGTATGCGTTGCGGTGAGGGGCGCGGGCGGCGGGAGAGGGGCGCGCGCTATTGGTCGCTCACAAGAGCACATGCGCGAACTTATCCCCACTCCGTCGAAAAATTGTCATGATTCGTGCCACTGACTGTACCGTTGTACCAGTCGACGTCAAATGTTGAGTTTTGATTGATAGTGGCCAAATAATTCAGTATTTAACTTAAAAAATGTATTTTTCAGAGAGATATGAGCAGATTGAGATGGAAAGGAAGAAGATTCGGCCTATCAAAAAGACCATTACTGGTCCAGTCATAAGGTAATATTAATTTTCTCTTAACTTACATTGGCAAAGGCCTCTACATAGTATGGCACCATAAACCCTCCAATAATAAAATCATCGCAGTTAATTTTTACAAATTAAAAGGTTTATACAGGTATTATATACATTTCATATTATTTGAGCGTGGAACTACGCGCGTAAATTGTCGCGTATTGTGAACGACACCATTGAGCGACACCACTGAGGTGTCGTTTACAATATTCAATAGTAAGACCAGAGGCCGTATTACAAGCTCTTAAATCCTGCCAGGTTTATACATTGCTGTAGTGACATCTCTTTATCTTCGTATAGCAAATAAAAGAGATAGATTGATAGCTAGTCAGAAAACTGCCTGGAAATAAGAGGTCATAATACGGCCCCAGGCCTCCATCACTCGCTCAAGGTCGCGCGATAAGCACCTACCGCTAGCCGGTCCGCCGGCGGGACTAGGGAGCAAAGGGCCGCCACACGCCCGCCTGTGTAGTCGCGCGGCATCTTACTGCACAAGTAGGTATTGTCTCTTTATAATAGTAACAATGTCGAGTCGACATTACTGTGCCGTGTACGGATGTCAAAATCAAAAAACCAATAAACAATTGTCGTTTTTCAAATTATGATACATGCTACGCAGTTCATTTATAAGAAGACAACCATAACGTTGCGTCATTAGAAAAGGTAAGAGCACGCGATAGAAAGAGAGGCAACTACTAGGTGAATATAAACTGTACTGCAGGCAATTGCGCGACCTGAATTGCACTTTATTGTGTCGGAGCAAAAGTCGCTATTTATTTAAATTACTATGCGGCGTGCTGCTTCTGTACCTTGTACTTTCAAGTCCGCCTGGCTAGCTACCATCATCTTACCTAAGTCTGAAGCCATAACAACAATTTATTTTTTTTGTGTTCCGGCAGTTAGAAGTAAGATAGCCCAGTTCCTCAGTGATGAGGATTCCTGGTGTAGTGTGCTTCCACCTTCGGCCTTATCGTCACTTGACATCAGGTGTGGTGAAGGCCAAGCATTATCCCGTTGTGCATAAAAAAACCACACCACTGCCGGCCGACATGTCATGTCGTGAACTTACGAGTCATAAAATAATGTCGTTGACAATACACGTAAATTTTCAGGCAAATATGAAAACCTACCTGTATAGAAATTAGAAACCTTCCTTTCTTTGGCAGTGGTAAAATGCGCTCTGAGGCGCGCCGTTTGGTGTGAATAGTACATACTTCAATATTTAATAACTTTTCAGGTATCATTCCTTTGCTGTGCCAGTTACGAACTCAAGCGGTGATAACAGGTCAAGTCTGACCCCAATAGCGGATATATCACTGAGCGACATCATCAAAAGTGAAGAAGGTTTGTATGACTTGAAACAAAAAAAAAGATACTATATTTATTACTAATTAATAATAACTAGTGGCCGTCCGCGATTTCGTCTGCGTGGAAAGGTTTTTGCTATCCCTCGGGATTTTTTTTCGGAATGAAAGGTACCCTATGTCCTTTTCTGAACCCCTAACAACGTGTATGCAAAATTTCATGATGATCGGTTCAGTAGTTAAGACGTGAAGGCGTAACAAACAAACAAACAAACGGACTTTCGCATTTATAATATTAGTAAGGATAAACTTAATATTATAAATGCGAAAGGCCGTTTGTTTGTTTGTTTGTTACGCCTTCACGTCTTAACTACTGAACCGATCATTATGAAATTTTGCATACACGTTGTCAGGGGTACAGAGGACATAGGGTACCTAATAGATAATGTTCCCGAGGGAAAGCAAAAAAACTTTCCACGCAGACGAAGTCGCGGGCGGAAGCTAGTATTATATAGTAAGTAAGGATGCGAAAGTCCGTTTGTTTGTTTGTTACGCCTTCACGTCTTAACTGCTGAACCGATCATCATGAAATTTAAGCAAGCAACAAGGCAGCGGTTTATTTTTTGGGCGACGAAATATCTGAACGGGCGACAAACTGAGGATTACAAAAATACGTAAAACGGGCGACTACATGTGGGAGATCAATAATTTAAGTTAGCACTGAAAATTCTAAATGAGTGACAAAAATACTGAGTGGGCAACTATTTTACCAAGTAGGTAACTATTAACTTATTAAAGCTGCCCAACGTGGTATTTTTGTCATCTCAATAGGGAATATGCATCAAATTTTTTTTTAATCAAAATCAATAGTATAATGCGTGAGAAAATCAACTGTAATATTGAAACTTGTCTCTTGCGTTTTTTTCTCGTAATATAGTTACTTGAAGTTAGCACGCACCAGCTCCCGCCGAAAACGCTCTATACAAAACGGTGACGTCACACATCACGATTCGGTGTGTTTCGGGCGCGTTTAATATGGAGTTAGCCAATAATCTTCAATTATCTCCCTAAATTTTGCGTTTAAGTACATATGTGTCATACAAAATATTGTTTCTTATTCTATCTGACTGTAAAGTGCATTATATCCGAAAACGAAAAAAAAATATCGTTATTTTCTCCTGATTTCATCGTGTGATAAAACGAAAATGATCATTTTTTTTTATTTTTCTTTCTGTTCCATCATGTTTTTACAAGTGTCCGCAGCGTTCAAGCTCAATTTTAGGAAAATCGGTGACTTATGCATTTTCCCTATTAGGATAAAAGTCCAAATAGTAATTTGGTCGCCTGTTCTGAATAACTAGTTACTCAATTTATATTTTAAAGTCACCATTTTTTTTTAATCTGTAGTCGCCCCATAGAAATAGAATGCCAAAGAACAACAATGTCAATAAACTGGTGATCCGAAAAACGAATGTATAGATACATTTTATATGAGATACGTAAAAAATTACTTATCTACATATATAAAATATGACTATATTATGGCAAAGGAAATTAATAAACTATGTTCCATACTGTTTTCTTCATCGATAAACGAATAAATGTAGTGAAATTTGGTTTTAGAGAAATGTGTGGCAAAATCTTATTTACCTAAAAGTGTGATTACTTGGATAATTTCTTTTTATCACATCACAATTACTTAGAGCACAAGACACCATGGCTCCACGATACCTTTATTTGAAATTCTAATAAGGATTACCTAACAAATATTTTAAACAAACTGTGATTGCTCATTTGCAAGGCGGGACGCTAGGGGCTCTTACTGTAAAAAAAATTTAACATTGTCACTTGATTCTTTGTCTCTTTTTTTCACAGACCGTGTCCGTATAATGTTAACTTCTCTTTTCCACGCTTTGTTGGTCTTCTTGAGTGCAGCGAAATTTTTTCTATGTCTATGAGTCGCCCTCAGTCCGTCGCCCACTTAGTATTTCAGTATGCTATTTTCAGTATTTTTGATACTCAAAATGGAAATTTATTGTTACCCGATTAAATACTACGCTATAAAATCATTAAATATAATACAATGAGTATGTTTGCAGCATTCCTCACAAGTGAAAACGACGTGTCAATGACGGAGCCTAAACTGGAGAGTCCCGAAGAAGGTGTTAATAAAGAAGAAAAACTGCCCAAAGTGGATGTTGACGTCATCGGCGTGGACGAAGAGTTGGACATTGCTAAAGTCGCGTAAGTCTGAATGTGTTTCATAATTTAAAAAAAAAAGTTTATTTCAAGCCAAAGTCCATATTGACAAAATTACAAATTCCAATTCAATTATTGCTGAAGCCATTTCAACACCCTCATTGCTAAGACATGTAGATGGATAAGGGCGATGGGCTATGACACCATGCAGGGCCAAAGCAAATTGATGTTAAGAGGGTGTATACGATTTGGCGCTCTCTCTCTCTCATGTTCTCAAAATTTCTTAAATCTCAGTGCATAATTTAAATGGTATGTACTTATGCCGGCCACGCTTCTTGTTGTTTTTCTGAAATTTATTTGAACTGTCAGAAACTACATCTTTTTGTACTTTAGCAACAAAAAAATTAAATGTCCATAATCTTATATTGTGAAAAGTGGCCGGAACACATTCTTTAATTATGCGCTCAGATTTAAGAAATCTTGAAAAAACATGAAATAGGCGAGCGAGAGAGCGACAAATCGTATACGGCCTCTTAACGACAGCAAATACTGTTACTAAAGCTAGATGAGCCTTCCGAAGCATGGAGGAACTCAAACTTGCTCTGAAGTCTTAATTCAAACAGTTTTCACCACCGGAATCTGATGTTTTTCTCTTTCACTCGCATCGACTGAGATAGTTTTCGATAGCGAAAGCAGTTTACCTCAACTGCTGGTCCTAGGGGACCAGAAAAACTGAAAAACGATATTTTATCGCATGATAAAGCGTTTTCATCGACACACAACTGTCAAAATCTATTGTCTTTTGACAGTTAAACGTGATAAATTGCCATATCATTTCGCGTTTCTGTGTAAATGCTAGGGGGGCTGATATCTTCGTCGAAGTTGTTTGAGAAAAGATCATAAAGTTAAAACTTTATGGATAAAATAGACTCGCTAGAATGCACGCATTTATTTTAATTCCATAGAAACTGTACATTACCTATGTAGTGAAAATAGAGTCCATTATAAAATGTGAAGTTTTGTATAGTATTATCCAATGCATCTATGGGTCAGTAGGCGTTGTTATTGGGTTTGGAAATAAAAAAAGAAGAAAATAATAATTATCATTCGGCCTAAAGAGATTAAAAATATAGGCATTTTGAAAATGCAACTGTATTTAATTTCTATTGGGAATTTGTTTAAAATTTTCAGGAAAGATGAGAAGCCTACCAAATTAAAGAAATGTAATAAGGCCTTTTATGAAAGGACGCTCCTTTCGTTCGAGAATGACATAAAGGATGAGGCTTTCAACGCTTGCTTCCCACAAAGAAAACCGAGACGAAGACGGGAAATGCTGTGTGCTGTCACTAAGTATGTACTAGTTTTATTTTACATATGGACAACAAAACAGATTACAATTACAATTTTATTTAATATTTTTTCTAATTTTTATTTTTTGACGCAATATTAAGGCGACATTATATGCAACACTAGCTCCACTCGCGAATAAATTAAAAATCCAAGCTGATGTGATGGTAAACACCCAAACTTAATGATAGATAATATAATTGACCACCCAGGTGGACAGTAGGTGGTCTGATAGGAATAATAATTCCTAACCGATCACCTAGCTAGGCGGATATCTGTGGTCTGTTACTCTGTTAGGAATAAAATTTCTAGTGGTCCGTTGGTAACAGGAATTTATTGTGGTTTTTCGTGGCGAAAAACAAAACGAGAGAGAAATACAGCCGTATTTAGCTTTTTTACCACCACAACTGCAAACTATTTTAGATTTTTAACAATATATTAGAATAAAAATGACACATCTTCTCTGACGGGACTCAAACCCGCACCCGCAGAAATCCGGAAGTGCTAGAAAAACTAAAGTACATTTTTTAATCTTGTTATCTTTGCAGGAGACCAGCTCGCTACATAGACCCAATCACCAAACTGCCGTACCGAAGCGTAGACGCTTTCAGAATTATAAGAGAAGCGTATTACCAACAATTAGAAGCGAGAGGGGACAGAAACGACCCACAAACGGCCGCTTGGCTGCAGTGGAGAAGGGCGGATACAGCCTCTACTTACGTACAGATTCATATCAAGTGAAATTGAACTTTAGTGCGTAGGAAATAGAGCTTGAATTGGACTGACGGTGTTTTTGAAGTGATCTGTGTTTTCATGACTAAAGTCTGATATACAATTTAGTGATGTTAAATCTAACCATTTCAATTTACTGGCATAAAAGTGTAAATAAAAGGATAATGCATGTTTTACCTACCTTGTTCAATGCGAACAATTGAAAACTTTTAAATAAAGGCTGTAAATATTCAATAAGTTAAATATCAATAAATACGACATGATGTAATACTAGTGTTATTATTTGACGACCTGCGTGCATAAGATATAAACAATACTACTAGAACGGACTCTTCTTTGTGCGAGTCCCAAATGCCGGCATTTATATAACTACTTCCCCCTTCACGTCGCTACGCCCCGCTGTCGTCCAAGCGTGTTTGCCAGGGTTGCTTACTGTTAAATATTGCTTACGTTTAAAGATCATATCGCTAAAATATGAGTTTTTCTTTAGTTTAAAATCATTATTTTATTCTAGTTAGTAACTACAAAAATGAAATAATCACTTTTTTTGGGTAAGTAAGTACTTACCTACTCCTGAGTTTGTATAAATAAACTAAATACCTAAACATTTAGTATGGAAATTCAATTAAATTTTGAACTAAAAAGTACTTCTAAAACATTTTTAGGTTTTGATCTGCTTACTGTTTCGTTGTGTTTCAACACGTAACGAAATCCAAACCCTAACCCAATTATGAATAGGTATAGGTAGGTAGATATTTTCTTCATTTCTTTTATTTTCTATTTTGGCACAGAACTTGTGTGACGATGTTTTTTTCACAAATGTACATCTTTTTTGATAAATACTCAGGTCAGGTCCTTTTTATTAATTAGGTACTACGAAAACGAAATAATATTTTGATAATATTGGGTACTTACCTCATATCATCTTTGGGAAAACTAAAGAAACTTAATTTGTGGCATTGTTTTCGAATTGGCACAATAACTTGGCGCCATTGTAATACAATTTAATTCTATGATTTACGCACAGAGAAAAGATTACGGAACGCAAAAACAGGCAAACGCCCGTGCGGCGACGCCGGCCGTGACAGACAGACCGACTGAGTATTCTGTTTAACAGACGCGGTAATATCGTGACCTTGAGCCCGTTCGGAGTGGGAGTGTCCGTTCCTGCGTGGTCGAGTGGCTTTGTACAACGGTTTTCAAGGTGTCGTCATCTCGGAGGTCCCGGGTTCGATCCCTGGCTCGGTCAATTTAGAAAACGAAATTTCCTATATTGTCTTAGGTCTGGGTGTTTGTGATACCACCGTTTTCTCTATATTTATTTATTATTATTTCATATCATTTACAGTAAAAGTGGAGGAGCTCGGTGGCGCAGTGGCTTAGCGTCTGGCCCAGCGATTGCGGAGGTTAAGCAACGTTCGCAAGGGTCGGTCATGGGATGGGTGACCAAAAATTTACTATCTCGAGCTCCTCCGTGCTTCGGAAGGCACGTTAAGCCGTCGGTACCGGCTGCATTTGCAGTTGCTAAACCCACCAATCCGCATTTGGCCCGCGTGGTGGGTTATGGCCCATCCTTCTAACCACCCATAAAGAAGGCCTGTGTCCCAGCAGAGGGAACATTAAAAATAGCTGATGGACACAGTAAAAGTTATAAAATTAGTCTACATTTCTAATTTACATACAAGTAATAAGATAAATAAGAGATCAAATAGTGATAATTTATTTACTTTAAAATAAATAGTTACAATAGAAATCGCTTACAATATAATTAGATTCAACTTCTGTACAATTGTACAAGAACTTAATTAAAATCTATTATGACAACACATGAAGAGAACAGACATGACCTAAATCTAGTGGACTGCAGAAACCAACATAATCTAGATATGCTACAACAACGTCACAATATATATTTATGTAAGACATTAAAATACTTTCTGGTACTTAGACATTTATTAGGCAAACCCCTACGAAAACCTTGAGAATTAACTAAGAAAAAACCACTTAAAGAACGGCTAAAGTATGATATCTAAAGATTTACTGTAAATGATTGATTCAACCTTAGATCTGGCACACTATTTCTCCTGGGTTTCATGTTTATAACTTCCTTAAAGGATATTAGACCTGATGCTTTTGTGTCTACTCTTGAATGGTATTTGGACGGATCTGTGGTCGGCAAATAAGGATATTCTGACAGGTAAGTCTGAGCATTTTTTATTTGGTTCTCCTTTGCAAATTCGTTTAGTTGTGACACAGCGATCTCATAGGGGCTGAGGTTCTTATCAGTGAGGTTGTCCATGGATCTGAAAGCTTCAAGGACAGCTTTCTTATGTGGAATACCCCTCAAGCTTCCTTGACGACTTAGTTTACCCTCCATTACGTCTGAAAATAGATCTTCGACATTAAATTTTTCTGATATCTTCACTAGCTTAGAAGCACCAACTTCTGTATCAGCTGTTTCTTGAAGCTGGTTCAAAATTTTTGCTATCTCACACGACGGCATTGAATGTGATTTTTTTATGTTTTTTTTCACCCTTTTCTGCGGACGCATCTCTGTAGATTCAGGAGATTCAGAAGACGTCGATAATTTGCTCTGTAACAGCATTTCGCATTCATTCAGTTTATGGGCTTTCTTAGGCTCCACCTCCACCAGCTCTTCTAATGACTGGAAATATTGCTTCGCCAGTTTGAATCGAGATTTATAATCAGTTTCCACAGGCTGCACGTTTTCCGGTGTCAGTGATTTAGGAGATTTATCCGAAATGGTTTCCACAATCTCTAATTCGATATCAGATAAGCTTAAAAATGTACTCTCTTGTTTTTCAATATTTTCTACCTCCACCGATTCATTGTCTGTTTTAGTCTCTGTACCCGAGCTATTAATACTTTCAAAACTCTTGTTTATACAATGTATCTTTGAAGATAGTGATGATGGTGAATTGGATGTTGAGTCTTGTTCAGAATTTGTCGACCGCGTTGGAGAATCAAGTTTTCTAACAGCTTCTGTGGACAACAGTAACGTTAGTAAAACCGACCAAAAATTTGTTTAAACTAAATTAATAAGTAAGACAAAAACTTACCTAGAGTAAGGCTGTTAGCGTGCCATTGTTTATGGGATTCTGAACATGTTTTGTTGAGCTTTCTTGATGGCTTTGAATCAACAGATGTCTTCGATACGCTCTCATACAGTGATATAAAATTTTTGACATTTATTTTTGGAAGTTCATCGCAAGATTTATGCTTTTCTAGATCGTCTTCAGTTTCTTTATGGCTAGTTTTATTGAAGATGTCCATTTCTGATTTACTAAAAGACTTACGACGGAGAACAATATTTGTATATTTTTGTGTACGCTGCTCTTTTTTGTTTAAATTTTTGATGGTATTTTGTACATAAGCATTTTCTTTAGATGGTGAAGAGACTTGTTGTGTTCTTTGGTCCACTAGTGACATTTGTATGGGCTTCTGGTAAACGGTTTCATCAAAACTCTTGTTGAATGCCGTAAAACCTATTCGTGTTCTTTTCTCTTTCAATAATTCGTGCTTAGGAACTTCTTCTGGATCGCGCCTTTCAGAGCCTGTCTTTTCTTCATCGGTTTGGTTATCATTCTTGTTTATACTTGCATCTTCGAACCCTTTTTTGAAAGACCTGAATTCTTTGTTACAATTTTTTCTTTCAAATATATTATGCATTGATTTACACTTACGTCGTACCCATGGCAATTCTTCAGTATGAGATATACTGTGGAATAAAGATATACGACTAGATACTAATCCACTGTCATGACTAACACCGGTAACATCTGATGATGCATCATGTACGGTACTTGGTTTTCCTAAAAAAGTATCAATTTTATTCAAAATTTGCTTCCTGGATGTGCCGAAAAATCTTTTTGGACTTGTTTCAAAAGCTTTATAGATTTCTTCTGGAAGTTCGTGTTTTATAGGCACCGGTGAAGATTGTGACTCTTTATTTAGTGTTTCTAAATTGTTCATATGACTTAAGTTTTGTTGAGAATTACTGTTACTCTTACTGTTCGATGGTTTTATTTTATAGCAGGTTACTTCGGAGTCAGTACTTTCGGATTCTAGTTTCTCATCCCAATATTTTTTCCACTTATCTACCAGTTTGATATCCGATTTAACGTCGTCTGTTAATGCTTCTCCTGACTGCAATAACTGACTAGAAATTTGTTCATTATTAGTTTTAATATATTGATCACTGTCGCCGGTGCTTAAGAAGTTCTTAACAATTTGCTTGCCACGCCGTTTTGTAAGCGAGTCATTAAGTCGTAGATGTTTTGAAGATAATCTTCTTTTCTTTTGTAAAGTCGTCGTTTCTTGGGATTTAGCTTCTATTTGTTTAATGCGATCATCCCAATATTTTTTCCTCTCAAGAACTATGTTAGTTTTACCACAATCACCAAATTGTACTTGGTCTGTATTTTGATTGTTATTAGTGTTGTATTGGTTGGGAAGGGTTTGACTTACTGAAACAGATTCAGTGACATTTGCCTGAACCTCAGAAATCTTTCCTTCAAAATCACTCGTATGTCTTTTCACATCTGTTATCATTTCAGACGCTGAATCGACAAATTCATTAGTTTTATCTGTGTAGTCCGCTTCCAAGCTCTGAAGCTTGTGTTCGTTCATCGTTAAAGCGGAATCGGTTTCAGACTTTGTGAAATAGTCTCGATAAATATCGTTTAGTTCGGCAAATGCCACTGTCACTGGGTCAGACTCTTTGATTTTAGTATGTGATATTTCAATTACAGACATATCTTTCATGCCCGATGAAAGGCTTCTATCGTTTTCCTCAATTATTGGCGTAAAAAACGGTCTTCGATGCTCCCATTTCGATTGTTTTGCTTCATCAGAAATCTTCAATCCATTACTTAATTCGTCACAAGTTTGCCAAAGCTCTCTTTCAGCGGGACCCATATTCGACAACTCTTCGTGTTTTATTCCAAAAGTGTCGTTCTGTTTATGTAATGTTTCACACAATTGTGTGTTATCGTTATTGTTAGTGTCGGGTGAACAGTTACTGTCATCAATACTTACATACGCTGAATCCCATATTTCTTTATTCGGTATTTTATTTTGATTTAATTCTAGTGCTTTAATTTGAAATGGTTCAAGTATGTTGTCATCAGATGAACTGATAATTTCGATATTTTCTGTTAAATTAGAATCTAAACTATGGAAAGTTGAAGACGCTGTAGAATTAATATCAAATTTGTTTATCGCGGTTTTTAGGCTAGAGTGCAATGGTGTTGAAAATACGGATTTAGATTCTTCGTTTGATGTAAATTCATGCATGTCTTGCGATATATTTTTTGCGTCCTTATTTTCGTATTCTTTTGCTAAGGAATCCAAATTTGGCTCCGGAGTTGATGTTCTTATGATCGGTGGCAAAGATACTGGTGCCCCAATGATAAAGTCCGTTACAGGAAGAGATCCGTCAAGTGTGTTGGATTGCAGATGCTGGTGTATAAAAAATGGATTAATAAATTCGTTTGCGAGCATTTCTTCATTGAGTTTCCCAATCATGGGATCTACATACACTGAGTCGTCGCGGTTATTTATATCACCGGTTATTATTTTGTAAACAGGAGTTTTAGGTCGTTCTAAATGTACAATGTCAGTGTCAATAAAAGGATTGCTATTGAGAGCAGGCGATGAGGTGGCATCTTCTTCGATAAGGATCTTGATAGGTGATTCAGGTATCTCTTCGTGTTGGGAATTATTCGTTTCGTATTCAGTTGCCACATAAGCACCTAAATTCTTTTCTAATACATAGTTTTGCACATATGTGTCAATCAAGAAAGGATTACTAGGCGTAGAAGTAATAACCATTACTTCATCTTCTTCATTATTTTGATAAATGTTTATTTCTTTCTCTTTCTCATGTTTCGGTTTGTCTATACATCTATTAGATGCGTCAGCATCCTCTTCATAAATCTCTCTCTCACACGATTTTTCAGTTCTTAATGATACGTTAATGTTTTCTGGAATTATATATTTATTGCGCACCTCAGCTATAACAAAAGGATTTGTTTTTTGTTCCGTCAACGTTGAATTGACAATATCTGGTATATGCTGTTGACGTCTGGAATAAGAGATTCCCTTCTCTATCCTCTTGTTTGCTGCGTCGCGTTCAGCTAAAAGATCATTCCACAATTTACTGACTCGATTCATGATAATTACTTTGTTCACAATATTGTTAAATTTTTTCTTCATTTCTTGGTTTGCTAATATTTTTGTCATCGTTTGTTCTTTGATATAACCAGAGGCATCATTGCTGTCTATTGTCATTAAAACTTTTGCTTCATCATCACTTATTTTTTCTAAGCAGCCATTTTCTTTTAGTAACATTTTTTCAGTGACGAAATCGACTATTCTTAGCACTACTTTCCGATCTGTTTTTATATCAACAATATCAATCTCTTCCCCATCTTCCAAACAAAAACTTTCCTTCTCCAAGATACTAAGGATATTCTGTGATCCAGTAACGCTAAATGGTGATCCAACGATGCTCTGACCCCTACTTGTTATAGAAATATCATATTTACCTTCAATATTCACTATATAGCTGATCTTAGAATGATCCGTTCGCGACTCCACTTCAATTTCTATATCGTATTTCGTTTTTGGTATGTGGTATGTTTTATTCATATCATTTTTGCCGTAAGCCCTTAAATATGTCGCTCCCTGTGTTAAAGGTAAAACAATTTCTGTGTAATTTGGTTTTGAATTTAATCCCAACAACTTTTGCCGTATCAACTGTGCCTTTCCCAAAATGGGAGGGAGTACGATCATGCCGTAAGTGTCTTTAGGACCTCTTATCAGCACTGTTACTTCGCCAGGGTCCAAAGACTGTTGTGATGTTGGGTATATTCTGAAGTTGGCTTTGTTATTCACTTGTGCCGCTGTTAGACCTGAGCCTCTGGCGACATAATCCAGCGTGAATTGAGTGGTTTCCGGTGACGTCCTCTGAGAAGTTGGCTTAGAAACAGGTGGTGTCAATTTTGCAAGAGATTGGCGAATGCGATCTAGGAAAGTGGCGAGCTTCCATTCCTGGTGTTTGCTTAGTGAGTCGTTAGAATCCAGCTCTTGTCTGGAAAATACCTAGAACAAGAAACAAAAACGTAAAGCTAAATAGGTAGGTAGTTTAGCATACTCTGTATGAATTTGGTTCATTTTTTTGACACGGGTGTGTACGTTAAGCTTACACACTCGGGTTTATAAGGTAGAAAACGACTCACGGTGGCTCGCGCAGGCGCCGGGCAGGGTGTCGTCTAGCACCCCACACACGATCCACCCGTGCCGCCATACTGTATCCAGCCGCTTGACTCGGACTGGCTCGGCTTCTAGCCATTGGCAGACTAAGGGCTCTGGTACAATAAGGTAAATAACAACAAACCGGTTCAACACCAAGGTAATGGTCAGCGATGGACTGGGCGCGCTTCAAGGAGAGCCTGGTGGGCGGGTGGCCCGCGCAGGCGCCGGGGAGGGCGGCGTCTAGCACCCCACACACGATCCACCCGTGCCGCCATACTGTGTCCAGCCGCTCGACTCAGACTGGCCCGATTCTAGCCATTGGCAGACTAAGGGCTCTGGTACAATAAAGTAAAGAACACTAACCGGTTCAACACCAAGGTAATGGTCAGCGATGGACTGGGCGTGCTTCAAGGAGAGCCTGGTGGGCGGGTGGCCCGCGCAGGCGCCGGGGAGGGCGGCGTCTAGCACCCCACACACGATCCACCCGTGCCGCCATACTGTGTCCAGTCGCTCGACTCGGACTGGCCCGGCTTCTGCTAGCCATTGCAGCACTGACTGCTTCTGTTCTTCGCTTGAGAATACTACTGGAAATAGACGGTAAACCAAATTATTTTCTGTGCTACAATTATTTAGTAAGTAGCTTAGGCAACCCTTTATTTTACTGGAGGACGTGGAGGATATGATCTCACGCATACGACGGGCCTCAGACCAAAAAAAAAGTTAGACGGAGTCTTCCGAACGAAGCGGTGAGGCCTGTAAAACAACGCCTTGGCTGTGTCCATACACAGTTCACGCACACACGTGTAACGAAACTACGCCTTGGTTTTCCATATAAAACCCTGCCGCCCGGCCCCCGCCCGCCCCCTTTTATGCACACATGTACCATCAAAAACCGGCCTCACTTCATTATTCGCAACGCTCCATCTTTCTTTTTTATTTGATCTGAGCGACGGGCATTAAAGTTCCGACGAGACAATTTGCTATTGAGATGCGCTTTAAATTGGATAGACTTTTTTATGATTCTGTAGTAGGTACCTACTTACTAAACAATTTATGATTCTATGATATAAGGTACCTACTAAACAAATCTATTAGGGGTAGGGTTTGCGTTATTTCAATTACCTACACATACGTTGTATTCGTAGGAACATCCTACGATGCGTCCGTATCCTACCATCCTTGCGATGTTATATAGTAGAACGAATCAGTTATCGAACCACTTTCGATAATAAAATGATTTACTGTTAGGAAAACAAAATTATAAGTAACTACTTCGATACTTTTGTTTTTACTATTTAGTTAGAATACTATCTATGAAGTAACAGTACATATTTTTTATAGAACGGGATTCTTACATAAGTTCATAAATTGCAGTCATGTCTCATTTATCATAAAACTTTTCAAATGTCTACAATACAGTTTATTATAAAGACAAAAATAAACTATCAAAGTAAAGACATAGCGTTCAAAATTCTTTGGACATTTTTATAAAGCTTAACTAAGAACAATGTCAAAGGCGAAAGAATCTCAGCGATTTTATCGCACTACTTAGCTTTATAGCGGAGACCATGACCGTGAAATGGTTTAATTCTATTCAGAAAGCAGCTGATAACATCGTGGCAAATAGAAGCGGAGGCACTTTGACCACACTAAATGGTGAGGTCGGGATTATGGGTCACGATAAAGAAAAACTACGACTTTTTGAAATAAACATGATACTTAGTACCAATGTACGAGTACAAATGTACATAGGTAGCCTTTTCAAGTGGTCGGATGGTATAGATCTATATCTAAGGTAAATATTGAGAAACAAAGTGTTTATCAGTTTAGTTTCCGGTCTAAAAGATATCAATATGGGGCACTTTAAAGAACAGTACCTACCTACCTATAGGATTTTGGTATAGGTTTTTGAGATCAATGTTCAAGTAAATATTACTTGGTTACTTAGGTACTACCTACCTATATTCTGTCCCCGCCACCGGGACAGAGCCACCGGGGTGGATGGGACTCACTCCTATGAAAATCGTTGATTTTCAATATCGAACATGTACCTAGGTATGAATTACCTAACCTTCTTATCAATGTCTAAATTAATCCTAAACTAAAACACGAGTGATTACTGATTACTTAGGTACCTGTCTAATTTAATAAACCGTCTGTCGTCTGAGTGATGTCATTGATAAAAAAGTGGTAAACAATGATACCTAGTCATAAGTAGAATTTCTGTGAAACATGACACACTTAATTCACTAGACAAATGCCTACCTATAGGCTTGCTAAATACGGCTTAGCACTTTCTAGGACTACAAATGGATTGGTGGAGGTCTTTCCAGCAAAATAGTTAATAAATTGTTATTCAAAGAATAAAATCACTTCGCTGTTATTTTTCTTTATGTAGAGGTCAGGAATGATACTTTTTTGTTGATTGAGTGTCCGGACACGAAAGTGGCGGCGGCCGAGCGGTGGCGGGGCGGCGCGGCAGCGGAGCGGCAGCGGGGCGGGGCGATGAGAACGTGGGCACGAAACTTAGCGGTCGGTCAGCCGCGCTAGTAGTGTTGTGACAGATGGGCTAAATACCATTAAGGGCCCGTGGACCTACCGATTTGACCTACTGGTAGGACCACGGTATACCACTAAAGTAACTTCTTATTTTTTTATTTCTATTGATGTGTCAAATGTGATGTTGCTATGGAAACAATTTCTTGTTAAATCAATACCGAAAAATATTCAAAGGACGAAATATATCCTATGTCTAAAAATTTTATTTAGTTCGAAAAAATGGTCTAAGTGTAGGCGTTAACTAGTTTCAAAACCGGATTCTTTGCTCATCTTGTGTTTTTTAAATGATGTCCAAGATGCCGACATCCATACTGAATAAATAGGTACTACCTAGTAATCAAACAGACACTATTATATTATTCAACACAACACTACTGTAATCGCGGGCTACCAAATCCAACTAGTTTGTTCATTTGTTTTCGTCGCTCTCCTCCCGCCCGTGCATCGCTCGTCGCCCCGCGCCGCCACCGCCCGTTTCGTGCGCGTCTCCATACTGTGCCATACTGTTGAATGCATCGCCGCCGCTCCGCTGTCGCGCCGCCCCGCTGCCGCTCCGCCGTCGCAGTTTTCGTGCCCGGACACTAAAAATTAAAATTTGCAAGCAGAAACAGACTTGCCGATATGCTTGAAAGATTGAAGAACTCTGATGATGATGACCCCTAGAAAGGGTCGTGAGGATGGTGTCCAGCGCCGCTGACCACACGCCTCGCTTTATAGAGCCATTCGAGGCGCGTAGGGTGCACAGTTCGTGGTATTTTCACTTACTAGCTCTGAACGCGGAGTCGATGTGCTTGAGGAGTTTGAAGAGGAAACTCTGCTGTCCCCAGAAGAGCGTGAGCAGAGTGGCGGGTGCCAGGTAGCGCAGGGTCGTGAGGATGGCGTCGAGCGCCGCTGACCACATGCCTCGCTTCGGCTCCAGCTCGGGGTACTCCGGGATCGGGAACAATCCTGGGACAAAAAAGAGGAAAAATACAGAATGTTATTTTTTTCATGATATTAGTGATGTCGCCCAAAGAACATTATGATAGCTTCGAAGGAAGAATAGATAAACCACTGAAAAAATTACTTCACTTCTTAATTTGAGTACCAACGCGCTTTCGTTTTCACGACATTTGTGCTGTGCTCACAGAACATTGTGATAGCTTCGTCAAGAGAATAGGTAGACTCAGAAAATATTTCTTTGAAAGGTGCGTAGGTACGTATGTCTATGAATTTACCTACACGCCGCGATAAAATCATACATGGTCCAAATGGACCTTATCAGTCATAGAATAACATTTTGGCATTCCTAACCTAAGTTCACCTGAAAAATTTTAATCGCCCTGAATTTAATCGTAGCGAGGAGTTTTGCTGGAAAAGCAAAACTCCTGAAGTGTTTGTAAAGATTTAAAATCAATCAATTAATCAGTGGTTACAAATACTTATAATATCACAGAAATGCAATGATTTTCTAGCCCCAGATATCTTCCGCCACCATGGGTATTGACTGTGACTGTTAAGGAAGTATTTGCTGCAAACAACCTTAAGACGGCAATATGCAAATCTAAAGTTGTTTAAACACCTGTAAACAACGACTAAGATTCTTAATTCGTCGCCTGTAAAGCTGAATAAATAAATTATATTTAATTTTCGTCAATGAAGCGAGGTCTTACTTTTAATAGGTATACCTTCGGAAAACGTTTACGTAAAAGATTCATGAAAAGGAAAATTAGACAACATCATTAATTTATTGCTCTGATTCCGAAGCAAGTACTAAGTAGGTAGCTAAAGCACTTGTGTTATGGAAATCAGAGACAACGGTTAAACTATAAACACCCAGACCTGTAGGGTTATTCACGATTGTCGGAAATCTACCCGAAAGCATTTGATTCGAATCCGTATGCTCCGATATTACAAAAATATAGCTATTCACAAATACATTCGACTGGCATTCGATCCACTTTCCGACGGGAAAGCGCAATGCATTTATAAAGTTTGGTAGCATAAGGTAGAAAATAAGATCGAAGACTTTGATATAGCCTTTCTATATCAAAGTCTTTCTAGACAGTCTTGACTAGATATAGCCTTTCCGATTCGATTCGGAAAGTTGGTTTCCGACAGTCGTGAATAACCCCCCTGAGCCAATATAGAAAAGTTCGTTTTCTAAATTGACCCAGCGGGGAACGAACCTCAGAGATGGCGACACCTTGAAAACCCACAGCTCGGACCAAAATCAGTTGACATTATAAACAACTAAATGTTTCAGTTGACCGAAACTGTGTAATGCAAGAGATGAAAATACATTTTCCCTAGCTAGGTAGGTAGGTACACCTCGGTACCTAATTAGAAAGTAGTTTTTTGCCAAATACTAACCAATGCTTCGTGGATATCCATAATAGTGTACGTTTTCCTCGTAGTCTTTCAATAATTCCTCAAAGTTATCCGACATTTTGTATTTACTTTCAGTCAATTTTTTATTGTAGCCATCGCTTCGCTTTAATTAAATTTTATTGTTTTGAGTTCATATTTGACCATGGTTGTGTCTAAAAATTACTTGATTTGGTACTACTAAGTATGCAAACTATTTTACTAATTAGGTTTATATAGGCATAAAAAATCTGTTAAAAATAAGTAAAATAAAAATAAATAAGTAGGTTTACTTCACTCATAAAGCTATGGGTCTAATATTCTACTGGGTACCCTGTGTTATGTACAGGAAATCAATTATTTATTATCAGTTAAGTATCTAGTAGATAAAGTTTATCATAAAATTCATGAAGAGAAATTAATATTGATATTCACATCAAGTGTCGATTATTTGGCATAAAGTAAGTTTATATCCGGACTATATGATAAACAAATAGTAAACATTTATAAATTGTGAAAATTGCTCTATAGTAGGTACGTTTAATACCTGATTTGATGCAACGATAAATGTCCAATTTAATTGGATTACAAAGAAATGTTTCCTTTCTTTGGTAATCCGAGTCTTTTACAATTATTTGACTAAACAAATGTGTAATACTTTCCGTGGTAAATTTTCGATCTTTTTGTTTCTGTAATGTTGAGCAATTTTTAGAAAATAAATTAAAAAAATCTTAATCCGCTCACACACACTCACCAATTTTGCCTTACGCCCGGAGAAAAGTCGCCGGTAAACTGCTACAAATAACAAAACATCATCCCGATTATCTTACAGATAGCAAGCACATGCCGAGTAAACATTGCAAAGCGCTGCGATAAAAACTGATTACGCTTTCAATGAATCATTTTCAATAATGAAATTGCTATTAATATCGCTCTTAGTAAAGCGTGATTTTTCTGTCGCCGTGCTTTGTTTATAACCAACTTGAAATAAAACACTTTTTAACGGATATTTTTTATTTTCCCCGACGACGTTTCGGCACATTTGCAGCTGCCGTGGTCACGGGGGACTGAAGCTGCTCGTGAGTCAGTCAGTCCCCCGTGACCACGGCAGCTGAAAAGGTGCCGAAACGTCGGGAAAATAAAAAGTCTAAACAAATACCAACTAATCACCAAAGTACTTTCAATAAAACCGCGCTAGTATGCGTTTAAAAGTGTTTTATTTCATGTCTAGTGAGCGCGCAAGCTAACTTCATAAAAAAGGAGAAGGTTCTTTCAATTATTAACTAAGGTACCTATGCTTTACCAATCAGTTTGTTTTAATACCAGGAAATGAGAATTTTCACATTACATAGTGCTTTGTTATTTTAATTGTGAAAATAATAAGAAGGAAGTGCTCTATGGAATTTAATAAACTAGTTCAAGACTAAGTATTTTAAGACTAATTAATTCATGTCGACCACGTCAGGTCTAATAAATTTTTGATAGATTTTGTTCGCGTTTTTTATACATTACCTACGTATACCTAAGTATTAACGTACTTTATAAAAAATACGCAAACAAAATAGATTTAAACTTTCTACGGTTAAGTATTTACTTTTTTACACAACAATAAAAAATCTTGGAAGAAACAATGGATTCAATAATTATTTTAGTGAATAATTAGTTTTACTGATAAGACAGCTAACACCAAAATTCTTTTAATTTTTATGGCAAGTCTATTGGAAGATAATTCCCGGAAAGACTTTGTGGTCTGCCAGTGGGAAACGCGGGAAGAAAAATAGTATAATATTTCAGTGTAGTAGTATCTAGTTCTTAGCAAAGGATATTTTAAAAATGTCACATCACAACTCGTTCTAAGCAAGCTTTATCTTAAATCTGTTGCCATGAGAATTTGAACTTGTGATTTTTTTATCAGCTTTGTTCATTCATCAAACGTGTTTTTGATCTATCTTTCTGGCCTTGAGCATGATAGTCACAAGGTAAAGTTAGATTTTGAATTCGTGTGATATTCATTTTATGTTGATATAGGTACTTACAGGGTTATCAATTTGTAAAACACCAACCTCACAGGCGTGGATTACTAACAACATAAGTAGGTAAGTACAACAAATGATTGCTACGACTTTTCGAAAAAGACCAAATAAGCTGTTCGGATTCGGACATTAGAATAGAATGAAAAGTCGATTGTCTTTTTTCGGAAAAGTTTTAGGAAGTTGCTGTAGGTCTTCCTAAAATTAACAAAGATTTTTATTTTATTTTAAACAAGGTAAACGTCGACGAATTTGTCACTTCTCGACATCTCGTTAGAATTTAGTAGGTCACAAGTACCGACTTAAATGCCAATGTAATGAACTACAGACACGTGTCTTTGTTGCCCCACAGAAGGGTCATTATCATTATGGCATTTTGGCTTAATAAATGTCTCTGTTATGTAATGGTTACATAGTAAATGACACGCGATTTATTCCTATATCGTGGGAAATATTATACAACATTATTTTTTGTGTATACGAAAGCCGAATTGAATGCTCTAAGCACGGGTCACATATTTTTATTTTCAGAACCAGTATAAAAAAATATAATGATACCTTAAAAACTCACGAAGTTACAAGCTTTTTGTGTTGTCCCGTTAGTAGGGTGTGCGTTAATTATGGTTTTGTAAATATGATTTAGTCAAAATACAGGGTTATTTGTAAAACACCAACACCTCGTAAAAGTAGATTACTAACATCATTTTTGACGAAAAAGTGGTAGAACAAATGTTGTAGTGTACTACAATATTTGTTAAACAAATGTTGTAGTTTAAGTACTACTTACTACATTTTGTTTTACGACTTTTTCGTAAACAGACAAAAAAACGATTTTCCATAACAAATGTCCGAACAGCTGATCGAGTTTTGTATGAAAAGTGTAATATTCTTTGTCTGTTTTCGGAAAAGTCGTAGGTAGGACAAATGCTGTCGTTTATGATGTTAGAAATCTACTCCTGCGAGGTTGTTGGTGTTTTACAAATAACCCTGTATGGCTGTATAACATGACATGATATAAACAATGTTGCAATCGATTCTATTAGAAGAGGGTTTCCTAGGATGACGGTGCCGTCATATTAAGGCCGTCTTTTAGCGGCGGAGAGGTTGTCTATTTAAACAATACGGCGCGGTTTCTGACGTTACGGTGTATCGCCATATTGTTTATTATTCGCGTCAATTGGTAATGCGCCTGGCGGCCATGATTTTAACCTCAAAAACGAAAAACAATTGTATTTTTTTCATATACCTAGACCCTTTCTTATTGAAAATAAGAATACAATAATTAATATATTATATTAGGTACCTATTAAAATTTTACTGTTTTTTGTCATTATTAGTTGCGGATGACGTTGATGTGTATGTTAATTTGACAAGGTTCCAGCGCATTACCAATTGACGGGGATAGTACATAGATAACATTCAACGCCGCTATATTACGGTCGCAATATGACGGCACCGTCATCCTAGGAAACCCTAGCTTTACTGATTCTGAATAAAAAGTTTTCAGGTTTCGTATACCTATACTAAAAATAACCTTGTTTACCCACCTATAACAAAAACGCTTTTTTTGTGATATTTGCTTCATGATTCTTTCAGCTTAAAATATTCCGGATTTTTACAAATTAGGGGTTTTTTTAGCAAATAAATGAGTTTCCTTAAAACACTACCTGTATTATGTTTATCAGCAATATAAAATGCTCGAAACAGATTTAAGATTAGGTCGGGATATGAATGATTGTTTCAGAGAAACGTCAGAAATCACGAGAGATCAAATACTCACATGATCAATGATGTTTAAGTGATACTATGTGTAACATAAATGATAATTAATAGTGATCATGAAAGTAAAATACTTATGGTGTAACTGTTATAGAGCCAGTTTCAGTAGGTAGGTTTGGGATAAGTTGCAATTAAATTACTGGACAGATTACGTGACAACAATCTATTCATTTTCAAAATTAAACTAAAATATTGAGCCAGTGAAATGGGCCTATAATGTATCTTTTCCACGTCTTAAAAATGTTGATTAAACGCTATCGATATTTTTGTGTATGTATAGAATTAGTAAGCATAATAAATATGCTTTGGGAAGCGATACAAATAAAGAACATACTAAGTAAATCAAATGCTCTAATAATATATTTTTGAAAAACTTTTAAACAATGGCAGATTGAGTTTTAATTTTAAATAGCGACAAAAGTAAAGAAAACAGCTATACAACGGGAACTGATTTATCAAATGAATGTAATGCAAATACTATCTTATCTAGATTTTTACCCAAAACGGTATAATACGGTTATAAAATACTTACATGTAAACATGACCTACTTGTCTGTAGATATAATAGTGAGAAATACAAATTCTCGGGTCAATGCACAACGCATTTCCCACAATTGTTGGGTTATTAAAATACTAAGTAAAACTTTTATTTTGAGCTTTATGTTAATTTAAAATAACTTTAGCAGTATCTAGCATTCAAATACCTATCTTTTATTCGTCGGTACGTATAGCTTTGCAATTATAAATCTAAGAAAATGCTATGGATCTCGTTTGTAACAAAATAATTCGTGGTTCGACAAACCGGTAAGAAGAAAATATTATTTTTTGTTGTAATAAATGTAGAGTCGTTAATGTGTGCCTTATAAACATATTTAAATATTAAATTTAGGGCTTGTTAGGTTTTGGTTAAGTTCAGAAAACTTATAAGTATACTTAATAGAAAAATAAATGATCTTTTTTAAATTAACTAAACCTGAAAACAGCGCTATGCGGAACGTGCGAATCCTCTAAAACAGGTCGTTAAAACTTTAAAAATATTCAATTAGAGCGTTTTTATGCACCTGCCCAGATTCAGCATCTATTAATTCAATAGATACAAACATATAAGCAAGTTGAAATTAGGGTTGCCAACTTTTTTTACAAAATAAAAAGTATATTAAGGTCGGAAAAGAAAAATAAACAGTATTTTAGAAAAAAGAACAGTATTTTATATTTTTAGTGTTTTTAATACATATTTCTTAGTTTTTATCGCACAACTTATCAATTTTGTGTCACTTTTGTTTGAAAGATATATATTCGATCATGTAAGAAGCGAGGTCTGCGCTGCACCGCGCGCCTATAACGTAGTTTGGGCGTTTACTTTTTAAACAGATCTATGGATACCAGTAAAGCTTGCTGAGAACAGTATTTTTGTATACTTTTTGTTTGTTCAACAGTAAAAAGTATAATGCACTGAAAAACAGTATAATACTGTTTTTAACAGTATAGTTGGCAACCCTTTTTTTTTTGTTTTTAACCGGAGAAACTGCTTTTACGCATCCCCCCCCTGTAGGTGAACAGGGGGTTCGTATGTGAGGCTCACCAGAAGGGGGAGCCGCTAGCGCCATCAGCAATAATGACTATTGCCGATGGCGCCAGCGGCCGCCCTCCACGACCGCCTCTCGCGATCCCACCGAGCCACTAGAGGCTGGGTGGGATCACGGGAAGGGGGAATACTCACTAAAAACTCCGGCACTTGCCCGCTCGCCGCCAGTTGGTCACGGGGGTCCATTGTTGTCACTCACCCCTTTGACCGGCGGTACGCCCGGCTGACCAGGCCTCCTCGCGGTTGGGAGATGGCCGGGCAAGTCTGGCCATCTCCCCAGACGGTTGAGACCGTGCAAGGCAGGCGATGGGTCACCCCCCACCGCCCGCTTGGTCCCATTTATAGAGGAATGAGGTGCGCGAAGCGCCTCCTTCGTCTACCCATCCGCCTGCGTCGGAGCCGGTTCGCGTGAGATAGTTGGCAACCCTAGTTGAAATCTATATCAGACAGCTATTTATCAGGCATTTACCATAAAAATTTCAAAGATAGGTATATATAATTAGAGATTGTTTACCAACATGATAAGTAATGATATAAAATATGTAGTATAAATAAAATTGCCTCCTCTGTGTGAGGTTTATACGTACTTTTTATATTAACTATAGTTAATTCCTGTAAGTAATAGATAATTTTAATATTCGCACCGAGAGATCATTTTCATACTTTTACGGATAATTAGGTACATTTTAGAAGCGCATACGCATCATAAGCACAACCATGGTCTAAATATGAGTTTTACTCGATTTTTTTTTAATTTATCACTTTCACCATACATTAACTACTTTTACCACGAATTTTTGTAACCTAACCACAATATTGCGACTAAATTTATATTTAAATCACTTTTTCACTTGTTTTTCAAGTTTTGTTATGGAAGTTAACGCATTTTTCCAGCCTTTTTTTTACCAAAAATACACAAATTTAATTCTAAAACCTGTATGTAAAATATACTTGTGATAAGAGAACGGCACGTTATCACTCGTTAAGAAGCACTCGGCACTTGTCTTAGATATTGGTCGTATCATTGTTTTATGAGTTTATCAAGTTCTTGACCGTAATCACATATCACTAGTACACCTGTAAAATGTGCATAACAAATAATATTTTTATTTTCTATTGATTTTTTAAATTGATCTACCAAGTAGGTAGGTGACAAATCTAGCGCATGAAGAAATACAGTCATACATGAATTTGATGTTAGAAAAGAAGTGAGGCAATATTAGGTTCAAAAACCTGAGGAATTATTGTGCAGTCGCACCGCCGCTATGCAATTGCAGGCATCGGATGGGTGACCAATTTATTATCTCGAGCTCCCCCGTCTTCGCTATTACATTGCAATCATTAGCATTCACCAATCCGCATTGGGCCCAAAGTGATGGGTAATGGAATATTATTATTTTTCCCGTAAAATCTTATCCATTTTGTAGTGTTATTCGAATATTTCAAAAAATATTTTCTTAACAGATCTGTTGTAGATAAAAGTACGCAACGATGATAAGATAAGAAGGCAGAGTACGTGGTAAATTCTTTATGCTCTATTCCATAATTTTGCACATTGTAGGAGTCTGGTCAAAGAATAAACTAGGCACAGAATCTTTATTTGTGTTTGTTATTATTAGGAGATGGTTGTTATAAAAGAAAACAATAAGAAAATTGCGCGGAAAATTAGAAAATTTAAGAATACTTACCATATAAATTTATTTTGGACATAAAAACTTATTACATGTAACCAGATGACTTTAAAAAATTAAGAATAAGAATAATTATTTTGGACAATATAAACTTTTTCTGATCATAAAGGCTGCAATATCGCCAAAGAGGATGTAATGAAAAATAGTTAGTTTATTATTTCTTACAAAAAGGATCTAAGAAAACTGAATTTCGTAGTGCTCATCACGGTTAGTTCGGAGCCATCACGCCTAATATTAAATTGGTAAGTTTGGATAGACTAACATCACGTTACTAACATAATAAGTGATATATACTTGGTTATAAGGCTGTTGGGTTATAAACGGGAACGGAAACGGGAACGGTACCTACTAATATCTCTGAACCTAACTTTTCATTAATTATACCAATTCGAATTCAATATTCATAACTAAGACAGGACAACGTCTGTCGGGTCAGCAGTAGTACAATTATAATAGTTTATAGCTTTTACTAAATGTTACGCCAAAATCTTAACATTCGTTGTTTTGATATCAAGCTAAACAGCTAAAACACTTGTGATATAAGTAAGTAGTAAGTAGATAACTTAGAATGTTTAACATTGTACTCGACAACAGCGCTTTAAATAATATTGTGTAAGTAGTTTTACGAAAATCTTCAATTCCTATATAACTAACGTACACTAAAAACATTTTGTTACCGACTTCAATTAGATAGTTTCGTCTTTCGCTAACCCTCGGTAATGCCTTTATATGTATGTAGATGTTAATCTTGTATTAATATTTAGTAATGTTTGGTATCTTGAATGCTGTGTTACATAAGTTTAACTTAAGATAAAGCAACAGAGTTGTAACATAATTTGCATCAGATAGTTTGCTTACATAATTACTAAGTAGATAGTTTAGACACTTACGGCCCGGCCACAGCCAGCAATGCAGGCGGCGGCGCTTCAATATTCACTGCGCGCTATCTCGATGGCGGCCTCTGAGTTCGTCGTCACGACCGCGTAGTGATTACCGAATTTGCCTCGCCGCCTGCCGCGCTGGCTGTGCTTGACATTTCATCATAAGGCTGCATCCCCGCACGACCCTACTTCAACCCGAACTCAACTCAAACTCAACTCGAACTCATCTCAACCGGAGCCCACTCCTTGAAATACAGCGCTTACAATTTTGAGTTTTATGACACATTAATAAGCTCCATTATATTTTGTCGATGCAACTTTATCGTTTGAACGAAGCCTAAGTGTGAAGCTTCTTTGAATTATCTATCGATTTAAGTACCTGAAATCACGTGCAGTGTGCTTTTTTAACGTTGATTTAAATCTTTTGTTCCCAAAGAATTTGGAACTTTAGTTATAAGGAAATAAAACTTATTTTGGATACGACTGTCATCTTGAAGAAAAAAATACTATTAATTAGTAAATTTCAATTGAAATTACTTTTCTAATTTTCATAGTGATTATACAGGGTTAGATTAGAACAAACGTTGTTGTTTATGATGTTAATAATCTACTACTGCGATGATGTTGCTGTTTTACAAATAACCTGTAAAATAGACAAAGTATAATTCAATTTGAACGTGAAAGATTTCAATTATTAGGCAGAAAAGATGACAGTTACAGTTGCCTGTCTGTGTGGTACTTTATCTTTGCAATGCACATTAGATAGTATGGCCGTAGCACAATATGCTATAATTAAAATTTAATGGCGTTGCTGGTAAAAGATTAAAACGCCCACAATATTTCTTTTTAACTGGAGCTGTATTTCTCTAACACTTTCTATGGCGAGTCTTATCTAGCACAAAACAATACTTATTCATTTTATGAGTATTTCGTGAACGTTTTTATAGTTTTTGTAATTAATAGTTACTTATGTTTTATTAAAAGTAAAAAAGTAGCATGGCTTTACGCTCAATTTCAACTTTTATATGTTTACTCAAGTCATGAAGTAATTTTTAGTTAATATAAATAATAATGTGTTTCGGTCATTAAACGAAAATATTTTTATGTGATAGAACACGCTTTTATTGCCATTAAATTTTCCAAGCAAGAGCTAAGTCTATTAATATATACCTCTTATGGAAATAAATTCATCCAAAAGAAGAGTTTTATTCCAAACTTATTGTAGAAACTGACCACCTACTGAGTACTTGAACAAACACAAAGTTTTTAACTGATTTTGAAAACGTGTCTTTTCTTTTCACTTTCTCCCGACCTCATTTAGACCGTGACGAGGAAAACAAGTGCCGATATTGTTTTTGCTCGCGAACGCTGCGTTTTGAACTTACACTTTCGAAGAGCGTTCGCTTGGATGATTAGTAAATGCCATTAATGCTCATCTAAATACGCCTTTAGATAATTCAGGATTTTCATTGCTTTTTGGAAAAATACCTCACCGTGTGTATTTATTATTGTGTTTGGAACTTTCTAAAAGAATCGGTTATTTTAAGTAGGTAGGTAGGTACTATGGGCAACAGCGTCGCTTAACCAGTTTGCAACAAAATTCGTGTGCGCGCGTATCGCCCCTGCACGAACTAAACGTATGTGACAGCGGGCGCCGCGTGCAAGCGATTTTAACCTTAGCAGAGGTTAAGCGACGCTGTTGCCCATGGTACTTATTCATCACATTATGAAACCAAACTATTATAAAGAATGAAACCCTTTTCGATTCTTTCTTTAACACCCTTTCCGGTCGACTGCAGAATGCCCTAACGCATTAAGTCCGCCAATTGTATTTTCTTATGTAATAAAGTTTAAATCAATAAATAAATACCGGAACAGACGTTTCAAGAGCCTCAAATCGTCGTCTGTGTCATACCAATTGATTCCAAAGTCACCCTAAACTAAAATTAGTTTAGGGTGACTTTGGAATCAATTGGTATCATTAGTAGGCTTTCCTGTTTAGGTGATGACTAAATAGTCATCACCTAAACAGGAAAGCCTACTAAAATAAAAAGAATCGTTATACTCGAAAGTAGTTTCATCGTTAGATTAACTTAATTTTGAAGCTTATTTTTGCGAAGGGACACGATCGATTATCTTTTCGTAGTATGACCTCATTTATGGTGTTTTCAACTGCATTTTCACCAAAGCAGCATTTTGACATACCGCCATTACTCGGAAAATAATGACATATGCACCAAAACGCACAGCTAGATAATTGATGTGTCAGCAGCAGCAGGAAACGCATCGTGGACGGAGAGCTTTATCAAGTAAACGCTAACTACACTGGAGGACATGGAAAAAGGTATAAATACATTATCTTTTTTGTTATTAGGTCTTAATTTATTGGGATTTATACGGTTAGGTAGTATTACGTTGTATGGTAAAATACCAGTTATGTGTTAAGTATAAAAAACCGGCCAAGTGCAAGTCGGACTCACGCACGAAGGGTTTCGTACCAAAAATGGCAAAAAAATCAAGTTTGTTGTATGGGAGCACCCTTAAATATTTATTTTATTCTGTTTTTATTTGTTGTTATAGCGGCAACAGAATTACATGATCTGTGAAAATTTCAGCTGTCTAGCTATCACGGTTCATGAGATACAGCCTGGTGACAGACAGACAGACGGATAGCGGAGTCTTAGTAATAGGGTCCCGTTTTTACCCTTTGGGTACGGAACCCTAAAACAATTTACTTAGTTTAAAGTGTGGTTTTTATAAATTATGTAGACATACAATACATATATTGTACAATACATATACTTTATCGTACACGATTGGAAGGGTTTTGTATAACACATCACAAGTCGATTATAAACCACAACCAGCCTTATCACTAAAAAAAACAATATTTTCCAACCGTAATTACGTTAAAATAATCAAAATTTTCCTCAACGACAAAAGTCATTATGGATGTCCAAATTACATTTAAACCAATTTTCTTTAAATGTAGAGAATTTCATTAAAATTTGGTCTAAGAATAGTCCGAGTAACTATCTTTTTAAAATAAGACTTTATTTTCTTCGAGTTAAAGTTGATTTACAAGAAACAATTAATTAATGATTATATTTTTTATTTCTCAGATAATTCGTTTTACTGAGATTCTGTTTAAGACAACCAATTAGGCATTTGTAGAATTTAATAGCTAAATGATTAATGTTTACTATCTCACACTGTAATTACAATTTGTACTGATATGTCATTTTTTTATAGGCGAAGCATTCGCGTGATGTTCCAGTTAAATGAGGTACAATTAAGATTCCGTTTTTTTTTAATTTTAATCTGTTGCATTTTTATTTGTTTTGTTATGTATATTTGCACACAACAAACTGTTTGAATTTTTGGCTAAGAAAGCCACGTGTTTTAAAATGTTGAAAGTAAGTATGTTACCTTTCGTTTTTTACTGAATATCACAAGACAGTACCTCCCTATTGGTGAATTTTTATAATAAGTATTGCAAAGAAATGTAATTTGTATCTTACTTTCTACCTTTCCTTTTCTACTGAATAACATGAGACAGTATACCTATTGGTTATTTTTATAATATTGCAAAGAAATGTTATTTATGCAACCAGTTACAGGATTCTTCTAATGTCGGTATTTGGTTTTGAAATGAAGGTTCATGTTTAGGTTACTGGAATATTATTTATTTCTTTTGTTTTCCTTTTAAAAACATACCGTGTTAAGATTTTTTCAGAGCAAAAGTATTTTTTTATTTGTATTTCTTTATTATACATATATTTCAGTGTGGCTAACATTTGACAACCGCAAGTTGGCGGACGTTAAACAGGAAAGGAACACATTCTGCCAAATTATCTGGTTTAAAGTTAATTTTATTACTCCGATTAAGTTAAACCTCCGATAAACCACCGATATACATACAACATATATACAACAAGATGCAATAAATAAATATGAATATGATAAGTACCTACCTCAGAAACCGGGCAATAATTGTTCTTTTGGTAAATAACACTGAAATACTAATATCTTAGTGATTTATCTGTTTAATTAGTGGTATTGATCTTTCGTGTGGTTTAATTCATTAATCGCTTTTAGTGAGAGCATATATCTCATGTGGATAATCGGTTTAATAGGTCATAATTAATCCAATCATCGATAATTAAGATAGATTAATGATCGATCTACTAATCTCTATCTTTGTAATTACGTCACGAGCAGAAGTTCTGATTCGAGAAGATAGATTTATGTGTTTTTAATATGAGCAATGAATTTTAAGGGAAAATTGAATTATTGCCTCTAAGAAAAGATCTATAACATGCAAACTTTTTTAATCATGGTAATGATAAATCATAGAGGAAGGTTAAAAGTTTAATTTTCAATATTTAAAAAAATACCAATTAGAAATATTGTTTTACTGTTTTAAAGGACCCACCCACTGACCTCTATATATTGTTGAACTATAATTCAGTATGTCTATGAATCTCTTTGCCTTCCTCTCTTCTAACCTATATCGCAGTAGGTCTAACTAACTTTGTCTACTTCGCACTTTGATTAGTCATAACGCGATTTAGTCCCTCTATGCATTAGGTACACCGATTTGAAAGGAATTATTGTTGCAAAAAATATCGAGTAGTTGAAAATGCATAAACAGCAGATTAAGTTTTAACCGTCTGTTTTTGTCATTTTTATATATGGAGAAAATGGAGAAAATGTCAAAAGTAGATAGACATTAATTAGCTGTTTAGGTAGATGGTGAACTGGTAAAAATCGGTAAAAATAAAAAACTCTAATAAATCGATACATCTAGCAATTTCACCAAAAACATTAGAGCATTTTTATTGCAAATAGCTAGTTGCGACTCACATTTTACAATTTTTTGCATGGAAAATTATTAAGTGATGAATTTATTTAGGATTCTGTGCAATATCACAGAATACATAATAAGTACCATAAAGTGCAATACCATGTAATCTTGTTTCTAAGAACCTACTTAAAGTTGATAAATATTAAAACTTCTCTGTAAAAACTGCTTTCGGTTTTGTTCGCGTGTCGCGGTGTTGTTTGTGGTTTTTATTGAAAACGACGCACTGCATACATTGACGGCTACTACATCGAGACACAGTAAGCTGAGTTTATATGCCTGTTAAAGTTAGCAGCTTTATTTATTCATTTAAACTTTATTGCATAAGAAAATACAATTGGCGGACTTAATGCCTTAAGGCATTCTCTAACGGTTGACTGGAAAGGGATATAAGGATCTAGCTAAAATAACAAATTGTCTGAGACGTATTTTAAGCCATAGCTCCGAGAATTTTGAGGGAATCGAGTTGGGAATAGTACTAGTAATAGTAGTATAGTTGAGAAATTTATCGAGACACGTGTGGTGAGCGTGTGAATTTTAAAAATCGGCTGGTAACTTTTATTGGAATTTTGAAAAACAATTAAAAGTCTGTTTTTTTGGGGGGTGTTTTCTAACGAAATTGTAAATATTTCGAAAAACCCGACTTAAAAATATATGAACTAAACAATCCTAGGGTAACAAAATGGGGAAAAAATCGGTTAATAATTGTGACCTGTGTAGGTGGTTCCAGATTTGGAATTGGAGTATTCTATTCAAATTATAGAAAGCACCTTAGCTATATGTAGGTTTGTAACTATATCCGTTCCCATCTCCCTTCAGCGAAAAGAGTTAACCCGGTCGATTTAACTCGGGACCTGAAGCGCGATAGACCCCTCTCGTTTTCTCCTTTCCTCACGCCACCGTCGTTTTAAAGTTTTCGTTAGATTATCGATAAATTATCGCTAACGAATGTACTTAAGCTATTGGCATGACGACAGTGGTGTGAGGTAAGGAGAAAACGAGAGGGGTATATCGCGCTTCAGGTCCCGAGTTAACTCGACCGGGCTATACATCAGTTTTAAACCAGCCTTAAATGAAGTAATAATAGTTTTGAGTTTAGTTTTAAAATGTTTCTGGATATGCTGTATTGCTAGATAACAGCATATCCAGAAAAAAAATATGCTAAAATTTTAACTGCCTTCGTAACAAAAGTAATCAGAATTTAACATTTTTTTTTTACAGTTTGAATGTAACCTACTGTGTTTGTCATAATCCGTTGTGGCGGGCGGTTTGTTTTGCTTTAGTCAGGTTCTTTGCCGTTCAAAAAAGTTGTCTTAATTGTGTCGTGTGTAATCGCCGATGCATGTTACGTAAAAGTCAAGTTAAAATTGGGTAAGTAAGTTTTTGTTCTGAACACCACCTATTGTGGAGCTATTTCTAAAAACTTAAAACACATAAAAACCAGCCAAGTGCGAGTCGGATTAGCGCACGAAGGGTCCCGTACAAAAAAAGGCAATAAAACACATTTGTTGTATGAGAGCCCCACTTAAACATTTATTTTATTCTATTTTTATTATTTGTTGTTAAAGCAGCAACAGGAATACTCGTACATTATCTGTGTGAAAATTTCAATGGTCTAGCTAGGTATCACGGTTCATGAGATACAGCCTGGTGACAGACAGACACACAGACGGACACTGGAGTCTTAGTAATAGGGTGCCGTATTTATTTTTTGGGTATGCGGAACCCTAAAAACGTAATTATTTTTGGCGTCAATGTCTTAGCTACTAAAACTGAAGTTTGAAAAGTCTTTACTGACTGAGAAAGCAAACAAAACTATGAAAACTCGCTCGTCGGAGCTCGCTTAGAGTGGTCGTGTCGTTGGTTGTGTTCCGAAGCAGTCATTGAAAATTGAAACCTATCGCGTTAGCACGTTGGTCGAAAATTGCAAAGTGTCACTATTTTCCTGTGTATCAAAGAATAAAAAGTGGTGCAGAATGTCCCGATCATCGGAAAAGTTATTTGGCTCCAGCCCTGATGTCAGCAACTTGGGGGAAGCAAGTACGAATAGATGTAAACGCAAGCATAATGACGATTTCTCAGAAGCTTTCAAGGAACTAACATCAGAGATTAAAACCACATTACATAATTGGAAAGCCGAGATACAAGTAATATCTCGCAAATAAAAAACGATTTGGAATCGGTACTCAAATCTGATCTAGACAAGCTCAATGTATCTTTCACTGAAATGAAATCTGAAATAAGTAGCGTACGACAAGAGTATACAGACTTGAAAAAATCTGTCCAATTGCTAAACTCGAAGCATAATGACACACTCAAACAAGTGGCAGCTTTGGAAAATTCAGTGCAGTTCCACAGTGATCAATACGACAAACTTAACAAAAAAGTGGATTCTGTGGCAGTCGAAAAGAAAACTATCGCTTCACTCGAATCTAAAATCGACGCATTGATGAATGACAACCGCCTGTTACAAATGGAACTAAATTATAATAGCCAAAGGGACCGCCTTTTAAATTTGGAAATCGTGGGTGTCCCAGAAAAAAAAGATGAAAATTTACACAATCTAATGTTGTCAATAGCCAAACACGCGTGTGTGACAATCTCCCCGGATGATATTTTAGAAATTAACCGAATCACACCCAAAGTCAAATTACAGGGGCGCCCGAGAAATATTATTGTAAAATTGAAAACTCGCCTTCTGAAAGACAACATTATTTCGGGCAGCCGGAAAAACCGCTTAACTAATCAAGATCTTGGTATCCAGGGCATTGTCGGCAGAATTTACATAAATGAACATCTCACACATTTCAATAAAACCCTATTAAAAAAGTGCAGAGAGGCAGCAAAACTCAAGAGCTACCAATATGTGTGGACAAAAAATGGAAGAATTTTTGTCAGAAGAAACGACACATCGCCACCTTTACAAGTATCTCAAGAAAAAGACATCTCCCGGATAGTGTAATCTCGTGTGACACTACTAATTTGGCTTATTTTGTTTTTTTCTATTTATTGCATGTTTTTAATGTTCTTTTTATTTTAGAAATTATAAAAGGAACTTTTTTTCGTACCCTGTTACTTCAGAGTGCCCTTTCTATACGTAAATACTCTTTGACGATAATGCAGCTAAACACAATATTTGCAATGACTTGCGTTTGTAATACATTAAAGATGCGTACGAAACATGTGCGGCGTTTAGCCATCATTACTCGCGTTCAGCAAAGCTATTGTGTTGCATTGTGGAATTTAAATCCGGTAATAATTGGGTACTTCTTACATTTATGGCAATTAGAATCGAGTTTTATTAAACATCCGAATCTCAAAAATATATTTTCATCTTATTCAAACTTAATTAGAACTTATCACTTTAATATTTTTATTATTGTTGTTTTGAATATTTCCAGTTCAACTTGTTTTAATATGCTGTGTCTCGTAATTTATAATTATTTGGTTTGCGGTGACTTTTATGCAAAAATAGTATTAATGCTATGTAACTTTTACTCCGCACTCTTTTTTAGGCACCGTACTTTACTGACCGTGTTCACAAATGTTGCTCACTACCTTGCATTGAAATTATTACTCATTCCTGTCCGCAGTCGCTGTCCGAGAGTATCGTTGCACGATTCACATAAACTTACAGTGATTCGCTGTGTTGGCTATGATATCCGTCAATTAAACAAATATATCTATCCATCTGTCTTAATGGATGGTCATAGTTTTTTAATAGTGTACATATTATTTAATTATAAGTTGCTACGAAAGTACGTCGTGACAAAACAATCAAAAAACAAATTTCATTTTGGTGATTTACAGATGGATGTGAAAGTGTTAGTTTATTGTTTTAAAAGTACTTTTTGTTTTTTTTTCTCACTATAAATAATGGCTAATCAGTATTTGAATATTTTTTACCAAAATGTTCGTGGTCTGAGGACTAAATGTAATGAGTTACGACTTAGCATTTTGAATAACGATTATGACGTAATTGTATTGACGGAATCATGGCTACACAGTGGTATTTTTGATGGTGAATTGTGCGATGACAGGTATGACGTTTTCAGAGCGGATCGAAATCTGAATGCCAGTGGTAAGACTACCGGTGGTGGTTTGGTGATAATGATACGGCGTTCGCTCGGTGCCATGGTTCGTGACCTTGACTCGTGCGCACCGACTGAGTTGTTGTGGGTTACAATACCATCGCGGGCTTGTTCTTCTAAATTTGACTTACATTTTTGCCCAGTTTACATACCTCCTACTCAGCGCCAGATACCCTCCGATTTGAACACAATTTGTAACATTATTAAAAGTGCTGTTCAACTTGGTCCAAACGATAATTTTATATTAATAGGTGATTTTAATTTGCCGTGCCTATCCTGGAGCGCTAATGGATACGCACTTTTGAAAATGGGTTTGGTTGAGGTGCAGGAGGCCGGTTCACTACTAATAGAAACGGCAGCATTTTGTGGATTTAAACAGTATAACATTTTGAAAAACTCTTCCGGGAACACTCTCGATCTCGTATTCTCTAATCTTCCCTTAAAAGTGTCATCGGTATCAATTCCACTTTTGAAAGAGGACCGCGCACATCCTTCCTTTTGTTTTTCGATATTGGACTTAAACATAACTCCTTTACGGGAGGCTTCCACACCTAAACCTAACTTCAAAAGAGCGTGCTATAATGGTATTAATGAATACCTCTTAAAATATGACTGGCGATCTTTATTAGGTACAGGCACTATAGATGAGGCCATTGACACTTTGTATAACATTATTAATAGTTGCGTAGATTTGTATGTTCCATATATCCGTAGCTCAAATAAACGGACATACCCTAATTGGTACTCATCTGCTTTAATTAACATAATTAAAGAAAAAACAAAAGCTCACTTGCGATGGAAAACATACGGGAACAGATTAGATTACGACGAATTTTCTAAATTAAGATCAAGAGAGAATCGCGTACAAAATGAATGTTTCAAAAGGTTCAAGTCGAATTGTGAAAATAATATTAAGAAGGACCCAAAAGCATTTTGGTCGTTCGTGAAAGCTGTGCGTGGTGGATCGGCGTATCCTAAGAAGGTGCATTTGGAAAATGTGGAATATACTGATGGGAATGATATATGTTTTGCCTTTAATAAATTTTTTCAAAGTGTTTTTGGTGATCCTTGTAATAACTATACGCCTATAAAAGAACATCCGCTATGTACTAACACAGTATCGAATTTACAAACATCTGTATTAATTGTGGAGAAAATGTTAAAATCACTGGATATAAATAAAGGCGCTGGCAGTGACGGGTTACCAGCTATATTTTGGTCTAAATGCGCTATATCATTGGCCCTTCCATTAACTATAGTGTTTAATCGCTCCTTGCGCGAGGGTATCTTCCCACACAAATGGAAATCAGCTCACGTAGTGCCTGTACATAAGAAAGGGTCGCGTACAGACGTTAGAAACTACAGAGGTATCTCTATTCTAAGTACTGCTGCTAAATTACTAGAAAGAATTGTATACGACGAAATATACTCTACACTATCTAACTCCATTCCCGAACAACAACACGGTTTTCTAAAAGGACGTTCCACCACTACTAATTTGGCATGCTTCTCGAGTTTTATTTTGGAAAATATGGAAAGGGGGGGGCAGGTTGACGTGGTTTACACCGATTTTGAGAAAGCCTTTGATCGTGTGGATCACGTGGTCCTGCTAAACAAGTTACAAGTGCTTGGTATCCATGGGGATTTACTCCGATGGATTGAATCATACCTCACTAATCGTTCTCAGGCGGTGGTCATGGGTGGTTATCGATCGGACTACATTACTATACCTTCAGGGGTTCCACAGGGGTCCCATTTGGGTCCACTATTTTATAATGCCTACCTGTTTGATATCGGCTCATCCCTTAAGCATTCTCAATATATCATGTATGCGGATGATAAAAAGATTTTTTGTAAAATAAGCTCTGTTCAGGACTGTTTGCGCTTACAAGGAGATTTGGACAACCTATTTGAATATTATAATAAAAATAATATAACGGTTAACGCTAGTAAATGCGAATGCATCACTTTTACGCGGAAGTCAAAACCCATTCTTCATGATTATCATTTCAATGGAGACCGAGTAAACAGGAAACAAAGTTTGAGGGACTTAGGTGTATATTTCGATCAAAAAATGTTACTTTCATATCACGTTGAAAATACAATTAATAAGGCATATAGGAATTTGGGTTTTGTTCTTCGAGTGTGTAGGCCATTCACTAATGTTTCAGTAATTAAGCTCGTTTATTTTGCTTATGTGAGAAGTATACTAGAGTACTGTAGCCCCATATGGTCACCCCAATACGTAACATACATAAGCCGTTTGGAGCGAATTCAAAAAATTTTTGTTAATCACCTTAACTTTCGCTGTCGCAAAGCAATTGATAATTATCATGATAGTTGCAAGGAGCACGGTCTCCTATCTTTGGAGCAGAGGCGTATAGTATTGGATATGGGTCTGCTTCACGATATTATAAACAGTAGAGTTGACTGTCCGCTCCTTGTATCTAAAATATTATTTCGTACTCCTAGACGTCGTACGCGCAATACTTCACTTTTACAAGTCCCACAATGCCACACTAACTATTTTCGAAATTCGGTTATCTTACGACTTATCCGTACGTATAACGCACATTTTCGTAGCATCGATCTTTTTTTAAATACAAAACGCACATTTAAAAAAGAGGTTGAAAAGGTACTTCAAGAAATTTAATAATTTAGTTTTTCTTTTTTCTTTATGTAATAATGTTTGCAAAATAGACAAAGGGCAAATACAATATGTTGTACTATAACTGTTTGATTTAATTTTGTTTAAGGGTTTAATTTTCTGGTAACAATACTGTTATATTATATTACTTACCAACGACATAAAGTATTACTGTTAATTTAAGGGAAACCTATTATTGGCTATACTAACTAACATGTACCTAATGTTAAGTAATTTTGTTAATACGCTGTTGGTTTTCTTAATAAAGTAAAATAAAAAATAAAAATAAAACTGTAATTTTCCAAAGTTTTGGCTACATTAAGGCCTAGAATTCACATAGGTAGGTATCTTAATTATCTAGCTAGGCCCTAGATAATTAATAAAGATATGTGAATCTGTTTGATTAGTATCACTATGAGTTTGAAAAAAGTTAAAGGAATAGTTTTACTTTTAGTATTTTACTTATGTAAAATTATATAGGCACAGGAATCATTACCAACGTTTTTTACCCTGTGATGGGTAATACTTACTTAGTTATACAAAGGTATGTTATCAAACGATTTAATGTGATAAATAAAGAGATTAAGGAGTGGTAAGTTTCCAAATCCCATGATTTGGATACTTACCACTCCTTAATAATAATAAAGTTTCCATATACTTAGCAAGTTTAAAGGGTAAGTTGCTCTAGTTTTCCCTTGAACAGTAGATAAACAGGGACAAGTATTGTTTACTGACACCCGACCCTTGACAGTGGAAAACTGGCAAGGAAAAGGTGTTGGTTGGTGCAATGAACAAAAGGGAGCGTTATTTGAATTTGTTCATAAACAACAAAACAAAAAGTTCTTCCAATTTTCCATTGAACAGTAGATAAACAGGGCGACAAGTATTGTTTACTGAGAGTACCCTTGACAGTGAAAAACTGACAAAGGAAAGGTGTTGGCTGGTTCAATGAACAAAAGGGAGCGCTATTTTAATTTTGTTCATAAACAACAAAACCAAGAGTTGTTACAGTTTTCCCTTAGATAGTGCATAAACAGGGCGACAAATATTGTTTACTGACAGCCAATCCTTGACAGTGGAAAACTGGCAAGGAATAGGTGTTGGTTGATGCAATGAACAAAAGGGAGCGCTAGTTAAATTTTGTTCATAAACAACAAAAACATTTGTGCTCGATACGAATTCGATATTGTTTTTCGTGCTAAACACATGCTGGCATACCTCATTTCAAATTCATCTTGTCTTAATACGTGATAGTCACAGTTCAAAGGGGTGAAATAATGCTTCCGCGGAATCTTACGACTAAGTAGGTAACTTGACAAGCTTATAACGGCTTCTTCTCGGAAGGAAACCCTAGGAATGACGCGGTGACGTTGAAGGTTTTTTTGCATCGTATAACTCTTGTTAGCTGTTACCACAGTCGTATTAATAATCCAATGAACGACTTTATCAGTGAAGCTCATGATAGTAGGAGATTGTTAGACCATTGTGTAGTCACACAATCGGCATGGAAGACGGTTTCGAATGTTTATATTGATTATGGTGTCTTCTGGTCTGACCATTTCCCCCTCATAGTTAATGTAAATTTAGAATTTGTAAGAACTAAAGTGCCCACGAATATACCTAGCTTGAAAAGTAACATACTATGGGGAACGAGACAACAATCTCAAATTAAAGAATACTCAGAAATCTGTAACAATAAACTAAGAGATATTCAGTTTCCTGATGAATTTAGACTATGTGCTGATAATTTTTGTAAAGATCCTCAGCACAAAAAGTCCTTAGATAAGCTATATTGCAATATTGTAAATAATTTGTGTAAAGCAGCTGAACGAACACGGAGGGGTTTGACCACTCAGAATAAGAAAAAGCGTGTAGGGTGGAACAAACACGTCAGTAGCGCACATAGGGAGGCCAGGTTGAAATTCCAAGTATGGTTAGAATATAACAAACCTATGAATGGACCTATTTACAATGATATGGCAGAAAGTAGAAAATGTTTTTAAATCAAAATTACGTTGGTGTCAAAATAATGAAGACAAAATTAAAATGGATATTATAGCCTCACTGCAAGCAGAACATAATTTTGGGAAATTTTGGAAGGAAACAAACAAATTAAATTTGAAGCCAGGCCTACCTATGAGCGTTGATGGTGTGAATGACCCGAAAAACATAGCCAATATGTTCAAGGAACATTTTAGTGTAGAATCCCCTCTCAGTTCCTCTTCGGCGCAGGCGCACTATGTTGAACCGGACCAGGATATACAGCCAACTAGATTTACCTCCAATAGGGTCGAAGAAATCATTAAAAGAATGACTAGGGGTAAATCTCCAGGGCACGACGGTCTCAGCATAGAGCACCTGCAACATGCTGGTGTTCACTTGCCCCGAGTCCTCTCCATGTTTTATTCATTGTGTGTAAGTCACTCACACTTGCCTAGTGATATGATAAAAACGGTAGTGGTACCTATAGCGAAGAATAGAACAGGAGACATTGCAGACAGGAACAATTACAGGCCAATATCATTAGCAACGGTGATTGCAAAGGTCTTCGACAGGCTCCTAAGCGACGAACTGGATAAATGTCTTTTGCTCCATGACGCCCAGTTTGGTTTCCGGACTGGGTTATCAACTGAAAGTGCCATACTAGGATTAAAACACACAGGTACTACACTGATCGCAAAACGCCTGTGTATGATTGCTTTTTTAAGGTCAAACCGCACTACAGCGGAGCGGCGCGGCGCGGCGCGGCGCGGCCAAATATTATTTCTATTGATTGCAATGATGCAAACCGCACTATAGCGGAGAGGCGCGGCGCGGCGCGGCGCGTACCGGCGCGGCGCGTACCGGCGCGGCGCTGCAGTTTTGGGTGCAAAAGAATATTTTGCCGAATATTCTTCATAATCGAGCTTCAGTCTATAGAGGGTATTTGGAAATATCTATTTCTATTGATATTTTAGTGTACAAATTTTGATTAAATTACAAAGTGGTATTTTACGTGATCATTTCATGAATCATCATAATCATAACTCATCACAAATAAGTAAATAAAAAATATGAGGATGTGTTGCTAAATCGTTCCTTGGAAATTCGTTCTAGGGAACGCGTGACCGAGCGTTCCCTTTTCGTTCGTGCGTCCAACTTCAATGAAATCTTGCCACGTCTGGCAATTTGAGCCGCGCCGCGCCGCTCCGCTGCCGCGATAGTGCGTTTAGGAGAGGCCGCGCCGCTCCGCTGCAGTGCTGCGCCGCGCAGCGCCGCTCCGCTGTAGTGCGGTTTGACCGACCTGTCGAGGGCGTTTGATCTAGTCTCATACGAGATTCTTTGGAAAAAACTTGCAGAATGTAACTTACCACCTGATCTCCTGGCTATCTTTCGCTATTGGTACAAATATCAAACCAACCATGTAAAATGGGCAAACGAGTTTTCAGAGCCTTATACCTAAGTTAAAATGCGGTGTACGGCAAGGTGGGCTTAGCTCACCTCACTTGTTCAATTTGTACATAGACGAACTGATCGTGAGACTCGGCAGCACTCAGGTCGGTTGTCATATAGATGGAAAGTGTGTTAACAACCTAAGTTATGCAGACGACATGGTGCTGCTGAGTCCCTCGGTCAGTGCGCTTAGAAAACTTTTAGCTATATGTGAGGACTACGCCACCACACACGGGCTTATTTATAATGTGGGAAAAAGCGAGTTTATGTTATTTAAAGCGGGAAACAAGAGCCCGAGCTTCATACCACCAATTAAGCTGTTTAACACCGCTCTGGCGAGGGTAGGTAAAATATCTACTTAAAGTAGGTACTCGTATAGTATTCTGATTCTTATACGAAAACGTGGGACTTAATTTAGGCTTGGCTTAAAACGAATGCCTTAATTACAGCAAACTAAAGTAAAAAAGTTTAGTTTGCTGAAATTAAGACAATGTAGTATCCTGGCCACGCTTTACGGCCCGGCCACAGCCCGCCAAAGCATGCGAATTCGGTAATCACTGCGCGGTCGTAACGACGAGATGAGAGGCCACCATCGAGATAGCGTGCAGTGATTATTGAATTCGCTTGCCGCGCCGCCTGCCGCGGCTGGCTGTGGCCGAGCCGTTAGAAGTGAGTTCTTTTAAAATAATTTATTTTATCCAAATTTTCTCGCCGCTCACCTCTCATGGTTTAAGACAGACAGCAAGCGTCCGTATCGTGTGACAAACGGTACACATGCCTACGCAGAATCGTGATCGATGACCGCCATGTCAGTTCACAGGCGATATACCAAATATGTAGCTTGCATGGAGTGTGTCGTGTGAAACATCATCTAGGCACTTGTAACGGAAGAAGCAATGCAATATGAACATTCTGTAAATACCGTAGAAATATAATTGAATGTTTAAAAACTATTAACTAAATTGGGTGTCCTTGTATCCATGGTGGATAGGGTACCACGCATACAACTCCATAAAATGTTTATACCTCATACTGAAAACCACTAACTACCTACTTCAATTTAAGTAAACATATCTTTTCTTTTTCCTTATTTATACGAAGTTATAAGAAATTGGACAGTAATTACAGATATTTATTTAAAGAAACTACATAAATCAATTTACAGCATTTATTTAAAATGTGTAAATCAGTTAAATTCACAGAAACATCTGTTACTAGGTCTTTTGTTTTGGAACTTACGACGCATGCGCACAATATTATTACAAGTGTATTGCACGTAATGTGTAGCTAAAATAAGACGAAAATAATGTTTACTTTACTGTGTATTGAAGTTAAAATTATGTTTGAAACAAACTGATGAGTTCCCGTGAGAAAAGAAAAAAATGTAGTGAAGTTAAAATTATGTTTGAAACAAACTGATAAGTTCCCGTGAGAAAAGAAAAAAAAAACCAAATTAAGATAGTAAAATATGAATAAGTGTTGATAAGTTATATTATAAAGAAGTTTATTTATAGATAAAATGCTGAAAATAGTAATAGGAAGATTATTATTTTCAGCATTTCCTATTATAATACTTGGATTAATTGGTAAAATTGTTTTTTCCAACACAATGCAAACAAACTCGATTAGATTTAATTGAATAAATGCAACATGATTTGCATGTTATTGTTAATCGAATAAGCGATTGCAATCATTCAATGAATTTAGCTTATATACAATTTGTGCTTTTAAAGGATTTTAGGCCAATTTTTTTGGGATTGATTGAGATTTTCACGCTATAACTTAGTAGGTATACATATAGAAATTAAATGTTATTTTGTATTAAAAGACAAATAAGTTCTGACACTTTTAATGAATAGAGTTAAGTAAATACTTTATTTTCTACGCTCGCTGTCATTGTTATTATCTGTCTTAAGATGAAAATTCTATTTTTTCGGGCATCCAAAATCATTCCTATTGGTGGTAGAGACATCATCAATATTTATTACATTACTTACCTAGTCTGTTCTAGTTAATGTTTTTTTCACTGAAAAGTATTTTGAATAAGAATACAGTCTTTTTGCATTTATTGTTAGCTGCACATTCGTTTTCTTTTTCCCATTTTATACGAATGCTCGTGATGCAATGCGATATGAAATTGTGTGTCCATTTCCATTGCGACGTTTCCGAGTGATGTCATAAGCGTAGGTAATCTTTCATTACTTCCTATTGATTAGAAAGTATAACGATATAACAGGCTTCTCCAGTAATATTATCATATTTGTCCTCCCACGTAAGCATGAAATCGATTGTTGATGCATTATAAGTTGTGGTTCACAGCTGCACAACAAGTTTATTATTATTGTCATGATCAAATTACTTAATAACAATGTCATGCTACCATCAATCAATACTAAAATAAAAATTATTGCGATACTGAATCATGATGCGATAGTTTTGCGAGATAATATTGATTGATAATTACACCATTTCAAATCCGAGGTAAATTTTCTAGTTCCTATGGACGTATTTCGTAATGTTCGTATGGAGTTGGACATTCGAAATGAGTTTCATATTTTAAATGGAGACTTTGCAAACAAATGTAAATAAATCCAATACAAAATTGCTGGTAATGTAGATTAGAGCAGATATTGGCTTTTCTTTTGGAACATTTTGTACTTACTAGCGGAAATTCAATTTTCCGCTCACATAAATGCATTTAATAATAATAATAAATAATTTCTTGAATTAATACCTACCATTTTTTGTGACAGTGTTCTCTGAAACCATAAACCTAGTAAAAGTGCTAGAAGTGACCACTTTGAACTTCTATAACTAAACGCCTTAACTAGACTTCCGTGACATTTCGAGACAATTCTTTACCCCGTTTTGTTTAATATTCTTACAAAACGATGCTTCAATGTTACCATTACTTCATCTTTAAGAAATGATAACAATTCATTGATTATTGATGCTTTATTTAAGTTATCGACCTGAATGCAATAATAACTCAATAAGGAGAGCAAAAAATCACGTTTAGTATAACGAACTAATTGTATTTGCTAGACTAGAATTAATCATCTCGTAATAATTGCTTTCGTTAAAATATTACTAAATGAATTTACAACACTAATAAATTGAATTGAACCTAGATGTTGAGGGTTAATTAAATTATAGCTGTTAGTTATAGACTGTGTCCAAGAAAATTATGTAAAAATTGTGTCATAATAATTCAAGTAGCTTTTGCTATACATTTTCAAATTTTGTTATTATACAGGGTACTTGGTAATATGTAATAGGGTTATAAAACAGAATATGGTAGATAGATAGGGCACCATGCATACAACTCCGGAAAAATATGAAAAACTGAAAAACTCAATTTTTGAAAAAAAAAATGTGTTTATCGAGAACAAAAGTATTTTTGCGTCTAGGGTTGTTACTTTGCAATTTTATATAAAAAATAGATAATCTATGATCTATCTTTTATGACTTTTAATTAATTGTATAACATCACACTTATTTCATTTGATTTTTTTTATCTAAGAACTTAAACTGACGTACAAATAAACGAGAAAGTTTATGTCTAGAATCAAACCAACGTACCTAAAATACCTAGGTTGAATACCAGCAAGGTATGCAACCTCCGTGCAATGCAAACAAACATTTCTTTTTAAATAATTACGATCGTCTTTTGTTTAGAGACGCTCTTTGCACTCCGAACCAGACACTAAAATGTAAATATACATGTTTATAAGTTTTCATTTGACAATATATATTTTTAGCCCAAGTTGATGTGTTTTTATCCATTAAATCAACGTATCATCGAGTACGTCTTAGATTATACAGTTAATAACTAGTTTAAGTAAAAATATTGTTTAGCATCCTTACGTTTTTAACGTCTCAAAACATCATTATTATCAATCAAACTTTATGGTTATCCTAAGTAATTAAAAACTTATTCTTCGTTTATTATGGCAGAAAGAGTTTTAGCAGGAAAATAAGTTTGTTGCTTAAGTAATTTTAACAATTATTTCTCTTTAAAAAAGTAAATTACGAAATTTACTTGACTGACGCTTGTGATCTAACAACACTGACTAGTAGGTAATTGAAAAATAACAAGAGCAGTATTGGTAACTCCTTTTGCTATCATTTACGAAACTTTGCCTAGAAATACCTACCTATGAATTACTTTTTTATTTTATTTCTGAATTTCTTTTTATGTTTTTGAACAAAAATCAATGATTGACATGCCAATTACAACAAAGTGACAAACTTCTAAACTGTTTATATATTTTTAGACGTGACTGTCTTGTACATAAATTATATTAAAAATTCTTTGAATTCAATATTTACTCTTAGTTGGTTGGTACAGTCAGCATTCAGCACGTTGAGTTTTATACCAAACTGTCAAAATTCTCAAATTGAGTTTGAGAACCAACAATTGTTTGACATAACAATGTTGACCCAAAGGTGCTATACCTAAGTATTATATTATCAGCTGTGTGGAGAAAGACCATAGCATTTTATTATTATTATAAGGTATTTAAGTGTTAAAACACTTATTATTAAACCTTATTGAATGTACTACTTCAATCAAATTAGTGAGTGCAATTAAGTTCATCCGACAACTGCATTTTTTAATGTTACGTTCATTCGAATTGGAAAGTACGAGTTTAAGAAGACTTTTTCCTCCCACTTTATAATGATCAAGGTTAATTGAACAGAAACGCAAAAAAGAAAAATTTAAAACTGTCCGCCTCATTACCGTTTTAAAAGCAAATGTCGTTTTGAAATAGGAATCTTTTGAACATTATCGCCTCTTTCCAGCTCGTTTCATAACAAAAGAGGTTTACTGTTCGCTGATCATCCATCACCAATATGAAACAATATCTGCACATTCACTTAACGTGGTTAACCCACTTTCTATTATATTCACGGACATACATAAAAAATATCGGTTGAAAAGTGTTAACTAAAAAACTTTAGTGGGGCCTCGCGTGAGTGTTTGTCATATTTAGTAATAGCTCCAAAAAGTTTTCAATTAAAAATAAGGCTGCAGTTAGAAGGTTAATTACGTTTTTAAATTTTCACCTGCAGTTTTTTATGGATCAACAATAAAATGGCGATTGATTTTAAAGTTGCGTGGAAATAGGTTTTTGTAATTTTATTGTAAGTATGTATATAACCAGGGCTCTATCACTCCGCGCGTAGGTATGAGAAAAGCACCTAGCGCTTGGCGTCCTCTGCGTGGACAAGATCGGCAGGGTTGTCCGTCGCATCCTCGGAATATCTGTAGCGCGTTTTCACACAGTCATAAGATTCCCACGCTTTCATTGCCGCAAGCTGCAACCCTAACGTAGGTCCGAAAAGATAGGATATATGCGATAGAAAGAGATGCAGCGTCTAGGTGAATATAGCCGTTCGTAATTAGCGCCGTACAAGCTGAAGTCCACTTTATTATGTTGATGTTAGAGTTGCTATTTATTTAAATGGTTCAGTGGAGTGCATCTTCTGTACTTGTACTATTATTTATTCTGTGATATAACCTTAATGAAGTTCTACTATTTAATTAAAAGTTATAGAAATATTTCATATTAGTGTTCAATAAAAAATAATACCTTATGCTTTTATATTCTTTTAAACGTTTTCCTTGAATTTGTAAAAAAAATATGACCTGCTTCGTCTAAAGGTGAGTCCTGATTGTAAAACAAACATCGTTTTAGTTCAAATGTGACAAGAGTCAAATAACTTTTTTAGTCTTGTATTTAATTTTTTGTCATGTTACTTGCTATCAAGTTTTTGACAAATATTTACAGTACTGCTTTGCTAAACGAGATTCAAGTAGTTACTGTATACCGTTACACAAACTTCCTTATTTAGGAGTTGTTTGTTAATCTTGATTCTAATGTGCTTCATTTTAAAACAGCTATTCTCGCCCACGGTTGTAACAGATAACTAAATGTGTCTATTATAATCGTTTAAATGTATTAACCACTAGTTTCTGAGGTACTTTATCAGAGGGGTCCTCATTACCTGGTTTTAAGTTAATTTTATTACTTTAAACGAGATAATATAGACCCCTTCGATAAAGCTAAACCTGCGATAAATCACCGATAAGCACCTGAAACCGGGGGTGACTGGGTAACTCTAACCGAACTGGCAAGAATAGATTTAAAAAAATATTTGTTTTTAAATTCATTATCATTTTATAACGGCAATATCAAGCTATACGTTTAGTAAGACACATTTTACCTTTAAATAAAAAGTAAGTTAACACCTAGTATAACCAAAATTATGACGCTTTTAGATGTCAAACGTAAGGAAGGATATTTTTGGTTAAACCAGATGTAAACTTGACATTTCAGCATAGGCGTATCTAGAGATAATTTCTAGGGGGGCCTGGCCTACAGTTACGGGGCATAAAGCCTGGGAGAGGGGGAGGTGGGGAGGGAGTGCTAGAGCCACGTAAGAGTTTTGAAACTCAATAGAAACTAGGAATTCTGGGGTAGGCGCGGCCCACCCGGCTCACCCCCTTCCTACGCCAATGACTTTCAGACATTTTAATGTTCCCACTGCTGGGGTATAGGCCTTCCTTATGGGTAGATAAGGAAGATGAGCCATAACCTTAACAACAAATATTAAAAACCCGAATAAAATGAATACCTATTGAAGTGGGCGTCTGTTACAACAAACGTGATTGTTTTGCCGTTTTTTGGTACGGAACTCTTCGGGCGCGAGTCCGACTCGCACTTGGCCGGTTTTTTTCCTTCTTCCAGCGCGCGTCGTTTGCCTTTCAATCTTGCCCATCATTATTAACTAGAGAAGCTTTTTCTATAAATGTTCAGCTTCAAAAATGTAATCTAATAAGGTACTTATTCAAAGTCTAAACCAGACATTCGAGACGAAAAGCACAAGTGAAATTATTATTTATTACCGTCTCATTTATGATGAGAACCGACAGACCGAGACAGCCGTAGCCGGTACATACTTAAGTAACGAACTGTGACCTCCTCAAAGAAAAACATAATTAAAAAACTAATGAAAGAGGTTTATAGGGTTTTTGACAGGTTTTTGTTGACATTACTAAAATGCGAACAAATAACAAAACGAATGCGTAATTACAGGGCATTTATCAGAGTAAATTAAGAAAGCCTTTAGGCGCATAATATCAGAAACGCAAAATAGCCGATTCGCAAAATATGAGATTCTTATAATAAAAGATTCTCAAAATAGCCAAAGTACAGTCGATGACAAAGAAACTAATAGGTCATTTATAAGTATTTTATTTTGTCATATGTGGGTGTTTGGTAATAAGTAAGTGTAACTAGAAGTACCAGGACTACATAGTTACAAAGGAGGTACTTGATATCTTCTTCTATTTAAAATCAGGTACATAAGTATGTTGAAAATATTTTGATATTTTCGTTATTAATTTTTGTATGAAACAGCTGATTTTTTTTTCGCGATTTCAGATTTGGTTCCATAGTAAAAGCACAGAATAACTAATGTAAAAGTTGTTCAGTTTGATGGTCCCTATCTACCATATTCGGATTTATAAGGCTATTAGTATTGTATTGTTTTAAGTTAATTAATTTAATAGAAAAAATACTAGAAAAAATCGACTCACCCGTAGCAGCAATCCCGTCTGAGCTGCTACGGGTGAATCGATTTTTTCTTGTATTTTTTATGTTAAATTAACTATCCAATTAAAAAATTAAATTAAATCAAATATTTTCAACATACTTATGTACCTGAATTTAAACTAAGATATCAAGTACCTCCTTTGTAACTATGTAGTCCTGGTACTTCTAGTTAGACTTTATTTTATTATTTTCAATATATTCCAACATCAGATAATATAGGTAGTCACCTAAAAAATTTGATCTTTATTTTAGCTTCGTTAGAAACACGAGGCGATCCATATGGTATCGCAAATTTCTATGGAACTAAAAATTTTTTTAGTTAATTTTGCGTTTTTGATTTCCTAACATTTTTGCCCGTATATGTACAATTTTGGCTATTTTGAGAATCTGTTATTATAAGAATCTCATATTATGCGAATCGGCTATTTTGCGTTTCTGATATTATGCGCCTAAGGGGATTTCAGGACTTTCAAGAGGTGTAGATTTCAAGAGACAGATACCAAGATGTATAAAAAAATTGCACCAGAGATGATGGAAAACAACGTAATTGAGACGTACTTATAGTTTTTATTACTTTGATCCATGAGCCATCAATCTAAAACACGGACTAAAGCTTTGGTTGAACTTAAGTTATTGGTGGCATATTAAAACTTTCTTAGATAATAACATAAACAAAGGAAACCGCGGGGGGCAGTGCCATAAAATTGAATACTTATAAAGCCAAAACATTCAATAGATTTTCTATTGCATCTTGGATTTTCCACTATTATTATTATAGTCAATAAAGTCATGGTTAGTAATAAGCAATATTTGATTATGGGTTATTACTCAGTAGAGCGTGAACATCAACCTGCTGGGTTTCGAACGGGTGACCCTAATTTTCTCTCACGGCGCGCCGCCGAGAATTTGGTAATCTATATTTTATCTTTGCCAGTTTAGCACGAGTTTGGTAAGTAGGTACTTATTATTATACCTATATAGGTACCTACATTAAGAGTAAAATAACTTAATATAAGAGTTTGGATTTTATCATTAACCAGTGTACCAGTATGTAAAAATTATGAAATCAACTTAGGAAATCAAAATTCCTACTTTTAGTTAGGTACCACAAAAAAGAGGTGTTTATTTGACGTAAGGATGAAAAAAAGTAGACTAGGAATTCTTTTATCTTACCTATCTGATACCTACGTAAAATCTCTTAAGTTTAAAAAAAAACAGAATATAGTTACTTCTAGGTATATAGTAATTGATTGGAACCTTTTTGTTTATTTTTTTTACCGATATCCAGACAAAACAACTTTCGAATTTAACTAATCATAGCGCGATTGTTTGAATTATGATTTCACCTTGTATAGAAATTATCCTATAATAAAAAAGTAGTACAGTCGTGATGAACTTGTGTTACAATCGATCAACTAAAGAAACGTGGCAAAAACTAATAGTGATTTGTAAACAATCGGGTTCGTGGTACAAAAAGAGTAATATTGATTAGAATAAAAATAATACCAAAAAAACTTAGTTGTGTATTGGATTGTGTGTTTATGTGTACCATATTAACTTTAAATTTTGAAATAGAGTAGGCTGTTTTCTTAAAATTCATGATTTTTTTTATATTATGAACTTAACTTTATCGGAGAGGTCTACATTATCTGGTTTAAAGTTAACTTTATTACTTTGAACCAGATAATGTTGACCCCTCCGATTAAATTTAAACCTCCGATAAAATTCCTCGGAAACCGGGCGGAGAGTTTCCAGTAAACTTGGAAATTGACGGATATTTATTAGTATCATTATAGGTATTTATTGTTTACAAACATAAATACTTGTTATTATGTCAGCTAGTATGAAATCACGAGAAGATATCTTCACATGAGGATACCTACATGAAAATAATATATCATAAGTATTTGTTAATTTACATAGGTACTTAATCAAGTATTTGATTGAATCAGGCGTCATTTGGCGGAAGTCCCAAACCATTGTGAAAAAATAAATATATGTAGCTTACTTCCGCAAAAAAAGAAAAAAAAAGAATAAAGATTGTTTTTGCGGAAGTAAGCTACTTGCATAATATTTCTTTTTTCACATACTTAATAAATGGTAAATATTGAAGATAAGCTGTCACCTGGTCTTCGTTTATGTTCCTGGTTGAGGAATTAAAATATTTCGTGGAGAAAAATAAGTTAATGGAAATGCATGCAAACAACATGTATGAATGAAGGCTTTCTATGCGCATAACGTTGGTAATTCAAATTGTATTTTACACCACAGAATAAATAATAGTACAAATGTTACATGTTATAAAAATGAAATAACTATTACATGCATTGAAATTGACTGTTTACTTTAAGAAGACGTATAATTCCGCCATAAATACAAACAAAACATTAAGTTTCACTAACAGTGGTGGTCGTAAAGAGTAATTAAACAAAAGAGTTGTGTTGTTACGAAAGAAGCACTTAAACAGACGTATTTTTTCTCATAAACAAGCCATTTGGCGAACGAAAAAGAAAAGAAAACAGAGCACAAAATACATCAAAACTTACCGCACGTTAATGGCACTCCATTATTCTTAACCCCACAGTATCACGTCACAGTAGTAAAACTAATTCTTATCGACCGAAAACGATAACTAACTTTTTTCTGTATTAAAATGCGATTTTACCGCGTATTATTTAAAATGGCCGACGCGCGCGCGTTCTCTTCATGTTAGAACGCAAATGACTGCGGACGCCGTCGCCGGCGACGAAGCACCACAATCACCGTGACGTCAACATAAATGAAATTAAAAATGGAAAAAAAATCTGAAGAAGCTCTAATAGACGGTGAATCTATAGTATTATTGGTATGCTGACAGATGCAGGTGAAAGTAAGAGAACTGTTAATCTCGGATTTGAAAGTGCAAGTTCTTTCGACGTTTGCTTGCAATCGATACTGTTCAGGTCACCTCTTTTTGCAGAAATAGTTGCTATCGGTTTCCTAGTTTTTCGCAAGTCGGCATTAATTTTAAAGTCGCACTTTTCTATTGTCACAAGATTGCATAACGGACATTCACGTTCATAAGGCGAGCTTGCTAGAGTTATTAAAGATTTGCATCAGTTTTTTCCTAGACTTTTGCCACAGATTGTTATCGTAAGGTTTCTTGTGTAAGAAGGTATGTTGCTGGCGTAAGATTTGATGGCTTGTGGTTAACAGAGTAGATAACAAAGCATGCAACAAATTACCTCTAACAATAGAGAGCTATAGAGAAGAAATGTATTGAAAGTAATTACACCTGCAATTAATTTGAAATAGGTACTAGCGAATGTTAACATTAAGAGATTTTCAAACCATTTTCCTTGTTGACGTTGATATTAAGAAGTATTAAAAATTATTTTAATTAAACGTTACTATATTTTAATATTAATTAAACAACTCTAAAATTTAAATACAAACGATGCATTTACAAACAAAAGGTAGGTATTTTCCTAGCACAAAGCAAATGTTGACAAACACTTCTAAATAAGATTTAAGTTAAAGATTTTTGGCAAACTATTTCAAAGAAATGTTAATTTTTTTTCATACTATTCAAATAATCTTGGGTAAGTAGTTGTATTTTAAAGGAATCATAGTTTTTGCCGATGCGTTCTTCCATCCAAAGGATTATTCAAATATTCATTTCACTCACATCACGTTTTGTAGAGAAATTATAAATCATTGTCCAAAGAACAATGATACAATGCAATTAATCTGACAATGTTAACGAGGTGTGACGTCATCTTAATAACCAATGAAGTTGTATAGTATTAATCTATCATTGGTTATTAGGATGACATACACTGTAATCTGTATACAGTTATTTTTGCAAGATGACGTCACACCTCGAATACAACTACATAGCCAACGTGCTTACTTATATCAGGTTATCTTTGATTATTAACAGAATAGTGTTAATTGTGATAAACGTGAATGCATACAATCACCAAAACGTGGACATTGTATAAAGATAGAGCATTTTTTCTGGGAATGACTATGATAGTATTTTTGTTTGAAACATTTTTTTATAAGTATCAGTTAAATGGCGAAATCCACGTTCACTTATTGATAAGAGGTATCCTTAGCTACAGTAGAAGCTTGGTAGTGTCGGCTGAGGCGGTTAAGTATCTTTCGCTAGGATCGGTAAACGGATGGGTGACCAAAATTTATTATCTTGAACTGCCCCGTGCTTTGAAATACGTTGGTCTCGGCTGCATTAATTTGCAAGTTGCTTGATTGACCCATCCTCCTAATCCAGGCATGTCAAACTCAAAATCATTGGTGGGCCAAATGCATATAGACCGTTAGTATCAGTGGGCCACAAAACCTATGGAGAAAATTAAAACTCTTTACCTTACATAGGTACAGTGCTACTTTTTAAATACTTATAAATATTAATATTGAGACAAGCTCCCGGTCCGCATCGGAGGCTGTTCGTAAAATTGGATCGGGCCGCAGGCAAACATGTAATGGCCCCGCGGGCCGCAAGTTTGACATGTGACATGCATGCCTGACCTAATCCATCTATAGGTCTGTACCCGATAGTGGGGATATTAAAATTGTTGATGATGGTCCATTAGGCGTTCATCCATCCAAGAATATCGGTTCATATAATGTTTAAGAATAAGTATAGTTAAGCTAGCGTTTTTAAGTTTGGGACTAATTAACTACGTAAGATCAATCTCTGTATTGGATTTATGAGTTAAATCCTGAACAATCTTCATATGTGCTGAGAAACAAACATGTAGCTCTGACATATTGCATAAAAACAGTACGTAGGTAGAGTGTCATATTTCGTTTGAAAATCTATCTTATTTCCAACACGTTTCTGTCTACATTTGCAAACCAAATGGATCCTACGTGCTAATCGTCCATAATAGCATGTTGACGTATTATTATCGATAACTTCACTTTTGAAACATTTCTTATATTGAGCTACATCTTGTGACTATTCGTGCTAATCGCCTCACACCTATTATTAAGTCGGTAAAAACGAGTTACTATAGTTTCTCGTTTATGTTACTAATTATCGTAGATCTTTTGGCTCTATCATTTTATATTGTGGTTTTATATTGGGCATTTCATATTTGGGTGTGTTATAGTCAGGATTGAGTTTTTTAAAACGAAAATTTATATGACAAAGTTATATTTTATTGTTTAGGTTAAAGATTTCCTCGAATGTCCGCGCGGACGAGGCCGCGAGCCAGAATTTGAAAAAATCCTTTCTTACTTGATGCCTACACTTTTTAAGGTATCTGTGTGCAAAATTTCACGTCTCTAGGTTTAGTGGTTTGGGCTGTGCGTTGATATATCAGTAAGTCAGGAATTTGAATTTGATTACATAATAACCCGTAAAATTTAGTTTTTTATTTGTATGGAAAACTGCAAAGAGACAACCCTAGATTTCGATTATATGATGAAAATATCAGTTTTTTAAGTGACAGTTTTCAGGTTTGATAATGATTTTCCGGGGTTGTATGCATTGTACCCTATCTACCATATTTGGTTTTCTTTAGGGGTTTTTGTAACACGTTGTGTAGATCACTGTTACATTTTCGAGATTCAATAGTAACACAACACTATTATGTTACGTGTAAAATGTCTGTCTGGTACTAAAAAAATCACATTGTTCTCTCGACTTTTCCCGTCGTGTAACTATTAACATGCTATTAACTGTTTAATTGAAACTAATCGCCGGCAACGGAAGGTGCGCACGCGATGTATGCAGATCTATGCGTGATGAGGAGCGATGGTGGAAAATTCTATTAACTATTGGCTGCCTTGAGCTACAGCTCAGTAGGACAACAATAATCAAAAATCGAGTGCGAATCATTGGTTTTCACTCCCAGCACAAACATCAAATATTTTTGTAAGATTTCCAATCTTAGTTCCCTATCATGCTTTTTCCTTTAGGTGGCGATGTACTTCCGTTTAAAATTAATAAAAACAAAGTGACATTTGTACTCGTTACGAACTTTCGTGCTTTCGTGCTAATAATTGCATGAATCGAATGACGAATGTCGTCCGATTATCGCAATAATTTTTTCAGTTTGGTTGTTGCAGTCGCCGTTTTTTTTATGCCTACCTACGCATTAATTTACATTCAACTAGCTTCCGCCCGCGACTTCGTCCGCGTGGATATTTAGAAAATCCCCAAGGAAACCTTACTTTTTAGAAAATCCCTAGGGAAACTTTAATTGGGATAAAAAGTACCCTATGTTTTGATTCAGGCTATAAACTATATGTGTGCCAAATTTCATCCAAATCCGTTCAGCCGTTTTTGCTTGATTAAGTAACAAATATTTACTTTTATAAGTAGGTATGCGGATATGGATATAATGGATGTTTCAATTAATTTAGCTTTGCGAGCACAAAATACGACATAAACTATTGTCAGACTCCTATCGCGAGAAAGTAAAGTGTGCATTTCTAAGTGTTGTACTGACAAACAGAGCGACAAAATTTATCTACCATTTAATTAACAATGTTCCGTAAAAACCATGGAGCACATAGACGTTTCTCTTGTCAAGTTACTAGAGAATTTGTTAGTATAAGATGTGTGTTTTTAGTTCCGTCAGAATGATAACTTCTTAAAATAATTCGTCATAATTTTTCATTTCATTCATATATAAATTATTCTACATATAACTCTAAAATTACTATTTTTTGTCAAAATTAGAAGTAGGTACAGTCGAGTCCATTAATATGTTGGCATGTTTGACAATATATTGACTTTTATTACAAAGGCATAAAGGTTGACGAACTGTCAAAAGTGCCAACATATTAATGGACTCGACCGTACCTAATACACCGTCATTTTGTAGTCGTTTTAATTAACTTAAGGGAGTATTCTACTAATGGAACTAAACATTTTTGCCCAAGAAACATGTGTCGAAAAACGACAAAATTTTTTGACTTTCCCATACTAATAAAATGTTTTAGCTGTCTAGTTAGTATGGGAGACCCAAAATTTTTTGTCGTTTTTTGACCCATGTTTCTTGGGCAAAAATGTTTAGTTTCATTGGTACAACACACCCTTAAGTTAATTAAAACGACTACAAAATGACGGTGTATAATATCTTTATATTTACTTGACAAAACTTTAATCAGTCATAGTAAGTTCGTGCTATTGAGTCATCTTATCGTCATCAATAGTGACAGAAAAAAAAGATATTCAACTTTAATCTTAACAACTTTCAAGTCTTATTAATTACAGATGTAAATCGCTATTTATGTAATAATAGCCGAGTTCCGGATTTTTTTTCTGTTTATTACTGTTTACTGGCAAAGGAGAGCTTTGTTAACATGCTATCTGTCAATAAGATCGCAGTTATTAGGCAAGTAACATTGTTTGATTGAGTCCAAGGCAAAGGAGATTGCGATTAAAAATAGTTTAATTTTCTCAATGAAAATACATCGGATAACTTAGAGGGATGTTGATTCAAATAATATATTATAAGACATTTTCAATTCCCTAAAACGTTCACATTGGACCCATCGAAAAGGAGATAATTTTATGAAAAATTTAAATGCCAAATGTTATTGAGGCGATTCCCTGTCCGAGAGTGCACCCTCAGAGATTTTTATTTAATAAATTGTTAACAGAAAGTTTTATTAATAACACTTTTCGTGGATTTTTAGGGCTCATAGTCTTAGTATTTTTAGAAGGTATAAGGTAATATATATAAAAGGTAAGTAATACAATATATGTAAGTCTTAATGACATTCTTTTCTTTGTAAATTATTTGTTATGCCCAATCTCCTTTTAATTTCCCGGTACAAACTTTTCGGGTAATATTAAAATTATAATATTAAAATATAATTAATATATTACCTATATTAATTATATTTTAATAAAATTGTAACATTTTCGTTATTATATTTTGTATGAAACAGCTGATTTTTTTTCGCGATTTCAGTGTTGGACCGTAAAAGTTGGTTAGTTTGATGGTCCCTTTCTACCCTTGTTCCCCACGAAGGCGCACTAGTGGTAGTGTCGTCAGTATTTTTCCCTTTTTGGCTTTATAAGGCTATTTCCAAACACCCTATATTTATTATTACTCAAATGGAGTCTTTTCACTTGTACCAAACAGTTGCCAGTCGTTCTCATTAATCAGTACGTTCTAGCTAATCGTGTTTTATCTTTTCATGTTTCTGATTTGATTCCGCCGAGTTAAGACAGGGAGCGGACTTCTCCAGATTTACTTAGCGGAACTAAAGCCAAGTCAATATGTACAATAAACAAAGTCACGCAGAAAAGCTAACGTATTTTGCGATGTTTGTTTAGAACAAGCCTTTATTTCTTGGTATGATTTTACTTTATAAAGCTACTCGGACTTAATAAAAAAATAAAAAAAAGTATTCTTGTTTCACTAATACCATTCCTTATCGTGTATTAGAAAAACCCAAATAAATAAAATCGCAGCAGTAAGATTCTCTAATACGATTTATACAGAATCTAACTTATGTCATAATATACTTACGACTATGTGATATCACAAATAATAGATACGAGTCACTGATTCGCCGTACAGTTCCGGTTAAGAATAGGACTGTCCCATCTCATCCCCTGGGTATCGTAGAAGGCGATAGAGGGAAGTTTTTTAGGGACCCGGTACAGACCATCGCACAAAGGGTCACTCGAATGGCAGCGAGGAAACTGTCAACAACAGCATTCCCAAGGAGGGTTGGTGTCAGGCAGGCGGCCGATCGTAAAACTTTGCTAAAACCTAATGCAGTATGAATTACATGCTGCGCCGACCCCAATAGTGGTCGTTCTACGAGCTCAACATTTTATTTTGTGTAGAACACTATAAATAAATTAAGATAAGGGCAGGAGAATGATGATGAGATACGAGTCACTGATAAAGATAATTTATTTGCATTAAATATGGTACATTGAGATCTTAACATCCTAAACAAAGTTCCACATTATTTTGCCAAATTTAATGGCGTGCAAATGTATGTGAATTTTATTATTTCTTACATACAATTTTTACTGGTCAATAGATACAGAAGGGTTTAACCAGTAACTGCTAAATGACATCTGCCAGATAGACGTTTAATTTATCGAGGATGCGACTGTAAAATTGTATCATACAGAATGTAAAAGTAGTCCGATCCACACATTCTGTGTTGGTACCAAAACTGCAAAGGCGATAACATTATACACTACCAAGAATGGAAAATGTTACTGGGTCTGTTAAATCACATAATCCAATAGCTTATGGAACCACATGAACAACTGTGAACAAATTTTTGCGATATCTCATAAAACAGAAAAGTTATATTGACCAGAATACTGTTATTTTGTGTGACCAATGACGTCATTGGTCATACTGGTGAACCTTACGAGAACGTCGTACGTAATAAAGCACAAATTTCAGTGCGCTTGGCATTTCCTTCAAGCTCTTAAAACTTCGAAACTACTCGCTTGATGACATTTAGCTAAGGTTCAACTTTCCAGTGATTTAACAGACCCAGTAACGTTCTCCATTACATACACTTACATTTTCACCTGTCAATAAAAGTACTAATCTGCGAAATATAAAAATGATACAAACACCAATTAACCCTCCTTTACAGAAACTGTCAAATCCGAAAAAGAAAGTATGTTGTAACAACTTTTAATATAACACTGCATCAGATTGTTACCTCTGACAGCAACCAAAATGCACTGTCACTGATAAAGAGTTCCGGGTTAAAAATAAAATTAACTACTCGTGTATTTATATTCGAGTCGTCCGACTTTCTTGACTACAAAAAACTGATTCACATAGTACAGACACTTTTTTAAAAGTCATTCTAACACTTTCCTCGTTCGATGCAACTTAAATAAACAGATGTGAGTTAGCAATAGTTCAATCAATTAGTCAACGAATTTCGAATTTTCTATTCTTACACAAACGAGCTTGTTAAATTTATTTGGATGATATAACGTTTTTTTTAATTTTAGTGTGTTGGTTATGTTATGATCAGCAGCATATTTGCATAAGAAAGATTATCTAGATAGAAAGTATGGTACGGGTTAATAATGTGGTTACCAGCACGTTATTAACCATAAAGACCGTGACCGTACCTTGTATGGGGAGCATTAGTCTTTCACATTTTTATGTAACATCACGTTTACCTTTTTTAATTTTATTTCGACTTAGTAGTCGAGTAGTGATAATGGATTGGCTGTATCGGAATTTTTGACGTCGATTTTTAGTATAGCAAATAGAAAACCGAACGATTTCAGCAGTCTTATATGGATGATTGTGATTTCATCATTCGGTAACAGTAATGTTAAAAGGTGGTCACAGAAAATTACCGAAAAGTTTCCTTACCTATCTAAAAAGTCTACGAAATCAGTGGTGCTTGCTTTGATGGGTGAATTGCTTAAAAGTCTATGCCAGGCGTTATACCTACCTATTTGCTTGCTTTCTGAAAAGTTTTATGTTTTAATTTTTGTGTTGTTGTCATGTTCTGCCTTCATGTCCATATAGATTTTATCAAGCGTAATAACAAAAAAAACATGACTAGATAAAAAACATTAAATTATACACATTTTCTAAGTACGCTGAGCTTTCCTTGGCAATTTGATAAGTACTTAAACATCAAAATACTGTAATTCTACCCTATGACTGAGATAGTCCAAACTTTTTTAACCAGCTCATGTAAAAAAATTGAAAAAGAAAAAACGTGCAAGTAACCTTGAAGAGATCATTAATATAGAACCAGTTTGCTTTTTCACCTTTTTATACTCCAAGAAAGTAGCCTTGGCGCCATTTTTTTATGGTTTTCAATTATTTTTATTGTGGTTGGTAATTTGTAGATAATATTTTGTGGTTTTAACATTTTAAGATATATAAAACTGGTGAAATTGGTATCATTTAATAAGACCGATTTTATTGAGTCATCGCCAATATAATATATCGCTTCTCTATTGATATTCGATGTCATAATACCATTCCGAGAAACATTCGATTGTATTTTATTCACATTCTTTAAGAACGAAAACATTCGCACTTAATATATTTCTTCAAAAATATAGGTAAGTACAAGAACACAGCTTTTCTAGGAAAGGAAAAAATACTATGATTATAGCACATTACCTATACTTACCTATATTTTCGACGAATTATATGAAAGTTTCGTAATATATTATGTATATAAATAAAGAATGTGGTAAAAAAACTCGGAAAAACATTCTACAGGGCCAAATAAAGTCATCTCTTCGTCTTGACGACTTTTTAACGATACTTACTTAAGAACTGATATTAGCCAAGCGCAAGCCGGTCTCATGTTTTATTTACGATCCAAGGTGGCCATTAATCTTAGGTTTATCTTAGTTATCTAGTTTACTAATGAACCCGTATTATTCATAGGCGAGTGAAAATGTTTACAATTTAATGATGTCTAACGGTATTTTGACGTTTTTGTTGTAATTAGTATTAATTATTAAGTAATTGGTTAAGCTTTATGGATTTCCTTTAAGTTCGCGAGCTGTGTGGAAAGCATTGCAACAATATTGGTAGGTACACATACGTTAAGACAATTAATATAGGGTTAAGAAAGCTGAGGGCCTATTACAAAAATTCACAGATTTTACAGTCCCCGCAAGAATCGGCGGAGCATTGAAAATGAACACAAAAATTTACGAATAACCAAAATCAAATCAAATGCAAAGTCCTATTATATTTTTAAAGTTACCTAGGTAGTAAGTACCTATTTATTTTTACGATTGTGACACTCGGCTCCGCCTCGTGTCACAAAAGCGCCCGCTGATTGCCTCGACGCGACCGAAATAATTTTCGAATTTTCGAATTTCCAACGAATGCACTTCTCGTCCGCTTCTGCATCTTTTAACACTATTACCATGACGATCGGTCAATAATCATAGAAGCTACATCACTTTTTATGTACGGTAACAACCGTTTTTCTACAATTCCAAATCTAAAGGGACCACGTCACAATTATTTACCGATTTTCAAAATTATTTAGCCATTTTATAGCTAAACTAATACCCTAGGACCATTTTTTTCATTTTTTCTTAAGTCGGTTTTTTTCCGAAATATTTACAATTTAGTAAACAAACATCCCCCAAAAAACCCGGAATTTTTGGAATTTCGCAAAATTCCAAAAAAAGTTACCAGTAGATTTTCAAAATTCAAACGTTTACACGTGTCTCGATAAATTCCTCAACTTTTGGTACTATTTTTATTTCGATCCTCCCAAAATCCTCGGAGATATGGCCAAAAATACGTCTTAGGCGATTTGCATCTGATAACCATTTTCAATGGTAAAAGAATCACGATTGTCGGACCCAATTCGTTGTTCGATTTACTTAATAAGAACCTTATTCGCGAGTCAATAGCGCCACGGAGTGAGGCGAACATCGTACGCATCGTACTAAAGTAAACAGAGGGCCTATTACCAAAAAGCTTTAAAAAGTTTTTTATTCCAAAACACATTTAACCCGCTACAGTACAGCATTCAGCACAAATAATTAAATTTAAAATTTAAGTTTGTTTTTAGCTCTTTATATCTGTTCGGATATAATTACATTTTACAGATTTTACAGATATCTTCAGGAATCAATAACGTCTATCTAGTTTACGAGTTGTTGGCGTAGTTTACGTAAACAAGTAGGAAGAAGCTTTCCAAGTTTTAACATTAGCCTAAATAATTTCTTTTTCGTCCTACTCTATACTAGTTTCTTCTATAGCTGTATTTTGTCTGTCTTAATCGTCTTAATACAATTAAATTGTAAAAGAAAAATAAAGAAGTTTTAAATGTTAAGTGTAACATCCGTTACATTTATGAGTTCCTATTGCTAGAAAATCTACTAGGTACTAGTACTACTACTGACTACTTTAATTTTATTATTAATTTAAGATAAAAATACACCATTTTCTCGGCAGGTAAAACCTGGTAGTAGCCTAGGAAGTAGTGGCAAAAGGTCAAAATTTTTCATTAGATGAATTCACTTGGCACATATTTAGCTTAGGTAAAACTGAGCTGATTTAGCCCGGTAGCCATCCTCCCCCCCTTGGCAGGTAGTGGGGGGTGATATTCAAAGTTTCACGCTGCCGCACTTCAGAAAAAAAATCATATCTCCTTTAATATACCTACCACCTCGAGTGTGGTATCATTTTATGATAAACTAGCTTCTGCCCGCGACTTCGTCCGCGTGGATGTTAGAGAAAATCCTTAGAGTACCTTCCGACTATACCTTCCGTCATTTCACCAGTCGTTCCCGTTCCCGTTCCCGTTCGCGTTCGCGTTCGCGTTCCTGTTCCCGTCCCCTGGGGCTGAATCATGTCCACCGTGTTGGACTTCAAAATAAATGTAATTTTCGCAATCACCATCCCATAAAACCTCGAAAACGACATCCATATCGATTTTTATATTTACTCACCCCATTTAGCCCCTAAGAGGTTGATTTTCAAAATCACAAAATATATGTTTGCCTATTTAGTTTTAGACGTGCTCCTACGAAGTTGAAAGTTGTAATGTCTATTTTATATTATTTTTCCACACTAAATTTGAACCCCATTTTCACCCCTTTAGGGCTAAAATCATGTCCACCGTGTTGGACTTCAAAATAAATGACATTTTTGCAATCGTCATCCCAGAATCGTCAAACCCCGACAACGATATCCATATCTATTTTTAGGTTTTTTATCCCTTTTCACCCCCATTTCATCCCCATAGGGGTTGAAATAATAACAAAAACAATATACGTTGCGTTAGATTTTCATCCATAAGCCTAAATTATAAATTTAGCGATTTTTACTTCGAAAATAAAGGATACACAACTTCATCCCCCTTTTGACCCCTTCGGGGGTAGAATTTTGAAAAACGCTGATACCCGTATTTATTTATTTTTAATCGTTAGCCTAAACACAAAGTTTGAAGATTCTAGCTTCAAAACTGAGGGACTTTCATACAAACTTTCATCCCTTATTTCATCCCCTTAGGGATGGAATTTTCAAAAATCCTTCCTTAGTGGATGCCCACACTGTATAAAGTATCTGTGTGCAAAATTTCAAGTCTCTAGGTCCAGCGGTTTGGGCTGTGCGTTGATAGATCAGTCAGTCAGTCAGTCATTCAGTCATTCAGTTTACGATTTTATATATTATAAGATTAGGGATAGGGGATTCATTTTTGAGACATTTCATGTACAGTTTCATAGAAAAAAAGTAAAATATTAACGATAGTATCAAAATCTCTTTGCTATTTTTTTTATTTAAGAGTCGGTATCTTCGAAAATACTAATTTTGTGCAAAGAAAAAAAATACTGTATTAAAGCAAATATATTCAGCTTTTAAAAAATATATTCTTTATATATAGGTATCGTACAATGTCTATCTGAAAAAAAATCGAACATGGTATGCGACGGTGTTTCCCAACGTTTCCGAGAGCAAGTATTAGATGTTTTATTTCATGCAAAATGTGTAGAACACAAACTTACCTTTGTAGCAAGCATAAAGAAATTCATTTTTGAGATATTTAATGTTATCGACATTGAAAAAAAAATATATTGCTGAAAGTATCAAAAATTGTTTTGCTATTATTTTTATTCAACAGTCAGTATCTTCGAAAATACTAATTTTGTGTAGAGAAAAAAAAATTAGACTTAAAGCACACTTATTCAGCTTTAAAAATATGTATTCTTTATATATAGTTATCTTACAATGTCTCTCTGAAAAAAATCGAACACAGTATGTGACAGTGTTTCCAAGAATTTCCAACTGCAAATATAAGTTGGTTTTTTCATACAAAATGTATAGAATACAAACTTAACTTTGGTATATTTTGTCGCTTATGTTCTTACGGTCTTACAATCTCTCTCAACTATCCTACGGTCTAATACATACTTAGATCTTTTTGTGGAAGTCATAACGACTATAGAAAAAATTAGACATACTTGTTCTCAGTACGAGCAAGTCATAAAACGACGACGCGACGTGGCGTCAAAAGAGTAGATCTCAAAATGACCCAGGTAGGAAAATATTCTACCACATTGAGTCTAAAGTGCAAACAATGTTTAAATTATAATTATTAGGTACCCAAGGACCTAGGCATATAAATATGTCGTAAAAATGAAACTATTGTTGCATTGAGTATTTTTATACACTTGTGAGCTGAAAAAAATGATTAACAGGCCTATTTTCATACAAACGAGGTAACTTTAAAGCTTTGGTTCTCCGCTCAGGATCAAACGAGATGTTATCTGATGATGGCAATTTAAAGAATGGATGACGGAGACTTATGATGCTAAAGAAATCGAACGGATTAGATAAGTCATTTAGCTCAGGGTTGAACTTAAAAAAATAACAAGCGAAAATTTTAAAGTATGGAAAATGTAACACTCAACACTCTAGACGGTCTCTGGTGTAAACGACTCTTCTGACCCGTTAGGTTTCTTTAGCGATCTGTGCCTTCTCCATTCATTCTTTAAATTGCCATCATCACATAATACCCCGTTTAATCTTGGGCGGAGAACCAAAGCTTTAAAGTTACCTTGTTTGTATGAAATAGGGCTGTTGTTCCATTTTTCTGCTCACGAGTGTATAAAAATACTCAATGCAACAGTAGTTTTATCTTTACGATATATTTGTATGCCTAGGTTCTTAGGGTACCTACCTATTGCGATTTAAACACTTTTTGCACTAACTTAATATGGTAGGATAGGACGTTTTCCTACATGATCGTTTTGAGATCTAATCTTTTAACGCCACGTCGCGTCGACGTTTTGTGACTTCCTCACTCTGAGATCAAGTCTGTCTATATTTTTCAATTGTCGTTATGACTTCCACAAAAAGGTTTAAGTATACATTAGACCGTACGATAGCTGAGAAAGACTATAAGTCCGTAAAAACATAAAGCGTCAATTGGCCGCAAAGTTAAGTTTGTACTCTATACAATTTGTATGAAAAACCAACTTAACTTGAAATTAAAGACGTTTGGAAACACCTTCGCATACCATGTTCGATTTTTTGTCAGATAGATATTGTATGATAACTATATATAAGTTTGTATGTATTAAAAGCTGAATAAATGTACTTTAAGATAGTATTTTTTTCCTTTGCATAAAATTTGAATTTTCAAAGATACCAACTGTTGAATAAAAAAATAGCAAACTGATTTTGATAATGTCGTCAATGTAGTAAAATATATCACATTTTTTCTATGAAACTGTACATTAAATGTCTCAAAAATAGCTTCCTCATCATTCATTTATCACAATATGATACCACACTCAAGGTGGTAGGTATATTGAAGGAGATATAATTTTTTTTCTGAAGTGCGGCGGCGCGAAATTTTGAATGCCACCCCCCCTTACCTGCCAAGGGGGGGCGGATGGCTACCGGGCTAAATCAGGTCAGTTTTACCTAAGCTACATATGTGCCAAGTGAATTCATCTAATGACAAATTTTGACCTCGCCATACATGAGTGCCACTACTGACCTAACTATAGTAGTTTCTTTCGTAGAAGAAAGTGTTTTATTTTTAACACTTTCCCATAGTGAACGTGTCATATTATTCTTAAATATGTATCTAATTTATAAATATATTCATGAACATGGCAATTGTCTCAATTACAATGATTATTTTGATACCGTACCGTATATTTTATTCATTCATGCAAACGCGGTCTATCTTTGAAGATGCTGAAATACATAAAATATTCATAATTTGCGTTAATTTATGATAATTGTTTAATGGAGGTGTTCATGAATTAAGATAATGTGTGTGTGAATTGAATTAATACGTTATGAGCACGCTACTTTGTTTATACAAGGTGTTTGGTAAAAGCCTTATAAAGCCGAATAGGGTAGATAGGGACCATCCAACTGAACAACTTTTACTATAGAACCAACTCTGAAATCGCGAAAAAAAAAATCAGCTGTTTCATACAAAAATTTATAACGAAAATTTCAAAATGTATGAAACAGCTGAATTTTTTATCGCGATTTCAGAGTTGGTCCCATAGTAAAAGTTGTTCAGTTTGATGGTCCCTATCTACCCTATTCGGCTTTATAAGGCTTTTACCAAACACCTTGTATAGGGAGATATGTTTGAAAATAGTTTATGACAAGGGCCAATTATGACAATACACGTTAGTAATATTACTTTCGTATAAACTTGATAACAAAAATATTGATAAAATTCAACAGCGTAAAACTAGTGATGTACAAAACTCGAGTCCTCCGAGTCCTTTTGTCCAGAGCTCGGAGTCGTTTTACAGGGCTCGCCTCATTTGTATGAAGCTCGACGACTCGGAGTCTTTTCCAGAGCTCGAGCCTTTTTCAGAGCTCGGCCGACTTCGAGCCATTTTCACGGCTCGAGCCTTTTTGAGAGCTCGGTCGATCTCGAGGCTTTTTCAAAGCTCGAGTCTTTTTCGGCGCACTAGTTGTGATGGGCTGCTGATGAATGAGGTTAAGTAGAGCTGAAGCAATATAGATTAAGCATCTACGGTGCTCTTTATAACATAAGATATTCATCTTTTTGAGTTCTAATTTTGAAGACTAGAGTCAAATTTTCATGTCTCTGTGAGCTCGATAGGCTCGGCTTTAATATATCCGTAAATAATAATATATTAAAGTCATAATCATAAACGCTAAGCTTTTTATGAGGCTCGCGTTCATTTTGAGACTCGAGCTTTTTTGAAGGGACGAGCTCTTTTAATAGGTTCGAGCTCTTTTGAAGGCTTGAAACTCATTTAAAGCCTCGAGACGTGGCTCAAAGAGCTCGTTTTTCGGCTAGGCTTACGAGCCTACTGAGCTCACCGAGTCCTGTCGAGTCGAGTCTTCAAAAGTAGAAATCGACGACTCGAGTTTTGTACATCACTACGTAAAACAGATTACACTCTGTTTGCAATTAAAAACAAATTAATCTGGTTTTCTTAACGCTACTGACTTAATTTGCAAAAAGTAAATCTCTTTCATATCAGATTGAGAAATTTCTTGAAAGCGTCTACATTAACCTTTATTTCAATATTAAATTTAATATCTCTGTGTCGTCGCCATATTGCCATAATGATCTCTGTGATCACCTGCAAAAACAATTTGCTGACAAACTTTTTATGTCAGGTAACGAACGTTATTAGCTGACTATCTCATAATATAAATTGAAAATAATTAAAATTGAAGATTCTCTAAAAACTTGACCCCATTTTTTTCAATAAAAAATGAAAGTGACAAATGAAAATCTGATCTTTAACGTATTGGTTTTTATATGCGTATAGGTTTATTACTAGTGTATGAAATACTGGCACACCTTATTATTTTATTGCAGGTAATAATAGATTTTTATTTTTTTAAAAGTGTTAAAGTAAATAGTATGTGTCATTATTTGTTATTTGCATTTTCTACTACTTTTTAGTAGGGACCTAAAGTAGATATCATGACTATCGAGTCATGGTATCTATTTTAGGTCCATACTATACTTTCAAACTTTTGAGCCAAATTATTTTTTTAAAAGTGTTAAAGTAAATAGTATGTGTCATTATTTGTTATTTGCATTTTCTACTACTTTTTAGTAGGGACCTAAAGTAGATATCATGACTATCGAGTCATGGTATCTATTTTAGGTCCATACTATACTTTCAAACTTTTGAGCCAAATTATTTATCTTACTAGCGGCCGCCCGCGACTTCGCCTGCGTGGAAAGTTTTTTTTTGCTATCCCTCCGTAACAACACTCTTTTTCGGGATGAAATGTAACCTATGTCTTTCTCTGTACCCCTTTCAACGTGTATGCAAAATTTCATGACGATCGGTTCAGTAGTTAGGACGTGAAGGCGTAACAAATAAACAAACGGACTTTCGCATTTATAATATTAAGTAAAGATCTTATTGTGTTCACGTCTCGATGCAAGCCATATTTGATTAAAATAATTGCTAGTGTATGAAATAACTTAAAACATAAATGGTTATGCAAAGAATGAAATAGTGACCTAAATATTCATTAAACCTACTCAACTTATATGGTTTACGCTTGTAACTAATGAAATTATAGCGGAATCTCTTCAGGCGCAGTTAGAAGCCTTATTAATGCACTGCAGTGCTATATCAGCGATAACTCATTTCTCACGTGTTCGTAATGGATTATGGAATTGCAGTTCACGATGCAAAGGCATGCCAATCAACTTCTAAAACGAGGATAACGATGCAAAGAAGTTACGTAAGGCTTTGAACGTAAAGAAACGGAAAACCTTTTGAAAGTTATGATGCATGTTTAGTTGAGGAATGGTTCTTCTGCCCCCCTAGCATGACCACCGAAACACTCAAAAGACAATGGATTTTAACAGTTGGGTGTCGATAAAACACTATCTCACGCGATATACACCGTCATTTTGTAGTCATTTTAATGAACTTAAGGAAGTGCTCTACTAATGAAAATAATCATTTTTGCCAAAGAAACATGGGTCGAAAAACGACAAAAATTTTGGACTTTCCCATACAAATACAATGTTTTAGCTATCTAGTTAGTATGGAAAAACCAAAAAGTTTTTGTCGTTTTTTGACCCATGTTTATTGGGCAAAAATGTTTATTTTAATTGGTACAACACACCCTTAAGTTAATTAAAACGACTACAAAATGACGGTGTATATCGTGTTTCGTCGGTCATGTTAGGGGGGCAGTAATTATTAACAGTATATAGAGCTTTTAGAAATATCAAGACACATTATTTGAGTCAAGTAATAAAATGTAACTTTATATCTTATGGCTTGTTTTTTTGCAATCTCTGTTAAACAATAAGATGAAGGCTTATGTACTTTTTTTTTTCCAGGAAATATTTTTTTTATTTTAATGTAGTTAATATAGGTAAATTACACATTAAATGTGACAATATCCTATACAAAATACTGTTTAGAAAATAGAGTTCCATAACAAACCCGGCCAATGCCAGGTTTCGAATGAACACTTTTTTTTTTACTTTTTTTTCTACATTTTTATATTGATTTATTTTTGGACAATCCCTAACAAATTAATAAAATAAAACTCGTTTTTACTTAATATGTCATTGAGTGGATATTGCCGTCTTTGTTATTCATACTTATGATTCAAGTAGGTATTTACCTATTTTATGTAGGTATTCAATGCGTGTAGCTTTGAAAGAAAACTTAGTTATATTTTTAAAGAAAATAAGCAACGAAATAAAACAGAATATAACTTTTCTAATTAAAATTTCGCCGACAACTGGCCACTGTGATGGGAGGGAAAAATAAGTTCGCTCTTTGTTTTTTTTTCTGATGTAGGTACTAGGCGGCACAATATAGTTAATTCCTTTGCTCGATGAAGCCGGGTCGTGGGGTCCCGTAATTACAATGTTTTCTTTTTTTAAATTTCAGAGAAGGATATTTTATAAAAAGGTCCCACCCCAACGATTTGAAGTCCTAATTTTCTTGTCTGTGATTAAAAAAGTACAGTTGTTAATGTATTTTGAACCTAAAGGTTCACGTTCTTTTGATGTGCGGATTGAGTTTTTGGCGCCATTTTGTCGGATTCAGTTTGGTTGGTGTCTATTTTAATAATTTGCAAATTGACTCATAGTGGATATTGTACGTCTTAAAATTGGTGCAGTTTTGTGGTACAAGTGTCTACGCAACTGAACAATATGTGGGATAATTGAAATAGGCGCGATCTTGGTTGTGTGAACCTGAGACTTTTATTGTAGTGGTGGCTACCTCGGCAGAACTTACCGTGAACGACTGTCTTGATATACTTGGTGCCAAATATGCTCCAAGAAGCATTGGAATGCGATGCACTCGCATTCTAATATACCTAAACTGAAACAAAACAGCTACCACTGAAATATGCAATACTTGACACTGGCTAAAATTATTTCCAAGAGGAGAGTAGATTGCCGTACTAAAATAAGAAGAAGAAGATGTGCAGATTAAAGTAGCTGTCAAAAAACTGTATAAGTAACTGGAATAAAAAACAAAAAAAAACCGACTTCAAAAAACCTGCCTCTAAAAAGCAAGAAATAATATTCAAATCATTAGATACCTACGCACTATCATTGTTATAATAACAACACGTCTATTGAAGTCGGATGGGGCTGGAATACAACTTCCTTTTTTATTCTAAAAGCCCTACCCGACTTCAATAGACGTGTTGTTATTATAACAATGATAGTGCGTAGGTATCTAATGATTTGAATATTATTTCTTGCTTTTAAGAAGCAGGTTTTTTGAAGTCGGTTTTTTTGTTTTTTAAAATCATTTTTTTATTTTTAGTGTAAGTAGCCTTTTTCATTAGTTAGTGTAGGTATATTATTTGGTAGAAAAATCGGCTCAGTCAAACGTGAGATATTCGCGGAGAAACATACATTCATACAGGTCAAACTGAGAGAGAACCCTCTTTTTTTGAAGTCGGTTAAAGAGACTACACTAAAAGTACCCCTTTCCCAACAAAAAGAAACATCTATTTGGGTTCATAAATAACAATGTTGTTAAGTTAGTTGATGCAAAGTCACCGTATTTTCAGGATTCCTTAAAAACTACTGAACCGATTTGAAAAAAAATTAAATGGGACCATCTCGCAAGAAAACTCAATCGAACAAAAAAAGAATCATCAAAATCGGTCCATAAATGTCGAAGATACGCGCGAACAACGATAAAAAAAAAAACATATAATCGAATTGAGAACCTCCTCCTTTTTGTGAAGTCGGTTAAAAACAGCTTTAAAATATAGACGTTATTTTCCAGCAGAAGGGGTTTAAAATTATGATGGCCACCCATCCAAAGATCGGACTTTGCAAAGTTTCTTGAGCTTCACAATTGAAAGAGATTGCAGCATAATCGAGTTCCTTATAATTAAGATAATAAATAATCATGTAATTACACAAATAGTGTGTTTGGTTTGAGGAAGAAAATCTTCATAAAGGCTTTGTATTGGAGATTATTAGCTAAATACTAACTATCCGAGTTAGATTAGCAATTATTAGTATGAAATAAAACAATTTTTAACGGATACTATAGCGGAAGCGCGGGATTTTATTGGAAGTACTTTGGTAATTGGTATTTGGTTTGATTTTTTGTTTTCCCGACGTTACGGCACCTTTGCAGCTGCCGTGGTCACGGGGGACTGAAGTCACTCGTGAGCCTACCCTCAAGCGATGAATCTTTTTTATTAAGAAAATTAAGAACCAAATACCAAACTAATTACCAAAGTACTTCCAATAAAATCCCGCGCTTCCGCTAGTATCCGTAAAAAAAATTTTTATTTCATGTCTAGTGAGCGCGTAAGCTTGAGAAGTGAATAAGTAGTTATTTATTAGTAAGTAGCTTATGTTCTTTTACAGGCATTAAAATCTCCATGTTAATATTGTATGTCAAAAGGATAAGATAGTATTTTGTAATCAATAAAACTCTGTAGTACGCTTAAGGACCTACATATATCCCCTTACTAATAAAGATAGTATAGCAGATGTATAGTTACACAGTGTTTTGTCACTTTCTTTACATCATACTGCTCGGTAACTAGGATTTACTAATATAGTATGAAGCTGTGTAAGTTGGCATATGCAACACAGTGCATTGTTAAGATAGAACGTTCAATTTTCAAATCACTTTACAATTCAAGCATGGTGAATGCTTTAACTGTAAAGTACACTTTACAATTCAAGCATTTAAAACTCCTTAGTGAACCAATCTCTTTTCTTATATTATAAACTGTCGAAACTTTTTACTGAAAAAAAAACAATAAATATGGCGGCATTTCATTTCCGTTCAAGCTATGCAAAACTACTTGGTCAAACAATTTTAATTTTGATTTTGATTTTTATGTTTATTTTTATTTTTATTAAATTTACCTCGCATGAATGATGTAAAGTAGTATGCTTACCTCGGTTGTAAGTAGCTATTACACCCTCGAACTATATTCGCCCGAGCGAGCGAAAACTACTATTTCAATGTCAAACTCAAATAGTTTGACAGAGAGTAACCATTGTGTTTGTGTAACTATACATCTGCTATATAATCTTTATTAGTAAGGGGGTTAGTGTAGGTAGACTCTTTGAACAAGTTGTTGTATTATTGAAATATAACATAATAACATTGTGATTATTGAAATATCGTTATCTTTTAGCTGTCATCATCAAGCAAAAAGAAGGAAGATGTTATCAATCCGGTTTTTTGAAATATTACAAAATTGCTGACTTATGTAACACTGCCCACTTTTCATAATCTTGAAGACTTCAGAAAATCCAAAAGATAATTTTAAAACGGAAGCAATTTTCTTTCTCGAACAATGCAAAGAAATCAGTAAAGGAGAGCAATATTTGAAGTAACAAAGGAAGGAATAAAACGAATAATGAAAATTGTTGCCGAGATCGAGCACAGTGGTAATTGAAGTCAAATGAAACGTGAACTCCAGAATAGGGGGTGGGGGGTGATTGCAAAAATTTTATCTTTAATTTTATTTTCATCTTGTTGGATGCACCGGAGATAACATCGGAAACTATACAATCGGGTTTCGTACAGGAAAATTATCTTTAAGAGAAGATTTAACCTATTTTAAATACACTTGGGAAATGGGTTTTGTTTTACTTTATTGTTAACTACGAGGGGTGATCCAAAAGTATTGATAATTAATCGGTTATTTTCAGCAAGTTTAAAAATACAAAAAAAAAAATTTTTTTCTTATCCTTATATACACCCACTAGGTTGTCATAAAAAATCATATTGATAGACCACAATTCGTGGCAGGTACATTCATTTGAATACAAACTGTCGGAAGAAAAACTTGAAAATGGAGAAAATCTAAATTAAAGCTGTCATTAAGTACCTCTTTTTGGAAAAAAACTACCAAAGACATGCACAGCGACTTGGTGGAAACATTGCTCCATATTCTACAGTAGCACCCTGGGCCAAGGAGTCGAAGCTGGGAAGAACAAGCATTAAAGATGAACAGTGCAAAGAACGCCCATGCACGTTCCGCACTGAGGGTAACGTCAAAAAGTCGAAGGTTTTGTGCTGGTAGATCGAAGAGTGACCATCAAGCTTGTAGCTGAGGTCACGAGGATCTCATTTCGCAGCATCCAAAGAATCCTTAAAAACGAATCGCATATGATAAAGATCGTCGCGTGTTAGGTTCCCAGAAAGTTAACCGATCAACAAAAGAAAAATCGAGTCGACACTTCGAAGGTGAATCTCGAAAAGTTCCAAGCAGACCAGGATTTTTTTGTCACGTTTCGTGACCATGGATTGGACTTGGTTCCACCATTTTGATCCTGACACCAAACAGCATTCAATGACTTGGAATCGAGCTTCCTCCGACGCTGAAGAAATTCAAAGTGTCAAGTTTGGCGGGAAAGGTTATGGCGTCTGTTTTTTGGGACCCTGAAAAGGAATAGTAATGTTGGAATATTTGGAAAAGGGAGCCACTATTTCGGGCTCTTACTATGCAAACCAAATAAAAAGATTTGGGAGGCCATAAAGGAAAAAAAGACGTGGCAAGCTGCGAGCTGGAGTTCTGTTTCACCAAGGCAACGCACCTGCTCACAAAGATGCAGTTGCAATGGCTGACATTCAAGACACCCGCCCAGGGGGTCAAGTCTGCTAATGTTTTTGTCAAAATCGTAGATCGATGGTGTTTGAATGGTAATGCTTTTTGACACAGTTCTTGTTTCTTAAACACAAAAACAAAACACATTGTGTTTCTTAAACCCAAAACGGAAACATTTTGTGTCTTGATTTCGGGTTTAAGAAACAAGAACTGTGTCAAAAAGCTTTACCATTAGAACACCATTGAACTACGATTTAGACGAAAACATTAGCAGACTTGACCCCCTGTTCGCCAGGTCTAGCTCCCAGTGACATCTACCTCTTTACTCAGCTCAAGAAAACATCCGAGGAATGAAATTTGAAGACGATAGCGAAGTGATGGTAGCTGTTGAGGCGTTTTGGGAGAGTTAAGACAAAAAAAAATCTAGGGAAATCTTAGGTTTTGAAAAAAGTCGGACTTAATTTATTGAGTTGTTAGGAGACTACGTAGAAAAATAAAATATTTCTTTAACTAAAATCATTGTATTTTATTCTCATTATCGTTACTTTTGGATCACCCCTCGTATAATCCGGGAAACTGCTGGATGCAGGCAGCGCAGGACCGATCGTCGTGGAGATCCTTGGGGGAGGCCTATATCCAGCAGTGGGTGTCAGGCGGCTAATATGATGATGATGATCATAATCCGTTTTGCACTGAAAATGATAAATTTTTAAAGATCATTTTGAGAAAATGCAGAATTTTCTTCTCAGGTTACTACCATGTAATTCATAACAAATTCAACCCTGAGTTACAATTTAAATCGAAAATTACAATTTTGTAATAGAACTCAGTAGACTATACAACCCGTCTAAGATACGACTGTTTACTGTCCCACAAACTCAATACTTACTGGAAAGTATCGATTCTTACTTGACCGGATTTATTAAAAACTTGTGTCAAGATTTACTGCTGAAGTTTTTGAAGTGCTTGTGAGTTGTGAGCAGTAATATTCTGTAAAGTCAGATGTTTGTTGGAATAACAAATATTTGTTTCCTGCCCTGAGTAATGTCAGATGTTTTAAAGATGTTGAGAGATTAGTTAATACAAGGCATTGGCTTATGATTGTGAAATTGTAATTAAGAAGAGCAAAATTCTTTGATTATTTGTACTTACTTTGTTATCTTTGTCTTTTGTTTGTTTTCTACATTGATGGTATATAAGTACCATAGACATAGAAAAATTTTCGCTGCGCTCAGGCGTTCGCCGCCCACACCTCTCACGACCCCCGTTCTCGTCACCCGTCGCGCCTCTGTGCCCCGCGGGCGAGGACTCATTTAACCGGTCGGCCTATAACTGACATGTAAGTACTGATTTACGTCATCTAGAGTTCTACTAACTATTTGTTGTCACTTTATAGTAACAAACAAAGAATTCAGGATTTATCTGTTACAGTATTTGTAAAAAATAAAATATATTTTCCAAAAACTTAAGTACTTTATTATATTACAAGTTAGCTTTAAGTCAAAGTCAAAGTGTTTATTTGCAAAGACTATCTATTACACATTTCAATCATTATTCAGTTAAAAAACATTATCATGCAAAATTTACGTAATTATGGTGACAATGTAAGTATTATTATGACCGACTTGTCCAGACCAAAATCGCCATAGAGTACCTATATTTTTTTTTTTAAACAACCACTTTACTGTAGTATTTTTCGGATTTTTTTAAAAGTCTCTTATCAGAATACGACCTCGGTAACAATATTACGAGTTCGCTACCGAGCCAGTGCTGTGACGGTAGTAAATCACAGTGGCTCATTAACTTAATTGAAATTTAGATTTTTAATTTAGATTGCCCTGCGTTTCTGTTATCGTACACTGTAATAACTTTCGAATGATAAGTTGCTTCGTTATAACAACATTAAAATTACCAAATGAGCTATAGATGCTGCAGCTAAAAACACTATTTGATCATGATTCAAATATTGAAGAACTATGTAATACTAGCGGCCGCCCGCGACTTCGTTTGCGAGGAAATGCTTTTTTGTTATCCCTCGGGAATAATACTTTTATTCGGGATGAAAGGTACCCTATATCCTTCTCTGTGTATGCAAAATTTCATGATGATCGCTTCTGTAGTTAAGACGTGAAGGCGTAACAAACAAACAAACGGACTTTCTCATTTATAATATTAGTAAGGATTTTTATCACAGAATAAACAACAGTAGGTTTAAGGCAACCCTGACTTTAAAAACCCATGGTTGCGAGGTTTGAATTCCATAACGGTCAAATGTGAACGATTAATTTAAGCCGTATTAAGACAAAAATAAGTAATTTGATAAGCCTGATGACATTAAATTTTCAAGAATGTTGCCAGAATTATTAAGTTCAATGATTTTTCTTAACATTAAAATTCAAGTAATAGGCGTTTCTTTATTTAAAATATAAAATGTGATAGGATAACACAGTTAAGCTAGGGTTTCCTAGGATGGCAGTGACGTCATATTACGCCCGTAATTTAGCGGCGTAGAACGTCGTCTATGTAAACAGTACGGCGTGGTTTCTGACGTTACGGTGTCGCTGTATTAATTACATAGACAACATTCAACGTCGCCATATTACGGCCGTAATATGACGGCACCGCTATCCTAGGAAACCCTAGCTTTACCCTTACTTTTCAAAACTTAATAATTTGAACTCTGATTTCCTTTCAGTAAATAAACAAATTTACAATAGTTAAAATTGAAACATTAAAAGTAGATACCTACCTATAGGTGAGGTCAGCTCAGCGCGGCCACCTTAACTTTGACTTTAAAAAAATGCTGTTAAAAAACAGAATTTTGAAAAGTATTTTATACCAATAGATAGGGAATTTATTAAACTTTTATAGCGTGTAATCGCATTCCGTGAAAACTTTAATAGTTTCTTTTAATTTGTAAATTACGAAAACTTGTCAAGAAACCGCTTTGCCCAAGTGAGCGCCTAAAGCGGCCATGGGGGTAAGGGCAAAGTGGGCATTCCAAAAGATTACAAGAAATTCATTTAAAGTTGAAAAACACCGTACTTAAAAAAACAAGAAGACCAAAAATAAATTAAATCAAACTCTACTAATGAAAAAAAAAAATCTTAAGTTTCAAATGAGACATTTATTATTACAGTCTTAGAATCTTCGGATACTTCCTAAATTTATTTTTAATTATTATATCAATAATTATTTTAGTTATGTTATAGGTACGCGACAATTTTCTCATACTTATCTACCAACAGACCAACAGTTATTCTACTTAAATTAAAATATTCAACAGCTAGGCAAAGCACTTGGCCACTTTTCCCGGATCGCCTTGCCTTTTTCCACCGTTTTGTTTTATAAATTAACTGTGCTCATAACATTTGTCTCATGTCGGAACCAATGTTACACAAACAAAGCCAAATAGATAAGCAATAGTAGACGTAAAATAAAAACATTGAGTTTTATAGAGTTTTGATCAAAACAGATTGAGTTTACCCTGGATTTTCTTAACAAAATGAACAGAAATCTTTCGCATGTTGTCGCGGTCACATGCTGGTTCCGACCACTACCAAATGACTGCTCGGGGCGGGGCGGTAGGTTTGCTGCATATCAGAATATAAAACATTGTACTATCGTTATAAGTTGCCGAGAAATGAGGCATGGCTGCTTTGCCTCCTATGGCCGCATTGAGCTGACCTCCCCTAATTCTGTTTCGCAGATTCCTTGCATCTTCCGATGCAAAAATGACATTTTAACAATAGTCATTTTAAGCCAGCTCAAATAAAAACAAAACTTGCCTCATTTAGGATTCCGCTCGGGCCAAATAAACTGGGTCGTGGTAGAACATGTCCGGAAATATATTTGTTGGAATTAAACGAGTGCTCGCGAATGCACCGGACAAGTTGGCGCATGCAAATAACGCAATCGGATTACTACTTGTACAAAACTTTTGTACGATTAAAGGATATTTTGCTTGCGAGGTCTCTTGTTCTTGGATATCGCCAATCAAAGTCAAGTTTTATCAAGAATGCTTTCAATTCAACGTATGTTTGTTAAGAATCATAATGATGGATATAACTTACTTACTCATAAGGAGGCTAAAGGTCACCCAGCGTGCAATGGAAAGAGCCATGCTCGGCTCAGAAATGAGGAGATCCGCAGGCGAACTAAAGTAACCGACATCGCTCGAAGGATTGCTCAGCTGAAGTGGCAGTGGGCTGGACACATAGCGAGAAGAACCGATGGCCGTTGGGGCGCAAAAGTTCTTGAATGGCGACCGCGCACCGGACGACGCGCGACGCTCCGTGGGTAGGCCCCCCACAATGTGGACAAACGATCTGGTGATGGTCGCGGGAAGCCACTGGATGCGGGCAGTGCAGGACCGTTCGTCGTGGAGATCCTTGAGGGTGGCCTATACCCAGCAGTGGGTGTCGTGCGGCTGATATGATGATGAATCATACTAATGATTCTTAACAAACATAAGTTGAATATGACAGAGAATCCGGACAAGTGCAAGGTTACTTAAATAGGTAAGTTATGATTATATCCATTTGGATTTTTTTCTTTGTTTGCGCTATGAAACTTTGTTTTCAGCATTCAATGGAAAATACTCCATAGGTTTTGATGAAAAAGTATCGATGTGATACCAGCCATATCTTTTGGTGGAGTTTATTCTATCTTTTGGTGGAGTTGACTCTAATATTTTCATGTTTAAGAAACTTTTTTCAGACAAAGTATAGTATTTGATACAAATTCTAATTCGATACCTCCGAAAAAAAGGATCTTGCCTAACAGAAAACCAAACTATTCTAACAGAATAGTTTTAATTTTGCCTTTTGAAATAGGAAATCCTGAAATCATAATTTGCATTTTATTTCATTCTGAGAAAACTTGTAGTTTTATTTTATTAGTAACGAACGAAGGCTAACGTAAAAGTACCTACACATGTGATCGTGAGGATTGAATAATTAGAAACAAGCAATAAAAATATTTTATTTAGGTCAAGTAATGATTTTGACCTACAGACAGCAATTAAACGGAGAACAATCCGATATTGTTTATATTCAATGGTGAGATTGGGCAATAATTCACACGCGTGAGGAAAAACCGGATTGAGACTCCATATTGATGACCAACCAATTTAATTATTAATGTTTTTAACAATTGAAGGTAAGAGACATAAAGTTTATATACTTCCTAATTTACTATAATACAATACTTATTTTAATGACTTCTTTCCCTTAAGCTGAGTTAGAAATTATTTTCAAACTACTATAGCGTTTTTTTATTTGCTCAATACATGTTTTGAAAATTTGAACAATCAATAGGAAAAAAAATCTACCTATTCTAATTTATATTTTTACTAGCGGCCGCCCGCGGTTTCACCCGCGTGGTTCCCGTTCCCGTGGGAATATCGGGTTAAAAAGTATCCTATAATTTAATCAATTAATCTAGGCTATATACTATCTGTGTGCCAAATTCCAACCAAATCCGTTCAGTAGTTTTTGCGTGATTGAGGAACAAACATCCAAACCCACAAACTTTCACATTTATAATATTCTATTTAGATAGTAGGAAAATGTCCTACAAAAAGTACAGTTACTAACCGTATGAGTAGATTTGATAGCATCGAAATATTTCTTCAGTATATCTACCCAAATGCAAATTTTCTATAGGTAATTTAAAGCTTCATAGGCGATTACAATTACATACGGTCGTTCATATAGAAATTTCTATTTACTTTAAAGACAAAATCGTTCACGCTTGTCCGCAGACAGACAAAAGTTGCTATCGTGAATTCATGTCAAAATTAATTCACTTAGGTATTACTCTAATTTGGGTCGTAACATAAAGGAATAAAGGTCATTTGGGATGCAAAATATCAATGGAAAGTTTGTGAAATATCCTCATAACAACTAGAATGCTGATATTAAAATTTAAATTTTATATGAATAGCTTTAGAGTTGTAAAGCATTGGCTGAGTTTCTGAAGCCGCAGACCACAAGCACCTGCAAAGCGTGACACCAAAGTTGTATGAGAAATTGTTATATAGGATTTCGTATGCCCTTTCCAACAATGCGGTACTATCTGCAGATTATGACGTGACAAATATAGTGTCATTAGACTCGTGCAAACTTTGTTTATTGACCGAGCGAGCGCGAAGCGTCTCTGCTTCAGCTTGGGCAAAAGTTCTTTCGTGTGTCCATCCGGCCGGCGGATATCTGTCCGTTTGTTCTCCTCTACAGGTCGCATTTCTCAACCGAATTTTGGGAGCAGGTTCGATAATTATATAAAATTTATCAGTTGAATCAGTTTTCAATTGTTTTTAATAGGTGGAGATATTATGTAAAAAAAATATTGCAGCCGTTTCGAAAAATAATCAAAAATCTTCCATCAAAAATGTAACAAAAATTTTTTTGTTAGCGATGCAAAGCAAAATTTGTTTTTTTATTTCTGGAAGACGATGCTATTCGAAATTTTAAAATAAATAAGGTTGTGACTTTGTGACACTTTGTGACAGAACCTAGTACTGCGTATATTATTTGCACAGTACAGATAATTATTAGTTGAAAAACTTAAATCTATACATACAATACATATTTTAATAACATTGACACAATTTGAGCTACTTTTTAAGAGGTCTACAGCTCACGGAGCTACTAACTAGTAGGTACTTAAATAATTGTTAAAATCTAAAATGTCTTGAATGACTCAGCTCACTCAACCATTGTGGATACAATTTAGGAGGATTTTTTTTTAATTGATTGATTTTGAATTCACTACGTAACCGATAGTTCAATCACTTAGGTACATGATTTTCATATTGAGTTGATTGAATATTTTTCTTTTCAATTCTTTTAGATAAATAATAAAACCCCTAAAAATATATTTATAATAAATTGTAAGTATATACCCGATAGAAGCTAGTTATGATATATTTTAGGTACGAAATGGTTCGAAAATTATGTCTTGTAGATAATTAACCACATCATAATTTGTCACTTATATTTATCAAAAGTGTTAATAATTTCAGTAATATCCTTTTTTTTTTACAGTAACTCAAAACTTAACCCTAAAATGGGAGCGTAATACAATACTTTCGGGCGGTGTTAATTTCGAGTGGGCGGTCGTAGCACAGAATAAATAATAGTACCTAACTAACACCGTAGTTCGGACAACTTTTACAAGTGTAAATTATCTAGAGGCTCAACCCAACGTAATGAAATTACGCATGAGTCGCATTACTAGTTTATATATGTATGCTTTTGTTTTTATGTTGTGTAGTTTGTGTCTTGTAAAAACAAAAGAAAATATTGACCTAGTAGGCAGGTGTTATTTACAAGCAACCACACTGCAAAAAGTCTCATCTTCGTTGTTAATATTTTAATATTGTTTTCTATGTAAGTAGTCCTTGTTTTAGGTATTTTACCCTACTTTTTAGAATAATTACAACTAGAACGATAATCTATATATATAAAATTCAAAGTCCTGACTGAGTGAGATATCAACGCACAGCCCAAACCGTTGAACCTAGAGACTTGAAATTTTGCACATAGATACCTTATATAGTGTAGGCATCCACTAAGAAAGGATTTTTGAAAATTCCATCCCTAAGAGGATGAAATAAGGGATGAAAGTTTGTATGAAAGTCCCTCAGATTTGAAGCTAGGATCTACAAATTTTGTAGTTAGGCTGATGATTGAAAATTAATAAATACATGTCTCAACGTTTTTCAAAATTCTACTCCCGAAGGGGTGAAAAGGGGGATGAAGTGTAAAGAATAAAATCCTTAATTTTCGGAGTAAAAATCGCTAAATTTATAATTTAAGCTTAAGGATGAAAATATAACATTACACAACGTATATTGTTATTGGTAGTATTTATCAACCCCTATGGGGATGAAATGGGGTAAATAAACTTAAAATAGATATGGATGTCGTTATTGGGGTTTTCTGGGATGATGATTGCGAAAATAACATTTATTTTGAAGTCCAACACGGTCGACATGATTTAACCACTAAAGGGGTGAAAATGGGGTTCAAATTTGGTACGGAAAAGAATATAAAATAGACATTACAACTTTAATCTTCGTAAGAGCATGTCTAAAAATAAATAGGCAAACATGTACTTTGTGATTTTGAAAATCAACCCCTAAGGGGGTAAATGGGGTAAGTAAACTTAAAAATGGATATGGATGTCGTTCTTGAGGTTTTATGGGATGGTGATTGCGAAAATTACATTTATTTTGAAGTCCAACACGGTGGACATGAATTAACTGCTAATAGGGTGCAAATGGGGTTCAAATTATGTATGGAAAAAGAATATTAAATAGACATTACAACTTGAATATTCGTAGGAGCATGTCTAAAAATAAAAAGGCAAACACATATTTTGTTATTTTGAAAATCATCCAATAGGGTGTAAATGGGGTAGGTAAGTAAACATAAAATAAATATAAAAAATAAAATAAATATAAGGGGAAGATAGATGCTCTAGAAATGTGGTGCTGGAGGAGGATGCTGGGGATATCATGGACGGAATTCCGCACCAACGTGTCCATACTCCAGGAGCTCGGCATCACGCAGCGTTTATCGGCCGTAGTACAGTCGCGCATACTGCAGTACTTTGGCCATGTCTCTAGGCGGGGTAACGACTCCATAGAGCGGCTGGTCGTACAGGGCAAAGTAGAGGGAACCAGATCACGTGGCAGGTCACCGATGCGCTGGACTGACCAGGTGAAATCCGCAGTGGGACACCCTGTATCTGACTGCGCCAGACAGTCTGCCAACCGGGAGAGATGGCGGGAGATCGTGCGGAAAGCTATGTCCGCCTCTACCACCGATGTGGACGCCTCAAAGTGACCACGACCGCTCTGCCAAGAGCGTAACGACGAAGAAGAAGAAGAAGAAGTAAACATGAAAATCGATGCGGAATGGGAACGGGAAAGGGTAAAGAAACGGAAACTGAATACTACTAATATCTCTGGACCCAATTCTGATTTTTGTAATAAACTAGCTTCCGCCCGCGACTTCGTCCGCGTGGATATTAGAGAAAATCCTTAGGGATCCTTCAACCAGGATCCGACCAGGCGATTTTACGCGATTAGGCGGGTCCCCACCAAGCGCGCAGCCTCGTGCGAGGCCTGCCACATGCGGCAAACGTTTTGCCTCGCGAGGCAGCGCGCTTGGTGGGGACCCGCCTAATCGCGTAAAATCGCCTGGTCGGATCCTGGTTGAAGGATCCCTAAGGATTTTCTCTAATATCCACGCGGACGAAGTCGCGGGCGGAAGCTAGTTCCCTACAAAGCGCGCTGTCAAAAGTGAGGCAACAAAAACAGCCAAAATGGCGCCGTTTTCAGATTTGTATTGTCCATTATTAAATAATCATAACTAATAAGTACAAAACAGTTTTAATTTCCCTACCTTAAAGAGATGAACTATTATATTATCGGATTTTAGTTACGATTAGGTAACGTATGAAAGACATAAATCTGAGAACTGAGCCATTTTGGCTCAGTATAAGTTGCCTCTCTTTGCATACAAGGACACGGCTTCTAGGTGTAATTATTCTAAGCCCTACTTATATTCTTGATTGACAGTTTCAAAGTCTTGATAGCAGAAAAACGTTAAGTGCTTTAATGACTCAATTTATACAGGTTCATTCTAAACTTACCATCCAAATTTCAAGGATGTGTCCAGTCCATGAAACTAAACAAATTTCTTCAAGAAACATTGTGTCGAATTTCGCCACAAAATTTTGGTCATACCATAATAAATTGATCCGCTGATCTTTTTGATTTGTATGGATAGTCGATATTTTTTTACATATTTGGCTCTGTGTTCCTTAAGTTTCATGGACTGAACACATCCTCAAAATTTGGATGGTGAATACAAAATGACCCTATACAACGTGTTAATGAATAAACTCAAAACCTCTTAGGTGGTGATTGTGCTCATGAATATGAACAACTTTCAATATGGAGCCAACTCTGCTACTCAAAAAATCTGCTGTTTCATACAAGTTGTCAATACCTACTCGACCAGGGGGTCAAGTCTGCTAATGTTTTCGTCAAAATCGTAGTTCAATGGTGTTCTAATGGCAATGCTTTTTGACACAGTTCTAGTTTCTTAAACCCAAAATCAAGACACAATATGTTTCCGTTTTGGGTTTAAGAAACCCAATGTGTTTCAGTTTTGGGTTTAAGAAACAAGAACTGTGTCAAAAAGCATTACCATTCAAACACCATTGAACTACGTTTTTGACGAAAACATTAGCGGACTTGACCCCCAGAATGTATGAAACAGCAGATTTTTTTGTTGTGTTGCAGAGTTGGCTCCATAGTAAAAGTTGTTCATATTCATGAGCACAGTTACCACCTAAGAGGTTTTGCGTTTATTCATTAACACGTTGCTTGTATTAAAAACTTCGTTACCACCGCGCCCGCCGTACAATGGAAACAATAACCTTTATTTTAGCTGAGGAAGTCACCATCAGTTCACAGAGGTCGCATTAACACCGCAGTACCGCACCAACTACCGCTGCGCTGGCCGTTATACAGTTTTTGCAGGCGCGGCGCCGCCGATGACATGTTATGCGCGGGCGCACCGTTAAGGCTATGGTTAAGGTGCGTCCAGATTTGTTCTTTTGATCGTACCGTACCTCCGTTCCGTACCAGCGTTCCGATCAAATAAGTCTGGACGCTACTTTTGCCCGTTCCGTACCTCCGTTCCGTACCACCGTTCCGATCAAACCTCCGAACGTCGCCGCGATCACGTCCAGACTAGCGCCGTACCGTACCTCCGTTCCGTATCAACGTTCCGATCCAATAGTACAGCAGCCCGTAGTAAATTTAAATTACGAAAAAGTTTACCGTTTGCCGTTGTTATATAGTTATTTATTACGAAATTATAGAAACTTTAACAAATCGCAACCCGCCGTAACCTAGATTTGTATATCTCCAAAAATGTTTATTTTTTATTTTTCGAGGTTTATCACGTGGTTTAGCTATTGCCGTGTTCTACAGCTATGTTTGATTGCCACTGATAATTAAGACTATGAAAAGTAGCCATACACAGATTTAAGACCAGATAAAGTCCATCCATTTCATCTGGTCTTAAATCTGTGTATGGCTACTTTTCACAGTCTAACTATTATCAGTGGCAATCAAACAAAGCTGTAGAACACGACAATAGCTAATCCATGTGGTAAACCTTGAAAAATAAAAAAATATCATTTTTGGAGATATACAAATATAGGTTACGGCGGGTTGCGATTTGTAAAACTTGGGTTAAAGTATCTATAATTTCATAATAGATAACTATATCACAACGGCAAACGGTAACCTTTTTCGTAATTTAAATGTACTACGGGCTACTGTACTACAACCTCCGAACGTCGCCGCGATCACGTCCAGACTAGCGCCGTACCGTTCCTCCGTTCCGTTTTTCCTTTGAACGGGGCGAAAAAACCGACTCGCGATGGATCGGAGCGTACCTGTCGGCGATCGAGACGGCGTACCTCCCGCACCGTTCCGAACATGCGTCCCTAGCGTTCTTTGTTCGCGACGCTCAAGAGCGAGACATGCGGTACGGGCAAAAGAGCGAGAGATTCGAGGTGGATCGGGGCGTACCTGTTCGGCGAACGGAACGGCGTACCTCCGTACCGTTCCGAACATGCGTCCAGACTAGCGTTCTTTGATCGCGACGCCCCGATCGGAACGGAGGTACGGTACGGGAAAAAGAACATATCTGGACGCAGCTTTACTGTTACGTTAAGGGGGACACAGCTGTAATGTTTTTCGGGGTACTCGTGGAAGTCACACGAGAAGTGATATTCGCATTTGCATAATTTTCACATGTGGTTTTGATGATGGAAATGTAAGCTCACAGATAAAATATCAGAACATAATACTAGTTCCGAACTAATCTCAAACTGTTAAATTTATAAAATTTAAGCAAGCACCGCAATTGAACTTCTAGCCCGTCTTGATGAAGCTAGAAATCATAAATCATTTATTTGCTTTTAAACAGGGTAGGGTAGGTACACTGGAGATCTTATATTTCTAATTAAGTTCAGCTCGCATAGCCATCAGCAATAGTATGCAAATATAGATCTTGTCTTGCTTCTTATCACGAGCTATCACAGCGCTCACTAATCGCAGTTAAAAATAAAGTTATTTTCCGTTACTTCTAAAATGCTCCACATCCTACTTTCCTTACCTCAGTTTAAAATTAATACACGGTTATTTTTAAAGTATATCTAAAAATGAAAAGGGGTGTTCAGATCGTGTATCACGTTAATGAACAACTTTTACTATGGGGCCAACCATGAAATCGCGAAAAAACATCAGCTGTTCCATAGAAAAGTACAGCATCGACTCGACTAATGTCGAGGAAACAGGGGGTCAAGTCTGCTAATTGACATAAAATTACACGATTTTGTGATCACGACGCCACCTCATTACGTTGCCATTACGTTTGTAACTAATTCGGTATTCTGCTAAAAAAATTATGACCGCATTAATGGTCGTCAATGAATCGTAATGTCGTCGTAATGATGGTGTTGCCCACTAAAATCTACCAAAGGATAGATGTCACAGTGTAAAATAATAGCACTCTCATATACATTCCGTTTCAAGTAAAAAAACCGGTATTCAATCGAAATTTTTGTTTTTACGACTTATTTGGGGATAATTAACGGTCAAACGTATTTAAAGCTTCTTAGCATCATAAAATACAACAAAATGTGACATTATTGTATTACGAAACGGTAAATATTGCACTAAAATATTTAAATTATTAGATGTATCTAATAAGAGCTTTGTAGAACGGAACGTCGGTAGTCATGACAACACAATATTTGTTTGTAGTCCAAAGAGTATCATTGTAAGGGAAAGTCCACTAGCGCCTCTGGAAATCGATGCGGAACTAATAACATGAAATTATCGTATAATCGCTGAAAACGTATTTTTTTATTCTTATTACATATTTTTTTGACTTTATTTGTAATATTCTTTATTTGTAACAAAATATTAATGAAAAAGAATAAATCAAAACAAAAGACACCAAAAACAAATATGTGATTTTGATTAGATTTAAACTAGGTATTCGTCCAACGATTATTATCATTTGAGTGTTAGGGGCTATGCAGTTCAGGCACAGAATATATACTGGGGCCGTACTGGCTAACTTACATGGCTATCGTAATCGCTTTCATTTGACATTTGTCAGATGGATGTGACATATTGCTGCTTCTATTTGGCTTAAATAAAAACTTACCATAGAAAAGTAGCAATGTCTCACATCCATCTGTCAAATGAAAGCGATTACGATAGCCATTTAAGTTAGCCGGTACGGCCCCAGATAAAGCCCACTGCGAACTAAAACTCGCCACCTAATTATAGTAAGGCTCTCCGCTGTGTTAAACGGGACACGCGCGCGGGGTGATATAGATTAGAGCTTACTCATGCACTGCGCAAGCATCTGTCCGTCAAAAACCAGCAATCTATATTCTCGCGCCGTGTACCCGCGGCGGGATCCCGCTCAAGGCAGCGGACAGCCTAACTCTTTAAGCCCAGCGGCTTCCAGGAAGTCCAGCATCTTCTTGGTTTTACGAGTTTTTATTTCCTCCGGGTCAATTAGGTGTCGCCCCAGATGGTATTCGTCCAACGATAGTAGTGTCATGTATGAGTGGTGATGTGGTTATTTGCTACGCTACTAGGTCGTCAAATTTCATCATTTTATTTTTGTAATACGCACCAAAAGATTTTCGTTTGCATAATTGTATAATAATATTTTTTAAATTACTTTATCGACACCCATCATGCTATAAATCATTAAAAAAGGTTCTGAAACAGTTAGCTTATAGCCAACATTAAACGTTTATGAGACTGGTTGAGTTTCATAAAACCAACGTTTTATGAGACTGGTTGAGTCTCATAAAACCGCAATATCCGAGCGAGAGCATGTCGCGCTCTCCACGCCCACGCCCGAACGATACATTATGATTGTGAAATTCAGTATAACATTAAAACACTCGTTCGGATGATTTCATAACAAACGCGCGCGCGAGGGGCGCAACTAGCAGCCCTCGCTTGGATATTAAGCCACCGTTTCGAAACACTTTATAGAGGATACTTGTCATGGTTAAAGAAAAAAATAAAGTCTTGTATGCAATAATAAAGTCTTATCACCTAAGTGTTTGAATACCTAATTATGTAGAGATAATAAAATTAGGTATTAAAACACTCAGGCGATAAGGCCACATTCGTGTTGTAATAGCCATAATTATACTACAGTTGAATAAATAATTATTATAGCCAATTAAGAAGGCGATTTTTATTGTATTGTCTTCTTAATTAGTTTATTATATTTTTTTTATAAATCCGCTAGGGTTGCCTGCCACTCGTAAGTAATTTCTAATAAAGTGTATACTTTATTTGACATGTTTTGTTTAAATATTGCCAAAAGTAATAAAAAGTATGTTTTTAAAGGTAAACATAAATAATACTTAATTTCCATACAATATACTTTTTTTCTACTTTTAGCAAAAAATAATACTTTATTAGTCCTAAAAAAGGTGGCACCCCTAGTCCGGTCCTACTGCAGAGACATTATTAGCAAACTTGAAGATTTGTTGTGAAAGTTGATGGTAAAGATACAGAGATGGCGCCACTTTCTTTCGACCGTTTGCGTTGTTCTAATCTAAGTGTGCCCCCTGTTGTATGTAGTCTGTCGTTCAGCAAGTTTTATATAGCCGATATTTTCCATTTTCTTTTTATTTAAATAAACCCAATATATACACAAAGATGTACCTACCTACGAATAAGTAAATTAGTAAATATTACTTTATTTTTACCTCATATATGTAGTTCATTGAGGCGCTTTCCTATTTAAGTGTAAACTACTTTCCTACAATCTCATCAAAATATCACAAAGGTTTTCAATATTACTCTGAAACCAATCTCATGAACTCAACAATAATTGCTTAGGTATTATTTATTTTAGATACAATACCTATTGCAAAATATAATAAGCAAGTTATATGGCAAGAAAAGATGATCAAACAAAAAGACAAAAAGTAAGTAAATAAGTAGTATAAGTATTGGTTTATGATACTTCCTAGTTTAGACATTGAGGTATATGTACTGTGCTATTAGGCAGTGGCAAAGGGTTCATACAAGGCGATCACCATCGACTTATCTTTTAGAAATTTCACTTAACTGATCCACTATGCAGATCATAACATTTTTGAAAAGGTTACATTCACCATTATTTCACTCCTTGCCACTGCTATTGGGTACATTATATACTAACTACTTAGTACATGAAAACTGTAACTGTTTTCAATAAGTATATTATTTGGTACTCGTCAACACCCGGAAAATAAGACAATAGATTTTCTATTGTTGTCTGGTCACCGGAGACCGCTCGGGCGTTGATGAATTAAACTCTTTACCCACTCTTACCTATTGAATATTTAATAATTACCTATTTTTTATTACAGATACAATATGTGTAATGAATGACATTGCAGATATAAGCACATACCTTTTATATTGTCAAGAAAGGATACTGGAAAAGTTATTACCAAACAAAAGCATAGATGTATATTTGCTCCAAGCGACTAAGCAAAACTATGAAACATTGGGTACCTACTGGAAAACTGACTGCTGGGAAAATGAAGTTTGTGCTTTAAAATCATACACATCGTATTGGTTTATGATTTAGATTAAGAGCCAATTATAAAATAAAATATTGACTCCATGTTGACCTATCTTATTTTGTCTACTATCACATCTACCAAAACTCAAATAAATCAAGGCTCGTGCAACTATTATGTATTCCGTGGCCTGTGGCAAAGAAAACTCATTTAAAATCACTACATTTACAGTAGGTAGTACCTATGTAACTATGTTGGTTCAATTTATGAAGCAAAGTGTAGTGTTGCTCATTATAATTTGCAAGTTTACAATACGTAAGTATAGGTGCTTATAAATATTAGTCGATAAAGTACTTGGGTTATGGATGTTATGATAAAGAAAGATACTTATAAACTTTAATATGATAGGTATTGAACACCAAAAAAAAATTATTTTATCATTAACTGTCATGTACACAATATCGAAATACAAAGATTCGAGAATCAAATTAGACTTCTGAATATATGAAAATATATTAACAAGTATATAAAAATTACCACTAGACAGTAGACACCAATATAATAATTGTGTTTAGCAACTTATTTTGGGATCAGTGGGTATTATGTTCATCCATGATTTTTCCTATTTATTCAGTGAGTAGGTAGCGTTAAAAGAAGATATGTTTATATTAGTACGGGCAGCCGAAGACGTTGTCCGGCAAAAGCACATCCAGAATTTTTTTAAGCAGGTAGGGACCTATTTGTTGTTTAATTAGGTACGGTCAGTTACTACCTACCTATTGAATAATAATAGAATTTGCATACACAGGTACCCAATGCTTAATGAACAACTAAAGTTGGTAGATACAGCCACCTAACACGTAGCACCTAAGAAGTTCCTATAGGTAGGTACCTACTAAATTAAATTGAAAGGAAAATCAATCCTGAAAATTCCTCTGTGGGGTAGGTAAGTAGGTACACATTGTTTTTCCACAATATCTATGATCTCTAACCAAAATATGCCAGCTTATACTTGGTACTGATGGTCTCATTGTTCAATGTTTACAAACAAATTCTAAGAAAGAGGTGTCGTTGCTCAATTGTAGTTCAATGACAAAATCGTCATGGAAAAACTATTGATATAAACGTCAAACAAACGTCAAATAAGAGCAGAATACCAATCAATTGAAAGATCGAGACGCGATTGTAACGCAATTATTAGCAGAATGCCAAAAAGTACCATGACGATCGAATGATAGTTCGATGGCCTGTCATTAAAAAACGATTGAACTTATTTTAGGAGCGGAATACCAAATGTGTCAAAATTGGCGTTTGAGACACAATTGAGATTCCATTGATGCATTTGTAAATTAGCAGACTTGAGCCCCAGGTCCAATACACGAAAAAAATAACCGTGTATTGGGCTTCATTATATTATAATTTTAACTTTTTATTTATTAATAGTGTGTTGGATATTGATGCGTGATAATAGTGTGACGATATTATCGTTAATTTTATTTCTCAAAAATACGTCATTATATTAATGACAGATAAGATAAGTAAATCTGTCGTAAGTAATACTAATAGGTAACATCTACAGCTAGAGATTGAAAAAATGAAAGATGATTAATTTCCTTGTTGAGTTCAATTTATTTAATTTCGCGTTATTACCAATCGGCTGTATTTAGGTTGCTAACGAACAAATCTTGTTAGGTACTTAATACCGAATGTCTCGGTGTTATTAGTCTGTGAATTTCTAAGGGCGAGTTCACATCGCAGAGGTCAACACACCTGTGTGGTCAACACGCCTCGATTCGAATTTTAATCTTTTTTTTTTGTTAAACATATAATTTTTGCCTGCAACTACATTTGATTAAAAATTGCTTTGAATAAAATTAAACTAACAGAATGCTTCGACTCAACTCTCGTTTAACTTTGTAAAATAGGTAGATCTATAGGTAAGAGAAAGTTTTCAAAAACGTGAAAATGTATGTAAGAGCACTAATTCTGGAACCAAAAATAATTTCATTTCATTTAAATCTGATTAAACTTATCGAAAGATACAGAAATAGATAGATAGTAGTTATTTATAAGTAAATTTATATACCTATATATGGTACACACGACAGCACGTCATGTTATATAGTCAAACTGCGAAAACAGCTTTTATTACGTAGGGAATACAGGCGGTCTCAAGGTCAACATTTACCTATTGTCTGATGTGCCATCATGTGTACAAATTACCATACAAAGTTAGGTACCATGGGCAACAGCGTCGCTTAACCACTGCTAAGGTTAAAATCGCTTGCACGCCGCGCCCGCTGTCACATACGTTTAGTTCGTGCAGGGGCGATACGCGCGTGATAGCTTTTGTAGGATAGAGCAATATATAATCAAAAACTAAGCTATTGTCTATTATATCTCTTTAGTTTAAAGTGCAATTAATGTAAGCTATTGAATTAAATGTAGACTATTGAACTGAATTTAGACTATTTAACTGAATGTAGACTATTTAACTGAATATAGACTAACTGAATGTAGGAAAATTAAGGGGAAATACTATTAATAAAACGTAAGAAGTCCTTCAACAATTGTTCAAATAATTTATTATCTTAAATAATTAACATAATCGGAACGTTCATTAAGCAACAATTCTATCAACCAAATTAACTTAGATATATAACACATTTAACAAAAAATGAACGTTCAATAAGCAACAATTCTATTAACCACATCAAATAAGTAACACAATTAACGTAACACTAACGTTCATTATGCAACAACTATCGACCAGGTTAAATAAATAACACAAGCATTAAACAAAGAAAATAATGGATAATTGAATGGAATAATGTGAACAGTAGAAATAAAACATGTTAGAATAATACTTAACTTTCTGTTCCACAACCTTTTCACTTGACTCACTACAGTAGAATGTGACTAAAAATAAGCTACGCTCCGCAGGAGCAAGATATATCCCGCCAATATTTTAACAACCAATCAGGAGTAAGCATTACAGAAAACAAGTCTGCCATATGGCGCCAAACGATCAAATCAATACTTTTATACAAATAACCATTAATTAAATAAATCGCCTGTGACAATTAAAATATAATATAATTAACATTATTTATCATTGAATTAATAATAAAGATATCTATTTTATACCTATTTTAAAATGACAATTGAATAAAAGGAAACGGTAGCAGACCAACATCAAATCAATTCCTTTTTATAACAATTAGGCAAAAATAATCGAATAACAGGAAACGGTAGCAGATCGTCATGGATCACGTAATCAAATCAAATCATTTTAATAAACTTAGCAACAAATAATGATTTAAGTATTACATAAACTTACAAACAAATAATAAGGTTTACATCAATCATTCTAACTATGACATTACATTATTTTCCATAGTTTTATTATCACTAATCTATTACGGCCATACTGACAGTACTTCGTCCTCGAAGTACACACAACGGCACCTCAGACTATACATGTTGCCCTTGAGGCCGCTTTTATGCCCTATAATAAAAGCTGTTTTCGCAGCTTAATTGTATAACCTGACGTGCTGTCGTGTGTACATGAAAATATAGAAAAGAAAAAAAATACAATGTTTACAATATTTATCAGACACTTACTTATACAATTTAACATAATGTATAAATTTTGTAATTTATTGTGGAGAAAATAAAGCATATTTTTATTTTATTTATTATTTATTTATTCTTCATAACATTATTGCAATACATACCCATTTTTAAGTATATTTTGAACATTGTTTCATAATGAGTAATTTAGTACTTTGATAAATCTCACGAGTTTCCGCCACTTTCGGTTAATAATATTTTCAACACTTTGAATCTAAGAATTAAGGAAATTAAAGAAATGAAATTAGTTGTCAACAAACTTAACAGGAATTTAACCGGAATCCGTGAGACACTTTCTTTTATTAATATAATAATACGTTTACTCCACTTTTCTTTTTTATTAATTAATAAACTTTTTATTCCATTTTTATAACAACAACTTTTTAGTAAGTATTGCCAGACACCTAGACATGCCAATAACATTCACCCGCTGCTGGTGAGAATAACTGACACCAAGCATCTGACCGACCAGCGAATACCAATTTCTTAATATCAACATAACTTATAGGTAGGTATTGCCAGACACCTAGACATGCCAATAACATTCACCCGCTGCTGGTGAGAATAACTGACATCAAGCATCTGACCGACCAGCGAATACCATGTACCGAGGCCACGATTGCCAAATACATAGACATACTGATCACATTCACTCGCTGCCAGTGAGATCAACCAGTACCAAGCATAAGGCCGACCAGCGAATATCGTGTACCAGGTATACCTATAACATTCATCGCCAAATCATACATAGACATACCGATCACATTCACCCGCTGCCAGTGAGATGATTCTGGTACCAAGCATGTGGCTTAACAGCGTTTCAAATATTATTGTTACTAACAAACTATGGATCTTTGGTCTCAAAATAAATTATTTTTATTTTTATTTTATTTTTATTTATTTATACTAAATGGAATAAACACAACTGCCAAATCATACATAGACATACCGATCACATTCACCCGCTGCCAGTGAGATGATTCGATACCAAGCATGTGGCTTAGCAGCGTTTTAAATTATTATTAAAAAGTGGAGTTCACGTCAGACTTGAATACAAGTAAGGGTATAATTTGGTTCTATTGCTATCAGCAATCACAAAGGTATTAAATTCAGTGGATTTTTGAACAGTGGTTTTTTGCACTTTACACAAACCGTTCGGCCAATCTGACTTGAAACAGTTATATAACTATATTATTTTCAAAACCACTGCCTATTGATGGCCATCAGCCACAACAACAAAGTCAAATAATAAATAAATTTATTCATATGGTCAAAACTTGGACTGGGCAAAAATAGTAGCCCAAAAACAGTCAAAGCACTAAACCACTATACTTATTACTAATGTCTACAATTAAAATCAATCAATGTATGATTAGAAAAGAATTCTATTAAACAAATATGTGGTTGGATATCATGCGGCTTCATCAGTTTGCAAATAAATAAGCATTATCATTATCATAATCATGAATCATTAGCATTATCATCAATACCAGCTTCAATACCAGCATCAATACCAGCATCGATACCAGCATCGATACCAGCATCAATATCAGCATCAATATCAGCATCAATACCAGCATCAATACCAGCATCGATACCAGCATCGATATCAGCATCAATACCGGCATCAATACCAGCATCAATACCAGCATCAATACCAGCATCAATACCAGCATCAATACCAGCATCAATACCAGCATCAATACCAGCATCAATACTAGCATCAATACCAGCATCAATACCAGCATCAATACCAGCATCAATACCAGCATCAATACCAGCATCAATACCAGCATCAAAACCAGCATCAATACCAGCATCAATACCAACATCAATACCAACATCAATACCAACATCAATACCAACATCAATACCAACATCAATACCAACATCAATACCAACATCAATACCAACATCAATACCAACATCAATACCAACATCAATACCAACATCAATACCAACATCAATACCAACATCAATACCAACATCAATACCAACAAGGATTCCAAAAAGGATTTGAAGTCAAGGCATCTGATAGTATATTTAATACCAATTTACAACATATTTAAGAATTCCAAAAGTATAAATTCTATCAGAATCTCGTATATATATAGAAACTAAGCTTTTAGTTTATCTAACAACATAGTTATCAGACCAATAGAATACTCGACCAGTAAAAATCTTCGGTAGATATGACCATAGAATATTAATATTTAAGATTCTTGGTTATGACCACACCACAGCTTTTTACACAACCGCAAAGAAAGTTGTCAAAGAAAATTGTACTCGATAACTTTTTACATTATTCAATAACATGAAAATGTAACATAGCATAGGTAATAACACTAATACCTAATTGAATATACATTATATCAGCCTTGTCACAGAATAGATAATAGTGCAACTGCCTTGTGTTTTAATAAAAATTGTGTTCGGGACGAAGCCGATGTTGGCCGGCGTTGCTCTAAGTATCACGCCGTTCTTCTTTCAAGTGGTAACAGTCACCAAAAGTATCTTAATACGTCTCTTGTAGACTAGTTCGAAAGTGAACAATTAAAACTATAATAATATAGATCTCAAGAAAAACGAAAACTAAAACATTTGACTGAAAATATTAAGCCTTCTGTAAGACTCACTAAAACGTAAATATTAAAATAAAAAAGTCTAATCAGTTGATAGATATAAACTTATTGGGATAGTTTATAAATAGTAGAAGTAGAAGTAATTATAGTAGTTGATAGATAATAGATAGTAGTACCTTCTACTATCCGTCTGTACCTATGTATAGTAGTAGCACAATAGCAAGTAAGGCTAGACGAGTTTACGATCTGACGAAAATTTATATATTTTAGTTTTCAGTGTGAGGACATTATTTAGAATTCCACTACACAAAAAAAATACTGTCTACTAAAAAAAAGAATCATAAAACAATAAACGAACAGAATATTGAAAAATGGCTCGGTAATTCTAAAATAAATCGTAAATATCATCATAGGAAATAAAGTTCCATTTGTCAGATTTTGTAATTTTCAACGACAATGATAATGATGTTTTATACAAAAAGGATAACTTTTTGCTATACCGGGTATCTTTTTTTTTTATGGTCCAGTATTTCAGGAATCAATTAAAATGTACTAAATTTTGACAAATTTCTGGCAAAATAAAGCTATAGTGCAAATCCACCATATTGTACAGAGATAGCAAAAGAGTAGATTTCGTGAACTGCGTGGTCTTAAACTAGAAAAAGACAACAACTCAACTCTACTCAACTCAACTCAAAATGATTAATTTAGTCTAGGCTGTTACAACCACGTCAATTTCATAGAAGCTAGGTCATCGGTTCGCAAACCCTAAGCGGGAGACCTTGTAACGAGGACAATAAATCTAACCTTTCATAAGTATGATTAGAGGTATAATGCCTAAATAGGTAGTAATAGTTTAGTAACCAGCAATAATAAACAAAATATAATTTGAATTATCAGTAATAATAACGTTATAATTCCGACCATTGGGCGAGCGAACCCAAGTTTACTTGGTTCAGCATATTTTTGAATCAGAACAAAAACAAATTTTGAACAAGGAGCATGCTCAGATTATTGTGTTTAATATGCTTACTCTCATTAAAATACTCGAAGAGTATAAAGAAAATGGCTTATTAGACCGATTTTATTTTCACACACTTTCAAATAGATAATTTAATTAAAGAAAACAATTAATGAAAATGCCAAATACCTTTGATACTAATGCTTTGATAAAGGTTAGAAGACTGCTTTCGTCAAATGATTTTATTACTACTTTGGGAAGGATAACCAAAACGTCCAATAATGCATAAAATATGGAAATATGACTAAACAAAATACACAAATAATATTAAATTATTAAGTTATTTCGTAGTGTAGACTTATAATAGTACTAGTGACGTAGTTAATAAGCCATGCCGCAAAAAAAAATTTTTGTTAAACCCAAACGGTCACCAATTTCTATGCACTTGAAAAAGTTTGGACATAATACATAAAACATTTGTACATACTTAGTAAAATCTGCTCACCTACTTGTGAACCTATTTTAAATAAACAAATATTTTGTTCACCTCATTTTAAATGCATTATCCTACTATATGCTACTAATGAAACCACAAATGTGTACCACAAATACCATCACATATTACTTTTTTCAATAAATATCTTTACTTTATTTCAATTACTTATCTTCTACTAATTTTACGACAATAATTCGCTAAACTAAATTAACTGACTAGCAGGTTGTGTGTATAAATCACAGTTATCGTAAAAAAAAACACAGCCACCGAGGGCCTTACCGGCCTTTGCACCAGGGAACGAGTCCGGATGTTTTTTTTTCCTTTCGACGCAAGGAACTCGAAATTGTTGCGACAGCAGCTTGTAGCTCCGCCGATGCAGGTTTCGGGATCAAGACCTCACAACGGCAGCGGAGCGGAGTCATCTGGCCGATCACATCAGCATCCACCCTGAAAATTATTAGGAAACGGTGTTAATATTTTGAAATGGACAGAGACAATCCCACTTCTGATGATAGCTTTTGTAGGATAGAGCAATATATAATCAAAAACTAAGCTATTGTCTATTATATCTCTTTAGTTTAAAGTGCAATTAATGTAAGCTATTGAATTAAATGTAGACTATTGAACTGAATTTAGACTATTTAACTGAATGTAGACTATTTAACTGAATATAGACTAACTGAATGTAGGAAAATTAAGGGGAAATACTATTAATAAAACGTAAGAAGTCCTTCAACAATTGTTCAAATAATTTATTATCTTAAATAATTAACATAATCGGAACGTTCATTAAGCAACAATTCTATCAACCAAATTAACTTAGATATATAACACATTTAACAAAAAATGAACGTTCAATAAGCAACAATTCTATTAACCACATCAAATAAGTAACACAATTAACGTAACACTAACGTTCATTATGCAACAACTATCGACCAGGTTAAATAAATAACACAAGCATTAAACAAAGAAAATAATGGATAATTGAATGGAATAATGTGAACAGTAGAAATAAAACATGTTAGAATAATACTTAACTTTCTGTTCCACAACCTTTTCACTTGACTCACTACAGTAGAATGTGACTAAAAATAAGCTACGCTCCGCAGGAGCAAGATATATCCCGCCAATATTTTAACAACCAATCAGGAGTAAGCATTACAGAAAACAAGTCTGCCATATGGCGCCAAACGATCAAATCAATACTTTTATACAAATAACCATTAATTAAATAAATCGCCTGTGACAATTAAAATATAATATAATTAACATTATTTATCATTGAATTAATAATAAAGATATCTATTTTATACCTATTTTAAAATGACAATTGAATAAAAGGAAACGGTAGCAGACCAACATCAAATCAATTCCTTTTTATAACAATTAGGCAAAAATAATCGAATAACAGGAAACGGTAGCAGATCGTCATGGATCACGTAATCAAATCAAATCATTTTAATAAACTTAGCAACAAATAATGATTTAAGTATTACATAAACTTACAAACAAATAATAAGGTTTACATCAATCATTCTAACTATGACATTACATTATTTTCCATAGTTTTATTATCACTAATCTATTACGCGCACACGAATTTTGTTGCAAACTGGTTAAGCGACGCTGTTGCCCATAGTACCTAATTTATTCGAGTTCCACAAGAATTCAAAATCTTTGTCGTGCCAAGCTAGATGATGCTCACGTTACGCGTCGTTCCACCAATAGGAGTCTTTTGGCAATTTATAAGTTTGAAATTTTAAAATTGATGCATTCGTCAGTGTATACGCACCCTATCCGAGTAAGGGCTGTGATGAAATCGGTCGAGGAGTGGCTGGGATACGCCCTTCACAGATTAGTTTTAAATTGGGTACTGTCAAGCATAGACCACATGTTTGAATTAATTTGGCGGACAAATCATTGTGGCTATGTTTAAAAAAGTAATTTACACCTACAGTATCTTCTCGAGTGTATTTTTTGATTTTTTTTAAGTAAACTTGGTCAAATTTACCTGACAAACAGCTGAGTAGGTTTACTCTCGCATCAACATCAAACAATATTAGGAAAAAAAATACGTACAGTTTGACCATAAAGAGTTGAAATTAAATAAAATGGAACTAAAATTTTTCAGTACAAAATTTAGTAAGTGTAGCCAATTTATTCTCGATTTTGACGTGTTTACATAGAAAGTGGCGCCCTCAATTTTTGTCAACTCTTTATGGTCAAGCTGTAAGTAGTGGGTAATTTGAAATCAATAGATTTACAAAGTTTTTCCTAAATACTTTTTTTAAGAAAATAAAAAAATCATATTTTTCTACATAAATATTTTTTTTCAATATCGACCCTACCTTCTTTGGTTTATAATCCATAAAAAATATATTTATATTTTCCAGACTTTATACTTATTTATTTATATTTAACTAGCTAGTACCTACACAGCTTTTTACACAAATCCTCACGAAATCAATGTAAAAAGGGTTGATCTCAACCGAGCAAACATTTTTCAAGTGCACTTCACATTTCGGATATCCGAAGGGAAGGATATATTTCCGTAAGCCCTCTATTTCGGCCTCAAGGAGAGGGACAAGTTTTTTTACCGAATGTACACAAGCTGAGGGGTTAAACCAATATTTAGATACCTACGAATCGTTTTAAAATCCTTGCGATCATCTTGTATTTAAAGGAATGTCACGTGTTTGAAAAAAAAACGTTAATAAAATACTGTCTCTAGTTTTACAATATTTTTAACTTGCTTTACATAAGTACCCAACTTATACTATTTCTCTCCGTAAACCAGTCAACTATAAAAAAAAATATGATGAATAAATGTGCCTTTCATCATTTTAATCATCAAAAAATTTGATTTTTGTCATCGATGGGAGACCATTAAGCCCAATGACTATATTTTTTACCTGTAGATTGGTCAAAGTATTTTGAGTGAAAAAAAAATCGCAGCAATATATGCCCACCTTCTTAAAAAAAAACCGGCCAAGTGCGAGTTGGACTCGCGCACGAAGGGTTCCGTACCAAAAACGGCAAAAAATCACGTTTGTTGTATGGCAGCCCCCCTTAAATATTTATTTTATTATGTTTTCAGTATTTGTTGTTATAGCGGCAATAGAAATACATCATCTGTGAAAATTTCAACTGTCTAGCTATTACGGTTCATGAGATACAGCCTGGTGACAGACAGACAGACAGACAGACAGACGGACAGCGGAGTCTTAGTAATAGGGTCCCGTTTTTACCCTTTGGGTACGGAACCCTAAAAATGATTATAGGTATTTTATAGAGATAGATGACAAGGTAACATACTCGTTTTGCATAGATTCTAATAATATGTATTGTTCTGTTCGAACCTCATGGCATTAAGGACCACGACGAAGCATAATATTGAATAAATTAGTGATAAGCCCCGGTAATTTCTTCTTGACACAAATTAAAAATAAAAAGTTATAATTAATTCATATTGTAATTTATGCAAATATATTCTATTGCCGACGGGCGTTGTATAAATTAGGGAAACCACAAAACAGGTTAAATAAACGAAAAACTAAATTATGTTGCTTAATTTTACAGGAATGTTAATAATTAAGTAGGATAAATTTCTACAAAGCTTTATGGCACTCGTAGATTGTTGGATATAAGATTAAATGCCATGAAAAGTATGTTATACTTACCTATTTCTCAAAAAATACTAAACGTATCTTAATGAGTATCGTTTTAGTACTTTTAGGGTTCCGTAGCCTAAATGGCAAAAAACGGAACCTTTATAGATTCGTCATGTCTGTCTGTCTGTCTGTCCGTCCGTATGTCACAGCCACTTTATTCCGAAAGTATTAGGATTACACAGTTGAAACTTGGTAGGTAGATGTATTCTGTTAACCGCTTAACAATTTTAACACAAAAATAAAAATAAAAAAGATTAAGGGGGAGCTCCCCATACATGGAACTGAATCAGAAAAAAACATTTTTCTTCAAATCAATACGTGTGGGGTGTCTATAGATAGGTCTTCAAAAATGGCATTGAGGTTTTTAAGACGATTTTTTCTCAAAGTCAACCGTTTGAAAGATAAACACTACCTAAGTAGTAAAATGAGTGTCCCCCCCCCACCCCTCTAACTTTTGAAATAAGACAGTGAAAAATCATAAAAAAAATTATGCTGTAGATCTTAATAAATACTTTCAACGAAAATTGGTTTGAACAAGGTATAATAAGTAGTTTTTGAGATATAGCACATTTTCCAAAACCGCAAACATAACTTTGTCATTCATACCAACACTGTGAAAAACAAAGTTATTTTTGCAGACAAAAAATTATAGTGGTATTAAATATCTTATGGTATAAGGTAACTGCGGAACCCTACGGCGCGTGGCCCGACACGCACTTTGGCCAATTTTTTTATTTAACAAGAGCTATGATAATATGGAGCTGTTTTTTGTGGGTTCGAGATATCACCTAATTTTTTTTGTTTTATAGAACAAAAAAAGATACGATATCCAGAGGGCCTATTACAAAAAAGAATCATGATAGTCGGACGCAATAGGGAACATGCATAGAGCGTTTTCGGCGGGTGCTGCTGCGTGCTAACTTCAAGTATCACGAGAAAAAAACGCAAGAAAAAAGTTTTAATATTACAGTTGATATTCTCACGCATTATACGTATACTTTTTATTTTGATACAAAAAAAAATTGATGCATGTTCCCTATTCGTTGTTCTATTCACTTGATATTAAACCTTATTCAATAGTGCCACGTAGAGCGACAAATATCATGTGCTTATCGTTATGCTTTTTTTAATATGCCCTCAGGAATTATCCCGTAAAACTGTCCCTAAGGACAACTTGCACCATAAGTCATAGTATGTAGTAAGTAAATAAACAAAATCTTGTTGTTAAAATTTTGTAGCTCAAATCAAAGAGCATGTAAAAAAACTAGAGAGAATGTAATGGCTCAAATGTTGTTTGTTCGTAGCTCAAATGTCAGTTTGCTCTAAACTTTACCAAGAAATCCAAAATATAGGTAGTAAAGCTAAAAACATGAATAACACAAACGGTTGCCCCCATTGACACTCATGTACACTGACGCAAGCGATAATAATAAAGGAAACTTTACGAGTCCTGGAGGCTGTGCCGGATGCCAATAAAACCTGAATTGCAGTATTACATAAATCATCCTTCTCCCTAATAAATGGGAAAAGGAATTCGGCATATTTAGACAGACACAAGGGAGAAGCGAGCGAAGCGTCGGCCTTTTTCCAAATCTGTAAGATATTGTGAGAAAGATAATTTCGAAGCGACAGTTACGCATTAAGAATATGTTGTAGGTACCTAAATTTAAATGTGTTGTCTCATAATAATCGCCTGCATTTAGAATCTCAAGTAATTAAGAAATCTTATGAATGTTTTTAATTATTTATCTGTATGGTATTGTGAGAAATATAATTTCAAAGCGACAGTTAGCCCCTTCTTACACGGCGCTACTCAAAACTGACGAAACTAGTTAGCAACTCTAGTTGTAAACTGGTTAGTGACTGAGATTCGTACACGGCATACCAAATTTAGTTGAAACCCACACGAAACGCGGTGTGTGTTATGTTTCGGAATAATATTGAAATGGCTAGTAATTCGAGCGATAAGGAGTTATTACTTCTCTACTACATCAGACTACATCCCACTTCACTCCAAGCTTTTTCGGTCACATCCCAACGTGACTACTCTTTTAATGTGTAATTATACAAACTCGTATGCTTTTCCACTTCTTGGACGACTGGTATATTTACTAATTGGTCGTTGATTTTCACTGAACTGCAACAGAGTTTCCAAGTTTCGGTTAGTAATCAGTCGCGCGCGACCAGAATGACCGGTCGCCAGTGATTTAGTAGTTGCCAACGCGTTACTGACTCGTTACCAACCAGTTTGTGATTGGTAGCGTCGTGTGCGAACTGCCATTGAATTACAATTTACTCTTTGCCATACATACTCGAGTGAAGTTGCCGTTTCTGATGTACATAATTAAATTATCGCATTGTACACATTTTTGTTGTAAAGTCTTATAAATATTCGATAAACAATTACTATCAGTAATAAATATATGGTCGTTTTAAAGAAATCATAGCACGTATATCATTATTTTTTTCACTTAGCTCCAACAGTGATCTTTGACCTTACCGTTACAAAATGTAAATAAACAAAGGATTCTATTACGCTTTTTGCAGCAAATTCCTAAAATATTATCAATAAATTGATACTTAAGCTTTTCTCTTGAGCCTTTTCCTTAATAATAAGGTCAATCGCAATACCGTTGCAATGGGAAAAGTAATTTGACATAAATCCTGGACTCAAGACACGCCTGCTTCTTTAGACACGTATTGCCACTATATCGACGAAAATATGTATTTATCTACTAAGTAAATTAAGTCAGATGAAAATCAAAAATGCAAGAAGAACAATTCTTGAAGATAGTTCAAGAATTTTTCTTCTTCTTCACTGAATTAACTTCAAACTTCAACAGTAGGTATGTTTCATTGGCTTATTTTCGTGCATTTTTACACGACTGCCCAAAAAAACACGTAGTGTAATGTGTTAATTATTTATTGTTTTGAGATAAGTATACTTGATCGAAGGTCATTTATATGTTTGTGTTAAGTAAAAAATTAAACAAATATATTAAAAACACGACTGCCCTGCCAAAAACTAGCTAAAAAGTTAAATAACAAGTGTCATTGAAGTCGGGGGACAGTTTTGTGGAACAATTTTTAATCAAAGAGGTCCCCCGACTGCAATGACACTTGTTATTTAACTTTTTAGTTCGTTTTTGGCAGGGCAGTCGTGTTTTTTTTTTATTATTTATTATTTACACAACTGCCCAAAGCAAAAAGAGTTTGGGTATGTGAGTTTCTTTATTCCACCATAATTTCTAAATGCCTGAACTGATTTGAATAAATGAGGTATCGTTAGAATTCTTACAGCATCCCGAGTGACGCTGGGTATTTTTTTTTTGAAAAAAATCAATATGGCGATTGTACGACGCCATTTTCAAATGTGAAAAAAATATGGGCATCAAATGAAAGGCCTTGATGAGCACATTCCAAAACTATATAATATGTCACTAAAATGTGTAAATTAAAAATAAATAAATTAAAAAAATATCAAAAACACGACTGCCCTGCCAAAAACGAACAAAAAAGTTAAACAATAAGTGTCATTTCAGTCGGGGGACCTTTTTGATTAAAAATTGTTCCATAATAAGGGCCTCCGACTGCAACGACACTTGTCGTTTAACTTTTTAGTTCGTTTTTGGTAGGGCAGTCGTGTTTTTAATTTTTTTTTTTAATTTTATTATATACCTATTATATAAAACTGCTAGGTATAGGTAATAAACATAATCTCTAAAGATTAATCGTTATGTGTAATGTATACGTCGAAAGGAAAAGCCTGCTTACGTTATTTTACAACATGAAAACCTTTAACATTATTTATCCAAAAATATACTTTAATTCACTCCTAAAAGGTTCGAAATTCGCAGACAGACAGCTCCTTAAACAATTATGAGACAATGTACCTACTTAACTAGGTTTTTCTTAGCAAATCTTTCTTTCAAAGGCCCTTTCAAGGGCTTTTTGTTTGATCTTTTCGCTCTTATTATGTTGCCCCTTTCTGATTTAGTCGACACGAACGAGTAAAAAAGCTTGTAGAAGGGACGTGTCAGACTGTATTGTTTTTTTAGGGTACAAAAAATGTCTTGCATTAGGCTATTTTAAGATTTGACACCAGAAAGAAAATAAATTCTCTTTTTCTTTATTGATTCTACTATTCTGTTTTAACAGATAAGTAAGCCTACTTGTTTAATGCCTACTACTTAGGTTAATTTAGATGTCCATTAAGCTAGGGTTTCCTAGGATGACGGTGCCGTCATATTACTACTGTAATTTAGCGGCGTAGAACTTTGTCTATGTAAACAATACGGCGCGGTTTCTGACGTTACGGTGTCGCCATATTGTTTACATAGACAATATTCAACGCCGCTATATCAAGGCCGTAATATGATGGCACCATTATCTTAGAAAACCTTAGCTTCAAAAAGGTATTCGTTACGTGGGTACTGAAATCCTTACTAATATTATAAATGTGAAAGTCCGTTTGTTTGTTTGTTTGTTCCGCCTTCACGTCTAAACTACTGAACCGATCATCATGAAATTTTGCATACACGTTGTCAGGGGAACAGAAAAGGACATAGGATACCTTTCATCCAGAAAAAACGTACAGTTCCCGAGGGATAGCAATAAAACTGTCCACGCAGACGAAGTCGCGGGCGGCCGCTAGTTATCCATAATTTCAACACCAGATCAACTATAAATTATATTTATTTGCCAACCCTGACCACGTTCCTTTTGTTTTAGGGATCCGCAACCCCTCTCACAGCCGATAAAAAACAACATTTTTAGGCTGTGGTCTCTAATTAGTGGTGTTTCCCAAATCCGAGTGAAAGCATATAAGTAATACCTATGAGGATTTTGAATGGTTTTCATTGAAACACTTTATCTGAAAGTAACCCATCACCTTGAATACTTTGTGGGCTTAAATTAAGTTAGTCGATAGAGCTTTTAGTACAACTTTATGGTAAAGGATGGTAATGGCGACCGTTTTATGTGAGGCAGGCCGTCTGTATTCCCATCTGAAAAATATTAATAAAAAAATGGACGAATTCATTAGCTAGGCAATCATACTGTCCCCAGAAAATACTTTCAATGTGGCTGCCGTGTAGATATTATGGAAACGTATTTCCCCTTTCGCGGGAATAATACAACGCCTAGGGGCCGCGGAAGGCAATTTACCATAAATCTAACTGAAGATGGAAATCGTTCCAGGCGTTTTTTAACTACGCCATTGTTTTCCGAATGTGCGTTATCCTTATAAAAATATCCTTTTCAGGAATATGGATTTTGAAATGTTTTCGAAAAATCTTGGTTCGTAGTGTTAAGTCAAGTCGAGAAAACATAAAACCGTCTGTGTTTCTGAGCGCATACAACCTGACTCTATTCAAGGCCAGAGTGAATAAGCACATTCTGGGCAAGCTCGCTCCATCGTAGACTCTGTCTTTGCTTTTGGGCTAGACTGGGGTCAAGAGCAAACCCATTAACCATAAAAAAATAAAAAAAGACAATTTAATATAATACTAATCGCATTATTAAATTTTTTTATTTAGCAAATAAAGCGGAAAGGTACTTTTAAGTTTCTTAGGAATTCAAGTCGGAAATTATTTTGGTAAAGAGAGTTAGTTTCATCATTGGAGAAAGAAGTAGAGTAAGACTTAACCTAACATCTGAATCAAAATTTTAAGGAAAAATACATTTCCAAAATCCTTACAGAAAACGAAATTGTTACGCGGATGAATTTACGGGTAAAGCTAAGCTAGTTTTATTTAATATCTCTCCCTGTGCATTTTATTTATAATATTTATTTCAGGTAACTACCTAAGCCTTTACAAGATATACTTACAGACAACGTACTTATGTATCCGGCTATGTTTCAGTTTTAAAATACTACAATCTTTTAAAACCTCTGGAGATAAAACCGAAATAACTAAAATTCCGCATTTATCGGCACCAAAATACTTTAAAATAATGCAAGTCCGTAATTTTCCCGACGACAGCTGCGCCGGTCAGTGGCAACCACACAAACCCTCTCACATCCAGAGGAACAACACTCCGAGGGCCTACTACTACGAACTTACTCCGATAAATCGGTCGATGTTCGTTCCGGTTAGTAACGAACACAATTATAAAGTCAGTGTCACAAGTGCCCCGCTGTATTTGCCATATTCGAAAACCCGTGTTTTGTTCAATTGATTTATTGCGGTAGGAGTTGCTACAGTACCTACTACTTACTATGATTTGAATCATGGTCCAAGAAAACAAGTTCTGGCATTCCGGGTGATGCATAGGCATACGTCACTATCCAGTTGCGCGACTTTATTGTATAACAAGCATAAAATGAAGGATTTTTTTTCTGTTGCATTTTTGTGATTTGTTTCTCTTAGCAAACGAAACCGAATTAAATATGAATGAACGGTATTTTCTATACTGATAGCGGAGATGACGTATGCCTGTGCAGCCACGTCACTTCCTCTGTCTCGGAGTGCTATACCAGGCGCAGTATGATTATTGTACCATGGCTTGAACTGCCTGTACGTAGAAAATGTCTGTGTGTTTGCATGGAAAATTTGTTCCGAATGGATGTTATGTTTATTTTATATGTTGTGTTATTGGTTCTAAGATTAAGTTAATCGAACGACGAGCATCGTCCGATAGTCGCGATTTCTTTTTCGTGGTAGGCCCTTAGGTCGGTGGCTCCAAGAGAAATACGTTTCAATTAAATATGCGAAAGGGCGAAGGGGCCAGTGTCGTCGCCATGTGTTAGCTCTAAATTGGGATTTTGTGTTAATTAATTATATGGCCGGGGTTTTGTTCTTTAAGTTAACAGGCGAGCGGATTTTACGATCTTTTATATAATAGTATGAAAGGGCTAAATATGTACACAGCCATCTTGATAGAACGATCATCGTGATTAACATACACTGCTAACACACTCTCAGGGGGGTAATTACGTAATTTTGTTGCAATCAACTCTGACAGAAATCGCAGTTACATCGCTGCTTTAGTAAGAACCAATGTGACAACTATCTTAACTAAAGCAGCAATGCAACCGCGCTTTCAATCGATTTCAATCGAGAATTGTTAGCAACAGCTTTACGTAATCAAGGTACAGGTCTAAGACTTTACTTTCGGTTACGTAGATCAACATTATTGACTAGGTACTGATTATTGTTAAAGGGGCGATTGTATTCCTGCCCCCCTACCAAAATGGCCAACATATTTTTTTACACTTGAACGCTACGCTTACTAAATCTTAAATATGAGCAATAAATGATTAAATCACAAGTCGCAAACTTATGTAAATCACAGACTAAAGTCAGACTAAAATGTACTTTATGAAAATAAGCTTGTCGAGCTTACGGCACGTAATTTTATAATTTACCGCCTAAATATTAAAGCCAGGGTTTCCTAGGATGACGGTGCCGTCATATTAAGCCCGTAATCTAGCGGCGCAGAACGTTGTCTATGTAAACAATACGGCGCGGTTTCTGACGTTACGGTGTCGCCGTATTGTTTACATAGACAACATTCAACGCCGCTTTATTACGGCCGTAATATGACGGCACCGCTATCCTAGGAAACCCTAGCTTAAGCGAAGCGTTCACACGCAATAATGTTGGTCATTTGAGTAGGGGGGCTGGGTTTAGTTACAACGATTTTACAAAGCAAAATGTAGTATTATTTATAGAAATTAAAATTACTGTGATATAAGCTTACTGAAGAAAAACATAAAAAAACAGAATAATCGTTCCTAGCTACATAAATACGACAAAAAAAAAACTGGGGAGAAGAAAGGTTTTTTTCTTGATTGAACCTTTTTAATTATAAATTCGGAGTGCCTGTATTGTTTCTTAAAAATAAAAAAGTAAATTGTAATATTTATATTATGTGTTTAATGAACAAAATCTTCTTAAAGTTTTTCATTGATAAAGAAAAGTACTTAAAAGTTCGTTTTCTATGGCACTGAAAATTCAATCTACGTATTTTTAATTACCTACCTACTTTAAACTACCTAAAAGTAAATAATAATTGAATTTAAAATTAAGCAATAAAATATAATTAACGACTAATATTTGTGCGTGCACCTTATAGTGTTAGTTATGCATGCTTTTTACATTTTCATATTTTGATTTATATAAAGTACAAATGGAGTTTTTGGCGCCATTTTGTCGAGTATGGTTTGGTGTCTTTTTTAATTATTTGAAAATTGATTCATAGTTGATATTGTGTCTTAAAATTGGTGCAGTTTTGTGGTACAAGTGTCTACGCAACTGAACAATATGTGGGATAATTGAAATAGGCGCGATCTTGGTTGTGTGAAGCTGAGACTTTTATTGTAGTGGTAGCTACCTCGGCAGAACTTACCGAGTAAACTGTCTTGATATACTTGTTGCCAAATGCTCCAAGCAGCATTGGAATGCAATGCACCCGCGTTCTAATGTAAACTTAAACAAACAATACCTACCACTGAACTATTAAACACTTGACACTGGCAAAAATTACTTCCAAAGGGGAAAGTAGATTGCCAAAATAAAAATAGAAGAAGAAGAAGAAAGTACAAATGCTCAAAACTTGCGAACTCTCATGGGCACACAAACCCTAGTGGTTTTGCTAGAATAGTGAGTAAATGTATAATAGAACCTGTATCTATGTAATATGTCTTGAACAATAAATAAATAAATAAAAAAAATCCATATTTCAAAAAAGTTAAACTATGATACAAACTAAAACGCCACAATACTTCAAATGCCGAACTAAAACCTAAAGATATGTTGCACCATTTTGTATCCATCTTCCCCGGGCAATTCCCTATTAGGCAAGAAGAATGGGATCCGTTCTTCCTCGTAAATAAACGCATCTCTCGGCACACCATGTTTTAGGGGTCATTAATTCTAGTAATGGGGTACTCTTTGTATGATATAAATGTGTAACTTTAATATTGCTTTTACATTTTTCGAGAAAATTGTGGCAACTTATTTATGTGACTTTAGGTGGAATGTATAAGCCTCTTAGACTGTAGGAGTCTTTTTTGGGTTGAAATCATTTGATTTCAGCCATGCATTGTGACATGAGGTTAGCTGAAATCTCCAATAGTCGAATTTCAATTTAATGACTATTTACGATCAGTCTCAAAATAAATAAAAATATTTGTTATTATTTATTGTAATGTGGTGGTGTTTAGGTGATAACAAAAGTGCTTTAGCTACTTACTTTGGGATCAGAGCAATGTACGAGTATGTGATGTTTTTCGATATTCGTAATAAGTAGACGCCTGGCGCCGAAAGGATCTCAACCTTACAGGACTTTTCACAGAGTAACGCCATCTATTGTCAATTTCTCTTATTACAGAACTCGTAAGATGTAGTTGGTTACATAATAATTCCGCGAGGCGTAGTAGTTAGTTTTGATGGCATCATCCGAGAGATGGCGTCATAAAACGTATCCGAAAAACTGTGTTTAAAATTTGTATAGGTAATTTTTTTGTTTTGCACTATTGCTTCACAAGTCTCAATAAAATAAAAACTCGAAAACAACATAAACTAAATTTTTTAAACTTCTCTAAAAACAATAAAAATATAAACTTGAACAAACATGATAGTGCCTTCACTGAGTAATCCCATTTATTTCATTTTTTTTAAATCAAACTATTCAGTGAGATCATTTTGCATGTGACTTTAATGTGATTAAGTTAACTGAGATTAATTATTTACAAATTAAAATGATTTCGCACGAGAGATTAATTATTTACAAAAATAAAATGAGTTTGAATTGTGATAAATTAAGAGTTATTCAACACGAGTTTTATATTTGTTAAAGGATACCGGAAATTGTAAATTAATTTCAAGATATTATTTTATACCAACTTATATTTTTTATCAATAATTATTCCATTATTTTTAGCATTTTTTAAGCATATCAAAAGATTTTTTCACTGTCTAATTTAATCAGTTGTTCATAGTTGATAAAGAACACCGGAAGTGATAAATTAATTACAAAATAGTATTTTACAGAAAGTTATATTTTCTACCAATAATTATTGTATTATTTTTAGAATTATTTAAGTGTATCAAAATATTTTTGTTGTATAATTTTAAGTTAACAGTTGTTCATTTGAAATGTGCACGTGCCACTTGTTTGTGTCGGCCTATAAAAGGCGTACAAGCATCGGCAACGGATCAATTCAAGTTGAACAACGGTCGAGACAACATCTCCCAATAAATATTCTGCTCACAACTTCGAGTTTTACTTTCGTGAGGAATGGACGCTCCAACAAACATATAAAAAAAAGTAAGTCACCGAGCGGGATTCGAACTCAGAACACTAATTTCTTGTGGTCCGCGTCCTAACCCGCTGAACCAAATGGACATTGGCCGGCCGCAGACGAAATTAGCGACCATATTCTGCGTCGAAAGAAAAATGCATGAAAATGCGAAAATGCGCGTTTTCCCAAACATAAGACTAATCTAGATCGATTGTTTACCCCCGAAAATCCCCATATACCAAATTTCAACGAAATCGTTAGAGCCGTTTCCGAGATCAGGTTTTTTTCAATAACTTACGACGATTTTTGGGAAAAAATACAGATAATAAAAGTTATTGCTACTTAGGACCTTTTATTTCTGTGATTATGTATGTTTTGGGCCAACGTTTTTTTTTAAATTGATCACTTATTCTTCAGCTTTCAGAAAAGTATCAATTCAATGTTTAGAGTGAAGCAGTTTATTAATAATTAATGGTTTTTGGTAACAAGTCGGAAAATTTCTTAAATATCGAAGAACTGCTGCAGCTCGGTAACCATCAAGTTTTGACCCCTGGTTCACTGGGCTTAATTTGTTGCTAATGATCTCTAGTATAACCCCTTTCAAGGAATAGGTCGAATTTCCATGTCACCCTGTATATTCTGTGCCATTGTGAAATTATGCATTTTCAAAAACTGATAACTACCTAGTTAAATTTTGTCAGTGTAGGTATGCTAATAATAACAGTTAGTTGTTTCCAACGCGGGTTTATAAATTAGCACAGTACAGTCCCGGGTGAACACGGCTGTATAATTTATTTCAACTGTAATTTCGCAACAAATTTTCAGGCAGTATTGTTCAGCTAGCTAAAAGAGAGCTTGGAAAAGCTATGTGTGAAAATGGTGCAAATTAAAAATAAGGTTTGAAAGTGCAATGCAGATAATTAAAATATAATTTATCCCTCGAGCACCTCCGTGCTTCGGAAGGTACGTTAAGACGTTGGTCCCAGGTGCATTTTCAGTCGTTAACACTCACCGATCCGCATTGGGCCCGCGTGGTGGGTTATGGCCCATCCTCCTTATCCATCCATAAGGTAGGCCTGTGCCCCAGCAGTGGGGACATTAAAAATGACTGATGGTCATAGATTTATAGTTGTGCGGAGAGGAGAGTGCAGTTGGTAAGTTCGGCTTATTTTAGAAGTGAAATAATTACTTATGTAGCGCCATTTTTTACACGACTGCCCAAAGCAAAAAGAGTGTATATGTGTTCAGGGTTCATGTATATTTGTGGGTATGTGAGTTTCTTTATTCCACCATAACTTCTAAATGCCTGAACTGATTTGGATAAATGGGGTATAGTTAGAATCCTTATCCCGAGTGACACTGGCTACATTTTTTTTGAAAAAATCAATATGGCGACTGTGTGAACAAGTGTCATTGCAGTCGGGGCATAAGAATAAAAAACAATTCTTTATTCTTATGGTCGGGGGACCTCTTTGATCAAAATTGTTCCATAATAAGGTCCCCCGACTGCAATGACACTTTTTGTTTAACTTTTTAGTTCGTTTTTGGCAGGGCAGTCGTGTTTTTAATTTTTTTTATTATTCATTTCATCATCATCATATCAGCCACACCCACACTACACGCCGAGCATGGTTCCCTGTGGTGTTTGCTAGGTAGCCCTTATGAGACCATGTTTCTGTAGCTCTACCATGTGTCGATAATAGTACATTATGATACAAGTTAGCTTAGGTTGCTCATTGCACACAAGGCTGTGGGTTGCAGCCCGAGCCGCAGGCGAGGGCGTAACTCAGCCGAGTGTGCAATAAGCAAGAGCTCACGAGTTTTATACGACGTTTTTTGGGTGAATCAACTTTTTGTTGTTTTGTGGCATTTCTTAAAATATCTACGTGCACCATTTTAATATGAAGTTAATCTGTAGTTGCAAATACTCTCAGCTCAATAAATACGACAAAAACAAAATATGATAAACATGATGGGAAAAGGCGCGCAGGTTTTTTTTGTTTTTTTCACTCGCCCAATGCAAGAATATTTTGCGTGAGCATACAGCCTCTTGAAAATTATAAATTTAAGTGATAAAATATTTTAATATTTTATAACAAAATATTGTAAATTATGAATAATTTGATAATAATAAATATTTGTTTGACTTAATTGAGGACTTACACATTTATTTATTCCAAAAATGAATATGAATTTTCAACGGCATAAAACCTCTTTGTAGTTACTTAAAAAATAACTGTATTACCCGGTTAAATTGAGAATGCTCTGTTTAATCGCAAAGAACTTGAAGTAAGGTACCTATTCAACTTTGTAGGGATAATTCTATAACCAACTAGTGTTTTATATATTATTGCACGCGTTTGTTATAGCTCGGTTTATGGCCCTAAAAGCGATGTATTAGGGCTCAATTTACGAGCAAGTGTGTTGAAAAACTGTTTGCGCTATCGAAAACTATCGTTTTCTCTCTTATACAGTATATTCGATAGCAAAAACAGTTTTCATAAATTCATGGTCGAGCTACTGTAGGCGTAGGTACTTTTAAGGGTCCTTAGAGATTACGCTTATGATAGCGACTGTAGGTAAAATTTGTATGAAAACTTTTAGTTAGTTTAATTACCGTTAGTAATGCAATTTTGTATGCAATATGGCACAGTTCCTTATTGCATACAAAATTGGATGCATACTATAGTGGCTATCTTATCTTATATAGTAAACGTAACTGAGCAAATTCATTTAGTCATGCCGGCACTGATAATGATAACAGACAGAATATTCTTTGTGTTCTCCATTTCCAATTATTTTATACTAAAAACCACAATGGATTTCCTATAATGATACCAATGCGAAATAACTATGTGTAAGTACTCCAGATGCGTTATTTAGGTTTGGTAGAAAAAATCGTGATGTTATTTAATAGGCATACAATACAATTTACACACAGTCAGTGAAAAAGTCTCTTGCGTTTGCATTACGCTTTTACTCCTTCACAAAACCAACGACCTCAAAAAACAAAGTCACCTCTAAAAAAAGTAACGCACAATTTGTCTCCCCTTTTCACGCTTGGAGTGACCATGACCACTCTTCAGTCCCATACGTGTCCTTTCAGCGAGTATTTTCTGTCACCCTACGTTTGCGGTTGAAAGAACATTATCGATACCTACCATCACATTGTGTTTTTAACGAAAAAAATGATTCGAAGTACAACCGATTCTTTTGTTTTGGATACACTTGTCGTTAACTTTTAAAGGTTGCAGTAGCAGTTCTTTTTAAAGACGCAATGTAGGGATTACAAAACGATTATTTGGAGTTACTTGTAGATAGAGGGGTGAAGGTAAAAAGGGAATAGATGGTGTAAGATAATGTGGCTTAGGGTGCATATTTGATCGCTGGATGTTTTGTCGTCTCGTGATGTTTTTGCGAAGAATTTTTGCATACGTGTTGTTCGACGTGAATGAGTTTAATGTTGTGAAAAGAGACAACGCTTTATTGTTATGGTTTAAATTGTAAGAAAATGCCGAAAATCCTTAAAAAGAAAATAAGAATAAATTGGTTTTTACAGTTTTTTTACTAAAAAGGGTAGTTTAGGACGAAGGGTTTAAGGCTCCGTTATGCAAAATCATTTGTCTCTGTCTTTTTCTTTACGTGTAAAGAGTATGGAAAATAACCTCACCGATGTTTTTCGTTGTTTTTTCATCATTATCTTTAGCATAATAATTATCTTTCTGGAAAAAAAGTTATTGGAGCAACTGCACAGTACGTTAAAGTGTATTTTGATTTAGAATTCAATACGTTTCCGCTATTATTTACGCCAAAAATATGGCCAGCGACAAGCGCTTTAGATGATATTCTGTTTTTTTTTTACAATCAACTGTAAAGTTTATACGCAATTTAATACTTGTAGCTACTAGATAATCTATTTAGCTTGTCGTATATTTTTTCTGTGGCTACAACTTTACGTTTTCTATATAAAAGTATGGCCCACGCAAACCATGTTTTCCTATTATGGCCCCTTAAGCGACTACATTACGTGTTATAGTTGACTGATGTTTTGGCGAACTAATTGATTTGAAGTTGCAAACTAAATAGCGGTTTATTAGTAATAACTACAGTAAAGCCTAAAATAATTTCAAATCAAAAATTAATAAATTTTGATCACAGCTGTTACAATATATGAATAGATCTAAGAGTGATAGTAAAACAAATATTATTATTCAATATTCTAAAATTACCAAAAGTTGTACATTTATTTTATGTGAAGCTCCCAGCCTTTTATACTATGATTAAAATAATGTCTATAAAATTAATCATGTCGTGACTACGGTACTGAATAAACCATGAGGAAAGTTTGCGAATTTTAAAGCGGACTTAATCACTTTCAACAAATAACGTAAAAGTTACGTAGGTGTCTGCTGAATATTAAATTTTGATAAGCTCTCGTTTGTTTGTGTAATTACAAAAATCACTCGAAAAATTTAGGTATGTCTGCAAAAAGAATGAAAAATCATAATTGGTTTGGTCTAAAAAAGGGGTTGAATTCAATGTCACTAGAGCCGACGATTTTCCCGTACTCATGTAATATCGAACACTCTTGATAAAAAAAAATGCAATGACATAATAGTCTTTGTCATTTAAGCCGCACTGAAATTTTAAGTCTTGGTATCTGCCTACAGTCCTACACCATTTAAAATGATAATAACCGTTCTATCTCCAAAACCACTAGTCCGATTTTAATGGGGTTTTCAGTGATGGGTTTTGATTTGATTAGTGCATGTTCTTAGATAGGTGTTACGGTAACAACTCACCAGGGGGTGCTGCAGTAAACATTCTGCAGTGATTTTAGTATTGATAAAATATTGAAGGTTTCGTCAGTAAAATAATATGGTCACCAAAGAATTATTCTAGATTAGTATCAAATTTATTTTGTTTAAGAATTATTTTGAGTAAAGTTTAAAGCTTTAAGCAACATAAAAATTAGGAAATAAATGCTTAATTCAAGTTGGAATCTTACAAACCCAAAAAACCATAACAGAAACCTATAACTGTTATGTAACTATGATGGTGGTGAATGTAAATATAGGTATGAGGCATACTTTTTTATTTGCATTTACTCCATAACTTTTATTTTTTTGCAGCTAAATGAAATTTTTTTTTTCAGTATTTACTAAATTTTCAAAGTGATATCTCTACGTGTTTCTTGTTTTCTGAGGTAAGAGACCCTAAAAACAAGAATATATCACAAAGTCGAGAATCTTTGTTAACATCTCCAGTTAACACAACAAAGTAAATCCATCTCAATAAAAATACGTACAAAAAGTTTTTGTAACTTTACTAATGAATGAATCTGTACCGAATTTTGTTATGTGGAAAAGTTTATGTCAGAAGTTTTCTCCGCAGATTCTTATAGCTCCTTGGGGTTCGTTATTAAGTTTTTCATTCGATTTATAAAAATAAACGTTGTGGGATTGGCTGAAGTTTTTGCTGACCTTCCATTTTTAAAAGGGTATGTATCGATACATATTTAGAAATAGCGAAGATTTGCAAATGTGACTTCGTCTACAGAGGGACCAGGGTCCTCCCTGGTCCCTGGTTTCGCGATATGGCTGTACGGATCTCGGTGTGGAGATTTTATGTGTATGCAGTAATCGGGGTGATCCCCAACCAGTGCGTGGTACTACCTACCTAATGCAAATCAAAGAAAATCAAATTAAACTATAACTTGAATATCACAACTTAGTGACGTAACTTACATTCAATGTGGTAATAAAATACCAATTTGTCTAGACGAGGTCTGGACATAATTTTATGGAGTGCTAAAATATGAGTCATCACGTGTCCATTTCTGTGAAAGGTTATACGGCGGCATTTTATTGCGGGATTTCGGCCTAACTGCTAAAATTCAGAATTATGCATATAACAGAGTGTAATATGAATTCCAAACATGCGACATGTCATAATTACGAAATACAAAAATGTCTTACTTCGAGAAAAACTATTAAGCATCTCACTCACAAAGTATATTTGAAGCCTTCCGCCATTTGTTTTATTTGTTGTTTAAATAGCCCAGGAGCCACCAATCCTGAAAGCTCCGTGACACGGATTCTAATATTAAAAAAAAAGTTAACGTTTAGACGAACAAGATTTGCTTGGTCGGCGTGGATTTGATTAGCCGGAAATATTTAATTAAATTATTTTTTATTAAATTTCCATATTTTTTTTCCGTCATCACGGATTTTGATCAATCTTATATAGAATTTTGTGTGAAATATTATGTTCAACAAGAAAAAATCCGGCCGACCAATGATTTTTAGCCGGAAAAGTCACGCATACCTATTTGAATGGTGTGATAAGGGGTAAAATTTATCCATTATCACGGAAAACTTTTTTGGTTTTTTTAATTCACGCGTTTTAATGTCACATTTATAATTATCTTGGTATGGGTGCTTACAAACTGCCGAAAGTATCGCGCATACCAAATTTTATTGTGTGAGTGAGGATCATACTGTTATAGATTTCACTACTTGATGACATTTCTTTTAGAATCCTTCTTCTACCTCTCTTTCCTTAAGTTTTTAACTATTTATTATACTTATTAATATGGAAAAGAGGAAATACAGGAAAAAGTTTACTTGGGTTGATTGTATAATAAATGAAGGTTGAAAATTGAATGTTTAATTACTTTAAATGTATGTTCCGCGATTTTTCGTAGTTTAGAAGTTATGATTTTTTATTGGTAACACAAGAATTTATGTACACCCATTTTTTTTTAGAAAACAAACATTTTAGTACATATGCCTCACTCACTCAGAAATATAGAAACCGTTAAAAAGCGAAGAGTTAAAATTTGGTATGCGCGATACTTTCGGCAGTTTGTAAGCACGCATACCAAGATAATTATAAATGTGACATTAAAACGCGTGAATTAAAAAAACCAAAAAAGGTTTCCGTGATAATGGATAAATTTAACACCTTATCACACCATTCAAATAGGTATGCGTGACCTTTCCGGCAAAAAATCATTGGTCGGCCGGATTTTTTCTTGTTGAACATAATATTTCACACAAAATTCTACATAAGATTGATCAAAATCCGTGATGACGGAAAAAAATATGGAAAGTATGTAAAGTGTAGTGACTAAGTATTTTTATTCAGACTAAGTGAAACTGTCATCATGACAGACAAAAAAACACGGAGTTTATTGTCCGCTTTGATTATTTAATTATCGAAGATTGTCCTTTCAAGCTAGGTGAAGTATTTTTCAATGCCACTGTGCAAATAAAATTACATAATGTAATATCACTACATAGGGGAGGTCAGCTCAATGCGGCCATAGGAGGCAAAGCGGCCATGCCTCATTTCTCCGCAACTTATAACGATAGAACAGTGTTTTATGTTCTGATATGCAGCAAACCTACCGCCCCGCCCCGAGCAGCCATTTGGTAGTGGTCGGAACCAGCATGTGGCCGCGGCAACATGCGAAAGATTTTTGTTCATTTTGTTAAGAAAATCCAGGGTAAACTCAATCTGTTTTGATCAAAACTCTATAAAACTCAATGTTTTTATTTTACGTCTATTATTGCTTATCTATTTGGCTTTGTTTGTGCAACATTGGTCCCGACATGAGACAAATGTTATGAGCACAGTTAATTTTGAAAACAAAACGGTGGAAAAAGGCAAAACGGTCCGGGCAAAGTGGCAAAGTGCTTTGCCTAGCTGTTGAATATTTTAATTTAAGTAGAAGAACTGTTGGTAGATAAGTATGAGAAAATTGTTGCGTAACTATAACATAACTAAAATAATTATTAATATAATAATTAAAAATAAATTTAGGAAGTATTCGAAGATTCTATGACTGTAATAATAAATGTCTCATTTGAAACTTAAGAACATTTTATTTTTCATTAGTAGAGTTTTATTTAAATTATTTTTGGTCTTCTTGTTTTTTTAAGCACGATGTTTTTCAACTTTAAATGAATTTCTTGTAAACTTTTGGAATTACCACTTTTCCCTTACCCTCATGGCCGCTTTAAGCGCTCACTTGGGCAAAGCGGTTTTTTGACAAGTTTTCGTAATTTACAAATTAAAAGAAACTATTAAAGTTTTTACGGAATGCGATTACACGTTATAAAAGTTTAATAAATTCCCTATCTATTCTATCTATTCTGTTTTTAACAGCATTTTATTAAAGTCAAAGTTAAGGTGGCCGCGCTGAGCTGACCTCCCCTAGTATAAAACAAAGTCGCTTCCCGCTGTCTTATGCTCCCCTATGTAAAACAACGCAACGGATTTTGATGCGGTTATTTTTAATAGATAGTGTGATTCAAGAGGAAGGTTTATATGTATATAGGTACATGGTGTCAAATCCCACACTACACCGACCGAAGCGAAGCGAGGGCGGGTCGCTAGTACTACATATAATACATGGCAAAAAAATATATTTTTTATTCTAGGCTGCAAAGTTCAACACAAAGTGCTGACATCAGACTTGATAAAAAGGCAGTTTTCTTTAAATTATAGCGCCTATTCTGAAATAAAGTAGCTTTGAGCAATTTAAATAATATTTCACTTGGGATGTGTGCCGTGCCGTGCATACTAAAATATTCAGAAGCTTAATTTCTGGAAAACTAAAGTTTAGCAAAGCACGGCCGGCCGTAACTTAGTTTAAAGTTTCAGTTTTTATGTTTGCACTTTAAATGGAGGACAAAGCATGTGTGTTGTAGTAAAACAGTATGTTTTGGAGAAAATGTTGGTACCAGCTGTTATGTTATACTTTTTATATGTAAACCTCCCTTTAGATGAGTATTTCTGTTTATTAAGTCAGAATTTAGTAGTTTTATTTTTCGGAAAAGTGCCAAATAACCAAGCATGTTTGAGCAGTAGAATCATTATAGATAAAATAAAAAAATGACTGCTATTTAAGTGATATTTACTATGTTTTACCAGTAGAAAATAATTAAAAAAGGGTTTTTGTTTTACTTACCTATTGAGACACTTCAGGGGGACTATTACGAAAAGTTTGATCCGATACACGCAGCTGCGTCCGTGCTTCGTTCTGATTATTTCTTATTACAAAGCGCACTTGCGTATGCGATATCGCAAAGTGATTACGTAAGTTTGACAGTTTCTGTCTAGCGGATCCGACATCATTCGATCAATAGGCTATGGGCTACGATAGCCACATTGAAAATGCGTTTAATCGCCACAACCGACGAACTGCTGACGACTATCGTGACCAAGTGACTGCGTTACGCAATTGCGTACATTATTTTCGTAATAGGCACCCTGTTTGAGTACATTTGCAACATTTTGGGATTGCCATTAATAATGATACGTCATGATATTAATTGACTTCTCTGTGTAGCTGTGGTTCATAGGTAGTGAACATAAACAATCCTAACGCTAGGATTTATTTTAATTTTAACACTACTGCTAGTACTTCGTCTTAATATCTTGAATTAGCCCCAGTGCTCCTCAACCTTTGGTGCAATAACTCCTACAGAGTCTTTCTACACGGGCCACAAACGTAGCCAGAAAGCACGGATAAACTTTGTTGGACTACGTATTTTTCTTAACGAATATTTTCAATTTAATTCACAAAAAAAACCTACTTTTAGCAGTTTTGTTATCTACTTCTAGCGGTTTTGTTATCTACTTCTAGCAGTGATTACGAGGGAATGTAACGATACCGTCGATAAATACTAGACTGTGGGCCCTAAAAACTAAACGTAAAACACTATTAAAATTGTCTGTTAGAATTATAATATTAAATAAACTTTACCGCGGCACCACTTTCACCTGAGCGAAATGGTGCAACCTGAGATGCCACCTTATGTCATATTGTTGAAAAATTAATAGGTGGCCAAATTCAATAAAATTACGGTGATAGTTTGCCCCAATTAAGTATTTGTTTGTATGCATCCAAGTTCCCAGGCAGCAGTGCCTATTAATGCTGACCCTTACGCACATACCACGCCTTTGTACGCCGAACCACACCCTGCAAGCAGTATCATTGCCAAACCACATTTGTGGCCACTACCGGTCTGTGTGAACGGACCCTTCGAATAAATAAACTACAGACCACATAAAGTTTGCTGCCCCGAGCGCGCACATTCCAGCTACATAATAAAGTGTTTCCTTAGGCGCAACAAACTACGGACCGTAAATTAGTGGGGTTTCTGCGTTGTCGCCACAACACAGTGTGGTGGCAGTGGCAGCGGATGTTGTACACCAGGGATTCCCAAACAATTTTGGACCAGATACCCCTTTTCCAATGAACAGATCTGATACCTCAGACCCTATAACAAAAATACTTTAAAATCCTATCAAATATCAAGTGTAATTAATATTTATTATAATTCGTTTATATCGACCCCCGATTTCGACCCCAAGGCGTCGATATCGACCACTTTGGGAATCCCTGGTAACAATGCCTGGTTTTTCGGTTGAAGTAGTCCAACAGTGACTAATGAACTCAGAAGGTAACGTAGTTTGAGCTTCGCACTTGTCCATAGCTTTTCCTCTTACCCCTGCCGCTCAGAACCATCGTTTGCTAGAGATAGAATACCGTTCAGCGACGACCGACTGGCTGATGCTGAATCTGAATTATAATACACTATTTCAAAAAGGTCAATATTTGGAGGAGTTCTTTCGTATTTCTAGCGTACTGAGTGATCATAATTATGCTAAAAATTATCTTCACAAGAAATAAAGTTTTGATGATCATCATTTTTGGGTTCATAACGCCCACTGCTGGTGACCTTCTTGTGACAACCAAGAAGTAGGTAAAAATAATAAATACGCCATCACCACCATCATAAACGAAGCAATCGCTGAAACTGAGACCATACAGCAAAACTCTTTCCCTGCTCAACCTTTAAGTATGGGTGCAATAAAAGGTTGCCGTTTATACGCCTCCTTACATCCATATACATTACAGCACCCTTAGTAATTGCTGGACACCACCTGCACAGCGCATTACACCCTACAGTACATAGATTTCGATATATAACTTAATTTTCACAACAGTTAAGTATTCCCCAAAAAAATATTCTGATAAAAAAAACAAATAAATATAAAAAACGTAATCTCCACAACCAGCAGAGCTGGAGGGTCACATTTAGACGCGACGCGTACTGTACTTTTGTACATTGAAATACTTTTTAATTTTTATAATGAACCAGATTTTTGTTTACCATGTTTCAAAACATACTAATATTATGTAGTGAAAGTTTGGATGTTTAGAAACGGCTGAAGGAATTTGGATGTTTGGCACAAAGATAGTTTATAGCCTGGATTAAAACAATGGGCACTTTTTATCACGGTTAAAGTTCCCTAGGGATTTTCTGAAATTCCATGCGGACGAAATCACGGGCGGAAGCTAATATACCTTTGACTGATCAGTTTGTCAAATGATTTTCTTTCTTTTTTGATAATAATGAAAAATAATGCAAACCCTAATGCTTTCTCAATGTTCATTATAATCAAATTTAAACCCTTGGGCGTGACAAGGTGATCACAAGGTTGTGCTTTGATTCTAAGGTTTACGATTGTATATTGTTACATAAGTATTAGGTAAAGTAGGGTATACCAAACTATTAACAATTTCAGGAACCCGACTATTTATTTAAAGGGGCACGAAAGGCGGACCATGTTTGATTAGTTTTCTAATTAATTCAGGGGCTAATTGTTCCGGAACCGATATTGATTGGAGAACACCCACATCGCCCATCCGGTTGTTAGGGTCGCCTAATGACGTCACCATGGCAATTTGTTCTCGAAAGTTCGATGTCATTATCATCTGGTTTCAATTACAGGTAACCTGGAAGGTTGTGTTAAGGTTAAGTTTACATAATATTAATTGTAGGTCACTGGTAAAAAGGAAAAGAAAATAAAGTTTCATCACTGTATAAAACAAAGTCGCTTCCCGTCCCTATGTATGCTTAGATCTTTAAAGCTACGCAACGGATTTTAATGCGTTCTTTTAATAAATAGAGTGATTCAAGAGGAAGATTTATTATGTATAATACATGGTGTCAAATTCCACACTACACCGAAAAGAAGCGAGGGTGGGTCGCTAGGTAGTATTATCTCAATTATTATCAATTTACGGAAGTCGTTAAAATCAGGACAAAATTACTAGAGTGCACTCTCATTTTACCTAGGTATTTTGTTTCTCTCTAGGTCACAGATAAAGCATTTATTAATCAAACTCCATCTCATAGATTAAATGCCCGTACGTTGTAGTCACCCTTAGTCCGACGCCCACTTAGTAGGCAGTATAGTTTCAGTACGCTATATTCAGTATTTTTGATACCCAAAATGGAAATTTATTGTTACCCGATTAAATACTACCCTTATGATTTGCTAAGCTTTTTTAACCGACTTCAAAAAAGGAGGAGGTTCTCAAGACGACGGTATTTTTTTGTGACTGAAAATATACATTTCTTATTATTTTTACAGCTGAGTTGGGCTGATTTCTTTCTGGTAGGAGTTGTTGAATCTGATAATGTTTTCTACGACGATAATGTTGAAAAGAAGTACCCCACAATCGCAGCTCTTGTGAAGACTGTGGAATATCTCAAAGAATACATTGCTATGAGGAAACCTGTTACTACTTAAAGTATAAATAAACAATATGAAAAGTTTTTTTTTACTGAATAATATAAACTCGAGCATAGTAGATAATATCACATTTTGTATTGTCCAAGGGCAGGTTGGACAACACAAAATGTGATATTATGTGATTGATTGAAAACTTAGGTATCTGTTGAGGCTAGTAAATATTTACCTTCTTTATGATAGCTGTATTATTAATATGCTGATAACCACCAACGCTCCGAAAAACGTCCGAGTCATGTCAAATAATTTAAGAGACCAACGAAAAATTAACAGACAAACTCATACCGAAACGGTTCAATGTCAAACAAACATGAAACATAAGTACGTACATGGTACAGATTTTTTATTAATGTCATAGCTCCGTTCTTGTTGTTAATAGTTTTAGTAGGTTAGTAGCTACGAGTAAGTACTTCATTTTTATAATCGTAATCCCTTTAAATGTCTGATTTTTTATATAAATAGCTAGCAAAGATACGGACGTAATATTACGCAGGATTATGAAACACTTTGTTGTTATGCGACCGACCGTGTTATGTTGTAGCAGCTGAGCAGCTGATGACCTTCATAGTAGATTCGGCTTGACAGCAATAATAACGCCAAATTGATCTCACCATAACCATACCAGAACTGAGTAACTGACAATTTCAATGATGTCTTTATAAGACTTATAATAATAAGTAGGTACTTCGTTCACTAGTAATAACAAATTTGTAAAAAAAGCTGACTGAAAACACACTTTCATTTTAAATTCAAATGGTAACATATAACAAAATAAAATATAGTCACAACCATTCAACAGTTATTGATTTACAGATGATTTCATTATGTTTTTTTTTCTGAAAATATGTAATTATAAAGTTAAATAATAAAGTTTTAAGATAAAAAATATATTTGGAAAATAATTATAAATGTTTTTCACAAGGTAAAATAACAATTAATTGATATGAAAGAAGAGGTTTTTTCTCTTCTTTAGAAGAAAACGACCTCTTGCGAATGAGTATAGGTAGTCATACTCGTTCGCAAGAGGTTGTAATAAGTGTTTTTACAATCTGAGTCCAGATTGTAAAAACACTTATTTACTGTACAAATTACTTATTAAATAAAATACTTTGATAAATCAAATAAGATACTAGTCGCTCGTTGCCGATTGCTGCATTTGTACAGTAACTAAAAGTGTTTTTACAATCTGAGTGTTACTCATTCGCTGTGAGCATTCCGCGTGTGTAGTACGATAGTGTAAAATGGCGAAAAAGTTACATTATTTTAATATCAACGGGCTCGCCGAGTCCATCAGGTACATGCTTCACTATGGGGGCCATAAGTTTGAAGATGTGAGGCACAATATTAAGGAATGGCCGATTGAAAGTATCAAAAATTGTAAGTATTGTTTTTAAATTAAAGTCCATGATAATTTTACCTACGCGTACCGGGTAACTTTGATCTTAGGGGATACCTAGCTTTAAAAAAACTTGAGAATTGTTCCGACCTATATTACGCCGTCATGCTGCCAAAACTTTAAATTATCTGCAATTTTGGTCAATTACTTAGGTACGTGTTAAAAATACCAATTAATTCAGTTTTTTCAGTTCTGTCGTCAGCCAATACAGTTGGATTCTCTGTGCAAATAAAGGGTAATTTATCAATTTCTGTAAATTAATGTCGCCAGACAAAAAAGATTAGTATTGTTTAAAAAAGATTAAACTTGTTTAACGATACGTTTTAAGATATTACACTTGCTAAAATAATATTAAACTCGTTTAATTGATTTTCTCATTTACGCACTGGAGCAGGTTCACAGATGATTTATTCTGCCATAGTATTTCAGACGCCCCGTTAGCTAGTTTTGGAAAATATTTACTTATCGAAAACTTTAATTAAGTATATAAAATTAAGTCCCGCGCTCTTAACATGCAAGATGAAATAAAAGACTTTTTAACGGATACTAGCGCGGTTTTATTGAAAGTACTTTGGTAATTAGTTGGTATTTGGTTTGATTTTTGATTTTTCCGACGTTTCGGCACCTTTGCAGCTGCCGTGGTCACGGGGGACTGAAGCTACTCGTGAGCCTACCCTCAAGCGATGAATTTTTTTTTTTTTTTAAGACGTTCAGAAATTAATATTTTACAATTTTATTTATCTTTTTAATTGGTTTAAGTTGATTTTGTGATTTAATTAATGCTAAAGAGAGAGAATCTACTGAAACTACCACCATTTCACAAAATTGGGAGGCCCCTCCAAGAAAGAAATGGCGAAATAAAACTTGGAGAGGAAAGCCGACCTCCGTCTTTTATATTAAAGACGGAAATAAATATAAAAGACGGAGGTCGGCTTTCCTCTCCAAGTTTTATTTCGCCATTTCTTTCTTGGAGGGGCCTCCCAATTTTGTGAAATGGTGGTAGTTTCAGTAGATTCTCTCTCTTTAGCATTAATTAAATCACAAAATCAACTTAAACCAATTAAAAAGATAAATAAAATTGTAAAATATTAATTTCTGAACGTCTTAAAAAAAAAAAAAAAAAAATTCATCGCTTGAGGGTAGGCTCACGAGTAGCTTCAGTCCCCCGTGACCACGGCAGCTGCAAAGGTGCCGAAACGTCGGAAAAATCAAAAATCAAACCAAATACCAACTAATTACCAAAGTACTTTCAATAAAACCGCGCTAGTATCCGTTAAAAAGTCTTTTATTTCATGTCTAGTGAGCGCGTAAGCTTGAGAAGTGAATATGCAAGATGAAATAATGTTTTTGTGGAAAAAAAAATATGCCACAGACCATACAACAAGTATTTATGCATTTAATTAATTTTGGGTGAAGTAGCTACGGGTTCTATCATATGTACTTATAAACGTGTCTGCAGCTAAAATCGATTAAATTAATCGATTTTTCGATCAGAGGCGTTTATAAGTAATTATTATCATTTAATCATTAAATGATAATACCTATGGTTGCCAGGGACTAGCGTTGGGGCGCGGCGCAGTTTCTTTCATTCATTCATTATTAGGTTACTTTCTCGTTTGTTTGTCCACAAATTTAGCAAACAATTTTATACTAGCTTCCCGATGAGCTAGAGACTTGAAACTTTGAACATAGGTGAGAACTAGATAACAATGTAATATTATGGTATCATTGAGCAGATCTGATGATGGAGCCGGAAGAAAGCCACAGGAATTTTGTGATTAAACCATACAACCCCATCGAGTTTGGGCTCGTTAAAATTGTGTTGACGAGTACTCTGTTGCGAAATAGTGGGCTGATGATGGAGCTGGAAAACACCACAGAAACTCTATAATAAAACCATGCTACCCCATTGAGTTTGTTGTGCTCGTTCGAATCGTCTTGACGAGTACTCTGTTGGGAAATAATGTCCAGGGTCTGATGATGGAGCCGGAAGAAGGCCAAAGGAACTCTGTAATAAAACCATGCAGGTCTCGTTTGGCAGCCAAAAGTTAGAAGCACTCCTCTCGGAGTTTTTCATTTATTTTTATCCGTTCCTATAAGGATAATCGAATCGACTATTCTTGCCTTCTACAGAAGGATAAATAATGCATCAAAAAATAACTAAAAAAATATTAATGAAAGCTAGTATTTAACAAAAAACTTTCAAATTGACTTATCTCAGATTGCTTAACAATGCACAATAGTGCATTTAGATAACTTTGGCAGCATGACGACGATTTACTGATACTTATGGATTATTTATCATATCGGTACAATCATGATAAAATATTGATTGATCGATACAAATGCACCGTGCATACATTTAAAATTGATCTGCAATATTTAGACAAGGCGATTAGATAAGAGACATGGCTCGATTTCTTTTTTTCTTCTTCTTCATATATAATTATTATTTCAAGTTATACCTAGAACCTAAAATTAATATTGAGAGCTCAACTATTTTACTAGGTACCTTTGGTGTAACTGCTCCAGCGACATTTATCAGTATTCAAGCATCAATTGGTTGACAATCTTATTGTCTACTTAAATATTTAATCGCACGATGCAATTTAAAACGATTGAAGATTATCTTAAGGTCTATCTGTCTATGATTCTTTCAGCTCTTCCTTACGGTCAGTTTCCCCTTTATGAAGAAGGGGAGAAGAAACTGACCCAGTCTTTGGCCATCGGCCGATATGTAGCCAGCCAGTCTGGTCTGCTACCATCAGACCCCTGGGACCAGGCCGTATTGGACGCTGCGGTACACAACATTTATGACTTCTGGGCTAAGAATAGTAAGATATCATCCTTGTTTTTTTATGTATATGTTACGGCTAATACCCGAAGAGTTTTAGCCGGCTAAAACTAGGTGTAGCCGCTAGCTGTTTGCTAAAACTAGGTGTATCCGATTTGCTCGCGGCTAATACTAGGTGTAGCCGGCTAAAACTAGGTGCATGGGATATAAAGAAAGTTTTTTCTGTTGTCTGTTAAAAAAAATAACCTCGAAATTTAAGGCTCACGCTCCGCTGCGCTTCGCGCTCGCCTTAAATTTCTTACCTAACCCGGGACCTACAGGAGTAAAGCAGATCGGTTACACCTAGTTTTAGCCAACAGCTATCGGCTACACCTAGTTTTAGCCGGCTAGAACTAGGTTTAGCCGCACTTCGGGTATTAGCCGTAACATATATAAGAAATGCATAGTTACATGAATGGGGAAGATGTAAACTCGCCCCAGATTTTGATTAACTTTTTGAGTTACTATTGAATTTTTAAGAATGAAATACTGACGTGACGACATTAAAAACGTAAGTGAACGTTGATATATAATTATTAGGATACATAGTTATGAGTCAAGTTCTTTAATCTGCCAGTCATCATGCTCAGCAACATACTATATGATAGAGCACGTTGATACGAGCAAAACATGCAAAATGATGGATTCTCTATATTTATATTTTTTGTTAGTAAACATGTTAGGCAACCGGCATCGGCACCCGGATGTTGAATTAGATTATTACACGATAAGAGTTTAACTTTTAGCAATATTAAAAACACAAGATAATAAGTTTACCTATTATTTATTTATTTCAACAGCTTCATACGCGTGGAAATTCAGAATAACCTTAAAAAATCCTTCCTTAGTGGATGCCTACACTTAGATTATCTATACAGGGATTATCTATACATGCCTACACTTAGATTATTTGTAAAAGACCAGCAACCTCGCAAGAAGAGATTACTAACATCATAAACAACAACGTCTTTGTTCTCGACTTTTCCGAAAACATGATGACTTTTCATTCAAAACTCGATCAGCTGTTGGGACATTTTTGTATGAAAAGTCGAATTATTTTTGTCTGTTTTCAGAAAAGTCGTAGAACAAACGTTGTTGTTTATTTATTTATTATAGAATATTAGAAAATATGAACCAATCAGAAAATCTGCCAACAAATTTTCTTTAAAAAAAAGTGCATGATTTTCTCTTGAATGGATTATGACGCTCATAGTGTGAAAAGTAATGGCATCGTGTTTTACTCCTTTTCTTTATAATATTATATAGTATATTATTGTTTGTTTTATTGTGTGTAGGTATGTACCTAATAATCTATAAATTTGTAATTATATTGTATGTATATGGGAATTATATTAATATATTATTATTGTGTAGATATTTTTATGTATATATTCTGTACCGCATTCGCGAATATCGTTTTTCTCAAAAGTTGACTGGTAGAGAATGCTACTAGCATTAAGTCCGCCTCTTGTACCATTCTGTATTGTACAATAAAGATAGTTAAATAAATAAATAAATCTACTCCTGCGAGGTTGTTAGTGTTTTAGAAATAACCCTGTATCTGAGAGCAAAATTTCATGTCTCTAGGCTAGGCTCAGCTGTTTGGGCTATGCGTTGACAATATCAACAGTCAGTTTTTACACGACTGCCCAAAGCAAAAAGAGTGTTATGTGTTCAGGGTTCATGTATGTTTGTGGGTATGTGAGTTTCTTTATTCCACCTTAACTTCTAAATGCCTGAACTGATTTGGATAAATGGGGTATCGTTAGAATCCTTACAACATCCCGAGTGACACTGGCTATATTTTTTTTAGAAAAAATCAATATGGCGACTGGACGACGCCATTTTTAAATGTGAAAAAAATTTTTTTCTTCTGTTATTACAATATGGGCATCAAATGAAAGGCCTTGATGAGCCCATTCCAAAACTATATAATAGGTCACTAAAATGTGTGAAATAAAAATAAAAAAATAAAAAAAATATTAAAAACACGACTGCCCTGCCAAAACGAACTAAAAAGTTAAACAACAAGTGTCATTGCAGTCGGGGGACCTCTTTGATCAAAAATTGTTCCATGATAAGGTCCCACGACTGCAATGACACTTGTTGTTTAACTTTTTAGTTCGTTTTGGCAGGGCAGTCGTGTTTTTAATATTTTTTTTATTTATTTATTAGATAGTAAGCTACTTAGATTAATTACCCAACATTTATACAAACAGAACCAAATAAAAACTGAAAACTTTGTTTTACAGAGGCTGCGGAATATCTACCGGCTGATCCTGAAAAGAAAGCTGCCATGAAAAAGCACGTGCAAGAAGAGATAATACCATTTTACTTCTCCAGGTTTGAAAAAGAACTCAAGTCAAACAACGGATACTTTGGAGGAAAGGTGTAATAGTGTTATACAATATGAAATACGTAACGTACTGTAATATTTACATGCTAGGCAATAAAAAAATCCTTTCGGCGCCAGGGGTTTACTTATCAAATAGGTAATTTATCATTCCCACTACTTCTCAACAAAACCCTTCACAATCCTTAAAAATTCGATCACGAAAAATTGATGTTTATAATAGGTACTACTAATAATTATGTATATATTTTGTGCATTCTTTAGTATTATTTGGTATTAACTCTGTTTATAGATTAATAGGAGTACAAGCAAGCCTTTTTTAGTTAGTGATGGGGGTGTCAGTCTTGTTTAAAGTTTTCATGCTGTTTTTTTTTTTTATTTTGCTCATAATATTAATTCATTTTTCAGTTGAGCTGGGCTGACTTCGTCCTAGTCGGTATCATTGAAACCGGCAACCTGTTATACAGTGACACTATTGAGGCAAACTACCCAACCATCGTTGCCCTCGTCAAGACAGTTCGGAATCTGCCCGGGGTCAAAGAATACATCGCCAAACGGAAACCTTACACTCTGTGAATAAAATGACTTTGAAATTATTGTTATATTATTATTTTATTTTATAAATAAAGATGTTAAAGTAACCAGAATCTTGTGTTTCAACATACTTTACCTGCTTGATAGTGGATATAGGTATTCTTAACAATGATGACAATGTGTTACCTACTAAAGAAATAAAGTGACAAAACACTGTCCATGTTAATTAAACAGATTTTGAAACACTGTTTATCTTAGTACACCTGTTTAAATGTGACGCTGTCACTTTTTGACAATATTGTTTGTAAGAGACAGTATCATAATAATATATTTTTAAATTTTGATATTATTTTGCATTCACATTGCTATTTTTATACAAGACTAAATAATATAAGAGAAAAATACGATTCGCATCAAATCAATTCCCGGAGAGGAATCGAAACTGCGACTTTTGGATGTACGGTTCAATGCTCTGACCTAAACAGGTATCTAAGTTATTATTTGCCTTATTTATGATGATTAATAGTGAGGTTAATGACAACTCATAATACAATATTGAGGAATTTTACAAGAAAATGTAGAGAATAATCACGTTAATGTGAAATTGCTAAATATAAAATCAAAGGATACTTATTGTATACTCGCATTATTTAGAACGAAAAGTAGGAAATGTTTATCTTTTTCACAAAGATTTCACATAATATTGAAATATTTTAATCACACTAACAAAATTGTAGTTACTCGTAGTCACATCACACACTTCTAAATCCTATTGAATCCTAAAAGTATACAACATAGAAAGAAGTCTTTGGAAAAATCAAAATATTTTTCATAGCAAAAATGAATAATGGTAAATTCAATTCTATAGAAAATATTCTATAGAATTGACCTTTATTTAGTTTTGCTATGAAAAATATTTTAAATTTTCAATAGGATTTAGAAGTGTGTGATGTAAATCACAAACAAAATAGTTTTCAGTCAAATGAAAAACATGATCCTTATTTGTCTTTAGTTTGAGTCCTTAGATTCATTGTGCAAAAGTTCCCGTCACAAGATATAAAGTGTGTTTTAGATAGAAGCGCCACTTCAGCCGTTATTTGAATACTCTACCGTCATTTGTTTTGTTGGGCCAGGCACTCGTTGGTAACCTGTACTGAAAACAGTCTGATGTATCCTGAGATTGCCTGTAAGATATGTCTATGTGTGCGTGTAAGGAAAACCACGATTGGTTCCGATCGGGGGGTTGATTACATAACTCTGTTGCTAACAATTCTCGATTGAAATTGACTGAAACCGTAGTCACATTGCTGCTTTAAGTAAGATGGTTGTCACATTGGTTCTTACTAAAGCGGCAATGTAACTGTGATATCTGTCAGAGTTGATTGCAACAAAAGTAGGTAATACTCTTCGGTCTATTTTATATTTGAGTGATTCCCGTTACAAACATAAGAACTCTTTGTTGGCACGACAAGCGGTGAAGTCCCGAAAATTAGTTTTGTTCTAATTACTTTCTGAAAGTTCACTCGTTTGCTTTGAGTTTGGCAAAGGTTCGATTGGACCGGGGTATTGCTTACAGATCGTTATAGAAAAGAGCGGGTAATCCATACTAATGTTATCGGGGCAACTTTTAATGGCGAATGATTTTTTTATCAAAAGCCCTTTGACGGAGTTTGATCGTTTATTTTAATGAGGCTCATGAACTCAAACATGAAGTATCGGAACTTTAAAAATCTTTAACTATATAGGATAAAAAAATAAAGAGGGGAATAATTGGTTTCATTAGGTCAATAAAAAGATACAATAAGTACCTATTGTATCACAAAAATATTTTGACTAGATTTTTTTTTTTATTTCATCCGTAGAGGTTTAACAATGTTTTTTTTAATAATCTTCTTGCTCTGTAAATTGTTAAGTAGTATTTTTAATGATACTTACATTATCTTAACTCATAATAAATATCGATTCGTTATGAATGTATTCATGTATTAAATCTAATCTCGATATCATCTAAAATTATACTACGCCGTTGCATCCTCGAGATTTATTCATTCACTATGTAGTCCACTCCTCAAAGTACCGGGCAAAAAGTACAATTTCAGAGCTAAAAAAAAAAACTCGAACGAAACAAGTAAATAGTCACCCTCCCTCTATAGCATAAAGTTAATATACCTACGGAAAGGTAATATTAACTTTATGCTCTATAGGTGGCGCCATTTCGCGCCATCTTGAATCATTCACTTTCTTTGTGCGGGCATCATAGCACGGAAATTTTTATAAAATTTCGTTTAAAGACTAAAGTTATAGTTTAGTTCGTGTTTGGTGATAATTTTAATAGTTAGTGTGATGGGAAAACGTAAACATAAGGATTCTTACGAACATATCAAGAAAAAGTTACGAAAATACGAGGAACGCCTGCGACGATATGAAAATTCGGATAGTAGCAGCGAAGGTGAGTGTTTACCGTTCCTGTTTATTTGATTTAAGTTCATAAATACGTATTGAATAATGTTTTGAACTAGTATTTCATTATTCTTGATACAAAAAAAAATATATTTTTCATTGTGTTTTTACATCGAATGCATAAAAGCTTAGAGTAAGACGGGCTTCTACAGAAAGAGAAGCCATACGAAGCGTTTCCCCTCTGCCGAAGTACAAGCCCAAATGGGCATACGCGTTAGTAAAACCAGTTGCGCCCGGATTTCTTTCTAGACCGAGTCCAGTCGCGCATGTGAACGCTGCTCTGTTTAAAATGTCGAATTGATGAGTTTTTTGCTGTTAAAACAGATCTTGAACATCAAGTATACAAAAAGACGGTTTTACATTTCACATAAAAGTATTTTTTTATCGTATTATTGTTATTTGTTTACATTTAAACATTAAATTCGTATATTTTATTCTTGATTAGTTGTCAAATTTAAATTCTCATTTGACTGAATTCATTTGCGAGATTTTTGCATGATTTGCTCTGCACTGATGTGATCGCGACAGATATCGCGAAATAAATGTCGAAGTAGTAGATTATACAACAAGTGAATAAAAAGAGAATTTAGTTCGAGGGACTAACGGCCGTCTCTCGAGCAAGATAATTAGGCGCATGATAGCTGCATGACAGCTAAGTTCATGACACCGTTTTAATTTGGTCGAGTTGTAGTTAGGAAAGACTTATGCGATTCTTATCCAAGCTGAATACTGACCGTAAGTAGTACTGTTAAATAAACTATATTCAAATTAAAGCAAATAACACTGCTAAGAGCTGAATAGTAGCTGAAGATTCAGCATCGCTCTGTATAACTTAAAATCGCTTATTATTCACTCTTATGGTTGAATTAAACGCACTTTTTAGAGTGGCGATGGTAAAAAAGCAATTATTCAATGATGTAACTGTGATCAACGTTAAGACGGGGAGCGATCACCGATTGCTGTAAATTCAAATTGTTGGGTGTGCAGATGGCAGTACTGTCATGGAGCGATGTTCAGTGTCAGCAGCCTGAGCCCAACTTCCCTGGGTACACATTAGTCCCAACCCAATCACCTGAACTCTCGAGCTTTTTGTATAAAGCTCGAGCGTATAAAAATGACCTCTTTGTTGTTATTCACCCCATTGTAAAATGATTGAGTTTGTAATCTTTATTCCTTTTTCCGTATCGATATTGCTGCATCGACAGTTGAGCCCAGCCCTTTATGTCAAAAACCTGTCATATTTTGATGTGTGACTCATCCGTACACAAATTTTTGCTGTTTTGTTTTATTTTTTATGTGTGCGTGTCGTCATTACAGTGTAGTTTTTGTATGTGGGTATGCGGAACTGCACTTGTGTGCATTTTCCCCCCCCGCAAAAAATGCCAGAATAATTTGAATAGAGTAATATCGCTAAGGCTACTCCCTTCGTGACAAACGAAGCCTTTTGTTGCTCGAAGCATAAAAGGTTAACTAGATTAGATCAATAAACAAATAATACGTTAACTAAAGACCTAGCTTGATTCATTTACGATAACGATAAAATCTGTCGCAACTCGTAGACTACCCACTTATGATATTTTTTTAAAGTAACATAAATGACCTTGCTTAATATGCAATAATATTTGAAGCAGTATCCAAATATGAAATAACACAATGTTAAAGATTATAATTGTATTGCTATGTCACATTTTCATAAGTTTAGTTCTAAGAACCAATGTTGTCGCGTTTCCAATGCGTTTTTTTTTTGGTATTGTTCATATGTTGCCAGTTACATGAGTGCCTTGGTACTATGACGCGATCATAGTCGTGCACATTAGTATTACGATGCGATCGTAGTCATGTTTAAATCATGTACCGTGACGTGATCACGGTCAAAATGTTATCTACCAGATTAGAGTCATGATGCGATCATGACGGAATAGTAGATTGTTATACAAGACGCTAAAATGACCCATTGCATACGAGGTAGTTTTATTCCCGAGCTTTAGCGAGGGAATAAATAGAAACCGAGTTACAATGGGTTTTAGCGTCGTGTGTTACACTCTACTTTTCACTACGAAGGCGAGAAAATAAAATACAATATTAAATACCTAGTTTATACTTACGTAAACGAATCCACTCATTTTTCTATCCTCCACTTCATAAACTTTTCATACAGTATTTAAATAAATGATTTGTGCTTGACGGCAAAAGATTAAAATTATTTCTTTCCTATTACTTACTTACAGACACAAAATTCAATCAGTTTGTTAGTAGAGGAAAATTCTAAAGATTTCGCGCCTTTTTTAATTTCTACTGTAGCAGCTAAGAAACACAATGCACGCATTCTACGATTAAACTTAAAGTCACAGAGTATAAATACTTAAGTATAAGTCTATGATTTCACCGAAGAGATCGCTGCTTTTAGTTCCATTTTCAAAAATAAAAATGAGAAACAGTATTAAGTCGAGCGAGTCTTTATTCGTGATTATGAATAAAGACTTTTTCGTTTTAGTAGGCTCATAGGTAATAGACAAACATTAAAAAAGAAAAAACTTTATCCCCTAGGGGTAATTTTGCTATTTTATCCTGGCTCTTGTACCTTACAATGACGGACTTTTAGAGCAAGAGGAGTGAAAAAATATTTTTTCTCTTGGCAGGCCGCAACCATTGTGATTGGAGCCCTGCACATTCACCTTATGACGAAGCCAATGAAGTATTAGTCTTATCAGACTCCGATGCCTCCAGTCCTCATATGAATGCCAATGTTCGTTCGTCTATACATACTGTAGACGTTCACAATGGAACTGCAATTAAGAAATGCGATATTCCAGATACTGCGATTTCAGCAGCTACTCCATCAACGTCTGTTGATCCAGTGCCGTCTGCAACCGCTCCGGTAACGAGCGTCACTAATGATTCTGTTGTAGATCCAATATCAGCCAGCATGCCTGCTGACATACTAGACGTGCTGGGAGAATCAAAAGGAAAGCAGGAGCTTTTTGGCCCAAAAATCCAAGAGGAGATCTCTAAACGATGGGGGCGTATTCTATGCGAAGGCTTAAACAAAGACCAGAAAAAAGATCTGACTGGCAAAATTCTTGTTCCTGAAAACTTCCAACTGGTGAAAGCACCTAAGTTAAATCCAGAAATAGCAGTTGTACTGATTGAATCTACTAGAAATCGTGACAAACGCTTAGACTCAACATTATAAGCTTGATATCATCCCTAATCGACAAGGATATGGATAAGATGGATATCATCAAAAGACTTTCCGAATCAAATCAAATGTTACTTGATTTACACTATGAAAGTACAGTCAATCGTAGGAAATTAATATCATATTCGCTTGATAAAAAATTTCAAGACCTGGTAGAAGAAGTGAACAGAGATTCACTCTTATTTGGAGAAAATCTCTCTGACAAAATAAAGGCATCGAAATCGGCTGAAAAGTCAGGCCTCCAAATCAAGAAGGTGCAAGCTGCAGAAACTCCAGCTACAAAGAAGACTCAGCAGGGAAACTGGAGAGGCCCACCTCGTCACACTCAGCAGCGTGGGAACAGACGAGGCGGGGCCAAGAGTCGACCATCTTACCAGCCCACCAAAAGGTCTGCTCCAGCGAGCGACCGCTACCAGGCTCCGCCAAAGACACGGTCGAGGCAGAATCCCAAGACTTAGAGGTAATTGAGCATTCGTGTAGACTAAAAAATTTTGTCTATTGTTGGAAATCAATTACTAAAGACCCAGTTATTTTAAATATTGTTAAAGGTTATAAAATCCCGCTTACTGAACCGGTATTTCAAGAGACAACACCTAACAATTCAAATTTTTCTAAAGCCGAAACTATTAATTTAAAGTTAGAAATAGAAAAGTTATGTCAAATTGGTGCAATAATACCTTGTAATGATAAACCGGGTCAATTCTTGTCCAGAATTTTTCTTATACCCAAAACAGATGGTAGTCACAGATTTATTTTAAATCTTAAATCTTTAATGAATTTGTCGAGGCTAAACATTTCAAAATGGAGAATTACAGGACAGCTACTAAGCTTATGTCAAAAGGTTGTTACATGGCTAGTGTTGATCTAAAAGATGCTTATTTTCTTGTGAATATACATGAATCTTCCAAAAAAATCCTTAGATTCAAATTTGATCAGAAAACATACGAATTCCAATGTCTTCCCTTTGGACTTTCGTCGGCACCATTTATTTTCACTAAGTTACTAAAACCAGTTGTATCGTTTCTCAGAAGTAAAGGTTTTATAATTGTCAATTATTTAGACGACTTCCTTTGTATAGGAGATTCATACGAAAAGTGCCTTAAATGCGTTACAGAAACAGTTAATTTATTAATCTATCTAGGTTTCGTTATCAACTACGAGAAAAGTCAACTAGTGCCAAGTCAATGCCAAAAGTTTTTAGGTTTTGAACTAAATTCCTGTAACATGACATTAGGTCTTCCTATAAAGAAACGAACAAAAATACTAGATCTTGTCAGAGATATTTCTTCCAAAAATTGTATTAAAATCAGAGATTTTGCTACCTTTTTAGGAGTACTCACTGCCGCTTGTCCGGCTGTTGCATATGGTTGGGGTCATACAAAGCAGTTTGAGAGATCAAAATATTCAGCACTGTTACAAAGTAATGACAATTATGACTGTAGAATGACTTTAGGTAAAAGTTTAAATTCAGATTTCGTTTGGTGGGAACAACAAATAATGACGTGTTATAATCCAATTCGAAACCATAATTACATACTCGAGATATTTTCAGATGCATCCTTAACTGGATGGGGGGTGATGTGCAACGGTGAAAGATCAAACGGGTTTTGGGGATTAGACGAAACTCAGGACCATATTAATTTATTAGAATTGAAGGCAGCCTTTAACGGACTCAAATGTTTTGCTCATAATAAGCGTAATTCTGAAATTCTGTTGCGCATAGATAATACGGTTGCTATTTCCTATATTAATAGAATGGGGGGTATCAAATATAATCATCTAAACGATATAACACGTGATATTTGGAAGTGGTGTGAAGATAGGCAGCTGTATGTCTTTGCTTCGTATATTAGATCTAAAGAAAATACGGAGGCTGACGAGGAGTCCAGACGCATAAACATTGATACCGAATGGAATCTGTCCTCCACGATATTCGAAGATATTGTTGTCAGCTTCGGACAACCAGAAATCGATCTCTTTGCATCAAGTTTAAATGCCAAATGTCAGAAATATGTATCGTGGAAGAGAGATCCATCGGCTTTTAATGTAGATGCATTCACACTAGATTGGAGTTCGTACTTTTTCTACGCATTCCCACCTTTTTCACAAATCTTAAAATGCCTCCGAAAAATAGTAAATGATAAGGCAACCGGAATTATGGTGGTGCCTTATTGGCCTAGCCAACCGTGGTTCCCGTTATTTCAATCATTGTCATGTCGGGAACCGATATATTTTCACCCTGACAAAAGATTGTTATTGTCTCCTTTCAGACAACCTCATCCACGTTGGAGAACTCTTACCCTGGTATCATGTCGGTTATCAGGTCGGCCTACCTAAAATATTCACTTAACCCGGAAACTATTGATATCATGATTTCGTCACTTTCAGCGAACACCCTTAAACAATACAATGTTGCATTGAAAAAATGGTGGCTTTTTTGTAATTTCAAAAATATTGACCCGTATGTTAATAATATACCAGTTTTACTTCAATTTCTTACAAACGAATTTAATCATGGTGTTAATTTCTCAAGCTTAAATACTTATCGCTCAGCACTAGCTCTAATATTTGGTAAAACATTTAGTGAAAACGATTTAGTTGTCAGATTTCTCAAAGGTGTATTTAGATCTAGACCCACGTTTCCAAGATATCAGACTACTTGGGACCCAAACATTGTTCTTGATTTTGTTTCAAAACTTTACCCTAATGAAGGATTAACATTATCTCAAATTACTAGAAAGACAGCAGTCTTACTCGCATTGTCGTCAGGACAACGAATCCAGACACTGTCCCTAGTAAGATTGTCAAATATTAGAGTTAGTAATTCCAGCATCAAAATTGTTATCAATGACGTAATAAAGACGTCGGCTCCAAATCGGGCTATGCCTAATTTGGTCATACCTTTTTTCCCAGATAGGGTAGAAGTTTGCCCTGCAAAGTCGCTCTTAGCGTACATGGAGGCTACAACGCACTTTCGATCCTCTGCTGATACTGAACGTCTGTTCTTGACGACCAAAAAACCGGTTCATAATGCCAGTTCTTCGACAATAAGTCGATGGATTAAAGAGATCATGGGCGAAAGTGGGGTAAATACGGAGGTATTTTCCGCACATAGTACACGCCATGCATCTACCTCAGCAGCTTATCGCCATGGTTTGTCAATAGACCTCATTAAAAAATGCGCCGGATGGTCAGGAAACAGCTTAGTTTTCGCGAAATTCTACAATCGGGACTTAACCTCCAATGTCCCTGAGAGCGACTTTACAGAAGCTGTATATGGTAAATAATTAATGATAAATTATCACGGTTTATGATTACTATGAATATGTCATCAATAAATATTTTTTTTGTTCCAATCAAAATTTTGTTTAGATTGTCATACCCTTAAGAAAATTTCGCAATAGACTCTAAACATCCTACATAGTGAATGAATAAATCTCGAGGATGCAACGGCGTAGTATAATTAATGGTTAAACAAACTTACCTGAGTGATGTTTGACCATAATTATGCTAGCCGTTGCATCCGAAGAGATTTATAACCCTCCCATGCCCTGATCTGCTATAAAGCAAATAAACCCATTAGCTATTACGTATTGCGAAATTAAGCTCTAAAATAATGATTCAAGATGGCGCGAAATGGCGCCACCTATAGAGGGAGGGTGACTATTTACTTGTTTCGTTCGAGTTTTTTTTTAGCTCTGAAATTGTGCTTTTTGCCCGGTACATTGAGGAGTGGACTACATAGTGAATGAATAAATCTCTTCGGATGCAACGGCTAGCATAATTATGGTCAAACATCACTCAGGTAAGTTTGTTTAACCATTAATTATATTGTGCAATGCATAATACCTATAATTAATTTAACAATCTATGATGATTAGGGAATTTGATAAACGTCACTTACGATGACAATTTGGTTTACATTGCACCACTGTTACCAGAATTGTCATGGTAATTTACAATTATTGTCATCAGGTTGATTAAATAGGGGCCTGTTTTGAATTAAATTCAAGTTTTTAATTTATTAATGTATTGATTACCAATCGCCCGCGCCTTCGTCTGCGTAGATAATTTTTTTTGCTATCCTTTGGGAAAAACACTTTTTTTCAGGATGAAAGGTACCCTTTATCCTTCTCTGTACCTCTGACTCAATAATAACTAAAATTGATTGATGATCGATTCAGTAGGTCAGAAGTGAAGGCGTAACCATCAGACAAACAAAAAAACGGACTTTCGCATTTATAGTATTAAGTAAGGGTGTTAAATAAATAGTATTAATATGAAAACACTTAATTTAATTCATTTGAACTTAATCGGACTTTGTGAAACAGGACCACTCTAATAAATGATAATCAAGAATTTTAGGCAACGAAATAAGCCATGGAATCTTCAATTAAAATTCTGTTTTATTAAAAAGGACATTTTTAATTATAGGAAAGTAAAAAGTACTTACTTAAAAATGTATGATGATAAAACTTCAAAGATAAACTTACCTTTATAAAATCAACTTGATATTTTTCATAATTTTATAATAACAATTCGAGCATATAAAACGGGTGTAATATAACGTAATTTGAATTTTGTTAGCTTTAGAGTACTTTGCCTTTATGAAAAATAATAATATTATCCTGTACCTACGATGTCTACGTACTTTAATAAGCTACTTTGTTAAGGTCAATATTCAGTTTGTGCATTACTGAGTTGTATTGCCATGTCGCATGCACTGGTACTGACAACTTGGAACATCTGATGGCTATAGGGAAGATAGAAGGCAAAATACCTAGGTCCTAGAAGAAGGAGTCCCAAACGATAGACCGACCAAATATCCAAGCACCTCGAGATACCCTGTCAGCTGTCAGCCTCACTCTTCGCTAGGCGACTGAGCGCAGCCAATGGAAACAATTAGTTGATAGAATGAATAGAGTCGTAATATACGCATTAAAACCTCTGGAGTAGTCTCACTCATTGAGAAATAAACTATTTTATTTGACGGCCTTGAAATACGAACCAATAATTTTTATCATAAAATTTTGTAGTTTTTCATCAGTCTTCTTAGAACTACCTTAATTATAAAATTGTATAAAACCACGACAATGATATTCTTTGTTACTGGTATATTTATTTTTTTATTTTGACGTCTTTTTTTAAGGTTTCGCCATCTTTGAGGTCCCGGGTTCGATACCCGTCTGGGTCAATTGAGAAAACGAACTTTTCTTTATTGTCTCAGGTCTAGGTCTTTGTGATACAACTGTTGTCCCTGATTTCCACAAGCGCTTTAGCTACTTACTTTGGAATCGAAATATAAAAAATATTTATACTTATGCTTATAGTCTTGACCTTAACAGTATCCTTATTAAAAGAACAACGGTCGCAGTAAGGGATGCAATATTTCAGACCCCCGGCGGAGATTATCAACAGGTGTGCCTGCTAAGACTGTAAGTCATAACTGCTGGGGAGAACAAATGTAACAGGACCTTCATATTTCAAGTTCATTAAGTTTTATCAGTTTTTTTAGACGACTAATGCAAGATTGAGAAAGTTGCAAGCAAAATCGCCAGAGGCTGATCGCGCTATTTTGAATGACAAAATTGAAATGAAACGTTTGGCGTTTTGGTTTATGTGTATGGAAAATAATTTGTTGAAATATAGTTCTAACAATAATTCTTATAATTCAAAAAATTCCCTATGAAATTTTGTCTCCTATTCGGAATTAGTTTTTAATTACAAAAGTGCCATCAGTTTACCTACACTGATAATGTCTTTACCAATCTGCATTGGGCTTGCGTGGTAGGCCATCCTCATAAGGAAGATGTGCCTCAGCAATGAGGACATTAAAAAAAAATTGCTGATGTCGATAGGTGTAGGAAATGAAGCGATCTTTTGTATGGAGGGAGACCCCATTAAATCCTCAGTCGATGAACTTTGCAGGGATGTAAAATAGTATGAACCAAAACCTATGTACAAATATCCAAAAACAAAAAAACAAAGATTAGGTTTTTTTTTAAATAGTTTCATTTATGATTCTTTATCATACTGTAAAGTTTCGTCTAATGAGGATTTACTGTGAAGGTCCACTACCTTCTTTTCCTACACTATATCTTTGTCATTATATTTTTAGAATCTTACCTATCTATAAACAGAACTCCCTAGATATTACGAATTTGATAACATCATTTCTGCGGCGCCCGTGGAACTATTAAAAACTTTTTAAGAGCAAACTTTTTGTGATCAGTTCCCTGTGGATCCCGCCCCGTGAAAAATATTCTAGGAATGTTAATGTTGACCCCAGTGAACTAGTTGGAAACTTCTGGAACAGTTTACAGGGAGTTCATTAAGAACCTCGTTACTTTATTGTGTGGTGCAATTAGGTAAGCGATGGATTTTTTAGTTTGATAACAACTGCTATCGAATGCAAAACGAAAATCTAACATCACGTCTCGCATTTAAAATACTTCTTGAAAATCGCGAAGCAGTAAGAATAAGTCTATTGTTGTAAACATTGGTTGATTTTATAACAACTTCTTATCAACGAGCTATATTATTTAGGTCACCCAGTAGGCAAATTGCAATGATCAGGTGATTCCAAGTGTTATAAATTGTAAAATGGGAAAATCCACAAGAGGACTACCTAATTGTTTGTAGGATTGCTCTGCTGAGCTGAAGTGGCAATCAGGGCGCGGCACAAAGCGAGACAAAACCGATTGCAGTTCGGGAAAATAGCGCACCGAACGACGAGACGTTCCGAGTGAGTGGCTGACGACTACACCTTGTTCGCCGAATGATGCTAGTACGGAAAGAATGCGCTTGCACACGATTGGACACAGATAAGAGGCTAAGACCGTGTTCACAATGCGAGTCACAACACAATTAGTCTGTCGTTAGGGTTCCGCAAATTTTCAAAAGTATCGTTACCTACTCGATGCCGAGTATCGTATCAAAAGTATCGATACCGATGAAAGTATCGGATCAAAAGTATCGATACTACTCAGTATCGAGTACTTTTTCTTTGCTTGGGGAAACGTATTAAAAATCTCAAAAAGAGTACATTCTTCATTAAAATCTTTATTAAAAATTAAAAAAACTACATTGTGTACTAAAACACTGACTCTTAACTTAAAAACTAATTACTAATACTGCAGTACATTATGAGACAAGTTAGGTTGCACATTGCACACGAGGCTTTGAGTTGCAGTCCGAGCCGTAGGCGAGGGCGTAATTCAGCCAAGTGTGTAATAAGCAACAGCTCACGAGTTTCATACGTCTTTTTGCAACACTACATTTACGAGGAAAAACAAAGTAAATTACCACACAGCAACAAATACGACAAAAAAAATGAATATTATGGGAAATAGAAACAAACACCGTGCGTAATATATAAAACACTAGTTGTTTTATATATTACGCACGGTGTTTGTTACAGCTCAGTTTATGGCCCTAAAAGCGATTAGGGCTCGCTTTACGAGCAAGTGTGTTGAAAATTTATTTTGTGAACCCCCAGTCTTTTTCGGTACAGTCAGACATGAATAGTAATTTATTTACGCGTGAACCGGTGAGACGGTTTCTCGCAGACGTTATCAAGGCCCCAGCCTTTGAAAAAAGTCTTTCAGACGGTACTGATGTTCCGGGTATTATTAAGTATTTGGTGGACATGGTATATAATTTGGGGTATACCGTTTTCATTTCGCTCCATTGTAGGAATGGGTCCGACTTCAAAGAAGACACCGGACTTGCAAGATAAAGTCCAGTTTCGTCTTTATCAATGTCGCGGCGCCTATTTGTTCGACTATGCGCTAATTTTTTATGAAGACTCCAAAAGTCATACTTTTCCGATTCATTTTCAGACTCCGAAGACGGGACCGTGGGTGGGGAAGCATCATCAGCATTTACTGTTCTTCTAATAAATGATATAGATCGAGCACAGGCATTTGCATCAGTGAAATGAATATTCTTGAACCTTGGATCTAATAAGGTCGAGACTGCCAATATAAGGTTGTTTTCAATTTGGCCAAAACGGCTATTCAGTTCCTTGATAGCCAAATCCTTCAGTGGGACAATAATATCATTTTCGTCGCCATGTGATCTAATGTCGTTGATTTGTGCTCTTAAACAGTTTACTGTAGGTATAATTTTGCTAGTTGTTGCATACTTATTTCCACTAATTTCTTTGGTAACATATTCAAATGGTTGCAAAACCAACATTACTTTTTGAAGAACATTGTTTTCAAAAGCAGTCAAAATGTCAGGCGCATTTGGATTTTCCAACAAAATTTCATTTACAACACTTCTCATTTGTATATAGCGCTCAATCATATAGAATGTAGAATTCCAACCGGTCTTTACGTCCAATATTAGTTTTTTTAGGATTGAGGCTTTGCTTTTTTCTCAGCAAATCGCTGTTGATGACGCTGCCTTTAAAAAATTTGACAATTTCACGGATTTTTGTAACAAGTTTGTCGATGCTTTCTAATTTTAGCATATTTTCAACCACTCTGTTTATCGTGTGTGCAAAGCACGGTAAGTGTTTTGCTGGTTCTAGGAATGAATTGACGGCGGCAACTACATTTGCACCATTGTCTGTAACAACAGCTGCAATATTATCTTTTTTTAAATGAAATGTGTCGATACAATCTTCTAAATGTTGTACAATATTTTGTGCTGTGTGACGCTCATGCAGTGGTTTCGTCATTAGAATTTTTGACTGAATTGCATCGTTTTCTAAAAAATGAATTGTTACTCCTAGAAAACTTCGAGTGCTCATCATTTCGGACCAGATATCAAATGTTAACGCGTAGTAGTTTTTTTCAGCGATTCCAACAAATTGTTTTATATACTTCGGCAATGTAACATCGTAAATGTCGTCCAGTCTTCTTTTCAGTGTGTCTTCGGAAGGCAGCTTCATATTTGGTGATAGCATTTTGAATAAACGCCGAAATCCTTCACCTTGTATTATATGAAATGGCCGATTGTCTACAGCAATAAAATATAACAGATGCTTAATCAGTCCTTCATACTGAATGCCTCCATCTGAATATGATGCAGCCCTTTGTAAAGTTTCAGCTAGAGTTAACTGACACGATGATGATCGGGAAGAAAGTATTTGTTCACCTTCAGCCATGGGTTTATTACTAGTACTTGCTGTAATTGACATATTGTCATCTTGTTTTTGAGCAGTTGTCATAATTTCTATATCTGCATCTGTTTCAAGCTCTGTGTCGTCTTGTTTGTCTGCCTTGGACGTACTTGCTTTACCACCACCGCTTCTGAGCTTGGACTGGAATAGACCTTTACTTGCTGTAGCTGTAGTTTTCTTTTGTAAACTGAAAAAAAGTATTGTCTTAATAAAATACGTCAATCCTGTTTCTTAAAAAAAATTGAAAAACCCACGATGGATAAAAATGTTTAAGTATAAAAACGGACAAAATAATATATAAAAGCGTCGTATTGTAGTCATGGGTATTTTTATTTTATTTTAAACTTTTAAAAAGTTTCCTACAAGACAAGATATATACATTCCAAACCGTTAACAGAAAACTACAATTGAATCGGTCCAATAGTTTTCGATATAATTTGCAACATTCGTTTTTATTTTATACTGCAACGACCGCGCCCCTAACAAGTTTCGAAGGTAAAAATCCATTGAAGATGAACTCCAAACCGTTTACAGAAACCGTAACTGAATCGGTCCAATAGCTTTCAAGATAAGTGGCAACATTCAAGTGCCCACACAAACAAACAACCTTTCACCCCAAACGCATATACCTGCTCCGTCCGTTCCGTCGTGGGTAATAAGAAGTGTGGTGGTCGCACTTTAATGACCTTTACATTGAGATGTTTCCCCTTAACATATAACATAACATATACATTCCTGGTAATGCAAACAAATTAATAATTATTTAATTATAGTACCTGGGTACCCATTAAGAAGGATTGTTGGTACTTACCTCTGTTGACTGTGAGTTTTTAAATGTTTCTTCAAATTAGACGTGTTTCCACTTGTTTTAAGTACTTTAAAACAGATTTTACAGGCTGCAGTAGTTTTGTCAACCTTTCTGAAACTTTGCCAGACATCACTGCTCCCACCAGAAGGCGGCATTTTAGTTTCTAGACTTTCACTCTAGCACCAACACAGTCTAGACTTTCACACTACACTAGCACCAACACAGTTCAATTTAAAAATCAAATTATAGTAAATTTAATTTCTCTTCGGAGCTAACCTGCTGCTTACAGTCAGTCAGAGTCAAATTAAAAATAATGTTACCAGAGTATTAATTTAATTAGCAATTTTATCGCCTGAAGTTTATACAAATTCATTCAAAATTATACGCACCGTATGGTCCATATGTACGTACAAGTTACTGTCATAAATAATAATAGGTACGTTAAAACAGTAAATAATATGCAACGTTTTCTAAACAATTAATAATTTTATCATTAATGAAATCATCCCATTTCAAAATACCAAGATCCGATTAAAGTACTCAACTGGTCACACACAACCGCTGATTAGGATATTCGGGGATTCCCCTAACTTAGAATCTGAATCAATAATAGTGAGGGGTAAAAAGTATCGAGTACATCAGAAAGTATCGATACCTAGTAAAGTATCGGACCAAAAGTATCGAGTACGAAAATACTAGGTATCGCAACGCAAGTATCGATACTTTTTGCGGATCCCTATCTGTCGTTGCTGTCCGTACCGTTCAGACCTCTAGTTTACCGCGTACCTAGTTCGTTGCAACCATTGTGTTTATGATATATTTTTGTGTTTATAACCTAATATTTTTTTATTATAATTTTTATTAATGTTGTTACTTAATTATATTATTTGACATCAAAGTAATGTTTAATTGAAAAAATCCCAATCTATTAACCACAGAACAAGAAAAAAGGTGTTGACCCTGTATTATCAGTATGAACACGACTTACGATTGTATACCTGTCGCGGGCGCTCGTGAGCGGCACTAGATCATTTGTTGTCCTTATCGTTTGTATGCAAATGTGAGAAAGAGACAGCGCTTTGCTAGCTTGATTCAGCGAACAGGGTTTTAGTGAAGGTTGCGGGAAGCCACTGGATGCAGGCAGCTTAGGACCGTCCCGTGGAGATGTTTCGGGCAGTCTGTTTATCCTAACTTGTCTTATCTAGTAAACAGCCTGTCGATTCTGTAACCAAACTCGCATCTCACTTTGAACCTCACTTCACTTCGCGTGAATTTGTTATTATATGTTAGCTGAATATAAGCTAGTTTACCGATTGCAAAAGGTTTAAGGTAGCTACCGTAGCTATATAAAATCTTTTGTGAAAAAAAAACACAGCCTATCATTTTATGATTTGAAATTCTCGCGCTGTGAAGTTAGATTCGAAGTGAGGTCACAGAATATATAGCGAGGTTCAAATTTGGTGACAGAATCGGCAGGCAGTTTTTTACAGATGTCATAAATTTGTTGCCTAATTAAATCAAATTTTTCACGAACGATTAATTAATATTGTCCGTATTCTATGTGTGGAAAACCATTTGTTGTAGGTATTTTATAAATGATTAAGTATTTCAACCAATTTTCTAGTCTAGATTGTGGTGCTTTTAGAGATTGAGATAGTATTCTCCGCTCGTCGCTTTAACTTAGAGCATCTGCGCTGCGGAAGAAATACTTCACTTTCTATAAGAACAAAATGAAGTTCTACCCTCTCGAGACTCGTTTAGACTCAGCTGTAATTGGACTAAACTCGGCATTGTTTGACGCCGGTTTTGAGTATACTCATTTAAATTGGGACAGTTTGTAACTGAATCAAACTTTTGAGAGCGTGATTTGGCTAAAAAGGGATTGGAAAGTGAAGGTGTCACCAATGTGACGCGAGACAATAAAGTGACTTATTTTTTTTCCAAAGTTGCTTAGTTACTGAATAAGTTTAAAAGTAGGTATAATCATATTTAAAATTCTATAGAATTCGGTTGAGTAGAAATCAATTATTTCAATGTAGACACAATTTCTGAGTCTATGCTTAGGTTCTAAAGTGATAACCAAATATTTATAAGTATATCGACTTATCAACACGAATTAAATAAAATTTAGTATTTGTACAAATAATATTTTGAAAAACGAAAAATGATTTAATATAGTCCTTTAGATTACAATAGTTATGGTTAATGTTCACTATACTTGCTTGTTGTTCTTTATTTTTCCAAGTTGTTGAAAACTGATTTGTTTATTTTTAAATCTATAGTAACACATAGCTATTAAAAAATACATTATTGGAATAACGTGGAAGAAATAATTAGGTATTACACTTTCGTGTTAAGTATTAAACGCGTTGGACACGTAGGAAATTACTACCTATATAGTGATAGGCATTTACACATCTACTTAAATTCCTACAACTAGTATGTGACGTTTAATAACTATGATTTTAATCTAAAAAGTGAGAACTGTTCAGTTGATTGCATTAAAAATAACTATCTTGCAACGAGAAATTAATTGGCCGTGCTTGATATTTTTCCTAGAAATCAATTTAAAATCTCATTTGGCGTACATTACTTTGACAAATTGAATGACTTGCTAAAGTTTGCTTGGAAATGTTGAAAATGTGTCGTTTAGTTTTCATTTGTTGGTTTTCATTGGTTACTTTTATCAATGCAGGCAAGTTATTTTCATATTAAATATGAATACTGAATACTTCATATATCTTAATTCAGGGCTTAATTTCTGTTTACAGCATCAATTTTAATGTTTAAATATCGTTGACTGCTTTATAAAATAGTAAAATTTTGGTATTGCTTGTTGGTAGTATCAAAAATGATAGATTAGCAAACAATCAGTAAAGGTAAATTTAACGTTACTACTGTTTGTAGGCATATACCATTTTTGTTAATATGATATATCTACTTACAGTCATGCATAGAAATGAAATAATATCAGTGTTATCCAAAAATATTTTTTTTGGAACTTGAAAAAGATCTTAGTTATACAAAAAGTTCTGAAAATGAACTTCTGTTTTCAGTACAGTGGTCAGGTAGGTTTGTTCGACACTATAAGTACTTGAAAATAATACAAGGAGTTTTGATTTCTTGTGTGTCAGGTAGCCCTGAGGACCCTGTTGCTCGAAAACTGTGTAAAAGTTAAAAAAAAAATGAAAATGTTTAAAAAGAAAAATAAATTTTAAAGCAGGCAGCCATATACGCTAGGATACGCTTCGGTTTTAACTGAGCTGCAAAACCTTCATGTAAAACCGAGTTCAATAGAGGACACACACGCTAGGTTATGAATGACGGTTTTGACCACAGGCATAACCGAGTAGCCTGCATGAGCGGCTACTCGGTTATGAGTGCCATTTTATTTCCTTTCTTTTTTTCCTTTTTTTTCTCTAGCTATAAGAGCTACAATATGTTCTTATTACCTACTTTTTTATATAATTCAAAGCTTACTTACTAATATATCTGACCTTACAATTTTATACTTAAATTTTTATTTCTTATCTTAATAACATTTGTTTCATTTGTACTTTATTTCGAGTACCTACAGTTTTTTCATCTTTTACATAATATTATTTACTATAATTATTACTTTTCTTGTATATTGTACATTATTGTTATACTTTTATAACCTTATCATATCATTTATTTCTATTTATTACTATGTACGCCACTCTTTTGGCATACTCTATAAATAAATTCCTTTCTTTTTTGCTGTTCATTATTTCGCTTAGGGTTTCTCTGCTCAGTTTTGTGTCCAATTTTTGTCGCAGTGTGTACCTATCGACGCTGTGTATTGGACAGTCTAGCATGATGTGGAAAATGTCCTCTATCGCCGCCGGGTCACAGATACACGAGGGGCTGTCCCTGAGCTTAAATCTGTGCAGGTATGCGCAGAATCCTCCGTGTCCTGTCAAAATCTGCGACGCCAGACGATCTATGGTCATTTTCCTCACCACGCTGTATGCCACCACCCCATCAGGGAAGAAGACCTTGGTGGTCGCCGCCGTATTACCGGATTTATACCTACAGTCCCATTTCTCGATCGTTTCCGCTCGGATGTGGCGTTTAACGAACGAGATGGGACCACAGTCATAGTCCGGTCTGGTTTTCAATTTGAGAGCCGCCTCCTTCGCCAGTTGATCCGCTCTCTCATTCCCTCCCACTCCGACATGGGCTCTAATCCAGAATAATGAGACTAGTTGGTGGTTGTCTCTGAGAAATTGTAGATTACCCTGAATTGCCTTTGTGATTGGGTGTGTGGAGTCCGGATCAAGTAGCGTTTGGAGAGCAGATCTCGAATCGCTAAGTACGGCTGTCTCCTTAAATTTTCTGCCAATAATAATTTCAGTCGCTTGGAGGATGGCATACAACTCGGCTTGGAAGACTGTACAGAATGGCTCCAGCTTAAACTTCCGGGTACAAGTTTCAATCTGCCCTTCCCAACAGGTCAGGGCGGCTCCAACTTTTCCCTCCAGTTTGCTACCATCTGTATAGATCCTCACTAAGCCTTCTGCAAGTTTACCATCCTCTTTCGCGTTTTCCAAACACGTTAATTTTGAATTTAGCATCCTGCTAGGGTGGGTGTCTGTCATGAATGAGACGCGCTGTTCTACCTTCCTACCACTTAGTACTGCCTGGGGTTTCCCACGCTTTGCCTCAAAAAGCAGGGAGGCTTCTTGGATCCGAAGATCCAGCGGAAGCAGCCCCGACAGTACTAAGGCAGCGTTGAGGGATACCGTTTTATTGCTTTTTATAATTTTCTGCGCGAAACCTCTTTGCACTGCGTCGAGAGCTTTCCTGGAGATTGCCTTCAGTGCCTCCTTGGACCATACGCTAGCTGCGTATAGGACTATAGGCTCAATTACTGCCTTGTATATGGTCTTAACAATTTCTGAATGCAATCCCCAGGTAGCTCGTGCCGCTCTGCTGACTCCTTTGTAAATGTTGATAGCTTTTTTGCAAATGTATGCTATATGCTTGTTAAATAACAATTTATTATCTACCAAGACACCTAAGATTTTCATCTCGTCCACCAGTTCAATGTCCGTCCCCCCCATCTCCAGCCTGGGCGTATCGAATTTTAGTTTCCGTGTAATTACCATTGCCTTGGTTTTTTGTGGCGCGAAATTTAACTTATTCGAAACACCCCACTTCCGGACACAGGAGAGAGCGGCATTAGCTTTCCTCTCTATTTCTATGGCCGTGTTGCCCTCGACAATCAAAACTATGTCGTCTGCAAAGGCTTGGCAGTACACGTCAGCAGCGGTGAGTTGGTCGAGCAGGGGATCCAAAATTATATTCCAAAACAAGGGCCCGCCAATGGAACCTTGGACGCAACCCTTGTTTGTGTTTTTACTGTACTCTTCCCCTGCATATCTCACCGTTACCTTTCTATCGCTGAGGTAGCTGTCTACCAGCCTCCGCAGATTCACCGGGCAGTTTTTTGCTTTAAGTTGGCAGACTATCTGCGGCCACCACGCATTATCGAATGCCCCCTCTATGTCCAGCGAAATCAGGGCCATAATCTTCTTCCCGTCCAGATTATGTCTGACCCGCTGGATCATGTCATAGAGGGCGTCCTCGGTACTGCGTTGCGGCACGAACCCGTACTGACAGGGATTTAACTCGGGCAACACGAACCATTTGATGCGCCTAACTAGTAGCTTTTCTAAAATTTTTCCTAATATAGCCAGGAGCCCTATTGGTCTGTACGACTTGGGTTGCGTGTAGTCATCTTTGTTGGGTTTTCTAAGCAGGATTATTGTGGCAATTTTCCAGGGCTTTGGGAAATGGGAGAGCTCCAGACATTTATTGTATATGGCCAGGGATAGAGGTACGTCTGTAGTAATGACCGCTGCGCATATGTCGGCCGTGAAGCCGTCATTACCTGGAGCTTTTTTGGGGTTGAACGAACCTAGTGCGTGTAGAAGTTCAGCCTCCATGAATGGAGGGTCGCAAAGTTCATCTTGGTTACCCTCATTCGCTTTGGCTGCACTTTTTCTCACTTCTCTGTGGTCTTCGTTCTCCCCCAAATCGGTGTCTTCTGGGTAAAAGCTTTCTGCCATGATGCGCACCGATTCCTTGGGGCTGGTGTTAATGCCATCCCTGGATATAGGCAGATCTTCATAGGTCTTCTTAGTTTTCCCTATTACTCGGTAGACTCCCTTCCATACTGTTTCCCGATCTTGTTTGCCACAAAAATCTTTCCAGCTATCTATCCTTGCTTTGTTCATAGCTTCTTCGTACTCTGCTTTGGCCGTCACGTACTGTTCGACTACCCATGCCTTGCGGTTCGGCGCTGCACACTTTATGCTGTTCTTCTTTCTATTCTTTTCTTTCTTCATTTCTTCTAGTTCCTCGGACCACCATGGCAATTTGATTTCACTTTTCACCTTTTTCTTTCTGAGGTTATTATCGCATGTTATTTCTATACTTTTTATATACAATTCTATTTTCTCTTCCAATTCCTTGATATCCTTAATTTTGTCAATTTCCTCCTTGTTAAATTGTTAAGTGTAAGAGAAAGATAAAGGTAAAGTAATGAATACACAGAAAGTAAGGGAAAACACTAACTTTGAACAAGAGACCGGAAGAAGGCTCGAGGTAATAGAAAGATTGCTAGGGGAAAATATAGCAATAAACGAGAGATGCGAAAGATTACAGGAAGAAACAAAGAAAGTAATTTTAGAAAAGATTGAGAACATAGTAAAAAACGAGAATTCTGAAAAGCCGCAAAAGGCAACGTATGCCGGAGTTGCCGCAGAGAGATGGCATAAAACCCCACCCAAGACACTGCACTCCCTTATCATCGCGTCGACTGACGAGACCCTCACAAGCGACCAGGTCATGGATACTGTCAGAAAGACGGCTGACGTGGACGCAGACGGGGAGTGGATAAAGGTACAGAAAGTTAGGAAAGCAAAAGATCAGAAGGTTATAATTGGGTGTTGCACAGAAAAAGATGCGGAAACACTGCATAAGAGACTAGAAAATGAGAGAACATTGATAATTGAAAAAGCAAGGGATAAAAATCCGCTAGTGATTATAAAATATGTAAGGGGGGACAAAAAGAAAGAGCAGGTAGAAGAAGCAATACGAAGAAAAGTGAGCAATACAGAAACCAACGACGGAAAAGAAGATATAGAAGTAATATATGAGAAGAAAACTAGAAATCCACACGTGGCACACATGGTGGTCAAGGTGACCCCCAAGACATGGCAGCAGCTGACAGAGGCGGGAACTATTCAACTACAATGGGGTATTTCCAAAGTGGAGGATCAGTCCCCGTTAATCCAGTGCTCCCGCTGCTTGGGCTACGGCCACATCAAGCGGGTTTGCCAGGAGCAGCTGGACAGCTGCAGTCATTGCGGGGGTAATCACCTGTATGCAGCGTGCACGGAGAAACAAAGCCCCCCCAGCTGCTTAAACTGCAAGCGAGCCAACTTGGAAGACAAGGAACACAACACCTTCAATACGGTTTGCCCAATAAGAATTAAATGGGACAAATTAGCTCGGGCAAAAGTAGCTTATTGCTAAAGTTTCGGTTTTGGTAAATAACAACAAACAATTATATACAGTCATACAGGCGAACCTCCAACGTAGCAAAAATGCAACGTCAGAAGTCCTAATAGAGGCCAGTAAACGAAAAGTCAGTTTTGCACTTCTGCAGGAGCCTTACATAGGGAATAAAGGTGTGCTGGGGGATGTTACGGGTGCGCGGATCGTCCAGGCTGCCTATGAGGTTGGGAAGAACAATAAAGCCGCCATTGTCATATGTGATAACAACATTAAAATCTTGCAATTTCCCAATCTCACAACATCTAATTTAGTAGCAGCAAAACTAACAACAGTGGACTGGACGATCGGCGTAATATCATATTATTTTGAACCCAATATAGATATTGAGCCCTATGTGAGGCTCCTGAAGGAAATGATTAGAAAATTAGACTGTAACAAAATAATAGTTGCAGGGGACGCAAATGCCTGGAGTGAGTGGTGGGGCAGCGACAAAAGCGATGAAAGAGGGATAGAATTAGTAGGTATCTTCAACGAATTGGGTCTAAGCATCTTGAATGAAGGAGACACCCCTACATTCGACACCTGGCGAGGAGGACGTAGGTATAAAAGCTCGGTGGACGTCACGTGCTGCTCGGAAGACATAGCCTGCGAGATTCAAGACTGGAAGGTAGATACCAACCTAACGACCTCGGACCACAATGCAATAACTTTCAAAATAAATTTAGAAAAAATCAAAGAGATAAATAATACAAGAACTACAAGAAAATATCTAACAAAGAAAGTGGATTGGGCTAAATTTAAAGATAAATGTAAAGCAGAATTTGAAAAAGAACAACTTAACAAGGCATGCAGTATTATCCCATACACGCTAGGTTATGCATGACCGTTTTGACCTTACAGGCATAACCATCATGCAGAACCTAGCGTATATGGCCGGCTTAAGAAAGCAAAGCCAACATTTGCAACAATTTATTATACCTACTGCAACATTTTGATACAATCTATAAGTAGGTAAGGTAGTTAAAGTGTGACAACACTTTCATATTGTTGTGTTGTCACTTTAATTATAGAGTGTATTAAAATGTTGTAGATTAATAAATTGTTGCAAATGTAGTGCCCTTTGCTTCCCTAACAATTTTTTTTGAGAATTATTTTTTCATGGTCCTGATATTAAAAGTACAAGGGCTAGAACAGAATTGTTTTATTAAACTTCACGGTTTTCGAGGTCGTTGGTTAACAGCCGTCAGGGCTACCTGACGCCTAAGAAATCAAAGCTCATTGAATTGTTTCCAGCCAAAATTACCTGACTAATGTATCCAAAAAAAATAAAAAAAATTGAAAAATACGAGAACACTATACGTGATTATTTCACCTGGAAAATTAAAAATAAATTATTTTTTCAGGTGAATACGACGTTGGTGGTGATGACCTGAGTAAGTGCAAATTAGTACATAAATTTTTGTCCACACAAATTTTTCGTTTTGTTGTGAAAAAAAGATGTTTCATTATTCGTAATAAAAATGACACAAAATCGTCAAAGAAATTTTTCTTCTTTTTGCGCTTTGGCGGTTCCCTTTTGGATTTCGCCAGTATCCAGCTGTTTGCTCATTTATTTGTTCCTACAGACTCTGCTTCTTCACTAGGCGTATTGTGAGAGTACAATGTCTAACAGAAAAAGTGGTTGGGCTTAGATTTTGAGACAGTGGTGATGGTAAATCAATGACAATTGATGACTGATTAAGAGCCAAATTCACCATTGATTTTAAGCGCGATTAATATCACGTTTTACGTAATGTAGTTTAAGTGTCGAGTTTGATACCCCGTTCCCCGTTTATTCCAAAAATAAATTTCACCAGGTCATTAAAAAAATTGAATCAAGATTTAACAAGGCATTGTTTATAACATAATTGTACATTTTTGTAACAAATTTTACTTTGTTGTTATGACAGTGACAGCCTTGAACTTGTTTTTTGACAAAGCGCGTTTAAAATCAATGGTGAAATTGGCTCTAAGTCAAATTCAAAATGTCTTTATTCAAATTTTGAATCGTCTATATTTTCTTACCACCACCATTTTATGAGCTAAAGTCTAGATACTTTTCATATCAGATACTATAATAGTAATAGTAGAGTTCATTATTTTTCTTGTGCAATCAAACATTGGAACAGAAATATTAAAGGGTTTTTAATAGGGATGCAACGATACTTCTAATTACGATACCAGTACGAATGATGAATGCATCGTAATAGCGAAAACGATAACGAATGCATGACGATTCTTTTATTATATTTAATAAAATCAGATATTTGAGTAAAATCACCTTTTATTTAAATTTTAAATACAATTTACCAACTAAATCATAATTATAATCAATTTCTTTTAATCTTATACTACGGAAACATAAAAATATTAAACTATCTGGGGGGATAATTATGTAACTTTGTTGCAATCAACTCTGACAGAAATCGCAGATTCATTGCTGCTTTAGTGAGAACCAATATGACAACTAATCTTTCTTAAAGCAGCAATGTAACTTCGGTTTCAATCAAGAATGGTGAGGAACAGACTTACGTAATCTAGCTGTGGATAACAATCTTTTCGAAATCTACAGTAGCTGGTTTGATGGAAAAATACTTTTGAGTTTTTTTTCAAGTCAGGAAATACAATATTATTTCTCCAATGACTTGAATAGTTTGTATCCATCGCTGCATTGGGTGCATTTAAAATTGACAATGTCAGTGGCAAACGTCAAAAATATGAAAGATGGCTGTCATTAGTAATGCCAGCGCAAACATCGACGCTGTCTTGCTTTCCTTTTCACGCAAAATAAACGCATTAAACTAATTTTAAGAATCGTTATAAATCGTAATGCTTTTTACGATACCGATGATCGTCAAAAATTACGATAACTTACGGTTTACGATAATCGGAGTCGGTATCGTTGCATCCCTAGTTTTTAACCACCCCTCTTGAAAAGACCTGTTACAGAGGGTCGAACTAGAATAGAATAGAAGGCCTCGCGCGGACAGAAAGAGTTCAGCCGTACGAGTTCTGCTTTCCGCGTTCTCAAGAGCCTGTGCGCAGACAGAGAGCGGTCTGGAGTGCCTAAATCCGCGTTTAGAGTTCTGCGTTCCTTCGAATGTACTGAAGTTCTTACGATAACTCACACAGCAGGCAGTCAGACCGCAGCGGTCAAAGTGGAACCCCGCGTTCTAGAGTTCTTTTGACGCCAAGACAGAAGAGGCCGCGTTCGCCGCGATGTCTGAAGTTGCAAATACTGAAAACTGATTGAATCGGTCAGAGAAAAGAGATTATTATATGATTAGGTACTACAAAAGTAATACATACATACATAATTAAATACTACTGAATTAGCCTTGTTCGTGCCTTGTCTCGTGTTGTATTAATTGGGTGCACTGCACCCATTACTTTCTTTTCCTTTTGAAAGTTTCTAGAGCTTCTAGAGTCTACAAAAGCAATGCTTCTGGACTTTCTAGCAACATGTTGCACGTACAAAGACACGGACGAAAATGGAACGCAAGAATTTGAACGCCACTTGTGTGCGTCGGACTCACGAGAGCGGTCAGAACTCAGAACTCTGAACGCGGAACTCCAGACCACTCTCTGTCTGCGCAGGCATCAAATACCAGGAAATTATTTCCCACTTGGTTCGAATTTTCAAGATCACTTTTCTAACGAAAATGGAACGCAAGAATTTGAACGCCACTTGTGTGCGTCGGACTCACGAGAGCGGTCAGAACTCAGAACTCTGAACGCGGAACTCCAGACCACTCTCTGTCTGCGCAGGCATCAAATACCAGGAAATTATTTCCCACTTGGTTCGAATTTTCAAGATCACTTTTCTATTAATTTTACTCTGAACGCAGAACTCTGAAAATATGGTGATCTCTACTGTAGTTTTAGTCTTATTTAATTTTGAAATTTATTTTCAGGCTAATAATGTCACTTGTCTTAAGTTTTCTGAGTGTATCAGGCGAAAAAAACACCATCCATTACTTTGTTTTTCATTCATATTTTTTTCCACAGAGATTGATTTAGATTATTACTTTGGAACTTCCGTACTCCGCACAGAACATAAATTGGAATTATGTATGAGAAACGTACCTCCATTTATATGTGATCTGGAATGCTTTGAAAATCACATATGCGTTGACGGGCAATGCAAATGTCTCGAGCGAAAGACGATGGACATTCTACCGAAAGGTAAATCAAATCTACAGCTCTTGTCCACCCATAACGCTTCGTTTAGACGATAACACACGACCCGACCTCAACCCGAACTCAAATCAAAATCAACTCCACCGCAGCCCACTCCTTAAAATACATAGCTTGCAATTTTGAGTTTTATGACACATTAATAAGCTCCGTTATATTTTGTCGATGCAACTGGACACGCCCCGCGCTCAACACGGACCGAACTCAACTCAAACTCAAACCGAACTCAACTCAAACTCAACCCGAACTCAACTTGAACTCACCTCAAGCTCACCTCAACGTTACATAGCAAAGTAGCCTATTAATGTGCCATAACATAACACTCAAAATTGTAAGCGATGTATTTCAAGGTAGCTGCGGTTGAGGTGTTTGAGTTGAGTTTGGGTTGAGGTCGGTCGTGTGTTATCGTCTGAACGCAACTTAAGGAAGCTCGCCCACGTAGTACTCTTTGTAGCTCCAATAATCGCAGCAAGTTTTGCGGTGATTTTTTCAACGATTTTGTGAGCAACTCTCTCTGGCGATCGTGGGAATGGGAAGTCACCCTTCCTTCACAAGAGAATGCAGCTGATTGTCGGTGAGCAGTGTGCGTTAGCAAGTCATTTCCCAACATTTCCGAATGTTACGAGTACATTTAATTTTGAGCTACAATTGCGTCGCCCGGTATGACGCGATTTTGTTTATGAGCGACTCCTTGTAGCAACGTGTCTGCGTTTCAGTACTGGAATGTTCTTTACTAGACGACAAAATAATCAGTCAGCGATTATCGTTCGTGGGCGAGCTGCCTTATAAAGGACTGTGCCTACGGTTGCTTTATGATAATAAGTTTAATTTTAGAAAAAACCGGAGATATTATTGCGTCCCCGGAGCTCGGAAGGTTAACCATTATTACCGGAGTCTCCAGACCCTTGATCACGTAAGTCTGTTGCTAACAATTCTCGATTGAAATCGATTGAAAGCGCAGTTGCATTGCTGCTTTAGTGAAGATAGTTGTCATATTGGTTCTTACTAAAGCAGCAATGTTACTGCGATTTCTGTCAGAGTTGATTGCAACAAAGTTACGTAATTACCCCCCGGGCATTCCGGGAGGGTTGGAAACCCTAACAGTGCCCTACCCAGCGGTCTCCTTTTCAAGTGCATCTACATTACTATCCCGTCAGCTTATCAAACTTCTCTCTGTCCAAGCGAAATAGTTGTTCAACGCTGGCTATGCTTGTATACTCTCACGTGTTTGGAAACCACAATGTTTACTATCTTCCAGCGCTTCGTTTGCCTCCATTTCTTTTAGAATTAAGAATTAGATAGGGGTCCTTCATTCATTTTATGGTCGAATTACAGGTGTCTGTTAGTTATCTAAAAAACTAATTGTTATTTGTAATTTCGAAAGAAACTTGAAGTGAAGTACTTTTCATAATTACATCTTGTTATTTTCTTGGCACCAGCAAGAAAATTTTAAGAAACGTACCTACATTTAAGTTCCTACCAAGGGTAGTATTTAATCGGGTAACAATAAATTCCCATTTTGGGCATCAAAAATACTGAATATAGCGTACTGAAATATAAATGGGCGACGGATCGAGGGCGACTACAAATGTTGAAAATGGGTGACTATAAAATACAAATTGAGTAGGTAAAGTTATTCAGAACGAGCGACCAAATTACTATTTGGGCGACAACCTTAGGGCACACAAAACATTTAAAATTTGGTATATATTTTATTTAAAAAAGGTGACTATTATCCTAATTGAGATGACAAAAATACCATGTTGGGCAGCTTAAATCAGTCATATAGTTACCTACTTGGTAAAATAGTTACCCACTCAGTATTTTTGTCACTCATTTATAACCTAAATTATTTGTCTCCCACATGCAGGCGCCCGTTTTACGTATTTTTTAGGACACAAATCCACTTCAACAGTATAGTATAAGCAATATTTATAAAAAAATATTCGTTTTCAGTTCCTCAGGAAACCGTCGATTATACTCCGTCGAATTTAAAAGGTCAAGTATCTATCAATATTACAATAACTGGGCGCCTACATTTTTTTAAAGATTTTTGACTGATACAAAAAGCGCCTACATTATTTATCTTGTCGATTAAGGCTGGCCACACACAGACGGAATCACGTTACGGAATTCCGAACGGAATTTCGACAATGTATGAAGATTCCGTACGGAAAAATCCCGCATGTGTGTGGCAGCCCATAGATTTTGTATGCAGTTGCTGCGTTCGGAATCACGTATGTACGGAATTCCGTAACGGGATTCCGTCTGTGTGTGGCCAGCCTAAAGCGTATATTTTAAGAATTTTCTCAGAAAAGTCAAATACCAAATAATATGTCACACGATAGGATTTAGAACAAAAAAAAATCCCATAGAAAAAAGATGAAGTCATAACGCATCTCCTAAGGGAGTTCTTTTTAGAACTGCGACTCAACAAAATGTCGTGACCTCAAGTTTACGTGTGCCAAATGGCTATCCTCCTACACAGTACAATTTTACAATTTGACTAAAGTTGACAATGATGTGAGTGTCCGATAATTTGACAATTTTTTTTAGGGATGTCACATCCTATTGAATATAGCCCACCACTCCCACAGCGTCCTACAAGAACAAGGGCTATAAAAGGTAAAATCGAAATCAATCACCAAAAATTAAGGTGTGCCCAACTACTCTAGGTACTGATAACATTTTTCCCAACGAGATATTTCTCTAAACAAGGTATTGATAACATTTGAAAAACACACGTGAACTTCTCACTGTCTTTTATTTTAACTGGATAGGTACTAAAAACCCTTTATGATCAGAAAGCCTAACTTGCAGAACGTCTTTAAAGCAAAATGTCTAAAATCAATGTCTAAGACTAGTATTCTGTGGTCTAAGTTGTAAAAAATCTAAGAAACAAAACGTCTGAAATGCATATTTCCTTAGCAGCAATACGTCTACGTTAAAATGTCTAAGAAGCAAAATGTCTGAAAGGCTTATTGCCTTAGCAGCATTACGTCTATACCCTTCTTACGTCTATACACTGTAATGAGTATTCTAGTGTTTTACTAAATATCTTGGTCAATAAACAAGTCATAACCTTAATAATTTAATAATATTTTAGTATTGCTGTTATAAAATAAGAACAGTTTATTAATTTAATAACGCATTAAAATATAAATAATTCCATAACGTTTTGCAAGTTAGGCTGTCTGCATTTTAAAGAGACCAACTAAGAAAAAGTCGAGTTAAAAACGAGACAAGTTAGGAAAGCGTCAAGTTTAAGAAAATGACGAAGTCGTCCGGAAGGATCGTGCATTGTAGACATATTGCTTTATAGACGTTTTGCAAGTTAGGCTTTCTGATCATAAGGCTACGTTCAAACGATAACACACAACCCGACCTCAACCCGAACTCACCTCAAACTCAACTCAAACTCACCTCAACCACAGCCTGCATTGAAATACATCGCTTACAATTTTGAGTCTTATGACACTTTAATAAGGTCCTGTGTAATGTCAAGGTGAGTTTGAAGTGAGTTCTGTTTGAGTTCGGTTTGAGTTCGGTTTGAATTTGGTTTGAGTTTGGATTGTCTACGGGTTGAGTTTGAGTTGAGTTCGGGTTGAGCGCGGAGAGTGTGCAGTTGCATCGACAAAATAAAAAAAGAGCTTATTAATGTGTCATAAGACTCAAAATTGTAAGTGATGTATTTCAAGGAGTAGGCTGCGGGTGAGTTGAGTTTGAGCTGAGTTTGGGTTGAGGTTGGGTCGTGCGTTATCGTCTGAACGCAGCCTAATGCCTAAAAACACCGTATGGGAGTGCATCGGAATTTGTGTACTGGATCCGGATTACTGTGGTGTGCGTGGACTCGGTCATACAAACTACATACGCCATCACCCATTAAAACGTTACGATAAAATGGGCCTGTAAAACGGACCACTCTGTGTGAACGCGCACTTGACCATCAGCCATTTTCTTAATATCCCCATAGCTGGGGCAAAGGCCTTCCTTATGCGTCGATAAGAAGGAAGCGCCATAACCCACCACGCGGGCCCAATGCGGATTGGTGGGTGTTAACGATTGCAAATGCACCCGGGACCAACAGCTTAACGTGCCTTCCGAAGCACGAAGGAGCTCGAGATAATATATTTTTGGTCGCCCATCCCATGACCGACGTTTGCAAAAGTTGCTTAACCTCCAAAATCGCTGAGCCAGGCGCTAAACCACTGCGCCATCAAGCTCCTTACCGTAGGCCTCAGACCAAATAAAAAAAGTAAGGCGGAGTCTTCCGGACACAGCGGTGAGGCCTGTAAAACTACGCCTTGGCTGTGTACATACACAGTTCACGCACACACGTGTAACGAAACTACGCCTTGGCTTTCCATATAAAACCCTGCAGCCCGGCCCCCGCTCGCCCCCTTGTACGCACACATGTACCATCAAAAACCGGCCTCACTTCATTGTTCGCAACGCTCCATCTTACTTTTTTATTTGATCTGAGCCGTAGGCCAAAGAGCGCGAAAGCAGCTTATTGAGGTTTCTGTGTAAAGAAAAACTTGGAGCTATTACAAAATGTGATGCCGGGTGTCCAATAAAGATTAGGTAGTTCAAGCCTTCGATTATGGTTGATTATGAAAAATTTTCACATCAAAAGAAATTGACGATGATGAAGAATTTTTTGAATGACAATGACAATAAACTTTTAAATTATTTTCAGTTTTTTACATAACAGTAATTCCAGTTTGCACTAAACTTAGGAAGCACCTAAGTCATTTTTCCAAACTATAATTCGACCAAGATGGCACATGACACTGTCTTGGTAATAATACCTACCTAATTTGTGTCATTTATAGTTAGTTAAAAGACTGCGATTCTTAAGTTTAGTGCAAACAGTAGTTCTTCAATTCTAAATATTACAGTTATAAATTAAATTTATCATTATCTTACTGATAGAGTATGCACCACGTCCCGCTTTGCGTCACCACATCGCTCATTTCTGCCCAGACCTGGATGACGCCAGAGTCTGCATCAGGAAATGTATGAAGACCGGAAAACCCGCGTTCTGCGGCAAAGACCACGAGTGCTACTGCGGCCATAAATACGCGGACCCTGTCAAAGACAAGGCGGCTGACGCTGAAGCTACTTACGCAAAATTCAAGGATATGTACGAGAAATATTTTGGAAAAGACTATAGACCATACTAATAGTGAAACAAAAATCTGAAAAAGAAACTAAAGTTTTGTTATTACGAGTTGTTGTTTTATTTTGCCTGAATATTATATACAGGCTGTCCCAAAACTTTGCCAATAGGAGGGAAAGTACCTTAAATATTGAAGATAGGAAATTTTACTGAAAGAAGACTTCATTTTATTTTAAAAATTAATGCGAACTGCATTCAAAGATTTTGTTTAAATATCGATTTATTTTCTATACAAATTGATACAATACGTAATCATTAAAATTTAAATATAAAATTTCATGGTCTTCCTTTGGTTTAAGATGCTGTGTTAGTAAACAAAAAATAATCCTAAGGAGTAGCCCTTTCGACCGGTATCGTAAAAATAATAGTAGATTGTTATACAAGACGCTAAAGTGACCCATTGCATACGAGGTAGTTTTATTCCCGAGCTTTAGCGAGGGAATAAATAGAAACCGAGTTACAATGGGTTTTAGCGTCGTGTGTTACACTCTACTTTTCACTACGATTGCGAGAAAATACTTCCGTAAACGAATCCACTCGTTTTTCTATCCTCCACTTCATAAACTTTTCATACAGTATTTAAATAAATGACTTGTGCTTGACGCCAAAAGATTAAAATTATTTCTTTCCTATTACTTACTTACAGTCACACAATTCAATCAGTTTGGAATAAGAGAAAAAATCTAAGGCGACGGCTACACGTCTCGGTAAATACCGTGATCCAACGCATAGAGCAAATTTTAACCATGGAAAGTAAAATATTGAATATTCCATACAAATTACTTTCAATGGTTAAAATTTACTCTATGGCGATGGATACCACGATAAATACCACGCGTCTAGTCGGCGCCTAAAGATTGCGCGCCAGTGCCTTTTTTAATTTCTACTGTAGCAGCTAAGAAACACAATGCACCAGAGTATAAATAAGTCTATGATTTCACCGAAGAGGTCGCTGCTTTTAGTTCCATTTTCAAAAATAAAAATGAGAAACAGTATTAAGTCGAGCGAGTTTTTATTCGTGATTATGAATAAAGACTTTTTCGTTTTAGTAGGCTCATTGGTAATAGACAAACATTAAAAAAGAAAAAACTTTATCCCCTAGGGGTTATTATGCTATTTTATCCTGGCTCTTGTACCTTACAATGACGGACTTTTTGAGCAAGAGGAGTGAAAAAGATTGTTTTTTTTTTCTAATTTGGTGGGTTCGATTCCTGGTTAAGGCATGCCACGATTTTTCGAAAATCTTTGAATACAGTTCCAATCATTTTAAAAATCAAAATGAAGTCTTCTTTCAGTAAAATTTCCAATCTTCAATATTTAAGGTACTCTCCCTCCGTGTGGCAAAGTTTTGGGACAGCCTGTATAATGGGATATTTACATGCAAACCTAATTTTAATGACGACTTTAGTCAATTAGTGCTTTTTATCGACAATCGCTTGTAAAATCTAATCGCAAACCTAATTTCAATGGGTGGCGATTCGATTTTACAAGCGATTGTCGATAAAAAGCGCTAATTCACTAAAGTCGCCTGCCAAGTTGTCTGCCAAGTCGCTCCTTGTAAATACCCCATAATGGCAACACAACCTTATAATAATCAGCTCAGCCTGCCTAGCATGACCGATTTATATCGCGTGATATAGCATTTTATCGACACTCAACTGTCAAATTCCTTTGTCTTTTTGACAGTTAAACGTGATAAAACGCTTTATCACGCGATATAAATCGGTCATGCTAGGCAGGCAGAAGAGAAAACAAATGCTTGACTATCTGTTGTTGTCTGTCTGTTTTATGAACAGTTGATGCTAATTTCGCCCTCTACATTTAAGAAACATAAATGCAAAACACTTTACACATCATTTTCAGGATTTCTACAAGCATTTTCCTCCGCATAGTACCTACGATGTCTTAATTAAATTCGAAAATTAACTGTAAAAACAAACATTACTACACAACAGTGGCGAAGGGTCCATACAAGCCGATTCCCATCGGCTTACCTTTGGAAATCCCACCCCAATGATCGACTTTGCAGATCATAACATTTTTCATAATTTTTGTAGAGCGGCTTACCTTCGTCATAATTTCACCCCTCGCCACTGCTACACAAATATTTCATTAAAAATTACACTGTGGCACAGGCAGGGGTTCCAAACAGAGTCTTGATCAGGGCTGGTTCGTCCTGATTTATATGCCGTGAACAGTCCCGCAGCCCGGCTGAATTTTAATTATACACAACCCTTGGAAAGCTAACGATAAAATAGTTTCCGATTTGATTTGATTTATATACGGCCAACATTTACATAAAATGGTGAAGCACTTTAACAGAGTTTTTTTAGCTCATTGTTTGGAATAGGAAAATTATAAAGGTTTGAGCAATATCGTATTAGAAGTTGTATAGTTCGTATCACGAAAGATGACCGCAAATGGCGCCCATCTTCGCATCATAACAAAATATATACTCAAATATTTAATTCTGTATGTGTATGAATTATTATTTTTAACCGACTTCCAAAAAGGAGGAGGTTCTCTGTTCGGCTGTATGTATGTTTTTTTATGTATGTCCACTGATTACTTAAAGACGGCTGAACCGATTGAAATAATTCAAACGTTAATAGATCAGGTCTGTTCTCAAGTTGGTCCCATTTTTTGGAATCTTGAAATCGGTTCAGTATTTTTCAGGAAAACCTGAAAATACTGTCGTTTTCGTTACCATTTTATTGAACTTATACGGATGATCGACCATATATTTTTTGTTTATGTACCGATTTAGATGATTCTTTTTTTGTTTGAAAGAGGATACTTTAGTGATGATACCATTTTGATTTCAAAGATACACAAGGGAACTCTTCAAAATCAAATAGAAACTGTATGGTGATTGAAATATTGCTAGGATTATGACAATCTTAAACAAATTAGGTATCTAACTATGGTCAAGGTTGGACTAGACTTGAACTGCGAAGGAACAACGGAACTCCTTAACAACAAACAGCACGAACAGTGGAAATTGAGTTTTAGTGGTACCTATTATACCACGGAAAAGTGTGAATAAGTTAAAAAAAATACATAACATCATCGCTTACATTTACATAATATACATACACATAAAAAGGTAAAACTACCTAATATAGAAGGTACTTAGGTACATTAAAAAGAAAAAAAGAAAAATTGTTTAAAAACAAAAAAACCGACTTCAAAACCTCATGATAAAATGGTAACGAAAACGACGGTATTTTCCAGTTTTCCTGAAAAATACTGAACCGATTTCAAAATTTCAAATAATGGGACCAACTTGGGAATAAACCTGTACCTTGATTACGTAAAGCTGTTGCTGACAATTCTCGATTGAAATCGATTGAAAGCGCAGTTGTATTGCTGCTTTAGTTAAGAAAGTTGTCACATTGGTTCTACTAAAGCAGCAATGTAACTGCGATTTCAGTCAGAGTTCATGCAACAAACTTACAAAATCACCCCCCTGATCTAATAACGTTTAAATTATTTCAATCGGTTCAGCGGTCTTCGAGTAATCGGTGGACATACATAAAAAAACATACATACTATCCGCGTCAATTGGTAATGCGCCTGGCGGCCATGATTTTAACCTCAAAAACGAAAAACAATTGTATTTTTTTCAAATACCTAGACCCTTTCTTATTGAAAATAAGAATTCAATAATTAATATATTATATAACCTATTAGAATTTTACTGTTTTTTGTCATTTTAAGTTGCGGATGACGTTGATGTGTATGTTAATTTGACAAGGTTCCAGCGCATTACCAATTGACGGGGATAGTACAGCCGAACAAAGAACCTCCTCCTTTTTGGAAGTTGGTTAATAAAATAGGCCCTTATAAAGGCCAAAATAGTATGATTGTACACAATCCACTGTAAATTTTGTAACAAATAAAATGTATTTTTTAAGAGTTTATTATTTAAGGAAGTAGTAAGTAAGTACAATAAGTTTTAATAATTATAAAATTCACAGATCTCGTGCCTTTCACGACCTTCTGGTACATTGAAAATGAATTTAATGAATTTAACAAAATATTTTATTATCCTTTTCTTATAGAAATTTATATTTTATTGAAAGGTAACCTTAGTACTATATGTATAACTAAAACATCTGAATTTCTAAATAAATTAACCCTAATAAAAATTTATTTTTATAAATCAAAATCAAATGCAGTATGCGAGACTCTCGCGCCGACTTTATCATCACTCGAATGTGCAATAACAACCCTCATGTTTACCTAGGCATCATCATCACACTCTCGTTCTCAGAGATCTTTGTAAAATTTGGAATCGCAGAGTCACTAAGAAAGACGTGACTGATCGAATAATTTTAAATCTCGAAATTGAAATAACAGCAACCCACGATATATAATATTTTGGATCTAGTAGAGTCTCAAATTATAACCTCTCTTCTGTTCAACTTTCGCTCAAGATCCGTTTATCCGTTTCTCTACACACAAAAACTCACTACGACGCGGGATCCCTTGTTTTCGCATAATGGTTTTATACCTAATTTGATTTGGCATATTTTTTAATTTTTCAATTTAGAATAATTTGTTTTCGCAAAATGTTCTTAGGCATATTGTCTATTCGCCCAATATTATTAAGACATAAAAATCAAAAATAATAAGAATAAATATTTTTACGTTCTTATTTATTTTCTTGCAAAAGGGGTATGTATTAAAATGCCGAAAATTAATAACACATACGACCGAAATATCGACGTATAAAACACCTATTTTCAAAATACCGAAAATCCTAAATATCAATATCCGATAGACCGTAACTAAAAAAGATCGATTATTAAATGACCGATAGTTCGAAATCCCGAAAGTTACAATGCCGACAGTTCAAAATCCCGAAAGTCTGTTAAGGTCTATTAGATGCGGTGCGACGACGAGCGAGCGCAGCGAGCGAGGAGGAGGTTAAGTTTCATCGCGACCTACAACGCACAAGCCGAGCGAGCAAAGCGAGCGTGCCGCGGCAGCGGCCGGCGAAGTGCCAGAACCGACCAGCTGGCATGTAACCCTCAATTAACCTTCAGTTTTTTAAGCTTCGGGATTTAGTATTTTAGTTAAAATGTCCTTTCGTGATTTTAAACGTACGGCCAAACAATCGTTCGCCCATTTGATTTTCGGTGTTTCGTCCATGGGTCTTGTAAAATTCGGTCTTTTCAACTTCGGCATTGTAAATAAATACATACCCCTAGCCACGCATGTGACAAACAATATTTATATTTATTTTAGTGTAAATTTGTAGCTTAGCTTTTAAATGTGCAAGTTTCGAAGTGAATCCATTTTTTTTGTTTATAAAAATATGCGTTAATAACATTATGCGTGTTTATATTTATGCTAAAGAATATAATGCTTAAACATGATTGTGCTTAAATTAGTTATACCTAAAAAAATTATGCATAAACTGTTATGACTAAGTTTCATTATGCGTAAACATCATTCGGCGAAATCATATTATGCTATGACTTATTATGCCTTACAATTTTATGCAAATACATAGGGAACCCTACGACGCCTAGCACGTGTACTGGAGATAATAGCGTCATCTCTTTTGCTCCTACAGTTATTGCTAACACTACTTTCTCTTTCGTTTTCACATAGTAAGCGACGTCACTTAATTGAATATGGACTTATGGAGACATTTCAGTGCAGTCACACTATATTTGATTTTACTATGACACTATGGTACCGCCCCGCGCCGCCGTATCTAACGATTTTTAGGGTTCCGTACCCAAAGGGTAAAAACGGAACCCTATTAATAAGACTCCGCTGTCCGTCTGTCTGTCACCAGGCTGTATCTCATGAACCGTGATAGCTAGACAGGTGAAATTTTCACAGATGATGTATTTCTGTTGCCGCTATAACAACAAATACTAAAAACGGAATAAAATAAATATTTAAGGGGGGCTCCCATACAACAAACATGATTTTGTTGGGGGTTTTTTGCTCGCTATTAATAACGACTGCAGGTAAACAGTTGAAATTTTCACAGACGATGCCGCTATAAGAACAAAAACTAAAAACAGAAAAAAAAATATTTAAGGGGGGCTCCCATACAACAAACGTAATTTTTTGCTGTTTTTTGGTACGGAACCCTTCGTGCGCGAGTCCGACTCGCACTTGCCGGTTTTTAAATCTTTGACTAGATCTGGAATCAGCTCTCGCTTCACGCTCTATTCACGTCATACCATTCTGTTGACCTGCTAGATGATTATTTCCTCTATGCTGCTAGAGCTAATCAATATCAATATTATGGTTTTAATATACATATCTAAATACTTTTTTATTTATAAAAAATGTGGAAATAATTAAAAAATACAAAATATAAAACACTATTACAAGCTTTGAAATATACAATTATTTAAAAACTTCAATCGTACCTACTACGTATTACCATTATCCCGCGCCGCGCACGTCGCTCGCCCGCGGTATCCCAACATTTCGCTTCATAAAGGATAAGCTACAGCCCAGACCGTAAGAGTCAGGGACATATACTAATTTCAGGAGTTAGCCTAACTCAATATCTCTAGGGGTTTTTTTCATTTTTTTGATATCGCTTTTCGTTTTTGAGAAATTGTCGATTTAGTGAGAAAAGACCCCGAGAAAAAGTGTGTCATTTTTCTACATTTATGCGATTTTCGAAAAAAGTTTTTGACTTTTTCAACATTTTGTTTCACCATATTGTAGCGCTTGCTGAGACGCATCTTTTGACATTTAGTACATACACGTAGACCCAAAACTCACGGAACCAGGGCAATGTCTCACTTTGGCTGAAATTGGGTACCTTACCGAAGCGATCGAAAAAACATAATAACGTTTGAATCATTTCAATCGGTTCAGCCGTCTTCGAGTAATCGGTGTACATACAAAAAACAAAAAAAAAACGGGTCGAATTGAGTAGGTACCTCCCTCCTTTTGAAGTCGGTAAAAAGTATTCCTGACTTTCTGCAAAGCCACAATCAATTTTATTGTTCTACTAGCGGCCGCCCACGACTTCGCCTGCATGGAAAGTTTTTTGTGCCATTCCTTTGGGAACAGTACTTTTTTCTGGTTGAAAGGTATTATCTATGTCCTTCTCTGAACCCTTGACAATGTGTGTGCAAAATTTCATGATGATCGGTTGAGTAGTTGATAGTAGGTAAGTAGTAACTAAATAATAACGAACTAACCTTAACTAAACCAACGCGCCTTCCCTTTTCACATCCCAGAGAATACTGACGAATCAGGCAGTTTCCATCTGCGCCTGTATACCGTCGTGCTAGAACAGTATCGAATTTACCTCATTCGATAATGTTTGTCGCTCGATTCAAAATTTCACGATATAATACTTTTTTCAAATAAAAAAAAATATTTTCCTAATAGTAGGTATCATATTTGCTCTATCTATTCATGCAATAAAATAAAAATCGAGATTTTGCAATGTTGCCGATGTCGACAACCTCAACACTTCACCATAGGATGAAACGCCAAGCAGCAGGAGCGGGAGCAGAATGAAAACACTTTCTTGATATATGCCCATATATATATCGTGGTTACGGTTACAACTTGAGATGGGCGTGCGAGCTTACAAATTTTCCTACGTTCACACGCCCCTAAGGTAACATTTTGTATGATAGCAAATATCCACTAGTACAAACATTTATATTTTCTACCTATCTGGGGTAGTTCACAAAATTCAAATTATGATTACCCTACGTTATTACAAATTGTTAGCAGTGGTGGGGAGTGCGCCTACCCCCACTCCGCGCCTGCAACCAACTTAGCAGCGGTGGTGGGGATAGCGAAGCCCCCACTCCTGCCTCGCAACAGACCTAACCCTGGTGGCGGGGGTAATAGTCCCCCACTCCTTTTTCTTTGCGAGACTACCTACTTCATTTTTTTATTTGTCTACCTTTTACCTTTTATGTTAGAAGATTAAGGTATTTAGGCACCTCATTATTTTAATCAGAGACCTATACAAGAGGCCTTTATTTATAATCTTACCTCTTAGTACCACATTAAAACCTTTAGGGCTAATGGGACAAAGGTTGACGTATGACCTAGACATCTTTCAGGTCGAAACTACCACCTCCTAGACCAATATTACCTAGCCCATTACCTCAAAACCTTTACCAGTACCTTTGTAAGTAAAACACAAGCGTAAATATCATTGAATTCCTAGGATACCTAAATACCTAAACAATACCTATTTGAGCTAAAACTTAAATATCTCACAAAGTATAAAACTTACAGCTACGCTAAATATCTCATTTTACAGAATTTAAAACCAAATAGAACGTTACACATTAATAAACTTCAAAGTAATTAAAAACACAAACTAATTGACTAAATCAGTTATAACAAGCTACTACAGTACTTACACGAGAAAATCACAAACAGATTTTACCACTAGAAACGCACTTGTGTCCATTAAACAGTCTTTTTGCTTTACACATTTTAATCACTTTTTTCTCTGATTTCACTTGATTGAAGCTGTCCGTAACATGCAGATTCGATACTTTTCGTTGCTGCAGTCGATTTATAATATTAGTAAGGATTCAAAGACAAGTTTAGTTCACTAGTGTTTCGTACCGGTCTGACAATAGCTCGCAAATCGCAAATACAAATCAAACCGGTACCTACACGGTTTAAATCCCGACATAGTTTATTCCGTCAATAACCATGGAAATTTAAAACAATATATCATTTACTAGGTTTCATAGCTATGAACATGTTTTTATATTATATCAATTAAACTATATAGAATTCAAACCTGTTACTGCTCAACAAAATTTTCTCTAAATTTGCGAAAACAAGTCCAGTCACCGGCATTTGATTTGCCGGTGACTGGACGTTGACTGACACGCGCCATGACTGATACTGATGTGTGTGAACAGTGTAGTACAACTTGAATGTAATTCTATATTTTTGACGGCGACGCGCCGTTGACGCGCCCCGCCGAAGCTGTGTGAATGATCCTTAAATGGGTCTTTCATAATATTAATAACTAAATGATTCAATTTATGTGCATACGGATCTATGATAGGTTTCTTTTGTGATCTTAAATAGTAATCATATTTTAAAATCTTCAAGCCATGCTCGGCGACCTCGGCGTTTCCCTGCGTGATCGAGTCAGAAACGAGAAGATCCGCAGGAGAACTAAAGTAACCGACATCGCTCGAAGGATTGCTCAGCTGAAGTGGCAATGGGCGGGCGGGACACATAGCGAGAAGACCTACCTGTTAAACAATCTGCCTGATGATCTCATAACAATAAATAATAGAAAACGATTTAATAACTACCTTAAAAAACATTACATATTATATAACAAAAAATTCGAATCCGTTCAGTATTTCCGGAGATTAGCGTGTTCAAACAGACAAACAAACCGACAAACAGACACACTTTTTTTTCAAATTCTTACTCTATTACTATGTCTCCATCGCCACAGATATTCCGTTTTTAAATACATGTAATGTACAGACACACTTTTTCTACTGTTTTATTATATGTAAGGATAAGGATAAGGTTTATTAGTTAGGTGGCGACGAAGCATTTTGAGATTTTTCGTCGGACTCTCTTCTATATACCTAAAACTGGTGTGTATGTGTTTCTTGTGCTCTACGAAACACGAATCATATGTGTACCTTAGTTTGTAAATTTATAATAAAAATAAAGTCTGTTTTAATATCTTCTCAGAAAAATATAAACATCATTGTAGTGCAATAATAAACAAACAAGTTGTTACCAATTCTGTAAGGAAAGTACTCATCAATTTTTTTTCAATTTCTTCTTTATTTCATCAAGTTTTTCTACATTTATCGAGTCCTACTGCATCAATTTCAATGTTTGATATGTCATTTGAAAGGTTATATAATGTTCTATGATTATTCTATTGAAACCTACTAATTTAGTATGACAATTACTATAAATTTTTTATTTACTATATGTTTTTAAAATATTAACAAAAATATGTTTTTTTTTCATACACTCTTTCTTATTACCGGTATAACTAAATAAAGAGAAACATAAATGTGTCTTAGTTTGTATGTTTATGTATAACAAAAATAATGTCTATTTTATTACCTTTCCAGAAATATAAAGGTGATTGTAGTGCAATAATAAACAAACAAGTTGTGACCAATTCTGTAAAGAAAGTACGAATCTGATTTTTACCGCTGTTTTCACTATTGATTTGAAAATGATAAGTATTTAAGAGAAAAAGCTGTGCTTTTTACAAATTAAAGTATAAATCTAATATGTGTTTACTTTTTTATTATAATATCAGATGTAATATAATTTCAAACTAGCGGCCGCCCGCGGTCTCACCCGCGTGGTTCCCGTTCCCGTGGGAATATCGGGATAAAAAGTATTCTATGTTTTAATCTAGACTATCTTATATCTGTGTGCCAAGTTTCAACCAAATCCGTTCAGTAGTTTTTGCGTGATTGAGGAACAAACATCCAAACATCTAAACATCCAAACCCATAAACTTTCACATTTATAATATTAGTAGGATATGCATATTATAATATCACACATCCAGTAAATTAGAAGTAATATAAGCTATGCTATTATAGAAGCAATGTACAAAACAAAGTATTATTGTAATCTTAATAATAGTGCAAATAAAAACTATTCCCAAGGTGTAATGAAAATTACTTATTTTTACGTAAATCACATTGTACAAAATAGAAAATAATAATGAATGAGATAATGTTGACATAATTGAATTATTGAGTTTAGTGAACAGAGGGGTCTGCTTCTGTCGGGCGTCGTATAACTCGTATATAAAAGATCTGTTTTATATTGTCTGTATGTATGGCACTTCTTACTCAAAAAATATAATTCTTAATACCTTACCTTGTTTTGATTTATTTAATTGCAATATTTTTACTTTCTATAGTCAGTAGTTTAGTGAAAGACCTATGAAAAGCTTTTGGATATAAATTTTCAATTCGATGCCTTAACATGGGTAGTCTTAGTATGTCATGCTCTGCGGTGGTGTCGTATGAGGCTCAAATATGGTTGAGCGAAGAGATGGCTGGTTCATGCGTCATGTTCGGGAACTGGTGCTGCCAGTGGGAATGGGTCTGCTTCTGACTACCTATCTTAATGCATATTGAATTGTATGTTTTTCTTTTATTTTTATTTATTGTAACAGCCTAGACTGAATAACAAGTTCAAACTTTGAATTTAGCTTAAAATCTGTAAATTGATTAAGAAATTTGAAACTCATTATGAAATGAGCTAATTCAATAATGTTATTTATTTGTTAATCTTTGTTAATATAAAGTCTGGAATCGATATACATATTTGTAAATATCGTTCCATCTGATTGATAAAGCTGACAAGTTTTTTGCGCCCATTTTTCTTGTCAGTTAAAAGACGTCATAATGGGTGGTAGGGTAAAAGAATTGACGATTTAAAAATGCTTATTATGTGAGCTTATTTAAATAAAATATATTTCACTTTCACTTCACTTTCACTTTCACAGAGCATAGCAAGCAACATTAATATACTACTCATCAACATCCGTAATGTTATGCTGATTAAAATATTTCTTTTCTAATATGGCATACTCCTTTCAATATACGTTTTTGCTTTGAGCGTGCACAGTCGCATTTCATTTCAGGCAGTCTGTCTTACACTGGCACGATATGAGCTTGATATCTTGGTAATTTCAGTTTGTCTAGGTTTTTAACATTTGAGAAAACCGGTGGTAATTTAATTACCACCTTCTAGAGAAGTCAGAAGCACCATCTACACAGAGCTAATTACCAGATTTATTTGGAAAACTGCGAATATCCCGATCCAAACCCTACTCTTACCAGAAAACTGTGGCTGGAGGTTATAACTCCCATCACAAGCTTGAAACCTCCATCCAATATGTCTGCAAGATATCGAGCTCATATCGTGCCAGTGTAAGACAGACTGCCGGACGACGAAATGCGACTGCATGCTCAAAGCAATAATGGATTGGAAAAGAATCAATTATGTTTTAATCAGCATAACTTTCTTGATGTTGATGAGTAGTACTTATATGTTGCTTGCTATGCTCTGTTCACTAAACACATTATCTCATTCATCATTTCCCTACTTAATAAGTGATTTTCACTACACATTGGGAATAGTTATTATTTGCACTGTTATTATAGGCAATTACAATAAATAATACTTTGGTTTTGTACATTGTTTTTTATAATAGTTTAGCAAGTACATCTAAATTGCTTGATGTGTGATATTATAATACATATAAAAGTAAACGTATATGTATACTGTAATTTGTAAAAAGCACAGCTTCTTTTTCACAGCTCTTAAATACTTATAATTTCAAAATCAATAGTGAAAACGGCGGTAAAATCAGATGAGTACTTTCTTTACAGAATTGGTCACAACTTTTTTGTTTATTATTGCACTACAACCATGTTTATTTTTCTGAGAAGGCAATTAAACAGACTTTATTTTTTGTTAAAAACATACAAAATTAGGTACACTTATGTTTCTCTTTATTTAGTTATACCGGTAAATAAGAAAAAGTGTATGAAAAAGAATCATATTTTTGTTAATATTTTAAAAACAACAAAACCTAATTAGCAGTTTTCAAAAGAACAATCATAGGCAAATTACATACACTTTCAAATGGCATATCAAACAACAAAATTGATACAGTAGAACTCTAGAAATGAAGAATAACTTGATGAAATAAAGAAGAACTTTAAAAAATCAGATGTGTACTTTCTTTACAGAATCGGTCACAACTTGTTTGTTTATTATTGCACTTCAATCATGTTTATATTTCTGAGAAAGTAATAAAACGGACTATATTTTTTGTTATGAACTAACAAACTTAGGCACATTTATGTTTCTCTTTATTTATAGTTATACCGGAAAAAGTGTATAAAAAAACATATTTATGTTAATATTTCAAAAACGACAAACTTAAATTAGTAGCTGTCAATAAAGCAATTATAGACAATTATATAATCTTTGAAATGACATATCAAACATTGAAATTGATGAAGTATAACTCGAGAAATGAAGAAAAATTTCATTAAATAAAAAGAAAATGAAAAAAAAAATTATGAGTACTCTCCTTACAGAATTGGTCACAACTTGTTTGTTTATTATTGCACTACAATGATGTTTATATTTTTTGGAAGATATGAAAACGCACTTTATTTTTTATTATAAAATTACAAACTTAGGTACACAAATCTTTTTCTATATTTAGTTAAACCTGTAAATAATAAAAAGTTTATGAAAAAAAATCATATTTTTGTTAATATTTCAAAAACGACAAGACTAAGTTAGTAGGTTTTAAAAAAGCAATCATAGACAATTATAAAACCTTTCAAATGACATATCAAACAACGAAATTGATACAATAAAACTCGAGAAATGATGAAAAACTTGTTACGGTCTGCGCCATCTTTGTGACGTCATAGCTATGCGTGTCCCCACTTTCACCTCTTAAAACCGTCAGTTTCGTGTTTTGTAGAGCACAAGGAACACAAACATACCAGTTTTAGGTATATAGAAGAGAGTCCGACGAAAATCGTGAAGGAGACGACTTATTAAATATTTGCCTCCTGACTATATGGCCCTAAAAGCGATGTATTAGGGCTCACTTTACGAGCAAGTGTGTTGAAACATTATTTTCAATTCATTCTTCAATTACGTGTAGACAGTTACCCTCATTTAACTGATAGAGTAGTCGTATAATCGTTTAATAGCGTTGACTTTACTATTTACTGTACCCGTGTACCTACAAGCACCCTTTAGGAATAGTACTACATTATTAAGTATTAAATAAAAGGTGTTTAATGATAAAGGGTTTATTTGCATTTACAAAGGCGAAAGCTAAGTGCTCGTTTACGGAGACGCGGGGCGTCAGGAGGCGCGTGCGACGGTCGGACAGCGCGTCGGGCGTTTTTTCTGTTTACGGAGAGGCGGCGCGTAAAGCGGCACTTCATCATCGCACGTGTAAACACAAACATATGGCAATATACGATGTTGTTCATAGAGACGCGTCGCGGGCAGCGTGGCGGTGCCCGCCGCGGCGCCCGCGGCGGTGCACGCGACGGGACTCGCTGCGGCGGCGGCGGCGGCACTTAATCAAACAAAGTCAATCAAATCGTACTCCATTGCGATGGTGGCTACTGTGACAATCCAATCCTCGATTGCCTCAAAATTATGTCATTTTATTTCAACGGAAAGAAGGTTTGCTGTATATTTTTTATCAGGCACTTCTATATAGTACTAATAGAAATATAGTACATGACAGTATACCTTCGCCTAGTGACGATTTTTTTTGTTTATTACTATTATTTCTTAGATTTACTACTATAAATCTGCTTTTAATATTCTAAAACAACTGTAATGTAGGAACGTTGCAATTAAAATTTAGTATGAAATTTAAACTTCTTCTTCAAACAATTTTGACTAAACAGCTTTAATTTTAATAGTTTAATAATCTATTACTAATGTAGATTTGATTTATTCATTGATTTAATGAATAAATAATAATATTCATGTTGTAAACTATATTGAATTCCACTGATCTCTCCAGCTGTTACTCGCTTGTTCCGCTAGGTGGCGCATGTATGATTCCACGCTCGAGAAATAACTTAAACAACGGATTATAAACTCATATTTATCACAATAAAATAATATATACTAAAACTAAATATTTTAATTATTTATATTTGGTTATTTATAAACAATTAACATTTTATCGAAAACGTAAAAATAAAAGGTACTTAAAGTGTTTCTACTTACCACCAGAGGGAGTATAAGTAATTTGTACTACCGAATAATTCGAAAATACCTTGTAATTTTGTGTCTATCACAATAAAATTATGCATAATAAAATTCAATGCTTCTTTAATTTTTAGTTAATATATTATAAAAGGATTAAACTTTATTAAAAACCATACCTAGATTATTTAGAAATGTGCGCTACTCGTCACCAGGTGGCGGTTATAGGTTGTGTTCGTGATATAGAGATGGCGGTAGTTTGTATAGCAATCAGAGCCACTTAAGGAATTATTTGGAACTATTTTCTTGCTTACTTTTTTGTTACAAAGATTTACAGAATGGGAGTACGTTGGATATTGTATAGATGGCGCTTTGATGAAAACCCAATAAAAATTATACAATTGGTTTGGTTGAATCAATTTATTATCCTCTTGTATTACAAATGCATCAGGAACGAGTAAAATAATACACTTAAAAAAATACTACAATAATTTACAGACAAAGAGTTACTTGGAAAATCATAGTAATATGATTTTTCAAACAATGGAAACTAGTAATCTGTTTTCTTCATTTTTCTTCAGTCCTTTCTGTCATTTTCATATGGTTTTCTGATCAGGAGTGACTCTCCTCATTGTTGATGATGTGTAGATAGCATTGATGTCTCCAGACCATCATTACAAGCCATAAAGGGAATGGTACTCTGAAACATCAAAATGAAGGAGTATAGAAATTGACAATTATTTCAATTTTAAATTTTTCTTTAAAATACTACTTAAATCTGAGTATGTTTTGGTCCTATTTTAACACACTAATGGTACTAATGATAAGTAAACTGGTTTGAGCAGAATCTGTTACTTAATCAGTTCACAATAACAAAAATCAAGTTTTGAGATTTTCACCGATGATCAATATTACTATTTTTCAAAAAGTTAATTGTTATTATGCTTTAAATGTTGAAAGCTTATGATATTTGTATATACTACATTAATACATTAAATCAACATAAGAATTGTCTTAAAAGATTCTTTAGTTTTTGAGTATTTCTCAAAAATAAAATTTTTGATGATAAAAACATTGAAAATTTAAGTCATCTTAGAAATGCTTAGAACTTTTCTAATTGATAATCAATTTCTAATGTTGAAGCAAATCTGATCTATACAAAGTGTCCTTATTATATTGATGTGTAAATTATTTCTTAAAATGCATGAAAATATTATTAAAATTAGGTTAGAAAAATGACTAAAAATTGACATTTTTTAACAAAGACACTTTTGAATGGATAAGAAATTACAGTACAAAATACTAATTTATTACCTGTTTTATTGTCTAAGCATCATAAATGTGATTAATTCTGTTATGGAGTATCAAATCCTTGTAGGTAAATATTTTCAAACTGTAGTTTTCACAAAACACTTGCATATTTTTCCTGAAACGTATAGAAACCTTGCTTTAGTACATAAAACCAACAAACAAACGTTAAAATGATACACTTTATTAAAGAATTTACGTAACTTAGTCGATTAAATGTATTTTGTTATTACTTTGTATTATCACAGAACATATGGTAAAAGTTTGTTGTATAGAGAACTTACTTTTAGGGTGAAAGATATGTTTTATTTATTTAATCGATGCTCCAATTTGTAAAGGTTTATGTTAAAATAAAATATTATAGGTAAAATACGTATTGAGTTAGAAAAGCCAAGTCGACATTGAACCCTGTCCAGTATTTAATGGAGGTCAGTATTGACAATAGACAAAATTTCGGTCTTACCATTCGAATTAAGGCTGTCAAAATTTGATATGGTATCTATGAAATACGTTACGTAAATAATATTTTAAAGAAAATTACCAATACTTTGTTTTAAATGCATACAATTGATATTGTATCATAATATAAGTCATCTCATACAAATTGCAACTGATGGAAAACGATTTGGACTGTCGAATGGAAGCGAATGCTTTGCAAAATAGCAATCTCCAATCTATGGATACTAGTAAAGTACGTTGAAAACAATATTTTATGTTTTTTTATTGTTTCAATAAGTAAAAAGTATAATGTAGTGAAAAAAATAATATAATAATTATTTTAAGAATATGATTGGCAACCCTACGTGTCAAAGTATTTGTTCTGTTTTTTTAGAGACCAGCAAATTAGCCTTGCCATTCACTCACATCTGCCTAGAATATGTAAATGTTGCTCGCTTTTTACTGATTACAACGATTTGGGGAAATTTATGAACTTTGGTACTAATATTGTTGAAAGTTCAAATGATGATAAATTTTAAAAATTGGGTGTAAATTGATAAAAAAAAGGATAATTATAGTTAATATTGTCCTAATGAACACATTGTATAATGAAAGAGGTCTGTCGAGTAAAGATTAAATTACTTATTTACAAAATAACGGAAATAGGGAAAATGAAATAAAAATAAGGGTTTTCAAAAGTTGTGTAGTGTCACTCTATTATTTATGTATTTATCCATATATTATTTTAATATTTATTCATGTATTTAAGTTTTTTTTATATTTGTAATCTTTTATTTTGCCTTTTCTATTAGATAGAGCGTTGAAATTGTCGGACATTGTTCGGGATCTAGTTTAAAAGCATTTTTGTTGTATTTTTGTCTTAGTTCCTGGTTTTGAAATGCAATAATTTAGCCACTAGGAATTTATTTATTATAAAATAAATAATTCACTGTAGGGTAAAAGTATGGGAACACTGAGCATTGTTGGGAAAAATCGTGAGAACAATGGGGGAATCCCCTGGGAGTACGATAGAGAAATAACGGTTTTTATGTTCTAGAAGATTCGGTGGGTTTGAGTATTTATAGGACTACCGACCGTTGCTCTGGTCAGTTTAATTTTATCATTTGAGGAGTAATAATGGTGAAATTCTGCTCGAGCGTACTTTGAAGTAATATTATTTAATTAGTGAAATTAATGTTTAAAAATCGCGTTTTAAGGACAGCCCTTGTCCATAAGTTTTTATTGTCGTTTTTAAATATTTTACGTATAGAATTAACTCGTATTTTGTAGGTAGGTAAAATCATTGATTTTATGGTAAGCAATTTATTATTATATTTGTTCAAAATTTTGTTTTGAAATTGTATGCTGGTCTGTGTTTTGATGGAGTGTCTGGGGGTGATTGGCAATTCTGGCCAGATTGTCATGATGCCTGGGATGGTTCCTGAAGTTTGTGCAAGAGAACTGCTCTGGTCTGACGATGTCTCTCTTTTGAAAAGATGACGTTTGTCTTGACGTTAGAGGTGGATTTTCTGTACAAGGTTTTAATGTCAAAATACCGAGCAGATTCAGTTAAAATCAAAACTTCGAGTAACTTTTGTTTGAATTAATTTTGTTTCTCATAAAGCTAGAAAATTGCTTATTATAAAAGTAGGTAGAGAAAGCTCAGCTTCGCGGTCTCGACAAAATCGACGATATTTTGTTCTAGAAGACAAGTTTTGAGCTCTTCGCGTCGCGAAAAGTGTTTTCTATTTGTGTTGTTTATTTTTAGTTTGTGCGGTTCGCGAATAGAAAAGTGTTTTGGTTTTTATTTTGTAATCAATTCAGGTGACGGAAATTTGGATCGCGATGATTCCGTTCGTAGCATCTCCAAATAAAGCCTGAATTTCGTGTCGCGTGTGTATAGTGAAAACCTAGTCAATTTTCTAGAAAATTGCCTGAAACATAAATTTTTCATATTTAATGTCAAAAATATCGTTTATTACATGTTGTTGTAAAAAGCGAAAGGAAATCATTAAAAATTTACCTAATGCTTGGTTAATTTATTTTTTGAAGAAATGAGATTTATTCAGGCTGTTTCTAGATAATGGCAAAAGTGAATTTCAGTGGTTTTCAGCAGCTGGGAAATTATTTATTTACCAATAAATAATTCGGGGTAAGTGTAGTATGTAAGATTAGGATATGATCGATTTTTGGACAAAATCTCTGTTCATTTTGTCTTTAAAATTTTATTGCTACGCAATAAATACAATTTTACAGTATGATATTAATCTTGGTACTGATTGTCCTGAAATCTGTTCATATAATACTAGGGAAATTTTTAGGGCTTATTTAAAGTTGTGTGTGTTATGTTTTATGCTTTGCGACTAATTTTTTCAGACTCTTTAAATTTCATAAATTAAAATTTGTGCTGGAGAAAATTTTAACTAGAGAGTGTTATTCCATGTCTAAATTATTTAAATAGTCATCATTAAACTGAAATAGTGCTATTTTGGAAGATCCATTTCTCAATAACTACAAATTTTAAAGTTTCATAATGAGAATTCCCGCTGTGCTATTTTACTTCTTAAAATCTATTTTTTTTGAAGCTTTGTATGAATTTGTTGTCGCTGTTTTATGCAAATAATATCTTTATATCTAGTATAAGCTAGAATAATTGCTAGTAATTTGAAATAATCAAATTTGAGAATAAGCGATAACCGTTCATACAAGACTTATTTTCTTAAAATGTGATTTATTTTGCTTTTATTATTGAAATATTTATGCAAATATAGTCACATATACCATACATTACTCATGCACATATAAAGTAATATATTTGGTGGGCATTAATGGATTCGAGTTTGGTTGTTCGACTTGGTTGAAGAAGTTCAGGAATTACATCTTGAATTTCAATTTTCTGAGTTGATTGGAGGATGGATTACTGTCGGACTCAATTTCATCGCTTTAAAAATTTATTTTCTTAAAAGTATGATTTATATTGCTTTTATTATTGTAATATTTATGCAAATATAGTCTCATACACCATACATTACTCATGCACACATAAAGTAATGTATTATGTAGACATTAATGGATTCAAGTTTGGTCGATCGACTTGGTCGAAGAAGTTCAGGAATTACATCTTGAATTTCATTTTTCTGAGTTGATTGGAGGGTGTAATACTGTTAAACTCATATGATTAGCTTTCTTTTATATAGTATGTACTATAATAATTATCAGAAAGTTGAAACAGCTAACTTTGAGTTTGATGGATTTCATCGCTTTAAATTCATATTTTCTTAAAAATATGATTTATATTGCTTTTATTATTGTAATATTTATGCAAATATAGTCTCATACACCATACATTACTCATGCACATATAAAGTAATATATTTTGTGGGCATTAATGGATTCGAGTTTGGTCGATCGACTTGGTCGAAGAAGTTCAGGAATTACATCTTGAATTTCATTTTTCTGAGTTGATTGGAGGGTGTAATACTGTTAGACTCATATGATTAGCTTTCTTTTATATAGTATTTACTATAATAATTATCAGAAAGTTGAAACGGCTAACTTTGAGTTTGACGGATTTCATCGCTTTAAATTCATATTTTTATAAAATATGATTTATTTTGCTTTTATTGTTATAATATTTGTGCAGATATTTTATTACACATATCACACTATTCATATACACTCCTAACAATACATATAGTGTAGACTTGAGTGGATTCAGTATTTGGTCATTCGACTGAAGCCGATGAAATCTCAAGTTGAGGTAATGAATTCTTGTGTAGTTTCTGTAATCAGGTACTATTGGACCTGCTGGTTGGCACTTAATTACAGAAATGAGGTAATGCTGAGCTGCCATAATTTATAATAATAATATTTAACTTATTGAAGTCTATCTGGGTCTATGGTCCAAATATGATTTTAATGCATCAGTTGTTTTATTTTAGGGTTCCTTGAATGGTTTCCTAGTTCAGTTACGATGTGTGCTTATCTCATCGCTAAGTAAATCTTTTGTGTTTATTTTAGTTATGTGGTACATAGTATCAGTTAATACTAGGGCCATTGAACGATAATCAACTTGATTGTTTGTCAAGGGTTTTGGTGTTCTCAACAATTTGATTAGTAAGAGTCTAATATTTATGAGATGTGGAGGTTTACCTAAAGGTATAACTGGGTTAGGTTGACCGACCACCAGAATACCTGTGTAAACTACGTGCCGGACTACAGCTGGGCCACAAAAAAAAAAGTTGGAAATCTTACTTTTTGACTATGCCATGATGAAGTCGATAATTTGTCGGAATTTGTCGCCAAAAACCAGATTTTGTCGGTCTTCCGTTTACGAGATACGTGTGGCCCAGCCGAAGAGACGTCTCTACAGCTGGGCCACACAGATCTCGAAAACGGAAGGTCGTAGCGAAAATCTGATTAGTCGTATGTGTAGCCGGTATTTTGTCGGAATTTGTCGCCAAAAACCAGAGTTTGTCGGTCTTCCGTTTACGAGATACGTGTGGCCCAGCCGAAGAGACGTCTCTACAGCTGGGCCACACAGATCTCGAAAACGGAAGGTCGTAGCGAAAATCTGATTACTCGTATGTGTAGCCGGTATTTTGTCGGAATTTGTCGCCAAAAACCAGAGTTTGTCGGTCTTCCGTTTACGAGATACGTGTGGCCCAGCCGAAGAGACGTCTCTTCGGCTGGGCCACACAGATCTCGAAAACGGAAGGTCGTAGCGAAAATCTGATTACTCGTATGTGTAGCCGGTATTTTGTCGGAATTTGTCGCCAAAAACCAGAGTTTGTCGGTCTTCCGTTTAGGAGATACGTGTGGCCCAGCTGTAGAGACGTCTCTTCGGCTGGGCCACACAGATCTCGAAAACGGAAGGTCGTAGCGAAAATCTGATTACTCGTGGGTGTAGCCGGTATTTTGTCGGAGTTTGTCACCAAGAACCAGATTTTGTCGGTCTTGCGTTTAGGAGATACGTGAGGATACGCTGTGGAGACCTTTCTACCTGGATCTTGAGAAAGGAAGGTCGTAGCGAAAATCTGATAACTCGAGTGTGTAGCCGTTAGTTTGTCGGAGTTTGTCACCAAGAATCAGAGTTTGTCGATCTTGCGTTTAGAAGATATTTGAGGATATGCTGTAGAGACCTTTCTACCTGGATCTCGAGAACGAAAGGTCGTAGCGAAAATCTGATAACTCCTATGTGTAGTCGGTAGTTCGAGCGAGTTTGTCGCCAAATACCAGAGCTTGATCGCCTTACGTTTACGAGATAAATGTGATTTGAATGTACCTTCGCGAATGTACATTCGCGTACAACTGTGTTTGAAATAATTATACTACTTTAATGAATGCATGCATGCATGCTATCTAGGTAAAAATTTAGAATACTTGAGCACGAATTTGGTGGTTTTGAGGGAAGGGGGGAGGAGGGGGGGAGGTAACCTCCCCCCTGGTGGTACTCCCATTCCGCGGAAGTACATATTTGCAGAGATATTGATATAAATGAATACACAAAAAAGTTATGATAACAGCCAAATTGCTGTTGTTTTTCGGCAATTAAAGGAGGGAGAGAGGGGGAGGGAAGGGAAACAACTCCCTCTTCCAATCCCCATCCGTCCGTGATGCGTAGTTTTCAAGAAATAATTTTTTGTGTAAACATAACCTCAAAACAAAAAATTTAGAAATTAAGCAGAGGAGGCTAAAAAGAGGTGGGTAAAGGGGAAGGGACGTACGTACAAAATTTCGCACGTAAAAAAAGTCGTTTCTGGCGCTTCGCCGGCCGCTGCCGCGGCACGCTCGCTTCGCTCGCTCGGCTCGCGCGCTGGGTTCATGTACACCTAACATGCTCGTCGCTACGCTCCTCGCACCTATCACGTGACCTGCGGTCTTTGATTCACCATCGCAACAATTTAGCAGTGCTACCAACCTAGTGCGCCGCCATTAAACGTCAAGAATGACGACACTGGTTTAAAAATTAGACTTAGATCTTTATTTTTTTCGAAAAATAAGTGTTTCCGCGGAAAATGAATATGTGCATTAGAATCTCTGCATGTTTTATAATAAGGTAGTAAACTCACTATATATAATTTCGTGCTCAAGTTTTCTAAATCCAAGCCGCTATCTAAGCTGCATGATGTTTTATTTCTTACAATATGCGGCCGCCCTGAATTAGCTTTAACGGTCACCCATCCGACACCTGACCGGACCGAGTGTTGCTTATAAAACGTTACCAGCAACTAGGGACCGACCGAACACACTTTTCACCGAGAATCGAGACCGCGATTAAAAAATAGTCTCGGCCGAGACCGAGACCGAGATTTTTGTTTTTTTTTAAGTTACTATAAAATGGCAAAAAAAAAAAGCAAATCGTGTACTATGGGCAACAGCGTCGCTTAATCAGTTTGCAACAAAATTCGCGTGCGCGTGTATCGCCCTTGCACGAACTAAACGTATTATTATATTATTACAAAATTGCTTTCTTGTGGTTTGACATTAGGATATTAAATATATTTTAAGGTGTATTTTACAAAAAATAAATTAACCACATCGGATCTGCAGGAGCCTAAACTTGGTATATTTTGAAAATGTGTTTTGATTTAATTTAAAACAAGACAGTGGCTGAAATGTATTAATTTAATATATTTTAAGAACCGGCTTAGCAATACATGATAGGATTTAGAACAAAAAAATTTTTTCCCCATACAAAAAGATTACCCATAACTCCTCTCCTAAGGGAAGAATTTTTAAGAACTGCGGGTCCAAAATATTGTTTTGACTTCAAGTATACTTGTGCCAAACGGCTATGCTGTAGATGGGTTTGAGGTTTTCCATTGATTTTGAGCTCGTACGCCAACCACACCACTATATTAATATAACATTCACATTCTTAAATGGTAAAACTAAACTAGGTACCTACCTACACAAGTCATCAAAAAAATACCAAAAGACTGAAATCAACAATTTTGATTTGATTTGATTAATCACAGTGAAAGATGCGTCAGCGTATGCCCTGTGGCATGCGTAACAGCGTTAGTTCCAATTACGCATGCCTCAGCGAAGAAGAAAGTGCAAGACAAAAGCGCACGAGTGTAATCTCAGGCCTACGTAAGTAGGTACTAATAGGCCGAGATTCTCGGCCATTTTAGCCGAGCCGAGACCGAGACAAAATTTTTGGCCGAGACTGGCCGAGATCTCCAGCGAAGTTTTAAATTGTAATTTCGATTTTATATTCTTTTTCCATACAAAATTTGAACCCCATTTTCACCCCTTAAGGGGTTAAATCATGTCCACCGTATTGGACTTCAAAATAAATGTTATTTTCGTAATCGTCATCCTAGAAAATCGTAATAACGACATCCATATCGATTTTTGGGTTTTTTACCCCATTTCACCCCCATAGGGGTCAAAATACTAACAATAACGATATAAGTTGCGTTAGTTTTCTATCCATAAGCTTAAATAATAAATTTAGCTATTTTTACTTCGTAAATGAAGGATTTTCTTTACACAAATTTATCCCCCTTTTCACCCCTTCGGGAGTAGAATTTTCAAAAACGCTGAGATATGTGTACATTAATATTCAATCGTTAGCCTAAACACAAAATTTGAAGATCCTAGCTTTGAAACTGAGGGACTTTCATACAAACTTTGGACCCCCGTTTCACCCCCTTGGAGGGTGAGTTTTGAAAAATACTTTCTTAGTGCACCCCTAGACCTCATAAGTAACCTACGTGCCAAATTTGGTGTCTCTAGACCAAGCGGTTTGGGCTGTGCGTTGATATGTCAGTCACCAATCAGTATCTTCTTTTATATATTAAGATAAATAAATTGCACATCAATCATACCATACTTTACGTTGTTTTCACTTGTTTTATTTTATTGACCATTTTCCTAAAGGTACATCGATAAATAACCAAATAAAACCTCATGAAACTCACTTAGCATGTCGTACTCATTAAATTACTACTTACATTTTTAGGACAGATGTACGCGACTGTACGATACACCACGTATATAGAGTAGGAGACCAGATACCAAACGTTGTCGATACAATAAACGTTGAATACATCAATTACTATTCGAAAAATTAATTGAAATCTTTCATATTTCCTCACTAAATTCTTTTAATCATATAAATTTTGGATTTAATATTAACTATGTACATAAAATAATACAAATCAACTATACTGCTTACGCATTTTGGATAAGGCTCTAAGACTATAATCATAAAAAAACAAAACCCTTATTTCTCTGGAAAGGGGAGTCGACCAAGTCTGTAACTTAAGGACAAACTCGGGAAAACTACCGGCTACACATAGGAGTAATCAGATTTTCGCTACGACCTTTCGTTCTCGAGATCCAGGTAGAAAGGTCTCTACAGCATATCCTCACATATCTTCTAAACGCAAGATCGACAAACTCTGATTCTTGGTGACAAACTCCGACAAACTAACGGCTACACACTCGAGTTATCAGATTTTCGCTACGACCTTCCTTTCTCAAGATCCAGGTAGAAAGGTCTCCACAGCGTATCCTCACGTATCTCCTAAACGCAAGACCGACAAAATCTGGTTCTTGGTGACAAACTCCGACAAAATACCGGCTACACCCACGAGTAATCAGATTTTCGCTACGACCTTCCGTTTTCGAGATCTGTGTGGCCCAGCCGAAGAGACGTCTCTACAGCTGGGCCACACGTATCTCCTAAACGGAAGACCGACAAACTCTGGTTTTTGGCGACAAATTCCGACAAAATACCGGCTACACATACGAGTAATCAGATTTTCGCTACGACCTTCCGTTTTCGAGATCTGTGTGGCCCAGCTGTAGAGACGTCTCTACAGCTGAGCCACACGTATCTCCTAAACGGAAGACCGACAAAATCTGGTTCTTGGTGACAAAATCCGACAAAATACCGGCTACACATACAAGTAATCAGATTTTCGCTACGACCTTCCGTTTTCGAGATCTGTGTGGCCCAGCTGTAGAGACGTCTCTTCGGCTGGGCCACACGTATCTCGTAAACGGCAGACCGACAAACTCTGGTTTTTGGCGACAAATTCCGACAAAATACCGGCTACACATACGAGTAATCAGATTTTCGCTACGACCTTCCGTTTTCGAGATCTGTGTGGCCCAGCTGTAGAGACGTCTCTTCGGCTGGGCCACACGTATCTCGTAAACGGAAGACCGACAAAATCTGGTTTTTGGCGACAAATTCCGACAAATTATCGACTTCATCATGGCATAGTCAAAAAGTAAGATTTCCAACTTTTTTTTTTGTGGCCCAGCTGTAGTCCGGCACGTGTGTAAACTGACATAATCATATTCTATTCTAGGACTGTTACTAAACAAAGGACTAGGCCAAGATATTCTGTTGAATTTCTAGGCTTTAGAAACTGTTCAGTTATAGTTTTGCTTTGCGTTGCCTTTAATCAAGCCAAGTTCCTTGGGATCAAAGACAAACAAAGTAACTCATCCCCACCCCATGTCAATTTTATATTGAAACCATATTTGGATTAATATTTCTATGACTAATTTTATTAGTGATGGCTAAGCTCATAACAGCGGTATTGGTTTGAGCAAAAAGTGAATATTACTCATAGAGTATTATTTATCTCTGACAAAACCTTGTCTATTCTTATCCCTACCGTTCCTTTGAGAATGCCTGATTTATATTTGAAATATAATATAAATATTTATTTTGTTCAATAATGGTTTGAACAACATTTCCAGTTTGACTGTATGCTCTCTCATGTACTGCAATTGCTGTGTGTCATACAGATTAATTCTTCACATAAATACATCAACACTTACAACAGTGGTTTGAGTCAAATCACTTTAATTTATTTTATCATTCTCTGTTGAGCATTAGCTTGATGTATGTTGAGTCTTAGCCAGTAGTTAAATTCTTTGGATATCGAGAAATCTCGGTGGAGGAATTTAATGAATGCTTCGCAGTGACTGCATGCTTATGTTTAACCGAGAAGTTACACAATACAAATCTTATTCTGACTGACGGTTGAGTGCACTACGATTAAGTAGATTGTATTTTTGTCTTTCATCACTAACGATGAAATTGACCTGAAGATTACATTTTGAACAATCTTGGTAGCGCAGACTCCTTTCTGTTCAGATGAGATATCACTAAAACCTCGTCTGTTCGCAGCTGGTACACCAACACTTGTAGTTCTTGGATACGTTCTGTATAGTTCTATCTAAGGGCTACATAATTGTTATCTGTATGACTACATAGTGGCAGTAAGATGAGACAACATCTTTTGGATTGGAAGTATTTTCATCCAAACATATTTATTTGAGAAATCAGATTTTCTCATTCCATCTAACCTATTCCATTTTGTATTTGAAGCATCATGGTTAATGCTAAAAAATAACTTTTTGTGCTTAATCGCACTGGCGTGGATTGGAGAGCCCTTGGGGTTTGGTGGAGGATAGGCTACCAAAATCAAAGACTGATTTGGTCTGGTCTTTGATGTTGGTTATAATTTTCCCTTTCCTACTATCTACACTAAACAATACTCATACAAAATTACTTGTTATACTATTTATTTATTATTTATATGTATATTTCTTTATAATTGTTAGTTATAAGATGTAAATTCTATGGGAGCGTTTCTGAAAACACTAATTTATTTCCTTTTAAACTTACCTTTAAAAGACTTTGGATTACTGAATTAATTTTACACAACGTAGAGGTCCTACCACTTAACGATCACTTTATGGCCATATATTTAATTAAGTTTATTTTATCTTTAATAGATAAAGCTTTAACTTGATTTCGATGACCAAGATTAGTTGGGTATATTTATCCCTTCTAATACACTCGGTGTCATGGTACGGATAACCCGTATGGTGCTTGTACACTCCTATTGCCTGAGACCTGGATTTATGTCCCCAATAGGTAGCTAGGTATATAGGTACTTAGTTACTTAGATAGATAGGGGGGGGGTCCTTTTACAATTGGTGCCGTGACCATCGATGAAAGGTTTCAAAAGTTTGAAGGAACTAGTGTTTCAGAGGTGCTTGTTATGATAACAAACAAAAGTTATTTTTTATTTTTGTGTTGCTTAATAGAACTGTGAAATAGTGGTGCAGATGGTTAGACCTTTTACTACATATAATCTTCCAGATTTTACACTTTTATGTGAATAAACAGATAATAAAGTAGAAAGTTATATTAACTAATATTTAGCCGCACCCTATTTTTATAGTTTTGTTTGTATTGTTTGAAGGGAAGCGTTTAAATAAAAATTTTGTCATTTCTTTATCAGCTGTGCGTTTAATGGTTCTTTTTCTTTATTACATTTGGCATTTTGAAAACAATTTTTAAACTATTTAAAACTAGCAATAGTAATACCAATGAAACATTTATTTCTATTGTCTTTATAGTTGTTTTTGTTTGTTTATTTCGTGTTTTGTTTCTTTCTTGTGTATTTAGCTTTCACTGTTTTGTGTTCACACATCACTTATCACTGTTATGTTTCTTCAATCTTCATATTTATCTTCTTGTTATTTTGTGCCATTTATCAATTTTCCTCCTTGTTAGTTTGCAGAAAGTTAGGTAGCAATAATGCGTATAGAATAGGCTGAAAATAAAAACAAAATAGCTTTAATTTTGCAACAAATATGCGGCGATTTGATAAGAAAAGTTTAGTACAGATAGCATTCGAATAGTAATTAAAACGGACTAGAAACTTACTGCTGAAAACCTGAAATTTGTTTTATTATTTGTACTACGTTGTAGTACGTAGTTCTTTACATAATTTTTAAATAATTAATAAAATAAACATTAGCTTTTAGGTTACGAAAAAGTATTGTGAGATTGTGACAGATAAAGGTGTTGACAGATAGGGTTGCATTCACTTTATCATAAATTTTATCGATTCGATTATCGACTTTATTCGATTTCATTTTAAGTATACGAAATATTGTATTGAAATGCAAGGAATACTTTATTCCAGATGACATTAACGATAAATTACAAAAAAATAAATACCAAATAACTGTTTTCTTAACGAAAATGATAGCTTTTTAATTAGTTTTAGCACTTTTTTATCGATATTTAAGAATTAATGAAACAAGACTTTCTTGTTTTCTAGTGACTAATTTTATTGCTTTCTAAAAATTTAAATTGAAAAATACAGATAAGAATAATTTCATTAAAAGATCAGACAAAATTAGAATCGATTAGTTGTTTTCATTGAATATTTTGACTATCGATTATTCGGTTAACAACTCTATTCGATAAACATAAATCGGAACTTTGAAATGTCAATTCACAATGTACGACTTTATTCTTTTACAGAAGAAAGCAAAGGTATATAAATAAAGGTCATACTGCATTATCATTAAATTATTTTAATAGGTTTTCATACTAAGGTTTTGACTGAACCCACTTTTTCGCCAATAACCGAGATCAAGACCGAGGGCTTTGCTATGAGCTCTTATAGCAGGGCTTGTGAATCGTTTATTAAAATATTGTATTGAGCTGCCTTGATTTTTCGTACTATGACCTCAACGGTTAGTATGAAAATAGGCCTTAAGCGGTCATGTTTGGGGCCTGCTTTTGAACGGAATGATTTCTTGTTTGTTGGCGAGAACTCAGTCGGGTCCTATTTCATAAATCAAATGAACCACAGATTAATTACTTATTTGCTCATAGACAATTTTATAGGTTTCAAATTAATTAATTTGTATGCAAATTTTATGTCCACGTGACACACGTGTGTGCACGCAGAGTCTAGTCACGGTGTATTAGGGCTTTATATGTATGCTTTTGCAGCAATAGTTAAGGGACTACTACATGACATAAATTGACGGCTGCTTCCTTTATCAAGTTAGGAGTTCTGATCATTTATTCGGTAATAACTATGGTGTTTACGGTTATTGAAAGAGCTTTATTAAAACTAAATAGCGCTAACGATTATTTGGTTAAATGTTATGGATGGGGCGTTTCCGTGAAATATTTAGCAGCGTAAATATATATATTTTTTATTGACAATAACTACTGACAATATTACTAACAGTATTATTTTAAACTGCAGATTACTGTTGGGGATTTAGGGGCGCTAATTAGCGGACGTTAGTTATGTTTAATATTTAATCTCTGGTTTTAGCAACTATGCGTCATATTAGATTTTCACTAGTGTAAATGAAGCTTAAATCTTGGTGTGAAAGAAGCTTAAATAAATATATTTAACTACTTAATTTTTATGTTTGAAATAAACAAATAGTAGTTTGAATGCAGCCCGGGGTGTTAACTAATACTTTTAGTCATTTTAACATTAGTACGTTTTAACCATAAAAACAAAAGAGGATAGAATTATTAATTCAATAACTAGGTATCGAAAGCGATATTTTGTTGAAATATATACTGTGATGACATTGATTTTACGTAATAAATCCGATGACTTAGCGATTGATCTGCTGGAATGCACCCGTATTGACTTGACATATGACAGATGAAAGTTTCATAAAAAGGTTGCAATTTCCGTTGTTTTGTTTTGAAAGAAAAGTTTTCTTTGCGTTAAAATTAAACTAAAAAGGTACATTAGGTGATGTGTTTATATGAAAAATAAGCGAAAAATTGATCGTAGACCTATAGTTGTTCATAATCAAAAGGTTTTTTTTGTGATTTCTTTGGAGTAAACATAGTGACAATTTTCATTGCTTCGTTTATAAAAATAAATGGTTTTAAAGTAGGAATAATCTAAATATTGTGCTAACTAGTGCGTTGTATGGGTGTGTATGATAAGTGCCAAAAGTTTTAGCATAGAAACAACAAATTTTGTGGGTTTTACTGAAGCTAGGAGATGTTTTTGTTAACTCAACTTTCAAGATAAACAGCTGTTGTTTACAGGTATGAAAATGACTTATTATAACTAAATACAATTATATTTTGATGTGTAGATGGTTTAGAACCTTAAGGTTTTACAACAGTCAATTTTGATCTTATCAATAGTCTTCAGTTTATAAAGAAAGAAGCTAGCACACCAAGGTTTATACAATACTTGATCATTATTTCAATGAGATGAATTAACAATTTTGATCAACATCAATTAAACTACAGATTTTGTCTTTAAGTTAACAATATGCCACTACAAAAGTTGTAATGATTCCATTAGTTTTATTGTATTTCAACTAACTTGACATAGTACTTAGGTAGAGAATAGCAACTTATAACTTTGAAACATTGAATTTGGAATGCTTACCTGCTAAAAGAAGTCTTAATAAATTGATATTAAAGTATTGAAACAGACTAAATAAATATAACTTAACGGTAACAATAACAGTGTTTTTCTTAGTGGCATAACTCTCTTTGTTAATATTTTTAGAACGGTGATAGAATGAGTTACATCGACCATAATCAAATACCATAATAAAAGCACGGTTTAGCTTAGTTTAGACTTGTAAACATTGTTGACCTGAGTAGTGTAGTGGTTACCTTGAGGGTAGTGACGGGTTCGATTCCTGAGTGAAGAAAGTTTTGGAATGATAAGTTTTAGTTTTGCAATCAGGATAAGGTATTAATGAGTTAAGTAAGAATTTAATTGAGAGGTACTTAGGTGTATAGAGTATTGGCTCGACGACGCTTTGTAAAATTGTCCAAGTATTTGGGGTTCATTTTGTACATAGATTCCCAGTTAAAATGTTTGTTTTTTATGTACCTTTCTTGGATAGGAGTTAGAATTTATACGGGTGTCTTTTGTTCACTCTCTGAATTATGAAAAGGTTGTTTGGAGTCGCGAACCGAGTATCCTTTGAGGTTTGGAGAGTGGGTTTAAGTGCAGTCTGTATAAGTTCACGCTGACATAATAGTAAAAGATTTTTTTTTACTTACTGACACAAATATCTTAGAAAAAAAATATTGTTTTGTGAACATTTGATAAGAATTTATGTACAGTTAACAGCACATAAGGTTGCACAAGACTGTCATGAATATGTAATTTATTTAAACTTTAATATTCTTGCATTTAAGAATAAAATTGATTGAATATCATTGTTCTTTCATGGAAACCAGAGTAGCAAGCCGTTGATTGTAGCTCTGAAGAGCATTTAACTCACTCATTGAAATATACTGACGAGGGATTACTTTGTTTATGTTAGTAATAATGCTAAAATTACTATTTTAAGTAATGAATAGTTTGCATTGGACAATAGCGCCTTCTTGCGGATATTTCTTTTCTTTCTTTTTCTCTCTTCAAATTCTAGTACAAATTTAACTCGGTATTACTTAGCTTTTATGATTACATTATATGAAAATGAATATATTTTGTTGACTTATTATTTGTAGCGCCGCCATTATGCAGATTTTCTTAGTATTTGAGAATTTTACTGTGTAGACGAACGAGGTGAATTTCATATTGTTCAGCTAGTCTTTATTTATCAATTTAGTTTATACAAATTATAGAATAAAAATGTCCTAGTGACTCGATGGTTCAGTGGTAGGAGCATTGAACCGGATGTCCGGAAATTGCGGGTTCGATTCTTGATCAAATTTTTTTTTTATGCGGTATAAAATAGTGATACAAACTGAATAGCATTTTTACAGATATTTCACCGATAAAAATAAAAAATAAAATATCTCATATACCCTCTGTTATGTTTTCTTTTGTTTCGCCATAGTCGGTTAATATAGCCAAATTATTTTAGTTTATGGATTTATACTTGTTACTTATTCTTAATTTTTTTTAAAATTTATTTTCAAGAGGTTAATGTTACATAAAAAAAATAGACGTTACCTAGCGGTTTTTATTAGAACTACGTTGTAGGAAGTATTTGGTTATGTAGTGCTTGTGAACTTGTTTAGTTCATTATTAGGTAGATAGAGGGCGTGAATACTTATTGATAAAATTAGCGCTGCCTAGCGGATATGGATGGAACTAAGTTGAGAAAGTATTTGAGTGTGTTATGGTTCTGAACAAGGTTAGTTCATTACAAGATAGGTAGATGGCGTGAGTACGGATAAATAAGAAGCGCCACCTAGCGGATTTTATTGGAACTAGGTTATAGAAAGTGTTTGGTTAAATTGTAATTATTTTTGGCGGACCTGTTTAGTTCACTACTAGTTGGATAGAGGGCGCTGTTAGTATACAAACTACATATTTAGCTTGAATATTTTATAGGTTCATGTCAGATTTATAATTTTTTTTTTTTTAATATGGTTGAAGTAAAAATTAAATTTTATTGGAGATTTAGGTATATATTTCAATTGGTTTTATTAAATTTTAGGGTTGTCAAAAATATTTTATTTTAATTTTGAAAAAAAAATGTAAAAATAAGGAAATAAAATATTTATATAAAAATAATAAAAAAATATATATAAATTAAATAGAAAATAATTATTATTTTTAAAATAAATAAATAAAATGTTTATATAAAAATAAAAAAATATATATAAAATAAAATAGAAAAATAATTGTAATTATAAAAATAAATAAATAAAATGTTTTATAAAAATAAAAAATTAAATTAAATGGGAAAATAATAATAATAAATAATGCAAAAATTGTTTTTAATTAAAAAATATATTCAATAATAAAATTTTGGGTTTCTTAAATAAATAAATAAAATGTTAATAAGAAAAAAAATATATAAAAATAGTACAGATAATTATAAAAAAAAAGAAAATAATAAAAATGTAAATAATAAATAAAAAAAAAGTATTAAAGAAAAATAATAATAAAATAAAATAAAATAAAATGTAGATAAATAATAATAATAAAAATAAAAAATAAAAAGCTAATTAATTTGAAAAAAAAAAAATATAGTAATATCAGTTTAAATGGTAGATAAAAGTATTAATAATAATAATACTAAAATAAAATAAAAATAAAATGTAGCTAGTTAAAAATAATAATAAAAAAAAATGGTTAAAATAAATAAAAAAGTAAAAAAATATTAAAAATTGGTATAAAATAAAAAAAGAAAAATAATAAAAAAAAAAATGTAATGAAAAAAGTTTTGTACTTTAATTTATTTTCTTTCTCTCTCATATCTTACATATTATTAGTGAAAAGAAATGAATTTTATAAAAATAATTAACAGGTTATTGGTATTGTTTATTTTAACGGTTTTTTTTATAAGATTTTTCTTTTAAAATCTTGATGCACAAACGCGTTCATGTTATAAGACTAAAAAAAAAAAAAAATTTTTTTTTTCTCTCTTTCAATATAGATATTTCAGTGTTGCGGTTTTGTTTCAGGAGTAATCTAAAGTGCATCGAGTTGGATGTGCGAATAATCTAGCTTGATAAGTTAGATAAATAAGAGAAAGTGACTTAGTCTAGTGAAGATAGTGACTTAATTTAGTGAAGATAATTTAGTGAATATATTGAATTTGGTTAATATAGTGAAGACAGTGACTTCCAAAAAAATAAATTTTAAGTGAATATGATTAAACATTGGTAATTAAGCAATTATGCAGCAATTAAGTGATTTGTATTTATATATTTTTTTTATCTTCTGACTTTTTACTTCTTACTATTCTTTTATTTCGGTTATTTGGATTTTAAATAACTATAACTGAGTTTAGACAGTGAAAACTTATAGTGAAAGTGAACGTTACTTTTTTTTTTAAAGTGAAAGTGATTACAAATTTTATCAAAAATGCCTAAACAAAAATCTAAATCCAAAACAGTGGAGGCCAGGAAGTCCAGAATGACGACACGTGGGGCTTCTACATCAGACTCTTCTCCAGTTTTGAAGAAAATCAACCCGTTATAAAATATGAATCGCGTGGTTCAACGTGCAGTAAGCACAATTAACAGCAAAATTGCTGAAATTGAAAATAGAATTGCTGCTACATCTACACCTGTGGAATCTGAAGATATTTCCATACAAGGGGGCGCTGCAAGTTTACTAGTCTTAGTGCAGCCAGGACTTTCTACTTGTCATTTCTGGGGGTAGGGGGGATACTCAGCATATATATATAATATTAATAAGAAATAAAATAAAAATATTTTTTTTTTTTCATTTTTCCAATATATCTTCGTTCCTTTATCCTTTTTATATTTTACTATATTTTGCGGCAATTAATATATCTTGTATTGTTTAAGATATGTAATTTATAACTCCAGTTAATTTCGTTATATAATTAAGGGGCGATTGTGACAATCCAATCCTCGATTGCCTCAAAATTATGTCATTTTATTTCAACGGAAAGAAGGTTTGCTGTATATTTTTTATCAGGCACTTCTATATAGTACTAATAGAAATATAGTACATGACAGTATACCTTCGCCTAGTGACGATTTTTTTTGTTTATTACTATTATTTCTTAGATTTACTACTATAAATCTGCTTTTAATATTCTAAAACAACTGTAATGTAGGAACGTTGCAATTAAAATTTAGTATGAAATTTAAACTTCTTCTTCAAACAATTTTGACTAAACAGCTTTAATTTTAATAGTTTAATAATCTATTACTAATGTAGATTTGATTTATTCATTGATTTAATGAATAAATAATAATATTCATGTTGTAAACTATATTGAATTCCACTGATCTCTCCAGCTGTTACTCGCTTGTTCCGCTAGGTGGCGCATGTATGATTCCACGCTCGAGAAATAACTTAAACAACGGATTATAAACTCATATTTATCACAATAAAATAATATATACTAAAACTAAATATTTTAATTATTTATATTTGGTTATTTATAAACAATTAACATTTTATCGAAAACGTAAAAATAAAAGGTACTTAAAGTGTTTCTACTTACCACCAGAGGGAGTATAAGTAATTTGTACTACCGAATAATTCGAAAATACCTTGTAATTTTGTGTCTATCACAATAAAATTATGCATAATAAAATTCAATGCTTCTTTAATTTTTAGTTAATATATTATAAAAGGATTAAACTTTATTAAAAACCATACCTAGATTATTTAGAAATGTGCGCTACTCGTCACCAGGTGGCGGTTATAGGTTGTGTTCGTGATATAGAGATGGCGGTAGTTTGTATAGCAATCAGAGCCACTTAAGGAATTATTTGGAACTATTTTCTTGCTTACTTTTTTGTTACAAAGATTTACAGAATGGGAGTACGTTGGATATTGTATAGATGGCGCTTTGATGAAAACCCAATAAAAATTATACAATTGGTTTGGTTGAATCAATTTATTATCCTCTTGTATTACAAATGCATCAGGAACGAGTAAAATAATACACTTAAAAAAATACTACAATAATTTACAGACAAAGAGTTACTTGGAAAATCATAGTAATATGATTTTTCAAACAATGGAAACTAGTAATCTGTTTTCTTCATTTTTCTTCAGTCCTTTCTGTCATTTTCATATGGTTTTCTGATCAGGAGTGACTCTCCTCATTGTTGATGATGTGTAGATAGCATTGATGTCTCCAGACCATCATTACAAGCCATAAAGGGAATGGTACTCTGAAACATCAAAATGAAGGAGTATAGAAATTGACAATTATTTCAATTTTAAATTTTTCTTTAAAATACTACTTAAATCTGAGTATGTTTTGGTCCTATTTTAACACACTAATGGTACTAATGATAAGTAAACTGGTTTGAGCAGAATCTGTTACTTAATCAGTTCACAATAACAAAAATCAAGTTTTGAGATTTTCACCGATGATCAATATTACTATTTTTCAAAAAGTTAATTGTTATTATGCTTTAAATGTTGAAAGCTTATGATATTTGTATATACTACATTAATACATTAAATCAACATAAGAATTGTCTTAAAAGATTCTTTAGTTTTTGAGTATTTCTCAAAAATAAAATTTTTGATGATAAAAACATTGAAAATTTAAGTCATCTTAGAAATGCTTAGAACTTTTCTAATTGATAATCAATTTCTAATGTTGAAGCAAATCTGATCTATACAAAGTGTCCTTATTATATTGATGTGTAAATTATTTCTTAAAATGCATGAAAATATTATTAAAATTAGGTTAGAAAAATGACTAAAATTGACATTTTTTAACAAAGACACTTTTGAATGGATAAGAAATTACAGTACAAAATACTAATTTATTACCTGTTTTATTGTCTAAGCATCATAAATGTGATTAATTCTGTTATGGAGTATCAAATCCTTGTAGGTAAATATTTTCAAACTGTAGTTTTCACAAAACACTTGCATATTTTTCCTGAAACGTATAGAAACCTTGCTTTAGTACATAAAACCAACAAACAAACGTTAAAATGATACACTTTATTAAAGAATTTACGTAACTTAGTCGATTAAATGTATTTTGTTATTACTTTGTATTATCACAGAACATATGGTAAAAGTTTGTTGTATAGAGAACTTACTTTTAGGGTGAAAGATATGTTTTATTTATTTAATCGATGCTCCAATTTGTAAAGGTTTATGTTAAAATAAAATATTATAGGTAAAATACGTATTGAGTTAGAAAAGCCAAGTCGACATTGAACCCTGTCCAGTATTTAATGGAGGTCAGTATTGACAATAGACAAAATTTCGGTCTTACCATTCGAATTAAGGCTGTCAAAATTTGATATGGTATCTATGAAATACGTTACGTAAATAATATTTTAAAGAAAATTACCAATACTTTGTTTTAAATGCATACAATTGATATTGTATCATAATATAAGTCATCTCATACAAATTGCAACTGATGGAAAACGATTTGGACTGTCGAATGGAAGCGAATGCTTTGCAAAATAGCAATCTCCAATCTATGGATACTAGTAAAGTACGTTGAAAACAATATTTTATGTTTTTTTATTGTTTCAATAAGTAAAAAGTATAATGTAGTGAAAAAAATAATATAATAATTATTTTAAGAATATGATTGGCAACCCTACGTGTCAAAGTATTTGTTCTGTTTTTTTAGAGACCAGCAAATTAGCCTTGCCATTCACTCACATCTGCCTAGAATATGTAAATGTTGCTCGCTTTTTACTGATTACAACGATTTGGGGAAATTTATGAACTTTGGTACTAATATTGTTGAAAGTTCAAATGATGATAAATTTTAAAAATTGGGTGTAAATTGATAAAAAAAAGGATAATTATAGTTAATATTGTCCTAATGAACACATTGTATAATGAAAGAGGTCTGTCGAGTAAAGATTAAATTACTTATTTACAAAATAACGGAAATAGGGAAAATGAAATAAAAATAAGGGTTTTCAAAAGTTGTGTAGTGTCACTCTATTATTTATGTATTTATCCATATATTATTTTAATATTTATTCATGTATTTAAGTTTTTTTTATATTTGTAATCTTTTATTTTGCCTTTTCTATTAGATAGAGCGTTGAAATTGTCGGACATTGTTCGGGATCTAGTTTAAAAGCATTTTTGTTGTATTTTTGTCTTAGTTCCTGGATTTGAAATGCAATAATTTAGCCACTAGGAATTTATTTATTATAAAATAAATAATTCACTGTAGGGTAAAAGTATGGGAACACTGAGCATTGTTGGGAAAAATCGTGAGAACAATGGGGGAATCCCCTGGGAGTACGATAGAGAAATAACGGTTTTTATGTTCTAGAAGATTCGGTGGGTTTGAGTATTTATAGGACTACCGACCGTTGCTCTGGTCAGTTTAATTTTATCATTTGAGGATTAATAATGGTGAAATTCTGCTCGAGCGTACTTTGAAGTAATATTATTTAATTAGTGAAATTAATGTTTAAAAATCGCGTTTTAAGGACAGCCCTTGTCCATAAGTTTTTATTGTCGTTTTTAAATATTTTACGTATAGAATTAACTCGTATTTTGTAGGTAGGTAAAATCATTGATTTTATGGTAAGCAATTTATTATTATATTTGTTCAAAATTTTGTTTTGAAATTGTATGCTGGTCTGTGTTTTGATGGAGTGTCTGGGGGTGATTGGCAATTCTGGCCAGATTGTCATGATGCCTGGGATGGTTCCTGAAGTTTGTGCAAGAGAACTGCTCTGGTCTGACGATGTCTCTCTTTTGAAAAGATGACGTTTGTCTTGACGTTAGAGGTGGATTTTCTGTACAAGGTTTTAATGTCAAAATACCGAGCAGATTCAGTTAAAATCAAAACTTCGAGTAACTTTTGTTTGAATTAATTTTGTTTCTCATAAAGCTAGAAAATTGCTTATTATAAAAGTAGGTAGAGAAAGCTCAGCTTCGCGGTCTCGACAAAATCGACGATATTTTGTTCTAGAAGACAAGTTTTGAGCTCTTCGCGTCGCGAAAAGTGTTTTCTATTTGTGTTGTTTATTTTTAGTTTGTGCGGTTCGCGAATAGAAAAGTGTTTTGGTTTTTATTTTGTAATCAATTCAGGTGACGGAAATTTGGATCGCGATGATTCCGTTCGTAGCATCTCCAAATAAAGCCTGAATTTCGTGTCGCGTGTGTATAGTGAAAACCTAGTCAATTTTCTAGAAAATTGCCTGAAACATAAATTTTTCATATTTAATGTCAAAAATATCGTTTATTACATGTTGTTGTAAAAAGCGAAAGGAAATCATTAAAAATTTACCTAATGCTTGGTTAATTTATTTTTTGAAGAAATGAGATTTATTCAGGCTGTTTCTAGATAATGGCAAAAGTGAATTTCAGTGGTTTTCAGCAGCTGGGAAATTATTTATTTACCAATAAATAATTCGGGGTAAGTGTAGTATGTAAGATTAGGATATGATCGATTTTTGGACAAAATCTCTGTTCATTTTGTCTTTAAAATTTTATTGCTACGCAATAAATACAATTTTACAGTATGATATTAATCTTGGTACTGATTGTCCTGAAATCTGTTCATATAATACTAGGGAAATTTTTAGGGCTTATTTAAAGTTGTGTGTGTTATGTTTTATGCTTTGCGACTAATTTTTTCAGACTCTTTAAATTTCATAAATTAAAATTTGTGCTGGAGAAAATTTTAACTAGAGAGTGTTATTCCATGTCTAAATTATTTAAATAGTCATCATTAAACTGAAATAGTGCTATTTTGGAAGATCCATTTCTCAATAACTACAAATTTTAAAGTTTCATAATGAGAATTCCCGCTGTGCTATTTTACTTCTTAAAATCTATTTTTTTTGAAGCTTTGTATGAATTTGTTGTCGCTGTTTTATGCAAATAATATCTTTATATCTAGTATAAGCTAGAATAATTGCTAGTAATTTGAAATAATCAAATTTGAGAATAAGCGATAACCGTTCATACAAGACTTATTTTCTTAAAATGTGATTTATTTTGCTTTTATTATTGAAATATTTATGCAAATATAGTCACATATACCATACATTACTCATGCACATATAAAGTAATATATTTGGTGGGCATTAATGGATTCGAGTTTGGTTGTTCGACTTGGTTGAAGAAGTTCAGGAATTACATCTTGAATTTCAATTTTCTGAGTTGATTGGAGGATGGATTACTGTCGGACTCAATTTCATCGCTTTAAAAATTTATTTTCTTAAAAGTATGATTTATATTGCTTTTATTATTGTAATATTTATGCAAATATAGTCTCATACACCATACATTACTCATGCACACATAAAGTAATGTATTATGTAGACATTAATGGATTCAAGTTTGGTCGATCGACTTGGTCGAAGAAGTTCAGGAATTACATCTTGAATTTCATTTTTCTGAGTTGATTGGAGGGTGTAATACTGTTAAACTCATATGATTAGCTTTCTTTTATATAGTATGTACTATAATAATTATCAGAAAGTTGAAACAGCTAACTTTGAGTTTGATGGATTTCATCGCTTTAAATTCATATTTTCTTAAAAATATGATTTATATTGCTTTTATTATTGTAATATTTATGCAAATATAGTCTCATACACCATACATTACTCATGCACATATAAAGTAATATATTTTGTGGGCATTAATGGATTCGAGTTTGGTCGATCGACTTGGTCGAAGAAGTTCAGGAATTACATCTTGAATTTCATTTTTCTGAGTTGATTGGAGGGTGTAATACTGTTAGACTCATATGATTAGCTTTCTTTTATATAGTATTTACTATAATAATTATCAGAAAGTTGAAACGGCTAACTTTGAGTTTGACGGATTTCATCGCTTTAAATTCATATTTTTATAAAATATGATTTATTTTGCTTTTATTGTTATAATATTTGTGCAGATATTTTATTACACATATCACACTATTCATATACACTCCTAACAATACATATAGTGTAGACTTGAGTGGATTCAGTATTTGGTCATTCGACTGAAGCCGATGAAATCTCAAGTTGAGGTAATGAATTCTTGTGTAGTTTCTGTAATCAGGTACTATTGGACCTGCTGGTTGGCACTTAATTACAGAAATGAGGTAATGCTGAGCTGCCATAATTTATAATAATAATATTTAACTTATTGAAGTCTATCTGGGTCTATGGTCCAAATATGATTTTAATGCATCAGTTGTTTTATTTTAGGGTTCCTTGAATGGTTTCCTAGTTCAGTTACGATGTGTGCTTATCTCATCGCTAAGTAAATCTTTTGTGTTTATTTTAGTTATGTGGTACATAGTATCAGTTAATACTAGGGCCATTGAACGATAATCAACTTGATTGTTTGTCAAGGGTTTTGGTGTTCTCAACAATTTGATTAGTAAGAGTCTAATATTTATGAGATGTGGAGGTTTACCTAAAGGTATAACTGGGTTAGGTTGACCGACCACCAGAATACCTGTGTAAACTGACATAATCATATTCTATTCTAGGACTGTTACTAAACAAAGGACTAGGCCAAGATATTCTGTTGAATTTCTAGGCTTTAGAAACTGTTCAGTTATAGTTTTGCTTTGCGTTGCCTTTAATCAAGCCAAGTTCCTTGGGATCAAAGACAAACAAAGTAACTCATCCCCACCCCATGTCAATTTTATATTGAAACCATATTTGGATTAATATTTCTATGACTAATTTTATTAGTGATGGCTAAGCTCATAACAGCGGTATTGGTTTGAGCAAAAAGTGAATATTACTCATAGAGTATTATTTATCTCTGACAAAACCTTGTCTATTCTTATCCCTACCGTTCCTTTGAGAATGCCTGATTTATATTTGAAATATAATATAAATATTTATTTTGTTCAATAATGGTTTGAACAACATTTCCAGTTTGACTGTATGCTCTCTCATGTACTGCAATTGCTGTGTGTCATACCGATTAATTCTTCACATAAATACATCAACACTTACAACAGTGGTTTGAGTCAAATCACTTTAATTTATTTTATCATTCTCTGTTGAGCATTAGCTTGATGTATGTTGAGTCTTAGCCAGTAGTTAAATTCTTTGGATATCGAGAAATCTCGGTGGAGGAATTTAATGAATGCTTCGCAGTGACTGCATGCTTATGTTTAACCGAGAAGTTACACAATACAAATCTTATTCTGACTGACGGTTGAGTGCACTACGATTAAGTAGATTGTATTTTTGTCTTTCATCACTAACGATGAAATTGACCTGAAGATTACATTTTGAACAATCTTGGTAGCGCAGACTCCTTTCTGTTCAGATGAGATATCACTAAAACCTCGTCTGTTCGCAGCTGGTACACCAACACTTGTAGTTCTTGGATACGTTCTGTATAGTTCTATCTAAGGGCTACATAATTGTTATCTGTATGACTACATAGTGGCAGTAAGATGAGACAACATCTTTTGGATTGGAAGTATTTTCATCCAAACATATTTATTTGAGAAATCAGATTTTCTCATTCCATCTAACCTATTCCATTTTGTATTTGATGCATCATGGTTAATGCTAAAAAATAACTTTTTGTGCTTAATCGCACTGGCGTGGATTGGAGAGCCCTTGGGGTTTGGTGGAGGATAGGCTACCAAAATCAAAGACTGATTTGGTCTGGTCTTTGATGTTGGTTATAATTTTCCCTTTCCTACTATCTACACTAAACAATACTCATACAAAATTACTTGTTATACTATTTATTTATTATTTATATGTATATTTCTTTATAATTGTTAGTTATAAGATGTAAATTCTATGGGAGCGTTTCTGAAAACACTAATTTATTTCCTTTTAAACTTACCTTTAAAAGACTTTGGATTACTGAATTAATTTTACACAACGTAGAGGTCCTACCACTTAACGATCACTTTATGGCCATATATTTAATTAAGTTTATTTTATCTTTAATAGATAAAGCTTTAACTTGATTTCGATGACCAAGATTAGTTGGGTATATTTATCCCTTCTAATACACTCGGTGTCATGGTACGGATAACCCGTATGGTGCTTGTACACTCCTATTGCCTGAGACCTGGATTTATGTCCCCAATAGGTAGCTAGGTATATAGGTACTTAGTTACTTAGATAGATAGGGGGGGGGTCCTTTTACACTACGTCTGCGTTTTGTACGATTTCTAAATAAAGACTGGCAGAAGGTTTTGACGGCCGCGGGAATCACTTCATCGAGAATTGCCGTCGCGTTCGCCGCTGCAGGCGCCGCCGCGTACACCGCCGCCGCCGCGTGCGCCGCGACATTGCCATTCGCGGGCCCCGCCCCATTTTAAGCAAACGCGTGTGTCGCTTCCTTCCCACACTCATACAAAGCTATATTATTTTGTTTGAATTCAGTGTGAGCTGCGCTGCCGTCTCCGTAAACGAGACCTTAGTATTGACAAACATAAGAATTCAGAACGCAAAGATCTACCAACAGGGCAGCCTTTATTTTTCAGTGTACGCCTTCATTAAACGGGTCTTTCATAATATTAATAACTAAATGATTCAATTTATGTGCATACGGATCTAAAGTAGGTTTCTTTCGTGATCTTAAGTTGTAATAATATTTTAACACCCTCAATTTCATTTTCTGATTTTCAGGGATATCCAAATACTCTACCATTTGCCTGAGACGATCTTTAGGAGTTCTAGTTCGTATAATTCTTTTCAATTCATTGTAAAAATTATTTGTAGTGAGATAATTTTTAGTGAGAAATTGCATAATTTCATCTCTTTTCCTCTTTTGCTGTCTTTCGAGAAGTTTATTTTCCAATGACTTATTTCTTACTAGCCGTGAATGGTCGTTTAAAGGAACATGAATTGGTTTTTCATCGGTATGGAGTATATTCTTATTTGGTGTGAAAGAGTCCGAGAGTAATTGCTCCTGTGAATCTTCTAATTCGTTGAATCCGCGACTGGTGACGATTAACTGAAACATTTTTTTACAATTTTATAAAATTTTATGCTAAATAACATAAAAAACATCAACATAGATTAAGGGCGAGACAGCCCCTAAACTATGTTGCTCTGCGCGTTACGTATTTCCATTCAACTATCGCCGCGATAACATCGCCGTGTGTAGACAGACATGCAGAGAGTGTATATGTGTAGGATAATCGTAGGTATAACCTGAATCTTTACAAAAATGCTAGGTCGATTGTTAAGAACCGGATAATTGTACCTAATCTAAGATAAGTTTTCGCAATCGTCCGAGACATTTTTAGTATCTTTGTAAAAATCCCAGTATGTTTCGGACAATTGTAAACTTGGATGCTGGTTGGATAGTCTTAAGAGCCGATTTATAACATCTTCAATCTGATTGGTCAGAACATTTTGCTGATGGGTTTTGAGGTTATTTCGCAATTTCTCCGAATTAAATTCTTCAATTAAAGCTTTAACAAGATTTTGCACAAACATGTTGACGAGCGCTGTAGAACTTTCTTAGCTCTGTGTAGAAAAGTTATTTTTCGGTTATACTTAACCTCTAAATTGACTGCACTGATTGAGCCCAGCATTTGTATAATATCCAATTCACACAATATCACTCATCGTACATTAATGTCTCTTGATAGATTTGGGCACTCTTTATTTTTTTAAATGAAAAACGTAGAATTAGAACAAAACGCTGGAGATATATTTGACAATATCACAATAATAACAATGGACGCAGCAATGTTGCCGTTAGGCCCGGCGCCCATTATCGGCATCGGCAAGGAAAAGGATCAAGGAAAGCCTCAAGCATACCGAAGCGGTATTTTTGTTATTACGACCACATATCACGGAAATTTATACTTTATTGCCATTATGTTATACTATATTGCTATTTGCCACCTAAAATCCTTTTCCTTGCCGATGCCGATAATAGGCGCCGGGCCACAGCATCCGTCAGTCCATAACGTTAACGTCAGCCAATCAGCGTGCGCAAAGTGATGGTCATTGGCGATTTACCTAAGATACGCTGAATTTAAAAAAAAATCCTAAACATCATTTGGACGATTGCAAAAATCTGTCTTAGATTCTAATTATCCGGTATTTTACAATCATACTAGGATTTTTGTAAAAATCCTATTTGTATAATTATCCTACGACATATAGAAATACGATAACATCGAAGGCGATTCTCTTGCTCGTCGAGACAACCCTTTAGAGCTTACACATGCACTGCAAGCATTTGCACGTCAAAAAACCAGCAATCTACAGGTGTTTGATAATAGTTTTATAAAGCCGAATATGCAGCCTGTTTCATACATTTTGATATTTTCTTTATTAATTTTTGTATGAAAAAGCTGATTTTTTTCGCGATTTCAGAGTTGGTCCCATAGTAAAAGTTGTCCAGTTTGATGGTCTCTATCTACCATATTCGGCTTTATAAGGCTATTTCCAAACACCATGCAAACACCCTGTTTATCGCCGCGCCGTGTACCCGCCTGCCGTGCGCTGTTGGTCGCTCGCAAGTGCATATGCGCGAACTTCGAACTTATTCCCACTCCGTCGAAAGAGCGTAAAGATGTTTGCCTGAATCTGTACCTCTCTTGTTCTATACGTCGCCCCAGAATATATAATAGTACTAGTCGCGTCGCCTTTGCTCAATAGAATGGAATAGAGTAGAGGCAATAGAGCGTTCAAAATTGCCGAAGGGTTTTTAAATAAAGGTTAACTCCTTAACTGGTATGAATTATGTAGGTACGCACGCGGTGGTAGGTACCTCTTAATGCCACTTAGCAAACGAAAAACTTTGGACAGTTTACTAAGTCGCCAACGTAAGCACAAGTAATTTTGGACTTAAGGGCAAGCGCTCTCCCTGACCCTTAAGTATTGTTTACACGAGGCCATTGCGGGTTGCCAGTCACAACGATGACTTGGTATTGGCCTTGTTTAAACAGCTTTTCATGCCAAAGCCAGCAACGCTGGCGAGAATAGAGCGCCCGTCTTATTTTTCAAATCAGTGAGACTGGCAGCCAGTCAGCGATGGCTTCGTGTAAACAATGCTTTACTTGTCGTATTTTAGTAAACAGTTTTTGACAGTTGTCATACATCTTTGAAACTTTAATTGCTATTTAATAAAAAATATGCTGTCCTATTATATTAAAGAGTCGTTAATTTATAATCTACTTATTTCTTAACAAGATTTATTTCTAACAGCTCCGTGTGTCAGGGACGTATTTACCCTAGGGTCCAAGGGGGCCATGGCCCAGGTTGCCAGGCTGCTAGGGGCGGCATGAGACGCCCCTCACAGTCGACCGCGTCAGCCGCCCCTCGGGCTAAGCTTTAGGGCGCCTTTCATAATTAGTTATACCAATCATTTATTGACGATCTGCAGCGCAGAATGTTCATTTTCCGTTCATGATGTTACATGATTAGTGAGATCAGTAGATAAACCTAACTAAAAATGTCGCTGCGAGGCTTTTTTTTATTACTTATAGTCAGGCAAAATATCAAGATTAGTTGATGGAACTGTCAAAAATCGCGCTGCGAGGCATGTGCGAGGCTGATTTATTTTTACTAAAAATTGACAAAATTACAAGTTTATTGAATGAAACTGACTAAAAATCAAACATTCCTCTTCCTCCCGTAAGTAGATGGTAGATAACCCTAGGGGCGGCATACCTTATTGACCCAGGGCGCCGAATCTTAAAATACGTCCCTGCCGTGCGTATATTTAGAACTGAACTAAAAAACTTTTTTAAACAGTAAACGTTTAAAACGAATCTCAATAAATTACTTACAACAACAAAAATAAATAACGCCCTTCCAATCATTTCAAAACATGCCACAATATCGCATATTGATTAAACAATACTACCTATCTATATAATTGAATGCTACGGTGTTCGATCATGTTAAAACATAATCATAGAATGCATGGAAAGTTAAAAAAAGTATACTTTTATTGTGTCCAATTTAAGTGCCAATCATAATGTTTGTACAGACTGCCTTGTTTTCAACCAAATCATGTTCAGATTGGAATATTTTTAAAAACATTTTTATTTTATTTTAAAGCTCAGACCAAATAAAAAAGGGAAGACGGAGTCTTCTGAACGAAGCAGTGAAGCCGATAAAACTACGCTATGGTGTGTACATACACAGTTACACGCACACACATGTAACGAAACTACGCTGTTTCTTAACAGCCAGCGTGCGAAGCGGACGTATTAATAAATTATACATTTCATCAAAGAAAATGCCGAATTGTGTAGTGAAAGGGTGCAAAAACGAATCATCAATACATAAAAAGAAGGATGGAATCACATTTCACACGTAAGTAAAATTGGAAACTAATATTTTCACTAATTCAAAATAAACATTAAGGTATTACTTGAAACACAAAACCTCAACAAGTGTTGCCATGCCAGACGTTATAGTTTAAACCTATTATTGGGTAACATGGAATGTAACATAACGTTATTTGTTTCTTGTTAAAAATAGCGCGTTAATTATTTCTGTTTCTGGACGTTTTTACCCACATCACGGACGGAACGGAACGGCACTCTGATTATCTATAAAGAAACTATTTAGCGACCGGTTGCATTTGACATACATTACCACTTTTCTTTGGTATGTTTTTTTTTAACCCAAAAAGAAGTAGCAATGGATCACGATCATCTGTGAACTGCAATCAGTCGCTAGGTGGTTTTTAATTAGATAATCAGCCCGCGGAGGCGGTATATGCGATTGGGGTTAGGCGACGGCTACACGCGTGGTAAATACTGTGATCCATCAGTATTTAATCAGGGGCCTATTTCATAAAAAATAGTAAATTTACTACAACAATTTACCATTGTTGTTATTAGGGTAGAATTATTTCTTAATAATGATAAAACATAATTCTACCCCAATAAACTACTACAATGGTATATTACTGTACTTTTTCATTCTTTTTTTTATTTTATTTTTTATTTATTTAATACATTTTTAGTTATTAGAATAGAATTATTTCTTAATAATGATAAAACATAATGAGCGGTTTTCAAAAGGCAGTTTAAAAAACAAAAGTAGTAGGTACCCAAAAGACGGCTAGATGTCGTTGTTCAACTAAGTACGTAACTTTTTAAGAAAAAAGCAAAGGATTTTGTCAATTTGACAGTTAATCTTGTTCTTCTTATTTTTGCTTGGCAATCTACTCCTCTTAAGCGCGTCTACCGCCTAACTCTATCGCTTTGACTCTGGCTTTGGTTTATGACGTCAGTGCACTCTCCGTCCTTGTCATCGTGTTCTGATATGACAAGGACGGGGAGAGCATACCTGTGGCTTTGGCTATCGCTTTGAGTTAGGCGGTAGGGCCCCTGGGAGTAAAATTAAAAAAAACCTCCCTAATTGAATAGCGCCATCTATCAACATAAAAATAAACTAAAATTATTAGCCTCTGTTACCCATAGTACAGGCTTCGCCTAGCTAGTAATTCAGATTACCGTGTGTGTGAAATAGTACATTTTTGTAAATGTTAAATGTTTATTTATTTATTTGTTCTGGTAGGTAAGTAAGTATATTTTTTTGTAAGGGTATAAAAATTTAATGATTAGGCTCTGTACTGAATATTGTAAGGACTAATTAATTGTATAACTTCTTAACGTTTTACGTTCCTTTTTAGATTTCCAAATCGAGATGAAAATATAAAAGAGATGTAGATTGCGGTCATTCGTGAAAGTCGGAATGATCCTTTCTGGCATCCATCTTCCCACAGCGTAGTTTGTTCAACTCATTTTGAGAGCGACGATTTGTACTACATAATAAAAGGGTTACGTCGTATAAAAAAACGCATATCCAAAGGTTTCAAACTTTGTTTATAAAAAAATTATTTAGTCATATGATATTTAATATTACAATAAATCTATGAATCTGACTTGTTTTGTTTTGTTGAAAATTTGTTGATTGTTTTACTGAAAATGTTCTAGTTGATTGTTAGGTACAAAAAAGAAAAATAAATATATTAAAGCTAATTTATAAGATTTGTTTTCTATAATGTGAATAATCCAAAAGAGCCTGACATTTTCTATGTCCGGCCGGAATGCTGACACAAAAAGCCTAACATGTCATGACAAACATCTCGCTTTAAATACCTACACGAAACTTTAGTTATTCTGTTAGTTTTATTTTTACATTTTTCCCATTTCCTTGCTACTTCCGCCACTACTTTTAAAGCGGGCTACTGAAGGTGCAAACAAATTATCGGACGCGGCTTACTGCCGCGGCTGATCTGAGGTGTGCAAACTATCGGATGTAGTAGGTCGCGGACGTATCCGATAGTTTGCACACCTCAGATCAGCCGCGGCAGTAAGCCGCGTCCGATAATTTGTTTGCACCTTCACAGCCCTGCCCTGGCTTTGAGAAGCTCACCTTATCTATCTATCATTAGGTGAATGACGGCTACACGCGTGGTGAATACTGTGATCCATCAGTATTATTTTATCAGGCGTCTATTTCATAAAAGAATGAAAAAGTATAGTAATTTACCATAGTACTAGTTTATTGGGGTAAAATTATGTTTTATAATTAATAAGAAACATAATTCTAATCTGTAATAATTCTAAACTAATCTTTTATGAAATAGGCCTTGATTAAATACTGATGGATCACAGTACCAGGCGTGTAGCGTGATATAGCGTTTTGATTCTAATATGTGATATAACGTTATTATTTCATAACGCGTTATTCTTATTACATTGGGGTAATATGAATACTATGGCAACACCGACTCACACACTAATGCATAAAAAAACTGGCTTCAGTGCATTGCTTGGAAGACTCCGTCTTTCCTTTTTTATTTGGTCTGAGTTTTAAAGTAGGTACCTACCTACTTACTTATTTAGTAGTATATTTTAAAACCAGGCTGCTTACCTAATGCTGAGGTCGATGTTGGCAGGGTTAGGACTACCGGACAATGTTTCACTCGCCGATCCTACCTTTTACAACCCCTCAAAGTTATTAAGTACTTTTGAATCGTCTATATTTTCCTACCACCCGTTCCAGACTTTTTTAGCTGACAAGAAGAACGGGTGCAAGAAAATTATCAGCTGTAACCATCAAGATAAATATACTAGAGTAGTACTTACCGCGCCACGTTGAGGCCACTTCGGATATGTCAGCTGACATAATATGTGAAGGTTATGTCAGGCCAGTGCTCAGTGGGAGGCCAACAGGGAAACAGCTCTTCAAAATGGTCAAAATGCGTAGTGAACGAGTGCGCTTCGAGGTCGAAAAAACATATCACATCAAAGAGAATTACTTTTTATGCGATAATTTATTGTTTTTGTATTACCTACTATTAACGTTAAAAACGCAAAAAATTAATAAATTATTATCGTACCACAATTTAGGTTCAGTGCTTCCACTAAAAAAATTGTTTTGGTTTTCCCATTTTTAGGGAGAATTTCTGATTAATGGATAGGTACTCCGTTACCTCTGATCTTACATACACCTCTGTAATATTATAAAAAAATTTTTTGGTAAAATTATAATTTCTTTTCTAATCACATTTTTGCTATTTTTACAATAACCCATAAATCATAAAAGGCAGACCGGCAGGCTTACCGCCTAACTCTCTCGCTTTGACTCTGGCTTTGGTTTATGACGTCAGTGCACTGTCCGTCCTTGTCATCGTGTTATGATATGACAAGGATGGATAGAGTATAGCTATCGCTTTGAGTTAGGCGGTAGGGCCCCCGGCATTTTAAACCAGAATTAAAAATTCATACTGAAAGCAAAGGAATCGTAGTTTATGCTGCCAGGTTAAACAAAAATAGTAATATTTCTTTTCTTTGGAGAATTATAATGCGGATAACGGAAGGGTTTTGCCGACTCAGGGTACAACTCGGTTTTTGGTACTATTTTGACAAGAAAATAACAATGCAATGATAAAAAAATTAAAAATCCCAGACGGTGGCCGACTTTTTTGTTTGTGGGCCGATTTCGATGAAACTCGGATTGTGGTACTATTTTACCAAGAAAACAGCAACGCTATTATAAAAATATAAAAAAATCCAAGATGGCAGCCAATTTTTTTGTTTTGGGCCAATACCGATGGAACTCGGTTTTTGGTACTATTTTGACAAGAAAACAGCAATGCTATATTAAAGATATAAAAAAACCAAGATGGCGGCCAAATTTTTTGTTTGTGGGCCGATTTCGATGAAACTTGGTTTTTGGTACTATTTTGACACGAAAACAACAGCGCAATGTTGAAAGTATAAAAAAATTCAAGATGGCGGCCAACTTTTTTTGTTTATGTACCGATTTCGATGAAACTTGGTATTTGGTACTATTATGACACCAAAATAACAGCGCATGTTGAAAATTAAAAAAAATTAAAGATGCCAGCCAACTTTTTTCTTTGAGGGCAGATTTAGATAAAACTCGGTTTTTGGTAGTATTTTGACACGAAAATAACAACGCAATGTTTGAAAATATAAAAAATCCAAGATGGCAGCCAATTTTTTTTTTGTAGGCCGACTTCGATGAAACTAGCTTTTTGGTACTATTTTGACAAGAAAATAACAATGCAACGATAAAAAATTTAAAAATCCAAGATAGCGGCCAATTTTTTTGTTTGTGGGCTGATTTCGATGAACCTTGGTTTTTGGTACTATTATGATACCACAATAACAACGCAATGTTGAAAATATATAAAAAAAGATGGCGGCCAACTTTTTTGTTTGCGGACCGATTTAGATAAAACTCGGTTTTTAATACTATTTTGACACGAAAATAACAACGCAATGTTGAAAGTATTAAAAAATCCAAGATGGCAGCCAACTTTTTTGTTTGTGGGCCGATTTCGATGAAACTCGGTTTGTGGTACTATTTTAACAAGAAAACGGCAACGCTTTATAAAAATATAAAAAAATCCAAGATGGCGGCCAACTTTTTTGTTTGTGGGCCGATTTCAATGAAACTCGGTTTTTGGTACTAGTTTAACAAGAAAACAGCCACGCAATGTAAAAAATCACAAAAATACAAAATGGCTATTAATTTGTTATTTGTTTTTTATTTATCTACTATTTATCAACCAAGTCATACCGAAATCAACCCAAGATCAATGTTGGCCATCTTCTTGTCTTTTTGTAATTTTTAACATTGCATTGCCGCTTTCTTTTAGATGTAGTACTTGAAACCGGGTTTCATTTAAATTGGCCTACAAATAACAAAGTTAGCCGCCATCTTGGATTTTTATATTTTCAACATTGCGTTGTTATTTTCGTGTCAAAGTAGTACCAAAAACCGAGTTTCATCGAAATTGGCCCACAAACCAAAAAGTTGGCCGCCATCTTGGATTTTTTTATTTTTAACATTGCGTTGCTGTTTTCTTGTTAAAATAGTACCAAAAACCGAGTTTCATCGAAGTCGGCCCACAAACAAATAAGTTGGCCGCCATATTTTTTATTTTTAGCATTGCGTTGCTGTTTTCTTGTTAAAATAGTGCCGAAAACCGAGTTTCATCGAAATCGGCCAAAAAACAAAAACGTGGGGCGCATGCTAAAGACAATATGGATGATAAATTTTACAAAATGCGCCCCACGTTTTTAGGTTTAAAATTTCTGTAGGTACCTATAGGGTTATACAAGGTGTTTGGTAAAAGCCTTATAAAGCCGAATATGGTAGATAGGGACCATCAAATTGAACAACTTTTACTATGGGACCAACTCCGAAATCGCGAAAAAAAAATCAGCTGTTCCATACATTTTGATATTTTCGTTATTATTTTTTGTATGAAACAGCTGATTTTTTTTTCGCGATTTCAGAGTTGGTCCCATAGTAAAAGTTGTTCAGTTTGATGGTCCCTATCAACCATATTCGGCTTTATAAGGCTTTTACCAAACACCTTGTATAAATACGCCGTCATTTTGTAGTCATTTTAATTAACTTCAGGGAGTGCTCTACTAATGAAAATAATCATTTTTGCCAAAGAAACATGGGTCGACAAACGACAAAAATTTTGGACTTTCCCATACAAATACAATGTTTTAGCTGTCTGGTTAGTATGGGAGGACCAAAATTTTTTGTCGTTTTTTGACCCATGTTTCTTGGGCAAAAATGTTTAGTTCCATTGGTACAACACACCTTTGAGTTAATTAAAACGACAACAAAATGACGGTGTATTTACAGAAAATTTTATTTGATACTTTTTAGTTTGTTTTTACTAGTCCGTTTTAATGTTTTAGTCCGATTTTTTTGTAATAATTTAGTCCGTTTTAACAACGTGTTTTTAAAAAAGTTTTATTTCTTTCTTGTTCTCCTCGGGTAATTCGCCACGCCTTTGACCATCGGTTGCTTGGTAATGGTCTGGCTCATAATGTTGGTCCTTGGAGAATGCTCCGTGGGGTCAGATGGTGGGGTTCCCAGTTTAGCTTTAGGACTCTGGGTCTTTCCCGGCCTACCTACTGGGGTGTGCACAAAAGCCATGCTTGTCTCTGTCAGAGGTATGCGTCAGCGTCAGTGATAAAAATAAAGTAAAAAATATAAAGAGTTTGTATAAGTTGTATATAGATCGGTAAACGTGTGTATATGTTACCTTTAGAGCATGGAATCCGTTAATCTGCAGATTAACTAGTGAATCTGCAGATTAACTAGTGAATCTGCAGATTAACTGGTCGAGTCAGTTAAAGTGCGGATTTTTTCTTAAAATAGACGATTTCCGCACTTTAACTAGTTAATCTGCAGATTAACGGATGTTACACCATTAAAGTGCTGAATACAGTGAGTGAAATAGTCAAGGCTTCAGGAAATTGAAGTAAAAGACCTACATTGAAAGTTTATTTTACAAAAACTTTGTTTCTGGTGCTTCGCCGCAAACGAAGTTTTGTGTCTGTCTACCCCCTTTTAGGTATGTTATTACTTTTTTCTTTAATAATAAAACCAGTTTCCGTACTTTAACTGATCCTTGGACGTTAATCTGCAGATTAACTAGTTAAAGTGCGGAAATCGTCTATTTTAAGATAAAGTCCGCACTTTAACTGACTTAACCAGTTAATAATCTGCAATTTATTAATCTGCAGATTAACGGATTTCCGCACTTTAACGGTGACATATAATATGTCGATTTAAAAATATTACGCGTCAGCGGCCTGCGCAGTCAGTACCTAATACTAAAAAGTATTTAAAGTCCTAAAAATATGACCGAGGTACCTAAAAATAGAATGCACAGAGGTCTAAACAACACAAAAAGAAACTTAAAATTAGCACTTAAAACGAAGGCACAATGGCTGGGGGAAGTATCAACCTCTAATTTCAAAAAATCGTATCTCCTAAAGTTACCAACAGATTTTAAACATTTAAATTTTTTATGAAAGGCTTTGTTAAATTCTACACAGTAAAAATATATAAAAAAACGACTACTAAAATTTAAAAATAAATATTTTTTTAAATTTTACCTATTTTGAAAATTAAATAACTTGGCTGCTATCTATCCGATTTCGCTGGCTGAAGTGTCGGATGGCTCGGTGTGCCGCGTTCTTCCTGATGATATTCTCTTCACCACCCGGCCGCCCCGGGAAGACCGACCACGTGGTGAGAGGTTAGGTAGAAAAAAGCCAATTTCTTAGCAAGTATTGCCGGGAAAAATCGGCAGATAGCACCGCTGTATAGGAGCTGAGATCCCACGCGTCTTAACAGTTGGGGACGCAGTGGGCGAAAAACTGGTAGATTTTTACACTATTTCACCAAAACTTTCACTTTTTTCTTAATATTTCCTTCAATTATGATCAGATTTTTGATACATTTTCACCAATGGATGCGCCGCGTCAGCGCTCAAAAAACTCACAACTTGGATTTTTTAAAGGGATGTATTTAATAGCACTTTAAATTTGATGAAAACAGCTATAAACTTGTATATCAGCACTTTAAAATAATAATAGACCTATAATTTAATATTATCACTACAAAAATAATGGTTTGCACTTTAAAATAATAATAGATCTATAATTTAATATTATCACTACAAAAATAATGCTTGCATTTTAACTGTGTCGCAACCATTTGAACCATTGGTTCCAACTCCGAAACCATTTAGATTCTGTCCAACCATGTCAGACTGACTGTTAAAATGAGATGGAAAGATGAAAACAACTTGTGGCATAATGCATATACGCCATCAGGTCGGTTCTGGCGTTGTTGGTCACAATGGAACCTAACGTAACTATTATCTAATCTGTGACCTAACCTCCTCCTGGGCACAGATTAGATAATATCCTGGGCTCCTCTCTCGCTGCGCCCGCTCGTCGTCGCACCTAGAAGTCTGTTTACCAGTGCTAAAGTTATAAAATTAATTTGTAAGGTGCAAAGTATTAATTTTAAAGCTAATCAATTAAATTGTATAGTGCAAAGTATTAATTTTAAAGCTTAGCATATTTATAGTGGAAACCATTATTTTTATAGTTCATTCAATAAATTTTGAAGCTAAACATTTTAAAGTGTGTTACATTATTTTTAAAGTGCATTTATATATTCCCCTTTTTTAAATGCGGTGCTTTTGATGCGTATACCTTGGCAGTCGGGGCCAGAATAATACGCTTCGTATTAAATTGACGAAGGTCGCTCGTCAAAGACTTAGATATTTGCCAGCTGTCGATAACGACGAGCATCCGCTGAGTTCGGATGCCACATTTCCCGTCTCTGATCTATGAGTAGAAGTGTGTGGTCGGAGAGTTTCTTTAACTTGGAACGGCGGAGAACTTTGACCATACCGTACGGACAGTATCCATTGCCATGTTGTTTAGATCATCCACATCTATGCTGTTCTCAAAGAATTCGAAACAGTTTTGGAGCTCGAATTGAAAGCTCGGGGTTTTGAATGTGGGCCAGTAATGGTCGGAGCGTAGACTTTATCAGTCGAGATCTCTCTAGCCTTACGTCGATATTCAATGTGCCATGTACCAATCGGTGACCGCTCCCCGTCTTGTTGATCGTGATATCATTTTGCTTTTTCGTTGACATGATAAAATCTATCTCATTTTTTACTGTAACATCTGGAATGATCAATGTCCACTTTCGGCTTTCCAGCTTTCTGAAGAAGGTGTTCATCATAAAAAGGTTCTACCTCTCCATAAAGTTGGCCAGCGTCTGGCCTCTAGCATTCCGTTGCCCAATCCAAATGACCCCACTCTCAACTCACTAATGCAACGTTTCCCCAACTTTGCATTAAAGTCGCCCATCACAACGGTGTAGCGGGTTTTGTAGCAATGCGTGGCTTTGGAGATCTCCTTATATATAGCCTCCAATTTGTGGATAGCCTCCACCTCCACCACTCTTGTTGCGTCGAAGTCGAGGCGTAGACCTGTACAACATTCGACGAATACCGTTCTGAGTATCAGGTACGCTACCCTGGTCGACACAGTTCCAATGGTGACCACGTTGTTAACATGGAACTTGAGGACGATGAATCCAACACCACCTAGGGCACCTAGCGACTGTTGGAAGCCCTCCTGGTAGTATAGCAAGTAACCGAAATTGTGGGTTATCAATTCCTCTCCCTCTCTTTGGACTTCAGATAACCCATTATGTTCCATGAAATAAAAGACTTTTTAACGGATACTAGCGCGGTTTTATTGAAAGTACTTTGGTAATTAGTTGGTATTTGGTTTGATTTTTGATTTTTCCGACGTTTCGGCACCTTTGCAGCTGCCGTGGTCACGGGGGACTGAAGCTACTCGTGAGCCTACCCTCAAGCGATGAATTTTTTAAGACGTTCAGAAATTAATATTTTACAATTTTATTTATCTTTTTAATTGGTTTAAGTTGATTTTGTGATTTAATTAATGCTAAAGAGAGAGAATCTACTGAAACTACCACCATTTCACAAAATTGGGAGGCCCCTCCAAGAAAGAAATGGCGAAATAAAACTTGGAGAGGAAAGCCGACCTCCGTCTTTTATATTTATTAATTTATTTGCAAAAGGAACTAACCATATCATTAGATCAACTTAAACCAATTAAAAAGATAAATAAAATTGTAAAATATTAATTTCTGAACGTCTTAAAAAATTCATCGCTTGAGGGTAGGCTCACGAGTAGCTTCAGTCCCCCGTGACCACGGCAGCTGCAAAGGTGCCGAAACGTCGGAAAAATCAAAAATCAAACCAAATACCAACTAATTACCAAAGTACTTTCAATAAAACCGCGCTAGTATCCGTTAAAAAGTCTTTTATTTCATGTCTAGTGAGCGCGTAAGCTTGAGAAGTGAATAAACCATTATGTTCCAATGAAATTTGCTAATAACTTCTTCCAACTTGGTTTACTTTGCGTCAGTTCTCAGTGCGCACTACTTGGTTAACTTCAGGTCAGTTCTCAGTATGCAGGTGTTATAATTTTCCATTGCTATAAGAGCTTGTAGGGATTCTTATCATCTTATCATCTTAGGGGGTTTGCCATAATTGCCACGTTTGGCGATTGCAGTAGTACACTTGTACTATTATTTATTCTATGGTAGTACCAAGTTTTTAGGAGACGCTGCTGCCCGTCTCCTGATGCCTGTACTCCCTTAGTCGCCTTTTACTACACCCACGTGACAACAAGGGGTAGTGCTATTTTAGGCCGGCACATACACAACTCACTGACACTCTACTAGCACTCACTGGTACTTAATATTTACATTAACAACCAAACAGACAGATAGTTACTAATAACGCTTCCTAAATATTCGTTTAGTATGAATATTAGTACGGATTTCCAATTTTGGTGGAGTTGATCAATTTTGGTGTCAGATTTTCAAATTTTGGTGGCGTATGACAATTTTGGTGGGTGACCAATTTCGGTGTTTCAAATATTTCAGAAATTATTATAATTCTTTTAATGTCACTGACATTTTATGTAACTGTAAATAATACTCTTGCTTATGACTAAACAAATTTGGGCGTAAAGCTAAAAACAAAAATTATGACCAAAATTAGACAAAAATCATGGTTGTTGAGATTCACCAACTAGTATGTTACGTTTTAAACTATGATTTTAATCTAAAAAGTGAGAGCTGTTCAGTTGATTGCAATAAAAATAACTATCTTGCTCCGAGAAATTCATTGGCCGTGCTTGATATTTTTCTTAGAAATCAATTAAAAATCTCATTTTACGTAGGTACCTACATAACTTTGACAAATTGAATGACTTGCTAAACTTTGTTTAGAAATGTTGAGAACGTGTCGTTTAGTGTTCGTATGTTGGTTTTCATTGGTTACTTTTATCAATGCAGGCAAGTTATTTTTAACCGACTTCAAAAATTTGAAAAGGAGGAGGTTATCAATAAAATTCGTCGCGTATATTTTATTTTTATATGTATGTATTTAACACCGATTACTTGAAGACTGATGAACCGATCGAAATGATTGAAACGTTATAACATGAGGTTTGTTCCCAAGTTGGTCCCGTCTTTTGAAATTTTGAAATCGGTTCAGTAGTTTCCAAGTAATCTTGAAAATACCGTCATTTTCGTTACCATTTTATACGAATTCAGACGGATTTTAACCCATTATTTTTTGTTTATGAACCGATTTAAATGATTCTTTTTTTGTTTGAAAGAAGACACCTTAAGGATGATACCATATTAATTTCATTGGTATTGGACTTTAGATTTTGAAGATACACGAGGGAACTCCTCAAAATTAAATAGGAAATGTACAGTGATTGAAATATTGTCAGGTTTATGACAATCAAAAACAAGTTAAGTACCTATCTATTGACAAGGACGTTCTGGACTAGAGTTAAACTGCGAAGGCCCAACGGAACTCCTGTGCAAATTGAGTTACTCGGGGTATACCATTGAAAAATGTGAAACATTATAACGTTTTATTTTATAAAATCATCGCTTACATACCTATTACCCACCACAAAAAAAAATTAAAATAAAAAAGGTTTTAAAAAAAAGCACAACCTCCTTCAAAAACCTTAAAAAACAGCTCTATAAAAAGCAAGAAATAATATTCAAATCGATTAATTAAAACACGTCTAATGAAGTCGGGTGGAGCCGGAAGTAATTTTTTTAATTATAATTGTATTGTTTATATTTTGAAAGCCCCACCCGACTTCAATAGACGTGTTTTAATTAATCGATTTGTGTTGACAGCTGTTTTTTAAGGTTTTTGAAGGAGGTTGTGCTTTTTTAAAAAGCTTTTTTATTTTAGAAAAATACTTTATATAATTTAATTCAGGGCTATATTTCTGTTTATAATATAAAATAATAATAAAAAATATTGCTTGTGGAAGCAAAATTAAAAGAGATTTGCGAACAATCAGTAAAGGTAATTTAACGTTACTCCTATTTGTGGGCATAAACATTGTTATATGCAATACCTACTAAAATAGTCATGCATAGGCTATATGCTATTTTAGATTTTGTAATTAAGTATACAAAAAGTTCTGAAAATGAACTTTCTATTTTTAGTACAGTGTTCAGGTAGGTTTGTTCGGGTAGGGTATGCATTACAATGTCGAAGTAGAAAAGACCGAATTTTACAAGACCTGTGGACGAAAGATCGAAAATTAATTAGCCGAATAGTTGTATGGCCGAACGTTTAAAATCCCGAAAGGACATTTTACCTAAAAGACTAAATCCCGAAGCTTAAAAAACCGACAGTTAATATACCAACATTCTGTACCCCGAACTACTTGATACCGAATTAACGAATTAGTCAAAAACAACAAGCTATCGTAATTATAAAAGGCTTTGGATTTTGCCTGAAATGCTTTATAGAAAATTTAGCTGCTGGAATGCTGGAACTTAGAACCGGTCACGAGATAGGTGCGAGGAGCGTAGCGACGAGCATGTTAGGTTGACATGAACCCAGCGTGCGAGCCGAGCGAGCGAAGCGAGCGTACCGCGGCAGCGGCCGGCGAAGCGCCAGAAAAAAAACTATTTCTAACTCGATTGGTGGATTTTGTCAAAATAATGACCATTTTACAAGCATTTTTGGGTAAAACAAATTAACCACAACGCCTACTTTTATAAATGTACTCGTATGTGTTTGTGTAGGTAGAGTAAGTTATAAGTATCGACATTTTAACTTTCGGGGTTTCGAATTTCGGTCATTTGATAATCGATCTTTCAAGTTTCGGTCTATCGGATATCGACATTTAGGATGTTCGGTATTTTGAAAATCGGCGTTTTATGCGTCGATATTTGGGTAGTATGTATTATGAATTTTTGACTCGGGTATGCATTACAATGCCGAAGTAAAAAAAGACTGAATTTTTTAAGACCTGTGGACGAAAGACCGAAAATTAAAAGGCCGAATGGTTGTTTGGCCGAACGTTTAAAATGCCGAAAGGACACTTTACCTAAAAACCTAAATCCCGAAGCTTGAAAAACCAAGGGTTAATATACCAACGTTCTGTACCCCGAACTACTAAATACCGAATTAACGAATTAGTCAAAAACAACAAGCTATCATTATTAAAAAAGTCTTTGATTTTTGCCTAAAATGCTTTATAGTAAATTTAGCTGCCGGAAATGAGTCTAAACTAGTATACTGGGACTTAGAAACCGTAGACCGTAGGTCACGAGATAGGTGCGAGGAGCGTAGCGACGAGCATGTTAGGTTGACATGAACCCAGCGAGCGAGCCGAGCGAGCGAAGCGAGCGTGCCGCGGCAGCGGCCGGCAAAGCGCCAGAAAAAATCTATTTCAAACTCGATCGGTGGATTTTGTCAAAATAATGACCATTTTACAAGCATTTTTGGGTAAAACAAATTAACTGCAATGCCTACTTTCATAAATAAATGTGTTTGTGTAGGTAGAGTATGTTATAAGTATCGAAATTTTCACTTTCGTGGTTTTAAACTTTCGGGATTAGGAACTTTCGTGATTTCGAACTTTCGGTCATTTGATAATCGATCTTTCAAGTTTCGGTCTATCGCCTATCGACATTTAGGATGTTCGGTATTATGAAAATATGTGTTTTATGCGTTGATATTTCGGTCGAATGTATTATGAATTTTCGGCATTGTAATGCATACCCGTTTTTTCTACACTATATATACCTGGAAATAATTCGAGGAGTTTTGATCTCTTGTGCGTCAGGTAGCCCTGAGTCATACATTAAATTTGCTCGAAAACTGTGTGAAAGTTAAAAAAACGAAAAAGTGATCGAGCCCTTGAATTTTTTATAATACTTATCTGAACTTTAAAAAAAAGTCTAAAAAGAAAAATAAATTTTAAGGCAGGACACACACGCTAGGTTATTATGCATGACGGTTTTGACCATAGGCATAACCGAGTGGCAAGGTTCCATGAAGAGGGATGAATAACTATACAGTTTTGTAGCATACACGCTAGGTTATGCATGACGGTTTTGACCACGGGCATAACCGAGCCGCGAGCGGCTTGCATGAGCGGCTTGCATGAAAAGGCATGCAGTATTATCCCATACACCACGATAGGATATGCATGACGGTTTTGACCTTACAGGCATAACCATCATGCATAACCTAGCGTGTATGGCGGGCTTAGAAAGCATAGGCAACCATTTTGCAACAATTTATTATACCCACTACAACATTTTGATACAATCTTTATGTAGTTAAAGAGTGACAACACTTTCATTATGTTGATTGTGTTGTCGCTTTAATTATAGAGTGTATCAAAATGTTGTGTAATTAATTGTCGCAAATATAGTCCCCGTTGCTCTCCTAACATTTATTTTTATTTGTGAGTCATTCCGGATATTATAAAAAATACAAGGACTAGAACATAATATCGATTTTTTTAAAACTTCCACACAGGGTTTCCAGATGAATACGAACCTGGTGATGACTTCAGTAAGTGCAAATTAATACACTATTTTTTGTCCACACAATTTTTTATTTTTTTTGTGAAAAAATATATAATTTTTCATATATATGACTTTATTCATAAATGACACAAAAGTGATTGTGGCAAATCAATGATGATTGATGACTGATTAAGTCAAAGTCAAAATGTCTTTATTCAAATAAACTCTGAACTCCAGGCCGTTCTCTGTCTGCGCAGGCTCTCAAATAGGTACCGGGAAATTATTTCCCACTTAGTTCGAATTTACATGATCAGTTTTCTATTAATTTTACTGACTGTTGGCGCGTTCTGACTGCCTGTCTTCGGCGTGGCGGCGGCGGGCGCTATAAAGTTACAAACGTTACAAAGAACTCGGAACGCAGAACGCTAAACTCTTTCTTTTTCTTGCCTGTCATATTTTTTCCACAGAGATTGATTTAGATGATTACTTTGGAACTTCCGTACTTCGCATAGAAAATAAATTGGAATTGTGTATGAGAAACGTACCTCCATCTATATGCAATCTGCAATGTTTTGAAAATCACATATGCGTTGACGGGCAATGTAAATGTCTCGACAGAGAGACGACGACGGACATTCTAACGAAAGGTAAATCAAACCTACAACTCTTATCCACCTATAAGGCTGCGTTCAGACGATAATACACGACCCGACCTCAACCCGAACTCAAGACAAAATCAACTTGACTGCAGCCCACTCCATAAGAATAAACAAAATATTCTTATGCGTCTCCTTGATCTAAGCTATATAGCTTACAATTTTGAGTTTTATGACACATTAATAAGCTCCGATATATTTTGTCGATGCAACTTCACACGCACCGCACTCAACACTAACTCAGCTCAAATTCAATCCGAACTCTACCCGAACTTAACTCAAACTCAACCCGAATTCACCCCAAACTCATCTCAAACTCACCTCAATATTACATAGGAGCGTATTAATGCGTCATAAGACTCAAAATTGTAAGCGATATTTCATGGTAGCTGCGGTTGAGGTGTGTTTGAGTTGATTTTGAGTGAGTTCGGGTTGAGGTCGGGTCGTGTGTTTGAACTTTGAACGCAGCTTAAAGAAGCTGTACTACTCTGTGTTGCTCTAATAATCGCAGCAAGTTTTGCAAGCAACTCTCTCTGGCGATCATGGAAAGTCATCCTTCCTTCGTAAAAGTATGCAGCCGATAGTCGGTGAGCAGTGTGCGTTTCCGAGTCATTTCCGAATGTTACATTTCAGCTACAATCGCATCACTCGGGATGCCGCAATTTTGTTTTTGTGCCTTAGAAAAGACTGTGCCTAGGGTTGCTATATGATAGTAAGTTTCATTTTTAAAAAAAACCAAAGATATTGAAATAAAACAAATTTTAACGAATACTAGCGCGGTTTTATTGAAAGTACTTTGGTAATTAGTTGGTATTTGGTTTGATTTTTGGTTTTCCCGACGTTTCGGCACCTTTGCCGCTGCCGTGGTCATGGGGGCTGAAGCTACTCGTGAGCCTACCCTCAATAGATGATTTTTTTAAGACGTTCAGTAATTAAATTTTGAAGAATTGAAGATCAACCAATTCTTACGACCTGTCAAGTGTAATATCCCCCTTCAAGCCGCAGGCGTCTACAAACTAGATTTTCACTGTGGGCTCTCCTACATCGGGCAAACAAAGAGAAGCATAGGGACTCGCGTTAAAGAGCATATAGCTGACATGAAACATAGCCGCGATAACAAGTCTCCAGTGTGTGATCACGCCTTTGAGGGGCCCAACCGTTACATTCGATTTGACAAACCCCAAATCCTTGCTAAGGAACGTAGATTTATTCCTAGAATGCTCCGCGAGGCTATCGAAATAAATAAATATCCTAATTTCAATAGAGATGATGGTTGGAAAATTCCACCAGCTTGGGACCCTATCATTCACAAGCTAAAGCCCCATACACACACTGCAAGATCTAATGATACGGTTAGTTCCATTTGCAAATAAATTAATTATTAGAAAAGACGGTCGGCTTTCCTCTCCAAGTTTTATTTCGCCATTTCTTTCTTGGAGGGGCCTCCCAATTTTGTGAAATGGTGGTAGTTTCAGTAGATTATCTCTCTTTAGCATTAATTAAATCACAAAATTAACTTAAACCAATTAAAAAGATAAAAAAATTTAAAATATTAAATTCTGAACGTCTTAAAAAATTCATCGCTTGAGGGTAGGCTCACGAGTAGCTTCAGTCCCCCGGTACCACGGCAGCTGCAAAGGTGCCGAAACGTCGGGAAAACCAAAAATCAAACCAAATACCAACTAATTACCAAAGTACTTTCAATAAAACCGCGCTAGTATCCGTTAAAACTTGTTTTATTTCATGTCTAGTGAGCGCGTAGCTTACGCGCCAGACCAGAGATATTATTGCGTCCCGGGAGCTCGAGAGGTTAACCATTATTACCAGAGTCTCCCGGGCATTCCGGGAGGGTAGACCTAACTGTGCTCCACCCAGCAGTCTTCTTTTCAAGTGCATCTCCATTACTATCCCGTCAGCTTATCAAACTTCTCTCTGTCCAAACGAAATAGTTGTTTAACGCTGGCTATACTTGTACAACCTCGGATATTTCGAAACCACAATATTTACCATCTTCCAGCGCGTCTCGCTCTCATAATTCCTTTTAGAATTTAGAATTAGATAAGGGTCCTTCATTCATTTTACGGTGAAATTACAGGTGTCTGTTAGTTATCTAATCTAAAACACTCTAATTGGTATTTGTAATTTCGACCGAAACTTGAAGTGGGTACTTTTCATAATTACTTCTTGTTATTTTCTTGGCACCCGTAAAGAAAATTAGTATTAGTTATAATTGTAAGAATCGTACCTACATTTAAGAGTACCAAAAAATAGATTTCAGTTCCTCAGGAATTCGTCGATTATACTACGATGAATTTAAAAGGTCGAGTATGTATCAATATTACAATAACTGGGCACATTTCTTTTTAAAGATTTTTAACTTGAATACAAAAAGCGGCTACATTCGTTCGTCAGTCCCAGAATACTAAATAGTCTGATTGTCTTAAGTAAAGAGTTTTAGACAGTTGTCATACGGCTTTTAAACTTTAAGAGAGAGCGCACACGGGCAACGTAGTCGCCCAGCAACTGTTTTGTCTCTCACATCAAGTCCACGGGTTTATATGGAAGCGCGCACACGATGCGACGCGGTCTACGGCAACTTTTCATACAAATCATGTGAGAGACAAAAAAGTTGCGGAGACAAAAGTTGCCTGTATGCGATAGCGCTAATCGTTATATGTTGTCGTATTAAATGGGGAGGAAAAGCGCAATTTTATCCCGATAGGTGGCGTCTAGTCTTTGGTACCCGGCCGCCTCAAAGAAAGTGTCAAAACATATGGGAATCTCTTGGAGTATTGCACTTTTTAATTTTATACTGAGAAAATGCCGCATTGTTGTGCATGTAACTTGTAAAATATTGGAGTTCATCGATTTCCCAGTAACAAAAAAAATATTGGACTAAAAAATACAAAAAAAAGATGCTTTTCCCTCGATTTTCTCCTTTACTGAGCCTGAGAAATATTATAAATCAAAAGGAATGTTTCATGAATTTAATGAAGCTTCGTCAAAATAAAACCACATTTGAATTATAACAGCTTTGTTCTTTAATATTTCAACCTCAGCAGTTTCTAACATATTTATAACTTGGATGAATTTGATAGGTATATCAAATATGGAATAAGCCCAATATTGGGGCCAAACAGAGAATTAATAGAATTTTATATGCCAGAGTCATTCAAGAAACTTAGAATAATAAAATAAATATGATAAAACGGTTCGTGTAATTTTGGATGGTACAGAAATTCCAGTACAGAAACCTGAAATTACTATTGCACAGAAGGCATCATGAGACAACTATAAACACGGAAATTTACACTCAGTTGCTATCTTAAAATTTAAATCATAATGCTTCTAATCTGAAATAAAAAGATTCCTTGTAAATCTTACACGAAATTTAAAGAAATGTAATGCTTGTTAGCAATTTTTTGTAAGTTGCTATAAACATTCTTGCCTGTTGTTTTGGCTTTTCTTTTCCATAATTCTTCTTTTATCTGAGCTAAAGTTAGCATAGAATACATTGTTTGTCCGCAAAACCGAAAAAAATATAATCTAAGAAAGTAAAATCACGTAATACACAGTCAAGACAATATAAGCTCAAACTGACAATGGGTCCAAAGACTGAAGCGCCATCTGTAATTCACTTTGCCTTTGCCTCTATCAACTTCATTCGTTATCTGTGTGAGGAAAACCATTAATTGTATTTTAAAAATGAATATTTAAATTAAGAGTTGGGTGAAGAAAAGGTGAAAATTGTTTACCAAAATTAAATAAATTGAAAAATATAATTTTTGATCAAAGAGGTCCCCCGACTGCAATGACACTTGTTGTTTAACTTTTTAGTTCATTTTTGGCAGGGCAGTCGTGTTTTTAATAATTTTTAATGTATTTTTAACACGTTGTTGCTTTCTCGTTTGTGTGTTTGTTTGTTTCTCCACAAAGTTTGCGAATGATTTTATACTAGCTTCCCGATGAGCTAGAGACTTGAAACTTTGAACATAGGTCAGAATTGGAAGGCAATGCAATATTATGGTGTCATTGAGCTGATTTGATGATGAAGCCGGAAGAAGGGCACAGGAACTCTATGATGAAACCATACAACCCCATCGTGTTTGGGCTCGTTAAAATCGTCTTGACTTAATGGGAGACGAGGTCCAGGGTCTGATGATGAAGCTGAAAGGCCATGCCATAGGAACTCAATATTGAAACCGTGCAACCCCATCAAATTTGGGCTCGTTTGAATCGTCTTGACGAGTTCTGTGTTGGGAAATAGTTTCTAGGGTCTGATGATGGAGCCGGAAGAAGGACACAGGAACTCTTTAATAAAACCACGCTACCCCATCGAAATTGGGCTCGTTTGAAGCGTCTTGACGAGTTCTTTGTTGGTAAATAGTTTCCAGGGTCTGATGATGGAGTCGGAAGAAGGCCACAGGAACTCTTTAATAAAACCATGTTACCCCACCGAGTTTGGACTCATTTGAATCGTCTTGACGAGTGCTCCGATAGGAGATGGTATATTTTTAGTCTTAGCTCGTTAACTAAAAAGAAAAAAATAATAATTAATGAAAAAAAAACCTTTTTTAAAAACACGTTTTTGAAACGGACTAAATCATTTGAAAAAAATGGACTAAAAACATTAAAACGGACTAAAAACTAAAAAATAAATTCTTCTGTAAATATTTATAACCCTATCTACCTCCTACAGAAATTTTAAACCTAAAAACGTGGGGCGCATACTAATGCTAGCTAAAGACAATAAGGATGATAAATTTTACAAAATGTTTCCGGTAACAATTGAATATTTTTTAAGCCCAAAAAATAGTAAAAACAATAATAAACGCTTACAATTATTATATTGTTGGGATGTGCTTATTAGGGCCTTTCATTTGATGTCCATATTGTAATAATAGAAGAAAATCTTTCACATTTTCACATTCAAAATTTTTTTACATTTGAAAATGGCGTCGAGCAGTCGCCATATAGATTTTTCTAAAAAAAAATATAGCCAGTGTCACTCGAAATGCTTAAGGATTCTAACGATACCCCATTTATCCAAATCAGTTCATGCATTTAGAAGTTATGGTGGAATAAAGAAACTCACATACCCACAAACATAAATGCCCTAAACACATATACGGAGTGTATATGTGTTTAGGGCATTTATGTTTTTGGGCAGATGGGCAGTCGTGTCGTGTAAAACACTCCTTTTTGGGCAGTCGTGTAAAAAATAGGACAGGTAAGGATAAACAGACTATAGATAGGTGGTCGGCGTAAAAGCCCTATTTCGAGGGGAAAACACCAAAACAATAAACAGAATAGCCGTTTGGCACACGTATATTAAATTTGAGGTCAAAACACCCAATTCTTAAAAACAATGTTGTTAAGAGAAGAGTTATGACGTCATAAGTTTTTGTATGCGAAAAAAATTTCTAAACCTATCATGTGCGATGAAAGGGTTTTTGGGGACGATTCTAATAATATATCTCATCATTACATTTCAGCCACTTGTTTTAAATTAAACCAAAAACATTTTAAAAACATACCAAGTTTGGGCTCTTCCAGGTACGATATGGTTGAATAATTTTTCGTAAAATATAAATATATATAAATATATAAATGTTTGACAACATCACATACATTGCTCCAATTCCAAAGTAAGTAGCTATAGCACTTATGTTATGGAAATCAGAAACAACGGTGGTATGACACACACCCAGACCTGAGACAATATTGAAAAGTTCATTTTCTACATTGACCCAGCCGGGGATCGAACCCGGGACCTCAAGAGATGGTGACTCCTTGAAAACCGGCATGCAAACCACTCGACCACGGAGGTCGTCCACCTAAAATGATACATAGTATCCATCGAAATGTACTACTACGTGTAGAAAAGACTTTGCGGCCCCGATTTTTGCACCACGCGTTGAGGGCAACTGCCATCAACTCATTTAGTCACTCGCCTCGCCGACGCTCACCGCGGCCACACGGTCTAATTGCGGCTACAAAAATGCCGTTCTGCGAGTTAAATTCGTGCAAAACTCGATCCACTGCAAAGCAAAAAGATAATGGAGTGACTTATCATCGATAAATAAACAAAACATTAACATAAACCAACCAAAACTATTTTTATACATTATTTCTACTGACCCTGACCCGACATTTTGTATGAAAATCATAGATTATGAAAAGTGAACCATAGGTACAGATTGTATACGTAGGTGGTACTAAACATATTACAGTTTTACAACTACTTACGCCGTTATAGTCGAAATTGTTGTAATTGCTGCAATGACTCATCCGCTCGAGCGGCGAGGCAGGCGAGGCAAATAGCAAGTTTGAATGTGTCCATTACCCCTTGCACGAATATCTATTTACCTAGGAAAAAAACGCGCGTGAAAGTGCTCGATAGAGTCATTGTCTATGAGAAAGGGGAATGGGCAAATTTCTAAGCGAAGTTGTTTATGAACCAATAGCGCGACACTTTTACTGTATTTTTGTAAGAATACCTCAACTACACCCTTGTGAAAAGAGGCATCAAAATTTAACTCGGCAGTTAAGAAGAAAAAAATTTTTTTCTATACAAATGTTTTTACTATATTTTTTGTTTGAGAAACGCTTAATTCGGCTATTTTAGACTGTATTATACATCAGTAATAAGTTTGCCATTGTCGGTGGTATAGTGGTTGAGGCCGTTGACTATACCATTTGGGTACGTGCTGTGCCGACCGGTTCGACCACCGCCACGGACGAATGTAGTTTTGAATTTATTAGTACCTTTTTATTTCACTTCGTTTATTTTTTAATGCTATAACAGAGTAAATAATTATAAATAAGTAGCAGATATAGCAGAGTACATGTAAAATCATATTTGAAATTATGATGTTATCGTATTTACAATTATGATATCAACTAAAACTAGCACTTTGTGAGCTTCCCGCTGTTTCCGGACAAGGATCTGGGTTAGTAAATATTTCTCCAAGTTGCCATAGTAATATTTTTCCTATTTAAAAAATCTCTTAAACGACACTAAATGTTTGCTATTAGCACAGAATAGAAAATAGTACTAGCGTACAAAATCGTATAAATAAATTGAGACCCTTGCTCCGACACAATAAAGTGCAATTTAGGTAGCAAAGCGCTCCCTTCGCTCCAAAACATTCACTTAGTAGTTGCATCTCTTTCTATCGCGTAGGTCTTATCTTTTCTGACGTATGAAATTTGTCCTCTCAGAGGACGCCGAGCGTTTCACACTCGCGCGCGGAGTGACCGAGCCCTGCTATTAGTACGGGTACTAAATGCCCATTCTCCTATCTTATTTTTCGAGTAAGTATTAAGGCCTACTCAAACCTGACCGGTAGGATACCGGTCAGGTCAGGTAACGGTATACCCGACCGATATCCCGACCGGTAACCCGACCGGTATTTAGTATAGCATTACCGTAGCTGTATTGCGGAACTCCTTTGAGCAGCGCGTTACCGCATACCCGTCGGGATATCGTTACCGCCACTGGTACAGGATACCGGTCAGATTTGAGAAGGCCTTTAACATACAGCTATTTATTTAATTAAATTTCGTTTTTCCTATAATTTTATGCAATAATTTCTTTTTCTTTGACAACTCACGGTCGCACTGCGCATGCGTAGCTGCCATCTTTGCGATCGCTGCGACAATTTGTACCGTAGATTATTTTGTCGATTCTATACGTAGTACTTAGTTACATTTCAACTATTCAAAAATACTAAATGTAAATATTTTCAAAATTGCTTCCTTGAGGTTAGAGAGAATAGGTATGACGTATCATTTGAGGTATATTTTTCGAAAAATAATTCAACCATGTCGAATCTGGAGGAGCCCAAACTTGGCCCTTATGTTTTGAAAATGTTTTTTGGTCTATTTTAAAACAAGTAGCTGAAATCGATAGGTTTTAGAACAATTTTTTTAAGATGAATAAATAATGAAAAATATTAGAAAAAATCGGCTCACCCGTAGCAACTTATCCCGTCTAAGTTGCTACGGGTGAGCCGATTTTTTCTAATATTTTTCATTATTTATTCACCTTAATATAAAAATAGCATTGTGAATGCAAAAATCTAAAAGTTTAACAATTTTTTTCCCTATGGGAGTTTTTTTAAGAACTGCGGCTCAAAAAGTTTTGTCCTCAAGCATACGTGTGCCAGCTATCATGTCTTGCGGTTTTTTTTGCGTACGATTGACACGCTAAAATAAACATATTTTATGAAATAGTGACTATAATAATTTGTTTGATAATTTGACTATATATTTTTTAGGGGGTTCACATCCTATTGAATACAGCCTACGACTACACCAGCGTCTTACAACAACAAAGCCGATAAAAGGTAAAATTGAAATTAATCATCAAAAATCATTCATTAGCATTGCTAAGGAAAAACACAAAAGTATTTTAAGTTCTGAGAAGCTTTCTTGACAGATGATTTGACATATTTTTCATACCTATCACAACTGTTACTGTCAAATCATCTGTCAAGTAAGCTACCTACTCAGAACTTACAATTAAATAATGTAGGAAAGGAATAAGTACCCCCACAGTAAATCCTCAGTAGACGAAACTTTTAGACTGGACGAAAATCCTAAATATCCGCTTCCTTTACCGTTTCAACGGCATTTTGTGAGCCATTTGGGCAACATGACTTTTTCGATGTAAAAAGGCTGCTGAATTCGATTCTGAATGTTGCCAAGCCGATTTTTTTTTTCAAGTGTGTTTTGCTATTATAATGACTTGATTCAAGAAAATATCTCTATATTTCTCTACAGAAAATCCTCTGTTATTTCACTATACAGAGTAATAAACATGTTGAACATTTTTGTGTAGTAACTGTGTTAAAAAACTAATTTGAAGCATGTGGCGGAATTTTCTCAGCCGTCTATTTTTTTTTAAAATCCTCTACAGGATTAATGGCCGATTGCACTAAACTTAAGAATCGCCTAAGTCTTTTCCTAACTACAACATGACCAAATTAAAACGGTGTCATAAACTTAGCCGTCATGTAGCTGTCATTCGCTAAGTTAACTTGGTCGAGTTGTAGATAAGAAAAGACTTAGGCGATTCTTCAGTTTAGTGCTTTCACGCGTAAAACTATTAAAATTTACTCCAGAATAAAAATAGCCTAGTTAAACATTTTTGTTTGTTAACTTGTTAAATATTTTTGTTTAGTAACTAACTATGTTAAAAAATATTTTGATTCGCGCGGCGGAATTTTCTATAAATTATTTTTTTCGAAAATCCTCTACAGAATTAAAACTATGAGGATTTGCCCCAGAAAAAATATATTAGTAAATAGCCCAGTTATATCACTATATAGAATGATATACTTGATAAACATTTTTGTCTAGTAACGGTGTTAAAAAAGTAATTAGTGTCGCGTGTAATCATAGTTTTTAGGATAGTGCAAATAATAACTAACTCGACATTTGGACTTCAACACATTAGTCGAAAACTAATTAATTAACTTAAACACTTTATCATTATTCAGAAGCATTGCAAATCTGTACCTAAGTCGATTTGGTTACTTTTCCCCTTTACAAAATAAATTATACTAGAACTCAATCCAGGGCAAAATCAACTAAAATAACTTGATTAGTTTTAGAATGACTAGTTCGAATTGGTTCGATATAAAAATATGAAAGCGAAAATTAACCAACTCATCTTAATGGCTACTCGATCGACATTTTATGTATCAAAATGTTCTATTCTTGTGAGAGTTAGTGACTTTTTACCCGTGTCTGGATCACTTTTAATAAGAATAACTCCAGTTAATTAGTTTATGACTTATGTTAGGGAATTCAATAGGATGTTTTAATAATTATTCGTAACTTTATAATTCACACTATTTTTATTTATTATTTACTCATTTTATAATGTGTTATGCGGAAACATTTGTCTCTGTCTTTTTCTTTGCGTGTAAAGAGTATGGAAAATAACCTCACTTCTGCACTTTTTCGATGTTTTTCCTTGTTTTTCATCATTATCTTTAGCACAATGGGGAATGTCCGAAAAAAATCAAATTGGCTGAATATTTTTCTATTGGTAGGAATAAGGTCCCTTAGTAATAGAATAAATTTTCATAATTTTCGGTTTCGTGAAAAAATTTCAAAAAATCAAAGTCTCTTTGACTTCACAAATGTATAAAAGTAACAGCAGAATGGAGATTGTACCTTTGCCAACACCTGCCACAACCACAACATGATTTTTAAAAAAAGTTTCAAGACAAAACGTCAAAACTTTTTTTTTTAAATAGGTACGTGTTGTGTTTGTGGCAGTTAGCGGCAAAGGTATAATCTCCATTCTGCTGTTACTTTCATACATTTGTGAAGTCGAAGAGACTTTGATTTTTAAAAACTTTTTTACTCAACCGAAAATTCTGAAACTTTTTTCTATTACTAAGGGACCTTATTCCTACCTATAGAAAAATATTCAGCTAATTTGATTTTCTTCGGACATTCCCCATTGTCTTTCTTGAAATAAGTTATTGGAGCTACTTCACAGTACGTCAAAGTGTATTTTGATGTATTCCCGCTATTAATTACGCCAAAAATATGACCCTACGCAAGCTCTTTTGATGATATTCTGATATTTTTAACAATCATCTGTGAGGTTTATACGCAATTTAGTATTTGTAGCTACTAGAAAATTTCTTTAGCTTGTCGTATGTTTTTTTTCGTGGCTACAACTTTACGTTTTCTATATAAAAATATGACCCCTGCAAACCATTTTTTCCTATCATGGACCTTTAAAACAAAAAGAGTTGATATTAATGCATTAATCATTATTCGGCAATGTATTTATAAAAAAAAGTAATAAAAACGTGTCAATAAACATAATTCAATCTTCACTTTGATCGTTAACATCAGGTTCCAACACCCTGTCCACAAAGTCTTTGCTAGCAGATAGAGACTCACACCATGTGTGAAGTTCCTGGGGTATGATACCCTTGCGACAATATCAATAAGGTCTTTATTTTTAGCCTCTGAAATCAGAAGCGGCTAGCTTCAGAAATCAAAGCGGTTCTCCTTGTTTCAGAATTAAATTACTATCACTCTTGTTCTTCTTGAAATCCTCTTCTTTTTGAGTTAGAGGATTATTTTTTCTTATTGGAATGTCAGGACGTAGTTATGCTACAACGTTCCAATCCAAAAGGTGGTCAAAATTGAGTTTTCTTGCCCAAGCTAAGTATTTTGGAAATTAGTTATGTATCCCGACGACATGTGCCTACGGTACTCGTCACCTGACATAAAAAATATTCATGATCGAATACAGTTTAATTTTGATAATGTGACTAAGTGGGCGCATAATAATGGCATTTTACTTAACATACATAAGACCACTACACATTTTCACCATATAATTTAATGGCAAAAAATGTAATTTCACATCTCTAGGCATAATAGGTCACTCATATCCCTGTTTACATCAAAATAAAGTACTTAGGGGTTTACATAGATAAACATATGAATTGGAAAAAAACAAATAGAGACTGTGTGTTCTCAATTGAGACCTATAGGTACTTGGCAAGTTCTATCATCTTAAACGCTCACTACTTAAACAAAAATACATTATTAGTTATTTATAAACGCACTTGTTGATTCTATTATAAGCTATGAACTTGCATCTTATGGATTTACATTTAAGACTTATTTAGAGAAAATTAAAAAAATACTAATTAAGTTTTTTAAATAATTTTGTTAATTGAAAGAAGAGGAAAAAACTTAACAAAAGTTATGATTTATTTAAACTTTGTAAAATAATGCCTATTGATGTCAAAGTAAATTATATTATAGCTTTAGAACAATTTGAGTCGGACATGAATAAAAAAATAAGATTATATACATATAACAAATACAGTTAATTATTATAAAAAACGGACAAGATCTTATGTTACCCCTAGAATATTTAATAAACTCGGTTTAATCAGCAATAATTTAAAGTCCAAGTATTCTATAAAATAATATTTGAAGAAATCTTTCTCAGATTTATATTAATAAGTAGCTAATCTATATGCACTCTGTTTAATGTTTCTTGTTAGGTTACTTTAAATTAACTTCAACACCTATATAATGGATGTCTCAAAAGACATATAAAACAATGCTCTAGTTCTTAACAAATTAAGAACTAGAACATAGTTTTATATTTTTTCCGACAAACTGTTATGCAGTTTGGCGAAAGTTAATTTTATTTTTTTGTATGTTTTTCAGTATTAAATAAATTAAAAAAAGAAAAAAAGTTTTCTGCCGAAACTGGGATGAGTCCGAAGCTTGCTTCAGGAAATGTATGAAAGCCGGAAAATTCGCGTTCTGCAGCAGGAACTACGAGTGCCTCTGCCTTGGAATCTTTCCTTATAAACAAGAAGGCTGATGCTGAAGCTATTTACGCGGAATTCAAAGATATGTACGAGAAGTATTTTCGAAAAAACTATAGACCAAAGTAATTGTGAAAACAAAAAACTGAAAAATAAACTAATGTTTTGTTATTACGAGTTGTTGCTTTATTTTGCCTGAATTATATAATTGGATATTTACATGGAGCGGCTTGGCAGGCGACTTTATTAAGTCAATTAAGCTAAGGTTTCCTAGGTTAGCGGTGCCGTAATATTACGGCCGTAATATAGTGGCGTTGAAAACGTCAGAAACCGCACCGTATTGTTAACATAGACAACGGTCTACGCCGCTTAATTACGGCCGTAATATGACGGCACCGTCATCCTAGGAAACCCTTGCTTAAGCGCTTTTTATCGACAATCGCTTGTAAAAAATAATTGCAAACCTAATTTCAATGGACTTTAGGCTAGATTTTACAAGCGATTGTCGATAAAAAACGCTAATTGACTAAAGTCGCCTGCCAACTTGCCTGCCAAGTCGCTTCATGTAAATACCCCATAATGGCAACACATTCTTATAATAATTAGCTCAGAAAAGAAAACAAATGCTTGACTATCTGTTGTTGTCTGTCTGTTTTATGAACAGTTGATGCTAATTTCGCTCTTTACTACGCGTTCACTTCATCATTGCCGCTACCTCCCGGCCCGCTTCTTCATACCGCGCCCCCGGCGTCGCCTGGGGAGGCGCGCGGGAGGGCGACACAGGGGGTGCGGAATGATGAAGCGGGCCGAGAGGTAACGGCAACAATTGAATGAACGCGTTGTACATTTGAGAAACGTGTAAATGCGAAACGCTTTACACATCATTTTCAGGATTTCTACAAGCATTTTCCTCCGCATAGTACGATGTCTTAATTAAACTCGAAAATTAACTGTAAAAATAAACATTACTTAATAAATATTTCATTACACTGTGCAGGCAGGGGTGCCAAACCCAGTCTTGATCAGGGCTGGTTCATCCTGATTTACATGCCGTGAACAGTCCCTCAGCCCGGCTGAATTTTAATAATACACAACCCTTCTACTCGAAAGCTTATGATAAAATAGTTCTGATTTGATTTGATTTATATACGTACAACATTTAAATAAAATGGTGAAGCACTTTAACAGAGTTATTTTAAGCTCATTGTTTGGAATAGGAAAATATAAAGGTTTGAGCAATATCGTTTTAGAAGTTGTATAGTTCGTATCACGAAATCTTCGCATCATAACTCATGAAGCAAAGACTTAAGAAAAAATAATATTTCATAAAATATACTAAAATATATAATTCTATATGTGTATGAATTATTATTTTGTCTTAAGTCTTTTCTTCTTGAGTTAAGATGCGAAGATGGGCGCCATTTGTGGTCATCTTTCGTGATTCGGACTGTAATTTACAACTGCCAATTTAATTATAGTGGTGTGTTGTGTGAGGAGCTGACTTTCGCCTTAAATATTGACGGTAGGACGATACAAATATGTAGTTAATCAGCAGCTAAAGTAACCAATTGGTTGTTTTTTAAGCTAAGGTAACTTCTCCAAGAAATATAAAATATTGAAAGACTGGTTGGTGATGCTGTTGCTGATTATATTGCTATTTTCATAAAAAGAACTCTAGACATAATAGCTGATATTAAAGCCTAAATATTTCCTAAGGAAAAATTAGTCAATTTATTATTCTGTACGTGTAATTTTTTAAAACTTTTATATCCATCCCATCTCGGCGCAGATGCGTGTGCGAGCGTCAAATTAATTTAGGAGTATGACTGATTAGTTCCCATTACTCTGTGGAATTTGCGAATGAGATGGGTGATCCAAGTTTAACTAGTTTTTAGCTTTTAAGTAAGCTTTGAGTGATTCATTGTATTAAGCTTTTGTTTGGTTTTGATTAAAATAGGCCCATAAAATAATGAGACTCTGTTTCTCGAGTAAATAAATAAAAAAAAATAAAGGCCAAAGAGGTATGATTGTACACAAATCACCGTAAATTTTTTAACAAATAAAAGAAAATTTTTAGGAGTTTATTATTTAGAAGTATAATAATTTTTAAATATAAAAAACAACAAAAATGGTTTCCAGACTTTCTGCAAAGCCACAGTCATTTTTATTGTTCTACTAGCGGCCGCCCACGACTTTGCATGCATGAAAAGTTTTTTGTGCTATCCCTCGGGAACAGTACTTTTTTCTGGATGAAAGGTATTATCTATGTCCTTCTCTGAACCCCTGACAATGTCTATGCAAAATTTCATGATGATCGGTTGAGTAATTGAGACGTGAAGGCATGACAAACAAATAAAAAAACTGACTTTCGCATTTATAATATTAGTAAGGATTCAATGACAAGTTTATTTCACTAGTGCTTATATACCGGTCTGACAATAGCTCGCACCCTTCAAATTAACATTATCATTGTGTTCAACAGCTCTAAGTGTCCATTGTTCTAGAAATATGAGCATAAACTATTTTGCGAATCCAAACATCCCTCTTTGTTTTCTCACTAATAAGGTCCAGTTTTGCATAATAAGCAGCTTATTTTTGGTTCCTTCGACACCGAGAATGGGCGCTAGTTGATTTGATTACACATTCTGCATGAATTTTGAGGTCTATTGTCTTCGGAGCGTGTGCGCGGATGGTTGTCGAAATTTTCCGTTCCTAACGTAGAAATGATAATGTTTTTAACCATGCGCCTGAAATACATTTTGTATTCAAGCGCGTCATGTTTTGGAAACGTTAATTGAAAGAGCTACAGTATTATAAACATTTTGTATTGTATTTTATAATGAGAACCGTAATAAAATTTAGAACAGCTGTAGTGCTCGTCTGAGTCGTGAAAAGACGTGGCTTAATTTAGACGGAACACAATTTCAGCTGCGCTAGAGAGTACCTTATCACACAGTAAATTTATCTAAAAGGACGTCATTTGGTTTAAACAATAATCACTAGGGTGGTCCTTATTTTTCAACTTTTGAAATGTCACCGCGGCACCTTTTTAAATGATTTTCTACTATGAAATATGGACAGGATATTTATTTCAAAATTTTTAGACGAGATTTAAAGGTCGCTACCAGCTGTCAAACTTTTAACAAAACTTTGTATGGCCACTTCAACTATGAGTCTCAAAATTGATTTGGACAAATGTTTATTTAGCATTTTTAAAGTGTTATATGCAGATACTGACATAGAAAACATTCTCCTCTTCCACTACCCCTCTCCTGCACCTAAAATTTATGAAAAAAATTCATAAAATTTGAGCGATGAAGTAAATTGTATGTATTTTAATAACATCGCTTTAAGAAATGGAGTTTGTGTCTTTTTGGAACAAAAACTAAACAAAGATATGCTTTAACTTGTTTGTCAACATAGCATAATGGAAATTACGTTATTAGCAGTAGTGGATTAATTACTAGTGCGTCTAGAGGTCTTAGGTTTAGCCTTAGATCTAGGTTTAAGAACAAATGGGTACGCGATTGACCACAGCGACTACTAAACAATATTAATTAATGATGCCGAGATGCCTAGGATGCTAGATTCTAGTAGTGGTGGCCACGGATAAGATATCCTTTGCTGGAAAACCACAAAAAGCACATTTACCCCGAGGTGACTACAGGGAATTGTTGAATCTCACAGTCATTTTCAATTTGTCAAACTGTCAAAAATGAAGAGGAAGCTGTGGAAGAAATATGCTCACATTAGTGGTTGACATGATTTATATATAAAAATATTGTTTGCAAGCTTCTACCAGATAGTCGGCACAACACCATGAAAATCAGTTCAAGATAGGAAGAAAATGGTAGATGTGCTGAAACCGAGGGCATATAAGATTGCCCAAAAAGAAAAACGATTGTCAAACACATCCACAAATAACCATCGAAGACTTCATGATTAGCAACTCTCTATTATTCTTCCAGATCGTGGGTCTCATCAAAGTTTTTGAAAAGACGTGGTAACTGGGAACGATGCCGCCATCTCGATGATGACGTCTTTCTTTGTGAGTTGTGAATGAATAATAATACTAAGCTGAGGGTGGTGTTTGTTTGATGAAGGAATTAATAAACTGTTTAACCAATGAAAAACAAAAGCAATATTTGCTTATGTTGGTGAAAGAATCTTGTGAAGTATACTTACCTCTGTATCTAAAGAATAAAACAGTTAAATATTTCAATAATGTCTCTTAGTTTTGAACAATAACAACAATTTATAATTTTTAATGTCCTGATTTACGAATAAAAAAATAAACTTGTGAAGTGATTTTCAGTATTTATTTAAAATTCAAACCTTGGTATAGCGACCCTTAAATATTACTCAAAAATCTTGAAAACTGAAATAGTTTCACAGGGTATATATTCAAATTATGTGGTGCCCCGTGAAATTAAAGAAAAAATTTTTTTCTTAAGAATAAGGACCACCCTAATAATCACCTTTCACGTGGTGTTGGAAAAACCAACATTTCTTTTTTATTTAAATTGCCATTTTAACTGGCAACCTAAATTGGCAGCTTGCAACACTGTTCGATTAATCGATTTCCTGTTTCTTATGATGAAATACAAGTGCGTGTCCCAAGATCTTTCTTTTATTTAAACCAGCCAAAATATCTTGAGTTCACAGTCTGCTCTAACTTCATTCACGTGGCTCTTTACTCATTTGTCGGTGCGGTACGGATTCTGTACCGAATCTGTACCGCGTCGAGCAGCTGATGTTGCGCCAACAAATGAGCACTCTAGTGAAATATAGGCGTCCAGTAAGCTTTTGGGTATGTTTAAGGTAGCGCGTATACCGAACCGAGCATGCTCATGTCGTACCGATGCTGCCCCGACAAAATGAGTAAGGGCTCTTACAATAAAAGGTTGAAGATTAATTGATTAACATTTACATAAAATGTAAATGTCTTAGAGCAACGCGGCCTTGTTTTAAGGTCAATATTTATCATTTAAGATAAGGCCATTTTTACCGAATAAGTTTGTATCTCAAGCTAACAATCAAAAAATAAAAAAAAACACTGCGTCATAACTAAGACCCGTATTTATAAACCGCCCTCAACGTTGAGAGCTATCTTGAGATCATACTTAAGATGCTCTTTTTATATGTAGAAACAGATAATGATCTCAAGATAGCTCTAAAAGTTGAGAGCGGTTTATAAATAAGAGCGTTTCATTTTGTTTTGTTACTTACAAGTTGAAAACAAAACACTGCAGAAAAAGATTATACCCCAAAATTCTTTCCGTCATTCAATAGTTTCCCACTAATTGTACAGGAAGAAAGCTTACGGGAAAGAGGGTTTGGATGAAAGCTGTAATTCCACACCATACGTCATATGGAACTAAAATAATAGTTGACAAGCCTCCGAGTGTGTCCCAGGGGGCCGAATGTCAGGTACAGGCTTGTTCGTCTTTAAGGGGAACAAATTGTTCGGCTTTCATTGCATTTTTTCAAGGTTTAGTACACCCTTATTTATTTAGTTTGTGCTTTTTTTTTCAAAATAACAGTCATGTCTACACCGTAAATTTTTAAGTATATTTAAAAATGAAATGGGGATATCAGACCACTTTTCTGAATATGAATGTGCAGTTAAAAGTTTAATAAATTAATTTAATAGTTTAAAAATATAGGAGAAAAACCTTGATTAATCGGCAATCTCACAAAAATAGCAAGATGCCTGCGTAGACACATTCTTTTCATGATTGAACAAGATAGTCTCTTTTGAGTACACGTGTTTAATTCTATTTCGAATGAGCTTACAATCCAGAAATCAGTTAAATTTTAGGACATAAACAAACCTAAATATATTGACTAATCATTAAATATTGAAACTTTTAACTGTACATACTCGATTAGAATAGGGAAGAGATACACTCATGAAATTTTTTGATATACTTAAAAAATAACCGTGTATAAATGTATACATTTTAGAACTTTGTCACTCTAAATGCTATCACTTTTTTTACAGAAATCGTCAACTACAAAAAAATTACAAAGTTTTAAACTATATGAGTACATATTTTCAGACGTGAATGTACTTGAAATGGTGACATTAAGAAAAACTCTGATAGAACTGCTGTTTAATAGAACTAAAGTGAGTACAACTGTATTCTACAAGAATATTTTATAAAACCATCGTTTCCTTTCGAATAAAAAGACAAGAATAAAAGTAACATGTTTCACCGTTATGGCTATGCTATCTTGACTGGTGTTTGTCTATTTATGATTGAAACACAGCTTTTGCACTAAATTCACGTTTTTTTACTATTTTTCAAAGAACAATGTGAAAATTTCTATACGTTTTTTTTTAAAGCAAAAAGTCAATACATTTTATTTATAAACAAAAAAACAAGCGTTGCATTAAAAACGCAATCGATAGCAATAAGGTGTTATGACATGACTCAATGGTCGAAATATCAAACTACAAACCAACTGGTGCTAACAAAATGTAATTCTTAAAACTGAGGTATTCCAATGGAACTTAAAGCTACTTAAAAGCTTCTTCTAGCTTATTCTATTATTTGTTGACTTAAAACATTTCATAAATAGCAAAAGAACTTTTACAATAAACAGTCCCTGATCTATCTCCAGATTTGTTTTAAACTCAAGTCGTTAAAATCTGTTTACATTTTACAAAACAGCATTTAGATAAATAGGTACCGAGCAAAGATACCATAATAGAAAATTACTACAGCCAACGTTAGGTAAACATCAAAGCATTTTCCGTTTTCTGTAACTCATTAAATAATCATGGTACTTGTAATTAGCAGAAACAACGAATGTTTCGAAATATGTAATGAGATTTAATTCAATTTGATAAAGACAGACGAAAACAGCATCTAACTGAGATGGCAGAAATATAGAAGATATGCAAATTAAAAAAATATATAATAAGAAAAATTAATGAAATTTAATAACAAATTATATGTTTTATGATTATAAATAAATAAATAAGACGGGATATTAATGAATAAGAGAAAAACACTACGTAATGTAGGGAATCAAAACCACGGGAATCTACTTTACTGACTTTTACTCTATGAATAAAATTTTTCAGCATAGGTTTGATCGAATTATTTTTGTGATAAATTACAAAAATGAATGCGTCCAACGATGAAGATAGTTGTCTATCTCCAAAAGAGTTGAGTGAACAAGTTTCTAATGCTGAATTAAGCTTTTTACCAGGAAAGTCACGTGAAAATTTTCTCGCTGGTAGAGGTGAAAAGTTGTATGTTTTACACGAGACCAAAATTTTATTCTGCCTCGTGCCTTTAAATCACTCACTGTTCTCAGTAGTCTATATTAGAATCACTCGCTACACTCGTGATTCAATTCTAGACTACTTCGCTAGTTCGTGATTTAAAGTCATCACTCGCAGCACAAATTGATTTTGGTCACTTGTATAACAAATAACTATTTTAAATTATGGTTAAAATTATTGTAATTCTGTCACTGGCTTGATCCTTAAAATGTTCTGTTTTCCGTTATTTCGGGATTATTGTAAATTAATATATTTACACAGTAACTCTTCAACAATTTTACAAGACAAACAACAAAGTCCAAACTTTATTTTACAATTCTTACTCCAGAATTTACTTCCAATGCGATGTTGAAACCGGCTTCCTAATAAATTATGACCTCTTAATCAGCGTCATCGAAAGTCCGAATTTTATAGAACCTCCATCGACTCCTGAAGCAAAGTAACTTAATTAATGCGTTAGATAATTTTGAATGAATTATCAGGTAGCATAAAGTAGGCCCGGCGTGAGCAGAGTCAATTAGCAAAATAAAACATAATTCATTTCAATAATTCACAGAAGAAACTTTGCCCTTTCGCGCTCTCCTTTTCTGTCTTATAGTTGTCTCTTTCTAACGCGTGCGAAGCGACGCAGTGCTGTCATCTCTGTCACACACACGAGCCGAATTGCCCAACTTCGAATGTTATCTCCTTTCCGAGAATCTACTGTGATTCGATATGGAATGTTGCTCTATCAAAAGCTCTATTAAAAGCGGGAACAACCCAGGAAAAAGAATTTTCTGCTTAGGACAGTTTGGGACATAAATAACAAAAAAGTTTCTAAATAATTAAAAAAAATGAAATTATGAATATTAGAAATTATATCAAAATTGTACGTACTTATTTTTTCTGATGAAAATAATATAATATAAATATTTTGGTGCCTTTTATAGTATCTATATCAATAATAATAAAAAACTTTTATTTATTGTTCAATATGTTTTAAGTTTAATATTAAAAGTACAATATATTGCTTAGTATGCAAAATGCTAATCAGTTCTTTTCCGAATAACCACATAGAAAATACCACAAAGATTATTTTTTGGTGATTTTATTAGTGTCCGTAACAGTAAATAACTGTCAAAATAACTTTTTGACTATCGACATCGAAGTAGAGCACTCTTCCCTACCGCGCAGCTTCAGTTCGATTGGCTACGGATCTCCCTCGTAGCTCGTAGCAACGCGGGCTGCTGTCGTGCGGGTGATCCGCTACGGAGCGCACGTCTACGGTACAGTGCTACGGCCGGGGACCTTGACACGATTCAGCCCCGCCTGCGAACCCGAAATATATTCGAATTTCGAACCCAAATCTGTGAGTGACCACTAATGACGTAAACTTTTGTGTTTTGTTTCTGTGGTGTGGTGTGAAGACTCTTTGGTGATACGAGGTAAGTGGTAAACACCATAGAATAAATAACATCAGAAATACGTTAGATGCAACGTGACTTTCAAATACATTATAGCACGGCGTGTTCAGTCTAACTCGCTGTGAGAGCTTTTTATATAAAAAATAATATTGTATTTAATTTTCTGAGGATGAGGGTCTATTGACTATTTAACCATAGGTTGTTGTGTAACGATGATTACTTTTAAAAAAACATTATGTACTATCTTTCATTTAATAGATCATGTAGGGTACCTACAAAGATTTTGGGTACCTACCTAACGATATTATTACCGTATTAAAAAGGATATTGTAAGCATGTTAGTATTATTGTACCACTCAAAAAAAATATTTCGACTTATTATCTGTTTTTTTATTTGGAATTAGTTGTCTTATTTGCATACATCTATTTTAACAAAATTTTACTGTTATATTCAAAATGTTCAATATGACGTTTTCTTTCTAAACACGATTTCCAGACTGTGTTGTGTTATAATTTTTGCATGTACAAGCAACTATAGTAATATAGGTTTTTTTTGATAGAAATATTAAGTACCTAGCCTCTGGTTTGTTCAAGCGAGGTTGGATTGTTTCCCCCTTTTTAAGTCAGTTACAAGAAGATTAAAAAAAAAACAGAGCTTAACTTACTCAAAGTTTAGTTTAAACAAAATAAAGTACTAGAAAAACACGACTTGCACCAGATTAATTATAGGACGGGAATCGAACCCGCGACCTTTGAATGTCCGGTCCAATGCTCTGATTTCTTTGAGCTACCCAGTTACAAGTGGCATCGTCGAATTTCTTCTAGCACTTAAATCCCACTCTTACGCTGCAAGCCAGCGTTATTTCACCTATGTGAGGAATTACCTCAACATTCATTTGAAATATCTTTTCAGATATTTTGACAATTGCAATTCATCAGTTGCATCAAGTGTATTTTCTTAGATGTGTGGAAAAGTCAAGTCACGTCATGGTTTTTTGGATTTCATTTATGAAAGTATATAGATGTAAAATAGTAATTATGTGAGTCGTCAGAATTTTAACTAGGTATTCTTCTGAAATTAACTTGTGATAATAATATTTTAATTAAACAATTTGCTCTAAGTTTCCGAGTTAATTAGCTCCAGAGAAAAATAGTTAACTAGGGTAGATAAAATGACAGGCGTGCGAGATGGGTCCAACTTTTTCCTCAAGTTGATACGGAACCATAAAGTGTAGTGGATAATTAATTTAATTGATGGATCCTTAACGAAATCGTGTTAAAATAAAAATCAAACTTTGGTATTCCTCAGTTAGGCAGTATCTTGTTGAGATATTTTTTGTGGAATTTACATGGATCGTTTTTCCAGGCAACTTGCTGGTAAATTTTAGTCGGCTGACGCTTTTCATCAACAATCGCTTGTAAATTCTAATTTCAATGAAGTGGCGTTTCTATTTTCTAAGCATTGTCGATAAAAAGCTCTAGTCTATTCGAATCGACTAGCAAGTCGCCTGGAAAATCCACGTATGTATTACTTAAAAACGTATTAAATAAGTTAGCAAGTCCTTGAAAGAATTTTAGGCTAGTAATACAAAATAATAATAAAAAAGAAAACGTTTAATTATAATTTTCTTTGCAACCACAAAAACACTTTTACGCTTCTGAAGTAGGTAATATCTAATTAAGTACCTACGTACTTTTTGCAATAAATTACTTTACTTTAATTAATCGTATCATTTTTCTAAAACTATAAAGCTTTGGATTTAATTAAATGACGATATATTAAGTTAAGAAAGCTAAATATTAAAAACATTTCACCATTAATGTTGAGTTTCAGTATTTTATAAAATGAAAGAGAAAATACAGATTATACAAGCTCCAAAGGGATTCAAGACCATTAGCACAGTATATCTAATAATAAGGGTTAAAGAATGAAATTGCTGCCATGAAATTACTTGTTATTATTTTGAATTATGATCATACCGGCTCACTATCAGCTATAAAAATATATCCGATTTTTTTCCTGAAAATATTCAGGAAAAAAAAAATCTTAAACGTAACTTTTTTTTCGTTATTAGAAATGACCACGTCATTTCTACTAACAAAAAAAGCCAGTGTGACTTATTTTTTTAAAAACTAAGGGACTATTTAGGGAGAATTTTTTGAAATCAAAAACTTTTATCTACTACGTTAGTTTATGGAACCTAACTTGTTTTATTATATTCACTTCTCAAGCTTATGCGCTCACTAGACTTGAAATAAAACACTTTTTAACGGATAGTAGCGCGGTTTTATTGAAAGTACTTTGTTAATTAGTTGGTATTTGGTTTGATTTGTGACCACGGCAGCTGCAAAGGTAGCGAAACGTCGGAAAAATAAAAAATCAAACCAAATACCAACTAATTACCAAAGTACTTTCATTAAACCATCCGTAGTAGTAGTAAAATTTTGTTTTAAAGTGTTTTCGCGGGTAGGTGTCGAAAACGAAAGGAAGTGTTCTTCAGTTTTAAATTTAATTTAATTATTCTTATTGGTTTTTTTTTTGCCAATTTACTTTTATTTTTCGGTTTAATAATAAATAAAAGACCATTACTTACATATGCAGCACATTTAATGTGAAATAAGTACACTTTTTACACCACCTGCCAGCACATCAACCACGGTCTTTACTTTAGTACTTCACAAGCACCACTTAAGAAGTCGATATGTCACAAATATCCGACATCGCCACTGCACAGAAGAATTTGGAGGAGTGTTTCACAAAGAGGATGCAGGATCTCGAAGCACAGATTCAGGGCGCAGCACCGGGCAAGGAGACTGTTGCAAAAGTAGCCGAGGAGTTCCGCACCTTCCGAGAGCTAATGTTTGCCATGCTTGGGCTACTCCGGAAGCAAATCAACGACCCAACTAGCATTTTGGTAATAAGAATTGGTGTTAAAAGAGTTATTTAAAAGTGGTTTTTGCAAGCAAGAGTTATACAAAGGTTTTAGCAATTGGTGTTAGAGCACGCTCTAACCCCTTACAACCTCTTATTTGGGCCCACGTCTTATAGCGCTATAAGTAATAGAATGGTTATAATGCTCACTCTTTTAACACTGAGAGTTACATTACAGCTATAGAGTGGCGTTAGTGGCAAACAATTTTGTGTGTCTATATTGGTGGTATAATATAAATCTTGCTACCTCAAGCACTTTAAAGTCTGTATTATGGTTACATTAAAAACTATAGGTGGTTCACAAGTTCTAAAGTCTACTGGTATAATTTATATAGTAATATATTAGTTCTTTTTCAGGTTCATTTTTTTCTTGGAGTTACTTTATGTATCTTGATCAGTGTTGATTAGCAACTCAGGGCTGTAGCGAGTTTTGTTCTTCTATAAGTTTTCATTATTTTAGATCCAAAAGTGTTACTTTATTTCATTCAATTCAATTTGTGATATCGTCTCAAAATGATGCCCAACTAAGGAAGTGAAATTAAGATTGTCAATAACTCCGTCGGTCAAGTGTGATTTCTTCATCATATGGCTAAGATTTATTGCGAGTGCTACTTTATTGAGTGAATAATATATGTTTTGCATCTCAATTTTGAAGGGCCTTGAAAATAAGTGATATTTGAATTAAAAATAATTTGCATTTTATCACGCGGGACATACACTCAATATACATTTAGATAAAAAGACGATATTGGCTCTGTCTTTTACAGTTATTGTGTATTGTAGTAATAATATTGCGTTTTTAAATCAGAAAATTATACAAAAATGTGTTTTAAACTAGTTTTTCTCTTAATAATTTTTAGGTTATGTTTGATTTAGCATGGCGTCTATTCCTTATTACCCTAGGTTCCTATTATTACTATTAACGAACAACAAGTGCTAGATGGCCTGTAGTTAGAACTATTGTTGCACTTGTAATACCAGAACAGGGTTTTAAAGGTAATAAGAGTACAAGTTTAAAGTGTTTGGTTTTACTATGGTTCGACTTGGATGTAAAGGTAGTGGTATTTTAGGGTGACGTTTCTGTTCACTGACTGACTGAAACCGACACTTTCGTTTTATCCACGTACTCATGGCAAAAATCACAAAATTCTGACTACTTACAGGTATCACTGTAATTTGCATGTAATCAGATCAGAAAACATAACATTTAGAGGTTAGAGACATTATACATCTATAAAAGTAATATTTTATATTTTTTATGATTTCAAGAGTTACAATGGTTAAGTTGCATGTTAATATTGCTTAAAGTAGCATAAAAGTAAATTTGAACCCCGCTGTAACGATTAGGGCTCTAAAAGTAACTCCATAATACCAATTGCTATCATATATAGGGGCTACTGATTACTAAATTAAGTAGCTGTAAATAGGTTGCGATTAATACTTTTATATCAACTTAGGTGGTAAAAATATTTTTCTAACTACTTTCAAGAGCTCTTGTCGGTAGAAAGAGTTATAAGAAACTATAATATTACTTTAAGTATTTTCTGATACTTGAATTTATAAAAGCAGGTGCTATAATGGTTCCGACTATACCGTTTTTACCTCCTTAAGTAATATTACGTTTCCTAGCTAAGTTAAGTGGTATAAAACATTTACTTAGCACTCTTTAAGAACACTTGGAAATAGTGAGACTTAGTAGAAACCTTACTATTACCTTAGGTACTTATTGTTACTTGAAGTTACAATACCTAGTGTTACTGTGGTTCAGCTTTTCTCTTTTATACCTACCTAAGTCTTATTATGTCTTCTTGCTACTGTTACTCATCTTGATGAGTTATTTAGTTATAGTCATGACCATTGAACAAACAAAAGTTTTACTGGACGCTTTTATATACCCATTAAACCAATACAAACGTTAAGAAAGGTGGAAATTAGCGCCAAAATGTTTGTTGGGGAGTGCACCACACAAATTGATGCCATGGAAACGCGTCATCGTCGCAAGGCTATCATCTTCTTGGGAGTTCCTGAGGCCGACAAAGAAAATTGCAGGGATGTGGTTCTGGATATCCTCCATTCCAAATTAGGCCAAAAAGAAATCACTCATTCGTCCATCACAGTATGTCAAAGGTTGGGAGCTTCAAACACCAAGGAGCGCGACCAGCAGCGTCCCATTCTTGTCAGGTTTGCTCAGCTTGACACTAAGGCTGCAGTCTGGAAAGCGAAGACCAGCTTGAAAGGCACCAACATCTCAGTTAAAGAGTTTCTCACCAGACCACGGCAAGCTATTTTCAATAAAGCTCGCCAGCATTTTGGTGTGCGGTCTTGCTGGACACAAGATGGTGTCATATTGCTCAAGACCGCGGATGGTAAGCGTCACAGAGTTGTCTCCGGTGAAGCTCTGGATTCAATCATCGCTGGGTACCCAACTGAGGCTTCATCGGGCGCTGCGAGTCGACGTGCTGCACCTGCCGGTCAAAAGAAAAAGTGACTGCATTAGTGTTGTGTTTGTGTCAGCTAGTACAAATAGTATGTACAATTTTAATCATTATTATAATTATGATGAAAGTGAGTAGGTACGGTATTTATCGTTAATACTTGCCTTTTACATGTAGCTTGTGATTTGGTCTTTTTTCCTTTTGTGGCTTTTGCATCACATTAATGTAACCTACTTCTTGTTTATAGTGTTCATAACCCATCTATCTATACAATGTAGCTAGGTAATTAATTTTATCTTGTACATTTCACTGCACTGTCATTCATTTTGTTTCGATTTTACCGTGTAAAATGCAAATCAGGGGGGGACACTCTTGACACTCCTATACTAAGTGACATTATTGTAAAGGAAGTGCCTTCATCTCTCATCGGCGAAGATCATTACTTCATACAATTTTTTTTTTATAAGAACTCCCTCAACGTTCAAGCAATGCTTGACAAGCACGTAAATGCTTGTCAAGCAGTTTATGGTTTGGGAATAGACAATGATTTTCTAATAGTCATTAGCGAGAGTACATTCATAAAGGTAGGTATACTCTTTTTATCAAAAACAAAATTTAATTGTCAGAATTTTCCTTTAGCAATATCACAAAAATCTTTTTCTGTGTTTATTTCGCACGTTTACTTATTTCAGTTGCTCGATTCCACCGTTTCCTAACAAAAGAATAAGGGCCCGGATAGTTTTAAAGATTGGGTAGAGATTGTTGGTGAAAATGTGTTGACAAGTTAAAAGAATGGGGTCTGCAACCAGCACCTTCGCCAGCAGGATAAGGCCTGTACATATTAATAATCTAAGGGCCTGTAGGCGTAGTACCTTCCCTTCACTTACCGGCAATTCATCGTGTAAGTTTTTTATGTAGGTACTAGGTAGGTACCATAGTAGAATCAAATTACTACCTCCTTGATTTAGGGTGCGTTTCCACTGAAGCAACATCACGTAAATTTTTTTGGGGTTGGCTTTAAAAATGGGGCGCTTGATTTTGAAATTGAAATATATATAACTTTGTAGAGTTTCGTAAGGCCTTTCAAATGATACTATAACCCCGGCGTGGAAATTTGTATTATTATTTTAGTGTTAATGAAAATATATTTTATTATGTTATATTTTTTCAGGCAACCAGACCCATCCAAGTTCCAGACCCATTTCAATTCCAACCCATCCCACTTGGTCTTCATATACCAGAAATATCATGTAAGTTTTGTTTACGCATATTAAGGGTAGATATTTCTCAAAATAATTGTACCGTTACGTGCAGGTAAAACGCAGTTACTTTACGCACACGTTTTGTTATGAACATCGCTCCTCTAGAATTACAAAGACGTAACTGCAAACATCATGCATAATGCCTAGTATAGTATTATATTATCTGTGATAATGCCCTCATTATGCATCAATTTCATAAGCTACAATATTTTTAATAATAAAATTACAAACATTTTTTTTTCAGATCACAGCCCACCCCCATCCCACTCTGTTGTCATCCTGATACAGGTGCAGTACGAGCTATCGAGCAGTTTAGCTGTGGCAACCGCAAATGATGAAAAATCTTTTTTTTTTATAAAAAACAAGTATCATTACTTGTTTCAATTCCGGGACTCTTTGGCTCCATAATCGTTTTATAGATTTAAAGTAAGGGTGTAAGTAAAATGATTGTATTATATCTCGTAATGTTATATAGGACTTCGTATAGGTGTCAGTTAAATTATTTTACTCACTTATGCTCTGAAATGTTATTCTTCCATTTGAAAAAAGAATGCGGGGCGTTCAACATTTCCGTGGGGGTCTGGTTCATCACAGGGAGGGATTTCTAAGAGGTAAGCCAATGGGAATCGTCTTGTATGGACCCTTCGCCACTGGCTGTAGGTACATTAGTATACCTAATACTACTAGGTAGGTATACTAATGTACTACACAAACACGGTCAGGGTACCTACTGCGCTAGTAGGCACCCTGACCGTGTTTGTGAATGAATAAATATTAAGAAATAAGAATATGAACAATTTTGAATAAAATTATCCCTAGGCATAAACTGAGAGGAATAAATAAAAACATAATGACTCTTTCACTTAATTGTTTAATTTTGTGTCCTTTTCTTTTCTCCCTTTTGTAATTATGTTTTTAACTGTTTTGTTCTAGTTATCTCTTATAACATTTGAAACGTTTGTTCTCATGTGTTAGTTATTTTCTTCGGAAAAAATACTAATACTAGTGAACACGGCGTTTAGAATGTTATAAAAGATAATTAGAACAAAGCCGTAGGTAGGATTGCTAGGTTAGGTACTAAAAAAAAAAAACTAACAAGAAAATCGCCGATCAGAGATGGCGCTTCAAAATGAGTAAGTTTTAAAATCGCCAGAGGGCTCTCTACCCCTATTTTTTTTTATCTTACTCTATGATGCAAATTATTTTACAATGTCACTTTTCTCTCACTTGCGAGTAGTCTGTCAATGTCATGTGTCAGAACTGTCAGATTGGACGCGTTCCAGCACACCAACCGCTGAGTTGTTGATCGCCGTCAATAGTTTGCTTTCCATGTTTGAAGTGTCCTCTGTGGTGACCGATTGCTCGGTGTTTGGCCTGCTGGAATGCACCCATGTTTACTGTTGTACGCAAGAATCTTATGTTGTACGTTGTTTTCTTTTTTTTTTTTTTTTCTTCTGTGGTAATGTTAAGCTGGCGGGTGGTGTGGAGATACTTAAGTGTAACACCACACAACCTCAATTTCGTTTAGTTATAGATATCTATTTAGTTTATATTTATATATTTTATTATTTATGTTAATTGACGATAATTCTTATTATTCTGCGAACGAATCTGCATCAAGCGACGACAGTTTTCACTCCGCGTCCGATACCGACACTCTTGGTGACTTTCTGGGTTGAACCTTCTCCCACTCTTCCAATTTGTTCAATGTGTGCCACATCAACGCTCAAAGTGTACCCAGTCACTTCAACGAACTGCTAGAAGTGTTCACTGGCCAAAATATCCATGCTCTCCTGATCTCGGAAACTTGGTTAAAACCACATCTTCCATCTTCTCTATACTCTCTTCCTGGTTTTAATCTCATTAGGCATGACCGGGCTTGTGGTCGTGGTGGGGGTGGCGTTGCTATCTATCTTCGTAGCTCTTTGACCTATAAAATATTAGCTTCCTCCAGCCCTGGCTCACCCGCTGAGTATCTCTTTCTGGATGTAGGAACAGGGTCCAGTAAAGCAATTGTTGGTGTGGTATACTGTCCCCCCTCTCTCGACTATTTCACTGATTTTGAATCAGTTTTAGAATCTTTGGGTTCCGAGTATGCACATCACATCATCATGGGTGATTTTAATACCAATCTCCTATTGCCCAACTCCCCTCGGTCCCAAAAACTCCTAGATATAATTAAGTCAACCAGCCTTCACGCCCTGCCTCTACAAGCCACTCACCATAACCTTGATGGTGATGATACATTGCTTGACTTAATTTTCACATCCAATCCTTCCCTCGTCCCATCACACGGTCAACATATAGCCCCTGGTTTTTCCCGTCACGACCTAATTTTCCTATCCTATATCCTAAAACCCCCGAAACCTATCCCAAAGGTCCTGCACAGGCGCTGTTTTGCACAAATTGACGTTGCCAAGCTGCAGAAAGATGCATCCGTGATCAACTGGGACCCCTTGGTTCAAGCTACTTCTGTTGATGAGAAGGTCCGGATCTTCAACGAAACGGTGCTAGCTATTTATGATGTCCATGCTCCTGTTAAAAAGATAAGACTTAAGCGACCACCAGCGCCTTGGATGACCGAAGGCATTCGAATGGCGATGAGGCGTAGAGATAGAGCTTTTCGCAAGTTTAGAAGGGATCGTCAGGAGGATAACTGGATTTCTTTTAGAGCTGCCAGAAACCGCTGTAATCAAATGATACGTAACGCTAAACGCCGCCATATTCTTAACAACATCTCATCCTCCTCTTCTGCTGATATCTGGAAGTTTCTTGGAACTCTAGGTATAGGCAAAGCGCGACATTTAGACCTGCCTAACTCAATTGGACTTCACGATCTCAATCTCCATTTCTCCACCTCATCGAAATTAGATCGTGCGTCAACCTCACGTACCGTTGCCTCAATAGCTAGTCTAACGCGTCCCAATATATCCCCGTTTCGTTTCTCTCCAGTTACCGAGGATGAGATCAAAAAGATTATCCTCTCCATAAAATCCAATGCTGTGGGTTGTGATGGCATAAGTCGCCGCATGATAGTTACTTTATTGGATCATCTAGTACCGGCTATCACCCACATCATTAACATTTCCATTGATTCCGGTGTTTTCCCTAAACTTTGGCGGAAAGCCTATGTCCGTCCTCTCCCCAAAGTCACTAATCCATCTCATCCCAACCAATTCCGTCCAATCTCCATCCTTCCCTTCATGTCCAAAGTGCTTGAGGCCTGTGTCCACAAGCAGTTCTCCCACTTTGTCCATCACAATTCCCTTTTAAGTCCTTTGCAGACCGGTTTCAGACCCGGACACAGCACCGCTACCGCTCTCCTCAAAGTGACTGGCGATATTAGGGCAGCGGTTGAGGATGGTAAAGTAACTGGCTTGGTACTCATTGACTTCTCCAACGCCTTTAATACTGTCAGTCACGACATCCTTCTTTCCATATTGTCCCATCTTATGGTCTCTGACGAAGTACTGGAATGGTTCTCATCTTATCTTCGGGAACGTCAGCAGGCGGTGCAGTTAGATGAGTCAACCTCATCTTGGCTTCATTTAGATACTGGCGTTCCCCAAGGCGGCATTCTTTCTCCTCTTCTTTTCTCAATTTTCATTAATTTTATCACTCATAAACTTCAGTGTTCGTATCATCTTTATGCTGACGATTTACAAATATATGCCCAGGCTCGCGTCGATGACTTGAACGATGCTATCAACGCTTTAAACAGTGACCTAGACCACATTAAGCACTGGTCTGACTGCTTTGGTGTTGCCGTCAACCCTGGTAAATGCCAAGCTGTGTTAGTAGGTAGTCCCCGGATGGTGTCCAGAGTGGACCCTACTGATCTGTCTCCAATTGTTTTCGACGGCACTCCAATTCCATTAAGTCCTAGTGTGAAAGATCTGGGTTTACATGTAGATTCTAGGTTAAACTGGCAAGCCCAAGTAACAAGTATTTGTCAGAAGGTCACAGGAGTATTGCGTTATCTCTACCGCCTCAAAAACTTTTTACCATCGAACATCAAAGCAATGCTTGTGCAGACCTTAATTTTCCCTATTATCGACTATGGTGATGTGTGCTACCTCGACCTGAATGCAGATCTACTTAATAAACTCGACCGTCTTCTGAATAACTGCATTCGATTCGTCTTTAATCTTCGCAAGTACGATCATGTGTCCGCACACCGATCGCTGCTAAAATGGTTGCCCATTCGGCAGCGCAGAAGTATGCGGGCCTTGACCACTCTATTTTCTCTATTAAGCTCCCCTAACGCTCCCTCATATCTCACTTCGCATTTCCAATACTTATCTTCCTCTCATGACAAAATTCTTCGTTCCTCTTCTAACCGTCTTCTTAGCTGTCCCTCTCATCACTCTGATACCATGCACTCTTCTTTCTTCGTCTATCCTATTTCGCTGTGGAACGCGCTCCCCGTTGACATCAGAATGTCCACCAATCGGTACGCGTTTAAGACTAAGTTGCGCAAATTCCTCACAGAGCAAGCAGATCGTTCTTAAATATTGATATTCGGTGATTACTTTTATATATAATTATATATGCTTATATATATATATGTGTACATATATATTATATTAATAATTATCTATATACTATATTTGTATTTTTGTCAGTATGTATGTTATAATATGTTTTATTTATAGTAAGTACTTATTTTATTTCTTACTTTTTCTTATTTACTCTGGTTGTGCACCCTACCACACAAAGTCTCCACATCACCCTAAGGTTGACTGGTAGAGAATGCCTAAGGCATTAAGTCCGCCATTGTACTATTGTGCATTAAGAATTAAATAAAATAAAAATAAAATAAATAAAATGAAATGACTTAATAAACACTAGGTTTCATTTAGTTTTCACTGGAAAATAAGCAAGTTTACTTATTTTTTTCATCTTACACGTGTAGCATTAGTTTTAAAACATTAGCGTTCATGGTTGTTTAATAAATCAAGAAAATGTTAGGATGGGAAATACTAATACTTTAAAATCTCCATACAAAACGGCCATTCATACTGTGCCATTAGCTTATATTTCGAACGTCGTAAAACAAGGAAGTTCCAAGAATGCGACCTCTTTCGAGAAAAGAAATTGTTTTTGTTTCTTTCCCGCGACGTAGCTCGTTACATGTGTGAGCTGTCAGCCTTATAATATATTAGAACATCAATAAAGAAAGGAACATATCTTAAGAAACCCCTTCAATGCTGTAAGGAACGTGGGTATGTAGCATCGTTATGTTTCTAGGTATGATGTAATATTTATGATCGGAAGCCGAATAAAGAAAAAACCGGCCAAGTGCGAGTCGGACTCGCGCGCGAAGGGTTCCGTACCAAAAAACGGCAAAAAAAACACGTTTGTTGTATGGGAGCCACCCTTAAATATTTATTTTATTCTGGTTTTAGTATTTTTTAATACAGCGGCAACATAAATATAATCTGTGAAAATTTCAATTGTCTAGCTATCACGAGTCATGAGATACAGCCTGGTGACAGACAGACGGACAGCTGAGTCTTAGTAATAGGGTCCCGTTTTTACCCTTTGGGTACGGCACCCTAAAAAACATCCAGTAACAAGATTTATCTAGCTATAGTAGAATTTACCAAAAACAAAACGCACCTTTTTACCTCCTTATTTCAAATCAAATCGAAATTGACTAAAGTCGCCTGCCAAGTCACTCCGTGTAAATACCTCATAAATAGATTCATTGAGGCTTTAATTATTAATCCTTTATTAATTCACAAAAAATAAAACACCTTAAAATACTGAGCAAACTAAAAACTTTTTATTTTTTTTCAAAATATAAAAAAAATCTAAAGAGAACAAAAAAGAAACAATTTCATAACGAGACTACATTTTCAAATTTCATTTCAACACACAATAAGTCCTACGCGTATTTCTAATTTCAGAACATAAAACGCAATGGGAGCTTTTGCTAAATTTAAATGAGCGTCCGGCCTTTGTGTAATCAGATACATTTTTCATTCCACTGCGAGACTGAAAAGAGCATTTAAAAAATTCAAGGGTTCCTTTAGACCCCTAGGAGGACTTGGCCACAGCAGAGTAAACAAAAATATTCTGTGAACACCAGGGTAAAACCGCCATGGCGGTAATCACAAATACACTACGTTATTAAACATCTTTTGTAAAAACGCGGTGTAAGTTTGTAAACTTAGCATTATAACTATAAAATCTAGTCATAAGCATCTGTTACAAACTTGTAAAAATATTATAGCAAACGGGAACTTGTGTAAAGCAAAGAGGAACTTTGAACAGCCCTTCACAACGTTATAGGTTTAGCTTTAACTAAACCTATAACTTTCTCTTGTAATTGTAAACAACGTTGTGTAATTGTTTACAATTACAAGAGAAAGTCGAAACCACTACAACCAGAGTAACTGCGGTACAAATAAACGAAGAATAATTTTATACTTTGAATAACCAAAAAGTTTGTTTAGAATATGATGCTTTGACACGTTAAACGTAAGGAGTAATATTGCTAAGAAATATTTTTGTTAAACTGGATATAAACTTATTCTTCATTTATTTGTACGGCAGTAAAAGTTTCAACGGGTACTCTACTACACGTACAGATTTTACCATAGACTTAGAAAAATTTTCGCTGCGCACAGACACGGTGGTGCACTAGCGCCCGCTGGGGTGCGAAATGTCATGTTGGGGTGCGAACTGTCACGTTGGGGTGCGAACTGTCACGTCGTCGGGGTGCAAGTTTTTTTTTAATTTTTAACCGACTTCAAAAAAAGGAGGAGGTACTCAATTCGATTGTGTATATTTTTTATCGTTGTTCGCGCATATCTTCGCCATTTATGGACCGATTTTGATGATTTTTTTTGTTTGATTGAGTTTTCTTGCGAGATGGTCCCATTTTTTTTAAATCGGTTCAGTAGTTTTCAAGTAATCCTGAAAATACTATGATTTTACCTTGACGGCTTTGTTAATTTTCGAAAAGGGATACCTTCAGTGTAGTCCATTTAATTTCATTAACATTGGACCGTGGACTTCGAAGATATCCAAGGGAACTCCTCAAGCTCAAATAGGATATGTATAGTGATTGGGATATTGGTAGGTTTATGACAATGCAAAACAAACCGAGCTATGGTCTGCGACGTTCAGGAATAGACTTGGACTACGAAGGCACAACAACTCCTTAAAACAAACAACGTGAATTTGAAAATTGAGTGATGGGCATTTTGAAATACATTAAGTTAAAAAATATTACATATAATACTAACCACAAAAAACTTGAAAATAAAAAATCTTAAAAAAAAGAAAAACCTCCTTCAAAAACCTAAAAATAAAAACAGCTTCAAAATCAAATAGCTCTAAAAAGCAAGAAATAATATTAAAATGACCAATACGCATTTCAATTTTATAAAAAAAAGTCTAATGTAGTCGGGTGGGGATTTAGAATAAAAAAAACTTGTCTTACATCCAGCCCCACCCGACTTCAATAGACGTTTTTTATTAAAATTTAAATGCGAATAGTTAATTATTTTTGATTACCGCCTTAGCGGCGGTAGTCACAAATATTTTATCTTTGTGTTAATCGCGCCAATAATTATTTTTAAAATAACAATATTTATTATTATTAATTTATCAGATTCTTTTAATATTGTAATATTTAATTAATTCTTAAAATAATTAAAAAGGAATTAATTTCGCTCTACTTATTTACATTTACTTTTACATGGCGATAGTGTCATGCATGCCCCGTGACAGGGGTTCCAATAGAAAAACGTGACGGACGGCAGCACGCAGTCGCGCACTTTTAGCAGACCAATCGCTCACCGATCACCACAGGATAAAATTTAATCACTTGTCAAAAAAGGAAGGAGCCGAAGCAAAGCGAGGGCGGGTCGCTAGTGTATAAATAAAAACTAAAAGTAAGTTGTTACAGATTACCTCTTCTTTTTCTTTTTATGCTTTGTCGGGTTGTTTGCTCAGTTATTTGTTCTTAGGGACTGTCTTACAGATTATCCTCAAGCTGAAACGTAACACGTGCAAGAAACAACAAGAAAATGTCAAGGAAATTATATCTGACATAGCCGAATAACGTAGGGAATGAAAGATAAACACGTTATTAGGACAAGGCCTTACAAAGTATCTTTTGTATTAGGTACTTCGAATCACTGAATTAGTAAATAAGCATACAAAAATATCAAATTAACTAACTTTCATGTATAGAAGGTGGTACCAAATGATGTGATGATAATTAAACAGGTGATTGTGTTGCTTAAACTAAACTAAACAACTTTCTCCATAGAATATAGGTCGATAAACGAAAAAAAAAATCATACTTCCATAGAAAATGACCGACTTACTATGGAAAGACGAAAAAAAAACGCTTTAGAATGTTGTTCAGTTCAGTATCATCACATCTTTTGGTACCACCTTCTATATGTAATAAAAAATATGTAAAATACTCTATACTAAGACAAGGGTTGTGCATATTTTTAATAGGTCACAGGTCAACGGCATCCCTAATAATTGTATCTTAACCCTTAAGTGCGCGTGGTTCATCACATAGCACAACTTTGATCGTCGTCCCATCCGACCTTAGTCAGGTCGCGACCCCACACGTAAAAAATTCAAAAGCCACCATGAATATAAACTTGCTACTGGAGATAAACTAGGTGTGTTTGGGTCGATCTAACACCTCGACTCTGAGAGGAGCGATAGCGAACACAAAAGAAATCGCCTGGAATATTTTGCATGTGCCGATGCTTTACGATTTCCATTACGCATAGCCAAAGAATAAGTAAAATCAATTTCTGTTATATTTTATTATACGTTGTATTAAAAGTGGTCAAGATTTTTTTACTTTTTTTTATCCATTTCCGAGTGTTGTGGCGACACATAAAAAACATAAGATATAAAAAAAAGATTTTATTGTTAATCCTCGAGGATATAAAGGCATCATAAAGTGTTTTAAATAAGTTTTTCAATAATTCAACACGTTAAAAATACTATTTCAAGAGCGGCTTACTCATTTTTGATAGTTGTAAGTCGGTGTTTGTTGCAGTCACCCACCGATCGCTAGTTACCGTCACTTGGGCCTAAATCCCCGAGGACTAGAAGGACCACGTGGTCGTAAGATTTCCTAAATCACCCCTGGGGCAGCTTTAGGGTTATTATCGAAGGGTTTCCTGTTTGAAGTAACACCGTATCGGAAAACACATTTTTTTTCACAGTAAGAAGTGTTGTTCAGTTGTATTTATTTCAACACTAGCGACCGCCCGCGACTTCGTCTGCGTGGATAGTATTTTGTCTATTCCTCGGGAACAGGGGCCCTACCGCCCAAGTGTGGTCGGCTTCATTTGACATTTGGATGAGATACATTGCTACTTCTTTTTGGAACAAATAAAAACTTACCAAGAAAAGAAGCAATGTATTACAACCATCTGTCAAATGAAGCCGACGGCGAAGTCGACGCCACTTGGGCGGTAGGCCCACAGTTCTTTTATTCGGTATGAAATACCCTATGTTCTTTTCTGTACCCCTAACAACGTGTATGCAAAATTTCCTGATGATCGGTTCAGTAGTTTAGACGTGAAGGCGTAACAAACAAACGGACTTGCAAATTTATAATTTAGTAAGGATTTACTTGATTGTGTAAGGTTGCTAGCAATTAATGTATAATATTATGTCATCGAATATAGGGTGACCAGACATTCTAATAAAAACAATGACAAATACAAATTTCTTTTGTTCAATTAAGTTCATCACGTGAAAACTTGCGCCTCACAGGACAACTCCTGAAGAAGATTCCGCAGTTCTTTCATCAGAATTATTGTAAAAATGTTTGTCTAGTAAGTTGCTGGGGTACGCACATAATGCAAAAAATAAAAGCAAAAACAAATGACTATATCTAAAAAAATGCGTCATTCTATCGTAATACTGACGTGTGATACCTCACGCGTATTTACAATATTCCCCAGTATACTCGGCATGCGAACCAACGGTGACAGGGTGAAAAAGCTATTGTGTTATACGAAAAATGCACGAAACATTGTGATGTCAGATATGCCCGTGTATTATAAAAACGGGTATAAAAGTAGCAAAAGCTTTTACGTGACGGAGTAACCTTTGAACCCATTATTGTAGCTAAAGTATAAAGTAATATCTATTTTACATCTTCGTCTTTATAAAAATCAAAATTACAGCGCTATTTAATAAATGCGTATAACATTTTGACTGCGCATTCTGTTGGATTTAAAGATCTCTTTGATTTTCCGATGATTTTTATCACTGCAATAATGTATTGTAATGTATTAAAAGTTTATTAAATTATTGAAATAATTGTTTATTTTCTTTATTGTGTTAATATATTTATGTCTGTTATTCACCACAGTACCTACAAGCTTAGTTTTTTAGGGTTCCGTACCTCAAAAGGAAAAAACAGAACCCCTATTGGATCACTTTGTTGTCCGTATGTCTGTCTGTCAAAACCCTTTATCTCAAGAATACATGGAGGTATCAAAATAAAATTACTCAGGTCTCTTGAAGTCTCAGTCTCACAGTCCCTTGAAGCTGTGAAAAATCAAACTTCTAAGTTTACGTGAAAAAAAATACGGCCCGTTTATGCCGCAAAAAAAAGCATTTTTCGACACTCTCAAGAGAATCGAAATTCATAGAGTACTTCCCGTTGACCTAAGTAATATCGTCTTATACTAAAGGTATAGGGAAAAATCTGAATTATTTACATTTGTAATTAAATCATAAAAAATATAGTCTATTAAGACTATATTTTTTATGATTTATTATTATTATTTAATTTATTAAAATGAAAACCATTTTTGGTACTTAATATTTTTTGCAAAACCCTCAGTGGACGAGTCCGACTCGCACTTGACCTGTTTTTTTCTAAATGATTGTTCATGATAGTATATTATACAAAATACACAAATTCTATTTTACGATTACAAAAGGGATGCGATGCGGCTATTTGAACATCAAACCCGTCGTTATTATATTTCGAAACTGTTCTAAAATAACTCTAAAACCGGGTCATCTTTCATTAATATTCATAATCGAACCATTCGTTATCGATAGTAATTATTTGGCCTATATTTAGCGACTCGTTAAAATATTCGGCATCACGTTTTGGAGATTGATTCGTATTCGGATGCAACTTGAACGGTTTCGTTTGTACGAATACTGATTTGGTACAGATTTCCGATATCCGTGTCAAGAGAAGGTTGTTTGATTGTTTTCATCAATGGTATTTTGCATTGCACGCATTCATATACGGACAATCTAAGAATAATAACACCTACAACGATAGTTCTCTACAAAGCACACTGCCAAAAGTGAGGCAACTAAACAGAAAAAATGTCTCCGTTTTCTGATTTTTATTGTCCGTTAAAACAAGTAGCATAGTTAGCTGAGTGCTTAAACATTTTGTGCATATAAGGCCGGGACTATAGCGCGTGTTTTGCCTTACACAATCAACAAAACATTGTTTCGCGAAACAAAATCCTCATAGGTTTTTTTTGTTGAATGTTGAGGTGATTTTGTTGATTGTGTAGAGCAAAATACGCGCTATGGACCCGGCATAAGTTTAAAAAAATAAGCGTTCATGGTTGTTAAATAAATAAAGACAATGTTAGTATGGAAAATGCAAATTCTTTAAAATTCTCCATAAAAAACGGCAATTTCGTACTTAAACTCCAAAATTTCCGTCAACCACCGCTTGTAACTGACACATTTATAAATACAAAACCGACCACGTTGCTTACAAAACGGCACTCAAACAAACAAGGGCACTTAATTAATTTTCTTTCAGGGCAACATAAAAGAGGATAGTAAAGAGAGGACAACAAATAGGAAAAAGAGGATTTCGACCCCAGACAGTTTATTTTTGTGGCAAAACAAATTGAACTTAAAAGCCTTTGGATAAAGTTCAAGTGGCGGAAAATGTTAATTAAGTGACAGGCGGTGGGATTTAACGCTAAGCTGTTGTGCACTGGGCTGGTGGTGTTGCGGAGGCAGCTGATTAAAGAGCTAATAATGATTAAGATAAATGGTGATATTTTAATTTTGAATTGCATAGTAGCTATGAAAAAATGTCCAGTAATGAAGCCTTTGTTATACTATGCAACTATATCTTAAGAAGGGTCCAATTCAAAGCAGAAAACAGGGCTAAAAGAAAAATATATGTAAGGAGTAGTATTCTGTGTCTAAACTTCAAGATAATTTTCTGTGTTTAATAAAATTCACATCAGTAATAAAACTCTAATACAATAATAAATTATAGTTATTAGACTATCTATTTAGAATATGATAACCGAATCGGCTGGAGTTGGATAAGTATAATTATTAAAACCAAAGTTATTGCCAAGATTTTTGTGTGAGGCGTGTTGACATGTTTGGCGTATGTAGACATCGAATATATCTTTTTATTTATTTACTTTATCAGTCAGTGTACTGTATTTTAGTTATATTTCAGTAAAAAAGATAGAAGTTTCATTTTCTTTTAAAATATAAAATTTCTAAGAATATCTAGTATTTCAATTTTGAAACTAGAGCCAAGTGAAAATTTCCATTTTATTACCAATCTCCGTGCGGAGATCAGAGTTTTCCCTTTGCATTTTCTTGTATAGGAAACAAATCAAAGTTTTAAATCTCTATAGCTGGTGGCGCAGTACGTAACAAATGTTGAAAGTTACGAACGAGAGCGACACCGTTTCATTTCGAGTGTAACTTGGGTTGGTGCTGCGTTCAAACGCTCAAACGCTTTCTTAAAGAGTATGGGCGTTTTGGCAATACCTATGTTTTCCTTTGGAAGTGAGATTTGCCGCATTATACGCGTTGGTATTTTAAATTTTAGACTGTATTTTCGGTTTTGGTCTGTCTGTAAATGAAGAGCAAAGAGCGGTATTTTTAAAGTATATTTTGTCATATGATACCTATTATAATATATAAATGAATCCCTATTTTCCTTGGTCACGCCATCACGCGTGAACGGCTGGACCGATTTGTCTAATTATTTTTTGTTGTATTTGTTGATAATAACAAAAGGTTATTATCAACAAAATAAGAAAAAGATTTTTATGAAAAAAAAACAAGAAAAATGCGCGGAAAATTAGAAAATTCAAGAATACTTAACCACCATATAAAATTATTTTGGACCATATAAACTTTTTTATGTAACTTTATGACGTTGTTGAATTGACAGAATGCGTGCTGCAAATATAATATCATCAAAGAGGATGCAAAAAATCTGAATTTTGTTTAATATAGATGCTTCGGTCGGAGTTATTTTATTGATAAAATACATGTAAAATTCAATTCAATATTCATACCTAAGACAGGACAACGTCTGTCGTGTCAGCTAGTTTGATATAAATTAATAGTTTAACCCATCAACGCCAGGAAAATGAAAGATTATCTAATGTTGTCCGGACGCCGGACGTCCGCGCGGACATAATGAATGCATTAATATTAATTAAAAGTCAGTAATTCATAACTGCCACCTCCTCTACACATCGACAGATGCATACTACCCACAGACGAGCAAATTCCCTCGTCCACACATTGGCGGACTGCATCTGCACATGCAATTTGTTATCCGAGTCAAGTGGATAGGAAACCAGCAAAGCAAGTAACTTGAACATACGGAACGGACACTGCAGTATCAAGAATTTATGTTCCAAATGCTAAAGTTAGTACTGTAAGTTGCAATGTTGTCGTACCGACCACTTTAGTCGATTGTTCAAGGGCCCCATTTTATTCTCGGTTTGGGTAAACTTGCAAAAGCTAAAAGTTTATCCTTTAGAAGTAATCCCTATAGTGACATTTGATTTAGTGCAGTAAGTTCAATTATTCCTTTTTTATTGAAATTCTAGATTTTTAACATTCACATTGCTATTTTTATATTAAGGTAATTAATTAAATAGAAAAAATACTAGAAAAAATCGACTCAACCGTAGATCTCAGACGGGATTTCTTTAAAGAATAATGAATTTATGGAAGTTTATTTTATCTTGGAACCAAAGTAATCACACATAGTCCAATAATACCTATTGTCTTTTCATATTACGCAATGGTATAAACTACTCAAATTTCAAGGAAAACTGTCATTGTACCTTTGAAGCTGACGGAAAATAAAACATTTATTGGGATTCTGTAGAGAATTCATTTTAGTGTTAAAACATCCGGACTCATACAATAAAATTGAGCGTACGTCGTACACATTGACATAAGTTCGAACATTGTATCTCAAAGTTGTGATGGAAAATGAACTCTAACACCAAGAACTTTAGCTTATAAACCTTTGGCTTAATAAGAAGTTGTCTCTATTCATTTGTTTACAATGTTGTTTTATTGAATCTCACTCGCAAGTTTTAGTCGCAATGTAGATTATATTTGTCGCAAGTGTTTTCAACTTATAACACCCATATAAACTTAGAAACAACATGATTTAAATATATTATAACGGTTAGGACATATTCATACAATCAATTTGTCAACTTTAACAATTTTTTCACAAAGCACAATAGTACATTACATCCGAGAACGGGAAGCTAGCGATTGCATTGTCGAGGATGGTTTGAAGCCCGAGCCGCAGGCGAGGGCTTTAATCATTCGAGGCAATGCAAGTAGCTTCCAGTGCAAGGTTTGTATAATACTTTACTCACGAAATGCGAGGAAATACAATTTTCTTTGTAAAAAATGAGATATTTAAATTGGTTCGCGTGGCCATGTTTACTGACCGCTCATGCAACCATTAAGTTTCATAAAAAAATGCTAGCTGATAAGTTCTACCGATTTGAATTTGGAACACTTACTTCCCGCACTCAGTGCGGGAAGTAAGTATTGAATTTCATTTCCGCACTGAATTTCAAATTTAGAATGTGATGAACCAGATCCCCACGGAAATGTTGAACGCCCCGCATTCTTTTTTCAAATGGAATGATAACATTTCAGAGCATAAGTGAGTAAAGCTATATGTTTAGTTGTAGCAGTCAAATTAATCTTTATTTAAATACTAGCGGCCGCCCGCGGTTTCACCCGCGTGGTTCCCGTTCCCGTGGGAATATCGGGATAAAAAGTATCCTATGTTTTAATCTAGGATGTCTACTATATGTGTGCCAAATTTCAACCAAATCCGTTCAGTAGTTTTTGCGTGATTGAGGAACAAACATCCAAACATCCAAACATCTAAACATCCAAACATCCAAACCCACAAACTTTCACATTTATAATATTAGTAGGAAGTAGGATACTCAAAAGTAAGTGCTTTTGAATCGTCATATTTTGCTGCATCATTATTTTTCAGGTAAAGATAGGTACTCAGTGCTTGTCGTTAAGACAAAAGAAAACTCAGTAATAGACACAAACATTTTATCAAAATATGAAATAGATATTCGTAACGATCCTCGAATAATATCCGAAATAATCAGTAAACCACAAGAGTCGAAATCGCAAAAACCTCATTAGGGGTTCAATGGGGCTTCAACGACCAATTAGAGGTATTTCCGACCGCGAAAAACAAAAGACAGAGCCTAACTCTCCGGTTGCGAGGAACACGAACAAACGGATACACAGATTAGGCCAGGATTAGGCTACGTTTGCCGTCCTCTAATTGTTTGTGATCAACTGTTGTATGTCTAATCTGCCCCCTGTTCATTTTCCCTTTGGTCAGTAGCCAAAGTAACATTTTGCAAGTCTACGTTATCACTTCAATTTTCGAAAGATGCATGTGATTGATATATAAGTTTTCGTTAAGGTGGTTGTATGACTGAATGTGGCGCCGCGGTGAATTTTATTAATTCTAATACACATGAAATTTTTAGCTCCTATAGTTTAGTATTTTTAAACGGTATCTTTACATTCCCTCGTAGTCACTGCTAGAAGTAGACAGCAAAAATGCTAAAAGTGGCCGTTTTTCTCTACTACTACTACTTCTACGAATGACTACGAGAGATAGTATGTAGATGTAGTGATACTTCTAAAAATACTAAATCATGGGCCCTAAAAATCCACGTAAAGTTTTATTAAAATAATTTTCTATTAATCTGATAATGAATTTGTAAATGTTACTTTCGTTAGGGGGTCTAGTGCCTACTATAGTACGTGTTTTTGTTTTGATTTATTTTTATAAAGTAGATAATTGAACATAAGATAGATAATTGAAGATTGAGATATTTCTCTGCTAAAAATTAAAAGTAAAATATTTTTTCGTAGTAGAAAAAAACAACTCCTGACTAATTTATCTACTCAGAGAAAAGGTAATAATAGCATTGAGTAAAAAAATCTTAATCTAAATGATTAGCCAGATTTTTTGTATAATTTTACCTACTCAAAATTGAGACTTTTCTCAGCTAACAGCAAACCACATTGCATTGATAAAGTTACATAAAGTAATTAACACAGATACGTCAACTTTGCAAAACGGAAATATAATTATTCGGAATGTTAAAAATTAATTACATCACATAATGAGTTACAGCAGTGTCGTTAAATTAAATTTGATTTTGGAACATAAATCGTTGAAAATTTTCAGTTGTGCTACAATATTGGGAACAAAATGGAGACATTTTATTTACCGTGACTGTGCTTATGCTTATATCAAAACCTTCTACAGTTCGTCAAACTGTCTTCAAAAAGACTTCAAAACTTCAAACAAAAATATATATTCGTTTTTATAATAAGATTGTCTTTTTCATACCTTTAAATTATAACTTTATAAGTGCCTTTTGGATCGCCACTGTAACAATATTAAACTTACTGCTCATTTGAATAGGGAATATGCATCAAATTTTTTTTTAATCTTAATCAAAAGTATAATGCGTGAGAAAATTAACTGTAATATTAAAACTTTTCTCTTGCGTTTTTTTCTCGTGATATAGTTACTTGAAGTTAGCGCGCAGCAGCACCCGCCGAAAACGCTCCATACAAAACGGTGACGTCACACATCACGTTTCAGGTGTGTTTCGGCGCGTTTAGTATGGAGTTAGCCAATAATCTTTAATTATCTCCCTAAATTTTGCGTTTAAGTACATATGTGTCATACAAAATATTATTTCTTATTCGATATTCTATCTGACTGTAAAGTGCAATATATCCGAAAATGAAAAAAAAATATCGTTATTTTCCCCTAATTTCATCGTGTGATAAAACTAAAATAATACATTTTTTTTTTTTTTTCCTGTTCCATCATGTTTTTATAAGTGTCCGCAGCGATCAAGCTCAATTTCATCAAAATCGGTGACTTATGCATATTCCCTATTCACTAAATACACTGGCCTGCAAAACTAAGTACTACAGAGGTCTATTTTCATACAAACGAGGTAACTTTGAAGCATTGGTTCTCCGCCCAGGATTAAACGCGGTGTGATCTGATGATGGCCATCCAGGGAGTGAATGGAGAAGATTCAGATCCCCATACACACCCAATTGATCTGATCAGCATTCTAAGAGCTGTAAGGATAAAAGTTATCAGTTACAGCATTTCCATACATTTTAATGCTATTTTCGTGGTTTTTTAAACTTATCCAAACAGCTCTTAGAATGCTGACCAGATCTATTGGGTGTGTATGGGGATCTGTATCTCCTCCATTCACTCCCTGGATGGCCATCATCAGATCACACCACGTTTAATCCTGGGCGGAGAACCAATAATAAAATAAAATAAAATAAAATAAAATAAAAATGTTTTATTTCGTTAACAAAAATACATAATTTTTAAAACAGTATTTGGGACCAACCCAGTAGGCATTCGAGATGCCTGTGGCAGGCAGCCCCGCTCTTCCATATCATATTAATTGAGTATGTATCAGTTACACTTGGTTGACAATGTTAACATTTTTACTTAAGTAAATAATATGAAAAGCTTTATTAATAAAAATATTACAAAATACACAGTTTATGTTCACTCAAGTGTGTGTGTGATTGTGTGTGAGTGTGTGTGTGAGTGTGTGTGTATGTGCTTGTGTGTGTGTGTGTGTGTGTGTGCGATAGTGTAATGCTAATGATTATTTAGTATTTATTGTGTACAATATGTTCAGTTTCATTGTAATTTAGGGGAAATAGACATTCTATCAAGGTTTTTTTGAGATTATAGGACTTTAGTTAATGAATGCCAATAGGGAATATGCATAAGTCACCGATTTTGATAAATTTGAGCTTGATCGCTGCGGACACTTATAAAAACATGATGGAACAGGAAAAAAAAATAAAAAAAATGTATTATTTTAGTTTTATCACACGATGAAATCAGGGAAAAATAACAATTATTTTTTTTCATTTTCGGATATAATGCACTTTACAGTCAGATAGAATATCGAATAAGAAACAATATTTTGTATGACACATATGTACTTAAACGCAAAATTTAGGGAGATAATTGAAGATTATTGGCTAACTCCATATTAAACGCGCCGAAACACACCTGAAACGTGATGTGTGACGTCACCATTTTGTATGGAGCGTTTTCGGCGGGTGCTGCTGCGCGCTAACTTCAAGTAACTATATCACGAGAAAAAAACGCAAGAGAAAAGTTTTAATATTACAGTTAATTTTCTCACGCATTATACTTTTGATTAAGATTAAAAAAAAATTGATGCATATTCCCTATTTTAGCATTTAACATATTGTAAATTGTTGGAGCAAGAACTAAATATTGCCGTTGTATGAATACAGTTTTTTTATGAGGTATAGGAACCACGTTATCAATTCTTCGTCTAAAAAGTACATTAGGACGGAATGGGATATTCTTATGTAATTTTAAAGTAGCCATTATAATGCTTCAAAGTTACCTCGTTTGTATGAAAATAGACCTCTGTAGTACTTAGTTTTGCAGGCCAGTGTATTAATATTTCCTTGTGTTACGAAAACAGCATTTTTCTCTGGGAAATGTTTTTGAATGCCATCATTATTGGTTCCCATTTGCATTGTAGCGGTATTTCCATGAATTCATTTTACCCTTATGATGATTTTACAGATTACGTACTTTAATGTTAAATTTTGCTTTTCATTGTAATTTAATGAAACGAAAATGATTAATTCTGTGAAAACTAAATTTGATTGAGTCATTTAATAAAAGATTAATTAAATAGGTTAAGCTACGAGTATTATAATATTATTTTTATCATGAAAAAATATCGAAAACGCTGATGAAAGGCGATTATTTTTAATTTAAGCAAAAAGTTTAGCATAATGATTATAAAATTACAATCTTCTAAGAAAATTTCTTATTTGATGAGATTAAGGTAGCCATTTCTTATTTTGCGTAACAGACTTCGGGAATCCACGTTTACCTTATAACGGAGTCAATTATAAACCTTTTAGTGACCCAAAAATTCTTTTCACAAAAGAGGTAGCAGTAAAAAGCGTTCGTTAAGCTTAAAAAAGGCCTATTTCTTTTCCACATGTTTCTATAATATCACATACGTACTGTGCACACACCTGTCGTCAGCTAATTGGATTCTTTACATGAAAATGTTGTCCCTTTGGGCCACCAAAAAGTCCAATTCAATCTGACCTTCCTATACCGACTGCGCGGGAACAATCATAAAACAGACCATCACAATTCAATGGACTTTGAAGATCAACTGTCGCTGGTTAGCTACCTCTACCCTACCTGTGTCTTGATTAACGTTTCCTAGCTTTTGTGTGGACCTTTTAATAGGAATTAATGTTGTTTCCTAAGAAGCAATTTAGTGACATAATTTGGGGTTATGTGAATAACCTTTTATACAATAAAATAATTACAAACATTTATAAACAATGTCGAAAAAACAAGAATAAGAGGGCCGCAGTTATTATTCTAAGCCCAAACATACGAGTAACTTGTACAGGTACTGTCAAGGGCAGATCCAGGATTCAAATTTGGGGGGGACCCTCGGAGACTCGGGTCTAGGGCAGGGTCTATGTTAGGGATCCCTGTCAAGGATGCACAAAATGCCTGATTTAGGAAAAAATCCTGCCAATAAAAAAACGGCCGCGCAGCGCGATTTTCACCCACTAATTTTGTGGTGTTGTCTATGGTAAAAATCTGACGCGCAGTGCGATTTTTTACAGTTTAGTAAATTGTATGTACTCTTATGTACTTATAGGAAAAAAGTTTTTTTTTGTCAATTTCATTCACAAATCTTTTCCTCTTGTCTACAAGAAACGGCCGCGCAGCCCTATTTTAAGTCAGTTTTAGTCACTAATTTTGTAGTGTTGATAGTAGTAAAAGCGCCGCACAGCGCGATTTTTGTCAGTTTAACCACTTGTATGTAGTCTTATTTATAGTAAAAAACGGCTGCGCAGCGCGATTTTTAGTCAATTTCATCCACAAATCTTGTACTCTTGTCTACAAGAAACGCGATTTTTCGTCAGTTTAGCCACTTGTATGTACTCTTATCTATAGTAAAAAAACGGCCGCGCAGCGCGATTTTTAGTCAGTTTCATCCACTAATCTTGTAGGTACTTTTGTCTACCTACACTAAAAGAAATGGCCGCGCAACCGAAAGCGAATCCAGTCAGGATTTTAAATTGGTGGATTTTTTAAATCTTAAAACTAAACGTTTTAAGATTTTTATAGAGGAAGAGTATTATAGGACGTAGGTAATCTCCGCATTTTACACACAGCCTTTAATTAAGTAAACGGAAAATAATAATTTTAATAATATCTCATTAAATAAATTTTAACGTAATAATAACTGTTCCGAATTCGAGCGATAGTCAGCAGGATAGCACGAGAGCTCATTCAGCCTCAAAATTCAATGCAATCTGCAAAGTTAACCAACCTCGTGGGGGGGGCCATGGCCCCCGTGCCCCCCCCCCCCTGGATCCGCCAATGGGTACTGTAAGATTTACCTTTTTGTGTGGATACGATATGAAGGGAACATTTAAAGAAACCAAAGCCATCGGTCTTAGCTTAGACTTGACGCAAAATAGGATTATGATTAGGTACACGAATACCGTGAAGAAAATGCTATTTTCTCTCAAAGGGAACGGAATTGTCGCATTTATTGGAAAACACTCGAAATATAAAGCTGACGGGGAAGCATTCGATTTGTAGGGAAGCCTTGGGAATGACTAGGCATTAAGTGTTCAGTCCAATACTACGGTTGAGTGGTTTTTGCTATCATTAGCGTTCACTTCTTGTTTGTAGAGACAACAAAAACTTATGGAGAACGAAACGGGTTTTAATTTGCTCATTTGTCGACCCTTATCTTTGAAAAAGTTAATAGAAAGAAAAGTGATTTTTAATGTCCCAATAAATACTTTTGGATGATGAACTTTTCCCTTTTTATTTTACTTTGATACCGATTTTTTCTTCAGTATACATACACTATTGAGTGTAGGCTTCCTATTTTGCCATTTATATATTTTACAAGATACTCACAACTCACAAAAAATTTAATATGTACCGATTTGTAACTGTAATAAAATAACAGATACTAATTTGGATAACTTTGTGATGGTTACGTTGTTTTTCATCTAGTGAAAGCCGTTGAAAAAACACTGAACTGTTTAATTATCTTATTTGTGGTTTTTGTTAACTGAGTTTTCTTCGAGTTTTCTTAAGAAATTAAATTGAGACTTTTATTTCGTCTCAAGTTTGGACTGTTATTGTTATCGCCGAACTTCTAAGATATTAATATTTCATCACACTGTTTTCTTGTTTCTTTCATTGAATATTCTTTGGTTTCTCCAATCTAAGATTTGTCGAAGGCTTCGGAAGTAATTTCTATTGGCCTCCAAACATCCAGTGGGGCGGTAACGTTGTTTTTGCAAAACTCGCCACGAATAAATTAGGGACTGTTTTTCTCTTCGAAATAAAATTAGTGCCTTAGGATCCGATCACTTTTGGAGGCGGCTTGAATAAAAACTCTTGCTGGTTTGGTTGGGTCGTCAGAATATTTGAGAACTTTTTTCATTACCTATTACTTTTGAAATTCACGAAAGAATGGAGGTTTTATCGAAGTTATGATGCAGAAGGTACACGCAGTAAATTATGAAAAAAAGTTGTACTAATTCCTACTTGAAATCCATAAACTCTTTTTTTGAAATCTGTAATTTCACTTCCATTTCACAATCTTTATTCTAATATCAACAAGCTTTATCTATGTGAAATATCAAATGTCATTTTGTCTTATTTGTATTCAAACAATAGCAGGGTGGTGAAACACCTACCATCCTGATGGATTTATTTTTAATTGATGCTGTAATGGAAGCTTTTTGTTTTGTGTTAAAGCTTTGTAACAATGTTCAATAAATAAAAAAAAATAAAAAAAAATATTGGTAGAATTTTTGCTGAATTGAATTTTGCTTTGATAGGGTTTTTTATCCAAAGAATTCAATGTGTCTTAAATAAGTTAATAATAAAAAAATACAGTGTTGTGTAAAATACTTCTAAGGCTAAGTTATTATATTGATTACTATTATTTATTTTGTGAACAGCAATAAATAAGCATTTTTGTGCAGCACTCAAACTTTATTAAACTAAAACAACAATAGCAATAAAAAAACTTTAAACACTGATCGGGCAGAGAAATGGAATGCAATTATCAAAACTAATGTATTAGTAGTTATTCCAGATGTAAATTCGTTTTATAACGGGCTTATCTGCAATGTGGTTCAACTAATCTCGGAATAGGATAACGATGACCACAATTTAAAGCGACAGTTTCAAATTGAATCAGATTCGCATAAATGACGTGCGGTGCCCGTCGGATTAAAACAATTCCAATTGTAAGTACAATTTCCAAAAAGCTTCTAACTACAAGCTTTTATGAATTCGTATTTGAATGGATTTTATTTTTCTTGATTTGATTTGTTGCGGAGTTGAGGTTGATGTTGGTTGTCCAAATGTCCATCAGCCATTTTTTTAATGTCCCCACTGCTGGGGCACAGGCCTTCCTTATGGGTGGCAATAACCCACCACGCGGGCCCAATGCGGATTGGTGGGTGTTAGTAGGCCCCCGACAAGGTGGACCGACGATCTGGTGAAGGTCGCGGAAAGCCAGTGGATGCAGGCAGCGCAGGACCGATCGTCGTGGAGATCCTTAGGGGAGGCCTATACCCAGCAGTGGGTGTCGTGTGGCTGATATGATGATGATGATGATGGGTGTTAACGACTGCAAATGCAGCCGGGACCAACGGCTTAACGTGCCTTCCGAAGTACGGAGGAGCTCGAGATAATAAATTTTTGGTCACCCATCCCTTACCGACCCTTGCGAACGTTGCTTATCTCCCGCAATAGCTGGGCCAGGCGCTAAACCACTGCACCACCGAGCTCGATGTTGGTTACCGGTTTTCAACTTTTACTAGGCAAATATTTGGTTCAGAAGAATTTAGTGTTAATATATCAAGAGTATGATTCGGGAGCTTCGATCAAGAATATCCTAGATAACGCTTCACGAACTAAAACAGTACGCAACAACAACAATGTCACCTCAAATAGCGCCCCACTTACAAACTTGGCGCTTATTTTGTACATAATTACCTCTTATTTTGCACAAACTCACATTTTAAGCGACTTCAAAAAAAGGAGGAGGTTCTCAATTCGATTGTATGTTTTTTTATCGTTGTTCGAGTATTCTTCGTCATTTATGGACCAATTTTGAAGATTATTTTTTTGGTCGATTAAAGATGGTCCCATTTTTTTTTCAGATCGATACAGTAGTTTTCAAGTAATCCTGTAAATATTCAATTATATAAGGATTATGACTTCGATCAAGAGCATACCCAAGATGTCCGGTCAGAGTCTCAATATCGGAACCTCGAAATAACGCCCCACTTTCAAACTGGGCGCTTACTTTGTACAAAGTATTATCTATTTTGTTTCTTACTATTTAAAGTTTAATTTGGAAAGAAATTTGTACACCCAGAGATACAAATATTCATCTGGAGATTTTAATTTTCAAATTTCGAATCGATTTTTGTTTTGTCAGTCGGTGCCACATTTGCGTGCTATTTTAAGACTTCTCCAAACAGAACGCGTACTTGACACGCGCTAGAGCGCTAACCTGACGTTGCGCGCCGAATTGTGTTGTAAGACATGCATAGTTTTATGCCAAACACAGCACCGGCGCTAACAGTACGCAGCGCCATTCTGTTTGGAGAAGCCTTTAGTTCGTGAAGCGTTACCTTCGGATATTCTTGATCAAAGAAATTAATATCTTTTGAAATAATTACCTTTCTATTAACCCCCCCAGCATTTCCGAAGTGTGTCAAAGATTATGCTAGTAATTGTTGGCGTCGACATCACGCGGCCGCAACATCTCTGCAACGGACGACGGTTGCCCCAACATTCCCCGGGGACCCTGCGGTTTGGGCTAAGTGCTGTTTGAGCAAATTTCGGGGAAGCCTTTAAGAATATTCAATCCGTGTTCTGTATAAAATTCTAAAGCTTCTTGTTTATATTATTTTCAGTTTAAGTTGTATTTGGTTTTGTTGCGAAATAATTAATATAAGTTCAGAGTAAGTTTATCTTCACAAGTTTATAAAGAACTAGCGGCCGCCCGCGGTTTCACCCGCATGGTTTCCGTTCCCGTAAAAATATCGGGATAAAAAGTATTCTATATTTTAATCTAGGCTATCTACTATTTGTGTGCCAAATTTCAACCAAATCCGTTCAGTAGTTTTTGCGTGATTGAGGAACAAACATCCAAACCCACAAACTTTCACATTTATAATATTAGTAGGATATTAGTAGGATTTCCTTAAGGAAAATTTGAAACACAAATATACAGGCCTCAGCAAAAATTCTGTCACATCAAATGTAACGCTTATTCAGTAAAATTATTGCATTTAAAAGCAGGGGTTGCATATTCTTGGTTTCAATATGTAATAATATCCGTGACTTGGTGCAACTTCTACTATTGCTACTTCTGAGTTACACTGTACTTCCCATGTGAAAGAAAAAAAAATTCTAATCAGGGCTTTTCAAAATGACAAAAGGCTGTAGGCTCGACAGATGGCGTTGATAAAAATGTATGTTTCAATGTATTTTTTTTTACTACTTAATCTTCGAAGAGGACTCAGGTAGGCAGGCAGATGTAACCCTAACATGTTTCTCTTAGGGCAGATGTCAGCCAGTGAGCGCTTTCTTTTCGCCGTTTATTTTTAAAAGCCAATTTTGACTCATCTCTTTCCATCAACGCCATCTAGTGAGGCAAATAGTTACTTTTTTTATTTTTTAAATGTCACTTTGAAAAGCCCTCATTGCGACAGAATACTTTTTTAAATAAAAACCAAAAAAAAAGAAAAGAAAAAAGAAACATAAATAGCGGACGATACTTCGAAATGTAATGCTAATGATGGCTCTAAGCCCAGTGGTCCATTTCCATTTTTCAATGCGACAAGTCGGAGCAGGGTTGTAATCGTTTAAGTCTGGGGATTATTTTTTTCGTGAATGAATAATTCGTCGGTGACTGACATCGGTAAGGATGACAGAGTAGGATAAATTGCAACGAGTTTATTATAAAAAAACATATCGACAAATAATATGAATTAATCTACAATATCTAAAGCTTTAAGTTGAAAAGCAGCATGTGATCTCTGATTTCCATAACACAAGATACTTTGAGATGGGAGCAATATACATGTATATAACATGTCAAAGTCAAAGTCAAAAATTGCTTTATTCAAATAAACTTAATTAGTTAAGCACTTTTGAATCGTCTAAATTTTCCTACCACCCGTTCCAGACTTGTGAAGTAATTCAATATTTATCAAAACATTTGTAAATAAAGTTGTCGTTGGGACTAATAACTGACTGGAATTTATAATAATTTTAGTGGGAAACATATTATTAATTGGATTCAATCCAATAATTAATATTGGATTTGTTATCTAATTTAGTGCCTACTCAGACAAGAATATTCCATAAAATCATTTTTATTAGAGCTTAAATAACAATTAGCAGAATAGACCAACTGCCCCAGCCCGAAAGCCATCAAAGTGAGTCACAGTGAATATAAAATAACAGCGATAATGCTCCAGGATAAACAAATTTTCAGCGCCATTTTCGCAGGAAATGCAGTTGGTAAGCGATGTGCGGGAATTAGATTTTACTCTGTGGATATTTTCACTTCAGTACACAAAATGGACAAACTTTGGTCTGAAATAAATGATTTTTATTTTTATTTTTTATTTTAAAAAGTACACATAAGGATGTTTATAAAAAAAAATTCTAGCCTGATGATCATGATTCTTTGAGTATGCTGGAAAATGTATTTATAACTACATGTATGTATGTACCGTATTTTGCAAATAATATAAATTATGAATATGTACAAATTATATTATTTTTTATGTGTATAAATACTTTGAGGTTAGTCAACACAATTCATGCAGATTTATTCGTCACTTTTTATAAGACAATTGGTTTATTACTAACTTAAAGCGATAAAAAAATATTAAGAGTAGTGCTAAATCGACAATGATGTAGTCTGCAACCATTCGATTTGAATAAGAATATTATGCTGACAGTTCTATAAGTACATGGTAAGTATGAATTATCATAATATAATATCACACACGGCCTAAAATATCCACACGTATACCTACAGATAACCGAATGATTTTTTTATCTTGAAAACCAGACTTAACCACACGTTGGAAAGCCATTACGCGTTGCATTAAAAAAACACGCGCAACGAAACGAAACTAAATAAAACCGACTCTTTTAAACGAGAACGAAATGACAGCGTTAATACCAACGATAAACCGATTTCTGTTCCATTTGAAAAGCTAGCAGCCAGAGCTGATGTACTGGTTTCAAATAAATAAAAAATGCTATTTTATCTATTAAGTACAGGTATTAATATAAACAACATTATTCTTTATGTCACGATTCACGATTATTACATAAAATAACGCTTGAAATCGCAGTAGAATTTACTCGTATAGCAATACGATTATCATAATGAAATGAAACGAAATGCAGTTTTATAGTTATTTATGCAACTGTACTATTATAACACCTAATCATGTACAGTTGCATTACAAGACTATATCTACACCCATTTTTTTCTTTTTGTTTGGGAAACAAACAATATTGAAATACATAAGGATCATTTTATCATCCGTACGAGTGTTATAATGTAACTCATCGTGCAGGGGCGCGGGGAGGAGCGCGACCTACACCTCTCGCTTGGATATTGTAATGTTGGCAATAAGCCAGTAAGCAAGTAATTATGAATTAAATCAATCTACTGATACTCTTTGTTTAGACCTGTTAATAACACTGCTTCATAATAACATTACCTCACTAATTAATACATGTCTTATTCCAGGTAATTCGCTTTGTTTGTCAACTACACCATTTCTCAAGAGAAACATACGTCTTTGGAATAGTCTCAAGGGTAACTATAATATTGAGTTTCCAGAAATTGAAGGTGTATTAGACAACTTTGAACATGTCTGCGATGTCTCTGGGCAAATCAATATCTTTGATAAACTTGTAGTTTGATGTCTTATTAGCTTATCATTCCGTATGTATTTACTTATTTAATTTGACGCAAATGTTTTATTACGAAGTTATCTTCGTTTGTGGATATGTTACGGCTAATACCCGAAGTGCGGCTAAACCTAGTTTTAGCCGGCTAAAACTAGGTGTTGCCGCTAGCTGTTGGCTAAAACTAGGTGTAGCCGATTTGCTCGCGGCTAATACTAGGCGTAGCCGGCTAAAACTAGGTGCAGCATGAGATATAAAGAAAGTTTTTTCTGTTGTGTTAAAAAAAAATAACCTCGAATTCTAACCTAACCCGGGACCTACAGGAGTAAAGCAGATCGGTTACACCTAGTTTTAGCTAACAGCTATCGGCTACACCTAGTTTTAGCCGGCTAGAACTAGGTTTAGCCGCACTTCGGGTATTAGCCGTAACAGATTTAAACATTAGAATTATATATTGTCAATGGGTGTGTAAAAATACCACTTTTCTAAAGAGAGCATATGAAAGACGCAAGGTCTTGGCAATTTTAACCGATACTTAATGAAAATATATTCAGTTTAGAACGAAAATACTTCTAGTTTTCAACTAACTGTTAACAATATTTAAAATATTATTAACAGTTACTTCTTCATCATCAGCCATTTTAATGTATTCGCTGCTTTCGGCCTTATTGATGGTTAAAGAACATGGGCCATAACCCTCCATGTGGGCATAATGCGAATCGTTGTGAGTTAACAACTGCAAATACAGCCAGGATCAATGGCCTACCAAAGAACGGATGAGCTAAAGATAAAGAATCCATCTCACCCATCCGATAGCCGACCATAGCAAAAATTTCATACCCGTCGTGATTATGAAAAGGTTTCTTTACCACTAAGATTGTGCCTTTGCACTTGGTTCAAATCAAAGGATCAGTACAAAAAAAAATCACAGATTTCGCAGTTCCCGCAAGAATCGGAGCATTGAAAATGAATACAAAAATTTACGAAAAAACTAAATCAAATCAAAAGCAAATTCCTATTATTTTTCTTAGGTATACTAGGTACCTTTTTATTTTTACGATCGATTGTGACCAACGATTTCAGAACCTAAGGATGCACTACGCAATACAATAGCAAAACTGAAATGTGGCACATGCGTTGAATTTCACCATATTATGCTTCGACTGGCTCTGTCCATACATTGCTGCTGACACTTGAGTCCTATAAAATTTATTCGGTCATGAAACACTAATGTAAAACAAACGGCCAGTTGAAGCTACATAAGTTAATTTTAGAAGCTGACAGAAGGCTTTCAGGAACAAAGAGCAGTGGAGTAGCAAAATTTTTATTTTTTTATTTTTTCTATCAGACTTTTAGCATTCTTTAAAATTATATAATAACTAGCTTCCGCCCGCGACTTCGTCCGCGTGCACATTAAGAATATCCTTACACCCATTTGCACTAAACTTAAGAATCGCCTAAGTCTTTTCCTAACTAACTTAAGACATTCTTAGCAAATAATTGCATTGCACTGACCTTAAGACGTTTTTAAATTCACTTTAGGCTATTCTTAACTTACGGGCCCAATATCGAGCGCCCAAGGCTTAAAAAATTCCTATGTTATGAATTGTAAATCTGTGGTTATAGCCTGTGGCCGTCAATTGTGACAAAAAAACAGAAATATTTGCTGAAATGGAAGACTTCATTGAAATAATTGAATTTGAATTACTAAACGACTCGGTGGAAAATTGCAATGCCGTATTTCAATACAATTACTGCACTTATAAAAGAATAAGAACGTATGAAATAACCGTACTTGTATGTAAACTTCTGGCATACGCTGCCGTGTCAAGGTTAATTTTTGACACCAATTACCGTATAATACGGCAATTACCGTATCATTGGCAACACTGCTGTGATTTGATTTCTGTTTTCTAAATTGACAGCTATTGTTGACTTACGTTTTTCGGTCACCCTACCAAATAAAATAAACCAACGCCGTATCTTTGGTCTCCTTTTAACTCACGAATGAATCCATGTGATGTTATAACCAAAAAAGTATCATGTGACCTATATTACTTCGCCGGTTTAAAATTCCATAAACAATTAATATTTACATTCGTTCATTCATTCTCTTCGCAAGGCGATACCCAGGTTACGACGTAGTTTGTTAGTGCAAACAAAAATTTCAGCTCGGCTGTTCTAGGCTGTTCCTAAGCTAAGATGTACCTTAACTAAAACATACTTAACTTGAGTTAAGTGCAAATGGGTGTTAAAGAACCTTCAACCAGGGTCCGACCAGCAGTTTTTACGTGATTAGGCGGGTCCCCACCAAGCGTGCTGCCTCGCGAGGCAAGACGTTAACCGCGTGTGGCGGCTCCCTTTCCCTCTCCCTCATCCTTTCCATCATCTTTTCCCACACCCCTTCTCGTCCCCGACCTCTTAACATTTGAGTCCCTATTTCACCTTTATAGGGGCTGAATCATGTCTACCGTATTGGACTTCAAAATAAATGTCATTTTCGCAATCACCATCCCATTAAACCCTAAGAACGATATCCATATTGATTTTTATGTTTACTTACCCATATTACCCCCTTTATCATCATGATCAATCAAATCAAACATCCCGATTTTCAAAATAACAAATTATTTGTGTTTGCCTATTTAGTTTTAGATGTACTCCTATGAATTTTAAAGTTGTAATTTCGATTTTATAATTTTTTCATACAAAATTTGAACCCCATTTTCATCCCTTTAGGGGTTAAATCATGTTCATGTTCACCGTGTTGGATTTAAAAATAAATGTCATTTTAGCAATCACCATACTATAAAATTTCTGAAAATCAACCCCTTAAGGAGTAAATAGGGTAAAAAGCCTAAACTCGATATGGATGTCGTTATTGAGGTTTTATGGGATATTGATTGCGAAAATGGCATTTATTTTTAAGTCCAACATAGTAGCTATGTTTCAACCCCTAAAGGGAAAATGGGGTTCATGTTTTGTATGAAACAATAATATTAAACAAACATTTTAACGTGAAACTTCGTAGGAGTACTTTTAAAAACTAACAAGTTTTAAAAGCAAACAGGTATTTTGTGATTTTCTGATAATGAACCCCTTAGATGGGGTTAATAAACCCATAGAATAGAACAGAATATCATTTATTTGCATTTGATTCGGGTACTCTGGAGGTCTTTAAAAGATCTGCCTTTTCAAACATTAACCTCTGTTGTGGCAGTCAAACAGAATATGTGCGCGCTGTCAAAATAGGTTTGGGAGGCAAGCAGACATTATGTCTGCTTGCCACTCACTTTTTTGTTGACGTTTCTAACCTCAATCTTATACCGTGTGTTGGGAGCCGGGCTAGAGAGAGTGTGACAAAACACTATATGAAATATTATAAATGTGAAAGTTTAATGTTTGGATGTTTGTTACTCAATCACGTAAAACCGACTGAACGGATTTGGAATAGCACACAGGTAGTTGTAGCCTGTGGTAAAACATGGAGACTTTTTATTTCGGTCAAAGGTTCCATAGCGTCGATTTTACAAATGTGCACGCGGAGAAGTCGCGGGCAAAAGCTAGTTGAATATAAAATATGTAAATTTTTATTTGAAATCATTAAATAGCGATACTAAATTATCGATAATATGCCCTATATATACTTATAACTAGTGTTTCGCCCTGGTGCGCGGGCTGCTGAAGCAGCCCGCGGGCATCGCCCTGTTGGGCTGTTAGTAACTTTGGAGAGTCGGACTGCGAATAGTGGAATAGGCATATTTCCGTCCTATCAAATCACATTGCAATTTCTCTGCAATTTGCAGTGGTGATGCACTGTGAAAACTAAATGCTCTATTATTTTTTCTAAAAACTTTGCTGGCTGATATGAAAATCATAGAGAAACTAATATAGTTACTACGTGAAAGATCTAATTAAAGCTAAGAATCCCCGGATGCGGCTCGGCTGCCATCAACCACAAAAACTGCACCTGGCCATTTACAACACGCGCAAACTGAGATTAGACACGAAGTCAACCGATTATTAGCAAGTTACACTGGGACATCATAGGGTTATCTGAAGTCCGAAGAGAGGGAGAGGACTCGATAATCTTCAAATCCGGTAACTACCGGGAGGGCGACCAACAGTCCCTAGGTGGTGTCGGGTCATCGTCCACAAGTCCCTTCTCAACAACGTGATTACAATCGGAAGGGTTTCGACCAGGGTAGCTTACCTTATTCTCAGAATATCCAAACGGTAAACCCCAGTACATCGTTATGATCGGGTAGTTTACTGCAAAGTTGGGAAAAAGATGCGGTGATGAGCTGAGAGTGGGGCAATTTGGAGTTGGGCAACGGAATGCCAGAGGCCAGATGCTGGCCGAATTTATGGAGAAGGAGAAACTCTTTATGATGAAGTCCTTCTTCAGGAATCCTGAAAGCCGGAAGTGGACCTGGATCAGTCCAGACGGAGATTTTATCATGTAGGCGAAAAAGCAAATTTTCAATGATGTCACTGCGATCACCGATTGGTACGTGGCACATTGAACGTAAAATTGGAAAGATATCAACTGATACAACCCACGCTTCGACCATTACCGGCTCATATCTAAAACCCCGAAAGCTTTCAACTATATCTTCAGAACCGCTTCGAAACCCTTGAAACCAACATAGATGTGGACAATCTAAACAACATGGTGCTGGATACTGTCCGTACGGTAAGGTTCTATATCTTAAGACCCGCCGTCCCAAGCTAAAGAAACTCTCCTACCAAACTCTCGTACTCATGGATCAGAGTCGTGAAATGAGGCTCTAGAGCTCAGCGGATGATCATCGTTATCGGCAGCTTAATAGGCAGATACTAAGTATTTGACGAGTGACCTTCTTCAATTTAATAGGAATCGTAAAAGACTATCAAAAGGAATAAAGTTTCCAAAAGTTTCGGGAGAGATCCGTTTAATGTGCAAAGTTGATAAAGCTGAAAACTGAAAACTGATAACGGACGCATCATTTCATCGAAGCCTGAAATTCTGAGGGAGATCGATAGTTTCTATAGGCAGTTATATTCCACGCAGACACCTGTTGAAAGCAAGGCTAAAGACCATAGAGCCAAGCTTACCCGACACTACACCGAAAATATCCCGGATGTCAGCCTGTACGAGATTAGTATGGCTCTCAAGCAGCTAAAAAAAGAAGGCTGCGGGTGACGACGAAATTACTACAGAACTTCGGAGATCTTTAAACTCTTAGACTGGAAAGGACTCGGCATCAACAGTACTGGCCAAGACTTAACACACCTTCGTTTTGGCGATGGTATAGTTCTTATGGCTGAGACCTTAGAAGACCTGAACACATTGCTCGAAGATCTCCGTAGTGCTTCCCAAAGATTAGGTCTCAGTATGAACATGGATAAGACGAAAATCATGTTGAATGCCCATTTTGTGCCTGCTCCGTTACTCAAGACGAAAGTATACCAGTGTGTGTTGCCAAGGATGACTTGCGGCAGTGAAAAGTGGTGGCTAACTATAGGTCACATAAGTAGGCTCAAGATCACCCAGCGTGCAATGGAGAGAGCTATGCTTGGCGTTTCCCTGCGTGATTGCATCAGAAATGAGGAGATCCGTAGGATCCGTACGATGTAATGATAATATTGTATATTGTTATAATAATGATACTCCTATGACTTTAAATTTTGTGACTCTGTGCTTCTTCAGTTAAGTTCAGACTGCCTGACAGCCATCTCCACTCTCCCATTTGATCGTAGATCGCCAAACTTACTGTAGCAATATCTTTCCTTTAATCAAAAAGGGGTATAAATAAACCCAGTGGGGCAAAAACTGAAATCTCTGATTTGTTGGTGGTCGCAAACCTTCGGTGATCTCTTTGCCTTCTTCAAGTTTAAACCAAACCCTAAAATATCTGTGGCTGGTTTCCAATCGTTCGGTCGATTAAGGGCCCAACTTCTTATGTCACAACTTCCTGCCTTATGAATCAAATGTGACACCAAAGGTCATCGAGTTCATCTAATAAGTTTCTGGGGGCTTCTTTTTTTTTATTACCCTCCAAAGGAATCACTGAGCGTTTTGATTCTGATCATTTACCTCACCTGCAGGAACATTTCCCTGATCTCTGCAAAAATGGCTAATTCTCTCTTTCGGAAACTAAGCAGGACTGGAACTAATGAATTCAGTAGATCTGGGCCAGTCAGTAATTCAGTTTTCAGTGACACTCCTTGAGTTTCAGCTTTCGCGCCAAGAACATGTCTGAGTTTTCCAGGTTTGTTAATATTCCGATCCCCAAAATGTGGGGGATACCGTACTGAGCATTTCAATTTTCTTGGCATAATTATTTTTTCAACATTTTATGCATCGAGTGGTCTATCCAATATCTTCTCAATCAAGCGTGATCGATTTTTATTTTGTTGTTCGAAAGCTTAATGCCATAGTAAAGCATACTCCCAGTGGTCGTGGATTTTCTTCGACTTAATATCGAGTGAGAATGCCAAGCGTTCGTCGTTCATTTGGAGAATATCTTGGTAGCTTAGAATTCCTAATGCCAATGCTATCAAATCTGAAGTATTTCTCTACTAAGAGGTGTAGTTCATCCTCTTCCTCAGACTCAAGGTGATAAGCAAACTCAAGCATAATCTTCCTCGACATTGACGACAAAACTCCATGCAGGATCCAATCGAGTTCAATGAGAGAGGCGACAGGATCATCCTCTATACCCTCTTTTATTTCTCGGCGTATAATCTAATGCCAACAATCTTGGCCTGTCAAGTTCACTGTCGGTCGACCGAGGTGGTCGTACTAAGAAATCAAGTTGCCATCAATTACCTAAATGTCATGGAAGCGTAATGTATGAATGTATAAACTCGTTCAAGGTTGAAGGATCCTGTATCTGTAACAAGCGTCAGAGAGACGATCTTGCTTTCCAGGTTGTTATAGCCGCCCACTGCCCTCTGAAACTCCAAGTCGACGTTCCGATTTCCGGCTCCTACCTCGTTGGCTACACTGCTCTCTACGAGTGGGACGGTGAACCCTTCACCAAGCAGAGCACACCTGTTAAAGCTATCTTCAGGCCCCTGGACGGTCACTGGAAGCACCTTCAAAAAGGACCTGTTTGGCACTTGCCGAAATGGATGTTTGCAGTAGCCACGGTAATCTTTGATCTTTCTTCCTCTTGGTCTCCCCCTTCGTTCAGTCATCACGGTGAAGTAACTTATGGCGAATACCATTGCAAGCTCAGGCATCAGAAGCATAGTCGGTGCTTGAAAATCCATTCCAAGAAACATACCTAGCTTGTTGCTTAGGTACCTTTGTGCTGTTCAATAAAATTACCTAATCGGGCACCTGCGAGCTAAACGTCTAGTTCGGTCGTTTGCATGTAACTGATTTAAAGGACTTCGGTGGGTGTGGTTCTATGCCGCCTTTCCGATCCCGCAGGTGGAGGGCATTGATTCGTCATTACAAGAGACACGAGATGTAATGATTTGAGCGCCGTTTTTTTTCTAGCAAGCGGGGCGCAAGGGTGTGCACCCACTTAGGATCGGGAACCTCCACGCTTTTGACGGATTTTAACCTAGACTTCCACTTATAATATTTTTTTCTGAGAGTTTTGTTGATCCTAATACATTTTCATATTATTATACCCCTCTTCAATTGCTCCTTTTTAGGGTTCCGTACCCAAAGGGTAAAACGCGTGAAAGGGACCCTATTACTAAGACTTCGCTGTCCGTCTGTCTGTCTGTCACCAGGCTGTATCTCATGAACCGGGATAGCTAGACAGTTGAAATTTTCACAGATGATGTATTTCTGTGTCCGCTATAGCAACAAACACTAAAAACAGAATAAAATAAATATTTAAATGAGGCTTCCATACAAAGAACGTGTTTTTAGGGTTCCGTACCCAAAGGGTAAAAACGGGACCCTATTACTAAGCCTCCGCTGTCCGTCCATCTGTCTGTCTGTCTGTATCTCATGAACCGTGATAGCTAGACAAATTAAATTTTCACAGATGATGTATTTCTGTTGCCGCTATAACAACAAATACAAAAAATATAATAAAATAAATATTTAAGGGGGGCTCCCATACAACAAACGTAATTTTTTTGCCGTTTTTTGCTTTATATTAATAACGACAACAGGTAGACAGTTGAAATTTTCACAGATGATGTATCTTTGTTGCCGCTATAACAACCATTACTAAAAAATGAATAAAATAAATATTAAAGGGGGGCTCCCATACAACAAACGTGATTTTTTCCGTTTTTTTGGTACGGAACCCTTCGTGCGTGAGTCCGACTCGCACTTGGCCGGTTTTTTTATGCCATTTTAGAATGTGGCAGTACCTGCAAAATAAACCTTACTTTCAATTCCAGTATTGCTATAAGTATTGGCAAAAAATAATGGTTTTAGATAAAAAATATTAAAAACTGCCGCTATTTCTATTTTTCAATTTGTTTTGTAAATCTCGAAAACTACCTTTAAATTGGGTATTTTTCTACAAGGCAAAACTCATTGTTATGTTGCATAAATCGTCGATACATGCCAACTTTTTCAAGTGTCGTAAACGGCCTCAAAATATTAATTAGCCTTAAAATATTTTTAAAAAATCATAAAATTTTAAAAATTGCCGCCACCGCGTACTTTGTATTGGTTTTTCTATTTGACATAACTTTCCTATATTTTGCAACATATACTGCAAGCAATTAAGTTTCGATTTACTTTCTCTCTTGCACCCAGCCGTCGCAATAGGACTTGAAAAAAGAAAGGATATCTCAAAAATGAATTTTTCCTCTGCAGTTTGCAGGGTATCCAGACATTGTCAACCGTAACACCAAAATGTCATTTCTATATGTTTTGGTGTTTAATAAATCCTCTCACTCGAAATTTCCATAATGTAGTTGATATACTTTTTTGCATCTTGGAGTAAATTTCGAAGAAAATCGACATTTAAATTGGCATGATTTCGTACCTCAAAAGAAATGGCCACAGTGAACATCTTGATTTTTTTTTCCAAGATTGGTCATAATCATATAATCATATATCATAGTCATATAAATGAGGGTTCTTGTAGTGAAACGGAAAAATATTTTTCTCTAACACTTTAGAGTTGTGGCCCCGCGGTTTGCGATCTAAAAATCTATGTTTTTTCAGAACTCTCCAGCACGCGCCCCATTGGGTTTTGTCATTTTTTCTCGCTTTTTTAATATTTAATGTCAAAATCAACCACTCTTGTATGTTTGATCAAAATTGGTTGGAAAACAAAAAAAATACAAATCTCCCCACAGCCACGCATCTTGTTTTCCCAAATGTCATAATTTTTCCCCAGTTCGATTGGGGTTTTGCACATTTTACCCAAACATCTTTATCTTTTTCCACCTACTTCTGGAGGAACAATGATGTCAATCAATCAGTGAGTGAGAGTATCAATCAGGATATGATGGGTTATCTGTAATTTTTTATGGCGGCCATTTTGTTATTCCGCCATTTTGAATATTTTTTTCAGTTCAGACTCTCCAGAGCGTCCGCCATTTTGTTATTGTTTTTTTTCAAATTACAAATTTTATATTTCAAAATATACTACTCTTGTAAGTTTTAACAAAATCGGTTGGAAAACAAAAAAATTGCAAACATCGCCACAACCACCATCTTGTTTTTCCCAAATGTCATATTTTTTCCCCAGTTCGATTGAGGTTTTGCACTTTCCTCCAAACATCATTATACCCTTTTCCACCTCCTTCTGGGAGAACAATTATGTCAATGAGTCAGTGGTATTTAATTTTACCCCAGTTCGATTAAGGTTTTGCAATTATTTTCCCCAAACATCATTATACCATTTTTACCTCCTTCCGGAAGAATTATTTCAATCAGTGAGTGAGTCAGTCAGTGAGTGAGGAAAAGTTTCCTAGCTTCTGTGCAGCCTCTCAACCAACCTGCCGAAGCTGCACGCCTCTCTATGTGGCGGTCGCGCCCAAACATCGCAAACTCGAACATCGGCGTGAAAGAGAGACTGGCCGAAGGACACAATCTCAGCTGGCCCATCTGGAGGTCGCTAAACCGTCTCAGGGCTGGGGTGGGAAGGTCTAAAGCAAATCTTGCGAAGTGGGGATATATCTCCGAACACGATACTGAGTGCATCTGTGGTCATCCCAGACAGACCATGGCGCACATGACTAAGTGTCTTGCGTGCCCGACTACCTGCACGGACGAGGAGCTGCACAAGGCTTCCGAGCGAGCTATCGCGGTTGCGGCTTTTTGGGCTGCCCGTGTTTGAGGTCACCGTCGACTCGAAAAGAAGAAGAAGTGAGTGAGTGGTAATCGAGCTATATGTATATGCTGGGTTTTCTGTGATTTAATATTGCGGCCATTTTGTTTTTCCGCCATTTTGATTTTTTTTTCTTGCTTTAGGATCTGCTTAGAATCCTTTACAACTTTAGTTTGAGCATCATCTATCTATGTAGTACCATTTTGGCGGGAATTACCCTGTCATGAGGATCTTGACCTGGACTTCCACATTATTTTTTTTTCTAATAGTTTTCTACATTTTGAATACTTTTTCCATACAATGTACCCCTCTACAAATGCTCCTATTTGGTGATAAAAATGTGAGGTACTTGGAAAATAAATCTTACTTTCAATTTCAGTGTTGCCCTCTTTTCGATATAAAAATAGTCAAATGTCATTAGTATTGGCAAAATCTAATGGTTTTTGATAAAAAATAATTAAAAATGCCGCTATTTCTATTTTTTAAAATTTTAGGGTAAATCTCGAAAAGTACCCTGAAAATGGGTATTTTTTTTTCTCTTTAATTATGTAGTTTCATTCGTCAATACATGCCAACTTTTTCAAGTATCGTAAACTGCCTCGAAATAGCCCCACTTGTGGGGACTGCAGTTTCTCTCATAAATCACAGGCTCGGCAATGCACGCACATAAACTGGTACAACATCCACACTCGCCCTCAGCTCTCGTGATACTGACGTCTGTACCCTTATGCACGAACACACGAGACAATGTATGTATATCTTTGTTAGACATACACTAAGTATTCTTAAAAAATATAAAATTTACGAAATGGCCACCAGCGCGTCCGCCATATTGTTTTTTTTTATTGTTCATATTTTTCCTATATTTTGCAGCATATATTACGTGCTACCACGTTTTGGCCTTTTTTCTCACTTGCACCCAGCCGCCGCAATAGAACTTCAAAAAAGATATCTCGAAAATTAAACAAATTCGTTTTCGCTTTAAGGAGACTAAGATGCGTAGCAGGGAAGAAAGTAGCTCTTACCGCTTACTATGGCTATGTAGCTTTTGTGCTGCGATACGGTTCTATATTGTGGGGTAGATCCCCTGAATCAATAAGGCTTTCATTTTACAGAAAAAGTGTCTAAGAGCTATCTGTGGCGCAGGTCCTATGGAGAGTTGTCGCCCTTTGTTTAGTCAACTAAAATTATTGACTTTAACAGGTTTATATGTCATGGAAGTAGCAAGCTTTATACGGCACCATCCAAAATTTTTTGAAAAGTTAAACTACCATAATCCAATAGACTTAAAATCCCTAAATCAAATAGTGCTTTGTATAGGAAAAATTGTTATGTAATGTCGATTATTATTTATAATAAAATTCCTAAAGAGATCAGATAACTACCCACAAAATTGTTTCTGAGAAAGTTGCGCAAATGGCTGATTGCTCTCAGCCCTTACTGCCTTGATGGATATTTTAATAGTAGGTAATTGAATATTATTAAACTGTTTGTATGTAATGTATTTGTATTGTAACATAATTTTGCATGCTGGAAACAGCTAATTGTGCGATTCCAACTGATCTACAGAACATCTTGTAATGTAACCACAATTAACGCAAATTGACTTTAACAGGTTTATATGTCATGGAAGTAGCAAGCTTTATACGGCACCATCCAAAATTTTTTGAAAAGTTAAACTACCATAATCCAATAGACTTAAAATCCCTAAATCAAATAGTGCTTTGTATAGGAAAAATTGTTATGTAATGTCGATTACTATTTATAATAAAATTCCTAAAGAGATCAGATAACTACCCACAAAATTGTTTCTGAGAAAGTTGCGCAAATGGCTGATTGCTCTCAGCCCTTACTGCCTTGATGGATATTTTAATAGTAGGTAATTGAATATTATTAAACTGTTTGTATGTAATGTATTTGTATTGTAACATAATTTTGCATGCTGGAAACAGCTAATTGTGCGATTCCAACTGATCTACAGAACATCTTGTAATGTAACCACAATTAACGCAAATAAATATATTTCATTTCATTTCAAAATGACTTTTTCCTCAACAGTTTCCAGGGTTGTCAGACTTTATCAACCAAAATACCAAAAAGTCATTAGTATATAGATAAAATATAAACTCTCATACTCGAAATTTCCAAAAAGTTGTTATTTCACTTTTTTACATTTTGGGGTAAATGTCGAAAGTTACCCCGAATTAGTTCGATTGGAGTTTCGCACATTTTCCCCAAATATCATTATACCATTTTTCACCTCCTTCTGGGAGGATAATTATTTTAATCAGTGAGTCAAACAGTCAGTAAGTAAGTAATCAAGCTGTACCATAATTTTCTGTAATTTTGTATGGCGGCCATTATGTTTTTCCACCATTTTGATTTTTTTTCTCGCTTCAGGATCTGCTTAGAGTCCTCTACAACTTTAGTTTAAGCACCATCTACCTATTTAGTTTCATTTTGGCGGGCAGTACCCTGTCATGAGGATCCTGACCTAGATTTTCACTTTCTAATAGTTTTCTAAATTCTGAATACTTTTTCTGTACATTGTACCCATATACAAATGCTCCTTTTTGGTAATAAAAATGTAAGGTTCTTGGAAAATAAACCTATTCAAATATCATTAGTATTGGCAAAATCTAATGGTTTTTGATAAAAAATAAAAAAATGCCGTTTTTTTCTATTTTTTAATTTTTTGGCGTAAATCTCAAAAAGTACCCTAAAAATGGGTATTTTTTTTACAAGTCAATACTTCTTCATAATATGCATAATTCGTCAATACATGCCAACTTTCTCAATTGTCGGAAACTGCCTCAAAATAGCCTTGAAATATTTAAAAAATGTATAAAATTTACATAATGGCCGCCACCGCGTCCGCCATATTGATTTTTGTATATTTCATATTTTTACTATATTTTAAAGCATATAGTGCACATTTTGATTTTCTTTCTTACTTGCACCCAGTTGCCGCAATAGAACTTGAAAAAAGGGTATCCCGAAAATGACTTTTTCCTCAGCAGGTTTCAGGGTTGCCAGACGTTGTCAACCAAAATACCAAAAAGTCATTTATACAGACTATACACAAGTCCTCATACTCAAAATTGTCAAAAAGTGGTTATTTTACTTTTTTTTGCATTTTGGGGTAAATCTCAAAAGTTACCCCGAAATGGGGTAAAAATACTCTATTAATTAATACATTGTATCTATATCTACAGCCGTTCTATGAACATCAAAGCGTTCCGGTGCTGCCATCTGGAAGAAAATCGACTTAAAAAATGGCGTGTTTTCGTACCCCAAACAAAATGGCCTCTACGACAGGCGCCATCTTGAATTTTTAAAAAGTTTCCCCAATTGGTAGAATTTAAGGGTAATTATGGTGAAACAATAAGGTTTTTTTTCTTAAACCAAACAACACTTCAGAGTAGTGGCCCCGCGGTTTGGGGCCCAAAAATTGAATTTTTCAAAACTCTCCAGCGTGGCCGCCATTTTGTTTTTGAGGTTTTTTCTTAATTTTCTCAATTTTAAATATTAAAATCTACCACTCTTGTAAGTTAAAACAAAATCGGTAAAAAAACAAAAAAGTTACAAACTTCGCCACAGCCGCCATCTTGTTTTTCCCAAATGTCATAATTTTTCCCCAGTTCGATTGGGGTTTTGCACATTTTCCTAAAATATCATTATACCATTTTTCACCTCCTTCTGGGAGAACAATTATTTTAATCAGTGAGTCAGTCAGTAAGTATGCTGGGTTTTCTGTAAATTTGTATGGCGGCCATTTTGTTTTTCGACCATTTTGAATTTTTTTTCTCGCTTCAGGATCTACTTAGAGTCCTCTACAACTTTAGTTTGAGCACCATCTACCTATGTAGTACCATTTTGGCGGGCAGTTCTCCGTCATGAGGATCTTGACCTGGACTTCCACTTTAAATTTTTTTTTCTAATTGTTATCTAAATTCTAAATACTTTTTCCGTACATTGTACCTATCTACAAATGCTCCTTTTTGGTAATAAAAATGTAAGGTTCTTGGAAAATAAACCTTCTTTCAAATACAGTGTTGCCATCTTTTCGATATAAAAATAGTCAAATGTCATTAGTATTGGCAAAATCTAATGGTTTTTATTAAAAAATATTTAAAAATGCCGCTTTTTCTATTTTTCAATTTTTTGGGGTAAATCTCAAAGAGTACCCTAAAAATGGGTAAATTTTTTTTACAAGGCAATACTTCTCTATAATATGCGTAATTTGTCAATACATGCCAACTTTCTCAATTGTCGTAAACTGCCTCAAAATAGCCTTGAAATATTTAAAAAATGTATAAAATTTACAAAATGGCCGCCACCGCGTCCGCCATATTGTTTTTTTTATATTTCATATTTTTCCTATATTAAGCAACATAAACTACGTACAATGACGTTTTGATTTTTTTTCTCACTTGCACCCAGCCGCCGCAATAGGACTTGAAAAAAGGGTATCTCGAAAATGTCTTTTTCCTTAGCAGTTTCTAGGGTTGCCAGACGTTGCCAACCAAAATACAATAAAGTCATTTGTATACAGACTATACACAAGTTCTCATACTTGAAATTGTCAAAAAGTGGTTATTTCACTTTTTTGCATTTTGGGGTAAATCTCAAAAGTTACCCCGAAATGGGGTAAAAATATTTTACTAATGAATACCTTGTACCTATAGCTATAGCCGTTTTATGAACCTCAAAGCGCTCCGGTGTTGCCATCTGGAAGAAAATCGACTTTAAAAATGGCGTGTTTTCGTACCCCAAACAAAATGGCCTCTACGACAGGCGCCATCTTGAATTTTTAAAAAGTTTCCCCGATTGGTAAAATTTGAGGGTAATTGTGGTGAAACAATAAAGTTTTTTTTCTTAAATCAAATAACACTTTAGAGTTGTGGCCCCGCGGTTTGGGGTCCAAAAATCATAATTTTCAAAACTCTCCAGCGTGGCCGCCATTTTGTTTTTAGATTTTTTTCTTATTTTTATCAAATTAAAATGTCAAAATCTACCACTTTTGCAAGTTTGAACAAAATCGGTTTGAAAACAAAAAAGTTACAAATTTCGCCACAGCCGCCATCTTGTTTTTCCCAAATGTCATAATTTTTCCCTAGTTCGATTGGGGTATTGTACATTTTCCCCAAACATCATTATACCTTTTTCCACCTCCTTCTGGGAGAACAATCATGTCAATCAGTGAGTGGTAATCGAGCTATATATAGTATAATAAGCCCTAGTCCACTAGGACCACGAGTACATAGTGGCATACCGTGGTCCTACTGTAGAGCAAATCGGTAGGTCCACGGGCCCGAAAGGCTCATTTCATAGTTTTGTGGAAAGTTGATGAAGAAATATAATTGAAATTATTTACTTTACAAATAAAAAAAATATTGTGATAGGTGACTCCATTCGTAAAAAAATGACTTTGTTCCGATTATGTCAAGAACCGTTGCTTTTTATGATATTTTAAAATTTTAAACTTTAAATTACTGAAGTGTATTTCGAGCTAGTTTTTGGATAAATTCGATCTTATTTTTTTTATTACCGGTGACACGTCATACCATCTTTTTTAACCCGAACTGAGGAGTGATTTTTGCGATTTTTTATAGAGCACTTCTTCATGTTACTCTATTGACGGATCACGCGATACTAAAATGAAAATTCAGCCACGGCTGCGTTTTGGCTGAATTTGGGATGTGTCACTAATGTCACTGTCATGCAATATCCTTGTGACTCGGCTGCGCCTCGTGTCACAAAAGTGCCCCTGACTGTTTCGACGCGGCTGAAATATTATTAACCGATTCACGAAAATCAACTAATGCACTTCTCGTCTGCTTCCGCATCTTTCAATACCTTTACCATGACGATCGGTCAATAATCATAGAAACTACATCACTTGTTTTATATCCCGAAATACCCGTTTTTCTACAATTCCAAATCTAAAGGGACCACCGTTCACAATTATAAACCGATTTAAAAAAAAAAATCGCTATTTTGTAGCTAAACTAATACCCTAGGACCTTTTTTTTCATTTTTTCTTAAGTCGGTTTTTTTCTCGAAATATTTACAAATTAGTAAACAAACACCCCCCAAAAACCCGAATTTTTCGAAATTTCAAAAAAAGTTACCAGCCGATTTTCAAAATTCAAACGTTCACACGTGTCTCAATAAATTCCTCAACTTTTGGTACTATTCCCATCTCGATCCTCCTAAAATCCTCGGAACTATGACCAAAAATACGTCTCAGGCGATTTGCATTTGATAACCATTTTCATTTCCTTCGTTTTGCCGATGATATAGTCCTTATGGCTGAGACCATGGAAGACCTGAACACAATGCTCGAAGATCTCCGTAGTGCTTCCCAAAGAGTGGGTCTTAGGATGAACATGGAAAAGACGAAAATTATGTCAAATGCCCATGTTGTACCCTCTCCAGTTCATGTTGGGAACACTACACTTGAAGTTGTTGACCATTACGTATACCTAGGACAGGCAGTCCAGTTAGGTAGGTCCAATTTCGAGAAAGAGATCTCTCGCCGAATCCAACTCGGGTGGGCAGCATTCGGGAAGCTTCGAAAAATCTTCGCGTCCGACTTACCTCAGTGTCTCAAGACGAAAGTCTATGAACAGTGTGTGTTGCCAGTGATGACTTACGGCAGTGAAACGTGGCCGCTAACTATGGGTCTCATAAGGAGGCTCAAGGTCGCTCAGCGTGCAATGGAGAGAGCCATGCTCGGCGTTTCCCTACGTGATCAAATCAGAAACGAGGAGATCCGCAGGAGAACTAAAGTAACCGACATCGCTCGAAGGATTGCTCAGCTGAAGTGGCAATGGGCGGGACACATAGCGAGAAGAACCGATGGCCGTTGGGGCAGAAAGGTTCTGGAATGGCGACCGCGCACCGGACGACGCTCCGTGGGTAGGCCCCCGACAAGGTGGACCGACGATCTGGTGAAGGTCGCGGAAAGCCAGTGGATGCAGGCAGCGCAGGACCGATCGTCGTGGAGATCCTTAGGGGAGGCCTATACCCAGCAGTGGGTGTCGTGTGGCTGATATGATGATGATGATGATGAACCATTTTCAATGGTAAAAAACAAATATAAAAATAAGTTTGTCGCAAAAGTTACAGATGAATACTCACTTGAAAAATCTCTTTGCTATAATATTAACGTTACAATACCGAGCGCAATTTATTCCTCAGTTCGAGACGCGCATTAGCATAACTAAGGGCGTGCCACAATAATGTCGTAATAGAAAGTTGAGGAAAAACGGGAGGAAAAAATGTTGTATCTTCAACAAAAACATTAAGGGAATACCAGCCTAATGTTTGTTTGTGTCAAACTGAGTATCGAAATGTTGTTGGATAGACTTGTTTGTTTCACTAGTGTTTAAAATATTTGATGCTGATATACTCGATTCGATATACTTATTGTTTTGTACATTGTTGTTTGATTAATTTTTATGAAGTTTGATTAAAAATATAAGGGCCGTAAATTATAATTTTATCAGTATATTGTTATTTTTTCATTATGCTATACTATATCACAGTATTATCACAGAATAATGATACTACCAGTATTCTAACTCGAGCCTGTCCTTGAAATACGTAACTATAGCCGCGCGGTACGTCAACATACGATAGGGTTGCCTGCATCTATGTACAAAACTAGAAACAAACTCAAGTAGGTAGATGAAATAAAGTTAACAGTACCTATTGTCACCTACTTGAATTTGTTTCTAATTTCGTGATTGTATGTTATATTTTAGAAATAACGGTGATAGCGTGTTAGGTTGCCTAATAATTCAAAAGGTTATCATTTTGCTTTTAAATTATATTTTGTCATATACAATTTATAATATGGTTTGATATTTTGGTAATAAGCAAATAGAAAAAGTGATCTGTAATTATTAACACTTAAGCCGCCGCGTAGATCACCGGTGACTTACGCTTTAAAATTGTTTTATAATTTTATTTTCCCCAAAGAAAGTTCTAACCTTTTTTGATATTGTAGGTGTATGAAATCTGAAATTTTCTACAAACGTTTTTCTTATTGTTAATTTATTTTTAGTCTTTAATTCATGAATTGTATAAAACACTAGCGGCTGCCCGCGACTTAGTCTGCGTGGTAAGTTTTTTTGCTATCCCTCGGGAACAATTTTTTTTTCGGGATGAAAAGAACCCTATATTCTTTTCTGTACCCTTGACAACGTGTATGCAAAATTTCATGATGATCGGCTTAGTAGTTAAGACGTGAAGACGTAACAAACAAACAAACTATAATTGTAAATCATTGTGCATCATTGACTTTGAACTAGATTTAATTATGATGACGCAGATGCTATACTCGTCTGACGTTAATAATGTAACACATTATCATTCTTTTTACCGTTTGGTTTATTTAAACTCTTATGGTTTATTTTAAACAGCACAATATACTCTATAGTTGCAATTTGCCATCGTGATCACAAAATACGAAACCACCATTCGTTCGTCACTGCGGCGCATTCGCGACTGTAGCAGCCCGAGAGCAGCCCGAACTCGAGGCGCATAGGTGTGGCTCGCATTTCGGCCGTTACTACGTTAAGTTAGAATACTGGTAGTATCATTATTATGTGGTATTATAAAGCACCTACCAGTAATTCGACTCTTTTGTTGATAAACGCCGACAAGGGTCAAGGTTGTCACAGCAAAAACTACTCAAATATTTTACATTAAAGTTTTAACTTGTTAACGAAAGAATAAAAATAGTCAATAGAACCTTTTCAAGAATAACATCGTAACAGATTAAACAAAAACAGCAAACATGAAACCGCTGTCATTTTTTCGCGATTTCAAAGTTTGTCCCATAGTAAAAGTTGTTCAGTTTGATGGTCCCTATCAAACCTTGACGTGGATTTACAATTAAAAATTGAACAAATCCTGTAAACCATTATGACGTTTTGAAATTTCGTTACGCTTCTTAAAACACCCCTTCAAATTAGAAAGCGCAAACTAGAGGAGATTGCGCTCGCCGACTCTGCCGCTCACTTCCCCGCGTACCCCCCATCGTTGCCCCGCGCAGGTACAAGAGTCGGACAACTGTTAGTAGTATTAAAACTGTGACTATATGATATACCTTATTAATAAACGAAAAACAAGTTTCCATCTTCGTTAAACCAAAAAGTTTGCTTAAGAATATGACGCCTTGAGATGTCAAACCTAGAGTAAATTACTAAGCAATATTTTTGGTTAAGCCAGGGTGTAAACTTATTTTTCGTTTATTAATAAGGACGTTAAGGTCTTTCTTAAGACTATTAATAATACAATAAGTTTTATAAATGACCCTCATCTGTTGTCCAAAATAAAACAAATTATCATGCTCACGAATTTCAAGATTTCTAATATTTGAACGGCAAACACTCCTCATTTTTGTACAAGAGGGTAAGCGATATAACATTATCTATATTGCCTTACAAATATAGTGCAAAATACGCCCTTGGTGGCAGCGGTGACCGCAATCTATTCCGCGACGGCCCTCTTACATTAGCATAACCAAAGGACGATACACAGTCTTCAGTAGAAGCTACTGAACTTATATAGGTAGCTTTTCACAAAGGATTCTAGTAACGTTGGCAATGTCGTATGAAAATTGTATTCTATTCTAAGATGGTACTAACTATACGGTTCAAAACTAAGATCGCACAAGTACGATACGGTAAGATAAGATAAGGTAGATAATAAATGCGAAAGTAGGTTGTTATATTTGTTACGCTTTCACGTCTTAACTAGTCAACCGATAATCATGAAATTTTGCATTTTTGGGTAAAGAAGAGGACATCGTACCTATCATTCAGTAAAATGAACCCACCAAAAACAATATCATGTTTGATGTTGCCAAGACTTCCATATTAGACTAAGCTCCCATTGCATGAAACCTTACCTCACAAGGTGGAAGAGCAGAAATGTGTTGCAGTAATAGATATTACTTAGGAACACTGGATTTTAGTGGGTTGCCATCGCATATCCTGGAAGAACATATATTTTTTTTCGTTTTCGTACCGCAATTTTGACCGAAAATTACATCATGAGGTGGAAGATCGAAATGTTTACCCATCGAAAGAGAAACATTCGGAGGTCAAAACCCGCATGGGTTGCCAGCCCCTACCCTGGCAGGTTTCAAGGTCAGCCAAGTTTTATGAGGCCCAAAAATGGGGTCACTTACCTCATCAGGTGGAGAGATAAAATTGATGCAGGTCGATAGCCCTAGTCGTGCCGTTCATGAATATATAGGGTTGCCTGCCTTCAGCCTGGCAGTTTTCCTGGTCAGCCACCTCAAACAATCTATATCAATATCTCGGAAAAACGAAAAATTCTTGTAAAGACGCTTTGGTTCGGAGTAAATTTTATTTTTTATTTATTTATTTTATTTTATTTATTACATGGAAAACCAGCAGCTGTACAAATAAGTGTAGAAACATTGTAGAAAACAATGAGCTAATTATAGGTTTCCGCTTATAGTGACAATATAGAAATTTAAAAGTAATAACTAAATTCTACTTAATAACTAAATATTATATAGACAATGTTTTTTTTTATATAAACAAATAAAAGTACTCAATTCTATGTGCGTGCGATGCACAGAATACCAGCATGAGTTTTTATTAAATAAAGAGATATTCAATAAGTCTTTGTTTAAAAGAATTTAAGCTGCAGTTAAATACGTCGATATCAAGCTCACAGTCACTCAACACCGCATTTAGGCTTCTGGTAGACCTGGGAAAAAAACTGTTCTGTCTGTAGTTGGTCGACGCTAATGGAACTGCAATGGGCCAATAATGCCTCATAGACCTTGACGGCACGGAAAATGATACACTTGCTAAAAGGTCAGGACAGTCAATGGCGCCATTTATTATCTTAAGAATGTACATAATATTTTTCATTTTTTTGGAGTCCGTACTGTACCCAACATCTAGTCTTAATAGTAATAATGTTTACATAAAATCTACATTTTCTTATGGAGGTAGGTTATATCTCCGGATGCTTTTCGAATTAAAAAAAAATTATTATTATTTTAGGAGTTAAGATGACTTTAAACTGTAGGTTTGAGCGTCTCGGCGAGCGCTTCTGGATTTACGTATTAGGAATTTTTGTCGATAAATAGTTTGGGATTTCATTAAGTATAATTTTTGTTTGTAATTCTGTTGTTTTGTAAATATTTACTAATTCGAAAAATAAAATAAATATGCATGTTCATACAACAAAGCTGTACCTAGTTAGCATGTAGGTAGTATAGAAGTAGTATTGGAACGTCTTTATTTTCATTTAACTACTTACTATAACAAGTTTTGAAAAATATTATAATATTAATATTCCTTCCTATAAGTTCGTTTTATTATTTATTGCTGAAGATCATTTCCAATGCCATTTGAAAGTCATGTGGTGCATGAGATCTGTGAATTTTTTCCTGAACGATGGGTACTCTATTTCATTTTCTGTACCCCTGACATGCCATGATGATTGGTTGATTAGTTAAGACGTGAAAGCGTAACAAATAAACAGATAAACTTACTTTCGCATTCTGTAATATTAGTAAGGATAGTAGGATTCAGCTCAAATATGTCCCCCTCCTGTAATATTAGTAAGAGTTCCAAATTATATCCCCATCGAGGAGCATAGCCTACCTTACACGTCAACGATATTATTAATGTGGATGAAAATATTGAAAATAATTCCGATATTGGTTGTGATACTTCTTATGATAAAAAAACAACTGTGTGAAAATTTGTTTTTGATGTTAACTTGTCGGAATAATATCGGGCACCATTCGCCTCTGCACACACGCACGCACACGGCACTACACTCTGTATATTTTTTACAATTATAATATCAAAATAAGTTATACTTAGTATAAGATTATCACTCTGGTATGAGAACGCTAAAACAGATACATTTTTCCGTATTTGAAGATAACAATGACCACTTACTGGTCCCTTTACTCTATTATTTCAACACCGTATAGGCGCAATACTACCAGCGCGTAGATTTAATTTGAATATCACGGTTTGTACTAAATATACCCCGAATCAAAGCGTCTTTACAAGAATTATTCGTTTTTCCAAGATATTGATATAGATTGTTTGAGGTGGCTGACCAGAAAAACTGCCAGGCTGAAGGTAGGCAACCCTATATATTAATGAATGGCACGTCTGGGGCTATCGATATGCATCAGTTTCATCGAGCCACCTGATGAGGTTAAACAGCTACATTACTTTTTTCAATATTTTGAAGATACCAATGAAAAATGACCATAACTGGTGCATTTACCTTATTATTTCAACACTATAATAGGCGCAAGACTACCAGTGCATAGATTTTAATTGAATACCATGGTTTGTATTAAATATACCCCGAATCAAAGCGTCTTTACAAGAATTTTTCGTTTTTCCAAGATATTGATATAGATTGTTGGAGGTGGCTGACCAGAAAAACTGCCAAGCGGAAGGCAGGTAACCCTATACATTCATGAACGGCACGACTACGGCTATCGATCTGCATCAGTTTCATCGAGCCACCTGATGACGTTAAACAGCTACATTACTTTTTTCAATATTTGAAGATACCAATGAAAAATGTCCGTAACTGGTGCACTTACCCTATTATTTCAACTCCATAATAGGCGCAAGGCTGCCAGTGCGTAGACTTTAATTTAATATCAGGGTTTGCCCTTGATCATAGCATCTTTACATGACTTTTTCGTTTTTCCAAGATATTGATAAAGATTGTTTGAGGTGGCTGACCAGAAAAACTGCCAGGCTGAAGGCAGGCAACCCTATATATTCATGAATGGCACGTCCAGGGCTATCGATCTGCATCAATTTTATCTTTCCACCTGATGAGGTAAGTGACCCCATTTTTGAGCCTCATAAAACTTGGCTGACCTTGAAACCTGCCAGGGTAGGGGCTGGCAACCCATGCGGGTTTTGACCTCCAAATGTTTCTCTTTCGATGGGTAAACATTTCAATCTTCCACCTCATGATGTAATTTTCGATCAAAATAGCGGTACGAAAACGAAAAAAAATATATGTTCTTCCAGGATATGCGATGGCAACCCACTAAAATCCAGTGTTCCTAAGTAATATCTATTACTGCAACACATTTCTGCTCTTCCACCTTGTGAGGTAAGGTTTCATGCAATGGGAGCTTAGTCTATATGGCTAGCACTCTCAAAGAGTAATCTGCTTCCGAGGGATAGAAACAAAATAGTCCACGCAGAAGAAGTCGCGAACTGCCGCTAGTCTTAAATTAATCTTATTCGAGTACAATAACCATTTTTTCAATCTAAAAAAATAAGTACTTTTAAGTACTCTGGGTTTTTAAAACTTCAGTGTATAATAAAAAGACTAAAAAAGTTTTTTATACACTTAATGTATTTTTTTTTAATTTGAGATTTTAGAATTCAGAATGCTGTTTTTACAATACTAAATAATATACTAGAAAATTTTCAAATCGTCATTAGAATTGTCTCAGGCAGGAATCGAACCCGCTACCTTTGGAGTCCTCCGGTTCAATGCTCTTACCAACTGAGCTACCGAGTTACATGAAGACCGAATTACATAAGTTGCATACTGAATTAAAGGAGTTATTGACGACGTAGACGCTTTATCTCGATCCTGTAATTACGCTTTAAGTATCAACGTGTATCGATAAACAATACCATAAGTCATCTTAAAAGCCATTAGAGCGAAATCTGTAGATGTTCAAATACGGTATCCCGCAGAGGTCCCAATTTCAATTTCCGAGCGGAAGAGATAAATTTCTCGACGCTTATTGACGTTTCTTTACCTCCAGACGTTTACCACTCCACGATTGATTACAGTGGCAGCTGGATAAATAAAATAAGCCACCTCTTTTGGGAATACCATCCCGTTTAGAGGTTTGCTTCATTCTTTGATAGTTTCTTTATATTTCGACGTCATTTGAAAGAAAGAAAGAAGAAAGAAAGAAAATACATTTATTTGGGACCACACAACGATACACAAAATTATAGCAAAAAACGGAAAAAAAACAAAAAATAAATAAGACAAAAACATAAATACATAATGCGTATCGTCGCGTGATGCCAAAATGTGCCAAGCTCAGTATAAGCAGCAAGCGGGGGGCCTGCTGCACTGGTATTCTGCTTGACACACTATGACATCAAAAACGACAAAACAAGTCCTCTACAGAACGCTTACAAAAACAAAGAAAAACAAAATCATAATAGCTAATAAAATCACAAAACAACAATAAAAAATCAACAAGCAAATAAAAAATAAAAATAAAAAACATGATTTGACTAGGCGACGAGATTACCTTTGCCACTCCTCAAAGGGAGAGCGCTCTAAAACTACGTTATGCCTAATCTGCTTTCAATGCCTAATCTGTGAACAGGCAGACAGTCCCCGCGTTCCGAATCACGCTCACAGCGCGGTTAGCGCGAATCCGACCAAATTAAAAAGTCACAAAATATTACACAAATAGGGTATTTGCATACCTCCCTAATTTAATGGATTATACGCTAACAGCGCTGTTGGCGTGATTTGGAACTAGGCAAGTGATAGTTGTTGACAGCAGCTGTTTTAAAAAACTTATACAAAACAAACCTTTTCTAATGTTTTACCTAATAATATATGTCGGCGCAAAATCATAACAAACCGCGCAAGCGCATGGCGCCAGACAGGCGGCGCGACCTGCGCGACATGCCGGCGCCAGCATTATCGATCGATCGTCAGTCTCATTGTGCCGCGCCGCCAGCCGAACACTATATAAAGCCTGCGCCAGCGCACAGCAGTCAGTCGCTCCCCGGAGTCGACTCAATTAGGACTTGATCTTCTGGATCGTCCGCAACTCGCAATAATAATAAAATCCGCTACTTGGTGTGGCTGGAGTCGCCAAGGATAGGACTGATCGCCTCAGATTGTCCGAATCCTTATTAAGCCGACTCAATCCATCACGGAGTCGCCTAGGATAGGACCGATCGCCTCAGATTGTCCGAATCCTTATTAAGTCGACTCAATCAATAGGGATAGGAACGATCGCTACAGATTGTCCGAATCCTTACTAACTACGCTGCTGATTGTCACTAAATTCCACTCAATATGAATAGAACCGATTGTCCAAATACTGACTGCTTTGCTTTGGCTAGGCTACGTTACGTGCGTAGTGCAATAAGCACTAGTGCGAACTGATGATAAAATAATTAGCTGATTGTACGACTATAAAATTATTGTTGATATTAAAGCTGATAAGTTTCTTGCGCCCATTCTTCTTGTCAGCTAAAAAAGTCTCGAATGGGTGGTAGGAAAATATAGACAACTTAAAAGACTTACTTTCTAAGTTTAATTAAATAAATCAATCATTCTCAGAACTTATTTAGTTATTTTTCCCATCCTGATCACTTATAAATAATCGTTTAGGTAGGTAGTCGGATAGGATGAATCCAATAGATCCACCCACACATAGTTTTGATCTCACATCAGAAGTGGGATCGCAATCCTTGCGATCCTCTATTTTTGGACCTCCAGGAACAGCTAAGGTTAGCCTCGCTGCTGCCGCGCCTCCTGCCTTTTTTTTTTGTTAGTCATATAATGGCAATAAAATTGAATTAAAATCTCATACTCTTTCTGTAGATTTACTGTTTGACATCTATTCTACACTGGTCTAGTAGTAGTCAGGTAGTGCATGCACACATGTGATGCACGTTCAACTAAAATTCACCGAATTTCATGAGTTTCAACTTAGAAATAGAATATAGGAAAGAGGAAACGCATCTAGCATGCAGATTTCTTTAGCCGAAATCTTTCCCCTCTAATTTTTTCTGTTCAAGAGTTTCAACTTTTGCAATACTTATTGGAAAGAGGAACTCATCCATCATGCAGATTTCTTTAATTAAAATCCGTCTCCTCTGACATTTTATGTTATGAACAAAGATTATGAATAGCTACTAGTAGAACAATATCGTGATCTAAAATTAGGTCATTGATCAATCAAATTAAAAAGCTACTTAGAAATTCATAAAATTCCGTCAGGTGTCGGCCGAGCAAATTGTCAAGTCGAAAAACGCACTTTTGAGGTGTTAAGGAACTTAGACAATGATCGGTACCTTGTTCGACTCGTGGGTAGTGATAGACCACGAAAAGTTGCTCATGACCAAATTCAATGCACTCCAAATCTTGGTCAGCAAATAACCGTGTCGGCTGAAGTACATGCAAATGATCATGACTACAGTATGCCACATAAGAGTAATGTGACCAGAGAAAGAAAGAAGAAAGAAAGAAAGAAGAAAGAAAAAAGAAAGAAAAAAGAAAGAAAAAAAGGAAGAAGAAAGAAAGAAAAAAGATTTTTTTTCAGCAACTAATTTTTCTTCTTCTACAGTCAATCGATCTTCTACAGTCACAGCACCTGAGGCTATGGAACCTGAATCTTTTAACTTTATCCAAGACGATGTGCCAAACCCAGAGAATGCTGCCATGAGTTCTACTGATACCACACCAGAAGTTGATGTTGTATCTACAGACACAGCATTGTAGCTTCCGTCGCCCGGTGAGCGTATTTAGTTATTTTTACTTAATAACTTATTTTCCTTTCTTTTTAGAGCCCCTGTGTAACACGGTCATAGAACCCAGAGCACAGCATCAACCCACCTTATTCCTTAGAGCCCCTGTGGAACACGGTTCTGAAACCCAGAGCACAGCATCAGTCTTCCAAAGGACATGTCCCATCGCGCCTATGTGATTTGCCTCACCATTCTCAAAAAATGAAAGTCTATCGCGTCTTAATCAAAGTAGTATGCCAGAGTAGGTATTTTACTCTAGAATCAGATTGATAATTATTTTCTGCATTAAAAAGTGGGGTTTTTAAGTTAAAACGCTTTTAAATCACTTTTTCTTTATCATTAGAGTACTATTTACTTACATTTTTTTTCACAAAATACTTCAGAAAACAACTTGTTTTTGTAATTGTTTTTCTAATTATAAAACAATTCTTGATACCTTAATAAAATGTAATTAGCATTTTTTAATGATGACCAGTAATTAAATAAAATGAAACTGGGGCAACGCTGGGACATCGCCTTTTTCTAACCTCCTGTGTAACACGGTTGTAAAACCCAGAGCACAGTGACTACCTGTGTAACACGATTAAGAACCCAGAGCACAGAATCAGCATTCCAAAGTGTTCTAACACTCTGTGCAACACGGTTCTGAAACCCAGAGCACAGCATCAGCCTTTCAAATTTTTCTAACCTCCTGTGTAACACGGTTGTAAAACCCAGAGCACAGTGACTACCTGTGTAACACGGTCAAGAACCTAGAGCACAGCATCAGTATTCCAAATTTTTCTAAATTCCTGTGTAACACGGTTCATAAACCCAGAGCACAGTGACTACCTGTGTAACACGGTCAAGAACCTAGAGCACAGCATCAGTTGTCCAAATTTTTCTAACCTCCTGTGTAACACGGTGGCGAAACCCAGAGCACAGTGACTACATGTGTAACACGGTCAATGACCCCAAAACACAGCATCAGTCTTCAAATTTTATCTAACCCCCAGTGTAACAAGGTTCCGAAACCCAGAACACAGCATCAGTTTTCAAATTTTATCTAACCCCCTGTGTAACACGGTTCCGAAACCCAGAGCACAGCATCAGTCTTTCAAATTCTTCTTACCTCCTGTGTAACACGGTTCCGAACCCAGAGCACAGTGACTAACAGTGTAACACGGTCAAAGAACCCAGAGCACAGCATCAGTCTTCCAATTGTTTCTAACACCCTGTGTAACACGGTCAAGAACCCAGAACACAGCATCAGTAATCCAAATTTTTCTAACCTACTGTGTAGCACGGTTCCGAAACCCAGAGCACAGTGATTGACAGTGTAAAACGATCAAAGAACCCAGAGCACAACATCAGTCTTACAATTTTTTCTAACCTGTGTAACACGGTTTCCAAACCTAAAGCATAGTGATTACTTGTGTAACACGGCTGAGAAGCCTAGAGCACAGTACCTAATAAAATTTTCTGAATTGTAATAAAGTGTTATTTGTCATGAACAATTTATATCGAGTCGTCGAGTCGTTAAGGCTTCACAAGTTAGAAAGTACTTACCAGAATATTTTCGAGTGCCCAATAACATTCTTTTAAGTTTCATAAAATGTTTTTTTTTGTCATGAAAAATATCTAGAGATATTGAGCCGTTAAGGCTTCATAAGTTAAAGATAATTCCAGAATATTTTCGACTTTCAGGATACTGCTGTTGCAGAGCACGCAACAGATATCAGAATGGCCGTGTCGGCGCAAAATCATAACAAACCGCGCAAGCGCATGGCGCCAGACAGGCGGCGCGACCTGCGCGACATGCCGGCGCCAGCATTATCGATCGATCGTCAGTCTCATTGTGCCGCGCCGCCAGCCGAACACTATATAAAGCCTGCGCCAGCGCACAGCAGTCAGTCGCTCCCCGGAGTCGACTCAATTAGGACTTGATCTTCTGGATCGTCCGCAACTCGCAATAATAATAAAATCCGCTACTTGGTGTGGCTGGAGTCGCCAAGGATAGGACTGATCGCCTCAGATTGTCCGAATCCTTATTAAGCCGACTCAATCCATCACGGAGTCGCCTAGGATAGGACCGATCGCCTCAGATTGTCCGAATCCTTATTAAGTCGACTCAATCAATAGGGATAGGAACGATCGCTACAGATTGTCCGAATCCTTACTAACTACGCTGCTGCTTGTCACTAAATTCCACTCAATATGAATAGAACCGATTGTCCAAATACTGACTGCTTTGCTTTGGCTAGGCTACGTTACGTGCGTAGTGCAATAAGCACTAGTGCGAACTGATGATAAAATAATTAGCTGATTGTACGACTATAAAATTATTGTTGATATTAAAGCTGATAAGTTTCTTGCGCCCATTCTTCTTGTCAGCTAAAAAAGTCTCGAATGGGTGGTAGGAAAATATAGACAACTTAAAAGACTTACTTTCTAAGTTTAATTAAATAAATCAATCATTCTCAGAACTTATTTAGTTATTTTTCCCATCCTGATCACTTATAAATAATCGTTTAGGTAGGTAGTCTGATAGGATGAATCCAATAGATCCACCCACACATAGTTTTGATCTCACATATATAATCCATGTTAGTTCTATAATAATTATTTGTTAGTTAAGGTATAAATAAGTGTTAACAAAATGAGACAATGAAACAGAATAATACAGAAAGAAACCACACTAATAACGGGACACACAATGGTTATATACTTTCACAATGAAGCAATAGAAACTTACAACTAATAAATATATTGCTAAATGACAAATGATATATTTTGGTGATGTGATGATTACCATTGATGATTACCATGTATACATGGGAACAAAAACAAAAGCCGCCTCAAAGCACAGCGTGTAAAACAAACAAGTGAGTAGCATAGCATAACGCCATAAAACTTGGTTTATTGCAACTGTGACTTCAACAAAAATGCTTTTAAACTATTTCTAAATGAGTTTCGCGTTTCCAGTGTACGAATTGGGGGCGGCAAATTATTCCAGCATTTCGAGGCTGAGTATTTAAAGGACCCACGAAATGCAGCTGTCCTGTGTGCGGTTGTCAGGATCATATACGAGGAAGCTCTAGTGCGGTAAGGATTCGTATCCTTTGCCCATTTGATTTTTTTATATAAATACTCAGGCGATTTCGAATGAATAATTTCAAAGAGCAAGGTAGCAAAGTGAAGACTTCTACGTGAGCTCATCTTAAGTAGGTTGGAACTATTCAGGAAAGGAGTGACATGTGCTCTGGATGGAATAGTAAAACAGAAACGTGCACATGCATTCTGTACACGTTGAAGCTGTTGCTTGGTCCTAGAGAGTAAACAGTGGCCAAAAACAGTATCAGCATAATTTAATTTAGATAGAACCAAGGTCTCACACAATCTTACTCTAAGAGCCTCTGATAGAAAAGGGCGAAACCTGTAAAGGACCTTAAGACGATAGAAACAGTTGCGAACAACTTCAAGCATGTACTTTTCGAAGCGCATGTTTGATTCAAAAATCACCCCCAAGTTTCTAGCTTCCAATTCCAAAATCATCATTTGATGTGATGTTAATGCTTTTGCTAAAAGTGTTTATCGTTGGCGCTTTTGAGTAAGAGTCTGGTTCCAATTCAGATTCATTTCGTCAAATAATAGTTAGTTTAATGTACAACATTAAGATATATTCATTCATGGGCATAATTAACTGAACATGGGTTGTACCAAAAATGTTTAACTACTACTCTTTTCTAATGAAAATAAAATGAAATGAAACGTATGTACATAGCATAAAATCTAAGTGAAACCTTGAAAAACTTACGTGTAATTGTGGAGCTTTATTCGGCAAACAAAGCGTACCTTAACTTGATGAGCATTTGAGAAACTCAACGGCTCTTGAGAAAATAAAGCATTTTATAGGGAAAATACTCTAGATTGTTGTTACTGCTTAGATTTAAAGATTTAACAAATTTATATGATCTACATTATAGCTATACAACAAAGAAGTTGAAAATAAAAGTTAGTCATATTAAAAAAGGTAAGGTGCCTACTAATAATTTGGACGACCTCTGTGGTCGAATGGTTTATACACCGGTTTTCAAGGTGTCGCCATCTCTGAGGTCCCGAGTTAGATTCCCGGCTAGGGCAATTTGGAAAACGAACTTATCTATATTGGCTCAGGTCTGGGTGTTTGTAGTTCTACCGTTGTCTCTCATTTCCATAACACAAGTGCTTTAGTATTTGGAATCAGAGCTATGTTTGTGATGTTGACTAAAATAAAATAAAAAAAATAATAAATAATTTTGACTTCAATAAGTTACTAGAATGGTCTAAGAAATAAATTTAAATCATATTACAACAAACAAAATGAAAGCCATACCCACAAATCTAAATTTAAAATTTCCACCTTCACTGTCTTATTCAGAGTGCGTTCGTTAAACTAGGGCTAAAGTTAACATGGCGTTACACTGCGGACTAACGCCATTTTAGCGCAAATCGTATTCAGAGTGACAGTTTAACGTTTAGTCCAACCGTTTAAAAATTAAAAGGTGCATTGTGATTGGTTTACAAGCATTAAACTAGGTTTTGTTAGAACTGTCTTGCACACCAGTTTTGTGAACATCTCTGAATAAGACAATAAAAGTGTAAGACAATGTTAAACGCAATTCCACAATTTTAGAGCGGCAAAGTTCTGAGGTTGACGAATCCAGGTAGATTTGGTTTGAAGCGCGAACTAGCAATAACTGCGGAGATGCTCCCGTCAGTATAATTCATATTTCCATTAGAGGCGCCATGAATATTAGCAGTTCCGATGAGTTCGGAGCCACGTCCCAAGTTTCAGACGCTAGGTAATTTTAGCCGCTTCAATAACTTCTACCCAGTAAGTGGATCAGAATTCTAGGGATTTCTTAGACGATAACACTTTAGATACAAATAATTTGTGGACGGATTTATGTAATCTTGGTCTAAATGGTTTGCTCATTCGATAGTAGATTCTATCAGTCAGTGAATCCTATTTTTACACGACTGCCCAAAGCAAAAAGAGTGTTATGTGTTCAGGGTTCATGTATGTTTGTGGGTATGTGAGTTTCTTTATTCCACCATAACTTCTAAATGCCTGAACTGATTTGGATAAATGGGGTATCGTTAGAATCCTTACAGCATCCCGAGTGACACTGGCTATATAAAAAAAAACCAATATAGCGACTGTACGACGCAATTTTCAAATGTGAAAAAATAATTTTTTTCTTCAATTATTACAATATGGGCATCAAATGAAAGGACTTGATAAGCACATTCCAAAACTATATAATATGTCACTAAAATGTGTGAAATAAAAATAAATAAATTAAAAAATATTAAAAACACGACTGCCCTGCCAAAAACGAACTATAAAGTTAAACAACAAGTGTCATTGCAGTCGGGGGACTTCTTTGATCAAAAATTGTTCTATAATAAGGTCCCCCGACTGCAATGACACTTGTTGTTTAACTTTATAGTTCGTTTTTGGCAGGGCAGTCGTGTTTTTAATATTTTTTAATTTTAATATTATAAATGTGAAAGTTTGTGGGTTTGGATGTTTAGATGATTGGATGTTTGTTCCTCAATCACGCAAAAACTACTGAACGGAATTGGTTGAAATTTGGCACACAAATAGTAAATAGCCTAGATTAAAACATAGCATACTTTTTATCCCGATATTCCCACGGGAACGGGAACCACGAGGGTGAAACCACGGGCGGCCGCTAGTCATATATAACTATTATATTGAGGTTATACAAAATGTAAGTGAAAATTAAAATAAAATTAATCGAGATTTTTCGCATTCACAATGCTGTTTTTATTTATAGTAGGATAAAATAAATCTTGCAATCTTAAAAATCTAGTGTGCCTGATATAATACTCGTATGGTCCAACATTTTAACCAGATTTTATTTTGAGTGTTGCAAATAACTGCATTATTTTATGATTTTGTGAAGGGATTTGTTTATGAAATTCCTTAGCTGAGGAGTGGTTACTAGTTTTATAATTTGTAACTTTCTTACGTGTAAAGATAAAATAGTTATGTAATAATAAGACAATCATGATGAATACTTTCTAGGGATTACGTTTAAGAGAGGGTTAGTGAGATGGCTTCACATAATTTTGACATAATGTTTTAAGAATTATTCAATGTGTTACGAAAAAACCCTAAAGTCGAATATAGTAGGTAGGGGTACCATGCTAACAAAAAAAATAGAATAACCCCTGAAAACCACCACTTAAAAAAAACTTTTCATGATAAACTGCATAGTGGCAACCCTAGATCTACATTGTGTGTTAATTTTGTCTGTTAATGGGATTGATTATCGAAAACAATAGTCTACTTGCGTCTAGGGTTGTCTGTCACTTTGTAGTTTTTCATACAAATGAAAAACAAAATTTTACGGTTAGTATGAATTCCCCTGAAGAAAGAAACTACTTAAGTACTTAAAATTTTGCAAAATGTAACCAAAGGTCATAAAACATATTGCCAGACAACCTAAGCTCGTTACATACTAAACGTTTCCTTTTTATGTCACAAACAAAATGAGCAAGGTTAAATCAAGCCATCAGTTTACTTAAAAGCGGTAGCATCAAGCTTCTTAGCTCGTCTCGGGTAGTCTTAATAGCTCGGGGCCATACTTAGGGTTGCCAAAAATCCCGAAATACGCGGGATATCCCGTTTCTGAGACCCTTAACGAGACGTCCCGCTAAGGGTGTGCGGGACGCTAAATATCCCGCTTTTCGGAATTATGTACTACATTTTTTATAATATAGGCAGGCAAGAGTACAAGTTTAGTAGATGAAACTGCCTAAAAATCGCGCTGCGTTGCCGTTTTTTACTGTAGACAGACAAGATTACACGATTAACTAACTAGTGGATGAAACTGACTAAAATGTAGGCATGCCCCGCTTTTTTGGCTAAGTCCTGCATAAGAACTTTTGATGTCCTGGATATCAGTGAATAGGAGTTAGCAACCCTAGCCATACTATTACCCACAAGAGGCGAACGAGATTACCTGTCTGCTTGCGTTTCGTTTCTCCTATTTATTTTTGTTCAGCTGGTTGTTCACATGAATTCAGTCGGGCTTTTTTCTTGGGCGCGGTTTGTGGAAAATACTTATCTTTTGTTTTTTTCAGATCTTCACTTGTTTCGTATTGTATCAATAGCGAATTCGGAGTGGGTGTTTGCTTTCATAAAAGAACTTAAACTTTTTATGTTTGTATCGAGTGGCAGTTTGAAAAAAGTAGGGATTTGCGTGTATGTCGCCCTAATGCTATTTATGTCTTGGAAAAGAGACGTCTTCTTAGTTTCGTGTGTTTTTCCTATGATTTGTGACTACAGTTAAAATAAATTAGTCGTAAAACCATAACAGTAACTATGCATTTAATTATAATTTATATCTAAAAGCTTTGTGGTTTGATATATAGGCTTGCTCTAAGTCTATCTGGCTATCTTTCACCACATTTTTACCGTCATAATAATTGATACGAAAGTCATAAATTTAATAAAATGAGAATTTGACCTTTTCCAAATCCGACCAAGTTTATTTAAAAAACTTTTCTTTTTGACAAAGACTTGGGCGAAATGAGAATCCGACCCTTTGCAATTCCGGCCAAGTGCGAATAATTGATAATATTATCCATATTGAAAAAAATCGTTTCATTTACAATGTAATAAAAAAAACTAGGTACCTACTCACATTCGCAATAACAACCTGATATTCAACACCGAAAAAGGCGAGCTCACTAAAAATTCATACATGCATTTCTCGCGACAGATATTTTAGTTGGCATCATCCGAGCTCAACACAAATGTCCCGTAGAAACACATTACTGTGTGCACGGTACATTAGGCCGGGTGCAGATGCATACACCCAGGGGTCGAAAATACCCAGGGCACGGTGACGAGGGTTAGGCTTTAGTCGTATGCGGTTTTACGGAGTCGCGTAAATTGTTCTCGTAAAGAGCACCTGAGGATAGCTTAGCTTAGATAGTAAATTGCTGAGTTATTTGTTTTAAAAGGAGTTTTAGAAAATGAGAAAGGATTTGTTTTTAGAAGCCTTTATTTAAATAACTTGCAATGTATATGTAGGCATGTACCTATGTTCGGTTGGAATCTTGCAACTCAATTTTGAAGCAGATATCTACTACCAATTGAGCTGAAATTTTGTTACATGTTTAGTTTAGAAGACAATGCATGGTTATCTGTGTGACGTCATTTTAAATCCAACATGGCGGAACACCCAAAATGGCGAAAAACATATTTTTAACTAGCGGCCGCCCGCGGTTTCACCCGCGTGGTTCCCGTTTCCCTGGGAATATCGGAATAAAAAGTATTCTATGTTTTAATCCAGGGTATCTTCTATCTGTGTGCCAAATTTTAACCAAATCCGTTCAGTAGTTTTTGCGTGATTGAGGAACAAACATCCAAACATCTAAACTTCCAAACCCACAAACTTTCACATTTGTAATATTTGTAATATTGTATGCACCCCTACAATATGAGTATCAAATGGAAGGGCTTGCTAAGAATAACTTGAAAACGTCACTTACAACGTATTTTCTAGCAATACTTACATTACACTTTAACTAAAAAAGAAAAAACCTAACTCTGGCTCACTTTAAAAAAGTATTTTTGACTACGGAGGATTCAAAATATTTATACTATTTGATCACGCCCTTATTTTCACTTTATAAGCCAACTTAACTGAGAATACTACTAATATGGATATGAAGGTTATAGTGTGCCACTGCGTATACAAGTTGAATTGAAATAAGTTGTTAGAACTTGTGTAGGCTTCGGGCGGGGCTCGTGTTTTCCGTTTAGCAACTATGTGATGATTTCGCGTTTGAACTTCGGCTTAGCGAAGTAAAGTTTATCGTATTTGGAATGAAAACAACGCAGTGAAATTGTACCGTTTTAGGCTTTTAATCAGGTATTGTTTCTCTAACTAGCTAATTGAACTTAAAAAGTTGAAGTTAACATTTGAAAACTTGGAGAATTCTTGCTTTGCAGCTTGTGAGATATAAGAAGAGAGTGATTATACAGGGTGGCCCAAACGGTGACACTAAAAATTTTTTTTTTGATTCCTCACATCTAGTTGTACCCGGAAATACCCTATGTATGTTCAGCGATTTTTTGTAGTTTTCGAGCTATGATTTTTTTTTTAAATTTTGAGATTTTTTTACTTGACAGACTAAAATATTTTTTTTACCGGAAATTATACATCTTTTTTTTATTTTTTTTTTGTTACATAGACCTCATGACTTGTTCTTTAACACATAAAATACCCAGCTTCCTATCATCAAAATAAGTTCCAAAAATATTGACCGACAATAAAAAATTGAGGTAAAAGCAAGTCATAGTTAAAATTTCAACTTTGAATTAAAAATTAAAAAAAAGGTTCCATGACTTTTTAGTAATTTTAAAAACTTAACAAGACCCTAAGCTTTAATTCTAATTAAAAAAAAGTGGTGCTTAATAGGCTTTTTTTAGCCGAAATCTGCCTTCAAATGTACAAAGGTAATTTATTTTAAAAGCACTCATTGTTATTATCTAAGGTTAATTAGGTTTGATATAACATAATAATTGACATTTAGTATAGTTTATAAATTTAGAGTTCTAAATTAGTTTAGTGGTAGTTAGTATGTTGTCACTTCAACAGCACAAGTTGGTCTTTGTACAAAGAAAATGGTCTTTACCTCCAACCGGTTTATCTTTAGCGACATCATAAATAACAATAGTTCTGGCAGACACTAGAATCACAAACAATAGACTTCCCGCGCGCCGAACAAAAGAAGGGGGACCAACACAGCGTCGTCTATAAGCACGTCCTCTCTTTCTCATCTAGGCCGTCTTGCTCTATCTATCTTGCTGTCTTGCTCTATCTATCTTGCTATCTTGCTCTATTCATCTCATGTCGGTCGCATTCCTCCCTCCTTCACCTCAGTTGTTCACAGCTTTCGCTCGTGTTACTACTACTCCTGGTTTTGTTTTCAATTCTGATACAACTACTCTCGCTTGCTAACTGGACTCTGATTCTTCCTGTGACTGATTTACCTGTGCTTGTGTTTCGGACTTTGATTACCTACCTTGTGATTTGGACCTTTGTGCTGCAACATGAGCTATTCTTTGCGTGAATACGCAGAGATGCACTATTTTTACGGTGTTGCCCAAGGAAATGCTAGTTTGGCAGCAAGGCTTTATCGAGAGCAATTGGAACGGCGAGGAGAACAACGGGAGCATTACCCGAATTACAGAGTATTTCAAAATACTCACCATACATTTATGGAGGGACGAATTCCTGGACGTTCATCTCAGGAAGGAATACCCAGAATGGATCCAGATATTATGGATCAAGTCGTGGAACAAGTGGAAAGGGATTCATCGACTAGCACCAGAGCAATCGCAAGAAGGACTGGTGTACCACGAACCTCAGTTATGAGGATACTGAAGTCAGGTGGGTTAATTTCATCTTGTCTTTAAACCTCATAATTACGCACCCATTAGCTCGCCCACTATGCCCACGTGCTATTTTTTTTAGCTGTAATTATTGTGACTTAAAAAAAATAGCACGCACGTGCTTTATGAGCGACTTTTTGTAGCACGTGGTCTTTTTAAGTATTGAACTCTGACTGAATGTGTATTTGGCAACAAAATAATCACTCGCTAGTGGGCGAGAAAGCGTGGTACATACCAGTGATTATCACTAGCCTACTATTTGGTGAAACTGAAAAAAGACTATCTTACCTATGCTTTGAATTTACAATTTCGGTGTTTTTTTTTTTCAGAGGGATACCACGCTTTTCATATCCAACGCGTGCAACAATTGCAACCTGCAGATTATCCAAGACGAGTGACTTTCTGTGAAACAATGCTTCAAAAAACTCAAGACGATCCTGATTTCTTCGACAAAATTTTGTGGACAGACGAATCACGCTTTGAAAGAACCGGAGTTTTCAATATTCATAATTATCACAGTTGGGCCATTGAAAACCCACACAAGGCAAGACCATCCAATTTTCAAACAAGGTTTAGTGTAAATTTGTGGTCAGGAATTGTCAATGGGGAATTTATAGGACCATTTGAATTGCCGGCTAGGTTGAACGGAGCGCAATATTTGGATTTTCTACGAAATAGCTTGAACGGTTTATTAGAGGATGTGAATCTACTAACAAGAAGAAGAATGATATTTCAAAACGATGGTGCTCCGTGCCACTATGCTAGAGAAGTACGAGAGCACCTTAACCAGACTTTTCCGAGACGGTGGATTGGGCGTGGCGGCCCGATTCCTTGGCCTGCGCGTTCACCAGACTTAAACCCCATAGATTTTTTTCTGTGGGGCTATTACAAAGAGATGGTTTACGCAAACGAAACAAACACTGAAGCAGAGCTGCGTCAAAAACTAAGAGAAGCAGAAATAAAAATCAAAGAAAATACTAATGCTTTCCGAAATTTAAAACAAAATTTTTTAAGGCGATGTAGGTTGTGCATTGAAGCGGGAGGGAGACATTTTGAAAACTTATTGTGAAATAAATTTAATTGTTGAATTTGTAGTAATTGTTTTATTTAATATGATTTATCCTTAAAATAACCAAAATAACTATAACTAAATGACATCGATGTTACCGCTTCGTAATAACATACTTTTAAAGGTTGTTTTTAATTCTTTATTCAATAAACAGTACCATTTTAAACTTTATTTTGGTAAGAATCATTTTGTGAATGACAAAATAGTCAATAAAAAATCTTAGAAAATTTCACCTTTGTGCATTTGAAGGCAGATTTCGGCTAAAAAAACCTTATTAAGCACATTTTTTTTTAAATTAGAATTAAAGCTTAGGGTCTTGTGAAGTTTTTAAAATTACTCAGAAGTCATGGAACCTTTTTTTTAATTTTTAATTCAAAGTTGAAAATTTAACTATGATTTGATTTTACGTCAATTTTTCACTGTCGGTCAATATTTTTGTAACTTATTTTGATGACAGGAAGCTGGGTATTTTATGTGTTAAAGTTCAAGTCATGAGGTCTATGTAACAAAAAAATAATTCAAAAAAAGATGTATAATTTCCGAAAGAAAAATATTTTAGTCTGTCAAGTCAAAAATTCTCAAAATTTAAAAAAATAATTCATAGCTCGAAAACTACAAAAAATCGCTGAACATACATAGGGTATTTCCGGGTACAACGAGATGTGAGGAAACAAAAAAAAAATTTTTAGCGTCACCGTTTGGGCCACCCTGTATAAATTACATATGACTTAATACAAAATATATAAAATTGAAATATTATCTCTCTCACTGATGATTTATTTACCACTGACCTCTATTATTCAAGTACAACAGAGGTCAGTGTGATTTACTTTTGATATTGTCAACATATTTTTACCAAATCATTCGTTCTTTTATTTATTCACGCGCATAAATAAATGAACATCAAACCACGTGACCAAACTTCTCTAATCTCCATCGTAATGTCGCGCAAAAAAAAGTTCTTTTATTTGAGTTACTATGTAATTTATATAAAAATATACAAAATTAAAATATTATCTCTCTCGCTGATTATTAACCACTGACCTCTATTATACAAGTACCTACTTGTATAATAGAAATCAGTGTGATTTACCCTTGATGTTGTCAACACATTTTTACCAAATCATTCGTTCTTTTATTTATTCACGCGCATAAATAAATGAACATCAAGCCACGTGACCGAACTTCTCCAATCTCCATCGTAATGTCGCGCAAAAAAAATAAAGTTCTTTTGTTTGAGAATCATTTCAAATTCAGCGAGAGCCGTTGCAAAGTAAATAATAAAAGTGGCCTAGGAGCTTGCCTTCGCGAATGTTCGAGACCGCCTCAAGAATATAAATTGGTCTAATTTAAAAGCACATAAAACGGCACGCGGTCTGAGCCTCAGACTCTGAGGGACAAGAATTTATTGAGTGAAATAACATGGCCCTCTCTGATATTCAAATCAAACTTTTACTGTGAGTCATATAGTTATAGTCGCGTTATTCTTTAGGGGTTGAGCAGAGGTTTAAATGGAAAGGTTGCTAAAAGGGTGTACTGATCTTTTACGTAGGTAAAGTATTATTTGGTTTCTTATTTATTAAATTACGTAGAACCAAATTCTTTTTAAAAGTTTTCGATAAAACTAAAATGATAAATCTTCATCTGTGTTAAAATGTACTCTTGATTCTGTTTCTTTTAACTTAATAAACATTAAAACAAAAAGATAGTGTTATAAAAAAAGTTTAAAAATAATGTCAGTATCGAGAATTTTTTTATTTCTATCCATAGAACAATTTACAAGGCCCGATAAGAAAGGTCTTGGCATTGGTCTAGCTAGAAAGCTAATTAGACTAAAACAACTGAGGCTAAATTGTTGCAACCTACTGTAAGTTAGCTTTGTATGCTTAATTATGCTGTAGAACTAGGTTTTGAATAGGGAAATTTAACTTATTAGCTATGCACATGTAAGTTAGGTGCTGTGCCTTGGAATTACCAAAAAGCGAGTAAGAAGAGCGATGCGAGAATGCTTAGCTAAGTTGTGAGTGAAGCATAGTGTTGATTTTACGGAATTTTGATGATCCAAAAGGCCTACTACGAATAGAGTCACAATAATGTTCTTCGTTATAATAAGATCGACCTTATTCAAACTGGAACGAAAGTAGTCCGATTATTGTTTTCAGGATAGGCCCTATCGCGTTAAATAGGTGAAAAATCTTGAGTCTCCCAAAGTCCAAAGAAAAAATTGCTTAGTTATTGTATAATGCGTGCATATACTAGGTCACAGGTGACCTACTTTTTAAAATTATTTTATACTAGCGGCCGCCCGCGACTTCGTCTTCGTGGAAAGATTTTTTACTGTCCCTCGGGAACAATACTTTTTTTCGGGATGAAAGGTACCTTAAATCCTTTTCTGTACCTCTGACAACGTGTATGCAAATTTCATGATGATCGGTTCAGTAGTTAAAAAGCGAAGGCGTAACAAACTAACAAATAAACGGACTTTCACATTTTCGTTTATTTTTGATATTTATTGTACCTGTATGAAATCTAAAATTTTCTGCAAACTTTTTTTTGTTTATTCATGAATTGTAAAAAATATATTTATATAGCGGTGATTAAGGTGTACTTATGTATTTAAATCATTTTGTTTGAACAAAATTAGACCTGAAAAAATATAAAAGTGATTAATATTTCTTTATTTTCTAGCTAATTACAGCTTGCTCAAACACTGTACTGCCCAAAACAATTTATTTCAATCAATCAATCAATTGGGCAACAAATAAATTGACCAATTTACTTTCATCTGCAAATTACTTTAACTGTTGTGGTTGTTCGTCAATTTGGCCTGTAATTAACTGAACGACGACTTGTTATGTAAATACACGCTTTTATGATATTTCATTAATTGCACTTTTAACATCGGAATAAAACAGAAACTATTTAGTAACATTGGAAATGTTTATGTGATCACCAGTTTATGTATGTGCCCGATGTTCAGCCAAAAGTGCGGCATTGTCGTAAATGGGTCAAAATTGAAGATATTTCTACGAGATACATGTCAAAACGTGCAAGGTGCGGAGATCCTTTATATAAAACTTTTTCGAATTTTGATAAACGGTCTGGTAGTTATTGACAAATTAAAAAAATATATATTTCCGACTTGCCGCACCAAAATTAGAAAAACGTTTTTCGAGGGCGGAAAAATTAGCCTACTAGGTAGATGATCGGATCAATCTGTCATCCGAACCGACCTGATGTGGGCTGTGGAAGTTTCCAAAGGTAGGAGAGGTGAGAAGGTGGGAGTTGTATTTTTCCTAGCAGTTTGACATCAAAGTGTAGGTACATTTTTCATTGACTTATGGGTTGAGCCAAATTTGCGTATTTTGAGTAAAACTTCCATGTACTAGTATTTTTACACAGTGCATTTTGCGTAATCCTGTGAAATAACGTGTTCTTTTTTTTACTAAAGTACCTTTATTCAAAACCCAGCTAGTAATTTAGTTATTCTGTAATGTCTAGACGAAGCCAATAAATCATGTTAATACTATGTAGGTAAGTATTCTCGAATTTTCATACACATTTTAAAGGCCTTTAACTTTTATCTTTATTAGAATCTTACAATTGGCATAAACACAGATTTATTACCATTTTCGCGTTAAAGCACTTTTTCAGGTGAAATTCTAAAAAGGTAAAATAACTTGTTTACTTTGTTTGCTGTATAGGACAGTTATAACGGTGATAATTCCGCGCAGAACGGCCCGCATCAAATTTATAGGCATTTAGATAAGGCGAACGTTATCGTTGGATCGGGATTTCGTAATGCCCTAATAAATACATAAACGTCCAGTGACAAGTGAGGCATGGGACAGCTATAGGCTTATCTGTGATTAGTGAAACACAGGTAAATTACTTTGTTTTAATGTATGCTATAGTTGTTCTATCTCACGAAGACCGTTTTGTGTTTGTAGACCATATTGTGTGAATGTGCGTCTTCACAATATCGTATTACGCATTAATAAAATTATGTGCATGTGCACCCTAACAACATTCATGTGATAGAAGAACTATAGGTACAGTCAGCAACGAAAGTCGCTTAACACTTTAGTACTTTGTCGTAGCAACTTTTTGACAGATGTCTTAGTTTGGAACATTTATAAAAAAATGGTATGACAAAGTAGGTACTAAAGTGTTAAGCAACTTTCGTTGTTGACCGTACATTAGGGTGGGCCGATTTTAATCATTTTTCTAATTTTGCTTCACAAGACCCCTTAAAAGTTGCGTGATGCGACGTAGGTTATAGGAAAAATAATATTATAAAAAAATAATATATGATTATCACTTTTAGCCCTCTACCAGCGTTTGAATTTTTATAAAATACCTGTATTTCGTGTATATCAGACTTAAGCATTTTGCATTAAAAGACCACTCAAAAGTAGTGATGTACAAGACTCGAGTCATCCGAGTCCTTTTGTCTAGAGCTCGGAGTCGTTTTACAGGGCTTGCCTCGTTTGTATGAAGCTCGACGACTCGAGAATCTTTTTCAGAGCTCGGTCGACCTCGAGGCTTTTTCACGGCTCGAGTCTTTTTCGGCGCACTAGTTGTGATGGGCTGCTGATGAGTGAGGATAAGTAGAGCTAATGCACAATAGATTAAGCATCTACGGTGCTCTTTATGACATAAGACATTCATCTTTTTGAGTTCTGATATTGGAGACTAGAGTTAGATTTTCAGGGCTCTGTAAGCTCGATAGGTTTGGCTTTAATATCTCCGTGAATAATAATATTGCAAATATTATTATTAACGGAGATATTAAAGTCATAAACCTAAACTCTAAGCTTTTTATGAGGCTCGCGTTCATTTTAAGACTCGAGGTTTTTTGAAGGCTCAAGCTCTTGTAATAGGTTCAAGCTCTTTTGAAGACTTGAACTCTTTTGAAGCCTCGAGGCGTGGCTCAGAGAGCTCGTTTCTCGGCTAGGCTCGGGCTTACGAGCCTACCGAGCTCACCGAGTCTTGCCAATCCGACTCGAGTCTTCAAAAGTAGAACTCGACGACTCGATTTTTGTACATCACTTTCTCAAAAGTTGCGTAATGTGACGTGGTTCTAGGAAAAATATTTAAAAAATAAGCTTAGCACTTTAAAACAGGAATTTTATCAAAACCGATTCGAAAAATCGTTTTTGCTTAGTGATTTTTCACAAAATTCGATTGCTATCTACTATTTTTAATTATTTTTCCTAGAACCTACGTCGCATTACGCGACTTCTGAGGGGTCCTTTAATGCAAAATTAGAAAAATTATTAAAATCAACCCACCCTACTGTACATACCTAAATAAATTAATGTCTCATGTTTGTCAATACAAATGTGACTACCTTAAAAGCGCTGCTACATGCCTACGTAACAGCTTTTATTAAAGAAGTTGGAATTAGAAAAATCGCACTAGTTTAATAAGAAAAATACCTAGCGCATTATCTTATTACTTGAAGATTGATAATTTCTTTCTTTAACGAATAGTATTAAAAATTTATGTAATTAAATGCTTTTTGATATTAACTTTTACATTAGATATCTTGTTTTGACTGTCAAAAATACAGCAAGCCAACTCATTCTTTGTATGACACAGGTTTTTCCCCAAAATCATGGATAATTTCTCCCGAATTCGATGAAACAAACACCTTATTCATCCCTTTGAGCAGCATATTATTATCGATCAAAGATCTTTCCTGCCATTGGGCCCAGCAATAATTTTATTGGCAATTGAAGCGTACAAGCAAATCTATCGGAAGAAATCCGCGTACAGTCTGACCCAAATTCCCCTTGCTAAGCTTTTGCGCTTGGTTTAAGAAGAAAGTAATAATAAAAATATACTTTTATAAAATAGGTATAATATTTATCAACACATTTCACTTTTTACGGTTTTTTAATACTTAAAAAAAATTAATGAAATATTTTTGTTGCTGCTTAGTTAAGTATTTTTTGCAAGGCAGTGATGGGAAAGGTTTTCATTTTACAAGCACTGGCGTAAAACATTGTAACCGGCTCTAAGTGAGCTAAAGCACATTCTTTGATCATGCGCTTTTTGAATTTTTTTTTATGGAAAAGAAATGATTACAAAGTAATTAAAAACAAAGTTTAATTGATTGATTTATTTGTTTAATAAGTTCAATTCTAAGGTGATATCTTCTGACCGTAATGAAGGAGAAGCTATTGAAATAACTCGCCTTTACTCGTACGTACCTTATAGCCTCAACACTTGCCGTCGAGGTAGCGAGAAAATTTATCTGAAGTAAATTGCGAGTTTTGGCTTCTGCATTCATCACTTTGACACTCTCATTTGTTATCTACTCAAATCTTGCTTTGTATCACCTGCTACTGCTAACCTCTTACGTCCACAACAAGTGACGCGCTACAAATCCGCCGTGATTAGGTTTATAAGAGCTGCATTATGGACGACGAGATAGCAAGCAAATATTTTGAAACTAAACAACGAGTTCTCGCTTCTGCATTCATCACTTTAACACTCGTATTTATCTGTACTCAAATCTTGCTTAGTATCACCCGCTACTGCTCTACCCTTTCATCTGCAGCAAGTAGCAAGGGAGTAGACTTGCCCTGCATTGTGCACGATGAGGTAGCGTAGCGAGCAAATATATTAAACTGCGAGTTCTAGCTTCTGCAATCGTCACTTTGATACTAGCATTTAACAACTACCTACTCAAATCTATTAGTATCCCCCGCCACCGCTCACTCCTTACGTCCGCAGCAAATGTATCGTTTGGTGCGCTACAAATCCGCCGGGAGTAGGCTTACAAGCGCTGCATTGTGCACGACGAGGTAGGAGCAAATCTATCGGAAGTAAACTGCAAGTTCACGCTTCACCCGCCGCTGAGAGACCCTGAGATGCATCGTTTTGAAGCCTGAATATTTTCTGAGGAAATGCTTTTTTTAGGTGAAAGCAAAATCATACTTTTTCTAGTTCAGTTGCATTTTTTTCTGAAAAATAGAGTAATCAATGGGAAACAATAAATGAAGAAAAATTTTTGATTCATGTTTAGCATCGTCATAAAATAACTAGCGGCCGCCCGCGACATCGTCTGCGTGGACAGTTTTTTTTGCTATCCCTCGGGATTCGTTCGTTTTTTTCTGGATGAAAAGTACCCTCCTATGTCCTTTTCTGTACCCCTGACAACGTGTATGCAAAATCTGATCGGTTCAGTAGTTCAAACGTGATGGCGTAACAAACAAACAAACAAATAAACAAACGGACTTTCGCATTTATAATATTAGTAAAGATTGAGTACGATGAAAAAGCTCCCATTTCAACAAATTTACTATAACAAAAACAGCCCCAATTTCCTTACCTACAATGCCATTTCTAACGGATCACCTTTATTTGGTTACCGATCAAAACACAATCTCTTAGAAATTAGTTGCCAATATATAGTAAAGGACAAAAGGGTCGGACAGGCGCTTCTCATATTTTTATATTAGCCCTCGAATGTTGGTCGAACGAAATTGGAGCCATTGAGAAAAGTTGAGTCCTCAGAAAATAAAATGAGGAATATCGAAGTCGTGATTGAAATTTTATGCGAATAATAGAGTAGAGTGTTTGAGGAATTCATTATAAGTCAAAACGTTGGGTGCTCGACAGTCGTCGTCGATCGTGACTTCACAACGATAATGTGAACTTCTTATAGAGATTTCAAAGTGCTTTTGGCGTTGCTAGGTGACTTATAAATTTATTTCATTTAATAGACCTGTGTCTCGCGTTAGAATTTCAAAGTATATATTTTTCTTAACAAATACAGGACTTCAATAGCAAATTATCATGTAAAAAAAACTTGACTTATGAAGATGTCGGACTTTACTGTTTGACTAGCTTCCGCCCGCGACTTCGTCCGCGTGGATATTAGAGAAAATCCTTAGGGAACCTTCAACCAGAATCCGACCAGCCGATTTTATGCGTTTAGGCCGGTCCCCACCAAGCGCGCTGCCTCGCGAGGCAAAACGTTTGCCGCGTGTGGCAGGCCTCGCACGAGGCTGCGCGCTTGGTGGGGACCGGCCTAATCGCATAAAATCGGCTGGTCGGATTCTGGTTGAAGGTTCCCTAAGGATTTTCTCTAATATCCACGCGGACGAAGTCGCGGGCGGAAGCTAGTTTATTACAACAATCAGAAGTGGGTCCAGAGATATTAGTAGTATCCTGTTCCCGTTTCTTTACCCTTTTCCGTTCCCGTTTGGTCCCGTTCCTGTCCCCGGTTTCCGTTCCCGTTCGCGTTCGCTTTCGAGCGATCGCGTTTGCGTTCCCGTTCCTTTCTCGTTCCCGTTCCCGTTCCCGTTCCCGTTCCCGTTCCCGTTCCCGTTCCCGTTCCCGTTCCCGTTCCCGTTCCCGTTCCCGTTCCCGTTCCCGTTCCCGTTCCCGTTCCCGTTCCCGTTCCCGTTCCCGTTCCCGTTCCCGTTCCCGTTCCCGTTCCCGTTCCCGTTCCCGTTCCCGTTCCCGTTCCCGTTCCCGTTCCCGTTCCCGTTCCCGTTCCCGTTCCCGTTCCCGTTCCCGTTCCCGTTCCCGTTCCCGTTCCCGTTCCCGTTCCCGTTCCCGTTCCCGTTCCCGTTCCCGTTCCCGTTCCCGTTCCCGTTCCCGTTCCCGTCCCCTGCAGCTGAATCATGTCCACCGTGTTGGACTTCAAAATAAATGTCATTTTCGCATTCCTCATTCCATAAAACCTCAAGAACAACATCCACATCGATTTTCATGTTAACTTGCCCCATTTACCTCCTAAGGGATGATTTTCAAAATAACAAAACATATATTTGCCTATTTATTTTTAGACATGCTTCTTAGAATTTCAAAGTTGTAATGTCTCATCATCATCATCATATCAGCCGCACAACACCCACTGCTGGGTATAGGCCTCCCCCAAGGATTTCCATGACGATCGGTCCTGCGCTTCCCACATCCAGTGGCTTCCGGCAACCTTCACCAGATCGTCGGTCCACCTTGTCGGGGGCCTACCCACGGAGCGCCGTCCGGTGCGCGGTCGCCATTCTAGAACCTTTCCGCCCCAACGGCCATCGGTTCTTCTCGCTATGTGTCCAGCCCACTGCCACTTTAGCTGAGCAATCCTTCGAGCGATGTCGGTTACTTTAGTTCGCCTGCGGATCTCCTCATTTCTGATTCGATCACGCAGGGAAACGCCGAGCATGGCTCTCTCCATTGCACGCTGGGTGACCTTGAGCCTCCTTATGAGACCCATAGTTAGCGACCACGTTTCACTGCCGTAAGTCATTTTATATTATTTTTCCATACACAATTTGCACCCCATTTTCACCCCTTTAGCAGTTAAATCATGTCCACAGTGTTGTACTTCAAAATAAATGTCATTTTCGCAATCACCCTCCCATAAAACCTCAAGAACGACATCCATATCGATTTTTATGTTTACTTACCCCATTTACACCCTAAGGGGTTGATTTTAAAAACCACAATATTTATGTTTGTCTATTTATTTTTATACATGCTCGTACGAAGTTTTAAGTTGTAAAGTATATTTTATATTGTTTTCCATACCAAATTTGAACCCAATTTTCACCCCTTTAGTGGTTAAATCATGTCGACCGTGTTGGACTTCAAAATAAATGTCATTTTCGCAATCGTCATCCCAGAAAACCCCAATAACGACATCCATATCTATTTTAGGTTTATTTACCCCATTTCATCCCCATAGGGGTTAAAATACTACCAATAACCATATACGTTGCGTTATATTTCCATCCATAAGTCTAAATTATAAATTTAACGATTTTTACTTTAAAAATTAAGGATTTTCTTCTATACTCAACTTCATCCCCCTTTTCACCCCATCGGGGGTAGAATTTTGAAAAACGATGATACACGTATTTATTAATTTTCAATCATCAGCCTGAATACAAAATTTGAAGATCCTAGCATCAAAACTGAGGGACTTCCATACAAACTCTCATCCCTTATTTCATCCCCTTAGGGATGGAATTTTCAAAAATCCTTCCTTAGTGGATGCCTACACTGTATAAGGTACCTGTGTGTAAAATTTCAAGTCTCTAGGTTCAGTAGTTTGGGCTGTGCGTTGATATCTCACTCAGTCAGGACTTTGAATTTTATATATATAGATTATTTAGTTTGAGAATAATGAATCGTGTTAGGTACTTAAAAATATGATTGAACATTTTTGTAAAATGCGATTAGTAATAAAAATAGCACAGGCTCAATCTCACAAGAAAGTTCGTTCTCTCTTTATAAGTGGTCTGAAAAAATAACATCAGCACATCAAAAAGGGACATTTATATAATTCACAAAGTCAATATTCTAAGAGACACTTCATTTTGTACTTAAGTATCTATTTCATCTTGTCATTGAAATATTAATGAGGCCTTTGGAATCGTTCTAGAAAATTCAAAGTAAGTCTGTCACTGAGCGGTTTATTGCCTGAATAAAATTTATCCTCATCCAGATTGATGTAATATTAATAAGACTGGCTACGATCATTTATTCAAACCCTAAAGCTATAGGCTTTGAGCACTGTATATTGTTTTCTTCCCATGGGAGAGATCTATTTACATTTATAGAGAATTTCTGTGTAGTAGTTCCAGTAAATGTCGCGCTAAATATCTGGTTGTAAATTCTGTTATTGTCTTTGGATAAAATAGCTTCGTAGTTTGTTTTGGTCATAATTCGAAATTAATTTAACCTTTTAAGTATCTAATAAATGACGCGTGATGCCAAATTAATAATAATGTACCAATATTTTTTTTCTAAACAAAAACCTCTCTTGTCATGAAAAAGCATAAAATCGCATATGGTCTGTGTAGTCATATTGAGGGGACATTTTTAACCATAAAAAGTAAAGCATTTACAAATAAGGTCACCAAATTGTCAGGTCAGTAAATTTTGGCACACTCATTTAAGCTGGTTTTGCACAAACACATTTGGGAAAAGTTAAAAATGTGTTGCTTCCGCAGTGACCTAAACACAAAGAATTTTCAACCCAAATGTTCGGTAATATGAATCAAAATGCACAAAAAAGGATTGACACATAAATATACGTTTAACATAAGAGGTTGTGATAGAGAAGATTTACGGGGGTCGAGTTGGACCCTTTAAACAAGGGTTAACATAAAAAGAACGAGTACAAGTGTTGTGTGATATAAATTTCGTCAATAAAAGCTAATGTTTTTATCCGATTTTGTCGAAACTAAATGATGCGATTCATTAAACGAAATTATTGCTCTTTAGCTGAAAATATAAACAGTAATTTGTTTGTGATATCATTATTATACATTCAATTCTAAGAAATGTCTTCCAAGAACTTTTTGAGCCGTAGTCAAAGGGTAGGTGGACTACCTAAAATACTGTGCCTTCGTGTTTACGAAAAAAAAATATCTAATAACTTTCGAACTAATTTTGTTGCAATACACCTTTTAATAAACACGAAAAAAATTCAACGCGTGAGGTTACAAAAATACTTATAAAGAAAAGAAAATCCTAACTAGTCATAAAGAAAATAAGATGTAGGCATGTCAATTGACTTTGGACTCTTAAAATCTTCAAAGAAAGGTTGCTCAAAGCACTACTTGTATATGTAGAGTCCACCGCATTTTAAATAATAATTTTGTGTTGTACATTACAAGGAAAGAAAAATAATGAAAATATACTACCTATGTAATGTGAAGTACTCTCACGGGAAATTTGAATGCCTTAAACCCCAAATTAATTTAATCAAACGAGATGGAAACTTGTATACTGGAACATAAAGAAAATAAGATAATAAAGAAAATAAGATGTAGGAATGTCAATTTACTCTGGACTCTTAAAATCTTCAGAGAAAGGTTGCGCAAAGCACTACTCGTATATCGACGCTTAATAAGAAACAAGACCATCTATCTACACTTTTGGCGTTTTTTACTTTTTAATGCAGTTCTTTTTATGATTAATTTACGCATCGCTTCCTTTAATCAGTTACCTCAAATTCGCATTAAATAAGGAGTTATGAGAAAATACCAATACCACCTAAGTAACAAATTTTAACTAATACCAGCTATCTACGGTAATTTTAAAACGAATGAAGCTTTCTTGAAATTTATGTAAACACTTCATTTCATTTTTTTTTCATGCCAATCCTGTAAATGTTCAGACATAAAAATAATGAAATTGATCGAAGAAGAACGAAAACTTTTTTTCGTCTCCTGTGAAGTCGACTTTTTAACCGACTTCAACAAAAGGAGGAGGTTCTCAATTCGATTGTATGTTTTTTTTTTTATCGTTGTTCGCGCATATCTTCGTCATTTATGGACCAATTTTGATGATTCTTTTTTTGTTCGATTGAGTTTGCTTGCGAGATGGTCCCATTTAATTTTTTTTCAAATCGGTCAGGTAGTTTTCAAGTAATCCTGAAAATACTATGATTTTGCATCAACAACCTTGACGACTTTCTTATTTATGAACCGAATTAGATGATTTTTTTTTGTTGCAAAAGGGATACTTTAGTGTAGTCTTTTTAACCGACTTCAAAAAAGGAGGTTCTCAGTATGTATGTATGTTTCTTCGCGATTATCTCACGTTTGGCTGAGTCGATTTTTCTACCTAAATAATATACCTAATACAGAAGGTATTTACACTAAAAATAAAAAAATAAAAAATTGTTTATAAAACAAAAAAACCGACTTCAAAAAACCTGCCTATAAAAAGCAAGAAATAATATTCAAATCATTAGATATGCATTATCATTGTTATAATAAAAACACGTCTATTGAAGTCGGGTGGGGCTTTTAGAATAAAAAATTAGGAAGTTGTACTCCAGCCCCACCCGACTTCAATAGACGTGTTTTTATTATAACAATGATAATGCATATCTAATGATTTGAATATTATTTCTTGCTTTTTATAGGCAGGTTTTTTGAAGTCGGTTTTTTTGTTTTATTAACAATTTTTTTTAGATAGATGGTCTTGGTTCTTAAGCGTCGATATGTAGAGTCCACCGCATTTTAAATTATAATCTTGTGTTGCATGGTACAAGGAAAAAAAAGTATGAAAATAATATACTACATGTAATGTGAAGTACTCTCTCGGGAAATTTGACTGCCTTAAAACCCCAAATTAATTTAATCAAACGAGATGGAAGCTTGTATACCGGCCCCTTATAAAGCAACAAGCGAAACGTTCAAAGATGTACTTTTGGTTTGAATTAAAATGAAGTGAGCCTAATTTAAGACGGGAACAATTCTGCCTTCAACATATTTTACCACACAGAGAAATGGAATCCCTTCTAGTATCAATCTGTCATCCGTCAGAAGGTCTATTTCCTCTCCTCGGGGAAGGTGGCTTTAAGATATGGAGCAAGAAGTTCGGTGCAACGTAGTGTCTTGCCTGCTGCGCTAAGTTCTTGGATTCAAATGCTGGCACACGTTTCTGTCAAGAGCATGAAGTATTTTTATTTTTTTTATAACATATTTGCTCGTAAAGGGTCTCTTATTACGCCAATTTCAATATCGTATTGTATCTCATTACGAACTTGTGCGGTAATGTAAAGTAAAACGCACGGTTTATCAAGAAGCTTCGACTAAAACGAACGGTACTTTTTTAAATCTTAGCAATGAGTTTTTATGTCAGATTCTTTTCTGATGCGTCATGTGCGATTGACCTCTTGGTCAACATTTTATGAATAAAATTTACTTTATATAGGTAATCTATTTTTTCAATAAAATTTTTTTTTTCAATTTTTGAGTATGGGTATCAAATGAAAGGCCTTGATGAGCACATTCCAAAATTATATAATTTGTCACTAAAATTTAAGAAAAAAGTTTTTTTTTTACGATTTTTGAATATGGGTATCAAATGAAAGGCCTTGGTGAGCACATTCCAAAATTATATAATGTGTCACTAAAATTTAAGAAAAAAAATATTTTTTTCGATTTTTGAATATGGGTATCAAATGAAAGGCCTTGATGAGCACATTCCAAAATAATATAATGTGTCACTAAAATTTAAGAAAAAAAATATTTTTTTCGATTTTTGAATATGGGTATCAAATGAAAGGCCTTGATTAGCTAGCACATTCCAAAATTACATAATTTGTCACTAAATTTAAGTTTTTTTTTTTTCAATTTTTGAATATGGGTATCAAATGAAAGGCTTTGATTAGCACATTCCAAAATTACATAATTTGTCACTAAAATTTAAGAAAAAAAATTTTTTTTTCAATTTTTGAATATGGGTATCAAATGAAAGGCCTTGATGAGCACATTCCAAAACGATATAATTTGTCACCAAAATTTAAAATAAATGTTTTTTTTTCAATTTTTGTTTTTTTACTTTATTGTTGTTTGATTTCCTCACAATCGAAGTGAAAGGCAAAAAAATCGACCGATAGAAACTTACAAGTGTATCAAAATTTCATCATTATGGAAAACAAGCAAAAATGCAAAGTCCGAGTTTTATTGATTTCCTCGCAAATATGTTATAAAACGTCGTATGACATACGTGCGCTTTGATAATTACCGCACTTATATCATAATGTACTATTACATATTGCCTCAATTTATTGAATTTAATGTTCTCGAAAGCTATAATATTCAACTTGCGGACTTTACTGTCGAATTTACTGTATAATTTCTCATATTTGCGTGTCAGTTAGTATAGAAAGAAGGAGAATTTCATACAAAAAATGCGAAATTTATCATTTTTAGGATTCCGTACCCAAAGGGTAAAAACGGGACCCTATTACTAAGCCTCCGCTGTCCGTCTGTCTGTCTGTCTGTCACCAGGCTGTATCTCATTAACCGTGATAGCTAGACAGTTGATATTTTCACAGATGATGTTTTCTGTTGCCGCTATAACAACAAATACTAAAAACAGAATAAAATAAATATTTAAGGAGGGCTCCGATACAACAAATGTCTTTTTTTGCCCGTTTTTTGGTACGGAACCCTTCATGTGAGAGTCTGACTCGCACTTGGCCGGTTTTTTCAATTCTAACTGACACACGGCGAATTAAAGGAGAAATTATATAGTAAACTAGCGGCCACCCGCGGTTTCACCCGCGTGGTTCCCGTTCCCGTGGGAATATCGGGATAAAAAGTATCCTATGTTTTAATCTAGGCCACTGACTATCTGTGTGCCAAATTTCAAGCAAATCCGTTGAGTAGTTTTTGCGTGATTGAGGAACAAACATCCAAACATCTAAACATCCAAACCCACAAACTTTCACATTTATAATATTAGTAGGATTCGAGAGTAAAAGTTCGCAAGTTGACTATTACAGTTTATGAACAATATCAAATTCAAACAAAATCAGATTGAATATTATATACCTTCCAGAAGTTTTAGCTATTTTGTATGGAAAACTATATGGTGACCCCTATTTTCTTTTCAGCGGTATAATATATTATAATTATTCATTTTTTATTAATGTAAAAGTTACGATGTTTGTATGTTTATTACCAAATCACGCACAAACGGCTGAACGGATTTGGATGAATTTGGCATGCAGATAGTTTGTAGTTTGAAATAAAACTTTAAATAAGATCAAAGGTTCCATAAAGATTTTCCGAATGACCACGTAGACGAAGTCGCAAGCGGAAGCTAGCTTTTAATTTTGATCACCATATTACAAGCTTTCTATCGTTCAGACTTTAATTATTTTGGTAGAAATATTTTTCAGTTAATAAATAAACGTTCTTGGCTACTAAATTGTTCCTTTCTTGCTCTTCCTGTTCTGATCAAATCTCGTTTTTAAGGCAGTTTAGAGTGATTTATATATTTCAAAGAATAGAAATAAAAAGTAACTTTAATAATAATCTCTACACTTCATCGTAGATGGAGCATTCGAGTCACGTACCTACAGCAAGCGACAACACGAGCGCTCATATCAAGACCTTGAACAACGCGGCTGCGTCCCGATCGAGACAATCCACGGATCACTTCAACGGCTAATTACTTCTGTCACCTTTTGAATAATCGTATTTACACGGGGTGACTTAACAAGCGACTTTGTGGCAGGGACCGGAAAACCCCTTAAAAACCCCTTCGTGCGTTTGGGTTTTAGTATAAATTTACAGAATGAAAATTAAAAAAATATATAAGTTACTTACGATTAATAGATTCTTTGATGGGGAAAACCTATTCGATGTGCAAAAGGATTAGACATTTTGCTTCTTATACATTTTAACATAGTAGACGTAATGCTGCTAAGGCAATATTCATTTTAGACGTTTTGCTTCGTAGAATTTTTATAACTTAGACATTGATTTTAGACATTTTGCTTTAAAAACGTTCTGCAAGTTAGGCTTTCTGATCACAAAGGAACAAAACAATCATATATATGTAGCAACATGACAATACGAGATATTGGAAAGGGTTCCGGTCCCTGCTTTGTGGTCGATAGCAATATTTAATCTTTAAGACGTAAATAAGAATTATTTTAATTTACTACCTTTATAACTGAAGAATCAAGGTTCAATTTTCAACGAAAATTACGACTGTTTCGAAAGTTACATCGAAAAACCTTCTTGTACTTTTTCTGTTCGGTTTCAAGAAGTTGTGCCTTTAAACTGTTTTCCAAACAAGTCGCATTTCCGCCTGAATTTCTTTTTCGGAACGTTTTTATCGTTTTCCTCTTGTAGAACTAGAATCGTAAACTGAAAACGAGTTTTTGGTGAACACTTTTTCTCGACTCGATTGGTAGAATAAACACGAACACAGACATAAAAGTAGAAACACATTGTTTTTTTTATTTTCTGAATCTTTGAATAGATTTACATTATCAGTGTTACAAATATTTTCCGAGTCAAAACTTGATTAAATTAGCATTTAATTTTCACATGTTTCATTCAATTTGTGCTTCTACAAAATGAAACGTAACTTTGACAAAATTTAGTTAATTAGAAGAGGAGTTTGTAACGAAGCAACTTTTCGCTAATTAACTTCGTTTTAATTATGAACCGATTTTTTTGTAGCAGTATTATAACTGATAACTTTTTAAAACAAATAAATAAGACATTACGAAATTTGTACATATTTTATGTATTTTATGAATACATGCAGATTCTGCTACAAATATTTTATAACTAGCTTCCGGCCGCGACTTCGTCTGCGTGGAAAGTTTTTTTGCTATCCCTCGGGAACATTGGTTTTTTTTAGGATGAAAGGTATATGTCCTTTGTCCCTATGTCCTTCTCTGTACCCCTGACAACGTGTATGCAAAATTTCATGATGATCGATTCAGTAGTTAAGACGTGAAGGCGTAACAAACAAACAAACAAACGGACTTTCACATTTATAATATTAGCAAGGATATATAGCCTAGTGTAGTGGTATTATCATAAAGGAAGGTGATTCTATTAACCATAGAATGAAAACCATAATGTATGATTTTGTTCCTAAAATATTTTTATGTAGGTAGCACTTTTGCTAAAACCCAAGATATTGATGATCGGAAATCCAAATAACTTTTCGATTCTATTTTAAAAACAACAGCATAGTGCTTCCGTAAAAACCAGGATTATCTAAAGCCTTTCAGAAAAATCTAATCTTGTCAATACAGATTTGTTCATCAGCTGAAAAATTTAAATCCAGCTCGATATTGCCCTGGGAAAAATTCAAAATAGAATATCCGGATTTGATTGTTCCAGCTGCCAACATTTTTGCTTGTTCTGTTCGCACACCTTTTATAATCTGAACCTTTCCCGTTGGTAATAAAATGTTAAGACGGTTGACGGAGTCTTTTGAGTCGTTCGAGATATGTTTGCTAAATATATTGAAATTTAGGGCGAGATGCGTCAAGGCGATGCGTCAATTGTAGAAGTATGAAGCTCCCTCGAGATTTCATTTGGAATCTTTATCGTATTTACACGAAGAGGGTTGTACTCCAAGCGATATTCATTTGGGCTTGATTCAAATTCAAAACCCCCTAAATTACTGAAAGATCAGATTTTTTCCTCCTTAAAATATTGTATTTTGGATCTAATCATTTTTTAAATTTTATGCCTTCATTTAAAAAGAACTGTCCATAATATTAATGAAGATTCAAACTAACTTTAATTGTTTTTTAAAAACTTTTAATAATTTTCTTGTCACGGAAAATATTGTCTTCATAGTCATAAGGCAATTTTAGTAAGGCCCTAAAATATTTCAATACAATGTTATCAAAAATTTCAAAAGTTAATGCATATGAAGTTTATGGTTCTTCCAATTCAGGAGGCGTGCCTCGTCCTCGTAGACAATTTTATGATTACTTCCAGTTTATGGCGATGCTTTCATGGAAATTAGAATGAGAGTACCTCCTTATTTATTACTGACGCTCCACCTTGAGTTACGGTTATGTTTTATAGCAGATAATGTTTTATTGTACGGGTGTAAATTATTGAGGATTCAATTTGTGAGGACTGTGAGGCTCGGTTCGAGTCAATGAGAATGGTGTGTTCTAGTGCTTTGGAAAAACAATATTTTGGTTACCTAGTGATTTTTTCACACAGGCACAGGCCTTCCTTATAGGTGGATAAGGAGGACGGGCCATAACCCACCACGCGGGCCCAATGCGGATTGGTGGGTGTTAACGACTGCAAATTCATCCGGGACCAACGGCTTTACGTGGCTTCCGAAGCACGGAGGAGGTCGAGATAATACATTTTTGGTCACCCATCCCATGACCGACTCTTGCGAACGTTGCTTAACCTCCGCAATCGCTGGGCCAGGCGCTATACCACTGCGCCAACGAGCTCCACTACCTCTATTTCGATTCGAATCAATGTCTGAAAATACAGTTTGGATAGACTTCTGAATTAGAAGCTAATGTTTCTTATTTTGACAAAGCCTGATTTAGCATTGGTTAAATACCTATAATCAGCTGATAATATAACTATTTTAATTTCATAAGTTCTTAATTTAAGACATTGAAGAAAAATAACGTAAATCAATTTCTCTCACTGGCAATTTTAACCTCAACTTTTCTCTATCAGAATACTTTCCGATACATTCAAAATTAATAGGAAGAGTGTATATTAAACGAAAGGTAGGAAGGGGGGGGGTGTCTTTAATCAGGCTGTTCCCCCTTTTCCGGGCATGAATGCATAATTCATAAAACAACGCTGGCGTCACCATTCGCTTACTCTTTGTGATAATATGAACGGCTATGAATATAATGATTTTTGGGATCTGTTGTTTTAATGTCCTCGTTGATGGGAATTTCGGATGATAAATGTATCTATTTATTACGTGAATATTTTATTATTAGGTCCAAAAATATTTAAAATTAATTTTGATTAGATTGGTGACGAAAATTGATAATAGTTCGATCGAGTAGTCAAAGATTTCATATTCACATTTCGTTTTTATTAGTGGCGGAAAATAATACTGAGCTGATAACAATAAAAGAATCTGATAGTTACTCTGAATTACAAAAAAAAACTTTAGTTTTATAAACATAGTCATTTCGGTGGACATGGTTAGTGCCTTTGACGAAAATCTCTTCTTCTTATATAAAAGTGAAGTGGTGACTGACATATCAACGCCCAGCCCAAACCGCTGGACCTAGAGACTTGAAATGTTGTACGCAGATACTTCATATAGTGTAGGCATCCACTATATCCTTTGCTGTGAATAACCAAGATTGCAAGATAAGTAAATGAAACTGACTAAAAATCGCGGTGCACGGCCGTTTTTTTTTTACTATCAACAGGCATGATTACAAGGATACCTGGATAAAACTTTCTGAAAATCCCTTTTCTTTGCTAAAAACAAGCAAGATTACAAGATTAGTGGATGAAACTGAGTAAAAATCGCGCTGTGCAGTCATTATCTTTACTATAACTATGACACAAGGAGGGGTCGCCAGAATTTTTCAACTTGTAAAGGGGTCGCGAAATCAAAAAGATTGAAAAACACTGCTTAGGGGGTAAATGGGGAAAAAAACGCCCAAAATGACTGGTAGCGTAGCTGGAAGCGTAAAAACAGCTGGTCGGATCCTGGTTGGAGATTCCGTAATGATTTTCTCTAATATCAACGCGGACGAAGTCGCGGTCAAAATCTAGTTCCAAATAAAAAAAACTACACAAGTAATGTTCATACTTATGCAGATTTACTAGGTACCGATACAATTTACTGTACATCGAAATGTATTTTGATACATAACATTTATATTTTCCACTCATGTAACTCACAATGTGAAATAACATTAACCATATTAAACTGTGTGCTACAAATTTGCTGACGTAAAAGCTGGATTTAACGCTACCTGCGGCTTTGCCAACAATTACACAAATAATGCGGTTGTTCCACCTGCTATTGTGAACTTTGTCTGCTTTTATTTACAGTTTAAAATCGTTTGGTAACCGGTAACTATTATTCCAGCGCTTTAATAGGTTCATTAGATGATCAGTTTTGTACTTGCTATTGAGGTTAAAGCTAACTAGGTATTAAATTTTATTTATGTCACATCTATAAGTTGAATCTGTTGTCAAAATTTTTAAGATACGTGTTTTGAAGTATAAAAGCATAATTGTTGTCAAAAACTAAAGGGTTTTTGCCATGTTTTTGCTATCATGGCATTAATTTTATTACTACTCTTTTTTTAGAATAGTATATTCAACCCAAATGTGAAAGTTAGTGGGTTTGGATGTTTGTTCTTCAATCACGCAAAAACTATTGAACGGATTTGGTTAAAATCTGGCAAACAGATAATAAATAGCCTAGATTAAAACATAGAATTCTTTTTTCCCGATATTCCCACGGGAACGGGAACCACGCGGGTGAAACCGGGGGCGGCCGCTAGTTAAGGCCAGTATATTCCAAATTATCGAATTTGGTCTATGTTTGATTCAAAAATAAACAATCAATTATTCTTTATTTTGAGCAGACAAAAATATATGTTGAAGTTTCATAAACGATCTTGATTATTATTCGGTTAAAAATACGATAATTGTGTCTTCACTCGACTAAAAAATATGCAAAGACAAAGAAAATTTTCATTAATTTTATATTTTTTGGATAATACTTAAAGTTTGTCAATCCCTTATTCACGAAAAATATGTAGAAAAATAGGTAATGAATGACATATAGAAGAATATTCAACGGTTACTTTTTCAAAGAGCCTGGGTACAAGCTCGCGACGGTAAAGTGCGTGCCAGAAGGGTTCGAGCTAAGAAGAAAGTCTATAATTCTGCTGCCAAGTTTAGCAAAAAAGTTATCCGTAAGGCTCGATTCGACCATGTAAGTCGTATAGGAACCAAATTATCAAACAGCCCTACTGGCAGTAAGCAATTTTGGTCCCTGTCTAAGTCGGTCGAATCAAATTTCTGCCACCTCACTTTGCCACCCATGTTGCGTCCTGACGGATCGCTGGCCCACTCTGCGACTGAAAAAGCAAATTTGTTTGCATCTTTGTTCGCGAACAATTCTCGTTTAGAGGCAAGCTCGGTAAATCCACCTACTTTACCTCACTGTGGCGTTTCCATGCCGCATATCACCATACACACCAAAGAGGTCAAAAGAGTATTGCTGAACCTGAATGTGAATAAAGCCAGCGGCCCAGATGGCATTCCTGCTAGATTACTGAAAATCTGTGCTCCTGAGTTGTCTCCTGTACTTACGCGCCTGTACCGCCTCTCTCTAAAAACTAAAACTGTTCCCAAGTCCTGGAAGGTTGCGAATGTGCAACCCGTACCCAAAAAGGGTGACCGTGCCGATCCCACCAACTATCGACCTATTGCCATCACCTCCATACTCTGTAAAGTTATGGAAAGGGTACTGAATAACAAGTTGCTATCGCACCTAGAGAACCACGAACTACTCAGTGACCGTCAATTTGGTTTTCGCCGGGGACGCTCAACTGGGGATCTCCTAGTGTACCTTACGCATTGTTGGAGAGAAGCAATCGAGAATCATGGCGAAGCACTTGCAGTGTCGCTTGATTTCTCGAAAGCCTTTGACCGGGTCTGGGACGCTAGTTTGCTGAGCAAGCTTCCAGCGTATGGTTTACCTGCTGACTTTTGCAGTTGGATTTCGGATTTCTTGAGCGAACGGTCGATAAGAGTGGTTATTGATGGCTGCTCTTCTGACCTCATGGCTATAGAAGCTGGAGTACCTCAGGGATCGGTTCTTTCCGCAACGCTTTTTCTGCTGCACATCAACGATCTGCTTATGCCCGGAATTGTTGGGTATGCAGATGACAGCACGATTGCGGAGAGGTATTTGTCCAATGCAAATGCCAGCAGAGACGAAATTAGTTCCTTGAGAGAAGCCATGGTGGAGCGGACTAATATGACTTTGAGTCTTGTCTCCCAATGGGGCGACAACAATTTGGTCACTTTTAACGCCACCAAAACGCAGGCATGTCTATTCACTGCTAAAAGGAGTCCTCTGAACTTGACTCCTACTTTCCGAGGTGTTTCTATACCAGTCACCGACAATCTCGATCTCCTTGGCATAAAGTTGACTTCCGATCTCAACTTTGGTGACACAATTGAGTCGAAGGCTCAAACTGCGGCCAAAAAACTAGGCATCTTGAACAAGGTTAAGCGATATTTCACGCCGGGACAGCTTCTAACTCTTTACAAAGCGCAAGTCCGGTCGTGCATGGAATATTGCTGCCACCTGTGGGATGGGTCCGCAAAGTACCAACTAGCCGCACTAGACTCGGTTGAACGCAGAGCCAGAAAACTTATAGGGGATAGTAAGCTAGTAACAACTAAGCTTCATAGTCTTTCCCACCGCCGTGAAGTAGCTTGTTTGGCGGTGTTCTACAGGTTATATTTCGGAGAGTGTGCTCTTGAGCTGCATGAGCTCATTCCGCCATCCCCGTTCTATCATCGGTCGTCCAGACGCACGGCGGGGTATCACCCCTATTTGGTTGACATTCCATTCATGCGCACGAAGCGTTTTTCGTCTTCCTTTTTAATGCGCACAGCCAAGGAGTGGAATTCCCTGCCTGCGTCTGTATTCCCGCAAGCATATAACCCAGCGATATTTAAAGCCCGAGTGAATAGGCTTCTTCTGGGCAAGCTCGCTTCATCTTCGGCCTCTTCTTAGCCTTATGGTTCTCGAATGTGGCCAAGAGTAAGCCCATTTAATGTAAAAAAAAAAAAAAACAACTTTATGCTCAGAATAACAACAAAAAACGGTGAAAAAATGAAAAAGTGAGGTTATTTTCATTACTCTTCACACGTAAAGAAAAAGGCAGAGACAGAGTTTTTGGAATATACTGGCCTTAACCATTAAAAGCTTTTAGTCACTAACTAATGCATTGCCTATTTTGTTTCAGGTAAGAAAGAAGAAGAAATCTATTTGAAGATTTTGAGTTTTCTCATAAATCACAAGAGATGAACAATTCACAAACGAACCCACACAATACAAGGATTTTGTACAGGTTTGTGTCTTTAGCTAAGCATTTATCTCGTAGTATAAAGGTATTTAAGAAACATTGTGGAATCCTTTTCTTTATCTGATACCTATTATGTTACGGTTAATACCCGAAGTGCGGCTACAACAAGTTTCAGCCGGCTAAAACTAGGTGTAGCCGGTAGCAGTTAGTGAAACCTAGGTGTAACCGATCTGCTTTACTACGGTGGGTCCCGAATATAGGTTAGAAATTTAAATTTCGTGGTTATTTTTTTATCAGACAGCAATCAGAAATAACTTTCTTAACACTTACCCCATCTCCCTAAGTAGAAGCACAAAGAAGGCTTTACTTAGTTTTAACTGGCTACTTCTAGTATTAGCCGTGAGCAAATCAGTTCACCTAGGTTGAAGTTTAACCAACAGCTACCGGCTAGGACACCCAGTTTTAGCCGGCTAGAAGTAGATGTAACCGTACTTCTACGGTATTAGCACAAAATAAATAATAGTAAGTACTCGTTTACTATTAGCCGTAACTTAATACATTAAAAAAAAGTAGTACCTACGTAAAGAAAAAAATATTTTTTAAATACGTACCTTAAGATTTATTTGAAGTTTCGCGCACAATAAAAGAAACCGGTAGGTACTTCAATAGTTTTTTTGGCTTTGCACGGTAGGGTTGGCGATCCGCCAAATAGATTTAAAGTTAGTGATTTCTGTGGAGGCCGTTACGAAGATACTAAACCTGAATAAACTTTGTGTATTATGGATTCCATTATCAAATTATGTTTTATTAATATATTCGTTACTTATTGTAAATGAAAAAAATATATTATAATGCTCATATTTTGTACTGAAAGAAATTGAATTAACGCAGTTGATCACGAATTCATGATGTCGTTCACAGTTTTTACTGTGAACGACATCATGAATTCGTGATCAACTGCGTTAATTCAATTTCTTTCAGCTTTTGCACAGCAAGATTATAAAAAAAATATATATATCTAGTGGTTATAGGGATCGTGATGCCATATGGATCGGCTGATCAAGTGCTATGTTTTGTTACAAAGCAATTTACATGGAGAAAATAATGTCGTATGTAATGTGTTATTGTATTATTTGCTCTAAAAGTGTCTATTTGGGAATATACGTCTATAAGAAGAATCCAATCAGAGATTAGCCTTTGAACAGTATGCGTGGAAATTATTACTTAACTTTGTGTTTTTTATTGCCAATAACGATGTCGTCAGTACTTTTTTAATCCACAACGGGATAGTGAGGATAGTGTTTGGCCTTCACAACACCTATGTTAAATGACGATAAGGCCGAAAGTGTATCTAAGCGCACGGAATCCTTACCACCACACTGCCAAAACGCAAAGTTGTGTCAAACTTAGCCAGACTTCTTTGCCAATTCACCAATGAGGTCAACGAGCACTTGAACAATAAAATGCATGTGCTCGTTGTCTTCATTGATTTCAGCAAAGCATTTGATATGCTAAATTTTAAAAAATTGTTTGATAAACTCGAGCAAAGTGGAATACAGGGCCCTCTTCTACAATGGTTTAAAAATTATCACATTAACAGAAACACTACTGTGAAAATTAATAATACATATAGTGATCACATAAAAACGGACAAGGGCACAGCCCAGGGATCGATAATCGGTCCAACGGAGTACCTAGTTTACGTTAATAACATGTGCAACCTCATTAGACAGGGCTCTGTGTACCAATTTGCAGACGATACGTGCATTGTCACGGCTGACCGCGACATAACTAAAGCTGAGCGAATAATGCAGGAAAACTTCGATAGTCTATGCAGATAGGCGCATGACGTCGGACTGGTAATAAATGCCAATAAAACGAAAGCAATGCATATACATTCCGCACAGAACAAAACCGAACACCAAATAGTCATTAACGCTCACCAACATGATTGTTTACATCAGCCGGACAGTGCTTGTACTTGTCAGCAAATCGAAGTGGTCAGGGAACATAAGTATTTAGGTTTACTAATAGATAACAGATTTAATTGGGGTCCACATGTAAACTATGTATGCGATAAACTTAGATCTATTTTGAGTAAAATATGTGTCTTGAAATATAAACTACCATATAGTACCCTAAGATTGCTTTATCTTGCCTTAGCGGACTCTGTTATTGATTATGGCCTCTGTTGCTATGGTAGAACTTTTAAAAGCTATTTGGAACAAATATATAATCTACAAATAAGATTATTAAAAGCCATTGTACCGAAACATGTTAAAAATAAATATAGTCAAGATTATTCCGAACTTTTCAAGTATTGCAATCTGCTGACCGTACAAAATAAAGTAAAATTAGCTATTTTAAAAGAAGAACACAGTAATGTGAAGTACTTAGAAATTTATATTAGAGATGAAAGATTGAGAAAACAATGTAATAAATTTAAAATGTGTAGATATAAGAACCTGTATGGTGCAAGAAACTATAAATATATACTACCTAAAATTTTGAATAGCCTACCAAACGATGTGCTTAATATTTACTTAAATAATCCAAACTTTAAAAAACACTTAAAAAATATCTTGTAAACACAAACGAAACTACCTACATACTCTAAGTCAAATGTAATAATGAATACAGGGTGCTTGCACCAACATTGGACACTTCCACCAACATTGGTCTATTCCAAATCAAAAAATACATAGAGAAAAAACAAATATTTAATTTTAAATAAAGCAATACTATATACATAATGACTAATGTTCGTGCGTGCACCTTATAATGTTAGTTATGCATGTTTTCTTTTCTATTTTCATGTTTTGATTTATACAATGCTTACAACTTGCGAACTCTCATGGGCACACAAACCCTAGTGGTTTTGCCAGTGAGTAAATGTATAATAGAATCTGTATGTAATATGTCTTAAACAATAAACAATAAACAAACAAACAAACATACTTGAAATAAGCCCTACCACCATCCAGAGTGCAAATTGTAGCCCCCTCCTGTGAATCGAACCCTGGACCCCTACGTCTTACACGTATGTATGGGCGAACCACTAGGCCACCGAGGCGGTTGCGTCTTTCTTGAAGCATTCACTTATTTCCCAATATATTAGTAGTTAAAAACAAATTTAAAGGAAGTTATTCCAATTTATAAGCTAACAAATAAGTGACTTCAAGTTATTATTTCAGTACCTAAAGTAGCTATTAACGAAGTTTCATTTCTGTTTCAAATGAAGTTGCTGGGCATCCTGCCAGCGTAAACTTTAGAACAAACTTTAGACATAATGAGAATGACTTAATTACTAGAAAATACTCGATGGCACAAGTTTTTCTTTCTGTTAAAAGAAGAAATGATGGCTATTTTATTATCCTTTAATAATAAAAAATGAAACGTAACGAAATCATACCTATAGGTTTTTATTATGTCAAGAAAGGACAACCATAATATATTTTATCTACACTCACAACGTAATGTTCCAAATATGAATTCAAAAAAGGTAATATAAATACGTACTTTATTTTCGTGGATAGGTAAAATTAAAAAATAAACTCATTACGATGCAGTCAACTGCATCATAAAATAACTTTTTTTCTCATTACGATACAGGGCAAATCCAAAAAGAAGGCAGTGCCGTAACATTAAAAAAAACAACGATATTTTCCCACATATTTTTCATGATTAAAATGTACTCTATGGTAATCGATGACTTTAGTGCGATTAGTTTGTGGAAATGCACTGATCAAATTTTTTTTCTAATGGAATGCGCGCCAAGCATTTCCGATAAAGTTTTATTTTAAATTTTTACATTTTGTTATACTTACTGAATTTTGTAGGTTGTTTTATTCTTGCTTTAAAATGTGAAAAAAAATTTACTCTGCCCGATATTTTAGTTTAGATGCAGCTAAGGAATTGACTTATTACAAGGTAGGTAACTACCTTGCTAATACAAACAAAGTCTCTCTCTGAATGAAACTGCACATAACTAGGTATTAAAACACTCGTGTGATACTATTAAAAACCTCGCCTACGGCTCGGTTTTTAAACACACACTCGTGTTTTAATACCCCTCTTTATGTGTCAGTTTCATAAACTACTATTTGTAACTCACTTACCTGTTTCACCTGTCCCCGGTGTCTGTCCGTCCGTCTGTAATCAAATGACAGTCAAAAGCTTCTAAAAGCGTAGATGTCAAGTCAATAGTACCAAACCATATCGAGTATAATCAACATTTTGATGAGAATGTCACTAAAAGTTTAGTTTTATTTTTCTAATAAGGCTTGTTTGACGAAAACTTTGATTTAGATTCAAAATTAGTGTATTTTTTGTTGATACAGTATCAAGGGCTTTAAATAAAAAATCGTAACAAAAGGGACTTAATAAATTACCGCAGCGTACAAAGTAAATTGCGGACCTGATTCCGATAATTTTCACAATAATTTCCTCACGTTCCCATAACAAATTTGTATGATACGATCTGTCCAAGTTTTACATTTTAAATATATTAGCGGCAATCGCTCTGGGGGGCTACTCAAATGACCACTTTTCTATTCGTTTGCTAACTTAAATCTTAAAAATAAGCAATTAATGATCTAGTCAGACGTCGCAAGTTTATGTAAATCACAGACATTGTTGTATTGTACAGAATTGACAAGCCTACGACACGTTATTTTGGTGTTTATGGCTTATTTTTAATTTTTAAGTTAGCGAATGAATAGAAAAGTGGCCATTTGAGTAGCCCCGCTGATATCGCTCGGGAGAATGTTCCATTGCCCATTCTGGAGATATCGGTAATACCGGTGCAATCGAATTTTATCTTTAACACATTATGATATAGGTCTACATTCGCTTATAAGTTTGCTTAGATTAACTAGTAATAACCCGGTGGGGAATTTGTATAAGACACTGTAATAAAGCAATGTTAAGGATTTTTCAGTGAAATATTCAGTATTCAAAATTTCTACTTTAGTCCCTGTTCTACGTAGATTCTTAAAAAACCTTATAATATGTACTTACATAAATTTTTATTCCTGTTTTTAATTTGTGCTATTAACTTTCTTATAGTCTGTTACAATTAGCTTAGCTCTAGTAAATGGGTAATGAAATTGGACGATTCAAGACAGTCTAATTTGGATAAAGTGTATTTTCTTTATTTTAGTGTACTCCAAAGAAAAATCCAGCGCTCAAATTTTGGAGGAAAATCCGAGATAAAAATATATGTAATTCATTTACCTGAGTTGTTAAGAGCGTAAAAGGCAAACGTGGGTAAAGCATTAACTTGGAGAAATAAAAAAACGAGATAAATTGTCCATTTGTTCCTTCAACCGTCCTTTGATAAATATGTATGTTTTGGGACAGGTGTTGTCAAGTGAGACCAGGTAATTGCCCAGCCGTCCCAAATTATAAATATTTATTTATCCTCCATTTTATTATTTCCCGTCAGTAGGAAAAGTCGTGTTTATGTTTACTCTGGTCCCTTCGGAGAGCTTCATTGTTTTAGAAATTTTCCACGGGTCAAGTGAAATAGGTTGAGGACGTGAGAAACGACCTTTTTTAATTAAATTATGTTTACTTTATTCGATAATCTTACACTTTATAAATATGCCAAAGTGCGTTAAAATATTTTATGGAAATTAGAGAAGATATGTAGTTACATCCATTTCTTGTCATCGTCCTCCGTTCACAAAACAGTCATTTTAATTTTGGCGGAATACAGTTCAGTCGGTCGCATCGCAACGCACAACAGAAGCGTCCACAGTGATCCACACAGTTAAAAGGGTTTTTGGTGATAGCCTTATAAAGCCGAATATGGTAGATAGGGACCATCAAACTGAACAACTTTTACTATTGGACTAACTCTGAAATCGCGAAAAAAATACAGCTGTTTAGTACATTTTGATATTTTCGTTATTTATTCCATAGTAAGTTGTTCAGTTTGATGGTCCCTATCTACCATATTCGGCTTTATAAGGCTATTACCAAACACCCTGTATAAAATACTAATTAAGATCGATTGTTTACCCCCGAAAACCTCCATATAAATTTCAGTGAATGCTTTAGAGCCGTTTCCGAGATCACAGAAAAAAATATTATATACATACAAGAATTGCTCTTTTAAGATATAAGATTTCTACTTAGTTAAAGCTTTCAATTCTCTTGAGGTGAAAGTCAAAATGTGATTAACATAACAAAGTCTACTTTAGCTTCAGGATTTACGGACAAAACACAGATTATCCTACAATCTAAACACTGGTTAATTAGTATTACTTACAGTTAATTATAATAACAAGAAATTATTATACAAATCCAAAGATTAGTATCAGTTTAAATCAACAAGATTTATCAATAATTTCAATTTATTCTTTTTTTTTACTAAATACAATATTTACTAAGTTTAAAATTAAACTGGCTCTATGGTAGTTTGAGTCAAAGTACGATTCAGTATCCAACTCAGCATTCCCGAACCAAGGGCTAATAAATATGACAGCCGGGAAATTGGACCGAATTTCTGCTTATTCGGCGTCGGAGGCCGAAAGCTTGCAGTTATTTCCGAACCATAATAAAGTATGTGGGATATAGGATCACATTTCCTACGATGTAATAGACGTCTATTAAATTTGGCACAAAATAAATGACGGGATCTTACAGATTTAAGTAGGTATTGCAATATCAGCTCACTTAATACTTTTCTAATTTATTATCATTTTAACAGATATTGAAATAAAATTAAATGTCGTTAGTATGAACTTATAAGGTATCGCTACATGACCAAACCATAAAGACCGCAATCCGAACTGTGTCATCATTCAATTCGTAATTTCCAATTTGAAATTTCGTGGATTAACCCATTGGTTGGTAGGTACGCATTCCTAGATGCGTAGTTTTTATTTATTTTTTATTGTCTTATTTCTACGAAATGTCAGAAATCCAATGTTATGTAGAGTCTGTCTAAAAAGTCGGTTTACATTTGGTTTACATGGGTAATTTCAAAAATAATTTTATTACCCACCTAAATCCCCAACCACCCCACCAATACCCATCTAAATAAATGAATATGTTTACAATTAGAATTTTGACAGCACCAACAGGGTTACAAGTATGAGTTTTTATAAATAATTTAATAATTTCTCATGTTAACCGACTTTTTAGACAGACTTTAATTATCAATAGAAAGATGCATATAATTTCATAGGAAAAAGAGAAAAGCTTTACTGTTCGTGTGGAGGTCGCAAATGTCACCTGTGTCCGTTCGCCCATCCGGCCACTCATATTGGGCAGGCTGTATTTACTCGTTTACCACTCTTTTATTAATAAAAAATGCTTTTTAAGACTCCTATTGAAACAACTGCCTTTATAATGAGCCATGTAATTCGACTCGATATTTCGCTTTAACATTGTTGGTGTATTGTTTCCTTTCATAAAAAGAGATTATAAATCATTTTATGAAAAGCCTCTCAAATTATTAATCAGAGTTTACAAGAAAATGTAGAATAGGTACTGTCATAATTGTTGGGCATCATTAAATTTGAGATTAGAGGCGTGTCTACAACGGATTACAATGCATGCGAATGTAAATTAATTTCACGACCGAATTAATTTTGGCCATGTAAAATTATAATAACGAACGTCGCGAGGGCTTAATGAATTTTCTTGTTCATTTACACTGGCTGAGTATGGGTTTTGCAATACTGTCTTCACTTGACGGCAATTTGACTTTTATCTGAAAGGGAAATGCTTTATAAATCTGAAGCGTAGTTCTTACTTTTTGATATAAGTTGGTTATTTAATTAAAAGTTAATAATGTGATTAGTCTGCAGTATATAGGTATATAACAAGTGGTTGTTACAGCTTATATAAGTAACTACCTACCAGTGGCGAAGGGTCCATACAAGCCGATTACCATCGGCTTACCTTTTAGAAATCCCAGCCCACCCATCCTCTATGCAGATCACAACATTTTTGTAGGACGGCTTACCTTCGCCACATTTTCACCCCTCGCCACTGCTACCTACTGAAATGACAAATTCTTGAACTAAGACTGATTTTATTTATTAGCGTAGAAATTAATAATACTTGTGAATTTTTATCATAATATAATAATTGTGAATTCGACTCGAAGTAATTTTCCAGCACTGCTTTAAAACTTCGTTGTTTTTTTTTTCATTATAACCGCTAGTTTATTGGCTATTAAAAATATATTTAATACACGATATTTATAAAATAAAAGATTTAGTTTCATTAAATTTTGTCGATAATTCGTTATATAAATTTCTCTAACTAGGTTCTGTTATCTCAGTAAAAATCAAGTAAGTATACCTTCACTTGTGAAATATAAGAAATGAAAATCAAAAAGTTTTTTTTTCTCCATTGTATTCCCTAGTTTTTTATTTATTAAGTGGTGTAGGCACAATTCACCACATTCACCATAGCCAGATCTCATTTCAGATTTCCGACGAATGAAAAAGGGACCCAATTAACAGTCACAAGCGAATGTAAGATAAGGCGGGCTTAATGCTGGGATAGCTGTGCAGATAGCGTCATATCTAAACCACGCTTTTGTGGCCAGGGTAAGCAATTTAAAAGGTGGGACGAGGAGTGAGCCAATGCCGTTTTTTGAATAAAAATATTAATATTTGAATTTAGAGTAAATAATTACTAAAACTATTATATACCCTGCCAAAAACGAACTAAAAGTTAAATAACTACCTATTGTCATTGCAGTCGGGGGACCATTTTGGGCAACAATTTTTAATCAAAAAGGTCCCCCTACTGCAATGACACTAGTTATTTAACTTTTAGTATGTTTTTGGCAGGGCAATCGTCTTTTTAATAGTTTTTAAATTAATTTATTTTTATCTCATACATTTATTGACAATCTATATTTTTATAATTTTGGAATGTGCTCATCAAGGCCTTTCATTTGATGCCCATATTATAATAACTGAAAAAAACAATATTTTCACATTTGATAGTGGCGTCGTACAGTTAATTAAAAATATAGTCAATGTCAATAAATATTCTAACGATACCCCATACATCTAAATCCGGGGCATTTAGAAGTTATAGTATGGAATAAAGAAACTTACATACCCACAAACATACATGAACCCTGAACACAAATTTTTAACACTCTGTTTTTTTAGACAGTCGTGTAATAAGTGGCACCAAAAGAAAAATCGCTTGCTCTTGTACCCCATTCCCGCACTATAAAGGCGAGGATTTACCCCGGAGCTATTGGCAATTACAGCAGCCCATCATCCTTCAAAGAGATGCGATGCTTTTACATGACCGCTGCATGCTCGTAGGTGTTAATACAGCTGTGAAAAGGTGGCAAATTGAGTCGAGTTGAACCTTTGCAATTCACTTTGCTTTTCCATAGAATATAAAGTATTACATAGAATAAAAAGTATTCTATGGAAAAGCAAAGGGAATTTAAAAAGGTTATTTTAACAAATTCTTGAGCGCTAAATTGAGTTGAACTTTCTTTATTTTTATGGAAAATGTGCAGCCTAATCCTTGCGATGCTATTTCATGACATGACATGGACGTTGAACCTTTTTTTACCCTATGAAAAAGCGAAGGTAATTTAAAAAGGTTGCACTTATTTAAGAGCGCCAGACTGAAGTGTAGTGAAACAGAAGGTAAACCAAACCCACCAAACCCCGAAGATTTAATATATTTACATTGCGAATTTTCATTAACTCCCACGGCATGCGTTTTACAGAACCATTCTATATAATATTCATATGTAACTAAATATTGGTCGATAATTCACTACCTTATCTCACTAAAAAATTGTTTAAAAAAACAAAAACCGACTTCAAAAAACCTACCTCTAAAAAGCAAGAAATAATATTCGTAATAATAAAAACACGTCTATTGAAGTCAGGTGGGGCTGGAGTACAGATTCCTTTTTTTATTCTAAAAGCCCCACCCGACTTCAATAGACGTGTTTTTATTATTACGAATATTATTTCTTGCTTTTTAGAGGTAAGTTTTTTGAAGTCGGTTTATTTGTTTTTTTTTATTTTATTTTTTTTATTTTTAGTCTAGGTACCTTGTAGGTAAATTATTTAGGTAGTAAAATCGGCTCAGCCAAACGTGAGATAATCGCGAAGAAACATACATACATACGGGTCAAACTGAGAACCTTCTTTTTTAACTCGGTTAAAGAACTACACAGATATCCCTCTTCCAACAAAAAAATAATAATTATCTTATTCAGTAAACAAAGAAGTAATACAACCATCATCGAGGTAATTCACACAAAATCATACTATTTTCGTGCTTCTTTTCAAGATTACTTGAAAAGTACTGACCCGATTTCCAAATTTAAAAAAATGGGACCAACTTGGGAGTTTACCTAATGTGATAACGTTTGAATCATTTCAATCGGTCCAGCCGTTTTCGAGTAATCGGTGGACATACACAAAAAAAAAACAAATATACAGACGAACAGAGAACCTCCTCCTTTTTGGAAGTCGGTTAAAAAGTAATAGTAAAATACACGTCTCTCATGAAGTTTTAAGTCTAAAAGCGTTCTATCGTAAATCTTTACAATACCTTTATCAATAAGTCCTAAAGATTTCGTCAGAAGGATCTTATCCCACACACAATCCCTGCACTGAATAATTCACAAGCAAGTTTGTTGTTTCGAAAAATAAATGTTAGATGTAGGTCGCAGACGGGCACCTTCAATTTGCAAATGTAAGTACCTAATCACTTAATGCCTCTAGAAGGTTCTATGCAATGAAATGTGATGAAAGCCAACTCATACAATAGATACGATTTCGAAGTTCAAACAGTTAAGTACTTAATGCCGTTATTATAGTAACTGTTATTCAGTGATTTACTACAATTCTAGTTCTGATAAATGAGAGGTGTGTTAAGTACTTAATAAATCATCTTGGAATAGGGGTAATTTGTCAGACAACAACATTTTCTTGAGTCTTTAAACATAATACTTACATAGTACCTATTCAGAAAAGGCGAGTTCAACTTTACTCCTTATAACCATTTGTATTTGTCTTCAAGATTCAATGCACATTTATTTGATGTAAAACTCTAAATTGTATACAAAACAAATGACAAAATCTTTCTATGCTCTTTGCCTCCGCTATCGGAGTAGAGACCATCAAAAACACAAACTGAATGTGACTATTTATGCCATCAAATACAAGTCCAATATATCGAATTAGTATCACAGGTATTATACGAGGAGAATTAGCCTCCGCCCCTTCAACTAACACCACAGAAGCCTGAATTCAAATCCGTTGATCCCAGCGGAGGCAATCAAAAGTCCGGAGTCGAGTTGGCTAATGTTTCCGGAGAGCAAACTAGTGACATCTCTCGGGGACAACCTCCAGGAAGTTGTCCTGATGTCGCTTTGTATTACTTATTTACTTTCATTCACGGCCCCTACTATGGGTTTTTTTACGATAAACACAAAAAAAAATGAATTAGACAAAATACCTGACTAGGTACTTAAATTATCTAACTATGTAAGTACGATCGGAAACTCACGTGTTTTATAGGTATACCACTTTGCAGAAAAAATCTTGCCCGAATTAAACGTATGTTAGTGATGGCGCGCCATGCAATGATTTTAGCCTTAGCAGTAGTAAAGCGGAAGTGTAGTACTTAATACGTTTGTCACAATAGACCTAAAAGTTTTTATCACTTAAAAGGTGGTAAAATGGTGACAGTAGAAAACTTTTCACGCGTCAAGAAGCTCAGAAAGATCCCTTTGTGCAGTTATAATTTTCTGTCTGTATTCTCCTTTGTTTTAAAATGTAATATAATTGCTTTTTTATAGCGTATTTACGCTGCTTTACTGTTTAATGTAGGCTTCACACAGCAGACTATCAGGTGAGATATCATGGAAGTCTAATTGGTCTGCGAAGCCTGGATGTTTGCATTGCAAGTAATTGCTGCGTTGTTCGACTGATACCGACTCAGCTTCAACTGGATACCCACTCCATTCAGTAAAATTAACTCAGTAGGATTGATGGCTATTTGACTATATTAATATACACCGTCATTTTGTAGTCGTTTTAATTAACTTAAGGGAGTGTTCTACTAACAGAACTAAACATTTTTGCCAAAGAAACATGGGTCGAAAAACGACAAAAAAATTAGACATTCCCATACTAATAAAATGTTTTAGCTGTCTAGTTAGTATGGGAGACCCAAAATTTTTTGTCGTTTTTCGACCCATGTTTCTTGGGCAAAAATGTTTATTTTCATTGGTACAATACACCCTTAAGTTAATTAAAACGACTACAAAATGACGGTGTAGAGGTAAAATTACATTTCATAATGTTAAAAAAATATCAGGTCCATTGTCACGGATACACTTGTACTATTCTTTTTTCTATGCTGATACCATGATTCCAAAAATTTGTTTGTGCTATGTGGATTTCATTAAACTTGTAATATACATAGATATTACCAACGTGCATGTCATTGTGATTCAATTAAATATAAATAAAATAATATCAGAGTACTTTAAATTACTGTCCTCATAATTGAACAAATACCTCTATTGATTGTTTTTATCAGTCTAATTTAAAGCTTAGATTGAACAAAATGACCAATTGGAATGATACAGACAGAGAAGGTCTTTTCGGCCCCTAAATTTATCATGAGGCTACATCCGAACTAGGTCAAACTTCAGTCTAATCAGCTTTAAAACCTTTTGCCATTTCAGTTTCAGATATCACGGTAATATTTCGTATCTAGTCCATTTGCTGGTACATTCAGTTTTCGTCGAAATCTGTTTGAGTGGTGAAACATTTGGCTGGCTCAAACAAGCGGTGCTTGACGACCCCAATTAACTATCCACCACTCCTGTGGTTTATTCACAAGTTTTAATATTTCAATTTTGGTTAAAGCACACCCCGGGCTCTCCATACAAACGTCGCGTTTCAACTAGGTATCTATTACACAGACGCTACACAGTGACGTTTTTACACACGCGCAACTGTGTGCGTGAAGTCTAGGGCTATTGAATGAGCATACGAACTGGCCTACGAACTCGCAGGGCGCGGTGAGGTAATTGATTGCGGGGCGGGCGGAGAGTTTCCTTTCTGTACGGTAGTACTTATATGTATTCTGTGGTTAAAGTATATATCAGACTGTATGTATTTATTCTTATGTAACTGAAAACTTCGATTATGTACATGTTATTTAGCCCCAAACCAAGCAGAATGTAATATTTGGTAGGTTCTACTACAATACAATGTAATGTTCGTTAGGATTTAACTATGTATTTGGATTACCTGGGGGGCTACTCAAATGGCCACTTTTCTATTCGTTCGCTAACTTAAAAATTAAAAATAAGCCATAAAATCTAAAATTACGTGTCGTAGGCTTGTCAATTGCATACAATACAACAATATCTGTGATTCACATAAACTTGCGACGTGTGACTTGATCGTTTAATTGCTTATTTTTAAGCTTTAAGTTAGCGAACGAATAGAAAAGTGGCCATTTGAGTAGCCCCCTGGCCCTTTATTATTATTTATTTTAGGACTTAGAAATATCATCTGCTAGATAAATTGTTCATTTAACTAGTGATCTATGGGAGCATTACATTATAATGTCGTGTATAGGTACAAAAACCTATGTATTTCAAATAACGTTTATATAAATGATTGCACTACGTTTTCAGCCTGTCAATTCTGTAAACAAACTAGAACCTGACTTCAAATCTCACTTCACTTCGCAGGAATTAAAATCATAAAAATGAGATAGTGATAGGCTGTTTTTTCATCACAAAAGATTTTAGATAGCTACAGTAGCTACCTAAAACCTTTTGCAATCGGTAAAGTAGCTTAATATTCAGCTTATTTCTAATAACAAATTCTCACGAAGTGAAGTGAGGTTTGAAATGAGATGCGAGTTTGGTTAAAGAATCGACAGGTATCAACATATAGATTCTTAGGTACTAATACTAATCCTTCGTATTGTCTTGAACAACACGGACAATCATCGCTAGCCGAACAAACAGACAATCAGATCGTAACGAACCCCAATTAGTGTCCTACGATCTCTGCGAATAGTTCCATCGAATTATGCATGAACTCACATCCCATGAATTTGATACATTCTCTAAAGCTCTAATATATTTATGAGAATCAAATTTTAAAGTTAATTTAAAATAATATAAATTTTTCTTCTATGTTTATTTTTATTGTTGCATCATTATAAAAATATGTGTGTGCGTATCTTAAACTTATTTTGTCTGTCACTGAATACTTTTGTTTTAGTCGTGTCGTTATTAACCGACTTCCAAAAAGGAGGAGGTTCTATGTTCGGCTGTATGTATGTTTTTTTTTATGTATGTCCGCCGATTACTCGAAGACGGCTGAACCGATTGAAGTAATTCAAACGTTATTAGATCAGTTTTGTTCCCAAGTTGGTTCCATTTTGAAATTTTGAAATCGGTTCAGTATTTTTCAAGAAAACTTGAAAATACTGTCACCATTTTATGAACTTATACGGGTGATCGACCATATTTTCTTTGTTTATGTACCGATTTAGATGATTCTTTTTTTGTTTGAAAGACGATACTTCAGTGATGATACCATTTTGATTTCATTTTTATTGGACCTTAGATTTTAAAGATACACAAGGGAACTCCTCAAAATCAAATAGAAAATGTATAGTGATTGAAATATTGCTAGGATTATGACAATCTTAAACAAATTAGGTATCTAACTATGGTCAAGGACGTTTTGGACTAGACTTGAACTGCGAAAGAACGACGGAACTCCTTAACAACAAACAGCACGAAAAGTAGAAATTGAGTTTTTAGTGGTATTATACCACGGAAAAGTGTGAAATATAAAAAAATACATCACATCATCGCTTACATTTACATAATATACATACCCATAAAAAGGTAAAACTATCTAATACAGAAGGTACTTACACTAAAAAGAAAAAAAGAAAAAAATGTTTAAAAACAAAAAAACCGACTTCAAAAAACCTGAAAACACAATTAGATTCAAAATTAAATATCTCTAAAAAGTTAAAAATAATTTTCAAATCATTAGATATGCATATCTTAATATATAAAATCGTAAACTGAATGACTGACTGACTGACTGACTGACTGACTGACTGATCTATCAACGCACAGCCCAAACCGCTGGACCTAGAGACTTGAAATTTTGCACACAGATACTTTATACAGTGTAGGATCCACTAAGGAAGGATTTTTGAAAATTCCATCCCTAAGGGGATGAAATAAGGGATGAAAGTTTGTATGAAAGTCCCTCAGTTTTGAAGCTAGAATCTTCAAATTTTGTGTTTAGGCTGACGATTGAAAATTAATAAATACGGGTCTCAGCGTTTTTCAAAATTCTACCCCCGAAGGGGTCAAAAGGGGGATGAAGTTGTGTATTAAAGAAAATCCTTCATTTTCGAAGTAAAAATCGCTAAATTTATAATATAGGCTTATGGATAGAAATCTAAAGCAACGTATATTGTTTTTGTTAGGATTTCAACTCCAAAGGGGATGAAATGGGGGTGAAAAGGGTTAAAAAAACCTAAAAATAGATATGGATGTCGTTATCGGGGTTTTGTGGGATGATGATTGCAAAAATGACATTTATTTTGAAGTCCAACCACGGTGGACATGATTTAACCCCTAAAGGGGTGAAAATGGGGTCCAAATTTTGTATGGAAAAATAATATGAAATAGACATTACAACTTTAAACTTCTTAGGAGCACATCTAAAAATAAATAGGCAAATATATATTTTGTGATTTTGAAAATCAACCCCTTAGGGGGTAAATGGGGTGAGTAAACATAAAAATCGATATTGATGTCGTTATTGGGGTTTTCTGGGATGACGATTGCAAAAATGACATTTATTTTGAAGTCCAACACGGTGGACATGATTTAACCCCTAAAGGGGTGAAAATGGGTTCCAAATTTTGTATGGAAAAATAATATAAAATAGACATTACAAATTAAAACTTCGTAGGAGCACATCTAAAAATAAATAGGCAAATATTTATTTTGTTATTTTGAAAATCAACCCCTTAGGGGGTAAATGGGGTGAGTAAACATAAAAATCGATATAGATGTCGTTATTGGGGTTTTCTGGGATGACGATTGCAAAAATGACATTTATTTTGAAGTCCAACACGGTGGACATGATTTAACCCCTAAAGGGGTAAAAATGGGGTTCAAATTTTGTATGGAAAAAGAATACAAAATCGAAATTACAACTTTAAAATTCGTAGGAGCACGTCTAAATATATATTTTGGGATTTTGAAAATAGAGGGTAAGTAGGGTGAGTAACATAAAAATCGATATGGATGTCGTTTTTGAGGTTTTATGGGATGGTGATTGCGAAAATTAGATTTATTTTGAAGTCCAACGCGGTGGACATGACACATATGGACCTGGACCAGGACATGCACATCCAGGGAACGGGAACGGGAACCGGAACGGGCACGGGCACGGGAACGGGAACGGAACGGAACGGGACGGAACGGAACGGAACGGAACGGAACGGAACGGAATAGATGTGCTCCTAGCACATCTAAAAATAAATAGGCAAATATATATTTTGTGATTTTGAAAATCAACCCCTTAGGGGGTAAATGGGGTGAGTAAACATAAAAATCGATATTGATGTCGTTATTGGGGTTTTCTGGGATGACGATTGCAAAAATGACATTTATTTTGAAGTCCAACACGGTGGACATGATTTAACCCCTAAAGGGGTGAAAATGGGTTCCAAATTTTGTATGGAAAAATAATATAAAATAGACATTACAAATTAAAACTTCGTAGGAGCACATCTAAAAATAAATAGGCAAATATTTATTTTGTTATTTTGAAAATCAACCCCTTAGGGGGTAAATGGGGTGAGTAAACATAAAAATCGATATAGATGTCGTTATTGGGGTTTTCTGGGATGACGATTGCAAAAATGACATTTATTTTGAAGTCCAACACGGTGGACATGATTTAACCCCTAAAGGGGTAAAAATGGGGTTCAAATTTTGTATGGAAAAAGAATACAAAATCGAAATTACAACTTTAAAATTCGTAGGAGCACGTCTAAATATATATTTTGGGATTTTGAAAATAGAGGGTAAGTAGGGTGAGTAACATAAAAATCGATATGGATGTCGTTTTTGAGGTTTTATGGGATGGTGATTGCGAAAATTAGATTTATTTTGAAGTCCAACGCGGTGGACATGACACATATGGACCTGGACCAGGACATGCACATCCAGGGAACGGGAACGGGAACCGGAACGGGCACGGGCACGGGAACGGGAACGGAACGGAACGGGACGGAACGGAACGGAACGGAACGGAACGGAACGGAACGGAACGGAACGGAACGGAACGGACCGCACCGGAACGGAACGGAACGGAACAGAACAGAGCGGACCGGAGCGGAACGGAACGGAACGGAACGGAACGGAACGGAACGTGAACGAGACGGTAACAGGAACTAGAACGGGACGGGTACGGGAACGGGAACGGAAGGTGTACGGGACGAGTACGGGACGGGATCGGACGGGAACGGAACAGGAACGGAACGAAACGGGAATGAAACAGGAAAGGAACGGGAACGAAACAGGAACGAAACTGGAATGAAACGGGAACGGAACGGGAATAGAACAGGATGGGAACGGGAACAAGAACCGGACGGGAACGGAACGGGAACAAGAACGGGAACGTTAGGCGTACGGGACGGTTAGGGGACGTTTACGGGACGGGAACGCAGCGTGAACGGAACGGGAATGGGAACGGGAAAGAAACGTGAACGGAACGGGAACGGAACGGAAACGGAACGGGAATAAAACGGGACGGGAACGGGAACGAGAACAGGATGGGAACGGGACAGGAACGGGATGGGAACGGGAACGGAAACGGAAGGGGTACGGGATGGTTACGGGACGTTTACGGGACGGGAACGCAAACGGGACGGGAACGGAACGGGAACGGGGAACGGGGAACGGGGAACGGGGAACGGGAACGGGAGCGGGAACGGAAACGGGAACTGGAAGCCTTGTGCGAGGCCCGCCACACGCGGCAAATGTCTTCCTCGCGAGGCAGCGCGCTTGATGGGGACTCGCCTAATCGCGTAAAAATGGCTGGCCGGATCCTGGTTGAAGGTTCCTTAAAAGGATTTCGTCTAATATCCACGCGGACGAAGTCGCGGGCAGAAGCTAGTCATTGTAATAAAACACGTCTATTGAAGTCGGGTGGGGCTAGAGGACAACTTCTTTATTCAAAGAGCCCCACCCGACTTCATTAGACGTGTTTTATTACAATGATATGCGTATCTAATGATTTGAAAATTATTTTTTACTTTTTAGAGGTATTTAATTTTGAATCTAATTGTGTTTTCAGGTTTTTTGAAGTCGGTTTTTTTGTTTTTAAACAATTTTTGGTTTAATTATTTTTCTTCGAGAAACATTTTTGTATTTGGATCCAAAAAGTCTAATTACAATACAGCTCTTTGAATCCAATTGTTTTAATGCACAACGGTTTAGTGCTTGGCCTTTAACCTTATTTGATGTTGAGTGACGATAGGGCCCAAGGTCGAAGCGCACTAGCGCTGGAGTCTTCATCATTGAGGAATTTAAATTGTTGTCATTGTGGCTAGACTTAGGTAAGGTGGTGGTAGCTAGCCAGGTGGACTTGAAATAAGCCCTACCACCAACCAAATCGACTACAAATCTACTTCCCTCCTGGGAATCGAACCCGGGACTCCTGCGACTTACACGGGTGGGCGAACAACTAGAGCACAGAGTTGGTTAAATACAAAAAATATTGCTCGAATCGAACTAAATTTTCCATTGACTGAATGCTTGCTTATTAATATTCTTCACATTAACCTGCCTTTAACTCTATCCAAAGATAAACAGACAGATGTGGGTCATCGGAACCCCGGACATTCTGATTACGCGACCAGAATGTCGCTATTTCCTCATGCCAAAAAACCGTAACATCCAATATCAGCCCCAAAAAGTCGACTTTCAATATACGTGACTGGTGTATTTGCGCTCTCTTTCGTGTATTATGGAGTTGATATCTATATCCTCATCACTCATCCCGCACTAAACAAACGCAAACAACGCTCTACTGAACTAATCAAACTGGAGAGAGTCATACAGCCGTGTTGCTGTTCGTTTCACAGCTACCAGTATTTCAGGCTGCCTGCGAAATACCAACTCTATTTCACGGATTGCAAGGTAAAATATTGCTTGTGAAACGAATATCAAGATGTATAATATTTTTGTCTGTAATTCATAGTAGCGAATAGATTTAGTCAGAAATGTCAGAAAATAATATTTAATTTTAATAACCTTAGAGATGACTTGCGATTATGTTTGATTACATTTCTCACTGATTTAGTTGTCATGTATACTCATCAACTTATTGTCTTACTGTCTGTGTAACTTTATGTCTAGGGATACAGGTGTTATTTTCATACAAACGAGGTAACTTTGAAGCATTGGTTTGCTGCTAGGGATGTACCGTGCTGTGATCTGATGATGGCCATCCAGGGAGTGAATGGAGGAGATTCTGATCGCTATACACACCCAACTGATCTGATCAGCATTCTAAAACATTAATGGGTCAGAGTTCTCAGTTTCAGAATTTCCATTAATTTTCATGCTATTTTCGCGGTTTTTTAAACATGTGCCCTAATATTTTAGAATGCTGGTCAGATCAGTTGGGCGTGTACAGCGATCTGAATCTCCTCCATTCACTCCCTGGATAGCCATCATCAGATCACAGCATAGTACATCCCTGGCAGGAAACCAAGGATGACCAAGGCTTCAAAGTTACCTCGTTTGAATGAAAATAACACCTGTATCTGTAGACAAAGTTGATTTGTGTATGTTTCTATTAGAATTAAGCGATATTAACCAATAGTTAATGCAAAATGTTTTAAATTACTATTTTTTTCGCCTGTCATTTTACTTTGAGTTTTGCCCACACGATGTACCTATTATTCATTCTGTATTTATTAGCAACCTTTGCCTTTCACTAATTTAATTTTCTTCTGCTGTTGGTCTCCCATTTTGTCCCGTAAGTAGTTGTAATTAAAATCCACGGTATAATTAAAAGCCGAAGCACTAATAACGATATTCACGATTAAAGCCTCGCCATGTTGCCAGAACGGTTCTTAAATCGCCAACAAAATTAATTACCTACAAACTTGGAGCAATAATAATATCGCGTTATTACGTACAGCGTAACTTGCACGGATATTCCATATCATATTGTTGCCAAAATGGTAATTAGTGTGTTAATGTCAGAGCTTCCTTCATGAATAGGCATTGCCTACTTCCTTGGCTAATGGGTATTGTTCTTTAATGTCTATATGTATATGGAGCTATTTGCATGCCTATCCTATTCTGTTTATCAGTGAGTTTGTGATTCGTATCTTTAGTGTCAAATTATTATGTAAATTCTCTTGTTGTCTAAGTCTGTCTAAGTTTGTAGTTTAGGATCACTAAAGTATTATTATGTAGGTAAGTACTACATACTAAAGCAGATACCAAATTATTGCACCCACAATTCTGAGATTGCACCCATCATAGGTTACCTAACCTAACCGCCACCCCTCAGTATCAATATAAATTTTATACTGATACTGAAGGCTGGCGGTTAGATAAAAAAATCATTTTTTCGCGGTGTGTCTTCTAGTTACGTAGTAATTACGTAACTATTAGAACTGTTAGTAAAAATATGTCATTTTGGGAGTTACGGGGGACTTATGTGAAATAATTGGAGTACTTTGGCAAGATGGGTTCTATATTGCCTAACCTAGAAGTACCTAAGTACCCATAATATTTATTTGACAAATAGGATAACATTAGGCATTTATAAGTATTGACATCTGGGTTAACCCAGATGTCAATACTTATAAATACTTATCAATACACTTTAAATACACCTTATTACCCGCTTGTTAACTATGTATTGAGGTTGCTAAAGAAAAATATGAACAGCTAATAGACAGACATCTTCCTGTACTATCTAATTGGAAATCGAGTAAACATCAGTTCAAAGTAAAATGTGCCCAATATTTCGTACGAGTGGAATACCATTAAATGTCAAAGATCGTTAAAAACACAAGCCCTCAAAGGCTTTATGCGTAACTAAATCGTACGATAAACCTAATCATCCATGTATAATTCGTGTAAAATCATTGGATGCGGCAATCGCGCGTGCGGAGCGGTGCGGAGTGGTGCGGATCGGTGCGGCGCGGTGCGTAGTTACAGGACTAATCGCGTTAGAGACGCATCCGCTCTGAAATGTCCCTTGTGTGCTATGAGGCGGGGAAATGTCGATGTTCTAAATGAAAATGAAGAATAAATTGAGAGCCAAAATTATACATGTACCTAATAATAAAGCAGGGTCAACGGGTTTAATTAGAAGAGAATACAAAAAAACTAAACTAGATTATTCGATAAAATAATATGTCCCTTGGGGGGCTACTCAAATGGCCACTTTTCTATTCGTTCGCTAACTTAAATCTTAAAAATAAGCAATTAATGATCAAGTCAGACGTCGCAAGTTTATGTAAATCACAGACATTGTTGTATTGTACAGAATTGACAAGCCTACGACACGTTATTTTGGTGTTTATGGCTTATTTTTAATTTTTAAGTTAGCGAACGAATAGAAAAGTGGCCATTTGAGTAGCCCCGCTTGAACCACAACCCTACTTATCACATTTGAAAACTAACTAGAACGAAATAGGTCTCATGAAAAGGATTTTAATGTGTATTTAAAAATACAAGTACTTACGTTAGTATTAGGTTAACTTGTAATAGACATAAAAGCTTTTGGGTCACTTGAATAACATTTTACTTCATTCTGTTGGCAATAAATATCTCAAACTTATGGTAATTTTCATCAAGCGCTACTTAATCAATCGCTGTTATTTGGCATTTCATTTTACTGCACCAAAACACGTGATGTCATTTTCATGGAACTCGTCAACGTCTTTCCAATTACCAAATTGATTTCCTCTGTTTATGGAGAAGCGTAATTTGCTCCCCTCAAGCTCGTTTAGTTGACCGAGTAATCGATAGAATCGATAAGTGAATATCGATAAATTTCCCCTCCCTAATCTACGGTTCAGGTGGTTGTAAACACACCTCCCATAAGTAATATTAGCTTCCGCACGGCGGAGCGCTCTATGGCTTTGTAAAAACGAATCCTGATGCTACTGGGAATATTGGCCCAATATGAATGCCAGATGAATATAGAAAAGCTTTTTCTACATAAATAAATGGAATAGATGAATATGATGTTAGTGTTGGGCTAGTAACAAATCAAGGAAATTTATACAGCTTATTTTCATCTCATCAATATATGGAAAAAAAGATAAGAAGAAGATAATCGGAGACTTTATGTAGCTACCTACGCTTGAAAACCTTACAATATCATTAGAAATATACCAAACTAAAGACATAGTATTAATACAATGCAATTTAAAGAATAATCAAAGAATAGTCGTAGGTACTCGTACATGATTCAGCATTGAATGCATTTTTGCATACAAAAGTGTGAAATGTGTTAAAATCGGTCACTGCCATAATTCAAATACTGACAATGGCACAGAATGTTAAACGGAACATTGACATACCGATTCATATTAAAATCCACTATTCAATATGTAGATCGTCTATTGTTTTAGGTTTGAGATATTTTTATGCCACCATGTGGCGGAATAGGCAGATGCTTGTTATTCGGCGCCATCTTACATTTTAACAGTGTCTAGTTCGTGTACTTGAGAGCTTCAGGACTTGACCTGAAACCTACACGACCTGAAACAATGTGAGCTCCAGTTCTCCTATTTTGATGAAGGTGGAACTTTTTGGTATGATAATTTAAACAACATGGCATTGTCATTTTTAAACACAGAAATACTTGCATCATAGAATGAATGACAATCAAATGGATTAAGAAAATCAAGTACGAAATATTTTAAAATTAATATTTTTGAAAAAATATTTATTCCTAATTGTTTGAGAAGTTCTAGTCTGGTTGTTTTCTGTCGTCCTTGAAATTCAACAAAATGTTTCGTTATTAATTTTATAAGAAATCTTTTTTATCGGAGTTTAACTACATTAACATAATATTTTAAGCCACTTCAATTTAATGAAAACACTAAAGCCAAATTGCAAGCTTTGCCAAATTCTAAAGCAAACAAATTCTACAGACTGTCGGCAAATAGAAATGCTCTTACTTAATAAAGCAATATCATGCCGAGCTAATATTTAGACAGCTTATTTGAAAGGATACTTAACTTATTGGTTAAAAATATAACGAAAATCTACCCTTATATTTAAAAACATAGTATAAAAAAAATATTAGTAATCTTATCGTAGGAATATTTTCATACGAATAAAGTTTAATTCTTCTTCTTATAAACAAAATTAATATTTACAAAAAACTTAGTAAAACATAACCCCTATGAATATTTAACTTAAATTAAAACCATGATTTTTATTCAAATCGGTGCTCCAAATACTTAATAACAATTTGAATAGGATTTTCATGACTAATTAGATTTTCTTCTTTTTTTTGATATTACATTCCTATTAAAAATTGGACAGCGTCATATCTTAAGAATCTTAAATAGCATTGTGAATGCCTAAAATCTAAAAATTCAATAGCGTCGTTGCTGTTGTTTTTTCATATTTTATTTGTACCAAACCATTTTTAGCCAGTCATCTAAATTAAATTGTAGATCTAGAAATTGAATTCCGTAACCGAATCAAAATCCGGGTAGGTAATATTCAATAGGGTTGGCGTCCACGAAGACAAATGGTGTTTGTGTTCGCAAAATGACTTAGAGTTTGATACTATGCCTAGGTCAAATGTAGATTTTGTGCTCTGGTTTGAAATATTAACTCAAGCTGTACTTGTTTTTAACGTTTCGTTATAAGTACTTAAAGTACGTCATAAATATGTTACTTACCTATCTTAATATATAAAATCGTAAACTGAATGAATGACTGACTGACTGACTGACTAATCTATCAACGCACAGCCCAAGCCGCTGGACCTAGAGACTTGAAATTTTGCACACAGATACCTTATACAGTGTAAGCATCCACTAAGGAAGGATTTTTGAAAATTCTATCCCTAAGAGGATGAAATAAGGGATGAAAGTTTGTATGAAAGTCCCTCAGTTTTGAAGCTAAGATCTTCAAATTTTGTGTTTAGGCTGACGATTGAAAATTAATAAATACGGGTCTCGGCGTTTTTCAAAATTCTACCCCTGAAGGGGTCAAAAGGGGGATGAAGTTGTGAATTGAAGAAAATCCTTTATTTTCGAAGTAAAAATAGCTAAATATATAATTAAGGCTTATGGATGGGAATCTAACGCAACGTATATTGTTATTGTTAGTATTTCAACCCCTACGGGAATGAAATGGGGGTGGAAAAGGGTAAAAAAACCTAAAAATAGATATGGATGTCGTTATTGGGGTTTTCTGGGATGACGATTGCAAAAATGACATTTATTTTGAAGTCTAACACGGTGGACATGATTTAATCCCTCAGGGGGTGAAAATGGGGTTCAAATGTTGTATGGAAAAATAATATTAAATGGACATTACAACTTTAAACTTCGAAGGAGCACGTCTAAAAATAAATAAGCAAACATCTATTTTGTGATTTTAAAAACCAACCCCTTAGGGGGTAAATGGGGTGAGTAAACCTAAAAATAGATATGGATGTCGTTTTTGGCGTTTTCTGGGATGACGATTGCAAAAATGACATTTATTTTGAAGTCCAACACGGTGGACATGATTTAACCCCTCAAGGGGTGAAAATGGGGTTCAAATTTTGTATGGAAAAAAATATTAAATAGACATTACAACTTTAAACTTCGTAGGAGCACGTCTAAAAATAAATAATCAAACAAATATTTTGTGATTTTGAAAATCAACCCCTTAGGGGGTAAATAGGGGTGAGTAAACATAAAAATTGATGTGGATGTCGTTCTTGAGGTTTTATGGGATGGTGATTGCGAAAATGAGATTTATTTTGAGCTCCAACACGGTGGACATGATTTAACCCCTAAAGGGGTAAAAATGAGATTCAAATGTATGGAAAAAGAATATAAAATAGACATTACAACTTTAAAATGCGTAGGAGCATGTCTAAAAATAAATAGGCAAACACATATTTTGTTATTTTGAAAATCATCCCCTAGGGTGTAAATGGGGTAAGTAAACATGAAAATCGATGTGGATGTCGTTCTTGAGGGTTTAGGGATGGTGATTGCGAAAATGACATTTATTTTGAAGTCCAACACGGTGGACATGACACATCATGGACCTGGACCTGGACATGCACATCAAGGGATCGGGAACGGGAACGGGCAAGTGCACGGGCACGGGAGCAGGAACAGGAACGGGAACAGGACGAGAACGGGACGGGAACGGAACGGAACGGAACGGAACGGAACGGAACGGAACGGAACGGAACGGAACGGAACGGAACGGAACGGAACGGAACGGAACGGAACGGAACGGAACGGAACGGAACGGAACGGAACGGAACGGAACGAAACGGAACGAAACGGAAACGGAACTGGAAGGTATCGGGAATGAAACCGGAACGGAATGGGAACGGGAACGGAACGGGAACGAAACGGGAACGGAACGGGAATGGAACGGGAAAGAGGGAACGGTACCAGGATAAGGAACGGAAGGAGTACGGGACGGGAACGGGAACGAATCGGGAACGGTATGGGACGTATGGAATGGAAACGGAACGGGAACGTATCGGGAAGGAAACAGGAACGAAACGGGAACGAAACAGGAACGGAACGGCAACGAGAACGGGACAGGAACGGGAAAGGAATGGTACGGGAACGGGACGGAAACGGAGGGGGAAGGAACGGGAACGGAACGGGAGCGATACGGGAACGGGACGAGAATGGGATGGGAACGGGAACGAGAACGGGACGGGAATGGAAATGGGAACGGAAAGGGTACGGGACGGGAACGGAACAGGACGGAATGGGAACGGAACGGGAACGGAATGGGAACGGGAACGGAAGAGGTACGGGACGGGAACGGAACGGGACGGAATGGGAACGGAACGGGAATGAAACAGGATTGGAACGGGACGAGAACGGTACGGGAACGGGAGTGAGAACGGGACGGTAACGGTACGGGAACGGGAATGGCAACGGAAGGGGTACGGGAACGGGACAGGAAAGGGACGGGAGCGGACGGGAACAGAACGGGAATGGGAGCCGGAACGGGAAACGTAAAAATGACTGGTCAGATCCTGGTTGAAGCTTCTCTAAGGATTTTCTCTAACATCCAAGCGGACGAAGTCGCGGGCAGAAGCTAGTATTATGTAAATTTATGACTCACTCAGGTCTACTTCAAATTGGTACGTATTTTTATAACAGTCTGACATCGCATTCGTTTCTAAAAAGTGGATGAGATCTTCCTATGGCTGGTTAGGATAAACTAAGAATAATAATTAACAGTAAATTTTGTACAAACTGAAGGTTGAATTTATAAATGACAAAGAACTAATATGAAAAAAAAAAATTTAATGGCACATCAATTTAGAAGTTAAGTACCTATATATTATGTAACTTATTTTATGATATGTATGACTAACTTAGGTCTAATTCAAATTGGTATGTATTTTAATAACAGTCTGACATCGCTTTCATTTCCATGAAATAAATGAGATCTTACTATGCCTGGGGTCAGGAAAAACTAAGAATAATAATTAACAGTAAATTTTGTTCAAACTGAAGGTTGAATTTATAAATGACAAAAAAAACTAATATGAAAAAAAAATCAATTTTAATGGAACACCAATGAATTCTGTTGTTATGATGCGGCAAAGATTTAAAAGTCAAATTGTTAGGATTCCCGCAAGATTTTAAATTCAAACCTTTGATTGACAAAATCAGAGCTTCTTGAAATTAGTCAAAGGTGCAATGCATATTACATTGTTTTCGGTTCCACAATTCAGTTCTATTTCACGCGAAAATAGAACCGGGTAGATGTTGTTTATTCCAACACTATTTTGCTCCAAGATATTGTTCGGCTAAACCCCCACCAAGATTTGTTTTTCTACCGAAATTTCGGTCCGAGCATCGGACGGTTTGACGTCTCGCCAGATACCCGCGAATATTTACGACCTGATAAAACTACGCCAAGATATCTTGAGCTCACACAACAAACGTTGTTTTCCCGATCACAAGGACGAAGCGTAACTTTAGAGTGAATGAAGGGATCAAGTTAGATTGGTCGTTGTGTAAAACTTGCCTGCCAAATGGATCACCCCGATTAAGTATGAGCGACCTCTAAATCGTATAGGTTGACGCATGATTAGGTTAAAGCCGGGATTTTACAGAGATGCAGTGGGATTTTAGCGTCTCTCAAATTTTCCAAATGCATGTACATAAAGTTTTAAAAATATTATCATAAATTAAAATCCATTTGGTGAATTGAATGGAATATAACTGAATTTAGTTGTAATATTATTAGTTCGATTTAACTTTACTAAGTACATCTATTTTATACCTAACTTAGGCTTCAATTTACTTTGGCATATTAGTGTAGGAAATGAAGCTATCTTTTGTATGGAGACCCCAACATTAAATCCTCAGTCGATGAAACTTTGCAGGGATGTAATATAGTATGAACCAAAAACAAGATAATTAAAAAAATATGTTTCATTTATGATACTTTATTATACTGTAAAGTTTCGTCTACTGAAGATTTACTGTGGGGGTCTACTACCTTCCTTTCCTACATTATATCGTACAAACAAAAACATACAACATAGAAGTCTTTGACAAAAACGCATGGCGAGCGGAATCACCTTTCCGCACGCTGTACTGTCATTGAAAGCACAATATTTCGAGCAACTGTATTGGAAGTTGTATTTTGATGATTAACAACTTAGAATAAAGAAAATCATATAAATAAATTATATATCGAGTTAGAGAAATCGAATATGTTACCTATTCCAAATCTAACAAACCAATAGCGTTAGCCAAACGCAATTTAATCTTTTTAGATAGCGTATAACCGAACCGTGCATTGTTTATAGGTACAAAGAAATGAGTGTATTACAAAATAAATGTACGGTTAATAAGAGTTCCATTAATTCGGTAAAAAATAGCCCTCCGGGAGTTGGTCCTCATCAAACGGCTGAATATAAATTTTTCAGTGGAGCCATTACAGCACAGCCCCTGTTTTTTGCATATCTGAATGTGTCCAATTACTGAAAGGGCGAGCGAGTTTGGTCTAAGTTTTAAGAGAAAGCGATTGTTTGAAAGCTGAAAAGTGCAACTTTTCATTGCCGAGGCAGCGTATCATTTCTAATATGCAAGTTCAATAATATCAGTTTGATTATTTTTATAGAATAATCTGGACTTTTGAGATTTGTTGAGAAGAATTACTTACATTATAATTAAGTTAGCCTTTTTACGTGTAAACCTCAAAAGAAAAGAAAAATTAAAGTTTTCAAGATATTGTGAAAACTCTTAATGTTGTCATTGTTTCTAAACATTATCGGTGTTATTACAAAAGATTTTTAAACCTGTTTAACTTAGACACTGTTTAAATGTGATGCTGTCTCCATCAAACAATATTGTCAAAAAAGTGACAGCATCACATTTAAACAGTCTTTTAGTTAAACAGGTGTTTAAATATCGATTTAACAAACATACCCTCACTCAGTCGACTGGATCCTTTACGCACATTTACAGTTTTACTGACATTAACAGTAAGTAACATTCTACAGTTTTCGATATCGTCAACAATTTGTATATTAGTATCGGTATAACTAAGATCCATGTCCTCTTATTTTTACATTTACAGTTTAACTGACATGAACAGTAAGTAAAATTCTACAGTTTTCGATATAGACAACAATTTGCATATTAGTATCGGTATAACTAAGATCCATGTCCTCTTCTCTTTCTCCAGAAATGAGAAATCAATGGAGTGGCTGGTAGTACAAGGCCACACAGAGGGGAAGAGACCACGAGGCCGCTCTCCGACTCGTTGGATCGACCTCATTAAGAAAACTACGCAGTCGACCGCGGTACAGTGTTTTCGCAACGCCGAAAATCGGCAAAGATGGAGAGACATTGCACGTCGTGCGGCCGCCCTGGGAGCGAGTGGCGACGGCGAGCCGCAACCCTGTCCATCGTCGGCCACGACCACTCTGTCAAGAGTGCCCGACTAAGAAGAAATAACTAAGATCCCTGTCCTCTTCTCTTTGTACCACACCCATTGTGGTTGAAGTTATACGCGCATAAACCCAAGAGCTTTACGTGATACTCCGAGAAATTATTGTTATGAGTGATGTCGTTAACTTACTTTCATCGTCGAGATTTTAATGCCCCCTACACGTGCTAGATGACGACACTTCCGTTTATTAAAATTGTTATTTTAATAACTTTATGCTTTTGTCATTTGTTTTGCATAAACAATAAAAGCGTTAAGATTTAAATCTCGTTTGTTACGTGGTGTGGCTGTTCTGGATTCTACACTTGTTTCAATAACTAAAGGTAGACCAAAGAAAATAATTAAAAGACTTTCTTGACAGACTGCATGTAACAACCACGTGTTTTTAGTAAAAATAATTTTACTTCCGTTTCATGAGATTCTGGTCTACCACTAGCTGGGGTTGTTTGATTGAAAAAATATTTGAATCGGACCATACCAATCATACCCTTGGTAATAAGTAGTAGCTATGTAAACATGTTTAATAAATAGGTTTTAGTTTTAATAATTATTATTAAACTAATGTATGTCTAATAAAAAATCCTAACTAAGGAACAAACCTAATGTAACAAGTTTCAATAATTATTTCAATCGGTCCAGCCGTCTTCATAGGTACTCTAAGACCTAATGGATCTTCGAGTACCTAATCGGTGTACGTACATATTAAAAAAAACGCGATGAATTGATACCCTCCTCCTTTTTTAGAAGTCGGTTAAAAAAAGATATTAGATTAGAGAAAAACATAGACCTACCTACTAGGCAACGAACTAAACAATTTTAGATCGTTGCTACTAGGTAATTGCCCAAACATGTCCAACCAAAGTCACGGACCTAAATACAACAAACTCATGATAATCAAAGGAGAATGGCAGGTGTCCATATATTTTCAGAACCACATAAAGGCTTAGCGTGCCAAGAAGTAAATAGCATAACTTTAATCCTCTATTAAAGCCTAATAAATTATGTAATCGTAAGATACACTTTAAAGCTGGGGATAAAAAGTTATTTTAAAACCTAACCTCAAAACAGCACCTAGTAGGCAATTACTTTGGATACATTACATAACCTACACAGAATGCTTTTTATTTACAAGCTTTAGGTGAGGCTGGTCATGAAATCTACAAATATTTAGTAATTAGACCGTAATAGACAATTACCTACTACCTATCTATCATTGACCTGAAACATAGTATGATAACGATAGGTAGGTACTAATCCGCGTCAATTGGTAATGCGCCTGGCGGCCATGATTTTAACCTCAAAAACGAAAAACAATTGTATTTTTTTCATATACCTAGACCCTTTCTTATTGAAAATAAGAATTCAATAATTAATACATTATATTACCTATTAGAATTTTACTGTTTTTGTTATTTTTAGTTGCGGATGACGTTGTTTTTCTAAATGTTGCCTCCTTCTTTACGAACACTTTAAATTGAAAAGTAACCACCAAATTATGACCTTTAAATCTCATAAGGTCCGAATTGGGCACGCTCAGTATTTATGAATTTGGAAAATGGTTCCCAGTTTGCCATTCTCCTTTTCTTTTAATATTATAGTAATAATATTATCAACAATAAAACCTTTATTTGTTTAGCTTCCCCGACATTAATCCGAATCATCTGTCAATGATAAAATACAGCGGAGGGGAACTTCGAGTAATTGTTGTTGTGAATTTATGTCGTTGACCTACTTCAGTACAAATACCTTTGGAATTGTAATCGAATAATTCATTGGGCATTGAGTTTGCCCGATTTAAGTACCTACAAATAGTTCTGAATTGTTTTGATTGTGCTGGTATTTATATAATGCTTTGAAATGGTAATTTGATTGAGAAATAAGCTTTGTGGATATTTATAGCTATTATTGGTTGTAACTTCTTCGAATTATAGGCACTAGATCAAAATCCACGAGATCAAAGTTACATTGATCGAATCATAAAGAAACTGAATAATCTAAATAAAAAACTATCTAAATCTGTCAGCAAATCGACAGGTCACGATGTCGAAAGCTTCCTATATACTTAGAATAATATTCACGTATGTGTCACCGTTAAAGTGCGGAAATCCGTTCATCTGCAGATTAACTAGTGAATCTGCATCTTAACTGGTCGAGTTTGGTTGGTGGTAGGGCTTATTTCAAGTCCGCCTGGCTAGCTACCACCATCTTACCTAAGTCTGACGCCATAACAACAATTTAAAAATTGTTGTGTTCCGGCAGTTAGAGGTAAGATAGCCAGTATTCCGGGAGTAGTGCGATTCCACCTTCGGCCTTATCGTCATTTAACATTAGGTGAGATGAAGGCAAAGCACTATCCCGTTGTGTATAAAAAATTTGTAAAATAGACGATTTCCGCACTTTAACTAGTTAATCTGCAGATTATCGACTAAGGATCAGTTAAAGTACGGAAACAGGTTTTATTATTAAAGAAAATGAGTAATAACATAAAAGGGGGTAGACACAAAAGCGGGGGGATAAGGGGGGTGCAACCCCCCCCCCCCAAGGGCTCGGGGGGGCAAGGACCCCCCGTGGAAAAAGTCTCAAAGTGTTCATCAGGTTAGGTTAGGTTAGTATTGCGACCAAAAACGCGCGAGCCGAGCGAGCGGAGCGAGCGTGCCGCGGGAGCGTCCGGCGAAGCGCCAGAAACGAAGTTTTTGTAAAATAAACTTTCAATGTTGGTCTTTTACTTCAATTTCCTGAAGCTTTGTCTCACTGCTGCTATTTCACTCACTGTATTCCGTAGTAGCATCCGTTAATCTGCAGATTAACTAGTTAAAGTGCGGAAATCGTCTATTTTAAGAAAAATTCCGCACTTTAACTGACTCGACCAGTTAATCTGCAGATTAACGGATTCCGTACTCTAACGGTAACATTTGTACCAGTAAAGAAAAAAGCAAACAATTTTCAACTCAAGTCCATAAAGGTGTTAATGCTAACTAATACCAGTATTAGAATGCAAAATTATGTTATCAGCGAGCGGCGGCGTTTAGCTTACAACAACAACGTTATAAGTGTGTCGTTAAAACTCGTTATACAACCTACTTTGAGTGAATTGAGCGTTCAGTTCACAAACTTTTAACTAATGGCTTTATGAACTTTTAATGATAGTGTTTTCCAACTCTATTACGATGTAAATACATTTTGTTATAAACGGCAACATCGGAAGTTGAGTATTGCTATCGGATTCTAGACTTAAAATAAATCCTACCACTAACCAACCCGTAAAATTGAGTACAAGTTTACCTCTTCTGAGAATCAAATCAGGGACTTTTGATGCATCAATCCCCCCTTACTCAAATGGCCAACATTTTATCGGTTTTTTAAATTATGTTAATCACAGACTTGGATATATTGTTTCGAATTGACAAGCTTACGGCACGGATTTTCATAGTTTACTTCTTATTTTAAAGCTTTACACACATATAATGTTGGCGATTTGAGAATGGGGGCTGATCATTTATGTGGCTGAACCAAACCACAGAGATGGTTAAAACAAAAAAGACATAACCCTTGTCTTTACAATAGGTTTCGATCAAAAAGGTCAAACAATTAAAGATGTTATTGGAAATGATGGTGAAGTGATAATTACGTCATGATCGTAATTTTGCATTCTTAGAAATAGATACGTATCTTCTCCGTTACTTTATACTTCACAATCCAACGTAGGTCTTAAAATAATAATTAGAAACGGAATAAATCTTGTTTTGAAAACTTCACCGACATTACCCTCTCAGAATCTCGTTAGTAAGCACCCAGGAGAACCACTTCAGTAATTTGTGCCCTAAAAGGGTTCTGCGATTTATGTTTTTACCTGTCTTACGCAGCTGAGCACGACCCCTAATTCAAATCCACGTGACGTCAGGGCGGTGCTAAGTGTTTAAGGGTCCGTCTTAAGACATGCATATAATATTAGTATGGATAGTGCTGGGGTGACGAATACATTCTCGTAGCACACACACACGAATTCATTGCTAAATATTGAAGGGTTGGACAGTTAGTGGGCCTCCTCGCTGGACCAATAATGTTTGTTATAATATTAATGAGTTGAGCAGTTTGAGAAACAATCAAGCATTGAATCTGTAAACGGTACAAAACATAAACACTTATTATACGTTTTTTTTGGACTCATTTTACGACGTTTTCGTCGGTGACATCAAAGAAATCAGCTTAAATCGCAGCGAATTATATAAGTACCGAAAAAAATATCAGAAATATTAATATGTTGAAAAAAAAAAGAGTATTTTACTGATTTCTAGTGTAAATTAGATTGCATTTATCACAAAATTATAATATTATTAGCTTCCGCCCGCGACTTCGTCTGCGTGGATAGTATTTTGTCTATCACTCGGGAACAGTTCCTTTTTTCGGGATGAAAGGTACCTTATGTCCTTCTCTGTACCCCTGACAACGTGTGTGTAAAATTTTATGATGATCGGTTCAGTAGTTAAGACATGTAGGCGTAACAAACAAACGGACTTTCGCATTAATAATATTAGTAAGGATTACGGACGTGGGGTACGAGATTGGAAGGAAACGACGTGGTTGCAGAGACGACGCTTTATTTCACCACTCTGGTCCCTCTGAGTTACACAGACTTTCCCGTTCGTGGTGTTCCTCCATGTGACGTGGTTTACCTCCGTTAGCATCTCTACGACATCCTCTTTTACACCTCCGTGCTAGCACCAAGTACCCTATTTTTTAAATCATTCAGCTGGCTCCGCGCGCTCTTTACAAACTTATTTGACTTGGTGACTGTGTAGTTGTCGTTTATGGTCGTAATACCTAGGTTACGACCATAAACGACAACAATGTACAATGTGTAATAATAATAACAATTAGTTCCAGTTCTGGCCACCGGGTCAGATTAGTCGACTCCGACGAAGTATACAAAAATAGGGCTCCTGCACGTATAGGGCGAGCTAGCTCACCACTTCACCAGGATTACTTGACAGCTAGCTGCTAAACTGCTATCATCATTATCTGCTGTCATCGCTTGATGCTCTATGTCTCATTTACGTCATGTGACGTCATGGCCGTCACAATATTGTTGTCTCAAATATCCTCTTATTATTTCAGGGTAACCAAATACTCGAAAACCTTCAGTTAGGCAAATCCCGTAATTTCCCGATCCCAACAAAGGACCATTTCTATTGAACGTGCACTTTACAACCCCTTACTCGCAGATAAAGGGGGAGATCGAATTTTCCTTCATATATCCTAACTTGATTATGGACTTCCAAACAGAGCTATTCTTCACAGCCGGCCACCACTTGTCACCCTTTATACGTGCCTGGCCATTAAAGCTCAATTTACACTGCAAGCTAAGGGAAGCGTTTGGAAGCGATGCGAATTTTATATATGAGGACAGGATGGGACTATAGTATAATGAGTCTTATATTCTTGTGTAACTAAAACGAGATACTACGCTGAATTGCGCTATGATTCCCTAGAAGACGCGCAATCTCTTTTTTTGACTCGATTTTTTGATTTAGTTTGCATTTTTCTAATGAAAAATACATATTCATATTAATTTTACTGTGTACAAACAATCGCACACTTCCAGTTTACCACTCCTAAGGTTAAAATAGTTTGTACGCTTCACCTTCGCCTACATAAGTTTAGATCGTGCCACGGCGATGCACAAGCACACGAAATTTTCTGCAAATTGGTACGGATGTTTTATCTCTCGAATCGGCTCGGCTCGGCTATGAATGTTGTTAGGCGTGCACATGCACATTATTTTAGGGTGCGTCGCCGACGCACACAAAAAAAATGTGCACGTGCACGCCATAAAAACATTCATAGCCGAGCCGCATTCGTAAGATAAAACAACTGTTAAGTATGTCATTGGCCGATCGTGAAAATTAGCTTCGCTTTAGACGCTTTTCTTCGCCCGCGCGGTGTAAATTGAGCCTTAGGCCCCCGCCCAAACTGTTTAGCACCTTTGTGTGCTGGGGCTTATGTGAGAGGTCCTTTACTTGAGGGCAGCACTCTAGAGAAGGCTTCGTTCAAACTTCTATACTTAATACGTTTCGAGAGGGACCCGAGGAGGTAAAATAAACGTTAAACGTTGCTCGAGTAAATAAAAGATATGTAAGGTTGGTTTATTTTAATACGTTAATGAGTTAAAATAACTTTTCTGAAATTAAATTAATATTATACCTTTTTGGATAAGCTGATTTAATTTACTATACGGGAAAAGTGACGTTACAACGGAAGATAACAAGATGTGTCAAAAGTCAAGGGGTGGTCCGTTATTCAAAAATCATCCTGGGAAACTTTTATTAACGACTAGCTTCTGCCCGCGACTTCGTCCGCGTGGATGTTCGAGAAAATCCTTAGAGAACCTTCAACCAGGATCCGACCAGTCATTTTTATGCTTCCCGTTCCCGTTCCGGTTCCGGTTCCCGTTTCGGTTCCGTTTCCGTTCCCGGTCCCCGTTCCGGTTCCGTTCCCGTTCCCCCTCCCGCTCCCGTTGCCGTTTCCCGTTCTCGTTCCCGTTCCCGTTCCCGTTCCGTTCCGTTCCCGTCCCGTAAACTTCCTGTAACCATCCCGTACCCCTTCCGTTACCGTTTCCGTTTCCGTTCCCGTTCCCATCCCGTTCCCGTCCTGTTCCCGTCCTGTTCCCGTCCTGTTCTCGTTCCGATCCCGTTCTATTCCCGTTCCGTTCCCATTTTGCTCTAGTTTCATTCCCGTTTCGTTCCCATTCCGTTCCCGTTCCCATTCCCGTTCAGTTCCCATTGGTTTCCCCTCACGTTCCCGTTTCTTTCCCGTTACGTTCCCGTTTCATTCCCATTCCGTTCTCGTTCCGTTCCCATCCGTTCCCGCCCCGTACCCGTCCCATACCCCTTCCGTTCCCGTTCCCGTTTCCGTTCCCGTACCCATCCCGTTACCGTCCCGTTCTCGTTCCCGTTCCCGTTTCGTTCCCGTTATGTTCCCGTTCCGTACCCGTTCCGTTCCCGTTCCGTTCCGTTCCCGTTCCGTTCCGTACCCGTTCCGTTCCCGTTCCGTTCCCGTTCCTTTACCGTTCCCGTTCCGTACCCGTTTCGTTCCCGTTTCGTTCCAGTCCCGTTCCGTTCCCGTTCCGTTCCCGTTCCGTTCCCGTTCTGTTCCCGTTCCGTTCCCGTTCCGTTCCGTTCCGTTCCCGTTCCGTTCCCGTTCCGTTCCCGTTCCGTTCCCGTTCCGTTCCCGTTCCGTGCCCGTTCCGTTCCCGTTCCGTGCCCGTTCCGTTCCCGTTCCGTTCCCGTTCCGTTCCCGTTCCCGTTCCCATTCCCGTTCCCGTTCCCGTTCCCGTTCCCGTTCCCTGGATGTGCATGTCCAGGTCCGATCCATGATGTGTCATATTCACCGCGTTGGACTTCAAAATAAATCTCATTTACGCAATCGATGCGTTCCCGATGCGTTCCCGTTCCGTTCCCGTTCCGTTCCCGTTCCGTTCCCGTTCCGTTCCCGTTCCGTTCCCGTTCCGTTCCCGTTCCGTTCCCGTTCCGTTCCCGTTTCGTTCCCGTTCCGTTCCGTTCCCGTTCCGTTCCCGTTCCGTTCCCGTTCCGTTCCCGTTCCGTTCCCGTTCCGTGCCCGTTCCGTTCCCGTTCCATGCCCGTTCCGTTCCCGTTCCGTTCCCGTTCCGTTCCCGTTCCCGTTCCCATTCCCGTTCCCGTTCCCGTTCCCGTTCCCTGGATGTGCATGTCCAGGTCCGATCCATGATGTGTCATATTCACCGCGTTGGACTTCAAAATAAATCTCATTTACGCAATCACCATCCCATAAAACCTCAAGAATGACATCCATATCGATTTTTATGTTTACTCACCCCACTTACCCTCTAAGGGGTTTATTTTCAAAATCACAAAATATATATTATTTTTAGAACTTCTTCGAAATTACAACTTTAAAATTCGTAGGAGCACGTTCTACGAATTTTAAAGTTGTAATTTCGATTTTATATTATTTTTCCATACAAAATTTGAACCCCATTTTTACCCCTTTAGGGGTTAAATCATGTCCACCGTGTTGGACTTCAAAATAAATGTCATTTTTGCAATCGTCATCCCAGAAAACCCCAATAACGACATCTATATAAATTTTTATGTTTATTCACCCCCATTTACCCCCTAAGGGGTTGATTTTCAAAATAACAAAATACATATTTGCCTTTTTATTATTAGATGTGCTCCTACGAAGTTTAAAGTTGTAATGTCTATTTTATATTATTTTTCCATACAAAATTTGGACCCATTTTCACCCCTTTAGGGGTTAAATCATGTCCACCTTGTTGGACTTCAAAATAAATGTCATTTTTGCAATCGTTATCCTACAAAACCCCGATAACGACATCCATATCTATTTTTAGGTTTTTTACCCCTTTTCACCCCCATTTCATCCCCTTTGGGGTTGAAATCCTAACAAAAACAATATACGTTGCGTTAGATTTCCATTCATAATCCTAAATTATAAATTTAGCGATTTTTAGTTCGAAAATGAAGGATTTTCTTTAAAACACAACTTCATCCCCCTTTTGACCCCTTCGGGGGTAGAATTTTGAAAAACGCTGAGACTATCTATTAATTTTCAATCGTCAGCCTAAACACAAAATTTGAAGATTCTAGCTTCAAAACTGAGGGACTTTCATACAAACTCTCATCCCTTATTTCATCCCCTTAGGGATGGAATTTTCAAAAATCCTTCCTTAGTGGATGCCTACACTGTATAAAGTATCTGTATGCAAAATTTCAAGTCTCTAGGTCCAGCGGTTTGGGCTGTGCGTTGATAGATCAGTCAGTCAGTCAGTCAGTCAGTCAGTCAGTCAGTCAGTCATTCAGTTTACGATTTTATATATTAAGATTTCACGACAGAGCCACCATCCTAATCCTCTACTACGCTTATGTTAGAAGCAAATTGGAATACAATTCTTTAATCTGGGATCCCCATGAAGCCAAATATAAACTCATGGTTGAAAAGGTACAAAAAAAATTTGCACGGTTTATGTACAAAAAATTGTTTGGTTACTACCCATATTTATACCCTTACCCTTTTCGTCGCCGGTATGGTGGGTATTAACACCTTGGAGCTACGGCGAAAGTGTGCTCTTCTTTTGCATTATTATCTACTCCTCAATAAAAGGATAGATTATCCTGAAACACTGTCGAAATGTTCTTTATTCGTTCCTGAAAATTTGGCACGGATGCGCACGCGACGGTTATTCGCGGCTCCAACAGTCCGCACGCAGACAGCAAAATATGCACCCACTGCCCAAGCTTTGAGGCTACTCAACGCTCTGATCGCTCAGCAACCAGATGTTGATGTATTCTGTGTGTCTATCCATGTATTTGTTAATTGTGTTATTTGTCTATTGAGTGTATAAAATGTAATTGGCCTTCTGCACGCTTTGGTGTGAAACTGTAAGTGCAGTGGGCAATTGAAATTTAAATAAATAAATTATTTAATTAACTTTCATTTCACCATAACACCATTTTATATTTTGACTGACAACGCAAATTATGTAGGCAACTTTAATATTGATCTTTTTTTCGATTTTCCAATTCATATACAAAATTTGATTACCGCTTCCCACCATACAAAAGAACGACTTTACAATCTGTACTGTAAATTCAGCTTCATTCAGAGTTTGCGCATTCAATATGTACGTTGCATAAAATTTAAATCCCAAACGTCCTCCAGAGGAACATTGTTGTAAGCTCGGTCACAAGCTTTGAACATTGTCCACAGGTAGCTTTTGAATTACGTCGTTTAGTTTGTGAGTTTTATTATTAGTTGGCACTTTAAGCTTTGTATTGTAAAATACATTAAAAAGTATATTATCTGTTTTAAGGTTTGATAGTATGCACTATAGGATGCACTTAATTAAATTTAGTTATCAGTGTTTATGAAAAAGGAAATGATGATTTAAAAATTAATCGTAATTACAGTGCTTGTCAGAGCTCCGTGCTTCTGAAGGCACGTTAAACCGTTGATCTTAGCTGATTTTGCAGTCAACAACACCCACCAATCCACACTGGGCCCGCATGGTGGGTTATGGCCCGTCCTCCTTATTCACCCTTAAGGAAGGCCTGTGCCCCAGCAGTGGGGACATTAAAAATAGCTGATGGACAGTGCTTGAATTGAAAATGCAATTTGAGTACTAATGGAAAGATTAATCGATTGATCATGACTTTTATCTGTGTCATACCACCCTTTGATTGAGCACGATCAAAAACTTCCATCAACTATACATCCGCTATTTTTGATGGCTTCACTGCTCCCCAGCATGATGCTGCACAGGTATTCCTTATGGGTGGAAAAGGAGGACAAACCCGCCACACTGGGCTCAATGTGAATTGGTGGATCGCAACGCCTGCAAAATGTAGCCGGGACCAACGCCGAACCACGGAGAAGCTAGATAATAAATATTTGGTCACCCATCCCATTATCGACCCTAGCGATAGTTGCTTAACTTCATTATTCGCTGGGCGATTAACTGCGCCATTGAGCTTCTCACCTAATTAATTCATCTACCTGTAGATCGTAAAACGTGTTCAAAATCTATTACGTACTTACATCTCGTTCCATTGGCCACATTACAATAGGCAACATTTGCGACTGAGCAAATCCATTGTTTTCGCTTCTAATTGGAATTGTTAGCTTTGTGTTCGCATCTAGATAGCTCAAGCCCTTTGCACAAAGACGTAAATGGAATCCAATTTTCCTTTCGTTGTTAAAGATCTTGAGCAGTATGCGTTTTGTATGGAGATTTTTTTATAAAGATATTATTATGATGAAAAAATTCACAGATTTTGCAGTCCCCGCAAGAATCGGAGCATTGAAAATGAATACAAAAATTTACGAAAAACCAAAATCAAATCAAATGCTATTATATTTTTAAAGTTACCTAGGTAGTAACTATTTATTTTTACGATTGTGACACTCGGCTTCGCCTCGTATCACCTCACATAAACTCCCGCTGTCGACTGCCTCGACGCGGCCGAAATATTATAAACCGATTTTCAAAATTCCAACGAATGCACTTCTCTTCTGCTTCTGCATCTTTTAACACTAGTCTATTACCATGATGATCGGTCACTAATCATAGAAGCTACATCACTTTTTATGTACGGAAACACCCGTTTTTCTACAATTCTCAATCTACAGGTCACATTATTAACTGATTTTCAAAAAAAATTCGCCATTTTGTAGCTAAAATACCCTAGGACCCTTTTTATAATTTTTTCTTATGTCGGTTTTTTTTTCGAATTATTTACAATTTATTAAACAAACACCCCCCAAAAAACCCGAACTTTGTAAAATTTCAAAAAAGTTACCAGTAGGTTTTTCAAAATTCAAACATACACACGGGTCTATATAAATTCCTCAACTTTTGGTACTATTCCCATCTCGATCCTCCCAAAATCCTCGGAGACATGGCGAAAAATACGTCTCAGGCGATTTGCATCTGATAATTTTTATTATTTTTGGCATACATAAATCTACATAAGTTTAATTTTACGATAACTTTATATCTTTATATGTAATAATCTAGGGAACTATAGGTCTTTAAGTCCATCATGTTCTTTTGAAATGAATATAAATGTGTGACTGTTTGTTCCTAAATAAAGAGAAAAAAAAAAAAAAAAAACATTTTCAATGATAAAAGACTGGTTTAATGAAATAATAGCAAGTTTAATAGAAAATGGAATTATCTATCAATAAGAAAATTGATTGTATAGATACTTGTCAATATTAGGAAATTAAGTTGTGCATATTTCAAGACTGACAAAAATTCCGATAGAATAAAATAAAAAAGATTCTATTCTGCACTTGATCATGCGTTGAATTCTTACTACCCCAGTATATTAAATATCAGTAGGTCAAATAAACAATAACGAGCTTACCCCAAAAAGGCTGCCTACCAAACTTGCTTTACAAAACCAATAATGTCGTTATAGGCCATTCTCATTACGTCTTACTGTATCTTCACTATGTGTGCTATGTTTTATGTATGACAATATATTTTTCCTTTGCCACGTGTTTCATACACGCGTCACGTTCCGGACTCGTAGCGAAATAAAGTAGGGTCAGCAAATTGTGGGGTAGCTACAGATGGCCGATCTTTTTCGTCTACGTCGTTTGGTTTTGATGTGTGTAAATAGATTTGGTGTGTAAAGGCTCCCCCACTTGGTAGGATCAACAGAGAAAGGCAGATAACATAGGTGTAATTAATAGATTCAGGCAGGGAAGTGCGGGTATTTCGTTGAATGGAGGGCGTCGTTTTAGATTTGGCAGAGATATTATCACCTTGTAGTTGGAGAGCTTTAGATATTCAGTTTGCTTTTATGAGTATCTACCTACAGTCTTGTCTGTTCATAGTTTGGTTTAACAAAAGGCGCGCCGGCCATCTATTTAAATATAAATTAAAAGTTATATAAAATCAGAGACGACTATCTCTTAATGATATACATAAGATTAATTTATTTTCCTTAACTATAGTTTGTTTAGGAGAAAGGCTAATCAATCACAGTAAACCCTTAATTTTAAGGATTCCTTACCCAAAGGGTAAAACCGGGACCCTGTTACTAAGACTGCGTTGTCCGTCTGTTTGTCTGTCTGTCACCAGGCTGTATTTCATGAACCCAGATAGCTAGACAGTTGAAATTTTCGCTACAACAACAAATGCTAAAAACAGAATAAATAAATATTAAAGGGGGCTCCCATACAACAAACGTGATATTTTTGCCGTTTTTTGGTATGGAACCCTTCGTGCGTGAGTCCGACTCGCACTTGGCAGGTTTTTTATCTTGTAAAAACATGTGCCGAAAAATATATATATACCTAAACTATATCTTTACATTTAAAAATATTATTTTGATTTGTATTATTTTATTTGGTGTTGTTACAATATGTGAAATACTTCAAAACCATTAGCAATTATAATCCAAAGAAAAAATAGATTCAAAGTTTTTTGAATAGCTGAAAACGTGCCCTTTCCACGCATTTCTAGTCTGAGTCACTAATGTTATCCACTTATACTATAGTAGGTATACTCAATGCAATCTCGCTTCTATTAGGTCAGAGTCGAAGTTGTAAAACTGCTTTATGTATCATATAAACAGGACTTGGCCAAGCGCCGGGTCACTTGAGTAATCGAAAACGCTGCACACATACAGAGTGAGGCCGTTTCTTAGTTTGCTAACGCGCGTAATAAAGTTTTTATAACCGATGCTTATGTTTCAGGCTTCCAATGTTTGATGGAGAACTGTGAAACTTTCGTTACCTATTAGTGGTAGATGCCCTAATGACTTGTTGATTATTATTGTATTTTATACTAAACACTGCTCATAAAGTAAACTTAAAAAAAAAGAGTTATCATTGCGGTCGGAATATGCAAGACCACAGCCGGTGGTAGCTAAGCTGACAGTGTGGTTTGATCATCATTTTTTCAATTCCTAAGGCACACAGTAGCTATATAATATTATGTAACACGACAAGTCATTATAACAGTTCCAATTTTTCCTACAAAATGTAATACTATAAATGTGAAAGTTTGTGGGTTTGGATGTTTTTTCCTCAATCACGCAAAAACTACTAAACGGTTTGGTTGAAATTTGGCACACTGATAGTAGATAGCCTAGATTAAAACATAGAATACTTTTTATATCGATATTCCCACGGTAACGGGAACCACGCAGATAAAACCGCGGGCAGCCGCTAGTAACGTTATATACTGCTGTGTGGGAGCACCATAATCAACTTTGTAAAGAGGGCTCCACACTCGCGCCGCGAAAGCCCGCGACGGCCGCGAACCGCGAGTGTGGAGGGTTTTGCGGTTTCGCGTATGGGCTTCGCGGCTTCGCGTTCGCGCTTCGCGGCGTTCCCCGTCCGGTGGCGGTTTTTTGGTCCGCGTCAAAGGACTTGTGTGCCGAACTAATGTTGCCGTGATTCGCGGCCGCGGTTCACGCGCGAGTCTGGAGTGCTATATTTTTCGCACCGTTTTCATGCGCGAACCGCGCCCGTGATTCGCGGCCGCGGTTCGTGCGCGAGTGTGGAGCCGGCTTTATGACATTTCGTTAAAAATACGTTTGTAGCGCACATTGGATTACTAAAGTATTACCTAATGGAAAGAAGTCTCATTGACTAAAATCAAATTATTTCCCTTTGACTGATTATTTTTAACTTAAACCAGTTTTTTTTTATTTCAGACCGCCTCGCTGCTAATATCCGGTTGAAGGAAATGCGCTGACGTAATCAGCACAAGATGGCCGTCTTTGGCGCGCTGTTACTGGCGCTTCAGCTGGCGGTGGCGAGCGCTGGCAAGTGCACCACGTAAGTTTGTTTACTACTTTTATTCCAAATTTGACCGTCTGCAATTGCTGCTATTGGCATTGTCAAGTGAACTACGCAGGATCATAATTTATTTGTGTTTGCAATACTTGCGCTGGCCATATGTGTGGATGCCTAGGAGCCTAGTGTTTGGAGGGCAACTTCTACAGTTGTACCATAAAATGGTTGTACTACGGACCATAAAAATAAATATTGCAAAAAAAGGCAGTCCAACAGTTAGATCATGGATATTCCCTGTGGTAACAACCAGGTGAACACGGCAGTTGTGCCACGACGGGTCGGTAGGGGAATATCATTGGCATCACGTTAGTTTGTTTGTTTATTTGTACATAATTATTTTCAACGATTATATTGGAACTGGTTGCACACTCACATACATCAGTTGTTCAAAATCTTTAGCACGCTGGTACCTGGCACAATCGAGCAAGCCAAATCAGTAAGTTGAACAGGTAGGTCGTTTTTGGTGAGCATTTGAACACAAACATCTTTAGTTTTTGTGATGATGGAACATGGTCACCTTGTAATCATTATTAATATCATAATATGGCCACATCGGCGCAACTATTGGCTCCATTTTGGCAACGGCTAGGATATGCACCTTGTTAGTATATTTGTTTATTTTCATTCACAAAATGGCTGCATGTGGCACGTTGCTATATTGACGCTTCAGTTGGCACTGGCAAGTTCACCACGTAAGTTTGCATAAGTTCCTCGCTGTAGATTTCAAGGCATCTTTTGTGGCAAAACGTAAAACTTTTAGAACTTTTAACTTCCGTTGTATCTTACCGGTGTTCTGTGAATTTTAATTGCAAGTTCGTATTTAGTTCAACTTATAGATAGATGTTTTTCTTTTGTTATTTTAAGGACCAATTTATTTGAAACATTCTAAAATAGAGTCGTTAAATTATTACAGAAGTCCATTACGATAAAATGCGAGAATCACATTATAAAATAAGTACAGAAATGAAAAAGAAAAGAATTTATCTTTGAAAAATACTAGATTAATATTCGTATAATTACTAATTGAATTATATCACAGCTATTGTAATAAATAATTAAATTACTAAATTGTTCACAAACTCTTTTTGTAAGTTGGCCCAAAGGCAATATGTTTACGTAATACAAACAATATTTTCAAACAATTTCCTCATGTAACTATAATTTTTATTAAAAAGCTAGACATAAAACCTAGTTTTTAAAACCTTAGTTTTTAAAGGAATTATTTTTATTATAAAGAGTGCAAAAAGGTGTTTCTAATTTTAAAAGCTCAAACAAGCGCTCTCTTGCTCGTGTTAAAAGTAAAAAAAAACACTGTTGACCTTCTCGTGATGGGACCGTGTAAAATATTTTTGCGTGAAATGTATGTTGGCATTTTGATATTCAAGGGAGTCGGAGAAAGTGAGTTAGCCAATGTCATAAGTTTACTCTATGAAATAGTTTGTGAATGATTACTAAGTTACATTTTTACTTCTTAGATGATTTTTTAGGGTTCCGTACCTCAAAAGGAAAAATCCGCACCCTTATAGGATCACTTTTTTTGTCCGTCTGTCTGACAGGTACGCGTGGGGGTATCGAGTTGTAATTAAAACCATACTCAGGTTTACGGTCCCTTGAAGCTGTGAAAAAATCATACTTCGTTGTTCACGTAAAAATAAGATCGGCCCGTTTATGCCACAAAAAACGCATATTTAGAAACTCTCAAGGGAATCAACATTCATAGGGTACTTCCTGTTGACCTAGAAATATGAAATTTGGCAAGTAATGTCGTTTTATACTACAAGTACAAGGGAAAAATCTGAAAACTATACATTTGTGATTAAATTTAAAAATAAAGTCTTTATTTAAGTACTTACCAACAGATTTGTACGGAACCCTTGATTGCGAGTCCGACTCGCACTTGTCCGGTTTTTTTGTGTAGACTTGGTTTTATTTGCATTGCTAGGTGATAGCGTTAACAAGTTTGGCTGGTGTATTTTGTGTAAATTTAAGGACTGCCTCTAGGAAACTAAATGTTTTTCTCCAGAAAATTTGAAATTTGAATTTTCAGGAGATAAAAAATACCCAGCTTGCGAATTTTGAACGACTCACATGGTTTGACTAACGAATATATTTTTTCCTTTTAATAGGTGCTCTGAATTCTGAATGGAATTAACACTCACTCAGCCTATACCATACCTTTTCTAAATATAATTTAATGCATGTGTAAGCGAATACCAAATGAAAGCGACACTTGACCTTCTCGTATTTAAACCTCATTTTAAATAACACATTTTCCAGCGCATGAATTGCGCTCATTTTCATTACGATAGACGTAAAAGCGAAAGCGGTAAGTGGCAAAGAGCGAGTGGGAAATTATTGTAGCGTAGACGCGTTAGTAATTAAAAAGTTGTGAAGACTTTCGTTGACTAAGTTTAATGAAGAAAACACCCCTTTACTTTCACCTGATTGATGAGAGGCAACTTAGAAGCTAAAACTCTTTGCCTATAAAGCGGAAATAATTAAATTAGGCATTTATAGCTTGATTTAAGCTTGTATTCTATGTTGAATTAAACTTTTTTCAACACAATATGAGTAAGTATAAAAACTGAGTTTAGCAATTTGGTGGTTAAGCTTGCTAAAGAAAATTTTTGGAGTATTTCGAAAATTACCTTAGATTTTTATATTTTTTCATCTGAGACAGTAAAAGGGCAAGAAATTGAAAGAGCGAAAAATCCTTATTTCGCGGTCAGTGAAAAATGTGCACCACAGCACCTTATTTATTTTCAATCTTGCTTAGAAACTTCTAAACAAAGGAGTTTTAATTAAATAATCGGAAATCAATAAGTCAAAGTTATATTGAAGCGGGCTTATGATGGAAGTTTCGTAACTTTCATCGAATCACAAAATTTTCTCGGAAACCCATTTACATAACCTAATTAGTTTACGTTGTTGAGTAAAGGTACCTTTTTAATTTGCCATTAAATAAAATCTATTTTTAACCAAAAGTTTTATGTGCTGATCATCTGCATTTAGTTTTAGAACTGCAAAAACTGCACTCCAAATTTTTTGCAGTTTTCTATTCGTAGCTTAAATTGTACTTCACTCTTTCTTAAGGTATCCAAATAACAGGTGCAGCTTTACATCATATTTTGCGATTGGGACTTATTTGCAACATTTAAATTGCGACAACTTAGTAGAGGATAGTGAGGATAGTATTATAATTACTGTGGTAGAGTAGAGGGTATGAATATTTTCATCCCACTTCAGATTGAGATTGAGTTCTCGAGCTAATCGTAATCATTTCGCTCGAACGATCATTGCAAATAAGAAATCAATTTTCTTTAACAAGCTTATTATTACCTCATTTATACAATTAATCTCATTAAGTAGTGATAACAAGAAGGGACACAAATTGAGTGATTTTGCCCTTTTATTTTCCTCTCATTCTTGTGATAGTCAGCAATCCTGTATGATTGATGGCCGTTAATGATTCAATGCTCTAAGCTATGGCAGTTTAGTTCGCTCAGCTTTTTTGGTTCTTTGTAAGTCTTTGTTATGGTGTGTACTGTCGAAATATCAATAAAAGTATATGGTAATATAAGTTTCGACACACAATTTAAAGCTCTAAATTGAATGACTAGTAAAGAGCTGGCTGGAAGCCGCGCCGTGTGGATGTTCTATGAGTATAACCCTATCTCCTATAGTGATCATCAAAAGGTAAACGGGGGGCTCCCCATACATGGAACTGAAACTAAAAAAAAGTTTTTTTCATTAAAATCTAAAAAAAATAACGAGATATAGTGATCATTTTTAGAGATATAGCACATTTTCCAAAACCGCAAATATAACTTTGTCATTCATACAAACACAATGAAAAACAAAGTTATATTTGTAGACGAAAAATTATAGTGGTATCAAATATGGTATGGTATAAGGTAACTACAGAACCCTACTGCGCATGGCCCGACAGGCACTTGGCCGGTTTTTTTAATCATGACAATCAGCTCTTGCACAGAGAGATTTACATTCAAAGTATTAAATCACATGCTTTTAAATACATATTTGAGAGCTACGGCGATTTAAAGACTGGATAACTAGTGTACAAAAAATTAATTCTTTAAAATGTTTGCTCCGGTGCTGTTGAGTTGTAAAATAATAAAAACTTGTCCGATTAATGCAATTCCTTTGAATATTTAATCAGAATTAATGCGTTTTTATTTACTTCTCAGCAATTCCCAATTGCCACGAAAATATCTGCCCAGAATAACGGTGTAACCTTAGGAAATTTGTTTGTCATCCGCTATACGACAGAGCCGACGAACATCAATTAATCATTTTCCCTCCGCTAATAAAATTTACTACTTGACGTCACTTTGCTGAGGGCTGAGAAAACTCGATTTATTTTAGAAAGTCATCTATTTAATTGAAGCAACTTCGTGACTCTGGGAGGTAGCTTTTCAAACTCTCAGGGGATAACCCTTGAGTTTCGTTGTTTGGAAACACGAATTCATGACTTACAGTTAACAGTTAATTAAAAATATTGTGGCCTGAATAGCCTACTTTTTGGTAATCTACTTGTTGGATAATCAGAGAAAAATTTGGTCTCTTGCAAAAACTGCCAAAGTCAAGATCAAAAACTGCTTTATTCAAATAATATAATTAAGCACTTTTGAATCATCTATATTTTCCTACCACCCGTTCCAGACTTTAACTGACAAGAAGAACAGGCGCAAGAAACTTATCAGCTTTAACAGCAATAAGTAACGATATTTACAAACTTAAATATATCGTTACCAGATAATTACAACAGGATTATTGGCAACGAAGTAAATACTTAAAGTAGCAATTTATGTATTAAATCATTTCCACGCATTTTGATCTTTAATATAATCGTCTACTTTATAATAACCTTTACCCATGAGCGTTTTTAACATGTTTTTTAGATTCATGCAAAGGAAGATCAATCACTTGTTGTGGAACTTTATTAATAAAGGCTATGCCTTTCCCCATAAATGAACCTCTAGATTTTTGAATTAATTATAATCAAAATAGCCCCAGTAGGACGTGTCGGTCGGTTTCTCCCGTGGGAATATTTTAGCACAATCTTTAAGGTTACAGGCAAATTGAAGGTCGCAGTTTTGCATCATAAAAAAACTGAACCCCATTTTCTGCTCCACGGAGGTGTTAGATAATCATGCTATAAATTTGAAGTCATAATTCACCTTTTAAAACATTGCTAAATGAGAAGTGTTTTCACTATTTTAATCTGACAGTCACAACACGGCTTAATCAATATATTCTGTGGCTTAATAATATTTTTAATTAGATATATTCCATCACGCAAAATTTAATAAGAGATAATACGTACAATTTTTGGTACTACTTTTTAAACAGTTATTGAGCATTTTTTTACAAGTACGAGCGATTTATTATAAGCGTGTAACCATTTCAAACGGTCACTATCGTGCTAACGTCAGTCTATCCCCAGTGCCAACAAACTGCAACTAACTCGGAGCGGAACGAAACTACTACTGTTTCACTGGAACATTGCAGAACTGAACCGGGTTTTCGATAAGTTCTTTGCTTTATTTGTGGCAAGCAACCGAACTGTGGCTTCAAAAGATAAATAAAAACTTTTAAGTTACCGAGACTTGCTTTTTGCTCTTTGTCTGTTTAAAAAGAGAACGGTTTTCAGTTTGATACGAATCAGTTAGGTTTTTTTAAATGAGGGCTTTTCAAAGTGACATTTAAAAAATAACAATAGTATCTATTTGCCTCACTAGATGGCGTTGATCGAAACATAAGTATCAAAATTGGCTTTTAAAAATAAAAAAAACGAGCTCGTAACAAATCACACGGCAAACTAAGCGCGAAGGGGCTCCCCGCGGGTGTCCGTTTGCATTTTCTTTCGAATGTGTGGGTTTACTACAGCTGTAATGGTTGCGGCAATGTGGTGGCAAAACCAAACTAAAACCAAGTATGTCAGAGAAACAAAATCAAAACCTAGTAAAGCCACATCTCATGCTGTGTTTTGATTCTATTTCTGAGGCATACTGTGTATTGATGTGGTGTTTTGTGCTATTTTGTCTCTTACTAGGTTTAAACTTCTTAAAGAAATTTAAGTTCTAGGCAACGTAGCGCTACGAGGATCAGACCCGATTGTAGAGCGTTACTAGGTGAATCAGGAAAGTAAAAAAAAAAAGATTTTTTCAAATTGTGACTTACTGTGTTTTGCTTTTTGACAGCTGATTTGTTGTTATAGCGGCAACAGAAATACATAATCTGTGAAAATTTCATCTATCTAGCTATCACGGTTCATGAGATACAGCCTAGTGACAATCAGACAGACGGACAGCGGAGTCTTAGTAATAGGGTCCCGTTTTTACCCTTTGGGTACGGAACCCTAAAAAGGTATCGATAGTTTGGCTGCTGCCTAGAAATGAAAAGCGTTTGCGCTATATGGTAGTTCTTAAATTTATACTGTTATTTTTATTATTTTCTATGTAAATATTTTCCTAAGTTACGTACAACAAATCAACATTCTTCATCTAACCTAATTGCGCAATCGAATAACAAAAGATTGGCAAATGGACACTTGCCAAGCTTTTTCGATTGATTTGAGAGTTCATTCCGAAAGGCCAAGTACAGGAAAATGGCGGTAAAGTGAGACTTTTGTACCGTTTCATATGTACTTAAAAGGTAGGGCTGCCAACTTGTTTTACATGAAATCCTTACTATGTAATATAATTACGATACTTATCAGTACATAGTAAAAAAACAAATTCGCTTTCCGCTGTTTGTCCCTATGTCTGCTTAGATCTTTAAGACTACGCAACAGATTTTGATGCGGTTTTTTTAATGTATAGAGTGATTCAAGGGGCAGGTTTATATGTATTATTACAAATGAATCGTCAAACTCCACACTACACCTAAGCCAAGCGAGGGCGGGTCGCTAGTTATTAATATTATACATGGGAAAGTCCATTTGTTTGTTTGTTACACATTCACCCCTTATTTGGCATGACAGAATGCAAACCTGTAAAGACTCCCATAGAGCCTAACATGAAACTTGCGCCAAGTAAGGAATGTAATAATTATTTACCATATAGGGAATTAATTGGTTCTTTGATGTATTTGTGTCAAATGACTAGACCTGATTTAGCTTATAGCGTTTCTTATTTAAGCCAGTTTAACACATGTTACTCTGAGGAACATCGGGTTGCCGCAAATCGCATACTTCGTTATTTAAAGGGTACTTACTACTGAATCGATCATCATGAAATTTTGTATACACGTTCTCAGGGGTACTACAGAGAAGGACATAGGGTATATTTCCTCCATAAAAAAAACTGTTCCCGAGGGATAGAGAAAAGAAGAAAGAAAACCGCAGACGAAGTCGCGGGCGGCCGCTAGTAAAGTATATTTAGGCCTAAGTGGAAAAATTTACAGTAATTTCTTCTACTTCTACCAGTGATGCTGATAACAGTATTTTATATAGGTACTTTTTCAGTAAAGGGTATAATTAGTTATATTCTGTGGTATAATGTAGTGAAAAACAGTACCTATAAAACTGTTTTAACAGCATGGTTGGGAACCCTATTAGAAGAAGTTCTTGATGAGATCTCGACTTGGTTTGATTGTGGTGATAATGAAACTTTTTACTTTGAACCGCAAAATAGGTGGTCATAAGTCGTAACACAAACTTAAAAAGGTCATATCGTTACTAGTTGACAGTACAAAATAGAGTACCTACTTATAAGTTGACACTCGGTTTTTTACAACTATAATATGAATATTTTTATAGAAAAGAGATGATTTATATTAGTAGGTTTTTTGTTACTAACGTAACTTTATTTGTCATTGGTTTTATTTTGTTATAGTCTTATAGGCTCCGTAAAAGAGAATAAGAGAAAATACCCTTTTTATTTGCCATGTTCATCCAATTCTGCTAATAAATATACCAGTTTTACTCGGTAATAGGTATGCCACGCTATATACACTCACAACAATTATACACGGTTCACCACAAAAATCTCTCCTGTTCATAACAATATGGTTTTTATATTTATTTAAATAAGAGCTGTTATTTTTATGCTCTTCAGTCGTATAAAAATGCAAATGATGGGTGTTCCGGGCAACTCAATCAGCCACAACGTCATGATAAACGGTTTTTTTTGCATTTAAAATATCGCATACAGATGTTGTTTTAACCCTGTAATGTGTACTGTAGATATGTATTTGTCAGTCTGTGCGAGGCTGTTTATTTTAAAAACCCGCAAGCCATCAATTATCTGATTGGCTTTAAAAAATAGGTTAATTTTTTTTTCATTAGTTGATGTTGTAATTGAAAAATCATTATTAAAACTAGAGTTGTAGACTTCGCTTTAGCACATCTCCGCCATTTTGAAAAAAATCGAAAAACTGAATCGTAATTTTTAAATATAAATTATCGAGCCTGCTCACGAAATTTCACGAGAATTGGTTAAGAAATGCGGCCTTTTGAGGAGAAAAGCTGTACAGCGGGACAGCTGCCCCCCTACTCAAATGGCCTTTTTTCTATTCGTCCGCTAACTTAAAGCTTAAAAATAATCAATTAGACTATCAAGTCACACGTTCGCAAGTTTATGTAAATTACAGACATTGTACCTACGACACGTAATTTTAGAGTTTTTTGGCTTATTTTTGATTTTTAAGTTAGCGAACGAATAAAAAAGTGACCATTTGAGTAGGGGTGCTGAACAGACAGACATTCGAAAGCATTTTTGCCCAAGCTGAAACGGAGACGTTTCGCGCTCGCTTGGTCAATAATGACAAACGTGAATAAAATTTATTACGTTTTTTGAAATATTTACAACTCATTTACTCTAAACTGCTTTTTAAAAAGAAAATATCAAGAATACAATACATTGCAAAGTGAAAAATCTTAAGAAACGATAGTCACAAAAGTTTTTATAGTCTGGTTTATCATAGCACTTCCAAAAGGTACTCAATCTAAGACCTATCTCACAAAACGAGAAATTGCATTTACATTTCTGCCCAAAAAATCCCAATTCAGACCTCACGTATAAAACGTTATACCTATTTATTGTAGGTCGGGTCGTTTCGACCCTTCGTGTATCGGCTCGCAGCAATGAAGTCACGTGCTCACACTCCCACCACTTTCCTGGCGTCGAATAAAAAATATACAAACGTTTTGTACACAGGGTTCGGTTGAGTTTTTTGCGTCCTTACGATTTTCGTTGTTGATTAAGTGCCACTATTTTTTACTTTTATATAGTGGAACTCGATGACGCAATAGGAGGTTTGACTAGATTTTTTGTGTTATGTATCTTTCAGGCCCGTATTAATAAACTATCTTGAGACCATAGCAGAGATGCTGTTTCTGTATAAGAAGAGCATCTCAAGTATGATCACAAGATAGCTCTCAACAGTTCAGATCAGTTTATAAATACCAGCCTCAAAGTGGTTTGAATGAAATCGAATGGGTATCTATCTAGTCTAAATTATATATTTTTTTTACGTTACCAATATTGAATTTTGCTAGGGTAGCTTAATAGATAGCTTTTTAATCTTGTTTCATTTATTCATCTCAAATTATTTACGTGATGAGATCAAAATTAAGTTTGACTACCGTGCAAAAAGTAATACAATAAAATGTTGAGATTACTATCAGTTTTACAAAGCGCTACAAAACTTATCATTTTATAAAAACCACAAGTTTAATAAGATATAATTTATAGATTATCTAAATAAAACGTTCCTGTATAATAATTATCAGCAAAATATTAAAATAAAAGACAAGTAGGTGATAAATAGAAAACACTATTTTCAATTTTCATGAAAGATAGCACTTTATTTTTTATTTACTGAGAAAAACTGCTGATGCTACTAATTAATGCAGGAACTGCAAGCCTCAAGATGACTCTTAGACATCATTCAAATTTATCAGCAGCGCAAGAACCATCCATAGGCCCTAAAGACCACTGAAGGGTTAAGTTCATTTAATTTTACCTGCAAGTACTAAAAATTGTGTTGGCACATAAAAAGTGCTTCTGCATGAATATACATAATAATTAATAAGTTAACGTTTCACATTAGGTGCTTTTTAACTAATCAATGCCCGCGCGGAGGCCTCCGGCGTCCGGACAACAATAGAAAATCTCATTTTCCGGGCGTTACGGGTTAAGAAAACGTTTGACTTCTATTTTTATCTAGCAAAAGTGCTGAAAGTAACCACACTCTTTCAGTTTTGGTGGTTAGAACAGAAACCATCTTTTTAAGATTTTTTGAACGCTTCCTATTAATATTTTTTTAATTATTGGGTTTCTTTAAATTACAATTGACCATGTTTCGATAAAATTTGGTGCCAAGGTGTAACTTTCAGGTTCGGGCATTGGGTTCAAAAAGTCGTAAAGCGATATTTTTTATAAGGTACGTTTAAAATTCTGTATTGCAGATAAACGTGTCAATTATGTTACGATTTCAGTGTTAATTTGTGATCAAGGGTTTGTTTCGTTATTTTATTATAATAAATATGCATTATTTTGTATACTTTTTTATAATCAACTGAATCAATATGGTGGTTTGAATACTAACCACTGTGACTATTTCGTTTTTATCGCGGAGTGATTATTATCATATTTATGTTAAATTTTCATGAAGCTACGAGTACTCAGTGAAAGTAATATAAAAGATATTCATCTGGAAGACATATACCTTCGGAAATCTACACGCCACACTAAAAGGAACACCTTATATACCTACAATACTTAAAGAAATAGTGTTTCGTGCTTGTTATTTGGTGTTGGGCGTAAAAATACTGGCCCAACTTCACTCTAACCTGTTCTGATAACCTTCATAAGCTATCAGGCTCAATCTTAATATATAAAATCGTAAACTGAATGACTGACTGACTGACTGACTGACTGACTGATCTATCAACGCACAGCCCAAACCGCTGGACCTAGAGACTTGAAATTTTACACACAGATACTTTATACAGTGTAGGCATCCACTAAGGAAGGATTTTTGAAAATTCCATCCCTAAGGGGATGAAATAAGGGATGGAAGTTTGTATGAAAGTCCCTCAGTTTTGAAGCTAGAAACTTAAAATTTTGTGTTTAGGCTGACGATTGAAAATTAATAAATACGAGTCTCAGCGTTTTTCAAAATTCTACCCCCGAAGGGGTCAAAAGGGGAATGAAGTTGTGAATTGAAGAAAATCCTCCGTTTTCGAAGTAAAAATCGCTAAATTTATAATTTAGGATTATGAATGGAAATCTAACGCAACGTTTATTGTTTTTATTAGGGGTAAAAAACCTAAAAATAGATACGGATGTCGTTATCGGGGTTTTGTGGGATGACGATTGCAAAAATGACATTTATTTTGAAATCCAACTCGGTGGACATGATTTAACCCCTAAAGGGGTGAAAATGGGGACCAAGTTTTGTATGGAAAAATAATATAAAATAGACATTACAACTTTAAACTTCGTAGGAGCACATCTAAAAATAAAAAGGCAAATATGTATTTTGTTATTTTGAAAATCAACCCCTAAGGGGGTAAATGGGGTGAGTAAACATAAAAATCGATATAGATGTCGTTATTGGGGTTTTCTGGGATGACGATTGCAAAAATGACATTTATTTTGAAGTTCAACACGGTGGACATGATTTAACCCCTGAAGGGGTAAAAATGGGGTTCAAATTTTGTATTGAAAAAGAATATAAAATCGAAATTACAACTTAAAAATTCGTAGGAGCACGTCTAAAAATAATATATATTTTCTGATTTTGAAAATCAACCCCTCTGAGGGTAAGTGGGGTGAGTAAACATAAAAATCGATATGGATGTCGTTCTTGAGGTTTTATGGGATGGTGATTGCGTAAATGAGATTTATTTTGAAGTCCAACGCGGTGGGAACGGGAACGGGAACGGGAACGGGAACGGGAACGGGAACGGGAACGGGAACGGGAACGGGAACGGGAACGGGAACGGGAACGGGAACGGGAACGGGAACGGGAACGGGAACGGGAACGGGAACGGGAACGGGAACGGGAACGGGAACGGGAACGGGAACGGGATCGGGAACAGGAACGGAAGCGGGAACGGAGCGGGAATGAAACGGGATCGGACGGGATCGGAACGGGAACGGAACGGAACGGGAACGAAACGGGAACGCAATGGGAAAGGAACGGAACGGAACATAACGGGAACGAAACGGGAACGGGAACGAGAACGGGATGGTAACGGGACGGGTATGAGAACGGAAACGGGACGGGAACGAAAGGGGTACGGGACGGGTACGGGACGGGAACGGACGGGATCGGAACCGGAACAGGAACGGAACGGGAATGAAACTGGAACAAAACGGGAATAGAACGGGACCGGAACGAGAACAGAACGGGAACGGGATGGGAACGGGAACAGAAATGGAAACGGAAACGGAAACAGTCACGGAAACGGTAACGGAAGGGGTACGGGATGGTTACAGGACGTTTACGGGACGGGAACGGAACGGAACGGGAACGGGAACGGGAGCGGGAGGGGGAACGGGACCGGAACTGGGAACGGAACCGGAACAGGGACCGGGAACGGGAACGGAACCGGAACGGGAACCGGAACCGGAACGGGAACGGGAAGCATAAAAATGACTGGTCGGATCCTGGTTGAAGGTTCTCTAAGGATTTTCTCTAACATCCACGCGGACGAAGTCGCGGGCAGAAGCTAGTAAAATTACAAATGGAAAGCAATATGTACCAGCCAGAGCGAACTACAGCGTGAAGACGCGTAAAATGCAGTAGTGAAAATAAATCCAGCATGAAATGGAAGACAGTGAAGCACCTCTGTGAATTCGTTAAGGCAAAATATGTTTCCACATTTTCATTAAAAATGTATTTTCATATATTTTTCCTGTAAATTTGGATTTATCTAATAATATTATCTTCAATATTTTTATGCCAAAATCACAGTGGTTAGCAAACTATATAACCACCTTGTTCCTCGAAAGCCTTAAGTTGTAATTTTTTTATTCATTTTTTTCTTGTATAATAAACCGAAATTAAATAGAATATATCTCATTTTTTCATTTATAAACTGAAACTGTGAAACTGTGACTGAAAGAGTTAAAATAAATAATTAAGTATTAAGTGAGCTTTATACCTCTAAGTAATGGGCGCCACTTAAGGGTCCATGATAGGAAAAGATGGTTTGCGGGGTTTTTTGTATAGAAAACGTAAATTTGCAGCCACAAAAAAAATACGACAAGCTAAAGAGATTATCTAGTAGCTACAACTATGAAATTGCGTATAAACCTCACAGATGATTGTAAATAAATATCAGAATATCATCAAAATCGCTTGAGTAGGGTCATATTTTTGGCGTAGCTTCAATAATGTTTTTTATTTCAAGAAATATAATAGTGCTAAAGATAATGATGAAAAGCAACGAAAAACATCGAAAAAGTGCAGTAGTGAAGTTATTTTCCATACTCTTTACACGTAATGAAAAAGACAGCGACAAATGTTTCAGCATAACCGAGCCTTAATACACTAATTTTCAGTAGCTTGTGATATAAAGGAACGATTGACATATATTTTGTACTATCAATAGCCGGGTCCACACCAGACGATCCAAATTGTATCGGCGATCGAGCGATCCGCGATCCAAGATCGTGATGTATGGAGCGTGGATCGTACAGGCTGATCCAGTTTGTTGAAACGGCGATCCTAAACTACGCTCCAAGCGATACATAGGCGATCCGTGATTCAGTTAAGCTCTTGCTGGAGATAGAGTCACACGTACAAATTACCGTGGCAGCAGCAACATATTTTTGCTTAAATATTTGAGCAAAAGATCACAGCAAGAAAAATACGGTTCTGGATGAGAACGAACGACGAACGAAAAAACCGACCAAAAACGGATCGAGTGCGGCAAGGAGCGCGCGCTCCAATTCGTGCGCTTGGATCGCGCGTGGCACGTCCACACCGACAGCGCCTTTGGATCGCGCTCCTGCCGCGCGCGATTGGCGGGCTGATTATCTTATTAAAAACTACCTAGCGACTGGTTGTAGTTCACAGATGATCGTGATCCATTGCAACTTCTTTTTGGGTTAAAAAAAACATACCAAAGAAAAGTGGCAATGTATGTTAAATGCAACCGGTCGCTAAATAGTTTATTTTTAGACTAGTGGCTCCGTGAGCTGTAGACCTCGCGAAAAAATAAAATAAAATGTCGCCATGAAGTTTTCAAAGCAGTAGGTACGTGAGTATTGCAGCTAGATGGTGCTTCTAATTTTGATAATTTTTCAAAATGGGTGAGTATTTTTTTTATAAATTTGGAAAAATTGGCTTGACTGAACAGTTATAAATTATCGAACCTACTCACAAAATTTCACCAGAATCTGTTGAGAAATAATTGATTGACTCGACTTGTAGAGGAGATCAAACAGCCGGAAAGCTGGAATGAAATATGGTTTTTTACATATCTCCGTCATTTTCACAAATTTCGAAAAAGTGGCTCGACAAAATTTTTTTTTGTATTTATGGAACCTGCTCACAAAATTTCACCGAGATCAGTTGAGAAATGCGACCTGTAGAGGAGAACAGCCAGTGTTGGAAATACGGACTGAAATTTTATTTTTTTACATTATCTCCGCCATTAAGAAAAAAAATGAAAAACTGGCTTGACATAAGAAATCTATACAATTTTCAATCCTGCTTACAGAATTTTACGAGTCTCGGTTGAGAAATGCTACCTGTAGAGGAAAACAGACAGCCCTGGAAAGCCGGACTGAAATATGTATTTTTAACATTTCTCCGTCATTTTGAAAAATTTCCAAAAACTGGCGCGACAAAAAAAACTATATTATTTTCGAACCGGCTCACAAAATTTCACGAGAATCGGTTGAGAAATGCGACCTGTAGAGGAGAACATCCAGCTTCAGAAAGCCGGACTGAAATTCATTTTTCTTACATATCTCCGCCGTTACGAAAAATTTAGAAAAACTGTTTCAACTTAAAAAAATCTATATGATTTTCGAAGCTGCCCACAAAATTTCACGAAATTGGGTTAAGAGATGCGACCTGTAGAGGAGAAAAGACAGAGCCGGAAAGCTGGACTGCAATAGGTTTTTTTTACATATCTCCGCCATTTCGAAAAAAATCGAAAAAGTGGCGTGACAAAAAAATTCTATATCATTTTCAAATCTGCTCACAAAATTTCACGAGAATCGCTTGAGAAATGCGACCTGTAGAGGAGAACAGACAGCGCTGGAAAGCCGAAAAACCTGTTTTTTTAACATATCTCCGCCATTTTGAAAAATTAAAAAAATCTGGCTCGACAAAAAAAATCCATATAATTTTCGTACCTGCTCACAAATTTTCACGAGAATCGGTTGAGAAATGCGACCTGTAGAAGAGAACATACAGACATACGAAAGAATTTTTGCCCAAGCTGAAGCAGAGACGCTTCGCTCGCACTTCGTGCTCGCTCGGTCAATAATCAGGGTGCCGAGCGCGTTGGATCGTCCGGTGTGGACGCGGCTATTGAAAGTTGACGCGATACTTGTAATGAAAAGTATCCGCAACGCAACCTTATTGCCTTCGATTGGTTGCCCTTTCGATTCTTTTTGTAAGTAATTAAGCATGTAAATTGGCCTTGATATTGAAATGTTCGAGTACAGGCATCGCGTAAATTAATTAACCACATTCAAGGTTTCGCTAATTGTATATAGACTCTCGTACGTTTTCGACGGGTGCTTTCCTGGAATCAAAAGCGAACGCCCTTTATGTAAAGACGCGTTGTGGTGTATAAATTGAATTGGCTTGATTATCACATTCCAGCTAGTTACGGCTTTAATTTATAAACCAACACTTCTTTTGGTTGAATGTTTTCTAATAAAAAAACTAACGTTTGGTAGGTAGTGCATTTCAAATCTATTGGGATAAAACATTATAGCTATAATATTTTAATTCACTGCGAATTGTATAGTATAAATCTAGAGTTTCTTTTGTCCGCCCAAATTCTTATAGAATCTGGGCGGACAAAAGAATTCTTATAGAAGTTAGTTAAAATAAAAAATTATACCTAGCTTTATTACCCAACTAGCGGCCGCCGTCTGCGTGGACAGTTTGCGCAGTCTGTGCGTTTTTTCTGGGTGAAAGGTACCCTATGTCTTTTTCTAGAGCCCTGACAACGTGTATGCAAAATTTCATGATGATAGGTTCAGTAGTAATTAAGACGTGAAGGCGTAATAAACAAACAAACGGATTAGTAAGTATGCGTAGAAAACAACTTAACTTTCGAACCACTCTGAAAACAAACGCGATTGTGGTACAATAGAGCCTTTTCAAGATCGAAACTTGTTTTAAAATTAAATTTTATTTTCAAGATCTCATAAGATGCTGAACTATCATGAGAGCTTACACGTGGTTCCAAGCTTAATTATTAAGGGCGACACAAAAACACGTCAATAGGGTTCTCGATGGGGTAGCTCGCGAGGCGACGTCCCATGAATAATTCACCGACCAGTAATGAGCTACGGCGTCTTCAGTGCTGCACTCAAGGAATCTTGCTTGGGCATTTCGCCTAGATTTCTATGTACTTAGCTGTTTTGTTCATTTAGCTTTCGAACGTTTGAAAACAATTTAGAGTAGCTGTCGTCATTTATTTTCGATTATTGGGAATAATTTAAAGATGTTTTTGAAACCGTTGCATTGTCATTTATTTTCGATTATTGTAATTGAAAGATCGGTGTCGGTTTCTCTGTACGAGTATTTTTACCAGTTTTTCTCGGCACTGTGTAACATTTTGAATGCGTACCCTTTTTTAGTTCAGTGTGCAATATTAACTTAAAAAAATAGTAAGATTTAAAAGTAAAATCGAGCTGAAAGTAATAAGAATTATATATTAATTCTTTGTAAAAAACAATTAAAAGGGAGCCTCTTCATTTTTAAGGTACCATCCCAAAGGGTAAAAAAACGGAACTATATTACAAGACTCCACTCTCCGTCTATCTGTCTGTTACCACCAGGCTGTATCTCATAAGCCGTGATAACTAGATAGTTTAAATTTTTACGGATGATGTATTGCTGTTCCCGCTATAACAACAAAATACTAAAAACAATAAAATAAATATAAGTATTTAAGTAGTAAAACAAACGTGATTTATTTGCTGTTTTTGGAACGGAATCCTTCGTTCATTCATCATTCGACTCGCACTTGGCCGGTTTTTTAATATTACCAATTTCCCGCCCTGTAAAACAGCCATCACGCCAGAATTAAAAATAAACAAGATAAGCTATAAAATATCTACTGTAATTTATCATCTTTAACTGACTAGATTTAGAGATTTAGAACTAGATTTAGAACTATTTACTGACTAGATTATTAACGTTGCTAACAACCTTGTAAATATAACAAAGGCCTCTACAAAAGCGAATGGTAAATGAAAGGCTAAGAAATGCCTGACCGCTTCATTACTTAGATGTAACGACCTTGAGAGACGTCTTACATAATTTATGAAGTAGCTGACTAGCTAGCTGAAGATATTCCCTTAAAGGGTTCATTGAATTAGTATGTTAATTGCATTCTTGGACTCTTGTTTTTTTCTGACTAGCTAAAGGGTTAATTTTATTTACTTCCTTTGTTCAACTATTTGATGTTCAAAGTTACAACTAAAATAAGTGAATACTTCAACAATTTAATTTTTTTGGAACTTTGATATTAAGCAATGATTGTACCTACTGCGAGTTATAACAGACAGACTACATTCATGTTTAGGTAAAAATAATGATTATATGTTCATCACACATATAATAATTTGCTCCTACCAGGTTTGTCTAAATAAATAATAAATATTTGACAACATCACATACATTGCTCCAATTTCAAAGTAAGTAGCTATAGCACTTGTTTTATGGAAATCAGAAACAACGGTGGTATGACAAACACCCAGACCTGAGACAATAATGAAAAGTTAATTTTCTACATTGACCCAGCCGGGGATCGAACCCGGGACCTCAAGAGATACGCCTTGAAAACCGGCGTGCAAACCACTCTACCACGGAGGTCGTCAAACCACAGAATACATTGGTCAAACATTGAATCTGGACACTTTGCATCGAAAGCTAGATCACTTCAGACATTATTGTATAAAGAACTAAAACTCCGAATAAAATGATTACCTACTTTACTTTACTGTGCACCAAGCAGTCGTTTATAACTTTATTATTGTAATTTATTTTTATTAGCCTTGTATAAATAAATATAGTTTCAAAGTTATTTTGATAGCTTTGAGCATAAAAATGATAAGACTACAACACGCCGCTTTTATTCCTTTGAAAGAAAAAAAAATGCTTTTAATTTGATCCTTCTTAAGATTTATCTGGTACGATCGGAGGTATTCGGAATTCCAAAGTTTGCTATCTGGAATAAGATTTACGACTGAGGAACGATAAGAATCCGGGACAAGAAGTTTTTAAAGCTCCACAGAAATACGAGATGGAGTTTAAACAGCTAATTTTTCGTATAAATTAAAGAAAACCACCAATTTTAGAAAGAAAAGCAAGGAGGATTAAATTTTCCACTAAGGCCAAAAAAGCCGTGTAAGTCCACATTTCATTGCATTGTACGATGGAACATGCACAATTGCACATACACTTTTTCTTAATTAGCCTATTTCTGCGGTATCTGAGAAGGCATGTATGTATAACCCAGTAATAATCGCATGGTTTATCTTTCTTATCCACCCGGATAAGAAGAATGGGCCATACCACCTACCTCGCGAGCCCAATGTTGATTCGTGGGTGTTAATAACTTCAAATACAGCCGGGAAGAACGGAATAGCATCCCTTTTAAAGTACGGAGAGGTCTCTGCCCACACACCGTACCGTACCACGGCCGTGCTAGGAACGTATCAGGCAATAAAATCTTTGTAATGAAAAGTAAGACTATATTTCCACTAAACCGTTTGTCACCGGCCGGCCATGCACTTGTCATACTTTTAAATACAAATAATATTTTTTTCCAGATGCGTTCCTAGTACGGCCATGGTATGTTACTGTGTAGTGGGCAGGGTCCTTATTTAAATTTTAGGCACCTATCCGATGACATACCCTTGTGAAAGTTGCTTAAATATTCATTAAAACAAGCATGTTGCGTGAAACAAAAAATATTTTCCAGCTACAAAGTTAACCTTAGTTATGATATTCAACATTATGAAAGCTTAATAATGCCCTACCAAAATTAACTCCATGGAATTTCTCAGCCTTAGTTAGTACCGGTTTTACGACATCACAGACTAATAACATAATCAACACTAAATCTAATTAGACTCTGAATTAACCCGACAACAAAGGCATCCCTATTATGTGACTCCACACGGGAAGCAATGGCGGGAAATTTGGATTAAGCTTTAAACTGAGCTTTGCTTGGGTATAGTATTTGGCTACTAGTACTTTTGACAGATCACACTACCACGCCGAACCACGTATCACATACCCTCATGGAGATTTTTGTCATAAATCACATGTCGTCATAACACCGTGTTTGATTTTTATACATACTTGACAGTTTTAATTCCACCAAAACCTATCGTTTACACAATATATTTTCAATCGTATTAACATGCGGATTTAAAGTGATTGAAACATAGGCAATGCCCCATAATAATTAATATTTTTCATTTAAAAACTAAACTTTGACTTTGCGTTAAAGTCCAACCAAATTGATAATAGTTTGCAAACGTCCTCGGTAGTCACCCTTTGACAGTGTAGCGACAACGAACTGTAGCTGTGAAATGGAAATTCAAGTGAAGATCAGTTCCGCAGTTAAAACTAACTAAGCAGTGTAGAACCGAACACAGCCTATACTCCACACAGGGTTGTCTGAACGGAATGAAAAACAAATTGTGAAAATTAAAACTAAAATATTTGGACATATTTTTCTATTATTCCTAACTTTCATTGCAATGACAACGCCTGACAACGTATATGCAAAGGACCATGCCGGATTCTGGGCCATGATGCGCATTAACCATCCATATCTCATTGACTTTGACTTTGGTATGTCATATAATAGGAAAATGTCAAACAATTATAACTGTAAACAGCTCCTTGAGATTGAGATTTCTCTTTTCACCCGCATTATATTTTAATGACATTCTTCCCACGCAATCAGTATAAAATTACTATAGTATATTGGTAATTTCATCAAAGCGCATCATGGCCTAGCTTGTATAGAAAAATCGGCATAATCCTTTCATGATGAGACGTAAAGGCATAACAAACAAACAAACGGACTGGTCACAGAGGCCACATGTGCCGAAACGTAGAAAAAATATAATAAAAACAAAACCAAAGTTATCATCAAAAAACATTAAAATAAAAATAAAACCGCGCTAGTATCCGTAAAGTCTTTCATCTAGATTTCTTTTCAAACATTGTTTCCTATTCACATTTTGATGATTGTGACACATTGTCGTGTGACACCCCTAGGTAGCCCGAATCATGTAAACAGGAGCACCGCCCTGTCAAACAATATTCGGCATTCAGCGCGCACGCGAATACAATAACTCCGACGTGTCCGCGATTTGTCGCACTGCAGCTCTTTGCTTAGGGAATTTTCAATAAACATTTGTGGCCTCGTGGCTTTGTTTTCTTTATTTTGATGCAGTTCTTTTGCGTATTCTATTAACATCCTTTTAAGTATCCAAGTACATTTCGTGTACTGTTTTCGGTTTAAGCAATTGTTACATTTATTAATATCTTTAATGCGCATAAAAATCTGAAAAAAAAGTCTTGTTAGAAGATTATGGGTAAAATTTTACAGGTTTCAGATAAGTTTGAGATAAGGTTTTTGGTAGATTTTCCGGAAGATCATTAGCTATACTTTTTGATGTAGGCATCGCTTTCCAGGGTATTTATTGTCTAATTTTCAAAAAATTATCGCAATCTCTTATTTTAAACAGATGGATGTGACATTTCTTTGGTAAGTTTTTATTTGTGCCAACTATAGGATCAATCAGGAGCTCGGTGGCGCAGTTTAGCGCCTGGCCCAGCGATTGCGGAAGTTAAGCAACGTTCGCAAGGGTCGGTCATGGGATGGGTGACCAAAAATTTATTATCTCGAGCTCCTCCGTGCTTCGGAAGGCACGTTAAGCCGTTGGTCCCGGCTGCATTTGCAGTCGTTAACACCCACCAATCCGCATTGGGCCCGCGTGGTGGGTTATGGCCCGTCCTCCTTATCCACCCATTAGGAAGGCCTGTGCCCCAGCAGTGGGGACATTAAAAATGGCTGATGGAGATAGGATCAATGTTTCACATCCATCTGTCAAATGAAAGCGATTGCGATAGATTTTGAAATTAGACAACAAGTAGGCAGGTCCTCTTTGTTCGCTAGATAGACTTGGATTGGATTGATGTTAGACATTGCGGCATTTCTTTGGTAAGTTTTTATTTGTGTCAAAAAGAAGCATCAATGTATCACATCCTTTTAAAATCCAGAAATTAGACAATTAGCCCCCTGACCAATTTTTCCAAATCTATGAAATCCCTTCATTTGAATATCATTTGATAAATAAAATACCCTTTTATTAATATAAAGTTTTGATAAGTATTACTAATGACTTCTTTCGACACAATACAGTAGAAAAATAAACTGACTTGTTAATTGACTATTGCCTCAACTCTAAAATACCTTATGCAGCTGCATCTTCGCTACTTCGATGTGCATCGGCGAGTCAAAGGGGATTTTCAATAGCCTCGTGGCGTTTCTCCACACATTCTGCTTCGTGTAGTGGCAATAATGACGCAAGAGCCGAGCGATCGTTTTTGAAATTGTTCGGGAATACACAGAGGTATTTTATTGTTGGTGAAATAAAGGGGATTTGTGTTTTCACAGCTATTTTAGATGACGTTATTTAGTTTCATGTCTTTAATCAGTTATTTGAAAAGTTTTTATTTTGATTCGAATAACAAAAGCCAAGAAATAATTTCCACGTAACTAGTCATTATTAATGGGATGTATTTAATAGCACTTTAAATTTTATGAAAACAGCTACAAAATTGTATATCAGCACTTTAAAATAATAATAGACCTATAATTTAATATTATCACTGTTAAGTATCTATCTTGATTGTTTTTGGTAATTATTGTAAATCACTGCCCGAGCCAGCTGCAGAAGACGGAACGCATCTAAAAGGAGATGTGTGTTTGCGCCGACCACCGCAACGCGGCGCCACTGTACTAGACCTTCGAAAAACGCGCCGAAGAGGATGGCCGCCGCTCTGCCGTCCTGAATTATTTTAATTCATATTTCAATAAATACCACCGTGCACGTGTGTGAATCTTCCCAATATTATCCCCGGGGTGTTAAGTGAACTTTTTGTAACATCAGACCATTGATATTCGTTCTCCAAAGTGCTGTTGTGAAACCCGGCTACCGGCGATTAGAAGCAGTTGCAAGTTGGTAAGTGAATTTATCAATAGTTGCCTAAACATCAAGAAGAAGCTACCAAAGCTCCGGGGCGTTCTATTTTATAATTATCTAATATCTATATATCTCTTTACGGAAATACAGTCCAAAATTAATCTACAAAGTGGTAGCCCGTTTGCCGCCACAATTTCTGGTCACTTCGAACCGGGTTTATTATATTTTACCGATACCGATTATATTTTAATAATATTGATATTTGTTTAAATTTATTGCATATTTTCTGTTTTTACAATTGGGTCGTTGCACTGCATACGCAGGTAGTTCGATTGGGCAAGTCCATTTTTTAGTATTGGTGCGAATTTGTAGGTAGGTACGTACGAGTACATTCTAGTACATTCTACACCTTCTAGAACAGTGACTGCGCATTCTCATTGCAAAAATGGACTCACAAAATAAAATGCCTAAAATCAGTGAAGAATGTGAATTAGATAAACATTTATTAATAAGATTAGAAACCTTAACTTTTAAAAAGGAATATTTGTTTAATAAATTGCAAAAAGTTTACAACTTGTCAAAAGAAATTCGTTTTGATAACTTAGATTCTATACAACGTTTTTTGGTACAGTATTCGGAACTTGACGACGTTCGTCACGATTTCGGAAATATTATTTCGGAAATATTTTCCATTGAATTACAATTAGAAACAACATCTAAACCATCGACTAGTGCTTTAGATAGCTTCGATGAAATTTACTTTATCTGCAAACGAGTTGCAATGAATTGTAGCAAGTTAGACCAGGAGTCAAACACAAAAATGTCATGTCATGAAAAAGATAATTTTGTACGACCGTCATTACCTAAACTTACTTTATTTGAATTTGACGGACAATTAGAAAATTGGCCCACATTTTATGACACTTTTGTTTCTTTAATTCATAATCGTAATTTTGATAACATAGACAAGTTTCACTATCTTTTGTCATGTGTTAAGGGTCCTGCTCTGAATTTAGTGAAGAATCTTCCTATCACTGCTAGTAACTACGAGGTAGTATGGCAAAGCCTACTAAATAAGTACCAAGATAAGCGAGCACTGTTAGGTAGGTATTTAGACAGGATGTTGAGTTTCACACCACTGACAAAAGATAATACAAATAATTTAAGCTCATTTATAGAAACATTTGATCACTCATTAAAAGCAATTAAAGCTTTAGATATAGAAAATTTAGATGACTATTTGTTTTGTCACATTGCTTTGCGGGGCCTTGATAATCACACTAGAAAACTTTTTGAAGAAAGTCGTGATCAAAATTCATTGCCTTCATTTACTGAATTAATCAATTTTGTTAATAAACAAATTAAAGTTCTGGAACATACGTTTCCGACTACTAGCTCCTGGCCTACAAATAACTCGAATAAAATTAAGTCACAAAATAATTTTACTCCTAATTTAAACAAAGTAAATACTGTACAACAAAAACAAAATTCTTATAATAATAACAAATATTCACGTTCTAATCTAGGGTGGATATGCCTAACTCCAGCCCCCCCCCTAACACCAGCCCCCAAAAGATTTTGCCTTGCTTTAATTAAAAAACAATAAAAATCGGAAACTCTTTAATGGAGCCACACCCCTAGTTAATCCTCTACCTTTTAAAATCACTATTACCCCGTCACGTCACCTATAATTCACACAACGAGCAATAATGTTCACCAAGACCGAGTAGAGGTGACTATGTTTGAAAAACAGCATAAAATATCGATCGATGCGAACTTTGGGAAGTGTGTTTACGAAGGCAAGATGCAATTTTTTTAGGTTTTAAGCTTTGATACTAGTAATAGATTAGATATATAGCGTTTTGACATTACTAGTTTGTAATTAAATTTACTAATTTTGAAAAAAATAGGGGGGCTGGAGTTTGACTGATTGATTTTCAATAACTTCCTATTATCAGCCGGGGCTGGTATTGGGTATTTAACTTTCGTTTAAGAAATCAAATTCATCTTAATTTGCTCGTCTCAAAGTTGGAATTTGTAGTGCTATTCACTAGAACTACTAACCCTGCATCCAATGACCTAATTACAGCCGGGTGAATAATGTTCATTTCCTAAGTTATTTGTTCTGCAAATTAGGGGCTGATATTAGGATATGTATGAGAACCTAACTCCAGCCGGTCATTTAACTTTACGGCAATATACAGGATGTTCTCAAATATGATTTTAATTATTTTGTTTTCTTTTTTAATATTAGATGTAAAAAGTAATAATAATTAAAATCATACTTTTCTTCACTCATAGAAACAGAAAATAAATTCAATATAAAAAAATGTATATTGAATTCCACGTCTTGGAAAACGCTTAAAAAAGTTTCAAATAATTAAAACGATTTCATACTCGTTGATTATATGTTTATTAAATCAAAGTTCAGTTTTTGTTACGCCATTTTCAATATATGTATATTCTAAATTGATTAATATCTACAGGAGAGGTGTAAGTTTCAATGACTTGCTATGGGAATCACAATTATAGCCTTTAGTGTTTTATTATCACTGTTGAGAGTTACCAAATTATATTTTATTTTATTTTATACTAACATGGTTGTATTATTTTAGAACACCCTGTACCCGGCTGGAATTAGGGAGTAAAGCGGCTGATATTAGGGCAAAGGCGGCTGGAATTAGGCTTTTTCGCCCTTCGGACATTTAAACGCTTTTCTATTTTTTTTCCACAAAACTACGTGAAACTAAGTACTATTTTCGTAATAAAGATGAATCAACCTACCTAAAACTGTATCAACAATATTTTTAAGATAGCAATTGTGGCAATAACAGAGATTCAAAGTTGAAAAATCCTTGGGGGGGCTGGTAATAGGCATATTCACCCTACCAAGTTCGAAAATAAATCTAACTACCTCCCGCAACGACACACAAAATAAATTTAATATTGCTTGTGCGCATTGTTCTAAAGATCACATGATTTATCGTTGTAATTCGTTTAGGCAAATGCCTGTATCTGAAAGGGTTAACCGTGTTAACACCTTAAATTTATGTACTAATTGTTTAAAGAGCGGTCATGATTCAAAAACTTGTAAAAGTAGTTTAACCTGTGGCGTTTGTTTGTCACCTCATCACTATCTCTTACATCAAAATTCGAGTGTCGGACCAGTGTCGGCCGTGCCGGCACCGACGACGTCTCAAATTATCTCGGGAGGCGAAGCGGCCGTGCCGCCTGCGCCTCGCGCTAACGCGCTTGTGAGCGGTGCCTCATGTGAACACTCCGTGAGTGTCGAGTCATCCGCTACAAACGAGAACTTTCATTCCGTGAATGAAATCGATGTTAAATATGGAGTGGTGTTAGGGACAGCACGCATAGATGTCACTGATATTAGCGGCCAGTTGCAGAATTGCCGTGCGGTTCTCGATTCTGGCGCACAAAGTTCGTTTATGACTTTAGATTGTGCTCAACGTTTGGGCTTACGACGACGCAAGTGCCCGTTCACGGTGTCCGGCCTTAGCGGCGAAGTCGTAAAAAATTTAGGTATGGTTACGTGTGAAATAAAGCCGTGTGATGCGGACGTTCCGACTTTCACGGCTGATATGGTGATAATTACCAGGGTATCTTCAGATATGCCTAATGTTTCTTTTCCGTGTGACGTTATCAGTAAATATCAATGTTATAATTTAGCTGATCCCCAATTCTACGAAAAATCTTCGGTAGATATTTTGTTGGGAAATGATATTGTTTCAGAATTAATTAAAAATAAACCGATCACTATTCAGTCTAATATTCCAAACCTTATTGAAACCGTTTTTGGTTTTGTCGTTAGTGGCAAATTGTACTACGAAAATAAATTAGAATCTCAGAATTTTCATTTAACAATTACCGAAAATAATTTAGATAAAACTTTGCGAGATTTTTGGGAAATCGAAGAGTTGCCGAGTAAACCGGTATCGAACCCGCTCGATCAGCTGGCGGAGAAGATTTTTGTTAATGAACATAAACGCGATTCGTGCGGTAGGTACATCGTGCCATTGTTATTTTCCGAGAAACCGGACTTGGGCGATTCGCGCGCGATCGCCGAGCGTAGATTATTAAATACCGAACGCAAACTCTCTCGTACTCCCGTATTACAGCAAGCTTATAATGATTTTATGTCTGAATATGAACAACTCGATCATATGGAGTTATACACCGGTAGTGAACCGAGTAAATATTTTATACCGCACCACAGTATATTGCGACCGAGCAGTACGTCAACTCCTTTGCGAGTAGTATTTGATGCGTCTGCGAAATCAAGTAATAATATTTCTCTCAATGATATTCAGCTTGCCGGTCCAAATTTATATAATGACATTGGTTCAATAATAATAAATTTTAGATTATTCGAATATTGTTTTGCAAGCGATATTTGTAAAATGTATCGAGCTATTTTAATTCGAGAAAGTGATCGTAAATATCAGCATATTTTATATAGATCATCAGTGGATGAGCCTATAAAGATTTTTGAATTAAAAACCGTCACTTATGGAGTCAGTAGTTCACCGTTTCTTGCCATACGTACTTTATTGCAGTTAGCCAGCGATGAAGGCGAACGTTTCCCTTCCGCTGCGCGCGTTATTCAAGAAGGAATCTACATGGATGACATTTTGTGGTCCTGTAAGTCATTTTCTGATGCTTGCACGTTGCAAGACGAATTAATAAATTTATTAGAATGCGGTGGTTTCGCGTTAAAAAAGTGGTCTAGTAATTGTCATCAACTATTAGATCGCATTCCTCTAGAAAATCGCGAACACGCTATCTCTTTTAATAAAGACCATAATGACATTTCAATAAAGTTACTTGGTCTACAGTGGGCTCCATTGGAAGATGCCTTTATGTTCACAGTAAATAAAAGTGACCCAGTAACTACAAAGCGCTCTGTCTTGAAAATATTAGCTTCCATTTATGACCCCGTGGGTTTTATATCTCCTTGCACTTTTGTAGCCAAAGGTATTCTACAAGAACTCTGGAAGATAGGATTAGCGTGGGATGAACAGCTACCTACTGATATTTGTAAAAAATGGTTAGAATTTATATCCCAGTTGTCACTTTTAGCCGATTTTAAAATTGAACGTCACGCCTTACTGCCTAATCAGACTGAGTGTGAGCTAGTGGGATTTTGTGACGCTTCCTCGAAAGGTTACGCTGCGTGCATTTACGTAATTTCGCGTAGTGATGGGGTAGTGAAATCCAGATTGCTCATTTCTAAAACCAAGGTAGCTCCCGTAAAACCGTTAACTACACCTAGATTGGAACTTATGGCTGCGGTTTTATTAAGCAAACTAATGCAATACGTTTACAGTATCTTATCTCGTGTTAACGTTACCAACGTTACGGCTTTAACAGATTCTTCCATAGTGTTGGCGTGGATACAGACAGAGCCATATAAACTTAAAACATTTGTGTGTAACCGTGTTACACAAATAATTGATTCTTTACCGCCTCATTTATGGCGTCATGTGAACAGTGAAAATAATATCGCCGACGTCTGCTCCCGTGGAGTGTTGCCTAGCGAACTGCTTGCCATGACTGCGCGGTGGTTAGAGGGCCCCGCGTGGCTGTGTGACAACAGACAAAACTGGCCTATTGATACATTTTATAATAAAGAAGGCGATTTTATTTCAGAATTGAAATCTAATTCTGCTTCGGTAAATTTAATTTCACAAAAACCGGACGTTACCGAGTCTAAATTCGAATTCTTAGAAAGAATATTAAATAAATTTTCTTCTTTTTCAAAATTACAAAGGACGATAGCTCGCATTATTAGATTATTTCGTAAAAAACATGATAAAGTCAACACTAGTACATCTGTTTTAACAACTCATGACTTAAATGAAGCTCATGATTGTTTATTAAAGCTAGTTCAGAGCAGTTATTTTGAAGGTGAAATTAAGGCCTTATCCAAAGGTTCCACCTATGTTCCGTCCTTAAGAAAATTATCTCCATTTCTAGACGAGCGTAACTTCCTCAGGGTGGGGGGTCGTATATCCCACTCTGAATTACCTTATAATGCAAAGCATCCAGTATTGTTACCGAAGCGCAGTAGGTTTACCTTACTTTTAATTGAGTATTTACATAAAATTCATTTACATACAGGTCCTCGGACCTTACAAAATATAATTAATCAAAATTATTGGATATTATCAGCTCGCAGTGTCATTCGATCTATTTTATCTAAATGTAAAGTCTGTTTTAAATGTAATCCGACACTTATTCAACCGAAAATGGCAGACTTACCGTCAAATCGGTTGGCACCTAATAAGATATTTGAGCACGTAGGAATCGACCTAGGAGGAGCTTTTCTAATCAAAGAAAGTTTGCGTCGAAACGCAAAAACTAGCAAAGCATATTTAGCACTTTTCGTGTGCTTTTCAACTAAAGCCGTTCATTTGGAAGTCTTATCTTCGCTATCGGCGGATTGTTTTCTAGCTACTTTGGATAGATTTGTCTCCCGACGCGGTCTGTGCGCATGTTTGTATTCTGATTGCGGAACAAATTTTGTTGCTGCTAGTCGACATTTAAACGAAGTTCAACAGTTTCTGATAAATGAACGTAATCAGAATGACATAACGGACGGTTGTGCTCAGCGTAAAATTAATTGGAAGTTTAATCCACCCAGCGCTCCGCACATGGGCGGGCTTTGGGAAGCCGGTATAAAATCCGCCAAGTATCACCTTGTGCGTGCTGTAGGCGATAAAGCTTTGACTTTTGAGGAGCTTGCTACAATTTTTTGCAAAATCGAAGCGATAATGAATTCGCGGCCTTTGTGTGCTTTGCCTGCGAGCGATAACCCAAACGAATTTAATGTTTTAACTGCAGGTCATTTTCTTGTAGGCAAGAGTCTGACTGCTGTACCAGAATACAATTTTAAGGACGTTCCTATCAGTCATTTGTCACGTTGGCAATATTTACAAAATTGCTCTCAATTATTTTGGAAAAGGTGGAGCAGTGACTACTTAAACTCTCTTCAACAGAGAGCAAAATGGTTCACTTCCCCACCCAACTTAAAAGTAGGAGACTTGGTACTTGTCAAGGATGATCAAGCTCATCCTTGCAATTGGCCACTTGCTAGAATTGAGAATGTGCATCCTGGTTTGGACGGTGTGGTTCGAAAGGTGACTCTACGTTCCAAAAATAATATCTTTCGAAGACCAGTTGTAAAACTAAGCCCCTTGCCTTACGTTAATTAACAATATTATTTAGTACATTTTCCAAATAACTTAGTTACTATTTATCTTCAATTATTAAACTTATTATTAAGTATGTATATTTTTACTGTAACTTAGTTATCATTATATTTATTATTTTCAAATCTTATTGGGAAAGCCTCATGATGCTTTCGGTGGGGGGTGTTAAGTATCTATCTTGATTGTTTTTGGTAATTATTGTAAATCACTGCCCGAGCCAGCTGCAGAAGACGGAACGCATCTAAAGGAGATGTGTGTTTGCGCCGACCACCGCAACGCGGCGCCACTGTACTAGACCTTCGAAAAACGCGCCGAAGAGGATGGCCGCCGCTCTGCCGTCCTGAATTATTTTAATTCATATTTCAATAAATACCACCGTGCACGTGTGTGAATCTTCCCAATATTATCCCCGGGGTGTTAAGTGAACTTTTTGTAACATCAGACCATTGATATTCGTTCTCCAAAGTGCTGTTGTGAAACCCGGCTACCGGCGATTAGAAGCAGTTGCAAGTTGGTAAGTGAATTTATCAATAGTTGCCTAAACATCAAGAAGAAGCTACCAAAGCTCCGGGGCGTTCTATTTTATAATTATCTAATATCTATATATCTCTTTACGGAAATACAGTCCAAAATTAATCTACAAAGTGGTAGCCCGTTTGCCGCCACAATCACTACAAAAATAATGGTTTGCACTTTAAAATAATAATAGATCTATAATTTAATATTATCACTACAAAAATAATGGTTGCACTTTAACTGTGTCGCAACCATTGGTCCCAACTCAGACTGACCACCATCTGACCACTGTTAAAATGAGATGGAAAGATGAAAACAACTTGTGGCCTAATGCATATTTATACGCCATCAGGTCGGTTCTGGCGTTCGTCGTCGCACCTAGACGTCTGTTTATCAGTGCTAAAGTTATAAAATTAATTTGTAAGGTGCAAACTATTAATTTTAAAGCTAATCAATTAAATTGTATAGTGCAAAGTATTAATTTTAAAGCTTAGCATATTTATAGTGGAAACCATTATTTTTATAGTTCATTCAATAAATGTTGAAGCTAAACATTTTAAAGTGTGTTACATTATTTTTAAAATGCATTTATATATTCCCCATTATTAATCATAATTTTGTGGCGGGCGGCATCTACCATATGCCGTACATACCACACCACGCGGTACAACTATTAGCTTCTTACATGTAGCATCCATACTATTCTCCTGCTACTCCTACAACTTCAAGCGAGCTTAGCGATAGCGAGCTAACATAGCCACATATTTTAATCGTCAATGTTCAAAAGCAAACGCAGGTTGCATATTTATATCGAGGTAGGTATGCAACCTCTTTACAAATTATTTATTCACTTTAGAATTTCGATAGTCAATTGTTTGGTGACGCTCAAAATATCGATAGTCATTTGTTTGATTCGCGTTCTATAGATAGACTACAATATTATCGAAATAAAAACAAAATATTTTTTTATTATTATTTAGGTAAGTTTATACATTATTTTACACAGTTTTCTCAAGTTGTTGAATGTTTTTTCGATCATTTATAGGATCATTAACTTGTGATGCACAACTGTTGAAAAATTCGACGAAAGCAATGCTCACTGAAAGTTATAATTTTGTTTGCAAAAATGACTACAATATTTTTGTTGACCGTTTTTGAATTAGGTATTAGGGCAAATATATTTCCTCAAATAATAAAGGGGGATGCCCAATTATGGCCCACTGTGAACAAAATGTGTTATTTGCAGTAATCTTATAAACATACACCTCGATGTGCCTGTGTCTTTTATTTTTCTAAAGTAATTGTTAACTGTTTTTAATACTAAAATATTTTTTTTATTCCCAGGGGCTTCTCAGTAGTGGCACCAGAGGTGGCAGTTCCCGGAAAGACTACTGCCATCCTTGTCACTCTCCATGGCAGAGCTGGAGACGAGACACTAGATCCACTGAACGTCACGGTCAGGTTGGAGACGCAAGATGCCGAAAATGATGTCAAGTTGCTGACCACGGCCAGTCAGATGATTACAGGTAAGAGTTTATACGATTTGTAGATTAATTTAGAAATTTGAAAATCCGTAAATACAATTAAAAAAAAATCAATATACAATGGTGCGGCCACTTTATTAACCCGTCTAGCAATATAGGTTAGTAATAGTGATATTGTATACAAATAGAGCCATTGCTTTATTGACATCGCTTACCAAATCGAGTTTGAGCCGTCAAGCAGTGTAAAATTGGTAAAAAGAAATAGTATGACCACAGCTTAACGACAATTTTTGACAACCCTTGCACATTCGGGACAACTACACGATCAGCGGCACGCGGCGGCTTCCGACTTATGAACTGTATGTATGGATTATTTTGAAAAAAGAAATATATGTAGCTTACTTCCGCAAACTTACTTACCGCAACTTACCGCAAGCTTACTTCCGTTTGCGGAAGTAAGCTACATGTATTTCTTTTTTCAAAATGGTTTGGGACTTCCGCCAAGTGACGCCTGATTCGATCAAATACTGTATGGATTGTTAAACTGTGGTATGATATCAATGATATTGAATACAAAATGATGCATAGTTTAACACGTCCATAAGGCAGTTTAGGTCGGTAAAGAAATTGATTAACATTATGAAATGGTACGACCGCTTTGTGACATTATTAGCTCAGGAATAAGTTTAATAAGTAAATCGTACCACAAACATTGTACGTTTTAGCGATTGTTTTATGACAGGATTTATATAAGCTGCAAATACTAATTCATGGTGCAAGTCGGGGTTAGGGTCTGTTTCACTTAATGATTATGTTTCTTTTAACTTAGTAGACAATTGTTTCATAGAATTTGTTATATTTTTTAAATTAAACCAGGAGTTATTGCTTAGCCGTAGACTATGGAACAGGGAAATAAATAAGTGTCAATGATAACGGATTTAAAATCATCCAAAAAAATTGAATGCCGGAAATATTGTTAGCTCGGAATTAAGTGTTGAATGGAATGCTATGTATTTATTTATCTGCTTTTACATCTTTGGCATGTGATTTTTCTGTGAAAGCACACTGTGCAAGATTCGACGAAGGTATCGATGTTGCGAAAACCTCATTTCGTTTCGCAGCTGTTCTACTAAAAAGTAAGGTTGTAGTTCCTACTACATATATAAAGTAGAAGTGTAAGTTTGTCGAGAAAATGTATTGCAGCTATTTCAACAAGTACTACTTTGCGAAATGCAACGGAAAAAGACCAATGTAGAATACTTGAGAAACGCTTTTTTTAAAACACAGGAATCGCAACAACACAGGAATAATCGTATCGTAAATATCATTGTTCGTAAAGGTATCATCATCATTTCAGCCATATTATATCCACTGCTAAGTATAGGTCTTTTCAAGGAGGTATCTCCACTACAAACCGTATACGATACACACATGCCCTATCGTATACGATAGGTAATGCGCTGCATCCAACGGCTTCAATCGTCGGTCCACCCTCCTATCATCAAAGAAAAAAACCTTAGAATGATGAACTATCATTTCTTAGATGTACGTACGTAATGAGATGTAGACGTACGTAGTACGTAGATATCAAATGCAAGTTCACTTAATCACAAAAAAAAACTCTAATAGGTATACAAAAGTTATGCAATAAATATACGCAACTTTTCGACCCTTTGTCTCCTACACATTATCCGAACCCGAAACTTTGTTTTCAAAATTGTTTCGTAGGGACTACTTGTAATTTCATAAAAATGATTAATAACTTTCCTAACTATACAGAACTTATTTAAAGGTTATGTGTTTCAGTTGTATACGAACTACATAAATAAGTGTTAGATATTATATAAACGAGACCCTTATAATCCTTAAGGCCACATATGCTTATAAGTTGGCTGATAAATTTTGATGGAATGATTATCAATTCAGGAAAGTTTAAACTGTTAGTGTAACATAAACTGATAAATTTTGTTTGGATATTATTATCCCTTATTTTATGTTATATTTTAATCAAACAGAAATCCTTATTGAGCCTCTTTGCAAAAAGGTAACGGCTTTTTACATTATATTAAATCAAAGTGTTATTCTAATACCTACTTTCAGCTAAGAGTAATTTTTTAGTGACAACACATATTATGTCTTATAGCTACTTATATGACGGGCTAGGGATAGTAAGTAAACTTTCACATGTTTTGTTAAGAACGTGAACCCAGTTTCAAAGATTTGTCTCAACTAAAATTTTGTTGGCATCGTAGGTAAATAAATCAAATAAATCAACCAGTGTCCATTTTTTTGCTCTGTATAGGCAGCGAGTATGTCTAGAATTACACGGCTATTTTTGAGCAATCACCAAATAATTTTAGTAGCAAATATCTAGAGGAGGACAGGATAAAAATGACCCTTAATGCTCAGAGAATGACACTCATATTCTCGTATGACTCGACAAAACCGCGGCGCTCAAATTAAAACTTGAGTGCGACCGGCCATTATAAACAACAATATTTACACACAAAAAAGAGAAATGGCATAAAAAAGTCAGATGATGTTTGATAGAAAGCTCTACTTTTCTAAACGTAAATTTTACAGTAGGTATATAACTTAAAACTCATGATTATTTTAAAATATCTACAAGAGGAGGTGGTATTCTACAATAGTACATTAAAAGTCTGTGTTTCACCTGCCATGTGTTAGAATTTTTTTTTATTTGATAAAGTTAACTTAAACTGGAAATTATTATTTTCGCGAAAAACCAATCTAGATGCCCAATAAAAAAGAAATTTAAAGCAGAGAATTTCTTAGTCTTAATGCAAAATTTTCACACCAAAATTCCAAAAATAATCTCTACGCATCTCTTATCAAGTTCTTGGTAAGTATGATGAAGCAATCGACACTTGATTCAGTGCGTTAACAGCTCAAAGCGAACGGCAATCTCTCAAAGATATCAGTGCTTAATGAATCACGATCGTATCCCAGATACCTAGTGTGGGTCCTGATGACGACAAATCCGACAGATACGGGAGATTACGGCCGAATTGGTTTGTGTTGAAATGCAAAGTTGGCTTTGACAATAACCGTTGGTGACGGACGCGCTGATCAAAATCTGAATGTGTGTTTTCCACTTCATTTTGGGCCCTAAGCGATTCGTCAGTTAATGTGAATTTGCCTAAATTTTAGCAGATTTTCCAATACCTCCTAGTATTCATTTAAATACCTAAAAGCGAGCTGTAAACTGTATAATTGATAACATTTCAAAATATTTAGGTACATGTTTTTATAGATATAATGAAAATTTATCGTTTTTTAAGCAACACTTATTTTTTCTTTTGCATTTATTTTCATACATTACTGAGATATTAATTAATAGAAAATAGTTTATTCTAAAAGGACGTAAGTACAAGATATAGGTAAAATATAAGCGATGCCTTTGCCTTGCCTCTTCAAACGTCAAAAAAAAAAAAACAATTTCCGTCAACGCCATCCAGTGAGGCAAATAGTTACTATTTTTATTTTTTAAATGTCACTTTGAAAAGCCTCATTATTTGTTCATTTTTATAGAAAGAAATAGTGGAAAGATATATTCTTCTTGTAGTTAATTATATTCATGGGTTTGCAACGGGCAATGTGTTTCACAAATGAATATAAGATTCTTGGTGTTTCATGTCTCTTTTAGTGCCGGATAATGTTTACCCTAAATCTAGGGTAAATTACCCTGGCTGGCACCATTGTTTTTTTTAAATAGAAAGCAAAGAGACTCATCTCAGACTTCTCATATCGACTAGATTTTAGATTTTTTAATTAACTTTTTTTGGTTTTTCATTATTTAAATTGTCAAAGTCAAAGTTTTAAAAATCATCGGAAAACATTGGGATTTGACATTGTGTAACATGTTGTGGACAGTGTGTTGTTTTTGTAAATATTTGAGGGTAGCATTAATGAATTAACTCTTAATTATTTTTTTCTTTGAAGTTCCCAGCGAAGTTCACAATCAGCAAAATCGGAATCACAGACATAATCAGCTGAATTCGGCGTTAAATTTCGATTACCGTCGAAAACGGAGGCTCCGTCACTTCAGGTGTTAATACTACAAAGTGATTGCTAATTCCATCTCAAAGAAATTCGATTTGCCGTACGATTCCTGGGTAACGAACCGTGGTGTCAGCTGCTTCATCAGACGACTCGCAAAAAAATGGATTTGCAGTATAAAAGAGGCTGACGAGACGCTTTGTGATTCCGACAGAAAAAAAGAGGAATGAATACCGATTGGTGTAAAAACTCATTCGTATAAAATTATTGTATGGTAACAGACAACCTTAGAGCATTCAATGGTTAAATGCTCTAAGCAGACAACGGTCGGCATTACTTAATTTTTGTTTCAGTTATTAGTCATATATATCACGCTGTGAACTCTACCACGCGTATTTACTATTTACCGAAAGAAAACCATATTTACGAGTACGTAACGTAAACAAGCTACTATTCACATTTTTCTTTCGTGCCTGAAAAGACACCTGTAAAACACCGTCGACGAGGAAGTGACTAGCTATAGACTACGGTCGTTTCTTCATTTATTTATATTAATCAAAGTTTCTCTTATGTTATGTAGATATAGGTTACATATTTCATATCAATAAATTTATTGAGCTGTACATACTCGCTTCTTGCTAATCTTTAGAGTTGGGATAGATGCCATAACTTTCTCAGTTCATGTATAATTGTATAATATTGTTAGCCAATTCAGTATACACGCTTTTACGGTCACTTTTTTAACAAAAAATATAAATAAGAAATGCATTCCGAAGAAAAGGGCAAAAGCAAATATCTTCAGCGCATAGCTGAGCTTTTCTCAATATTAATATTTATGTCTCAAGAAGATTTCTTTAAGCCAGTCTGGTCGGTATGATTAGAAAAAAAATCTCAAAGAATTCAAAGCGTCCACAGTAGAAAAGAGTTTAAATCCCTTGAGAAATTCATGTACCTACAGTCACGTCTATATATGTATGCAGTGTAGAACTTTATTATTCTACAAGATTTAACTTTTTGAATAGAAATCAATGAGAATTGACAATCACAACAGAGTGACAAAGTTTTAAACAGGTGATTAAAATCTGCTATTTACATGGCTCAATTTAAGTCACCCTGTGACGAGTGACTTAGTCACCTAGCAAGTCGCATATAAAATCGAATCGCAGGTAACACATCGGTGACGGCGGGCGTCACTATTGTCTATGTAGTCGATGGCGTAACCTAGGTAACAATACGTAATAACACTTAGTTCCAGATTTGGCCATCGGATCAGATCAGTTTGATCAGTCAACCTAGGCCAAACTGTCATTTACACAGTCGAATTCCGCCGTGCGGCTAAAATCATGCGGCTTTAGTCACCCGTGCAAATCCCACATTTTATGCACAGTACAGTGAGAATAGTGTATTAGAAACTCTCAATTTCGTAAGCACAATTTTATTATTATGTATTGCTTGTGTTGTGCCTTATAGCTATAATATCGGATAATTTTTCAAGCCATGTATCAGTAATTCCTTGCCACTTCCACTCAATCAAACCTGTATTGTTTGCTGATTGTTGCGCTTCCAATAAATATTCTAACCACTAGATGTCAAGATCGATATTAAAAACGTCTATAAAATTGCTTCATTGAAAACTCTTTTGTTGTCGCTGGAAAGTTAGTTTATAAGCCAAGATTTTCATAAAGTTTTTTCACTTTACAGGCTCTTGCTCTAAAATAATAATTATTTTTTTCACTCCATTAAACTGTACTTATTTTAAAACATAAATCAATGATTTATTTAGTATTTTGAATTTATTCATCTATGTATAGTATCTACTTAAGTTTGATCACATCGTCTTTGCCTATTTGATAACTAAAATTATTTCTTCATTTTTCCCTACACAAGAAAAGAAAGCACTTGTTCAGAATACATGCACTGAAGATTAATAGCGAAGCGTAGAGAAAAAGTCCGTCAATTTTTATTCATTCAATGCTTCGAATGAATGCTTCTGAATGCTGGCGTTGCTTGTTTGTGCGTCCGAACAAAGCCAATCTTCCCAGATTTCTATGCAAAGGACTTCCCCCAACAAAATATTATGTCGTATATTGCTGCTTTGTACTTATGGAAATTTTATGATGCTTGCCATTGAAGAAAAAATAACCACGCCACCATTCAAGTACCTACTTTAGTAGCTTTTGAATTCGTTCTCCTAACACCACAGAAAATAGAAAGAAAATGTTAAGCTGTGAACGTTTTGAATACACCAGTCCCGTTAAAACTTATTTGGTCGAAAGTAGCAAAAATTCGATGCAGGAGCCTCCAATTTTCCAGGGCACAGACATATTTGCTTCTTAGTCGTTTTGAAGAGAAACTTGGCAAGCGTACTACTAAAGAATATTTTTCCAGCAAAACGGGGCGTCACTCCAATGTCAATACTACTAAAAGTGCTTCACTCTCAAAATTTCATATCTCATCGCGATAACTGAAAAATTGGAAAGAAAACTTTCTCTGGAAGAAAATATATGGACACGAATGTGACATCTCGTAATGGAACAACGCTGTGAAAAATGTACCTTCGCTGTGGATATATCTATTCTTTGTTTTGTGTTGTGGACAGCTTTGGTCATGAAACTTTATGGATAATAGAATATTGCCATATAATATGAAGGATAACTTTATATCTCTTAAGCTCAATCAAGTTGAACTAAAAAAAGCTAAAACACACATACCATAGTTATTAATACAACTTTTAGCTCGGCTCTAAAAGATCTCATTCAAATAACAAACAATTATAAGATTCCGATTCAAGCTGAGCTGAACCGTTAAAATCTTTTAAAAAAGTCGCAATTTTTACTGAATTCAATACGGACAGAGCTCTCGTTATCGAGTTGATTTTTTTCTGGTAAAAAAAAGTAAAAATCAGATCCCCTGGTTTTTCCGACGAGAGGTTTGTTCTGGCTGAGTATTCTTTGCTAGCGGTCAAGTGCGGTATTCTGACTTTAATTTATCATGTTTTTTACGAAGAGAGTTTAGTTACATTGTGGATGCACTTTTTGTGAAAAAATAAATTGTTTCACGAACTGGTTACAGTTTTACTTGAAAAACCAAACTATATTATTTTGAATTAGGTAGTTCTTGATTGTACCCCAATCAAATTGTTTACAACTGAATTTGATAAGTATTTCAAATACCCAATTTCACTAATTATTCATCCTAAGCGTGTCCTATAATTTTATCTCTGCTCCTTATTTAAAAAAAAACATTATTTTATAAATTATTTTCTAATAAATAAATTATTTTCTAATAAATAAACATTATTGAGAAGACAATAGTATTGAACTACTTTACTAATTCTAGACTATAGCTTTTAATCAATGGGTGATGAATCGTACAAATTAATCTTGTAGGAGCTAATCAGACCAAGAAACAGGACCGGTGCAATCCTGCATGCCTTAATTACTTCGATTGGGTTCATAGGAGTTTATAGCTTGGGTCCGATTGGCATTTAGTCTAAACTAGTTCTTTACTTATTGTTGCTGGGACTTATTTTCCCCTTTAGAATAACGATAGGTTTAGATTTTGTCGGTACAAAATAACTCTACATTAGAATATTTATGAAAATCATTTTTTTGGACCCCGTGGCTGTTTTTATCGTCATCCAAATGAATATTGCATTGTGATATTAGTGCATTTAAACAAAAAGATATTAAAACGTGAAGGTAGGAAATGAATCATTAAACTAAATTAAATAATAATAATAAATATCTTTATTGTCACCATAACCCATTAATATAATTATTAATGGGTTATGGTGACAATAAAGATATTTATTATTATTATTTAATTTAGTTTAATGATTCATCAGTTACATTAATAAGAACTTAAGTACAATTTGCTTGAATATATGAACAATATATTAGAATAGTTAATTATAACGCGCATGTACCTGTAAAAGTATTATAATTTACTAAAACACAACTTAAGTAAGTACCTATGTCTACAACTTACCTACTTGTGTCAAACAAAATTTTAATCTAAATAAAATATTTTCACGGGCACTACCGCGTATTTAAAATATCATCCCCTCCTTCTCGGCACCTAAAAAAAAGGTTTAAAACTAAAGTAGTTAACCCATAGTTTAACTAACCACTATAGTAGCATCCAGTGACTTTTGAGCCGCCAAACAATGATGGCGTCGCGGCAAGAAATTGAATTTACTGGTTAAAGTTTTAATTGAATTCACCTTCGAGAGCGTCCATAGATACTTTTCTAATTAATCAACGTAGATTACTATGGGTTTGCAATTTATAGAAGGAGATAATTAAGCAGCAAAATACTTACAATCCCAATCATAAACTCTGTGAAATTAAAGTATTTTAATTTTTTTATATTGGTTCTAATTTTTATTCGTGTAACATTAATAACTTACAAACTTACTTTTTCTTTTATTCCTACACTTTGAACAACTACAACTACGCCAAAGCCTAGATATTTTTTTCACAAAAAAGCAACTTTGCTGGTAGTCTCAAAAGACTATGATCTTTAAAAAAAATTTAATACGAAAATAAGCTTATAGGGTGAAAATAAATACGGTAGTTGAAAGTATTTAAGCCTAAATATTGACGATGGCAAATTTTACTAAAATAATTCATTTTTTATAAATAAACAAAACTGCATTCAACGATTTTTGATTAATCGCTTGTCACAGTCGAGAATCGTACTTAAAAATTACCAACTTAAAAAAATAAATTTAAGCAATGAACAAGTCAAAACTCGGCACAGGGATTTTCACTCCTCCACGATAATCGCCAGCTAGGAATTAAAATTCATATTCAAATTTTGATATGCGAATAAACACTCCAATAAATTTCTAGCCAAAGTGCCTTTCATTTATAAATTCTCGGTAAGCTATGAGTATTTTCTATGGGGGCCATTGTTCTCTCAAGATGACCTACATAATTAATTTGGATGAAGGCCCTTAAACTGAAATAAATTAAACAGCAAAGCTTGAAGCGAATTTGATTTGACGTAATAAAACCTTAATCGTAACTTATCCCCGCTTTTCGGAGAAAATTTAATATTTACGGAACGTTACTTGATTGTAATCAGTCAGTATTTTTGGCATATTTACATTTTATTAAATTAAAGAAACAATCCTTACTAATATTTTAAATGCGAAAGTCCGTTTGTCTGTTTGTTACGCCTAAATACTGAACCGATCATCATGAAATTTTGCATACACGTTGTCAAAGGTACAGAGAAGGACATGGGGTACATTTCATCCCGAAAAAAGTATCGTTCCCGAGGGATAGCAAAACACCTTTTCACGCAGACGAAGTCGCGGGCGGCCGCTAGTTATAATATAATTTTCAAGATCAATATGGAAGTTTATTGAAAATTTGTAATTTGTGACTGGAAATTAAATAATGATAATTAAAAATTGATTTAAGACGAAACAAATACAGATACTTAAGATAATTAATTTTCTTTTTGCAGGTAGCGTAATATTTTTATATTTTTGTTACTCAAAATATGTTCAGAGGTTACAGACAAACTCTGTCCGACATTTTTTTACTTAAGCAATACCGATTCCGCTTAGTCACAATACAGTTATTTTTGCCTGATGACGAGAGCTAATTATTCTGGTACATTAAGTAAAGCGCGAGCTATTTATACTGCGCAAGCAAATAATCCGGTAGCTAATGAACCTTCGAACCCACGAATGTGTTAAGCTAAGAATAACAACAGACTACGGATTAGCACTAATTTCGATCAATATTTTAAGCAATATTTTATTTATCTCACTACATATGACATAATGTGTAGGTAAATATTATGTCATATGTAGTGAGATAAATAAATTATACCTATACTATGAAAAACAAAGAAATGAAATTTCAGTAAATATACTGAAATTTAATTTCTTCTTAATTTTTTTTGTTGTGCTTCTTGTATTGAAGTTGTTATGTTTGTGCCTGTTTCATTTATATTTTGAACAAAAATTATTTTTCGATCTCTTCGTACAAATATACTTATTTGCCATTTATGAAACACTGCTTATAACGACGGTGAAAAATATGGTTTTTAGGGTTCCGTACCCAAAGGGAAAAAACGGGACCCTATTATTAAGACTCCGCTCTCCGTCTGTCTGTCACCAGGCTGTATCTCATGAACCATAATAGCTAGACAATTGAAATTATCACAAATGATGTATTTCTGTCGCCGCTATAAAAACAAATACTAAAAACAGAATAAAATAAATATTTGAGTGGGGCATATAATCATCCCATACAACAAACGTGTTATTTTTGCCGTTTTTTGGTAGGTACGGAACCCTTCGTGCGCGAGTCCGACTCGCACTTGGCCGGTTTTTAAACGACTTTTTCAGGTATCTAGTCAAAGTTTGCGTAGTTTTGATGTGAGCTATTACTGCGCAATAAGCTCTGTGCTTGCAGCTAAATTAGGATAACTTCAAGCAACGGATTAGTTCAATATTTTCATTAAAACTTCATTATTGAATTGATAGTCTCAATTTTAACTTTAAATAAAAACTGAATCTTTGCTAAAACAATTAGGGAATATACATCAATTTTTTTTTTATCAAAATCAAAAGTATAATTCCTGAGAAAATCAACTGTAACATTAAAACTTTTTTCTTGCGTTTTTTCTCGTTGAAGTTAGCACGCAGCAGCAACCGCCGAAAACGCTCCATACAAAATGTCACATATTATCACGTTTCAGGCACGCGTTTACTATGGAGTTAGCCAAGAATTTTCGATTAAATTTTGCGTTTAAGTACATATGTGTCATACAAAAAATGATTTCTTATTCGATATTCTATCTGACTGTTAAGTTCATTATATTCGAAGTGAAAAAAAAAATCGTTATTTTTCCCTGATTTCATCGTGTGATAAAACTAAAATTATACATATTTTTTTTATTTTCCTGTTCCATCATGTTTTTATACGTGTTCAAAGCGATCAAGCTCAAATTTATCAAAATCGGTGACTTATGCATATTCCCTATTATGCTTATAACCATTAAAAGCCTACCTCTCACAATTTAAGCACGGGTGTTTTTTTTTATTTAGCAGCTAAAGCTGTGACTGCGTTGCGTTCTTTAGTTTTGCCAGAAATTAATTAAACTGTATCTACTCTTAAAAGGAACAATAACTGAAATGGGTAAAAAATACTCAATTTGTTTTAAATGAAAAATAAAACTTAATTAAAACAATTTTTATTTTAAATCATTAGATACTTATGTTATTGCATCAACACTCAAAACTTTTAAATTATAAAATTATATTGTTCGATGCATTTCTTTGAACTGACACCGAATACCACCGTGGACCTCACGCTTGGTGCATGCCCCGAACGCAACGGCAATTCATTGTGGACTAAGAATTTTATGTTAACATATGAAAATTTTAAGGACAAGCAGCAAACTTAAGTTAATGGCAGAGTTATTGCCCTCGTTGATTTAATTACTTTCCTAATTCGAAATGCGAACAAACGAATGACTGATTATGACGACAATCCTAGCGGCAGTAATTGCGAATGCTATGCGATTTTGATCTCTAAGTGCGTATCTTTAGGTAGATTTGGTGCTTTCCGGGTGCAAAATTGGGTTATTTTAGAGTAGGTTTGTCGCATACGGAGCGAGATTGGAGCACAAGCGAGATATCCGAGGTAATCAAATTACGCTCACCGGTGCCTGGGATTAAGCGGGCTTCTTTTGTTTCGACGCTTTTCACAGATAAAGTTAGGGATTATTTCGTCGAACAAGCTTTGGTAGAGGGACTTTTTGAATATTTTTTACTGAGAAGTTTATGAAGTAGGTATCGATTTTTTATTCTCCGCGATGGCATATAGCTATCTTCAGCTTACCATACCCATTATATGTTTTTAAGAAATTGGTCACGTACAACGCAGTACTTTGGAAAGCTATTTAGAAGGATATAGTATTAATCCTTATCAAATTAAATACGTTTGTCACCTTGAGCATTTTATGCACATTATTTTAACCTTTTACACCATTCTAATCAAATGAATAGGTATCTTAGAAGTTGTCGCAAAAAATTAACGCGCGCCAAAATAAATCAAACGCGTTTCTTACACCGATGACGGGACGGGAGGGAAAAAGACTTTTGGAGCGAATGGAGGTGATGACTATAATAATGTATTTGTTTTCTTTTTGGGTGTTATTGGAAAATCGCATTGGCAAAAAAGAAGGAACCGAAGCGAAGCGAGGGTGGGTCGCTAGTTTATCATAATTTAGGGATATCGTAGAAAACAAGTACATCTAAGCACTAAACGCATATTAGCGTACCATCCTTTATGTTGTTGATATTCCAACCATCCGCACAAAGCATTTTGCTAACACTTTTATAGTGCGAACAGCTAAGGAGTGGAACAGCCTGCCTGCCGATGTGTTTCCTGATAGTTACAACTTGGGCCTTTTTAAGGCTAGAGTGAATAGGCTTTATCTAAGTGAGCATGCTCCATCGTAGTCTGCATCATCACTTAACACCAGGTGTGATTGTGGACAAATGCTCACTTATTGTCAATAAAAAAAGTAACAAACTAAATTATTTAAAAATGTCGCAGATCGGTAAGCAAACTAAACGAATTCTTCTTTCTTTGTAAGGTATTCGAACAAAATAAAGCTTTCCCTAGAAGCCATGAAGCTTCTTGCCTTGATGGTACAAGTACAAGCTCCAGTGGTTTGAAAGGTGTGGTTGTGATTACAGCGTTAAGCGGATTAGGGCCTTAATTCTGCTTTAGATACTTACATAATTATTTTAACAAATTTAAATTCGACTGCAATAAGTACGTACCTAACAGATCAGGAAAAGGGAATGATGTTTTATCGTTAATAAAAAAATTTATGATCAACCACGCTCAGAATAATTAATCAAATACTTTTCAAATAGATATATATTTTATAAATTGATTGCTATAGTTTTAAAATATACCTTTCTAGGTTAATTAGGTTCAGCAACGATTTTTGTTTTAGTGGCTTATCAGAAAACTTATGCCACCACATGATTAACTGTGAAGAAATATTAATGAAATCTCTTAAACCTTAGAAGTTACATACGAGCTAGAACGCTGTTATTTTGGGGGTCCTAATGACGTCATCCGCCACGTACGCGAACCTTACGTCGTACGTGATAAAGCACATGCATTTAGCTTGGCATTTCCTTTAAACCCCTACAACTCAACCATTTCTAAACGGATTTAAAAAATCCATCACTAGGGTTCATAGCTCTGAATAAGTTTTTACATTATATCAATAAAACTTTAGGATTCAAACCTGTCGCTGATACTCATTGTAGCTCTAAGGAGGGTTCACTAAGGTGAAGATTGTACATTTTTACGGATCCGTAGTAAGTCAACAAGTAACTTTTACAGTTTCCTTTTGTCCGTCTGTCTGTCTGTCTGTCCATCCGCGGCTGAGCTCAAATAAAATAAATACAGTTTAAAGTTTTGATCTCAAAACAAGTTTCGAGCAAATTCTTTATTTGAAGTACGAATTTAAATTATTCCTAGCCACTTAAATATTTCTCAACCTTACCTTTATTTTCATAAAATTATTCCTATCTTGAAACACGTGTAACTTTCTTAAGCTAATAAATTATTCAGTTCAGTTAAAGAATCCTTGATACATGTACAATGTTCGAAGAATTTACTTTGACATTCTGCAGTCCTCTGGAACACAGGCGTAAGACTAATGCCCTTGTGTCCTATTTGACATCTGATTTGTACAGACTTTTAGGTGTTGCAGGTGTTCAGAGATATCGAGTTATTTATGGACTGCTTTTTGAAGTGAAGATAATGGAGAAAATCAAAGAAAAACCTTTCGATGTCCACATATATTCCATTCATTATAATCTATCTGATCATTGGATATTTGAATTTGCATAAATTATTATACTAAAAGTAATATAGTACTTATTTTAATTTAAAATATTAGACTTTTTTAACTATCTACATTTTTGAATAAGATATTAATAATAGTTTGTTTTTCATTAATGTTTTCTGCTTCTCAGTCAAAAATACTATGTGGCTTTTAAAAAGCCTTGTAACTTGCGTACACTTATTAAATACTTTAAGTTCAAAACAAGCGCAATTGGCACTGGTACACTGTAGCGTCGTAGCCACGTAGCACCGTAGAAAACGCGACTACGGCGCGGCGTACTACGGCGTAGCAACCCCGAATATCATTTCTGAATTTCGCGGAGGCGCGGTTAGTACTCCATTTAGAAAGTGCTTGAGACCGGCTTATTACAAAACTTTTGCAATTTATTCTTACGGCAGCAGAATTAATAAGAAGTTAATTTAAATAATTTAAGAATAATCGTAAACATTCATGCTAATCTCAAAGTGTTAGAAGCTACGATGTAAAGTTGAATGAGTTTAGTCAAGGTTTAATTACATTGACGGAGGTTATAATTTAATAGAAGTTGAGGTTTTCAGGTGGTCTTAAGCTTATTTCTATTTAAAAAGATAAAATCCCAGTCCAAGCAAGTTAAACTTAATTAAAATCCAATCAAACCTCACCTCAGTATTATTTATTATTAAAATGAAATTAATTACCTATCCAGTTTATATTAGGTACCTTTCTTTTTTATCATGTTGATAATTCCAATTCTGTTGGTTAAGTGTGTATTTTAATTAAATAAAACTGTTAAGGTGCATTATAAAGAACATGCATTACTCGAAGTTTTAAATATTTCAGCTGTAATTATAATGAGGCTACCATGAGAACATGTCTAGCACCTTAAATACGTAGTTTCTAGATTCAAAAGTAGGTACTCGGCGAATGGGATTTCTTTAACGTCTTTCCCATTTGGAGGAGCTCCAAGAGCTTTTATTGTCGATATCGAAGGCTCTACTATTCCCACTAACGTTTAAGTGAAGCACTGAATTTAGTTTATAATGGTGTTTTCGTCTTTAATGTATATGTAAGTTGTGATAAATTATTTTAAACCAAGCCGTTCTTTACTGCAATACTTTGTCTTTTTATGTTCATTTTGTGGAAGATTACATTTCCTTACTCTTTTTATTACGGTAATGTCTGTATAGTTTTGGTATTTATAACCTTTTTCATAAGACAAATATAATTGATGCAAATCTTCTGAAATGTATAACCTTATATAGTGAATACTAATCTTGATAAAACTAGTGGCTCTGTGAGCGTTTATTTTTAAACATTTTTCAAAATGGCTGAAATACGACTTCCCCATATCTCCGCCATTTTAAAAATATTCGAAATACTGGATCGATAATAATAAAATCATATAAATATCGAACCTGCTCACAGAAATTCACGAGAATGACTGAGAAATATGACCTCAGACCATTGACCTCTATGAAAAAAAAAATTTCAGGTCAGTGCCTGAGACCGTACTCTGAGCTCCTATAGCAACCTCAAAGTGATTTTGTACTAGAAACAGAGCTATACATTGCGAATAGCGCCATCTCAATCACAACATCGCTTCGATATTACTTTTACTTTTGTCAGTCTTTGTAGGGGACATACGAAAGCATTTATGCCCAAGCTGAAAAAATCAGTCAAAAAACTCTCTTACTGAATTTACCTACTTCTCCTTTGTTCCAGGATACGGGATTATTCCCCTCAAAATCCCATCATCACCAGCTACCCACTGCACCCTCCACACAACCGTGGGTTGTATCGGCAACGACGAGTGCACCGCCAAGAGCCACAGCGTCATCCGACTCCTGGGACCAGTGAGAGATGTGATAGTGAGGCCAGCTCGACATCACTACAGGCCGGGAGAAACAAGTAAGTTAATATTTTATTTTAGCGTTATGAAAACACCGAATATGTCATTTCATGCTTTTTTTCGGTTATGACTCTAACGATACACGAGCTTGAGTAAAGGTTAAATTTGTAGGTAAATCGTTCTGCGTAAACTGCCCTTTAGTAAAGCAGAGGGCTCATCAATTGAGGCGCGAAAGGCGAATGTGCAAAAATTCCCGAGCTCCGGACATATCCCATATTTTTTATTATACACATAAAATGTACTAAAACTTGAGATAGATTACATTTGCGCTGGAGCTCGGGTAATTGTCTATAAAATCTACGCGTTTTAAAGACTAAAGTACATACGACATACTGGGTAGCAACTGCATGCAGTTTGCAGTCAGTGAGGGCTGTCCGCGTAGATAATTCACAATGAATAAATAAAAGAATAAAAATGGCTCATGCGTAGTGACAGTCTATCACAATACTCCTAAGAGTTCATTATTTACATTATGAGTCGACTTTGCAACTTGAGCAATAGTAGTTTGTTGTCATCTGCTTGTTTCCTCTCATTTAAAAACACTCTACATAGTTTAAAAGCTGTTGTCGCTCCCAAAACGTCAATACCGCAAGTTCGGACAACCTTGCAGGAACTTAGCGGGCAACTTTCTCCTTATTGTCCAACTTAGACCGGGGTGTTATTTGCAGTAATTAATTACAAAACAGACCCATACATTTCGCTAACAACTGGTTAAGCCACTGGCGAGGCATTTGTTCCCCTTCAAATGTTCTACAATGGTTTGAAACTTGTTCTTATAGAAATACTTGCTTTATAAGTGAGCTTAACTTGACAATGTTGATTAAGTGAGACTGAATTGAGAGGACTAAATGTTCAAGTCTCTTAAACATTGTTTGACTAAGAACTTTCACAGAAGCTATGTAAAGTCAAATCGTGAGGTATATATTCTACTCCACTATTATATCTCCCAGATATCATAATATTGTTTCATTATAAAAAAATCTTGTTTGTTGCAGTAACCTTCTGGATCCTGGCTCTTGATCACGACTTGAGGCTAGTTCGTGAGGAGTTGGCGTATGTTGCCCTCAGCGATCCTGCTGGCACCAAAGTTGCTATCTGGGATCAACTGTCATTGGATGAAGGTAATCCGATGTATTATTTTCATGGTTGTCTTTTGTTCTTACCCAAAAAACACAGAGGTGACGCGCAGGGACCAAAAATAAAAATAAATATTAATTAATTAATTAATTGATACAAGTAACAAAGACTCAGAAGGTTAGTATTAACTTAAAAACTAGGTTAGTAACAATGAGGACATAAGAAAAAAAAATCAGAATTTCTAGTTTTTATTTCCACTGCTATTGCGTTGAACTAAGTTGAGAAAATATAAAATTCAAGATTATATTAAATATTCTGAAATATATGTGTTGAAACTTTACTATCCTTTGTTTAAATGGTTCGATCAATCTTCTATTATTTTAAATCGGTTTAAAATATGTTTAAAATATATTAAAAATAGGAATTTACTTACACAGACCATATAACAAGTACTGTGGGTACTTATCATGGACATTATTCCAACTGTAAAGTTGGAATAATGTCTGCAACCTCCAACAATCCTATAAAAAACCTTTTATAGGAAACTATTAAAGTCAAAACCAATCAGAAAGCAGATTCTTGCACAAGACAGCTTATCACAAAGGCATTGTATCCTCCATACGGTACGGGACTTCTCAACTAAGCTTACGGGAATCCCCACGTGAGCACGAACACCTCCGCCATATGACCTTAAAAGCGTTTTCTTGTACCAACAGGCAAGTGCCCTGAGATTGACAGATTCAATTTCCTATACGAAACTATTTGATCCGAACAAATTATTTGCGTTATCTTTTAAAGGAGGTTATTATTAATTTAAAGAAAAAAAAATTAAGTGTATTTTAAACAATCTGCTACAGTGTCGTTTATTGGTATTCTTGAAATAATCGTAAAAGATTGTCATTTTAATGGCCAAAGATATTATATTTCTTGGCAATGTTATTTTATTTCTACCAATTAGGTATATGAGAGTTGTTGAAGATGTTTTTATTCAATTTTACTCAAGTGTTTTCATTTCTAATTCAAATAAAAAAAATCTAACATTCAAGCACGTTCATAGTGGTTCTTATTAGAACTCAAACTTAATTTAAGTATTCGTTAATTAACAAAAGCGTCTAGAAAATTTTCTGGCGAACCTCGTTGAAAGTTTCTTGTGTAAAATAGTTTAGTTGCAAGTTAAGTGGTTGGAATAACTTATGAGCCGTGATTTTTAAAAGCTGAGTGTTATATAATTAGTACTATTTAATTTATTGATAAAAAAGTAATTAATTATGTAACGAATATTCAACTGTCAAAAATAATAACCTCATTTTTTTATTGGTGGTTTTAACACTGTGACGTCAAAGCTACTTAACAGCCAATTAGAGTCAAAGTTAAAATGTATGAAAATTGTATAATACGGCAAATTCTATGTGGCTGACAGTTAGTTTGGGCTAAAGCTAGCCATCAGATCAATTAGACTGAAAACTAGGTAGTCTACACAGTGAAAACTAAGCTTTAGTTTTGACAAAATTCTATCCAGAAGTTACAGTTAAAACCAGTTTAAATTTTCATTGCATCACTTGTGTGTACCGATTTATTTATTTCAGCTGCAAACCGCAATATATTGCATCGCTGCGTCCCGATTTAAAGTGTATTAGATTCAGAGCAAATACTGGGAGGAATTATTGAACTAAGCCTTGGGTTTTGTCACATGGTATATTAGAGTCTCTTTGATATAAGTGTATGATCAAATACTACCAGATACCAAATGCAACGAAATAATCAAACGATTCTTAAGTTAAGGTCATCTTATTTCCAAATAAGTGTAAGTAGTCTGATTTGTCAGAACTGTATGAAACTGACAACTTCCTGAAAGTTAAGGAGACTTCAACCAAAGATTTTAGCTAAGAAACATTTGAGTTTAAAAGTCTTGGGATAGTTCCATCAAGTTAGGTACAATTATTTGCAAAATTTTATGAAAATCCATAATCCAAAAATTGTGAAACATGTACAAAAGTTATTATATTTAAGAGTTTTTCTTTTTAAACAAAAGCAGTGAGTATTCCAAAATCCTCCATAAAAGTTAAGAAAAAAAATATTATTTCAGCAATAATTGAACATAACAGAATCGTTACACACATGCTGAACATTAAAGTTATTCACTACCTACAGCTCTATCAATTTTCTTTCCCATTTCGACTACTTCAGCAGGATTTCTTTGAAGATAAAGAGATGTTTCGTATAAATCCGTGCCAATATATGCCTGAGAATTTGGCGCAGTGCCTACCGTCGTGTAGCTATAAAAGATAGAGTTTGTTATAATTCTCCTTGCTTTGAGTGCGAAAATTCATGTAATAAAACGTTTTTTTGTCATTTTCAATATTCTATTTTTTTAAATCATCTAGTCTGAAACCATACGATGCCATTTTGTATGGATTTCTTGCTATTTTGCTTTTCTTTTCAAAACCGTAACAGGTTATTGTAAACTGTAGTACTTGCAGCAAATGGCGTATTTGATGAAATTGATAGAGGTGGATTAGCCAGTAAACTTTCCTTTTTTTCTCCGATCCAAGAAATTATCAAGCCTACTTAGGGGAAATTTATACTATAATTATAGTGAAAAATGAAATCAATTCTGACCATCTTTCACTCTTAAAAAAAATACTCTTGATGTACAGTAGTAATATTTTTTGAGGAAAGACATCTCGATTCAAAATGTATACCTATCAAATAAACGAACCTTTACATATATTATTTGGTAAAAGGGTTAAATTGATTTGGATCGATTTCGATACTCACAAATATTTATTTTTGTTATCATCATTTGTTTTGATTTATCATACGTAAACAATCAAAAGGAAAATATTATTTTTTCATTACTTTTTTCATTCTAATGCATTATATATTTTACATAAATGAATATACTTTGATTAATTGAAAACTAATTTAGCTACAACAATGAACTCATATTACTCATACATCACAGGCAAACAATGCTCGTTTCAAATTACGTGTTCGAGCATAAATATCTTCATTGGCTTATACAATAATATCGTTTATTGTGTGAATTTATTGTCTTCTGAATTGATAAGATGTATGTTTTTGCATAAAATTTTAAGGCATAATATGTCATAGCATAATATGATTTCGCCGAATGATGATTACGCATAATATTACTTAGTCATAACAGCTTATGCATAATTTTTTTAAGCATAACCACTTTAAGCATAATCATGTTTAAGCATAATATTCTTTAGCATAAATTTAAACACGCATAATGTTATTAACGCATAATTTTAATACGAAACTAAACGACGACCAACAACATGAATTATTTTCAAAACATATGCAGAATCACAATCATGAACCTTAGAGAAAAGATAAACTTTGTGTTTACATTTTATGAAATAATTATAGTGTGTATCATTTTATGAAATAATTAACGTGTGTAATTAATCTGTACTTGTGTATTTTTTATTAATTATATTATTTAATTTAATTCATCATCATATCAGCCACACGACACCCATTTATTTTATGATTATTCTAAATTGACATAAGCATTACTATTATTATTATTTAAACTTTTCACAGCCTAAAGCTGGTTTTACCTGCAATTATTATTATTGATTATTGAATGTTAAATGAATATGGAACTCTTTGTATTCTGAAATAAAGTATTATTATTATTACAATCATGTTGGCGGCACCCTAACCTATTATTACACTGTATTACCCAAGTAAGATTGGTTATATACATACATAAGTTAATATCGATTAAAAATTTCATTAATCTTATATATATGTATAATTATGTCTTTTGCATGAAAATAAATAAGGTACCTACGTAAAAATATGTATTCTTATTGTTTTTTATTTTTAATAATTTTATATAATTCTAAATAATATTAGGCGAATAGATAATATGCCTAATAACATTATGCGAAAACAAATTAGTCTAAATGATAATTATGCTAAAATAAATAGTATGCCAATAATCTATTATGCTAAAGTATTATTATGACAAAAAAATATATGCCAAATCCGTTATGCCAAATCAAATTAGGTATAAAACCATTATGCGAAAACAAGGGATCCCGTTTATAGGAGCATTGAGAAATGATGAGGGTTGTGCCTATTCAACTATTGTCGATGAAATTCATGATGTCAGATTGAATATAACAGCTTTTATTGGGCATGACACACGTGATTGTTGTTCTGTACTTTGAATGTTAAACTATTTGTGTTAATAAACTTAGTAATAATTGTGTTGCATAAATTCTTATCAAGAAAATCTTAAATTTTGATTGTTTTTTAGAATAATCTTTGCCTATATTTTGTAATACGATATCGGTATGATATGATAGTGCGATACAGTCTATGTATATACATTTGCCTTACTTTACATAGATTTAATTTTAATTAAAAAGTTTCCTTTGTTTATGAACGTAGTTTTCATACTAGTCGCTAATCTATGTCTAGAAACCACCCTATTGGATTATTATTGATAGTTTTAATAAATATTTACTCACAAAACCCCATTTAAACTTTACTATATGAAGATAACAAAATATCAAAGTCTTTGAAAGCACATCGAATGCAAAGATCATTTAACTAATCACCTACTATACTTTCCGAAGCCGCAACCGAACAGTTAAATGGAAATATCAATGAACTATTCTCATTTTCTGCTGCATCAAAGTTACATAATAGTTAACACTCGATGTCCACTTCATGCTGACCTCCAAACGATCTGTATTTTCCTAGTGCGATAAAGCTCAAGAAGTAATATAAAGGTACAGAGGGGTCTACTTCAACTGGTCGTCGAAACAATCTTGCTCTAATTGAGAAGTTACTGTTATTGGTGCTTCTGAGTGGAAGGAAGTTAGAGAAATATTATGGGCGGAATAAGTCTCTCGTATTTGTAACGAGGGGTGGAAAGTTTTCTATTTTCATTGTTCTTGGAGTGTAAAATGATACTCAAGTTTTTCTAGGACTGGGTGATTCGATTGTCGTTTTTACTTTGCGTGACTTTTTAGCCACGAAAAGTAAAAGCAACAATATTTCTTTCTCTTAAATGTCGTCTATTTAGACGTAAAAATACTACTTTTAAGAGAGAAGTGATACAAAAAAAGGGAAAAACATTTATCTAACGTTAGTGTAGGTGTTAACAAATTATTTTATTTTTAAATTTCCTTTGCATACTTATTTCATGTTTAATAATGATTGGATACTTATTTATTTACTTACACTAAACGCCAACTATGCCAATAACAAATTTATAGTTTCATCACAAAATATTCTATATACCTACCTTACATCTGCAGCCTTAATAATAAATATAGCGGTATTCACTCACAATGCCTACTGTTAAATGAATTAATTAAGGGCGATTTCGTATACAAAATTGTGTTTAAGTGGAGTACCACTAACAAGTATGTTTAAGTTATTTAATTTACGGTAGAAGTCGCCCTTAAGTACTTAGCAGGAAAAAGAATTAAAAAATCAAACGTCAATATAAAAAAACGCTCCGTTTTCTCTAACCTTCTTCGTACTGCATACGTAAAGAAGTCTTATTCGTTCCCACAATAAGGAACTACGGAACGTGCCTGCCATGAAAGCTTTTCCATGTCATCTCGAATGCCAACCCCTGTCAAATTTTGATAGATTGGATTTCCCCTATGTACGTGATTGACTCATATAACTGACATATATTATTGGGTGTCATTGATGCTTTCAATTTTAAGTAATATTCCGAGCATATTGGCCAATATTCGATAAAGGGGAAAATAATTCAGGCGATAAAAATAACTGGCGAACGTTTATGAATGATATGTTTGCTTAACATATCATCATGCTTTTCCTCTGCAAAGTTTACTGAAAATTATTGCAATTATTATACCACCGAACCTATAATTATGATATATGCACAGTCCCTACTTTGTAGTATGCAAAACGCACTTAACACACTCTTGTCAGCTTATCCTGATTTCGATGTATTTGTTGACGATGCGAAATTATTTATATCTCAATGTGACATTGTTAATTTTGATAAGTAAGCATAATTATGTAATTGGGCATAAGCCCGTTTAATTATGATAAATAAATAATAATAATATGTTTAAGTAATGACCGCTAATCAGTGGGATACCTATTGATACTGTTTGTAGATAAAAAAATCCTTAAATAATCTATGTATTTATTCCTTCTTTGCAATAATTACGTTTAAGATGCATGACCTATGAAAATGTTTTGTATATCTATACATATCAAGTACCTAAATATGAAGTCTTAGGAAGAAAAACTACATTCGGTGTTGGTTTACGCATGATCTAACTCCTGAGGATGCTCCGGGTTGGGGCGAAACACGTCTAGAGTAGCCTAATTGGTGAAGGTGCAAGGTGTGTTGCTGTCTTGCTAAATGCAGGTATTGTGCACTGATAATTTTGTGGTGTGCATGTGCATATTTTTGAAGGCGGGCGGGCGGTGCGTGATACATATATTGTTTGCGGAAGTAAGCTACATATATTTCTTTTTCAAAAAGAAAAACTTCACGCATATAGCTGCGGACGCTAACTCTTTATTTCATTTTCCTTTTAAAAGCTCAAAAACAATGAGTAAACAATGAAACGCGTACTATTTCTCAGTAACCCCGTCAACTCCATTACATTTATAAATGAAACATGTCAGTAGACGTGACATGACAGTGATCCCGCCATTGAATCGGGCTCGCTTGCTCCAGTTTGATTAATTATATCGCAGGACCCTCTTAAAAGTCACATGTCATAACCAGAAGCAAAAACTTTGCTAGTGGACGCGACACGCGTGTCTGCCACTCAGCAGCGACATTCAGCGCTTTGTTAGTTTTTGCCATCCGAAGTAATGGAAGTTGAAATGTTCTGGAATATTCTATTGCGAGGTATCAAATGACTGCTTAATTTGTCTTTTTTCAGTTGTATTTATGAAACTTGACAAGCTCTCAACGCAAGTACATTAAAATCTTGAGAGCAATGGTATGAGTTGTGGCAGTTAATCTATCAGCTCGATTTTAATCTGTCTAATCCTTAGTCTTGTGTCTACATAATGAACAGATCATCGCAGTATCATGTAACTTTGTTTAAAGTTGTGTTTTGTTTTAGTACTTAACTTAATACATTTTTATCCGTAAGGAAAATAGGAATGGGGATCGTCAGTAATTACCCTGTTATAAATGAAATTGTCGACAAATTGCTACCTTTCTGTCAGCTATGGTGTTTAAAGAAAACATATAATTCTGACAACCATTATTCTTCTTCCTGACAGCAAGCAAGCACAGATCTATGCTTTCTTATAATAATTATGCTAACATTTTAACCGTTTTCTATAAAAAAATGTAGCAATAATAAACAAAATTAATTTAGCGTAACAAGGTATGCAACGTTGTTTTATGATTTTTAATCACAAACTTTCGTTAGCAAATTCCTACTCTCAAAACTATTTGATATTTCGTATTTACGTTTTCCACTGCCGTAAATTTCGTATTTTTTAATTTCGAAGCATATTTTAAGAACGAACTTATTGTTTCCCTTTACCTACACAGAAGAGCGGATATGCCTATCATAAGCAAGCCGTTTGATTAAAACGAAACTCGGTCCACAATAAATTGTAAGCTAATACCGAAGTTATTTAAACTAATTTGATTGCTTTGATCCTCATCACTATCCTTTTGTTCAACAGGTGTCCGCAAGATAAGTGCCATCTTAGCATCCAGTGCTCGTTCTGGTACTTGGCGTATCGAAGCTCGCTGCGGCGGAGGGTCAGCCAGGGTCGACCTGAATGTGGGCACCGGCGCCAACAGCCCGACTTCTGCGGCACCGGCAGCTGAACAGCATTATGTGGAGCTGAGGTTTGCTGATAGCATGCGGAGGCGGTATAAACCTGGACTGCCATTTGTTGGACGGGTATGTTTAAGCTCTGATTAATTTTCTTTTTCAATATTTACTTAGCCGCAATAATTTGTTTTATAATACTCCTAGCTAAGGTTTTCATTTTCACTATTTCATTGTTTTGAGATAGTATTAACCGCTTACTTTACAGTTACCACTTAAGTCATCTATTATTTTTTTTTGGAAAATTTCAACCGTTGATTTATTTGAAACTAAGCATCTCAGCATAGTTTATCGTAATAAACCAAGTCTATCATTCAATGATTATACAGATCCCAAACAACACTGCTCCAATTAAAGAAACGTTTTTTTATGCATTTGAAAAAGGTTAAGGTAAGGCGTAATACATTCTTAAAGCTTTATTATTTGTGGTTGTTTAGTGCTTAGTGCTTACTAATAACCAACCCCGCTTCAAGCATCGCATTAAACTCAATCGAGCTAAACTGAATTCAACCGGCAATGTGACCTAATTTCCACTAAAACACTATCCAACCTGAACTTTGTTCCTCTCGATACTTACCGATAAAAGCTTTTAGGCCATTGTTCAGGATAACAAAGGTGACTCGATTATGTTTATAAATACCCTCATGTGAAGTGGGCTTCTTAGCAAGTTACCAAGTTTTCCAGCCCACGCTTACGTGTTCGCCTGTCTTGAGCAGGTGTAGCCATATTGTTTTAACACCTTACTTTTGAGATATTATCTAGTAATATTAAAGTATTAATAAAGCTGGAAATTATAAACTGCTAATCATAATGTAAAAGAGGAAAAAGTAATCAAAATATTCATCCCCGAAAAAAATTGAGCTCTTACAATTTAAATTTATAGGTAGCTCCTTAAATAGGTAAACAGGTAACATTAAGTCTAGAATAGATTGTCATAACATTGATGTTTTTTAAACAAATACGTCGATTTCTATAAGTATCTAGGTTAAACAACAACTAATCAGACTTCGTTAATACCTTCCACTTATAATTTTATTATCGATCACATAACTTAGACGCAACTTATCATAGCAGCAGTATAGAAAAGTATGCATATACGTGTGAAATACGCACGATGACGCAAATATTATCAGAATAACATTTTGTAACCTTATGGATAGCGCCTGGTACACCCATATTCATTTATGAAGTCTTGGCAAAAGTACAATATAATAAATTACAGACTTGCCAACAAAGCGCTTTTATGCCCCTTCCGTCCTACGTAACAAAGTCCATGTTTCCTTAGCAAAAAAATATGTTGAGTGTGCAAAAAGTCTTTACATCGTTCCTACTTTCGTTTCTCTGGCTGCGTCATAGCTTTTCTATTTTGAATTGGTGTTGTTCGTATTTTTTCGGGAGCGAAGTTGTTGATTGATTATGCCAGCCATTGTGTGGATGATCGAATAGGGATGAATGATGACGACGCTGCGAAATGATATTGCACAAGCGACATTTGTGTTTCGTTAAATTGTTACGTGACAAATAAAAATAAACGTGTATCTTTTTTACGTATAACGTTGTAAAAAAATACAATGGTATCGATATTGCGGAAAGACAACTGTATTATATCTAATACAGTTGTTTTCTTCCTTTAACCAAATCATTCATCATTCATCACCAATCATCCTATCGGAACGGAGGTTGCAGCCACCTTACAAAAATAGTTTCTTAGATAGTGAGAAAAATGTTATTAACTAGGTACCCCAGAGGTGTGACACCACCCCAGGGAGAGAAACTTAATTCGTGAAAAAACTTCAATTACTGAACACAATGAGGATCAGTAACGATTTTCGTTTAATGGCTAATTAGAAAGCTTATGGCACCACATGATTAACTGTGCAAGATTTTTTACGATATCTCTTTAACTCGAGAAGTTATAAGAGCCAAAACACTGTTTTTTTGGGGGTCCTTATGACGTCATCGCGACGTACACGAACCTTATGTCGTACGTAACAAAGCGCATATTGCATTAAGCTTGGCATTTCCTTCAAACCCTTTTAACTCAACCATTTCTAAGCGGATTTCGAAAATTCTTTAACTAGGTTTCATAGCTATCAATATGTGTTTATATTATATCAATAAAACTATAGGAATCAAACCTGTTACTGATCCTCATTGCAATAGCTGCATCCAAAATAGGTAATGATTTTTTATTGGCACAGTATTTCACATCACAACCGCTGTCGGCACAGGTTTTGGAATTAAGCCAGGTCGGGTTGACAAACTTAATGGCTCAATTAAGACTTAAGGCGTCGCAATATCGTTTTCATAGCGACTCGGGCCGCTAAGGGTAGGCCTTAAAATGCCAACACGATTTGGGCACAATTCTTAGAATTGTAATTGTTGACTTATCTCTCACTCGCAGACGCTCGTAATCTTAAATGTATTAGGACATTTACTAAATGCTGAGAATGGTTCTCATTTTGTTATGACACTGGGATTTCTGTTATTGTTTATTTGAATCCATGGTTGTGCTATGTAATGCTATGAATGTTGATTTTTTTATCTAATTATCTTTCAAGTACTTATGGAAAATATTTTTTGTATAAATGAAATAAAACGAAAACGGTTGACAAAACACTTACAGACAAAAAATCTTACTTTAACTGATACTATTCAATTTAAAGGAGAAACAGATATTAATAATTTGAAAGTATAATCTACTGTTCATCACAACAATTCTAATTTCCCAATAACCCTTTCTTAAATTTCCCTTTAGTAAATCTTATTCCGTTGTCTCAGGTCGAAGCCATGAGCACAGAGAAGAGGGTTCGAGTCCGTGTCAAGCTTTACGACGACAAGACTGACATCTACAGTCAAGATATCGACATGTCAACTGGAGAAGGAGGCTTCATCGTGCCCACGGTGATGGCTGACGCGCCATTTGTCAACTTGCAGGTAAGGATTGATATGACAGATACCTACTTTAAAAAGGAATTGGACATCTTAAAATATAACATGGCTTTATCGAAGACATATGTAGTTCCTGCGAGTTCACTTGTATTTTATAGGGGAAGAATTTTTTCTCAGTTCTTAAGCAGCTTTTTCTTAGTCAGCTCTTTAATTTTTTTAACTGGATAAGGCAAAGACTGAGTTTAAGATAGTTTTCCTAAAAACTTTAAAAAGAAAACCAATCCACTAAATTTTAAAGTAGTTCCTGTATTCAATAACTTTAATATTACGAAACTGTTGGCAAACTCATCACCATAAGGCCTATGTTTAGGGGAATGATGGCTATTTTAATATACTTGTACTTTACCGTTATTATGTTCAAACTTGACTTGCGATTTAGGGTAATACTCTGTTACCCATAACTTTTGGGGGCTTCTCATTCCCATAACTGTCAAAATTTTGATTTCGAGTGACATTAACGGGTTGACCTGGACCCTGGAATATTGTGAACATAATAGGACCTGTGGATAGGTATATTGTAAAAGTTTTGCTTCTGTTCCAAATCCAAGATTAATATGACACATCATATTTTTGGATTCACTGACGTCCATTATACAAGTACGCTTGTATAATGGACGTCAGTGTTTGGATTACTATTTTTTGAATAGCAAATTCGATTATTGTTCTGTGATTAGTATTTTGATCATCAAATTAACCCATTACCGCCCGCTGTACACTACAGTGTACAATTAGGTATTCAATTTTTATTTATGAACCCATTTTTAAACTTGAAATCAAAATATTTCATAAAGCTAACAATAGATGTTACTACTAACGAGGAAAAATATATGTTTAATTGTACGTGCAAAAATAAATGTCAAATAGATAATTTTACTTTGAGTAATTTCCCTGATGAAGTGTAATTCTTCTATTTATGTAATAATTCGTATAATAATATAATCTCTTTAATTTAAGACTTAAGATTTAGAATAGATATATAGGTAAATACTATCGTACACAAAGGAAACTCTCCGCCCCACCCCACAATAAATTTACCTCACCCCACCGCGCTAGTTCGTGTGCCGAATCGTGTGCTCATTCAAAAGCCCTAGACTTCACGCACATAGTTGCGCGTGTGCAAAAACGTGACTGTGTAGCGTCTGTGTAATAGGTAGTTGAAACGCTGTGCTTGTATGGAGTGTGAGGGGTGTACTTAAGACTCAAAATGCATTATCCAAATCTATGCAATACATCTCCAGATCAGGCTTGCAAAGTGGCCGTTCACGCCTCAAACCTAATTTAGTTTAATCGCGTCATTAATTGCCCTTCAAGAAACTTGTGAAACTCCAATACCCTCGGGATGGGAGATCCTGAGTCCCGTCGAATACAAATGGTCAAATTAAAGCATAGTCAAAGTAAGAATAGTGAGATTTATTCATTGTGAAGATTTAGCAAATGTTAATCGCAGAGCCTATAGCAGTGGGTGTCGCAGATTCGCAGTACCGAAATTTAAATTTAAATTTCATAAAATCCTTAATACAAATAAAAATTGGTATTGTCATACTATGTAAAAATACTTGGGATTTTATTCTAGTTCGCGCTTGTAAAATATATATATTATATATATTTTACAAGCGCGAACTACTATAACATAAAACTATGTTTTGATAAAATATTATCTCTCTCGTGTTTATATTCTTACGGGTCGCAATAGTTACGAAACTTAAGAAAAATATGAGTGATTAGGTACCGATAACAAGGAAGAATATACTTTTCAAAGATACTAAATGGTTGATATCCCAATCCATGCGAAACTGCATGCCAAATGTGCCCCCTTATACTGTAGCTAATTAATAAATCAAAATCACAAAACTCAATATATACTGCATCGTTTTGAAGTTCATTCATCCATCTTCCACTAAAATCAATGACCCACAAATATCCCTAAACCGTAAACTCAAAAAGGCTTTTAGGCCGAGATGAACTAAACATATAGCTATGTACGAACACTCGAGTTTGTTGTTATGAGTATGTTTTGATCCACTGGTTCCAAAATATTATTTCAGAATAATTATAAATTGTCTGAACGATGTTGATATTGAAATTGAAAAATTATTTATTTAAAATAAACTTAGAAATAAAGTGCTTTTAAATTATCTATATTTTTATTATATTATAGACTTTTTTAGCTGACAAGAATTTATTTTGCAGAATATTTTTTTAGCTGTAAGCATATAGTTTATATCAATTTCGACATTCATACACCTGTTTAATGAATGATACATAATTTTTGTGTTCGAAAATTGCATCTCATAAGAGATGATGAATTTTATTTTTATCTTACTGCAATAACTGAAGACAACAACAACCACAGAACAAAAAGTAAAAAAAAAACGTAGTACTGTGGATACAACAATAAACTCAATTTATTAGGAGGCTAGATATCAATGAGGCTATAAAGCCTCAATAATATTTGTTAAAAATGGCCAAGCACACGCTAATAATGTATGGCCTAGATGATTAAAATTAATGTATGATTAAAATGATTACATAAATAAGTCATGGAGAAAAAAACATCAAACAATAATCTTCCAAAAACCGAACCTGCCTTATGAGGTTCGTAATAAAACTGTTGTTATCGAAAACGATGAAAAAATATTAGCCATGATTAAACCATGACGACGCTATAACATTATTAAGTGTTTCAGTAAAAAATATGTGTCTTGAATATAAAAGTTTGTAAACGATCGAATTAATTTGATAGGGCCGTGAAACTCTTTTATAACTTAGCGATATAATAAAACACAACCAGACTTTTATAGGATATTGACGTATAATAAAATACTTTCCAAATTACTTTTAGTTCTACTTTATTTTTGTCAACTCTTGCTATTTTGATTTTAGGTGCTTGATTTTTTAGCTACACTTAGATTTTTTATGTATTTGAGATGAAAAAACTAAATGGATAGTTGACATACTTAGTTACGAGTATTATTTTGTAGTTATGAAAACAAAAATATAAAGGAATAAAACAAAGTAGTATTTTTATCATAGTTTTTGTACTGAGCTGTCCAACCAAACAAATAATTTAAATTATTCTCATCGTATTAACTAACAGGACATTGTGTCGTTCTTAACAATTTATGTAAACAAAAATATATAAGATACTGACTGACGTTTTTAAATAAAATTTCCACAATATAATAAACGATCATGAATAAAAGGGGACACATATCTGTATTAAGCTCAACAGCTATCATATATCATATTTAACTCAAAAATTGGTAATATTACTTCTTCTGCAAAATGTTGTCTGTGTCTACACTAACAAGCTACCAAACGTGAGCAACCACAGTCATTGAAGTGTGGTCATAACACTCTCCCAAATACCGAGCTCGGATTGGCACTCCGGCATAAGTGCTTTTAGGCCATGATAACTATCTTATGAATTAAAATGTGAGTAGACGTGATGTTCCATGGATATACCGCTGTAAAGACTGATAACTATTAAAAACTCGGTATTTCATTGGAGAGGTAGGTACTTATTTATTTATTTATTTATTTATTGCAAAAGATTTACCAACAACATATCATTACACATTACAATAAAAATATACAAAAGGCCCGAACTAAAAGATATGCCTTTACAGGTAAATACAGCTTTTTCGAAGAATTAAAAATAATACTTAAGTTTACCAGTAAGTTATAATAAATAAGGTTAGTTTAATTTAGGATGTACCTATTTAAGAACACAATATAAGAAGTATGAGTTTAAGTTAATTTAAGTTAAATCAAATTATGAGTTTAAATTAAACATTATTTTAAAGTTTTGCCACACACATTCGCTTGAATACACGGTCAGAAGCGTGAAAGATGTCGATATTGCAGTTCCCCATATCATTGTAAGTATGCATGCATCGGTATAACGGTGCGCTCTTACCAAGGTTAGTTCTACAACGGGGCAAACTGAAGCTGTTTGTCAAAGGGTGCCTGGTGTCTTATAGAAATAGTTTTCTATTAAGAAGACATTTAGACTTTTAGGCTTTGAGTTAAAGGTACTTTCGACACTTGAATGTTATAAAGAAAAACGTATATTGTCGACATGTTTATCGTGGACATAAAAAAATACAAGCAAGAAACCACCATGTTTCATTGCGACTAAATTTTTTGTAAAAGAAAAATCTCTTACAAAACATTGTAAGTATAATGATCTGAAAATGTTTTGATTCCGAACCTCCAGTACTGTGTGGTACTGTTACGTCCAATAGAGTTAGAAGGTACTGATTAGTCCAAGTTTGTCGAACATCTTACACGTATACGCGTGATAGTTAGCAGCTAATGGCTTGTGATCATCTCAGTTTAAGTAGGTAGTTGGTGTATTGAACATGCGGCCTGCAGACTGAATTATAGAGACTTTGATATGGGATTAATGATATAACTCTAGAACTAAATGATATTTTTTAAGACTTTTTGGAAATTTAATTAGAAAACAAACATTGAAGAAAAAGGTGTAAGTGTTTCTTACCGTTTCACATTTAATTTACAAATAAAAAATGACACCAAATATTTTATATTTTAATATATAATTCAATATTTTTTTACTACTTACCCTTCTTAAGTGACGATAAGACCGAGGAAATGGCTAATCTTACAATACATAAGTATAGAAATGTGTATATGTTTATCCAAGCTCGTTAATTAGTTCCGTACATACACTACACGGATGAAAGAATCGTCATATGAATGTAAATAATAGGTGAATCCTCGAATTCGTTGAGGCGAATACATTCAACGCCACCAATCCGTAAAATTAAATCACCCCTTTACGTGTAAGGGCAAAAAATAAATATATTCGACAAATGTTTTACCATGTCTTAAATCAAATTATTGGAGCAATCATTGTGTTATTTCGCCCGTTTTATATTTCCAGAATGATTCGCATTATTCATATCTTTTCGTTTCCGCGGGAAAATCCCTTTGTTCCCTTTTATCGGTAGACATTTTTTCAGGGAGATTTTCCGGCAGCAGCTTAATTCGGTCAGATAAATTATGCCAAGATAGAGACAAATAATCCCGCACTCCATTAAATCTGCAAAAAAAAAGCGAACGCTTTTAAGAAATTAGCCAACTAATCTCGACTAGAGTTAAGAGGGGATCATCTCAAAGAAAAATGTACGTGACCTTTTCAATTTTACTTGCATTATGAAAGAAAATTGTTATCCAAGTTGGCTAGGCTAAGTAATCTGATATGCTTAAGTTAACTCAGGTGTGACTGAATTGAAAAGATTTGGTGTTTTTTTGATAATTTAAAAATTATTATTATTATAGCCTTTTATTTTAGCCAATGAATAGTTACATGCTTTTTTTGTAAACTAAAAATTAAAACATATCATTTATCTTAAAAACGAATCAAAATTACAATCTGTAGTATTTTCATTCACGGTTCTCATTACTGAGTAAAGGCCTCCTATTTGGTGTTCAAATTCTCTCTGTTTATAGCCATAATTTGCCAATCCTTTCCAGCTATTCTTTTTATCTCATCTTCCCATGTTTCCCCTGGTCTACCTCTGCTTCTTTTACCTGTTGGTCCATTCCAAACTGTAGTAGCATTTGTCCATTTTTTTACTCGCCATTCTTGCAACATGCCCAGCCAATTTCCACTTCAGTTTCTTACAGTGGTTAAGAGCATCAATAACTTTAGTACTTTTTCTTATATTTATGTTTTTTACTCTATATTTATTTAAAAATACTAATACGTAATTCAATTTACAAAGTCACTCTCTTGTTAATTTGCTACTTTAATCAGAGCTTTGCTAATTAAAATGTTGACTAAAATTTTAACGTTTTCGCTATACTTTAATTAAAAATCTCTCATATTTTGTGTAATGCCATTAATTCACTGGCTACTCTGTATGGATAGAGAGCAATTGCTTTTCGGATGCTTGCTTTGGTCGACATCCTAGATGATATTTTATAAGTATTTTATTAATACTTGTCTAAGTTCTGCATTGTCTAAAGCCATTCACATAAATTATATATACCTAGGAACATGTATTTAAGTCCAAACAGCTTTACTTTACTCTGTATCGTTTGCCACACTTTAATGATTTCAGTTTACGGTAAATATTGCAAAACAAAGCAACAACAACAACAAATCGATTACCTACCTACCTAACGGAGTTGCTTAAAAAATGAAAATAAGGAGTAATCTTTTTGCCTGGTGCGGTACTAATTACATGCGTCAATCATTCTAGCCTTCGCAATGTTAACATCATACGGGCTAGTATTCTTAAATGTTATTATGTACTCGTGCCTACTGTTTAACGAGACTACGAGAGTAAGTTCTGAGGTAAGTTGGAAGCATCACTCATCACAAGTTCACAAGCAGCTATAGTTTTATGTATCTAAAGCGACGAGGAGTGAAATTATGGCGATGGGAAGCTATTCTACAAAAATGATATGATCTGCATAGTGAACGGGTGGGATGAGAAAAGGTAAGCCGATGGGAATCGACTTGTATGGACCCTTAACTTCACCACACCTTATATCTTACAGAACCACTCACATTGGACCGATGTAAAAACCGTGGAAATAAATCTAAGAAACTGCAATGTTGTTTTCTATAAAATTTCGTTACAAAATGCTTGTAATTTCCAAAAACTTTCCCAAAAACGGCAATAAATGAACTGAATACCTCACTGTGTTTTCCCGAAAGTGGTTAGCAAGCTGAAATTCAGTTCGGAATCAATTCATTTGCCGGATTTGCAGACTGCGGTCAGGCCTCAACATCATTAATTGAAGTTGAGGGCTCACTCCGAGGACTGAGTGAAGCGACGAGCGATGGTGGCTTCTAAGCTTCCTTCAACAGAAATATTTATGTTTGTTTACATTTTATCTACTGGGGCATTTTGTAGGGTCGATTTTCCGGACGACTTGCTAGACTTTAGGCTGTTTATCGACAATGGTTTGTAAAATCGAATCGCCACCTCCTTGAAATTATGTTCGCAATTAGATTTTACAAGAGATTGTCGATAAAAGGCGCTAATTTAAAGAAAATATAAAATGGACTAGCAAGTCACCTGCCAAGTCGAGTCATGTAAATTAAATACCACCTTAATACCAGAATTGGTGCCTAGTAGGTTGAAGATAAACAATTTATTTGTGCTTTCCTAATTGAATCATAGATGCAACTATATTAATTGGTTGCCATATTAATTGCTTTAATTACATAATATTCATATTTTTACACGACTGCCCAAAGCAAAAAGAGTGTTATGTGTTCAGGGTTCATGTATGTTTGTGGGTATGTGAGTTTCTTTATTCCACCATAACTTCTAAATGCCTGAACTGATTTGGATAAATGGGGTATCGTTAGAATCCTTACAACATTTCGAGTGACACTGGCTATATTGTTTTAGAAAAAATCAATATGGCGACTGTACGACGCCATTTTCAAATGTGAGAATAAAATTTTCTTCTTCTATTATTACAATATGGGCAACAAATGAAAGGCCTTGATGAGCACATTCCAAAACTATATAATATGTCACTAAAATGTGTGAAATTAAAATAAATAAATTAATAAAATATTAAAAACACGACTGCCCTGACAAAACGAACTAAAAAGTTAAACAACAAGTGTCATTGCAGTCGGGGGACCTCTTTGATCAAAAATTGTTCCATGATAAGGTTCCCCGACTGCAATGACACTTGTTGTTTAACTTTTTAGTTCGTTTTGTCAGGGCAGTCGTGTTTTTAATATTTTATTAATTTATTTATTTTTTAATTTTAATTTGTAATAGAGAATAGTGTAGCTTAAAGGCCTACTCAAATCTAACCGGTATCCTGTAACGGTGGCGGTAACGATATCCCGATGGGTATGCGGTAACGCGCTGTTCAAAGGTGTTTCTCAAGGTATGTATTTATTTAACAGCACTTTAAATTTGATGAAAACAGCTATAAAATTGTATATCAGATCTTTAAAATAATGATAGAGCTATAATTTAATATTATCACTATAAAAATAATGGTTTTCTTTATAAACATTTTGTCAGCACTTTAAAATAATAATAGATTTATAATTAATATTATCACTACAAAAATAATGGTTTGCACTATAACTGTGTCCCAACTCCGAAACTATTTAATTTCTGTCAAACCATGTCAGACTGACCACTGTTAAAATAAGATGGCAAGATGATAACAACTTGTGGCATAATGCATACACGCCATCAGGTCGGTTCTGGCGTTGTTGGTCGCAATAGAACCTAACCTCCTCCTCAGCTCCTCCTCCTTCTCCACCACCTAGTCGTGTGTTTACCAGTACTAAAGTTATAAAATTAATTTGTATGGTTCAAAATATTAATTTTAAAACTAAGCAATTAAATTTTATAGTGCAAAGTATTAATTTTTAAGCTTAGAATATTTATAGTACAAACTATTATTTTTATAGTTCATTGAAGCTAAACATTTTAAAGTGTCTTACATTATTTTTAAAGTGCATTTATATGTTCCCCGTTTCGCAACAGCTCCGGTAATGCCAAACAAAATACCGGCCGGGATATCGGTCGGGTATACCGCTATCGCCACCGGTACAGGGGCCGTACCGGCTAACGCATCGATTATCAAAAAGTCTGCCGAGTTTCAACTTTAAACAGAAAAATCAAAGTAAGGAATTTCGTCTTGTACTTTCTGTTGACGTTATTTGGAAGATATCGATGTTCTTGTGACATCATGAATTAGGGTTCGCCATTTTGGCCCAATTGGGGCTCGATTTGTCTGTTTTAATTTGAAACCCGGCAGACTCTTCGATAATCGATTCGCTAGCCGGTAGGGCCCCAGGTCAGGTTTGAGTAGGCCTTAATTCGATTACAGTTACGTATATTTAATGTTGTTTTAGAACTTTGTCACTCTGAAAACTATTACTTTTTGAACAGGAATCAATGACAAAGACAAAAACAACAATGTGACAAAATTCTAAACTTTATACATATTTTCAGACGTGACCGAAGATTAAAATCAAAGTCTTCTTTTACTTCTAATAATAAAGTTTTTACTTAACTATTTTCAATCGTCATTTTTATTTGACTTTTAAGGTCAAGGCTGGCTCAAATTTACAAGATGTATAAAAATTTAATTTATTTTTTTCTTATTAATGGGTAAAACAGACAAATGAGTATACTTATAACCATTATACCATAAATTAACAGACATTCATCTTTAGCGACAAATCAATAGTTTCAATTCAAGCATTTAACTTAATGTTTATTTAGGTTTCCTCCTATGCAAGCGCGATTCATCGTAAATATACATAGCCGGCAAGCGCTTGCTTATCTATCAAAAAAATATTTTCAAAATTTTTGTTAACACATATCCTGGCACTAGCCTCAGTTTAGATCTCGTGCAGCTCAGTTTTCATTATTATCTCATACACACCTAAAGATGTAAAAATACTTTGAGTATTTAATTGGATTAGCTACAGAATTTCAGAAAATTGTATTCATAATCCTTACTATCCTTACTAATATTATAAATGCGAAAGTCCGTTTGTTTGTTTGTTACGCCTTCACGTCTTAACCACTCTACCGATCATCATGAAATTTTTCATACACGTTGCCAGGGGTACAGAGAAGGACAAAGAGTACCTTTGGTCCCGAAAAAATGATTTGTTCCCGAGGGATAGCAAAAAAACTTTCCACGCAAAAACTTTTCATTAATACACACCTAAAGATGCAAAAATACTTTGAGTATTTAATTGGATTAGCTACAGAATTTCAGATAATTGTATTCATAATTGACAATAAAAATTAAAAATAACCATCGTTACAGTCTGAAACTCGAATGATTAGCAGTTTGCCTTATTTATTTTTATTACTTTTGATTTATATTCTAACTTACTGAACATAGCACGTTACTTATGAATTTGTATGTTACATATAACTTAATAAATTAAACTAAACAAACACATATTTTGCCAAGGGTGGCAACCCTCGCTCCTATGCCGACTAAGCAAAATCAAGCTAAAGGGAGATTAATTGAATTAGCTCGAGTTGGGAGTCGGGAGTCCCTGAGGAGTTCGGAGACAGATGTTGGAGATTCGACTTACAGTTTTCAGACCCAGCTTAACGCTGAGAAAGTGTCGTTTCTCATTGTTTATATAAAACTAGCGGCCGCTCGCGACTTTGTCTGCGTGGAAATTTTTTTGCTATCCTTCAGGAACAATATTTTTTTCGAGATGAAGGGTAGGTCCCTATGTCCTTCTCTGTACCTCTAACAACGTGTGTGTAAAATTTCATGATGATCTGTTCAGTAGTTAATACGTGAAGGCGTAACAAACAAACAAACGGACTTTCACATTTATAATACTAGCGGCCGCCCGCGACTTCGTCTGCGTGGAAAATTTTTTGCTATCCCTCGGGAACAATATTTTTTTCGGAACGAAAGGCACCCTATGTCCTTCTCTGTACCTCTAACAACGTGTATGCAAAATTTCATGATGATCGGTTCAGTAGTTAAGACGTGAAAGCGTAACAAACGAACAAATAAACAAACAAACGGATTTTCGCATTTATAATATTAGTAAAGATTAGAAAAAGAAAGAACTCCTTGGTATTTTTTGGAAGACATAGAAAAAAAAAACATTTTATTTAATTTCACAGTTTGGTCATCGTAGTGAAGAGAGAACAAAAATGGATGTTACGTTTTTCAGATACTAAAATATTGTTATTATACTTTAGTAGTAAAATGTTATTAAACATAATTAATACTCTACATAACTAAAGAATATTCTAAACAAGAATAAGTAGAAGGAGATTATATTCCTTCTATTTTTTCTTTCTTCATTAATCAATGAAAATACATAGTGATTGGACTCTTATCACCTTTAATAATGCACAAGAATTTAATTAGAACCTTACGATCTCAGCATGTCTTCAAAATTGATATGAGTCAGTGGAATGAACTGATTGATATCTGATCAATGTTGATATCAGATGAATAGAATTAAAATCAACCATTTCGACTACTCCATTTGTAATTCTAAGAGAGACAGACTGCCATAATTGGAATTAACCAAGCTATGCATAGGTTATGCAAAGCTTATTCGTCGACCTTCTCGTTAATATTAATGCCAAATTACTCCACTCTGATGGCTCTCCGATAGCTCGCTGACTATACCAATGGATAAACTGAGCGAAGTTACACAAATAAATCCTAAGTTACACAAATAAATCCTATGTTATTAGAATAACATTATAGTTACTTTCCTTGTAACGCCGAATAGGAAAGGCTATGTCGGACATTAAAAAAAAACCTTCTGATCTTGTTTAATTTTTTTATTTATAAATATATAAAAAAAATAGATTAAACAATCTTTATAATACACAGTAAATCTTGAAAGCCTGAACTAATGAAGAATATTTACACGGTAAGTATATGAAAATATTTTTTTATCTACTTCGTCTGCATAGTTTCCTATCACGAAATTAAATAAAAAAGGAATATAATTTTAGAAAGAAGCTTACATACTTAAAAATCAGCGCCAATTTTCTAACTAGCTGAGACTTTTATTGACTTAAAGATTTTAAAGTAACCCCGTCAGCACCCCTTCCAACAAAATGTGGAGTCAGAAATCCAATCACTGTTGAGATAAATGAAATTAGTCTGCCGCTCGGGGTCGCCCATGGTGATCTCTGCACTATTGAGGATTAAGATTGATACTCTATATAGGTACAGCACGAAAAATTTATCGAGTACAAATGATTTCTTTCTTTCAGGTACCAGCGCCACTAATCTTGATAAAGGAAACATTACCAAAACAATAATTTGATTTTAGTGCGCTCGATACGGATTCGATTCGCACTCGATAGTTTTTCGTGCTTATAATATAATGCAATGGTATTTATGCAGTTCTTTTGATGATAATCCAATGCTCCTGTAAACTTATTCTCAAAGGTGAATTTCAAAACTTCTCTCCCCTTAACATTAAAAACAATAACATCAATAATGAAAAGTACAACTCCCCGATTCACAAACAAAAGCACTAAATTAGTCGCAAAACTCAAAGTTACGAAACAGATCACTGAATCCGTTAATGTCTCTTGTGCAAAATTTGGAACACGTTAGTGCCAATCGATGTTGCCTGCTAAAACCGACCAAGTTCCAAGTTACCGACCCGTAAGTTTGAGAGCTGTTTGTAATGACTTGAACCGCTTACAGCTCTTCAGTAACGATTTTTGGTAAATTACAAAATGATACGCGTCGCTGGTTACTGACAGGCAGTAGTGAAATGATAACTTGCGCAGAAGTTTGGAGGATAACAGATATGGCTTTCGATTGGGAATACTGTCTAATGGGATTCATGACGTTTTATCATCGCATAGTGTATCATAATCTTAGTTATATGAATCTGTCTGATTGAGGACAGTTTAATAACAACAGTTGTGGTGAAATTGCGAATCAAAATGCTAATAACAATGTTGATTATTATTAAGTCTCCTCTGTGATTTTGACAGCACTTTGGCCGTTTGTATCAAAACGTCGTCGATTAATACCTGCCAATCAGCAATGAACCCACAACCTGCTTTATGTGTTGTGGCCTATTTTACTATATAATATTTCATCTTTTACCTTTGTAGAAGACAAATGGGCTTTATTTATTTATAACCCTACATTTATACTTACAGTAAGGTACAAAGTTTAATGTTATCTAACAAAATATATGTCTGAACACTATGTTTAGTCCGAAAATCTTTTTTAATTTCCGTCATTAGTCTTATTTCTTACTTTAATTTTCTTTCTTAAAATATTAATTTCAATTTCACCAACCGAAGTTTAGTTAGGTGGTGCAAAGCCTATAATTATTATTTACAAAACTTGTTACAAGTTTTTTAGTGATATTTGCGATAATAGCTATATAACAAGCCCACACTGAATTTAACGAGACACAAATCCCGCAGCGTCGCCTAAAAGACCTGGAGATTTAAGGCACTTATCTTTACGTCCAAAAAATCCCCATTCCAGATATAATTCTGTTTAACAAGACAGACATGATTCCAAGAAAAAGACGAGTTATTCAAAGTTAAGTCATGTTGAACAATGAACGTCTCAGGAACTCGTTGCTTGTCGGCAACAAAATGAATATTGAGTAGCTAAAAACTTTGACATTGTTGGGTCTATCAATCAACTCGGTTTGTTAAGACAACACTTTTTCTATTAAAAAAAAAGATGGGGACTTAAATTGATCTGTTCTTTTTGATAAGGTAGTTCAAGATTTCAATACAGTAAGTAAAGTATGAAATAAAACACTTTTAGCTGTTTTATTAAATGTACTTTAGTAATTAGTTGCTATTAAGTTTTTTTTTTTATTTCTCGTCGTTTCAGCACCTTTTCAGCTGCCTTGGTCACGAAAGGCTGAGTGGTAGCTGCACTGGTGCCAACAGATAAATACAGTAAAGTATGTTTATTTTTTGTTGAAGCGGAGCTTTTTGTGGAATAAAAATCTGTTTTAATTAGCGAAAAAGTATACGTAGATGTATTAAGACTTAGAAATCCTCAATTCTGGATTAAAACAAACGGCTATTTATAAAAGCCTACCTTTTAAGATGAACTCGAAATAGGAAATTAAAAAGTCGTTTAACTGTAAATAATTCAGTCGCTGGAGTGGATCGGTTTTTATTTTCAATAAAGAGAATAAAAAAAAGAAATTATACTTCACTAGCAATCTAACATTATGAAAGATTTTGTAAAACTGATGATAAAATTAACAACTACTATTTGCTACTTTAAAAATTATAAATGTGAATGTTTGGATGTTTAGATTTTTGTTATTCAATCACGCAAAAACGGCTGAACGGATTTGGATGAAATTTGGCACATAAATAGTGTAAAAGCTGGATTATCACGTAGAATAAAACTGTTATCAATATGTGCGATAAAACAATTATGTTTAGTAGGTATTGAGTGTTTTATTCCTCCTTCTGAAATTTCAAATTAGTAGAAATCTTTTTCAAAAGAACTCATATTAAATTAAGCATTAAAACGTTATATTTAATCTTTGATACAGCTACGCTACTGAACGTACTATCGACAACTCTTTCGCTTCACCACTCCTAAGGTTAAAATTGCATGCACACCGCGCCGCCGCCGCCGCCACCGTCATGCGAGGCGAAACGCAAGCACACGAATTTTTCTACAAAGTGGTAAAGAACGCGGGTTGCCGATCGTACGTATGTGTAATAATTCCCCTTTCGCCTTCAAAGATAATTTTGAACTTGACGACCTGAGTAGCGTCAACATGCGGCATGTCGCCTACCACGCAGAGGTCCCGGGTTCGATTCCCGGCCGGGCAGAAATTGAAATGATGAATTTTAATTTCTGTGACGGGTCTGGGTGTTACTATGTATAAAAACAATAATAAGTATATATTTAAAAAGTATTTACGTGGAATATCCTTAGTGGTTGAATGCTCTAAGGGAATATCAGTTGTCTAGCACCCATATTACAAGCTTTGCTTAATTTGGGGCTAGATGGCGCTGTGTGAAATAGTCCAAGCAAAAAAAAACTTTACACTAGCGAACTTAGAAACTGCATGCTGGTGTGGTAAAAACCACAAGACGTTTAAGTTGTTGACTTAAGTTTGCTTCAAAAGGTACCGAATGGCACATGTGTGAGACGTGCTTGCTTTATTAATTAGTGTTTCTGAAATATTTGTTAGCAGGTTGTTAAACTTGTTCCTGTGTGGTTTCTTGTGTTCAAAAAGTCATTTGAGCATGTAAAAATTCATAATCGGTTTATTTCATAAACGGGTTTGTCTGTCTGTCGGTTTAATTACCGCTGAGGCACTAAGTTCAAAATGTAAAAAATACAAAGTATGTGATTGTAATCTAATACAAGATCTGTTTACTTCAGTGATAAAGTTATTGGTATGCTTTTGCTTTTAAACTTTTGACTACAAATCTAAAGAAATAAAGAGCCTTTTATTTACATTACAGCCGAGAACGGGAAGTTAGCATTTTTGATAATGATGGTTTGACGGGTGGAGCCTCGTAAGTGGGTTGTAGAGGAATGAGGGTTTGAGATGTAGTTTCCAGTACAAAGCTTGTAGTGTTTTTCCCAAGAAATGCAAGGAAATAAAATTTTCTTAGTAAAAATGTAATTTTAAATAATTCGTTCGTTCGACCAGTCATGCAGCCATAAAGTTTCGTAAAAAATAACGCTAGCTGATGATGAGTTCTAACGTTTTGAATTTGGAATAGGTACTTGTTTGGGAAGTCAGTATTGATTCATTCCCCGCGCTGAATTTCAAGAACTTGGTAAACCAGATCAACCAGACCACCTTAAATAATCAAAGACCACCACGTAAATGCGGAACACCCCGCATCTTTTTTTCAAATGGAATGATAACATTTCAGATCGACTTATAAGCAAACCGCCACAGCACTTTTGAACTTAATAGACTGTGACTTTAAGGTACGATTGGAATGATTTATTGAACACTTTCCAATGCAAAGACTGAATTTCGATTCGAGTCAATGATAACAGATATTTTGAAGAGGCGTCCGATGGCCTAACGTAGCACTCAATATTCTAGAAAAAACGAAAATAGTTATTTTTTTTTAAATAAAAGACTTTTTAATGGATACTAGCGCGGTTTTATTGAAAGTACTTTGGTAATTAGTTGGTATTTGGTTTGATTTTTGATTTTCCCGACGTTTCGGCACCTTTGCAGCTGCCGTGGTCACGGGGGACTGAAGAACTTATTTTTTTTGTTTAATAACAACAAATGTTATGATTGTAATGGTCTTACGAGTTGTAAGTATCCGTGTAAAATCCTCGTTTTAGATTTCTATACTATGCTTAATCCATCGTGCTCTTCGCAAAACAACATAATAGCTGGGTACGGTCGTCAGAGCGGACTGTTAAAGTTATTCAAATCTGCCCAATCTCATTAAACTGACACTTTACAAACTCCTTACTTCGCTTGTATTTTTTCTGGGGCCTTATCCTTTCGGGGAAAAGATTTAGGGATAAATAACTTTGCAAATACAATTAATGGGCTCCTAAGACTTCTTGGCCTTTGTCCCATTAATTGGGAGCCGGCTCGTTTGTTTTCAGAAGGAAAATTGAGCTATATGTACATAAGAACGTAATTGCTGTACGGGGAGAAATTTGGAGATGTTGGGGATTAATTATGAAAATCAAATATGCTGGTAAATATCTTGTGTTTATAATTTTATAAATTTTACGTTTTTTGTATTTAAAATGCTAGTTAAATTTTATTAAAATCAATTTTAATACTATTGGTCTTGCGTTTTACTAGAGTCGCTGGTCATTTGTTGATACTTGTAGTTTTGTACTTGTTGTTTTGTACTTACATATTATATTTAAAAAAACAATGAAAACTTCTATAACTTGATCCTAAACCTAAGGCTGCGTTCAGACGATACCACACGACCGGAGCTTAACCGGAACTCAACTCAAACACGGCTCATGCCCAGTCTGCTCCTTGAAATGCATCGCTTACAATGTTGAGTGTCATAAGTGACACATTAATAAGCTCCGTTATATTTTATCGATGCACCCGCCCCGCACTCAGCCCGTGCTCACTCTAAGCTCGAAGTCAACTCTACCTCAACTCGAACTCAATATTAGTCATGGTAATGTCCTCGCGTCATTATTAAGCCTGTGACCGCGCGATGGCATGCACTTTCGGACATACATGAGCTTTTTAAATTTAGCACTGTCTGCGCACTGCACAGTCCTTCTTTATACCTATAAATACAGAGCTCGTGACAAAACACTAACTGAAAAAGTGTTCTATTACCTGACCTCGCGAGTGGGTGTACAACTCATGTACACCCTCTGTTCTAACATAATATTGAAATATGGGCCTTGAGGTAGCTCCTGCAGTTTTTGTCGTGAACTCTCTATTAAGAATGGATGAAACTGCAGCTGTACATCAAACAATATGCACTATAGGAACCAATTATTGGAAAATTTTTAGAGCAGTTCCCATATGAATATAATTAAAATATGTGAGACATTTCCGTCATCCTTATTCCGTCCCAAAGTTACATATAATTTGCTTTGAAATTAAATGAAATATCCTACAATGACGGATAAGCTTGTTGAAGACTCGCCTATCCCATAAGGGAACAATAGGAGCAAATGATCTGTAAATTGCTCACTGTGTTGCGAGTAATGGTCGGAAGACCCAAACTTTACTAAAAAGAAAATCCGGTCCGGCGGGCGCTCCAATCTTGGAAGCGATTTAGATAACGGAAGCTTCGCTTGTATTGTATATGTCGTAGGATAATCGTGTAAGCCGGATCTTTGCAAAAATCCTAGGTCGATTGTAAAAAACCGGATGATTGAAATAAAAGATAGATTTTCGAGCAATTTTCAGGATCTTTGTAAAAATCCCAGTATGTTTCATATGGACAATTGGAAACTTGAATGCTGATTGGATAATCTAAGAGACGATTTAGTCTGATTGGTCAAATCAGAACATGGCTCTTTTTATAAGAAAATAGGTAGCCGTCAGAGCATCCGTCAGTTCAACGTTGACCTCAGCTAATCAGCGCACGCAAAATGATGGTCATTCGCGATTTACCTAAGATACGCTGTTATAGAAGTGAGTCGGTAAAAAAAAAAGTCACGTGTAAAAAAAATCCCCGTAGTCACACTGGTGTGGTAAAACGGTGTGACCACGGGTCGGTCGGGAAAAAACCTAAGCATTACTCGGACGATTGCAAAAATCTGTCTTAGATTCTAGTTATCCGGTTTTTTTTTTGCAATCATACTAGGATTTTTGTAAAGATCCGATTTGTACGAATATCCTACGACATAATAACCCGTATTTGTTTTTTAACCCGTGATTGAGCGAGGCTTAAGACTGGGTTATGTAATGGAAGTTCATCTGGTCTTTAAGCTTGGGTTAAAGGTTATTATACTTCAGATTCATCCTCGATATTAGTATATTAACAAATGTAGTATCGCTTGCATGTATCACCACTTAGCACGTTATTTTAAAGCAATAACCTAAAAAACCTAAAAAGAGAAGGTTTTTGACTTAAAATTGACAAATATTTTGACATTTCCGGTCCGAGCTATCCTCGTCACTACTAGACGCCAACCACTTCATTCGTTTTTCGTGCTTCGCCACGGACGCACGTATACAGTCTCAAAGTGAGACTTCTTTAGAATTATATTTTTACAGTGAAAATTAAACTATAGTTAAAATGCTTCGTAAAAAAAGAAAAAAGTTTTCAAGACGGAAGAGGACAAGAAGAAGAAGTCAAGACGGAGGTACACTATTAAATGTCGTTCACTTGGTTAAGCAGCATAATTGTCTGCTTACCTTTATGATGGCGTAACTGCCACACTGGTCTTTGACCATATTTTAATTTTTGTCTGATGCGAACTTACCATACTGGGTATTTTCTGTCAATTTATTTATTTATCTGATGCGAACTTACCATACTGGGTACTTTCTGTCAGTTTAGTTATTTGTCTGACGCGAATTTACCATACTGGGTACTTTCTGTCAGTTATTTATTTGTTTGATGCGAATTTACCATACTGGGTACTTTCTGTCAAGGTATTGTGTCTAAAAAGACATCAACTAAATATCTATTGCACTCGAGATAGTCATACTGGACTATTTCACCGCATAGATAGGTCAGACAACGCAACTGCACTAACTACACCAACTCAAAGTGCCGCTGACGACGTGACATTGTAAAAAGCAGACTACCCTCAAAGGTTGCTACGTCGAAACCGCTGCCAAGCACCGATCGGGTGACTCCACCGTCCGCTGGATCCGCCGCCATCCACCTTCCAGGAAGGCGTCCGCTGTGCTGGAGCTGCAACAGCAGCCCTGACAATAGCGTTGCTCATCAGGTATGAGTTTTGATATCATGTTATCATGATATTCTTAGTGTTGAGTTGAGTTAATCCCAACGGTGTAATAGAGTACCATCGGTACTAAGATAAATTTATAGTTTACAAAACTGACAGAACTACCTAGCTATAAATGCTAAAACTTAAGAACTTAATGGAACCAGATATTGAGTTATACAGCAACTAGCTCATACCTGATACTTCAAACCTTTTATATGAAATAGCTTAGCTGCTGAAATAGCTAGCTGCTGGCATGCCGATAGAAATTTCAATTAAAAATGGAATAACAGAATCCATACATTTTATTATCTATAAATGCATAACTCATAAATGCAGTTAATGTTTGTTGGTTATTATATTATATAGTAAAAAAAAACATTTGCCTAAACTAGGAAACATTGTATTTCAGGCGGGTAGACCTTATATGTTGAAGAACTTGTTAAATCACTAACTATTTAGTATGTTTCGTTCTAAGCTATGCCCTTGCACAAATTATCTCTATTACTTTTCAAATTTAATTTATGTGAATTTGTACAAAATAATGTTTCTGATGTAAAAAAATATTGGCTACAAATACCAGTTATGATTAATGTATAGTATTATGTAATCTGTGGTTTAAGGCAGCTTTCCAATACAAAACTATATACACCTTTTGTGTGACAGTATTTCACATTTTTTACATTATGTGGGGCATTACGACGTTCGGTTATATCGTACACGGTCAACTCTGTAGCTCAGGCTGTTTGCTTAAAAGACCACCGACAGTTCAGTCGAATATGAATGATCGAAAAAACTGTAAGTAAATCGGGCGCAGTACTCAATAAAACATTTTAAAAATTGATTTATATATTTATTTGCCTTAAATACGACAAACAAAAGACGTAGGCAGGTGTGCCACATCACCACATGCTTCATTTCCGACGGCAAACGAACAGCGGGGCGCGGCGAGGAGGCCCCATCAGCGATTTGTTTCGTCAGGAAGGCCGATTTACACATAGCAGACTCGCAGACGGGCGTTATGGCCCATCTAATTGGTTGCCGATGATGCATTCATCAATGTTTGCCGTCGATCATCGTACGTGGGGTAAGGACACACATTAGGATAATGTATTCGTGAGGGTGCATGCTGGTGTGACATTTGAATGTATTCAGCGAATACAGGCAGTGGTCGCCAACTACAGGCGCAAAGATCCACTCAACCGCTGGCGCCGGTAATCTTCTATGTATGGAAGTACCATTTAGCCGCGCTAGCAGGGCACCTAGATTATTATTATATATTTTTTTCTTTGGTGGACTATATGAGTGTTATCTCTTTAATGATTCACTTTTGTACCATCTCCAGAGATATATTATAGTTTACCATTAATATGACTTAAATTCGGGCAGAATGCATTACAGTTAAAATACATATAAATAATAGTTTTGTTACATTTTGTTGAAGGTTCAATAGAAAGGGATCTCTGTTCAAATAAAAAATAAAAACAGGTTGTCATATCAGATTTAGTTAAGAACTGTTTAAAAGTTCACTTAGCTTTTAGAAAAATTTACGTACTATAAGTACGTAAAAATAATAATATCACAATTAAAAAACGCTTATTGTTTTTAAAAACACAGTCTAGAGATCCCATCACCTATAAGGTTTTAATTTTGATAAGGAAAGTGTTAGAAATACACGAATTTAAAATCTTAACTTTTGGGCATTGTAGTGCCCACATTTTTATTATAAAACTACCGCCGCTGGCGTGACGTTGACGTTTTTTAAACAGCATGATTTCCATGTTATTGGACGATATTTACTATAAGGGTCTCAAACCTTTTTATTTTTTATAAATTGAAGTTCATCTTTTTATATTCAATGTTTTTTTTAATATATATATACAGCTACCGTCGCAACTTTCCATTGTATTACAAATGTAATGGCAATTTTTGTCTTCACAAGACAAACGATCACATAACTGCAAAAATCACTTATTTTATAACCTTTTTTATGAATTGATTAAACTGGTACATACCGATTTGTCATCATATTATTTTACTTAGTTGAATGTTATCGATTCTTATACCGAATTAGAGACGTTTCTTTTGTGCCTTTAAACAATGGGCTGGATTAGGGGACACTAGTGGTCATATCAGGAATCACAAATTGTAAAATAATTGCATATCAATTATCTAGAACTGCCTGTTCTATTGCTTATGATATTTTTATTGCCATTTTTCTTATTGTATTCAGTGCGGGGTGTTAAGTATTCTAGATGTTATTATTCTGATGCTAAACAGAAATTATTCAATTCATTAATTCAAAAACTAATCACCAGTTTTGTTTTGTTTTTTTTTTTCAGATTGAGAGTGAGTAAATTCGAATGCAAGTTGAATTAGGCAGTAGAAATCAAATGTAGTAGATTTTTTTTTATATTTCTAGCATTTTTAGCCCAAAAACATTTTATTTTATAATTTGAGATTTTAGCATTCACACACAATGCTATTTTGGTTTAGTATTGTAGAAAGACTATTCTGACACCAAGCTACCTACTATTTTAATTCTGTTCCACCAGTTTCTTAAACTAGAGGTGATAACGACTGTGCCATCACGGTCGTCACAATTTTGAGCCTTAGTTTGGTACCTCTTATTCACATGGAAGGTACTTCGTCGTATCTTTTATTCTAATATAAAGTATTCACATCCTATAACTTTCAATTTCAGGGACGGAAATAAAACGCACAAATAAATTGGTTTTCACAACATTATCAAGGTGGTATTATTTTATAGATAATGTTATTATTGAAGCCGCTGTCTGCTAATACTATCAGGAAGAACAGAGTTTGGTAACGCTTCGATTATTTAACAAATAATAATATAAACAGAATAAACAGATTTTCTTTTACAGAAGTGTATGTATATACATTTTTACTATTAGTATTAAATAATATAATAGACAAAATTGATAATCTCAAGTTTGGTAAAGAATTTAACTAACTACGCCTTTGCGTAGACTCAATTATTCAAATACAATGGATATCTTAGATTACTTAAAACTAATATTTTTTCAAATTGGAAAACTTTGAATATTTTCCAATTTTGTTATTTTTTCAACTTTTTTATCTTAAAAATTTAACTTTGATTACCTTGCCTGTTGCACAAAGAATGCAAACAATACAAAAAAAAAATTCAAGATTGTATTAGTAGGTATACACATTTATATTAAGTATAATAAACAGTTCATAATCACTTCTTATTTAGAAAGAAATTAAATTCTTATATGTAATGTAAATAATAGATTGCTGAAATAAAACATTTAATGATAGCGGAGTAGACTCGTGTCCAACCAGTTTTAGCACTCAACGTACGCCAATACCTTTATAGCCCTAACAAAAAATGATATTATAGATGTTCCAGGTAACACGGCGGGATGGTTAATGACTCCACTATATTAGCAAAATATTAAAACATATTATCATCGATAATCAAACTGAGTTTTCCAAACCAACCTTGCATATTTTTTTTTTTGTACCAACCATCTGTAGGTACCGTTTTTAGTAGTAATCATGCAAAACGTTCAGAATTATGTTAAATGATTATCTTTTCTTTTTTAAAAGACTAACACGCAAGAAATGATATTTCCATTTTCTTATTATAATGCTTTAAACATCTACATTTGTTAATATACTAATATCGAGGATGAATCTGAAGTATAATTAATGATTAAACGAACTTACCTGTAAGTGAAGTTCTATCATAATTATACGAAGGATTCATCCGAAGATATTAGTATAGAATCCCGCCCTCCCTACTCATTATTGTAAATTACAATAACTATCTACCCACTGAAGAAAATGAGGAAATATCAGAAGATTTGGGCTTTAAACTAAATGAAATGGTTGGCGTCTAGTAGTGACGAGGATAGCTCGGACCGGAAATGTCAAAATATTTGTCAATTTTAAGTCAAAAACCTTCTCTTTTTAGGTTTTTTAGGTTATTGCTTTAAAATAACGTGCTAAGTGGTGATACATGCAAGCGATACTACATTTGTTAATATACTAATATCTTCGGATGAATCCTTCGTATAATTATGATAGAACTTCACTTACAGGTAAGTTCGTTTAATCATTAAATGATAGATGAATCGATGAACATTAGTGGTCGAAGAAGTTTAATTTTATTCCCATCGCTGTTTGTGCATTTTGATGATTTCAAAATGGCTATCTAGCCCTTATTATTAGGTTTACGACATATCTGTTTAGGACAGATTTGCTTTCATTGTTGGCTATTATTTTTACCTTATCTTTATCAGGTAAGTTCGCTCATCGAAAAGTGGTAGCAAAGTGTTTCGTTGCGTATATTTTGGTAATGATTAAAAAATCCGGTTTAGTTATTACAGAAATATAGAAAAATACATATTTTTATCCGGAATCAAATGAATCTGTAGAAGTGTTAAAGCTTTAGCAATATCATTCACCTTGAATAATATTCTCGCTGAGATGAAAAGAATCTTGGTGTAATAATCCTCACTATTTATTTCTGAGCTTCTCATATAAATTCTTTTTGCTTTGAATCAGTAAGATTCAGTGAAATATGATTTTCATTCGCTTATAAACTCCTATAAGGCAGCTTTTTGAGAAACAAGCATGATTGTGGAAATAATAAATTGTATCTTTAAGAAACGGTAAAACATAATTTTCTGTCTTCGCTGGAAATTTCTGCAACTTAAGGGGATTCATTAAATTAAAATTACCAATTCCACTAGATAAATATTATCTAACTAAAAGTAACGGGTGGCGCAAAAGTAAAGACCCTATTTGGTTCAGCTATAACATTTTTTCTAAATTAGAAAACTAGATTTAGGTTTTTTTAAATGTATATTTGTGCCATTAAATTTCGTACCATTAGGATTTAAAGATGATGTCTTTTAAATGGTGACCTCCAGAGTTGATACACATTTGAGCCCTATTTATGACATTTTGCATAACTTGCCGTAACACTTCCTGCGATATGTTCGTTATTTCTTGACGAATGTTTTCTTTTAGAGCTGCGAGAGTCTGTGGCTTGTTCACATACACCCGAGATTTCAAAAAACCCCAAAGAAAGAAGTCTGGACTGGTCAGATCGGGTGATCTTGCAGGCCAAGGCAAATCGCCAAAACGAGAGATAACTCGGCCTGGAAAAGCGTCCCTCACTAAATCCATATTTATTCCACGTTCTTGGGGAGTAAAACGGTCCATGTTTATTTTAACCAAAACTTAAACATTTAACCAAAAATCTTCGTAAAAGCTATATCAATAGCATATTATATTTTTTTGAAAACGTAATCATTTCAACTTTATGAGATAACGCTGCTAATACAGCGGCAGCGGCAACCATGCAGTCTGGCCTATGCGATTCCTTTAAAGTAAAGATTTTTTTTAAATCTTTATACGAAACAAATTGTGATCGAGAGTTTGTTATGGAACTTGCATCTTATTGCAACTTCTCAGTATTTCAATTGTGTTTTGTTTGTCTAAAGAAGTTCTGTTCTAAAGAAGCTGATACTATTTTTGCTCGTAGAAGTATTAAAATGAGATAAAGTTTCCTCATTGCTTCTAAAATAAAGGCTTTGATATGATTTTTAATTTAATAACTAAGTAATCCATTTACTTAATTTTTTTTATCTTAATAACATTATTATCTAGTGCCTTCAGACTTTGTAAAAACAAAAATCAGCGAATACATCGAATATATATAAAATATTTATTGATACTTAATGTCAATACGGAATTTGATATTTGGCATTTCAAATAAACAACGAAGTAACTACAAAAATGTCCACATGCAGAAATACAGTTTTTCGATGATAAAATCGTTACAATACGAAATATTCTAAAAATGTGAAAAAAATCTATAATAATCAATACGTGAATTTGATATCTCTCAAATAAACAACAAAATAACTACAAAAAATCCACATCTAGATATTTTTTCGATCATAAAATCGTTATAAAAAGAAATATAAATGTGAAATGTAATATGAGAACAGTATCTATTCCGCAGTCGCCGGAGGTTTCTACTGCAATAACATTGCTGCGAATGGCAAGTCCGATAACGAGGTTCCCTGTCTTTTAAAAAGTGCTTAGCTTTATCAATGGCGCTACAGGACGGGACGGGTGTGGAATTTAAAGACGAATAAACATTTACTTTGACCGGTCTTGTCGTTTTGATATTAAATTTGTACATGACGTATTTTTTAAATAGCTATGTCATTATTATAAAACATTATGGATATGACTTTGTTATTGGTTAAAAAATGGCGGCATTAACCATCTTGAGAACTAATTAAATAAAGTTTAAAAAAAGAATGAACCTACCTATTTTTGGCATAGGTTACGTCAACTTGGAGTCAGAAATACTTAATCCTTATCCTTACTAATATTATAAATGCGGAAGTAATTCTGTTTGTTTGTCCATTTGTTTGCTTGTTTCTTACGCCTTCACGTCTTAATTACTCAAGCTGCATACACGTTGTTAAGGGTACAGAAAAGGAAATAGGCTAACTTTCATTTAGAAACAAGTACTGTTCCCGAGGGATAGCAAGAAACACTTTTCACGAAACGAAACGACGGGCGGACGCTAGTAAATGATCAAAATTTCAGGTATTTGGTTTTATTTATCATTAAACTTCACATACTCGTAGGTAAAGCACTACTTTGAATTATCAAAACTTATTTTGTTAAGATGAATAAATAATGATAATTATTTTGTTGTGCAATATGGTGGACGGATTTCATTTAATTTTTTTCACTTACTTACCTACTTCTCTTGAAGTTCCGAAACAGCGCAGCTCTTCTTATTCAATTATTATAGCCAGTCTACCAGAAATTATTAGGAAAAATATTTGCTTTCGATAAAAGCAACTTCCATATTGAATCCTGAGGTTATTGCCAGGCCCTTTTTACGATTTTTGTTTTAGAAAGTGATGCTTGATCGGGGAAAAGTCAATAAAACCAAAATAATACATTTCCACTTTTTTTCCGATAAGTAATAATGGTGTTTATTTTCGAATTGTGCATATAGAAAAATAATCTTATTTGTTTTATTTTTTTCGGAGAGAGATTGATAATTCTTATAAGCTAAATATTGTATATTACCACAGAATACATAATAGTAGACATTATTAAAGATTTAAGATATTATTGGTTTTTTTATTAGACAACGAAAGTTACGAGAAAGTGAAAAAGATATTACTACATAACACTCAATGATAGGTAAAAGAAAGCTCAGAATTAATATTCAAAAAAGTAATAACATAAAATCCAAAGAAACTCGAAAATATTCGCCGATATAAGCCGAGGGAAATTCAATAAATATAAAAATAAAACGTGGGTAATAAAATTCGATATCACACCACGCACGCGACGGAAAATATCGAAAAGGTTGAATAGATATAAGTGGGTAATGCCTATTCAACTATATCATACTGGACTTTAGTAGTATTTATTTAGTATCGAGAATATTATGAGAAATAAGAGGTGGAAACGTTGTACAATAACACTTCTTTTGAGGATTATTGCGAAAGGGGCTTATCGCCGTATTAATGTTCTGGGGGAAAACTAAAACTTATAAATATATACAATATTGTATGTTTTTTTTCTAAGTGACACTAAATACAATAAACCTTGTTTACGACCGATTTCTTAATTCTAAGTTCTTACAATTTCAGTACGTTATCTGAATTTTATGAAAAACAAGTTTTAAAGGAAATCCTTTACCTTATTTTTATATAATAATAGATAGCTCTATAAATATCACAGTAGCACCAGTTGCTAAGATGTTTACAAAGATTGCAAAACATATCTTGTCTCTGTCAAGTCAAAGGTTTTTTTCTTGATTCTCAAGATAAATAAAGTTTTTTTGTTAAATTAAGATTTTCTTTTCAGGCTGAGTTAGTAGCTGTGGAAGGCAAAGAGATTGAGACCCACTACGTCCTCGCCCGAGAGAGTCTTCGACGGTGGAACTCGACGTCGAAATGCTACTTGCTCGTGGAAAACTTGCCTACGCCTTTACAGGTAACAACTAATTTTAAATGTAAAATAACTTCTTCATTAGCAATATTCAGTTCATGTCAGTAAAAAATATTAGGTATGTTTATTTACTCAAAAATGCTTGTAATATGGCCATTATTTTGACAACCTTCTTTGAACAAAGTCGAGGTTGCCGTGCTCCTCCGATGGTGACGCAACAAAGTTGTATGGGATTTCATTATTGTCGAGTTTTAGTCACCAGCAATTTCCTTTGAGAATCCATTATTGTCGAGTTTTGTTTCAAACATAGTTCGTGAAAAAAGTACATTGTACAACCCGCGCAGTTAATGAATGGGATTACACTCGTTGTGGTAAGCGCCGTGAGCCGCCATTTTCAATCCCATTCTTTATTTGCGCGGGTGTTGTCTTGTTGTAGATGATGCTTTTGTATTTTTTTTTTACTTTTTTACTATTTTTCCTTTTTGATATTTTTTACTTTCTTGCATTTTTTATTTTTTTGTCATTTTGGACCAAGTCTTGTATAGTGCTTTACTCAAAAATGACAAAAAAGTAAAAAATGTCATAAATGTCAATAATGTCCATAATTTTAAACTTTTAGATTTTTGCATTCACAATGCTATTTTTATATTAAGATGAATAAATAATGAAAAATATTAGAAAAAATCGGCTCACCCGTAGCAACTTAGACGGGATGTCCATAATGTTAAAAATGTCCAAAAATGTCAAAAATGTCAAAAAAGTCAAAAAATTCAAAAATATCAAATGTCAAAAATATCAAAAATACCTGTCAAAAATGTCAAAAATATCAAAAATGTAAAAAATATCAAAAATTCAAAAATGATAATTTTGGTAATTTTGGTAATTTTTGACATTTTGTGTCCACAATGACTGCACTGCTGGCCACGCTATGATGGCCTCAAGCTGAGCTTAACTACGCTCTCGGCCTTCAAGCTTGGTCTTCATTGCAGCCCTTGCTGTCCGCGCTATAAATATTCCAGCTTGGCCATCAAGGGCTGCAATGCTGACCGCGCTGTGACGGCCTGGACCTGCGCTAAGCTACGCTATCGGCCATCATCATCGCGCTGCCAGCAATGCAGTCATTATTGACCGCGTCAGTGATGTACTATTACCGGAACTGTAAAATAAAAAATAATAATTAATAAATTCAATAATGTTCCCTTCGAGTGGCTTGAAGAAGATAAATCTGAATGTAGTTCAGTTGTTATTTTCACATATTGACTCAATTAATACTTTCGATAGATAACTTCATGTAAAATGGCGTGATCTCCAGCGAACCGTTTTGCTAATTTCCAACTTGTATAACCTGACTGGGACAGAGGATCATTATAAAATTTTATTCATAGGCTGGAGGCATAGCGAGTGCAAGCGTCTGGTCTTCCTGTGGTTGCCGACAGAGGCTACTGGCTGCAGTCACCAGCGGCGGTCGGGCGGTGCACTGGGCCGCTGTGCCTGCTCCTAACCCGGCCAACGACAGCGACTTATGCAGATTCAACTACACGTGAGTAGCTTAATATCTTCCTGTGGTTGCCAACAGAGGCTACTGGCTGCGCAGTCACCAGCGGCGGTAGAGTGGTGCACTGTGTCACTAGGCGATTCTGGCTGAACTGTTCATAGGCACTTAATTAAATTGCTGCACTTTGGGGACACGAAATTAATTATGCAGCTTTTTGAAACTAATAGGAGCTTTATTAAAAAAATCAATGAACTTTTGTAGTGGGCGGAAATACTTATACTAATAAGTATTTTCTAAAGGTATAGTAGTATAGTCGGTATAGTAATATGAATTTTAGAACATTTGAATATTTATTTCTTCTCACGTCAATGGTTTTCTTCATCTGTTAGATACGTTGTAACGTTACAAAGAAAGAGGAAGAAAGAGAGCCTACCTAGAGTAGAAGGATTGTATCTAGCTAGTTAAGGAGCAAAGTAGAAAGATGGAAATATAGTACAATTAACATTTATTTACACTAAACCTAACAGACAAGAAGCTAAGGAACTTAAAAACTACGAGGGAGGATAGGGGGAGTGGCGAATCTTCAGAGGCTTGCAGAGGGACAGGGGAACGTAATCTAGCGCGCGGAGAGGGGACGCGGAAGGGACGTAGTGGTACCGTGGATGAGCAGCGTAGACAGCCCGAAGATGGAGCGCAGATGAACGGAGGCTGGCCGCAGATGGAGCGTTTCAGCAGTAGAATAGTTGGTGCTGACCAGCAGGAGTTGGAGACTCGCAGCACCCGTAGAACTAGTTGTCACTTCGCGGCGCGGGCTTTCTTGTAAGGCCCGGGAACGGTCACTACACGTTTTTCACCGTAGATCTCGAAGACTGACTGAGCCACGTAATAGGTTTGACAATCCTTTTATACTGACAGTAAATTTTGAAAAACCGAAAGAAAAATGTAGAAGAAAAATAATACAGCATTTCAAAATGGGAATTCGTGTATTCGCTCGGCAGCAATACAAAAGAGCGGGATGGCCAATAAATTGATAGACAACCTACGCGAAGTGTGAGTAGAATTGAAAAAAGCAAATAAACTTAGCTGTCACTTGTAAACAAGCAGCTGTCAAAATAAATACAAAATTATAACCTCACTTTTCCACTAAGTATGAAATTTATGTATGAAATTCAATAAAATTGTATGAAAAAGGATGAAACTACAAACCTAATAAGAATCGCCGTAAAAAGACGAATAAATTGCTGCCAAGCAAATGCTTAATTTCAAAGAATTTGGAAAGTTATGGCCAAAAATACTTATTCCCTAAGAAACTTAAACTAATTAAAACTAGCTTAAAACTAAGAGCTCAGGAGCGACAGGCAGCACGCTACAACGTCTGTTAGACACCTGCAAGGTGCACCGTTTAGGTAATAGACTTTAGAATCGGTTTTTATTCCTTCGTATTGTAGCATAAATACACGACTACCTTATGTAGGGATTGTACAAAATAAACAAAAATAGTTGCAACGTTTTTTCGCCTTGAATCGTACGTAACTAAGTCAGCTAGACTAACCAAAAAATGAAGCCGTAACAACTGTCAGACAAAATTGAGTTATTTTCCCGGCGGCTAACGTTGACATGTAACGAACGCAATACGATTTAGGAAACTGTGTGAAAAAAAGGTAGAATTTGTGTCAATCATGTGTTACTACCTACTGGATCCTGGTTAAATATTCTTTATCCAAAGCTGACAACTTTTTATTACTATAGTTAATCCAAAGAGACTAATAATTTTTTTTAGTTGTTTATTTTGATGTCAAACTTAGTTGTTTGACAGAAAGTCATAGCTTGACTATTGCATCCGCTATAAGTAGTTAAGTCAGAGCTTTAGAATAAAACCCATAAGTATAGGGTAATTCATTTGGAGGTACTTTTTTGGATATGGATTTTTTGGCAGATGAAGCGTGAGTTGTAATGAACTTTTATGGTATTTTTGTTCAGTATTGTTTGACATTTTATCATGGAAAGACTTAGCCCCGCACAGCGTCTACAAATTATTCAGCTGTATTACTAAAATCAGCTTGCTGCGAGAAATGTGTTTAGAAACTTATGGTCCACATAATCGGCCTACCGAACGCACGATTCGCTGTACCAGCGAAAAGTTTGAAAGCTAATTTACATTATTAGATAATACACGACCAAATAGACCACATCCAAGATGTAGTGGATAAAATATTGTGGCGGTAGCTGAGAGTGTACGCGATGACCACAAAGAATCGATCTGGCGCCGTTCGCAACAACAAGTGACTGTTGTCGTGCCATGATAACAGACTATTTGTTTCCTAAAATTGAAGCCCATGATCTCTAGGACATTTGGTACCAACAAGACGGTGCCAATTGCCACACAGCACGTGAAACTATGGCTTTATTGCGTGAACAATTAGGTGAACAGAATTTCGCGCTTTGGACCGGTGAGTTGGCCGCCTAGATCCTGTGATATCACACCCCTAGACTTTTTCCTTTGGAGATATGTGAAGTCCGGATAAGCAGGTACGATTAACCAACTGGAAGCCAACATTACTCGCGTTATTCGCTAAATATCAATCTAAATGCTCGACGCATCATCGAAAATTGGGACGGCAGAATGGACTATGTTAACCGGAGCTACAGCCAACATTTGGAAGAAATAATCTTTAAAAAATTAATGTAAAGAATAGTTCTTTTGTATAATAATAAAAATAACCGGATAAATTAATTATTATTACTATTTTTTTAGTTTGAAAAAAGTACTTCTAAATGAATCACCCGTTACAAGAGGCAATAAAATAAAATCGTTTTCAACTACCCCTCTAGATTAAATATGTGAACCTTCCTTTTAGATGAAGTAAAAATAAATCATGAAACTGATTTCTGTTTTAAATACACATTTAAGCACAACTGCAGTTAACAGCTTCAAGCTCATTAAAATCAAAGTTAATTAACAAAATCAGCATAATAACAGCATCGTCGTCGGTTTGGACAACCATCAATTATCAGATTCGAACTTTTTCAACCCTTTCGCTTTTGATAAAAATTTCAGAAACTTGCTGAATAAAATATTTGTTTTTGACGACTCGATGATAGACCCTCGAAATTTCAGCTTTGTCTGCTTTAATGACATTATTGATTGGATTTTAACAGAATATTTATTAAAGCTATAGAGGTAAGTTCCATTTGGCTTTTTATATTTAACAAACCTATAAATTACCGATTTATTATAATGTTTTTTTATTTGGATTATATTATACAAGCTTTATATATAAGTAAGCTAACAAAACCAATTACCTATTTAGGTGCGTTTTGAGGGATAGTTACTGTTTAGGTGCGCTTTATTACGTCCGTTTCAAAACGGATGCGCTTCGAGGAATACCTCTAAGAAATATAAGCTCATTTGAAAAAAAATCTGTAAACAATATCTAACATATGAATGACAAGCCACGAAGGCGACAAGTAAGGAAAATGATGCAGTTAATTCTAAAGAAACCAACATAAACCTCAGTTATTGTCAAGAAGACAAATATTAAGCCTAAGCCGTAAAGTAGAGAGGTTTTGTTCCCCACGCCATCGGGCGAATAAAAAGACGCTGTAAATTTTATTGTGTCAAGCATCATTAACTTCTACGATTCGTCACTCCATCTCGCGATCTTTAGATTGTGCCTGTTGTTTTTTCTTTTTAATTTCCCCTAAAAGCCGTTTTAATGTCCCTCCGCGAAACGCCAGTGCAATAGGCGTTTTTCCTTTAACCGGCACAGTGTTTACTTCCTTCGTAATTAAGTTAGGGAAACTTCCGTTTTGAAACACGCTGAGAGTGCGTCGGAGTTTTGTGCCTTGCGTAAGGATGGACAATAAAAAATTCTACCAAGTCCGTTAAGTTTGTTCTTCGTGATTTATATGCATTTTGGGAATTGTCCGGGCCGGGTATTTAAATACTGATCCATTTATTTTTCAGTCACAGGCTGTGGGGACATTTTTAGTTAAGGACAGGCACTTTTACGACCATCAGTTGCAGAAGTTGTTCTTAGAACATTTTAATGAGACTCAAGGGGTTGCTATGTCTATGTAGCTACACAGTTTGCTATACCAATGTAGTGGTAATGATTAGGTATATGTATGTTGTTTGTTAAAGACAGAGATTTGTTTCAGCAGGTACAAAAAGTAAAGATAAGTAAAATGTGAAAAAGCTATTCTAAAAACCAAATCTAAAAATAAAGTCGTGTATCCAATCTTCAGTAAGTGACTATCGCGAATAAAAAAACTGCAAAATAAAAAACCATACATTCGAATGAATGAATAAAAAATACCGTTCAATGTGTCTATGTCGGAACGCGAACAAGATTATGGCGGTTTTGATGAATGAGCCTCCGGGGCCTCGCCGACATCGCGCCAATTCCATCAGAATATGCCGCTTTAGGAATCCGTACCTGAAAAGTAAAAAACAACCACCATAAAGTGAACCCTTTTACGATTTGGTACTGCATTTATCAAGTAGTCTAGTGCATGATTCCTGCCAGTTTCCTTACTTTATTTGCGGGTCTGCCGCGTAGGAATATTGAGATGAAGTTCATGTGTGACATTTAAAGTCATAGGGTTTTTTTGGCGTTTTTTTTTTGTTCTTATAACGACCGTAATAACGAGACCAGCTTCGTTACAAAAAAAAAATCAACAAAAAAGCCTTAAAAAATTTAAGTGTCAACATTTACATGAACTACATCAATAGTTACGTGGAAGAGCCCTTATTGTGGCTGTGCGTGAGGTCCGTAAGGTCTGTATTGGTTCCTTGGATTAGAACTACTAAAAATTTTAGTCAACTCTCTCAAATAATACAGCCATTTAAACTGCCTGTTTAAACTCTCAAAACATAAGTTTTGTCCATAAGGAGTAATCTATTTTCTCTTCGATGTTATATTTTAGCAGGAAGCAAGATCTCATAAGATAAGTAAACTGGTAATTTTAATATCTACCTTTTGTAGTTAAGTCACGTAAAAAAATATAGTATGGATCCTACAGTGTACGAGTCAGCCCGACTTGTCTGGTTTTTAAATATTTATTTTTAATATACGGAATCGACAAACAATTTTGATTCTACATATCCATTAATCGGATCAATATTTGTTCGTCGATGTTTTGAAAGGATTCACGGTGAATGGCCTGTTTTTTTAATTCGAATAAAATTGTGAAATTTAGTTGTGTATGATGTTCCTTTTAATCTATCTTTAATAAAATTGTAACTGGCCGATGTCTGTTAATCGAAAAATGGCACTCGACTAATGTCGTTTATATAACATGTGCTTTCTAGCCTCTTTAGAAATATTGAAATGAATTTTTACGATGAAATATAAGACCGGAATTGAAAAGAAAGATCTATACGCAAAACTATCCAATAGTTTCCGTTAAAGATTTCCATATTAAACCGATAATGGCACTCGAATAAGGTCGTATAAAACACTTGCTTCCCGGCGTCGTGTTCTTTAATAAAGGGGCATAATTCACAAAATACGGCAAGCCAGGGAGCCCGGGGGGCCTATACATCATTGAGCTGCCAAGATTTTGGCACTTTTTCATCCGATTGCTGGGAAATACGACTATTTTTATCACCTACTACTGACTTCATTTATTATAGAACACACCGCAAAAAATGTTAAAGAAATTAAAATATTATTGTCATTTTCTTATTCAAAATTATCTACATCCACACAAATAAGTAATACTTATTTACTTATAAGTGTAATAGGGGTAGTTTTTACGCTGTAAGAGACAATTCTTCGTCAACTCTCTCAATTTCAAAAAAATCCTTCACCAAAACATAAAGCTTAATTGTTACCAAAACCATGAAATATAAGTAAATGGTGTCCGACTATTTCCTGATTGAAATAAATAATTTTATGTAAAAATCCCAGTAATCTAATTCAGACTTGAGTTCAGACAATAAATGGAATACCTACTTTTCAAATGACTCTAACAGTAGAGTAATAAAACTGGATGAAAACAGAATATTACTAATTTTAAATATAATAATCGCTTAACACACTGTTGTCCATAACATAAAGCCCATCTGTATCCGATAATAAATTACATGTTATTGAAAATATAACGAGTCGGGTCATTACACAGTGTCGAAATGCGAGTGTTCATTAATCGACGACTGATGGGAGAATTTTCGTTACTACGCTGCAAATATAATTTTCGCCGAAAACAGTGGCTTTATTGGATACCATTGGTTTATTAGGCAAAAGTTGTAAGAGGGCGTAATGATAATTAGGTAGAAAAGAACCGGAGGGATTGGTTTCAACATAGAGTATGATACGCTGAGACATTTTTTCAATAAGTAATCGGCGTTTGGGAGAAACCTGTTAAGTCCAAAAGGGACATTTTACAGACAAGTTAACTTATCACGAATGAGCAAAAACGAAATGGACGAATACTGAATTACCTTGTGTTTACCAGTTCAGTTCTACCACTTCTATATAAGGTGGACTAATCAGTAATAAATAAAAAAAACATTCAATAACATTGTATAACCGAACCACAGAATAGATATAAGTACTACCGTACAGAAAGGACAGTCTCCGCCCGCACCAGAATCAATTACCTCACCCCACCCCACGAGTTCCTGTGCCAAATCGTGTGCTCCTCGTTTAGTCGTGCGTTAATCGCAGCGATAGTCGCCCTCGAAATGACACGACAAATGTTTTATTTAGCCAGCGACAAAAATGCGCCGCGATTATCGCAGCTAGAAAAAGTAGCTCGTGGGCGTTTACGTATTCAACTCTGTATGTTCTATTCTCAGCGACAAAAAATCGCTCTGCGATTAATCGCCCGTCAGCGGGGACGCTTAAGTTAGAATTATGAATTGAACTCCGCTCATACAGCGCAAACTACATGGTAGCCCTAGACTTACACACACACACACTTATTTGCGCGTATACAAAAACGTCATCTGAAGTCATCTGTTTATAATGGCGCGATTATATGGAGTGTCTGGGGTGTGATCGAACTAAAAAATATCAAATTGGAGTTAACAGGTTTCTCCCAACCAAACACCCCAACCCAGTCATACTTTTTCAAAATAAAGGTACTAATAATAAGGTTATACGAGGACGAGGTTTTAAGAACCACTTCCTGTTGGCAGGTTCCCAGTGACGGCTGACATGGCCCCAGTGAGCTCGCTGCTGGTGTATTACGTCACGGAGGCGGGAGAGCCAGTCAGTGACGTTGCCAGCTTCCACGTCCGCTTGTTACATAAGGAGGTGAGAATTTTCAGAGTATTTCAGACATCAAGAACAACTTTAGGATATGAGGTTATCAGCTCTTGTAACAGTGTAACAGTGTTTATGTAACATTCCTGTAATTATAGTTTTTGTGTCAAGGCTAGTGTCTGAAATACCTAAATTTCAAGTAATCAAATAAGTGTAATTTGTACTTAGTTCTAGAAATCTATATAGATGTTTTCTGCAGTATTTCAGCACACGTTACCTGAGTCCTATTTGTTTCTTTCTCACGTCAAAAGCTATACGTAACGTAAAATGCTTCTGTGTAAATTGAAACATTTGAATTGGTTAATTTTGGTTGGACTTATCTTGTCCATTTATTACAATAAATCCAAAAGTAACTCTGTCTGTTACGTTTTCACGTTCTTCAATATCGGTCCAGTGGTGAATATCAACCACTGGACCGATATTTACGAAATTTGGTACGAATATAGATTGGACTTTGGGGAAGGACATAGGCTAATTTTTATTTTACTGTTGGCCACGGGTCTCCACCCGCAAAATATAACCAGTAGTCCACACGGACGAAGCTGCGGACGGAAAGCTAGTTTACTTAGATAATACGACTTAAAGTAGTTAAGAGGCCGTAGCGATTTTGCCGCTGACTGCAGCTCTCTCGCTCGCACATTTCATGTTTTCTCCAGATTTCTTAAATCTGAGTGCACAATTTAAAAATGTGTCTCGGCCACTTTTCGCTTTATAAGATTACAGACATTATAAAATATATTTTAGTTTTTTGTTGCTAAAGTACAAAAAATTATCGTTTCTAACAGTTATTTGAACTCGCAAATACGATAACTTTTTATACTTCAGCAACTCGGAACTGAAATATATGTTGAAATGTCCGTAATCTTATATTGCGAAAAGTGGCCGAGACACATTTTTCATTTACGCACTCAGATTTAAGAAATCTTGAGAAAACATGAAATGTGCGAGCGAGAGAGCGGCAGTCAGCGGCAAAATCGGTACGGAGTCTTAATAATTAACTCTTGAAACTTTACAAAAGGGTATATTTGTGACCGTTAGTAGTTAAATAAAACATACTGCCCATTCTAGAGAAAATAAAATGAACTCCAAAAATATTTTCGCAAAAATTCTTTCACAAACAAATAATAAAAAATATACCTACGTGAAAAAAAAAATACACTTGACTGGGTAAACGAATGTGAATGCTAAATATTTTCGAACAAAATGTTTTCGGCATTCGAAGTGAAATCATAGGTAATATTTGCTATTATGTCTAGCAAAACGGGTTTCTGCAAAAGTTACATAAATCTATTTTCAGGTGAAACTAAAAAGGTTTTGCTAAAAACTATTTGATTTTTTGCATGAATATAAGATTCTTGATTTTTTGTAAGACCGTGCTTTTTTGGGCGTTTTATGTTGCCAAAACAACGACTGAGATCGTTGTGCCAAAAGCATGAATTTGAATGTGCCAAGCTTGATATAGAGAATTATTATTTTGGGATCTATTGATACAGAAAAGAACTAATATGTCTAGCGTGACGTGACGTAACGATATGCGGTCCATACCATACATGGAACCTTTGATGTATTAACTTAACGTAATATCTAGATATTTCTGATGTGATTGTTGTAAAATAGATTAGATAAACGTTGTAAAGTTGTATTATGTAAAAATGCACGCTTCTGAACTCATTATACCAAAATATCCATTATAACTCGCTGCCTAAGTTTAACACTATACTACTATACACCAGTGGTTAATGAAAATTGCATCTAAACCTCTCCTGTTTATATTTAACAGAGCCGTGATGAACCAGCTGGCGTGAAATTGAAATAGCGTTTACAAACCTTAATTAGTATTCTGTTGATTTTGAAAACCGTCCTTAGAATGCCTTTATATGTATATCTACGATTATTCGGAGTCTCTTAATGGTCGTAGAATTATTTACTCAAGGGGAGACAGTGGCGTTTTCCTTAATTTGATTTTCCACTTAAGACCCTTCGTCAACATCTCAATGAATTTTTAAAAGTGTTCGTTCCTTAAATGAAAGGGAATAATTAAGCTTCCTGTTACTTGTAGGTGTTCTGTTTTCGTCTAGCGAATGAGTTGTTAAAACATTAATTTACTCAATTTCTTCAGAAGTTCATCAAATTCAATGTAGTTAATTGAAGAGTCGTAACCATAGCAACATTTTAATTAACATAATACACGAGAACTTGAGATGTGTTTACTAAGATTAATCGTATATTCCACATAACAGTTTGTGTTTCCTAAACATATTCAATTCTCCTAACTCATTAGTGGTCGGAATCATGGAAGGAAATCTTCATCACTTTGACGGTTAAAGATTTTAGTGCAAGTAATATTATTGTTATTGGTGCAGTATTTTTATTGCTAAGAACTTCGTTACTTAGGTAAATCTGAATATTTGTCAAGCTTACAAAACATGTTGTCAAAATTTCGAGGAGTAAAAATAGTCAACAACTCTTTAAATCTTAGTCAGATCGCTTCGAAACGAAATGAAATTAAGACAATTCCCACTAATTACTGATTTAGTTAGATAAAACCCTGATATACTTCCACAACTATGAATTAAACTAAACTTCGTTTTCAAGTGTCGGTTAAACTATGTTTTCATTTCGGAATTAAACTGTAATTTTAAATACGAAGGAAATTTATTGAAAGCGGCGTTTTAATTGGACGTAATATTCTCTTCCTCCCTCGTTTCCGACCTTTTAAGGGTAACAGTTCTCGTTACAAATTCCTTAATTGTCGCCCCAATAATTGTAGCCATTGAACAAATTCTATTGCATATTAAAAAATATTATTATTTTTCCTTACTTTTTGTGCCTACTATAGATAGTTATTTGTTTGTACGTATGAAAGTTCCTTAATTCACAATTGTAAGTATTCCTAATAGAATTTTATTTTAATAGAATTAATTTCAGTTTCACGAAGCGAATAATAGAAAAGTTCTAAACAAAACCAAGACATTATTTTTTGAGTTTGGATAACAGCCTACTATTTGCATTAATTTCTCATAGCTATTTTGAATTCCAGCCATTTTCCCCGTTATAAAAAACCTCATTCATTTCACAAAAGTATAATTACAAGTCCTTATCGTACTGTACATGACAGATATCTGTGACATTTCACCCAGTAACAACTGTGCGTTTAATCAGCGACTGGCTAATGAAAGGCAATTCGTGGAGCTAAAGGGTGCAATTAAGAACCTCCGTAATTTCGCCGATTTCGCTCGAAATCGGCCTGATACTCCTGTTTTATGCGACTGGAGTATTGGTGCTACCCTCAGCGGTAATCACGCGGTAATTTTAAATCGGAGTTGTGAACGAGAGATGGAAATCCACAAAGTTTGAATTGTAAGAGGTAAAATGTTTCGACTGAAATAATAAGATGGTAGGTAGGACTCAGAAATAATTGAACATTAAAAGCATTTCGAGCCAATCATCGCATCCTTAATACCTTAACGACCGTGTTATTAGTTAACGGATAATGGTCCGCCGCAGTGGTTCTGCCCTTTTCTGGTAACAACGTCTCGATAACAATGATAGTTTCGGTATCCGGTAAAAAATACGAGTACAAGCGTTATAGTTGGTGTAACGTAGCGGCGACGGGTGACGCAATGCGAGAATTTTTTCTTCGCTTTCTTTGACTCGCTCAACTTTAGTTATAACAATTCGCGGCATCAACCCGTCGCGTCGGTTCCCTATGTATTTGCATAAAATTTTAAGGCATAATATGTCATAGCATAATATGATTTCGCCGAATGATGTTTACGCATAATATTACTTAGCCATAACAGCTTATGCATAATTTTTTTAGGCATAACTAATTTAGGCATAATCATGTTTAAGCATAATATTCTTTAGCATAAATTTAAATACGCATAATGTTATTAGCACATATTTTTATAAACAAAAAAATGAATACACTTCGAAACTTGCACATTTAAGAGCTATTGTTAAAATTTTACACTTGAAATAAATATAAATATTGTTTGTCTCATGCATGGCTGGGGGTATGTATTTACAATACCGACGTTGAAAAGACCGAATTTTACAAGACCCATGGACGAAACACCGAAAATCAAATGGTCGAACGGTTGTTTGGCCGTACGTTTAAAATCACGAAAGAACATTTTAACTAAAATACTAAATCCCGAAGCTTAAAAAACTGAATGTTAATTGAGAGTTACATGCGGTTCGGTTCTGGCACTTCGCCGGCCGCTGCCGCGGCACGCTCGCTTCGCTCGCTCAGCTCGTGCATTGTAGGTCGCAATGAAACTTAACCTCCTCCTCACTCGCTACGCTCGCTCGTCGTCGCACCTAACATACCTAAACGGACTTTCGGGATTTTGAATTATCAGCATTTTAACTTTCGGGATTTCAAACTATCGGTCATTTAATAATCGATCTTTTAAGTTACGGTCTATCGGATATCGATATTTAGGATTTTCGGTATTTTGAAAATAGGTGTTTTATACGTCGACATTTCTGTCGTATGTGTTATGAATTTTCGGCATTTTAATACATACCCCTTTTGCAAGAAAATAAATAAGTACGTAAAAATATTTATTCTGATTGTTTTTGATTTTTATGTCGAAATAATATTAGGCGAATAGACAATATGCCTAATAACATTATGCGAAAACAAATTAGTCTAAATGATTATTATCTTAATATATAAAATCGTAAACTGAATGACTGACTGACTGACTGACTGACTGACTGACTGACTGACTGATCTATCAACGCACAGCCCAAACCGCTGAACCTAGAGACTTGAAATTTTGCACACAGATACTTTATACAGTGTAGGCATCCACTAAGGAAGGATTTTTGAAAATTCCATCCCTAAGGGGATGAAATAAGGGATGAAAGTTTGTATGAAAGTCCCTCAGTTTTGAGGCTAGAATCTTCAAATTTTGTATTTAGGCTGACGATTGAAAATTAATAAATACGGGTCTCAGAGTTTTTCAAAATTCTACCTCCGAAGGGGTCAAAAGGGGGATGAAGTTGTGTATTGAAGAAAATCCTTCATTTTTGAAATAAAAATCGCTAAATTTATAATTTAGGCTTATGGATAGAAATCTAAAGCAACGTATATTGTTTTTGTTAGTATTTCAACTCCAAAGGGGATGAAATGGGGGTGGAAAGGGTTAAAAAACCTAAAAATAGATATGGATGTCGTTATCGGGGTTTTGTGGGATGACGATTGCAAAAATGACATTTATTTTGAAGTCCAACCACGGTGGACATGATTTAACCCCTAAAGGGGTGAAAATAGGGTCAAAATTTTGTATGGAAAAATAATATAAAATAGACATTACAACTTTAAACTTCGTAGGAGCACATCTAAAAATAAATAGGCAAATATATATTTTGTTATTTTGAAAATCAACCCCTTAGGGGGTAAATGGGGTGAGTAAACATAAATATCGATATAGATGTCGTTATTGGGGTTTTCTGGGATGACGATTGCAAAAATGACATTTATTTTGAAGTCCAACACGGTGGACATGATTTAACCCCTAAAGGGGTGAAAATGGGGTCCAAATTTTGTATGGAAAAATAATATAAAATAGACATTACAACTTTAAACTTCGTAGGAGCACATCTAAAAATAAATAGGCAAATATATATTTTGTAATTTTGAAAATCAACCCCTTAGGGGGTAAATGGGGTGAGTAAACATAAAAATCGATATGGATGTCGTTCTTGAGGTTTTATGGGATGACGATTGCAAAAATGACATTTATTTTGAAGTCCAACACGGTGGACATGATTTAACCCCTAAAGGGGTGAAAATGGGGTCCAAATTTTGTATGGAAAAATAATATAAAATAGACATTACAACTTTTAACTTCTTAGGAGCTCATCTAAAAATGAATAGGCAAATATATATTTTGTTATTTTGAAAATCAACCCCTTAGAGGGTAAGTGGGGTGAGTAACATAAAAATCAATATGGATGTCGTTCTTGAGGTTTTATGGGATGGTGATTGCGAAAATGAGATTTATTTTGAAGTCCAACGCGGTGGATATGACACATATGGACCTGGACCTGGACATGCACATCCAGGGAACGGGAACGGGAACGGGAACGGGAACGGGAACGGGAACGGGAACGGGAACGGGAACGGGAACGGGAACGGGAACGGGAACGGGAACGGGAACGGGAACGGGAACGGGAACGGGAACGGGAACGGGAACGGGAACGGGAACTGGAACGGGAACGGGAACGGGAACGGGAACGGGAACGGGAACGGGAACGGGAACGGGAACGGGAACGGAAACGGGAACGGGAACGGGAACGGGAACGGAACGAAACAGGAACGTAACGGTAACGGAACGGTAACGGAACGGGAACGAAATAGGAACGAAACTGGAATGAAACGGGAACGGATCGGGAATAGAACAGGATGGGAACGGGAACGGAAACAAGAACCGGACGGGAACGGAACGGGAACAAGAACGGGAACGTAAGGCGTACGGGACGGTTAGGGGACGTTTACGGGACGGGAACGCAGCGGGAACGGAACGGGAATGGGAACGGGAACGAAACGAGAACGGAACGGGAACGAAACGGGAACGAAACGAGAATATAACGGGATGGGAACGGGAACGAGAACAGGATGGGAACGGGATGGGAACGGAAACGGAAGGGGTACGGGACGGTTACGGGACGTTTACGGGACGGGAACGCAAACGGGACGGGAACGGAACGGGAACGGGGAACGGGAGCGGGAGCGGGAACGGGAACGGGAACTGGAAGCCTCGTGCGAGGCCCGCCACACGCGGCAAATGTCTTGCCTCGCGAGGCAGCGCGCTTGATGGGGACTCGCCTAATCGCGTTAAAATGGCTGGCCGGATCCTGGTTGAAGGTTCCTTAAAAGGATTTCGTCTAATATCCACGCGGACGAAGTCGCGGGCAGAAGCTAGTGCTTACATAAATAGTATGCCAAAAAACAATTATGCAATTATGGCAAATCCGTTATGCCAAATCAAATTAGGTATAAAAGCATTATGCGAAAACAAGGGATCCCCGTCGCGTCACCGGTCGCCGATGCGCGTGGCGGCCGTAAAAGCACTAAAGTTTTCAGCCATTCATGACGTCGACTGTACTTAATGGAGATGACTGAAATTAAATTCGTTTAATTACTTTGTAAGTAACGAGTATGTTTTCGGTGAATTATATCAATTAGGTAAGAATAAATATAAATAAAATAAACGATCAAATGTCACCTGCAATTTGATTTCCCTTGGCCAGCCAAAACTTAGGAGGGAATTTAACGATAATAATATAATTAAGCATTATAATATTCTTATGCCCTAGTTAACAGTTGACTTTGTAAAATCAATCAAGCCGGCCAAGACGACCTAATATTGAAACTTTAACGAATTGAAGCTTGAAACGGTAAAGTTTAACTTGTACGAAATTTGAGTGTTCCTGGAACTTTGAGCTTAAAGCGCATATTATAATAACGCTGAAATTATTGAATGTACTTCATCAATTAGAATATTTTCCGATGTTTGAAGCTTGGTCATCAAAGTCAACATCAAAACTTACACTAAAGAAAGTTATGGATATAGGTGTCCTTTAAAAACTGTGTTTCTTTTCCAAATACCAAGAAATTTTTCATAAATTATTATAACCTATTGCTTTTTCCTTAATTTCACTCGAATGTAGGCTATTATCAAAGTTGTTAAGAACGTTTGTTTGTAAGTAAATCATTCTCTCCACATAGAGATTCAGTAACTTTTGGATTTATAAGTCATTCTTTTATTGTCAATCATGATAAAGCAGAATATGTGTTGCGTGAAAGTAACGATAGAATCGATAGCCTTTCCAGTTGTTCCTAGTCATTTATAGGTACTAGCGATAGTGTCGATAAAATACCTACATGACTATCAGTAGTATTAAAAGTGAAGTGACTACCTAATATTACTATTGTAATATTATTACGAGTGAATCTGGGAGTGAATATATCGATAATCGATTATTCGCAACACTAGAACATGATTAGAGAGCTTAGTTAGTATAGGTAGCATTAATTAAGCTTATAATGTTGGCCACTGGCTTGGAACACGGCGTGTAATCAATCATGACCAAATAATTAACATCGAGTAAATACCTAGATGAAATTAGAATGCTTTTGCTTTTGCTTGTTAATTTGAACAGATACGATACACTGATGATATTTAACAAAGACTACGTTACAGTGAACAATTATATTTTCCGTTGTGGGGATGTAGCGTCGCGTACTTAGTGTCAAGTAAGCATTTTATAATAATAGAGTTGCGAACGCACCGTCTAAGTAAGCTACCCATGTAACTTTTGATGTTATTTTGTAATTTGCTATTCAGTCCACGCAAATAAATTCGGTCCCTATAAACACAGTAACACCTTACATCCGTAATTATTTATGTGCTTAATTTCTACTTGAACAGGTTGCTGTAGCCATCGAAGAGAGACGCTGGTGGTACCCGCGGGCAACTCTTCAGCTACGAGTCTTGGCTCCACCAGATTCCACCATGTGCCTGATTGGAGCCCGCGCACCTCCCGATGCACGATTTGATCCTCATCAAACGTAAGTACAACCTACAAATGGGCAACTAGCTTAAAGCTTAAAAATTCAGTAGCTTATGCAGTAGTAATTCTCCACCTTTGGTTCTGAATGTTACAATCTAGATGTTCTCTGGCAGTAACTATCTCAAAATACGCTACTCTAGACCGTTTGTCCACACCACCTCAGTCATGGAGATCGAGAATAGTTAATTCATTAAAAATCTATCACAATAGGCCAATTACCTTTAAAACGTTTTGTTCAAAACTAAAATGTGAACTCCTAATCAGCCTCAGTGAAGCCTGCTCAAGCCAATCACCTTTGTGGCGCTCTCCGACCTCGAACAACGAACATCTTTTAACGAATACAGGATGAAAAAACGACTGTCGTTCGAGGGAAGTTCACTTTAAAAGCTCCTTTTGCCAATATTCTGTGAAACATTCCTTTCTTTCGTAATGATGTGCAACTTTGATTTTTTATGAGTAAGAAACTACTTATTAGAGAAGAAACAAAGGAAAAGGAATTTTCATGGGTCGATTTCAGTCACCTGAGGCGTTCGATTTTAACCGTGACGGGACGGTCTAGTGTGAGTAGTGTCATACTTTTTGATACAAAGGATATTTTTTGGCTATGCATTCCTAGCACGGTCATGGTATGGTACGGTGTAGTGAGCAGAAACCTTAAAAAAATTGTTGTACGGTAGAATTACCCAGTAAAACAAATGATAACGAAACGACGTTTGCTTGTGCTAGAGCTTAGAAATTATCAAGAGGAAGTACGTCTTGTACGTGTGGGTGAACCAATAGTTCACAGAGGCGGTTAAGACGTTGTCTTACAAGGCGGTTACCTCAGTTCAAAGCGGCCCCAATACGTCAGTCAGATGCTGACACAATACCGCGTGTCGTCATAAGCGGATATGCCACTATAGTAAGACTATTCATCTTATGTTGAAAACACACGGAGGAGCTTTGAAAACGTCTCCGGAATTTAAGACTTCGTAATTTGTCAAAGTAGTGTTTTAAATTCTGGATTTTTTTTAAGATTAGGCGAAACCAAATTACCACTTGTCATGATAGACGGATATGCCACTATAGTAAGACTATTTATCTAGTGTTGAAAACATACGGAGCAGCTTTGAAAACGTCTCCGGAATTTAATACTTCGTAATTTGTAAAGTAGAGTTTTAAATTATGAAATAGTTTTAAGATTAGGCGAAACCAAATTATGTGCCAGGAATTCACGGGAAGGGCAGGTCAAGAGTTTAGAACACATTGGAGAAGAATTTTTTTATTATTTTTTATTATATGTATTTATTATCGTGGTCAATTTGCTCGGCATTTAACCTTGACAACCAAAAAAACCTATGGAAGTAACAGCTGATTCAGCTCAGCAAATGAAAATTAAATTAGAAAAAAGTCGTCATAAATGTATTTTACACACTTGACCTGAAAACCTCCTGAAATCCTGGCAGGTAATTTGATTCCACCACATTATTAAGTAATGGTGTATATTGGCATAAAAATAAAGAGTCGATAAAATTAATTTGTTACACAAAAAAATAAAAGAAGAAACCTACCAATAAGAAACGAAATTCGCAAACAAATAACAATAAGCATTTACAACATAATTCATCGCGGACACGTTTGGTAACGTCTCAAACAAAATAAACGGCTTAATAAAAACATGTCGCTCAAAAACACGGAAAAGACCCGTATATTTTATATTTCCAGTAGCTCATAGCCAAGGATATGTCACGGTTCGGGGAAGCGATTCATCTTACGCTCCGTTTGCTGAAGGAAATTCACTGGAAATATTTGCTGGTCTTTCATCTGTCTAAGAGTGGGATACGTACGGTTGAAATGTCCGTTACGTGACTTTTTATGTCACTTCAATAACTTCGGGAGATTGATTGTCTTAGCCTCCGGGTAAGCCGCGAGCGATCGGTTTTGCAAAGGCTCATCTTTTTGCGGATCTATATTGTAAATAATAAGTTTGAAAAACTAGACATTTATACACAGCCATGTTTTTCGTCGGCCATAGGCTCCTTACTATGTGTACGAAAAAAAATCGCAAATCGATGTACAGCAAAGCCGTATACTTATTTGAGGTGAAAACAAAATTTTGGACCCGCAGTTCTCAAAATTATTCCCTTATGGGAGGAGTAATGGTCCCATATTTTTTGTTGTATGGGGAAATTTTTTTTTGTTCTAAAACCTATCGTGTATGGTGTCGAATGAAAGAGCTTGCTGAGCCGGTTCTAAAGTAAGTTATAATATCCATTTTAGGTCAAAGTGGCCACATTGTGTTATTTTCAATATCCAGGTATTGTTATAATTATACTTCAATTCCTTCAATTTCACAATGTTAAATAGCCTGAAATCTTGACATTAGCCAGTAAATCGACCTCTATTCCTGTGTCAGTGGTCCACCCGCGTTCACCTGGGTGGACTACGGGAAACGGGTATGATGTCCGCTTCCACTTTTATTAGAAACAGCATGAATAGGGATGTTGACTAATGAATAAAATAACGAAATACTAATAAAAATCGTAAACATATCAAACTTTTGGAGTAGCTTGTATATCTCTTGGTTTTATATATTGCGTATTATTTGTTTTATGACCCTTCAAAGTTGGGTGGACAAGTCCATTTAAAAAGTTTAAAATTTGTTAAAATAAAATATTAGTTAATAATACATTTAGTTAGTCCGTAAAATTTATAGCAAATTTGTCAAAGAAACCATTTTGATAAACACAATATTTAATATAGCTGCCGAACAAATTTCCTACGCGTTGCATACAACGTAGGAAGGCGTGACGTCATAACTTGGTAGCCGTTAGTATGGAGTATTTTCGGGTGAGTCCAATTTTGTGCATTTCAAACTGTGATATCTCGGGCAGTTTTCATGCTAGCGAAATAATTCTTATACAAATATTTCTTTTTTTGAGAGGTAATTTATGTAACAAAATAAAAAAAAAGTCAACATGCCTATTATGCCGATGTTAAAATGAATCTTATAGTAAAAAGATGTTGTGTCAGCAAATAATGTTAGCTTAATTTGTATTCAAAATGAATACAACTTCTAAAGTATAGGTTTTTATAAGTATATGAGGTCTTTATACGGTTTTTCAATTTGAAACTTGTATTGAAAAAACCTTGTGGCAATTTTTTCTTGACAATAATTGTGTTGCCTAGTGTAAACAGATGCTTAAAGCCTCGCTTCTTGAATACAATTAACGCTACTTAAACTTTCCTAGACCGCGTGTCTGTGTGTAAACAAACCATACAAGTTTTTGTCATAAAGTAAACACCCGCAGGCGAGAATTGAAACGCGAGATTTGCCATGCGATAATCGCATTAAATTTTTTGCCACTTGCGTGCGAGAAACTTTCCACGTGTAACAGCATTTTTAAGAAAACCAGCAATCTCCAGGGGTGAAATGCTCATATTAATACCGTCTCTATTTCCAGGCCTTCAGAACATGACGAACAACCAGGCCCAGAGTTTGTGTCAGCCGGCGTCTCCCTATTCGTCGGCGGCGGCGCGTGCGGCGGTGGTGTACTGTACAGGCAGCGTACCGCCCCCGCACCACAGACCCCCGCGCCCCTCGTCCCGCCGGCCACTCATGATAGACTGTGGATGTGGAAGTGCTTCAACTATACGTGAGTTTTAATATATCATTTGCAAACAAAATAGCGTCAACACTGTCACTATCCTACAAGAATGTTTGTTATATAATATCCATAAGACATAAAGATTTACAACAAAAATGGCCAGTGTGTAATCAGCCTTACACACTTCACTCGTTACTTCCGTGTTACGGTTACGGTAACCTATAAAGGTTACCGTAACATAAAAGCATCTATGCAGTCTCTACGGCCATACCCTACTCCCTTGCTGTTTTTCGTGTCAGAGAAAACCTATATTCTATTGCAGCTGTTAAAATTGTTATCATGCGCAAATTCCAAGTATAAGTTACTCTGCTTCTAAAATCGGTGAGATATCTTATCTTATAGATAGACATTATCTGAAAAAGGCAAAGCGCGCTCCATTACGTTGGTTATACTGTTGTAAATATTGTTACTGTATAGTGCTTATGTAACAAACAACGTATTAACAAAAAATACATAACGGCGGCCGGCGGTGCGGCGGCGCGCTATTTTGTAATAATAAGATAATATAAAGCATATATTTCTGTACAGGGTCTAGCAAAAGCATCAACATGTTATTTCCTTGCGTTTGCTTAATGCTCTGCTATATACAATAAAAATATGATTACACTAATGTCACTAACCCCTAATGGATACGCAGTTAATAACAGAACTTTTAATGAACTACCTATATATCGACGCAGTCTCGTGAATATTTTGACAAAGAGCCAAATTAATAATAAAACGCAAAACAAATAAAATAAACCGTAAGCACTAATAGCATATCCACCTATCCAATCATGTTTTTCTAGACAAGAACATAAAAGGGTCGATGTACTCTCAAAATATCTCGATATGTAGCAGACAGCTAATATCAGTAAGTGCTCACCTGTACTAATAGAACTAAGTGGTTTAGTGAGAACTAAAGTGATTTTTTGTTAAATGTTACCATTTAGATGTAACAAAACCGTAGTGTATTAATGAATTAAAATTGACGTCAAACACAATTCATTTAAATAAATAGAGCAAACAATCAAAATCAATTTTGCACCTAGATTAAACAAATCATATATTTCATGAAAATTATAAACTGACAATTTTCTATTGTATCACTAACGAGAACAGTGACATGTTATAAACAAGTCGTCTTTAGGTAACACTCAATGATTTCCATTACGTATAAAAGAAAACTTTGTATAAACTCAAAAGAACTTAATATTACAATAAAACTAATATTTACCATATTATACCAGATGGATGTTCTGTAGTGTTTAAATGGATATTGCCGTATTCCGCAACTCGCTACAAAACCATTGAAATTATTTCCACATACATCAAACGTCCCGGTACTATCGTAATAACGCATTCGTAACTCAAACCGGACGGCATGATAAAGTAATACCGGATAGTGCCGTCCGGCGCCGTGACAGAGATAAAGCGGTCGCTAACTTTATGTTACGGCGCACTGACTTATGGTAATGCTGCCTTTAGACACACGTCTTTCAAAAAGCTGGAAGTCTTTAAATTAAAGAGAATAGTAATAGAGACTTTTTTTGATAAATTGAGTCAAAACATATAACTCAATTTCGTCACAATCGATGTACGTCCATCACTGGTTCTTAAATACAGACGTCGAAGTGTTTGTATTACCGCAGTAATGGTTGACAAAGCACAGTGTATGTCAAACTGTATGTGATTGAGATTGAAGCTGGAATCACACAATCAGGAAACAAGTATAGTAGGGTCAGCTTATGAGCTTATGAAAAAGTCTGGAACGGGTGGTACGAAAATATAGACGAGATCCCGTCTGAGCTGCTACGGATGAGTTGATTTTCTTTTTGTATTTTTTCTATTAAAATTAATTATCATAGTATAAAAATAGCATTGTGAATGCCTAAAGTCTAAAAATTCAATAATTAAATAGATATGTTGCATTCGAATGTTGAAGGTAATTCTTCACATTGATGAAGTAACGCTGGCTCACAGCGAAAACGTAAAAATACTAGAAAATTTCGCCGCTCCCACTAGCGACTCGGTAAATATAGACGATTCAAAAGTGCTTCATTATTAAGTTTATTTGAATAAAGCCATTTTGACTTTGACTTTGAGTAAACTGTCGCGTCCTATCATTCCGTTCAGCAACCTTATAATAGCTCTTTATAATACACAACTCTCCAAAGTATAATAGCACTCTAATTTTCCGTGAAGAAGCAGCTAAGTAGCTACATTCAACGTGCAATCGGTTTCTATAGAAGTGGAAATAGCCACTTTGCTATTTCTTTTAATTCGAAATAAGAAAATACATATTGCATTTCTTAAAAAACCAAACTGGTTCTTGTCGTGAACTGTGTACCTATCTTAACTGATGTAGAAATCCTAGGGAATCATACGGTTTCTATTTTAGGATCGTAAACTAAAATGATCTCATTTTGTTTGGTAGTAAAAAAACTTTTAATACTATTACAATACTATTACACCTTAAAATTATTTCGTATTGCAAAGTTAAAAGTTTGGTAACATCAATTTCAATGTCATTATAAATAGTTTAAGACGCAAATATTGCAAAGTTTAAAGTTTGGTAACATAAATTTAATTTCGATTACGACGCAAATTTTTAAAGTGGTTTAAACCACTTATCCAGACTGCGAGAGATTTAGAGTTCAAACCACAAAGACAATAGCTTATTAACGCAGCAATAATCCCTGTATTCAAGATACTTGCACTTAAAACAAAACTTGATGCTTTCCAAACCGATAACTACAACTCGTAAGTCAATCCGGACGGCTTGATAAAGTGAACCCGCATACTGTCGTCCGATTGTGCGACAGAGACAAAGCGATTTCCCGCGCGATCTAAGTTCGTGCTACGCATCGCAGATTTATAGCAGTTACGAATAAAAATGAGACTTTATTACGTAAGAAAGATTTTTATTGCCTCCTAGATGCCATCTCTAGATATTAACATGCCAAAATTTATCAAATAAAATGGGTTTATTACATAAATTTTGGACTTTATCGCGGTATACAATGTCGTTGAAAATGAATCTGACACGTGATATTCTAATACACTGGCCTGCAAAACTAAGTACTACAGAGGTCTATTTTCATACAAACGAGGTAATTTTGAAGCGTTGGTTCTCCGCCCAAGATTAAACGTGGTGTGATCTGATGATGGCCATCCAGGGAGTGAATGGAGAAGGTTCATATAAGAGCTGTTTGGATATGTTTAAAAAAACCACGAAAATAGCATTAAAATGTATGGAAATGCTGTAACTGATAACTCTTATCCTTACAGCTCTTAGAATGAATCTTCTCCATTCACTCCCTGGATGGCCATCATCAGATCACACCACGTTTAATCCTGGGCGGAGAACCAATGCTTCAAAGTTACCTCGTTTGTATGAAAATAGACCTCTGTAGTACTTAGTTTTACAGGCCAGTGTAGATTTCCGCTCCAGTGTTCATCAATGCTTTTTGTTTATTACACTCGTCGACGTCAGAAAAAATCGCAACTTTTCAAAAATAAGTTTAGACTTGGCCACCTGCTATTGCTAGCTAACGTTTGTTTGTGTAAATGTTGATATCTATTGAAAGTACATTTAATGGGCTTTCAATTAATAATTGTTTGATTTTATTAACGTAACAGTTGCCATAATTAAACGCTTAAAGCATTATTGCTTGCGCCGTCATAAAAGGGAAATAAAAGGGGTCAATTCAGGAAAACTCGCCATCGAGATGATGGAGAAAACGACACTTCAACAGTTCAATTAAAAAAAGGAATACCCAAGACGGTTACTATTGCACATGAAGTTGCTCAAATATTGCAAAAAATGAGGCAATGTAATGTTGCTCGGAAATTGATTCCGTTCGACGAGTATTCCAACAGTTTCTAAGCGTTGGCTGTGTCCGAAGTGGAAGAAGCTTATAACACTTACCAATAAATAATACAGGATTAAATTAACTTTGAAGATATTTTTTAAAAGGTGCGATTTTTCTGACCCCGATCGATTGTATTTATTTAACTTGGCGTTGGATACAAGTTAGCCGTGGTTAGCTTGATTTTAAAATATATTGTAGCTAAAATCCTAGGAAACCACGTTAGCTACCTACACTAGCGAGGCACGTGCTAATGACTTCCCTTAAAGTAATATCTTAAAAAACTATCCGTTCTTTAAACAGGAGTCAACTTTCCACGGACGGCGTCACAATCTCAGCCCCGTCAGAGGCTGGGAGGTGGTCCCTCTGGGCTCTCTCGCTGTCCAACCGTGGGCTACGCTTCTCCGCACCGAAGACTATTAACGTCTTCAGACCGATCCAGCTGGACTTCTCGCTACCACCAGCTCTGAAAGTCGGGGAAACCGTCGAAGTGGACGTGAAGATTACGAACAACATCAATAACTGTATGGATGTGAGTATAAAAAGATTTATAACTTTTTACTCGACTGCAAGAAGAGTAATGTTTTTGTTAAAAATTGTTTCATTGCTACTGAGTCTGCGATTACATAGTAAAATAGGAATAGCTTTTATAAAAGCCAACGCTTTGTGATCACAACCTTACCATGAAACAAGTTCTTAAATACAAGAATCTAAACTTTTCTTGAATACATTTTCTATCAGCTGTTAAAACAGAATAAAAAACTCTTTGTTAAGAAAGTTTAGACAACAAGTGTATTGTGTAATTAATTAGCTATGTATACTAATTTTACCGGCAAACATTAACTTTGAAACTAACTAAAGCATAAATTACAAAACGTAGCTTAAACATTAATGTCAGTTTATTCGTGAATAAATAAACGAGATTTTGGAACCTAGAGCCAAGCCGCAAGGGGTACTAAGTAAAGAGATAAAACAATCTGTTTATGTTGTTCGCACAAACATGGCCTCACTACCAAAACTCACGGTCCGTTAGCGTATGAAAATAATTGTATTTACTTAGGATCGCATGCTTAGTAAACATTATTACATTACGTTTAATATGTACTCGTATATTCTTATTTATACCTTAATTAAAAGATATACTTCTAATATTGGCAGAATATTTGGGATTTTCATATTTTCTAACATACTTAAATATTATGAAATGTGATCCCAGACTAAGCATAGCTTGTTCGATCAATATTTAGTATCGTATATTAATACAATAATAGTGAAATAAACGTCCTTGCCTCGAGAGCGAATTAGGCCGTTGGAAATAGACATTAAATTCGCAAAGAGTGATGTAGTACAAAACAAATAAATTTAGTACAAAATATTTTTCGTAACTTTTCTTCATAAGACATGCGGTTTTGCCAATATTTCACGAAATACGGGAGACGGAAAATTTAATTTTTTGGGAAAAATTGGTCATCTTCGAAGTGCATTAGCTTGGCTCCTATGGGGTTAATAGAGCTGCAATTAGGCTCAAATAGGGAACATGCATCAATTTGATTTTGTATCAAAATCAAAAGTATAATGCGTGAGATAATCAACTGTAATATTAAAACTTTTCTCTTGCGTTTTTTTCTCGTGATATAGTCACTTGAAGTTAGCGCGCAGCAGCACCCGCCGAAAACGCTCCATACAAAACGGTCAACATTTGTGACGTCACTCATGTCACGATTCAGGCGCATTATTATGGAGCTAGCCAAGAATTTTCAAATATCTCCTTAAATATTGCGTTTAAGTACATATGTGTCATACAAAATATTATTTCATATTCGATATTCTATCCGACTGTCAAGTGCATTATATCCGAAAATGAAAAAAAAATTCGCTATTTTCACCTGTGTGATAAAACTAAAATATTATATTTTATTTATTATTTTTCTGTTCAATCATGTTTTTATAGGTGTCCGCAGCGATCAAGCTCAAATTTATTAAAATCGGTGACTTATGCATGTTCCCTATTGTAGGTAATTTAATACAATTTATAAGTATAGCAGACAGCGTTCGCAAAAAATGCATAGTTTTGGTCCTGGAGAGCAGATAGTGAAAAAAGTCCCAGTTTTTCTCGATTTTCTCAGTTTCCACAGGTTTTTCGAAGTTGCAAATTTGAATTCACACTACACACTTTAGCCTCTTTTTTGTCTATTTCTAACGGCCTAAATGACTACAATTTGCTATCATAAAACTCCTTTTCAGAACTTGTGATCTGTAACCTTTGCCGAACTATTTTTATTCTGTAGTAATTTCACTGTTATTCTTTAAGCAATCTACACCGTCATTTTGTAGTCATTTTAATTAACTTAAGGGAGTGCTCTACTAATGAAAGTAATCATTTTTGCCAAAGAAACATGGGTCAAAAAACGACAAAAATTTTGGACTTTCCCATACAAATACAATGTTTTAGCTGTTTAGTTAGTATGGGAGGACCAAATTTTTTTGTCGTTTTTTGACCCATGTTTCTATGGCAAAAATGTTTAGTTTCATTGGTACAACACACCTTTAAGTTAATTAAAACGACTACAAAATGACGGTGTATATTTCACAACTAGTTAATATCCACTTGCCTTGTCAAACATATTGTAGACTAAATATCTATTGAGACCTCTTCATAAAACTATCCTCGTTTTGGCCTTAATTTCATTGATTCCTTAGTCTGGAATCTTGTTCAAATTATTGTTTTTTAATCTTGTTCAAATTATCTGTGAATAATGTAGCATTTTGTGATACCCCTCCAATAATGTAAAACGTGAATTATTGGTTTTATTGAAAATAAAATTGTAAATGAAAATAGCAAATGATATTCCTTTTTGACCTCAAAAAGGAATGGAGGGGTTGGGGGGGGCGGGTTTGACCTCCCCTCGTAAGTACATACCTACTCACAGAACTTATAAAAAGTCAACTCTTATTCAGACTACATTCCTAGTTATACAGTAAACTGTCATAAGTTACCTTTTTCGCCAATGGAATGTTTGTACAAAGCAACACCAACTCTACGATCCCAATTAAAAGTTGCTAACTGTCATCTTTTTGCACCATTATATTTTGTCAGCTTATTCCGTTGAGCTACGTAACAAGTTTCACATTTGTAGAAACTTTTTATTCTATTGTATTTAATTTTTTTAACTTTTGCTTGTTATGATTCTTAATAGGAGTAAACATTATTGTTTGTTTTTTAGGAATTCTATTTGCAAATTACGAAGGCAGCAGCCGTAGGACTTAAAAAAAACCGAAATAAAATTTAAACAATTTATTATAAAGAAATTACAATTATTAAATTATATCTAATTAACCGAATTGACCCGATCGATGTTGGATACGAAGTGGCCGCGGCGTCCGGTCACGTAGCCCCGCTGCGGTGAAGCCACGAGGAGCAGCGTCAGCAGTTTACTTCAGTTGCGTTAAACTGGAGCGGCGTATTGCACACGCAGCATTTAGGGCCGTGTGCACTGTTGTCTTCATATTTGCTTAATAGACGAATCCCTTACTAGCAATGTACGTAATTTCTCCCCCCTCAGATCAGCAACTATTTGAGAATTTTGAGAGCAAATGTTGCTGGTGTGTCACGATCAGATTTTCCAGGGTTTCTTGGTTCTGGGGGTTCTGGCTTTGCGTAGTGATGGTAGCTTGAGTTGGCTGACTCTATGGTTTCATTTTTCTTAAGGCTTCGTAGTCTGTAGCGTCGTAGCATGACTACGAGTGTTAGTGCAGTTGCACCGAATAGTGCGCCGTAGAAAGGTATCGTAGTATGATACAGTGTTGCAATCGCTGGTTCGTCGATTTTGATTGGAGGCTGGAGCGATATCTTGTCTTGGATGCTGTGGAGGCTTCTCAGGTCGATCGAATGAAGATTGATATGGGTGGCGTCGACATCTCGCATGTCCAAGTCGGGAATATTCATTATCTTGAGCGGTTGGCCTTTTAGTTCGTCATTTTCGTTAGTAATTGTGAATTCAGGGGTGCGTAAGATGCATTTTAGTGGGATGGTGACTAAGTAGCTTCCGCGCAGCTGAGTGTAATCTTCTCTTCCACAGGATAGCTGTACCTTCGTTTCTTGCGGCAGGGATATTGTATAGTGTTGGTCGTCTAGCTTCTCCATCGCTTCCTTGAGTAGGGTGACGGATGATAGTTTGCAGGTTGTCTTAAGAGATTGCTTCGAGATGAGATGCTGGATGCAGTCAGGTACGGTACGAATTTGATGGTTTACTCCTTCCTCACAGAGATAGCCGTTACTTAACTTCGGGCATTCAGCCTCTATATACACGAATGCAGACTCGCTAGTTGCCATGAAGGGATAGGAAGGGATAATGGTTTGGTTATTCCTATTTGGTACTACTGCTAACTTATAGAGATTATAATTTTCTTCTGTAACGATCGGGATCCTAAAAACTAACGTTATATCTTTATCTATGTAATAAAAAGCAGGTTTTATAATATCATAAAATTCTCTTAACTCTATATCCAAAATGTTTTCAGGATTATATAATTGTCTTAGCCTATCTATCATATTACGTAAAATATCTAATTTAAGCATAGCATTATGCGTACTTGACGCACGAATGAATGCTAATATATTTTCTATGTTAATTAACTCATTGCAAGTGTCTGCTACATTTTCACTAATTATAGTTAGTAATTGAGCGAACTTTGCATATTTTATAAGGCTAGAATTACGAAGATAATCTTTATCTAATAATAAATGTAGCGTATTATTTATAAGGCTCTGATTTTCTACTATCTGAGAGATGATACCAAAATGCTTAGACATCCATTCTTTACTGTAACTAATATGATTATTTAATTCAAATGCTAATTTATCTTCATTACTATGTAGGGTCTTTATCGCGTTATCATACTTTAATGCGTCATCGTAATCTAAGTTACCGGTTATGCTCTTTATTACAGATCCAAATGTATTAACTAGACCTCGTTTAGCACGGCTCGGTTCTAAACTAGCTAGCTGTTGAAAGGCTTTTTCTATTTTACTATTAAGATAATCAATTTGGAACTCATATAGTTGGTAAGTATCGTTATAAAGTCTAGTCTTAAAAGTCTGTATTTGCGTCTGTAACCTAGAGATTTTATCTTCAATGTCACTTAGTTGGATGCGCTGTAGGAAAGTATGGTAATGGGTAATAAGTTTAGTCGGCCCTAACTTGAAAGGTAAAAGTCCTGGTCCATCGTCGAGTGTCTCAAGTCTTATCTCCTGTGGGCTTGCCATCTGGACGAGAAGCATCAGAATCCTGCAACAATTTAACATTTTTGGGCACACGTTTCAGTCTGGATTTAGCCACGGGGCCACGTTTCTTAGACGTATATATGTGGATAGGTAAGTCGGCTAGAACGGTGTCCTGGGTATACCTAGGGGCGACTTTTTGTCTGGAAGCCATGGGATTTTTTATGAAAATCTGTTGTTGAGGGGTGTATTCTATTTCAGGTTCTCGGGACTTGTTCCTGTTTTCTATTAATGCTGTACGATTTTCTAGGGATGTGCTATTAATAAGTTCATAAACTGTATTCATTTGAGCTTTATGATTTTGTAAGTATTGTTGTAACAAATGTGGAACGGGGTCAATATCTATGGGGTCTCTAGGGTCAAAGTGACCCGTTATCAAGTCAAAAGGCTTACATTTAGTAAAACTATGTATAGACGAATTATAAGCAATGATTGCGTAAGGCATCAAGTTCACGACGGGCTCGTCCTTATGCTGTAACTTTAGTATGCGAAGGTGTTCGAGTAAAGTCGAGTGAAATCGCTCGATATTGCCGTTATCGTTCGGCGCGTGAGCTAAAATTCTATGATGGTTAATTTTATGAAGTCGCACGAATTCAGCGAATAGTTGATTCGTGAACTCGGTTCCGTTATCAGTCACTATAGTGTAAGGGATGCCATGGTGTGTAGTAAACTGTAATAGTCCTTGTAAAATACTAACTGCGGTGCCGTCTATTAATAGGTAAGCTTGACCATATTTAGAGAAAACGTCTATAAAAGTCAAGTATTTCTCGTTTTGGGCAGTAAATAAGTCCATGTGTATAGTCTCAAAGGGTCTGGTTGCCGGAGGTACTATATTGAACTGCTGTCTTACTGGGTTCCTATCATATTTTCCCTGACCACATATTGTACATTCACCTATAAATTTTGCTACTTGTTCCTTCATTTTTGGCCAAAAGTATTTTTTTGAAAGAGCTAAATAACACTCGTTAATACCGCGGTGGTTAGTTTTTCCATCGTGGTAATTACGAATTATTTCTTGCTGTCTAAGGTATTCCTTAACGTTCTCTATTTCGGACTTTGTTAATACGAGATTCATAGATGAACTCTTAAATTTTTCCTGAATAATAGGGATGATAGTATACATAGCAAGGGGTGGATTAATAAGCATTGCCGTTTTAACTTTCGGGCTTACATACTCTTTGATAGCAGTTACTACGTCATTTTCTAAGTTGCGCTCGCTTACTTGTATTGCGATACGAGTATGCGTGTCGAATGGTTTCGTCATCACGGCCCTACGTTTTACGTCTGGGACAATAGTGATGTGCAACTGTCGATGGAATTTATTTAGCGGCTCGTCAGTTATTGGAACTTCTAAAATAGGGTTCTCGTGACTGGTGTGCACGGTTTCTGTTTCAGAATTTGATAATAAAGATGGTGGCTTTTCTGAACAATTCGCGACTACTGAACTAATCTCTTCGTTATGTATTTCGATTCTAGAGAGGGCATCGGCATTGGTGTTATTTTTGCCTTTTTTATATATTACGGTAAAATCATACTCGCTTAACTTTAGTCTCCATCTAGTTAGTCTTGAATTAGGTTCTTTCAGACTCATCATCCATTGCAATGGTTTATGGTCTGTAAGGATTTTAAATTTGCGACCGAATAAATATGGCCTGAAGTACTTGGTAGCCCAAACTATTGCCAAAAGTTCCTTCTCTATCGTGCTGTAATTTACTTCGCTATCATTAAGGGTTCTAGACGCGAAAGAAACAGGCTTATCTGATCCTACGGGTCCCTGCGATAGTATGGCTCCTATGGCAACATTGGATGCGTCTGTCGTCAGTAAAAACTCACGGTTAAAGTCGGGATACTGTAGGATAGGGTCATTTGTCAAGAGGGTCTTACATTTCTCGAATGCGTTTACATAGGCAGAGTCTAAAGTTATCTTTTTACCCTTTTTTAAGCAGTTGGTCATCGGTTTAGTTATACGGGCAAAATCGGGAATAAACTTACGATAATATCCGATCAAACCTAAAAATTGCTTAATCTGTTTAGTAGTTTCCGGGATTGGATATTTCTCTATAGCAGAGATTTTTTCCGGGTTAGGTTTTATACCTTCCCTTGTTATGATGTGTCCTAGATAGTTAGTTTCTAATTTGAGAAATTCCGATTTATCCATTTGGATTTTAAAATTGGACTCTCTTAATCTTTGTAGTACTTTTTCTAAGTTATTAATAGCTTCCTGTAAGGATGTTCCAAGAACTACTATATCATCTAAATATACTATGCAAATCTCGTTCTGGAGACCTCTGAGGACGTCGTCCATTACTCTCTGGAATGTGGATGGACTGTTCTTCAGACCCATCGGCATTCTCAAGAATTCGTAGTGACCGTGCTCTACGTTAAACGCGGTTTTTGAAATATCGGCCTCATTCATCTCAACCTGATGAAAACCTGATGCCAGGTCTAAGGTCGTAAAATACATGCATTTACCTAACTTATCAAGGATGTCAGTTATGTTAGGAATGGGATACTTGTCGTCGATAGTCTTTTCGTTCAATTTACGAAAGTCAACCACTATACGCCACTTTTGCTTTCCCGATGCGTCAGTTTTCTTGGGCACGACCCATATGGGAGAGCTCCATGCAGAGGTAGACGGTCTAATTATACCTTGCTCTAACATCTTGGCTATTTGATCGCGAACTTCATTACGGTGTATAAAAGGATAGCGATAGCTTTTCGTATAAATTGGAACTTCATCAGTAGTATTAATACGATGCTTTATTTTGTTCGTAAAAGTTAATTGTTCGCCTTCTAGATAAAATACGTCGGCGTAACGCGAGCATAAAGCCTCTATATTAGCCTTTTCCTCAGCGTTCATATGATCTGTCCTAAGGCGCGATAAAACGTCGCGTGCGCGTGACGTAGCCATCGGCGGCTCGGTGCTCATGCACTCGATATTCAATACCTCCGCTTGCGCCGGTCTGTCTAATGAAAATATTACGTCGTTATCGGTCAAGTTGTAAATCTCTATTATTCCGCGGCTATTTTTAACAGATGTAACGCATTCCTGAATAAAACAGTTACAGATAACTTGCTCTTCTACTAACACATCGCCATCCGGGGCGTTAATTGGGATACGAACCATTTTAGACGAGTTGGCAGGTATTATATCCTCGTAAAGATTTACGTTACAAGAATTATATAATTTAATGGGATTGACCGCGTGTTGGGTAGTTAACGTCTGATGTTTTAAGTCTATTTTCGCTTCCCATTTCGTAAGTAAATCTAAACCTATAAGGCCGTCGAAATAATCATGAAAACGGTATACGAATAATTTCATAAGATCTTGATTATTAAATTCGGAAAAACACGGGAGTGTGATAGAATACTTATTGCGACTAGTCCCATGAACATTAGTGACCTCGAATGGATCATAATTTAGAGAAAAATCAAAGAAATATTTATCTACACATTCTGGGCTAATAAACGACTGATTAGCGCCCGTATCTATTAATAGCTTTAAAGGTGGATTCGCTATCTGAATGTAGGGCAACTGTCTTTGCGTTTGCAAATTGAGCTCTAACTTAATTTGTCTGACGGGCCAGGTTCCTGAAAATCCGGCTCGTTATTAGAATATGACGCTTGCGGCTGGTCATTTGACTCTGTGTTCGTGGTGGGCTCGTAAAATTGAACTCTGTCGTCATAGTCATACGTCGCGTCATAGTAATTATTGTCACTTACGTCATTGTAATAGTTTGTGTCGTAATAATTGTCTTGATAGTAGGAATCGTCATAAGTACAGTCATTTAAATTTATTTCACGCGATTTAAAATAGTTATTCGGTGGCGGGTTCCCGAATCTACGCCAATCGTGTCCTGACAAAGTAGGGGGTAAAGCTTTCGGGGTGAAATGCTGTACTCCGCTCATAGGTCGGGGGCTCGAAAATTGGGGTTGATTCCTAGGTGGCAATCTAAAGTTATTACTCTGGGGATTATAACGTGGTGGTGGTGCGCCGAACATCTGCTGTGTGCGAGATGGCATTCGCTGCTGGAAATTATTATTATTAGCCGTATTAAATCTAAAAGGATGCGATTGCGGCTGCACAGGGTAGCGATTCGCTGGGGGCGGCGTGAACCGCTGCATCTGCTGATTCGCTAAACTATTCATAGGAACATTAAAATTAAAAGGTTTAGGTGAGAAACCTATAGGCACGGCAGGTTGTGGGCGTAATCCCACTTGTGGTCTAGGTAAGTTATCAGTGCGTTGCTGTTGGTAAAGAATATTTAATTCTTCCTGCACGTACTCCAGAGCTTTCTCTATAGTCTCGGGCCTCATGCATCTAATACGGGATCCAAGTGGTTCCTTTAGACCTCGTACAAATGCCTGCATAGTCAATTTTTTATACAACGTTCGTTTGGCTTCGATAGTGGTTCCTATTGTCTCATGGAGAGTGACATAGGTCATTATCGTGCTAAACAGCGTTTGACATTGGTCATAAAATTCTTGTGGACTACTATTACCTTGCCTAGCTAAAGAAAGGTCATTATACAACGCGGTTTCGTCTCTTTGATCCGCGAAATTATTAACTAACGTATTTCTAATGCCAATCCAATTTTCAGGAATTCCATTTGAATTTATAATAGTGGCGGCAGGGCCGGTAATTTTATTAAGGATTCCATTTAACAAATATAAATTATTTAATTGATTAGCTGGATCATCACTCAGAAATTCCCTACACAACTGATCACAAATTCTTATAAACCTAGTTAAAACGTTCGCGTTTCCATCGAAATCGGGAACGAGGCGTAAAGCCTTATGGATAACATCCGGGCTCCTTTCCATTTTTTCTGAAATACTATCTAAACTAGGCCTAAATCTATCTGCTAACTCTCTCCTGCGAGACTGCTGATGTGAAGCAGAAACGCTGGATTTAATTTTTCTAGGATGAAAAATCGTGAGTAAAATTAAAAGGACTTAGGATAACAGGAGGCAACACGAGAATGATTCAAGTGTACTCACATGAACATATTTTCGGCTCTCTGGCGTATCGATGGCTGGATACTGGACCTTGGCTGCTCCTTCAGGTTCTGATTCTCGTTGCGCGACTTGAAAGCCACACGGGCGGCACGTGCAAACGAAGGGCGGAAATCTTCTGAGAAGCGCGAAACCGACCGCGAGAATCCTACCGACTGCGCCAATTACGAAGGCAGCAGCCGTAGGACTTAAAAAAAACCGAAATAAAATTTAAACAATTTATTATAAAGAAATTACAATTATTAAATTATATCTAATTAACCGAATTGACCCGATCGATGTTGGATACGAAGTGGCCGCGGCGTCCGGTCACGTAGCCCCGCTGCGGTGAAGCCACGAGGAGCAGCGTCAGCAGTTTACTTCAGTTGCGTTAAACTGGAGCGGCGTATTGCACACGCAGCATTTAGGGCCGTGTGCACTGTTGTCTTCATATTTGCTTAATAGACGAATCCCTTACTAGCAATGTACGTAATTTGCATGTAGAATATCCTACTTAATATTATAAATGTGAAAGTTTGTGGGTTTGGATGTTTGTTCCTCAATCACGCAAAAACTACTGAACGGATTTGGTTGAAATTTGGCACACAGAAATAGAAATAGAAATCATTTATTTGCGATCACAGATAGATGATAGCCTAGATTAAAACATAGGATACTTTATATCCCTATATTCCCACGGGAACGGGAACCACGCGGGTGAAACCGCGGGCGACCGCTAGTATTTAAATATCCTTTATTTTGCTAACTGGGATGCCTACTCTAATGAAATTTTTATAGAAGTTGCCGTGTGACGTCACAAGAAGTTAAAGTTACTACTAAATAATCAAATAAATAAGAGTTTTTCACCAAATATGCTAGAATATTACATTACCTATTTTTGTGGTGAATTTGAATTTTGTCTCTTGCCAGTACATTGACATGCTCACACAGTTTTACTACCTATTTTTGTCTTTTTAATTCATATAATTTTATACGTGGTGTAGAACTTACCTTCCATTAAAACTGTAGCTAGACTAACCACACTTTCGTAGCTGCTACGATTTCTCGTAGTCTCGTAGCTAAGATTTCTCGTAGTTTCCTAGCTACAATAAAGAACGGTTTAACTAGAGGTATAAATTATACTGTAGTGTTGTTTTACTGACACCGACGCAATTATACACGTGATTCTGTGACAGAATTAAGCTTATACGTCTGTGGCTTATACGTTAGGACATTGTCACAAATTTATGGTTAGAAAACTATTAACGGAATGATTGCTAATGTAATGATAGAATGATAAATTTATTATTAGACCCTGTATTTTGTGAAATACGTAAAATACGTGTTATTGTACTCAAACGTTAAGCTAACTATTTGCGGAAATCTACCAATTTCACAAAGAAATCCTAGAGTCTACTTTTATACGGGGCACTTATACAATATTGATGCACAACTGCAGGGAAAAATAGAGTCGTTTTTATTCAACGAAAATATAGTTTGTTTAGTGGCGCTAGAATTTGGCCCTCTTAAACCGGGATAGATTGCCTAATCGGCCCATTTGCCGGGATTCGCGCCGGGATCGGCGGGATCACGCGGGAATCCCTAATCGGGATTCGATGAGCACCGCCGATCGCAAACAAATTGCTATCACACGTGTGACTAGTGGCAGACTGACGCTTTCAAATAGTTGCGATTGTTTAACAGGCTTCCATTTTGAGGAAATGGGCATCGGAAAACATCGGAAAAAATCGTTTACATAATAATATATTAAATATTATTATAACAAAGACAATTAATAAAAAGTAGGTTGGCCCTAGTAAATAAGATACCTACAAGGTAACTACACAAAAATAAAAAATAAAAAATGTTAAAAAAACAAAAAACCGACTTCAAAAAACTTACCTCTAAAAAGCAAGAAATAATATTCGTAATAATAAAAACACGTCTATTGAAGTCGGGTGGGGATTTTAGAATAAAAAAAGGAATCTTACTCCAGCCCCACCCGACTTCAATAGACGTGTTTTTATTACTTCTACGAATATTATTTCTTGCTTTTTAGAGGTAGGTTTTTGAAGTCGGTTTTTTGTTTTTTTTTTTTGTTTGTGTTGTAGTTTAAAATTAAAAAGTCGTATTGGTGACATGTTGTTTTTCATCATCTGTTCAGGTGACGGCACTCTTGGCTTTAAGCGCAGGCGCAGCTTTTGCGAGTACTGGCGCCCTTTACGTGACAGAGAGGTTGAGGCTGGGGCCGCGAGGAGGGACTCAACTCGTCGTGAGAGTTGCAGTCAACACGCCTGGCAGAAAAAATATTACAGGTAAGACTGCTCCACTATAAATTAGTTAATGATCAACATTTAAGTTCAGACTTAACGCCTGGCCACGCGAACCTGGCGACCGCGAATTGTCTCACATTGCGCTCGACATGCTTCACGCCCTGTGGTTAATTCAAAAATTCACGGCATCACACGAAATGTATTACGAATTCGTGTGTCGCCTCGCTGGTCGCTGTTCTACATGGTCAGGCCGTTATGGAGAGTTTATTTAAGAGTGTATATCCGCATTTCAAAGAAATTAGCGTTGTTCCAAAGAAGTTATCTGAAGTATGAAAGCATTACTATTGATGTAAACTTTAGTTTTAGGAAGCAAAATTCTTAAATTAGTACCGTATAGAGGGAAAAACACGAAGACAATCTGTTCATGTGGAATTTCAAATTTGGTTGTCAGAGGTATTTTTCACAAACGTTTCAGCTGTAACAAATAAGAATACAACGCATATTTATTTTTTCACTTATTTTTTGTATTGTCGGGGAGTGCCCTATAGAGAAAAAAAAAGATTTTAATCACAGATAAATAAAATATAAAAAATGCTTAAATCGGTACATTTTGAAATGTTTTCATATTGGTATTTACAGATTCTAAAGTATTTTTTTATTTTTCTTAGGAATAATGAGGTATTTGTCTATTGTATTGCGTATTTTGTAAATACTTATATCTATTTAATAATTAAATAGGAATTTTCAAAGTTCGCCCTTATTGCGGCTCGCGCGGAGTTGTTTTGATCATTTTGTATTGAAAATTTAAAAATTTAACGTGAAGCGCGTCTACACCCTTAATTGGAACTCAAACTTTGAATTAGGGCTCAATTTTTTTGGCTGACTTTTTCTGGATCTTTCTATTACGATGTCAATGAAACAGTCAACAGTTGCTTCCTTCGTCTTTTGTCTATAAAAATAAAAAACTATTAAATAAGTAAGTCGGTATCTATCACGCGTGGAATGTAATTAGTTTTAGTCATCCATTCTGAATACGAAAAAAAATGTTCTTGCCTTACAAGTCTTTTATGTTAAGTAACAGATAAGAAGGTGTACCTGTTACTTTTAATTAACAAAACACAAAAGAAAATTCCCTAAATATTCGTTAAGAATTAGTCAAGCGAAACATTTTAATGAACTTCACAAAGTTCTCAACCTTGTAAGCATATTTGAGAATAATGTACCTACTAAAGGACGTCCTTGAAGATTTAGTAAATGGATTTTTTTTACTTATTATGACAGTACATTTATGTAGGTTTTAAAAAAGGCATATTGAACTTATATTATAGTACATATACGAATAACCATAGGAAGATTGAAAGAGTACCAAGACCATCAGGCATTTTTTTAATGTCCCCACTGCTAGGACACCAGGCCTTGCTTATGAGTGGAAAAGACGATGGGCCATAACCCACCACACAGGCCAAAAGCGGATTGGTGGGTGTTAACGACTGCAAATGCACCCGGGACCAACGGCTTAGCGTGGCTTCCGAAGCACGGAGGAGCTCGACATAATATTTTTTAGCACACCAATCCCATGACCGACCCTTGCGAAAGATCGCAGGGCCATGCGCTAAACCACTGCGCCACCTAGTCCTCAACATTAAAAGAGTAATATGTCGACATTGGGTTGGTAAACTTTTTCAAAATTGTTGTGAATTATATATTTTCTGGTAGCTTTTGGCTTTGGAGTCAGGAATAACCAATTGCGGAATTTTTATAATACGTCATTTTAATTTAAATAATTATTTAAAATTTAAATTTACAGCATGGTACAATAAATCGCTATTACGGCTGTATGCGTAGGTAGTGCTTTTGCTCAAATAAAAAAAATTAAAATTTTGGCATTGGCAATGTCAACTATTTGTCATGTTAGTCACAGTCGGCTAAAATAAATAAAATAACTCTTTTGTAAGTTTGTAGATATACATATATTTACGTGATCATCACAAACCTATAAAGCTTTCTGAAGGCAATTCCTGTTTAATCCTCTGCACCCCACGTCTCTTTCAAAGGTATGGGAATTGTACAAAATTTGTTCTGCGGATGGTCACATCTATATTTCAAACTAAACGGAACAAAGCAGTGTAGGTACTTCATCGGCGTAATAAGCTGGATAATGGATTTCTTCAAGCTGATCCATTTCCCATAACTGAACAATAAAAACACTAGAAAATCATAATAAATAAGCTGAAAAACAAACAACAACATTACGTCGTTATTAATGATTACCAAAGAGTAAAATAATTGGATTACTCTTTGTCACTTTCTGTCAAATCTGTCCTGTCACTCAGTTTTTTATCAGTAAATGCAAGGGAACTTCGTGTTCAGCCGTACGTTTGATATTTTATCGCGATAATAATATAAAAAAAATATATTTGATTAACAAGGTGAAATAAAAAAATCATAATATTATTTTCTTTATTCTTCAAACTTGTGCTATCAACAAAAAATATAAAACAATTATCTTCGAAAAAGTTTACCAACCCAATTGAATACATTACATTGCAAAATCTTTTGCCTGTACATAAAAGGTATTCAAATTATAGGACAAATTATAAACGGTCGGTTCTTGCTATTTACTTTAACTTAGGTTAAGTGCAGGCTAACACTTGTCTGGTTTGAAAAATGAAAGCTCCACATTGTTCAACCTTATTTTTCTTACTAACAATATCATCACTTCGGTTTAAATTAAAATGTTCCACCGACACAACACGTCGACGTGTCATGTTGGAGACTCTTGTTTTAGAATGCATCTAAAACAAGAGTCTCCAACATGACATATTGCAAACAATTCTGAGCCTTATTACACGAGCTCACATAACGTTGTGAAGCAATTTTCTGTACTGCATTTTTGTTTGGAAATTCATTTCATCTAAGTTTGCACAGCAAACAATACATCGTCACAGGTATCTTTAGCGAAGAGTTTCTGGAAAATTCTTTGTAATATTGAGCTGATAAAATAGAAGCTGAGCTGTTTGCTTTAGTAACTAGATCAACGTTAAGGAAATCAGAAAATACTTCGAAAGTTTTTCTATAAAAAAAAAATACGGAAGCTTTCATAATTTATAGGTACAAAAATGAAATGTGGGCAGTGTTTCTCTATTCTCTAATTATATAACATAAACATTTTCAAACAAACATTATGATACGAATCAAAACACGAAATAATCGTTTTATTATATTCTTTTGTTAAACGAAACCAAATTCTGAACAAACAGATTACGTTCAGAATTTTAATTCAACTTTGAATTTTCATGTAAACGCGATGAGCTTTGTGAGCAAATTTAAATTTCCAATCTCCAAAGAGCTCTTGTTTGTGATATTATTCAAAATAATATTAGTTCGTCATTCACCGACTCTGTTTCAATTAACATCTAAATTAAACTAATTTTGACACAACTATGAGGTCTATTGTTTGTGACAATGGGGATTTAAGTGATTAACTGAAACTTTGAACTGAAAGCGAAAACACATCTTAACAATAATTTTATTTCACTTGAATGAATTCTTCTTATGGTGCTTCTCCAACTAGTGAAGGTTGGCAGTCAGTTCTGTATAGCTATTTAGTTTTGTCCTTGGCAAGGCGAAGAGTTCGGCGGCACTTTTTATTCCCGTCCACTCCTGAATGTTTCTTAACCAAGACTTTCTTCTGCGACAAGCTCCCTGTTTAAGTATCAAAACTTACAAGACTTGTAATTTTTAAAAACAAGCATTTTCCTTATGAAGATAATTATTACACAAATCCGTTCATCAAACACGTTAAACTAGAAATGTTTTTGTTTATTTAACTAATATGTTTTCACCCTTACATAAGTGATTCAATTAATCAAAAAAATCAAAACTTGTAAAAAAACTTAAGTACAACTTTTAAAAAATTCAATGGAAAATCTTGAGTATTTCTTAAGGGTGTCTGGCGACTCTCCATTCCGTCTGACAATTTTAACAAGTGTCTTGCATATTGTAAAAAAAATCTTGGAAATTTTACTTGTAGACTTGTAAGTTTTGATAAACAGCAGTGCACAGGTCTTAAAAGACAAAAACCAATATTATTTTTTAGAATTTTTAGATATTTCTTGTTTTAACACGTTTTTATTATTGATAAGTAATTGCTAAATTACTGCAAAAAGCCACAGGCTGGTATTGATAATTAATGTTTTCTTAATTATATTTTTTGCGACTTAACTACTTAATACAATTTTCGAAGACTTACTATCCCTATGTTAAAAGAAATGTATGTATTTAATTCAATGTCCTCATCTAACAATGATACAGCATCACAACGTCTACTATGTTTATGCTGGATTCACTTGAGGAAGATGTAAAATAAAAATCCATTAAAAAAAAACAAAAACATTTCAATATTCCTAAGACGCGGAACATAAAATATTCAGTGTGAAAAAGTCCCGCCTACCACTACACTAGCAGTAAAATATATTACAACAGTTCAATTGCTCTCGAACGCTCCCTGTTCCCGGTTATGTGCGGTAGATTCTATTACCTCGGAATACGAGCCGGTAGTATTCTAGAGAGCCCATTTAGAATCCGCACGCATTTGTTTAAGTTATGGGAGAGAAGCGAATTGCATGAAATACGGAGGCTGTTTTTTCTGCAATGTTTTGCCGTAAAACATGATGGTGGTCTCAATTATTGTGATTGTATGCAAAAATAAAGATAACAATGTTTTATGGAAATATGCGTTAAAGTTTAAACACAGGGAAAGTAAAGACGTATTTGGGAAAAAAACTACTATATTTTAATAACAGATAATATTTTTTTTACTTTGAATCCTTATTAATAATCATGAATTTTGATAAATATGATAAACATTAAAATGTATCAAATATATGTATAGTATAATATTGACACAACTATGTGTATTGATTTCAATAAATACTTGGACAATGTCAGCGCCATCATAAGCAAAGATTGTAACATGGGTGTACAACTACTTTATATACTTTTTAAATCATACTTGTTATACATAGTGACACCATAAACTTAATAGGTATTCCACTGAAATCTTGAGCATAGCGAAAAAATTTCTAAGTCTATGAGTGACACCTACACATCTCCGTCATATTTGATATGAATGAATACACAGGAAAAAATTATATCTACATCCATAGAAAAAGCACTTCATTGCAGTGACGAGTCTCTGTAATAATACAAAAGAGAAGTTCAAAAAACCCGCCTGCATAAAAAGACAAGTCAACTAAAAAGATGGAAACTAGATTAAATATTTAAGGCAACATAAAAACATGCAGTCGGAAGCATATGACTCAAATCATTCATAATGTCACTTTCTTTATGCATGCCTCCGACTGCATGTTATTATGTTGCCTTTAATATTTAATCGTGTTTCCATCTTTTTAGTTGACTTGTCTTTTTATGCAGGCGGGTTTTTAATTTTTTTAATTTTTTTTTTTATTTATATCTTTTTAGTTATTATATATTACGGTAATGATATACCGTTTTGAAATCCTTATAATAAGCCCTTTAATTTGATACCCATATTGTAGTATACTAAAAAAAAAAATTTTCCACTACGTATAAATAGCACCGTACAGCCGCCATGTTGTTTTTTTTATAACGCCACCTTCTTAAGAAAACTTGGGCTGACGAGACAAATCTAACGATATCTTAATAACAGAAATCCATTCAGCCGTTTGAAAGATATGAGGTAATAAAGAATATAACATAGAAACATACTTACATATTACATTCAAGATACGCGCGAAAAACATAACCCTTTCTTTGCAGTCGGGTAAAAATACTCCTCATAGCATCTAAAACGTACCACACATAATGTAGTAAAATAAAAACAAAACAAAACCAATTTCGAACGAACCCATTCTGAATTCATGACCTCGAACAGAATAAAAACATACAGAAACAATACAAGCAACCCTTTATTGGTAGTAACCGCTCGTGAATTGCACCAAATCGCCACTCGTACAGTCATAATCATAAAGAATAGAGATAAAAATGCTGCATCAGCAACGAGGTTGAGCTGGAGAATAAAGTAATTTCACGTTGGCCTGGATTACGAGTACAATTTATGATTTGAGAGCTCCGAGATATGGAAGTTGGTATCGGAATTAAAATTATTGAGACTTTGAAGGAACATGAAAAAGTTTAGAAAGTTTAAGATGTCTGATGATTGTTTTAATCTGGGTAAACAAAGATTTTTTTTTTACTTGAAAGAACAACTTAACAAAAAGATGCATCAAACTAAAAATAATGTTATTTGACACTGATAGTTTAATTAAATCAAATGTCAGTTTTATTTCTTACAATTTAACCAATGCCGTAAGTCGGACACGTTGAGAAACCTAGCAGTTGGAAAGGACATTAAAAATGTGCAACTGAAATTTGTTTTCTTTTTATTTCAGTGGAGATAACTGGGTACAGTGCCGACAACTGCTCCGTGTCATACACGTCATTCAACAATGAAACACTGGTGGGATCCGTCATTCGGTCAGCCAGCGTGCTGGTGCTACCCGAAGGACTGCATAGGAGCGACACGCAAAGCGCTTATTTCTGTGCTAATGGTTTGTTTTTACTGTAACTCAATAGAAGTGTATTTGTTTTTAAGAGACGTAGATACCGTGGGCAACTGCTCCTGAAGTTAAAATCACTTGCACGTCACGCCCGTCACAACATACGTGCAAAGGCAATACGCGCGCACTCGAATTATGTTGCTAACTGGTTAAGCGACGCTGTTGCCCCATAGTACTACCTAGTTATATTGCACCTTAGTTATTTGTCAAATCACAAATATTTCCGAATCACCGTTACCTACACCAGCGATATTAGCATAGAGATTAAGCATATGGCTACTGAGAATGTAGTGAAGCTGCTATTCATTGAATAGACTCTACCTTAACACTTGTTTTTTTAAAGCCAATGTATAAATTATTATTGAGAAGTAAACAAATATTTAAAATGGCTATTATTAAGATGGCAGTGGCAAAGGCGAGATGGGGGATCACAACGCTTTCTAATGCATAGATTTGTATTCAAAAGGGGTTTGTAAGGGTGACATTAACAAAGTCATAAATACGTTTCGTATTTTTATAGAATTCACAACAAGTAACACCATTTATTTTCTAAATGTTTATTTTCCTTGTTATGGGATGGCAATAATTAATTACATGACAGAATTGCCTTTTGAATTCAAATCCTATCGTTAAAATAAAATTTAAACCACTTTTAGGAAAACAGGGTTTGCGGGGTTCATATTTTTATTATAGAAAACGTAGTAACAAGTTGTAGCAATATACATATTAATTTGTTGTAGCAATTGTTGTTGAAGTTGTAGCAATATATATATGTAGTAACAACAAACAAGTTGTAGCCACAAAAAAAAACTTACGACAAGCTAAAGAGATTCTCTAGTAGCTCTAAGTATTAAATTGCGTATAAACCTCAAAGGATTGTAAAAAAATCAGAATATCATCAAAAGCGCTTGGGTAGGGTCATATTTTTGGCGTAAATAATAGCGGAAACGTATTGAGTTCTACATCAAAATACACTTTAACATACTGTGCAGTAGCTCCAATAACTTTTTTTCAATAAAGACAAATTTTGCTAAAGATAATGATGAAAAAACAACCAACTCTTTATACGTAAAGAAAGACAGAGACAAAATGTTTCCGCATAACCAAGCCTTATTAATGTGATTTTTACTACCCTATATGCGAAGATTTTCCAATAGTAGATGTAGGTATGAAATAAGAGACACTGAAATATTGTCGCTTGCTCACATAGAGTAGGTTCATCAAAATATTCAACAAAAAATTGCTATCGAGTATTAAATTTTCACTTTGACATTATTCCAGAACATCTAGCAGTGTCATCTCGAGGCTCCTGGGAGTGGCAGTGGGTAGCAGCTCCGAGGAACAGAGCTGGTCTTGTCCTAGAACTGAAGGCCCAGGGTGCTGCCCACGTAGCCTTGTCTGCTACAAGAGAACCGTCAGACGACATGTATAGAGTGGTGTTCGAGAGAAGCAGGGTGTGGATAGCAAAAGGAAAACATGGTAAGTAAAACTGTCTCGCTTGGAATATGGTAGAAGTACCTATTAAAAATTACGAAAAGGATATGTCTTTATTTCTAGCAAAAATGACGATAGATCTGACATTGTTTTGTTTCCTTACTTCGTCTTTTTCATCACGATTCTGTCCAAGTTGATATTTTAATGAACTGAGTAAATATAAGATAACTTCAGTGCTTACTAATATCCCTTGAATACTATTAGAAATGACTATACGAAGAATATCTTAATACATCATTGGAAACTGAAACTATAACAATTTTAAAAAGAGTATCGACTGCATCCGCATAACTAAAGGTTTACTAATAACCGCATAACTAAAGGTTTACTAATAACAGAATAGTAAGGGCTCGAACGGACGCAATTATTCATCAATATACACGATGGGCCCTTAAAGGAGTGTCGTCATAACATTACAGGCTACGACGTGCACTTAGCAAGTGCAGAGCAAACAGAGAGCGACGAGGAGTGCTCAGGTGCAGGCGCGTGGTGCGCGTGGTGGGTGTGGTGGGAGGGGGGCCGGCTGTCGGTGGGGCGCGGCGCCGCGCCGGCCGAGCGCAGGCTGCTGGTGTGGCCGCTCGCTGCTGACATGAGGATCAAGTACGTCGGCTTCAGCGCGCTGTGGGGAGATAAGGCTGACTTCAGGTACGTGGAAAACGTATTGCTGTAGTTCTTAGAATACAAAGAAGAATACCAGTAAGTTGAAGAGCTGCCCCCTGATTACGCAACTCTGTTGCTAACAAATCTCGATTGAAATCTATTGAAACCGCGGTTACGTTGCTGCTTTAAGTAAAATAGTTTTTCACACTGGTTCTTACTAAAGCAGCAATGTTACTGCGATTTCTGTTAGAGTTCATTGCAACAAAGTTACGAAATCAGGGGGCAGATCTCCAAAACTTTATATTACAAAATTGTTTACATTATTTTGTGCAGGTTTAACTAGGTGATTCTGAAGCCAATAGATAATGACAAAAAAATAGGTACTAAAGGCCTCTTTCACAATCAAAAGTTCTGAGCATAGATAAAGTATATTAAAAAGGGGTAGATGCGCTACCGAGCGACCGGGTGTAAGTAGGGATTGCAATCCGGATAATCCGTTATCCGAAATATCCGGGTATCCGCACATTTTTACTGGACTTTCAAATCCGGATTTGAAAATCAAATTCGGATTTTTTGAATAATAAGAAATTGTTACAAAAAAATAAAACGAGCAAGTTTTTCGGAAGTATTCCACTTACGAATAGAGCAATCGAGCGAATAGCAACTGGGCGAATAGCAACTGAAGTATTTCTCTAGATCAACATTCAATATTTAACAAAATTACTTAAAAAAATTGATAGTTGCTTTAAGTGGAATACTTTAGTTGTTATTCGCCCAATTGTTATTCACTCAGTTGCTATAAATGGAACACTTCGTTTCTCGCACTAGCTAGACGGTAGGTAGATGCTATTTTCTAGATAACGCCATTCACGCGTCTTGCTAAGGCCGTGTCTCAAGTCTGTCACTTGGCACATTAAGTCCCAAAAAGGGCGTTTGGTTGAACCAGCTCTTCTGGTGTTCCTGCCGATACAACTCTCCTTCTTCATCGTCAATTTCGGAGTGTACTTGCAGCGTCTATCCAGACCAGTGGGTCTACCACGCAAGTGTCATTGGCATCGCTCTCTGCTTCATTTGACAGATAGGTGTGACACATATCTGCTTTTCTGTGATTAGTTTTAATTTGTGCCAAAAAGAAGAAGCAATGTGTGCGATGCTGATGACACTTGCACGGTAGGGGCCCCTGGACCACCTTCCACTTCGGCTTCGCTTCTCTTCTTGGTGATCGTACGGAGCGCGCATCTAATCTTCGTATTACTTCCATTAGTGCGTGTGGCTCGCTTGCTTCTTGTTGACTGGAGAATGTAAAATGGCCATCATCTTCTATGCGAACTTCTTGGTTGTTTTCACTGGTGCGCGTCTCTTCTTCCCGTTGGCGTGATGACGTATAGTCTTCCGGATGGTGCGCGAGTGACACTCCTCCTAACCCCCTAAGGAACGAGTGGCTAATACGGCGGTGCGTCTCTCAATCTCTCAGGCAGTCTCAGGGCTTTATCACATTAAGTCCCAGAATTTATTTTGGGACTTAATGTGATAAAGCCCTTTATAACCTTTAACTTTGTATATTTATAATTCACATAAACTAAACAACATTATGTTGTTCAGTTTATTTCTTTTCTTTTTGTTAGGTTCATTTGTATAATTTTATAAAAGGTCTATGATCTTTAGTTTAAGCGCTTTTTCGACGTCATAACGCGCGATTTTTCTAACGTTTCAGAATAGAACATAATGACTTCTCTACTGTGTGTTTGCACGAGCGATTTTTTTTACCGCGCGATATTTTTTATCCCGTTCCACAGTCAGTCACATTGTGTTCTATTAAAAGCTTCAAAAAAATCGCGCGATAAAAGTTAAAACGTCGTAAAAGCGCTCATGTGAACGATAGTGAGCGATAGCTCACGTCACCTACTCGCAAATCGCACACAAATCATACACTGACTATTGTAGTATTTTATGACAAAAAATATATTGGATTTGATAAATATTGTCCTTTTCTCAATGAAACTTACATAAATATAGGAGACATCACATTAGTGAACTTATATGGACAGAAATGATTTATTTTTATAAAAAATAAAATATTTTTATAGAAAATCCGTTATAACCGGATAATCCGGATTAGACCAATATCCGTTCTTAAAAATCCGGATCTTGAAATATATACGGATTTGCAATCACTAGGTGTAAGAGATAGATATATTATGACGTAAAAATATGGGGCTGCCATGATCGCAAAAAAAATACCCTAAAATGTAGTCGGAATTGTTACAGTACTCGAATTCCATAGTGAGTGGAAGTCAACATTTTAACATTTTGACTCGCTAATTAAACATGGTTCTGAGCAACTTACTTGACAGATGATTTGACATATTTTTCATAACAACTATCAAAATTTCTTCTTTAGTATGCTACTCGGAACTTAATTTTTGATTGTAAAACAGGCCCTAAGTGATATAATTTACCGGTTAAATGAATGCTTTCAGAATTTGGAACTTCAACGAGGAAGCAGGTTTTTCTCAAGTGCTTGAGCTTGGTTTACCCCGAGGCGTAGTTCCTGGTTCCGCCAGCGGATCGCTTCTAGTATCTGGTGGCCTCCATCTACCCCTTTATAGTTTCCAATCTGACTCTACTGAGCAATGGACAGAAGTGTGGAGAGACTCTCAACTATCGGCTGCATCTGCCAGTTTGGCTCCATTACTGGCGTTGGAACATATACCACATTTGGTTGAGGATTCTGAGAGGGAGAAAATACTAAAAAAACTTCCAGAACAGGTTCGTTGCTTTTTTTTATTCTTTTACGGACTATAAATGCCATTAGTGAGTGAGAGGTAATTGCCATAGCTAGTTTCTTTAGTACTACTATTGTTGTATGGTCTGTGTTTAGAACCTATGACTGGTATTCATTATGAGGGCTTTTCAAAATGACAAAAAGCTGTAGGCTCGATAGATGGCGTTGAAAAAAATAGGGGATTCAAAGTGTTTTTTTTTTCGAAGAGTACTCAGGTAGGCAGGCAGATGTAACTGACCTCCTTGTATAATAGAGGTCAGTGCAGTACATGCTTACTGGCCGGTTGGTTGGCCGTTTATTTTTAAAAGCCAATTTTGACTTCCCTCTTACCATCAACGCCATCTAGTGAGGCAAATAGTTACTTTTCTTTTTTTTAATGTCAATTTGAAAACCCCTCACACACACACTGACACGAGTCGACTGAGAATGACACACTGTCACGAACAACATAGACTAGAGACAGTTCTAAAATCCAAAAACTTAAAAGTTGATAAAACTATTTTATATCAAAATGTTGGTTTCAGGTTCAAGTGCTCCTATCATTCCGCAAAAGCGATAACTCATTTAGTGACCATCCAGCTATGAGTAGTCATCTATCCACAGTCAGAACTTTCGAGATACTTTCTAAAATCCAATCATACTACCCTGTAGACCCTGATTTATTACAAAATATCAAAAAATGGATACAGTCAAGACAAGGAGCAGATGGATCATTCACTCCACTGCCAGCTGATAAAGAAGTTGATTATTATCCTGTTGATATAAAGAAAATCAATGGAACTGAAAAGGAGGTTGATGTAAATGAGTATTATTACTATGATAAAGATGGCAATATGACTCAAGATGAAATAGATTGGGAAAGGACTGTAGAAGTGACGGCAGAGACTTTAGTTGCTTTGCTTGAAGTTGGTGTTGAGAATCAAGTCAGTATGATTCGAGTTTTATTATTAAACATTTTCAGACTTTTTTGATAGACTTAAGGAAAAATCTCAATCATGTGCGCTTGGACATTTCAGATGGATGCAAACACTGTGCAAAAAGCACAAGGTTATCTAGAGAAGAATTTATACAATCTTACATCTCCTGCAGCTCTGGCTGCTACTGTATTAGCACTAGTCCTGGCAAGGTAAATTAAGATGGAAAAATGTTAAATTTCTTAAATCACTTCTATGAGCATAAAAAGATTAGTACTTACTTCCAACAATAGCTCACAATAAGTTCAGGTTCCCTTTAAGCAGAAGATGCTTTTTCCCTATAAATAATTACGCATTTGAAGTGTAATCTCATAAACCTGCCAAATGATGCTAAGATAATTTCATTTTTCAGAAGTACTATAGTGCCCGAAGCACTGGTGATTTTGCGAAATGCCTCAACGACAGAAGAAGGAGAGTTCGGCTGGCCAGCTCCCAGGAAGGACGCTGCTGATTGGCTACTTGAAGAAACATCCAGAAATATAAAAACTACTTCATATGGTAATACAAGTTCACTTTTACAACTTTGAAAGATTTCATCGACTGAAAAGATTTTTTTTTCAATTGGCCAACATTGTAAAAAATTAAAACATAGAGAGTTTTACCTACCAATAAAACTTACCTATTATTTTTTCTGAGATATCCGGAATCCATATTAGAGTTAAGCCTTCCGTTTTTCTTGCGTTTCCGTCTGTCTTACCCTCTTTCCGCTAGGAGCGCCACCTGTTTCCGTATCATGTTGTCCGTATTTCCGGCAAATGGACGCCATGTTTGCGGCCGTTTATTTCGTCATTATACGTCTTAATACCAGGTAGGAATTACTTGGATTCCGGATATCTCAGAAAAAATAATAGGTAAGTTTTATTGGTAGGTAAAACTCGCTATTATTTGTTCCGTCATCGATATCCGGAATCCATATTGAGTGATGTGTTTGGTTTCTCCTGGTATACGATGTGATGCTATAATGTGTAGTATAAAGGTAAACGAAGTGTGACCTTGAAGTTGTAAAAGATCATGATAAAAACAGACAACAATTTACGTATTCGCTTTAAAATAAAATCCAACTTAACAATTTTGTAACATGTTAAGTAAATTCAGAACTGCATTATGTAGCTTATTCGACAGATTTCATAAAATAATAGCAAAAAAAAATTGCATTTTGGTAATAATACTAAAATTTCTGTTCTTGTCACCAGTTTCCATTGGCAGAAATCTGATCTATAAAAAGTTTTCTAACCGAATCAATGAAGAAACCGCTGATCAAACAGATCCAGGTGACGCCTCAATTCCAGCCTCCTCGAGGTACAGCTTACAATGGTGAGGGATAATACCTGATAAGGACGCTTGTCTGTCCTAGTTGTGCTCCTTAGACCATATTCGATCTGTGGTGAGCTCGTCGAGTGCTTGTGCAGCGGTGTTGAACTTTCCAGAAAGCCATCTTTACTCACCATTTAGTCGGCTGTATAATTGCAGTGTCCGACAGCGGTGCATATCCCTCGAGATTACGGACGAGGCAAAATAGAGTCTCCTCATTAGGAACTGGGCCTGTCTGAGGGACCAACTGCCTCTCTGTTCTGTAAGTGCACTGCGGAGTGCGTAGCACTACGGTTCCGACAGGGACTTGAGTTGCCTCGTGTATCCCAGGTAACGCCTAAAAACTACAGACGTTACGTCGGAACCAGAACAGATATCTCGAAATTGAGACTGTCCGTCCCAGTCATAGTAGTAAAATGACTATTCCTGATCTATAGTTCAAGCCAATAGTAGAAACCATCCAGGCACACAACGCAAGTGAACGTTGAGTCTAAGGTGAGGCCTGAGGTGTTCTGCGAATCACTTGGTGACTGAAGCGGAAATACCTGGCGCTGCAGACAGGCTGCAAGGCAGGCATGTCAACTTGTAAACGTGGCTCACCTTGAAAAGCTGCGGTACTGCTGAGCGGTGCTGTTGAGCTACAGAAACAAGCCAGGTTCAGGTTAAATAACTAAATTAGGTAAACGTGACTTTTTCCACTTACTCCATGTAGATGCATATAGGTATGTTTGAATGGTCGACTATCTGCAGTTTGCCGTAAACGAACAGTGACTTTACATGCAAAAATAGAATTGTCTCAAGAACACGTTGCAAACATTCGCCGGATTTTGATTTTATCTCGAAAAACTGGCAGGTTCTGAATCTAACGTGACATCTGAACAGCTTCTGCTTTAGATCCATCGACCAAAATACCTTGTCCCATTTAGAAGTTACAAAAGGTCACGAGCTGAGTTGAGGTAATGAGACCACGAGCCGAGATGAAGCGATAAGGCCACGAGTTGAGTCAAGACGATTTAGTCCTAGGGTACAAGGTTGGGCGCTAGAAACTACTATGCAAGCTATAGGTAGGTTGTCCTATCGACGGAGAAATGCATTGTGAAATGCAGCATCGTGGTCTCGTGCATATAAATATCGATACGAATTGCGACACGACGTGTTGCTCTCGAAACAAACAGGACCACCACTGGCTTCCCCTGGGGCTAGAGCATGGTCGTCGTTGCCAGCGGTAACGGGTAACAGGACTCACTCTGGATCGGTTTTATGTGACAGTGCAATCTACTTCTTCATAGTATCGCCCGGGGAAGTACTGAGTTATCAAAGTTACGTTTAGATAATCGAACAGGGTCTGCAGCTGTCTGGTCAGTTCTACAACTTTTGTGGTCCTCGTTCTTCCTTCTAAATTTAGGCAATGATAGTACAGTTACCTGTTTATAGGAGTATGTCAGGATGTCTCGGATGCTGTTAGACAGATGTATCGCAGCCAGCTCCTTGCAGTAGAGGTGCCAGTTCCATTGTTTCGTGGACGACTGACCTGGTACGGACTTCTGTCCTAGTTGTGCCCCACGTCGGATGCGTGCTGAGCAAGATGGACTTCGTGTTCACTTGTGCAGTGGTGTTGAACTCGATGCCATCATTACTTACAAATTCATTTCGGCAAGACTGGTTCCGGAAATAAATATGTAAGTATGGTTGGGATTTAGGCAGCTGTCGGCTGAAGTATTGCAGTGTCCGACTGCTGTGCCTTTCCCTCGGGATGACGTACGAGGCAAAGTTGGGTCACCCCATTAGGAGCTGGGCCTGTCTGAGGGACCAACTGCCTCTCTGTTCTGTAAGTGCACTGCGACGCGTGTGGCACTAAGGTTCCGACAGGGACTTGAGTTGCCTCGTGAGTCCCAGGTAACGTCTAGAAACTCCAGACGTTACGTCGGAACCAGAACAGATTTCTCAAAATTGAGACCGTCTATCCCAGTCGTAGTAAAGCGACAGTATTTCTGACCTGTTGTTGCAGCCACTTGTACGACCGATTAGCCAGTAGAAAATCAGCCAGGTAGATGAAGCAGCGAATGTCGAGGTTCGTGAGGGGTTTTGTAACCAAATTGGTGACTGATGTAAGAATACCTGGCGGTGCAGACAGCCCGAAAGGCAAGTTTGTCTGGTAAAGTGTATCAGTAGCTCGGCCTGAGAAAACTGCGGCGCTGTTGAGTTATTAGCAATAGAACATAAGCATCGCTCAAATGTAACTGTATTGTATGCCGTCCAATTGCAGGACTAATGCAAGTAATAAAGGTAAATGAAAGTAACTTCCTTACATACAAACCCGTTCAGTCTTATCAAACTGATAATTGATCGAAATGATCCGTCCAACCTCGAAGTCAGGAAAAGAGTTGACAGGAAGTTGAATGACGGAACCGCTCCCTCGAACACACAGTGCTAATCATGTCATTTATCTGAAGAGACATTTGATATGATCGTTTTGTTGCAAAACTTGACATTACCAGACATGAGGTGGTTTTAAAATAAAATATTTTGTATATTTACCTTCAGAGTTTGTGGATATGTTTAATGCACCATGCAGTCAGATGTAATAGGTGCCAAAAAGTTAATTTGCGAAAGACCTTACGATTAACCTCGAACGGTCGTCAAATCAAGCACGACAATTTCTGCATCTTGCTGAGGAGCGGCAGCAAATCGTCCTGTCCTTGACTGCTTTAGTTTCTGTTGTGAATTGATTGGTCTTACCTTTGCTTTAGTAGCCATGGAATGACAGAGTTTATTCTTTCAGTTGGTTGTAGGCAGGAACCTTCCTTCTGGGACCACTACTAGTGCTGAGCCTGCTGAGGATGCCTCGACTAAGTATCAGAATTAGAATTGACTATAAAAAGCGATAAGCATCAATTAATACCTCTGCACGGAGCAGATAAGGCAACCCAACCAGGCACTGAAATAATCATAAAAGATTTCAAGGAATAATTACGTTATCATCATCGTTACATTATCTTTTATAATCCTCATAACACAGGCTGACCTCATATGAGAGCAGATCAATATTGCAATGTAAAAGTGTTATTGAAAATAAATGTTTTCTTTTTTATTTTATTTTATTTATCATTACAACCCTCCTATATTCCACCGCTCCTTGGGTAGGCCCCCGAACAAGGTGGACCGACGATCCGGCGCGCGGTCGCGGCGCGCCGCCAGATGCGGGCAGCGCAGGACCGACCGTCGCGGAGACCCCTGGTGAAGGCCCACACCCAGCAGTGGGCGTGGCGCGGCCGATATGATGATGGTGATGATATATTCCACCGCAAGACAAAAACCTCTTAGTTGCGAGGATGTCGCTATAATCTCCATGCTTGGCAGCCAGGATAGAGATCGCAGCGTTAACTAATCTGGTTTATGTGCCGCATGTTATTTGTAAATTATTGTCGCTCACTTTCATAAAAGCTAACTATTTAAAATAACTGGTATCGGTGTCCACTCAGTTTTACGCGACTAATCAAGAATATGATCAAAAATTATCCTAATTCTAAATAACCGTTACATTCGTAACTGGCAATGGCAAGTTACTGCACAGTAAAGGAGAGTTATAAACATAAATCCTTGTTATTGAAAGACTACTCATAAGTCTTTATAATATCTTGTTATTAATTTTAAGATAGATAAAGCCAGGATTTATAAATATTTATTTTTCACATCGGCAACAAATTGGATAGAATGTTACTCGCCGGTATTTAAAACGACGTACTACTAACGTCGGATCAACTTTGGATTAGGATCCTTGCTTCCACTGCGCAGAATACTCGATACACGTGGCAGATAGTGGTCACAAAATGAATACATCAACAGCATCGCTATTTTCTAAACTGTGCGTAATATCGAGTGTGACTCATTTTCATGCCAGATATTACAATGAATAACTGTGGGTTACACACCCAAATCAAAGTAGTAATAAAAAAAAACTCACTTGTTACTATAAAACACAGATTTGGAATCACTTACGTGACATGGCCCGCATTCTAGGCCGCGGGCCGGCCTCAGCTGCTGCCAGCTTACCCGACACCGTCTCCGCAGTTTGAACATGATGACTGCGACGCACTTGCTTTTACTTGACGATTGCACTTTTTTACTTTTAATCGCGAAAAAGAGGGCAAAATAACTAAATTTAAAATAGGGAAATCTCCCGTAATATTTCTTAGACGTGTGAACGCTACGAAAAACGACGCTATAATGACGAAATAAACGGCCGCAAACATGGCGTCCATTTGCCGGAAATACGGACAACAGGATACGGAAACAGGTGGCGCTCCTAGCGGAAAGAGGGTAAGACAGACGGAAACGCAAGAAAAACGGAAGGCTTAACTCCAATATGGATTCCGGATATCGATGACGGAACAAATAATAGTAGATTTAACGGAGGTATATTAATAGGTATTTGATGGAGTTGTCTTATCACCCATGACATCACTGAACTAAATATCGTATTATGGAAAATTGTTTAACTACTTCTATAAAAGCACAGACGGGTAAAATACTACTTATTCGTTTGTACTTATTTTTACTCTCGACATTTTATTTCCTTGATGAATTCAATTTAATCCCAACAGCATAGCATAGCAGCGCCATCAATGTATATGATATGTCTATAATAATAATATTTATTTATTTTTCTCCAACAATCTACAATTTGAACATAAATTCTAAATGTACAACTAAAAAGTATTAACATATAAGATTGCGAGAGAACTGGTACCTGAACTAAGCAAGGCTTGTGTCTCAGAGCACCAGTACCCTCCTCCTCGTGATGTGACCATGAAATACATCCATCGTCTTAATTATATAGTTATATACTATGGAGAGATTATCTATTACACTTTAACTTTGTTTAATATTAACTTAAATTAAATTAAAACAAGACTTTAACATCTAAATATAAAATAATGATGACTTATTCAATAGGAAGTATTAGATTTTCAGTGTCATCATAATTGAGGTTATGAAGGAAGGAAGTTACACAATTTTTGCAGAAGTACTTCGTAAGTGAAACAATGTTAAGTTTGTGGTGGAGTCTGTAATACAGGAATGGGCCCAAAAAACAGAAAAAGCGATGTGTGAATTTTGTTTGAAATAATGTTGTGGGGGCGGCTAAGTGGTTTCGGCATCCGGATCGGCTACATGCCTCAGATTTTTAAAAACAAACATTAATTTTCGAAGTCTTCCTGCTGTTAGATTGATATGTTGTTGAAAAGTCCGACAATGATCTATGCACTGCTATCCAGTTTTTAGTCTATTTAGTATCTATTCTCGAATGAAAAGACATAACATAAAGCATTATCATTTATTATTATTACTTTGGTATTACAATTTATAGCATTTTGATTTAAAATCTGTAATGTCTTACAACAGAGTTCTAAAACTTACAGAAGCTGTAACAATGGAGCAGTACGTGGCAGGCGTTCGTGTGCTGCTTGCTGCTTGTGCCAGGGGTGCCCTCGCGGAGGGCGAGGCGGCGGCGCGGTTTCTGTACTACCGCGCATCTACACTGCAGCGACACCCGAGTCTGGCCTACACCGCCACTAAAGCTGCGGCTCAGTACGCTGCGTTAGCCCATGACAGGTTAGTTCTTGACCTTTGACTCACGTGATAGGCTACATTATCTATCTATATCAATGTCGCAGAGGTCAAGGTTGCGGTGGGGTGGCGTGATTTTAGTTATAACGCACATCTACACTACAGCGACAACCGAGTCTGGCCTATACTGCTACAAAAATCGCAGCACAGTTCGCTGTCGCTGCATTAGCCCATGTTAGGTTAGACATATATAGTGATAATATATGGTTAGTCCTTGACTTTTGACTCACATGTTACGCTACATTATCTATATCTATAACACCTTCGTAAAGGTCGTGGCAGCCGCGGCGCGATTTTTAGCTACCGTGCGTCTTCTCTACAACGAGACCCAAGTCTGGCATTTACTGCCACTGTATGCTGCACTAGCTCATGATATGTTAGTTCTATATGACACTATCATGGTCTCTGTTTGACTCACTGGATTGATTACATACTAGTAATACCATTAAAACCCTCGCGTTGCAGCTAGCCCAAGATAGGTTAGAGCTACACTATTTTTGTATAATTGCCTTCTAAATATGGCCCTTGGAACAGAAACAATACTAATATTCGTCGACCCTATTGATAGTGACTGCAGCGTAACCCTATGACAGATGATATAGGACTTGTTTTATCCCGAGGTAGACCTCGGATAAAAAAAAATCCTAGGTATCCCATCGAGTTAGAACACGCAAGCACGATAGTCATCGATTCTCGATTGAAGTTCAATCAATCATCATTTTCCTACATTACAGGCATAGAGCGCTGACCGTGTCACTAGCGACAGCAGGCATGGAACTGACTGACACCTTGGAGCTGAGGGCCAGGACTCCGCCGCGACCGCTGCAGTTGCCCGGACTGCCGACCAAAGTGTTCGTGTACGCTACTGGAGCAGGGTGTGCCACCGTACAGGTTCGTTATCGAATTATGGCCAATAATAATAAGTATGCCATGTTATATTGCGTGGAATTTTAATCATTTGGTTCACGCAGTGGGGTGGTTCCACTCATGATACAAGCAACTTTTACTATGGGGCCAATGGGGAAAAAATCAGCTATTCCATAGAAAACCGCAATACCTACTCGACCGTAATGTATGGATCAGCCGACTTTTTATTTTCAGGAACCAAATGATCAAAATTTCAGCGTGTATGTTCAAGTGTGAAGCTGACAGCAATTACTAATAATGCCAGATTGCTGGACCGTACCTAGAGCATAAATCAGTGGCCAAAATTTCGGGTCAAATTCTAGAGAAGATTTTGTAGGAAAATATTAGGAAGATTATATAGTATTTTCTTATCTAGGACAGTTCTTTTACTAATTTCGAAAGTGTCTAATGAAACAAAACGTCCAGCTGAACCCAGCGATCCTTCTAAAATGGTTTCGAATTCTTTGATGAGAAAAAAGCACTTTTTTGTAAATAATACAAAAAACCCTATTTTGAAGTCAAAATTGCAAAAACCTTTGCACAGCTTTATTAGTAGATTCGCATTTATAATATTAGTACGATACTATCCTACTAAAAAAAAATATGTTTATATGTTTATTACTCAAACAACTGAATGAATTTGAATGTTGACATACAGATAGTGTAAAGTCTAAATAAACATAAAGAATACTTGTGATTTTCCGAATGTCCATGTGGACGCAGTCGTGGGCGGAAGCTAATACTAATTAAAATAAATTTTAATTTTAATTAGTATTAAAAATTATTGATTAATCAATAATCATCTGTTGCAGGGCACAATAACTTACTCCACGTATATACCAAAACCTGAAAATGCTCTTCTAAATATCCAAGCCGCCATCATTGAAGAGATAAGACCTGAAAGAAGTAGCATAGAAGAATTACAAGGAAATCTACCCACCTTGATCATCAAGACTTGTTTCAAGTAAGTGTTTTAATTTCAAAACAATACCAATAAATACGTCCTTAAATTCTAAGGCGTTGTCCTAATTAGCTACGACGAAAACGAGCTAACGATGCGTGTTCGTCGCATGACATGATAAAACATTTTTTTTAGAATCCTGATTGCGATAGTTTTTAGTTTATAGATGTGTCATTGTGCGATGAAAACGCATCATTTGCTTGTACGATCGAAGCCAATTAAAACAACTAAGATAAGAAGATACTCGTAGGAGAAGTTTGTGTTCAAGCTCGTTAAAATACACTGCATTATTGTAATAGGCTGAATATTAATATATTTATTGAAAAGCAGATTATGTTGATTAAAAAGATTGGAGATTAAACGAAACATTTGGTTTTAGGTGGAAAGGAAAAGAACGCTCAGGTATTTTGCGGCTCGAATCGTCACTATTTTCAGGCTACGAACTTCACTCCGTCAACCCCGTGGTATTAGATGGTGCAACCTTCGCAGACTTGCACTATGGGTCGAGAGGAGAATCTGTTTGGTTCGTGTTTGCCAATGTAAGTACCTAAATTATTTTAATTTCCGTACGATGGATGATTAGATATACAAGTTAAATTATTAAATTTTATGTTTTGATTTACAGATAAGCTCAACATGTCCCGTATGTGTCACTTACGAAGCAAGGTCTAAGTTTGTAATCACTAGCCTTCGACCAGCATTTGCAAAAATATATCCATCGACACGCCCAGATTTAGCTGTTGAAACATTCTTCCACGCAAGATCTGGAAGCCCGCTTCTCAGAGGCATCACCGATGACGATTTTATCACGTGGTTCGACAAAACAGAACTCGCTAGTCTCCAAACTACAGCGAACATCGATAACATTTGTGAATGTGGTCGCATTTGTAGCAGAGACTATGAATTTAGAAAAGCTGATGTAAAACTTGATAAGAAAAGTACATCAACAACGAAAGCTCCAACTACCACTTCTGCTTCTACGACTGCTGTAGAAAATATTAAAACTACTGTAGAAATCATTAAAACTACTCAGAATGAAGACAACATAACTAACACGGAAATTGTTACTACTGATTCTTCTGTAGCTACAACTGCTACATCACAATTTTTAGAAGTTACAACAGTGGCAAAAGGAACGAATATCATACCAAATAAAAATGATTTTATCACTAAGATTGGAAACATAGATGATCCAATTATAATACCAACAGCCACTCACATCAACAGTATAAATATGGCAAATCTATCAAAAGTAGAAAACAATATTCCCATCATTCCAAAACATAACGGTGAATTAATCGTTCAAAAAATTATGTTATCAAAAGCAACAATTAAAAAAGAAATATTCAAGAAAAAACCTTTGCCGCGACGGAAGGGTACTCTAAAGGCAACATATGGTAACAAATTGTTTGACAAAATGAACACTATGAATATATCAATGACCCATGAAAGCCTTAACAAGCTAAGTGATCGAAATGTTACAAAGCCTAAAGATGTGACAACAATAACTGATTTAAAAGTGATCAATAATATTGATAATTTATCGCATCAAATATCCCTAACGAAAAATATTACTAATGAAACTACTATAACTGTCACTACGAAAGTTAATAATCAAACTACAACTCCATCAAACCCAAAAGAAACATTGAAAGCTCATGTAGAAACTTCAACAGCTCCCCACACTATTGCTACAATTACTAATAGCAATATTAAAACTATGCATTATAGAACGAAGAAACCAAAAGCTGTAACACAAATAAAAAAACCCCGTACAGAATATAATCACACTGAAACTGTGAATCAAAAAAATCAAACCCACTTAACAGAACAGGTAGTAAATAAAAAGAAAATGAAAACATTTAACTCAGAAAAACGAATAGCTAAAACACTTAAGTCGATCAATAAAGAGATACACAAAATACCATCGACGCCAATATCGGAAACATCAAAAACACTTTCGGAAACTATGAAACCAGATATCGCACCAGAAAATAAAGGTGGCTTTGAAATATTAGACCAGAACAATCTTTGGGAATTACTCAAAGAAGGCTCAGATTCTGATATAACTAAAATAGATGATAAGTTAGAAGTGCACAACAGGCTAAATTTATTAACACAAAATCTGTCAAATACAACACAAATCGAGAATCGTTCTTTATAAACCACATTGTTATATATTATGTAAGAAACAAAGACTTCCGTAAATATTTTTGTAACACTCATACCACTACCTGTAATGAATGAAATTAAATCTGAAGCCTGAGATGGCATTTCCTAAGCACATAATTGTTGATTGTTAGTACAGTGTATTTGCACTTATAGTTTGTATTATTTGAAAAAATAATATCTGCGTTTGTAAATAATAAATTAAGGTACCTATATTAAGATACGCGCTGTGACTATTGTGAATGTGTGAATGTTTTACGCCCAATTGCTCAAAGCCCAAAGTAAGTTCCAAATGAAAATGTATTTCTGTCTTAGGATCTACGTAACAGAAGTTAGGAGAGGTTAGTTGGCTTATTAGAATTAACTTCGTTTAAATGGACTCTATCTTTAAAAAGTTTGGTAACAGAAATTGCTTGTAGTAACTGAGAGACTAAATTTTAGATGGGCTAGAAAAAATAGATGCTAATTTTAGTAATCATTAGGCTACCAGATTCTCTCAGTCAAGACTAGAAAAACATTATGACTTTCTATTGGTAACCTTAATAGAGCTATTATATTATTTATTGCTCGTGTAATTACTTTACGAAGATGCCAAAAATCTAGTCTTAATCTTGATCTGAATTAAACGTTCTATTATTCTGTTTCCTAGTTGATAATTATTTACCCCCTAGTGTCTAACTACCGATAGGTGAAATCTAGTGTTCTATAGTTGTAATGTAATGCTAATGCCCCAGAATTTCCATCCGTCTAATCTATCGTCTTCTGTATCTATTGTATGTAAATCGTAGTATCTTACCGTAGCTGTCTAGATAATTTTGTTTCGATATTGTTAATCAATGACCAGATTGAAAGCTTTCTATGTAAAATTATTATTTTAGCTTGGATCATCAGTATTGTAAGCAAAATGTTGAATGAAATCAATCCAAAATTTACCTACCTATGAGCATATTAAATTTAGTACCAACGAAGGTAAGATTTTTGTTTTTGTTTTGTTTGTCTCTACAAATACGTCATATTTTGAGCACATAATATTATACACATTTAAAAGGTAAAAATAAAAACATGGGCCATTGATTGACAATTTCAGTAGTATTTTTAGAGTTTGTGCGAGAAATGTTTCTACTGTACGAATTAAACACAAAACTGTTCAAGATAAAATATTGTTGTAATTTACCCTAAAAATATATTTATGTAACTGACTACTAATTGATTCTGAATTTCTGTTCAAACTTAGTTTTAAGCTTTTTGATTTTTATCTCGATATTAGTTGTTTTTTTTTAGATAAGTAGGTATGAAGATAGTTAAATTGTTTAAAAATGACAGTAAAATTATTATAAGTAATCCAAATAATAAATGCCGTTGATACCGCTGATGGCGAGTTACACACAAGCTTCAGAACCATAAACAATACCATAATTTATTTATCTTGAAGATTTACAATGACTAATTATTTTTCTATCAAACCGAATCAAAGAGTGTGAATGAATTCTGTATGTATTTTATTTATTACTAGTACGTTTGGGAGTGTTTATAAGTTATTAGTATTATTACTAAAAACCGTATAAATATTGTATCATAACACTGGGTTTTAAATATTAGAAGTACCTACATAATTAATTGTTTTTTTCAAAAAACAGCAAAATTGTAAAACTTTTTACTACTAGTTTCTTCCTTTCACAGTTCTTCTTTTGTACTTAGCACAGTATTATGTACATAATTAATTAATATTTAAGCACAATTTGAAAACGTGTAAATGTACGGTTGTATGAAACTAGGTGCTTGTGCGGAGTTCGTCAATTTAAAATGTATAAAAATCTCCTGTGACGTTGTAAGTTATAATGTTTGTGCTTATAATAAGCTAATCACTATAAGTATACCTCGATGTACTGACACAGATCTTATTATTAGGAAAGATAAAGATGATAAATCTGAACAATGACTTTTTTTCAATAAAATTCCACAATCAGAAGGGCCTTATGTCGCATCGTTTATATCACAAGCAATATGGTTTAATAATATACTGCTATGACTTACGAAACACGATATATATCGCATGATATAGCGTTTTATCGATACCCAACTGTCAAAATCCATTGTCTTTGACAGCTAAACGTGATAAATCCAAGGGTCTGACATGCTTTGATAGAGCGAGATCGTCTTATTGAGATTCCTATAGGAGGAAATAGAGAAGAGTTTCATGTTTTATCTCTATCACCGACCGGACTTTTTTTCATGGTCGGGTTATAGGCACAGTTCAACTAGGCAAAACAAACAAGTGAGGTTATATCAAAAGTGCCAAAGAAATTAAAGGTTTTGTGGATTACTACCTAATTTATACATAAAATTTATTATAAATCGAATGTGTAGTGTTTGTGTCTAGCCTACAAAATGGTGGGTTGTTCAATATTTGGCTGCAAAAGCAACAAATAAAGAAAAGAAGCGGGTGTTACATTTCATGCGTAAGTACACTGTTTTCTATATTTTGATCACGTATTTATTTCTCAAATCTCACAGGAACCAAGTTTCTGAGCTAAATCATTAGTTATATCATGAAAAACCTGATAAATAGGAAACTATTAGAAATATAAAAATGACACCTTAGCAAAAGTTGTTCAATCTGTTGAGCGTTTTTTGTTGAGGTATAAAAATTGATGATCTGGAACACCTGATGCAGAGCCATAATGGTTCAACTAAACTATTAGAAATATCAAAATGACACCTTACCCTTAGCAAAAGTTGTTCAATCTGTTGAGCATTTTTTGTTGAGGTATAAAGAAGAACAATTACGTCACATATTATAACAGGGTGTAATTGTCAAAAATTCAGTATAGTTTATCACAAAAAGAGTGGTTGGTGGGGACCACTTATTTTCGCCATTTCGCTTGCAATACTTTGTTTAATTAGCGAGTCAAAATGTTGACTTTCACTCACTACGGAATTCAAGTACTGTAACGATTCCGACTACATTTTAGGGTAATTTTTTTGCGATCATGGCAGCCCCATATTTTGACGTCATAATATATCTATCCCTTACACCCGGTCGCTCGGTGGCGCATCTACCCCTTTTTAATATACTATATCTATGGATAAATCGCTATACGCTATACCATATCTTGTTTCACTGCTCATAGCATTCCGAGTTGCCAAGAATCTTATATTCATATTCTTGCGAGTTGCCAAGCCTGTGTTACACACGTGACTTCCTCTGTAAGTCACGTGTGTGTTTCGGGCTTACGTCATCTCCGCTATCGCTATTGAAAATTACGTTAATTCTTTTTTTTATACATCTTATCCCCGTCGATTGGTGATGCGCTGGAACCTTGTCAAATTAACATACACATCAACGTCATCCGCAACTAAAAATTACAAAAAACAGTAAAATTCTAATAGGTAATATAATTATATTAATTATTATTGTATTCTTATCCTACTAATATTATAAATGTGAAAGTTTGTGGGTTTGGATGTTTAGATGTTTGTATGTTTGTTCCTCAATCACGCAAAAACTACTGAACGGATTTGGTTGAAATTTGGTACACAGATAGTAGATTGCCTAGATTAAAACATAGGATACTTTTTATCCTGATATTCCCACGGGAACCACGTGGGTGAAACCGCGGGCGGCCGCTAGTTTTCAATAAGAAAGGGTCTAGGTATATGAAAAAATTACAATTATTTTTCGTTTTTGAGGTGAAAAGCATGGCCGCCAAGCGCATTACCAATTGACGGGGATAGTACTTGAACTGTTTCGTTTGTTAAAAGAAACAAATCACAGTTAAAATGCACTACTTATAATAAATTTATAATGACAGGCCAGAAAAAAAATCTGCATTCTTTGCTTGTTACTATAAAGTCGCACAACCGAATAGTGACGTAAGCTTGTATTACTCCCGGAAGAGATACTACAAAAGCCTGTTGATTTCGGCCAGGTTCCTGGACGAAACGCTCTGGCTTTTGTAGTGAAAAAATTTACTCCAAAAGCCAGAGCGTTTCGGCCAAGTACCTGGCCGAAATCAACAGGCTTTTGTAGTATCGCCTCCCGGAATTCCAGCCCCCCTGGCATGACCACCGAAAACACGATATTTTATATTGAGTGATATACCTAGCGTTTTATCGACATTTAACCATGAAAATCCATTGTCCTTTTAGTCGACTTCGCTCTGTAAAGGGATTCCCCAAAATTATTTTTCTTTATTAGGTATATAATTTTCCATTCGCTTTATTCCCCAAACTTTTTTTTAACCAATTGAACAATTTATTAAACATGATAAATCGCGTTTCGGTGGTCATGCTAGGGGGGGGCTGACCTTATTTTCTTGGACCATGAGTGGCAGCAAAGCGTCAACGACAGATTTCACAAAAAAAATAACCTTTGAAATTATTTTAATTAAAATTGAGGAATCATTAGATAATACGTACAATAATAGGTAAGTACTGTAAGTAGAATATTATCAATATTTAAATCAGTCGCCGTTGTGTGTGTCACAATTGTGCCGTGTATGTGCCGGCCTAGAATAGCACTACCCCATATCATCCCGTGGGTGTCGTAAAAGGCGACTAAGGGAGCATAGCCTTCAAGAGACGGGCAGCAGCGTCTCCAAAAAACCTTGGCCTTCTGCGATCGCCAACCCGCCTGCCAAGCGTGGCGATTATGGCAAACCCTCCCCCCCCCCCCCCCCTCATGCACAATGGATTCTTAGGGGAGGCCTAAACCAGGCAGTGGGTGTCGTGCGGCTGATATGATGATGATGAAATCAGTCGCAGTTCCTTAGAACTTTATGCTTAGAAAGCCTAATTAACGAATGCAGTGCTGAATAATATAATGTGCAACTAACCTTAGTCGCTGGGAGTTATGGGGGCTTCACATCCGATTCTGCAGGCCCGGCCTGCAGGATGGATGAAGCGACGCGACCTCCTGCAGGCTGAGCCTGTGCATGTTTGGGTCCCAATATATTGGTGGACTATATTTAATTTTTGAAAAGAAGAAAATAAGCGTTTAACCTTCTAACAGTTATAGTCAACTATATTGTTGACGTTATAAGCAGAACAAATGGTGAAAGCCCCATAGGTAAGCACTCACCTCACAACGTCTTCACGTCACATGTTCGAATCCTGCGCAATAACTCTGCTGCAATAACACCATAATACACAGGTCTGTTGAAATAAAAGCGGATCATGAACAATCGTCAACACATACACAATGTTAACAATTTTCACGTTCAAGTTCAAGAAAATGATAAATGACCGTTGCATTAGTGGCAAGGACTTTAGCACAAATAATCTAAGCACAGTTTAAAAAAATAGGAACACAGATAGGTATCTCTCTCGCGTCAATTGGGTTGGTAAACTTTTTCAAAACTGTTGTGAATTATATATTTTCCGGTAGCTTTTGGCTTTGGAGTCAGGAATAACTAATTACGGCATTTTTATAATACGTCATTTTAATTTATATAATAATTTAAAATTTAAATTTACAGCATTTACAGCATATTATACGTGCAGTCTGTGGGTTACCAACACGCGGCGAGCATTCAGCGATCTAAGAGTCCAATACAATAATGCCTTGAGGGTGCTATTGGGGCTGCCATGGCGATGCAGCGCCTCCAACATGTTTGCAGAAGCTCGTGTTGACGGCTTCCATGCGATAGTGAGGAAACGGTGCGCCTCAGCGCTTACTCGGTTACGTGGCAGCAATAACGGCATCCTTAAGGTATTTGTTGACAGATGGGACATGCCTCTGTTGCAAAGGTGGGTTCATGCTCACACCGTGACAAATACGATGCTTTGATATTAATGTAATATTTTGATTGAATTTTATTTGATTTAATTAAGTTTGATTTGTTTTAATTTAATTTGATTTTATTTGACTTAATTTGATTTTATTTAGTTTGATTTGATTTGATTTAATTTTGATTTAATTTGACTTAATTTTATTTATTTTGATTTATTCTTATTTATTTTGATTTAATTTGATCTAATTTGATTAATTTGATTTAATTTTGTTTGATGTGATTGAATTTAATTTGATTCCATATAAATTCTACTATTATTCTGTACTAATTGATGTAATCTTACTAACACTAGTCTTAAGATATTGTTACTAACATTTTATGGGCCTTGCCTGAAATAAATTATTTGAATTTGAATTTGAATAGTACACAAAATCACTATTACGGCTGTATGCGTAGGTAGTGCTTTTGCTCAAACAAAAAAAATGAAAAGTTTGGCATTGGCAATGTCAACTAGTTGTCATGTCAGTCACAGTCCGCTAAAATAAATAAAATAACTTTAATTTGTGAGTAAATTTGTAGATATACATATATTTACGTTATCATCACAAACGTATAAAGCTCTCTGAAGACAATTCCTGTTTAATCCTCTGCACCACGGCTCTTTCAAAGGTATGGGAATTGTACAAAATTTGTTCTGCGGATGGTCACATCTATATTTCAAACAAAACGGAACAAAGCAGTGTAGGTACTTCATCGGCGTGATAAGCTGGATAATGGGTTTCTTCAAGCTGATCCCTTTCCCATAACTGAACTAGAAAACCACTAGAAAATCACAATAAATATAAGCTGAAAAACAAACAACAACATTAGGTCGTGATTAATGATTACCAAAGAGTATAATAATTGGATTACTCTTTGTCACTTTCTGTCAAATCTGTCCTGTCAATCAGTTTTTTATCAGTAAATGCAAGGGAACTTCGTGTTCAGCCGTTCGTTTGATATTTTATCGCAATAATAATATAAAAAAATACTTTTGATTAACAAGGTGAAATAAAAAAATCATAATATTATTTTCTTTATTTTATTATTTTCTTGAAAAAGGAGCTACGCGACGGTTTCTGCTTAAGTAGTTTAAAAATATTAATTTCAATAGAGATGTTACTCGATTGTGCTTTCGATGACAGTACACTGCGTGGAAAGTTGATTTCACCGCACGCTGTGCGTTGTTACATTATTATTATTTTTATTTCTATTACAATATGTACGAACTGTCTAATAAGATTACTACCCAAAGAATTTATGTATAAAAGAGAGAAAGATTTTTAGATTCGAAAGACAAGTAAGTATTAAATACAATAGCTTTGTTTATCGTCGGATTCGAAGCATAAATCTGTTTATTCGAAGTCAACGAAGCTTACTTAATCTATTTTTTCAGATAAACAGAAGTAACAAAAGATTTACGATGATTTTTATTTACATACTTTGATTTGGTAAAGGATGGATTAAATGAATCGCTTCAAAGGTGAAAAATAAAGCAACGTTTTTCTTTGTTATTGAAAAGTAGGTAAGTATAGTCGATTGAGCAACTTGAAAGTCACTTCTACATAGGTACTCAGGTATATTTTTTTAGGTATAAACACAATAAAATTGACTGTTTAGTTTAACGTGCCCGTAAACTACAGACTTTCTATCGGCCGATAGTTGGCCCGATAGTTGGTTTTGTATGAAGAATCGGCCGATACCAAATCGTTGCAGTGTGAGCACTTGCATACTTCTTCATACCGATTCCAACTATCGGCCGACAGTTTGGTCTGTAGTTTGCGGGGACTCTTAGCTTTTTCTCGCGACACGGCGACATTGACCTCCTAGTATATTCAAGCTGTTTCCCTGGTTCATAACTTAGATTTTAAGTTGGACCCCAAGCTACCAAACTGAGAAAAGTTCATCAAAACCCATTCAGCGGTTTTGATGAACTTTTCTCAGTTACAAACAGACAAAAACTAAAAATAAAACAGTATTTGGGCATGGTTATAACTTCCCTGTACCCTGCCTGGACCCTAATCTAAATGTTTTATCTGGAACTATATAGCTACCGCCCGCGACTTCATCTGCGTGGTCAGATCTATCTATCTATCACCTATCTATCACTTGGGAACAGTACTTTCTTTATTTTTTCGGGATTAAAGGTATCCTATATCCTTCTCTGTAACCCTGACAACGTGTATGCAAAATTTCATGATGATCAGTTGACTAGATAAGACGTGAAGGCTTAACAAACAAACAAACTTACCTACTATCGGATTTATAACCAAGAATAAGGATGTTTTCAATGCACAGACACGTCTTTTTTTACAGTTTTTTATTAAGTATAGATAGATAGAAAACAGATTACTTTTCTCAATAAATTATACTTCCAACGCGTAATTGAATGAACTCAAAATGGCAAAACCTTTTCTTTGGACCATCAAACTGAATAACTTTTACTATCGGACCAATTCTGAAATCGCGAAAAAAATCTGCCGTTTCATACAAAAATTAACAATGAAAATATTAAAAACAGCTGATTTTTTGCGATTGCCAAAGTTGTTAAGTTTGATGGTACGGTCAGCAACGAAAATTTCTTAACACTGTCGTAGCAACTTTTTTGACATAATGTCTCACAGTACAGTTTTGAAGTCAAAAAAGTTCATATGACAAAGTACTAAAGTGATAAGCAATTTTCGTTGCTGACTGTACGAAGAAACGGTTTTCCCAAAACTTTGCCAGAGGGAGGGAAAGTACCTTAAATATTGAAGATAGGAAATTTTACTAAAAGAAAACTTCATTTTCTTTTTTAAAAATAATGGGTTTTAAGAACTACATTCGAAGATTTTTTTTAAATCGCAACGTACTTATAAATTAGTTAAACTTTAGTGTGAGTAGCGCCAAACCGCTGTCAAAGTTAAAGTTATCGTCAAATGATAATGCTACCTATTTTTCACGTCGAACCAAAGTACATCATGCTGGCTGGCAACCTCTTTTTTGGCTAACTTGTGTTTAACCGGTACTTTAACAAGCTTGTTGTTATCGTTATAGTTAGGTGGTGCAACTGAGCCTAAATGTTTTGTACGGTCTTTTTTTATTTGAGATGCTGTGTTACGTGACCCGAAAAAATAGTCCTAATGAGTAAAATTTTATTCCTTTTTTGGTGGGTTCAATTGGCTAAAACAGGTGATTTTTCAAAATATTTGAATGCAGTTTCAATTATTTTTTAAATCTAATTATGAAGTCTTCTTTCAGTAAAACTTCCTTACTTCAATATTTAAGGTACTTTCCCTTCGTGTGGCAAAGATTTGGGACAACCTGTATAATCGATAAGTGCTTATTAATATTAAATTAAGTGGATCTCGTAATACTGATAATTGTATGAGTAAAGGGAGAGTATATGTAACCTATCACTTTTATTAAAAACTAGCTGATGCCCGCGACTTTAGAATAATTACACCTAGAACGATAATTCCCTACAAAGCGCGCATTCAAAAGTGAGGCAACAAAAACAGCCAAAATGGCGCCGTTTTCAGATTTGTATTGTCCATTATTAAATAATCACACCTAATAAGTACAAAACAGTTTCATTTTCCCTACCTTAAATAGATTAATTATTATATTATTGGATTTTAGTTACGATAAGGTAACGTATGAAAGATATAAATCTGAGAACTGAGCCATTTTGGCTCAGTATAAGTTGCCTCACTTTGCATACAAAGACACGGCTTCTAGGTGTAATTATTCTAAGCCCGCGACTTAACTTTCTAGAAAATTTTCATTAGTTATCATGTTATTGAAGATAGATAGCGACAAAGTTATACTCGTACTAGCGGCCGCCCGCGACTTCGTCTGCGTGGAAAGTTTTTTGCTATCCCTCGGGAACAATTCATTTTTTCGGGATGAAAGGCACTCTATGTCCTTCTCTGTACCCCTGACAACGTGTATGCAAAATTTTATGATGATCGGTTCAGTAGTTAAGACGTGAAGGCGTAACAAACAAACGGACTTTCGCATTTATAATGATACTAGCTTCCGCCCGCGACTTCGTCTGCGTGGATAGTATTTTGTCTATACCTCGGGAACAGCTCCTTTTTTCGGGATGAAAGGTACCCTATGTCCTTTTCTGTACCCCTGACAACGTGTATGCAAAATTTCATGATGATCGGTTCAGTAGTTAGGACGTGAAGGCGTAACAAACAAACAAACAAACAAACGGACTTTCGCATTTATAATATTAGTAAGGATTCTATGAAGAAGTGGTGATTGTGATCCTGTCAGTTGCTAGGCTAATCTAGGCAGAAGCACATGTTTAGCAATCTTTTGAACGTTTATTATAATTAAAAAATAAAATATATTAGGTAGGTACATAGGTACATAATATATTAATGCGAAAGTAACTCTGTCTGTCTGTCTGTTACGCTTTTATGCCTTAATAACTGAACAAATTTTGATGAAATTCGGTACAGAGATAGAGTACAGCTTGAGAAAAGACATACTCTAATTTATTTTGCGATTTTAAATGGAAGGAAAGTTTGTATGAAAATCCCTCTCGATTTCGAAGCTAAGATCTTCAAATTTTGTGTTTAGTCTAACGATTAAAGGAGTAGAGGAGGGAGAGTAAAGGGGGAGTGAGAGGGAGGGGGAAGGGGAGTGAGAGGAAGACCCGCTTAAACACGTAAAAACGGCTGATCTGAATTTGATAAAATAAAACATTGAAAGTATTTAGCCTGATAAAAGTTTCTTTGAGGATTTTCTCAAATATCCACGCGAACGAAGTCGCGTACAAAAATTGTTGTTGAATAAGTCGTTGAAATAATAAAGAATGATATTTTTCTGTAGGATTTGTAAATAAAACAACAATGTCTAATTACATTTTCTTAATTGCTTGTATTTATAACATTACAATGATATTTACTCCGAGGTACACTTATTTTGGTTCAAATTACTTCTTTAAAACCTTACCACCTAAATTGATATTTTATGGACTTTGAACTATTGCAATGTTTGATAATGATTCCAAAAACAATTATATTCAAAACATTTATTTGATGGTGAAGATATTAAAACATTTTTTGATTTCAAAAGTAACATTTATGGCCATAAATGGCCGGATAAATAATTCATTTGGGAAAGAGCAATTGAATAATTCATAGGATATTTCTTTTCAGTTCTACATTGGTGGAGTTTTTCAGTTTTCATAGAGTATGAAACGAAAGTTTTCATTAGAATATTAATGCAAAGAAGATCACGATATGATTTGCAACTACTCGCAATAAAACATTAGGATAAAGTATGCATAAAGGAAATTAAAAAAAGCACCCCATGAAATCTAATAACTAGAAAAGTTTACAATAGAAGTATTTATCATTCAGATGGTCTAGTCTAATCTAATGTTACCTACTCTATTATTTAATGATAACTCATGTCTTTCGATTATATTATATCCTGTTTTATTTCAAAAATGTAATTTCACAAACAATCTGAATTTGAAGTTACCATTTCAGGCATCAACTAAAACTTCGTAATTAATTTTGAGTTTCCAATATTTCAAAAGACATTCTTGTTTTGATAAAACCACAGACAACAAATGTAGCACAGACAAAACTTATTATTAAAAGACTGTTAACATTGATTCCAGTATTATAGTGATGTGTGATCATAACATTGATTATATTTTAATTAAGATCCGATGAATGTTGCACCCCTCATCTCCTCCGTACGTACGACAGCCAAGCGGGTAAATCCGGTTTCTGAAAAAAGTATTAAAAAAATATTAAGTCCAGAATAGTAAAGTCTTTTTACATCAATAAACAGAAAAGGCTCAATAGCTTATAATAATATAGAGTAGGTAATTAGGTATGAATAACTTCTTCTATTTTGTAATTTTTTGCGATAATCATACCATACATTATTATTAAATTGTGCGTTGCCAAGTTAAAATTCTGATAGAGAAAATCACAATCCTTGACCTTTAATTAATTAACAAAATGAGTTATTTTAATTTCTTGAATAAATAAATTATTATTATTATTATTTAATCACGTACGCACACCACACAGATTTTATCTTTTGCGGTTTATGTATGTTTATTTATTGACTATGGAAATATTATCAAATGATTTTTTTAATTAGTAAAAAAATATTTAGTCACGTCTTTAAATGTCAGACAGAACACCTATTGGTCATAACCAGACAATATTTAGATTTGGGAAAAGCTAAATGGCAAGGACCTTTAAATGGCAAGTTGTTATTTTAACGTCATATTTTGAACTTCCTGAAATAAAATAAAAATAAGTACTTAATACTAGCATCATCACACCAACACAACACTTTAATACGCATGAAATGCCGATTGCCGACCCAAATTGCGTTAGGCACTATGATGGATCCCCGACCTGTCACATATCACTAAGGATATAATTTTTCATTCGTTCACAATGTTATTATTGCCTACTCTTTTCATATCCTGAGAAGAGTCCATACTTATTTTTCGATATCAACAACAGCAATTCAAATGTAAGTATCCTATGTGACAATAGAGAGAAAAAATTCTTCAACTATTCATTGTTATTGTAAAAGAAGTAGTTGTTTAACAGTGGAAGTGAAAATAATATGTTAACTGACTTCAAAAAAGGAGGAAGTATCGAATACACTTTATCTATATTATTTCTGTTTTTTTTTTTTAATTATTACATGAGGCGATTCTGCAAATAAAAGTGCGGTGCCTTCATAAATAAAGAGTTACAATTTATAAATTCAAAAATTAATTCGCTTTGCAGCAAAATGTTCAACTGCTATTGAAGACTACTAGAAAGGGTATCGAGATCTTTTAAATCCAAGTGTTCCTGAGGATTTCATTTATTGAAAGTGTAAACCTTATGAAAGAGTGATATTGGACTTATAATAGTATTCAACTGGAGTTCATATTGTGGTTGTGCCCGTTTATGACTCGATTTATAATAAAAAGGTATCGCTTTATTGAATGCGGGTAATACTTTTAACTTGGCTATTGGAAATATTATTGAAGTTTCAACTAACGTTTGTATATTATTCTATGAATAAAAATTTGAGCTGTTAAATTCTTGTGGTATTTCACCAGTTAGCCTCAAAAGTAGCTGAAAACTTTAGGATTAAGCTATACGTAATTAAATACCCGGTCTTTCTATCTTTTTTCGTCGCTCAGGAACATCGTTCGCTAGAGTGAGAATACCGCTCGGCGATGACCGATTAACCGATGCTGATGTAGAAATGTGTCCAATAGGACGTGTGTCCAAGTGGTTTACTCACTCTAGTTTTCAGTATCTCGGATAAAGATAGAGCTATGGGAAAAATAATGCGTTCAGTGGGATTGCAACCCTTCCTCAAGGAAGGTTTGTGCCCCAGCAGTGGGAATATGAATTTGCTAATAGTGTCATCACTCCCTCATGGGTTGCAGCTTAAGAACCAAGCATCTTAGCTGTTTTAGATGTTGCGTAAGCCACACTAACTGAAGGTTTTAGCTACTTTTAAGGCTGACTTAACACACCAGCTCAATGTTCCATAGTAGTTCATAAAATCGATTCGTTAGGATGTTATGAACAGCTATTTATAGAAAAAATATTCTTTATTCATTGCGAGACTATTGGTTAAGCATTGATTTCAATTCCGTGTTATTAGACAATTTGGCTGTCATTTCGCGTCCAGTGGTTGATTTGTCCAAGTATTAGACCTTGGACAAATCATATTAGACCCATTATTGTGGTAAAATCTAACCGATGAACCTCTATTACATGGACGCTGTGATAATATTGACATTATTGACACCACACAATTAATTGCATTTTTTACGTTTTATTTGTTACACTATAAGATTTTTAAATTGAATCTCTTTGAAACTAACAAGTGTATGTAATTAAATTTCGAAGGGTCAATTGACGAAATTAATTTAACGTTGAAATTTTAATGAGGTTACTCCCCGACAAAATCCTAATTAACTGACGAATTTCTCTGTCAAACGCTAGCAAAACAGTTGATATGATTAATATTCTCTTTGAACCATTAACATTTCGGAGAAACAAAAACATTATTTTATTTAGAAAGACCTACCTAGGTATACGGATGAATTTAAATACTAAAAAAAATATTTAGATTTTACAACCAACGGGGGCAACGTTGTAAATACAAGATTACTTATTTATTTTCGGAATATATATTTTTATTATTTTCGGAATAAATTCAGACACTATTGTACCATAACATTGACCACCGCCAATCGACTACCAAACAATAAGTAAATTTTAACTGCATTTTTTTGAACGAAAGATGCGCAGAACAATTTTTTAAAATAAAATTATAAACGATGAAAATGATCCTCACTCTGTCACCCATTTTCTGTTTTTACGATTTTTTTTCTTGTTCAACGTAGGCACTTAAGTATTTTGAAAAATAATAATTCACCTATTCAAATATTATGTCTACCGGGTTAATTGGCAATTATTTAAACTAAGAATCTAACCACGATATTGATAACTATCGCCTAGAAATTAAGCATTAACATGGGTCAATTTCCCGGACGACTTTAGTTGATTGGGGCTTTTTATCCACTTATCTTTTTTTAGCCACCTCAAAGAAATTAGGTTTGCGATTCGATTTTGCAGCGATTGTCGATAAAAAGCCATATGCGACTAAAATCGCTCATTAAATCGCCCGGAAAATCGGCCCATGTAAATGCCTCCAGAAGGTCGATTTTTCAGGCGATAGTTAACAATATCGCGGTTAGATTCTTAGTTAAAATAATTGCCAATGACTTCGATTTCACCCTGTATAAAAAGGTAACTTACTTCCATGTCTTTAGGCCAGTTCGTGAGCGTCTCGGAGCGCTTGCCAAACCTGTAAACAAAAAAAAAGTATTAATTTTAACCACAAGTTAACTTTCAGCTGCAAGTTTTCATTTAGTATACAATTCATCCACCCTTCGTGTTCTTTCGACGAATTCAGCCTCTTCCATCGGCATTATTTATGAAAGTTTTATATGCGAAATTAATGTAAAGCCGAGACGAATAGCTGATATTATTTTAATAAGCATAACATCTATTAGACAGTGTAATAAACAACATTCATTGTGCTATGTCCACCAAACGTCCAAGGTCACCTTAACATTCTTCTCGATATGACATGCAAACATCAATTGCTATTATAGTGCAGTGCGGTTATCGATAACGGGCGACATCGACTATCGTACCTTGGTCGGGTGTGGTAGGAGTAAATGCGGTCTAGGTTCTGCAGCTGGATGAGCCGCATCGCGCGATCTAACAATACTGGGTCGACTCGGCCCCCATCCGCGACGTCGCGGCGGTCAATCCTGCCAATATATCGACATCGATGTAACACAACGCACATCACTAGTATTGGACCATTACGACCAAGATACGATAGGACCACGCTAAGTTCAACTTAAGAAGTTAAAGTAGTCTTGCCAGTGAGAGAAATAACACATTTAAAATAATAAGAGCGACATTATTTAGTTGATGATTATTCTTAAAATCGGATAATTCGATTGTCACAAAGTGTCAATTACTTCAAATAGAAGTCAACCTTCAACCAATACATCAACCTATTCCACGGTTAGGATAGCTATTGAAATACATCGAAATTTGAAATATTGAAATATTCTTATTCAGTGTAGATATAATGTAATATAATATAATAATACAGTAATATAATGTTGAAATAATTAAAATAATTTGTTGGTTGCATAATGATGCAACCAACAAAAAATTCGTAATATCGTATTCGTAATTCGTTGACGACCTTCGTGGTCGAGTGGTTCACATGCCGGTTTTCAAGGCGTCACCATCTCTTGAGGTCCCGGGTTCGATCCCCCGGCTGGGTCAATGTAGAAAATGAACTTTTCAATATTGACTCAGATCTGGGTGTGTGTCATACCACCGTTGTTTCTGATTTCCATAACACAAGTGCTATAGCTACTTACTTTGGGATTGGAGCAATGTATGTGATGTTGTCAAATATAAAAAAAAATATCATTCAAAATATATCATTCAATCAAATTCAATCCATTAAATGTAATGGATTAAATTCGATGCCTTATTGAAGATAAAATAAATTCCTTTAACAAAGAATTAGTAACTCATAGAATGACACAAGATACTCGTACACCGAAAATAACGTCCACTCTATTGACGTTTTGTTTATTACTCAAAAGTAAATGTGTTTCAACATCAAATATGTAAATACTAGAAAAAAATCAAATTGCCACCAGCCTCCCTACACAAATGGCCAACATTCTATACGATTGAACGCTACGCTCAGTACCAAAGCTTAAATATGATCAATAGATGATTAATCACATGTCACGGACTTACGTAAATTACAGATTTATATAACGTAAATTACAGATTTATTATAATTATTACAATTACATTATGTTAAATACAAGCTGGTACGTAATTTTATAGTTTATTTTAAAGCTTTAAAAGTAAGTGTAGCGTTCACACGCATAGCATAGTAGGGGGCTGTACCTCTTTGGAATCGAACCCGAACCCCTGTGTCTAACAGGAGCGGGCGAACCATTAGACCACAAAGGTGGTTAAAAAAATGTTTACGAATAGGTAGGCGTAACGATTAAGTATGCCTCTATAGGTCATAATATAATTTTACAAATAACGTCTATTTTCATAAGCTGTCAAAGCCCAACCTAATAACGTCACATAACCAACTTGGTCGACAAATGTTGTCGAATTAGGAAAAACCCCTCGAGACTCTTGGAGTTTTATTTTAATAATTCATAGAGGGAATCTACCATAGGTAGAAACTTTACGAATGTCGAAAAGGTAAAACAAAATTGATTCTTCAGTGACCGATTACATCGATCAGTTGGTTACAAAAAAACCGCCAAGTGCGAGTCGGACTCGCGCACGAAGGGTTCCGTACCAAAAAACGGAAAAAATCACGTTTGTTGTATGGGAGCCCCCCTTAAATATTTATTTTAAATTGGTTTTAGTATGTATTATTATAGCAACAACAGATATACATTATCTGTAAAAATTTCAACCGTATACCTGTTGTCGTTATTAATTTCGAGCAAAAAACGGCAAAAAAATAAGGTTTTTGTATGGGAGCCCCCCTTAAATATTGATTTTATTCTGTTTTTTAGTATTTGTTGTTATAGCGGCAACAGAAATACATCATCTGTGAAAATTTCAACTGTCTAGCTATCACGGATCATGAGATACAGCCTGGTGACAGACAGACAGACGGACAGCGGAGGCTTAGTAATAGGGTCCCGTTTTCACCCTTTGGGTACGGAACCCTAAAAATGCAATTGCATTATATTGCAGAATGGTACATATTATTCGTTCTTTATTTTTAAATGCATTGAATTAATTTATGTTGTACCTTTTTAAAAACGTAAATAAATCTATGCTCTTCATTATTTAACTACAATATTATACGATAAGAGCATGAGAGCTTTTTTCGTAGATGTATCCAAAAGGCTCTCATCATAAAAAGAAAATAAAAAAGCAAAGAGACGGTGATAAGGACTCCTTTTGATCATACTTTTGATGAGCCACAAACTCCTTATTTCTCTTTTGACGTCATAAACTTTTTTTACTTGAATGGGCACCTTTCCCGCTTTAAATACTGTGCCTGTTTACGGAGACGCGTGGCACTGGGCGTATTTTTCGTTTAAAGAGAGGTGCACGCACAGAACAAAGATTTTTTTTTCCCCCCCAGTAGAAGTCGCATGTGGGCGGCACCCGTGTAACATCAAATCTGCGAAGCTCCGCACTTCTTTGAATTTTGCTCCGTCGGTCGTATGAACGAACGCCAAACAAAAACATCTTCAAAATTAATATAAAAATGCCGAGTTGCATTATATAAAAGAGCAAAATTCATATCCACATATATCATTTAGCAAACGGGTGCATAAAATATCAGAGGCGAGCTTTATTTAATTAATTTTGTTATTAATTAAAAATTCAACTGATATTTTCCTTTTAAAACTCAAAACAATAAATATCCACCTTTATACGGTATACACTTATGATCCATATTCCAACGCACAATTTGACATATTCTTGAAGTTACATAAACACTAAAATATAGAATGGCGGAAATGTCACTCAATAGGGGAGACCTAGAAAAGTTGTGACTGTGAAGACTTGAAAAGTATTATCACATTGAATTATCACGGTTTCGCGTATTTAAATTCATCAATCGGAAGTTTTGAGGAAATGATGACTCAAATGCAGAAATCACATTCAAGTGGGGTGCTTATGTTCGAAATTTTGTTCGTAAAATTTCAAAATTTTGTTCGTATCTTCAGATCCTGTAATATCTATCTAACATATCACATGTAAAACATAAACATTTAATGCCAATTGAAGTACTTAATCTTTTACAAGAACCTGAAGTTGTGTTAGTACTTTCTTGGTTGTCCAGCACTCCGCGCCATACAGCATCGTAGGTCTTACAGCTGTCTTATAGATTTTTCCCTTGGTCTTTATTGGCATTCTTGCATCGCATAATACACCCGAGAGTGATCTCCACTTTACCCACGCTGTATTTATCCGGTGGCTGACGTCCTCATCAACGTTTAAAGCATGGCACTCTGGGCAGCTTGGATATTCTTCACTTGGATAGATGCGCAGTCCCGAGAAATGCGAGAGAAAAAATCTTAGTTAAAATGTAATTTTGAAATTGGTTCATGTGGCCATGTGAAACGATTGGTCACGCAACCATAAAGTTTTATAAAAATAATGCTAAATAGTTATTTTTGGATTTGGAATACTACATTCCTGAACTTTTGCGGGGCGGGCAGTAACTATTGAAATTAACTCGGTAGGTATAGGTGCCGGCACATAACTTGGCAAGTTCTTTAACGCGCATTCCTATACTTTATTTCCCAAGAGAGCCCAGTCGCAATCTAATTTGTAGACGCCTGCACCTTGAAAGGGATGTTGCACTTGACAGGTCGTAAGAATTGGTTTATCTTCCTCGTTGGCTTGAAGTAGGTCTTGATAGACGCACTCTTCAGAATACCTACAATCTTGTCAGTGACACCTTTCATGTAAGGTAGAATGGCAGGTCGTCGTTCTTCTGTGGCTGGCTTGACACGTTTTCTGTGTTGGAGGCGTGGTACTGGCAGTTTGTTACTTCGCAGAACGTGCTTGACATGCTGAAGCTCAGCTGTCAGGTGTTGTTGGTCACAGATCCCGCGTACTCTCTGAAATAAAGATTTCCCTACGGTAGGTAGCTAACTGTAAAGGATGGTGGTGGAATTCAACATTGAGGTACCTATCTGTAAGTGTTGCTTTTCAAAACATCAGATTTTTTTTTATTTGGGTTTTTGAATTTTGAATTTCAAATATTTTTTGCCTAGTAACTAAGAAATGTCAGGATTCCACCGAATTATAAAATAGAGTTTAAACGAATTATTGATCTGAAACTATTTAGGATAAGCTAAGTGAAGAATGTCAACCAACCCGGTCTCCCTTATCTCATTAAATTTTCTTAAAGTACTTTATGTTTTAATAAATAAGGTGGTAAATCGCACTATTAAAATTAGCTTGCGCCATCTAGCGGCTGAGCAGCAGCATTATAAATATACATATTATTTAATTTGGTACCAAGTTGCTATGGTAATACGACTGAATTTAAATAAATAAACTTTGGGATTTATGGCTTTCTGGATATTATACATTTTTACTTTTTATCGAATTATGTGTTCACAAAGTATGTGTGCGTAGCATGTAACTATTGAGTGGTGGGCTTGGCTTCGATTTCTGATGTGTTTGTTTGGTTACACTGGTTTTCATACTAAATTGAGCTTATACTACTTCTATCTACTTCTATGTTCTGTGGGTGCACGCGTAAACACAAACATATTATAATGGCAATGTACGATGTTGTTTGTGGAGGCGCGGCGCGTGAAGAGTAGCGGTGTCTGCTGCGGCACCCGTAGCGGGGCACGCGGCGACGTGCTGTGGCGGGAAGTACGACGCCGCGGGCAACGCAAGTACAGTCAGTGGCACGAATCATGAAATCGGGTGGGGATTGCGCGGAACGCGTATTTTGGGTATGCGTAGTGGTGAGGGGCGCGGGCGGCGGGAGAGGGGCGCGCGCTATTGGTCGCTCACAAGAGCACATGCGCGAACTTATCCCCACTCCGTCGAAAAATTTTCATGATTCGTGCCACTGACTGTAACGTTGCATTTCAAGTAAACACGGGTAAATCGCTTCTCTGTAAATGCTCTCATATAACGCCTTTTAGGTTTGAATTTAGTCTGAGCAGCGCCGCCACATGCAACGCGCAGCGCTACGCTCCGTATCTCCGTAAACGAGAACTGAGGAAATCTCGAAAAAGTTTTATTCATGGTATAAAAAAAGAAATTAAAATAATAACATTCTTACGAAACGTCTTTCTCACGCGGCTACCGGTGCGGTAGTCGGACAACAATGAAATATCTATTTGTGTCTCATTTCCTGGACTTAACCATTTTTTAGAAAAGCATTAAGAACGCAAAGATTTAAATGTACTCATTTTCCTTTCATGGAATAAAAACGATTTCTTAGTACGACATGGTACAAAGTAGTATCGACATTAACCATTTTTAATGTTCCACTGCTGGGGCACAGGCCTTCCTTATGGGTGGGTTAGGAGGTTGAGCCATAATCCACCACGTGGGCCCAATGCGAATTGGTGGGTAAAATAGAATAGTATATCTGGTACGGCTCATACCCGAAGTGCGGCTACACCTAGTTTTTGCCGGCTAAAACCAGGTAAGTACAGCCGATGCTCGCGGCTAACATAACACTAGGTGTAGGCACATAGGAATATATTTATTCTTATGGTAGGCGGTTAAAACTAGGTCTAGCCTTCTTTGAGTTTCTACTAAGGGGGAGTAATTTGTGGGGTAATTTATGGGGTATTAAGAAAGTTATTAATGTTGTCTGTTAAAAAAATAACCACTTGATTCAAACTCCGCTGCGCTTCGCGCTCGCCTTAAATTCTTAACCTACCTATATATACGGGAACAACAAGAGTAAAGCAGATCGGTTACACCTAGTCTTAACTTACAGATATCGACTACACCTAGTTTAGCCGGCTAAATCTATGTTTAGCCGCACTTCGATTATTAGCCGTGTAACATATAGATATGTTACGGCTAATACCTGAAGTGCGGCTAAACCTAGTTTTAGCCGGCTAAAACTAGGTGTAGCCGCTAGCTGTTGGCTAAAACTAGGTGCAGCGTGGGATATAAAGAAAGATTTTTCTGTTGTCTGTTAAAAAAAATAACCTCGAAATTTAAGGCTCACGCTCCGCTGCGCTTCGCACTCGCCTTAAATTTCTAACCTAACCCGGGACCTACAGGAGTAAAGCAGATCGGTTACACTTAGTTATAGCCAACAGCTATCGGCTTCACCTAGTTTTAGCCGGCTAGAACTAGGTTTAGCCGCACTTCGGGTATTAGCCGTAACAGATATACAAACCAGATTAGTTTCAGAGTCAAATTAGTTTCAGAGACACTTCACGCATTCGACAGTAGGTAATTATAACCAGGGGGCTTATTGTCTAATTTCGAAAATCTATCGCAATCGCTTTCATTTGACAGATGGATGTGACACATTGCTGCATTCCTTTGGAAAGTTTTTATCTGTACCAAAAAGAAGCATCAATGTATCACATCTTGAAAGCGATTGCGATAGATTTTGAAATTAGACAATAAGTACCCAGGTGCAAACTAAACGTCAGATTAGGTGGCAAGCGGCTACTCGTTATGTGACGCATGGGACCGTTAATATCAATACGACCGTTCGATTGTAGTTTTACTTGGCTAAACTTGTAATTGGGATGATATGGATTTGATATTGTCGGGTTAGATTACACATTTGACAACTACACCCACTCTGTGTCCTTAGCAATTTTCGATTTTCCACTTGATTTTTCACCGCAAAAAGAAGTCCATTCATCTTAATTCCTACTTTCCGAGGTACATCTATCCAAATAACCGATACTCTCTCGCTTTTTGGCATGGAGTTGTCTTCTGATCTTAACTTCGGCACCTGCAACAAGTCCAAGGCTCAAACTGCAGCTAAGAAGCTCAGCGTCCTAAATAAAGTCAAGCGGTACGTTACGCCTGGGCAGCTTTTAACCATTTATAAAGCTCAAGTCCGATCTTGCATGGAGTACTGCTGCCACCTTTAGGGCGGCTCGGCGAAATATCAACTTGCTGCACTGGACTCAGTGGAATGCAGAGCCAATGAAAACTGGCAGCAGCTAAGCTTCACAGTTAGGCTCACCACCGAAAAATTGCTTGCCTATCGGTCTTCTATAGATTGTACTTCGGCGAGTGTCTTCAAGAGCTGCACAAGCTCATTCCACCTTTACCTTTTTACCATCTGACATCCAGACGCACTGCAGGTTACCACCCGTTCTTGGTTGATATACCTTTGCTGTGTACCAAACGCTACTCAACACCGTTTATAACGCGCACAGCTAAGAAATGGAATTCCCTGCCGGCGTCTGTGTTACCGAGCGCATACCATACAACCTGACTTTTTTCAAGGCCAGAGTGAATAGGCACCTTCTGGGCAATCTCGCTCCACCGTAGACCCTGTCTTTGTTTTTGGGCTAGACTGGGGTCAAGAGCAAAACCATTAATTATAAAAAAAGATAAGACCTTTTTCATACAGGGTGTTTTTTTTTATTGAACCCAAAAGAAAATACTTTCAAAAAATGGGCGAATATAATGAAGCCATCGAAAAAAACATTTTCACAGGGCAAACCCATAACCCGATCGTCTTTGCTTTAGGCTCAAATTGTAGCTGACTAAATTGTTCAGAGGAGCTTCATTCTTCGTTTCCAAAATATCGAGAGCCAAAATCAAAAAATCGGGAAAAAAATAGATTTTTTCCACTATTTCAGCCATATTTTTTTTCGTTTTTTATTTTTTGAATAATTCTTTTTGCACCTTGTAGCTCTCGTAAATACGCGTCTTTTGAATATTTTTTGAATATCATATCTTTACAACCTTCTGAGACATAAGGGGATCGCACTTTTTCGTGAAATCGGAGCCTATACTGGAGCGAACGAAAAGACATTTTCAATGTCAAAAGGAGATAGGAGATTTTGCTCAAAAGAGACATTGCAAGTCAAAGCAAAGTCTCCTTTGAGTAAAAACTCCTCATCATATCATATCAGCCGCACGACACCCTCTGCTGGGCATATGCTTCCCCCAAGGATCTCCACAACGCTCGGTCCTGCGCTGCCTGCATCCAGCGCCTTCCCGCGACCTTCACCAGATCGTCGGTCCACCTTGTCGTGGGCCACGGAGCGCAAAACCTCCTATCTTCTTTATTTAAAGTACTTTCCGTCCAGATTCACGTAAAAAAAATCCCTGTTGATGGACAAGGGGGACTCTATTGTTTAGTTTTATTTTGTTAAAAATATTTTTTTTATTTTATTAAAAACGCAATTAAAATACTTAAGTGACAACACTTAAGTATGTTAATTGCGTATAATATTGTAATTATCGTTTTCAGACTTTGAATCAATGTAAAAAAATCTACAAAGACGGATTTAGTTATTTTGGGCTGATTTCTCAATGCCTAGATAAACCTTTATAAATCCGTTTGATATCGTATTATAGTCGTATCGTAATATACCACTAAATTGAAAATTTTTATCTTTCATTTACGTCTGTCACATTTTTTGGTTAATTTCAATTTCCGCCAAACTTTAAAGTTTGATGGCGAGATGCGCTCTTTTTGTTTTGTCAAAATCTAGTTCGAGAAGTTTAATGCAACTCATAAATTATTATAAATAAAAATGTATAAATAATATAAATCTTCATTTTTTGATAAAAAAAAAGAAAAATGCAGTGCATGTTGCATTCACAAAACTTGAGTCTTGCTACTTTTGCTTAACATTTGCTGGTCAAAGAATAACTTTCGATATCAAACGATAACACATTTTGTTTTCTTTTCATAAAAGATTCACTTTCTGAGAAAGTCTAAGGAACTTAGTGTATTTTCTGATACCTAGTAAAATATTTACGTATTGGCTTTGTTTCTTAATAAAATATATTTTTTGGATAAAAAATTGAAGAAAATATTCTTTGTTTTGAATCAAATACTCTTAAATATTCGTCAATATAATAAATTTTAGTTAAATATGATAATTATCAATTTTTGTGTTCCATAAACAAATTATTTTTATAGCATTTGTTTTGAATGTTTTAAAATAGAATCTGGGAAGACTGTGTTAGCGTTGAGTTGGGTTTAAAAAAAAACAAGTAAAACAAACAAGTAAATAAAATGGTAGAAATGCATTCTTGGGGTTCACACACATAATTTACTACTAATGTTGAAAGCTACATTTTTACATTGGTGACTAATTATTTTGGCTACTACTAGAATATTTTACCTACTTTAGTTTTCATGATTTATATCCGCATTACCTTTAGCTTTTGATTTTAATGTCTGTTTTTTTTATTTCTAACATGCTTACTTAGCGGCCTTATTGCTACATAACTATGTCTTCCAGGCAACCTTGGGCGAAATAAAATAAGATAAATAGGATAATATGGAAATAGGTGCACTTTAGAGGACAGAATATGAATATAGAAAAATACTAAAGGATAAATACATAATTTCAGGTATAGGAGATAAATATAAACAAGTAATGCTGTAGGTGCTGATTCCATTAGCCGTAAAATGATCCTCCCTATCCTTGACGTCCTTACTCCTATAATTACCCATATCCTCAATACCTCTATCTCCACTGGAACATTTCCGACATCCTGGAAGGACACTTATGTTATTCCACTTCCAAAAAGACCTAAACCTACCACCTACTCCGACTTTCGTCCCATTTCTATCCTGCCCTTTCTCTGCAAAGTCCTTGAAAAACTTGTTTATCATCAGCTTTTTGATTATCTCAATACTTATCATCTCCTCAATCCTTTTCAGTCCGGTTTTCGTAAGGGCCACAGCACATCTACAGCACTAGTTAAGATCACTGATGACATTCGTATGGGAATGGAACGTCGAGAGCTCACGGTGCTGACTTTACTTGATTTCAGTAATGCCTTTAGCTCTGTTGATTTCGATATCCTTCTCGGCATTTTACGTTCTCTGAGCTTATCTCCAGCTGTAATTGATTGGTTTCAGAGTTACCTGCTAGGGCGACGGCAGCGTATCCGCAACGGAGATTCTTTCTCCGGGTGGTGTGATATCAATGCCAGCGTTCCTCAGGGTGGCGTTTTATCTCCACTTCTCTTCTCCATCTTTATAAATTCTATTACACAATCTATTTCCAGTTCCTATCATCTATATGCTGATGATTTACAGATTTATACTCAAGCACCGTTGTCTGCGCTTTCTCGGGCAATAGCGGCTACCAACTCCGACTTATCACAAACCAGCAGCTGGAGTAAATCTTTTGGTCTGACTGTCAACCCGGCGAAAACTCAGTGCACTATTATTGGCAGTTCTTATTTCGTTTCACGGATTGATCTCGAACAGCTTCCTTCGGTTTATTTTGATGGCACTCTTATCCCATTCTCCAAAACCATCAAGAACCTGGGTATTATTTTTGATCAGCAACTATCATGGAGGCCTCAGATAGAAACATTGAGAAAAAAGGTGTTTGCTGCGTACGGCTCGCTTAACAGATTCCGCAACTTTTTACCTACCAGCACCAAAATTACCCTGGCACAATCTCTCCTGCTACCCATTATTGACTACGCTGATGTCTGCTACACAGATCTGTCGGAGGAACTGCTCGATAAACTTGAGCGTCTGCAGAATATTTGTATCAGGTTTATTTTCAAACTTCGCAAATTTGACCATGTGTCACAATTCCGTGCCAAACTTAACTGGCTTCCTATTCGCCAGCGCAGGGACTTGCACACTCTTTCCCTTCTCTACTCCATACTTTTCTTACCAACTTCCCCTCCTTACCTAAAATATTGTTTCTCATTCCTTTCCTCGTCCACGCAGTGTACCTTGCGTTCTTCCTCTAACCTCACTCTTGAATTTCCGCGTCATTCCTCTGATTTCTTCTCCTATTCCTTTTTTATTCATGCAGTCGGTCTTTGGAACAATCTACCAGAAGGTATCAGAAAGGCTCAAACTCTTGGATCCTTTCGCATTCAGTCAGGAGTCATTTCCTTTCTTCTATTCCTCACTAATATATTTATTATTATTTTCCCATTTTCCTGAATTTTCTTTTTTTATTTATTTTATTTTATATATGTACTTTGTTTGTCCTCTACATAGTTGCACCCACTCCCTGATTATCCTGTATCTTATATCTCTCTCTCCCAAGGTTGCCTGGAAGAGATTGCTGTCTAGCAATAAGGCCGCCTATTGTGTACTTTCTTCTTTTCTCTGTTTCTTTGTTTGTGATCTCTTTCGTGTGCAATAAAGAATATTATTATTATTGTATCTCGGCTTGAAATTCTCGGGACGAAGCCCGGTCCTTTTGCCAGGCTTGCGTGGGGACATGGGTCCAACACGTAGAGGCCCTTTGAGACTGTTTTAATATAATGTGAAGCGCGTGATGCACATGCCGGGTTCCGCTCCCCACTACACGCAAAAGTGCGCAGACGGAAGCGGACCCCGGCAGGTACATAGACTATTGCGAGTGTGAGAATACATAAAAAATAACTAATGGGCTATTGGGTGAAAGGATAGTGGATTGGAATTCTGGGCTATGGGGTGAGATAACGGACTTCCGCCTTTTCCTACATCTCACAAACTCGAACCGTCGGCGGAAGGTGGCTCGCCGCCCGCTAGATGGGCACCCCAAACTGGTCAGCAACTGCCGACCGGGGCGCAACACCGGCGCGGGCGACTCAGGGTGTAGAGAGGTGTACACCGCTTTCTACCCACTGCACAAGCGACAGTGTGCCAACTCGCGTCTTACGCATGTTTCACTTCCACCCTGCGAGCGTATAGCTCTAACGACTCCACCCTGGACGGCCGACGAAGGCGAGCCAGGGGCGGGAGACCGCAGGCCCCCTTGGGGTCCACCCCTGCTGCGGGGACGAGGGCCTGGATCGACTCTCGGGAGCACTCGGGTCCGTGGTGTCGCTACTCACCAACAGCTCGCCACAAGCTGCCCTGCGGGCTTATTATTATTATTATTATTGTACGCTTAGGAATTCACGGGCCAAAAGTGACCCGGTCCTTTAAGGCTTGCGTGGGGATATGGATCCAACACGTAGAGGCCATTTTTAGCGACTTTAATCTAATATGCGTGTGGTACACCTGCTGGATCTAATCTCTGACTACATCAGTTTAATATACTCAGAGACTATCCCCAGCAAGTGGACAGGAACTATGGAATCTACTGGTAAATGACTACTGGGCTATTGGGTTGGGATTTGGATGGACTAGGATTTGGGCTATGGAAAGAGACTACCGGACACCTGCCTTATCATAGTCTCCGGACTGAAAAATTGGCAGGCGGTGACTAGCCAAAGACTAAATGGGCCCTCCAAATTAGCCGCGATGGCAAGAGAGCAACATCGGTGTCCTCGGCTGCAGGATGTAGAGAGGTGTGCACCGCTTTCTACCCACTGTACAAGCGACAGTGTGCCAACTCGCGTCTTATGCATGTTTCACTTCCACCCTGCGAGCATATAGCTCTAACGACTCCACCCTGGACGGCCGTTGAAGGCAAGCCAGGGGCGGGAGTCCGCAGGCCCCCTTGGGGCCCACCCCTGCTGCGGGGACGAGGGCCTGGATCGACTCCCGGGAGCACTCGGGTCCGTGGTGTCGCTACTCACCAACAGCTCGCCACAAGCTGCCCTGCGGGTTTATTATTATTATTATTATTATTATTATTAGTCACGGGAAGAGTTATTATTCTATACACCGTAAATTTTTAAGTATATCTAAAAATTTAATGGGGATATCAGACCACATTTCTGAATTCAAAAATGTGGTCTATATGAACGTTCAGTTAAAAGTTAAATTTAACGGTTTGAAAGTATCGGATAAAAATCTTGATTAATCGGCAAACTCACAAAAATAGCAAGACGGGTGCGTAGATCCATTCTTGAATGGTTCATTCTTTTCATAATTTACGCAGATAAACAATATAGTCTCATTTGATTACGCGCGTGTAGTTCTATGAATGAGCTCTTAATCCAGAAATGTGTAAAATTTTGGGACTTAAACAAACTTCAATATCTTGACCAATTATTAAAAATTTAAACTTCTAACTGTACAGACTCGATTATAGTAGGTAAGAGATACACTCATTCATTTTTAGATAAACTTAAAAATTAACCGTGTATTTTGTAACAGTTAAAAGCTGTACTAGCTCCAAACAACAGCCTTAATCAAAGGAGCTTATTGTAGTTAAACGCAATAAAGTCGACTTCGAGAAATGTGCAAAGTTCGCGCGTTTTCCGAACTTTCTTGAAACAGTTGTTGTTCGACATTGCAAGAATTTATAAGGAAATCTTTGACTGCTTATAGTAGCTTGAAGAAGGAGGAATTATTTAAAGCGTGCCTGAAATAGATAGTTATTGTTTTTTTGCAAAAAAAGTATTTTGTAATAACATATTAGCTACTGCTGCTATAGGTTTCATGTATTTATTGCAATAAGCTCACTTTCTCAATGTATCAGTCATACATGGGCTAAAAGGGAAAACCCATTAGCGTATTAAATAAAGGTGGTTACATTTACTAGTTTTCAAGCACCTCCATGATTTCGAGTATTCCACAAAAGGTAACATTGTCCAAAGCCTGTACAAGTGTACAAGTTGTAAATGTCGCTAAACTACAGTAAATGGTTCAATCCCGAGGCACAAAGGCCGCACTGGCTTACGCCTATAATTGACCCACAATAATTTTCGTGTGGAATCGGTCCTTATTTCTGTTTCTACATGCAGGAATGAACTAAGGAGGTATGTAGTCGTTTTAGGGTTTTTTTTAGAGTTAAGACATACTTAGCTATATGATTACTGGCAACCGCTGGATGCATGGTAACTTAGGTTTTTTTATGTAAGGTATAGGTGTAATAAACAAACTCACTCATTAGTAAGAATAATTATTACCAACTCTTTGGTGTAACTTGTCTATTTCCGTTTCCGTCTAGCTAACTTTATAAAAGTTATTTTTATTTTTTCATAAAACATTTTTGGCTTCTTTAATTATAACAACTACGTGGGTGAAACAACTTTTGATAATGTCTTTTGATGCCAAAGTGATGATGATTTAATGCTTGGCCTCTCCGTTGCTCAATTTTTTATTGCTTCTAATTTTATTTGTTAATTTTCTGTAATAAGGAAGTTTATTTTAATCTTTGGATATTTTATTTAATTTTTTTGTAATTGAGTAGTAATAACTACCTCAAATAATTACCATAGCTACTTACCTATTTTCTCTAATTAGAAAGGTGTTTTAGTTCCATGAACCAAATATCTCACTACTTTCTAAATAATTAATTCATTGTTAAGATTACCAATAGGGAATATGCATAAGTCACCGATTTTAATAAATTTGAGCTTGATCGCTTCGGACACGTATAAAAACATGATGGAACAGGAAAATAAAAAATAATAATGTATTATTTTAGTTTTATCACACGATGAAATCAGGGAAAAATAACGAATTTTTTTTACACTTTCGAATATAATGAACAGTCAGATAGAATATCAAATAAGAAATCATTTTTTGTAAGACACATAATGTACTTAAACGCAAAATTTCATCATCATCATCATATCAGCCACACGACACCCACTGCTGGGTATAGGCCTCCCCTAAGGATCTCCACGACGATCGGTCCTGCGCTGCCTGCATCCACTGGAAAACGCAAAATTTAGGGAGATAATTTAAAATAATTAAAAATTCTTGGCTAACTCCATAGTAAACGCGCGCCTGAAACGTGATATGTGACGTCATATATCATGACTGTTTTGTATGGAGCGTTTTCGGCGGTTGCTGCTGCGTGTTAACTTCAAGTTACTATATCACGAGAAAAAAACGAAAGAAAACAGTTTTAATATTACAGTTGATTTTCTCTCGCATTATACTTTTGATTTTGATAAATAATATTCTACTTCCCCATAACTAACAAAGGTTTTGTAACATATTGTGTCTAATTTAGTCATTATCAAAACGTTTAATCTCTTGATGGTTAAACGCGATAGATCACACAGGCTCCCTTGTAACTGGCTCACAAGACGCGGTATATCAGCTACTGTATAGGGATATAATCTGGACTGTGAGCTAGCTTATCACGATTTAGTTTCGTGTAGGACTAATATAGGGAAAAGACAAATAGGTCTTGAATAATTATTATCAGTGCTGGTCCATATTCTGTAATGCAAATAATGTACCTTTGTTCAGGTTCAAAATCAGTTACTGATTAAACAATGTTTAAAAAGAAACAATTCAAACATTTACTGTACCTATGATCTTTTTGGAGCTTATATATTTACACCATGTACCTGTTTATTTTTGAGACTCCGATATTTCGGCGCAGTTGCATGCGCCATGATCACGGAAGAACTGTCGATTGTTGCGTGCGGGTAGATGTTATTGGCAGACGAATCGGTCTACCCTCCGTCTAGTTCTTTTATTACTACGTTCGATACCGGTACCACTGTCTGGAAACTCACTATTCACTCGAATTTGTTCTCGACACACGACACTCACTGTATCTGTACGCGAAACGGCACTTTTTTTTATTTTTGTTGTTTTTACACAACCGGACTACTGGATTCCAGACACTCGACAATTTAAACCTTAAGTGTCTGGAATCCAGTAGTCCGGTTGTGTAAAAACAACAAAAATAAAAAAAAGTGCCGTTTCGCGTACAGATACAGTGAGTGTCGTGTGTCGAGAACAAATTCGAGTGAATAGTGAGTTTCCAGTGGTACCGGTATCGAACGTAGTAATAAAAGAACTAGACGGAGGGTAGACCGATTCGTCTGCCAATAACATCTACCCGCACGCAACAATCGACAGTTCTTCCGTGATCATGGCGCATGCAACTGCGCCGAAATATCGGAGTCTCAAAAATAAACAGGTACATGGTGTAAATCCCGACATAGTTTATTCTATTAACGTCAATAACCATGGAAATTTAAAACAATATATTGCTTATATATTTGTTTAAAATTTAAACATTTATTTGTATGAACGATTTAGAGCTAAGTATTTGTTAAAGTTCAAACATTTATTGTAAGTACCAAACTCTTCGATTAAGAAAACCCGTATAGATTAGTAATTAGTACATTAAAACACAATCATACAGGTTAAACAATATTTAGAAAGTTACTTATACTTATTAGAATTTAAATAGAAAAATATTTTCATCTCGATCCCATTTTACTCATGTCCCCATGCTCTACATTCTGTAATTTAATGCTTCACATTTAGGGAGCGTGATCAGGAAGAAATTATTTCATCATTAAAATTCCTAAAAACGTCAGATTTTAATGCTCTCGCCCTTTACAGAAGCCTTATAAGTAATTAAAAATAAAAGGCATAAAAACTTTCCTGGTTTCGTTACCCTGAAAAAAGAAAAAGAAATAAGAAAAGAAGTGCGTAAAGAAAGAAACAAAGGAGTGTATAAGAAGCCTGATATTCTAGTACTTAGGCAATTGTGTTTAGTCACAACTTGTTTTGGGTTTTAACTCCAGTATTTTTGTGCGTTGAAATTGCCAAATTGTTTGGAGAATTTTAAAGAATTTGCATTTCCATACTAACATTGTCTTAATTTATTTAACAACCATGAACGCCGATGTTTCAAAACTTTTATGCACAAATGTTTAAACACTCAGCTAACAAATGCCACATAATAATATGTTAAGTGAAAAAAATAAGTATCGGCTAAGTTACAACGAATTAAGTGGTTTTCTGCTAACGAAAAAAGGAGCTAACATACTTTTTTTAAAGTTCAGGAAAGAAAATCAGGAATAATTTCATACTTTAACGCGATATCGTTTACTGAGGCTATCGGTCACAGTAAGTGGCTAAGGGGTAAAGGCGAATATGGCTGTCATTTCGCGTCCAGTGGTTGATTCGTCCAAGACTAGCCCTTGATTCGTCCAAGCTTTAGCCCCTATTAGTTGTCATACTTTTTATTACAATGACGTGTTATTTTGAATGGAGCTAAAACTTTTTGCCGGAAAAGTGTAAACTGTATAAACGAACAATATTTCACATCTTCAATATCCAAAATATATATTCAAAATAATAAACTGTTAGATGAGGGCGCGACCCGGACTGATGTCTGAATATATCAAAAGAATAAATTTTGCCGGTCATCTTTTCAGCCGAATCTGAGAGGGATATATCATATTCCTGCTCACCGTATTTCAATAAGGACACACTGTTTTATGCATAAAATCTTCATTTTTTGCAATATCAATACGACTGAATATCGAGAACTGTGATTTCAAACGAGTGTCCTTTGAATTTAACCCACAATAAACAAAATAATATTCAATTTTCACTAAAGTTGCTATTTTATTTCTAAAAACATCTCCTAACAGCACCGACCAAAAATAAAAATCTACGGGAAACACGTCCCATTGTTTTATGTTAATTTGATATTTTGGCTACGAATCCAGACAACTAGCTAACTGAAGTACTATTTTTTGATTAATTGAGAGCTGATAATAAAAAGGTACTGTTACTTATTGACAGACCAAGGCATTACGTCCATTACAAACCTGTAGGTACACTGCAGTCCTTTTTTCTCGACCTTCTGCTGTCACCTTTTTGGAAATTCTTGATAGGTATATTGCAAGCGATGGTTTTGATTTGAGTATACGATAGATTGTATTGGATAGTATTGGATATAGGATAGAGAAATTGGGTTATTCCCTACCATCCAAGGCCTTTCATTAAGGACAATACTTGTCAAGATGTTAACCTGGAGAAACCGTTTGTTAACGAGATCGCGTTCACATCAGGATCGAATAAACGTCAAAAATCTGTTATTTAGGTAGGTACATTGAAAACGGTTTCTATGGTTTCCATTATACCGTTTTGAAGTTTACTCGATACCAATTTGATCTGAGATTCTCGATCGCGTTCGGAAGTAACTCCCCGGCGTTTACTCTATGATATTGGAAGTGTAACATTTCTTACTCTTGATTTGCATCACCAGCGCCGTATTTTGATAATAATTGTGCCGTCTTTTAATAAACTAATTTAGACTACTCTTGAATTCAAAAAAGGGTTTTTGTCATAGATGGATTGAGATTTTCATGGATTAGAATTATTATGCGATTCAAGAGTAAGGAATCGTCCAATAGAATGCGACTATGCGATCATCGCGCGAGTGACCATCGCGTGTACGCACGAATTCGGATGACAAGAAATGTGTGTCCTAATACAATGCGAATGATCATCGCGTGAATTAACGAAGTGACCATAGCGTACTGATGACGCGACGCGATTATCGCGCGAATGGCAATTAGGACACCTATTCGATATCAGTATGTTTGATCGCAGATTCCTACGAACTTAGTTCGCGCGAATAGATGTCAAACATTTTAGTCGCGCGCGACCGCATCGCGTCGACATTAGTATGTTTGATTTCGGATTCGTACGACTAAAATTCGCGCGAACTTGCGATGATCGCGTATTCTTCTATATTATAGGATGAACCGAGAGTGTTCGCTTACCTCGGTCTAGCAGCCTGCGTGTAGTAGCGATCGAGTTCTTGCAGCATACGAAGAGCGTCGGCCATCTCGTGGGCAGTGGGACCTTCGTCGCGAGCTTCAGCCAAGCAGACCACAGCGAAGACCAGGGCGACAGCGACAGCGATGCGTTTGTACATCATCTTGAAGGTTCTGTTGAGGTAGATAACTTGTAAGTTTTTTTTTTTCATTTTCCGACTGTCTGCGCGTTTGACCTCAATTTCACTTGATGTGGAAAGTGACAAGGAGGAAGATAGAGCACGAGCAGTCAGTAATTGCCTATTCACTGTAGCCTTTAATAGAAGAATACAGCATCACGCATTATCTAATCTTTCACATAAAAAAATAATGTGAAAGGTCGAATGTTTGATTGTTTAGAATTTGGATGTTTGTTACTCGATCATGCAAAAACGGCTGAACGGATTTCGATAAAACTTTGTACACTGCATTAACAAAATATGTTACAACGATAATAAAAATATAAAAAAATATATATAAAATTTATTCAAGATGTGTTTCACACTCATCCTCTTAATCAACCTAAATATTTCTCCCAATATGATAACGTTGTTTCATTAATTAATGTGAGAAAATACCCTCAACATTCGATTGAAACATCTTTCCAGAGTGTCGAAATATTTCTTCTATATAAGTTCGCAACTGAAGTTTTAGGTACAAGTTTAAAGAATGTGTTATAGAGACATTTTTCCATGCAGTTTCTTGTAGCTGAGGATTTTATTAATTTCCACATTTAACTATTTCATTTAAATAAACCTTTGATTAACTTTTGCGAAGCCGTGTATAGTACAGTAACTTCCACTTACTCTGTTTAATATAACGCAAAGACGAGGTAGGCGTATGAACGTACACCCAAACTCATAAAGTCAGATTACCTGCCTTATTTCCTTAAATGAATTCTGTCCAACGTGCGACTGACCTCAGAAAATTAATAACTTGTCATTTAAAAGCACGCCCTCACCTACGCTAAGTTTTCCTGAAAGAGGTTGCTGCTTAGCAAAAAGGCTGCCTTCTGTATACCTACCTATTCTTTTCTTTTGTTACTGTTTCCTCTTTGTAGTATTATGTTTATGTGCAATTAATATTATTACGGTTTTATATAATAGTTCATAAATAATTTTCAAAATTGATATTAATATCACTTTCAGAAGTTGTAGACCAGCAAGAGAAAACCAACTCTATTCCAATTTAAGGAGACTATGTCGAAGATTTTCTTACTCAATTTACTCCGTGTTTTTCTAAAACATATTCAAATATTTATTACTGTCGCTCAGCTACCGATGTATAAGATACTGTGCAAAATTGAATATCAAAGTGGGATTTTAAGTTACAAAAACAAAGTTAAAATAGGAAAGCTGCCATATTTTGATACTATTATCCATTTGCTTGGAAATGTTACAATTTTATGTATCACAAGTCAACGCGAATGTAGAAAACCGCTTACAAATTGTTTGTTTATTAAATAGAGAAAAAAATCACAGATCTCGTGCCTTTCACGACCTTCTGGTACATTGAAAATGAATTTAATAATTGAATTATATAAAAAATATATTCCTTTGTTTGAATGAGTACTTACAATACTTTAAAATCACAGCAAAGCCATGAACATTTGGATTTACTTTTCTGTGATTCGTGTGTATGAAATTCATATAAAAATATTTCATTGTTATAAACATTACTATTTTATTGAAAGGTAGTAACTATAAAACCTCTTCGTTTTCCAAAAAATCGAGCGCCAAAATCAAAAATTCGGAAAATACTGAAGCCTACACTGGAGCGAACGAAAAGACATTTTCAATGTCAAAAGGTAGTTGAATAGAATTATAATAGTTTGGTATAGGTACTTAATCTTACAGTTTGCAAGAGGTCACTGTACTCTGTAGACTTGCAACTCTATCAGGAATAGAATTTCGATAATATTTTTGTTCAAGATCGAATCAAATATGTAACACTAAAATTAAACCTATTTTCTGTGATAATTGTTCATACTCACTCTTTTCAATATTTTGTATTTGTTAGCATACAAACAAGCGTACCCATAGACATAAAAAAAATTTCGCTGCGCTCAAGTGTCATTGGAAATTGCTGAACTTCCGGTCGTTGACAGAACGCACTAGCTAGATACTCTATACATTGCATACATTGAAATTAATTTTCCAACACACTGCCCCTGTGACAGGGAGAGGGACGGACAAATCTTATTCGCAACCCAATATTATAATGTCACTTTCAAAGGGCAACAGTTGTGTGAAATCAGAAGCTTATTACTAAGGAACTACCCCTTAGTGAAAGTAACATTTTGCAAAAGTTCGTTATCAATTTACTTTCGAAAGATGTATGGGATTAATACGAGGGGAGTTCAAAGTATTATCGGTATATATATGAAGGAAAAGACAAAAATCTCTTTTTTTTTTTAAATACTCCCCTGGAACCTGAATACACTTCTTACAACGCGATATCAACTTTTCACCCTCCAAAAATTACTTTACATCTCTGAAAAATGATCGTCAATAGTCGCCTTAAGCTCTTCATCGTCGGAAAATCGCTATCCACGAAGCCCTTTTATCAGCTTCAGGGACAAAAATAGTCACTATAGGTGCCAGATCTTGGCTTTAAGGTGGTTGATAGATCTTTTTGAAACCACACTCCTGAATAGCAGCCTTGGCAACGCACGCCGAGTGAATCGAGCACCACCGTGGTAGATTTTGGTCAACATTTCGCGTCAGATATTTTGTTTCACTCAAAGCACGATTGTGAAAAAACGAACCATGTAAGAGAACCATAGACAAAAACTACCCTCATTACTAACCAGAAAATCCCGATACCGAGAATACTTTGAACTCCCCTCGCCTAATGTCGATTTAAAAAAAGGTCTACCATGCATGAGTTGATGCATACTGTTTTCGTTGCCGTAAACTATCGTTCTCTCTCATTCACGCGCATTAACTGTGAGCTGTACATCCGATGTGGTAGACGAAAGTTTGCATCACAGAACAAAGAAAATTCCTACTTCTATGAAAATTGTTTTTCTTTTTCAAAAAATATAAACTCGGACAAGCCAAGTGCAAACATTATCATGGTCATATCTTATTTTTTGTAATAATGTATTGTCGACTTTATTTTTCATGCGCAAGGGAAATCATTTTATAAGCTTATAAGATGGGCGGGTTTCACCGCTTTTTATTTTAGGATCTGTTCTCACGCATTTTCCGTTTTGGTATGTTTAATCTGTTTAAAACATGTTTATCTTACAATGTGTTAAAGGGACTTGATTATAAGGGGTTAAGCTCTCGATGCGTGTATTTTAAATTAGATTTTCGTTTGATTTACATTTTGACCTAAAGCGCAATAACATTTGTAGTTAGGTTATAGGTTTTGGAATCAATGTCTAAATATTTGTGTTCGTTTTGACCGAAGGTAAGTCTTTTGACCATCAGCCATTTTAATGTCCCCACTGCTGGGGCACAGGCCTTCCTTATAGGTGGATAAGGAGGAGGGGATAGCCCACCACGCGGGCCAAGCGAGCTCGAAATAATATTTATTTTGTCACCCATCCCATGACCGACCCACAGTTATGTTACACCATATATAAGCAGAACAATTTGTGTATAACGTAGGTATGTGAATTATTGTGTTCCCAAACACAACCATATCTAATTTCATAAAGAAATTACTAGGACTTACGACGAATTCACCTTGCTTAAATTAGAATGAAACTGCTTCAATTTGAAAAATGCAGTGAATGGTTAAAATAAAAGAAAAGCATTTTCAATATTAAATGAAAATCTAGTAGTAATATAGGTAGGTAGGAACTACTGTTATTACGGCATAATTTGCATGAAAAGACAGTAATAAAAGGAAAGGCAAGAACAGAAAGAAATAATGAAGGTTTCTCGACTGCAATGATTTCACATTGCATAAAAGATGAATTGACTTTATCTTCTCTTTTAGAGGCTACGGTGTAAAATAAAAATAAAACAATTGTCATTTTTTATGAATTTTTTCTTTACCTAGAATTTATATTAGTGTTCACTGCCGTTTTAACATCAGAGATACATTCACAAGATTGCATCCATTCAGATAAAGCAAATCCAATAAAAATATGAAATCAAATGATAGTTTTTTTATTGCCCTTTGAATAAAAACTAAAAGGGTTAACGAAAGATTTAAGATATGATAATGGATGTTTTGTTTTTATTTTTTAAATAAAGTCAATCCCTTTGTTACATAAAAGGTCAACTGTATAATCCACACTTGACAAGCCGTTTCAACTGCCCTGCTAACTTAACTTCTTCTGCGGATAAAGTAATTTACGTTTCATTTGGTGTAACTACTCATTTATTTTAAAAATGTTCAACTGAAAGTACCGGCAAAGTATGTAACTTACTGTGAACTTTCAAAATCTCATATTTATGTAAAGATCGTTACTGGTTTCTTGATGAAGCCGATAAGTTTCAATTATTTTTACTGTGACTTAAAATCTTTAAAAAATCTAAAGGTAAGTATAATTTATTAATAATATTTGCATAAAATTAAGCCAACTTGACAGTAGTTAAATATAATTTTCCGGTGTGTGTCGTAAAGATGGAACTCAATACAATGTCCGTTAGTGTTTGAGTCTCGGCTTACGACTTTGGATCCGGCTTACTGCGTCCCAGTTGCAACTTTTTTAATTCTGAACATATTGACACTGGGCTTACATTACGAGAGCAATGGAAGCAAAATTAGATTTTTCTTTCGAAAATAACGTTTCACAAGCTAAAAGATGAACTTCGATTTATTGATCGAGTGATTTTCAGCTATTGTAAAAACTTTAAATTTTACACCTAAACGAGTACTTTGACCATCAGCCATTTTAATGTTCCCGCTTCTGGGGCACAGGCCTTTCTTATGGGTGGATAAGTAGGTTGGGCCATAACCCACCACGCGGGCCCAATGCGGACTGGTGGATGTTAACGGCTGCAAATGCAGCCGTTGGTCCCGGCCTTAATCGAAGTCTATCTTTTAGCTTGTGAAGCGAAACCTTATTTTCGAAAAAAAAAATCAAATTTTTTCGTGCCTTCCGAAGCACGGAGGAGCTCGAGATAATAAATTTTTGGTCACCCGGATGGGATCATGACCGACCTTTGCAAAAGTTGCTTAACTTCCGCAATCGCTGGGCCAGGCGCTATACCATTTAGCTCCGCAGTGCTTTATCTCTGTATAAATAAACTTTTATAATTGTCCAACTAATATAAAAAGGGAAAGTTTGTACCTATGTAACATGTTTGGAAGTTAGATGTGTGTTACCTACTCAATCACACAAAAACGGCTATGTGATTGATTGATTGATTCATTATTGCAAAGACATACCCTTGACATTTTAAATACCTAATCAATGCTTATAAACTGTTTGAGAAAAATAGGGGTTTGTTCATAATTTTATATAGTTAATGAAATTAGTGCCAAAATGCCCAATCAACTTTAAATAAATAAAATAATGAGGTTGGTAGGAACGTTCTCTGTTAAATTAATTTTGTTATTTCCCAAATAACAACATTAATATATATTTTCCACAATGACAATCAGCGTTGTGAAATAAAATATTAATATTGCCGTACCTTTGCTAATGGCACTTATGTTTCATTATTTTCTGCTATAAATAGTAACTATCAAATAGTTGATTAACAAAATCAAAAGTGATATCGGTAGCTTATGCTACAAAGCAGGTTTATACAGACTGTTTGATAAAGCCTTGTAAAGCCGAATATAGTAGATAGGATACCATGCATACAATCCCGAAAAAATATTATAAATCCTGGAAACCGCCACATGGCTAAGAAATTCTGTTTAATTATTTGTAATGGACAATAAAGGCTAATTTACAACCCTAGAAGAAAATACTCTATTGTATTCGATAAATCAATCCCATTAATAGGTAAATGCAAAATACAATTTCTGTCTAGGGTTGCCACTATGCATTTTATCATTTTTTTTCCAATAAGTTGCGGTTTTTTATCGTTTATAATAATTTTCTGGAATTCTGTGCATTATACCCTATCTACTATATTTGGCTTTATTAGGCTATTACAAAAACTGTATTCAAAAGACAAAAAATCGAGTTATTAAACTATAACTGTGTATTTAAAAAAAAAATCAGAACAATAAGTTTAAAATACAGTTTACTAGAATGTTTCCCAAATCAACAAAAGTTGCTGCATTAAATAATATGAATATCTACCCTACACATTATTAACTTATCTAGTTGAGTTCCACACTAATCAAATGGTATACAAGACATTCGCACAAAAAGAAGTTATGATTTCATTTTAATATTCATTCTGTTTTCGTAGGTTTGTTTACCTCAATTTCTTCCTCTGTTTGACATAAAGCATCGCGTTGGTTCACGTACACGAATTAATTCACAAAGAAGAGAAATGGTTTTGATTTAATTGTGAGCAAATATTTTTAACCTAGACATGGTTCTTTATGGTGTGGATGTTGAATTTAAAGTTAAGACTATTTCTTTTATTTTAATACTTACTTTAGCATTCTCAAAATAATTGGTGTTAGAAAAATATTTCGAACTTAAATAAACCGTTGCTATTGAATCGAACTACAACTCCTTAGGTAGCTACATTTACTGAAGTAAATAAAACAATGTTTTTTAAGTTCTTCCTTTACAACCGCACAAAGGTACTTGTTTTTTCTTCTTGTTGACAAATGAATAAGACATTATGTTTTCAAACTTGTTCTACTGTTCTAATACATATTCTACTTTGCCAGACGCAGTTTTCTAGAAAATTCATCTAAAATGTTAAAATTCGTATACCTAGGATGTTGTTAGCACAAGCGTGATTCAATATTTGGTCTCGATTCCATAATGTTTTTGAATACTTTCATGATAAGGGTACAAAATAAACATTCGCCGAGAGATGGCAAGCGGTCATAGTAATCTTGCGACATTAGATTTCCAGCATGACACCAAAAGTCAGGATATTTTTTGCGAAAAAAAAGTTTTGGGAACCCTACTCACTCTCACTCCGGACAAATGTTACATTATTGTCCGAATGTTAGTCCTACAGCAGTCCAGACAGTACAGACATCTGTTAATCTGGGAAAACCGTATTTTCACGTTTGCGTTTTCAATTAGGTTTCTATTTATTATCTTGATCAATATGAGAATGTGAATACTAATGACAAAAATATAACTATGCACATATTCAGATATAAAGAAAGCATTTACTTTAACATTTTATTAATCATTTATTTAGTTAATAAAGAAAACAATTATTATAAAAATATTTTTAAGTAGATGCTGTAAATACCTACTAAAAGTAAGAAGAACGTTACATTTTAGGGACCTTTAAAAGTCAAGCATTTGTTATTGCCCGTTATAAAACTATCCCAATTAGATCCAAATACCCTTCTAAAATAGACAGTAGGTATTTAAACTTTCAGCAAACAATATCGATAACGAAGGTTATAAATAGAAACAATAAAAAACGACACATTTTTATAACTTGCTAACTCAAGGTCGTTAACTAAGAAAAAATTAAGAAAAAAATCCCGAATTTTATGAAAATAGAAACAGTAAAGAAAAGACTGTTCTTAATTTGTTAAAAGCTTAATTACCCACCTTTAAAGTGGCGTCAAGTTAAAAATCCTTGTTTAGGCTTTACGAAAATTGCTTCGCTTTCGTCTCGTAGACGACTTAATTAAATACATAAATATTGAAATAGAATAAATACTTACTTTGGAATAGGAGCAATGTGTGTGATGCTACACATTGCTAAAAAGTAAGTAGCTAATGTCTGCCAAATCGACCCATGTAAATACTAATTTACATGGGTCGATTTGGCAGACACTTGCTGGTCGATTTTAGTCAACTAGCGCTTTTTATCGGCAATCGCCTGTAAAATCTAGTTGCAAACCTAATTTCAATAAAGTGGCGATTCGATTTTACAAGCGATTGTTGATAAAAAGCGGTAGTTGACTAAAATCGACAAGCAAGTGTCTGCCAAATCAACCCATGTAAATAGCACTTCAATCAAAGACACCGGTGATAACACATACAGCAGAAAAGTTCGTTTTTCCAAAGTAACACAGCCGGGGATCGAACTCGGGACTTCAGAGCGTTGTACAAGTCACTCTACTACAGAAATTAATGCATAGTGTTAGTTAGCCTATTCATTATAAGCCATGCATGACCGTGAATCCACCTGGGGCCAACGGCTTAACGTGCTTTCCGAAGCACGGAGGAGCTTGAGACAATACATTTTTGGTCGCCCGTCCTATATCCGACACTTGCGAAAGTTGCATAACCTCGCAATCGCTGGGTCAGGTCAGGTGCTAAAACACTGCCATCGAGCTCCTCAACCATACATGATTGGTATGATAATTACTGCCAACACGGCATTTAGTAACAAACACCCCATGTCAATATTGTACTTCAACTCCGATAGTACGGTTAAAAGCACTCGATATCCCAACGCTAATTACCAGATATCCTATATTTATCGGAAAACATGTTAATGTACGTATTACACGCCAATTGACGCGTTGCGAGTGATAACCATTTTCAGAGTGATCAAGTGTGATAACAATTTCTAAGTACAGTCAACCCAACTGAATCATGGCTCACTTTTCCGATAATTCCTTTGAAACCATAAAAATTGTTAGGTTTTCTTATGTTGCACTTAGTACGTTTTAAATATTAATAAAATGCATCATTCACGGGTCAGATCTATGCAATTTTAACATTTGTTATCACTGCACTAGATATTATGTAAAAGAGACCAACTAAGAAAGAGCCGAGTTAAAAATGAGACGAGTTGGGAAAGTGACAAGTTTAAGAAAGAAACCAACTAAGAAAGATCCGATTTAAAAATGAGGCGAGTGGGAAAGTGTCAAGTTTAGAAAAATGATGAAGTCGTCCGGAAGGGTATTGAAAGCAGTCAGTCATGATTTAAATTTCGAATAAGATAATAGTTCATGATCCTAACTCCTTTCACTGAAGAAAGCTCGTTGTATTGCAATAAAATTCCAGAATCTCGGAGCCTCGTAGATATGAGACTCCAGCAATTTATAGACGAGGATTAGAGAGCTAAAATAAGATTTCTTCTAAATATGCGAATATCCATCTGTTTAGAAATAAATGAATGACCAACGAAAGATCTTGAGTTAGTTCATTTATGGTGTTAGCACAATCCTTTTTTAATTTCGGCCAGTTCCATAATTTCTGAATAATTTTCTGATTTTAATGTCAGATAATTTCATAAAATTTCTGTTCCATTCAGTAGATAATCTCCTTTATGACTCGTGGAACATCAAAGTAGACCTAGGTGTTCAAATGATAAGTGATAAAATCGGAAGTTTTATGTTGTTTTTTTATTTAGTACCTACTTTATACAAAAGTAAGTTAATTTAATATGCCGGCACTAAGAACGTTTCAAGATTGGTTTTTGTATAAATTAATTGAATCAAGAATGTCCTAAATAACAATCATGTACTATAATGAGAAATTATTCACATCAGCATTCAACTTTTTATTTCGCCTAAATATCTACATTATTAAGAAGAAATATTTAATTTCCATTGCTTCATTGTCCGAGCTGTAATTTATGATTTGTCCAAAACACGAAGTCGTGAAACAATAAATTTTAATTAACTTCCAAATACGACGTTGTTAGAAGAAAATATAAAATTGTGAAAATTATATTAAATACTAGAGCCACGATGAACAAAATGACCTATATTGTACTGCAAAAAGACTGAGAGCACAGAATTAATAATAGTACTGTCTCCGAACCTGAAATTTTTTATACACCGTCAGTCGTCAGTAATTTTTAAATTCCAAAGTATTTTTTTTAAGTCTTTTTGATAATCATGAAAGAAAGAATGCTAATAATTTGTGTTATTATGTATTTACATTTTTTAATTTAGAATAAAGCGTACCTTAGTCATTTCGGATTTCAGGCATTTTGGTTTTAGGTGTTTTTGAGAATTTGTCATTTTTACATTCATGACGGATTTTGGTATAAGGATTTTATGAACCGGAAGAATATGTACTAATCTCATTTTAAACAACATGCATATTACCTGTTATTATTATGATTTATAATTTGGAGCTAAACGTAAATATTACCAAAATTAAGCTCATAGTCTTTTAATTGGAGGCTGATGACTCGGTATATCCTACTGACACGGGTTTAGTTAGACTGCGCGACCACTAAAAGATTATAATAAAAATTAAATACTCATAATAATTAGTGAACTTGCATTTTCAGAAAGGCAATTCACCTGAGCTTATCTCGTAAAGAAGCGGTTTACGCAATCTTCGCGGTGGTGCCGACTTAGCTCCCGACGAACGAAATGGAGTGATAAAGACCTGTTTTCATTATAATTAACTTTTACCACCCTTTGAAACTCTTTAGCGGAAATCTTTTACTGTTAAACTAAGCGAGCTTTGTTGTGCTTTTTATTTTGAACTTCAAAATTGGATTATGTAAGTAGCTTTCTGTTGCCGTGCCATGACCGATCATATTATGACGCTATGTGGTTTAGGTACTTATCTATACGTACTAAAAACTTTATTGCGAATGTAACTCTATCTGGATTTGCGATTTCACGTTCAATTCCAAAATTTTCAATTGCCAAGATAGAAAACAAAAATATTCCTTCTTAAAATTCCCACGGTCAAAAATTCAATGGGGATGAATACCCGTCCAATATCCATAGTTAGTAATCATGCAAAGTGTTAAAATGTAGTCAATCAAGAATAGGGAAACTTAATAAAACGAAACGTGTATATATACATATAAGTCCTGAGATTAGTAGCTATTTTATAGGCTTCGATTAGGTTGTAAGTTAGTCAAAATTGTAAAGCTGATGATTTATCTAGTAATTTATAAAATAAAAGAGATTAAATTACAAAAACATTTTATGGGGAATTCGTAATAACACGAAATCTCATGAGTCCACAAGCTTTGACCATTACACTTGTACTGTATTCGTACCGTTACATGTAAATGAAAATTTCTGGTGATCCCTCGCGTTTACGTTATTGTTGATTGAGTCGAATCAGCCCCTTCCAACATTCTATACGTGTGAACGCTACGCTTACTATTAAGGCTCGGTTACGCTGGAACTTAGAGTAAGACGGGCTTCTTCGGAACGAAGCCGACGAAGCCGCGATGCTCGAAGCGCTGGAACATTTATCTCTGACTTTTTCTTTACATGTAAATAAGTAAGGAAAATAACTTCACTTCTCTACTTTTTCGATGATTTTCGTTGTTTTATCGTCATTATTATTATCACAACTATCTTTCTTTAACAAAAGTAATTTCACGTACGTTAAAGTGTATTTTGATGTAGAATTCAATACGTTTCCGCTATTATTTACGCCAAAAAATTTTTTAAAACCAAAAAAACCGACTTCAAACACGTCTATTGAAGTCGGGTGGGGCTGGAGGACAACTTCTTTTTTTTATTCTAAGAGCCCCACCCGACTTCATTAGACGTGTTTTATTACAGTGATATGCGTAGGTATCAGTGGCGAGGGGTGAAATTATGGCGAAGGTAAGCCGTACTACAAAAATGTTGTGATCTGCATAGTGGATAGGTGGGGTGGGATTTCTAAAAGGTAAGCCGATGGGAATCGGCTTGTATGAACCCTTCGCCACTGGTAGGTATCTAGTGATTTGAAAATTATTTCTGGCTTTTTAGAGGTATTTAATTTTGAAGCTGTTTTTGTTTTTATTTTCAGGTTTTTTGAAGTCGGTTTTTTTGGTTTTAAACAATTTTTTATTTTATTCTTTTTAGTGTAATCACTATACGGTTCCTATTTGATTTTGAGGAGTTCCCTTGTGTATCTTTGAAATCCAAGGTCCAATAACAATGAAATGGTATCATCCTCTTTCAAACAAAAAAAGAATCATCTAAATCGGTACATAAACAAAGAAGATATGGTCGATCATCCGTATAAGTTCACAAAATGGTAACAAAAACGACAGTATTTTCAGGTTTTCCTGAAAAGTACTGAACCGATTTCAAAATTTAAAAAATGGAACCAACTTGGGATCAAACCTGATCTAATAAAGTTTGAATCATTTCAATCGGTTTAGCCGTCTTCGAGTAATCGGTGTACATACAAAAAACAAAAAGAAACGGGTCGAATTGAGTACCTCCCTCCTTTTGAAGTCGGTAAAAAGATGAACCTATGCAAGCGCTTTTGGTGATTATGTTTTTATTTTACAATCATCTGTTAGATTTATACGCAATTAATATTTGTCAACTAGAGAAACTCTTTAGCTTCTCATGTGTTTTTTTTTGTAGCCGCAACATTACTTTTTAGGGTTCCGTACCCAAAGGGTAAAAACGGGACCCTATTACTAAGACTCCGCTGTCCGTCTGTCTGTCTGTCTGTCACCAGGCTGTATCTCATGAACCGTGATAGCTAGACAGTTGAAATTTTCACACATGATGTATTTCTGTTGCCGCTATAACAACAAATACTAAAAACAGAATAAAATAAATATTTAAGGGGGGCTCCCATACAACAATCGTGTTTTTTTTGCCGTTTTTTGGTACAGAACCCTTAATGCGCGAGCCCGACTCGCACTTGGCCGGTTTTTCTATATAAAAATAGAGACATCCCACAACATGTTTTCCTATATGAAGCTTAAATATGAGCAATAGACGATTAAATGATAATAGGGAATATGCATAAGTCACCGATTTTGATGAATTTGAGCTTGATCGCTGCGGACACGTATAAAAACATGATGGAACAGGAAAAAAAATAAAAAAAATGAATTATTTTAGTTTTATCACACGATGAAATCAGGGGAAAATAACGATTTTTTTTTTCATTTTCGAATATAATGCACTTTACAGTCAGATAGAATATCGAATAAGAAATAATATTTTGTATGACACATTTCTACTTAAACGCAAAATTTAGGGAGATAATTGAAGATTATTGGCTAACTCCATATTAAACGCGCCGAAACACACCTGAAACGTGATGTGTGACGTCACCGTTTTGTATGGAGCGTTTTCGGCGGGTGCTGCTGCGCGCTAGAGTCTGTCTAAAAAGTCAGTTTACCTGAGAAATTATTAAATTATTTAAAAAAACTTATACTGGTAACCCTGCTGGTGCCTTCAAAATTCTATGTTGTGTTTCAAAATTCAATGTTTACAATTAGAATATCGACAGCACCAACAGGGTTACCAGTATAAGTTTTTTTAAATAATTTAATAATTTCTCAGGTAAACTGACTTTTTAGACAGACTCTAACTTCAAGTGAAAAAAACGCAAGAGAAAAGTTTTAATATTACAGTTAATTTTTTCACGCATTATACCTACTTTTGATTAAGATTAAAAAAAAAATGATGCGTATTCCCTATTATGTCGCAAACTTATATACATCACAGACTTTAATATACCTATGGTATGGAATGGCCCAAGCTTACGGGTGCTTACGGCACGCAATTTTATAGTTTACCGTCAAACCCTCCAACTTGGGACATTTTTTTTAGAAAATCGATCGCCACACCAAAAAAATATATGGTAAGGCGTATATTTTATGATGTGCAAGTATAGTGTACACAAATAGCTAATAGCCAAGCATAGGTACACTTTAAAAAACACATTGTTTCATGCCTTTATATTAATTTTAAAGGCCTGCCAAAGTTACCTCCACTTTCCGCTAACATGGTCCATTGCTTGTATCATCTAAAGTATAGCATCTACACAGGTTGGTCAAAAGTTCTGTTACTGAGTTTCTTTATCGATTACTGGCCATTAAAACAAATGAAAAGAAAAAATAAAAATGACATATTATTGACAGTTTTATAAGCTATAATTCCATACCACACGTATATCATATTTTGTTTATTTCACCATGGAATGGGGGTTGAAGGAGAATCGTGTCGCTGTAATTGCTCTGCACAAATGTGGGCAGCCACCGAATATGATTTTCAAGTTACTACAAAAGTTGAAAATCAACAAGCAATTTATTTATCGCACTATCCATAGGTACAGTAATACCTTGACCGTCGATGACCGAAAAAGATCAGGAAGACCACGCACCGTTCGGACACCAGCTGTGATCAAGGCAGTGAAGGCGAGAATCACGAGAAATCCCATCCGGAAGCAAAGTTATTGGCAATACAGATGACTGTGAAGAGAAGTTCCCCTAAAAAAATTATCAATGATGACCTTGGGCTTCACGCTTACCGTAGACGAAAGGGCCATCTGCTAAACGCACGATTGAAGGCTATGAGGTTAGCACGAAGTCGCGCTCTACTAAAGCGGTACGCACAAAACGGCCATCGAAAAATCTTGTTTACTGATGAAAAAATCTTCACAGTCGAAGAAAATTTTAACCGTCAAAATGATAGAGTATACGCTAAGAATAGTAAAGAAGCCAGCATGATTGCTCCGAGGGTCCAACGAGGTCACCACCCCTCATCAGTTATGATTTGGCTGGGGGTGTCCTATTCAGGGCTAAGTAAGGTTCATTTCTGTGAAAAAGGTGTGAAAACTGGCGCTAGAGTCTATCAAGATACCGTTCTGGAACCTGTTGTCAAACCCTTAAGCCACACTTTATTTCAAAACCAGCCATGGGTCTTCCAGCAAGACTCTGCCCCTGCGCACAAAGCAAAATCTACACAAGCATGGTTTCGGGCTAACAAAATTGATTTTATCGCGCAGGAAGAATGGCCATCCTCCAGCCCAGACTTAAATCCTCTGGATTATGCCATATGGCAACTTATTGAGGAGAAAGCATGTGCTAAGCCCCACATGAATCTCGACTCCCTTAAGCGCACTATTCTCAAGGCAGTCGCAGAATTGGATATGGTGGTAGTTCGTGCTGCCATCGATGACTGGCCTCGTCGTCTAAAGGCGTGTATTCATGCCAGAGGCGGTCATTTCGAATAATTTTAATACATGATAATCTTAAATATTTGTGCTTTCATTTGGTATATAATTCATTGTAGCATTATTTGTAAATTTAGTATTATTCATGTTTTCCATAGTTACAGAACTTAGTAACCAACTAGGTATTTACATATAATTAAGAACTATACTAGAAATCTGTCCAGAGATGGCTTGCAGAAAACAATGAACACAAAATATGGCCGTTTTTACGTTTTAGAGCAGTGGCTAATGTTACCTAGTCATTTTAGCTCATTTCCATACAACAGATTTTTGGGAACTAGGGTTGTCACGAAGCGAAAAAAAATCGTTTTTCGACCTATGTTCCTTGGAGAAAGTTGTTCAGTTTAAGCAACACTATTACCTGTTTCAGATTGATACTTAATTGGTTCCACCTTATACAGGCTGATATGCATTAATAAAGTTCAAATAATTGACATTGACAGAAAGATTTCAAACCTAAGAAAAGATCTTAAAACGCCATCTACATATGTATTATGTTATTTTTGTATCTTTTTTTTCCTTACGGAAAACGCCTCATTGAAACCCAGAACTTTACAAATAATTAAATTACTGGTACCTACGTAACAACCCTAGCGCATATTTGATCGCAGCCAATGTTTCCAACTCAAGATTCGGGCGACTGTTTGTAACATTTGCCGCTCACATTTCTCACAAACAAAGATTAGTCGTAATTTAAAATGCACATTAAAACGTTCCCCTGATATCATTCTTTAGCATAGCTGGAAATTACTTACCTAGGCTCCATATTTTTTGCTCACCATTGAAAATAAAGAGAGCACAATTTGGTTCACCAGTTCAATGCACGTCTTTGTCAACTGCTGTCACACAACCAGATGAAGTTAGCAATGGAACTAACACTTAGTGTTATCAGAAACATTGACTATTTTCTACTAATGGTTAAAAATTAAGCCTTTCTTACATAGTTTTGCTGTTATCAATTCTTTTGTTTTTTTTCTGGTTTTGGCCAACATTACCCTCAAAGTCCAAAGTTGGAGGGTTTGACGGTACTGCCAAAGAAAATATATACTAACGTAAAAAGAAGCGACACTTGCGCATGGGTGCTATAAAAGTGCTCGCGGCTATGTGTGAGTGCGCCGGGCGAGCGCGGGGGTGCCGCGACGCCATCGGGGCGAGGAATCTCCTCCGCGGAGGCACGCGCTGTCAGGCGTGCCTAGTTCGCTCGCACCGCGCAATAGTACATAACATTACAGGCAAGAACGACAAACTAAAGTGATATGTGTCGGGCCGCATGCGAGGGCTTTAATCATTCAGCATTCAGGCAATGTAATTTGCTTTCCGTACAATACAATGCAGGGCATATTATTGCATTTCTCAATAATAGTATTTGTACATTAAGGGGTGATGTGGTAATTGCACTTTCTTCCGAGTGAAACATAGTGCTTTATACTACAGAAAAATAAAATAAATAAGTAAGTACCTATTTAAAATGTTATTGAATTCAAGTAGCTACAATAATTATGTATAAGAAAAAAGAAGGACTTTCTGCTCCTTTTTGAAAAAGCAATAGTAATTAATTAAACTAAAACCAAACGAATTAAACCAAAATTAAAGTAATTAAGATAATTAAATAAATAATTCTAAAGAATTAATACCAATATAAAAGAGTTAATCCGTAAAACTGTACGCGCGGAAATTTTGGAAATGTATAAGTAATTGCAGAAGTTGATACGAGTATTTTAATAAAAATAACAATTCGGGCAAACGAAAAATAAACCTTGAAATTGGTGCAAATCAAGAAATCATATTAGCTATTGATCCATATAATTGTAATGTATTAGCATTTAAATTAATATAAAATCAATACAAATTTACTTCATCAAACTTACGTTTTATTATTTCCTTGCGTTAATATGTAATGATGCTAATAGCCAACCCTATCACAAGTCGTGACGCACGTGACGTAGCCGCCGCCAGACTGGCGCCAAGCTCACACATACAGGGAGTGCCGCCGCTGTGGTACTGCTTATTTGAACGTTAGAGTTCAAACGCACGGAATGTTGGTCATTTGTGTATGGAGGGCAGGATGGGCAATCAAATGAAATTTTGGGTTAAAATCTGTGTAACACGATAGACAGATAACAATATTAAATAATCGATCAAGAGCGAGTCGGACTCACGCACTGAGAGTTCAATACCATCATAATTGCACCATCAAACCACACTGCAGAGTAAAATAATAAAATTAGTATTGCAGTTTTAGGTCAGCGCCATCTCTTGACCGATAGTGGAACTAATGTTAACTTTTTTAGAAATTTGATAATTTCTTAAAAAAATGTGCTATATTGAGACATCGTTTTATTTTTCCTGTAATCTTTATATAAACTGCTATCACATAGAATTATTTCAGATTTTACTCCTTGCAAACTTCGGAGATAAGGGGGGGAACTGTATTTTTTTTACAATTTTCATTATAAGTCGAAAACTATGCGGCTTAAAAAAAAGAAAAAATGATTAAAAACGTGCAAACGATGCTCTTTCATATGATACCCCACATGCTCTAGTTGCCCCACTTCAAATTTTTAAGACCCTTTTTCAGCCCCTGTTGTAAAAAAGATATTTTTTTTATTTAAGATATTTTAATTATTTCTTATTTGCAAAATAATTGGGCAAATGTCATCTTAAACTATTCCAAATTTCAAGTTGATAACATTAGTAGTTTTTACCATTTTGGTACGGAACCCTAAAAATACACGTTTGTCAGATTTCCATGAGCAATGAAATCTATGACCTACGAGCTTTGAAAAGGCATTTCTGCCACCTACTTCACAATTATTTCACCATTAGAAAAAATATCTCAGGTAGTAACTTTCTCTCGCGTTTTATGAAAGAAATACGTTTTTAAATCATCTTTTTAAATACCTATTAAATTTTCCGCCAGTTGGATTTCTGTGACAATATAAATATTTGACTTTGAGGGCCCTCATTATTTAAATAACGTTGACATTTTCCTTTTCTTATTCAAGCAAGGCAATTTTGAACCTATACTTTCAAGGTATGATTATTTTACAAGAATATTTATAGTTTTTAGCAAATAATGACTAGCTCTTACCAGCGGCTTCACTCACGTTTCCCTGGGCTAAAAGTAGCCTTTGTGTTTCTTTCATACTGATATTAGTTTTGTAGATTAAAATTTTGATTTTCTAGCTACAATAATTAAAAAATTCACAGATTTTACAGTCCCGGCAAGAATCAGAGCATTGAAAATGAACACAAAAATTTACAAAATACCAAAATTAAATCAAATGCAAAGTCCTATTATATTTTTAAAGTTACCTATACCTATTTATTTTTACGAAAAGCGCCCGCTGACTGCCTTGACGCAGCCGAAATAATATTAACCAATTTTCAAAATTCTAACGAATGCACTTCTCGTCTGCTTCTGCATCTTTTGATACTATTACCATGACGATCGGTTAATAATCATATAAGCTAAATCACTTTTTATGTACGAAAACAGCCGTTTTTCTACAATTCCAAATCTAAAGGGACGACCTACAGGTCACAATTATAAACCGATTTTCAAAATTATTTCGCAATTTGATAGTTAAACTAATACCCTAGGACCTTTTTTTTCATTTTTTCTTAAGTCGGTTTTTTTCCGAAATATTTACAATTTAGTAAGCAAACATCCCCCAAAAAACCCGGAATTTTTGGAATTTCGCAAAACTCCAAAAAAAGTTAACAGTAGATTTTCAAAATTCAAACGTTCCCACGTGTCTCGATAAATTCCTCAACTTTTGGTACTATTCTTATTTCGATCCTCCCAAAATCCTCGGAGATATGGCCAAAAATACGTCTCAGGCGATTTGCATCTGATAACCATTTTCAATGGTAAAAAGTTTTTCGTACTGTAAGGGTGGGTACCCACTTTCGCAAACCTCCGCGAACCTGCAACAGCTCTACCATGAGTTGATGCAAACTGTTTTCGTTACGGAAAACTTTCGGATATAGGTACTGGTCACAGTCAATGCGCGTGAAAGAGAGAAAACTATAGTTTACGGTAGCAAAAACAGTACCTATGCATCAACTCATGGAAGAGCAACAGTACCATAGTGTGTATGTGGAGCACAAGATTCGCGAACGGGTATACCCATCTTAAGGTGTGTTAATTGAAATGAGAATTCATACCTACAATCATACTTTAGTTTTCAGGATTTTCCTGACACAGCTTCCTTTCAACTTCAACTAGCCGGAAAACTCACCCCCTTTGACGTCGATCAACCTAACAGCTCAGTTTTTTTCAAGACCAGAAACCAGGGCTATTTTCCAAGACCAGAAAAAAGAAAAAAGAGAAATTAGGCAGTTTAAAAAATCTCGATAAATGCCGTTTTATGAAATCTGTCGTAAAGTTGCCTATATTATGTCTATCGCCATTTTATCACTTTCCCACGCCTCGTTTATAACTATCCAAGACGGACGTACCTACAGCATTTGCGATCAATATTTTCAAAAAATTACATGTGGTAAATTGCTTATTGTGAAGAAAAGTTTAACTTTACGGCTCGGCTTTCATTAAATGCCATCTATTGAAATTGTTTGAAGTATATTTTTTCTTTTATTTGAGCTGGCAGTCGGCCATTATTAAAAAAACATATTTTTGATAGTCCAGTGACCAGCAAGAAAACATAATCGAGAGGCGAATTGTAACCTTTCTTTCATGTGGTCAAAGTCAGTTTTCAGATCTTATCGATTTGGTATTGAGAAATCGTGCATACCATACAAAGTAAAGAACTTTCGAAACTTCGGATCCCGAGGGAAACATCATTATGACTTTTTGTGATAAACTGAACATCAAGTGACAAGCCGTCGACCACTAGTAATAAATATTTAATTTTGTTTGTTTTATATTTTCCACTCAAGGCTTTTACTTTTGATTAGAATATCAGAAACTACCATCATTCTACCGTATAATAATTAATCAAATGTTCGTTACTTTTTTTGACAGCTAATAGATAGACAGGGTTATTCCCAGTAAAAAATAAAAATAATTGAATGAGTAGGTAATCCGTTTATGGCTCGTTTCCGTTAGAAGTTTTGTAAACATTTGAAAATTGAAAACTCGATATAACTTCCCTTTTTTTTGATACGAGATTATTAGGACATGACTTATAGGTACCATTAAGATACTAACTTAGTGTGCAACAAAAAAAATATTATGTTTAGACTTTCAAAATAGAAACACGACTGAATCCAAAAAGAAATAAATTGTAATAATATCAAATTCCAAGACCCGGATATCAAGTTATAATTTTAAAAATACGTAAAGTAAATTATTATTTACTTTCAAATAAACTATGTAAAAACCACGAGTAAAACTGATTGTGTTTATTAAAAAATGAAAGATAAACTCAACCCATGATATAACTGGATACAGGCTCTTATCAGTTGTCTCAAGTCTCAACTGCTTGCCTGTCAATTAATAATACATACATACACTCACGCCTGTTTCCCATGGGGGTAGGCAGATACTATAATAATGATAATAATAATAATTTTCTGCGCCATTATTTTTAAAAGCTCAAAGTTTCTAAAATGAAATTTTCTTTGCAATAAAACGCGACTGATGTTTCTTTATTAGTTAGCGTCCTATAATTTTATTAAACTGCCGCTTAGTCTATTATTCTGTCAATAAAATTCTAATTAATACAAAAACTTCTATAATGTTAAAGGACAATGGGTAAAACGTGCCCAACTTCGTCAGTTGTTATCGATACGGTTCGAACTTGCTTACAAAATTACCTTAAAAATTGTTTTTATGCCTTTTGGAGTATTTTCTTCAAAAGTTCTTTCAAAAACAAAAGAAAGCTGAAAAATTCAGAATCAGCGAGACTAACTGCTGGAGACCTCGTCTTTACTGGTAGCAAATCAAAGTACAGAAAGTAGTTTTTTCAATCAGTCAATTGCGAAAAAGTTGGTGTTACGCGTAGTTGGTATTTTGCGGAAATCAAAGTTGGTGTTTTGCTTAGTTGGTATTTTGCGTAAGTGGTATTTTGCGTTTATGGCGTATTGCGTAAAGGTGGTATTATGCGTCTAAAGGAATGCATGATGATAACCAAACACTAACAGTATTAAAACTTAAGCAACCGGTATAATTACATTACTACGTTTAAAAAAACTGGTCACGTGCGAGTCGGACTCGCGCACGAAGGGTTCTGTAAAAAAATCACGTTTGTTGTATGGAAGCCCCCCTTAAATATTTATTTATTATGTTTTATAGTGGCAACAGAAATACATCATCTGTGAAAATTTCAACTGTCTAGCTATCACTATATAGTTTGCAGAGCGACAGACAGACAGACAGCGGATATTAGTAATAAGATCCCATTTTACCCTTTGGGTACGGAACACTAAAACGTTTCAAAATATTTAAAAAGTTTTCGGTATTTCCAAACAAAACCGACTTTAATATTACTATTTGAAACAATGTCTCAAAATTTTAATGATGTCCACTAGTCCCAAACTTTGTGGCATTTCGTCAATCCTCTAGAGTTTTCCTCTCATAGCAGTCCATTATGCCTACCTACGCTATTATAAGTTTTTGACGCAAATAGACACTTTATTACACATTAAAATAGAAAGTAAGCTCACAAAAGGCGGCCTTATTGTTTAAATAGCAATCTCTTCCATCCAGGCAACCTTGAGTAGGGGAAATGGATTAAAAAGGGGGAGTGGGTGAAATTACGGAAGGACATTAAATATAGATGCACATGAATGGAGATAAAGAAAGAGAAATAAATATAAATAATGAAAAAGGACAAGGAAAAGAAAGAAAAAGTCTTCTAACTTGATTGCTAAAAGAATTCAAGGTAAGCCGAGCTTTCCTTATTCCCTCAAGGAGTGCGTTCCACAGACGGACTACATGCACAGAGAAGGAATAGGATTGGATTAATCAGTTAGATGACGAGGTATATCGAGAGACAGATTAGAGGCAGATATTATTGTTATTGAGAAAACGTAACAAACATGTACTATACTTTTATTCGAAGTAACTAAAGACTTTAAGAATATACGAAGATCGAAAAAAGATCGTAACGATAACTCGAGTGGTTTGCACGCCGGTTATCAAGGCGTCGCGGTCATGAGGTCCCGGGTTCAATCCCCGGCTGAGTCAATGCAGAAAATGAACTATTCTATATTAGCTCAGGTCTAGGTGTTTGTGATACCACCGTTGTCTCTGATTTTCATAAGACAAGCGCTTTAGCTACCTACTTACTTTGGAATCGGAGCAATGTATGTGATGTTGTCAAATATTTATTTATCTATATATATAAAATTCAAAGTCCTGACTGAGTGAGATATCAACGCACAGCCCAAACCGCTGAACCTAGAGACTTGAAATTTTGCACACAGATACTTTATACAGTGTAGGCATCCACTAAGGAAGGATTTTTGAAAATTCCATCCCTAAGGGGATGAAATAAGGGATGAAAGTTTGTATGAAAGTCCCTCAGTTTTGAAGCTAGGATCTTCAAATTTTGTGTTTAGGCTGATGATTGAAAATAAATAAATACGTGTCTCAGCGTTTTTCAAAATTCTACCCCCAAAGGGGTGAAAAGGGGGATGAAGTTGTGTTTAGAAGATAATCCTTCATTTTTGAAGTAGAAATCGCTAGATTTGTAATTTAGGCTTATGGATGGAAATCTAACGCAACGCATATTGTATTGGTATAATTTCAACCCCCATGGTGATGAAATGGGGGTGCAATGGGGTAAATAAACCTAAAAATCGATATGGATGTCGTTATTGGGGTTTTCTGGGATGAAGATTGCGAAAATGACATTTATTTTGAAGTCCAACACGGTCGACATGATTTAACCCCTAAAGGGGTGAAAATTGGATTTAAATTTGGTATTGAAAACAATATAAAATAGACATTACAACTTAAAACTTCGTAGGAGCATGTCTTAAAATAAATAGGCAAACATATATTTTGTGGTTTTGAAAATCAACCCCTTAGGGGGTAAATGGGCTAAGTAAACGTAGAAATCGATATGGATGTCGTTCTTGAGGTTTTATGGGATGGTGATTGCGAAAATGACATTAATTTTGAAGTCCAATTTAACCGCTAAAGGGGTGAAAATGGGGTACAAATTATATATGGAAAAATAATATAAAATAGACATTACATAGTTTACAGCTTAAAAATTCGTAGGAGCATGTCTAAAAATAAATAGGCAAACACATATTTTCTTATTTTGAAAATCATCCGTTAGGGGGTAAATGGGGTAAGTAAACATGAAAGCCGATGTGGATGTCGTTCTTGAGGTTTTATGGGATGAGGAATGCGAAAATGACATTTGTTTTGAAGTCCAACACGGTGGACATGATTCAGCCCAAGGGGACGGGGACGGACACGGGAACAGGAACGGGAACGGGGGCGGGGACGGAAACGGGAAAGAGTAAAGAAACGGGAACGTGATACTCTTAATATCTCTGGACCTAATTCTGATTATTGTAATAAACTAGCTTCCGCCCGCGACTTCGTCCGCGTGGATATTAGAGAAAATCCTTAGGGAACCTTCAACCAGGATCCGACCAACCGTTTTATACGCGATTACGCGGGTCCCCACCAAGCGCGCAGCCTCGTGCGAGGCCTGTCACACGTCGCAAATGTTTTGCCTCGCGAGGCAGCGCGCTTGGTGGGGACCCGCCTAATCGCGTATAAAACGGTTGGTCGGATCCTGGTTGAAGGTTCCCTAAGGATTTTCTCTAATATCCACGCGGACGAAGTCGCGGGCGGAAGCTAGTTTATCATAAAAAAAACATACTTTAATTCGATTGCCCAAAGAAAGAAGAATGTATTGTGCTCAGGGTTCATATGTTATGTTTGATGTTGAGTTTCTTTATTCCACCATAACTCCTAAATGCCTGAACAGACTTGGATGAGTGGGATATCGTTAGAATTTTTACATCACCCCGAGTGACGCTGACTATCATTTTTTTTTATCAATATGCCGGCTGCTAGACGCCGTTTTGTAATGTGAAAAAATCATTTTTTTTCTTCAATTATTACAATCTGGGTATCAAATGGAAGGTTCTTGCTGAGCACATTCCAAAACTATAAAATTTGTCACTTTATGAAAAAGAAATAAATATAATTAAAAAAAAACTGCCCGGCTAAAAACAAGTCAATGCCATTAAAAAAACAACAAAGTCAATTTTTTAGTTCATTTCTGACAAGGCAGTCGTGTTTTCAATATTTTTTTATTATTGGGAAATTGCCGTTATGTATGGAGAATTTTAAAGAATTTGTATTTTCCATACTTACTAACATTGTCTTAATTTATTTAAAAACCATGAGCGCTTATGTTTTAAAACTTTTATGCACCAATGTTTAAGCACTCAGCTAACAAATGCCACATAATTATGTTAAGCAATAAAATAAGTATCAGTTAAGTTACAACGAATTAAGTGGTCATTTTCTGCTAACGAAAAAGGGGTCACTTTATTGATACTTTTTAACATTCAGGAAAAAAACCAGAAATATTTTTATTGCCGATAGTGGGCCATTATGATCATAATTCGAAAAAATAACATGTCACCGAAGCATCTTTAACATCACAGAAGATATTAGAGCCTCTGTGTGTGTGAGAAAAATGGCAATGGAGGGTAATACTTTAACCCATATTTTTTCGTATTCAGCTCTTTCAAGAACTTTAAATTCATTCATGAATAGAGCCCTTTATTTTTCTACTGACGGTTTCAGAATAGTTTTTTCAGCTGTTTAGTTTTACTAACAGGAATACAAACTTTTAAGTAAGTACTTAAACAATACTTAGGAGTTTTATGAATTTTGCTTAGAGTTAGGAGTGAAAGCGGAGATTTTCCGTAAACTTTTCTATGGTTTTTCAAAACAAACAGTCAAATTATTATTATCTTTTTTATTAACTTTTGATTACTCGTTATGATTCAATATTATAATTTTATGTAGGAAAGTAATTTATCATTTCTTATAAATACATTTCTTAAGTGAAGATATGTTTTTCCGCATTTTTTCCGAAGGTGTACCTACCGGAAAAAAATGAACTTAATTAGAGGTTTAACTTTATGTGAGGGGTCCACATTATCTGGTTTTAAGTAATATAATTAACTTTACACCAGATAATATGGACCCCTTTTCCGAAAAAGTGCTTTTGTTTCTACTTCCTGATTTTTGAAATAAAATTTACTTACGTTAACCACTGTATTGTTTTCAGAAAACTTTCACCACAAATACTTTTAAACAAGTTTTAAACACTTAAATATTGAAGAAACAATATTCAATTTACTGCATCACTTTAATAAATTAATGGGTATTTAAAAGGAAAAGATGAAGGAAAAATGGTTTTCACGCTGCTGGAAAATATTTTTTTATTTCCTACATTGAGTGGGTAAATAAGTACTTATTAAATAAGTATTTTATACAGATAATGTTGTAAGTTGTATAGAATTAAGTTATTGCTAGAGATATTATTATTTGTTTGCATGGATTTCCAGCACATAATAATGCCTTAATTTTTTTCAATTAATGAAAAGCTCGTGAACTGTGTGGGAAAAAACAACGCAAGTTCATATAGAATCCTAAAAGTGTAGTTTTATATTGCAACCCCAAGAGATAATTTTGATTCAATAACCTTTAATAAAATAATTAATTTCAAATACAAATACTCCATTGTTTATTAGATACTTAATGTAGGTTTTTCTATGAGGTGATACTTTTTTTACAAAAATGCTTTTAGAAAATACCCAATCCGACCATGATTTTCCGAATCACAATAACCATAAAGATTAAAAAATAAAACACACGCCCTTACCTTTGGTAGATGTTTCGAACCGCGCGATAGAACTTTTCAAACTTCGAAGGCCGGGAAGCGCGAAAGTGCAACAAGTTAAAAGTGGTCTGTGAGGAGTAAGCGCCAGCATTTATAGCGGCCTAGGGCGGGCTGTGGGGGCGGGGCCATCATGCCGCGCAAGCGTCGCCGCCGTGACGCTCGACCTTTTTGGAAACACTGGCCACTGGACACTATGTTAAACTGGATACCGGAAGCTATGGGAAAAAATATTTTTGAATTTGGAACCTAGTAGACCAAGCTCCCGTTGCATTAAACCTTACCTCACAAGGTGGAAGCTCAGAAATGCGTTGCAGTAATAGACATCACTTAGGAACACTGGATTTTAGTTGGTTGCCATCGCATATCCTGGAAGAACACATAGTTAGAACCTCATCTTAGGCCTGCCATATAAAGACGTAATCTGCCGTACTATTCTCAAATGAAACTCGCAAGTCACTTCGAAAGTCATCTTGTCAGTCACTTGACATCAGTTTGATATTGGAAATTATATTCCACCAAAAACATTGTCATAAATGTTTCCAATAATACCATATGGCTCGCACTGCCATAAAGTTATCAGACCTCATGTAGAGCCAAGCTCCTAACTTTACGCGACCTAACTCTACAAGCCTTAACTTCAAAAACTCTACACCTTAGTCAAAATATGTAGCTTGGCCGTTTCGTTACTACAAGAATATTTGTTTATCAGGAACTGATGAACAGTGAATATTTTTTTCCCTGTAGCTTATTGTAGGTATCAATTGAAAATTATAATTATACAAGGTGTCTCAAAAGAAAGTTCACATTTAAATCTTTTTTTAAAAGAAAAGTCTTAGCTTTATTGAAAAAATGTTTATTTTATATTGAAGTACACTGTTTGGGAATTTATTTTTTAAAAATAACATCGTCCAAATGTGAACCGTTGCGCTCTCGGCATTCATTTAGTCGGGCACTAAAATTGCCTATGACAGCTCGGCAGGTAGTCTCCGTGATGGCTGCCATTTCATGACGGATATTTTCTTTTAATTGTGCCAGGGAAGTCGGTTTATTAGCGTAAACTTTTGATTTGACATAACCCCACAGGAAAAAATCCATAGGCGTTAAATCGGGACTCCGTGGAGGCCAATTTATGTCACCTCGCCTGGAGATTAATTTGTTCGGAAAATTTTCTCGAACTCGAGGCAGAGATCTGTTGGACGTGTGTGAAGTTGCTCCATCCTGCTGGAACCATGTTCTTTGGTTGTGCAGCTTTAAATCTTTGTGTAAAATGCGGCATAATGAAGATCTGTGCACATTTAAAGCAACAGCACGCTTCCGAATCGAGAGGTTTGGATCATCTCGAATAGACTGAGTAACACTGTCCACGTTTTCGGCTGTTCTTGATGTTCTTGGCCGCCCAGATTTTGGTTTCTCCAGAGTTGACCCAGTCTCTTCAAACTTCTCAACCCATTTTGCAATGAGTCGAGTGCTAGGCGCATCATTTAAGTGACGAATATGTCGAATACTGCAGAATTTTCTACGCGCTACAGTCGCCGAATTACCGTTTTTGTAAAACTCACGTACGCACAACGCACGGTCCGCACCAGAGAAACGCTCCATAGCGACTAAATTCCCAAGAGCCAGACTACCGACTGACATACCCCCCGCGCCCCTCAGAATAGTTGCTTTCGCGTAATAAGATAAGCAAATGTGAACTTACTTTTGAGACACCCTGTATAACTACAGAAGCAACCTGAAATCTTTTGCAATTAATAGATTAGTCTATTTATCTTATTTTTAATATCAAACTCGTGAGAAGTTAGGTGACTTTCGAAGTGAGTTGCGAGTTTCGTTTCAGAATAACACGGCTGATTAGGAATCCCGAAACGGAATCATTCCGAACGCAAAAAATCCATACAATTCTAGGACCTACCACATACATGCAGTAATTTTCTATTCAGAATTTTTATACATTATCGATACAGGGTAATTTTGCGACCCCTTTACAAAATCAAATATAAGTTCAAGGAAGTAATAAAAAGAAATTAGGTGAGATAATTCTAATTTATTTCTTTTTAAATTCTCAGTTTTCAGCCCCTTTTTATATCCTAAAAATCTAGGCGCGCACGCTCACCGTCACGAACGGGACGCGAGCGGGGGAAGGCGAGTGGCGGAAGGGGGCTCGCACGGGCCGACCGTGCGACGCGCAAACGGTGACAACAATTTCAATTTGTGTAGGGAAAAGTTTGGGGTAAAAATGTAAAAAAAAATTTTTGTTTTACTTCATAAATTGATTGTACCGCTGTTATAGAATGACCTGACAAAATTTTAAAAGGGGTCCAAAAATGACCCTGTATTTATTTGATTGAATCAGGCGTCACTTGGCGGAAGTCCCAAACCATTTTTAAAAAAGAAATATATGTAGCTTACTTCCGCAAACAATATATGCAAGATCTTGCATATTGTTTGCGGATACATATTATTTCTTTTTTTTAAATTATCGATACTTCATTTCAGAATTCATTAAGAGTCCATCGAGCCTCCTAGCGCCACCAATCAAGAAAAAATCATTACAACGAAATAACTAAAATAAAATTTAATGAAATTCTGAAAAATATAAAAACTTGTATTAGTTATAAACTATTTTTGTATAATCATTACAATACAAACATATCAATAACAACTGGCTATCACAATCAGTTGTGATACATGGATCTTTTTTTCACACTTCCCAACTTGTGACTGGAAAAACTTGGGAAGGGTGGAAAAAATCCATGTATCCTAACTGATTGAGAGCCAGTTGGGATAGATATAAATGGAATAGCCCTTAGATGGATACTTACAAAATTCTGAATTTGATAGTTATTTAATGAACTTTTTAGATTTTAGGCATTCACAATGCTATTTTAACATTAAAAATTATTAATATAAAAAAAATAGAAACAGTGAAAGTTACTGTTGTTGACGAAAGTTACGCTACATATTTTTTATCCACAACATAAGTAACGAATTTATAAACAGACTTCTGTGAAAAAAATATTTGCATAAAAAAAAGGGAGGTATGTATTATGGCAAAAGTATTTTCTGAGTGCTTGTTCTTAGTAAAGGGCAATTTTCATTGAAACAATGCATCTCGGAAATTAATTTCTACGACTTCGGTTTACAAGTTTAGATTGTTTTATTTAAATAGGTAGAAACCCACTTACCTCCAGCTTTTGTCTGAGACTTCGTTCAATGGAATGTTGTGAACTATAGGAACTTTACGAATAAATTTGGGAATATTAAAGTTTATGAATTTTATATGTATTAAAATTTGATTTAGTGGTTTACACTGTCCAGATGACGACGATGTTGCCCTGTCACCCTGTACGATGATCTTACGCGCGAGTTGATACGTTGTTCTCACGCGTAAAATCGCGTCATCTGGACAATTACCTAGGTGTGAGTAACATACATATTTAACAAACAAACACAGTACCTGTGTATATCATTGCATTAATTATATTAGTAAGGAATCCTTACTAACAAAATTAATGCAAAAAAGATAGGTACCAGCTACTACAGTGTTTCTCCACAGAATAAATAATAGTAGATACAAGGTTTACCCTTTTTTAACCATTCAGATAAAAAAATTAAAAGCCATCAAACTATTTCACGGAAATGTATTAATCCCGATCAAGAATATAAGATGTCCCAGTCAGAGTCCCAAAACCGGCACCTCGAATTAACACCCCACTTTCAAACTGGGTTGTTATTTTGTACAAAGTATTTTCTACTTTGTTCCTTTCTTTTTATAGTTGAACTTAGAAAGGATACATAGTAATTTGTACTCAGATAAAAATATTCATGTGGGGATTCGAATTTTAAAATTTTGATTCGCTTTTTGTTTTGTCAGTCAGTGCCACATTTGTGTGCTGCGTTTTATTTCGTGACTAGCGACCCGCCCTCGCTTCGCTTCGGTGTAGTGTGGAATTTTACACCATTTATTATACATATAAACCTACCTCTTGAATCACTCTATCTATTAAAAAAAAACATCAAAATCCGTTGCGTAGTTTTAAAGATCTAAGCATACATAGGGACAGACAGCGGGAAGCGACTTTGTTTTATACTATGTAGGTAGTGAAACGTTATATTTTTGATCGCAGATTAATCCGAACTATACTATCCGCGTCAATTGGTAATGCGCCTGGCGGCCATGATTTTAACCTCAAAAACGAAAAACAATTGTATTTTTTTCATATACCTAGACCCTTTCTTATTGAAAATAAGAATTCAATAATTAACATATTATATTTCCTATTAGAAATTTACTGTTTTTTGTCATTTTTAGTTGCGGATGACGTTGATGTGTATGTTAATTTGACAAGGTTCCAGCGCATTATCAATTGACGGGGATAGTACTGTCTGATGATGCCTCGTCCACTCAGCTTTGTTACCAGAAACCACTTTAAAGAGACACTTCACCTAATCATCCCCTCATAGTTATTCAAGGCACGTGAGAAATTGATTGGCAACAAATAATTAACTAAATAGTTTCTGTCTGGTTTCTGAGTAATATTAATCGAAGTTACGATAGCTTTTCATCTATTTCCAACGTAAAGTATTATAATAAATTGCTTATAATTTTTTAATGATACAAACTTTAGTCATGAACACTTAAATTGTATGTTTGCAAATAATACAACATTAAGCTGTAGTAAGCTTTTAACAGCTATGAAAATAAAAACTGAATAAGATAGTTAGGTACTGTAATTTGGTGCGCATTTCTTAGTTCACACCTACTTCAATTATATAAATTCTTACTTGTAAGGTCAATGCGGGTAAGTGTGTCATACTTTTTTCCAAATTTATTTTGAACTTAAAAATCAAGTAGTTTTAGGTATAATTTCTCACTCTCTGTGAAAACAAAATATAATAAGGTTCATAATTGGCTGGTAACAAAGTGCTTTACACAATATTGTCCATTAACCATTTGTTTTTAAGGTATATTATAAAACGCTATGGTAGACACACTTACCCAAGGAACTGAGGCAAGTGTGACTATATCGTTAGTGTACAATAGGCAGTTATTTTAAATTTAAAAATGCTAAGTATATACTACCTGATCATGAAAACCAATAATTTGAAGACTATATTACATAATATAGTTTGTGAGAATATTTTAAGGGAGCAAAAGTCATGAGGTAAGTGTGACATACTCTCTTTTCCGCGCACTTATAAAGAGGATTAAAAACTCAATACTGCCCGCTAAGAGTTTCTTATAGAAAACATCACCTTTGGGTGCACTTAAAGGCGTACCAAGTCGTCCTTTTCGAATAGATGGAATGAAAAAGTACTTTTTTACACCCTGTAGGGTTCTATTTTCTCTTTGGGGTGCAGAAAAAGCCTAAAAAGTGAAGTTGCTAAGTATTATATCTAATTACTAAACAATACAAAAAAATGATTGTAAACCCTGAATTGGGGCAAGTGTGACATATAGACACACTTGCCTCATGCAACTTAGGCACACTTCCCGAGAAATAAAATTTTGAGGTTCACAGAAAACAGACAGCGCTGGGAAACTGGACTGAAATAGGTTTTTTAACATATCTCCGCTATTTTGAAAAAAATAAAAAATCTGGTTTGACAAGAAAATTCTACATTATTTTTAAACCTGCTTATAAAATTTTACGAGAATCATTTTAGGAATGCGAATCGTAGAGGAAAACAGACAGCACTGGAAAGCCGGACTGAAATATGTTTTTAACGTTTCTCCGTGATTTTGAAAGATTTCAAAAAATGGTGTGTCAAAAAAATTATATATTATTTTCAAACGTGCTCACAAAATTTCACGAGAATCGGTTGAGAAATGTGACCTGTAGATGAGAACATACAGCGCTGGAAAACTAAAATGAAATAGATTTTTTTTAATATTATATTATCTCCACTTCGTGCTCGCTCGGTCAATTACTTCTTATAAAGGGTGTTTCATAATAACCAGTAAAATTTTATTTTTTATTTGCATGGAAAATTGCAAATAAACAACCCTAGATGCAAATAGACCATTGTTTTTGAAAATAAATTAACATAATGGTACTGTAGGTCTATTTGTGTGTAATATTTGTTACTTTAATTGTTAAAGACTGTTTGTTACCTAAATAAATAAATAAAAAAACCCATTATTGGGTAAAATCAAAACACGATTTAGGTCTATGGTTGCCACTATGCAGTTTATCATGAAAATATTTTTTTTAAGTGGTGGTTTTCAGTTAATAATTTTCCGGGGTACTAATATATCTATACTCTATCTACCATATTCGGCTTCAGTGTTTTTTGTAACACATTGTATATTACAGGTAGGTAATTTCTAACATCGTAACACTTACGGGCACCACATCAAACAGCAACATTTTCTAAAAGGTGAATAAAATTAACTTCAAGTGTGGGCAACAATAAATAGCGAGTACTTACACCCAATCAAACTAAGAGCACAGAATAGATATAAGCTTAGAATAATAACACCTAGAAGCCGTGTCCGCGTATGCAAAGTGAGGCAACTTATACTGAGCCAAAATGTCTCAGTTTTCAGATTTATATCCTTCATACGTCACCTAATCGTAACTAAAGTCCAATAATATAATACTTAATTTATTTAAGGTAGGGAAACTGAAACTGATTTGTACTTATTATGTAATAATGGACAATAAAAATCTGAAAACGGCGCCATTTTGGTTGTTTTTGTTGCCTCACTTTTGACAGCGCGCTTTGTAGGGAATTATCGTTCTAGATGTAATTATTCTAAGGATATTAGTACTACCGTAAGAGGTCTCATAACACTCTAGGAGTTTACATAAAAAACAATCTAATCCTATTCTTCCAATCGGTCTAATAAGTGTACTTACAAATGGTACAACAATGTAAAGATCTACCGAAACCGATAAAGTGCTATTTGTAAGCTTTATTGTCTTACTTCACTTTATCAGATTAACCGGTAATTAATAAATAAGTCGTTTAATGCTGTTATATATTTATCCAGGACCTAGGTAAATATACAAATTCGGTATAACCATTTAATCCCATATTTAAGCACCCATTTAATCCCATATAACCTAGTTTCCTGGCACATATGTAGTATGCGGAAAGCTGCATTATACAATCTCCGCCAATGCACAGCAGTAGTGATTTGACTCACTTTTAAATTTTTCCGAAACCTTCAAAAGAAATTCAATCGCCGAAATTTACGAATTTAGCTATTGTTAAGTTGAATATAAATTATCAACAAACAACAACAATATTGCCGTTTACTTTAGAAACTAACGGAGTAAATAATTGTCGTTAAATTTAGGCATTCGGGAAGAAGAGCATTTAATTCCTTGAACCCAACGATATGTCAATTCTTTTGTCATAATATCGTTGCTTGAACCGTTATAAGAGTTCACAATGAGGAGTCAGAACAAGAACTTTGTGCCAAATTTTCCTGTAAATTGCAATGTAAGTAATAAATTGCAATCATGTTCAATAAAAGATGGATCGAACTTTCTCTTAAAGATGTCAAATAATAATAAAAAATTTGTTTGAAATTGAAATAGAAGTTTGTTCCTGTTAATATTAATTTGCAGTCTCTTTAAGTAGCTAATTAATAAAAAAATGCAACTTAAAATTCATAGCAAATTGCCACAGCGTATTGTTAAATCAGAGAAGTTACGAGCAATGTTATTATTTTTTTTGTCTCAAACCCAGCCCATTATTAAGAATATCGATTGTACATTTTATTAAGGTTATAGGTAGGTAATTATGTCACTGCCAGGATTCGAACATGTTGCATGAGTTGCACCAAATAGCGGAAAGTTGCCGAAAGCGGACAGCGCAGAACCGATCCGTGGAAATCCTATAAAGCAGGGGTGGCCAACAAGTCGATCGCGATCGACCAGTCGATCTCTGGAGACAGTGCAGTCGATCGCGAGAGACATAACAAAAACTACTTTACTTGTGGTAGCGAAGCAAGTAGCAACCGAACGGTGCGGGAGGCGGGTGCGGCGGTTTTGTAAATATACCCCAAAAATAAAAATGATTTAAGTCGATCTCAATAGGCCAGGAAATTTTAAGTAGACCACAGGCCTAGACAAGTTGGTCACCCCTGCTATACAAGGTGTTTGGTAAAAGCCGAATATGGTAGATAGGGACCATCAAACTGAACAACTTTTACTATAGGACCAACACTGAATTCGCGAAAAAAAAATCAGCTGTTTCATACAAAAATTAATAACGAAAATATCAAAATGTATGAAACAGCTGTTTTTTTTTCGCGATTTTAGAGTTTGTCCCATAGTAAAAGTTGTTCAGTTTGATGGTCCCTATCTACCATATTCGGCTTTGTAAGGCTTTTACCAAACACCTTGTATAGGTAAGTTCTATTTTGACAAAATTATCAGTGTTTAAACTTTAAAGTTGAGTGAGATTAAACTTTTATGGTCGCATAGAGCCTGATTGATTTTTAATTTATCGCACATCTAACCCTAATCCCTTCCCTTAGTACTTAAACAAAAGTATGGTCAGGAACCAGCTGCGGATGTACCGAGGTTCCGTATCTCTAGTTATTTGTCTTTATACTAATAAGTTATAATATAGTTTTTTTTTTCATTTATTTAAGGACAAACAAAGCAAACACTAAATAGTTACATGATCTAACACACAGTTGCAAATTAATCTAGGAATACCTAGTGTCACCTTAATTAAAGGCGTGAAATACACAGAAGCGACGCGGCATGGATACGGCGACGATACGGTGCAGATGTGAAACTTTCGGATGCTTTCAGCCAATCAAATACACGTATCGCCGGCATCGCCGCCGTATCTGCGCCTTATCTCCGCCGCATCTCTTCTGTGTATTTCACGCCAAAGGCTGCCACGGTATGCAATAGAAAATATAGTCTGGTATCAACTTAAAATTACTTTAATTACCTAACAAATAGATAACTAACAAGTTATTAGTACTTAATAACTACTTATGTAACTAAGTAGGTATTTAAAATTATTCTTAATTTTGAGACAGTAGTGCTCACTTATGATGAGTTGTGACACTTATGACTTGAGTTATGATTATGACTCGGGAATAATGAACTAACCACTTATTTTTGCATACAATTAGAGCCCTCGCAGACTACAGACTTTTTATCGGCCGATATGAACGTTGTAATGTGCGCATTTGCATACTTTTTCATACTGATAAAAGGGCTCCAGCCTCCACTCAACTATCGGCCGATAGAAGATAGAAAGTCTGTAGTCTGCGATTTTTTTTAGTTTAAATCAGGCACGTATCCAAGGGGGGGAAAGTTGGGATTTATCCCCCCCCCCCCCCCCCCGAAATACAGAACACACAGTACAGGACTAAATTCAAATTTAGCGGGCGAGGCACTCTCCGGTTTGCGGGATGCAGTTGTCACCCCCCCCCGGCGCTAGTTGACTCACAGTCACCGCGATGTAAGTACCATTATCGACTTTGGCTAGAGAGTACCATAAGAATAAATAAAACTATTCTTATGGTAGTACATTGGCACAAGCAATAATTAAGTAGGTTAGTAGGTACCTATAACTAATTAAGTAAGTACCTTTTCTAATAATCTCTTTAGCTCTAATCAGCTTTAACTTTAGATATTCGCACCCCTAGATGAAAACTACGTTGATTATAATGAAACAAAAAACCGAATATTTAAGAAATGACAAATAGGTAGGTACTTAGGTACCTACTTACCTACACTAATTTTAGAATTTATTATTCTAAAATAAGTTTTACATTGTCTCTGAAACTACCTACATATGATTAGGGGTGCGAACATTGTCAGCCTTTGCATCAACGCAACAATATTCAACGCCAAAAAAGTCTTGCTCTTTCATAACGCCCACGTTGAAAGAGGATCAGTCCTTCGCCCACTGGACTCCAAAAAGATATTATTACAAAAACCAGATAAGTAGGTGCCTAGTTACGCTTTGATAACCATTACAAAGCTACTATCAGCTCCCGTAGGCAGTGGAATGTCACCACATGACTCGCGCTGTAGAATGGTGTTAAATATCATGGTCAATCAATTGTTTCAACGACACCACTTATTTGATTTTCAAACGAAACCTTTTTCTCAAGTAGGTTTCAAATAAACAAAATAATAAAATAGAAAATTTTCCACAGCGTTCTTACGTAGGTATTTATTAGGATGGATTTTTCTAAGTAATATGTAGGTATGAAATAAAACAATTTTAACGGATACTAGCGCGGTTTTATTGAAAGTACTTTGGTAATTAGTTTGGTATTTGGTTTGATTTTTGGTTTTCCCGACGTTTCTGCACCGTTGCAGCTGCCGCGCGTGGTCCCAACCATTACATTAGATTTGACAAACCCCAAATCCTTGCTAGGGAACGTAGATTTATTCCTAGAATGCTCCGCGAGGCTATCGAAATAAATAAATATCCTAATTTCAATAGAGATGATGGTTGGAAAATTCCACCAGCTTGGGACCCCATCATTCACAAGCTAAAGCCCCAAACACACACTGCAAGATCTAATGATACGGTTAGTTCCTTTTCAAATAAATTAATAGACATTAAAAATCGTTTTTTCACTTCTCATGCTCGTAAAGTTCGTCATTATGTTGGGTATAGGCTGCATAAAATCGCTTTTCATGCTCTAGAGCAGCGGTTCCCGAATAGGGTTCCGCGGAACCCTAGGGTTCCATGAGAGGGTCTCAGGGGTTCCGCGAAAATTCAAGAGTTTAGGTATAAATTCAAGATAGGTATATAAGTACGTATCTTTTTGTTCTAACTAAATAAATATTTTATATCATAAAAGTCCTTATTTTAAAGTCAAACTATACTTAGAAGATGTGAATACCGAGCCAAATGTTTAAAAGCATAAAGGTTAACAAGTTAAACGCGCTTAGCATACCGCCTTCAAATGCTTATGTTAAGCGAGGTTTTTCCCTTATGACGCTTAAATGTCCTAATGTCAGAAATCGTTGCTCTAAGCAGAATTGCAAAAGATATGTCTTGTTCGGAATTCATAAGCAAATTTAAAAAGTATGCGGAATTAATGAGAGAGGCTCGTAGCAATACAAAATATGCATGGAAATTTTTCTTTTTATTCGAAATTACAAAAAAAAATCGCGCCCCCTTGTCCTATTTTATGTTCCTTATGGTGGCAACCCTGATTAATTTACTTTTTACTTGAGCTGGGGTTCCGCCCAAAAACGGTGAACCAAAAAGGGTTCCGTAGCCAAAAGAATTCGGGAACCGCTGCTCTAGAGCATAAATTAACATCTTCGTCTAAGTTCAGACTCTAAGACAAAGGTCGTCAGGTAAACAGCCTAACATGCAATTTAACTTCGTTAAATAAACTTGTTATTTTCTTAATTTTTATACACAATCCATGTTATAATACGTTTTTTATAAATTTTTGAAAATGGGTATCAATCAATCAATAAATTGAAAAGCCTTGATGAAAAAAAATATTTTATTTTTTGGATATGGGTATCAAATGAAAGGCTTTGATGAGCACATTCCAAAATTATATTATGCACATTGTTTGTCCTGCCCTCTTATGATGAGGTTTCACTATTTGTAGTACCGCTTCTCGTACTTACTAGCGCCACATAAGTTAAAAGAATAATAAATGAAGCGTTTGGAAATGAATAAAATAACATTTCTGAACGCATCAAGTAACGAGAACGCATCCTTGTGCATCTGTCAATGTCATGGTCCCGCGCTGTCATTCGTTTCTTATGTCACTTCAAAGGCGCCACGAAATTCTCGCGTAATCCTAAAATAAGTGCAAAAAACCAGTTTTTATTAGACATGCGCAAAACAGTACTCTATGAAGTAATGCCATATTACATGACATTTCGCACCGCGTAATATGGCATTATAACAGTACTCGGTACAGTACTCTAATTGGTACTCGTGATATGAAGTAATGCCAGATTTCATGACATTTCGTACTGTGTAATATGGCCTTATAGCATTACTCAGTTTGGCCTAATGTACGACGCAAGCTTCATTGACTAAGTTGATTTCCCTTCATACTCAACCCTGATTTAGTGCCGATTTCACCGTTAACCGAGTTAAATTGAACTTGGTTATATTTAACCGAGCTCAGAAATTCGTTTTCATCGCGGTCTACGTTGCACCGGTTTCACCATCTTCATTTTGATAAACGTAGTTCAGCTTTGACAAAAAATGAAGTTGCGTTCAAAGTGTTGCAATTAAAGAAATTGTCCCTTCATAAATGGAAAAAATACAGATCATGATAATCTTCAATCAAATGGTCAGAATGTAATGTAGTCATAATCGACTACATATATTATTGGCATGTAATGACATTCGGGGGGTGGGGGCGTGGGGCAGGTGCCAGGCCATATAAAACTATAGTCTTGCGTCGCTTTCAGGAAGCGTCTAGGAGGTCAGGGCAGGTAAGTACCTACATTTCACATAATATATGCTCTTCTGAGCTTTCAGGTAATGATGCCACCTACGACCCTGTTCACTATTTATATCAATATGCAATCGATTTATTTTTAGCGATCGGAGGACATGACAGGTATTATCCTAGAATAACTTTAGTTTAATTCAGTTTCACAAAAACCATTACTAATATAATAACATGTCATAAATCATCATAATCATCATAAATTCACATAAATCGGGAGGCCAGTTTACAGATTTCTCCTCAGAGAAGACTCACCTAAACTACATTTTCTTTGGAAAAATCTTGGCAAGATCCCTATCTTACCGAGATTTTAACAAAGAAAATGTAGTTTAACTAAACAAATCTATATTCATGGCAAAAATCACCATACAACAAAACAAAGTGATTCTTGCTACCTTACATATTAGTAGGAAACTCAATTTTATCTTCAATTGATTCTAATACGGAAAGAACGGTTGGTTTTGTAAGACGAAATCTAGTTAAAAAATCTTTATCATCGAGAGTGTCGAAATATTCTTCTCTCTCGCGTATCCATGTCGAGCGACGAACAACAAACTCATCCTCATCAAAATTTTCCTCAAAAGCTAGTGCCAAGGCTCTATTCATCTTTTTTTTATTCGAATACGAAATGAATATCTCTTTCCACTACTTATTTCTTTCTATGAAATAATCAATTCTCCCATGTACACGTACCTACTCCACAATCATGGCAATGATATCATGACATTCAGATGACGGACAATTCTTGAACGCGCTCAAATACGCTAACGGCCAAAAACAGCCGTTCAGAAACTGAAGCAAGTTCAACTTGACCGACGTTCAGTTAATGCCGGTGAAACGCAAATTTGTCGCGAAACTCAGTTTAAGCCCGTGATCCTGAGGTTAACTCGAATTGAACGCGTTCAATTTTAGCGGTGAATTCGGCTCTAAAAGATACTTCTAATCTCAAAAAGGGGTTTCTGGCATAGGACTGGCAAAATTCATGGACCTCAACGCCATGTTTAGTGTCATGCTAAATTTTGCCGGGTAATAGGTACTGTTACAGTACGCGGTCGTGTTATATTACGCGTAATGCATTACTGACAGTACTTACACATCTCTAGTTTTTATTAAGTTCAGAACATTCACAATGAATAAGAAAAGAAACTTAGAAGATAAAACAACGAAAATTGAAAGAAAATTACAGAAGTTACTCAAGCAAAAAATTGGATTTCGACAAAGACTTCTATGTTTGTATTCTACACGATGGTATTCAGGGTATGTTTTACATGTTCCCTTGTTCTTTCAGCTATGAGTTTTGCTACTGATATAGGCCCGTCTTCTGGATGACGCTATATTGTAAAGTATCAAAACCACTGAGGTACTTAACCTACCTATAATGTTTATGCAATGTTCACACTATGAACAAAACGGATATAGGCCTGCCTTCGTGGCTTAGCTGTATCGTAACGTTCGTTTGCAATAATACAAAGATGTACCTATTAATGTGTTTATGCAAAGTTCACACTATGAACAAAACGGATATAGGCCTGCCTTAGTGGTTTAGCTGTATCGTAACGTTCATTTGCAATAATACAAAGATGTACCTATTAATGTTTATTAAACCTTAATGTCTAAAACATGAAACAAAGATTGTTGCTATACACAGTCAGTACATACCCAATACCAAAGGTAAAGAGAAGGAAGCAGTACCTACCTATCTACATGAAACTCGACTTGTCTGAGATATGAAAGAGTTGGAATAGAATTATAATTGGCAATACTTAAATTCAGACCTGACTGCGGGGTATGGAGGAGTCAGTGATGTAATTACTAAACTACACACTAGATCCTGGATCTACAATACGTTATACCATGACTGCCATATGCCATAATATATGCCTGCATATCGATTCCATAAAAAGGAAACATTATAATCACACCAGATTGTGGGACGGATGATAAACAGTTCACCGCTGAAGCAGGTTTAGTTCTGAAAGATATATTATAGGTACCTATATTTTTTTTTCCTGAATGGAAAGATTTTTTGTGCCTTGAGTTAAGGTTGAAGAAAAAACGTGAACAGATGAAATTCAACAATTTTACCCACAATTAAGTCTGGAACTCTGAACTATTAAAGAGACATAATTACCTATATGTAAGTTTTTTGGATATCATAATGTAACCAAAACTTAGTATCAAGCAGCAGTGTTAAAACAAGAACTTGCAACAGCTGTTTATTATTATGGAAGAAGTACAAAAATAATTGGGCACAACTTTAGCAGCAAATAAATTGGTGAGTATAAAATAAATTGTTAATATGGTGAATTTACACCTCTTCAACAAAGGAAATAAATTTGACATTGTGTGCGATTTCAACAATGCTGCTAGAAAATTGTGTGTTTTCACTACACCTGAATAATAAGATTATAAAAGCAGCATACCAAGCTTTTTTTTTTTGACATAGGTAATACAGATTTTGACTTATCAATTTTGTCAAAAGTTGTCAATATTATTTAATATTCAAACTATACAGTATAAAAGTCTGTATAAAACCTTAATAATGATAGAAATTACTCGATCACTAAGGTTTCTAACTAACTGCAACCGGAGCTTTAAACTGAAGGGGTACTTGTCTTAAAGGTCCAGAGAGCAACAGTTGACAACGGGAAGAAGCTACATACAGATATCTAAGATACCTACTTAATTATTTTTTACCCAATGCCTATATGAGTTAAATTGGCCATTATAATCTCTTAATAATTAATGAGTACCTACATACAATAATTTAAATTGTATTTCAGATTTACCTTATTTTGCTTTTTTTTATAGATAGGTACTTAAATGCAATACTCGATAAAACTCAATGTTCATATTAAATGTTCATTTAATTCGGACAAGAAACTTAGATTTATTCGAACAGTAGTTACCTATCGTGTGAGTTAAAATATTTAAAGATGCATATTATATTATATGTGTAACAGTATTCCATACATATTAGCACATAATGTACCTATGTCTTACAATACATAGTGAGTACCTACTTAATAAAATCAAGAACTTAACTCCCTCTTATTTGGTCTTGTGTGTATGACAAAATGTCACATGTCTCAATGCTAATAATGTTAAAGTAAGTGACATTTTTTAAATTTATAATTATGTAATTGAAAAGAAATCATGTCATTTTGTTCCTTCTAAAATGAAAATTCCTTGGTTTGATATTCAATACATATAGATAAATACAATGACGATACATACCTACATACATTCAGATTCATACAAACTAGTACCTAATGAAACTAGATTTTGCTATAAGATTTCTTTGTCAGGACAACCTGCCTAGATCTACTCAAAATGAAAAAGGAATATACCTACTTCTCATTTTTATAAATTTAAAGATAATTTTGTTGCTTAACAACTTACCAGTCATGTTAATGTTGGTTAAATAAGTCAATCTATCAACAAATAACTTTAGCCTGAAAATAGACAGATTTAAGAGAGCATCACTCCATCTAGAGAAGAGAAATCACAGTTACCTAAAACATACCTACTGTTATTATTATAATTTTTATCTTATAGCTAAAATCATTTAGACTTTAATTCAGTCTTAAAACTTTAAGTTTTAGTCTTATAATTTTTTCACAATATGATAATTCTTGTAAAAAATAATAATGCCAGTAGGTTATATTTACAGATGTTATAGAATACTTACAGTATATCATTACCTGCACATTAATAAGATAGCAAAAACCATTTAGCAGTACCTATTTTGAAGATTTACATCAGATTAACACCTTCACGTCAGGGTACAAAAAACCAAATTAGTAGCTTGATTGAAGATTTAGCTTCAAGAAATATATTAGATTACACTGAATATAGGTATATAATAATATAATTATATTATCTAGATTCTTAGTACCTGAGTATTGTAACGAATGTTTGTTCGCTTTAAGAAATTTACCTAAATATTATTCTTATAACATTTTTTTATAAATACCCACCTACATGTTACTTTATGCATTTTTAATGCATCAAATGTATTGAAAATTGTATAGGTACCTGTAATTATAATCTTACTACCTATCTGTAGACGACGCGATACCTATTAAACTTAAAATGTTGTAAAATCAATACCTACATTTTTTAATATGGTTAACTTAATTAGTTGTTGCTAAACATGTATGTGTTAAAGTATTTTCAATAAATACGCCGTAGGGGCATGAGCGTGTGTGTGTGAGAAGGCACCGTTTTTTTGATATTTTGCCTACCCGCCACAGTTTTTTATCACTCGATCGCTGTACGAAAGTTGCGCCGGGTCGGAGCTAAATAAAGCACCCGCTCGCTTTATGTCCCGAAAGCTTTTCGCAAAATATCCGTCTCAGTGTTGTCATTTCAAGTTCCTGGATACCACGCCTACGCATATCACTTACAACTGGACCTTCGGCCGAATCTCCCAGGAATTTTGAAGCCGCAAGCTGTGAACAAAGGAATGTTCAACACACCGCCGCGCACGATGGTAAAAACGCGCGGAGCTCTCGCACGAGAAACGTTGTCACATACCGCTGTGGATAAAAGTGAAGTGCTTTCACGCAAAGTGCAATCCGACATAGTGATGCCTAAAAGTGATCAGAACGAAGTCGCCTACCAACCGCCGAAAAAAGAAGGTAGCTTAAAGATTGAATTTACCGGTGCTGCATCAGTTCACTCGAAGAAAGGTTCCAGCAGATCTTCTTTGTCGGCCCGCAGAAAGCAGTTGGAGCTGGAGGCGGCTGAAGCAAAAGCTGAAATTGAAAAGCAACTCATAGAAAAAAGGCTAGAAGCGCAGCTCGCCGCCCTCGAAAGTGGGTCATCACGGAAGTCACAGTGCAGCAATGTAGATTCCATTGCTGAAGCTTCAAATAAAGTTGAAGAATGGCTTGATAAAAGTAAACAGGAGTCCCAGCGACAGCGCGCGGCCTCCCCGCCGCCGGGGCCACCCGCTGCCACCTCCTCTTCGGACCTTCAGCACCTAGCACAAGCAATGGAGAAGATGGCCACAGTCACCTACAGTGCACATTCAAACCTGCTTTCGAGACTAGCTACGCCTAAGGACTTACCTTTATTTTTTGGAGATCCGTTTGAGTGGCTGCAGTATAAAAACACTTACGAAGAGTCGACTAAACTGTGTAACTTTAGTGAAAGTGAAAATATTTCACGGCTGTGTAAAAGTCTGCGTGGTGAAGCAAGAGAGGCAGTGTCTTCGCTACTCATTTGTAACACAAAACCTAGCGTGATTATAGAAGCCCTAGAACTTCGCTTTGGAAGACCCGAGCTTATTATTCACAAGATTGCTACACAATTAAAGAAACTGCAACCCTTACCGCAGACTTACCATACTGATTTGGTTACCTTCGCTGTTAAAATAAAAAACTACGTTGCAGCCGCTGAGTCGATTAAACAAACCGATTACATGAGAAGCCCGGAATTACTAAACACGGTCGTGTCTAAGTGCCCGAGTACACTTATAAACAAATGGGTGGATTATTTGTATGAACACCAAGATGACAGCAAAGCTAAGCTGCAAATATTTGCAGATTTCTTGCACAACGAAGCCATGAAAGTAGCCTCCGCTGGAATAAGCTACATTCACTGCCAAGCTGATCACAGAGTACAAAAGAAAAATGATGAGCGCAGGACTCAAGGTCATTCTGTGCTGCAAACCAGTGAACCGAGCGCCAAATGCAAAGTCTGCCGAGCTGCATTCCACCCGCTTTCAAGCTGTACAAAATTCAAACGAGCGCTAAGGAAAGATAAGTGGCGCATCGTGAAAATAAACAGACTTTGTCACAACTGCCTGCTGCCTGGTCACAGTAAAGAAGCCTGCCCTGCCGCGCCGTGTGATGTGGACGAGTGTGGTATGGCCCACCATCGCTTACTTCATTGGCCTGCAAAGAAAACTCCAGCATCCAGTGACGTCACTAACGACGACGACGTACCGACCGCTGCAAACTTAGTAACAACAAGTGAAAACGAAATTAATAACGGGACAGTCACCAACACCACTATTTTGTCACCGAACGCGAGTGTAATGTTAAAGTCAGTGCGCGTGAACATTCATGGACCTGCAGGTGTAATTAGTACGTATGCGATATTAGATGATGGCGCTACGGTGTCATTAGTGTCAGCTGATCTCGCGAACTGTATTAACTTAAACGGTCAGCCCGAAACCATACGTATCCGTGGCGCGTGGAACTCCGATATCGTGTGTCAAAGTGAAATAGTTAACTTCAAACTGTCGAACAATAACAATGAAGTGTACGAGGTGCGCGCGCGCAAGATAAGTGAACTGGACCTACCTATGCAGTGCTATTCGAAAGTTAACGTCGACGCGTACGAACACTTACGAAACATAAAACATTATTTGTGCAGTAGTGACCATAGAGTACATTATTATACTAGAGATAGAGTTATCAGTCAGACCTAATGATCAGCGCCATCTAGCGAAATGTGACAAAATGTGTACGATAATATATATAGGTACAAACAACTAGATATCTTCAGTATAATTTGACTTGTAATTTTTTAGAGAGGTAACCGGTCAGTTTCTTCATTTTATGAAGAAAACTTTGATAATTAATTTATTGTCAATCAGCTTTCACTATTATAAAACTGTGAAAGACACACGATACCGCGATTCAGCACGGGATAGCGACATCTATCGACAGTTTGACAAACGAAAAATGAACGCCATCTAGCAAATCATTCCGCAACTAAAATTTTAGATCGCGTTCCCTTGTAGTGAGTCAAGTACTAAGTGAAAAGCCCCTGGTAGTGACGTGAAGCCTAAATTACTAATTGGGCAGGACAATTATCAATTGTTAGTTTCCCTAAAGACTATTTATCGTGGTAGAAACGAACCGTGCGCGACACTTACACCACTCGGGTGGTGCTTGCATGGAATTGTACCCTAGAGTTGAGACGTATTTACTGGAATAAGTCTTTGGAATAAGTATTTGCTTGGACGTCTAAATACTAAGTATCGAATCAGCGTCCAACGCGTTTCGAGTATTTAGAAGTATCAACGGCGTACATTACTCAGTTACTCACACAAACTTATGAATACGAAAAACTCAGAGTCGGCGGAGACTCGTGGACGCGGTCGGTACGCGTTCGATCTAAGTGTGAGTAGTTTCTTCCCGTACAATTACGATCAACCTTAACGTTTTTGTGTTAAAACCGCTTTTTGTTTGCACTGTGAAGGTAAGCGTCCGACGCCGTCAAGGAGTAAGCGAGTCCGAAGATTTTTGTTTCCGCATTAGACAATAATACTTTATCTCATTGCAATTAAGGTCCAAATTTTAGTTTCTAGCCGTGACCGTTTGCTTAGTCGTGTGTTTTTATTCAAATTTGAATTGACAGGTCAGTTGTTTCGGCATCTCGTATTGATTTTTTTGCGGATAAAGTGAACTAGTAGTTTAACTTTTAAGTGTTTATTAAAGATAAGGAGATACGTAAGTTAAGAAGATCTTAGGCGTTTTTGTTTAAAAAAAAAATACTTAAATAATTAAAAATTATATATATTTAATAAATTAAACCAATGACATGTAAATAGTAATGTTATTATTAATGATTAATGTATGTATACAGGGTGTTTGGTAAAAGCCTTATAAAGTCGAATATGGTAGATAGAGACCATCAAACTGAACAACTTTTATTATGACACCAACTGTAAAATCGCGAAAAATAAACTGCTGTTTCATACATTTTGATATTTTCGTTATTATTTTTTGTATGAAACAGCTGATTTTTTTCGCGATTTCAGAGTTGTTCCCATAGTAAAAGTTGTTCAGTTTGATGGTCCCTATCTAACATATTTGGCTTTATAAGGCTATTACCAAACACCCTGTATAAAATTAATTGAATTTTTTTAAATGCGCGCCAGTTTTTATCGCTGTTCAGAGGGGCTACTCAAATGGCCACTTTTCTATTCGTTCGCTAACTTAAAGCTTGAAAATAAGCAATTAAACGATCAAGTCACACGTCGCAAGTTTATGTAAATCACAGACATTGTTGTATTGCACGGAATTGACAAGCCTACGACACGTTATTTTGGTGTTTATGGCATATTTTTAATTTTTAAGTTAGCGAACGAATAGAAAAGTGGCCATTTGAGTAGCCCCTCTGATATTTCACATTTATCTACCGAACTTTAATGTTGAATTATTAATTAAGCTGACAGTCCTAACCTAAGCCTGTTGAAGCATGAAGGAAATTTTTCGATTCGAATTTACAGGGTCATTTTTGGACCCCTTTTCAAATGTTGTCAGGTCATTCTATAACAGCAGTACAATCGATTTATGAAGTAAAATCTCACCTAACTTTTTTTATTACTTCCTTGAACATATATTTGATTTTGTAAAGGGGTCGCAAAATTACCCTTATACTTAAGATCGTTGTTTTATGTATCTTCAGAAAGTTTATTCTAAATAGTATAATTTGCAAATTTTTTGTTTATTAAGCTTTATACTAAGTGTTTATATCAACCAATGTATGTTTTGTTATTCAGAATTATACGTGTTTACATACGTAATCGAAAAGAGTAGAGTAATTAAAAACGCATACTTCTAAATACTCGTGGAATAGATTTATGGAATAAGTATTTTGATGTACTCGTACTTGCAAAACTCGGTACGTGTTTGGCCTAGTACGTCTCATCTCTATTGTACCCACTACCGTTAGCTCATTCCCTCGCCATCGTTCCTTTACGACTGAGCAAGCGTCCGTTATGACATTGTCCGAGCCACCGCTGCCCTCGGGCGCCGCCGCGGCTCGCACCGCCGCCGTCGCACCCCTCTCCGCCGCTAACCCCACGAGCAGCCAGCTCGTACAGCGGGAGACGCACACATGCGCCGACGCACCGTCTACGACGCAGCAACGGGTTTCAACCTGGAAGGAAAATGCACACACAGATAACAATGATAACGAGGTATGTAAACAACTGCATGAGTTAGTACGTCGTTCGTTTGCATTTGAAGCGATTGGAGTGAACTCTAAGCCACGAGTAAATAAGGATGAACTTCGCGCAATCGACTGCATCGATAAATCTGCGAAATTAATCAATGGACATTGGGAAGTTTGTTTGCCTTGGAAAAATGACCTTGCAATGCCAAATAACTTTCATAACGCCAAAAAACGATATTTTGGCGTCGACAAAAAAATGAAAATAAATGAAAGTTATGCAGCGAGATATAAAGAAAGAATGAGTCATTTATTTGAAAATAAATACGCTCGAAATTTGAGTGACGATGAAATTTCAATGCACCGAAAACATGTTTGGTATTTGCCGCATTTCGGTGTAGAAAATCCGAATAAAAATAAACTAAGATTGGTTTTTGACTTATCGCTCAAGCGCATTCCGGCGGAAATACTGAATTCGCACAAAATACCTACCAAGAGAGAACTCCTGCGCATAGTTATGTCTATATTTAACATTTTCGGCTTCCTCGCTCCATTTACGATTAAAGCGAAAATTGTTCTGCAAAATACATGGAAGATGGATTTGAAGTGGGATGACCGAAACCTGAAAAAAAAAAAAAAACCAAGACTGGTATACTCACCAGACCCGTTGCTCGTCTGGCCGTGTTGCCAACTGCTGTAGATGATTGTCCTTGACGGACAATGGGGCGGAGAATGTAGACGACGCGATACCTATTAAACTTAAAATGTTGTAAAATCAATACCTACATTTTTTAATATGGTTAACTTAATTAGTTGTTGCTAAACATGTATGTGTTAAAGTATTTTCAATAAATACGCCGTAGGGGCATGAGCGTGTGTGTGTGAGAAGGCACCGTTTTTTTGATATTTTGCCTACCCGCCACAGTTTTTTATCACTCGATCGCTGTACGAAAGTTGCGCCGGGTCGGAGCTAAATAAAGCACCCGCTCGCTTTATGTCCCGAAAGCTTTTCGCAAAATATCCGTCTCAGTGTTGTCATTTCAAGTTCCTGGATACCACGCCTACGCATATCACTTACACTATCACTACTTGAGGTTTCTTTTTTTATAGTTACTCCACTCCACAGTTCCACACCTCTACAGAGAAACAATGCATTGGTTTGCAAATTCAATTTATTTATTGAAGGCTGCAATTGTTTATACTATATATATATATATATATATATTTTTCTTTTTGTAATCTACATATGTAGTTTCAATACAACACAATAGTTAGTTATGCTACACACGGAGTATATAATAATTCCCTTGGATGTTGCATGCATGCCTCTTAAGGTGCGTTCCCACGGTCTGTCTGTAGACGCACGAGAGGAGACCGACACGGCACCGCGGGGAACGACGCGTTCGCCGGTAACTTTAACGGATAGGTGCGTGCTCGCCCTCGTGCGGCTCGGTGCGGTGCGTGGTAGCGCCGATCGTGGGAACGCGGCTTTATTAGTGTTTTGATTATGGTGAATTACTTAGTTATATGTAAGTAAGTACAGTCACATAATACACATACCTAATACTACTTATTTAGTAAATAATATCTTACCATGCCCACCAAAATTAATATATAAATACAAGGTGTTTGGTAAAAGCCTTATAAAGCCGAATATGGTGGATAGGGACCATCAAACTGAACAACTTTTACTATGGGATAAACTCTGAAATCGCGAAAAAAAAATCAGCTGTTTCATACAAAAAATAATAACGAAAATATCAAAATGTATGGAACAGCTGTTTTTTTTTCGCGATTACAGAGTTGGTCCTTTACTAAAAGTTGTTCAGTTTGATGGTCCCTATCTACCATATTCGGCTTTATAAGGCTTTTACCAAACACCTTGTATAACTTTAAATGGGAAGTTTCTATTTGAATGTTGTTAACTATTTAATAGAATCAATTTCATTATCTGAAGTAACACTGTCTATATGACGATCTCCGTGGTCGAGTGGTTTACACACACCGATTTTCGTGGTGTTGCCATCTCTGAGTTCCCGGTTCGACCTCTGGCAAAGTCAATTTAAAAAAAAAAAAAAATACTTTTCTAGGTTGGCTTAGTTTTGACTGTTTGAATCACAACTGTTATCTCTAATTTACTTTACTCAAGTACTTCAGCTAGGTACTTTGAAATTGAGTTGGAGCAATATGTATGTGATGTTCAATATTTATATTTATCTATTTATTTATTAAAAACGGTTCATTTTATTAACACTACATTTTTTTTTCTGGCTGTGAGCTGAATATACCTCATCAGTTTCTCCACTGACTAGTATTGTTTACATGATGACATTTTACTCTGCTACCTACCTTTTGTTAGCGAAATTGGTACTCTCGCAGAATAACGAGCCAACTTGATTCCTCTCACATCAACATTGTTTGATCGACACCACACCTTAGTAATGGTAATATACCCTATGGTAGTAATATAATATAATATGGTTACAATACCCATACTTAGTAATGGGAGTGAAGTATTTTTTGGAATTAATACTAACCAACATTATTACTTATTTATAGTATACCTTATTGTATAAATACAATTTTAACTATACATTTTTCTAAGTTTTTTGGAAGAAACATTAATTTATTCAATACTAAGAGTTTAATTGGTAACCAAAATGTCAATAACTTATTGCATCGACACCAAATTTATTCTAAAAAATAAATTGAATTTACTTTTCATAAATTTCATTTAGCATAATTTTTTTTTTAAATCTTTATTGTACAATATAAAGGTACAAAAGACTGACTTGCTGTTAATGGCATTCTCTACCAGTTAACCTACGGAAAAACGATATCTATTTATTAACGTGGTTTAAAATAAGTACATAATATAATTATAAATCTCTATTTTAGATGCTTATTTACACTTAAATATTTATTTTTTAAAATGGTTGGATACCTACCTGTTCAAAAATCTGATTCTGCAACTGAACTTTAAACATCTACAAATAGTGAAACCTCATCATAAGAGGGCAGGACAAACAATGTGCATAATTGTACAATCAAACAAACTTACCAAGTGATGTTCGATTGAGATTATGCACTTGTTTGTCCTGCCCGAAGATGATGAGTCCCTCCCACCCTTACAGGTACATGTACCTATACCCTATAGTTGCAGAATCAGCATCAGCTACCTACATCAGGGCGTACGTGACCTGAACTTTAAACTTAATGACAGCGCGGGACCATGACATTGACAGATGCACAAGGATGCGTTCTCGTTACTTGATGCGTTCAGAAATGTTATTTTATTCATTTCCAAACGCTTCATTTATTATTCTTTTAACTTATGTGGCGCTAGTAAGTACGAGAAGCGGTACTACAAATAGTGAAACCTCATCATCTTCGGGCAGGACAAACAAGTGCATAATCTCAATCGAACATCACTTGGTAAGTTTGTTTGATTGTACAATAATTTGTCACTATTTAAGAAAAACATTTTTTTTTAATTTTTGAATAAGTATGGGTATCAAATAAAATTATAATATAATTTGTCACAAACATTTAAACTTTTATTTTTACTTTATTGTTGTTTAATTTCCTCACAATCGAAGTTACCGATGTCATTCCCATACATTGTTATTCTATACTACTACTTATATGTATATAGCGTTAATTTTAGTAGATTGGCCATTAAAATTTGAGTATGGAGGCTGGCTGGTTCGATAATTATACACCACGTAAGTATATTTTGATATACCATAAATAACTCTGAGGTTTTATTCTATAGGTCAAAATAATAAAAAAACTCCTAAAGCATGTGGTCCAAAATTGTCTAGTTTTGGACATTTAACTCGTGGTTTTGGAGACAAGTAGGATGCGCCGGGGAAATCTGAGGCCACATGCACGCAGTCGTTTATTTTCAAACTGGTTCACGTGAGGACTTAAATTGTATTTTAATTTAAGAGGCCTATTAATGCATTACGTTTTGGTAAAAAAATTGGGTGTCTGGTACCAATATTTTAGGAGATAGAGATGTTTTCCTGAATAATTTCGCTAAGTATATTAAAGCGAAACACGCTCAAACCAAATTCAGGGAGGAGGGAGCCAAAATTCGGCTTGGCAACATTCAGTACTTCAGTACCGAATACAGCAGGCTTTTTTACATCGGAAAAATCATGTTGCCTAAATGGCTCACGAAATGCCGTTAAAACTGTAAAGGAAGCCGATTTTTGGGTTTTTCTACTAGTCTATAATATTAGTCAAATAGAACGTTTATTCTTTCATAAAAGACCTTTCGACGCATAGTGCCAGAAACGCAAATTACCGTACACGCTAATGACCATGTTTCAAATTCGCAACTTACCAGACGTGCAAATGACCCAATACGCAAACGACCTGAAATGAATTCGCAATTGACCAGATACGCAAACGACCTGAAATGAATTCGCAATTGACCAGGCACGCAAAAGACCTGAAATCGGTCTTAGAATACACTTTGAAGTGCAGTAATGACTAAGACAGCTAGAACAATTGTAATTTTAGACTTTTTTGTATTTAGTATATATTTTTGATAAGAGAGGTTAGGGTATCAGCAGTTAGGTAGGACTCCCGTTGAGGGCTTTGGGGAATATGCTGACCGGATCTGTCTGATGAACAGAGGCCGTATTACAAGCTCTTAAATCCTGCCTGGTTTATAAATTGCTGTAGTGACATCTCTTTCTCGTCGTATAGCAAATAAAAGAGATAGATTGATAGCCAGTCAGAAAATTGCCTGGAAATAAGAGGTCATAATATGGCCCCTGGGGCCGTATTATGACCTCTTATTTCCAGGCAGTTTACTGACTGGCTATCAATCTATCTCTTTTATTTGCTATTCGACGAGAAAGAGATGTCACTACAGCAATTTATAAACCTGGCAGGATTTAAGAGCTTGTAATACGGCCTCGTATGATAAACCTCCTTTACATTCATGCTAGCCTGGTACTTTTCGTTTTATTCATAGTCCAAGGTTCACTTTTATCAATACCGCATATGGTTTCATAGATACATTCATTCTTTATTGTACTGACGATAAAGTGAATGCAGCACAGACTGAGAAAACCTTAGTGAAAAAATAAATAAATTAAAAAAATATTAAAAACACGACTGCCCTGCCAAAAACGAACTAAAAAGTTAAACAACAAGTGTCATTGCAGTCGGGGGACCTTATTATGGAACAATTTTTGATCAAAGAGGTCCCCCGACTGCAATGACACTTGTTGTTTAACTTTTTAGTTCGTTTTTGGCAGGGCAGTCGTGTTTTTAATATTTTTTTAATTTATTTATTTTTATTTCACACATTTTAGTGACATATTATATAGTTTTGGAATGTGCTCGTCAAGGCCTTTCATTTGATGCCCATATTGTAATAATAGAAGAAAAAAAAATTTTTTTCACATTTGAAAATGGCGTCGTATAGTCGCCATATTGTTTTTTTCTAAAAAAAATATAGCCAGTGTCACTCGGAATGCTGTAAGGATTCTAACGATACCCCATTTATCCAAATCAGTTCAGGCATTTAGAAGTTATGGTGGAATAAAGAAACTCACATACCCACAAAAATACATGAATCCTGAACACATAACACTCTTTTTGCTTTGGGCAGTCGTGTAAATAGTTTATTTGGCTTATTTGGCCACTTCACTTCAGTAACAAAATAATTCTAAGTCCCAGGTGGTACTTTGCGTATCTGGCACTATGCGTATAAATTAGATACTGGTCGTTTGCGGAAAAAAATCTGGTCATTTGCTTGCATATCTGGTAGTTTGCTGTTAAAAACATGGTCGTTAGCGTGTACGGTAATCTGCGTTTCTGGCACTATGCGTCCAAAGGAAAAAAGATTTGTCGGTAATAAAGCGCCCCAAGTTGGTCATTAGATGGCGTTTTGAATAGTCGTTGTTGTTTTCGTTTGTTCCAACAAAAGTCTTTGGTTTGTTCTGATTCATTTGCATTTGTTTTTTGTTTTCTACCTAATATGTAATAAGGTCCCTCGCCGCGTTTGTCTGTCTGTCTATTATATTAACCTTTTTACACCATACCATTTAAATGGATATCTTAGTAAACGCGTGTGAAAATAAATTCAAGAGTGTTTCTTACACCGATGACGGGCGGGACGGGACTCGAACGGGAAGGAAACAGACTTTTGGAGCGAATGGGTGATGACTGAAAGGTAGGTAGGTATTTGTTTTCTTTTTGGGTGTTGTTGGAAGGTCGCATTTAGCAAAAACAGGAAAGAAGCGAAGCGAGGGCGGGCCGCTAGTTTACATATAAAACTCTAAACTAGTTGCCCCGTGAGCTGTAAACCTCGCGATAAAAAGTGGCTCAAATTGTACAAAAATAAAATGTATTCAGAGGTTTTCAAAGCAGACAGTACGTGCTGTTTGGTATATTATTTGGAGTATTCGCAGCTAGGTGGTGCTTCTAATTTATATCATTTTTCGAAATGGGTGAATATTTTTTTAGATAAATTTGGAAAAACTGGCTTGACTAAACAATTTTAGATAATTATCGAACCTGCTTACAAAATTTCACCAGAATCGGTTGAGAAATGCGACCTGTAGAGAAGAACAGACAGCGCTGGAAAGCCGGACTGAAATCTGCTTTTTTAACATATCTCCGCCATTTTGAAAAAATTCAAAAAACTGGCTTGACAAAAAAAGTTATATCACTTTCAAACCTGCTTACAAAATTTCACGAGAATCGGTTGAGAAATGCGACCAGCCCCCCTACTCAAATGGCCAACATTCTATTCGTTTGAACGCTACGCTTCCTAATTAATCTTTAAAATAAGCAGTAAACTATAAAATTACGTGCCGTAAGCTTTACAATTCCATACAATACCTCGAAGTCTGTGATTTACATAAGTTTGCGACATGTGATTTAATCATCTATTGCTCATATTTAAGCTTTAAAAGCCAGCGTAGCGTTCAAACGAATAGAAAGTTGGCCGTTTGAGTAGGGGGGCTGTAAAGAAGAATAGGCAGGGCTGGAAAGCGGACTGAACTCTGTTTTTTAACATATCTCCGCCATTTTGAAAAAATTCAGAAAACTGGCTTGACAAAAAAATTATATATAACTTTCGAACCTGCTTACAAAATTTAACAATAAGGGTGGGAACAGACAGCCGGACATACATAAAGAATTTTTGCCCAAGCTAAAGCAGTGACGCATCGCTCGCACTTCGTGCTCGCTCGGTCAATTAATTGACTGATTCATTCACTGATTCATTGTTGGGATAGGCGTAGAGCCTTAAAGGCTGAAGGTAGAGACACCATTTTTGGAGGGTATAGATACCTTTTATGGTGTAGGTAGATGAGCACTATTGAGCAATAAGAAGGCATTTTGGAAAATTCCCGTTGTAGGTAGTAGATACCTTTCATGGTTTGTTTAGGTGAGCACCTTGTGAGCACTAAGAAAGGGTTTTGTAAAATTCCCGTTATACAGGGCGCTACAGAGTGTTCCAGTATGTAGCTTACTTAAGTAGGTACATGATTTTTTATAGGAAAATTTAAATGTGTGAAATGAGATCTACTGACAAATACCTAGGTATATTGGTAATCCGTGACTTTCAAAATAAAGTCCGTTCGGTTAGATAGTGTCGCCCTTTTATCTCGCCGCCTTTGCACGTGCCGCTTCTTATCAAAGGACGCTGCCGCATAAACAAAGGATACCGCATGCGGCGTACACCCGCAAGTCAATTTGGATTTTGGCAGTTTACATAGAAATGCCGCAGTGAAAGGTGTGTTTGTTACCAGTAAGTATTCCTGTCTCTAGACACAAGTGCTTGCGGGTGTACCGACACTATCTGAGCGAATGGACTTTACTTCTTAACCTTAATCACGCGAACGAAGTCGCGGGCAAGCTAGTTTCATATTTTCACTGGACCCATCCCTGCTGAAAGTTTAGACTTCTGGGGCCCTATTTTTGAATCGCTCGACTGGCGTCGAGCGCCCTTTTCTACTGATTTTCGTTCGACATCCCATACATTAGAGCCAAATGTCGAACGAAAATCAGTAGAAACGAGCGCTCGACGCCAGCCGAGCGATTCAAAAATAGGGCCCCAGAACCACGCCCGATAGCGACCCCAAGCGGGCACAGCAGAAGAAAACAAATCCTTCCACCAAGTATTCATCCATGCTATGGTCAAATTAGTTACATTCATGATAGATAGATGGCGTTGTTTACCCAGAAAAACTTTCTGTGCCTAAATAAAAAAAATCATCACGATTATTAAAGCCTCGATTACATTACAGCTCGACCATAAAGAGTTGAAATTAAATAAAATGGAACTAAAAATTTTCAGTACAAAATATACTCAGTGTTGCCAAATTATTCGTGATTTTGACATGTTTACGTAGAAAGTGGCGCCCTCAATTTTTGTCAACTCTTTATGGTCAAGCTGTATATGATATACTGTATATGATATATGTTATACAGCTTGACCATAAAGAGTTGACAAAAATTGAGGGCGCCACTTTCTATGTAAACATGTCAAAATCACGAATAATTTGGCAACACTGAGTATATTTTGTACTGAAAAATTTTAGTTCCATTTTATTTAATTTCAACTCTTTATGGTCGAGCTGTAATGTAATCGAGGCTTTAATAATCGTGATGATTTTTTTTATTTAGGCACAGAAAGTTTTTCTGGGTAAACAACGCCATCTATCTATCATGAATGTAAGTATATCTCATGTAAACCAATTTAGAGTTGCCACCCGTATAAATAAGTTAAATTTTAACAGTGAATTTGCACAAATAACAGAAAGGTCAACATTTTTTATGATTTTTTTATTTTCAATTCTCATCTCCAATCTTAAACAATGTTTACTTTTCCGTTATAGTGTAAATTCAATTTTAAAATCGAACTTATTCTACAATATTTTATTGTCAAGTACGGGTGGCAACCCGAAATTGGTTCCTAAAATCGGCGTATGTAATCGAGGCTTTACATACGCTGATTTTAAGCCTCGATTACATACGCCGATTCTAGGAACCAATTTCAGGTTGCCACCCGTACTCGACAATAAAAATATTTTTGACTACAAATAAAGAGAGTGGTTCATGATTATTATTACCTACTTATTTATTTCAGATTCTTTCCATCATATTTCTACAATTTTATAACTACATTACTCATTACTTTATTTATAACATTCTAAGGCCCTCCGCTGCCTTGAGCGGGATCCCGGCGCGGGGCGACATAGATTAGAGCTTACTCATGCACTGCGCAAGTATCTGTCCGTCAAAAACCAGCAATCTATATTCCCGCGCCGTGTACCCGCGGCGGGATCCCGCTCTAGGCAGCGGACGGCCTTAGACTTAATAAATATTGTAGAGTAAGATTTTAAAATTGAATTTACACTTACCTAACGGAAAAGTAAACATTGTGTAAGATTGGAGATGAGAATTGCAACAACTAAATTGGTTTGCTAAATCGGGATATGTAAATCGAGGCTTATTTCGAAGGCTATTTTACATTCCTTTGTTTTCAATTACCTAATTAATTCTGCCTGAAATGAAACAGCTAAAACGTAATGTTCCGAATTATACTTGCATGATTATACCATAGTTATGTAAACTAACACATTATTGACAGAAAAAATATTTTTTGTCTATTTGATGTCTATAATATACTAAAATGTAATAATAAAATACGAAAGAAATGTTATTAAATCGTTTTTATTGCATTTTTTTTAAATTCCACCACAGAATCATTAATTAATTCTGCGTTTCGGACTCTAATGAAATAATTTTGACACATTGATGACATTGACAGTTGACAGTTTTGTTTGCTTTATTCAGGGTTGGTAGGTTGGGATTTTTTCCGCATTTTTGGGGAAAAATAACGGTCTTCGCGAAATTTTGGGGAAATGAAATCTTTGGGCAAAAGTTTGGGGAGAAAAATATACAAGGAAGAATTTTGGTTGGAGTATAAATTTGACTCCGATAATGATTATCTGACCATATTAAGGGAAGATGAATTTTCGGAAGTTCTAAAAGTTTTAGATGATTAAAATTAGAACTTACGATACCTTCTTTATTTTCTTATATTTTCCTAATAAACTTTGTTTTATATCTTTTAATTTGTTTTATTTCCTGTTTAACAAAAATGGGGAAAAAGTTGCCAAACGTATCATTTTAGGGAAAAGAATGGGGAGGAAAAGCGCAATTTTATCCCGATAGGTGGCGTCTAGTCTTTGGTACCCGGCCGCCTCAAAGAAAATGTCAAAACATATGGGAATCTCTTGGAGTATTGCACTTTTTAATTTTATACTGAGAAAATGCCGCATTGTTATGCATGTAACTTGTAAAATATTGGAGTTCATCGATTTCCCAGTAACAAAAAAAATAGTGGGCAAAAAAATATCAAAAAAAATATGCTTTTTCCTCGATTTTCTCCTTTGCTGAGCCTGAGAAACATTATAAATCAAAAGGAATGTTTCATGAATTTGATGAAGCTTCGCCAAAATAAAATAACATTTGAATTATAACAGCTTTGTTCTTTAATATTTCAACCTCAGCAGTTTCTAACATATTTATAACTTGGATGAAATTGATAGGTATATCAAATATGGAATAAGCCCAATATTGGGGCCAAACAGAGAATTAATAGAATTTTATATGCCAGAGTCATTCCAGAAACTTAGAATAATAAAATAAATATGATAAAACGGTTCGTGTAATTTTGGATGGTACAGAAATTCCAGTACAGAAACCTGAAATTACTATTGCACAGAAGGCATCATCAGGCAACTATAAACACGGAAATTCACACTCAGTTGCTTTGTTAAAATTTAAATCATATGCTTCTAATCTGAAATAAAAAGATTACTTGTAAATCTTACACGAAATTTAAAGAAATGTAATGCTTGTTAGCAATTTTTTGTAAGTTGCTATAAACTTTCTTGCCTGTTGTTTTGGCTTGTCTTTTCCGTAATTCTTCTTTTATATGAGCTAAAGTTAGCATAGAATACATTGTTTGTCCGCAAAACCGAAAAAAATACAATCTAAGAAAGTAAAATCACGTAATACCTACACAGTCAAGACAATATAAGCTCAAACTGACAATTGTTCCAAAGACTGAGCGCCATCTGTAATTCACTTTGCCTTCGCCTCCCCATTCTTGAATATGGGGAAATTTCAAAATCTGGATCTACCAACCCTGGCTTTGTTTTCATTTTCAATTCAATCAAATTCGAATTTCGAACGTTCTTTCTATAAAATTACAAATAGTTATTTTTTGGTTTTGTGATGAACAAAGAAATTAATAATGGAAATGGATAGTATTTTACAGTCAGTGTTAAAAAAACACCCTAACTTATACCTTCAAAAACAAAAGAGTCCGACTTACGTTGAAATTTACACAAAAAGTAAGGGAGAAATAGTTCTTATTTACATGAAGGTGAGAATTTGTTTTATGAGTAGTCCTGTCCTGTTTTATTGAAATACAAAATAAACTATACCTTTTGTACAACAAACTTGCAGAATAAACAGCATGCGAATCCTGCTAACTTTGACAACAAAACAGATAATAAAGTTACTGGTAAGTTCAGCACTTCAGTCTCAATATTCAAGTCTAAACACCTTTACTCTTCGTCACTGTACTTTCACAATATGCCTCATGAAGAAGCAAAGTCTGTAGGAACGAATAACTGAGCAAACAACTAGACACTGGTCAAATCCAAAAAGGAACCACCAAAGCTCAGTTAGTATTCTGGTCCTTACTGTTCAATAGGCTTACCATATGTCCCGGTTAAATGTATTGGTCCCAGAGTCGTTAAGTTAACACACAGTCCAAATGATTGTACTATAAAATGCCCAGTACATACAAAGGTGGTAAAGATATGTCATTATGCCAACATCATTGCTATTTAAAACTATTTATTTAATTGAAAGTACACATTACTTTTGGATGGGACAAACATGTACAAAACACTTTTTGATTGTGGTACGTAGTGACTAGGGAATTCGATCCCGGGATTGCACATAGGACGTCTACGACCCTGATCACGCCATCCCTGCCTGGGTGAACACTGGTTATTCTGCCCTTCGGCCACACTCCTCTCGGCAGGTTGCCGTCTGCAATTATGACTGCGTCACCAACGCCGATGCTATTTTGCGGTTTGGTTACCGGTGGCCTAGTGTGTAACAATGGCAAAACTTCTTTAACCCAGCGAGCCCAAAAAAGGTCTGCCAAGCGTGTCGCTTTACGCCATTCTGACCTTCCAACCAGGACCGCATCTGTCAGCGTAGGGGCAGGGACTGTCATCGAGGACGATTGCCCAATCAGAAAGTGAAATGGGGTGAGAGTCTCCTCGTCTGCCGCATCGACGCTTACGTGGGATAGAGGTCTCGAGTTGACAACCGCCTCAGCTTCCACGAGCAATGTTAATAAAGTTTCGTCTTTGGGCGCTTTTTGATGGAGGGTAGCGCGTAAAGCCGTTTTTGTTGACCGCACTAGCCGCTCCCAACATCCTCCAAACGATGGTGCTGCAGGTGGTATGAACTTCCACGCGACTTGACGGGTTGCGGCAAAATCTTGTACGTCTGCTCCAAAAAATGTCTTTAACTCCTTGCTCGCGCCCACAAAAGCCGTCCCGTTATCCGAGTAGATGGTGGCAGGTGTCCCTCTTCTTGCCATGAAACGCCGCAAACTCATTATGGCCGCGTCGGTGGTAAGGCTGTGGACGACCTCTAAGTGGAGTGCTCTTACGGTTAGGCAGGTGTATAGGGCGACGTAACGTTTCCCCCTATGGCGGCCGACTGTCACTTCAACGGGTCCGAAATAGTCTAACCCCACGTGGGTGAACGGTCTGGTGTGGTGAGCGAGGCGTTCGGGTGGTAGATCGGCAGTAGGAGGGTTCAATGGCATCGCCTTCCTGATCTTGCAAAATTGGCACGTATGTGGCAGACGTCATTAAGAAGGGGTACGCGGAAGAGTGTGCTGTGGACACATACCACACGAAGCACATCTCTACGAGTCCTATAAACACCGAGGCCGCTGCTCCACGCTGGTATTTGCCACATTTTGGAGTGTACCATCCTCAAAAGAAGAAGCTTCGTGTGGTACATGACGCAGCCGCAAAAACACTGGGAGTCGGTCTGAACTCGTTACTTCTTCCTGGGCCTGATCTCCTGCAGTCTCTCGTTGGGATACTTTACAGGTTTAGGGAAGGTCGTTACGCTATGACAGCGGACATCAAGGAGATGTTCCCGCAAGTAAGAATAAGAGAACAGGATAGGGATGCCCTACGTTTTCTCTGGAGATCGAACCCAAAGGAAGTCGTTAGGGAGTACAGAATGACTTCAGTTATTTTCGGTGCTTGCTCCAGTCCTTTTATTGCGCTTTATATTAAGAACAAGAATGCTGATGAGTTAGCGCACTTATACCTTGCAGCTGCTGATGCAGTTATCCATGATCACTACATGGACGATTGCATAAGCAGTCACGATGACATTGACAGGGCAGCTCAATTAGCTTCTGACATTGTCACCGTTCACAAGGCAGCGTGCTTCGAGATGCGTGGTTGGATAGCGAATGATGAACGTGTTCTTACGATGGTGCCTCCTGAGTTGCGTGCAGTCACTACATCGGAAGTCCCCCTAGGCAACCAAGCATCTCCAAGTAACACCATACGCGCCTTAGGAGTGATATGGAATCCAAAAGAAGACTATTTAGGCTTTAGGTCAGGTCTTAATGAAAAACTTCTGCAACCAAGTACTACGCTAACAAAACGCGAAGCCCTGTCACAACTTATGCGTGTGTACGATCCGTTAGGACTCTTAGCTCCAGTTGTTATTAAAGGACGTATAATGTTTCAAAGGCTCTGGCGTAGCAACATTGGATGGGACGATAAGCTTCCCGCTTCTGAAGCCAAGGCCTGGAGAGACTGGTTTTCAGAACTAAGTCTTATAACAAACATGCGAATTCCACGTTGTTATTTGAGCAACAATATCTTAGAACGTGAACTTCACATGTTTGCTGATGCGAGCGAGCTGGTATATGCCTGTGTAGCCTATTGGCGATTTATTCTGCCAGACGGCAACTACAGGCTCGCTTTAATCGGCAGCAAATCGCGAGTCACTCCACTAAAACCTGTATCCGTGCCCCGTTTAGAACTTCAAGCAGCTCTGATGGCTTCTCGGTTAGCTACAACTATCACGGAAAGCCATCGAAACAAACCGGTGCGGGTGATCTACTGGACTGACTCACGGACGGCTCTATGCTGGATACGGTCTGACGCTCGTACTTTCCGTCCATTTGTAGCTCATCGTGTCGGTGAAATCACGGAAAATACGTGCGCCACTGATTGGCGGTGGGTTCCATCAGAACACAACGTTGCCGATGACGCAACGAGGATTCACCCATTGGACTCGGGTTCGAGATGGTTTACGGGTCCGTCCTTTTTGCTTGAGCCAGAAACTATGTGGCCAGTAGAGCCATCGACGACCGTCGCACCACTCCTCACGGAACTCAAAACAGTGAACCAGTGCGAAGTGGTGGGACTGACAAGCACGAGTGAGCTCTTGCCAGAAACCATAACGGGAATATTTCAGGATTGAAAGTAAAAAATAAAAAATGAAATCTTACCAAAATCAGCTCTTTAATCAACACATGATAATAGTATGGAACGAACATAGCCGATGATTCCGACTTTTGAGATCCCGGAATCAAATCCTCTAGTAGTGACTGATGTCCTGGATTGGTCCCTGAAAATTATGGTATGCCTATTGTTCAATAATGTCATGGATTGGATAGATTACTACTCATTGTGCTCTCTTTTTTACTTTTCAGAGGAACTTGAACTAACAGGATCGCCGTTGAAGTTAGATTTGAGCCTACATGCTGTCTTTGACGACACTCTTGTATCGGATGAACCACAGATATGGAATAAAGATGAAACATCACACCAACCAATAGCTGTTGAAAAGGCCAGGTTAGTGTAAAGATAGACTATGATTATGCAGTAGAATCCAGATATAACAACCTTCAAGGGACCGGCGATATTATGTCGTACTAACGGGATGACGCACAAAACGACATGATTATTTCTTAAGTACGTACTTACATTCTTAACTTGACTAAACATTATCGTCGCTAAAATCGGTTAGTCGTTATAAGCGAAGTCGTTATATATGAATTCTACTGTACTTTGTGCACTATTTATAGCATACATAAGATTAGACTGATCTCACCCTGACATTTATTATACTGCAACATTATAATATGTGACTGCACATTTTAAAGTTGCCTGTAAAGTGACAGACACTACAGCTTATGTAGATTGTAAGTTTGTGTAATTTCCTACTAATATTGTGTCGTGTGGCACTGTCAATCTGCACATTTCTGATTTCCTGAATCTGTTTGCGACAAGCTACTTACCACTACCTGTGCCTGTATTATGAGTTTGCACAGTTATCTTTCCTATAGTCTATAGCAGGGGTGCCCATACTTTTTCTTAAGGAGATCGACTTGGCAAAAATTTATGACTAAGAGATTGACATTTTGACCATTTAACCTACCAAATATATAACAAGAAAAAAAATTGCATATGTAAAACTACATTGGGTGCAAAATGTCAAATCTCTTATCCTTGGCGAATGACCTTAAAACCTCTCGCGATCGACCGTTTGGGCACCTCTGCTCTATAGCGACTGTAATAAGCATTTTGTTTGCAATTTGGCACAGCGCCTTTGGGGTCGTCCAGGTGGGGGGGGGGAGGTCATTGGAATAATCACGAAGTATCACAAGGGGGGACGGGGGGGGTGTAGTCAGATATCACTTGTATTAATTTTTTTTCGTCGAATGCGTGACTTTTCACTGAAAACTGTGTGTGATTATTAATTCACCGTTACCAGGACGATAAGCATTTTTCAATCGTCAATTCTTTTACCCTACCACCCATTATGACGTCTTTTAACTGACAAGAAAAATGGGCGCAAAAAACTTGTCAGCTTTATCAATCAGATGGAACGATATTTACAAAAATGTATACCGTTTCCAGACTTTATATTAACAAAGATTAACAAATAAATAACATTATTGAATTAGCTCATTTCTTAATGAGTTTCAAATTTCTTAATCAATTTACAGATTTTAAGCTAAATTCAAAGTTTGAACTTGTTATTCAGTCTAGGCTGTTACAATAAATAAAAATAAAAGAAAAACATACAATTCAATATGCATTAAGATAGGTAGTCAGAAGCAGACCCATTCCCACTGGGTTAACGTAAAACCTCACCATATATCACCAGGGGGGAGGGGGGGTTATAAATTGGCCAAAAAAACATCACGTGATTAATGGACGCCCCCTTTGGTGGTAACTACACCAAACTGAAAATTGACATACAGATTTTATATGAAAATAAGTAAACAGTCACAATAAAACTACAACTAAAATAGGTAAACAACACAATCACAACTACAGTCGCTATTTATTTATTTATTTAACTATCTTTATTGTACAATACAGAACAGTACAAGAGGCGGACTTAATGCTAGTAGCATTCTCGACCAGTCAACCTTTGGGAAAAACGATATTCACGAATGCGGTACAGAATATATATAAAAAATATCCACACATCTATCAAGCTATCAAATATAATAAGCTTAAACTCATGAACTCCACTTTTTGCGAATCTGTCTTTACATTTAAGTCATTCTGCCCATAATTCTGTGAAACCTATCTTAAACTGTTACTGGGTGTTACTGGCATGAAAACCTAACATGTAACTCATGTAAACGTACAATACTTTTTCATATTCCAGACAAATTGCAAACACTTATAATAAAATTTTAAGTACATTGTCTCAAGAGCATGCAGTGCCAATGTGGATTGTCACAAACCCATCTGATGCTGGTAAACCACTGCTCCTGACAGTTCAGTCTGACGACCACCATTTTGCTAGAGGCATTGTTTCATACCAAGGTTTGGTACCTTTGGAAGATATTGATGTTGTAAACTTGATTGAGGAATATGCTGAGCAGGAACAAATAAGCTGTGATATGGTAAGTTATTTATCACCTGATATTTTGAACTTGTGTTTATTAACCTGTCAACAACCAGAAAATTAGACAATAGATTTTCTATTGTTATCCAGACACCAGCGTCCACATCGATTAATTAACTTAGTAAAATAAATATTTTTTATCATTCATCAAAATAAGAGTTGAATTTGGCTTTGATGCATAAATAATAAAAAAAAAATTTAAAACATTATTGAAGTTTAAACATTTTATTCCAATATTTGTATACCTATATAGAAAGAAAGGTTCTTGAATGGAGACCGCGCACTGGACGACGTTCCCTGGGTAGGCCACCGACAAGGTAAATGCGCGGTCGCGGTGCGCCGCTGGATGCGGGCAGCGCAGGATCGATTGTTGTGGAGATCTTTAGGGGAAGCCTATGTCCAGAAGTGGCTGTCGTGTAGCTGATATGATGATGACGATGATGATTTGTATACTGGTACAAATTCAAATTGCGTGAAGTCCAATGATAACATCACGGTAGTAATATAAACTTTATCAGTATTTAACTCTTTTCAAAAGTAACATAATCCATTTAAAACTATAAACTTCGTTGACTATAAATAATAAAAAAATATTATCTCTAATTTCAGATTACAACATTAGTGGATTGCAAACTGCTTTTGTCGGGGATCTCATACAGCTGTTCTCATAGCATAGAAGAACTCCTTAACGCTCCACAAAATGGCTGCACTGAGTTGCGATGCGAGTGGCCGGGGAAAACTCTGCAGATCCCTTTTATCAGCTGCAAAGTGCACTTTGTAAGTTTTTAAAACTTTTAAGGGCTACTCTTTTAGGGTGCCGTACACAAAAGTTAAAAACGGAACTCTATTACTAAGTCTCTGCTGTCTGTCTGTCACTCTGTTACCAGGTTGTATCTAATGATGAACCTTGATAGCTAGTCAGTCAAAATTTTCACAGTTGCCGCTACAACGACAAATACAAAAAAACTGAATAAAATTAATATTTAATGGGGGCTCCCATACAACAAACGTGATTTAATTTTGTCTGTAATAAATATTTTGTCTGAAATGTTTGAAAATACTTATAGGTATAGCTACAATTCTTCACTATCATACAAATGGTACATTGTTCTCCATTTTATTATGTTCCAAATTGCCAATTCACAGAAGTATTATACATTTCTAACACGTGCAATTCATATACAGTTTCTGTATCTATTGAGAAATGGTATTCTAACTTCATTGTTTTTATATTTTCAGGAACAAGAAGTGATTGTAGGCCACCTAGCAAGTCCATGCAATAGTATATGGAAGTCTGTATGTGCTTTACACAATCTTAACCAGATGTTGGTGGACATGACCGCTGCGGGATGCAGCTCAGTCAATCTGGAAACTGCACTTGTCAGGTATTGTTGATAGCTTTTATTGACCACTCATTTAGAACTTATCAAACACTCTTTGAGAGACAAGAGCTCAAACAAATTGAGTCAGATATGAAAACTTTACTTATCTAAATGTAGTTCCATTATAATGACAAATTATCTCTTGAAATAAATAAGTTGCAATTACTGTTTTTTTAACAAACTATTCAAAAAGTTAGTTAACTAAAGGATTTTTTTTAATCTATGATAAGATAACGTATTATACTGCTATATTGAAAGTGTTTGTCTATGTTTGTTTGTCAAATTTTTTTAATGACTTTTATTTTATTCGTGTAATCATTTAAGTCAGGGGTGTCAAACTATTTTTAGTAAACTAATTTATAAGTTAACAGCGTGTTAGCGGGCCAAACTCAAAATTAAAAACTCAAACACATACTAAATTAAAATCTTTTTTTCATACAAACGCAGAATGTCCCTTTCGCAAAACGTCCCTTTCGCAAAATGTCCCTTTCGCAAAACGCCCCTTTTGCTGAATGTCCCCTTGGTATCAAATAAATATCACTCATGCCAAATTTCCATTTTGTTCGAAATGTTCATAAGTACCCTCTTAACTGATGATTATTACAATTTAGTGTTGTCAGTCGCTTAAAAATTCTCCCAAGTGTGTAGTATATTTTTGAGTTTCTCTATGAAATTTTCGATCAATAAAGTCAGTCAAACCACCAATAACTACCTACCTCTTAAACCGAACATTAATCAATTACCCCTAGATCAAACCAACTTTCAGAAACCAAGTCCTCGGTGCGAAACGGCCAAACAACTCCAAACGTCTTACCAATCTCTTAAACGAGACAGAAACTTACGCATACACTGCTGAGTTCCCAGTGGGCGGTTGTATCTGCGTTACTGATGACACCACGACACTCAAGCAATGTATGGCAGCGATGAACTCACACGGGTCTAGTAATGACTTTACTTATAAACTGTGGGATATTCTTAAGGGTAAGTGTTTTGACTTAGTCTTTTGGGGAAAGTGATAACTCACAACAACAATAAGGGAACGAGGGTACACTACCACCCTCAAGTAATGTATGAGAGCGATGAACTTACACGGGTCTAGTAATGATTTTACTTATAAACTGTGGGATATTCTTAGGGGTAAAGACTTAGTCTTTTGGGGAAAGTGAGAACTCACAACAACAATAAGGGAATGAGGGTACACGGGTGTCCCTTGACTCGCCTAAAGTCATTGGTCCTAATTTCATTTGGCCGAATTTCTTTGGCCGAAACTCCTTACGTACAATTATTGTTTGGCCTAATAGATTTTTTCGCATCTTTGTCGTTTCGCCTAAACGTTAAATTCCCTAATTATCAAAACGACTAATGTTAATTGTCCTAAAATTTATTAGCATACATATCTTTTGACACAATAATGACAACGTCGAAGTATTGTTAACCCTAATTATTGTCTTGCATACATAATTTTTGGCATAACAATATTGTATTGCATTCAAGTTGGTGACAGAAACAAATCGTCAAAAAACGGGCCTGAGGCCCCCCCGCTATAAAGAAAAACTTTTAATGCGAACACCATTACGTTAGGTTAGGTTAGGGTTTTGAACACTTTTATAATGCTTGCATGCATGCATGCTGCATGCTTGCATGATTTTATGCATGCATGCTTTTTTTGCATGCTTGTTCACTTGCTCGCTTGCATGCCTGTATGCTTGCTTGCATGTTTGCTTGCAAAATGTTTGCCGGGGGGTGCAGGGGGGCTGGCCCCCCTGCTCGGGGGGGTCGGGGGGCCTGAGGCCCCCCGCTATAAAGAAAAACTCTTAATGCGAAGACCATTAGGTTAGATTAGGTTAGTGTTTTGACCACTTGCAGCGGAGCGAGCGAAGCGAGCGGAGCTCCCCAATGCTTGCATGCATGCTGCACGCTTGCTTGCATGCTGCTTGCTTGCTTGCATGCTGCTTGCTTGCTTGCATGCTGCTTGCATGCTGCATGCTTGCTTGCATGCTGCATGCTTGCTTGCATGCTGCATGCTTGCTTGCATGCTGCATGCTTGCTTGCATGCTGCATGCTTGCTTGCATGCTGCATGCTTGCTTGCATGCTGCATGCTTGCTTGCATGCTGCATGCTTGCTTGCATTGCTGCATGCTTGCTTGCATGCTGCATGCTTGCTTGCATGCATTCCTTGCTTTTGATTGCATGCATGCATATCTGCTCTTGCTTGCATGCAAGTATGCATGGCCTTGTTTGCATGCATGCATGCGTGCCATGCAAGCATGCTATTTGATCTTGATTGTACTTACGTTGTCATATTTGCTTGTGTGCATACTTGCTTGCTTGCTTGTATGCTTGCATTCTTGAGTGTGATAGGCAATTAAAAAGACAACGACAGGTTTATCTGCTCATTCTTTATTTTTAATTACTTACCAAAAATTTTTCGTAATTTAAATCATATGCAAATGTTGTTAATTGTTGGTAAAATTGTTCAAAAGTGTTTAGTGAAATAGAGTAATTTTCAATTTACAAGTAGTAAACAATACCTATTAAAAACGATTATTCCTATAATGATTAAGGGAAGTAAACATTCGGCAAAAAAAAATATTAGGCGTTACACAATTGTGCGAATCGTTATTTAGTATTTTTAAACATTAGGGATTATGAATAGTTATGCTTAATGATGAATTTAGGAAGTAAACATGCGGCGAAAAAAATTTTAGGCGAAGTGATAATAGGCCAAACAAATTTAGGTCAAATGAAAATTGTGCAAAAAGTTTTTAGGCCAATAAGTAGTGTGCCAAAGACAGTTAGGACAAAAAAAATTTGGCATTCCAATATATACCCAGGGTACACTACGACCCTCAAGCAATGTTGGGAGCGATGAACTTATACGGGTCTAGTAATGATTTTACTTATAAACTGTGGGATATTCTTAGGGGTAAAGACATACGGCCGGTTTCTGAATTGAGAAATTGAAGTTGAGCACAACTCAAATGTTTCTCACGCATACAAAATTTGTACTTAAGTAGTGCTTAACTTCAAATTCTCAATTCAGAAACCGGCCGTTAGTCTTTTGGGGAAAGTGAAAACTCACAACAACAATAAGGGAATGAGGGTACACTACGACCCTCAAGCAGTAAAGGAGCTATGAACTCACACGGGTCTAGTAACGACTTTACTTATAAACTATGGGATATTCTTAAGGGTAAAGACTTAATCTTTTGGGGAAAGTGAGAACTCACAACAATAATAAGGGAATGAGGGTACACTACGACCCTCAAGTAATGTATGGGAGCGATGAACTCACACGGGTCTAGTAACGACTTCACTTATAAACTGTGGGTTATTCTTAGTGGTAATGTGTTTTGACTTAGTCTTTTGGGGAAAGTGAGAGCTCACAGCAACAATCATGGGATGTTTTTAAGGTTCTTGTTATCATTGTCTATTGGTTTAAGAGTTTGTAATCTGCACACTAGCAGTCGAGACGAAGTTTAGAATATTTCTGAAACTTGTGAAGCAAACCCTAGACGTTAGACGGACATAGATCATTTTGAAATTTAGTAAGAGAATTAAAAGATGTTTTTAATCTTTTATCTACGGCCATGCTTTATTTAAATCCTCTGTAAAAGGTACCCAAGTAGCACACAAATGTAGCGCATAAGTGCTTAATTAATGCTGCCATCGAATCTTAAAGCTGTTTAAGGGTATACCAATTTGGCTGTACTAAAGCTGTTTAAGCGCTTAAACAGCTAAAAAGGGCCCCAAATTATACAGCCTTTGGTATTACAATGGCTGGAGAGAAGCATCGGTCAGGCTTATTTAAGTTTTAATAGAGCATTAATAAAGCACTGTCAAAAGTTTAATTCTGTGCAGGACTCTCCCAACCAGCTCTTAACCAGCTTCTAACCTTTTGCAACTCCCTATTCAAACTTTTTTAACGTCTTTGTTCTTAGCAAGTCATCTTAAAATAAATTAAGTATGTAAAGGACTGTTAAAAGTTATGGTGTAAAGTTAACTATATTCAATCTTCCATCATCGTCCACCATTTCTACTGGGATATTTTTTGTTAGAAAGTTTTGTTAGCAGTTTATACAAATGCGTTTAGGATGCGAGTGCAACTACATCGTGAAGTTAATACCAATTAACTACAAAATTTTCATGCGCCCTTCGAATAATTAGATTTTAACTTAGGAAATATATGGACAAATCACGAGTGCAAAAGTTTTAATCTATTATTATGGAAAATTAAATGAGATATTTAGTAAAAATGGTTTCTTTAAATTGCCTATGAAGTAAGAGCTTAAATTAAGGCGGATTCTTGCAGTTAAGAATGTTTTAGAAAATAATAAAAAAAAAGCTATTTTTAGGTTAGTTATGGCGTCCATGAGGTGCTCAGCTTTAATCGTTAAAATATTATCTTGTGACACTATTTGCTGAACAAAATACCATTAATCAGCCATAGACTGCTCGTGTTCTGTATAAGAGACGTTAATTTATACTTTTAGTTCATATATGGATTCCGGAAATACCGTTTTAATGACTTATGAGTTATATTGTATTTCAACAACTATTTCTTGCAGCAAGTTAGGGGTCCTCTACCAAAAAGAAAATCATCCTCCAACTAACATTTATCTTATTGGTAGGTATAGTCTAAAATATTACTTATTTTCTTGTAAATTCGGTACTATTACGTTTTCTTGTCGACCAAGGCTTGTCCATTATTAATTTTTAATACTTATAAACCTTGAATTCGTAGTTTATTCGAATACTAGCTAGTAACCAAAATAATAAAATTTTGCAACAGATAGGTAGAAAAGCTGTTAAATGGAGTAAATAACAGCAACGAACTTTAATGTGGTGTAATTGGGTGCCAAAAACTGTTTAATAGTATAGACAAATTAAATTCTAACTCTTTGAGAATTACAAAGCGCTTGAAAAATGGTTTACAACAGTTTCTCAAATAAAGCTGTATAAATATATGATTTGATACACTTCTTCAGCTTGAAGAGTTATTATTTTCTACTTAGGCGTAATTTCAGCAGCAACAGGCTGTTAAAAGTATTTCCTTAATGATCTTAACCAGACAACCTTACAGTGGTATTATATTACTCCACATGTAGCTCAAAAGCGTCATAAAAGATGCCTTCAAGATCAATGTACAGCTTCTAACTTTACAATACCTTTCAGACGTACTGTTAACCAGTTGGTGTTAGAAAGGATTAATTTTAGACCATTCAACAGCAAAAAACATTATAGAAGAATTTCTTTACGCCGCTTTTCAACTGCAAACGTAGTAAAACATGTATTATGAACTCTTAAACAGCCCATAGCTTAATTAAGTATTTCTGGAGTGCCTTTTAGATATTATTGAATAAATAACTTTTTTAAATGCAACATATCAGCCTTGAGAAGCTACGAAAACCTTTAAACATCTTTAATCACACTTTTAACCTTATGTAGGTGTATAATTTGACACTTGATCAGCCAATGTGCTACTTGGGTAATATCCGAGCGAGAGGATGCGCGCTACCCGCGCCCACGCCCGACGAGTTACATTATGAAATACAGTACAACATTAACACTCGTTCGGATGATATAATAGGAGGAATAGATCATTGTAGTTGGGAGACGATCGCAGACAACCGATCCGAGTGGCGTAAGCGTGTTGCGGAGGGTCGGACTTTGTGCGACGAGACCTGGTTCAGAACACTTGCTGACAGGAGGGAGAAGCGTCACCAGGGGCCGTATTATGACCTCTTATTTCCAGTCAGTTTTCTGAGTGGCTATCAATATATCTCTTTTATTTGATATACCACGAGAAAGAGATGTCACTACAGCAATTTATAAACCTGGCAGGATCTAAGAGCTTGTAATACGGCCTCTGGGCGGCACTAATACATCAGCCGCAAACTTCCCCTGCCAGGCCTGCGGGAGAGTATGTCGCTCTCGCATCGGTTTATTATCACATTCTCGATAATAAACGCTCTTACATCTGAGGTACTTAATTTTACTGAGTAACAAGTTTAAGTTGTGCTGCCAATGCTTTTAAAAGATCTTTTGTAGTTTTTATCAACACTCAATCTGACTTTTAATCGTATTATGTAATCTGTGCTTTTACCTTCCATTAGAAATTGTGTTAAAGGCTACTTTTTTTACTTTCAGATTGTGAAACAGCTGAGGAGCTAATAACTCTATTAATACAAGCACTTAAATTCATATCATCTGGAAGAATACGCCCATTTGTAAGTTTTATTTTTATTCAAATTCGTAATAAGGATCAGTCATGTGGTAGAGTCCTATAGTTTTATTGATACATTGTCATAGCTATGAAATCAAGTGAAAGAATTATTGAAATCCGTTTTGAAATGCCTACGCTATAGGGGTTTTAAGGAAATACCAAGCGCACTGAAATATGTGCTTTAATACCTACTACGTAAGGTTCACCGGGTGTATAATGACTTATGTCATGATTGATCCTCATTCTCACTATTTGCTCATATTTGCATGAGTTTTCTTTTTACCCGACTGCAAAGAAAGGGTTATGTTTTTCGCGCGTATCTTGTAAGTATGTTTGTATGTAATATTTTTTATTACCTCACATCTTTCAAACGGCTGAATGGATTTCTGTTATTAAGATATCGTTAGATTGGTCTCGTCAGCCCAAGTGTTCTTAAGAAGGTGGCGTTATAAAAAAAACAACATGGCGGCTGTACGGTGCTATTATAAGTGATGGAAAAAAAATTTTTTTTGAATACTGCAATATGTGTGTCAAATTAAAGGGCTTATTATAAGGATTTCAAAAAGGTATATCATTACCGTAATATATAATAACTAAAAAGATATAAATAAAAAAAAATTTAAAAACCCGCCTGCATAAAAAGACAAGTCAACTGAAAAGATGGAAACAAGATTAAATATTTAAGGCAACATAATAACATGCAGTCGGAGGCATATAACTCAAATCATTCATAATGTCAATTTCTTTATGCATGCCTCCGACTGCATGTTATTATGTTGCCTTAAATATTTAATCTTGTTTCCATCTTTTCAGTTGACTTGTCTTTTTTTATCTTGAATGTTACTGCAACTATCTCTCCACCATATTGCTCATTTAAGTCGTATATGGAATTGCAAAATAATCGAGTTCTCCCACTTTCATACAAAAGCTCGTTCATTACCATATAAACCCAAAAGTTAATGCGAATGTTCTTGTCAGCTAAAAACATCTGGAATGGTTGATAGGAAAATACAGACGATTCATAATAAGCGCTTAATTTTTAGGGTTGTTTGAATGATTTTGACTTGGACTTTAATAAACATGGAGTAAGTTAGACGAATCTGGTTTTACCTGAAATTGGAATAATTCGAGCTAAACCACAAAATAAAAACTCTTACATTGTCCATCAGCCATTTTTAATGTCCCCACTGCTGAACTACAGGCCTTCCTTATGGGTGGAGGAGGATGGGCCATAACGCACCAAACAGGCCTAATGCGGATTGGTGGGTGTTTACGACTGCAATTGCAGCCGGGACCAACGACTAAACAACCATCACGTGCCTTCCGAAGCATGGAGGAACTCGAGATAATACTTTTTTGGTCACCCATCCCATGAACGACCCTTGCGAAAGTTGCTTAAACTCCACAATCGACGGGCCAGCCTGCCTAGCATGACCGATTTATATCGCGTGATATAGTGTTTTATCACGTTTAACTGTCAAAAAGACAAAGGAGTTTGACAGTTGAGTGTCGATAAAATGCTATATCACGCGATATAAATCGGTCATGCTAGGCAGGCTGGCGCTAAACCATTGCACCACTGAGCTCCTCCTGCTAACGACTTAGCTAAAACTATCAATTTTCAGATTGACACCAACAACAAAACCTACTTAGCCAAGCTTGTATTAAAACTGTCGCGTGGACATTCCCAAGCAACGAAAGTGCTCAAGAACTTAAGAACGAGTCCGCCTCAAGCGTTGTCTTTAGTTGCACAAGTGGGGACTGAGAAGACGATGTGGGAGTATACGAAGATTATGTCTCTATTGGAGCATTCTTACTACATCGCTGGCATTTGGACTACGGAATCAAGGTAGATAAATTTTATAGGCATCAAAAATAAAAAGTTTGTATCCTACTAATATTATAATTGTGAAAGTTTGTGGGTTTGGATATTTGTTCCTCAATCACGCAAAAACTATAAAACGGATTTGATTTAAATTTGGCACACAGATAGTAGATAGCCTAGATTAAAACATAGGATACTTTTTATCCCGATATTCCCACGGGAACGGGAACCACGCGGGTGAAACCGCGGGCGGCCGCTAGTCCTACTAATATTATAAATGTGAAAGTTTGTGGGTTTGGATGTTTAGATGTTTGGATGTTTGTTCCTCAATCACGCAAAAACTACTGAACGGATTTGCTTGAAATTTGGCACACAGATAGTAGATAGCCTAGATTAAAACATAGGATACTTTTTAACCGATATTCCAACGGGAACGGGAACCACGCGAACCCCTATAGCACCGGCGGTTCCCCGGGGAACCGTGACGACAAGAGAATCTGTCAAGCACCGCCGGTTCCCCGGGGAACCGCGCGACCGCGCGCAATATTGTGCCTTATTGTGAATGTACTAAGGCTTAGATTTAAATGTTATGTTTTGTGACGCCGGTGCTTATCAGATATCGCGCTATCTTAAGCCCGAGCTAGAGGGGTTCGCGGGTGAAACCGTGGGCGGCCGCTAGTAGTTTATAAAATACAACAAATGGTTTTCCACATACATATTACGAAAGATTTTTTTTAATTAATAATAACAATTTCATAAAGTGTATATTTAAATAACTATTTAAGTTTAAAAGACGTATGACAGCTGATAAAAACTGTTTACTAAATAAGACAAGTAAGGATAAATAGACCATAATAATATTTTGCCTGTTTTGCTCTGTTCAAATACCTATTACGTTTGTTTGAGTGACCTATTTCAATTAATAATATAAGAAGATGTTCATATTCCAATATCATTTGCACCACATAAAATATTAGCAAAGCATGTTATTAAACATCTCTATTTAACTATAAGATGCACCTATTTACATATTTGAAGAGTTACATTTGTTTTAAGTGTTAAAGTTTAAGAAGCAGTTTTACTGCAGAAGATATAGAACTTATAAAGAATCAATTACTAAACATAAAGTATGTTTAGGCAATAAAAACGTATTAAATATGATTACAATAATTAATTGGATGTTTCTTGACTTTTTTAAATTTGGCCGGATAATAATTAAGGGCACAAGTCGATTTTCATACAAACTAGGTAACTTTAAAGCCTTGGTTCTCCGCTAAGAATTGACCTAGCTGTGATCTGATGGTGGCCATCCAAGGAGTTCCGGAGGAAATTCAGATCGCTATACACACCCAACTGATTCGATCAACATTCTCAGAGATATAAGGATGTGTTCAAAAAAACTTTGAAATTAGCATAAAATGTATGGAAGTCCTGAAACTGAAAACTCTGTCTGATCCGTATATCTCTTAGAATGTTGATCAAATCAGTTCAGTGTGTATGGCGATCTAAATCTCCTCCATTCACTCCCTGGATGGCCATAATCAGAACACATCTAGGTCAATCCTTGGCGGAGAACCAAGGCTTCAAAGTTACCTCTCGTTTGTATGAAAATCGACTGGTGTCCTTATCTGGCCACCATTGTATCTATTTTGATGTAGTCCTGATTTTTTGATTCACAGAACCCACGAGTCGATAGAGCAGATAAACCAAACAATCCAAGACATGACTATGGGGGGTGACTTCACGCTCAACCCGTTTGATAACTTAGCGAGCGGCGAGAATTCGATTCGCTTAGATTGCGAGTCGTTCTGCGTCGACGATGTGAACGAACTTACCGTCGATGACTTCGCGTCTCTGAAGAAACATGGACTTGTGGAGAAAAAAGATGCGAATGAGGTAATCGAACGGGAATTAATACTTTAGCATTCCAAAAAAAATCCATTTCTCCAAAACTAGTAAATGCCTACCAAATCCTAAACCGCCCAAGAAAATTTGGTGAGCCTTTACTAAATCTGGGTTAGGTTAGTATGGTGATAATTTAAACTAGTAAATGCCTACCAAATCCTAAACCGCCCAAGAAAATTTGGTGAGCCTTTACTAAATCTGGGTTAGGTTAGTATGGTGATAATTTAAACTAGTAAATGCCTACCAAATCCTAAAGTGCCCAAGAAAATTTGGTGAGCATTTACTAATTCTGGATTAGGTTAGGTTAGTATAGTGATAATTTAATCATAAGCCATAATAAATTATACATTATTATAAAGGAATTCCATCAACTGAGCCCGCGTGATTGGTATGAAATTGTGCCATATTCCTTATTAGCGACCCGCCTTCGCTTCGCTTCGGTGTAGTGTGGAATTTGACACCATGTGTTATACATATAAACCTTCCTCTTGAATCACTCTATCTATTAAAAAACCGCATTAAAATCAGTTGCGGTGTTTTAATTATCTAAGCATACATAAGGACAGACAGCGGGAAGCTACTTTGTTGTATACTATGTAGTGATTAATGGAGCGAACATTGGATAGAACAACATTATCTATTTAAGGTTGCGTCCAGATCGCGAGAGTCTGTAATCTGCGGCAAATTCAGAGCGATACAAAACGTAATATTTTCTCTTTGCTATACATTTTCGAGTGAAGTTGTAGCGAATCACTGTCTATTGTCAATTTAATCGCATTGTATGTAAAAACAGCTCAATCTATGCTAATTCACTAATAGTCCACCAGTCGACGTAATAGCGCCAACTTGGCGCTAGTGTAGATGTAGACCTGTCATTTTGTTTTTTGCTATGTGATTGCTATCAGTTTTTGGATGTTGGAAGCTACTTTTCTTCAAATTTTTATTCCAATACATTTTGGTTTTTTTTTTCAGTTCGATCTTTAATTCGTTGACTGTCCTACTTCCATAGTTATTATCAACCATTTTTGGATATAATTGATAATAACCGGGAAAATAACCCATATGCATACGTACAAAAAGTCAGGGGATACATTTTGTCATCCTGCCATTGTGCTTAGGCTGTATCCTACTAATATTATAAATTTTGTGGGTTTAGATGTTTGTTTCTCAATCATGCAAAAACTACTGAACGGATTTGGTTGAAATTTGGCACACAGATAGTAGATAGCCTAGATTAAAACATAGAATGCTTTTTATCCCGATATTCCCACGAGAACGGGAACCACGCGGGTGAAACCACGGGCAGCCGCTAGTATGCTATACGGACGCCCTCTGCAGTTGGTAGATAATAGACTGTTACATACAAGTCTGATTGGGAGTTCCGAAACAGAATATCGATAAGATCTGAAAATCACGAACGGAAAATTACCGTGTGTTTGTGGTAGTTCCATAGATTTGTATGGATTACCTGCGGTCGGAATGATTTTCGGAATACCAAATCAAAATTTCGTCTGTATAAGGCGGGGGGCCTAAGCAAAAATACGTTCGACGCGGCACACGGCTTTTGAAATTCTATTACTACTGCCATATACCTATATAATCCATAATTATATAATTGGTACTTACACTAATATGGGCTCTGCCTGAAATAAAGAATTATAATAAAATCTAATTATCGGGTAACGGCAGAGGGCATCCTCGGACCGTCCGTGTAGCACTGAATACAGCCTAAAATAAATAATTTACTTACTAAGTATGCGCACCAAACTGTTGCTGTAACTGCGTGCGTGCAGCACTCGTACTGCTCACGAGCGGCGCATTCGTCAGATCTGGAGCCTATTGCATAACGAAATACAAACTAATATTATTAGTGATTTTCCATGGATAAATCACTAATTACTAAGGCGAGACACATAGCGAGAAGAACCGATGTTGGTTGGGGCGGGGCGGTTCTGGAATGGCTCGCGCGCACCGGACGACGCTCCGTGGGTAGGCCCCCCACAAGGGGGACCGATGATCTGGTGCGCGGTCGCGGTGTGCCGCTGGATGCAGCGCAGGACCGATCGTCATGGAGATCCTGTGGGAGGCCTATACCCAGCAGTGGGTGTCGTGCGGATGATATGATGATGAATCACTAATTATTATATCCTTACTAATATTATAAATGCGAAAGTCCGTTTGTTACGCCTTCACGTCTTAAGACTCCGTCCATAAAATTGCGCTGGACGAAAGTAGGTATTTTAGCGCTTGAACACGTGATCGTGTAGTCGAGCACTCGAGTCGAGACAGCGACGTCGGGTCGGCGGCGGACGGCAGCGTATAGTTTGACCTACCAATTTTGATCCTTTTTATAGTTTTTGTGACAATTGTATAAATAAGTTTTTAGTTATTGTGTATCAGTAAAATTTTTAAATGGAATGTTATCAAAACAAATTATGAAACAGTGTTTTCAATTTGAATTTAAATAAAACTATAATAATAGCATAGGTACCTACTTTTAAAATTGTTACAGGGAATTTATAAAAATATCTTATTTTCCTTTACTATTATAATGTATATTTATTTTAAAAACTTATATCTCTTAGTTCCATCGAACGACTTTTTCGTGAGTCGACGATTTCTGGAAGTAAGCAAGTGTAATAAAAATTTTCCAATCTGTCTTTAATTTTGATATTCCAGAAATCGTCATCTCATTCAATTAAAACAGTTTGAATTGCATAATCAGGGCCAGTCCAAACACCAAACAGGCAAAATCTTTTCTTGGTTATGTGTAACTGACCCTGTACTTGGTAATACCAATTGTGGGTTTTATTCAGGACTATTTCATATTCTGGTTTATCTTTTTTTTGTCATCTTTTTAGCATCTTTTTTTATTTTTTTTTTCAATTTCCATATTGTTATGAGCTTTTCGTGTATTGCTGCATTCGGACTCATTCCATATGCTGATTTAGGGCATTTAATTTCAAGTACCTGGGTGAACCGAGCAAGCTCGGTTATTACCTTTATTCTCATAAATAGCGCATTTCTGTCTGAACGCATGCGCAAGCTTCCTACTTAAAAATTTTGAAATCATTAACACGGCTTATAAAACTTTTGAGAATCAGTCTTTTTGAGAATCTATTAATTTGTGTGTGCAGCTGTACCATTTTCGGGTTTTTGACAATCTGTCCTTTTGAGAATCTGTCCTTATGAGAACAAAGGGGTTATTACTATTTATTGTAATATCGTAGTGTTTAGGTGATAACAAAAGTGCTTTAGCTAGGTACTTTGGGATAACAATGTCAGGCAATGTATGTGATGTTTTTTCGATATTCGTAATCTCAACCTTACAGCACTTATCACAGAGTAACGCTATCTATTGTCTATAGCTCGTAAGCTTTGTAATAAGATGTAGTTAATTACATAATAATTTCGCGAGGCGTAGTAGTTAGTTTTTATGGCATTATCCGAGAGATGGCGTCATAAAACGTATCCGAAAAACTGTGTTTAAAATTTGTATCAGTATTTTTTTTATTTTGCACTATTGCTTCACAAGTCTCAATAAAATAAAAACTCGAAAACAACATTAATTACATTTTTTAAACTTGTCTAAAAACTTTTAATTTTTAATTAAAAATATATAAAACTTGAACATATAAAAAAGTAAGTCACCAAGCGGGATTCGAACTCAGAACACTCGTTTCTTGTGGTCCGCGTCCTAACCCACTGAACCAAACGGACATTGGCCGGCCGCGGACGAAATTAGCGACCATATTCTGCGTCGAAAAAAACGCATGAAAACGCGCGTTTTACCAAACAGAAGACTAATCTAGATCGATTGTTTACCCCCGAAAACCCCCATATAACAAATTTCTGCGAAATCGTTAGAGTCGTTTCCGAGATCACAGAAATATATTCATATATATACAAGAATTGCTCGCTTAAAGGTATAAGATTATCCCATTGTCATTATCATAAGTTCCGTCCGGTGAAGCTCCAAGAAAAATACTCTTGGTCTATAAACAGGCCGCACCGATTTATAGAAATATTTTCTTGACGAGCAAGCTGATTCAGCGCAGGCGACTCATTGATTTTGCCATGCTGTATAGCAGGCACATGATCCAATGAGTAACCGTATAACATCGTTTTTAGCGGAGCAGAGCTTATGTCCTAGCTCCTTTTGCAAATTTTGCCAAAATTCGATGCTGTAACTAGACAACGACGTAACTCGAGCCATAAAGCACTTTCAGCCTGATATAGTTTCTTTTTCAATAGCATTTCTATCAGAAATTTGTAATTTTAAATTCTCCAAGTATGTTGTCTGAAAATAAAAAAAAAAAACAAAAAATTTACAAAGTTAAGAAAAAATATTTGAGATAAGAGTGGGATAAAAGATATTTTTTAACCGAATTAAAAACAAACAAAAAAGGACTTTCTCAGTTTGACCTGTATGTATGTGTTTGTTCACGATTATCTCGCGTTTGGCTGGTTTCGCTGATCCGATTTTGATGCGGTTTTCAGAAAAGTATTTATTACACTTAGGAGGTTTTAGTATTTTAACCGACTTCAAAAAAATAAGGTTCTCAGTTTGACCCGTATGCATGTTTGTCCGCGATTATCTCACGTTTGGCCAAACCGATTTTTCTACCTAGATAATATATCTAATACAGAAGGTACTTACACTAAAAATAAAAAAAATGTTTTAAAAAACAAAAAACCGACTTCAAAAGCCACGCTACCTCTAAAAAGCAAGAAATAATATTCAAATCATTGTGTTTTATTACAATGATAATATCTAGTAATTTGAATATTATTTCTTGCTTTTTAGAGGTAGCGTAGGCTTTTGAAGCCGGTTTTTTTGTATTTTTAATCATTTTTTTACTAACTGGAAAGTGACATTTTGAAAAATGTATGACACATGAGGTAAATTTTTCTGGAATTCATTATGGATGCTGAGATAACTGAATCATCACCTTGGCTGCCTCATATTCTTCGGAAGTTATGTCTGGTTTCTGGCAAGATTCAGCATAATCTGCGTTTTCATTATTAAAATTAATGCTATCTAGCTAAATAATGACATATAAATGAATATTGTACCAAAATAAAAATACAAGATCAAAAAGTATCGGTCGCGCTGTAATTCCGCCTATGGAGCGTGATCTACTGTCGTCTATGCGCGCGATCGACACACGTTTGTAACTTTGTATGTGTGCGTGAGTCTGACGGAGCAAAGCGACACGTCCTATTCCCGAAAGCGCGGCGCGCGGTCTGCCGTAACATCGTTTGCGCTCCCGTATATAATTGAGATTTCGGAGAACTTTAAAATTTTCTATTAATTTCATAAAAGATATATTATGTATTTTTTTGATTGTAAATTTTTAAGCATGAATCAATCTTCATATATGTATTTTTTATTTATTTTTAACTCTGTTGTATGTGCTAGAAATCCGACGCCGTATTCGCTTATAATTTCTTCAAAGTAAGGCCATTTTAACTAAGTTTTTCTTTGAATTTCTGAATAAAAGTACTACAAACTCCTCGGCCACTTTTTAGGATTTTTCAGTGTCTTTATTGTTGTATATTTTATAAACTGCTTCATATTTTAAATTCAGTGTAAAAAGCAAAGACACGAACGTCGCGCACCGAAAAATATTGAAACATGTCTCGGGTTATTTGCAATTAAACAAACTAATACAATGAAAATTAATAAATTGTCTCGGCCACTTTTTAGATATTGAAATAATCTTCAATTTAAAATATCATAACACATTGTTACTGATTTAGTTTGTCTCCAATCAGCTCCAACAGACAACTGAAAATCACTCAAAAATAGGTACGGGCTCTTAACTACTGAACCGATCGTCATGAAATTTTGCATACACGTTGTCAGGGGTACAGAGAAGGACATAGAGTAACTTTCATTCCGAAAAAAGCACTGTTCCTGAGGGATAGCAAAAAAACTTTCCACGCAGACGAAGTCGCGGGCGGCCGCTAGTTAGCTTATATTTTGGAATATCACTAATAATTTTAGCTTGTATTTTGTTTCGCACCCTTATCTAAGCTCTTTTCAGGTGCCACTAATAGCGGATGAAATCGACATTAGTCCGTGGAAGAACCTCCTGATGAAGTTCGCGCAAGTACACGTGTGTCTCGAGCATTTGTACCGCGCCGAGACCTGGCTTAGGGTTGACTTTGGTGAGAATATAGGTGTTAAAATAACTCTAAACATAGTTGTATTTATCTAAAGTATAAAATAACAATTTTTTTCCTTTTTAGGGTTCCGTACCCAAAGGGTAAAAACGGGACCCTATTACTAAGGCTCCGCTGTCCGTCTGTCTGACTGTCTGTCTGTCCGTCTGTCTGTCTGTCACCAGGCTGTATCTCATGAACCGTGATAGCTAGGAAGTTGAAATTTTCACAGATGATGTATTTCTGTTGCCGCTATAACAACAGGTACTAAAAACAGAATAAAATAAATATTTTAGGGGGGCTCCCATTCAACAAACGTGTTTTTTGCAGTTTTTTGGTACGGAACCCTTCGTGTGCGAGTCCGACTCGCACTTGGCCGGTTTTTCTTATCATTTAACTGCCGGATCGAATTTATCCGATAAATGTTTTCGTGTTTATTTCAGCAGGTATTTTGTCGTACTTATCTGACCCGGTTGAATAAAACATAAAAAAATATCGGATAAATACGAATCTGGCTGTTAAAGGGTTAAAAAAGTCCTCAAGGGCTAACGACATTGGCCTCGTTCTTCGGAAGTTTTCTCAGTTTATCGAACGAAGTGTCTCAGCGGTGCAAATAAATACGGAGAGCCGAATGCTCCAACATAGATTAACCCTGTATCACAGAATACATAATAGTCTGTATGTCATACCTACTTATTCACTTCAATAGAATTGAGCGATGTTAATTAACTCAGAATTTACATTTGCAACTTTCGCAAAGATCTTTCTTTCCTAAAAATCAAGTAACAAGATTGCCTTCCTATGCTGTTTACATACAGGGTGCTACAGGTTGTTTAAGTTTGTATGAGAATTTGTATAAGGTTGAAGTAGAGACACCATTTTAAGAGGGTAGATACCTTTCATGGAGTAGGTGAGCACTGAGAAAGGATTTAAAAAAAATCCCGTTATACAGGGTGCTACAGGTTGTTTAAGTTTGTATGAAAATTTGTATAGGGTTGAAGTAGAGACACCATTTTTGGAGGGTAGATATCTTTCATGGTGTAGGTGAGCACTACCCAACAAGCAAAAACGTCATATAAGATCTGACTTGTACGACTTTAAGTCGGATAGCAGTCTTATAATAGTAATGAGATGACTGCTAGGTCCTATAGACGTCTTAAATTTAACTTTTTAGTCGTGCGACAAATATGTCCTAATAAACTGGTCATAGTAACGTCGGCACGACTAAACTATACGACGTTATATTAAAGTTTTAGCTAAAACGTCTGTACGACTTGTAGTCGCATTTGAGTCAAGTTTCGACTTTTAAACGACTTTTATCAAAATGGCGGCTTTACTTGGTCTTCAAATAACCTTAAAATTACTTTTTGTCTTTAAAACGTCATATAGAGATTAGTGTGCGACAAAATTAACATGGCTGACATTTTTAGAATTAAATATAATTTTATTAATACAAATTTTATGTTTCAAACGCAAAATTATGAAGGGGCATGAAAATTTGAATAGTATTTACATAGGTATATTATCATACAATTTTAATTCCCAAACGAACTAAACGGTATGAGAGACAGACACAGTTAGCAAGATATGAAAGTTAATTAATACTTACCATTTATTTCCTTGTAATGTAATTGATTTATTTTGCACTCAGATCTCAAAACATAACCACAAACACGAGTCACTGACGAACATTAAAAATCAGTCGTACAAGTGTTGTTACTTGACTCATATAGGTACAACGTTTTCGTCATTCAAAAACGTCTGTATGGCCACAATATAACGAAAGAGTCGTTGTAAAGTTTTGATGCGACTACTGTACGATGAAAGTGGTAATCTTGTGACTTTTGTATGACCATTAAACAACAATGTAGGTCGTATAAATGGGGCCCTTTTCGCGTTGAGCAAACGTTATTATAACGTTAGTGTGACCTATCTTTTGCGACCAGTGGTAATAAGATAACGTTTGTACGACCATTGTACTACGTAAAATTGTTAGTTGGGTAAGAAAGCGTTTTGTAAAATTCCCGTTATACAGGGTGCAACAGGGTGTTCCAGTTTGAATAGGGATTTGTACAGGGCTGAAGGTAGAGACACAATTTTTGGAGGATATACCTTTCATGGCGTAGGTGAGCACTAAGAAAGCATTTAGGAAAATTCCCGTTATACAGGGTGCTACAGGGTGTTCCAGTTTGTATGGGGATTTGTATGGGCTGAACCATTTTTGCTGGTAGAGATACCATTTTTGGAGGGTTGATTCCTTTCATTGTGTAGGTAAGCACTAAGACAGGGTTTTGGAAAATTCCCGTTATACAGGGTGCTACAGAGTGTTCCAGTTTGTACATGACTTTTTTATAGGAAAATTTAAATCTGTGAAATAAGGTTTACTGATAAATACCTAGGTATATTGGTAATCCGCGACTTACAAAATAAATGCACTACTATCTTAATCACGCGAACGAAGTCGCGGGCAAAAGCTAGTAATTATATACTCGTCTATAGATACGGAGGTAAGAGTAGGTATAGTGCGAATCACGAAAGATGACCACAAATGGCGCCCATCTTCGCATCATAACTCTTGAAGAAAAGACTAAAGACAAAATAATATTTTATATACATACAGATAAATTATTCCTCTAAGATACATTTTTCTTGCAGACACTTTTATTCCTGCAAAATACACTTTTAGTATCTAAACAGTATACCTCTACACTTGAAAATGGGACAAAATATATAATCATAAAATCTGTTTTTGCCCACAGCTAATTTGAAGCCGATAGCATCGCGCCTGCTAGAACACTACGTATCGGAAAAGTCCCCTATAAGAACTATCGGTCAGCTGATGAGCGATCCTGTTCAGAAAATATCTATGCCCATCGCCAATAACATCGTGCAGGATCACTTGAAGTTAGTGCTGAACTAAAATATTAACATTTTAAGCAACAGCACAGAGGCCGTATTACAAGCTCTTAAATCCTGCCAGGTTTATAAATTGCTGTAGTGACATCTCTTTCTCGTCGTATAGCAAATAAAAGAGATAGATTGATAGTCAGTCAGAAAACTGCCTGGAAATAAGAGGTCATAATACGGCCCCTGAATAGATATAAGTACTACGTACAGAAAGGACACTGCCCGCCCCGCCCTATATAGAATCATTTACCTCACCCCACCCCGCGAGTTCGTATGCTCGTTTATAAGTTTATCAACTGTCAACTTATTTTGATATGTGAGTGTAAGTCTAGGGCTACCGTGTAGTTTGTACTGTATATAATTCTAACTTTTTGGTAAATAAAGTTACTACGCATTTCTTTGAATATCAAAATAAATTGACAGTTGACAAACACGACTAAAAAGTTACGACGCATTGCTTTGGATATCAAAATAAGTTGACGTTGACAAATGAGCACACGATTCGGCACAGGAACTCGCGGGGTGGGGTGCGGTAATTAAATCTGGGGCGGGCGGAGAGTGACCTTTCTGTACGGTAGTACTTATACACAGACCATACAACAAGTACTTACATACAGAAAGGACACTAGTGAGCTATCACTGACATCACAAAATGGAGACCATATTTTGTGCTGACGTTGTCAATTTTGCCGCGTCTTTGAACGAGCCAATGGGGAGGCGAAGGCAAAGTGAATTACAGATGGCGCTTCATTCTTTGGAACAATTGTCAGTTTGAGCTTATATTGTCTTGACTGTGTATTACGTGATTTTACTTTCTTAGATTGTATTTTTTTCGGTTTTGCGGACAAACAATGTATTATATGCTAACTTTAGCTCATATAAAAGAAGAATTACGGAAAAGAAAAGCCAAAACTACAGGCAAGAAAGTTTATAGCAACTTACAAAAAATTGCTAACAAGCATTACATTTCTTTAAATTTCGTGTAAGATTTACAAGTAATCTTTTTATTTCAGATTAGAAGCATATGATTTAAATTTTAACAAAGCAACTGAGTGCGAATTTCCGTGTTTATAGTTGCCTGATGATGCCTTCTGTGCAATAGTAATTTCAGGTTTCTGTACTGGAATTTCTGTACCATCCAAAATTACACGAACCGTTTTATCATATTTATTTTATTATTCTAAGTTTCTTGAATGACTCTGGCATATAAAATTCTATTAATTCTCTGTTTGGCCCCAATATTGGGCTTATTCCATATTTGATATACCTATAAAATTCATCCAAGTTATAAATATGCTAGAAACTGCTGAGGTTGAAATATTAAAGAACAAAGCTGTTATAATTCAAATGTTGTTTTATTTTGGCGAAGCTTCATCAAATTCATGAAACAATCCTTTTGATTTATAATGTTTCTCAGGCTCAGCAAAGGAGAAAATCAAGGGAAAAGCATCTTTTTTTTTATTTTTTTTTGCCTAATATTTTTTTTGTTACTGGGAAATCGATGAACTCCAATAATTTACAAGTTACATGCATAACAATGCGGAATTTTTTCAGTATAAAATTAAAAAGTGCAATACTCCAAGAGATTCCCATATGTTTTGACACTTTCTTTGAGGCGGCCCGGTACCAAGACCAGACGCCACCTATCGGGATAAAATTGCGCTTTTCCTCCCCATTAAAACTAGCCGCCCTCCCTTTTGTTTTCATACAGAATTCTATAGAAGCGTGGTCTTCTGGTTATAAGGTCTGTATACTTATATTATCTGTTCTGTGGCTAAAAGGTTTTAGGCTATTGAAGGTTCCAATATGCGCATACGGACCTATTTTCTTTGGGAGCTCGTTTCGTGGAATGGACTTAATGTTTAATGTAGGTAAGTATACTGTTTTGCACATGCTTCTTTTGCGTCTTTCTAATTAAGCCAACACTTTTGTACGCAGGAAACCCGCATTTTGGTACCGACTAGAGCTGGTTAGACAAGACAGCGCCAAGGAATCGGGCATCAAACGGGACTTGAAGGTGGTCTACGTGTTTTCACAACAACCCGTCTTCCCGCCATCAGTGTGGCAGAACTTAGGTAAATCCAAAATAACCTTTTTATATTCAATTTAAACTTTTCTCTTGTGAAATTAGGTTATCCAAATCTGTTAAATGAGAACCGGCACTCGCCATAAAAAATGCTTAATTTATGAACGATTGAAAACCAATAATATCGTATACATTGAATCAAGTTCTGATTTTTAGCGCATGTAGAAATAAGTTATTTAATTACGAATATTATTTTGATATGAAAACATTACGGAAACAACGAGTCATTGAAAAACGTTCCGTTATCCACATTCTTCTTTTCCTTTTTAGGCCGTTGGAAATAGACAAAAAAAGAGGCTAAATTCGCAAAGCGTGATGTAGTTCTGCATTTTTGGTATGTTGAATGGGTCTGTTAGGGTAGTGTGAATGTTGAAGTGCAATAGCTTAGCTCCTATGGGGTTAATAGAGCTGCAGTTAGGCTCAAATTGTAGGTAATTTAATACAGTTTATAAGTGCAGAAGACAACGTTAGCAAAAAATGCATAGTTTTAGCCCTGGAGAGAAGAAAGTGAAAAAAGTCCCAGTTTTTCTCGATTTTCTCAGTTTCCACAGGTTTTTCGAAGATGCAAATTTGAATTCACACTACCCTAACAGACCCATACAACATTGAACATACCAAAAATGCAGAACTACATCAAGTTTTGCAAATTTAATGTCTATTTCCAACGGCCTATTTATCAAAATTAAGAAAGCGAAATGTCAATGGACTTCTGATTTGGCACGATCAAGGAATTTATAAGTACTTCGTACAAGTACTTATAATTTCCTTGGGCATGATATATCATTTGGTTAACGGATACCACAGACTAATTGTAAAAAGTACAGCATATTAAGAATATGAATATAAGATTCTTGGCATATTATGAATCACAGATTAAAACATTTAAAAGTATACAACTTCAGCACAAAATATTGTTTTAAATTTCCATGGTTATTGACATTAATAGAATAAACTATGTCGGGATTTACACCATGTACCATGGGCAACAGCGACGCTTAACCACTGCTAAGGTGAAAATCGCTTGCACGCCGCGCCGGCACAACCATACGTTTAGTTCGTGTAGGGGCGATACGCGCGCACACGAATTTTGTTGCAAACTGGTTAAGCGTCGCTGTTGCCCATAGTACCTGTTTATTTTTGAGACTCCGATATTTCGGCGCAGTTGCATGCGCCATGATCACGGAAGAACGGAGTCTCAAAAATAAACAGGTACATGGTGTAAATTCAGCACAAAAGACCGGATCTCCTTACTCTTATTGATTTTAAGCCTTAAGATATTTCATGTTAAGTTCAATTTCGATTGAGGGAATCCTACTAATATAACAAATGTGAGAGTTTGTGGGTTTAGATGTTTGGATGTTTGTTCCTCAATCAGGCAAAAACTACTGAATGGATTTGGTTGAAATGACACCAGGCAAATACCTTCGACAAAAAACCCAAGAATGTATAGCATTTCTGTTTTTTCCAAAATTAAGACTTGTAATTAGTAAGTCATAGAAAATATTCAGATTTAAACAAAGCTTTATATTTTGAGAGTTATTTGTGTTTGAAACTTATTTTTTGGTAACCCCGACACTATTACAGCAACACTAGTTACACGACCAAAACGTTTCGATAACTGCACTAGTGGTTAATCGGTGTTCTACCGAAATACACTAAAAACATAAGTCGAATCTCCAGCAACAATTTTTTTAAAACATTCAACAAAATCTGTCAGTCAACACACAGGATCATACTTTTTTTGCTTTAGAGCCAAACGCTGTTTGATAGTTGACTGACAGTAAAAGTGACAGACCGCCACAGGCCGACCAATCGGCTTTCGCGTTTTCTTCGAGTTCTGTCAATGTCAGTCATTCAAGATGACATTGATGACACGCGTATGTTCCGAAACCACAGAGTATCAATGACAAAGATGTCTTTTTAATCGAAATACGTTCGATTTTTCAGAAATTAATTTAAGCGAAATGAAGGAGTTTAAAAGCAAAGTTGCTACTGTTTTATGATTCTAATAAGACATATTGCTTAAAGGTAACAGAATTATTCTTATACACTTTTGGGTCTGATGTGCCTGATGTCCTTTGGCACACAGATAGTAGATAGCCTAAATTAAAACAAAGGATACTTTTTATCCCAATATTTCCACGGGAACGGGAAACACGCGGGTGAAACCGCGGGCGGCCGCTAGTTTGACATAATACGTACCTATAGTTGACGCCGCCGTCGAATTTATGAATTTTGCGGGCAGGGTATGTAGTTAATAATGTTCAAACTCATGTCATGTTTTTTTTTCTAGAACCTACAATAGAAGACGCAGCAGAGATAACCACTGTGGGTGAGGAGCTCAAATATCATAACACAAAATACACATACCTTAGCAACGAAGTTGTAGGGAAAATTACTTTATCATAGTTATAGTCACTATACAGCAAGTGCCATTTATTTTTGTAAATATACGTTTTTTTTTTAATTTACTTTCTTATTTTAATAAGATGACCTTTCCAATGAAATTCCTTTCCTAAAATCATTAAACATGACAAAGTATCGGTTTGTCAATAATACACATCCTTAGCAACGAAGTTGTAGGAAAAAATACTAAATTTATCATAGTTTAAGTCACTATAAATCAAGTGACACTTATTTTTGTAAATAGACTTTTTAAATATTCACTTTCTTATTTAGATAGGATGACCTTTCCAATAAAATTCTTTTCATATACTTAGTCATTAAACATGACAAATTATCGGTTTGTCAATAATATTAATGATACTTAAACATAAATGCATTAAATGACCACTTCTGTGGTCTAGTAGTAGCCCACAAGTGTAACACGCAGGGGTCCCGGGTTCGATTCCCAGGGGGGTACAATTTGTAGGTACTCGGCTTGGTTGGTGGTAGGGTTTATTTCAAGTCCGTCTAGCTCCACTATCTTACCTAAGGCTGACGCCCGCCATAACAACAATTTAAAAATTGTTGTGTTCCGGCAGTTAGAGGCAAGATAGCCAGTTCCTCAGTGGTGAGGATGTAGTGCGCTTACACTTTCGGCCTTATCGTCACTCAACTCAAAATCAGGTGGGCTGATGGCCAAGCACTATCCCGTTGTGGGGATGACCCACATATTACGAAGTCACAACAGCAACTAAGCCAACGATTATTTTAATCTAAGACAACAGCCTACGTCTTACCAATCTTTATAAGTGCTAAAATTCATCAAAATTTCTGCAGTGTTTCAAGTGTGAAAAAGGTACAGACCTACAAAACAGACAGACAGACAGTCCCTTTAACATACAGTATGAGGCACGTATCTTGAAATCGGGTGGGGATTGCGCGAAACGCGTATTTTGGGTATGCGTAGCGGTGAGGGGCGCGGGCGGCGGGAGAGGGGCGCGCGCTATTGGTTGCTCACAAGAGCACATGCGCGAACTTATCCTTACTCCGTCGAAAAAATTTCAAGATACGTGCCTAGTACTGTACACTTTTAAACTTCCGCGTGATCACAAATATTAAACGCGTTTAAACTAAAACGCCGGGTCGCGAAAAGGTAGGTGTTTAAACACCTTAGTTTAGTTTAAACGCGTTTAATACCAGTATTCTTAATCTAAAGTCTAACATTTAGTATAAGTACGGATTAAATTTATATTTCATTGTTTTAAAACTTTGCAATCCCCAGTAGCAATGTCCAATTTAACCATTCAAAGAATTACACAAATGTTTTATCAGTAACAAAATATACAGCTCGGTAACAAGAAAGTGTAGAGTTTTGTATAAATAAACAAAACGAGAATACGGCTGTTTGATCCCGTGGCTATAAAACGGGCCGTTATACGGTTCGCAAGAAATATAAAATATATCGACTGCAACTGATTTCGCTTATAGTGTATCCAGCTTTTATTAGGCAGTTATCCGCCGATACAATATTTCTACTAAGAGTAGAATTTTCAATCAAGGAGTAGGTAATTTGAAATACCTGAATAATTCATACCGAGTTGCGTTATACCCAAGAACATCCGAAAACACCGAAAGAAGAACATGCATCTGAAACCCAGTCATCTTATCTGCCACCTACCACATTAATATTAGTGACTAGCTTTTGCCAGCGACTCCGCTCGCTTTTTCTCGGTATAAAAAGTAGCCTAACTTTGATCTACAAAACTAATGTCAGTATACAAGTCTTGTATACTGATATTAGTTTTGTAGATCAAAATTTGGTATTCTAGACACATCAATAAAAAAAGCAGCCAAGTGCGTGTCGGGCCACGCGCCATAGGGTTCCGTAGTTACCTTATACCATACTATACCTTAATAGCACTATAATTTTCCGTCTGCAAAAATAACTTTGTTTTTCACAGTGTTGGTATGAATGACAAAGTTATGTTTGCGGTTTTGGAAAATGTGCTATATCTCAAAAACTACTTATTATACCTTGTTCAAACCAATTTTCGTTGAAAGTATTTATTAAGATCTACAGCATATATTTTTTTTTAGATTTTTCACTCTCTTATTTCAAAAGTTAGAGGAAACACATTTTACCACTTTGGCAGTGTTTATCTTTCAAACGGTTGACTTTGAGAAAAAATCGTCTTAAGAACCTCAATGCCATTTTTGAAGACCTATCTATAGACACCCCACACGTATTGGTTTGAAGAAAAAATTTTTTTTCAGATTCAGTTCCATGTATAGGGAGCCCCCCCTTAATCTTTTTATTTTTTTTATTTTTGTGTTAAAATTGTTAAGCGGTTAACAGAATACATCTATCTACTAAGTTTCAACTGCGTAATCCTAATACTTTCGGAATAAAGTGGCTGTGACATACGGACGGACAGACAGACAGACAGACATGACGAATCTATAAGGGTTCCGTTTTTTGCCATTTTGGCTACGGAACCCTAAAAAATAGAAGACCGAAAACTATCGTTAAACTCATATATGCACATATTTTGACATTGTAAAGAATTTATGAAGGGTTTAAAATTTTATGCATTCCATTGTAGTTCTTTTCCTAAATCGATATTTTATAAGAGAAAGATGAGAGAAAGTACTTCGAACCACCCGTACAACGTATTACTTTTTTTAATGCACAACAGGATAGTGCTTGGCGTTCACCTCACCTAATGTTAAGTGACGATAAGGCCGAAGGTGGAAGCGCACTACACCTCAAATCCTCATCACTGAGGAACTGACGAAACACATCAATTTTGAAATTGTTGTTATGGCGTCAACCTTAGGTAAGATGCCGGTTAGCCAGGTGGGCTTGAAATAAGCCCTACCCTACCACCATCCAAACCGAGTACTGGGAATCGAAGCCGGGACCCCTGCGTCTTGCACGGGTGGGCGAACCACTAGAGGCGGTTAAATTACGAAAAGTTTCATTTTTAGCTCAATCGGCAAGCCACATGTTAGCGGCAGACTCGGATTGAAGGTAAATCATAAACACCGAGACCGTAAAACAGCGCCCTGTAAAAACATCCTGTGACCTCTTAATCCATTTCTCCAAATATGTATGATGGATTGTTGAATAACATTATCTTGATAAATGTACAGGTGGGTTCAAAATGTATAGCTTATAAAAAGCAGTTTCAATATCCTCACGTTAAGCTAATCGCAGATGGTGTCAGCGGCGACGCGACCGCTATCAATGGTTTTGATTGGTTAAAATAATTTAGAAATGACATTTGACATTTGAAACAATTAATCAAACGATTTTTGAACAGTCGCTTGTTGCACCATTAGTTTAGTATTCATCTCCATTATTATCAAGGCAATAAGACTGGTGTTAGTCCTAAAAATACCGGCCAAGTGCGAGTCGCACTCGCGCACGAAGGGTTCCGTACCAAAAAAAGGCAAAAAAAACATCACGTTTGTTGTATCGGAGCCCCAATTTAATATTTATTTTATTCTGTTTTTAGTATTTAATTTTGTTGTTACAGCGGAAACAAAAATACATCATCTTTGAAAATTTCAACTGTCTAGCTATCACGGTTCATGAGATACAGCCTGGTGTGGTGACACAGACAGACGGACAGTGGAGTCTTAGTAATAGGGTCCCGTTTTTACTCTTTGAGTACGGAACCTTAAAAATAATGTCAGTTTTAACTAACTTTCACTTATTGATTACTTATTAAGTACTGTAGGCGTATTATGAATTACTCGCTACCTACTGTAGTTGACATTTTTGTATGACAACTTGTAGTTTAGTATAGTTACCGGTGCCAAATTGCATAGAACATTGCTTACTTCAGTCGCTATCGAGTACATAGTAAATTATAATAATTATTTTTTTGTAGTAAATACTACCTATGTACATAGTAAACGTAACTGTACAAACTCATAATACAGGCACTGAATTACATAAAGTTCAGCCAACAATAATAGGTATATTATGCACTGTTGTTCAGTGGTTCGAAACTAAGACGATAGAATTACTTAACTAGTTTGATCTTAGAATAATGTTTTGATCATAACCTTGTTATCAAAGGTCCACAGTTTAAAGCTGTGGCTCTACCCTCTAGAGATCAGCGCGATTTCACACGTAATCAAGCCAGCAAGCAATGTCAGTGACATTTTATCCAAGGTTTAAGTACCTAATAAATCTCAAGTCAAGTAAAATTAAGTTTAGTATTTCGATAGTAAAAAAAAATTCTTAAGTAGGTAGGGTAGACTGGGGGAAGGAGTAACAGTGGACGATTGTAACATTGGCGATATTTCTACCACAAAGCCACTTATACGTGTGTGCGTTAGCTAGAATACGCGCAGAACGAGTGCCGACCTGCTCAGAAGTTGGCGGCGCGCGATCTGCGAAACGGACGTGTCAACGACGGATTTTCGTTTTTTGCAGGGCCAAAGTAAATTATTAGTTCTTATTTTCGGTCTGATATTCGCTTTAAATCATTATATTCTCTCCAGGTTTTTTATTTAGTCAATTACTGAGTTATCACTCTTGGCATAGCCTAGTATTTGCCCATTAATATTCTGTCACTTATTAGATATTTACATTTTTCCATAGATTGTGTGTAAAGAACAGTTGTACCACCACCTACGGGGACAATTGAAATGTTACAACCGTCCCCGTGTTACAATTGTCCCCGTGTCTGTTGGCAATCAATTTAAAATCGTTCTATAAATTATATGATGGTCGGTCAAATAGGGCCTGCATAGGTAGGTAGGTATGTTAGGTCCTATATTGCGTGTTAATCTCTGACGTCGGTTTCAAGTTTTACTAAACATATGAAACTTTGTTTGTATTAATACATTTTCTTTCAGATGCCACGGAACAGAGTAAGAAAGACAAAATGTTTAAGTGTTTTTTTTTATACCTATTTAAGTTGAATAGTTTAATTACGCGTATATGCCAAATAATATGAGTCACGTGGCTGGGGACATTTGTAACGGTGGACAATTGTAACACCATACAAAAGAAAATGTTTGAATATTTCGTATTTAATACGAGCTATAATGCTAATAATAAGCTAAAATTTATCGTAAGATTTAAAATTATCACTTGTCAAACAAAGCAGTCATTTTCGTTTGTTTTGTGAAGCTAGAGAAGCTACATTATTTTTTATAAATATTATTATGTTCAGTTTTAATATTTGAGGAAGTATCTTGTTAATTTGATTTAAAACTGATTCCTTACCTATGAGACTGCAAATATAAAATAGTTCAAGTATTCCTAATCAACTTACTGGTGTTTTATTTCACATAAAACTTTTGTTACAATTGACCACACAATGGGTACAATTGTAACACTCGTCTTCGTTCGGATTAAATTGATTTATTACGTTTCTCTTATGTATTAAGTTCAATATTGGCAGAGATTATTGTAGATGAATAACCTCAGGTCCTAATTCCACAGATAAAGTATCTTAAAAACAAATGGATTTTACAATAGAGCCCGTCAAACATAAAGTGTTACTTTGGCCCCCAGTCTCCCCTACCTATATAATTATATAAATCGATGATAAATAAGTACCTACTTACTTAAACATTGTTTTATGATTATTATAGAAATTAACGTCATAACTGAAATTACTTACCTATGTTAAAGATATTTTTCAATTTGTTGACTCGGTACAAAGCGATTAAATTGACAGTAGACAGTGATCCGCGGCAACTTCGCTAGAAAATGTCAAATTAATCGTATTGTACCAAAAAAATCGGGAAGAAAACACACATTTTACCACTTTGGAAGTGTATAGGAACCTCAATGTCATTTTTGAAGACCTGTCTATCGTATCTTACCTATCTATAGACAATTACACACCCCGCGAGTAGGTATGGTTTGATGTTTTTTTTTTCAGTTTAAGTTCCATGTATGGCGGGCGAGCGCCCCTTAATCTTATATTTTTTTTATTTTTGTGTAAAAATCGTAAAGCGGTTTACAGAATACATCTACAATACAATACCTACCAAGTTTCAACTGTGTAATCCTAATGATTTCAGAATATATTATTCTGCTGAGACATACGGACTGACTGACAGACAGACATGATGAATCTATAAGGGTTCCTTCCGTTATTTTGCCATTAGTCTACAGAATCCTAAAACAGCCTTTGACGAGTTTCTTAATTGGATTACCGAACCGATGGCTACTTTGTTTCTCTGACATTCACAAGTTCTTAAATTAAGTAAATTATGATATGACGTGTTGAATTTTTGGAATGTTTCGGGGCATTAGAATAAATAACCCAGTGAAAAAAAATGGCACAAAAATATCGAACTATGTATGTCCTAAATTTAGAGAGGAGTGGTTTTTAGTAAAATTTACAATTCTGTGTGCGTCTGTACCCCGTACCGAAGCGATGTTTATCGTTATTTGTTTACCGATGGGCCACGTGTGCTAATTAGCGCCTTATTACTCAATCATACGGGTTATTGTTGCTATTTCCGGCGTATCCAGTTGGGTCATCCGCCTTTGTTGCCCAGGCCGTTGCATAATGCCTATGCTACTTTAGAAATATTTATCTAAATATACACGCGGGGATTTAGATCCCGCAGTGGGGTGGTTCCGCTCATGATTACAAGCAACTTTTACTATGGGGCCAACTCTGATATCGCGAAAATCAGCCCCCCTACTCAAATGGCCAACTTTCTATTCGTTTGAACGCTACGCTTACTATTAAAACTTTAAAATAAGCAGTAAACTATAAAATTACGTGCCGTAAGCTTGACAATCCCATACGTTACATCGAAGTCTGTGATTTACATAAGTTTGCGAGATGTGATTTAATCATCTATTGCTCATATTTAAGTTTTAAAAGTAAGCGTAGCGTTCAAACGAATAGAAAGTTGACCATTTGAGTAGGGGGGCTGATCAGTTGTTCCGTACAAAAGCGCAATACCTACTCGACTCAATATTAATGTGTGGAACAGCAGATTTTTTCTAGATATCAGAGTTGACCCCATAGTAAAAGTCACCTGTAATCATGAGTGGAACCACCCACTGCGGAAACCAAAATGATTAAAATTTCACGCTGTATATCTATTTGCGCGGCTGAAAAGCTCTACATTAATCCTAATCGAAAGATCCACTGTTTTATCGACGTTATTTAGTAGACTCCTCATCAGAATAAAACTTGATAACAAATCTAAATACTTATTGCTCACTTATTATTGATTGAATCATAGATATTGTAAGAAATTTACCGTTTTATGCGAAATTGTTGATATGAAAAATCTTGAGAAATAGCTAACATCATTCCCTAATTTTTACTTTATGAAAAATGAAATGAAAATGAAAAATATTTATTTTCTACCACAAAGTTTACATGGTACATACAGTTTTAAAGTTAGTTTCATTATGAACTATAATTAGTTATATAAAGTAATACTTTGTGGGAGACTGATGCCTAAACTAGACATATAAATGCCTGTATGTCAGGTCATCAGGTTCCCAACCTCTCGGACTAACTTAGTAAGATTATATGTATACATGTAGTTGAATACAAACTAACATTATGTTGTCATAAAAGAAACAGTGTACAATCCATGTTTTTAGTACAATTAACTGAAATGAAACATTATTTTCTTATGAGAGAAAAACAAAGTTATATCCATTTAGGTAGTAGAACTTAATAACATACTACAACAAATTAATGAAATGAAACAGTAAGTATAGCATTAAAACATATTATAACGTAAATTAAAGGACATTATATGATTCGCATTAAAGAAGTAATGGTGTTGTTATACAAAGGACGATAGTTGAATGTCTAGGTTTTGAATGTTTGTTACTCAATCACGCAAAAACTGCTTAGAACAGATATTTTATTGAATCAAAACATAAAGCACTTTATATCCAGGTCAAAGATTGTGCAAAAAGTCATCCTTCCCGAGCGAATTCGTCTTCTATTGGAATAGGAGACGAACTCGCCCGAAAAGCTAGGTTACAATACTGAGTAAATCTTCTGTCTGATCATAGTTCAAAGTTAGGAGCCATTTTATGAGATTGATCCTGCAGAGTTTTGTATTTAGGCTATAGATATTAATGATTTTATTGATACGATTGTACAGGTAGGGCCCAAGAAAGGCATAAGATCTACGAGCAAAGGCTGTTCGAAAGCTTCGTATTTGGTTGCAGACTGTGTAATATCTTCGTCTGGTTAGAATGGTAGGGTTAAACTCAAGTTGTCTATGCTGCTTAAGTACAAGTGCGAGGATAGCTAGTTGCCTTACGGTAAGTGTCCGGACACGAAAGTGGCGGCGGCCGAGCGGTGGCGGGGCGGCGCGGCAGCGGAGCGGCGGCGGGGCGGGGCGATGAGAACGTGGGCACGAAACTTAGCGGCCGGTCAGCCGCGCTAGTAGTGTTGTGACAGATGGGCTAAATACCATTAAGGGCCCGTGGACCTACCGATTTGACCTACTGGCAGGACCACGGTATACCACTATGTGCTCGTGGTCCTACTGGACTAGGGCTTTTTAGAATATCGTAGTGACAAACCTAAATTGTATGTTAAAGAAACTTCTTATTTTTTTTATTTCTATTGATGTTTTAAATGTGATGTTGCTATGGAAACAATTTCTTGTTAAATTAATACCGAAAAATATAAAATTTGATTAGATATATCACAGTGCTGAATTCTATAGGTTATTATGTCCTGTAGAATAACTGATCCTATTAGATATATTTATTGTAAAATATTTTTAAATAAATAAATAATAATAAATAAGTACCCAGTAATCAAACAGAAACTATCATATGTTTCAACACAACACTACTGTCATCGCGGGCGACCAAATCAAACTACTTTGTTCATTTGTTTTCGTCGCTCTCCTCCCGCCCGTGCATCGCTCGTCGCCCCGCTCCGCCACCGCCCGTTTCGTGCGCGTCTCCATACTGTGCCATACTGTTGAATGCATCGCCGCCGCTCCGCTGTCGCGCCGCCCCGCTGCCGCCCCGCCGCCGCCATTTTCGTGCCCGGACACTAAGGACTTTACAATTTTGGTAAAGTATAGCTGTTGGGAAGAAGTAGGGGCGAAATGTACTGATCTTAAGGACCGCGCGTTGGGCTAATAATAATATGTACTTCTTCTTTAGAAATTCAAGTACTCATTGTAATAGGCTATATTTACACGGGTTGACTTGGCAGGCGACTTGCTGGTCGATTTTAGTCAACTAGCGCTTTTATCGACAATTGCTTGTAAAATCAATTCTCCACCTTATTGAAATTAGGTTTGCGAATAGATTTTACAAGCGATTGTCGATAAAAAGGGCTATTAACTAAAATCGACCAGCAAGTCACCTGCCTAGTTGACCCGTGTAGATACCACATAAGAAAGACAAAACTAAAGCCTGTGTGTGTAGTTAACCTACGGAAGTTAGAATTAGTTTTCCGATAAAGATGGGTTCTATTCTTAACCAAAAACTGGCATTTCTGAAACAAATATAGTTCACAGAACGATCCTAAAATTACACATAAAAATATTTTTTAGTCACGCCAAAACATCGCTATCATGTGAAGCTATAATAGCTGCTAGGGTAATTAGAACATGAAATTTGTACGGCTGCATAAGTTCCGACATAGCCAATTTAGCGGATGATCTGTATTCGAGTAAAATATACGACGTGTCTGTTGTCTCCGTAATGATGTGTCAAGGCTAAGTTTGATGAGGGCATGCCTAACAAGGGTTGAAACTCCCAGTCTATATAAGGTTTATTAGGGACCTATCGAATCGAGTGACTAGATTTTAGCTGATAGTTACTGGAATGTTGCCCGAATGCTTTGAAGTTAAGTGGATTGCTAATACTAATGTAATTAGTTTTTATTTAATTACACTGTATAATAAAATAGTCAAATAATATTGTACTTAATAGGTAAGTATTCATTTTGTTTCATATGAAAGTCTTTTCCCGGCTCCTTATACTAAATAGAGTTTTAGGTGTATCGTTAGATTAGATTGACTTGCATTTACCATATACCCTACCCACTAAGTAGGTACTTTCGTTTTTCGGTTGAAAGGAGACTATTTTCGTCACAGAATTATTATAATTCAGTGATTTTCGTTACCTTTCATAGACAGAGAGAGAACACTTGTTGCTCTGATCGTCAATTCGTCATACCATTACATAAGAATAATCACTTTACGAACAATAGCTTCATCGTGCTATAGATTGTTCTAAGCAATTAGATAAAAACGATCACTTCTCACACAAATCATTGTTTCGTCATCGAATAGAATAAGTTCCTAGTTCCTGTGCTAGTTCCTATTGTTTTATGTAACAACAATTTTATTTAGTCTCAACTTTATCCAAGTTAGTAACATTAAAAGAACCACTCACAACGTTGTTTTTGTAATTAGTTCTTGCATTATCTAAATATACTTAAATCAATGTTGTATATTTCTCGTAGATATTTATTAGTGAAATTTTGGTGCGTTGTTCTGTTTGGTGCGTTCGCGTTCCAGTCCAAAAATTTTAACAAATTGTCTTTTGTCATCTATTGCGTTAAACCATTCATCAACACATGCCGGGTACAGAGAGTTGGGTAGGTACCATTACCAAATAAAATAATATAGGTAGGTAGTACAAAGACATTCGAAAACATCCATGATAATTTAAATAAATAAGTCCCTTTTAGCGTATTTTGTAACAATAATGAGTCTACAAGCTACAAAAACTTATTCAAAATATCTGGCTGCGCCCACCGCAGATTCTCCTCTAATTAAAACGACTGAATACATTTCCCGCGCCCTCGTTGCCGATGGTAGCTCGTTCTGTGAAATATTCAACAATTTTGCAACTCTACTATCAGTACCTAACACTAACTATTGCTCTCGTTTTTAATTTTGTGAACTCGTAGCAAATGAAATGCAGGGGGCATTTCATTTGTCGTCAGTCACAATCAAAAGGGAATACAGTGGAAAAACAAGTTCTCATTTAGCGTAGGTACTTACCTAAGTAGGTACATATTACTTCCAATTGCACACGTTTAATTTCTGACCATTTAACACAGTATATATAAAAACTTATATATATACAAACTAAATGCCTTCAATTAATAAGTAGCTAAGTAAGTTCGTGATTTGGGCGATTTTTAGTTGATTGATTGTAATTTAATTATTCATTACATTTTTCATTCATAAGTAGTTCATTTCATAAACTCGTGGTTAAAATGTATATGATCGAGTATAATATTTTTAAGTTAAGGCTATAACTATAGTAGAGACTTCAATATGTTCTACTTCATATTGGGCAGTAATTTGTCCAAGGCACTAGGTTCTTATAGGACCAAGTGTACACATGGCGACGTGTCAGCGACAAAATTCGTGTTAAACTCGGTTTAGCCTGTTTCCGCCGGACTCTTGCATGGCTTCTTGTGATACCACTGTTGTTGGTTACACACCAAATACTGAACAAGTAGTTTTTGTTGCTAATTACAAAGAAATACGAGACGCCATGACGACACTCGGTCTGCTCGATACGACTGATTATCTTTTATCGATGAGTAACATGGCACCTTGTGGCATTTGTGGATCCATAAAGTAAACGAGGAGCTTGGTGACGCAGTGGTTTAGCGACTGACCCCGCGATTGCGGAGGTTAAGCAACTTTCGCAAGGGTCGGTAATGGGATGGGTGACCAAACATTTATTATCTCGAGTTCCTCCGTGCTTCGGAAGGCTCGTTAAGCCGTTGGTCCCGGTTGCATTTGCAGTCGTTAACACCCACCAATTCGCATTGGACCTGCGTGGTGGGATATGGCCCGTCCTCCTTATCCACCCATAAGGAAGGCTTGTGCCCCAGCAGTGGAGACATTAAAAATGGCTGATGTTGAAAGTTGTTGGAGGATGCGAGGACTGGCTGGCGAGGATTGCCTGGTACTGGCTACTACCTACATTTTTTTTTCTATGCCGAGGAAAAACGCATTTACGCGCTTCCCCTCCCGCAGGTGAGTGAGAGGGGGGTATGTGGGACTCGCCACGAGGGGACCGCAACTTCGGCGTTGCAACTCCCTCCACGACTGCCTCCCGTAATTCCACCAAGTCAAAGCTCGGTGGAATCCCAGGAGGAGGGAATACCCACTAAAAAACCCCGGCACCTGCCCACTCGCCGCCAAATGTCGACATCCGTAGGGCTGTATGAGGGTCCGTGAGGACAATCTCCTCAACGACAGACGGCCTGCCCGCATCCGGGCCTCCTCCGCTGGGAAATGGCCGGGCAAGTTTGGCCATTTCCCCCATCTCATCAGGACCGTGCAAGGCGGGCAGTGGTTCATCTCCCACTGCCTGCTTGGCCCCGACTTCAAGCGGCCACCTCCGAAGAGACTTTCGCTCCCCTCGCGCGTACTGTCTAAATGGTTTCCGTCTTTATGTTAAACATAAACACGTAGTCCCTCTTAGACCTCCGCAATCGTTCGAAAGGGTTCTAGGGGATGCGCCACCCGCGCTTTCCCCTAGTCCCCAAGACGTGCAACCAAATAAGGCTTTTCGTCTTCGACACGCTAGCCTGTAAGGCCCACGGTCTGCGAGCAATCATCTCCGAAGAGACTTTCGCTCTCGTCTCGCGCGTACTATCTAAAAGATTTCCGTCTCCATGTTAAACATAGACACGTAGTCTCTCTTAGACCTCCGCAGTCGTTCGAACGAGGTTCAGGGTAAGCGCCACCTGCGCTCATCCCTGGTCCCTCGGTGTCGGATTATTAGCCGCCAGCTGTAAAAGAAGCTCAAAAGAATCTTTTACAGAGACGCCCAGGGTGCACCGGCCCTCCCACTGTCTTTCCCAGTCCACGGATGCACTGGGATAAACAGAAGTCGAGCACACGAGGAGGTTATCCGACCACGCACCCCGGCTACTACCTATATACCTGTCACTTAGATGGGGAGTTAATAAAATGCGTGTGATCAAACCGATGTTATGTTTATATTTTAGTAGTTGACTTTACAATAGGTTATGGGAAAATAAATTCCATACCTAAAGTAAATACTACGTAAATTATTTCGAAAGTGAGTGCGCAACAAAATAAAAACCAGCCAAGTGCGAGTCAGACTCGCGCACGAAGGTTTCCATACCAAAAAACGACAAAAAAAACACGTTTGTTGTACGGGAGCCCCTCTTAAATATTTATTTTATTCTGTTTTTAGTATTTGTTGTTATAGCGGCAACAGAAATACATCATCTGTGAAAATTTTAACTGTCTAGCTATCACAGTTCATGAGATACAGCCTGGTGACAGACAGACAGACAGACGGACAGCGGAGTCTTAGTAATAGGGTCCCGTTTTTACCCTTTGGGTACGGAACCCTAATAAAATGACAGATGAAGAAAACTCATCTACGGGATCCGGGATAAGAAAGCTAAAAGATGCTGATGAATTTGCCAATTGGAAATACCAATTAATTTACAACAAAAGTAAATCAAAACAAAATAGTAAACAATCAACCAAAAAATATCAACTGGGCGCTTTTGGCACGTTTTTGGCGGCCATTTTGTGAAGCTGAGAGTTTTATTGTAGTGGTGGTTACCTCGGCAGAACTAACCGAGTAAACTGTCTTGATATACTTGGTGCCAAATGCTCCAAGCAGTATTGGAATGCGATGCACCCGCATTCTAATGAAAATTGGGATGTTGACTAATGAATAAAATAACGAAATACTAATAAAAATCGAAAACATATTAAACTTTTAGAGTAGCTCGTATACCTCTTGGTTTTATATATTGCATATTATTTGTTTTATGACCCTTCAAAGTTGGGTGGACAAGTCCATTTAAAAAGTATAAAATTTATTAAAATAAATGATACCTTTAATTAGTTCGTAAAATGTATAGCAATTTGTCTACGAAACCATTTTGATAAACACAATATTTAATATAGGTAGCTGCCGAACAAATTTCCTACGCGTTGCATACAAACTTACTTACATTACTGAGGTGTGACGTCATAATTCAGTAGCCGTTAGTATGGAGCGTTTTTGGGCGAGTCCATTTGTGTGCATTTCACACTGTAATATCTCGGGCAGTTTTCAAGCTAGCGAAATAATTATTTTACCAATGTTTTTTTTTATTTAGAGGTAATTTATGTAATATAAAATAAAAAAAGTTGTCAACATCCCAATTGATACATCTACCACTGAACTATTCAACACTTGACACTGGCAAAAATTACTCCCTAAACGAGGAGAGTAGATTACCAATCTAAAAATAAGAAGAAGAAAATATGAACTGCTCAATCATACCTAGTCGGCATACATCCGCATCCGACTGCATCAATGACTCGCATCGCATCACTGTAGCCAGCGATGAGTAACATAACCACCTTCGACCTCTTAATTGTGGCCCAAGTGGTTAATAACGTAATGGGATGAAGGAAGGAACTGTGACTGTTGACTCGACTAATTTATTGATCAGCTGGCCGTCTGCGTACGACGGCGCTAGAGTCGCGACCTATACCTTACACAGTAAATTTTTAAGTACGTACCACGTATATCTAAAAATTAAATGAGTGTATCTCTTCCCTATTTTAATCAAGTATTTACGGTTAAAAGTTTCAGTTTTTAATAATTGGTCAAGATACCTATTATTGAGATTTATTTGTGTCCCAAAATTTTAATGATTTCTGGATTTAGAGCGTAGAATTACATGCGCGTAATCAAAAGAGACTATCTTATTTACTTACGTAAATAATGAAAAGGATGAATCTACGCTTGCTATTTTTGTAAGTTTGCCGATTAATCAAGATTTTTCCGATATTTTCAAACAATTATTTTTTTTTACTTTAAGTGCACGTTCATATTCAGAAACGTGGTCTGATATCCCCATTTAATCTTTAGATATAGTAGATACGTAAAAATTAACCGTGTAGTGGTGAAAACTTCGGAATGTGTATTTTTGCAATGGGGAATGTCCGAAAAAAGTCAAATTGGCTGAATATTTTTTATAGGTAGGAATAAGCTCGCTTAGTAATAGAAAAAAGTCTCAGAATTTTCGGTAGCATGAAAAAATTTTAAACGACTTCACAAAATATACGAAAGTAACAGCAGAATGGAGATTATACTTAAACTCGAACAGACTTTAATATTAAAAAAAAAAATATGCAACCGAAAATTTTGAACCTTTTTGCTATTACTAAGGGAGCCTATAACCTATAAAAAAACATTCTGCCATTTTTTTTTCGGACATAATTATTGCCCATTGTAATTTGCCCATAATTCTTGTCAACTGCCAAAATTGCCGGCAACTTTTGTATTTTTGATTTCATGAAAGACGCATAGAATGGAACCAGTTTTAAGTAACCACCATAGCAAATAGGCAAACAAACCACAAGTGTAAGTAACCTGGGTGTAAGTTACAAAAAGTAAAGTAAAGCGGCGTCCCCACCCCACCCATACGGATACCCAAAAGTCTTAAGGGTGCACCGAGCGTCCACTAGCGCCGCCAATCAAGAAAAAATCATTACAACGAAATAACTATGTTTAACAAAATTCTGAAACATATAAAAACTAGTATTAGTTATAAACTATTTTTGTATGCGTATAAAATTCTAAGTTTAAATGCGTTCGTGTGGTTAAAATCTGGATTAACGCCTAAAGTGGCCACTTTAGGCGTTAATCCAGGTTTTAACTACACAAACACATTTAAACCAGGAAAAAAACGCATACAAAAATAGTTTATAACTATTATTAGTTTTTATATGTTTCAGAATTTTGTTAAACATAGTTATTTCGTTGTAATGATTTTTTCTTGATTGGCGGCGCTAGTGGACGCTCGGTGCACCCTTAATAAACGTAATTTTTGCTGCATATTCAATAACAATGCCCATGTTCCCATAAGCCAACACGATATAATTAACTTGCATGCAACGCACCTCAAATCGACGTTGCATAACGGTTTGATATTATCCTATTGTTTTGTCTGTCGTTGCGCAATTGATACATAAGTAAGCGGGCAGACTTCTTTGTGTTCAAATAAATCTGTACTTTGTCTGGTAACTATTTATAGGCTTTCTGGAAGAGACTTGTGAACGTAAACAAAGTGTAAAAAAAATAAAGATGATAACGGAAGGTAAAACAGAAACTAATGTGTCGAATCGCCAATTTATTGAAATTAGGTTTGCTATTAGATTAGATTTTACAAGCGGTTGTCGATAAAAAGCGCTAATTTATTAAAATCGCCTGCCAAGCCAAGTCGCTCCTTGTACATTATCTTTTATACCCCATAAAAGATAACGCTTAAAATATTTTGCTAACTTTAAGGAAGATGACGTTTGACAAAAATGATAAAAATAAAACAAGTAGGTACCTAATCTCCCTTTTTAAACATTTGATTACCGATTTAACTTAAATAATGCACTAATTTGCTGCTTTATCTCTGATAAAAACTTTGATGAATTTAGTGTAAATGTAAAAGCAAAAGAAAAAAATAAATCCTCGAATCCTCTACCTCAGCTAAAATAAAACTTTAAATACAATGATGAGTTAATGACACTACCTACCATAACATTCCATGCTGAAACTGAAAATATCACAAGCCTCCATAAAGTTCGCAAAAATTGCCGAATAAGGATTCTCTGTTAAAGATCTTTATGTTCAGACATATTCTTCAAGATAGTCGACGCTTCCATAAAATTTAAGTACCTACACGTCTAGTACTTCCGTGACATAAGTGGGGCTTCCTACTAACTCGATTTGCGAGTTCCTGCGAACAAAGTTGTTAGGCTTCTTTGGAAAGGGGCTGCTATACCTACCTACTTATGCAGGTGGTATAATGATGGATATGTCACATAGGTGTGAACACAATCTTATTAAGATACAAAGTAACTAGTACCTACAGACGAGACTAGCATAAGACGAGATGTAACTGGTTTCTTATGGGTTTCCGATGGAAAATAAATACTTATTGAGAAAATTTACTAAACAATAGGTTACTTTGAACATAACTTATGTTACGTTTATCTTCTTATGTTGGTATTAAAAATACTTGTTACCTACGTGTCTGTAGCAAAGTATAACTAACAAAGTTTAATTTTAAAGGTTTTTATAGGACACTTCACTGACTACTGGGGTGTCCCAAAAGTAAAGAGACTAATTTAACTATAAATTTTTGTTCAAAAAATGTAATATGAGCTGTTCAGTTTAATATACAAATTAACGTTAAATATACAAATTTTATCAATCTAAATTAAATTTGTTCCATCAATGACTTTGTATCCGATTTTTTATAAATTAATCGCTGCTTATCTCGTTCCTACTTTTCAGCTTTTCATGACGCTGCGGCTACCTCTTTTGGTTAATCTACCGATCTATGTTTGAAAGATGTCAATGTTTTTGGCTTTTCTGCATATTTTTTTCATTACTTTTTAGACAATGCCCAAAACTTTTTGTTACCTTGAGCTAAAAGAAACATAAGCATTGTTTTGTTTAGTTATAATAAATTCGACATCCAAAAACTAAAAATTTTGAGTGAGCTAGATTGGCAACCTGTCTTTTGACGCACTTCCTGGTCTTAAATTTATTTGGGGGTGGTTAATTTCACAAAGGCTTTCAAGCCTAACTATCGAACTATAATTACATTCACATTTTACTAAGATATTTTTCCTTTATCCACCGCAGTCTCATTGATGTTCAAGGTGCCTCCTCAAAAACCTTTTTTCCCGTATTCATGTTTCGATTAGTTGCTATTGTACATCACCTTCCCGAAATCTTTTTAAAATTTGTCTCACTCGTTTCTACATAATGTAATGATTCTATAGATACTTACTATATTCTCGAAGCTTCTTTTTGAATAAAATTATGAACTGTCGCTGATTTCTCAATACGTCGATAGTTATGAATAATATATATGAGCAAACGGTTCTTGATTGTCTCGTTTCAGTTTCAGAAGATAAGTAGAAATTTGTAAAACGTCACTATTTGGACATATTAGTTACCAGTGGTTAAGATGGTAACATTTTTTTCCTTTTCCTTAACTTTTTTTGTAACCAGTATGAGCATTGAATAATGTCTCTTTACTTCTGGGACACCCGTGCACTTCGACCTTGAGTGAGGGAGGTCCAGGCAGGCTGGAGCCCAGGCATCCCGTTGTGCATAAAAATAATCAAAAAAACATTATTTAAGTAATCTCATCGAATAATTACCAATATTTTTCAACTATTTAAATAACTACTATTGAAAAATTTACATAGGTAATCATTCTTGCTTTAGTGTTTTCGCACATTTTTTTAAAACAACATGAAATATTTTAAAGTGTTAAAAACTTCGGACATTTTAAACTTTTAGCTTACCAGTAATACTGTCAGACCACCTCAAACGAAAAGAAATTAAGTAGAAGCTGTCTTTTGCACCTGAGTCGTGAACTTAGAACTACTAATAACGAAAATTAATAGAACCTGCACATAGTCACACCTTGATACTTAATATTTATGACAGAGGTAGAGGTAACAACGAGGTTCTGACGAGTTGATGACTTGGCTACTTCACAAAGTAGGTCCCGATTTCTTACTTTGTGAACAGAGGACAAAATGAAAAACGAGGTTTTTGAGAATATCATTGCAATCTACACGATGAAAATAAAATAGCTAAGGTCTCAGTAAAATGATTCATGCCACTACATTGCACGTGTCTAATCTATAATATCTCTATTACAGTGATGTTATCTTAATCATGATAACTTGGACGAGTCAAACTTGAATATCAACGTAATTTTTACCTTAAAATTTCCCTCCCTCAATAAAAGATAATTATTTTCTTTTCTTTTATTTTTATAAATCTCAAAAAAAACTAGGTATGATTCTGTCATTTGTCCCTAGCGAGTTTTGAATTCAGAACTTTCGGCCACAGATTTACAACATTATGAACAACAAATATATCAGGGTTTTTTTATAGGTATAAATTTTGTTTACTGTTACTGGTATGGGTTGGTGACCCTTTAAATAAATAAATAAACTCATAAACGTAACATTAATATGACCAATATTCAAGCTTCTTTTTTTTTTACTATCGTTTACAAGCTATAGTTTTTTTACTATCCGATAAACACTTAATACAAGTTGGCACCGAAGCCAAGAATTTACACCAACAACCGACTTAAGTTGGTGCATAGTATTTGTTAAGTTACGAAATTGCAGCGTAGTAAACCTCTAAAAGTTGTGCTTATTCTAATATCCTACCTAACTCTATGGTACTAATTGAAAGGAAGTTAGAAATGGTTTGCGAACATTTTTATGGAGAACTTTAATTTTTATTAATTAACTTTGCAGACCCATCCGGTGGAAAATACTGAAAGACATATGAAAAAAGTTATTGATTTGTGTATAAAATATATTTTAAAATACTTTATTTTTTCTATCAAATGTTATATTTGGTTTGTTTCGTGGTATAGGTACGTTTTATCAATCAACTTTTCTTTTTCAATGTTAGTATTTATTACAAGAAAGTATTTTGTTAATATTTATTTATACTTCGCTCGCTATATTGAAGAGACAAAGTATTTCGTAAGCTATTGATTTATATTTCCATGCACAAAAGTATATTTAGAACGGCTTTTACTGGCAGACGGTTTTCCATCTCATTTGCCTTGACAATTTTCAGACAATTTGCTTTTAAAGAAATTACGGGTGGATATGAAAAGGATCAGAATAGAAAAAAGCTAAAGCTCTTTATAAAAGTAGTGCGAATCAGGGATTGAAATACCGTTAAAAAATATAAGGATAAATAAAAAATAACTTTAAAAATACCGTTAAAACCTTTTATCGGTAAATTTACCGGTAAAAATAACGTTAAAAATACCGTTAAAACATTTTATCGGTAAATTTAGCGGTAAAAATAACGTTAAAAGTATTTTACCGGTAAAATTAGCGTTAAATTTAGCGTTAAACTTTACCGGTACATTATACCGGTAAAATTATCGCTAAAAAAATAACGTTATTAATTAGAATAACGTTAATTTTAAAGTTTAACGGTAAAAAAAGTAAGAAATAACTTTAAAAATAACGTTATTAACTGAAATAACGTTAATTTCAATGTAACGTTATCTAAATTAACGTTATTTATTGACATAACGTTAATTTTAAATTAACGCTAAAAAAAGTAAAAAATTACGTTATACTTAAAAATAACGTTATCATTCCCTGGTGCGAATAGATATTTCCTGATAATATGACAGTTAATCATTTCAGCTATAAAACTTAACGAGTTATTAAGTACATAATAAACGAAACTATACACAGAAAAAAAGGATTTCTTAAAACAAGAAAAGATTCTTAAATCAAGATATTTTGTATCTCATAATATAGGGAAACAAATATTTTCTTGGTTCAATGCAATTTACTTTCGTTCAAAGCAATTTACTCTTGAAAGAAAGTAAAATTGCATTGAACCAATAATATATTTGTTTCCCTATATATGAGACAAAATATCTTGTTTTAAGAAATCCTTTTTATCCGTGTACCCTACATAATTGTGTGATTAATCAATGTTGATGTTGAGTGAGTGCATACCAGTCAAATCTAATTAAGCTAATGAAATATAATTTTGGTAATATGAGAATACACTCGAGCATTCCTGGAATGATAAGTGCCAATACAAACCCTTAGGCGCTTCATAAAATTCTACCCAAATATCACAAGCTTGACGGTCAGAATAAATTAAAAAGGACCTCGTTTCAGCATCCAATTTTCATCACACACTCGTGTATTTTTATGAGATATGTCGTAGAGCTCAGATGAGACATGGTTCGTTGATGAAATTACGTGTTCAGTGATTTCGCCCTAATTTATTGATTTTGTCTAACGTAAACCAATACTTAATGTAAGGGTGGGAAGAGCTAAGTGCGTCATCGTAATCATGGGCAAAGGAGTGATAAATAAAACAAACAGGAAAAATTGGGAACCTTACAAAACTTGATGTAATTTTGCATCACCATTTATTGAAAAATCCCAAATCTATTTAGTTTTTTCACGTCATAGTAGATCAATTAATATAAATTTTGATTATATACGAAACTAGTGATACATTGCTAAATAAAAAGAGACATATAAACTACCTAGTGGTTTGACAAAATTTCAAACGTATTAAGATATTGAGTATTTACATCGGCTCTATTTTTTCTGATTAGTACGGTTCTTTTCAACCAAACACGGTCCCATCCGGCAGAAAGCATGAAACTTGGCATGCATGTAGCTTTTACGTATACAATAAAATATAGAAGTAGAAACAAGTCGTAAAGTGATTGTTTCCCCCCCTGGGGGGGCGTTTTGTGTCCCTTATTGCAGTTTTTATTTTTTTAATAAAAAACGGTGAAAGCTACAACAAAACTGTCTAAGAACAATATATTTATAATTATATTCTCTAATAACCATTTTTTTAATGAAGGTGATAGCACTTATAGTTTTTAAATTATGTTTGAGTCTCTTCCGATATTTTTTGAAAATATCACCCTCTGGGAAACGTATATAGGACAACACCGATATTTCTTGCATTAAAGAATGAGACTTGGCACAATTGTTCCTTAGGTGGACCAGAGTGGAAAACGCCCGGGAAACAGCAGGCGACACCCTGCTAGGGGGGAGAGGGAGGGGGTGAAATTTTCTAACGCCACTGTTGGGCGCCACAACTGCTAATTTATAGCTACTATGGCAAATCGGGTATCATTTTCGGATAAATAAAGGATGGCCAATCATTCTAAGAAATAAAAAAAACACCTTTACGTGAAAAAAATATGAATTACCGTAATTGGAATGCCGAACATCAAAAATTTTACAAAAAAAAATTCCAGTGACGATAATTTTCTAACGAGTACCAATATCGGCTTGAAAAAATATGATAAGAAAGCCATATTCATACAAATTTTAAACATATAAGATTTATTGGCAATTAATAAAACTACCTACCTATTTCATGACTAATGACAAATTGTATTTATTTTTTAATTTAAATCACACGAGTCTGTACTAGGCTCTGTTAGTATGGGGGAGACTCATGTGATTTGAAATAAAAAATAATTACAATTTGTGATTAGTCATGAAATAGGTAGGTAGTTTTATTAATTGCCTAAATTCCGTTACTTATCCAATGATTGTGAGATTGTTTTGTAAACTATAAGTCCTATCAACATACTTTTAAGACAATTGTTGTAGAAAATTTAATGAAGAATATATTGTTTTTCGACAATTTTGCTGTAGCTTCCACCGTTTCCAGTAATTTTTTAAAATTAGAATTATAAATGGGGAGTTTTTATAGATTTATTTATGCCACCGCCACGCTGTATATAATATTTTTAACACATTTTTTATGAAACTATTTCAATGAAACTTATATTTTTAAAATTTTTATGAATATTGCTTTCTTATCATATTTTTTCAAGCCGATATCGGTACTCGTTAGAAATTTATCGTCACTGGATTTTTTTTTTGTATAATTTTAGATGTTCGGCATTTCAATTACGGCAATTCATATTTTTTTCCATGTAAAGTTGTTTTTTTATTTCTTAGAATGATTGGCCATCCTTTATTTATCCGAAAATGATACCCGATTTGCCATAGTAGCTATAAATTAGCAGTTGTGGCGCCTAACAGTACGCGTGGCGTTAGAAAATTTCACCCCCTCCCCCTCCCCGCCAGCAGGGTGTCGCCCGCTGTTTCCCGGGCGTTTTCCACTCTGGTCCACCTAAGGAACAAATGTGCCAAGTCTCATTCTTTAATGCAAGAAATATCGGTGTTGTCCGATACGTTTCCCAGAGGGTGATATTTCCAAAAAATATCGGAAGAGACTCAAACATAATTTAAAAACTATAAGTGCTATCATCTTCATTCAAAAAATGGTTATTAGAAAATATAATGATAAATATATTGTTCTTAGACAGTTTTGTTGTAGCTTTCACCGTTTTTTATTAAAAAAATAAAAACTGCAAAACGCCCCCCCAGGGGGGGAAACAATCACTTTACGATTTGTTTCTACTTCTATATTTTATTGTATACGTAAAAGCTACATGCATGCCAAGTTTCATGCTTTCTGCCGAATGGGACCATAACCTAGTACAATATAGGTTGAAATGAGCCGTACTAGATGTAAAAGGTGAAAATAATATGATATTTTTTATGACAAACAAATCTTTGACTTAGTTGTCTTCTTTGCCTTTAGCAGATATGTATTTCTCATAGTATGCAGGGTGTTGTAAAACTTTGCCACACGAAGCGAAAGTATCCTAATTACTGAAGGTAGGAAATTTAACTGAAAGAAGACTTTTATTTAAGTATTTTACGTATGTATTGTATCGTATGGTATTTAAAAGAATCTTTGAATGCAGTGCAATTATTTTTAAAAACAAAACGCAGTCTTCTTTCAGTAAAATTTCCTTATAAATATTTAAGGTAATTTCCCTCCGTGTGGCAAAGTATTTATACCATGTATATAGGCTCCATCTTGTCCTACTAGCTGTAAGTTCAAAATACCTTCTCATCTTCATTTATTCAGATCAAATGCTGCGAATTCAAACCTTAAGTAGATGGTCGTAGTTGCTAAGTGAAGTTAATCGTCATTTCCTTATTAGTACAAATCTTGATCAAGGCTCCATATATAGCTGAGCTATGAGGACTGGTTTGTCGTTACATAATGAGAAATATCTCAGTTAATGTCTTTTACCTTAGCGGTGTATTCCGTTCTGTTATTACTTACATCATGCAGTTAATTACGTAACAAGTCCTTTATCAAAACAAACTCAAGTAGCAGGAAGAAAAATAACATTATTTTCCTCCAATAAATAATAATACTATTGTATGAATCAGGTTACGTGCCCATTAGAAGAAAAAATGATAGTAGTAAACTACTTATTCTATTTAAATATTATTTTTTATTAATAATAAGGGCTTAAGTATGAAATTGCCGATTTTTAGGGTTCCGTACCCCTTTGGGTACGGAACCCTAAAAATCGGCAATTTCATAAATTAATTCAATGCATTTAAAAATAAAGAACGAATAATATGTACCATTCTGCCATATAATGCAATTGCATTTTTAGGGTTCCGTACCCAAAGGGTAAAAACGGGACCCTATTACTAAGACTCCGCTGTCCGTCTGTCTGTCTGTCACCACACCAGGCTGTATCTCATGAACCGTGATAGCTAGACAGTTGAAATTTTCACAGATGATGTATTTCTGTTGCTGCTATAACAACAAATATAAAAAAAAAGTATAAAATAAATATTTAAGGGGGGCTCCCATACAACAAACGTGATTTTTTGCCTTTTATGCTCGATATTAAAAACGACTGCAGGTAGACAGTTGAAATTTTCACAGATGATGTATTTCTATTGCTGCTATAACAACAAATACTAAAAACATAATAAACCAAATATTTAAGGAGGGTTCCCATACAACAAACGTGATTTTTTGCCATTTTTTGGTACGGAACCCTTCGTGCGCAAGTTCATGACTCGCACTTGGCCGGTTTTTTTCTCACACACAGAGATTTTCATATCTTCTATGATGTTAACGATGCTTTAGTAGTTGCTTGATATTATTTCGAGTTATGATTATGACTCCAACTATCAATAAAGCAATAAAGACATTTCTGATTTTCTTTCCTCAACGTTAAAAAACCGGCCAAGTGCGTGTCGGGCCACGCGCAGTAGCGTTCCGCAGTTACCTTATACCAAACCTTATTTAATACAAGTATCATTTTTCATCTGCAAAAATAACTTTGTTTTTCATAGTGTTTATATAAACGACAAGATTTTGCGGTTTTGGAAAATGTGCTATATCTCGAAAACTACTGAATTTATCTCGTTCAAAACAGTTTTTGTTGTAAGTATTTATTAAGATCTACAAATATTTTTATTTTTTTTATTTTTGCGTAAAAAAATTGTAAATCTGTTCACAGAATGCATCTACCTACCTAGTTTTAACTATGTAATCTTAATAGTTTTGGAATAAAGTGGCTGTGACATACGGACGGACAGACAGACATGACGAATCTATAAGGGTTCCGTTTTTTGCCATAAGGCTACGGTACCCTAAAAAGTACCTTAAAAGTGACTTCTTTTTTTTTAGCAGAAATGACTACTTAAATTGTTGAAACATAGCCGATTCTTATTTTTTTACACTGAACACGTAGCAACTAATGCTACGTAATTAAGTTTATTAAAACATTGATGCATAAAAGTTTTAGAACATTAACGTTCATGATTGTTAAATAAATTAAGAAAATGTTAGTATGGAGAATGCAACTTCTAAAAATTCTCCATAAAAAACGGCAATTTCAAACTTAAACCCCTAATGGTGATAGCAAATTTTGTATGGTTTTATTACCAAGCTTTTTTCTTCATTTTTGTTGTTTATTTTTTACTTTTTGCTTGATCTATAGACAGCTTATTTTTATAAGTGGATAGATCAATGTGACTCTATAGGATTATTCTAATCAGCTCTAGCTAATCTGGATTCTCTCAAGGGTAATTATGACTGACCGACAAATCGAGGCCACTGTGTGCCAAATCTACTCGCAGCCAGGTCACCCTTATATTAGCTTTTTAAAGGTTTCTCGTGTGCTGTGCGATGTCGTTTGTATAAAAAAATCGAGAAAGTTTTAAAAGAAGTAGCGATAATATTTTATACAATTCTTCTACAAAGCAGACTCGAATGGATCGAACTCACAAAAATGGCAGATCATGTATCTCATCTATTTTATTAGATTCAACAGTAGTTGAGGATTCCTTATCAAGTTAGTTTAGTTCAAGATTAATTATTCTCATATTCCAAAACGCAATAAAACCTTACTAGTGTCAAGTTACTTTCTTTAACTAGACGAGCGAAGAAACAAAAGGTAAGTCACCGTTAAGCGGCCAAAGTTTTAATTAAATTCAAGTTGTGACTCCCCCGTAGTATTGTTTGCACCGGCTGCATAACTTGAGTGCGAGCAATTTATATTCTTGTCATGTTCTTGGGGGGAGGAGGACACGAAATTAGTGACTTAAGTACTTTAAGTGCTGCACTGCAACTGTGCTACACTTTTTTTAATTATATGATGTTGAGTATTCTTCTACTGGTCCAAAGTACTACATTATGGCATTTTAATATATACTTAAAATAATAAATAAAAATGTGTTTAGTTTAGATGAATCTGAATTAGAAATGAAGTGAATGATATACCTCATACCTAGTATAAGTATAACAAGTGATTTTCTTTTTTAAGTTAATTAAGTATAGAGTGTTGACTAATAACTTTGCGACTGTTGTCTTATCATTGCATTATTGTATTAATTTCTTGTTTGGAATTTACTAAGTAAGGTAATTTTATGGAAAACCTGTAATTGGCCTTGCTAATGGTTCGAATTAGTAGTAAAAATAAATTGTGACGCTGTTGGTTTTCAAATAAAATAAAATAAATAAATTATGTTATGTAGAGTAGTTTACAGCTCTTCCAAGTGGTCTAGAATTAGATAAAATTATTAGGATGTTTAAAATATTAGGTAGTACATAAAATGTCTACCCAATTCAAATGTACTTAGAAGGGTCTATTTCGCAGGTTGTCTGGTTCGCATTTTGTCTGTATTCTACAATTCGTCTGGTTTCTTTTTAAAATTAGTTAGCAGATCGTCTGCCGGATGTAACTACTAATTTTTGATATCAGTTTGTCCGGCAGACGAACTGCTTATTTGTATTTTTTGTGCTAGTGGCATAATAATATTATAATACTTAAAACGAAAATTGTATTAAATTATCGGTCAAATTTGATATCTGGCACATGTTTAAAACCTGTGAAACCATTGGCGTCAAAATACTAACCAAAAAGTCAAAATAGTTATGTCGCATTATTCATTAGCGGTATAGGTACATTTCATGATTTGCAATGACCCATAACGTCATCACTACCTGCATTGGAGTCGAATTCTAATCAATAAATTGCAATTGGGTCCCAAAAACTGCAGCTTTACTATAAAACGTGGCACAAATAAATATAAAATACTTACTACGATTGGGTCCAGGGTCCTAGAAATTATAGCTATGTAAGACCACAAATTGCATTCAGAGAAGAGTATAAATTCGTGTCATCTCCATCATTATCAGCTTATTACACCTCAATCAAGGCTTTTGCCTAAATGAAAACACCATAGGGAATAGGGGCCCACTGAAGAAGGCGTCTGTTAATGACTAAGTAATGAGTCGGGATGAACAGAACGTTATTTCCAAAGCCTGGAATATACAGCGATGGCCGAATAATTAGAAACACCAGTCGATTTTCATACAAACGAGGTAACTTTGAATCCTTGGTTCTCCGCCAGGGATCGATCTAGCTGTGATCTGATGATGGCCATCCAGGGAGTGAATGGAGGATATCCAGATCGCTATACACACCCAACTGGGGAGCTACTCAAATGGCACTTTTCTATTCGTTCGCTAACTTAAATCTTAAAAATAAGCAATTAATGATTAAGTTAGACGTCGCAAGTTTATGTAAATCACAGACATTGTTGTATTGTATAGAATTGACAAGCCTACGACACGTTATTTTGGTGTTTATGGCTTATTTTTAATTTTAAAGTCAGCGAACGAATAGAAAAGTGGCCATTTGAGTAGCACCGCTGGTCTGATAAGCATTTTAACTCTATTCTCGGATTACTACATTACTAGGTACCTACAAGTATCTACAGGTATAACGTAGTAAAGACTTAAAATTAGCAAAACTGGTAGTTAATGTACCTACCTACTGCAGTGTTCAATAGTTGACTAACAGCAATAAATAACAGGCAAGTACTATAAGTACTAAGATGCAAAGTGAATGGAAGCGCACGGTGAATAGAACGAGTACAAAACTTAATAAGTAACAAATTGCATATTGCGTAGCAGCTTTGATGCAGTTAAGCTATTAAGTTGAATAACTTTATATACCTAGGTTCTATTTTAATAAAACATGATACTGGTAAACAACTACCTATATTTAAATTTTTTGTTGAATCGTGCTATTTAGCCAAAAATATATAAAAACAAAAATACACCTAAGCATAATGTACACACTGTCAGCTAACTATTTTATAATTTATGACTAAATTGCCTAGCCTAGGTCATTTTAAGTCTAACTTTTTAGATGAAACCTATAACTGCAGGTTTAGTTTAATTGAACGTAGGTAACCTAGTTCTGACACAACAAATGGAAATGGCAGTCTCAATACTGTGCCGATTCATAGAAGCATTTTGTAAGAAAAACGCTTCTATGAAGGATTCGGGGTTGGGAGTGATGGAGGAAACAACGACTTTTGGCTTTCATATTCGATTCTTTATTAGAATAAGCAAGGATTTTTTTTTGCTTAAAAAATAAGTAAAAGATCATTAAAATTCATTTAAACCTTTCGAGACTGAACTTCGTGATGGTTCAAGTAAAATAACTTACTTTTTTGCAGAGACCACGAAAGATGTTATAAGTTCCTTGATTCGAGAAGAATATTTTAATGTTATCAAAGTACCTATGTTTGAGCTTTCGAGAAGTTGTTGTAGCTAGCTGATCACTTTAGTTTTATAAGGGGATGTATTTAATAGCATTTTAAATTTGATGAAAACAACTATAAAATTGTATATCATAAAATAATGATAGACCTATAATTTAATCTTATCACTACAAAAATAATGGTTTGCACTTTAAAATAATAATAATAATTAATATTATCACTACAAAAATAATGGTTTGCACTATAACTGTGTCCCTCCGAAATCATTTAATTTCTGTCAAAACAAGTCAGACTAATGAGATGGCAAGTCTCGTCAAGTCGGTTCTAGCGTTGTTGGTCGCAATGGAACCTAACCTCCTCCTCAGCTCCCCTCTCGATGCGCCCGGGACGTCGCACCTAGTCGTCTGTTTATACCAGTACTAAAGTTATAAAATAAATTTGTAAAGTATTAATTTTAAAGCTAAACAATTAAATTGTGTAGTGCAAAGTATTATTTTTTTTAAAGCTTAACATATTTATGGGTGAATCAACTTTTTAGTGTAAGGAAAAAATCGACCCATGTGTATATGTGCGACTATAAATAGTGGACATCATTATTTTTAAAGTTCATTCAATAAATTTAGAAGATAAACATTTTAAAGTGTGTTACATTATTTTTAAAGTGCAATTATATATTCCCCTTTTATAAGCTCCAAATGAAGCCTGTGCTAATTTTTATAGTGACGTATCTTGCTTTTCTCTTTTCAAAATAAAAAAGATACAAAGACTTTTTGTTTTTAGAAAAACGAAATATTCGATTGAAGTCGATGACAGCATTCGATAGTTCCGTATTCGAAATTTCGAATGCAAGTGGCGACTCTGTGTCGTGTGTACTCCAAAGGGTGTGCAGGGGCGAGCCGGGCAGGCTCCCGCCGGAGCTTGCGTAATGAGGAGAAAAGCGGATGTGCCGCCAGGCTCCGAGACCTCTCGCTCGCACCTTGGGCCGTGTCCACAGTGGATAGAGATTTCCATGCGACTTTCTTGTTTGTAAGAAAAAACACGGATATTCGGTTTGTGATGGATATTCAGCTAAATGCGGAAGATTTGTAATTAAACAAAAAAAAAACTTGTTTCGCAATAATATTTCGTTTTACAGTATCAGCTTTGAATAACTAAAATGTGTAAACTGGTTTTAATTTTAATATTTTCAAGATCGAAATAAAACGCCCTAGTCTCAGTCTCAATTAAAATAGGTAAGTAGGTACCTTAATACTCATTACACTACCGGTGGTGCTATGTGCCCAAAAGGCCTAAGTAGAGGTATAACTAACAATATTCATGTATAGTGTGCAACTTTAAACTTCACAGTACAAAAGAAACGATCAACTGTGCCGCCGGAAAAATGCTGCCAATCAAGACTCGGGTTTACCACCGCCCCGCACATGTGCCGATTGCGCTGACATTTACGTAGTGCGCCCCGTGCTGCCGCGTAGACGCGCGCCTAACACGCGCCATCGAAAAAGAAAAAAGAAAATACAGTTCGAAATTTGAAAACCACTGACATTGACAGCTGGAAAATTTTGTTTTTTTTTTAACAAAGGAGTTTTGTTGTTTTTGTTTTATTTTCAAAGTGTGATCTTGTTTTGAATTATTGGGATTTGCAAGTGCGGATTCACTGAGGGTCGTTTTCCCCGGGAGTATTGCTATAGCAACGAATGACGTCAAGTTCATGGACGGTGCATTTTCGTTCGATAAGGAATAGTTTTCGGTCGCTATTGTAATAGCGTTGGTCCGAATTTTCGTCGACTCTACATGGTGTCATAGAAAAGGTGAGTAAATAAATAAAAAATATTTAAGTAAGTAAGTATAAAATATTTTTATCTAGATTTAAATTAATAGTTTTCTAGTACGGCATGTGTTTCTCAAATAATATTAATAATGTGGTTTCTCAATTAAATATCTATTATAAAACGACAATTATAAGTATTAATCGATATTGAGCTGAATCACGAATTCAATTCAGGTTTTAGCTGACACAAAAAGACGTTTACGTCATCGTAGAAAATAAAAAGGTATGTTATTAATGCCCTTTGGAACTGAACAATATTTCTTAAACCTGTTATGAGGATAAGTAAGAGGAAGTTAAATGGATGTTTGTCTATATTTATCCTTATTTTGTGGTAAAATTACAAATCTGGAAGTGTGTATAAAGGAGCTCTGCTTCTGAGAATTGCTTGTTCCACTTTGTCTTTTATTAATATAATCGTATTAGTTATTAATAATATCAAACTTTTTTTAGAGAAAATGCAGTGATTTCTGTCTGCCCATAGACAAATATTTCACACCACAAACGGTGACATATTGGGTTCAATATTGGGTGATTATGAAACTAATAATGTTCCATTTCCGTCCATTCATGTGCCTTATTTGTCACAGCCCTATCATCCCCTAATTTGCATACTACGAATTCTACCAGCGTCGTGTGTTACACTCTACTTTTCACTACGATTGCGAAAAAATAAAATCCAATATTAAATACCTATAGTTTATACTTCCGTAAACGAATCCACTCGTTTTTCTATCCTTCACTTCATAAACTTTTCATACAGTATTTAAATAAATGATTTGTGCTTGACGGCAAAAGATTAAAATTATTTCTATCCTATTACTTACTTACAGTCACACAATTCAATCAGTTTGGAATTAGAGAAAAATTCTAAAGATTTCGCGCCAGTGCCTCTTTTAATTTCTACTGTAGCAGGTAAGAAACACAATGCACGCATTTTAAACTAAAAGTCACAGAGTATAAATAAGTCTATGATTTCACCGAAGAGATCGCTGCTTTTAGTTCCATTTTCAAAAATCGAGCGAGTTTTTATTCGTAATTATAAATAAATACTTTTTCGTTTTAGTAGGCTCATTGGTAATAGACAAACATTAAAAAAGAAAAAACTTTATCCCCTAGGGGTATTTATGCTATTTTATCCTGACTCTTGTACCTTACAATGACGGACTTTTTGAGCAAGAGGAGTGAAAAGTAAGTTGGTATCTATCTATATGTATTAAACTTTAAGGTCTTAGTTGGAAAATCGGCCAGGCGGAGGAACTTTACGGATATTAGTATAATTTCCATAATTAATGATTGAATTTCATACTACAAACTTTAACACTAGCATATTTTATTATTTCCACGCAAGTAGCTTTAAAAAAAACTTATTGACAGTATTATTACCTGTAGTTATTGGAAAAAATCGTATAACTTTTTATGTACTTTTTAAAAATAAAAACTACAAAAACATGTTTACTCCTGCGGCCCATGATGAAAGGGTATTTTTGATGTAAGTACAATATCCGCAAAATTAAAAAAAATGAATATAATAGGCCTCTATTATCCACATGCCAAACCAATTTGTACTATGTAGTGATATTTGCAATGGGATTCGTGACCAAGGCCTTAGGAGTCGTTACTTGGTTATTTGTTACATTCATTATACATGTATTTACAATATATAGGTAATACGTGTATTATAAAAAAAAATATGATGTGAGAAATACTACACATAAGTACTTAATAATAAATAACTTTTATACTGCCTACAAGCCCTACTTTCGTCCTATATTTCTGAGTATTTTTTTCTCTACATACTTTATCAGTTTTTCAACGATAAGTCGAATTTTATTTCACGTAGAGAAATTTTCAAAATCTTCAATGTTTTCATTCTTTGCCACTGGGTGTTCAATTTAATCAGAAATAACTATTCCAGATAATGCTCTACCATCTAGGTACGTAAGTAGTTTATTTTAGAGAAACCTATAATAAAAGAACGTCATTTGAATTCAAAAACGTATCTCAAAATTACACTGGTTGAAATCTTGATGTTATTATATAAACGAGCTATTAGGTTTCCAAAAAAAATTATAAAATAAAATGTTTTAATTTTTTCTCTATGATTTTCATACTAGTATATATTTCATATAGTACCTACCTAGTTTATTTTTTAACAAGGTCTAAAATTGTAACTGTTTTTTAATCCCACCCCTAACAGTTTGTTAATTTCAACAGTATTGCTACGTTTTTCTTTACCGTATAGTTTTGAAAACAATAGAGCAATCTTGACTATCATTATCTACGCTAGCTCAGACGACGTTCAGCCTAACGTCTATTTGTCAACAAACGATATATTACCAAATGTACATAATTTTGAGGGCATGAAATTATCTAGACTGAAAATACTCGATATAGATTTTTTTATCGTCGTAGTATCAGTAGAACTCTCGGAAATATTTTGAAATTGTGTGTTTATCGTTATTTATTTTGGTAACAATCTTATATTATAATATTTTTTTAATGAACAAAAGAAAAGGCTTCCATCGTTGATACAATAAAGGAAGAGTTTCTTTTTATCACGTCGTCGGTGAAAAGTTACTTTTCGATTGTTTGAGATGAGGGTTCAGAATGCATGATTAGACAGATGCCTTCTCCTCCCTTTAGGGAATACAGGTTTATTGTACTGGGTTTTTGATTTTTTTATTACAACAGATTACTAGCATTTATCAAGATCACTTATATATTTTTATTGATAAACATAGGTACTCGTACTGAAAATGTTTCCTTGTATGTTGGACGAGAGCAAAGACAGTATACGTGATCATAACCAAAGTAATATAAGTTTGATCATTATGTTTCTAAAGCAACATTTTTACTGAAATTTGTAGCTTGAATTTCATAACACTATATTTCTAACATTTGGCTTTCAGTAATTGTTTTCCACAAAATAACACTTCGTATAATAATTAAGTTTCTCAATGCCAGCAAGTAATTGTTTTTCTTATTAAGTCCCAGTCTAGAATTAAGTTCAGTAATAGTGTGTAGGAGTAGCACAATGCCCAAGGGACATTATAACCTTTTATTAGCTAGTTAATTTGATCATTATACATGACTCACAATGAGAATGCTACTGCAATAATTACGTTATAATTTTAGCTTCTAGCACCTTCAAGTTACTGATAAAGTTAACATTGTTTTATTTCTTTGCATTTTTCTTTTTAAGATTAGTTTCCTAATCTTGGTATAAGAGATCTGTTATAGGTAAGTAATGATAACCGTAAGAATTTGTAAGTACTTACGTGATTTAATTAAATTATTATAAAGTGTACTTACATGGTACCTTCATTCTTAGTTTGCAACTCTACAGTTAAAGTGGTTTAACCAGATTTAATAGGTATCTTCTTATAACGTACATATTTTTGTAGTTTCAATAGGTATTTAAAAAAAATCTAATTATAATTATGAAATTGAAAACATACTTGACCAAAAAATAACTATTAAATCTAGTCAAACCACTAATTGTAGAGTCGCAAAAAAGGCACCATGTAATTATGCTGAACAAAAGTTTCTAGAGATCTTTCTCATTTGGTATCGATAGTTAAGTACATACAATGATATTGATTGATATTAAAAATAACAATTACTAAATTTATGTAAGGTCACTTATAGCACAGAATACATAATAGTACAAGTCTTAGAGTAGAATTTGTTAAAGTAACTATTCAAATCGTCAAGTCTTTTTTAATAAAAAAAACATGAGTTACCGAATCATAGAGTTAACAATCTGTTTTTAGGGTTCCGTACCCAAAGGGTAAAAACGGGACCCTATTACTAAGACTCCGCTGTCCGTCTGTCTGTCTGTCACCAGGCTGTATCTCATGAACTGTGATAGTTAGACAGTAGAAATTTTCACAGATGATGTATTTCTGCAGCCGCTATAACAACAAATACTAAAAACAGAATAAAATTAATATTTAAGGGGGCTCCCATACAATAAAAGTGATTTTATTGCCGTTTTTAGGGTTCCGTACCCAAAGGGTAAAAACGGGACCCTATTACTAAGACTCCGCTGTCCGTCCGTCTGTCTGTCTGTCTGTCTGTCTGTCACCAGGCTGTATCTCATGAACCGTGATAGCTAGACAGTTGAAATTTTCACAGATGATGTATTTATATTGCCGCTATAACAACAAATACTAAATAAAAACAGAATAAAATAAATATTTAAGGGGGCTCCCATACAACAAACGTGATTGCTGTTTTTTGGTACGGAACCCTTCTTGCGCGAGTCCGACTCGCACTTGGCCGGTTTTTTAGCTCGATATTAATAAAGACAACAGGTAGACAGTTGAAATTTTCATAGATGATATAGGTATTTCTGTTGCCACTTTAACAACAAATACTAAAATAAATATTTAAGGGGGCTCCCATAAAACAAACGTAATTTTTTTTGCTGTATTTTGGTACGGAACCCTTCGTGCGCGAGTCCAACGCGCACTTGGCCGGTTTTTTTTAAATCAGTTCTTCCAAAGGTCTTTGTTCGCATTTTATTCTGCAGACTTCAGTATTCTCTTTCTTTTACTACACCTCGTAAAATATCTACTATGTTATGCTAAGCGCAACTCCCATGCTTGCGAGTGTCGAAATGTTATTAGCAGTGCAACCTCAAAAAGTTGGACTCGCAATCCAACTTGCTGAGTAACAAGCAACTCTATATACTACGTGTTTAAAAACAAAATTAACTGTGTTAAATTCAAACCGGTGTTCGAAGGGGTCAAGGGAATTTGGACTCTATTTTGTAGTGTGTAAAGTGTATCGGAGTGTTCCAAACTGGTTTTAGAAACGTAGATTTTTCTGTGGAGGTCCGTTGCGTAAGTTGTGTTGACATTGTCAGCCGAAGCCAGAGTGGGAGTGGTTCTACCTCTATGGTGGAAGCCCATAGGCCTTCGTGAGAATAACTTGGAAGATTCCAATGTATAACAATATGGACGAAGTAGGTTAAAAGATAGGGAAAGTGTTTAAGAACTTTTTGTTGGATGTTGCTGACATGGATAAATGGATTAAGAGTGCACTTGTCAGTGAAACTTTCTGATAAAATTTTAGTAGATACAGGCTACGTAAAAGTTAGCTCAGTGTATATTATGTATTTCACTCACTATTTTCACTATAAAACTAATAGAATTTCATTTGCCGATTAGGTTGAATAATTCATAGAGCTATTGTCGTGAATATATTTTTGCAAATGTCCTAATAAAAACTGATTTCATGTTGTTAATGCCCTTTTTTATTGTTAAAAAAACGCTTGACATTGTATTCATATTTAACGTGTGCTCTATTGTTGAACCATTATCAGTGAAAGTAACTTGAACCTTTTGCTTTATCATATAAAAAACTTGAATGCTAATAGTTTAGGTAATTACTTAAATCTTCACTTCTAATTGAGGAAAATCGTTTCAAATAAGTAGGTATTTCTAAAGATATAATGAGTCAGTTTTTATATGAATCATTAGGTTACTGTTATTTCACCAATTTGCTGACGACATATTTTTATAGTGGTTTATTGATCTTCAATATTAACTGTTGTCAGTACCTGAAAATTTTCATATTCATCAGATGATTTTACCTTATTCAGGCATCCATTCAGTCACCTACACATGTTAATTGTTAACTCAACATTAATCATCCCTGAATTTAAGCCTGAACACATGACGCACGCACACATACCTATATTAACATAACAAGCTCATGTTAGGTATGTAAATGATAGAAGGGAATCGTGTATATAATACAGAGTAATAATATTACTGTGTTAATAATGTTAGGTTTCGAAAAATAAAATGCAGGTATAGGAATAAAATTATTCTCTGCTCAGGCGAAAATCGAATCCACCTTTTTTGCTATAAGGACAAATTCTCTGACCGCTAAGCTCTCAAGGTCACAGAAGAAAGACAAACTAGGGACAGAAGACTGTTTAACTTTTATAATACTAATTTTACCTTAACCTTAAGCTAGCGTTAAAGCGTTTTTCTAATCTTATTAAATAGGATTGTGAAATTAATTCAATACATAACAATAAACTTTATAGATCGTCTAGGCAGGGCTCTGTCACTTCGTGCGTAATAGTTATTTACTATTCTGTGATGCTGGTCTAGGCTAGGTTTTTCGTTTCTAAAAAAATAAAAGAAATAGACTAGCATCATTTTGCATAGTAATCTTAACACTATAGTGACTACAAATCGTGTGCCACTGACATAGTTGGTAAAATGATTACCATTACGGTTTGTTGAACAAAGAGCTAGCTTGTTAGAATATCTATGTAACAATATTAAAACAACAACGTGTTAATAGATGACCATGATTCCAAAACTCATTCTTTGAAGGTAACAAATGGGTTCTATCGTATTGGAAGCATATTTTCTCTAGTCGATGTATCGTAAATCAAAATTCACTTTAACGCCTTATTCTATTACCTGCACGATAGAGGGATAATATAACAAGATTTTGCGAACCTATATTACTTACTTTGTTTCGAAACATTTCCCTAAGGAATTTCAGTAAAATTATAGTCTATTCAGGGATAAGTACTTATACTATAGCTTTCTATTGATGAAATAATAAAATTTTGCAATCAGATGAGTAGTTTCGGAGATAACCTCCTAGATCCTAACTTATTATAATCTTAACCTCTGTAGAATATTGCTGTAGAAACCTGAAATTCAAAATTGGGAAGTGTTGATTTGTATAGTTTTCTCCGTTCGCAATCGACTAAGGAAATGATATACTTAACTTTGCAATGCTACAAGCATACCTGTAATGTAAATGCTTCTAAAATGTAGTAATGTAAAAGCGAATTATTCCCACAGGGTCCAACTATGTCAGATCTTGGCTGGAGATCAAGCCCACAATCCTACGTGCGGTTTCCTTTGAAGTCGGAATAAATACAGTTGCAATAGCCACATTTTGGTGGGGTTCAAGTTGGATAATCATCTAGATTCTAGAGTACTATGTAAATCAAACGATTACTACAAAACACAGATTTTAACATACTTTTCAGGGTGTTTTTCCGTTTCCAGAACTAAAAAGAGACAATAGTTTTTTCGATATTGATTGACCCTCCCAATTGGGAATCGCCCTAACCGGAAATGAAGCCGTGTAGACCAAGTAACATTTGTCAATGTACCTAATAGACGGGATTGACTTGACCTAGGTGTTCAGTTTTCACTAACCGTAGAATATTAGTATTTTGAAAGCGTAAAATTAATTGTCAATTGCTGAAGTTCGTTTAGCGTTTTACAAATGAAAGTTGTCTGGAATAGCGATGCCACTGAGATAGGTTAGGTATCCTTATTGCAGAGGCCCTATTGTATGGTTAGTTAGGAGATACTGTATATGAAACATGTATTGGGTATAGTGTGCAAACTGCATTTATTGCTTATGTTAAATACACATAGGTAGGTCTTTGTGTTGTTGACCAGTCCATCAGTAACTTTAGTTAGACTAATATTAGGGTTTAAAAAACGTAAAATTCATTTCGAATGGTGTTTGTTATCGCTTTTGCAAATGTAAGTTGTCGGGAATAGCGATACCACAAAAATAGGCATTGCCAGAGGTATAGGTAGTATTGGTTAGGAGATAGGGTTTAGGGGCAAGGCAACCTACTGAACATAACTAGCGTACACTTTTTACGGATTTATAATAAAGTGTTTATTTCCAATGAACTGTACGTGCGGAAAAGTGTATAATGTAAGTAGCGTAGGTATCTAAAGTATTTGACCAAGAAGGTTGACACAGTCCTTTTAATCATTAATAGTTTTTCGACCCAAACTTTTCCTCAAATAACAATGTTGCTTAGAAGAGCAAGTTTCCTAAAGTGAGCAACGCCAAACCGGTCTTTTCTTATATTAGTCAGACATAGATATTGAGAATCTGTTTTAGAAATCAACAAATACCTGATTCGTTAAGATTTTGCATTCGAAAGACGATAAAAAAAAATTTTTAACCGGAAAAGTGACCAAATACGTTCATATTTTACCAGCTGTTTTTGTGCTCAATATTTTATTGAAATTACAAAAAAATAACAGTACCTTTTATGACACAAAACTGTGTCTTTTGTAGGGTAAATAGGTACTGCACTGGAACTTTTTTGCTCGTTCATGGATCAGTGACTCCTTTGTGTGCGTTCGTTACGTTCATTGCCGCACAGACTATTCAATGGATTGAATCCAAATTCGGGGTCAGTTAGCACACGTTCGTAAATAGAAAATGGGGGCCAATGGCGTTAATTTGAATATGAAAGTGATGCGCACTACACGCTGTATAAGAAAAATCAAGTATACGCACTTTTTGGTAGTATATACTTGGATGTTAACGATGCTACGACCCTCACTATACTCTAGAAAATATGAAAAAAAATAAAAAATTGCACAGTGAATGCTAAAATCCCAAAGTGAAAAATTAAAATCACTATTTTAAATCCTTATAATTATTTTAGACTTATTATACGTATTATAGACGTATGTATGACATAAGTACTTATGATTATCATGAAAATCTATTACACAACAATTACACAAGTTATAACAAAACTCAAAGCATTGGTAAATAATACGGTTGCTAATAATAAGCACCTAGTTATTTCGTTTGATTATGTATTTACTTACTTATATAAGAATCTAGTAATAGAAATTACAATATATTATTTTATTGTAAAACACGCAATTTTCCTATTAAAAATAATACATTATTACCTACCTATAAAGATTGGTATCATCGGACAAAATACCACAGTAAAACATATTTTTTCAGGTAGGTAACTACCCCATTATAATCATCATTCGCAAGTAAAATAAAGATAGTATCTTTATTATTACTATTAGATTCTAGTTGGCATGCAAGAATCCACTTCATTATTTGTTTAAGTTGTTAAAAAACAATCCGGTTTTGGTTTAGCAGTTGGTGGCCGTGACTTTGACTCCAACGGTCGAAACGGTCATTCGCAAAATCAAAGGACGAGTTTTGAGCTTCGTTGTAATTATGATGATTTATTCGACGAATTTCTTCTAGTGGAATAATGAAAGCAGTGGTGAAGAGGAAACCCAGTGTTTCAAATTTAGCAAATTGGGAGATGATATTGTTAAATTAACAAAAACATTTTGGGAAAATGGAGCAGTATTTTTTTTATCATGTTTCAAAGATTTGTTTACTTAACAATGTAAACAAACGAAATGAAAATATTTGTTTGTAACATTTCCATATAGGTAGGTAACTAATCATTCATTTCAAATCCATTTTAAAATAAAATACTAAGATGTACAATACAGGCTTTCATAATCTAGAAACAAATAACCGTTGAATCGTCCACGTGTCACAGTAGCTGGGCCTCGATTTTGCGTATTTGACGATCGTTTGCTTTTTGTCACAGTTCTTGTTACTAACAGCCCTAACAGCGACCTAAAATCTACGGAACAAGCATTCCGATCAAAAAATGGCACCACACAAAATTCCAACCAAGTGGGCGGGGATAAAAATGCTGGCATGGCTAGCTGCAGCACGAAGCAACTGAACGCTGCCTGGTTGCATTAGAACAATCATAATCTGTATTACACTCATAGATATTTTCTATACTTAAACGAAAAATATTTAATACTAAAGATACGTTATCTCTGCATCTTTTTACTGCCTACTTTGCATCTTTAACACCATTTGACTACACAGCGCAGGATGTCATTTCTAATAAATTCTCTACTTCTCTCTTTTCTTTAAAATACAAACTGCAATTACTGTAAAGAACGCGAACGTCTGCCACCAGGGCACGTAGCTGGCCCGACTTAATGCTGTGCGAGTTGTATTTTTTTGTTGTGCAAATTTTTAAGCAATATTTGTTTGCAATAATACTTCCATAGATTTTAGTGCGCTGGTTACCAAGCAATAATATTGAAACACCATTGTGACACGATTACTACGTTAACATTAGTAGAATCAAGCAGCTGGTCGGAGACCTAACAATTAAGGAGGTCACATTTCCTAATGGGCCACACCACACTACACCTGCTCGCGCACACGACAATCCAAGCAATTATCGCCTCAATCCTTTAATTGGTATTAGGAAAGAAAGCTGATTGTCCCATGAGGCTATGACCCTCATGATTAAGTCAATCTGATTAGATGTGGACTCTTTTCTTAGTATATTTGTGAACGTCTTTGTTTGCTAAATTATTGGCTTCCGGACGCCTTGTGTATGTAATATAAATGAATATGGACGTCCGTTCTAATTAATGAGAGAAAGCTCTGTGCATTTCTATTGTTCCTTTAACAAGTGAAATTTTTTTACACTCTGTGGCTGTGGTATATCGAATGTTTTTTTGCTTCGTTATATGAGCCATAACTAAAAACCGAATATTATTAGGTATTTTAATATAATTGCAGGAATGAAACGAATGTGAAAAGGAACTTTGCAACAAGCAAAAAACTATACAAAACTTATCGCTAATATATAACATAACTACATATGAAACTCATCCTCACGACCTATCCTTCAAGCCTCGGAAAATGAGGCACAATAGATTTTCCATTGTTGTGCGGCCCAATAGAGCCGCTCGGGCGTTGATAAATTAAATTTTCATTAGATGATTATTAAAGTTAGTAAATAAAGGTAGGTATATTATTAGTGGGATTAGTAAACCTTGCTGAAAGTGATATACCCTCACTTAATGCTCTCTACATTTTCCCTGGATGTAAAATAGGTTTGCGTCGAAGTGCAATACAAAAGAGCATTGTAAAATGCAATAATAATACTTATCCTCAACTGCTGCCGATTTTAAATCACCAAATTTCGGAAGCATGAAACTTGAAGCATTGAAGACGAAAGCAAACCACCGATGCACTGTCAGAAAAACAGCATAATACAAGTGTAGCCTCAATAGCTATTACGTAAGAAAGGTCGACCGGATCCACGGGAAAATCGATCCTACCTTATTACGACCACATAAGGTCCAGAATAAAACATGAGGCATTTGGCATTAAACTCCGATGTGTCATTTGTAGCCTTTCCTGTAAAGATATTAAGGTTGAAATTTGTATTGTATTGTTTGTACGTGACGGTGTTTTCGATGTTTACGTGAGTCAGTTAGTAGGTTAGGAATTCTGAGAGGCTTTGTGTGTCATATTAGGTTGATAGTAAGTGCACTTGCGGCTTCGCCTAACGTCTATCAGTTAACTGCCGTCCTTTAACTAAAACCACGTTAACCCTCAGATGGTCGATTTTGAGTTTTGAATGCAAAGTAATACAGTTTAAATTTCTCTATCTTTCTGTTTAGGATTGGTAGCTCTATCATATATAGTTTTGGAGATATTAAAACGTTGTATCCCGTTAAATGATAAAATATTCTACAAATCCTTAGCTAAAAAATGACTATCCTACAATTCTTAGCTTAAAAAAAGTTAAAGTACCTTTATTGATAAATTAACCGAATATTTATTAAACATTTACTTAGCTAAAACTACGTGATTTGATTATACTTGATTACAAACACGTTAAACTCCCTTAACGATAGTATAGTCAAGTATTCCATACTGCAGTTGCTTCAAAATACTTCGCTATAAAAACGTCATCTGCTTTATTAAGGAATTTGTTAAAAAAATATTACTGTTCCTTAACTTAATAACCGCTAATCCACGTTTCTTAACTAGAAACACGTTATTCGTTGCTCGTGCTTCATTCATTCCGGGCATGTGCGGGGAGCGTATATGGCTTACCGTTATCACCTCGTCGCCACGAAATACGACATACGCCTTTTTTAACTGTAAACCTCAGAAAACCCGTATCCACTCAAACTCCAAAACCACTTTGAAGCCCTTGAAAACAGCATAGATGTGGACGATCTAAACAACATGGCGGTAAATACCTACTGTTAGTACAGTAGGGTCCAAGTTCTTTAATACCCACCGTCACAAGCTAAAGAAACACTCTGACCACAGACTCCCACTCATGGATCAGAGACGTAAAATGAATTTCCAGCGGTTAAGCGGATGCTCATCGTCATTAGCTAAATAGACAGATATAAGCTAAATAGAGCGACCTTCGCCAATTTAATAGGAAACGTATTAAAGAGGAGAAGAGGCCATCGAGCAGAATAAAGGCTCCAAAGTGTTCGCAACTTCGCAAGAGATCTTTCTATTGGGCAAAGCCAGATGACGAAGCTGAAACTGGCGACGGACGCATTATCTCATTGAAGTCTGAAATCATGAGAGAGATCGAGAGTTTCTATGGGCAGTTATATTCCACCCAGACACCTGTTGAACGCAATCCCAGAGCCAAGCTTATACGACACTGTATCGAAGATATCCCGGAGTCAACCTGTACGAGATTAGTATGGCTCTCTAACAGCTGAAAAACAACAAGGCGGCGGGTGACGACGGAATTACTATAGAATTTTTGAGAGCGGGTGGTAAGCCGATACATAAAGTTCTCCAGAAGCTTTTCAATTCCTTCATCGTTGAGGGCAGAACTCCGAAGGCATGGAAGATAAGTGAGGTGATTTTGTTCTTTAAATAGGGTGACAAGACCCTCTTAAAGAACTACAGACCCATCTCACTTTTGAGCCATGAAGGAGCCAATACCCATAAGTTGTTTTCGAGAGTGCTTACGAATCGTCTCGCTCGCAGGTTCGACGACTTCCAACCTCCCAAACAAGCCGGGTTCCGAAAAGGCTTTAGCTCCATACGACCACATCCATATGCTGCGGTAGGTTATACAGAAGAAGAGGAGCAAAATCTGCCACTTCGCTTGGCGTCCGTGGACTATGCGAAAGCCTTTTATTCGATTGAAACCTAGGCAGTGCTGCAGTGTCTCCAAAGTTTCCAAGTGGACTACAGGTATAAGGTATATCTAGGTGTTGTACTTTACGAAAATGCCACCAAAGTCGCTCTGAGTGTACTTTGTAGAACCAGAACACAAATCCTATCCAACTGCAGCGAGGTGTGCGACAGGGAGATATTATTTCTCCGAAATTATTCACAGCTGCCTTGGAAGACATCGTTAAACTTTTAGACTGGGAAAGACTCGGCATCAACATTAATGGCCAGTACCTAACACCTTCGTTTTGCCTATGATATAGTTCTTATGACTGAGACCTTGGAAGACCTGAACACAATGCTCGAAGATTTCCGTAGTGCTTCCCAAAGAGTGGGTCTCGGGATGAACAAGAACATGGATAAGACGAAAATCATGTCGAATCCCCATGTTGTGAAGTTGTTGACCATTATTTATACCTAGGACAGGCAGTCCAGTTAGATAAGTCCAGCTTCGAGAATGAGATCTCTCGTCGAATCCAACTCGGATGGGCAGCATTCAGAAAGCTTCGAAAAATCTTCGCGTTTGACTTATCGCAGTGTCACAAGATGAAAGTCGACAAGTGTGTGTTGCCAGTGATGACTTACAATAGTGAAACGTGGTCACTATGTGTCTCATAAGGAGGCTCAAGGTCACCCAGTGTGCAATAGAGAGAGAGCAACGGTCGGCGTTTCCCTGTGTGATCGAATCAGAAATAAGGAGATCTTCAGGAGAACTTAAGTAACCGACATCGCTCGAAGAATTGCTCAGTTGAAGTGGCAGTGAGCTGGACACATAGCGAGAAGAACCGCTGGCCGTTGGGGCGGGAATGTTCTGGAATGGCGTTCGCACACCGGACGACTCTCCGTGGGTAGGTCCCCGACAAGGTAGACCGACGATCTGATGAAGGTCGCGGTGCGCCGCTGGATGCAGGCGGCGAAGGACCAATCGTCGTGGAGATCCTTGGGGGAGGCCTATACCCCGCAGTGGGTTTCGTGCGGCTGATATGATGATGATTGCTAATTTAATGAGCTTTTTGATAAACCTTAAATTACAATTGAGTACTAAACAACGAAGCTACAGTGGTTTTAGTTCTGTTACGAAGAATCTAAATTGATGTAACTGGACTGGTTATCTATTAAATTACCTGTAAAAAGTATGATAATTATACTTACTATGAATATTAAAACAATGCGTTATCATACTTTTAACTAATCATTAGTTGACGTAAAATAATTCTATTTTATGTTTAGTGATATCAATGTAATGATGCTGTGGTTCATAAAATAACAGAAGAATATTTAGTTAAATATTATAAAATGTTTGATTGTTGTTTTATAAAAACACTAAAAACAAGCAATTTTTTTTTTACTTTTCAATAAAATTTGATGTAATTCTTATATTGCTTTTCATTTAATTTCCTACTTTTTTGATATGAAATGCAACGGTTTTCTGTCTATTGTTTGCGAATTTGAGAACAGAAGCTCGTATGTGGCCTGATTAATTTGGAAAACCGCAAGCCTTATTGTGTCCCTTATAAAAACAAGTTTTCCCATACTATATGTAAATAAACAGCTGCAAGCTACAATGATGATAAATTGCAAATGCGTTGCAAATTTGACGTTCTATTTAATTTTGCAATGTCATGGACCAATTAATTAATTAACCAAGTTAATTGTTTTTTGAAATTAATTAAATTCAACTGATTTTTATTACTTACGTTATTTGTATGAAAAACGACGACGTTTACAACTCCTTTCGCTATTATAAACTTATAAATTTGCATTTTCTTGAAAACCAATGAAAATTATTTTTACTTTTTACATTTTTTTTATACTTATAACAAGTCCAAAAACATGCCATTGAAACAAAATAATGGTCCTTCGAGCTGGATTAGAACCAGCCATAAACCCATACGTATCAAAAATTATCAAGTAGGTACCTGTACCGGACAGAGTCTTTAGTCTCACCAACAACTCAAATTCCGCGCGAAACCACATTCACTTTCTACCGGCCCAACATTTAAATGCGTAATGACGCGGCGAATCAGTACTTGAAGCAGCAAATCAGACGGAACACTTTCACACGATTTTAGACCTTAACACCTGTAAAATAAGTTCTCCTATCGACATCATGAAGATGCCTCCAGTTCACGTCCGGTTATATAATAATGATATTGAATGCTCGATGCTCAGACATGTTTAGTTGGGCGCGTAGCCGTTTAAGCTTTTTTTGAAAGTTTGCTTAAAACATCGTTGGAATATTATATTTGAGTAGGTTGTTCTTTAAACTTCCAGAAATCTGTAGGTACTTCTTTGAATACCAGTTAGTTTTAAATACTCCATAATTTTACTCAAAATCTGTTTTTTTTTTCAATGAGGATCAGTAACGATTTTTGTTTAGTGGCTAATTAGAAATCTTATGCCACCACATGATTAACTGTGAAGAAATTTTTACGATATCTCTTAAACCTGAGAAGTTATAAGAGCTAAAATACTGTTTTTTTGGGGGTCCTTATGACGTCATCGCGACGTACGCGAACCTTATATCGTACGTGATAAAGCACATATTGCATTGAGCTTGCTATTTCCTTCAAACCCTTTTAACTCAACCATTTCTAAACGGACTTCAAAAATTTTTTCACTAGGTTTCATAGGTATCAATATGTGTTTATATTTTATCAATAAAACTATAGGATTCAAACCTGTTACTGATCCTCATTCAAATATCAACTTTAGAATACTGTTATTTTAAGCCCGGAAAATGGGACACTATAGATTTTCTATTGCTGTCCAGACGCCGGCGTCCGCACGGGCATTGATGAATTAAAATACAGAAAAATACATTCATTGGACTAAAAGCTTCAAAACAAAAACTATTTAAGTATTAGTAATAAAATAATTCTTCCATTAGTCCAAGATTTCCCTAGAGCAAACCGAGTGATGAAACCGGCAATGCAATTTTATGCACAGCTAGCTCACGTTTTGTGCACGGTGCGGCAAATAATAATCACAGACCTTGAACTCAAAAAGGGAACGTAAGGTATGCAATGCAGTCATTATAACTCACAACAGGTACTAAAGCTAGATATAACTTTATAACTATAAAGTTATTGCAAGGCCGCAAGTGTTTTGTGTCTAACCTGTAATACAAACTGCAAAAAGATTTCTGCAGAATTCTTTTCTGACTTCTTAACTTTGCCCATTTGAAATCAGGATGTAAATAAAATAATCACGAATATGTATTTTGTTTGAATGTAAATGTTTGTATGCTTACCAAGTTAGCAAAATATCTTTATAAATAAGATATAAACTACTGCCAGACTTGCCTCCACCCTTAAATCTCATAAACGAGTATTTTTACGGGAGAGTCACGATACTTGGCATGTTTTTTAACATAAAAGTTTTAGTATTAGTACAAATATAGGTAATGTCCAAGCAATGGCTTGGACATTACTTATATTTGTCAAGAAATGTCTTATTTAGAACCTCTTTCATGAACTACCGCAGGCCTGCACTGAAAGTACAAACAGTAAAAGAAAATAAGGGCTTTACTTCTCAGTCTAGCGAGAAGGACGTAGGTTATTTGATAGAACGTAAGCTATACCATTGAAGAAGATATACCGTCCTGTTGAGCCAACACAAAGCCCCAATTATATGTGGCCCAGATGTGGCAGCAAAGCAATCAATGCCGATGCATCAGGAGACTGACTCACGTCGTGTTTGTACTTTGTCAGCTTTACTAAAATGCTTGTTCAGTGATGAATAATGTGACATAGATTGGGCTGAGGTCCGCTACAATGTACCTATATGTCAAGCAAACGGGAATCTTTATTATGCTGTAAATATTGTTTTGCACCTTTATATTCGATCAGTGAAATTTAGTTCACTAGATATGTTGCAAAGTGCTAGTAAGCCAAATCAGAGCCAATCATATCTGGCCCAGATGTGGCAGAAATCGATGCCGATGCATCATCAGAAACCTGAACCATAGTGTGAAAAATACTTATACAGCTGTAAGTTGGCTTCATAAGCAGATAAACAGCTAAGTACTTTGTTAGAATAACTCAAAAAGTTAGTTCACTTAGCAACTCTACTTTAAAAAAGGTTATAATTGGCGCGACATGATACTAAGGGCCTGGCCACGTCTGCCGCGGCAAAACTGGCGGCAGAGGCAGGAGGCGCGGCAGGAGGCGCGGTGCGCGGTGGTATGTCACGGCTCACCTAGTGGCGGCGGCGGCGGCGGCAGCGGTGGCCTTATTTACACAGTTTTTAAATTTAAGATTTGAGCATACACAATGCTATAAATAATATATTAATAAAACATTCGTGACTCAGTAGTAGCTCAGTTGGAAGAGCATTGGACTGGGTTTTCGAAGGTCACGGCTTCGATTCCCGCCTGAGACACTCGTTTTCATCCTGGGGGGTTATTCACGATTGTCGGAAACCAACTTTCCGAGTCGAATCGGAAAGTCTGCCGAAAAACGCGATTCACGATCATCGGATCGAATATTTTTGACATTACTTTGTCGATTGAATTCGATTTACTATCCGAGAGCATTTTTCTATCGGAAAGAGATCCGTACACTAAGAAGATTGGAATTAATGAAAAAAAAAAACATGAAATTTACCTAAGTACATTCGAAAAGCTTATTTAAAACCCCAAAATTAAGGCCACGTAGTAAGTAATCTAATTTTTTGTGCTATAAAGATTATAGGTTAATATTTCTACTAGTATAAAAAGAATATATTATATTGAACAAACAATACTTTTGCTTTTATTAAGTAACCTTATTTTCCAAGAAAAAAACAAAATTTATCAAAACTGCGGTACCTACATAGAGTGTTTAGCTATTTCTCATGCAAAGGCTTGCAGTGTGTAATGTCATAAAATAGAGAGACTGTAGTAATGTAAGAATCTTGCACATTTATCTACACTGTTATTCAAGTTCTTCCAGGGAAAGTTAGACGTAGGTAATCTCTTTTTGCGAACAGTGGAATTTTGTACAAAAGTATGTGGCAAAATGCTATAATAATCAAATACATAGCCAATCAAATGTATCAGATGTGTCAATCAATATCAATATGCAATCAATATGCCAGTGCACCAGGAGGCTGATTCACAGTCGTCAAACAGGTTCCAATCACGTCATTGTATTCTGTGATCACATGCAATATTCTTGCACATTTATTACGTCGTATTTTTTATCAAGCTTGAACAAAAACTGCTTTGTTTGTTGTTTGTTTGTTGTGTTAGGTAGGTATTTGATTTGTTGTTATAAATTTCATTTTGTACGAACTCTGAATGAGATCTTTTCACAATGACCAAAAACTGTATGCTCGATAGATGGCGTTATTAAAAATTTATGTGTCAATGTGGTTTTTTTTACTAAGCTTCGAATAGTACTCAGGTAGGTAGGCAGATGTAACCCTAATATGTTTCTCTTTGGGCAGATGTCAACCAGCGAGCGCTTACTTGACTCTTTGGTACAGGCCGTTTATTTTTAAAAGCCAATTTTGACACTTCTCTTTTCATCAACACCATCTAGTAAAGCAAATAGTTACAATTTTTATTTTTTAAATGTCACTTTGAAAAGCCCTCATACCAAGAGCAAAAAATAAAGCCATGCATAGAGTAAGATAAAAAAATGAAGCCATGATTCGCGTTATATAAAGTTCGATTTAGTCCACCAACTAAACTAACGCTCTTGTTAGAAACAATTAATCAGAATCAATCTTCATTTGATTCTGAAGAGAAATTAAGCAAATGCTCGTCAGTTTCAAAGCCTAATTTCCCAAATTAAATACTACAAAATAAAATATAGCGTTCATTACTAAAAATATTTTCTGAATTCAACCCTAAAACCAATCTTATTAGCCCTCGTTTAGTGTTATTTTCGCGTAGCAATCAGGTTGTGTTCTCATCTGTAACAACTCAATTTAAAGGGATCAGTATCGAGTAAATATAAAGGCTGTCTGATACGGCTATATCGACGAAACGGCTTCATCAGACAAGTCACGTTAGAAATTAAGGTCAATTTATGACAGTCGTAAAATGAGGGTCAGAGGTAAAGGTTAAACTGTCCTGTTCCAATAACATGGGAATAGCAGCTTGTTGAGAAGTTACAAGTTACTTTTGATTATCACTTTTTTGTCTGTGTTTCGTCCACTGTTATCCTAATATCAACTAGATTTCGGTGCCTAATATTCTTTGAAAGAGAACTTAAGGATTTAACAGCGTCTTTTCTACACAAATTAGATTTTTAGGGTCATGTTCACACGATCAATAATGACGCTGCATATAAAGTAATTCCGTGAAGTCGAAACGTTGGAAAATGGTAAAATCTAACTAAATTTCACAAAAAAATCGTAATAAGAAAGGCATTCCTACTCTTTTCATTGTAAGTAGAAGACTGTATTTTGTTTCTGGTATTGTATTGTGGGATGAGAATGTAATTTATGGTAAGTAGGTCCAATGAAATTTGAATGCTCTATAAGGCGGCCATTACACACGTCAATCTGGTGTGATCTGATCAAAACCACAGATTGATGGAATTTGATGCGGTTGGTTTGCGACGTTACACGGTCAATCCAGCGAGATCTGGATCGCAGTAGATCTTGGTAGATCACGATCCACGGTGGTCTTTGGTAGGGTTGCCAACTTTTTGCATTAATTTTCGCGTGATATCGATCGATGACCTGAGTGGTACAGTATTCAACATGCCAGTCTACCACGCAAGAGGTCCCGGGTTCGATGCCCGGACAAAATTGAAATGATATATTTTAATTTCTGTGACGGGTCTGCGTACAAGAAGTACCTATCTATTTCGAAAAGTAAGTACCTAGTAAAATCAGTTGTCTAGGGTTAGATGGCGCTGTGTGTGTAAAATCAAATATCGATATTTATAATACTAAATTACCAAGCTATCAACTATCTGAGTGCCAAATTTCATCCAAATCAGTTCAGATTCAGAAGGCTGAACTGATTTTGATGAACTTTGGCACACATACATGTATAGTTTAGTTTATAGCCTGGTATAGTAATAATATAGGGGTAAAAAATTTTTTTTTTAATAAATTGCAAAAAATATAGTAGGTAGCTTTTGAGAAATTTATTAAAAAATAAAATACTCATTTATTTTTAACTAGCTTCCTTTAAAAAATAAAAATAGGGTACATAGGCTAGGTACTTCCTAGGATATCAAACTAACTGTGTGCCAAATTTCATCATCTTTCAGGCAATCCAATTTATTATAACCAACTTTAAAATATGAGGAGGTTCTCTGTCCATCTGTATATTTTTTCGCATGTAGTCATGGGCGGAAGCTAGTTAAAAATAAATGTGGGCTAATCAGTTCAGCCTTAAAAAAAACATGTATCGGATAGCAGTAGATTGCGATGAGCAGACTGCAAGTTCTCTATTTGTTTGTATGTTTGTTTTTTAATCATTTTTCGAATGTCCACCCACGCGGATGTAGTCGCGAGCGGAAGCTAGTTAAAAATAAATATGAACTACATTTTTATAAATATACCAAAAGTAAGTACTATAATGTTTAAATGTTTTGAAAATAATACTATTACCTCGAAGAAAAGGTGCCAACCCTAAGCCAGACCACGCCAGGTTGACGTAGATCGCGCCAGATCGCGCCATACCGCGCCAGATTGAAACAGATCACGAACAACGTTACACAATCAATCTCTGTCAATCTGGCGCGGTCTGGCGCGATCTGGCGTGATCAGATTGTGTGTGTAATGGGTGCCTAAGAATCAAATAGTAGAGCCCAAAACATACAATGATATGCATCGTTGTTATGAAAACAATAGAAAATCTATTGTGTCTCGTTTTCCGGGCGTTTATGAGTTAAATTCTTTACACCGTTTTTTCTCTCCCAAAGTTTACATTGAAACTTCCAAAACAGAACCAATAATTTTACGTGAAATCACCCCTTAGAAGTAAAAACGGCGCATTAGGGTGGTTTTATTTCAGGATATAATATTCTAAGTATTGTCGAGCGGAATTAGCCTCGTAAATTTCATACTTGGGTCGCGTAATAAGAACATAGACACAGTAGGTATAATTAACAGTAATATAAGTAATTGAAAATATTTTGGAACGCCAAATGTTGCAAAAGAATCGTTGATGTCTTTTCCATGTTTGTAATAAGAAGAAGAAGTGCTGGTGCCGACATTGATGTATGGAAGTGAATTTTGGGTATGGCAGAAGAAGAATAAATGCGGTAGAGATGCGATCGATGAGGAAAATATGTGAAGTCAAATTGAGTGATAGTGTGAGTTATAATGTGATTCGTGAAAGGTGTAGCCTGAAAGTGTGCAAGGATTGTAGCAGGTGGCGATCCATAGTCTCTGCCTACCCCCATGGGAAACAGGCGTGAGTGTAAGTACTTATGTAGGTATGTAATAAGAAAAACAGGTACCAAATAAATCCAAAAAACCAAGTTTTATCTCTCACTTCCATTATTTTTCGAATTGAAATTCATTAAAAAGTTTCATTAAAACTTATACTTTTAAAAGTGCTACGTAGAAATTAGTTCATTAGCTAAACATTTTTTTCATACATTTTCATTCCTAAAATAGTAACCAACTTGTAAATCCCAGTCCCAGATAATCCCAAAAGTTTGCACATTCTCTCTCGTTAAGTCTGCTAACATTTTGGTTACTGTTTACTCCAATCTACTGTGTAGTGAGTTGCCGAGGATATACTTTGTGCTTAACAATAGGATTAAAAGATAATTACGTGTGCTGACATTTTGTATTTATATTTGTGTTGAGTATTTCCTTCGTTATGAGTTTCAGGCTTTATAGAATCTTAAACAAAAAAATCATAAACTTATTATTATACACAACTAATATGGTCAAAGTTCCTTCTTAAGTGATTTAGGTTACTCATGGTCGAATACTCAAACGCTACTTAACTTTGAGCGGCTCTCAAACAGCCTGCTGTCTTTGTCATATCTTTGACAATTAATGCGACAGGACGACGTTTGAGAGCCCCTCAAAGTTAATTGGCGTTTGAGTATTCGGCTATCAACCTATCACTAGCTTAGATAATAGGTACCTAAACGCAGTACAACTGTTCACACGCACATATTTGCCGGCACGGAATAATATAATTTCACACACATTCACTTCACTTATTCTATAAATAAACGAACCACATAATACTTACCGCAATTAATAACCATGGACCCCACACAGTATGCGTTACCGAGTGTGACCGTTTTTACTAACTAACTTTAACTAATTTACATTTGAGTAACTTTTTAACAAATGCATAAATGCCTATTTCACCTTCATAATTATTTATTTGGATTATTTTTTGCCTTTTGGATTGAGCAAATATAATTAGGTATCGCTTTTTGACCAACAATCATTTATCATCGGACCATACCCACGCATATGGTACGTCTGTCGTCCCTAAGGTGTTTTCATACATAATTGAGGCATGCATGCCCCTTAGCATGTGGTTCCGTATTAAGTAGAACGGTGATGATAAGTACTTCACTTCTCAGTAACTCCAAGTATTATGAGGCCAGGAAGTGATAAATGGATATGATAGCTTCATTCCATTGTGAACGTCTATTGAAGTGACACTTCCAGAGAAACCACAGCCTTATCTACTTCGTAAACATCCGCTTGCTTTATTCATTGAAATAAGAAGAACAGGATATACAGGTTGTTTGAAAATAGCCTTTTAAAGCAGAATATGGTAAATAGGGTACCATGATACAAACCCGAAAATATGTACTTAAACCCTAACCACCACATGGCTGAGAAATTTTGTTTTTTTTATGTATGGAAAATTGTTAATTGACGACCCTAGACGCAAATAGACTATTTTTTTCGTTAATCAATCCCATTAATAGGCAAAAGCAAAACACACTTTTGGTCTAGGGTTGCCATTATGCAGTTTATTATAGAAAGAAGTTTTTAGTGTGATTTTCAGGGTTTATAATAATTTTCTGGCGTTGTATGTATGTACAGTACTTTATCTACCATAGGCTTTATAAGGTTATTTCCAAACACCCTGTATAGTCGAATATTAAATCAAGTAGTTTCGAAATAAGTTTTCTGTTCTTGATATTTTTGATATTTCGTTTCTTTTTCAGAATAAATTGTCTTTCTAGCATTTGTTAAAGCCACAGACCATACAACAAGTACTAAGCTAAAAAACATAGTGGCAGTACAGTAAACCTTCAAGATTATCAATCGTCAATTGTTTATTGATACCTCTATAAATAGCACAAACTTTACTCGACCCATGTCAAATGTCGTTAGATACTTCAACAATATGTGAAGTGACTACCTATTTATCCTTTTAACTGCTTTTTGGGTTTAATTTTGCTGCTGCTACTTTATTACAAGAAATTCAATGGCAGTTAGAAAAATGCGAGCCTTGTCATAATGTATACACCAAAAAATAATTATCTTCTAATGCTACCACATCATGCTGAATGTAATATCGATGTATCTTGTGCTTTTTCGCTATCCAAACGATCTTTACCTCAGTAGGGAGGTACTATGGGCAACAGCGTCGCTTAACCAGTTAGCAGCAAAATTCGTGTGTGCGCGTATCGCCCCTGCACGAACTAAACGTATGTTGTGACGGCGCGGCGTGCAAGCGATTTTAACCTTAGGAGTGGTAAAGCGACGCTGTTGCCCATGGTACCTCTTTGCCTATGTTTTTATCCAGAATAAATATTACAGGGTAGGTATTCCTTGCCAATTAGACGTAAAAGTAATGCCTGCTACGTAGGTCAGGCTTCTACAGATTTACAATAATTATTATCATAGTGTGGTGTGGACATTCACATTAAATAAAGCAATCAAAATCTACCTCACCGATATTTCCACAATTTTTCCAAGTTTCGAGAGCAATAATGATATCGCTGTTATTTCAGTAACTTCTTCGCTAATTACACTTGAATATAAATCACTTTAACCGTCCCTCCTTCGGTCGTTAAGAATACTTCGGTCTTTTCACCATTTCACTTAATTTGAATATTACAAAAGTCGTTAAATGTATTTTTGGGGTGAAGTACATAATGAGACGTAATTTTAAACATATTACTTAGGCGGTTATCACGTTTATAAACTACTAGGGTATAATAGTAGATAGATACAGCACCTAACTTTTAATAGATCTTCAAACTATTTCCTTTTCACTAAGCTAAAAATACTAGGTACGTAGCAAGATTGACGAGTCTAACGGAAAATGAAAGACGATTTGATTAATGACTCATATTTTATTAAATCTCTTAATAAAATCCCTATCCATTTTTTAAAGGTAATATTACTCATTTATTAGACTATAGAATTTTGAGACTATTAATAATTTCTACATAAGTGTGTGTAATGATATTTAGAACGTGAGTAACTAACCGGTTCCGAATGTTAAAATTGGTAATAAGTAGAATAAATAAAACGCCAATCAATAAGTAGGAAAAATGACTCATGCTTAGGTTACACGAAACACGTATTAAACGTTTGATGACGATTCAGTGTCGACACCACAGTTTATGTGATCAACACTGTGTCGTAACGTAACTAAGAATTTAAGATGATTCAAGTAAGTTATAATGCTTGGACAATTTCACATAGCGCCATCTAGCCCCAAACTAAGCAGATCTTATAATATGTTGCTAGACAACTAATATACTTACTAATTATACACATTTTAAATATAAACATGATAACACCCACACCCGTCATAAAAATTAAAATTTAACATTTCAATTTCTGCCCTAAAGAGGATGTAAAAACTATCATTTCTGCCCGCCCGCGGAATCGAACTCTCTGCGTGGGTTTGCTGTCTGGGACCGCACGTAGTACCGGCATGTTTACCACTGCACCACTCAAGTCAAGTTGCCAACACAACTTTCTACAATACGAAAAAATTCGCAGTAAAGTATAATCAGAGAAACTCGTAGATATTGCTGTAAGTTTTATATCTCTGTACGAATCGCATTTCAATCGGATCTTCGCTCATTAGTGACACGTTCGCTCTAGTTTTTGCTATTTTTGTTATTTAATAATGATTGTATTCTTTTCCGTAGGTAACTTGATTAAAGATGATTTTGTGAATCTTAAACATAAACTGATATTTTGTACAAAATAAGACCTATATTTAAAATGTAGATCTTTTTACCCAATTGAACGTTATTTCCATAGAAAATACTATGTAAATCATTAATAAGTTACTAAACATTTAGCATAATATGTATATTAATATAGCCAGGAGTAATTTGTCCCACTTTGTCACACTAATTATTCAACGTGATAAAGCACGCGAACTACATAATCAAAATAAAGGGCTTTAGTGAAAAACAATGACTAAACTTCCGAACAATGTGAGAGCTGAAGTACTGATTGGAGTTACTTTGTTTGAGCTCCGTCACCACTACTCAGCATAAAACGTAACCTGTCGCTTTTTGAGATTTTCCTTGTTGAAAGATTTTAGTTCAAGTCGGGTTTCTACTGCGAGTGGGCCGACAGACTGTGTTGAGATTGTATAAAAGAAAACTACGTTGAAATAACATTTTTAAAGTTTTCTGCTGCAAGCTCAACTGATCCTTTACGAGACCCACGTAGTACAAACCTCTCTTCAGGTTTGAAAGGTGGAATTTTTGCCTTTCTATATCACAGCACAGCACCCTTTATAAGGCAGGGGCATTTTTTTTATTATATTAATATAATGTTTTTCGTCCAAATCGTCAAAAAAAAAATTTGCCGAATCAAATTGTAGTACTTGTTTTTGTGTTTTAAGTATTTATTATTTTTTTTAATTTTATAATAAAAAAAATTTTTTTTTTTCGTGAAAACGGGGGTCTTGCATATCTTATATCATTATTTTTTTATTTTCATACCTTTAGTCGTTTATTCTGCTCTATAAAGGGTTAGGTAACGTTATTGTAGAGCAAAGAAGATTTAGTGACTTATTTACATTTTTTATTTAGATTAGGACAGTTTAGTCTAAAATATCTGAAATGTGTATCACATAGGAGAACTATTTTCCGAGAGTAAAACTTGAGTAAATATTTTATATCATCCGAGAATATCTACAACTCATAATTTCAATTCCTTTTTACCATCGCCACTCTAAAAAGTGCGTTTAATTCAACGATAAGAGTGAATAAAATATTTTGAATTTGGAACAAGCGCGCGTCGTAAGAATTATGTACAAAAAAAAAAACGTGCTGAAAGTATGGAGCTATTCCATAGATAAAGCCATAGATATACATTTAAATAAAAAAATATCCCGCCAATTTTATTTAGGTTCTTTTTAGTGTCTTATCTTTGGGTTCTTTTCTTTATATCAGAGGGAGATTAGATGTTCAGTCTTGCATCAGTCCATTCCATCAGTCTGGTACGATCTTCAGTCTGTAAAAATTCAAAGTCTATACAAACTGATGAAATGGACTGATGTCAGACTGATCATGTAATTTCCCTCATAGCATGGTTGTTTTATGTCATTGGAAAACTTATAGTTTCACTATTTTGTAACGGTTAAATTACCGATTACCTATCTAAATAATAAAATTTGATAACTATAAATAGGTACTATAGGTGTAAGTACTGCTATTATGTTTTCTCGCGGTCAATGGCAAAAAGTAGAGTATACAACTCGTGAAAAAAATTTCATCTCGGTCCTTTGTATCCCTTGTTTCGCTCAGGATTCTACTTTTGAACTACTTTACTCTAGAATCCTTCGCTGCTCTCGGGATCCAACATAGTACCTCGAACTAAATTCCTCCTTTTTTCACTTGTTGTATAATCTACTATTTTACCATCGCCACTCTAAAAAGTGCGTTTAATTCAACGATAAGAGTGAATAATAAGCGATTTTATTCACCGAGTAAATAAAAATAATTTGAATTTGGAAGTTTTGGAACAAGCGCGCATCATGAATTAGTACAAAAAGTACCTATACCTACTGGCTGCTTTGGAGCTATTCCATAGAGCCATAGTTACACAATAAAATTAAACGAAAAAAAATATCCCGCCAAATTTAATTTGGTTCTTTTTAGTGTCTTATCTTTGGGTTCGTTTCTATCTATTAGAGGGAGATTGAACGTTCAGTCTTGCATCAGTCCATTCCATCGTCTGATACGATATTCAGTCTGCAAAAATTCAAAGTGATGAAATGGACTGATGCCAGACTAATCATGTAATCTCTCTCTTGGCGTGGTTGTTTTATGTCATTGGAAAACTTCTAATTTCACGCATGGGTCGGTCATGGGATGGGTGACCATAAATGTATTATCTCGAGCTCCTCCGTTTTAAATGCTCTAAGCCTTCGTGCCTCGGAAGGCACGTTAAGCCGTTGGTCCCGGCTGCATTTGCAGTCATTATCACTCACCAATCCGCATTGGGCCCGCGTGGTGGGTTATGGCCCATCCTCCCACCCATAAGGAAGGCCAGCAGCAGTGGGGACATTAAAAATGGCTGATTGTCAACTATAGATTACACACACAAATTAGACAACTTAGTCCCTCGAACTAAATTCCCTTTTTATTCACTTGTTGTATAATCTACTATTTCCAGAATTCTGTACCTTCAGTGAAAAGAGGTATAACTCTCAAAACATGATTTTTGGGAAATTGACTTTAAAGTTTAAAAAAATCCTACTCTTCGTCTGAGATAGATAAAATAAAATTAGTGCTTGTAGACTGTAGATAGTTATGCTAGCTTTGTTTTCTTGTTTAATTTACAGAGAAAAGTTTAACAGATTTTTCAGTATTCAAGAAAATGTTCAGTTATATCACTTGGCACATTTATTTATTTTGTGTATATTGATATAATAATACTTCTATCATTTTACACCAGGCACATCTGCTTTTGTGTCAAATGATACCTTACCTTTACTTTTTGTGTTAACTTTTTTAATTGTAGGTTTTTTTTTTAAGTTGTCGAAGAAACATTGTTAAACAATCTCTAAATATGAGTAATTAGAGTTTTGTTTTGTTGAATCGTTTAAAAAATTCGAATTATATCAATTTACACAACTATTTTGAAAAAAAAACGATGTGTAAATTGTTTCAACTCTTATCACTAACGATATAACTACTATATTTATTATGTGAATAGTGATATAATTCGTGAAAAATAAATAAAATATTAAATAGACACCAGCAAATTAGACTAATCATCTTCATATCAGCCGCACGACACCCACCGCTGAGTATAAGTGATGTGTATGCGAACCTCCCTCAAGGATCTCCACAATAATCGATCCTGTTCTACCTGCAACTAGCAGCTTGACGCGACCTTCACCAGATCGTTGGTCCACCTTGTCAGGAACCTATACCAATGAAGCGTCGTCGTCCGGTGCGCGGTCGCCACTCCAGAACCTTTCAATCCCATCAGCCATCGGTTCTTCTCGCTATGTGTCCCGCCCACTGCCACTTCAGCTGAGCAATTCTTCAAGCGATGTAGGTTACATTAGTTCTCTTACGTATGTACTCAAGTTTTGGTTCGATTACGTAGGGAAAGGCCGAGCATGGTTCTCTTAAGAAATCCATAGTTTCACGTTTCACTGCCGTAAGTCATCACTGGCATCACACATTGGTCATAGACTTTAGTCTTGAGACATTAAGGTAAGTTAGACGGAAAGAGTTTTTCAAAACTACCCAAATGCTGCCTATCCAAGTTGGATTCGACGAAAGATCTCTATCTTGAAGTTCGACTTACTTAACTGGACTGCCTGTTCTTCCTAGTTATACGTAATGAACTACAACATCGAGTGTAGTATTCCCAATTTGAACTAGAGATTGTACAACATGGGCAATCGACTAATTTTTCGTCTTATCCATGTTCATTCTAAGACCTAATCTTTGGGAAGCACTACGAAGATCTACGAGCATTGTGTTAGTATTCAGTTTAATTCAAACTAGATACTTTTAATACTCTTTTTTCGTTTGTCACGCAAAATTGTTTACAAGTACGCTATCGCGTTCATAGGTACCTCGTATAATCACAGGTTTGAGTAGAACTAAAAGTCAACTTTTAAGAAAATATCATCATTGTATTTATTTTATTGTATTTCGCCCAAAAATAATAATTCAATGGATTCAAATTAGAGCTTGACGACAATGGCCACTCATTCGTACCGATAGAGCCTGGTAATTTGGTAAGTTTTATTGTAATCATTGTCATTACCTGAAGGCGCAGAGTACTGATGGAAAATACAGTTTTTGCTGTCAAAACAAGCGGGTTTCTGAAATGGTTTTGACACACATCCACACTCTGCGGCAGGTTGTATAGAACACCAAATAGTAAAAACTGCCACTTTGCTTGGCTTTCCTGGTCCAATCAAAGCTTTTAATTAGAAAGCTTTTAATTCGATCGAGACCTGGGCGGTGTTGCATTCTTTCCAGAGGTGCCAAATGGACTAGATGTATATCGAGGTGCTGAGGTAACTACTTATACAAAAATGCCACCATATCGGACTGATTACAGAACCGGAGCACAAATCTCATCAAAATTTAGCATTCGGGAAGTTTTTTGAACATCTTTGCGTTGAACCTGCCTCAGTCTTAGGACGACCGAGGTCTTTGGCCAGTGTATGTAGTCAGTGAGAGTCATGACTTATGGCAATGAAACGTGGTTAATTTCTTTGCGTGATCGAATCAGCAATGAGGAGATCCTTAGGGAAACTAAGGTAATCGATATCGCTCAAAGGATAGCTCAGCTGTAGTGGCAGTGGGTGGGAAACATTATGAGAAGAACCGATGGCCATTGAGATGGAAAGGTTCTAGAATAGTTACCACGCACCGGGATGACGCTTCTTTTACTTCCGACTAATGATTTGGTGAAAGTCGCGGGAAGCTGCTGTGTGTGGGCAGTGCAGTGCATGACCTATCGTTGTAGAGATCCTTGAGGAGGCCTAAACCCAGCAGTGGGTGTCATGAAGTTGTGTACCATTGATATTAGCAGCACGACACCCACTGCCGATGAAGAAGATGCTAACTACTGAAATCGAATACTAATTAATTTCTTGTATAAATACAACGTACAACGGTGTGAATAGTTAGTGCATATTGATACAATTCATTTTATGCATCGAAGCAATCTCACTCTTATTTTAAGCAATATAGGTCAGATATTGTCCAATCAATAACAATTTAGATCATTATAAATTAAATGGCACAATCCATTATGCTTTGTGTAAAGTGATACAATTTACGTTTCACTTCATATTGTTCGTGTCGCGAACTCTCGAGTGTCGTAACCGTAGCTCAGGAACGTCGGTGTAACACTGAGGCAAACAATGTCGTGTCCATGCAGGCGGCGGGGGAAGGGTACGAGAGAGAGGAGGGAGATTAAGAGGTTGCGGGGGGATTTTAGGCAGTTATATCAATTTACACAAATAATAATCAAACGTTTTACTTCTTGTATTCTTGTATTTTTTGATATAAGTCAATTATATCATTTAACACCTTTCCCAAGTTTATGTGATTATTGTTATAATTGAAATTATATCGATAAACACGAAGTAAAAATTCATTATTTTTTAATTTTCAGTGCTATAAGTCGAGTTGAATCAATGTGCACAAACTAGCATACTGTGAAATTATATGTGTGTATTGATATAATTCTAGATAAATCACTACGCACAAGTCAAGTCACTTTTTATTGAATTGTGTATAAAGTATTAAATCGAGTTATATTTACTGACACTATTTTTTTTTAAGAATAGTCTCGGTACACTTTGTTTAAAGTAGAGATATATTAATTTACACAATTTTTTCCTAAAAAAACACAAAAAAATAAGCACTTATATCACTATGCACAAAACTTATTTCTGTTAATATAAGTCATATTAATACGCCAATTAGACACAAAAAAAAGCTAATTTTTCAACGATTTGAATAGTGAAATAAAATCAAAATCGATACAACTCGAGTTAGATCAGTTTTCACTGAAGGTACAGAATTGGCAAAACGTTTCCCGAACTGTAACGTTACGGCAAACCACGATTACTTCTAAACACGATCCTAATGTGAAATATAATTGCTCAGCACCCGAAAACAGGTCCCCTGGCGTTGCCAATCCTCATTTTCCCCTGTATAATTATTCGCGTTGGAAATATCGCGCTTTTCAATGTTCGCATGTAAGGAAATGGGTGACATAAACCCTTACATTGTTTCCAATTATTTTTGATTTCTGTTTAGAAGAGTCGTGTATGTAACACGTTTATGCAGTTATGTAAAGTACTTTAAAAAAAATTTGAAGGGTTTTACTAAAAATAATATTCATTTTATAACCAAACGCTATAGTACTACTACTACATTATTAAATGTTGTCCAACTCCATTTATCTTTGTTTCTTATCGTTGTAAAACTTATTTGTTTTATAACGATGTTCACACAGTTCCCTGTATTTTATACTATTCCAACTCAAACTGGAATACCCACTCAACAACTAATAAATAGTTATTTGTTATACAAGTGACCAAAATCAATTTGTGCTGCGAGTGCCGACTTTAAGTCACGAACTAGCGAAGTAGTCTAGAATTGAATCACGAGCGTAGCGAGTGATTCTAATATAGACTACTGAGCACAGTGAGTGATTTAAAGGCACGAGGCAGAACAAAATTTTGGTCTCGTGTAAAACATACAACTTTTCACCTCTACAAGCGAGAAAATTTTTATGTGACTTTCCTGGTAAAAAGCTTAATTCAGCATTAGAAATTTGTTCACTTAACTCTTTTGGAGTTAGACAACTATCTTCATCGTAGGACGCATTCATTTTTGTAATTTATATCACAAAAATTATTCGATCAAACCTACGCTCAAAAACTTTATATATCCGTGCATTTTATTTTTTTACTTTTTAATCCATGTATGACACCATAAAGCACTCTATCTATCCTTTTCTCACATATCAATTTTACAAGAGTGTTATCCTTGTCACTTTATTTCTTTTATCTTTATTATTTTAAAAGTTGGTGTTAGATTAAAAAAGCACTTTGCCTCACGCTCGCAGCAAAAATCGATTTTGCTGCGAGTTTTTACGCGCCAAAAGAGCCCTTTTCTTGCTGGAGAGGTGAAAAATATATTTTCCTACTACGTAACTGCAACGTTTTAAAAAAGTACAAAATTGTCAACCATTCATCTATTAACACAATCAAATTGATTCATCATTTCCTTGCCGCAGCCGAGTCAAATTATAATTGAGCGGGTTTCCCCTCGTTTAGAGACGTTTCAATCAAAAACATCTATTTGGAGAATTCGTAGCAAAAAGGTTGTAAAGCCTACATTACGGTGGGCCATGACCCGTTTCATTATGCAATGTCATTTGGCTGGTGTACTACAAATAAAACATGCAACTGAATTCTGCGCATTACAAGCTTTTGGGTTAGTTGAAATACGGCTACTTTGGTTTATTAGCTGTTCTAGATATTTCTTAAGGTTTCGTACCCAAAGTGTAAAAAGGGACCCTATTACTAAGAGTCCCCGCAAACTACAGACCAAACTGTCGGCCGATAGTTGGAATCAGTATGAAGAAGTATGCAAGTGCGCACACTACAACGATTTGGTATCGGCCGATTCTTCATACAAAATCAGCTATCGGGCCAACTATCGGCTGATAGAAAGTCTGTAGTCTGCGGGCCCGCTAAGACTCTACTGTCCGTCTGTCTGTCTGTCTGTCACCAGGCTGTATCTCATGAACCATGATAGAAACTTAGATCTGCCATTAGTTTTCCATCCAAACATTTAGTAGAAAAGTCGTTGTTTCTTTAAATAAAATACTTATATTAATATTAATTTTAGTGTCAAACACTCGCACCAGATTGCAGTGTTCCCTAAAAAGCTTTCGCAATCCAACCTAATCTCCACAAGTACGTCGGAGGTGAAAAGACTCGCGGGTAGGCATTTACGTGAAGAGTCTCGAGTGTGTAGGCAGATACGTGCGCTGAACTCACTAACTGAAAATCTGGGCTCAGTCACCTTGAAACTTGTAGGTCAAGGCCGAAGCCCGAGTGGTGCTACGGAATAATTGCTCTGCTGTACAAAAAATGAGGGGAAAATGACCTAACGGCACTTTAAGTACAGTAGTATTGTAATGTTAAATACATCTTTGTACTGACAAAGGCTACCATCACTTGAGTTTTCACCTATAACCTGACATGGACTCTGGTACTTTTTATTAAAGACTTACATCTTGATAATGATCATTAAGGTAAATAGTAATCGCATTTTTTTTTATTTTTGCATTCACAGTGCTATTTTAATACAAATAAGCTGTTTGAATGTCGAGGTAATTCCTTACATTGCTTGGTGAAATAACGCTGACTTGCAGCGTTAAGAGTAGGATATACTAGAAGGAATTAGACCATGCCACTAGTGACTCGGTAGCTCAGCGCAGTGGTCAGAGCATTGGGCCGGACACCCAAAGGTTCGATTCCCGTCCGAGAATTGATCTGGTGCGAGTCGTATTTTTTCTAGTACTTATATTATTTAGTAGGTATAGTAATAGCTTCTGTTATCCTAAATTAAAAAGTTAGTATTTAACTTGTTATTTTTATTATTTCTAGTTTAGATGGGAATAAAATGTGATTATCATTTTAACAGCAGATAAAACAAGTTCGAGACTCACGTGTACTAAGTTATTTTCTCTGTGAAAGTTTTCCAATGAGTTGGGAAAAGTTTAACACTTTTTAATTGGTTTTATAGCGCGGAGGATAAATAATTGAAGGTTTATCAGTCTAATAGCTACAAATCCGTTTCACTTTGTATTATCCTCAGTGAGATAGCTCAGAGGGTTCACTAATGAAGATTAATGCCACATTTCCATCACCATTTGTAGTTCTTCTACCATGATATTGCAAACTACGTTGAAAAGTCAAATAAAAAGTGACAAAATATTTGTTTTCAATACTGTAGATATTTTCTAATTAGAAAACTACTTAAGTACTATAAAAGCCTTAATACTAAATCATTTATTATACCTACCTACTTAATTAAATTATGATTCATGATATATCAAGTCCATACCACACAAACAAGGGAACATCATGCATTTTTTTTTTGTAAGTATCAAAATCAAAAGTACCTATAATGCGAGACAAAATCAACTGTAATATTAAAACTTTTCTCTTGCGTTTTTTCTCGTGCGTGATATAGTACTTGAAGTTAGCACGCATCAGCCAGCACCCGCCGAAAACGCTCTATACAAAACGGTCAACATTTGTGACGTCACTTATGTCACGTTTCAGGGGCATTATTATGGAGTTAGCCAAGAATTTTCAAATATCTCCCTAAATATTGCGTTTAAGTAGGTACATATGTGTCATACAATAGTACATTACTGCAGCGGCAGGCAACTCAGGCATTGAAGGACGAACGTGAAAATGTGGGCCGAGGCGAAGCCGAGGCACACATACGTGAGTCCATCAATGCCCAGTTGCTGCCAAGGCTTGTATAGTACTTTTCTCAAATAATGCGCGGAAATTCAAACCAAGTAGTAACTTTTCTAACATTTTATTTTTATTTAAAATTACAGTAATTAAAAGCAAAGATTAAATCTTAGATTGAAAGTAAAATCGCACTGTCTTGAGTTTCTACGTCTTTTACATAATGCTCTATATGTGTCGTTGCATATTCATGCACCGAAAATGCCAAAAATCAAACCTGCAACAAAAATAAAGAACGTGTAAAGTTGTGATGTTAGATGTTTGACTAAAACAAAGTGGTAAATTACTCGTAGTACCTAGGTACTTATCAATACGAAAACTTACTTTAGGATCCAAATACACACTGCCTGATGCTAGACAAGAAAATTTGCACGTTTGATGCAGACTTCCTACATTTATACCCTTGTGATTGTCTTTTGTGCATTGCAGTTAGGTTTACATCTGGTTTACTTAATTTTTTGATTTTGGAGTCAACATGTTTTCTATTACAGTTCTTGCCGCTTCTTGAATTTCAGGTGGCGTCAAAATATCACTTTCGTCGCTTGAACTCATTTATATAATAGATTAATTACTTAATTTAAATCGAATATAAAATATTTGACAAAACAACAAACAATTTCAACAAAATATTCTTCCCGCGCCAAGATCCATAGATAATACAACGTTATTTTTATGCCGCCTGTCCGAATCGTATGTTACACGTAAGTTTTGTAACCAGCACGCGTAGCATGAGCAAACGGGACTCTTGTCTACGAAGACTTGTCGTCTCGACCCTCTAGATTGCTGAGCACAGTGGTGGGACTCGCTCTCAGAATTTTACAACCTTTTTATGTCTTTTAATACAAATATGAGTTTTAAAATATAATATTTTTATTTCAACATCAATAAATGTCGAAATTATCTGAAATGATTCGAAATGATTTAGTTTAAACATGATACTTATTTTTTAATAAGTTCTAAGATAAAGAGACACTCACAAAAGCTTTCACTTCCGTAGACAAAGCTCTCTCGAGCTCGAGAAGAATAATGTTGCCACTAGTAAATATTTATAATTATTTCCATCATTTCTCTTAAAGGGCGTTCCTTTCTATACGTTTCACGACGCAAAACTCTTAAAACCGAGTTAAATATAGCCGTATGGATATAGTTCGTTTGCCTTCCTTTTATTGAGAGATTTTTGAAAAGATGACACAGACCAACAACGCACTTGTTAATTTAGTAATAAATATTGAAATCAATGTATGAAAATAATTTTAATTTACGTTTTTAAGTAAATAAATTAAAATTAAGTAAAATAAAAGTAAAAAAAATACTGAAGGGAAAAAACTGTAATATTAGGAAACAATATTATTGAATAGGTAGGTACCTTTTTACAATAAATTATTTATTGTATTATTTTAATTTATAAAATTTATAAAAAAATTTAAGAATAAAAAATACTTATTCGTTATTTACTACTAGTAAATATTTATTATATTTCTTTTTTTATAAATTTTATAATAAAAAAGAATTACTTAAATACAATTTTTCATTTTTTTTCTTTCCGGACAGCTGTTTTTGTCGTTTGTGCTGTAACTTCTCTTCTTACCTTAATAAAATATAAACACGGACAACTTAGATTTATTTTTATTGCGAAATTAAAAACTCAGAAAAAAAATAAGTCGACAAATCTTTCTCGACCACTCGAAGGGTGGTAGACAAATTTCTCCCACTCAACTGTCAAATTAATGTCAGTTGAAGACAAAAGCTCGTGTTTGTCGACTTTTGACATTAGGCCACGACAAAGAACAATGCGAGTCTACGGTTGTAAAATGCGAGCATGAGTATCTCGATCTCAACCCGACAAAAGTGACATTTCGGTGTAGACAAGCCATTGTTCTGTGAGTCGAATCTTATCTCGATGTTGGTCATGCTACGCGTGCAGGAATACGGATTAATGGGCGGGCGTTACTGCGCTCATGACACTCTGTTACCGTGATTCGGAACTTTCCATTTACAAAGCCAGTTCTAATTTTAAATATTGATGATGATCACAGACCTCATTGGCTGTCGTGTTTCATTGAAAATTTCGTTCCATTTCTGAATTACACGTGTATAATGAGTAGAGCTGTGAAAGTAACGAAAAAATCCTCACCCGTATGTATTCGTTACTGAACAAACTTGTACTCGTTACAATCTTATCGTTACTCGTTACTTTCGTTACAACCGAACTGCCCAGTATAATTGCGTGTTTTGGTACTCTTCGCACACGTATCAATCTGGTACATTATTGTAGTTTCGTTACTAGCGCGTGTTGCGCATGCATAGAAACAAAAACTTGCGAACAAAATGAGTCGAGACGAGTATTTAATTCAATAATTCACAATAATTCGTAGCATTTAGGTTCCGGACTGTTTGCAAACAGGGTACGATGACAGATGCGAGTAACGAAATTTTATCGCGAGTACCGATTCGGTATTTCGTATCAGGTGGTGTACCCGTTACTGAGTAACGAATACATACGGTTTGCTACAGCTCTAATAATGAGTTTCAGTACTAACCTTTACGGTCAGACGCAGGCAATTTTAGTATGAAAATCCATTATTACACGTTAGTAATGGATTTTCATACAAAAGTTGCCGGCGCGGTTTAGGTCTGTCCGGAAACTCCGATTTAGCACGAAGAAGGTTGTCAAAATAATGTTCGAATTTCCAAGCATGTTTGAGAAAAATATTATTTCTTAATCGATATTCTATCCGACAGTTAAGTTTATTACTTATTGAAAATGGAAAAATCGTTATTTTCCCCTGTGTGATAAAATTAAAATGATACATTTTTATTTTTCTGTACCATCATTGTTTTTAAACGTGTCCGCAGTGATCAAGCTCAAATTTATCAAAATCGGTGACTGCATACTATATTGTTGGAATCAATGTACAAACACACCTACGACTTTAAAAAATTCAGAAGTATTGCTTATGAATCGCAATTTGAAGCAAAGATATAACTAGGACTTGCAATAACTCATAGTAGTGGATCGCTAAATAGTTTCGCCACAGGGGAAGTGACAGTGCGATATTGCGATATTAGTGCGATAGTCCGGGGACCGCAGCCTGCACTCAAGTGGCCTACTTGGAAACTGAGGCCGATCCACATTCAGACTAACATAGGATTTCTATCGGCACGTCTTATGAATGCAAAGAGGTGGCCGCGAAACAGCCTTTAATTTCTTCTGTTTATTATTCAGTTGTTTTGTTGATCTTATTTCAGCTACACTTTATTGCACTCCTCACTTAACTTCCACTGAATGGCTTGCTGTGTAGTATACACAATTCCGCTAATGTCACGTAGTTAACTTGTACATGATTGGGAATAGGGGACTTCCACAGTGTAAGTATATACTTAGGTATTATCTATGACTTCCACTACCATCAAAGTTCGCCCGACGATAATCTGACAACTCTTGGCACTTATCACAATGCGCTAAAGAGACAAAAACATTACCTATGTCCTTACAGCGAATTGAATTACTTAAAAGATAAGTGAACCACAGCTACGGAACCGCAACATATCTACATTGAAAGTAATATTATGATATCTACATTGAAAGTATAATATAGTATTGGTTCATCATGCGATACAACTACACAAGTCATACGTTAGTACCTGTAAGTTATATTATAGAGATTACTGAGTTTGGAACCGTTCTCCTACAGTCATTTGTGCGTTGAACTATGCCAAGAAGCTTATACCTCCCTCCAATGGAGATTGCACGGCCAGTGTCATAGTGAAGATTGAAAGAAGGTCCTTGAGTGACGTGACGGCTTATTGCTACGTCTTTCTTTAGTGTTACAATACGTGTTCGTTGTTCGTTAGTTCGTGAGAAACGAAAACGTATTGTAAAACGAAAAGAAAGAGATAGCAATAAGCAGTGACGTCACTAAAGAGTCTTTTTTCAATCTTCACTATGATACTAGGCGTGCAATCTCCATTGTGGATATAAGCTTCTTGAACTATGCCAACACAAGTTTTTAACGGCGAATGCGTTTCTCTAACTTAGGTACTGCAATACTGTTGGGTAAGGAAGTACTTCATTTGTTTTGTGACATGATTTTCTTTTTAGAAGTTGCAAACCAAGAATCTTATATTCATATGCAAATAAATCGTTTTCTATGTTCAGTACATTACGGGCATTATCGAGTAGGTTACCGCCATTGACGTCCATTATACAAGTACGCTGGACTGGCGAACGTCACCAATCGTTTGTTCCGATTTGAAAGTCTCCATATTGGCGCTGAGAGCAGTAGATTCTATACTATGGCAGTAGTGAGTGTACTTTTCAAATCGGCACAAAAAATTGCTGTCATACTATAGCCAGTCCAGCGTACTTTGTATAATGGACGTCAGTGGTTCCCGCACAAGGCTTGTATAGTGCTTTTATCAAGAACTGCGAGGATAAGTTCTGCCCTTTTGAATTTAGTTGGAATAGGAACTTGTTCGGAAAGTAAGTATTGAAATTCATTCCCCGCACTAAATTTCAAATTTAATACGTGATGAACCAGACCAACACGTAAATGTAGAACCTATAGAATCATGTAGAACCTTTTCAGAAAACAACTAATATTTTAGAGCATGAGTGAGAAACAACGGCTCCAAAGTTTGACAGTTTCACGGGATTTTAAAAAGGGCACGCCATGTTGGTGACGTAACAAAAAATAAATCCAACTCGTACTAATTATTTTGATACAAACTGAACAAAGCTTTTAGCTTAAATGTTTGAATATTTCCAACAGTTTAATATCTTCTATTCATAGGAAAGCGTTTAAAGCAAATATACACCGTCATTTTGTAGTCGTTTTAATTAGCTTAAGGGAGTGTTCTACTAATGAAAACAAACATTTTTGCTAAAGAAACATGGGTCGAAAAACGACAAATTTTTTTGACTTTCCCATACAAATACAATGATTTAGCTGTCTAGTTAGTATGGGAGGACCAAAATTTTTTGTCGTTTTTTGACCCCTGTTTCTTGGGCAAAAATGTTTAGTTTCATGGGTACAACACACCCTTAAGTTAATTAAAACGACTAAAAAATGACGGTGTATATATATAGCAGTCTTTTATCGTAGTACAGTTTCCCTTTGAACGCGAAAAGCGCTTTTATATTTTTCGAATGTACCATCTAGCCAAATCAGAAACGAGGAGATCCGCAGGAGAACTAAAGTAACCGACATCGCTCGAAGGATTGCTCAGCTTAAGTGGCAATGGGCGGGACACATAGCGAGAAGAACCGATGGCCGTTGGGGCAGAAAGGTTCTGGAAATGCGACCGCGCACCGGACGACGCTCCGTGGGTAGGCCCCCGACAAGGTGGACCGACGATCTGGTGAAGGTCGCGGAAAGCCAGTGGATGCAGGCAGAGTAGGACCGATCGTCGTGGAGATCCTTAGGGGAGGCCTATACCCAGCAGTGGGTGTCGTGTGGCTGATATGATGATGATGATGATGATGACCATCTAGTACCTTGTAATGCCTTAATGGTCTGTTAGGCAAAGAGCTGTTGTTTTAACAACTATCCTCGTTACATGCCCCTTAACAGTAATACATATCTCTCTCTCTCAAAAATAATGTTATACTGCTTACTTACTTCTAATAAAAAAAGAGTTATTGAGAAAATATGTCGGTTTAACAAAATTTAAATCTTAACTAATATTATAAATCCGAAAGATTGTTTGTTTGGCCTTCACGACTTAACTACTCAACCCAATCATCTTGTCGCATACCTACACGTTGTCAGGGAACAGAAAAGGGCATAAGGTACCTTCCATTCAGAAATAATGTACTGTTCCCGAGGGATAGAAAATAGCTGTCCTCGCAGGCAAAATCTGAGGAACTCGGTGGCACAGTGGTATATCGCCTGGCCCAGCGATAGCTTTCGGAAGGTTCGGCCATGGGATGGGTGACCAAAAATGTATTATCTCGAGCTTCTCCGTGCTTCGAAAGGCACGTTAAGCCGTGGGTCCCGGCTGCATTTGCAGTCGTTAACACCCATCAATCCGCATTGGGCCTGCTTGGTGGGTCATGGCCCATCCTCCTTATCCACTCATAAGGAAGGTCTGTGCCCCAGCAGTGGGGATTTAAAAAAAGGGCTGATGATCGGACGAAGTCGCGGGCGGCCGCTGATCAGTCTCACGTCTATATTCAAGAACAATACTTAAATAACCCTTTGCCTAAACGAATGAACTACATTGAAATAGAGCTCTGTGATTGGTTCGTTTGTTTTACGTCTTACGTATGATAGGTTAGTTAGGAGCGTTGTTCGTTTGCGGACACACTGCGAGAATTCATAGCAATGTTTGACAGCTGTTAGTAATAAAGTATCGGTATCAATAGTCGCTATAGTTCGATAAAAATGTATAGAGTAGAGAAAGAAATAAAACACTGTTCTGTGGTAAAACGGTATAGGTACTGTAAAAAGGTTTTCCTTACAGCACGTAGACGTAAGTTACGACGCGATTGCTGAATAAATATTAGATCCATGTTTTACCGAAGCCGGTGGCGACGACGTTTCGTCCCAAAGCCTCAATTTATTTTAACATTTTCTCCTTTTTTCCCATCACTTAGTTGCATTTTCAAAAACTTGGAGACGAGGCAAGGCAAGACTTCATTTTATACAAAATTGTAAAGCTATCATCCTTGTTATTTCTTTTTTAATTTTCTTTTGCTGGACGTTCTGAAGAAAATTATTCAAACCGAAAATGGGGAAAACCTTTACTCTACATAGTACTGAAAATAAATTTGGAACTTTTCAACAACAACATCGTGTAATAATAACCTTTTAACTTCTTTATGAATATAAAAAAAATGTTCTTGACGGCCGAAACCCAATTCTATGGCATCTATTTTGGTTTCAAAAGGGACCGATATCATCCATCACCATCTAAAGAAATTTCAAGCGACCTAAACAAACACAAACTTAATAGTAACTTAGTGAACTCTGTGTTAGTTTTGAATTGCTACTTAGACATACTCATAATAGAGGATTTTCAGTTTTTCTTCAATTGAAAATCTTTGCTTTCATAACATTTAATTACAACGCTTACAAACTCTACAAAAGGTAATCTACCCTGTTACCTACCACGAGATATAAGATCCTATCTACTCAAGATAACGTTTATTTCAGCTAAACTTGCTGAAGTGAAACTAAAATGAAATTATAAGCTGTGTTTCCTAGTAATAGAATACATATTTGCTTACACCTGATTTCTTTAATGTCTGGAACTTACTCTTCCTTCTTAAGGTTTGACCCTGCATAATCCCGAATGCTTAAAAGCTCTTATTTCGAAGTTTATTTGGCAGGCTCTCATAAATAACATTTTACAACAACGTAAACAGTCTTTATTGGAAGTAACAATTGTTAAGATAGATACTTTATGTTGTTACACTGGTTGTAACAATCAAACAAATAAAGCTGCTACAGCGATGGCATTCATAAAACTAGCGAGCTGTTCTGACGATCAAAGTTTTTTTGGTTACGTTCACCAAATATTCTATTCAGCTTGAACGCTCAAGTAAATAATAATGCAGAGCAATCATAAGGGATTACAGTTTCATGTGAAAATACTTATTATGTTCTATCTCTGCTTATATAATAAGACTTTATCAGTACCTAAGGATCGTAAGTCAGTAAGGTAATACTGATCGTTTTTATTTAATTCAACCCATGTTTTATGTGGAATGGAAAGATGCTTAGTCCTTTTCATTGACTTTATTACTTACTGCTTGATTTTTTCTGAATTATAATTCAGTTTACGAATGTCTGGGAAAATCACCGTAGCAATATGTAATTCCAAGTTCCTCAGCTTCAGATAATATTGATTTATGGAAATCTGAAGTACCTATTCATTCATTCATAATCATAAGCCATGCGATATAACATTTAAATCGTGGCATTTCATTAAAATTCTTGTGTAATTATCTGCAGAAAATAAACCAATTGATGCACTTAATCTAATTGCATTAAGGTATGTTTTGCAACAGAATATACCTGTTATATTCTCAGTATACGTTGCAAACACTAATGACGTAACGGTGTTATTAGCGCCGTGGAATTGTTGACAACTTTATAATGAACGTGATTATAAGACAAGCTTAAAATACCTTCGTTAAAATTTTAGATGACTTAATTGCCAGTCTTGGGCATCGTATATTTAGAATAACCACGATTACATTAAAAGATCTAACTAATTTGCTGCATAGAGTGCAGTAAAAATCACTAACTCAAAATGTGTAAGCTGAGGGGTCAATATAACACATAATTAAAAAGTCTAGAATCTAGACGGTTCGCCCACCCGTGTAAAACACAGGGGTCCCGGGTTCGATTCCCAGGAGGGGAGTACAATTTGTACTCAGTTTGGTTGGTGGTAGAGCTTATTTCAAGTCCGCCTGGCTAGCTACCACCATCTTACCTAAGTCTGATGCCTTATCAACAATTTAAAAATTGTTGTATTCCGGCGGTTAGAGGTAAGATAGCCATGCAGTTCCTTAGTGATGAGGATTCCGGGTGTAGTGCGCTTCCACCTTCGGCCTTATCATCACTTAACATCAGGTGAGGTGAAGTTCAAGCACTGTCCCGTTGTGCATAAAAAAAAACTTAAGTTCAATAAGCTGACCCTACGTAATAAGGCACTCCAGAGTCCGTCTTTTATAGGGGACATTCATAAAATCAATGTTGCCCCGACGAAGAGATCCGAAATTGGCAGATATTCAAAATGGGAGCAAATCATGGATTTACATAATGTCCTTATTGCAGTTTCGCTTGCTATACTCTCGGAAGGTTTATCCTGGCATAACTTTGGAAGTTCATCCAACTTGTTATATTAACATTGAGATGGATAAAGTATATTATGCAAACAGCAAAGCTGTTCTGTTAAAAGGAAAATTCATATCAAATGTTTGTGCATTAAAATGAGGAAAAAGTACTAGGATTTTTGCATTTCTTTAAAAGTAATGTAAATCTAAAGGTTGAGTAACTACATACGAATGAAAGTCAGCAGTATTGACACAAAATGATTATTTTGTAAAATTTGAAAAAAAAACACACATCGATCATCAACACAGAAATTTATTATGTTTAGGTACAAGGTCACCACCTTTTGAACATTGTAGAGTATAATAATTAGTATGTTAATAACATGCTTAAATATAAGTATCTACCTAAAGCAAGTACAGTTATATAATTACAAGTGTTATTCATAAAGTCAATAGGTCATCTATTCCTAGCTATAACTTTGTTATAACAATAACAAAGTCCACAGGTAAAGGAAGCCGTGTGGGCAGCATTTAGATTCTATAAATTCAACGTCCTGACTAACTAGCCAAATATCAACGCAAAGCCCAAACCACTGGACATTAAATTTTGTACATAGATAGGTACTTCATACAGTGTAGGCATCCACTAAGAAAGAGTTTTTGGAAATTCTACTCCTTATGGGGTAAAATAAGGGTTTGAAAGTCCATCAGTATCGAAGTTAGAATTTTAAAATTTTGTTTTTAAGCTGACGATTGAAAATAAATCTTGACCGACGTGAGACACGTCGACATTTATTTTCATTCGTCAGCGGCCAGCGTTTTTGATAATTCCACCCCAGAAGGGGTGAAAATGGTATTATGGTAGACAGGTTTCAACCCATAAAGGGTTGAAAAATAAGGGTTATAATTTTGTGGAAAAATAATGTAAATAGACATTTTGACTTGAAATTTCGTAGATTGGATAGAACCCTACAGTGGTGGAATGGGAACTGGGGTGAGAACTGAAACCAAAACTAATATTTCTGGCTGAATTTTTGAATATTAAAAACTAGCTTGCGCCCGCGCCTTCGCCCGTGTAGACATTCGGGACCTGTAAGCGGGGTAAAATTACTTTAATCAAAATTCGATCAGCTGTTTTTATGTGATTAGGCGAGTCACGAGAAGGAAGTCGCGGGCGGAAACTTACTAGTACTAGTTTCCGCCCGCGACTTCCTTCTCGTGATTGTATAATGGTAAACTGATTATTGGTAGTACACAGTCCGAACTGCTGTACCTAGGGACTTGAAAGTTTTCACATAGATACCTTAGAGCGTATAGGCATCTACTAAGAAAGGAGCTTTGGAAATTCACCCCTTAGGGGAAAAACGGGGACGAATGTTTGGTTGAAAGTCCGTAAGTTCCAAACTTGTTCCAAAGTTAGGGTCGTCATTGTCAAGGGTACAGAAAAGGACGTAGGTTACCTTTCATCCGGAAAAACAACTGTCAATAAAAACAAAGTCACGGCCAGTTACCATTACCAGTCATATTTTATAGTGATGACTTGTTATCTACATTGCATATTAATCACAACGTTGTTTTTCAGATAGTTCCACAATCGGCGATCAGTGGTACGCGGATGACCCAGATGTGGTCAGCTTATAAGCGAGTGCACTCTGCGGAACCATTACCATGGTGAGTCTATTACTTGTTTACTACCTGTTGAATTGAACCACTGAGCAGGGCTGTCGAACCTTTTGCATTTTATATCTTTTCTTTTTTTTTGACGTTGCACAATTTTATATGTCAGTTTAGCCTGAAAAAGAGTTGCTTCTATATATAAGTAAAATACAAGTTCTATTGTATCAATGGCCAGTTTTTTTTTAGAAAACCAATATCAATGGCTGTTATCTACCTCTTGGACCACCAAGCAGGGCTGCCAAATCCTTTGCATTTTTTTATTTTGGTTTTTATATTTCCATGTGAATGAATGATGCTGTCAATTTAATAACTAAGTGTGAAATATATCAGTTTGCTGACGACACATGTCTTGTCGCTAGTCATGAAGACTTAGATGAAGCCTTAAAAGTCCTGCAGGCCGAGTTCACGTTGCTTTCGAAATGGTCCCATGATGCAGGACTCGTGCTTAACACAGAAAAAACTAAACTCATGTACATCAGCAGTAGTCATAATAGAAAGCATAAGATCCTTAAACTGATTGCACACAGTCATGAATGCTTACATAAAAATCTTCAGAATTGTAAATGTAATCCCATCGAAGTTGTGAATAAACAGAAGTATCTAGGATTAATACTCGACGATCGATTGAAATGGGTCGAACATATTCACTATGTGTGTGACAAGTTACGAGCAATTCTATCCAAATTTGTGCTAGTAAAAAACAAAATTCCTTATTCTATTCGTCTGCAATTATATAAGGCATTAGGAGAAACCCTAATAAACTATGGTATTAGTAGTTATGGAAGAACTTGTAGGTCACATCTGGATGCCATATACAAGCTACAGCTAAGAATTTTAAAATCTATAGTACCAGAAAAAATTAAAATGCAATTTAAAGACAACACGGACAAACTCTTTTATCATTGTAACATACTACCCGTACATGAACAAGTAAAATTTAATCTCCTCACAGAAAACTTTTTTAATGATAAATTCCGTAATATAAAACACTACAATAAACAAACACGTAGTGCATTAGATCCTAAACTAATCGTCCCGCGTTACAATAACTTATATGGTAGGCAATTATTACAATTTCAGATACCTAAATTAATCAACGAATTACCAATATCATGTAAAAAAGAAATTAACACAACTAATATTAAAAACATAATAAAAAAACACAATTTGTCACGATTAAAATAGATATTAATATTACATTTAAATTTAATTTTAATTGATATTTAATACTACTAATAAAATTAAGTAACAAAATTAATTAATATTATAAAATATAAAAATTAACCGGACTGAGAATCCGCCCGTGTTTACTCACTCGTTTCCGTAATGCAAACATCGTTGTGATCGAGCCAATATGGAAGGTAGTAGAAATAAAAAAGTGTCATACTTTACCTTCACAATTTATAAACTGATATTTTGTTCTTTATTATAAGATTAGTTCGATTAGTTCAAATCAATATGTCGTAGTAATTTAATATGAACACTGTTCTATTGTTAAATTAAACCAGAATTACTATAGTGTCTAATCAAAGATTTTTAAAATAGTCTTTACCTACCTAATTTATACTTAGATCTTAAATTGTTAATAAGAGGATGAATCCCAGTGCTTGGTAAAACCTAAATAGGTTTATATAGCACTGTTTAATGTAAAAAAAAACATTATTGTAATCAGTGTTTTAATAATAATAAATAAATAAAAAAAATGTCATACAATGTGACATGCCGTGGCATGAAAAGGAGTTTCACTGATTAGAAATTATGTACAAGCTCTTTCGTAATGTTGAAAAAAATGTAATGTGAATAACGCAAGAAAAATAGTGCAAAAAAAAAAAGAATTTGTTCAGAGTAAAACTTAAAATGGAACGATTAATGGCGCAAAGATGACAGACAAAAAGTTGGAGAGTTCGTTCATTAGTCGTTCAGGCTGGGTGTAGTGTTTTTGTTATGACTGATAAATATAGAGACAATTATCTTGACATCAAACTTCTTTTCAAAATCTTCAAGTGCTTTTATGGGATATTTATAAGATACTTTTCCCCTACTAAAAGTTAACTTCGTAGTTACGTATTAAATTGACCGACTTGTAATTTACTATCAGAGTTTTTATGATTCTACTTATATAGTACCTTACTTATAGAGTCCTTCATTATTGAGATGAATACCAAAGAGTAAAAGAAACCTATTTGTATCAAAGTCCAGTATGCAGATATTTTACCATAACCATCATTCTTGACTTTGATTCAATAACAATCTTGAAAAACTAATGCAATTTTTAATCAGAAGCGCCCTTAACGTCCTGTAAATTTATTGCCACTCAAACTACGAAATCGTAAAGTGCCAAAATGTGTTACCTAATAAAATCAATGCTGTGCAACAAAATATTCCATTATGCGTAGTTGAAATGCCGAAATGAAAATAGGTTAAGTGCCGGTTTGTCCGGGGCACTCTGGGGCAGAGTAGCCGTAAAACTTTCTTTCAGAGATTGGAATGAAAAAAGTCCTTTATACTTACAGCCTAATTAAACTGGCAGACTACACAGGCGCAATTTGACCTGCTCCCCCACTCAAATGGCCAACATTCTATAAGTTTGAACGCTACACTTACTTTTAAAGCTTGAATATGAGCTATAGATGATGAAATCTCACCGTCGCAAACTTACCTAATGTAAATCGCAGACTTTGATGTATTATATGGAATTGGCATTTTTTTTTATTTTAGTGCTAAAATATTAAGCGTAACGTTCAAACTCACAGAATGTTGGCCATTTGAGTGGGGGGCTGTATAATCGAGTAGCTGTATCCCGCATGCGATATCCAGACGGGTTAAAACGAATTTTTATGAATAGGGAATAACTTTAGTCGACTTATAAATAAAATATCTGGGTGAACCAAGCATAATAGTTTTATTTCAGATATGCATCAGTTTGTTAGTATACATACACTTGTATAACTATGTTAGTAGCTTGAAATAAAATATAAAATAAAATAAAAACTTGAAAGCAACATTAACTACATTTTTTAAACTTGTCTAAAAACAATAAAAATAAAAAAATATATAAACATGAACAAACATATAAAAAAAAGTAAGTCACCGAGCGGGATTCGAACTCAGAACACTCATTTCTTGTGGTCCGCGTCCTAACCCGCTGAACCAAATGGATATTGGCCGGCCGCGGACGAAATTAGCGACCATATTCTGCGTCGAAAGAAAAACGCATGAAAATGCGAAAATGCGCGTTTTCCCAAACATAAGACTAATCTAGATCGATTGTTTACCCCCGAAAACCCCCATATACCATATTTCAACGAAATCGTTAGAGCCGTTTCCGAGATCACCGAAATATATATATATATAAATATATATACAAGAATTGCTCGTTTAAAGATATAAGATAAAGCCTAGGCCCAAACTGCTGATACTGTTAAGTTGTTTGCCCCATCCTAAATGGCAGGTAAAGAAACGCAAAAGTTGTAGGTACAAACTTGTTTTTCTTTCGAAAAGGTTTATGATTTTCTTTAGAAATGTAAGGTCGAAAATTTCTTAGAATTTTCCAGTAGGAATTTTTATAAGTAACTGATATTAAAATTTCCGAACAGATAACCTTATTTGACTTAATATCTTTCACACAAGTGTATAAAGTGATCATAAAGATTAAGAAATTTCTTTGAAACAGCTATTTGCTCCAAACTTCTCCAATTCCAAACTCGGAAGGATGTGTTTATTTTTGCTAAAGATAAATTAAAGATGCGAAACCTTTAAATATTTGCCCATTGCTGGTATAACTAAAAATTTTCTAGCGAATTTTCAGCTCTGTAACGTGGGGCCCCAGCTTGTATTTTTTGTAGGGATTTGGCGATCTCTTTTTTATATTATTTTAGTAGCATGTGCTTCTTCATCCTTATTATGTAGGAACCAAAATATTGTACAATTTTTTTATAAAATTAATGTTTTAAAAATTTAAATGATTACTTATTTATATAAGTACTACATTACTTCTTTTTATGCATCATATTTATTGACACAGAGTGAATTGTGTCTTCTATAATATAAACTGAACTTGGATAAAAATTACAAAGTTAGAAAGACGTATTAAAACTTTCTGTATTTAAATTACAAAGGTGAAAGAATAATCTAGAAGGGTCGATTCCCTAGAAACGAATTAATATACCAAAGTTCAACGTTCTTGTTGAATAATTAATAAGTTAAATGAAGTTCAAGTAATGACGATGAAATAGTTTGTTGAATGACCTTTTGGTGAAGATTCTAACAAACGGATATATATAATTGTCCATATGTTTAGTTTCTTCAATAAAGATACGAATTTTTAGCTTCGTATGAACCTTCGATGCCAAATATGCCGAATTCGAAGGTTATGTTTTTTAATTAATAATAAATACTTATATGAAAATGATAATTATATTACAAGTACAAACCGATATATAAAAATGACATAGTAAAAGCCATTGAAATGTATGTAAACTAGAATGGACAGATATACGGCACAAATTGTCGCAGCGATTGCAAAGATGGCGGCTACGCATGGACAGTGCGAGCGTGAGTTGTCAAAGAAAAAGTAGCATGCACACAGATGCGACACATTCTTCATAATGATTAGGATATACCTACTTGTTTAATAATATTGCATAAAATTATAGTAAGAATGCAATTTAATTAGGTAATAGGTACATGTTAATACTTACTCGAAAAATAAAAAAGGAGGATGGGCATTGAGTATCCGCACTCATAACAATCATTTGGTGTCGTCGAACAGATTTTTTATTAGGAAAATATAAGGTACTATATGGAAGGAAACATGGAAAAATATTTTCCCATGTTTCCATAGTAATAATAATAATGATTAGGATATACCTACTTGTTTAATAAAATTGCATAAAATTATAGTAAGAACGCAATTTAATTAGGTGATTGGTACATGTGAATACTTACCCGAAAAAGGAGGATGGGCATTTAGTACCCGTATTTGATGTCGTCGAATAGATTTTTTTATTATTAAAAATATTTCTATGGCAACATGGAAAAATATTTACTAACCCAGATCCTTGTCCGGAAACCGCGGAAAGCTCACAAAGTGCTAGTTCTAGTTGATATCATAATAATTGCATATACGATATTATTATAAAAAAATTGCAAATACGATTTTACATATACTCTGCTTTTTCTGCTGCTTATAATAATTACTCTGTCATAGCATTAAAGAAATAAACGAATTGAAATAAAAATCTATAATTGCAATTAAATCTTATAAAATTGAAATTAAAAAGGGAAGATAAGATATGAATTCTATAATTCAAAAACACATTGAAACGTACTGGGGATCGAACCGGCCGGCACAGCGCCTATCCAAATGGTAGTCAACGGCATTAGTAAAGTAAAGTAAGCATTTATTTGGCGTTTTCAATACAATACAGATCTTAAAAATTAGAATTAGACGACCGAAAGGTCTGACCAGGCTCAGCTTGTGTTGTGAAGTCTATTCCACAACGCTGGTTTTCAGCTGGACCCATAAATATATTAAAAATATAAAATATATGTTAAGAGAAAACACATTAACCACTATACCATCGACGATGCCAAAACTGATGTAGGTATAATACAGTCTAAAATAGTCAAAACAAAAAATGTAACAAAAACATATTGTGTTGATTTTTTTCTATAAACTACCGAGTCAGATTTTGATGCCGCTTTGCATAAGGGTGTAGTTGAGGTATTCCTAAATAAAACACCTACAGTGTCGCTATTGGTTCATGGACCACTTCCTATACAAATTTTCCCACTCTCCTTTCTGATAGACAATTACTCTATTGAGCACTTTTACGCGCGTTTTTTTTCTAGATAGATATTCGTGCTAGGGGTAATGTAGGTACACATTTGAACTCACTATTTGCCTTGCCACTCGAGCGGGAAGAGTAATTGCGGCAATGGAGCACAGTTGTTCTGTGCACGGATGTGCCTCGACAACAAAATACAGTAGGGATTTAAGATTAATAATCACTTTTAATTAATTTTCCTTTTTTGACATGCCCCTGGACGTATTTTTCGCCTGATAGCGTAAGTTAAGTACCTACACTGTGGCGGCGCGCGGCGGTGTTGTCCTACATCATAGGCAGTTCTTAACGGAATATAATAATAATATACTTAAATTGTAAAACTGTGCTATTAGTTCACCTATCCGAGTTTAGTACCTACGTATACAATCTGTATAGTTCACTTTTCATAATCTATGATTTTCATATAAAATGTCGGCTCAGTAGAAATAATGTATAAAAATTAGTTTTGGTTGGTTTATGTTGATGTTTTGTTTACTTACCGATGATAAGTCACTCCACTATTTTTTTGCTTCGTAGTGCCACGATTTTTGCACGTCTTCAACACACAGGTCGGCATTTTTATCGGCACAATTACACCGTGCGTTCGCGGTGAGCGTTGGCGAGTGACTAAATGAGTTGAGGTCAATTGACCTCAACGCGTGGAGCAAAAATCGGGGCCGCGAGGTCGATTCTATACATACATTTCAATGGTAAAAGCTTACAACTTAGGAAGTGAACATTATGAATAACTAATAGTTATTTGTTATACAAGTGACCAAAATCAAATTGTGCTGCGAGTAGCGACTGTAAATCACGAACTAGCGAAGTAGTCTAGAATTGAATCACGAGCGTAGCGAGTGATTCTAATATAGACTACTGAGCACAGTGAGTGATTTAAAGGCACGAGGCAGAACAACATTTTGGTCTCGTGTAAAACATACAACTTTTCACCTCGACCAGCGAGAAAATTTTCACGTGACTTTCCTGGTAAAAAAAGCTTAATTCAGCATTAGAAACTTGTTCACTTAACTCTTTTGGAGTTAGACAACTATCTTCATCGTTGGACGCATTCATTTTTGTAATTTATCACAAAAATAATTCAATCAAACCTGAAAAATTTTATTCATAGAGTCAGTAAAGTACATTCCCGTCGTTTTGATTACATTGCGTTGTGTTTTTCTCTTATTCATTAATATTCCATTATTTATAATCATAAAACTTATAAGTAGTTACTAAATTTCATTAATTTTTCTTATTTCATATTTGTTTCATACATGTGACCTCATTACCTACATACTCTTTATTTCGAATTATCAACCTTCTTTTTTTAACAATCCTTATTTAAAACTCCTTGGTATATCCGTGCATTTTATTTTTTTACTTTTTAATCCGTGTATGACACCATAAAGCACTCTATCTATCCTTTTCTCACATATCAATTTTACAAGTGTCATCCTTGTCACTTTATTTGTTTTTTCTTTATTATTTTAAAAGTTAATGTTAGAAATTAAAAAAGCACTTTGTCTCACGCTCGCAGCAAAAATCGATTTTGCTGCGAGTTTTTACGCGCCAAAAGCACCCTTTTCGTGCTGTAGAGGTGAAAACATATTTTTTGGTTTCTTATCTATTGAAACTAAATACATTACAAACCCATTAATTAATATTTGTGTAGACGACACATTAACATGAAATTACACTGAACAAGAAAAAGGTTAAAAAAGTCTGTTTATCTACCTATATATTGTTTAAAATAACGAAAAATGTTCCAAACTCACGCAAATTTTGGAAGCCAAAAACCTAGAAAAGCTTAAAAATTAAGCATATTTGTAAGTAGAAAAGTGAAAGTGAAAGTGAAGTGAAGTGAAAGTGAAGTGAAAGTGAAAGTGAAATATATTTTATTTAAATAAGCTCACATAATAAGCATTTTTAAATCGTCAATTCTTTTACCCTACCACCCATTATGACGTCTTTTAACTGACAAGAAAAATGGGCGCAAAAAACTTGTCAGCTTTATCAATCAGATGGAACGATATTTACAAATATGTATATCGTTTCCAGACTTTAAATTAACAAAGATTAACAAATAAATAACATTATTGAATTAGCTCATTTCTTAATGAGTTTCAAATTTCTTAATCAATTTACAGATTTTAAGCTAAATTCAAAGTTTGAACTTGTTATTCAGTCTAGGATAAAAATAAAAGAAAAACATACAATTCAATATGCATTAAGATAGGTAGTCAGAAGCAGACCCATTCCCACTGGCAGCACCAGTTCCCGAACATGACGCATGAACCAGCCATCTCTTCGCTCAACCATATTTGAGGGAACGTAACGACCCGCCTCATACGACACCACCGCAGAAATGATTAAAGAGAGCATGACATACTAAGACTACCTATGTTAAGGCATCGAATTGAAAATTTATATCCAAAAGCTTTTCATAGGTCTTTCACTAAACTACTGACTATAGAAAGTAAAAATATTGCAATTAAATAAATCAAAACAAGGTAAGCTATTAAGAATTATATTTTTTGAGTAAGAAGTGCCATACATACAGACAATATAAAACAGATCTTTTATATACGAGTTATACGAAAACACAAACAAGTGACATGATTGTACCGATAAACATAAAACTCAGTTAAGTGTACATAAATCAGTGCTAGAATTACCGTCTCCTTGGTTCGGGTACGGCCCGCATGGGACGATATCGTACACTTCTCGGCCCATAAACACGATATGAATGTCGCAACGTTGTTTTGGAAGCACAAATCACGTAACTTTGAACACGGAGCCTTCATAATCATACATACTAAAATAGCTTTTGTTTTATTGAGCCTAGATAAAAGATAAGAAATCCTTAAACTCTGGTCCTTACATCCGTATTTATAAACCGCTCTCAACGTTGAGAGCAATCTTGAGAACATATTTAAGATGCTCTTCATATAGGAACAGCATCTCAGGCATGATCTTAAGACAGCTCTCAACGGTGAGATCGGTACGGTTCATATGGGTCTTAGAATTTATCAGATCAGTTGATGTGTATAGCGATCTGGATCTCCTCCAGTTCCTAGTAGCATATATGTATACCTCATAGCCATCATCAGATCACAGTAATCCCTGGCGGAGAATCAAGGCTTCGAAGCTACTTCTTTTCTATGAAAATCGACTGGTGTCCTTAATTATTTCGCCACCCTAATATAAGTATTTATTTTGCTAAATAAAATATACTTACCAGTGAATTATTGTATTTAAGATAGAGTAGATAATTATTTAAGTAACAGCTCTATGTACATAATTTCGTAATATTTACTAATATTATAAATGCGAAAGTCCGTTTGTTTGTTTATTTATTTGTTTGTTTGTTTGTTACGCCTTCACGTCTTAACTACTCAATCGATCATCATGAAATTTTGCATACACGTTGTCAAGGGTACAGAGAAGGACATAGGGTACCTTTCATCCCGAAAAAAAGATACTGTTCCCGAGGGATAGATAAATAACTGTCCACGCAGACGAAGTCGCGGGCGGCAGCTAGTTTCGTAATAAAGGTCAAATCAGCTTCAATCCCATAAGTTGACATAAACAACTGAAGATAGATAAAATGGATGCTTAAAAAATGAGCTAAAGGGGTTTTACCACGCATTACCGACAAGAACATTTTTGTGATAAAACATTTCTTTTGAATCAGGATTAGTTTCTTTCAATCTCTTTGAGCTATTAAAAGAAACGAGTTCTCGAAAATAAACGAGCAAAATGTTTATATAGGATTTCTGCAGCTAATACCTACTTAAAATTCACCAATTTCTGTTATGACATTAACTTTTACTATTATCCATTCTGTGACATTACTATTTGTTGTGTGTAAAATGTATTTTATTATTATTTTATTCTTTAAACATTAAAAATGTAAAATGTATCACATTTATCGAATAAAAAACCAATGTTGTTTTAAGATTTTCTTGCGATAATTTGATTCCATTTCCAATACCCTGTTGTATCTACGAGGGGAGGCTGGTAAGTAATCTACTAGGATGAAAGAAAAGACATAGAGAGATGATTTATTTTTAATCCCCTAAGATAATCCCCTTCAACTGAAATACATTTATGACATTTCTCAATAAGTGACACCATACCATTAAAAAAATATAATTTGTTTTGCTCGTCAAAATGATCGTTCACATCTTCCTTCATTTCTTCGTCGGTAGAAAATCTGCGAACTGTCAAATTTTTGTCGCAGATTTACTACCGACGGCGCTAAGGGTGGCCTATAGTCCAGATTTAGCCCCCTGTGATTACTTCCTGTTTCGAATTTTAAAGAAAAATTTGAGAGAGGTCGCAGATTTTCTACCGACGAAGAAATGAAGGACGTTGTGAACAATCATTTTGACGAGCAAAACAAATCATATTTTTTATGGTATGACTTATTGAAAAAGGAGCAGGAGAACTAAAGTAACCGACATCGCTCGAAGGATCGCTCAGCTGAAGTGGCAATGGGCGGGACACATAGCGAGAAGAACCGATGGCCGTTGGGGCAGAAAGGTTCTGGAATGGCGACCGCGCACCGGACGACGCTCCGTGGGTAGGCCCCCGACAAGGTGGACCGACGATCTGGTGAAGGTCGCGGAAAGCCAGTGGATGCAGGCAGCGCAGGACCGATCGTCGTGGAGATCCTTAGGGGAGGCCTATACCCAGCAGTGGGTGTCGTGTGGCTGATATGATGATATTGAAAAATGTCATAAATGTATTTCAGTTGAAGGGGATTATAATTATAGAAAAATAAAAAATAAATCATCTCTCCTTTCTTTCATGCTTAGGTAGATTACTTATCAGCCTCCCCTCGTTCGTATAAGCTGTCTAGCTCGATTCTCGTATTGTAAAATGTAGCTTACCTATTTTGTGGACTACTATTCCCAACATTTACGAGCTAAAATACGTTTGCTGCCTCGTGAAAGCCCTAGGGAAGTGCGAAATATTACAGCCACAGCTTGAATTTTCCGAGCAAACTATATGGTTGGTAAATGTGACGGATTTTTCACCTTAAATATTGATGTGTAGGGTTGAAAATTGTCATTTCATACACATGTGACTGAATATCCGTTGACGGAAATAACGCGGCAAATGAACGCGAAATTGCATGCAATTAAAATTGGTGATGGAATATAGAAGTTTACTTCCAGATTAATGGGTAAGCGTTAATAGAGCAAATGTTTGTTTACACTTAGATTTGCGACAGCTATAGGTTTATTAGAAGCTTAGATACTATGAAAATACTTTTCTCACTTATGCTCTGAAATATTAGCATTACATTTGGAAAAAGAATGCTGGAGTTTCCACATTTACGTGGCGGTTTTGTGAATCGTGCGGAAATGAATGATTTCAATACTTACTTTCGGCACACTTCCTACTTCCCGCACTCATTTTACATAGCCACACGAACCAATTTAAAAATAAATATTTTTTACTAAGAAAAATTGATTTCCTCTCATTTCTTGAGAAAAATACTATGCACTCCTTGTACAGAAAGTCGAGCTATGTTTTAATTAGTCGAAACGTTCGCAGCTCGTAATTTAATTTCTAGAACTCGAAAGCACAGCTGAGTTTGGGAGGCAAACTTAAACACACCATAGTTTGCTCATTGAGAGCGACAGGCGTTCCAGTAAAATCTGTCATGCTTGCACTATTTCTGGAAGAAATAACGTCGATTTTTTTAAATCTTACAAAATCTCTGTGTAATTGAACCGAGCAAAATTATATGTTGCCAAGTACTCAAACGATTCTTAAAGATAAGGCATATGAATAAGTTTTATTTATTTATTTCGTAAATTCAAAAAAAGTTGTGGAACAGCTTCCTTAAAGTTAAGGGGACCTTACCAAAAGATTTTAGCTAAGAAGCCGTTAGTGAATAATCATCTACCCGAGAATCGATCTTTGAACTTCAGAGACCTTCCAGTGACCATGGAGCCTCAAAATCTAAAAAGAAAAGTAATAGTGATCTGTATCAGTGTTTCCAATTAACAGCAGTGAGCATTTCATTATAATTATCATTTCAGTGTGATATTTTCGTGCTGCTTATTATAGAAATAACTGTGACATGAGCTAAGAAACACAAGGTTTTGCCCGAAATTCTCATCGGGAAGAAATAGTCCGTTCATTTTCCCGTAACCCGTAAAATGAATGTCGACGACGTTATCATACAGGAAATTTAATTTACCATAAACATCACGCAACAGTCGCTTTTTTTCTTTCCATTTACGAGTAGGTATATCTGGGTAAATAAGTTGCAATTCCATTTTGTCCTTAGATGACTTTTAGATAACAAATAGCAATGTTGGAAAGAATTCGGCGCTAGATACATTATTAAAACTGTTTGAGGACAAAATAATTACAATTTTATCCCAGGGCCCTTTTTTGATATGATTTTATAGAACGTGTTACAAAAATACCCCTAAAGACGAATATGGTACATAGAGACCATCAAACTGAACAACTTTTACTATGATACCAATGGATGGGTGCTGCGGCAGCACTGCTACGGCAACACTGCTGCTTGCTGCCGAGATCGGAATCATACATTTAGGTTAACCAAGGCTAAACCTTACATGATTTTAGTTCCAAATTCATGCTAGACCTCATAAACATAGCATACAACCAAAAGATAGAGTCAGGCCATTCCAATTTGAGCGGAAAATTCAGTTTTCTGCTGCCTCTCTCAAAACCGATATAGATTTGCCTCTAAGTCGCCATTAAAGGTCATGGATGGATAGCCCTAAGACCACTGAACTGATAAGGTTACTAAAAGGCAATGCTTCTATTAAAAGGCCAATGTTCTCCACTACCTGTAAAAGGTTTATCACATACCTATATACCTAATTATAGCAGAACAATTATTAATTCACTTGAGCCCTGATTCAAATACTCTACTTAAAGTGCTTAAAGCTTAAAAGTAAGCAATCGGCTATAAAATTTCGGGTTGTTTTAGGTAAGCTTAGCTAGTCGATTCTTTAAAAAAATTGTTTAAAAACAAAAAACCGACTCCAAAAAACATGAAAATAAAAATCAAAAATCAAAATTAAATACCTCTAAAAAGCAAGAAATAATTTTCAAATCAATAGATACGCATATCATTGTAACAGAACACGTCTATTGAAGTCGGGTGGGGCTGGAGAACAACTTCTTTTTTATTCTAAGAGCCCCACCCGACTTCATTAGACGTGTTTTGTTACAATGATAATGCGTATCTATTGATTTGAAAATTATTTCTTGCTTTTTAGAGGTACTTAATTTTGATTTTTTAATTTGATTTTCATGTTTTTTGAACTCGGTTTTTTTGTTTTTAAACAATTTTTATTTTTTTTATTTTTAGTGTAAGTACCTTCTGTACTAGGTATGGGTATGTAAGTATATAATGTTATGGGTATGTATGTTATGTGAATGTAAGCGATGATGTTATGTATTTTTTTATATTCACACTTTTCCGTGGTATAATACCACTAAAACTCAATTTCCACTGTTCGTGCTGTTTGTTGTTAAGGAGTTCCGTTGTTCCTTCGCTGTTCCAATCTAGTCCAAAATGCCCTTGACCATAGTTAGATACCTGATTTGTTTAAGATTGTCATAAACCTAGCAATGATTCAATCACCATACAGTTTCTATTTGATTTTGAGGAGTTCCCTTGTGTATCTTTAAAATCCAAGGTCCAATAACAATGAAATCAAAATGGTATCATCACTAAAGTATCTTCTTACAAACAAAAAAGAATCATCCAGTCAAATCGGTACATAAACAAAGAAGATATGGTCGATCATCCGTATAAGTTCATAAAATGGTAACGAAAACGACAGTATTTTCAAGTTTTCTTGAAAAATACTGAACCGATTCAAAAATTTCAAAAAGTGTGACCAACTTGGGAACAAACCTAATCTAATAACGTTTGATTTATTTCAATCGGTTCAGCCGCCTTCGAGTAATCGGTGGACATACATAAAAAAAAACATACATACAGCCGAACAGAGAACCTCCTCCTTTTTGGAAGTCGGTTAAAAATAACATCAAACAATTTGAGATAGGTACTTTTTAACGCTCAAACGCGAGATCTACAGCTCACTGAGCCTAGCCAATTAACTAGTACTTAACTGATACTTAATTAAATAATTTATACAAAAACAATTCTTAACATTTATATTACAATGTTTTGAGACATGTTATTCTAATTGGATATTGTTTGGTAATTGGCAGGTCATTTCAATAAATTAACAATAATAGAACTAGAAATTCTTCTCTAAATAAAAGACGAAGTTTGCTCTCAAGATGAAAAAAAATAGACAATTCTCAATGATGATAAAATCAAGTAATTTTTAGTGTTGCCTATTAAACTTTAGAAACTAAACTTATTTTGTATTCTTTACAGAGTTTGATGGCGTTCATCAAGTTTGGCTACGCCCTAGTCGTGGTCACGCTCCTGCTCATGATATGGGCATCACTGTCGAGAGCATTAGAAGTAAGTACAAAGACCTAGATACTAAATAGAGAAAGCAGAGAAGACTAGCTTATTACTAGTAAGTTACACTCTCGAGCAACGCACACATACGGAAGTAAGTACAAAGACCTAGATACTAAATAGAGAAAGCACAGAGGACTAGCTTAGTACTAGTAAGTTACACTCTCGAGCAACGCACACATACGATCGGTTTCTGAATTGAGAAATTGAAGATCAGCACTACTTTTGTTTGTATGCATCGCAATCGCATAAGTAACATTTGAGTAGTGCTCGACTTAAATATCTCAATTCAGAAACCGATTAAGAGACACCACTCACTTATATGGAATCTCAAAACACCTCTCTTTATTTTGTGAAATTCTTAAGTCCTAAAAAGTAAGTAACGTTTACTTATTGCGATAAGTTCTGTTGGTTTTCAGAAACTATTAATTCTGTTGTGTTCTGGAAGAAGTAATGTTCTGTTGGTTTTCAGAAACCATTAGGGCCAGTTTTGCAGGTTGCGAAAGTCATGTTCCAGTTAACTTATCCGACAAATTTGTTTTTATAAAAAAATCTATTTCGTTTTTATTAAACTAGAAGCAGTTAGACGGAACCTGTGATTCGGGGCCCAGTAGCAAGGGTTTGATTGCAATCTACGAATAATTCCCTGAAGAATATAGGCACAAAAACAATTTGCTGTGTAAACAATTAAGTATTTACAGCCTATTGTTTAGTTAGGTATAATATATTTATTTTACGATAAATTAGGTCACAGGCGTTTCGAGACATCTCAACGTCCATTATGGTGGATCACTTTACTTCTTTGTTTTTTTTTCGGTCTTTGTTAATCCATTAGCTGGAAGTAAACATTCGCTGTTTCTCTTTAATTTTCAGGAAAAAATATTAAACTTATTTTACATTTAAACAGCAATCGTAACATACTTTGTGTCTGAAGAGGCTTTAATTAAACTGTTTTATTTTTTCACTTTCCTCCTTTTCTATAAAAAATATTAGTCATAAAAAACGGCTAATATTTTCTTTGAGCTATAAGAGTTGGTGTGTGTGTTGGTGTTGGACTGTTGGCATAGTGTTATCTGTTGTTAAAAAGGGAAAATATAAAAACATACTTAATTTGAAACATTCAAAAAGATTATTCAGCTTAAAGGTTGAAGTTATTATTACAATGCGATTATTTTAGGCCAAAATTTGACTGAAACCGAAATGATTCTATTCGTTTCCGTATATGAATTCAAGTTATGAATCTGTTTAAATTTCGTTGATTATGAAATTAGTTCTCAAACATATAGGTACTATGGACAACAGCGTCGCTTAACCAGTTTGCAACAAAATTCGTGTGCGCGCGTATCGCTCCTGCACGAACTAAACTTATGGTTGTGACGGCGCGGCGTGCATGCGATTTTGACCTTAGCAGTGGTTGGTCAGTTAGCAGCGTCGCTGTTGCCCATGGTACATTGGCTAGACTCCAGTTTGCATTATGCTAAAATGTTCAAGGTCGTTATGAAATCTAAGCACGCTACTCTTTACTATGACTGCTGAAATTCTGAATGTTACAGTATACCTTTTTATAGGTTATTCAGCACTTTTGTTTTTAGCGTTACGTTTTGATGCGGGTACACTACGGTAACACTTTTTGGTACCTACTTATAAGTTTTATAAGTAGCAAAAACATCAGGCTAGTATGCTTGAGCTTATATGAGACTTAGTTATTATTAAGTTTAAAAATATTAATGTAAGAAGTTGTATTGCAGTTATGAAAATAAGTAAGCGTGAGTGCTAGTTACAGAATTTCTATAATACTGTTTTAGAAGTTCATGATAGACTCTTAAAAAGCAGTATAGCGTAGCGTAGAGGTTGTGATTTAAAATATGTAAATGAAAGAGAATAGCAAAAGATAGGTATTTTGTGATCGATAATCAAAATAATATACTGAGTACAGTGAGACACGTAAGTATGCCCGCTATTTTCCATATAGGACGATGATTTTTTTTCTTATTCTTTTTAACACAAATTCCTTTAGATCTTAACGAGGCACCTAACACATATAATGTAATCCGAAGCCTAATCTACGAAGTTCGTCTCGCAAACGCATGAAGATTGTCGCCTGTAGCATTCTGAGCACGAACATTTTAATGGCACTTATCGAACCTCGCTAAGAAATATTTTCGTGTGGAATTAAGAATTCCATAGGTAGGTACTCGTACTACCCAAACAATGTTAGATAAGATTTTTTCATGTTTGTGCTATGTAGAATTCAAATCATATTATCAGAGAGACAAAAGGAAGGAAAATATAAAGATATTTTGATTTGCTGGTGCTACACTACACTACAACCATCAAGAACCTAAGCAGTACCTATTTATAAAATAAAAATGGCCTAAAATGGAAACCAGCGGAAACCATAGCTCCGAGGTGACACAATCATACACGTTCAACGTTTTAAACAGAAATGAATGTTTAATATATCAATGGAAAACATTTCAAAGTCTCCTTTCCTGGGATTATGCGTAGTCCCATAACCAATAAACTTAATTTCGCGGTTAACAGACTTTATTACGGTCAGGCAGGTGGGATATTTGTAGTGGGATCTCTCGGCGGTCGTTTTGCACTCACCCGGGTCCTTTTATTGAATAAAATGGAAATAATTTTAAGGAATTTCAAACATTTTAATATTTCCACATGACTCACAAAAAAACCTCTGTATTGGTATTAGTATAAACAAAATCAATAATAATCAGCTTTTTATGATCGCTAGAACTACAATTTTTTACTTTAATGCTCACGGCGCCCACGCTATATGCAAAGAGTTGGAAACCATTTACTTGAATTGGGATACCGTTTGAACTAAACTTATATAAAATTTAACTAACTGCTTCGGGACTCGTTCTGTTGGCATTCAAGGATAACTATAGACTAGGGAGAATATTTACTATGCTGACACTGTGCAAAAAAAAAGTAATTTTCTCATCCTCACATAAAAACTCTTTACACCTCTCTCGAATATCCTTCATTACAGTATTTAGTTTAGTAAAAACCTCTAGTCCTGGACCATAACTTAATCAAGATTCTTGAATAAAAACACGTTCCACGTCTATTCTCTTCCAGATCCACGTAGACACAGGGCATCCATCATGCCTGTTCCAAGCCCTCTGCACCTGTTCCAAGCCCGCAGGAGACTTGGGCATCGTGACCTGCAACAACGTACCCCTGCTGAGGGTACCCACCATACTGAACAGCAGTAAGGTCTTCACGCTCCAGCTCACTGGCAACCATATTAAGGAGCTGGAACCTCAGTTCTTTCAAGCTACTGGTAAGGAAGAAAATAATTCAGTTAATTTGGAAATAATGGTTAAAAGCAGCACGAGATATATTTTTTTACGTTTTACTACTATCGGCGATGATAGCAGTAAAACTGAGGGCCTTGAAAAGATATGTTTGTAAACGTCCTTCCTTTTTAGGTCACTCTTTCAACTACCCCTCAATTACTTGATTCGATACAATAATTTATGAAAATGAAAAACTAAGTCAAAACATTGATGTATTGTGTTATTGTTTAAATGTATTAGTGTACACAAACATTGGCTGGCACAAATTGAATTATTGCCCAAAAATATGCACACCTTATTTGAACAACATGAAAACCATAATTTCACTTTATTCCAGGAATATATAGATTAGCTATAAACCAGAACCCATTGGAGACAATCCACGAAGAAGCGTTCTACGGCTTAGAGAAGTCACTATGGGAGTTAGAACTTCGAGAGGACAAACTGATAGCAGTGCCCAGTCCCTCACTGAGGAATCTACAGAGGCTCAGACTTTTGGATTTGTCAGGTAAGCATTGGAGTCTTGGCATGTTTTGGCATCTAGCCCACAGTACCAGCGAGGAACTCAGTAGCGTAGGGTCCATATAAGCCAACTCCTATCGTTTAGAAATATCACCCCACTAATGCACTATATGCAGATCATATTTTTTTGTAGAACAGCTTATACCTTCGTCATAATTTAACTCTCTAGTGACAAGGGTTAAATTTTGGCGATGGGTTAAATTATAGTTTCTTCAAACTAATACCAAAACAACGCCTTCCCCCTTTAGTTTTACAAAATACACACACACTTGTCTAAATTGTAAAGTCAAAAGTACAAATAAATGTATTTTTCACCAAAACACAACTTTAACACAAAATAGGTACTCATAAATTATGATAGGTTTTTAAAGCTGCAGGCAAAAGTGAGTCTTTAAAAATCTAAAGATTTTAATACCATCGTAGAATATGGGCATTGTCTTGGACTGCAACGTTGCTAAGCTTGTCGATGATAATTTGAAAGCGTTTAACTTTTTTACAGGCAACGAAATAACAGATGTATCTGGTGACGATTGGAGGAACTTGGAGAGTACTCTGCAGACATTGATCCTGGCTGACAACTCCATTGCCAATCTACCGTTGGATGCATTCTCGGGGTTGGAAATGCTAGAGACGCTCGATCTTCATGGCAATCACTTGACTGTCCTTGAAAGTGGAGTCTTCAGAGATGGCATGAGCAGGCTGAACAGAGTAAGTATTTTTTCTCCCATTGAAGTAGATAAGCGCTCAGATAGAAAATGAATTCAAAATACCCTGAAGTGACAAGAAATAAAGAAATGCCATGAAATAGCCTTATCGAAAGAAGTTACATTTCAAAATCCACCAATTTACTTTAAGTTTATAAATATTCACTCATGAAGGCTGAACTGTTATTCTCTGAAACAACATCAGTTTGCAGATTCAGAATACTCAAGTGAAAATGAACAATTTCAACAACTTGTTTACTATCTGTGTAAATACGTGTGGTTTGTAATTGTAACATTATTGAAACTCATAGATCATTTCAAATTTCCAGCTCCTTTTGGGAGATAACAAGCTAACCCTCATTCCGTACGAGGAGATATCCCCACTGCGACAGCTCCGAGTCCTGGACCTGTCAAACAACGTGATCAAACAAGTGCCTCCCGTGCATGAGCTGAACGGAATTAGACTGTCGTTGGATTTACTAAAGTAAGTAGAAGTATGGAAACTTATTTATTACAATATGGTGTTAACTGTTACGCTAAACCAACTCTTAACTGAAAATGGTAGATACTTATCGAGCAGTATTATGCAAAGGCAATTAAGATTCAGTAGTAGAAATACCCAGAAGAAAAGAAGAAAAAGTATAATTGATTTTGATTTGAACTAGAAATATGTAGGACATACATAGTCCTCGCAATGTAGAAGAGTGTAAACTTTTGTCACAATTGTCATCATTATTCAATAGGTATGTACAGACACGTGCATAAATATGTATACTGTTTAGAAATTTGACAATTTTTTGAACAGAAATCAACTACAACAAAGTTAACATATTTTTATACGAAAAGCAGCATCCAAATATTGACCCCAATTAGTTGCCCAATAGTCCATTCGTATCAAGAAAGAAACTCAATCAAACCTCCGAAGTGTTATTGAGATCCAGCCCCATACTTATTCCATCGGAGTTATGTCGTAATTTTCATTATTTGCATTGTTTTTCTGGAAGCGGCTTGGCGCACGGCCAAGCGTTCCCATGTTATGATCGTGACTAACTGACTTATTGTTTGCAGGTTGGACAACAACGTTATCAGAGCCCTGCACCCCAGTTCATTCAAATTCTTCAACATTTTGAACACCACTATTTTAGATGGAAATCCCATTTTTACAATAAGGGTAAGATTTTTCAACAATTTTTTTTGAATTTTCATCGTTTTTTTTAACCGGATGCAAGAAGGGTGAAATGTTTTTGGTATCGTCTTTTATTTAATTTCGAGGAAACACAGTTAAAATTATTTAAATACATTTGATACTGTTGTTATTTTAGTTCTACTTTTCCAGCCCCCCTAGCCAAAGTAACATTTGCAAATTTTCGCTATCGCTTCGCTTCGAAACATGTATGGATTTGACGTTTTAAAATTCGTTTGTTAACGAAACCTTATGTCAATCCCATACATTTTTCGACAGCGAAGCTATAACGAAGATTAGCGAATGTTACTTTGGCTAGGCCCTCAGATTAAGCATAGATTAAATAGGTTTATTAGTCTAACTTTTTATTTATCAATCACATCACAGGTCTTCGTAATGGATTTATTTGAATAAAAAAACTAATATTTTTGATGGTGAAATCTTAACATCAATTCCTTTTGTGCACGAAAATTAACTATTATTCAAAATTTCGAGTTTTCCACATCAGCCATTTTTAATGTCCCCACTGCTGGGGCACAGGCCTTCCTTATGGGTGGATAAGGAGGATCGGCCATGACTAGAGGATTCGATCCCGGGATCCCGAAAACCGGGATCCCGGGATCCCGACCGTTTTTCAATCCCGAAATTTTCGGGATTAAGTTTTCATAATACCGGGATTTTCGGGATTGGTTAATTAATTTTAAAAGTTGCAAAACATAGTTCATTAAGCTTAACGCTCAGTGCCAGTGCTCTCAATATAATGGGGAGGCGAAGGCAAAGTGAATTACAGATGGTGCTTCAGTCATTGGAACAATTGTCAGTTTGAGCTTATATTGTCTTGACTGTGTATTACGTGATTTTACTTTCTTAGATTTTATTTTTTTCGGTTTTGCGGACAAACAATGTATTCTATGCTAACTTTAGCTCATATAAAAGAAGAATTACGGAAAAGAAAAGCCAAAACAACAGGCAAGAAAGTTTATAGCAACTTACAAAAAATTGCTAACAAGCATTACATTTTTTTAAATTTCGTGTAAGATTTACGAGTAATCTTTTTATTTCAGATTAGAAGCATATGATTTAAATTTTAACAAAGCAACTGAGTGTGATTTTCCGTGTTTATAGTTGCCTGATGATGCTCTGTATAGTTCTGTGCAATAGTAATTTCAGGTTTCTGTACTGGAATTTCTGTACCATCCAAAATTACACGAACCGTTTTATCATATTTATTTTATTATTCTAAGTTTCTTGAATGACTCTGGCATATAAAATTCTATTAATTCTCTTTTTGGCCGCTTATTCCATATTTCATATACTTATCAAATTCATCCAAGTTATAAATATGTTAGAAACTGCTTAGGTTGAAATATTAAAGAACAAAGCTGCTGTTATAATTCAAATGTTGTTTTATTTTGGCGAAGCTTCATCAAATTCATGAAACATTCCTTTTGATTTATAATGTTTCTCAGGCTCAGCAAAGGAGAAAATCGAGGGAAAAGCATATTTTTTTTTTATATTTTATTGCCCACAATTTTTTTTGTTACTGGGAAATCGATGAAGTCCAATATTTTACAAGTTACATGCATAACAATGCGGCATTTTCTCAGTATAAAATTAAAAAGTGCAATACTCCAAGAGATTCCCATATGTTTTGACACTTTCTTTGAGGCGGCCGGGTACCAAAGACCAGACGCCACCTATCGGGATAAAATTGCGCTTTTCCTCCCCATTGCATGCCTATCCTTTTTAACATAAAATACAAGAATACCTTCTATATTTCATTTAAGCAGCATTCCAAGCAAGCAATACAAATTAACCCAGCGGGTTTGCGATGGTTTCTTGGAATAAAACTTCTTTTATTTTGAACTTAAATGATAGACAAGCACCTCTTTCTGGAACATGAACATGAACTTTCATGAACATTCTTTAAGATTAGTTTTGAAATGAGACATTTTGTGACTGATATTATTTCAATCAGATTTTGCTAAGAAACTTACTTTAGTACCGAAATACTAACAAGGTTTTTACATGAAATCCGTCTATTTGGTCGACGCGACGTTAAGAGTGGTTTTGTCAATTATCTTTATTTGCATAATTTTTTTGATACTTAAACATTTTTTTTTTCATTTTATTGAAATTTAAAGAGATCTTATTCATTCTTGAAAAATAATAACTTTATTATAATAAAAAGTATCAAACTAAACAGACTTAAAAGTCTGGTTAGACTTAGTTTGACTCTAACTTTGATTAGTTAGAGTGATCAGATTAGCTGGGTGTGTATTGTAACGTAAAATATGTTAGTTTTTGTTAAAATTTTGATTAAGAACGTTGATTTTTGACCAAATCTTGATTACGTTTATTTTTGTCTATTTTCATTTGTTGACTATAGAGCCGATTTTTGTAAGATTTAAATATTTTTATTTTTAATCATCAATCCCGAAATAATCCCGGGATCCCGGGATTGGCTAAGTGTAATCCCGAAATCCCGGGATTAGAAATAAGGGCCGGGATCGAATTCCCTAGCCATGACCCACCACGCAGGCCTAAAGCGGATTGGCGGGTTTTAACAACAAACGGCGGGTTTTAAACGAGGAGGAACTCGAGTTAATAAATTTTTGGTCCCCTACCCTATGACCGACCCTTGTGAAAGTTGCTTAACCTTCACAATCGCAGGGCAAAGCGCTAAATCAATGCGCCACCGAGCTTCTCAAAAAATCATTTTTTTCGGTAAGGGCTGATTTATACGGGGTCAATGACTGAACCCAGTGACTCGGAATTTCGGACCGAGTAACTGGGTATTTTGTATTGTACTATTTGCCAAAGTTAGGTTCGCCATTTTGGCCTGATTGGAGCTCGATTTATCCATTTTAATTTGAATCCCGCGCAGATTTACCAAAGTTTGATGCATTAGCCAGTACGGCCTTTGGACTGGGTTTCTGTATTTCTGACCCCGTATAAACCAAACATTTTAATTTAAAAAAAAATACTTCATTTACAGGAAGACGCTTTCCGTCACGCCAAGATCAAAACCCTCTCCCTCCGCGACTGCAGCATCACGGAGCTGTCCCCCGCCTCCTTCGCCGGCCTCGAGAACAGCCTGCAGAGCTTGGACCTCTCAGAGAACAACCTCACCATGATCTCCAAGTTCATGCTCAACAAACTCGACTCACTTAGGTTCTTATACTTGAAAGAGAACAAGGTAAGCTTTAAGCTTTGATTATGTACCTGTATATAACGTGTCACAAAATATCCCCTAATGCTGAATATGGTAGATGGGGACCATCAAACCGAACAACTTTTACTATGGGACCAACTCTGAAATCGCGAAAAAAAATCAGCTGTTTCATACATGTTGTCCCATAGCACAGCCCTATAGTGAAAGTCTTGGTTGAATGCTCTAAGGCAGTGGTTCTTAACCTTTTTGGCTGGCGACCCAAAGTAGAAAAATATTTAAAGTCCGCGATCCTAATCCTAATATTTTATTTTATTTTCCAGTGACAGGTACTAAAATGACATGTTATTTATTTTTGACTAGTGGCCGCCCGCGACTTGTCTGCGTGAACAGATTTTTTGCTATACCTGGGAAACTGTTCGTTTGTGTATATGTGTGGAGATAATTTGAAAATGTAATGTCGGGATTTTGGGGTTGTTGTCAAGGATAAAATAAAAATATAACTCTAATGCTTGTCTATAGAAAGAAAACAGCCGGGCAGCGCGTTTTTTTATTCCGTTTCATCCACTTATCTCATTAATATGCCTGTTTATCGTAAAAAACACGGCCGCGCAGCCCGATTTTTAATCAGTTTTATCCACGAATCTTGTACTTGCCTGTCTATAACAAAAAAAATGCGATTATTGGTCAGTTTAGAATGGGAGTAAGCATAAATTTGAGAATACTTTGTGTTATGACATCGATCGAATAAAAAATAAAAATATTCACAAATTAAAACGTAACATTTTATCACTTATTAAAGTCTTTGGAGGCCTGCGACCCAACCCAATACCTCTCGCGACCCGAATTTGGGTCGCGACCCGAGGTTAAGACTCGCTGCTCTAAGGTAAAAGTTGTTCAGTTTGATGGTCCCTATCTACCATATATTCGACATTAGGGATTATTTTGTAAAAGGTTGTATAATTAAATGTTTTAAGCAAGATTGAATCCCTCTGCTCTTTTTTAATTATGCCGAAAGGCGCAATATAGCTTTACCATAAACAAATTTATTTGATTTCCTCCATACTAAAGAAGATTTCCGTAGACAACGTAAGGCCCTATTGCAAAGTTCCATATAAACATCGTTTAAAAAGTATAATAATAATAATATGCGTTTATTTTCCCATCACAAACTTACATGAACATGACTTATAGGTACATGGAACTCATACAATTTAAGTTTGTGTGAGACTGATGCCCGCGCTAGGCGTAATACCTGTGTTACAGGTCATCAGGCTCCCACTACCTCGAACCAATATTATTTCATTACAAAATATGGTGATGAGTGAATGACATTTTAACGAAAAACAGTCACAGATTACAAAATTAAGGAAAAAAAGTTGAGAAATAAACAACGATGTGTGTGTGTGTATGTGTATGTGTTTGTATGTGTGTGTGAGTATGTGTGTGTGTGTGTGTGCTTGTATGGGTGCAGTTATGCCATAGTTAATAATAAATTCTCAGTTTCATCGTAGTTCAGTTGTAGTAGCCATGAAGTAAGTTTTCTTTTGCAAGCCCTTTTGGTCAGTGAGTAGATGGAGATGGTCGAATTCACTTTGTTATAGAGGTTTCCATGAAACAAAAGAATCTATGTGAGAACTTAGTATTTAGAGAGTTAGAGCTACATACAGTGCCCTTTCGACGTTTGTTACTAACTAATTCTGGATCATAGCTAAGTTGAGAGTGTTGGCGGAGAATGGTTGAGAGAATGAAGAGCTGACGTACCGTGAGGACTTCCCAGAGTTTATATACTTCAGTAGTCGGACAGAGAAAAGGAAGTGATGCGCCTACCTTCAAGACGGCTCTCTGTGCTCTCTCTACTTTAATCATATGCGACTTAGCAGCTCCGCCCCAGGATGAGATACAATACCCCAAGATCGATTGGCATAAGGCAACATATACTGACTTAGTAATACGAAAGTCTGCAACATGTCGCAGTGTTCTAAAAATAAAAATAAGTTTTCTGATTCTACCCGCCAGAAGCTCAATATGGGGATAAAAACTAAGCGTTGAGTCAATCATAACACCTAGATATTTGATGGTATCTGTCTTCAAAAGTTTAGGACAGCTGCAGTCGGAAGTGGACGAGCAGGAGTGGACAGTCAACGCTAAGTCATCCGACAGATCCTGACGCCTTAGGGAGAATGTGATGTATTTGGTTTTGCCGACATTCAATGTCAGTAGATTTTGTGATAACCAGTTAGAAACGGCATTCAACCCAAGTTGCGCATGATCGAAAACTTCGGTCCATGAATCAGCCTGAAATAACAGAGCAGTGTCATCGGCGAAAGTTAAAATTTTACCGTAGGGAAGTTTCATTTGGCATAAGTCATTGATGTAAATTAAAAACAGCGTTGGGCCGAGAACACTGCCCTGCGGAACACCAAAGGTAACTGGAAGCTCCTCACTCGTCCACTTACCAATTCTAACAAGTTGGTACCGGTTGCTTAAATAGCTAGTGAAAAGATTAAGAGCTAATCCTCTGACTCCGATAGATTCGAGCTTGTTGATAAGGATTGGCACAGAGACTGTGTCAAACGCTTTTGCGAGATCCAGGAAAATTCCTAATACCTTCCTATTACTGTCCAAGTTCGTAGAAATGAAGTCCGTGAGTTCATGAACAGCATCATCTGTCGACCTTCCCGAGCGGAACCCGAATTGAGATGATGATATCAGATTATGGGACTCTAAGAAGCTAGTCAGACGTTTGTTCATAATGCGTTCAAGGATCTTGGACAATACAGGGAGTAAGGAGATAGGTCTATAATTGTTGACACAGTCTCTGGAGCCACCCTTGTGTATCGGAATAATTACCGATTTCTTAAAAACGTCAGGAAAGATCCCAGTCTCGAGACACAGGTTACAAATGAAAGTTACAGGGGTGATTAGAAGGTCTAGGTACCGTTTTAGAAAGCGGCCAGAAATTTGGTCCACTCCTACTGTACAACTATTTTGAAGTCCCTGGATAAGATCTTTTACTTCATCTTCGTCTGTAGGCAAGAGAACAATAGATTCACGCAAGTTGTTTAGAGAGGAATTCTTGGCCTTAGGCCCCTGTATTCCAGAGGCAAGACTCTCTCCCACATTAACAAAGAATGAATTTACGTGGTTAACGCTAGCCCGAGGATCATTCTCTACAATCAAGTTCATGGGGTCACTTTTATTCTGCTTATATTGGGTTATATTTTATTTATAGTATGAAATAATTCACCCCCCGTTTCCGAGGTACTTTATCCAATCTCTTATAAAGTACCTCGGAAACCAAATAATGTGGACTCCTCCGATAAACTTTATCGGAGGGATCCCCATTATTTAGTTTAAAGTAATTATATTAACTTTAAACCAGATAATGTTGACCCCTTCGATAAAGTTAAACCTCCGCCAAGCCTCTGCCCCCCTAGCATGACCACCAAAACTCGATATGATTTAGCGGTTTATCACAAATATCAAAATTTAGCGGTTTATCACAAATATCAATTTATCACAAATGTCAAAAGACAATGGGTTTTGACAGTTGAGTGTCGATAAGACGCTATATCACGTGATATGTAATCGGGTTTCGGTGGTCATGCTAGCCCCCCAGATACTGAGGGCACAGTAGTCAGATTAGGTTCGTTTTTTTTTATTCAATGTGTTCAATTATTATATTTTGACATTAACCATCTTTGTTTTTTTTTAGGTGGACATTAACTTGCTAGCAACAAATACTCCATCAGATTACGCAATGACTGCCTATAATAATTTCCAATACAAGTTATTCTATTTAGACGTAAGTGGTGCCAGTTCAATCGAAATGGGCCTGCAAGATGTTAGAAGGTGAGTTTTATCTATACCAAAAAGCCTAAAAAATAGTTTATTGTTTATATATCTTGGACGAATCAACCACTGGACGCGAAATGACAGCCATATTCGCCTTTACCCCTCTGCCACTTACTGTGACCAATAGCATCAGTAAACGATATCGCGTTGTCAGTGTGATGCTAGAGCTCGTGGCGAAACCACAGAATAGTACAAGTACAGAAGATCCACTCTGAAAAGTCATTTAAATAAATAACGATTCTATTCTATACCTCATAAAGTGCAATTTAGGTTGCACGCCGCTCTCTTGCCTACAGTTATATCATAGTAAAATCAAATAAGTAAGTCGTCTTACTCATTATACGCCCGAAAGCGGTTTGTATGTGAGCGCGGCCGTACGTATGCGTCGTCGCACGCACACACTGACACAACTTAAAGGTGATAGCGGTGCGTCAGTCGTGGCTGCGTCGTACTTAATACCGCCCGCCACAGACGTAATAGAGAACAAGTCCGCCCGCGCTCAGCCGCTCACGCACGCTCCGCCGTACATGTACACTAGCTACTTACCTCCTTTAAATACAAATTCGTGAAGATGACCTCTAGAAAATATTGCAGTGTTTATGGATGTCTAAACAGCAGTTTGTCTGATTCGGAATTGTCTTTCTTTCTATGGTTATATTCACCTAGAAGTTCTCTCTTTCTATCGCGCAGCTCTTATCTCTTCTATCGTTAGAAGTCGTCTTCAGGGTTTCTTCTTTTAAATAATAATTAAATAACTGGTAGTTAATTTATTACAAGTTATGTGTTTGTGAAATAATGTGTAGTTAAAATACGTTTGAAAAAAACATAGGCTAGGTACAGTCAACGCCACATCAGACTATACATGCTGGCTTTAAAGCAATTGGCTTTATTACGAAATGAAATTGTAATTATAATTAATTTTATTTCGAAAGTAGGTAGGTAAGTAAGTACCTACCTAATCAATAAATTATTATTTCAATAAATAATTGGGCGAAGATTGTTTAGCAATAAGAATAAACGGATACTAGTTACTAACTAGGTACCTAGTAGACAAGCACTTCTTACGTTTTGATGTCGTTTGGAAGTTTTGGAAGAGTGAAAAACGTGAGGTTCGGATCCTTTTTATTCGTATTAAGGCATACTATCGAAATCGAACTGCTAATGTGCGACCCAGCCGGCACGCGGTAGCCCTCTGAAATTAGTCCGTCCGGACGGACCCGCTACCTACTTGTAGCTTTGTACCTAAAGCGCGGAGTGCGCCTAGCCTGGCGAAACATTGGTACAAAAATGGGCAAAATGCTCCGTATTGTTCAGCAAAAAAAAAGGGGGCAGTCAAGAAATGTTTGTTTTTACGCGTAAGCACAATTTCAATCTATTATAGTAGCTGTTTTTGGTAAAATAAATAAAATTTGGTATGTAAACAAAGTAGGGTGACTTAGCCGGTTTTTTCGGTCATCTCATTGAAGCGTAATCACAAGTGGTTCAAGCTACGGCTGAAACCTGATTTCATACATTTTTCTTACGTTACGTGTCCAGTGGTTAATTCGTCCAAGATTGAAATCAATTTAAATAATTCATCACATTCTATAGAAAATTTGGTACAGTCGACAACACGTCAGATAATATAAAACAGGCAAAATCTGCAATTAATTTTGAACCTTAGTGTCTTTGCATTTAAGTATAAAATTGATTGAATTTGATTACCTTGTTGTAGTAGACCAGCGCGTGCCGTTTACTGTACCCAATCTTTTAACTTAGCCATAACTAACATTTTTGCTTCCACCTTCCAGAATGCGCTCCCTCCGTTATCTAGCAGTCGGCAGGCTAATAAGGAAAAGTATACGAGCCGAAGACTTCCTAGAGTTCGGAGTAGACCTGGAAGACCTGAAGATATACGGCAGCACCATCACTAGGATAGAGTCGAGTGCCTTCCAGCACGTGAGGACGATCAAAACGTTGGACCTATCTGAAAACGACATCGACTTTATTGATCCCTTTGCTTTTGCTGAGGTAAGAACGAAGTTTTATATCCAAATCTCAAGTCCTAAAGTCACCACTTATCAGAGGACGTATACTTTCCTCCTGATATTAGAATCCAAGAACATTTCAGTATTATGCAGGGTAAATTTTGACGAAATCTGTAACGATCAGTAAATCTTTTACTATCTGTTCCGCTCCATCCATTCAACATTATTTTATGTGCAATCCTGAATTCCTAACCTCACCACTTATCGGAGGACGTATACTTTTCTGCTGATATTATCGAAGACTATTTCAATAACATGCAGGGTAAATTTTGTCAAAGTCTGTAACGATCAGTAAATATCATATGTCATTTTATTGTTTTTGAAAATCTTTGCAATCTTTTCCGCTTCATCCATTCAACATACTTTACGACGTGATGTTTGTTTGAGTAATCCATGAGAAACAACTGGAAAATCATAATTAATCTTATCACTAAAATTTTCAGTTACACAGCCTAACAACGTTGAAAATTATCAACGGCTTAGCGGATGAAGTGAGAATCCTCCCGTTCGAACCACTGAAAGCTCTAATAGAACTTCAGTATTTGGACCTCAGCAACAACAAACTGAAGAATGTTCCAGACACATCTTTCCACTTCTTGTACAAATTGAAGTATCTCAATTTACAAGACAACGCTATTGATCATTTCTCTAAAGGAACTTTGCAGGTAAGGCTTTATATTCGGCGACATATTCATTTAATTAAATAATTTGGTTAGTGGTAGGGCTTATTTCAAGTCCGCCTGGCAAGCCACCACCATCTTACCTAAGTCTGACGCCATTTATTTAAAAATTGTTGTATTCCGGCAGACCGTTAGAGGTAAGATAGCCTGTTCCTCAGTGATGAGGATTCCGAGTGTAGTGCGCTTCCATCTTCGGCCTAATCATCACTTAACATCAGGTGAGCTGAAGGCCATGCACTATCCCGTTGTGCATTAAACCTACCATACATACGAAATCGATTGTGGTCTCTCTCTTGTGTTTCATCCTCGAGCAAATCTGATACAACTTAGTTACGTAACAATTACAAAGTAACAATCATTTATAAGAAGTATCAAAACACTGATAGTATACCTATTTTTCTTTACAGGGTGACATCCACAGTCAACTTCAAAGCGTTTGCCTCTCACACAACTCCATGCAGCAAATAGTACAACACACATTCGTCGAACTAAGGGAACTACAAGAAATCCTGATAGAGGACAATCTCATAGAAACGATACAGAGAAGGGCCTTTACCAATCTCGACAATTTGAAGGTCATAAAAATGAAAGGGAACAGAATTTACGAGATCTCTGAAGAAGCTTTCCAAAATATACCTGCACTTAAAGAGTGAGGATAAATTTTTAATTGTTTTAAGTTATTCCAATCGGTTGTAGGTACTTACTTCTTTTTTATTATAGGTTTTATAATTTAAAAAAATCAAGTTAATAGACAATCTGGTTGGGGTTTGAGATCGACGAGACAGCTCCAATTTTCTTTACTTCAGTTTGCGTTTTTTCTCTGTTTGTTTATTGTAATGTCGTCAATATACAAGTCTTGCAAAGTTTACTACCTAAGGCTTATGCTATTATGTATTTTGAATTGATACTTCTTCAATCAATCATCTATTTTAATATTACTTTATTCTTTGCTATTACTATAATGAAACCTTCACCTGAATAACTGGCTCTACTACTCTCGTTTCAGGTTAGACATATCGTTCAACCAGCTAAACACCTTCAAGTTCTCCATCTTCGACCAGGTGGGCTCCGCCACGGCGCTGAAAGTCAATGTTTCTTACAACATGATGACTTCCCTGACCGATTCCAACGCAGTCAGTTTCTTCTCAGCCAATTTCTACCAGCCGAAACCACAGAGTAAGACAACCTTTAAATTTTCTTTAATTTTATCAGTTATTGTACACAGACGATTTTCGAAAAGCGTAAAGTTTGACTTGACCGCATATATGGCTATAGGATCTATGACCTATAGGTCTACTATTCTGATTTTAACAGAATGGTAGAAAGATATGCTCCTGGAATGAATTTTTTTTTTAAATGACTAGATAATTTGGGAAAATCTCCTCTTTTTACTACTTTTCTATTGGTTTCTATGGGTTCTTGGTTTTCATTGTACTATATTATTTTTACATTGGAAGTAAAAATTGCATGTTGCATGTTGTTAAATTTGATTTTATGCTGTTCATATGTTTACGTTTTCTTTTCTTTTTGCTTCTGCTTAGGATTTAATTCCAAACAAGGCAATCCTGCGATAGAAGGTAAACTATGCTTTATTTTCTTTATTGAGTTAACTTCTTTTATTTCTTTCTTATATTTTTCTTCTTCTTATTTCACCCATGCAGACTCAGAATCATCTGAAGAAAACATACCATTTGAAGAAGGTGATTTAACCGTTGCGTTTTGTCCGTCCGTTTTAAATGTACAATTATCATCTCTTCATGTTTTGTGTCTGTTGTAGCAATTCTTAAGAACGTAATCAAATAGGATTTCCTTTTAAACTTTTAGATTTTTGCATTCACAATGCTATTTTTATATTAAGATGAATAAATAATGAAAAATATTAGAAAAAATCGGCTCACCCGTAGCAACTTAGACGGGATTCGAACCCGCACCCTTAGGAATCCGGCCCAATGCACTACCAATTATGCTACCAAGCCGCTGAGGGATGTGGCGAAATTTTTCCAATACTTTCCACGCTTCCGCTGAAGATCAGCGCCATCTCACCAATGTGAAGAGAACTACTTCGACATTCGGTTGTAGCACCTATTGCAGGTGCCAGACAATCAATTAAGGTGAAACAGTACAATTTTAAACTTTTAGATTTTTGCATTCACAATGCTATTTTTATATTAAGATGAATAAATAATGAAAAATATTAGAAAAAATCGGCTCACCCGTAGCAACTTAGACGGGATTCGAACCCGCACCCTTAGGAATCCGGCCCAATGCACTACCAATTATTATGCTACCAAGCCGCTGAGGGATGTGGCGAAATTTTTCCAATACTTTCCACGCTTCCGCTGAAGATCAGCGCCATCTCACCAATGTGAAGAGAACTACTTCGACATTCGGTTGTAGCACCTATTGCAGGTGCCAGACAATCAATTAAGGTGAAACAGTACAATTTTAAACTTTTAGATTTTTGCATTCACAATGCTATTTTTATATTAAGATGAATAAATCGAATCGAATCCCGTCTAAGTTGCTACGGGTGAGCCGATTTTTTCTAATATTTTTCATTATTTATTCATCTTAGGATTTCCTTTTCTTCAAATTAATGTAGGTACCTATGCGAATCGCGCTATTATTTATGTACATTATAATTTTCTCTTAACTCTCTATTGCTACCAAGGTCCAAGTACCTTCTTGAGAAACGATTTTTGTATTTATATTATAGTTATAAGCTAAATATTTATTTATTAAATTTACCTTCTTACCAGTTTGTTCTCTGGAATTCTAAACATATTACGTATTGCAATTTTTATTTTTATTTCAGGCCTCGGCACCGTATCTGTTAACATCAGAGTATTGGATTTCTCTCACAACAATATCACATACATAGCTCCCTATTACTTCAGGTAATAATATTGTTTTTTTACTTGATTAGACTCGGCCATTAAGAATAGGCATAACTCTATACTTTGTCTTGAAAATATTAATAAAAACTGAATTTTAATGTAAAAAAATCTTTACAGACATGCAGATTTCACCTTGGCGGAATTATACTTATCCCACAACTTGATCAGAAATATCACCAGAGAAGTATTTGGATCTTTAGCGGCGTTACAGTATCTGGATTTGTCACATAATTTGATTTTCCACTTGGAATATGACTGCTTTGCGAGAGCTAAGGCGTTACAAGTGAGTACAATTTTATTAGATCCGTTGGCAAAAATTCACAGATTTTACAGTCCCCGCAAGAATCATTTTTGTGTTCATTGAAAATGAACAAAATGATTGAAAATGACTTTTATGTCAAGACCTTATCGCAAAACATATGTCGCATGCACAAGCCCAGGTAGATATCATCTACACCGATTACACAAAGTGTTTTGATAGAATCGACCACAAACTTCTCTTACTTAAGATTCAAATGATGGGCATACGTGGAAACCTCTTCAGATGGTTCAGCTCATACGTTGAAAAAAGAAGTCAAACCGTTGCACTGTATGGCTATACTTCTAAGAAGATATTTATACCTTCAGGAGTGCCTCAAGGCTCACTGTTGGGGCCCTTGCTATTCATAATTTTTATAAATGATATATCTTCCTGTATAACTCACAGTAAAATCTTATTATACGCCGACGACATGAAAATTATTTGTCCGATTGTAGAAAGTTCGGACTGCCTTAAGTTGCAGGAAGATCTTACTAATTTTCATGCCTACTGTGTCAACAATAAGCTAGACCTAAATATTTCTAAATGTTTTATATGTTCATTTACCAGAAAACCTCATACTCATTCATTCACTTATTCTATCAATAATCAACCTATAACAAGGGTCACTAGTATTAGAGATCTTGGTGTAATATTTGACTCAAAATTGCTCTTCGATCAACACATAGATACAATTATAACAAAGGCCAGAAAAGCACTTGGGTTTATTATGAGGATGTCATCAGAGTTTAATGACATAAAAGTCATTAAAATGTTGTATTGTGCTTTCGTACGCAGTCACCTAGAATATGCGTCACAGGTCTGGAACCCGCGATACGATATTTATATTTCGCGGTTGGAAGCAGTGCAAAAAAGATTTCTTCGTTACTTGCAGTACAAATGCCACACTTATTGTGAAAATTACATAGAGCGATGCGAGAAATTTCATTTTTTACCACTAGAGAAAAGAAGGGAAATGTCTGATATAGCATTTCTCCTAAAAATATTTCAAGGTGATATTGATTCTCCCGAATTGTTAGGTAAATTTTATATTAATACACCAAAAAAATTAACGCGCCACACTAAGTTACTTTATGTACCCCCCTTAAAAACTAACTATTTAAAGAATACATTCGTTAACAGGGCGCCTAGGTCTTTCAATTCTGCTAGTGATAACATCGACTTTGACATGTTTAATGCAAACATACCTGGATTCAAAAAATTGTATAACAATGGTTTTTTCTCATAATATTTTGTAGCTGATAGTTTTTTGTAACACTTACATTACACGATATCGACTTGCGTTTAAATTTAGTTATTGTTTTTTCTATATGTGAAAACTTGTAATTGGCTTTACTGTGACATTATTATACCATACGAAACTCTGTAGTAGCTGTAAGTTTTCCGCAAAAGCTTAAAATAAAAATAAAAATAAAATAACACAAAAATTTACGAAAAACCAAAATCAAATCAAATGCAAAGTCCAATTATATTTTTAAAGTTAACTAGGCAGTACTACCTACCTATTTATTTTTACGATTGTGACACTCGGCTCCACCTCGTGTCACAGAAGCGCCCGCTGACTGCCTCAACGCAGCCGAAACAATATTAACCAATTTTCAAAATTCCAACAAATGCACTTCTTGTCTGCTTCTGCATCTTTTAACACTATTACCATGACGATCGGTCAATAATCATAGAAGCTACATCACTTTTTATGTACGGAAACAGCCGTTTTTCTACAATTCCAAATCTAAAGGGACCACTTACAGGTCACAATTATTAACCTATTTTCAAAATTATTTCGCCATTTGATAGTTAAACTAATACCCTAGGACCCTTTTTTTCATTTTTTCTTAAGTCGGTTTTTTTTTTCCGAAATATTTACAATTTAGTAAACAAACATCCCCCAAAAAACCCAGAATTTTTGGAATTTCGCAAAATTCCAAAAAAAGTTACCGGTAGATTTTCAAAATTCAAACGTTCACACGTGTCTCGATAAATTTCTCAACTTTTGGTACTATTTTCATTTCGGTCTTCCCAAAATCCTCGGAGATATGGTCAAAAATACGTCTCAGGCGATTTGCATCTGATAACCATTTTCAATGGTAAAAAGTCTTGAAACGTATCTTAAATTATTTTTACTAGCAACACGTGGTTATTGCATACATGGTTGAGTGTTGCCATATAGTTATTTACTAGCAATACGCGGTTTTTGAACACAAAAGTAGTCGAATGCGGCTCGGCTATACAATAATATTAAAGACTAAGAAAGTGACTCCCCCATTATTTTCTACTATTTTTGCCAAACTATAGATGGTTTAGAGTTGCGAGACTCTTTATTCATATTTAAAGCCGCAGGTGCTTAGTTATTGAGTGTTTGTACTCTTACATCTGAAAATCATATAAAATCTAGCCATCTTCTAATAAACAGTGCTTAGAACTTATTTATTACCCCTAGACTCTTGCAATCATTTTCACTTGCATGGTTTTGTCATGTTAGTTGTCGACATCGACTCATTAATGATTAATCCCACAGATAATAGATTTCTCCCACAACTTCATCACCGAGCTACCAGTGGAAGTGTTCCGGGAGATGCAGCCGCTGATATCGCTGGATTTGTCCAACAATCGCATTAGGAACCTCGCCGATAACCTGATTGTATCTCCACTTCTGGAAAGGTTCGTAAATCTCTTATATCAGGTATCTCTTTTTATCCGTCTTTAGATTGGAAGAATTGAGGCTCAATACATTAAAAAAAGTAAAAAAATTAAAAAAGCAATAAGATACATTAAAATACTTTTGTTATTTGTTAGACGTTTGGTTCTTTTTATTTAATTTCGAAACTAAACTGTATCTTTATAAACTGTAGGTAGGTACCTAAGGTATATAAAAAGGGTTAAACTAATTTACTTAGCGCATACAGCGTATAGCATCAATATTTTCCATTTCCGACTGATTTGAGGTCTTTTATTATTTTACTCTTAAGACAGCTATGACTTTGGTGATAGCTTTTATAGCCTTTATGTTACCCATAGATTAAATTCTACCTTACATATTTTTTCTACCTAGGTATGTTACTTTTTTACCATTTTAACAAAGTCATTACTTCCACAGATTGGACTTATCTGACAACTACTTATCAAGAGTGCCAACAAATTGCCTATCCCAAGCATCTGCAGCGAGCCTCATCGAGCTGGATCTGAGTGGGAATACTATACCCGCTGTATCTATGGCCGATTTTGTTCAACGCTTTAGGGTGAGTTTATCTGTCGTTTTGTCCTGATTGAGATTTTGTGATTTTGTGCTTTACTATAATAATGATGAGTTTGGTTATCACTAACAGCTCGATTTGAATTTTATTTGATGATTTGTTGCAAGATTTTTTGTTAGCTATAACTATTTCAATACGTATGCACTGTTACAAAACTGGATTTCATTTATCAGGCTATTAAACTCTGTTGAAGTTTCTGTAAATAACAACATCTCATTAATTATCGTTAAATCATCAGTATTTGCTATTGAATCTTCAAAGTTGACAACGATTTTACGATACTTAATAATTCGATAACTTTCCTAAGCCAAATTCAATATGGTATAAAAATTCTTGCAACAACCAATCGCTGCGGAGCTTTTAACGCTCAGAAGTCAAAATTGAATATACTGTACTAACAAGTGTAGTTGGCCAGTGTGTGGTAGTTAAGCTAACGTGGTGTCAACTCCCTGCATGTCCAGAACCCAGAGCAGGCTGACTCCTGGCCCGAGGAGCCGGACTACAGCGACGAGTATATGTACCACACGGCTAGGAGAGACCACACCAGAGTGTTCCACCAAAAAAAACAATACCCGCAAAATATCCTGTACAAGGTAGTTATAGTTGATGTTATAAATGAAGTCGAAGGACCTTTTATAAAAAACCTTTTTCTAGAAATCTGTTAAAAATTAGAAGACATAAATACTTAAGCAGTAAAAACAAAACTGCAGATGAAATTCTTAGGACACTTTTTTGTTGATAGCAATTTTTTTTATGATTGGCTTTTATTTTCTTCTAGACTTCCACTTCATTTGTTGTTAGAACTTAAAAACCATTGCAACTTGCATGTCTTCCCCTGTAGCGTAGCTAGCCAATAGTTTTGCATTATCATTTAGTTTTTTTTTGCATCTTGTTTGGTTGGTGTTTTATCTTAGTATACACTCAACTTTGATTACGTTATGTTAAGTCCTTGAAAAAATGTCATTACATCCTTTGATTTCTATTTTATAGGTTCCTACTTAATTTCTTGATACTTTTTCTTTGTCAAACACTTCACGTCCTTTCGCACCTTTTTGTATCCTCTGTATGTTTAACATTCGTATCTATTTTCAGTCTTTGATGAGCTTGGATCTGTCGGACAATCATCTTGTCCGTATTGAAGGCGGAACCTTTGCGGCTCTCCCGAGGTTGAGATGGTTAGACCTTAGCAATAATTCACCGTTCAATGGTGGCGAAAGAGGTACTACAGTGTTCAAAGGGCTGGAAAGAAGACTCTTCCATTTAGGACTCAAGAATGTTAGCATGATGACTGTAAGTCCATATTTGTTTGAAATATTTTTGTCGATAGTATTTTTTACATTAATTTTACTACCTTTTCCGTTTTATGTTCAATTCTGGTTCAATTACGCAGTTGTTTACAGAAACGTAGCTAAATTGTTTATTTTCCTTTTAGGTGCCTTCCATACCTTTACCAAAATTGAAGAGTTTAGATTTATCATACAATAATTTACCTTCAATTCCAATTGAGATGACGTCAAATTTAACTCGTATAAGAAAGTTAGATCTATCTTTCAACGATCTATCAACAGTGCCAATGGTAAGTATTTAAATAATAGTATTACTTTAAGATGATACACAGTTCTGTTTCTTAAGACGTTTTCGATAACAAAGTGTTTTATCCTTGTATACTTTTCAATATAATTTGGATTTGCATCCAGTCTTGCAGTAGGTTGTCTTGCCACATTAATACGTTCTTTTTATAATATTTTAGGCTATTCAATCTCTGGACCATCTACGCTGGCTGTCACTGTCGGGGAATCCTATAACAGCTTTGATGAACAACAGTTTGTATGGAGCATCACCTCGCCTCGAATATCTCGACGTGACGAAACTTCGCTTGAGGATTTTAGAGGTAAACCCTGGTCTGATATTTCAAATTTGTAGGTATATATTTTAAATGTACCTATTCAAACATACAGGTTTACCTTTAACGAATACGTTTTTTTTAATAGTTACAATGTAGGTATTTTGCAATAAAAGCAAGACAAATGAACTGTAAGATAAACATGTTTTAGTCTTATTCTATTCTTATTCATGTTTTAGTTTGACAAAATATTTTCTATGTTCTTTACAGCAAGGAGTTTTTGGTAAAATGTACTCTTTGAGAACTCTCAAAATATCGACTTATCCAGAAACAAGGGAATTCAACATTCCAAGGATGCTCACATACAACGCTGCTTTAAAGAATCTGTTTATTGATGTCGACTACTACCAAGAGTTTGGCAAAGAAATGAGTGCTCAGTTGCCTTGTAAACTCAGCAATATTACCATAACTGGAAGGGCACTTAAATACCTTTCGCCTTATCTACTAATTGTAAGTACCTAAAAAAAAGTACAATATTTTTTGTGCTAGGATTTTTGTCAGATTTAATAATGTCAAACCTCCATCTTTACAGGGTGTTCATTCGAAAGTATTAAGGCTGACTGTTTTTAATACAAGTATAGAGGACATAGGGAGTGAAGTGTTCTGGAAGCCAGGCCGAGTAAGGAACCTAACTTTGGACGTCAGGCACAACTATATCAATAGAGTGGCCAACCCGGGACTCAAGGAGTGGCCAGGAGTCCCAAATAATTTGTTCCTTCACGATATTTATGTTGCTGACAATCCATTAGTATGCGATTGTGGGATTGGGTAAGAAAATCTTTATTGCTCACAATGTTTTGTGCATTGAATTCGGTCATGCGTTTTAGGTTAATTTTATCAGAATTTATTTATTTATTATCTTTTTATACATAGACAAAATTTATGTAATATTTGATCTCAAAATAAAATTAAATTAAATTAAATAATTATGGTATACTTAATCGTAAAATTTTAAGTACTTATGGTCTTAAATAAAAAAATGTCAGACTTCCTTACGTAGTAGTGAGGTCTGATTGAAACTCGACGTTTTTCCTTTTTTTTTAATTCCCTGTAAAACAACTGAAAACTATTGCGATATATTTACAGATGGATCGAATCTTGGGATAGAAAAAGAAGACAGTATCTTTGTCGGAATCCACTCGATTGTGATAGTACTCGCGATGACGTCAGATTTGCGAGATGTCCGCTAAACTATAATCGAACTCTAAGTGACGTAAGTAACATTGTATAAAGTATGTATGATGTGATGATTCATTAAAATCCGGAGAAACTGTTATCTAACTTAGGGAATATTTTCAGGTTTTATCAAAAGACTTAGACTGCAGTTGGAGTAAAGGAATCTTAACATCTCCGAACTTATACATAATTTTAGGAATGTCATTGTTAACATACCTCTACATTTGAGGCTTGTTCTGGATGCTCGGGATTTATGAAGAGTTCTATCGAATTTTATCGAGAGTTTATGAATTTTAATATGATTTTCACCAAAAAGCGATTTCACAACTGTGAAATGAGTCGGGAAATTGGTAAGAGCTTGTTTTAGGTAGGTTTAAGAGATGGCGTGTAAAAAAGAAGATGTATATAGAACCAGTCAAGAGAATCCCATCGGATAAAATTAAGTTTGGTGACGAATGAGTTAATTGAAGGATTTAGAGTGACGTACCTGCTTATGTGGCCTAATTCTGCATCCAGAAATCTTAAAGTGGATCGAATTCAAATTCCAAATAGTGGTAGTGACATCAAAAGAGTTGTTATTCAAGGCTCAAGTGAACGCGACGAAAACGCAAATGACAATGTTCTTGTTTTATACTCGCAAGTGGTCCTGTTGCGACGGTAATCTAGTGAAGCCTACTAAAATGTGATTTACTTTGTAAAATGGTTGAGTGTGATCTCAAGGGATTGATTGTAGGGACGTTACCATTGATGTCATAATTATATTTTGTATGTTTATTAAGAAATGTTGTTTTGAGTGTATAGATTTAAGGTTTATTTTTCCGCAAACACACATTACGTGCACTACCTCTTCAATGATTTATATTTATACAATTTCTCAGTTTTTTTATTACAAAGATAGCTTATTTGACGAATTGTCTCTTTTATTCATGATCACCCAGAGTGTGGAAGTGTAATCAATGTGTTTTAGATGTTGCATTTACGTCGGTTTATAAGATAAGTTCACACGAAAGCAATGACTTAATAATTATTATTATCGTCTAAGTAGACTGCATTCGCTCGAATGATATGTGTTCGTCCATTATTAAGAATAACGATGTTATTTATAGGCGTGTTCGTTTGTCTATTAGCAAAGTGTAGGGGTAAATATATGACATCATTTCTACTCTTAAATAGTTTTATATTTAACTTATTATTTACTTTCCAATTCTCAATAAGTGTTCCAGATTAATCATCTCCTTTAATAGTGATGGTTGGATTCCTATCATATTCTTCTACATACGTAGCTATATTTACAGTTTCAATTTACAAATCTTTGTACAAACAAATTTTCAACAAAGTCGTATCTTTGAATTCAGATTGAATTATCTTATATAAAACGCTTGATCCTATGACTATATTTAGAATCTATTTAATATTTGCATTGTTTAGCTATTTACAAATTCTATCTGGTTAACTCGTTAAATAATATTTTATTACATATATCTGCGTACGTGTCAGTAGCTGTTTCTATCTACAAAGCATGTTGTAACATATACATATGTCATTGTACGTACATATAAATAAAGATTAGGATTTTATCGACTGAATTTAAGTATTTCAAAGCTATATCGCTGGTTTAAAGTAAGAAAAGTTGTCTGTATGGTGTCCAAAGTGGCTTATTTATCAAAGTTGTTTTATCTATGATTTTGAAAATGGTTTTGACGAATTTATTTATATTATGCAATTTTTAATACAGTAAGTTTTGCACGCTAGCAATAGTAGATTTATGGTTGGATTTCCTTCGAAACAATACGCATGTTAGCTTGATGTTTAATATTTTCTAAAGAGTAAATTCAATTGAATACCTCTACTTCAGTGGTCCAGTTCAAATGTTGTATCAGGCCTATTCTTTGCTTTTGTTTTCAATGCCAATTAGGCAAAAAATCTTATAATAATTGATCATTTAGTTAAATATTTTATACATTTTTTATTTTCTTCAACAAACAATTAAGTAATTTCTATATTGGTTAATTATAATTAATCATACCTATAAAAGAGTTGCGCAAAGAACTCTTGTTTATTTTACAAAGTGCTACAATTTTTCAATTAGAATAGGGATATAAATTGTTCAACTCGTAATTGTTGGTTTGCCTTTGGCACTGAAAACAAAAGGATATCGTTGAAACAATGAATATATTTTGTGATATATATTACTCTAATCCTTCTATTTTTGATAAAGCCGACGATAAGTATTGCTGATCTGTCGCCCTAGCATACGCACACCTCTATTTTGTCGATACTCGTCTCACGATATCGGAACAGCCTCCCTAGCCAAAGTAACATTTGCAAAGGAGTCGTTCTTTCCTGGGTCCAGTTTTTTTTTATTTTCCTACACCCATAATAAATAATTGTTTTTCTGGTAGATTTCTCTCATGGGACAAGGTTTCCAAAAAGAAATATTAATCCCTGCAAACAAAAATAAAAAAATATTTAAAAACTCAAATAATGGTGTCCTTCATCGTGTATTTCTTAATGTTTTCGCTTTAAAATTCACGCTTTAAAAGTCTTATTATTAATTTTACTCTCCTGAGTATATCAAAAAATTCTAATGCTTATTACAAGATTTTACAGCTGATTTAATCCTAAAAATCCATTTTGAGCGGCTACCGGCTGTTAAGGGTCCTGTCCTTTGCATTTTTATTTCTATTAAAATGGCTACATTGGCTGATGATATGTCATTTGTCATTTTATTTGACATCTGACAGCATCAATGTGATATATGACAGTAGAAAATCGATGTTGCCAAGGTAAAAAAAGTTTTGGGTTGCTGTTTTATTAACTTTAACTAACCAACTATTTTTTGAAAAAACTAATGTTTGCAGGGATAAAAAATATTTATACATGTAAAGATTCCTTATCTTGTGCTCTTTCCATGAAATATAATTTTATGACCGTAGGCCACGGTTTACCCAAAGGGTCCCAGCCTCCGTACAAAAATGGAACATCTCTTTTTTGCTATCGCTTGGATGGATTTGACGTTTTAAAATTCGATTGTTAACGAAACCATATGTCAATCCCATACATGTTTCGAAAGCGAAGCGTTAACGAAGATTAGCAAATGTTACTTTGGCTAGGGAGTCTGACAGAAACTAAAGCGAGAAAAGTGTCGGCAAAATACAAAAGTGTGTCGTGTTACACTACTAGGCGGGTTGGGCAGTGAATAGTAGCAGAAATATCATTAAACTTTACTGCTTGCGTAGCTTACAGAATCGCAAAGTCAATTGTAAAATCATAAAAAATAGATTAACATAGCTACGATTCAGTTAAAATGCTTAATAATATTGTGAGTGAACTTATAGAAACAAGACTCTAAAAAATACATCAAAATCACATGAGTAAATAAACGGAAAAGTATCCCGTTGTAGTATGTAAAGTGTTCAAAGGAAATGTCAAATAAGTATTCCTACTAGCATTTTAACTGAATACTACAAAATACCATTTATTGTAAAAATGTGTAATTATTGTTAATACAATTTTCCATTAAATAGCTAACAGTTTTTTCAAATAATAGCTCTGTAGAGTCGTAGTTTAAAATACACATAATAATAAACAGTTATATAAAGTTGTTATTTTAAAGTATTGTTTCCATTAAAACACAATGTACGAAATAATATGTTACAATTAGTGATTTAAATCGAATACGTAAGACAACAAAGGTAAATACGATAACCGTATAATTTACGAAAAAATTTAGTGTTACAAAAATAGTTTAATTAATGATTATTTTGACACGAAAATTGGAGAAACGGATTTGTACTAAAATGTAGTAGATACATATTATATCTATACATAGTATATAAAAAGGACATTATACATGGTGATTTTTTTGAACAGTGCACAAATTGTGTGGTGTGGCTTAATCGTCAAACTGAACAACCTTGTCTATGGAACCAAATTAATCAGATCAAAAACATAATCACCTGTTCCATACATTTTGGTCAAATAAATATTGACGTTTTCAATGAAGCTGTTTATTTTTTTTGCGCTGATTAAGTTGGTCTCATAGACAAAGTTGTTTAGTTTGACGGTCTAACCCAGGGATTCCCAAACTATTTTATGCAAGTGACCCCTTTTCCAAAATGAACTGATACCTCAGACCCCCATAGCCAAATTACTTTAAAAATCCTATCAAATATCAAGTATAATTAATAATAACTATTGTAATTATTTGTTCATGTCGATCCCTGGGAAACCGATTTCGACCCCATGGGGTCGATATCGACCACTTTGGGAATTCCTGGTCTAAGCGAACTCACAAAATGTGTACCCTGTTAAAAAAATCAGCCTGTATTAAAACTTATATTTTTATGCCAGAGGAGCTTGATGGTGAAGCAAACGATAATGGGGTGTTATGTTATTAATGGTTACTATGCCATAAATAAATGTAAAAATCTCATACAAATCGGTTTCTTCATTTTTCATATTATAGCTACAGGAAAAAAAGATATACGACTTTCCAGGCAACAACTTTACGTGTTACTAATTTTCATTTCATGTCTCACTCTTTTCAAATAACAAATGTTATATGTAAAAGAAAGAGATGTTTTATTCATCTGCAAGGTCCCATGTGATAAAAGATAGATAGTGCCAAGAAAAGATAGAACCCTACTGTTAAAATATGCAATAATAAATAATGTATTATGATATTATGAATTTTAAATAAAACTGAGACCATTTATTTCGTTATAGTAAATGTTTTTCAATTACATTGATGTTGATTGACAAGTATATAAATTGGTTCTGATTGTGTACATTTTATTTTCAAAGCAAAATTTATTTAAAAAACCTACAAATGTTTATGTGTTAACTGAAAAAAATACTTTTAAAATAGAATATTTACATAATACTGAACAAAGTTGCAGTAAGATATATTGAGAAAAAAATCTAAGATTAAAGATCTGCATAGAATCTCTCCTATGTTTAAAAGTAACGATGTTTTCAAAATAAAGTGATAAAAATGTAAATATTATAAGAAATGTGAACAAAATAATTAAGCAAGTTGCTCTTACGGCGTATCTGTGAATTCCTTTAAATGGGTAGTAAGACAATTTTGTCTTCACTATTTTAAACAAGTCTACTGAAATAGTGTGAAAATAAATAGATAAATAATCATTGAATTATTAGCGTATCAATAAATTATTAAATACATTTTGTTGTTTTATTACTTGGTCTTAAGTACGAGTATCAACAGCAGGGATTGAAATACCGTTAAAAAAATAACGATAAATAAAAAAATAACGTTAAAAATACCGTTAAAACATTTTATCGGTAAATTTACCTGTAAAAATAACGTTAAAAATATTTTACCGGTAAAATTAGCGTTAAAATTATCGCAAAAAAAATAACGTTATTAATTGGAATATCGTTAATTTTAAAGTTTAACGATAAAAAAAGTAAGAAATAACGTTAAAATTAACGTTATTTACTGAAATAACGTTAATTTCAATGTAACGTTATCTAAATTAACGTTATTTATGGACATAACGTTAATTTTTAAATTAACGTAAAAAAAGTAAGAAATAACGTTATATTTAAAAATAACGTTATCATTCCCTGATCAACAATCTCTTTATTTCCTCTTTCCTGAGTGGTGCAGTGGTCAACATGCCGGTCTACCACGCAAGAGGTCCCGGGTTCGTTTCCCGGCCGGGCAGAAATTGAAATGATGAATTTTAATTTCTGAGATGAGTCTGCGTGTCACTATGTTTATTAAGTATATATTTAAAAAGTTAATAATAGCACCTAGACTACCTAGTTTATCAGTTGTCTAGCACCTAAGCGCAATGCAGGCTTCCGTACCAAAGCCACGTTGCTCTAAGTCTAGCACCCATATTACAAGCTTTTTGGGACTATATTGCGCTGTATGAAAGTATCCAAGCATTTATTTATTATTTCCCTAAGAATGAAAATACAGGCTACATTGGATCGGTCAGATTGATTTGGAATTCTGGGTCTCGACGTTGTGAGCGGTTCATGATATTCAAACAAACAACAGTTATTCCAAAAGTTTCGCAATAATAAACAAATGACGGAGCATAGAAACCTCTTTATCCGGCGGCAGTAACATTAATTATTTTCATCCTAATCTACCTATAATACCATTCCCTTTATTCCCATCTGCCACCTTCGAGGGTGCCATGGGGGGGTGGTGGTTGGCACTAATAGGTGGCGTTTACCACCCCGGTGGTCGATGGCACCTATTTACTCCCAGCTTTCCCCTTCGAACTCCATTAATATACATTTTTATTGCTCATGAATAATGATATCCAGTGATGTTTTATTTCAATTTCCATTGATAATGTCCAATACGAAATGCGAATAAACCCCTGTACCATAACTACGAAGGGAACAGATGGGAATAAATAGGTGTCATTGACCACCGGGGTGGTAAACGCTACCTATTAGTGCCAACCACCACCCTCGTGGCACCCTCGAAGGTGGCAGATGGGAATAAATAGGTGCCATCGACCACCAGGGTGCTAAACGCCACCTATTAGTGCCAACCACCACCCCAGTGGCGGAGCTTGAAGGGGGCAGATGGGAATACGTGTTTTACCCGCAATGTCCAACGGCTGTAATTTCTTTGCTAGTGATAATCAGAACACAGTCCAAAGAACTTGTCCAAAAGAATAAATAACTGACAGAAAAAACTCTTTATCCAGCAATAAGAGTGACCTTATTACCGGGTATTTCATCCTAATACCATCTAATAACCCGCAAACGTCCCACGGTTGTAATTGAACGAAGTGCCCCGCTGCGCGCAGAATTGAACGCCCGATGCCAATGTTTGTTGTTTTGAGAGCATGTCGTGCTGCAACATAATGGGACTGAAATAGGCATGACATAAAGAGATATGCACGTTTGTTATTTGATGAAAATGAGTAAGTACCTACATGATATTTTAATGCAAGTGAATATACGGATTACTGAAACTGTAACAAATTCTGAAATTACGCTTTTCTTTACCAGCATTTAGTTTAGAAAAATTTACTTACTTCGAGTAGGTTAAACTTTTGAATAAAAAAGCTGATATTTTTTAAAGTTTGCTTATTTATTAGTAAAATACTGACCTAGTAACATTTCGGCGTTACATTAATTACAAAAGAAACTTGTCTCTAACGTTTCTTTGGGTACTAAACGTACGATTTTACTTTAAGATTAAATTTTAATATTTTAATAAAAACAAATTACCTATCTATGATTCATTAAGATTCTGATAAGTCAGAAACACAAAATTGTGAACCGAATGGTCTTGTGAATAACTTCTTGCGAGAAAAAATTGAATGGCAAAAATATCCTCTCGTTAGACAATTTACGAGCACCCCACACACACACACTTATTTACGATATTACCACAGTCTATGGGATTGATGGGGGAATTAACGTCACCCGAGCAGATAATGGCGTCCTGAGAATTACCTGCTTATCGTGGCGTCGCAGACTTAGCACTGTGAGGGTACCTAATTTTTTTGTGGGGGGACAAATATTTACTCGACCTGTTGAGGGTTTATAAGGCTAGCCTCGAAAGTTGATCCGCACCATTTAATTTAAATTTGTAGAAAATAAGGTACCTTTTTTTGAAAATGTGGAGTAAATTAAGTTAATTACATTACAAATTATAATAATGTCCGGAAACGAGTTTGCATCATTGTTGTATTGTAAGCAAAACGATTATTTTTTTAACCGCACAGGATTATGTTTTATGTTTGGTTCACATTATTCAAGTCCAGTTTTCTAGTGAGTCAATCCAGTCCAGTGCTTGACTAGATTTCACTGTAATGGGTGCTATGCTGGTGAGATTGCTGGTGCACACTATTTCAGCGCTGGTACCGCTGGATGGGAATGCTTACTGGAATAGTGTGAACCGGATATTAGCGCCAGTGTTCTTTCAGGGAAACTAATGAAGTTTTCGTGTTAGCTCTGCTAGCATCCTGGGGTGTAGGAAGAGAAAAACATGACGCTTAAAGACGAATAACAATTTTCAGCGTGAGCTTGCGAAGCGTGACGCGCCTTTTCTTACTCAGAAAATATCTTTTAGCGGCCCTGTAGATTATCGCTCTATAAGTTTTCCTCTGTTTTCCCAGTTACCATGTACAGGGTTAATATAAAATACAGGCAAATGCATTTTTTTACAAAACAAAAATTAAATTATTTACATTGAATCAAGTATGAAGAATTACTAAACTAAGGTACACGATTTGAAGGTATACAATATCTAAAACAAACTTGATTTTTTAGCAAATACAGCACTCTTGATCCTCTATTATATGAATATCCAATCGAGACTCACGTAGAAATCCTCAAACAGGGATGGAATTTATAATCTCACATTTCCGCATCTTTTTAATATTCTCGTAGCAGCTACGACGTAGCAGATGTTACATTTTTTTACTTGAAAAAAATTTTTACTGATATTTACAATACGGAAATATGTATTAGATCAAAGTAATTATTATTTTGCTTGATCTCAGTTACCTAATCTAATAGAATATAAAGTTAGAAAAAATAAATAAACAGATTTCGAGAATAATTTATTTACTTAATCATTAATTACAAATAAACCTCATAAATATTGAATCCATACCTACTGTTTGAGATAATGGATGTTTTGTATGCTTTTGACAGCCAAACCGCTGATATTGCCCTATGGAAATAATTTCAACTGTTCACTGGTGGAGGAAGAATGTGATGTGATAGAAAACCGTATTTTTAACAGTAGGTACGAGAGAGTAGGTAGGTATGAGAAATGTTATTGTAATACTTTTGATGATAAACCATTTTATACTGCACTTGAACTTCAAGTCACTTAAAGTACCTCGTAGGTAAATCGTGGTTGTGAAAAACACGTAAAAAACGTTTCTTTATAAAAAAAGCAAAACAAGCTCATGCGTTGCATATGCATCACAATCACATGCGTTTATTCCAAATTCTTTTCAGTTAGTCATTGTTTTATCATTGGATTTATTCGTACTATTTTTCACAGACATTTGGGGTTCGACATATAACATGAATTCTATTGATGCTGGTCCATCTTCGTACCAAAGTTTGCACTGTATTGCCAACGAAACACCTTGCGCGAATCCAGAAACCTGTATTGCGACCAACGGTGACTGATTTCCGACATCCAAAGGAAATAAATTCGGATCAAATCCTGGAGGGTGTGGAAAGTAGCTTATTTTACCAATATGCTCTTTATCATATGCATGGTAACCATCGCAATGAAGCCACAGCTTCTCGCTGGAACTCATCCATTCCTTCACTTCTTTGGGTGCAATCATAGTTGTTGTCGAGTTTTTCCGTAATGGTTTGCCTGCCCATTTAAACTGCCGATTAATCCTTAGTATAATACAAGGTGTACTACCGTAACCGTATGGAGGTTTAGAGCAGGGACCCAAGTCCGAGTAATCAAAGTTAGCGTTTCTTCTACTTACTAATAATCTATCAATTGCGCTTACGTACTTCTGGTAATCATTCTCATTTCCCATTTTGTACCAAATCATAGGGTAACTGTATTCTGACGTCGGTGTCGCTGAAAGTCCAACTCCTCGATCGGAATAAGTCAAAAGAGCAGCTTTATCGATATGTGCATAATCTAGATATTTATAAGCAATTAATATTGCAAAAAGGAACAGCAATGTATACGTTAAAAGGAGCATTAAATAGACAAAAGAATATGCCAAGATGCAGAACCAGCTCCACGCAGTTCTGCCTAAGAATTTTTTTGTCTCCTTATTGTAAATGTACCTAAAATATTTTTTCCGTCTGGATAAATGCACTTCATGATGGTTTGAAGGATTATTTGAAGTAGTGGGTATCGTAGGCCGGGCCGAGGGCGTTGGTCCTTTTGATTCGATCTTCACTGCATCTTCATTATTTAAAGTACTATCACGTTTCGGAGCCATTATTTTAATTAGAACATTAAAGTATTTACATTTTAATTAAAAACGCGCTGGTTGTCAATACCATGTTGACAGCAACATTTGAAAGAAACTAACAGAGATTACAAACGTGTATTTATTTTTTTATTTCGGCCTGATATAAGACCATAGATATGACACTTAGGTTGCGGTATTATACACAGAGCAAAAATATTTGCTATACGTTTGCGTGGTTTATGTAAACCAGAAAACGACTAGCTATCGAACTTCTTCATTGTTCTGTGATCACTGACCTGAAGAATTTTTTTTGTGTCTGTGATGCATTAACCTGTTATAGTTTGGAAAGAAAGGTGTAATTTTACACAAGCACAAAGCAAGCACAGCAAGATTAATTGCTTTTTTATGGGCTAGTGAATGGTCAAAGAAAAGGTATTTATCGAAGCAGGAGACGGAACGTCACTCTTTGTTCTCTGGTACAATAATTAGTTTCCTTATGTGTTTTTCAATACGTTGTAAATCTTATCACAAAGATTTAAATCGTTCCTGTCTCTCCTCAGTTAGAGTGGAAATTATTATGACTTATAGTTGGTCATCATATTGATCGTAGTTACTTTATGGTATGCAATAAAATTTGAGTATATATGTGGTGTTAAAGAGGGCTGCTTATTTAATCCTCAGTACCTCAGTTAACAGATATCCAGTCAGTTTAAATATTAACCAAACATAATAAAAGTTCGTTTTCTAAATTTCGCCCCTAGCCGGGAATTGAACCTGGGACCTCAGAGATGGAAACCCGTTGAAAACCAGAGAACATGCCACTTGACATGTTCTTCGTGTAACCACTGAGTGAGGTTTAGCTATACAATGCATTTGCGGTGCCTCATAAATTGAACGAGATGGCGTCGCGTCGTGCATGTACATTGTACACAAACCCACCCTTATTGCAAAGGCATTGGGTCAGTTAAAAATAGAAAAGCATGAGTTACTACTTTTTCAAGAGCTTTTAAGTATAATCTTTAAATTTATTATAATACTGAGTTTAGCTACAGCCTACAGTTTTTGTCCGCCCGCCTCCTCAGATGGCTCAAACTGTAGCTTAATTCAATCCCGACCCCGAGATCAATTTTTCCGTTTCTGGAATAGAGAGCTCAAAAAAGTTATTGGGAAATTCTTGATCCAAGTTGGCGAAATTTGTAGACTCTCAAATAAGTAGATACCGACCTAATTTAGGAATTCAAATTACACTTGAAGCACTCTGGTAAACGCACATATAGCCCATCCACTCCACGTACCTCTAAACTACAGGCAAATGGCACAATTTTATAAATCGGGGTACTATATTCGATTACGAAAACATAAACATTTTCAATGTTAAAAATGACTTACTTGCAAGAAATTGCTTGTATAATAAAATAAAAATGAGAATATGATGTATAGGTAACAGAACTTTTAAAGAACCTACTTAAGTACACTGTAAGTATTTGTATGTGAGAAATTTTCTCACGTAACATTTGCCGTTTCATGTTCAACATAAAAGCGCATCTTGGGGATAGCATTGTTAAACCCGAGGTCAGTTACAACGCAGATATCCGGAGGCGTGCCGTTTCGTCTGGATTCGTCTCGCATTGCGAATGGGCCATTTGCTGGGTACAGTGTCCCTAGAGATTTAGTACACAGATAGAAGGGGTGTTTACATGCGACGTTTAAAACAGAATGTTGGCAAAACCTTGTTTTAAAGACAATAAGATTTTTCACGGCATACGGCAGTGAAACGTGGTCGCTAACTATAGGTCTCATAAAGAGGCTCAAGGTCACACAGCGTGCGATGAAGAGAGCCATGCTCGGCGTTTCCCTGCGTGATCAAATCAGAAATGAGGAGATCCGCAGGCGAAGTAAAGTAACCGACATCGCTCGAAGGATTACTCAGCTGAAGTGGCAGTGGGCTGGACACATAGCGAGAAGAACCGATGGCTGTTGGGGCGGAAAGGTTCTTGAATGGCGACCGCGCACCGGACGACATTCCGTGGGTAGGCCCCCGGCAAGGTGGACCGACGATCTGGTGCAGGCAGCGCAGGACCGATCGTCGTGGATATCCTTGGGGAGGCCTATACCCAGCAGTGGGTGTCGAACGGCTGATATGATGATGATGAAGTTTTTCACATTTTATCATATCAGCTATAAGCGCCCACTGTTGAGCATAGGCTATCCCAAATCTACATTTAGGAGAGTTCGTGTCTTCTTTCCTGAAAATCTCATTTCGTTCTTAATTTTTTTTATTTAGGGCAAACACCGCAATAAAGAAAATTTAAGTACCTACTAACTAAATAAATAAATAAGTGTATAACATTATTTTTCTATTTTACCTCTCAAACTGCTTATAGTGTGGAAACTGATTGCAGTTAGAAATAAAAATAAGAAAAAGAAAAGCAATTCAGCTGTTTCAATTTTCACAACTCGGAAAATCACGAAAACGGTTATAGGTATGCCATTAGTTATTCATGGCTATTTTGGACATTACCAAGCTTTTGTCATTCAATCGTATCGTAAGTATAAAGAGTATTATCGGTGGACGGAAAAGTGAGCCGTTTGATTATATCGACACCGGAATCTGAAAGGGGTCGAATTCAGCGCCGCAAAGGGAATGTGGAAAAATCGGACGAGTGCCATCTAATCTCGATCTAGCTGTAACAAGAAAGTAGAATGTTTTAATATAATTTAGACACCTATACATAATATTGCTTTGATTCTAAATTATGTTAATAGTATTTGCGATTGCTGACTTTATATTGCAGACGTTTCGCACAATTAGTCGTCCTAACCTCGTTAACGCGAATTCGGAGGATGTCCCTGGGATTCAATCTGGCTACTTGTGTAACTAACCCGTAATAAAGCAGGATGGGCAGAATGGTACAGGGTTCCAATAGTTAAGCTTGTAGTGTCGTTTGAAAGGTCTCATCAAGACGAACAACTTTTACTACGGCACCAGTCTCAAATCTGGTTGCGTTCGGAGATATACATACATACATCAATATTACTACTTATCTCTGTGGAAAATGAGTGCAGGTGTAACATTATCTAAGTTTTTTTTCACGCTTTTATTTTTAAAACAGTTTTACGATAGCCAATGCCAATCCCCACTCCCTTTAATTCATCTGAGCCCAAGGAACAGCGATGGAGGGGGGCACGGGGTGCGCGGAGGGACATCCCCGTCAAGTTATTCGTTGGCGTGCGCGAATAAATGATTTTTATTTGAAGAACTCTAGTTTGCATTACTTCTTTTATTAAGGTTAAAGGGGGAGGGGGTGGTAAAACTGTTTAAGGGCTAATAACTGTGTTAAAACATCTTCTAACCCTTTACTTATTTTATCCTTCTTCTGGTTATATTAATAGTTTGTAGTATATTTTCATGTACCTGTAATACTTAGTGGAATTATTGCTTTCAAAACGTGAATTAGAACTGGCCCCATAGCAGACGTTTTCCTTCATCTAAACATCTTTTCAAATATATGTATTGGTTATAGCTATTGGAGCTGGTACCACGGTCCATATATTTTTGCCCATCCTCTTTAGTACAGAAATACAAAATTAAATTAAGTATAATTATAATATAGATCAGGGGTCACCAAATGGCGTACTTACTGCGGTCCGGATCCGGACCGCCCGCCGACCCATTTTGTGCCGACCTCGAAAACACAGGAACACTACAGAATGCGTAATTAAAAACAAATATTATCGCATTATCCTTTGTTTACAAACATCAACTCGAAAACGGACGGGTTAGTACCAGTACAGAACAGTATTTCGTTTTCATACAAACTGTCCGCAGCCCGTAAAACCTAATAATTACATTTCTGTACATGAAATAAAAGACTTTTTAACGGATACTAGCGCGGTTTTATTGAAAGTGCTTTGGTAATTAGTTGGTATTTGGTTTGATTTTTGATTTTCCCGACGTTTCGGCACCTTTGCAGCTGCCGTGGTCACGGGGGACTGAAGCTACTCGTGAGCCTACCCTCAAGCGATGAATTTTTTTTTTTTTAAGACGTTCAGAAATTAATATTTTACAATTTTATTTATCTTTTTAATTGGTTTAAGTTGATTTTGTGATTTAATTAATGCTAAAGAGAGAGAATCTACTGAAACTACCACCATTTCACAAAATTGGGAGGCCCCTCCAAGAAAGAAATGGCGAAATAAAACTTGGAGAGGAAAGCCGACCTCCGTCTTTTATATTTATTAATTTATTTGCAAAAGGAACTAACCGTATCATTAGATCTTGCAGTGTGTGTATGGGGCTTCAGCTTGTGAATGATGGGGTCCCAAGCTGGTGGAATTTTCCAACCATCATCTCTATTGAAATTAGGATATTTATTTATTTCGATAGCCTCGCGGAGCATTCTAGGAATAAATCTACGTTCCTTAGCAAGGATTTGGGGTTTGTCAAATCTAATGTAATGGTTGGGCCCCTCAAAGGCGTGATCACACACTGCAGACTTGTTATCGCGCCTATGTTTCATGTCAGCTACATGCTCTTTAACGCGGGTCCCTATACTTCTCTTTGTTTGCCCGATGTAGGAGAGCCCACAGTCACAATCTAGTTTGTAGACGCCTGCGGCTTGAAGGGGGATGTTACACTTGACAGGTCGTAAGAATTGGTTGATCTTCTTCGGCGGCTTGAAGTAAGTTTTGATTGACGCTCGCTTCAGAATGTTTCCAATCTTGTCAGTGACACCCTTCAAATAAGGTAGGATGGCAGGTTGACGCTCTACTGTGGCTGGTTTGTCGCGTTTTCTGTGACGAAGGCGTGGTACTTGCAACTTGTTTTTACGCAGTACTTGTTTGACGTGCTGAAGCTCAGCCGTCAGGTGTTGTTTGTCACAGATGCCGCGGGCTCTCTGAAACAAAGATGTCCCTACGGTAGCTAACTGTATAGGATGATGGTGAGAGTCACCATTGAGGTATCTGTCTGTATGGGTTGCTTTACGATACACTGTATGGCTCAAGGTTTGGTTCGGATTCCTGATAATGAGAATGTCTAGGAAAGCTAGTTTATTATTTGCCTCTAACTCCATAGTAAATTGTATGTTGGGGTTTATGGAGTTAAGATGGTTAAGAAAAGCAGGGACACTGTCTCTAGGTAGTATTGTGAAAGTGTCATCTACGTACCGTTTGTAGAACCGGGGAGTCACTGGTGCTGTGGCTAGTGCTTTCTCCTCAAAATCCTCCATTAAAATGTCAGCAACAATGGGGGATACAGGAGAGCCCATTGCTACGCCATCCACTTGCACGTAGAACTCCTCGTTCCATAACAGATAGCCAGATGTTAGGCATAATTCTAGTAGTTCTGCATATTCAATTGGCATGTTGTTATCAACTAGCTTTTTCCTGATGATATCAATGCAGTCCTGTACTGGTAAGCATGTGAATAAGGACTGAACATCAAAACTAACCATAGTTTCATCATCAGCGAGATGTAGATGTTGTATCTCACTGACAAACTGGTAGGAATCTTTTACAAACGCTGATGTATTACCTCTCAGTGGTGTGAGTGTTTTCGCTACGTGTTTAGCTAATTTGTAGGTTGGTGAGTCAATTTGGCTTACAATGGGACGTAGCGGAGCATTGTCTTTGTGTATTTTCGGTAACCCATACAGTTTCGGCGGTATAGGGCAGGATGGAATAAGATAATCGACGTCAAGATCTAACTGTTCTGAATGTTTTTTGATGAGTTCTTTCGTATTATTAAGGATCTTGGCGGTTTGATCACATTTAACATGTTTGTAGGTTTTCTCATCACTCAAAAGTTCTTGTATTTTTGCGTTATAATCCGACGTATCCATAACTACCGTTGCGTTACCTTTATCAGCTCGAAGGATAGTTAATTCAGGTCTAGTGCGTAAGTTCTTCAACGCGACGTTTTCATCATAAGGAAGATTTTGCTTGGGCAGTTTACTACGACGTAAAACAGATGAAATATCTTGACGTATAGCTTCACTGTCCTCTTTTTTGATCTGATTTTTAACTAGACAATCCTCTACGCTGCAGATAATATCCTCATACGGTATTCTGCGAGGTGTTACCGCGAAATTCAGACCCTTATTTAATACTTTTAAAGTAGCTTCAAGTATTAAATAAGGGTCTGAATTTCGCGGTAACACCTCGCAGAATACCGTATGAGGATATTATCTGCAGCGTAGAGGATTGTCTAGTTAAAAATCAGATCAAAAAAGAGGACAGTGAAGCTATACGTCAAGATATTTCATCTGTTTTACGTCGTAGTAAACTGCCCAAGCAAAATCTTCCTTATGATGAAAACGTCGCGTTGAAGAACTTACGCACTAGACCTGAATTAACTATCCTTCGAGCTGATAAAGGTAACGCAACGGTAGTTATGGATACGTCGGATTATAACGCAAAAATACAAGAACTTTTGAGTGATGAGAAAACCTACAAACATGTTAAATGTGATCAAACCGCCAAGATCCTTAATAATACGAAAGAACTCATCAAAAAACATTCAGAACAGTTAGATCTTGACGTCGATTATCTTATTCCATCCTGCCCTATACCGCCGAAACTGTATGGGTTACCGAAAATACACAAAGACAATGCTCCGCTACGTCCCATTGTAAGCCAAATTGACTCACCAACCTACAAATTAGCTAAACACGTAGCGAAAACACTCACACCACTGAGAGGTAATACATCAGCGTTTGTAAAAGATTCCTACCAGTTTGTCAGTGAGATACAACATCTACATCTCGCTGATGATGAAACTATGGTTAGTTTTGATGTTCAGTCCTTATTCACATGCTTACCAGTACAGGACTGCATTGATATCATCAGGAAAAAGCTAGTTGATAACAACATGCCAATTGAATATGCAGAACTACTAGAATTATGCCTAACATCTGGCTATCTGTTATGGAACGAGGAGTTCTACGTGCAAGTAGATGGCGTAGCAATGGGCTCTCCTGTATCCCCCATTGTTGCTGACATTTTAATGGAGGATTTTGAGGAGAAAGCACTAGCCACAGCACCAGTGACTCCCCGGTTCTACAAACGGTACGTAGATGACACTTTCACAATACTACCTAGAGACAGTGTCCCTGCTTTTCTTAACCATCTTAACTCCATAAACCCCAACATACAATTTACTATGGAGTTAGAGGCAAATAATAAACTAGCTTTCCTAGACATTCTCATTATCAGGAATCCGAACCAAACCTTGAGCCATACAGTGTATCGTAAAGCAACCCATACAGACAGATACCTCAATGGTGACTCTCACCATCATCCTATACAGTTAGCTACCGTAGGGACATCTTTGTTTCAGAGAGCCCGCGGCATCTGTGACAAACAACACCTGACGGCTGAGCTTCAGCACGTCAAACAAGTACTGCGTAAAAACAAGTTGCAAGTACCACGCCTTCGTCACAGAAAACGCGACAAACCAGCCACAGTAGAGCGTCAACCTGCCATCCTACCTTATTTGAAGGGTGTCACTGACAAGATTGGAAACATTCTGAAGCGAGCGTCAATCAAAACTTACTTCAAGCCGCCGAAGAAGATCAACCAATTCTTACGACCTGTCAAGTGTAACATCCCCCTTCAAGCCGCAGGCGTCTACAAACTAGATTGTGACTGTGGGCTCTCCTACATCGGGCAAACAAAGAGAAGTATAGGGACCCGCGTTAAAGAGCATGTAGCTGACATGAAACATAGGCGCGATAACAAGTCTGCAGTGTGTGATCACGCCTTTGAGGGGCCCAACCATTACATTAGATTTGACAAACCCCAAATCCTTGCTAAGGAACGTAGATTTATTCCTAGAATGCTCCGCGAGGCTATCGAAATAAATAAATATCCTAATTTCAATAGAGATGATGGTTGGAAAATTCCACCAGCTTGGGACCCCATCATTCACAAGCTGAAGCCCCATACACACACTGCAAGATCTAATGATACGGTTAGTTCCTTTTGCAAATAAATTAATAAATATAAAAGACGGAGGTCGGCTTTCCTCTCCAAGTTTTATTTCGCCATTTCTTTCTTGGAGGGGCCTCCCAATTTTGTGAAATGGTGGTAGTTTCAGTAGATTCTCTCTCTTTAGCATTAATTAAATCACAAAATCAACTTAAACCAATTAAAAAGATAAATAAAATTGTAAAATATTAATTTCTGAACGTCTTAAAAAAAAAAAAATTCATCGCTTGAGGGTAGGCTCACGAGTAGCTTCAGTCCCCCGTGACCACGGCAGCTGCAAAGGTGCCGAAACGTCGGGAAAATCAAAAATCAAACCAAATACCAACTAATTACCAAAGCACTTTCAATAAAACCGCGCTAGTATCCGTTAAAAAGTCTTTTATTTCATGTCTAGTGAGCGCGTAAGCTTGAGAAGTGAATATACATTTCTGTAATAAATATTCTTTTCTATAAAAATTTATGCCGACCACGATGGTCATTTCATTTCTTAAAACGGACCCCGAACGAAACTAAATGGTGACTCGTAATATCGATTATATTACATCAAGGACATTTACCTAATTATGAACAATTTAGTTACATTTTTAAGCATACATTTTACGAATTATGGATGCCTAAATTTAGTTGAATTCTCTTTATCACTAGACAACGAAGAACCCGCTTAGAAGTCTGACCTGATTTTTTCCTATGCGCTCTAAAAGCATTTTTTTCTGTGCTAAAAAAAATTACAAATTGGGTCATGTCGGGCCAAAAAGTATAAAGGAAAAGAACCCTATGTCCTTCTCTGTACCCCTGAGAACGTGTATGCAATGCATTTCATGGTGATCGGTTCAGTAGTTAAGACATGAAGGCATAACAAACAAACGGACTTTTGCATTTATAATATTAGTAAGGATACAGCGAGAAAGAGATGAAACTATAGCAATTCATATACTTACCTGGCAAGTTTCAAGAGGTTGTAATACCCCCCCAGGAAGCGATCATGAACGTGAGAGCGCTTGGTTCGTTCTGACTGAGCTGTGCTGGCTCGAAGGATCTGGCCGCACACCCTCCAGATGCAAAATAGGCGCAATAGACGTAGAGTTGCGAAAACCACCCGTATAGTTAGAAGAATAAGAAGTTCAATATAAAGTTGACGTCAAAAATGCCATAATATCTAACCATGGAATTAAAACGTAATGATTTTCGAATACCGCCAAGCGGTCCTTTTGGGTATTTTATTATTGTGTGCCGGAGTCGCAATAAATGCCGGTTGACACGAGACGCACAGATACTCGCTTTAGTTTCCTACTGTTATTGAATTTTGAAATGGTAAATACAAAGTTTTTCAAAAACAATAAAATACTATATTAACAAAGAAGAAAGTTTACATTGTTTTAGCGAGTAAACCTAAATCGTATCGTAACCTAAACGTATAAAAAACACAAAGAAAGAAAAAAAAGATGGTGAAAGTCACAGATTTTGTCTTTGAATAGACAAAATCTGTGACTTTCACCGTCTATCTTGAAACAAAACAGCCGAAAATCATTTGAAACGGGCGTTGATGAATCTGCAAAAATCACAAAATTGTGAAATTAATAAAACCTCCTGAAAAAATCCCATTTACGTCATACTGATGAAAAAGAAAATCTGTGAAGACAAATTTTAATTTCCGTTTCAGGATGAAATCTGTTCCGTTTTGTTAAAGCCACACAAATACATTTCGCCGCTGAAACTAAACCAACGAGACTAAAATATTGCTTGGATCATATTAATGTCACGTCTAAGTATAAAGCGGTTTCGGTAATATGCAAAAGTGATATTACTGACCATGACATCGCTATCACTGGCGTAAATAAACATGTCAAGAAATTAACAAAGCATAAGCGCCAGACTGCAAAAGTTGATTATGAGTCTGTGGTGGCTGAAATTGCTGATACTGACTGGACTCCTGTTACGTCTGAGAAGTCTGTAAATGGCGCTGCTTCAATTTTTTCACATTTACTGACCAATATTATAGAGAGAAATACATCTAACTAATGTACAGGTAAGTCATAAAAACTTTACAATTAAACCTTGGATGACTCCTGGACTCATTAGGTGCTCCAAAAACAGGGATGAACTCCACGCTAAAATAAAAAGGCATCCTAATGACGACATTGCTAAGCGAATTTATATACGTTACAGAAATTTTCACAATGAGCTACTAAGAAATCTGAGACGGGCTCACGAATCATCAGAATTGGAAAATAATAAAAATAACCCCAAAAAACTCTGGAACTCAATAAAAAATATAACTCACACTTTAAAACGTAAAAACAGCAACGAGGACTTGACTCGTATTAAAGATAATGGGGAATGTCCGAAAAAAATCAAATTGGCTGAATATTTTTCTATAGGTAGGAATAAGGTCCCTTAGTAATAGAATAAATTTTCATAATTTTCGGTTTCGTGAAAAAATTTCAAAAAATCAAAGTCTCTTCGACTTCACAAATGTATGAAAGTAACAGCAGAATGGAGATTGTACCTTTGCCAACACCTGCCACAACCACAACTTGGTATTAAAAAAAAAGTTTCAAGACAAAATGTCAAAACTTTTTTTTTTAATACGTGTTGTGTTTGTGGCAGTTAGCGGCAAAGGTATAATCTCCATTCTGCTGTTACTTTTATACATTTGTGAAGTCGAAGAGACTTTGATTTTTAAAAACTGTTTTACCCAACCGAAAATTCTGAAACTTTTTTCTATTACTAAGGGACCTTATTCCTACCTATAGAAAACGGACATTCCCCATTCAGTTAACTCATTAGACTACTGTAATGACTTCTTCTCAAATGTAGGGAAACACCTAGCAGACAAAATACTTTCTGTAACTAAGGAATCACAGGAGTCCCTAGCGGCTAAGATTACTCGTACTCCAACTTTTGCTGATTCTTTCTTTCTTAATCCTACAGATGTCACTGAAGTAGAGTCCCAGATAAAGAGTCTTAAAGTTGATAGTGCTCCGGGAATCGACGGACTTTCTAATAGATTAATAAAACTGATTAGTAAGTACATAGTGGCTCCCCTCACATATATTTGCAATTTAAGCTTCTCCGAAGGAACGTTTCCTACAAATTGGAAATCGGCTGCTGTTACCCCAATCCACAAGAATGGAAATAAATCAGACCCCAGCAACTATCGACCAATTTCACTGCTTGGATCGTTTTCAAAAATTCTTGAAAGGCTGGTAAACAGGCGACTTTCTGTTTTCCTAGAAAAACATAAACTTCTTTCAGATCGTCAATTCGGTTTCCGGCAAAATAGGTCAACTGAGGATGCGGTTGCATTGCTGACTGGTTTAGTTGCTGATCACCTAGACAAGGGTAAGGCCTGTGTCGGAGTGTTTTTGGATCTTGCCAAAGCCTTCGACACAGTTTCTGTTCCCATATTGCTCAAGAAATTGGAAGCTGACGGCATTCGTGGAATTGCCTTAAATTGGTTCCAAAGCTACTTATCAGATCGAACCCAGTGCGTTAAGATTGGCAGCGCCATGAGCAGTCCTATGGCGATTAATTTTGGGGTTCCCCAAGGAAGCATACTGGGCCCAACTCTCTTTTTGATTTACGTAGATGACATCCTTCGAACTAATCTGGTTAATGCCGACATTATTTGTTACGCGGATGACACTGCCATTGTCTTTCATGATCGAACGTGGGATCACGCTTTTGAACGAGTTGAGCGGGGAATGTCGATCGTGGCTGGCATGCTCCAGGACAACATATTGACTCTGAACCTAACTAAGACAAAATTCTTGTGCTTCCACAAAACTTTGGCTTCTGCACCGACAAATTCCATTCTAAAAGTGCATAACTGTTGTCACCAAAACACCCGTTGCATCTCCTGCTCTTGCAGCACTATTGAAAGGTCTGATTCTATAAAATACCTAGGTGTGATTATAGATGAAAAACTCTCCTTTAAAGAGCACTTGGTGGCAATGTCGGGCAGAGTGCGAAAACTAATCTATGTTTTTCAACATCTGCGTGAGGTAGCCGACTTAAAACTTCTTAAATCGGTATACATCGCTATCTGTGAGTCGGTTATCGGTTACTGTATCACAATCTGGGGTGGGGCAGCAACAACTAACATGATTATTCTGGAAAGAGCCCAGCGTTCCGTTCTCAAAGTAATGCTAAAAAAACCTCTTATGTACTCGACCAGTGAACTTTTTAGAGAATGCGGATTACTTTCGGTTCGGAGTCTTTTTGTTTTACGTGCTACGGTTAAAGTCCATCGCTCAATAAAAAGTCGTAAGGGGTATGAAGAAAATCATACTATAAAGAAGAGGGTTTTTAAATTGCCTGTGCCCTGGACTAAAACTAGCTTTGCTAGAAGACAGAGTGCCTTCCTCCATCCATATCTTTACAATAAAGTTAACCATTCTTGTAATATTAAACAATGCTCAGTACTTGAATTAAAGTGTACCTAAAGTCAAAAAATGGATTACAAATTTATCTTATAGGGACATCGAAGATTTACTCAGAGTCATCAGTTAACCTTACACTGGGTAACAATCTCAAAACATACTTCAGGGCTGGCACCGCCAACACAAAACTCATACTCACACTATTACATCATACACATCACTCCACACTCACCCCTTCACAGTCCAAAAACCCTTCAACTATGTCATAATATTGTGTCAAAATTTAAAGTAGATTTTGTTGCTTTCTGTGTTCATATATCAATATTTTATTACTACATTCTTCTTTTTATCAGTGGTCGCTCAAGCACTGTAACTGTGTATGTAAAATGATTACCTACAGGACAGGCTACGCCTAGTGTAGGGATCATTGCAATTTTTTTTTGAAATGACCTCATTCAATGTTAATGTAACTTTATGAATCTGAAGCTTATCAACTGACTCTTTCTGTTAACATTGTGTCAATAAATATATTTTATTTATTTATTTAAAACTGACCAGTTTTAGCTAATATTTTGGCATTAAAATCTAAACTTTTTGAATGAAAATATTTGTTTTGCCAAAACGAGTTCCTCAGCACAAGTGTTTATTGGATCCAGTTCCTGCAATTAATCATAAGATAGTTAGTTTTCCTTTTCTTAAATTAGTTATAAAAAACACCAGTAAAAATTTGTTGAGTTTAAATATGATTCATATGTGCGAAATCCCAATAGTAGATTAGTAGCCAAGGGCTGTAAGGCATCAATTGCAGCCCGAGATATTTATATATATAGTTCGAGGGCTGTCCGTTTTTCTACTCGCATTTCTCAACCGATTCTCTTGAAATTGGGTGAGCAGGGTCGATAATAACTTTTTTTTTGCCACCCATTTCGGAATATGTTCAAAATTAGAAGCGCCATCTTGGACGAATCAACCATTCGTCCAAGAGCGCCATCTAATAGATATAACAAAAGAATAACAAGATATAACAAACCAAACAGCACTTTTACTACTACTTTCAAAACATCGTGGCGACACCTAAGTATTAGATTATTATTTAAACAACATACAATTCTACAGCTCACGGAGCCACGAGTAATATTGTTTCCAATTTGTAAAAATAAATAAACCGTGTTTGAGTGATGTATGGAAACAAAACACTACACAGTCTAGCTGAAACCCAACTTCATTTATATACATGAAAATTTATAAAAATATATTGCGAATAATTATATTCAAAGTAGACCTATGTCATTATCATTTCCTTTGACACAGCCTTAAAACAACTCCTTAAAATAACATACATCTGACAAACCCTTTTCTACAAAGCCGTATTTAATTACTTACAGCTTTTAAAACGAATAAACATGCAAAGCGACTGTTTCACATTTTCTCTTTTATTTTAACACGATCTAATTCTTATTCAATTTAGCTGCCGCTTACAAGCAAACCCTTGTCCAATAAAAACATCCATATAAACAGTTAATATTTTAACACTAACCCACTGAAATTCGGAGGGAATTTCTTCCCTTCCCTTCCTTCAGTATCATTTGAGACTTCTTACAGAGCGGACGTATAATTCCGTTCTCAGTAAGTTTAGATAAACGCGCGAAATTTTTCAGTCTTCAATTGTTTATTGAACAACCAATTTGATGTGCTTTTGTTTTACTCAGTGGTACTTTCAATAAGTGATGATGAATGTAACGTGAATTTCTATGACTGTAAATCCGATGCCTCGTAAGTACCCACTTGGAAAATGTCTTTTGAAAATATTGCTTTCTCTTGTGCATTGAAAAATGAAGCCATATTTCATACTATTCAAGGGAAGAATAAGAAGTATAATATTTTTCATTTTAACAAAATGTAATTTTTAAATGAAAAGCAACTAACTACATGTAGAGGTATTATTTCCAAGGGTAGTTAGTATATCAGATTTTCTTATTTTAAGGTGTTATAAGTGAGTATAAATATATATATTTAATGGTTCTAAAACTATTGAACTGATGATTAATACTCAAGTTTAATAATAGGATATTTATTATCAGAGTCCGGGCACAGAATGTAATAGTTGTTAAGTGTCCAGGTAGAATTTATCTTTTGGTATATTCTGGGGCTAATTGTCTAATTTCAAAATCTATCGCAATCGCTTTCATTTGGCAGATGGACATTGGTGCATTTCCTTGGTACGTTTTTATTTGTGCCAAAAAGCAATATTCTGTCAAATGAAAGCGATTGCGATAGATTTTGAAATTAGACAATTAGTGGGCTGGAACTGTGAACCTCGCACTTCGGGCCAGTACCCAGTACTGGGTTAGGTACCAATTACCTAACTTATCTGCCCCCCTAGCATGACCACCGAACCGAGATTGATATAGCGATTTATCATCATACAACTGTCAAAATTTGGCACTTTTGACAGTTCAAGTTGATAAGTCACTATATCATATCATGTTTCGGTAGCCATGCGAGGAGGGTTGATTCGTGCTATCTGCAAATTGTGAAAACTGTCCTAAATCTGATATTACTATCCCCGCCAATTGTTAATGCGCAGGAACCTTGTCACATTAACGTCACGCGGGAAATGTTGTGTATACCAGTAATTGGTTTTCATGAATGACTACTATACTATAATTTTATGTAAAACTGTTGGTGTACCTTATATAAATAAATAAAACGTCCATTGTAACGTCATCCGCAACTAAAAATGTTATGAAACAAGAAAATTCTAAAAGGTAATTAGGTAATTAAGGTAATTAATTATTGAATTATTATTTTCAATAAGATAGGGTCTAGATATATAAAAATACTATTGTTTTTCGTTTTTGAGGTTAATAAAATGGCTGCCAGGCGCATTACCAATTGGCGGGGATAGAAATAATGAAATAAATAACATTCAACTTTTTAACAAAAAAGTTCAAATCAATTTATAACACGAGACTGAGAGATGAACTGGGATGCAATTATGGGTTCATGAAAGGCAGGTGACACGGCTATTGTCGTCCGGCCGACGCTTTGACGCATCTCAACGAGGTGAACTAGATTAATGCACAATGCAGCCATGCAACGTGAGTATCCGTCACGCCATTAATTCAATATGATCCTTCATTTTGGTTTAAAATAAGAGGAATAAATTATTGTATACAGGGTGTTTAGAAATAGCCTTATAAAGCCGAATATCGTAGATAGGGTAACATGCATACAACCTCGGAAAATTATAATATAACCAAAAATTCATATTTTTTTTTTTGAAAAAGTAAAGATTTATCATGCAGGTTTCTACATAGTGGCATTTCGATTATATCATTTGTATGTCAAGAAGATTTGAAACATTAATATCCATCAAGAGAATAAGAAAAGACGTAGCAAAAAAGTATCTAACCTCGATTTCGTGACACGAACAGATGGTTAGTGAAACAAGGGAATTCTATAGAGTCGATTTATCTTATTTCGTTGATTCACTGAGATCGATTGAGGCTGAAAAAAGTTCGGATAACGGACCAGTTGGTCAACGCCCCATCTGAAGGGGTGTATGTAAAAACTAGTGGCCGCCCGCGGTCGCACCCGCGTGGTTCCTGTTTCCGTGGGAATATCGGGATAAAAAGTATTCTATGTTTTAATCTAGGCTATCTACTATCTGTGTGCCAAATTTCAACCAAATCCATTCAGTAGTTTTTGCGTGATTGAGGAACAAACATTCAAACCCACAAACTTTCACATGTATAATACTAGCGGCCGCCCGCGGTTTCACCCGCGTAGTTCCCGTTCCCGTGGGAATATCGGGATAAAAAGTATTTTTTGTTTTAATCTAGACTATCTACTATCTGTGTGCAAAATTTCAACCAAATCCGTTTAGTAGTTTTTGCATGATTCAGGAACAAACATCCAAACATCTAAACATCCAAACCCACAAACTTTCACATTTATAATATTAATAATTGTAGGATTAGTAGGATACGATACACTGAGTGACAAATAAATAGAACTATCCACCCACCACCACACATTATCTAATGGTAAACGATCACTGATAATCAAGGAAATTATAAGTACTTCGTACAACCGAAGGTACTTATAATTTCCTTGCTGACAATAAAGAAACGCTAGTCGATACTGATCGGTAGGCATTTCAACTCTCTATGCTATTTAATATAAATATAGCTCATATTAATTAGGTGAAAGTTTATTATGTTAATTAATTAATTGGGTGACTGGAAATAATTAAAGGCGACTGTTAATGGGATACTTAAATACTAAACCTGGCCAGTGGCGGATACAGAAAAAAATCAAAGGGGCGGCGCAAGGGAGGTGGGGCGCAAGGGGGGGGGGGGGATCTCCGAAAAGTATAAATTTTTGACCGGCTTAAAAAAGTTGAAAAGGATTTTTTTTATATGTAGGTACTTACACCGATTACTCGAAGACGGCTGAACCGATTGAAATGATTTTTTAACACGCGTTTTTATTAGGTTGCTTTCTCGTTTGTTTGTCAACAAAGTTTGCGAACGATTTTATACTAGCTTCCCGATTAGCTAGAGACTTGAAACTTTGAACATAGGTCAAAACTGGAAATGAATGCAATATTATGGTGCCATTGAGCTGATCTGATGATGGAGCCGGAAAAAGGCCACAGAAAATCTATGATGAAACCATACAACCCCATCGTGTCCTTTTTTCGCTAAATGGCAGATTCTGAAAACGGCAGATTCTGAAAACGGCAGATTCTGCAAACGGCAGATTCTGTAAATGGCAGATTCTTTAAACGACAGATATTGTACAGTCAGACAGCAAAAACAAAAGTTTTTTGACATGGGTTTTTTTTGTAAACATTGGTTTTGACCAGAATTTATTTCAATATTAATAATGTTTTGATGTTTATATTGGTGGTGGTTAACCATCTCCATATTTATGAGATCCTGGTACTTTGGTGACGTATGGTTTTACGAAAAAAAGTTAATAATTTTCTTTTCCGACGGGTCGGTCGGGATTATCGTGTGTCATTATTTCCGTTTTAATTTTTTTGATAGAACCTAATAATTAAAAAAAAATCCTTTAGAATTAGAATGTTGTTTGGGACTGTACTTCTGCCATTTAGAGAATCTGCCATTTACAGAATCTGCCGTTTACAGAATCTGCCGTTTGCAGAATCTGCCATTTAGCGAATAAAGGCATCGTGTTTGGGTTCGTTAGAATGGTCTTGACGAGTTCTCTAATAGGAGACGAGGTCCAGGGTCTGATGATGAAGCTGGTAGACCATGCCATTGCCATAGGAAATCAATATTGCCAAAGGAAATCAATAGTGCAACCCCATCGAGTTTGGGCTCGTTTGAATCGTATTGACGAGTACTTTGTTGGGAAACAGTTTTCAGGGTCTGATGATGGAGGTGGATGAAGAACATAGGAACTCTTTAATAAAACCACGTACCCTATCGAGTTTGGGCTCGTTTGAATCGTCCGGACGGGTAGTTTGTTGGGAAATAGTGTCCAGGGTCTGATGATGGAGCCGGAAGAAGGCCACTGAAAATTTGTAATAAAACCATGCAAATGCAACCCCATCGAGGTTGGGCTCGTTTGAATCGTCTTGATGAGTACTCTTATGGGAAATAGTGTCCAAGGATCTGATGATGGAACCGGAAGAAGGCCATAGCCACTTTATAATAAAACCATGCAACCCCATCGAGTTTGGGCTCGTTTGAATTGTCTTGACGAGTGCTCCGATAGGAGATGGTATATTTTTAATCTAAGCTGGTTAAGTAAAAAGCAGAAAATAATAATTTATTGAAAAAAAAATACTTTTTTATAAACACGTTTTTAAAACAGAATAAAAATTATAAAAATTGGACTAAAAACATTAAAACAGACTAAAAAGTAAAAAAAAAGTATTCTGTAAATATGCATATTATAAAAAATAACCCTATTTTACAGAAACATTAAACCTCAAAACGTGGGCGCATGCTAAAGACAATTTTACAAAATGTCTATTGTCAAGAACGTTCTGGACTATGGACTTGAACTGCGAAAGCCCAACGGAACTCCATAACAACAAACAGCGCGGAATGTGGAAATTAAACTACCTTCTAGGGCCAGGTAATCTAGGTAATACCATTAAAAAATGTAAAAAATTAAAACGTTTTATTTATAATATCATCGCTTACATATTACCTACCACAAAAAAGTTGAAAATAAAAAAGCTTGTAAAAACATAACCCTTTCTTTGCAGTCGGGTAACAAAACCTCCTTCAAAAACCTTAAAAAAACAGCTCTGAAAAAGCGAGAAATAATTTTCCAATCAATAAATTAAAAACGTCTAATGAAGTCGGGTGCGGCTTTTAGAATAAAAACAATCATTCCGACGAACTGAAAACCTCCTCCTTTTTTGAAGTTGGTTAAAAAAATTACAATACCTACTTGAGAAAACAACATTAAAAACATTTGTATTACTGATAGTTACATTATTCAATAAAATAGATGAATATTTTAAATCGAAGCAGCTAGGTGGTTCTCTGTTTGTGAAACAATATGGGCAGTTTCATAGGTAAAGAAAGAATACAATGACGCTGACTAACAACATTCTCCAAAAATCCTGCTTTTTCGTAACAGATGAAATGAAAAAAATGTTCAAAGATCAAATGAAACAGATGTTCCACAGATTCGATGTTGTACAAAAATCCCCAACTTTTATTATCAATAAGGTTTGCTGACAAATTCTTTATCTATTGTTTTGTTTTATTGTTCTGATGGTTGCTGGCCCACCTGCCACCCGCGTCCCGCATTATTGTTTTCTGTTTTTTGACTGTTAAGTTAGGTGTACTAGAAGGAAATAAATTATTTCTATCTTTAATATTATGTGAGTGACGCGGGGCACGCATGGGGGGGGCGCGCGCCCCCTGCGCCCCCCCTCTGTATCCGCCACTGAACCTGGCAGCGGTTTATTTTTTGGGCGACAAAATAGTAATTTGGTCGCCCGTTCTGAATAAATAGTTACCTACTCAATTTGTATTTTAAAGTCACCTATTTTCAATGTTTGTAGTCACCCTCAGTCCGTCGCCCACTTCCCATACAGCCATTCTGGTAGCGGTTACGACTTAGAGTGCACACATTTGTGTCGAAACATATTTTTTCAGTAACTTTGTTCCGTCACAATGAGTAGCCGTGTCGACCACTGTTCCGTCGCCGTTTCGAAAAGTGGGGACGATTTGTAACATTTGGTAACAGTAACTTTTAGTCGCACTGCGTTGTCGCCGCGTAGTCACATCGCGACGTATTTGTGCTCACTTCTATCAGGAATTCATTCATTCATTCGTTCAGCAGTTCCTTTGACTCGTGAAGTGACAAATATGGTGACATGAACTATTAATTAAAATAAAAGGTAGCGCCATCTTTTTCCAGGCAAGTAATATTTATAAACAGATTTTGTTCAATATTGATTTTATTAATGCTCAAATCGTAATGGGAAAAAAATTGACTGTGTAATTTCATCAAATAGAATGAAATTTACTAACGCGCCACAATATTATCACAATTTTAGTATTGTGGTGGTAAGTAAACATTATTTATTTGTACACACCGAGTGCTCAAATGCTTTTAATTATTCATAATGTCAAAACAAAAAATAACATATTTTAGCAATATTAAACAGTAAAATTGATAAATATTAAAGAAAAGCATTTTTTTTAGGTGAAAATATTCTCGTCACAACTAGTCACAAAGTAACTATAATGTGTCGACATGGTTACGTAAAGTCGTCACAAAGTAACGGGAATTCAAAAATGGTTTCTCAATTTTTTTGCTTCCAGCGTTTCTCAAAGTTTCGATATTTGTTGCAGGGTCAAAAAAATCCAACATTTCTGGAACAAGCGGTCGCAGTCAGAACAAAGAAAAATAAATTATGCTACTTATAAAAGTGGAATATTGGCTATTTCAACTCGTGAGATGTACTCGTACCTATTAAACTGAACAGATTGCATAACCTATTTTATTAGTGAAGGGGCTGTTTATTTATACTGAAATAAATATTATAGCTTTTTCTTATAGCTTCTCATTTTACAACTAACCCCAATATTGTTATGCTAATAAGTCAATACCTAGTTGGTTTGATCGGCATGATCAAACCTTAGCCTCGCCCCCGTAGCATGTCCATCGAAATATGATAAAATCGCGTTTTGGCGCATAATGTCCTTTTCTCAAAATGACCTTTTCTCGAAATGTCCTTTCTCAGAATGTCCTTTCTCAAAAAGTCCTTTTCTCAAAATGGCTTTTTCTCGAAATGTCCTTTTACTCCAATTGTCCTTTTCTCAAAATGTCCTTTTAATATGCAATATTTTTTTAAACAAATACATATTACAACATGTTTTTATACATGTTTTTAAGAAAACTATGATTACTACAAAAGGAAGATATTTGTTTGGATAATTAATGCAAAGTTTAATGTTAATAATGATAAATAAATAATATTTTTGACTACAAATAAGGAGACTAATTCATGATTATTATTACTTTTTTATTTCTGATCCTTTCCATCATATTTCTACAATTTCATAACTACATTACTTATTACTTTATAACATTCTTAGACTTAATAAATATTTGCATGCATTGCATGTCTGTGTTTTTGATGATAATTTAGATAAGTGACTAACTAAAAATGCTTTAATATGTATTTGTTAAAAAAATATTGCATATTAAAAGGACATTTTGAGAAAAGGACGTTTCGAGAAAAGGACATTATGAGAAAGGACATTATGCGCCAAGACGTAAAATCGCGTGATATAGCGTTTTATCAACATTCAACTCTCGAAATACATTGTCTTTTGACAGTTACACGTGATAAATCGCTATATTATATCGTGTTTGGGTAGGCATGCTAGGGGGCAGAAAACAAAGGCAATATTTGAGAGTGACTGGATTTGGTGACGCTCATTTGTATAAGTTAGGTTATATGGTATTCCGGAACATTGTCGTAACGTTACAACACATTGTGTTGTAACGTTACCATCCCGTTACCACACATTGTTACAACTTTGTACTCTAGTTGCAAACTGAGCACAAAGTGTATAGAATGTATGGACACAGATCATTGTGAATGGGGAATGTCCGAAAAAAATCAAATTGGCTGAATATTTTTGTATAGGTAGGAATAAGGTCCCTTAGTACTAGAAAAAAGTTTCAGAATTTTCGGTTGGGTAAAAAAGTTTTTAAAAATCAAAGTCTCTTCGACTTCACAAATGTATGAAAGTAACAGCAGAATGGAGATTATACCTTTGCCGCTAACTGCCACAAACACAACACGTATTAAAAAAAAAGTTTTGACATTTTGTCTTGAAACTTTTTTTTTAATACCATGTTGTGGTTGTGGCAGGTGTTGGCAAAGGGACAATCTCCATTCTGCTGTTACTTTCATACATTTGTGAAGTCGAAGAGACTTTGATTTTTAAAAACTTTTTACCCAGCCGAAAATTCTGAAAATTTATTCTATTACTAAGGGACCTTATTCCTACCTATAGAAAAATATTCAGCCAATTTGATTTTTTTCGGACATTCCCCATTATGTCGACACAGCGACAACACAAAGTTACTGAAACTAGTTTCCGTAACTTTGTTACTGAACTGTTACAACACCTTTAAACAAAACCCCACACAGTCGCAATGTGTCGTATCAGTTACGAAACTGTAGCGACTTGTTACATCTGTTGAAAATCTGTGACCAAAAATGGTTGTATGGGTTAGTAATTCAGTACGCTATATTCAGTATTTTTGATACCATAATGGAAATTTATAGTTACTCGATTAAATACATCCGTTTATTATTGATTAGATTCTGATTTGAACTGAAACTTGTTCAAAATTGTAATTATGAAAATACTAATTTTCTAATTACCGAACCATGTAGTAACTTCTATTAAACTATTCAACTTATTTACAAAAATGTCACTTGCAGTGGAAATACAATCCATAAGTACTTTGAAGTTAATTCGAGGCTCATTATACAGGGTTTTGTAAAACACCAACAACCTCGCAAGAGTAGATTACTAACATCATAAACTACAACATTTTCACTCCTCTTGCTCAAAAAGTCCGTCATTGTAAGGTACAAGAGTCAGGATAAAATAGCATAAATACCCCTAGGGGATAAAGTTTTTTCTTTTTTAATGTTTGTCTATTACCAATGAACCTACTAAAACGAAAAAGTCTTTATTCATAATTACGAATAAAAACTCGCTCGATTTTTGAAAATGGAACTAAAAGCAGCGATCTCTTCGGTGAAATCATAGACTTATTTATACTCTGTGACTTTTAGTTTAAAATGCGTGCATTGTGTTTCTTAGCTGTTACAGTAGAAATTAAAAGAGGCACTGGCGCGAAATCTTTAGAATTTTTCTCTAATTCCAAACTGATTGAATTGTGTGACTGTAAGTAAGTAATAGGATAGAAATAATTTTAATCTTTTGCCGTCAAGCACAAATCATTTATTTAAATACTGTATGAAAAGTTTATGAAGTGGAGGATAGAAAAACGAGTGGATTCGTTTACGGAAGTATAAACTATAGGTATTTAATATTGGATTTTATTTTTTCGCAATCGTAGTGAAAAGTAGAGTGTAACACACGACGCTAAAACCCATTGTAACTCGGTTTCTATTTATTCCCTCGCTAAAGCTCGGGAATAAAACTACCTCGTATGCAATGGGTCATTTTAGCGTCTTGTATAACAATTTACTATTGTTCTACGACTTTCCGAAAACAGACAAAAAAACGACTTTCCATTCAAATATCGGAACAGCTAATCGAGTGTTGTATGAAAAGTCGTAATTTTTTTGTCTGGTTTCGGAAAAGTCGTAGAACAAATTTTGTTGTTTATGTCTGCTCCTGCAAGGTTGTTGGTGTTTTACAAATAACCCTGTATAAATTCTACTTTCTACTATATATCCTACTAATATTATAAATGTGAAAGTTTGTGGGTTTGTATGTTTAGATGTTTGGATGTTTGGATGTTTGTTCCTCAATCACGCAAAAACTACTGAACGGATTTGGTTGAAAGGAGAATGGCAGGTGCCCATATATTTTCAGAACCACATAAAGGCTTAGCGTGCCAAGAAATAAATAGCATGACTTTAATCCTCTATTAAAGCCTAATAAATTATGTAATCGTAAGATACACTTTAAAGCTGTGGATAAAAAGTTGATTTTAAAACCTAACCTCAAAACAGCACCTAGTAGGCAATTACTTTGGATACATTACATAACCTACACAGAATGATTTTTATTTAAAAGCTTCAGGTAAGGCTGGTCATGAAATCTACAAATATTTAGTCATTAGACCGTAATAGACAATTACCTACTACCTATCTATCATTGACCTGAAACATAGAATGATAACGATAGGTAGATACTAATTCGCGTCAATTGGTAATGCGCCTGGCGGCCATGATTTTAACCTCAAAAACGAAAAAAAAATGTATTTTTTTCATATACCTAGACCCTTTCTTATTGAAAATAAGAATTCAATAATTAATATATTATATTACCTATTAGAATTTTACTGTTTTTTGTCATTTTTAGTTGCGGATGACGTTGTTTTTCTAAATGTTGCCTCCTTCTTTACGAACACTTTAAATTGAAAAGTAACCACCAAATTATGACCTTTAAATCTCATAAGGTCCGAATTGGGCACGCTCAGTATTTATGAATTTGGAAAATGGTTCCCAGTTTGCCATTCTCCTTTGGCACACAGATAGTAGATAGCCTAGATTAAAACATAGGATACTTTTAATCTCGATATTCCCACGGGAACGGGAACCACGCGGGTGAAACCGCGGGCGTCCGCTAGTCCTACTAATATTATAAATGTGAAAGTTTGTGGGTTTGGATGTTTAGATGTTTGAATGTTTGTTCCTCATTCACGCAAAAACTACTAAACGGATTTGGTTGAAATTTGGCACACAGATAGTAGATAGCCTAGATTAAAACATAGGATACTTTTAATCTCGATATTTCCACGGGAACGGGAACCACGCGGGTGAAACCGCGGGCGTCCGCTAGTCCTACTAATATTATAAATGTGAAAGTTTGTGGGTTTGGATGTTTAGATGTTTGGATGTTTGTTCCTCATTCACGCAAAAACTACTAAACGGATTTGGTTGAAATTTGGCACACAGATAGTAGATAGCCTGGATTAAAACATAGGATACATTTTATCTCGATATTCCCACGGTAACGAGAACCACGCGGGTGAAACCGTGGGCGGCCGCTAGTATCAAATAAATTCAATTATTTACAAACTTCCCAAGCCTTCTGGGAATCGTATTAAATTATAAAATATGCTCTCTCTACCAAGAACTTCAAACATTAATTACTTAGCATACTCTGAAGTTTCAGGTTTAGTTGTGAACAGTACTGGACTGTTCAGTTTCAAATTCATACACAACACAATATTGGTCCGTAGTTCGTTTTACTGTTTTAAAGACAAACAATTCGATATTCAATATTGCTCAACAAAATCTAGTACCTATAATAAGCCACGTTGTATTCATTCAGCTGTTTTACCGTCTCTAGGACTTTTTACTCTTAACATATTATCTTGTACAATATTTGATAACATTTATTGATTTATTTCTTATTTATTTAGATAATGCTAACCAACTAAACTCATACACGACTTCATTATTCCGTAGCGACCACATAAAACATAAAATATGTACTTATTGTTGTAAGTTGTTACAATACAAACTTTGGGTAATGGGTTTTGGTAAATGGATTAAATAAAAAAAATGAATCGTAAAAACACAATTTTGATTATACAACTAGATAACCTATAGTGACATAAAAAATACTAACAGAGTACATTAGAAATCGTAGAACAGTACTGGCAATTCTTTTGACCCTTTTCCAAATAATACCAAGACAGGCGTTTTATTTCGCCTGAAATAACATCCCTTCGTCGGCAAAGCGTTATTTATGAAGCGGTCACAAAAGTAAAGTTATTGCGATGCGATCCTTATTGTGAAAACCTTAGCACTGTTATTTTATAGATTTAATAATAATAGAACTTAAGCTTACGCGCTCACTAGACATTAAATAAAAAAAAAATTAACGGATCGGTTTTATTGGAAGTACTTTGGTAATTAGTTTGGTATTGGTAAATTAAATTTAACGTCGGGAAAACCAAAAATCAAACCAAATACCAAACTAATTACCAAAGTACTTCCAATAAAACCGCGCTAGTATCCGTAAAAAATTGTTTTATTTCAATATAATAGAACTTTTTTTGGTATTGGTATTGGTATTGGTGATGGGCTCTTTTTCCGCATTTAGACTCTCATTTGGTCCGTTATGCGTGAACACAGCATTGGTGTGGCTAGTCAAGCCATCCCAGCTCCTTCCAGAAGCGCAGAAGCCTCCTGGGGCGTTCACAGGCTTCTAGGAGCGACCTCACGTCTTTGAGGATTTCTGCCCGGTGTGCGGCCAAACCCACGCACTCCAGGATCACGTGGGCGGCTGTTTCCTCTGCGTCCAGGCATCCTCTACATAGGGGACTGTCTGTCGCATTCATGATGAATAGTTGTCGGTTTAAGGCAAGGTGACCTGTAAGTGTACCTACAACTATTCGGAGGTCTGGACGATTAAGGCTGAGCAGTCTACAGGTCAACCGCGGCGAGACTGCGGTCATCGCCAACTTGGACTGTCTACAGCTTGTTAGATTTACCCAACGAGTATTATGTGCAGCACGAGTACGTTGTCTCACCCATGAGCGCAGTTGGCTAAACGGGAGTGGCAGAATGGGTAAGGGTCCTGCCATTGTTGTGGAAGATCCCTTTCTAGCCAGCTCATCGGCGGCGTCGTTCCCGTGTGATCCACTATGGCCTTTAATCCATTGTAGGATTACTTTGTTTTTGGATGCTAAACGATCCAAAACTTGGTGGCATTCGTAGACGATACTGGAGTTGATCGTGTTGGCGTCCAGTGCTGTTAGAACGGCCATGCTGTCTGTCAGTATGCGGATGTTTAGTTCCTTCATACCTCTAGACAGGGCCGTGGTAGCGGCATTTATTATTGCAACACATTCGCATTGAAATATCGAACTGTATTGGCCTAATGCTTGTGATATTTTGATATTTAGGTCTTGTGAGAATACTCCAGCACCAGTGCCAGTCCCCATCTTGGAGCCGTCCGTATAAATTCGGACTTCATGTATGCCGGAGTAATCTCGGTCACTTTCAAATAACTGTATCTGATATTTCTTTTCGAAAATGTATTGTTTTGGGATCCTGTCGCATGGGGCAGCGATTAGTGGCTCATGTTTCACTAGATTATTCCACAATGTGGAGTGAGGACCCTCTTGGTTGTACCACAGACCCAGGTGCTTAAGCCTTATAGCAGCCATGGAGGCTTCCTGTTGTATAAACAGGTCCAGTGGTGTTAGGTCCAGAGCTACTTCTAGGGCGGCTGTGGGGGTAGTTCGCATGCAGCCGGTTATCGCAGAACATGCCAATCTTTGGAATTTCTGCAGCTTGTTGATGACGGTGCTTTGCTCTGTTTTGGACCACCAAGCAACGGCTCCGTATGTGATTATGGGACGTATAACGGTTTTATACAGCCACATTGTTATTTTCGGTGATAGCCCCCAGCTTTTGCCGAGTAGTCTTTTACATTGGCAAAAGATGATGGTGGCTTTGTTTAGTTTCCCTTCGAGATGTCTATTCCAGAGGAGTTTGTTGTCTAGTATCACTCCTAGATACTTGACTTCCTTGCTAAGGGACAGACTGGTGTTGAAAAGTTTAGGTAGTTTAAGATTGCCTAGACTTCGTTTGTTTGTGAACATAATTAATTCCGTCTTTGTTGGGTTCACTGTTAGATTGTGTTTATTGCACCACTGTTCGACGACCTTCAATGCGGACCTCATTCGGTCACATATCACACTCTCAACTCGTCCGCTGATGAGTATGGTCAGGTCGTCTGCATAGCCTACTGTGAGGAAATTGCGGTCGTTGAGCCAACTAATCAGCTCATTGACCACAATGTTCCATAAGAGAGGTGAGAGGACCCCCCCTTGGGGACATCCTTTAGCTACTACCTCTCTGGTAGTACCATTCACAGTAAATTGTATAGCTCTATCTCTTAGCATGCTGTCAATCCACCCGGCGATAGTGGGATCGACACCATGTTTAGAGAGGGCCTGGCTTATGCTGGTAAAATTGGTTTTGTCAAAGGCTCCTTCGATGTCGATGAAAGTGCCTAGTGTTGATATTTGGTGTTTGAGATTGCCTTCTATATAAGAGACCACCTTATGTAGGGCAGACTCTGTTGATTTGCCTGCAGAATAGGCATGTTGGTTTGGATTTAAGGGGTTCCTGACTAAAGCTGTGCCCCTTATCTCCTTGTCTATTAGTCTCTCCAACACCTTTAAAAGGAATGATGTGAGGCTAATTGGTCTGAATGATTTAGGTTGAGTGTAGTCTCCTTTGCCGGGTTTAGGAATAAAGACTACTTTGACTTCCCTCCATTTCAGGGGAATATAGCGGTGTGCTAGGCAGCTTCTGTAGATGGCTACGAGGTGGTCAATAAGACCGCCGTCACTCCACCTCATCAGCCCTGGAAAAAATCCATCTAGTCCCGCTGATTTGAAAGGGAGGAAGCTGTTGATTGCCCATCTTACTTTTTCCGGTTTGACAACCTTGTGGGCGGTGGTCCAGTTGGTTTCAGCAGGTAGGTACTCATCTTTTTCTTCCCATGTTCGACTTTCCGCTATGCGGCATCCGGGGAAGTGAGTGGTCATTAACAGTTCTGAGGTATCTTGATCTGTTTTGGTATATGTTCCGTCAGGCTTTTTCAGGAAACCAAGATTGTGTGTTGGTTCGCTGCACAGGATGTTTTTCACTCTGTTAGCCTCGTTGTTGGTTTCAATGTTGGTGCAGTAGCGTCTCCAGCATTCTCTTTTCTTGAGGCGAATACGCTTCCTATAGTCGTATTGGGCTTGTTTGTATGCGTCCCAATGGTGCGGTTCCCGAGAGTTCTTTGCTTTGTTGAACAACTTCCTTACCTTGCGGCGTAGTTTCTCCAAGTCAGGTCCCCACCAGTGACACCTGTTGCCTGGCCGGGAGCTGGGAGTAGAAAGTGGGCATGTTTCTTCAAAGCTAGTAGTTAGTGTTGTTGTTATGCGATCAACATGGTTATCAATATCCGCTTTTACCGCGTGAGTTGTGGGTGTGTCCAGACACCTCAGCTTCTCTGCGGTCAGAAGCTCATACTTACGTCGGTCCATCTTACGTGGATTACGTCTGGGCTTAGGCGGTGTGAGAGTCGTATTTAGGTTGTACTTGACCCAGCGATGATCGGCGCACGACGCCTCGTCCGATACATGCCAATCGGAGATGTGATGAGACGCGTGTTCGCTCGCCAGAGTAAGGTCAATGATTGTCTGGGCTCGTGATGTTACGAAAGTCGGTTCAGAGCCCCTGTTGATTAGGTTCATATTAGTCGCGAGTAAAAAAGAAACGAAATCCTCACCTCGCGTGTTGTTTTCCTTGCTGCCCCATAGCACATGGTGTGCGTTGGAGTCAACTGATATGATCAGCTCCAGTCCCTCGCGCTCGCAGTGTTGCACCAGCGCGGCCAGTTCAGGGGTGGGGATGTCCGCGTCGCCCGGCAGGTAGGCGGACGCGATCACCACGTCAGGCAGGCCTGGGGAGGGGTCATTTCGGAGCCTGATGGTGGTCAGGTCTCTGGAACAGAACTCGGTCATTAAGGTAGTGTTTGCGTGTTTAGGTGTGAAGATACATGTACGCGGGTTGTCAGCGGTGGTGTCTAGGAGTAGCTTACCTCCGATGTTGCTTAGACCGCATATTCTGCCCTTCCTAATCCACGGCTCCTGGATTAGGGCAACGGTCTTGGGATTTACCTCCAGCATTCTGCGTAGGTTAGCCGTTGCAGTCTGGCTGTGCTGGAGGTTGGTTTGGAGGACGGGGAGGTTATTGCTGGGGGGTGCTGGCAGCGCCATGGTCGCTGTCTAGCAAGGCCTCCTCGTCCACGTCACTGTCTCCGCTCTCGTTCTCGTCATCCATAGGGGCATCCCTTAGCCCCTCCGGGGGGACTGCACTGGGGTCCCCTTTGGGCGGATCAGCGACGTCGGTGGTTTGTGGTGGTGGTTGTGGGGTGTTTGCGTGTGCTGTGTGTGCTGTGCCGCTGCCTAGGTCACTAGTGACCTCCCCAGGTGTATTGGGGTTCGGCGGGGGCGCGCTCGTGTTGTCAAGGAAGCGGGCGTAGATGTTACCCAGCTTGTAGTAAACTCTACGCTCGCTTGCCTTGAGTTTCTCAACGTCTTCCTCTGGGACTCCAAGCACGAGGAACAGGCATTGTTTGTCCTCCTGCTCCTCGGCGTGGTAGACGGCCCAGTTGGAAACGTTAAGATGGGTGTTCTGGCACGTGAGGCGCATGCGTACCCGGTCTAGAGTGTCGTGTGGTCCATACTGTGGCACCAAGAGCCCCGTTTTTATGCGCTTGGGGATCTCTAGTTGTCGCTTGACAACCAGTTTGGTGCCAGGACGTGGTGAGCCGATTCTCGCAGTAGTGCGATGGAGCCACTGGAGCGAGAGGTCATCCTTGCACCAGAATTTAAGGACGCCGTCACTATAGAAGGCGTTTGCCTTAAAGGCTGGTGCGACATATGGATGGTTTAGCGGTCTCGGAGAGAAAATCTCTTCGTCCAGCAAACCATCCACCTGCCCCTTGATGACCTCAGCCTGCTCCTTGGTAAGGTCATAGTATGGCTCCAGCATGATCGCGACGCTAAGATCTGATTTCAGAGCGTCAGCGTATGCGATGGAGCTGGTGGTGGTGGGATGGGGTTTGCTGCGCTTGCCCCCTCCTTGCGGAGTAAAGGAATCGTCGGGGCGATTCCTTTTTGCGGGCTTGGCGGGCGTAGCAGTATTCCCTTTCCCCCGGTGACTTCGCCTGGAGGGTCTGCGTCGCTCAGGTGCGTTGGCGGCAGCTGGCTTCGAGGCGTCAGATGGTGCCCCCTCAGGAGCAGCTTTCTCCTCAGCAGGACTGTTGTCCACATGAGGAGTCGGCGCACTACTGTGGGGGGCGTCGTTGGGCTTTGCAGCCCCTTCGGCCGCTTCACGCGGCCTACTACCATCCGTAGCCTGTCGCCTCGCCTTCCTCGCTTCCCTCCGGGCTTCCAACCGTTTCAACTGTTTGGCGTTTTGTGACTTGCCAGGCGGGTTGGGTGGTTGGTTGGGTGGTTGGTTGGGTGGCTGTTTGGGCTTCTTCTTCTTAACGACCACCTCATTCCAACCGGATTCCTCCTGTTGGGGCTCGGTGGTCGTCGGCATTGCTGCCTTCAGAGAGGAGAGGTCCAAACTGTGTTGTGCTGGCGGCGCTACACTTGGGTTATGCACCCGAGGAGCTGCCTGTGTGTTTTGTGGCGCTACACTCGGGTTGTGCACCTGAGGAGCTGCCGGTATGTTGTGTGGCGCAACACTCTGGTTATTCACCTGAGGTGCGGCCTGGGTGTTGGGCGCGCCGCCTGGGTTTACACCCCGGGGTGCAGCCTTGGTACGTGTGGTATCATTAGTTTGGGTTTTAGATGCCATGTGTTAGTGTTATTGTTCGTCTTTGCTGTTTTCCACCCTCCATGGAGCCCTCAAGTTGCGTTGGAAGGACGTTGCGGCAAAGGCACACAAACGCCAGAAATACAGCAAAGATATAGAGCCCCAATATAGCAGGAAACAGGCCGAACATAGCAGGAAGACAAGGTCGTCCCGCCCGCCGTCTGCCCCTACTATATCAGGACTCTTGCCTGACAGCCCTCTAACGGGATGTCTCAGCCGATTGACCTAGGGTGGCTAGTCCTAGGCCTCCCGTGTGAGAAGAAATCCGGGCCAAAGTGATGTGTTGTCTCAGGAGTGTTTATACAACCTACACTCCATCGACTCAATCACCAGGACACCTTCATCCCCCCGTACGGGTCCCCGCGCACGGCACAAACACGCGGGTGGTTGTTCCCCCCCTCCCCCTCACCATCAGTCATGTTAGATGATGAGGCCGCAAGTACCAACCACATATTACCCGCAGTAAGGTGTTAGGATAGGATGGAAGGATGGGAAGGGTCGGGAAGAGAGAGAATTGCGTCAAGCTGTTTCAGTTACGTCTGTTTCAGAGGGAACCAGACCAATAACAGGCAGCAACCGCGGGAAGGAAAATCAGCCAGACTTGCCATGGGGATCAGCGACTGTTGCGCTCCTCCTATGACCATTCGCCATGTCTGCTCACCGGACAGGTAGGCAGACTGGAGTTGGATCTGCTCTCGGCGATCAAGGCCATGGGACCAGCCCATGAGACCACATCCAACCCCGCCCTAATAGAACTTTAAATAACGCTTTATTGTGCAGAAATAACGCGAAGCATTCTGTATGAATTCAAAAATATTTTTAGTGCTTACTTGACGATTTTTTTTAATTTATCGGTTTGCTGTTGATTTGCAATGTAGCCCGAGAGCCAAGACGGGGTTAAAGATAATCGAGCTATAAATACACGAAAACACAGACGCGGAATGATGTCTTTTTTATAGTACTTTAGCAAAAATACTATAAAACTGAATGAATTCAGTCTGAAATGTAGCCGAGGTAATTTTAATAAATCTTATCGAATATGCACTCACACTTGCAAGTAACATCTGCGTCACATATTTTATTAAAACAAGACGAAATCAATAAAGCAGCCTACGCACCGAAGAATACCTAGATTACTGCTTAGATACCAGATAACCAGATGGTTACTTACTAGGATACACGGTGACCGCACTGGAATGATAAAATATTCCTTAAAACTATGTATGTTCCATACAAACACAATTACGATCCTTGTAACGTACAACGCTAGAAGCAATTTTTTAACCGACTTCCAAAAAGGAGGAGGTTCTCTGTTCGGCTGTATGTATGTTTTAACATTGAAAATGTTTTTTCGATCGCTTCGGTAAGGTACCCAATTTCAGCAAAAGTGAGACATTGCCCTGGTCCCGTGAGTTTTGGGTCTACGTGAATGTACTAAATGTCAAAAGATGCGTCTCAGAAAGGGCTACAATATGGTGAAAAAAAATTTTGAAAAAGTCAAAAACTTTTTTCGAAAATCGCATAAATGTAGAAAAATGACACACTTTTTCGGGGTCTTTTCTCACTAAATCGACAATTTCTCAAAAACGAAAAGCGATATCGAAAAAATGTAAAAATCCCCTAGAGATATTGAGTTAGGCTACCTACTAGAGGATTCGATTATGAAAACTCGGGATCCCGAAATCCGGGATCCCGGGATCCCGACCGTTTTTCAATCCCGAAATTTTCGGGATTGAGTTTTCATAATCCCGGGATTTTCGGGATTGGTTAATTAATTAAAAAAAGTTGCAAAATATAGTGCGTGATGCTAAACGCTCAGTGCCAGTGCTCTCAATATAATTGCATGCCTGTCATTTACTATATAAAATACAAGAAAACCTGTATTTCATTCAAGCAGCATTCCAAGCAAGCAACACAAATTAACCCAGCGGGTTTGCGACGGTTTTTTTGGAATAAAACTTTTTTATTTTGAATTAAAATGAAGACAAGCAACTCTCACTGGGTTATGTAGTGATACACTTCAGTGTTACTGCTACTGAATAAAAATGTATGAACATTCTTCAAGTTTAGTTTAGAAATGAGACATTTTGTGCCTCATTGAATATTATTTAAAATCAGTTTTTGCTAAGAAATTACTTTACTACCTAGATACTACTTACTAACTAGGTTTTTACATGAAATCCGTCTATTTGGTCGACGTGAAGAGAGGTTTTGTCAATTATCTTTATTTGCATATTTTTTAAATATATTTTTTCAATTTATTGAAGTTTAAATGAAGATCTTATTCACTCTTTTTTATATATATAAAAGATTTTTTTTTAAATATAAAAAGTGACAAACTAACCAGAATTAAAGTCTGGTTAGACTTAATTTGACACTAACTTTGATTAGTTAGTGATTAGATTAGCTAGGTGTGTATTGTAACGTAAAATATGTTGGTTTTCTTTAAAATTTTGATTAAAGTACGTCGATTTTTGACGAAATCGAAAATTTGAATTTTTAATCTTCAATCCCGAAATAATCCCGGGATCCCGGGATTGCCTAAGTGTAATCCCGAAATCCCGGGATTAGAAATAAGGGCCGGGATCGAATTCCCTACTACCTACTGAAATTAGTATATGTCCCTGACTCTTACGGTCTGGACTGTAGCTTATCCTTTATGTAGCGAAATGGTGGAATACCGTTGGCGACGTACGAGGCGCGGGATAATGGTAATACGTAGTAGGTACGATTGAAGTTTTTAAATAATTGTATATTTCAAAGCTTGTAATAGTGTTTTATATTTTGTATTTTTTATTTATTTCCACATTTTTTATAAATAAAAAAGTATTTAGATATACAGGGTGGAATTTTTTAATGCCACCTGGAGGGAAAGTACTCTAAACAATGGAGATAGCAAATTCCACTCAAAGAAAACATTCCTTTATTTTTGAAAAGAAACAAAACTGCATTCAATTTTTTTTAAATACCTTTCCCACGCCCAGGCATCGAACCGGCTACAATTCGAAAAAACAACACCATATACTTTTATCATATCCATAGGGTCAAACATAAGGATGAAATCTTTCTTACAAACATGGTAAATTAAATGAAAGGAAAACCATAAAAGACAAGATAAAACACTTTTACTAAATGATCCAATATGTTATATTAGTACCTACCTAGTTTGCAATAAATTATCTTTGATGTAGAACTATTTCGATAAGATGTTCGTACTGCAGACTCCTTATAAGATAGATGAGACATAAAAACTGCGTGTAGCAGTAATCTAAATTATGGAATTTTACATTTGGAAAAGGAACCAGAGAAATATCAGCAACATGGGGCCCATTTCGAACAACCAATTAAATAAGTTTTTTCTCGTTTAATTAAAATAAGTTAAGATTTAATGGTTTTCTTTTGATTTAATTTACCATGTTTGTTAGAGAGATTTTATCCTTATGTTCGACCCTAACGATTGATATCATAAAAGTACAGGGTGTGGTTTTTTCGAATTTTAGCCAGTTCGATTCCTGGGTGTGGAAAGCGTTTATTTTAAAAATGTTTGAATACAGTTATGTTTCTTTTCAAAAATAAAGGAATGTTTCCTTTGAGCGAAATTTGCTATCTCCATTGTTTAGAGTACTTTCCCTCTAGGTGGCATTAAAAATTTCCACCCTGTATATTAAAACCATAATATTGATATTGATTAGCTCTAGCAGGTCAACAGATGGTATGACGTGAATAGAGCGTGACGCGAGAGCTGATTCCAGATCTAGTCAAAGATTTAAAAATCGTTAGATACGGCGGCGCGGGGCGGTACCATAGTGTGACTGCACTGAAATGTCTCCATAAGTCCATATTCAAGTAAGTGACGTCGCTTACTATGTGAAAACGAAAGAGAAAGTAGTGTTAGCAATAACTGTAGGAGCAAAAGAGATGACGCTATTATCTCCAGTACACGTGCTAGGCGTCGTAGCGAGTTTTTGTGTGTAGAGAAACGGATAAACGAATCTTGAGCGAAAGTTGAACAGAAGAGAGATTTTAGTTTGAGGTCTCTACTAGATCCAAAATATTATATATCGTGGGTTGCTGTTATTTAAATTTTTTCGAGATTTCAAATTACTCGATCAGTCACGTCTTTCTTAGTGACTCTGCGATTCCAAATTTTACAACGATCTCTGAGAATGAGAGTGTGATGATGATGCCTAGGTAAACATGAGGGTTGTTATCGCACATTCGAGTGATGATCAAGTCGGCGCGAGAGTCTCGCATGCTGCATTTGATTTTGATTAATTTTTTTATTAGGGTTAATTTATTTAGAAATTCAGATGTTTTAGTTATACATAGTACTTAGGTTACCTTTCAATAAAATAATAATGTCTGTAAGAAAAGAATAATAAAATATTTTTCACCTCTCTAGCAGAAAAAGGGCACTTTTGGCACGTAAAAACTCGCAGCAAAATCGATTTTTGCTGCGAGCGTGAGGCAAAGTGCTTTTTTAATTTCTAACACCAACTTTTGAAATAATTAAGAAAAAAGAAATAGAGTGACAAGGATGAGACTTGTAAAATTGATATGTGAGAAAAGGATAGAAAGACTGCTTTATGTTGTCATACATGAGAATTAAAAAGTATAAAAAATAAAATGCACGGATCTACCAAGGAGTTTTAAATAATGATTGTTGAAAAAGAAGTTTGATAATTCGAAATAAAGAGTATGGACGAAATTGGGTCGCATGTATGAAATAAATAATAAATAGGAAAAATCAATGAAATTTTTAAACAAGTTTGTTTTTTATAAATATAAATAAATCAATAAGATGGGATATTAATAAATTAGAGAAAAACACAACGTAATGTACCTAAATAAAACGACAGGAATATATTTTAATCTATGAATAAAAATTTTCAGCATAAGTTTGATCGAACTAATTTTGTGATATAACAAAAAATGAGTACGCCCAGCGATGAAGATAGTTATCTAACTCCAAAAGAGTTGAGAGAACAAGTTTCTAATGCTGAATTTAGATTTTTACCACGAAGGAAAGTCACGTGAATTTTTTCTTGCTGGTCGAGGTGAAAAGTTGTATGTTTAACACGAGACCAAAGTTTTGTTCTGCCTCGTGCCTTTAAATCACTCACTGTGCTCCGTAGTCTATATTAGAATTCGCTAGTTCGTGATTTAAAGTCGGCACTCGCAGCACAAATCGACTTTGGTCACTTGTATAACAAATAACTATTGTTAAATTCATTAAATTCATTTTCAATGTACCAGAAGGTCGTGAAAGGCACGAGATCTGTGATTTTTTTTTTATGTATGTTCACCGATTACTCGAAGAAATAATTCAAACGTTATTAGATCAGGTTTGTTCCCAAGTTTGTCCCATTTTTTGAAATTTTGAAATCGGGTCAGTATTTTTCAGGAAAATTTGAAAATACTGTCACCATTTTATGAACTTATACGAATGATCGACCAATCTTCTTTGTTTATGTAGGTACCGATTTAGATGATTCTTTTTTTTGTTTGAAAGAGAATGCTTAAGTGACGATACCATTTTGATTTCATTATTGGACCTTGGATTTTAAAGATACACAAGGGAACTCCTCAAAATCAAATGGATAGTGATTGAAACATTGCTCGGATTATGACAATCTTAAACATATTAGGTATCTAACTATGGTCAAGAACGTTTTGTACTTGACTTGAACTGCGAAAGAACAAACAAACAGCGCGACAAGTAGAAATTTAGTTTTTTTAGTGGTATTATACCACGGAAACGCGTGAAATAAAAAAAAATACATAACATAATATACATACCCATAACAAGGTAAAACTACCTAATACAGAAGGTACTTACACTAAAAAGAAAATTAAAAAGAAAATATTGTTTAAAAACAAAAATACCGACTTCAAAAAACCTGAAAATAAAAACACAATTAGCTTTTGCTTTTTTCTTTTTAGAGGTATTTAATTTTGAAGCTAATTGTGTTTTTATTTTCAGGTTTTTATTACCGACTTCTTAGAAGTCGGTTTTTTGTTTTTAATTAAATAAAAAGTACCGAAAATATTAACCACATTATCGTTATTAATTAATAACTAACAAACTATTCCTTATTTTGGAAAACTTAGTTCAGGTTTCTTTTTATTTTATAGTTTCTAGATTATTGTTTTATCATTGCTTGGCACATCAGTAAAAAAAAAGCTTTTTAAAAAAAGCACAACCTCCTTCAAAAATCTTAAAAAACAGCTCTATAAAAAGCAAGAAATAATGTTCAAATCGATGAATTAAAACACGTCTATTGAAGTCGGGTGGAGCTGGAAGTATTTTTATTTATTTATTGTACCTATTGTTTATATTCTTAAAGCCCCACCCGACTTCAATAGACGTGTTTTAATTAATCGATTTGAACATTATTTCTTGCTTTTTATAGAGCTGTTTTTTAAGATTTTTGAAGGAGGTTGTGCTTTTTTTAAAAAGCTTTTTTATTTTAAACTTTTTTGTGGTAGGTATGTTAGTGATGATTTTATAAAATAAAACGTCTTAATGTTTCACATTTTTTAATGGTATACCCCGAGTAACTCAATTTCCACAAAGTTCCGTTGGGCCTTCGCAGTTCAACCATAGTCCAGCAGGTCCTTGACAATAAATAGGTACTTAACTTGTTTTTGATTGTCATAAACCTGCTAATATTTCAATCACTGTACAGTTCCTATTTGATTTTAAGGAGTTCCCTTGTGTATCTTCAAAATCCAAAGTCCAATACCAATGAAATTAATATGGTATCATTCTTATGGTGTCTTCCTTCAAACAAAAAAAAGAATCATCTAAATCGGTGCATAAACAAAAAAGTAATGGTTGAAAATCCGCCTGAATTCATATAAAATGGTAAGAAAAAGACAGTTTTTTCAAGATTACTTGAAAACTACTAAACCGATTTCAAAATTTCAAAAAATGGGACCAACTTGGAAATAAACGTCATGTTATAACGTTTGAATCATTTCAATCGGTTCAGCCGTCTTCGAGTAATCGGTGTACATACATATAAATAAAAAAAAATATACGCGACGAATAGATAACCTCCTCCTTTTCAAATTTTTGAAGTCGGTTAAAAAACGACATAAGTAATTGGAATTTGGAGGTCACTTTACGATTTTTTTCTATCAAGAATAGTTTTAGCTATCATGTTTTCTATCAATCACATAACTGAGTACTATAATCTACTTTCTCCTTTTTTGAGACCGATAAATCAACTAATACTGTGTGAAATCTTTGTCCAAATGTGTAATCGACGTGTAAGCACAGAATACATAATAGTACAAGTACAGAAGATCCACTTCGCAAAGTTATTTAAATAAATAACGACTCTATTCCATACCCAATAAAGTGCAATTCAGGTTGCACGCCGCTCTCTTGCCTACAGTTATATTCACCTAGAAGTTGCCTCTCTTTCTATCGCGTAGCTCTTATCTCTTCTAACGATTTCAGGGTTTCTTCTTTTAAATAATAATTAAATAAATGGTAGTTAATTTATTACAAGTTATGTGTTTGTGAAATAATGTGTAGTTAAATACGTTTAAAAAAACATAAGCTAGGTACAGTCAACGCCACAAAGTAGGTAGGTAAGTAAGTACCTACCTAATCTTATAAATTATTATTTCAATAAATAGTTGGGCGAAGATTGTTTAGCAAATAAGACATAATACCTAAGAATAAACGGATACTAGTTACTAACTACTAACTAGGTACCTAGTAGACAAGCACTTCTTACGTTTTGATGTCGTTTGGAACTTTTGGAAGAGTGAAAAACGTAAGGTTCGGATCCTTTTTATTCGTATTAAGGCATACTATCGAAATCGAACTGCTAATGTGCGACCCAGCCGGCACGCGGTAGCCCTCTGAAATTAGTCCGTCCGGACGGACCCGCTACCTACTTGTAGCTTTGTACCTAAAGCGCGGAGTGCGCCTAGCCTGGTGTAAGGCCCCTTAACTGTATAAACTGCCACTGGCTGTCGTATAAAACTTTTATTGCGAACCTTCGTATTCAAAGAGAATTTTCCTAATAAAGCAAGCGTAAATGTATTTTGAGATTGCATAGAATTATTTATAAGGCTTACTTTACCTTCAATTTATAATGAGTACCTTTATGTGTACCTACTGTACGTTCATACAGTGAACTCAGTCTGAGTGAACTGTTCAAGTTCTTCCTTTGATTGAAGTAGGTATAATGTAAACATTTGCAAGATGCTAATTAAGTCATCTTTAAAGGCATTTTTATTAAATTACTAGCGGCCGCCGGCGACTTCGTCTGTGTGGAAAGTTTTTGCTATCCCTCGGGAACAATACTTTTTTCGGGATTAAAGGTACTCTATGTCCATCTCTATACCCCTGGCAACGTGTATGTAAAATTTTATGATAATCGAAAAAACAAACAAATACAGGGTCATTTTCGGATCCCTTTTCAAATTTTGTCAGGTCATTTTATAACAGTAGGTAGTACAATCAATTTATGAAGTAAAAAAGTTTTTTTTTTTTACATTTTTACCCCAAACTTTTCCCTACACAAATTGAAATTGTTGTCACTGTTTGCGCATCGCACAAGTTTTACTATGCACAAGTCGACCCGCGCGAGCCCCCCTCCCGCCACCTGCCTTCCCCCGCTCGCGTCACGTGCGCGAGGGTGAGCGTGCGTGCCTAGATTTTTAGGATATAAAAAGTGGCTAAAAACTGTGAATTTTAAAAGAAATTATTCAATATTATTTCACCTAATTTCTTTTTATTACTTCTTTGAACATATATTTGATATTGTAAAGGGGTCGCAAAATTACCCTGTATACAGACAAACGGACTTTCGCATATATATTAAGTAAGGATTTCACGGCTATACTTTAATTTATATCAGTTCATCAACAGAAAGGTACCTAGTCTTACCTTGTATTTACCAATAAAACCACATCGTATAGGTACAAGGTGTTTGGTAAAAGCCTTATAAGGCCGAATATGGTAGCAGCGGCGAAGGTTCATGGAGATCCACTATGTAGATCATAACATTTTTGTAGAACGGCTTACCTTCGCCATAATTTCACCCCTTACCACTGGTAGATAGGGACCAAAAAACTGAATAACTTTTGCTATTGGACCAACTCTGAAATCACGAAAAAAAATTCTGCTGTTTCATACATTTTGATATTTTCGTTGTTAATTTTTGTATGAAACAGCTGATATTTTTCGCGATTTCTGAATTGGTCCCATAGTAAAAGTTATTCAGTTTTATGGTACTTATCTACCATATTCGGCTTTATAAGGCTAATTACCAAACACCCTGCAGTTTTAAGGTTTTGAGACTTGAGTGTTAGTTTTAAAATATCCAAACGTTACTATGGCTTTTGCGTTTAGATTTTAAATCTAGAACTTATTGTCATAGCATTATAGGGTCTATTACATTTTAACTCAAACGTAGTACCTAGTAAATGTTTTTGCACATTTGACAATTTACAAGTTATACTAAATACTTATAAACAGCCAATTATTTTTATACCATCTGTTTTTGGTATTTTCTCCATACATAATAGCGTCAAAAACAGACAGTTAAAAAGCTATAAGCTATGAAGCCTCAGGTATTTCATTCCAAGCCAAAAGATAGTTATTTTAGTTACTAATAAACTGCTAAGTATACCTACCTCATATTTCATTATGAACAGAGAGCAATATAACAGAAAAAAGTAGAAACAGATATTATAAAAGCTGCGTTTTATTGAAAACTTTAATCCCTATCAATAAAAGTTAGACAGCGCTTTCAGTCGATCTGATCAGAGGGTGTATTACAAAAAAAGTCGTAATAATTTATAAGATGATGTTCGTCGTTCGATACGCATAATTTTAGACTTAATTTTTAAGTCAGTGCTCGTTCAAGGAGACGCGGGGCGTTGCACGTCGTGTGTGGCGGCGCGTTTCTCGCTAAATTCAAATAAACTTATGGAACGCCATGACAGCGTTTATGGACAAGCGATTTTACACGCGTTTGCTTGAATTGCGGCAGTGGTGCCGGCGGCATGCTGTCATCCAGTTTATGTGTTGAAAGAGTTTATATATTTGTGTTATAAATAAACTATATAATAGTCTAAGAAAGGAAAAAATAAATTAATTGACGATGTGACTGTCATGAACTCCTGAATGTGTAATTAATTTTCAGATTTTTACTATTAAAATAGAATTATTTTATTTTGTATCAAGGTAAGGGACCGAAGTTTGTTCATGTTTCAAGTTTGTTCACAAAATTAAAAAGATCACAAAGAACGAGAAACCGTACGCAACCAACTGTACTCACTCACTCACTGCTAGAAGTAGATAGAAAAACTGCTAAAAGTGGGCGTTTTTGACACATTTGCTATAGACTTATACGAATAACTACGAGGAATGCAGTGATAACTTTCTTTACCTTCTAAAAAATACTAGACTATGAGCATCTATGAGCCCAAAAAATGCCACGAAAAGTTTTATTAAAAGTCTTTTTCTATTAACAAATTTTGAATAAAAACCTCTAAGGGCGCACTTTCGGTGGGGTATTCATCTTAATAATGACGTCACGAAACAAAACGAATGTCGTCTGATTATCGCTATCGGAATAGTCCCTTAGATTCATGACGAAGTTTAGCTGATAAGCCGCAGCAATCTAAACTGAAATTAGTCTGACAATCAGAAAGTTTAACTTGAGGGATTGATTGTTGGGGATGTCCGCCAAATTGGTTTAGCCAACTTTTAAACATTTAAGACCATTCATTGTGCACTCAATTTTAGCTTATTGTTATAAACGTCACGAAAATTGAAAAAGATTGAAAAATATTTTTAAGAGATCAATTCCTTTACCAAAATTCGAATCCACATCCAAATTCCAACCTAATTAACCAATATTAAAAAGATTAAAATAAGTTTTACAAAAATCCCTCGACTAAAAGTGATGTAGGTACTATACATACTTTATCTACCTATTCATAAATAACAAACGCAAGAAAAATCCGTTGGGGCTGCATACGGCTGAATACCATAACACCAAGAACCATCGCCGACAAACTACAAAACTATTACAGAAAACCGTATCCAAATTGGTCAAACCGCTTTGGAAATAAATGAGAAAATGATAACTGCAGCGGCCCCTAGCGGTTAAACACCATAACATCTATCTGAGAACTATCGCCGATAACCTACAAACCCATTACAGAAAACCGCATCGAAATCAGTTGAGTAGTTTTAGAGAACTTCTCAAGCGCGACTTATCTGGTTGCTGCAGCGCCCCCTGGTGGTCTACCACCATGTAACATATCTAAGAACCTGCCCTGAAATGAAACCTTTTGATTGCAAAAAACCGCATTGAAATCGGCCCAGTAGTTTCCAAGGAAAATGGTAATAGACAAACTTGACTTATCTGGTTGCTGCAGAGCCCCCTGGTGGTCTACCACTATGAAACATGTCTAAGAACCTGCTCTGAAATGAAACCTTTTGAATGCAAAAACCCGCATCGGAATCGGCTTAGTAGTTTCCGAGGAAAATGGTAACAGACAAACACACAAACAAACGCACAACCTCTAACCCCAAACGCATATACCGCCTCCGTTCCGTTCCGTCCGTCGTGGGTAAAAAGGGTAAATAGGGCCTCACAATTAAGATTTGCCTCCATAGGTATATTGTATTAAAATCTTAATTAAAATAAACAGTTTTTTTTTAATAAATAAAAGACATAAGACATGAATCACATTAAATTAAAGAATATTTACCGAAGAGACAATTAATTACCAAACCATGTGAGAGACAAAATAGTTGCAGAGACAAAAGTTGCCCGTGTGCGATGGTGGTAAATAACTCATTTAACTCATCCTTTTTTTGGGTTATGGCGAATTCATCCCATGACGTCTCATCCCACTCGTTATCTTTTCTTTATTCATCCCAAATCGTATTCTTAACTCATCCCATGAATATATTACAATCAAATTCTGATTTCATCCCAAATCTATTCTTAACTCATCCCACGACAAGCAATACCAAGAATTTATATGAAAAAGTACGGATAGCAGAAGAATTGACATCAGACTAATTTTGAATATTTAACATTATTTTAGTATAGTGTGATTAGTAAAGACATTTAAAAGTTAAAATAAACGTTTAAATTACTACATATTTTATAATAAATCAAGCAAACTAATAAGTTAAATAGTATTTCACATTTTTGCAACAATGACTTGAATGTGTAGATAGATGAAAGTAATTAATTACATACACAAGCAAAGCTGATTATTAAAAATAAGTAGAAAATGTATTTATAGCAAATGTCCGCATTTATGTAATTAACTTTAAAAAAAAGTTTGATTTTTACTAAAAAAATATTCTACACGAATTTGAATCTTCTTAGAACTTTGTCACAGAATACAAAGGCCTAAATACAATACAAAGGACTATTCAAAACCCAAGAATAATTCAAAGATAACTCGGAGCTTCACCATCAACGTCATTGAAAATAAATGAAAATCAAATAAGAATCGACAGAGCTATTGAAGTACTGGAAGAAGGAAGTATTGTGTTGGGCCACTGCTTAGAAAAGCTGACACCATTTACAATTTTACATACATTATAGTCGAGTCGATGATGTACTTTTATATGGAACAGCTGATTTTTTTTCGTGATTGGCCCCATAGTAAAAGATGTTCATTCATGTGGTCTGAACAACCCTTTTCATTTTTAGATATACTTAAAAAATAACTGTGTATAATAATGTATGTATTTATAATTACATAGCGTTTCAATCTTATTGGCGGCTATGAAGTTAGCCACTATGCTTAGCCGTGCCCCACCACTCGCCTCTCTCATCCACTTACATCGAAATTGTGTTCTGTGCATCGTCTCTCGCAATGTTCCGAGCCGCCAATAAGATTGTAACGTATTTTATTATAAGTTGTTTTTAATCAGACCGTACACACCTTGCTAGTTTTGTTGTGTGGGATGAGTTAAGAATACGAATGGGATGAAAACAGAATCGATAAATAAATTTTTGACGTGGGATGAGTTAGTAATAGAAATGGGATGAATTAAGAAAAGATAACGAGTGGGATGTGACGTCATGGGATGAATACGCCATAACTCATATTTTTTCGAATATGAAATATACTTATCATCCATATTTATTCAACACAGTGTTTTAGCTGACAAACGACTTCGTCCGTGTGGAATCTATCTTTATGCCTTCAAAATACCTTCAGCAGGTTAATCGTGAAAACGGAACAAACAGACATAGTTACTTTCGCATATTTATTAGTACGATAATTGGTAGTATTTGCTTAGTACGGAGAACTTCCAAAGTAACAACGTCATACTCACTATATTTATCGTGTTTTAATAACTCCTGCAGCGCCAATTACGCGATATCTGTCATTGTGTAACTGGAGCGTAACAGAAGCGTCATACTAACTACACCGGTACTTTATCTGGTTGGACGATATTACCAGCATATTGGATACTTACCCAGCTGTGGAACAGACGAGATTGATAGTAAGCTACATTTTCCCACCCGGTTCCGCAAATTTGTTATAGACATTAGTCTTGAACAGATGTACAATATTTTAAAGTAAGCATTGTTGTATCTAAAAGAAATATTCTAAAAAAGGCACACATTGATAATTATTTAAAAAAATATTCTAAAGAAGACACATTGAAAATTATTCCGTGAGCAGAATGAAAATTCAGACTAAATGAACCCGAAATTTGAATATTCTGAAATTGTCGGCTGATTCAATGATACAATTTATCGGTGAAACTCACCGTGTCGAGTTTTCCGATCTCGTTTATTAAAACTCGTATAGGAGTGGAAATATTTCAAGCTTTGAGATATGCTATAGAAAGGCTTTTCTGTCTCTTTATCAGCGTTTTAAAATCCCAACATTTGGGTATCAATCAATAATGTTAAGGCGATCTTTAAGGAAAATTATCACTGTTTGGTGTAATGCCATAGGTCGCTAAAAGATCCTACGAATCTGAAATTAAGATATATACAGGGTGTTTGGTAATAGCCTTATAAAGCCGAATATAGTGGATAGGGACCATCAAACTGAACAATTTTTACTATGGGACCAACTCTGAAATCGTGAAAAAAAAATCAGCTGTTTCATATCTACATCTTGATATTTTCCTTATTAATTTTTGTATGAAAAAGCAATTTTTTTTTTCGCGGTTTCAGAGTTGGTCTTATCGTAAAAGTTGTTCAGTTTGATGGTCCCTATCCACCATATTCGGCTTTATAAGGCTTTTACCAAACACCCTGTATATTTCTTTATATCTTTACGCAGACACGTATTGAAACAGAAACACGCTCTATGGCTCTATACATTTTAATTTCGAAAATACCTCTTAAAAGGATAAGTTTGAGATTATTTAGGAATAACATTAGCTATTCAAGTTGAAATTGCTTTAAATAATTTACTTCAACAAAATAACTTACTAAGTACAAATTGATTTTGTGATTTTTTTCGCCTAAACTGCCAAATCGGTCTTGCTGCGGCGCGAGACGTTTTCTCATTGCTATATCTCACCTTTAACTCTAACTTCGTGGGGTTGAAAAACGTGAAAGATACTGAAGAAACGTCACTTTCGTTATCCCAGTCGATTCTTTAAGTTAAGTAAGCGACCCATTTCGTAACCGAATTTATTTTCCTCGTGTTGTCGGAAATCCTAACGAAGTATACGCACGGCTCTCTGATTTATGTGCGGAGGGTGTAAACAGAATATTTTAAGTTATACTGAAACAAGAAGCCATCTAGCGCCTATAGTGGTCATCTTTATCCCACCAAAAACATTTTCATGTAAAGTGCTGCCAAGACTCCATATATGGCATGCACTGTCAAAAAGTTATGAGACCTCATGTAGAGCCAAGCTTCTAACTCTACGCGACCTAGTTCTACAAGCCCTAACTTCAAAAACTCTTCACCTTAGTCAAAATATGTGGCTTTCTATGACTTCAGGAAGTACCCTATGAATTTTGATGATCATGAGTGAGTTTGTGACGAAATCGGGGTTTTTTAGATATCAATAAAATCTATGTTATAAAAGCTATGCAATTGAAACTTTATATATTTAATAAGACCACAACTGACATCACATTTCGAGAATGTTGTTTATCTAGGGTATGAGGGTTCAAAAAAACGACGAAGCGCTTCGAGAAAAGGTAGGTAGTTCCCTTGTAGGCTTTGCTTTCTCGTCTTGGCAGATAAAGTTTGCTATTTGAATAAAGGAAAGGTGTTTTAGCGTAGATTATCAATTTATTAATATTATCCGTTGTCATGGTACTTTACCTACTATTTCGCATAGTGTAATAAGCGAAAAAATACCACGATAATGTAGATAAAATTCGTAATAATTTGATAGTATAGTAAACCAGCGGCCGCCCGCGACTTCGTCTGCGTGAAAAGTTTTTTGCCTTCCCTCGGAAACATTAGGTACTTTTTCTGGATGAAAGAACCATATTATGCCCTCCTCTGTACCCCTGAGAACGGGTACATTCAAAATTTCATGATCGGAATCAACGGCTTTCGCATTTATAATATTAGTAAGGATTATCAAAAACACAAGCACGAAGCTAATGAAAATTTTAAAAAAATCAAGTCCTATTCAATCACATACACTGCTAATTTTAGCAGTATCATTTAAGAAATTTCAACGTTTACCTTAATACATATTAAAATAGTCAATTCAAAAGCTAAAATGTATTATAAATAGTCCCAGAATTAGAATAACTCGCGCCTTTTTGCGCCCATTTTTCTTGTCAGTTAAAAGACGTCATAATGGGTGGTAGGGTAAAAGAATTGACGATTTAAAAATGCTTATTATGTGAGCTTATTTAAATAAAATATATTTCACTTTCACTTTCACTTTCACTTTCGCTAAAATTATTTATTAAATTCTAAGTTTTTTTTACTAATCAGGTTAAGTTCGAGTATAAAAACGAAAATCAGAACAGAATGCGTCTCCATGTCTTGTTTATAACAAATATTATGACCATTTCCACTTCTACTTCCACGTCCCTCGTTGAGTTTCAAGATTCACATCACTATTATAACACCTACATGACAGAAACATATTATTTGTCTTCTGCAGTGATCTACGCCAAATCAGCGATGTGGTCCCGAAAGCAGTCGGTGTGCAGTGCAGTCAGCGGAGCCTCTAAAGGCGATGACGCGGAGGCGACGCTTGCGTCTGGACTGCATATTTACCCTTTCGCTATTGCACTACGAGTCAGGGTGTTACAGGTAATAAAATTAATATTATAGGTAATAAACATGTTACACAATGTGGTCCCGAAAGCAGTCGGTGTGAAATGTAGTCAGCGGAGCCTCTAAAGGCGAGGACACGGATGCACCGCTTGCGTCTGGATTGCACTTATACCCCTTACTCCTTCGCTATTGCACTCCGAGTCAGGATGTTACAGGTAATAAACATGTTACAAAATGTGGTCCCGATAGCAGTCGGCTTGAAATGCAGTCAGCGGAGCCTCTAAAGGCCGCTCGCGCCTGGAGTCTGGACTGCACATATACCTCTTCGCTATTGCATTACGAGTTAGGGTGTTACAAGTAACACATATAGCATAATGCAATCCCAAAACCAGTCGGTGCGAAATGCAGTCAGCGGAGCCTCTAAAGACAATGACGCTGGTGCGCCGCTTGCATCTGGAATGCAGTTATATCTTATATCCCTTACACCTTCGCTATTTTACTACGAGTCACGGTGTTACAGGTAAAATGTTACATAATTTGGTCCAAAAAGCAGTCGGTGTAAATTGCAGTCAGCAGAGCCTCTAAAGGCGATGAGTTAGTAAGTATACTTAAATAAATCGAGTGTTCTATCCAAGTAAATTCCAAGGTGAATGAAAAAGTAAAGAAAATCTAAGGTTAAAGGTAAGAAATCATACTGATTACCCTAAATTCTATCCAGTTTCGGTTTTCTGTACCAATTGATCTAGGACCGTCCAAAGAATTTGGCACACATTCAGCCACATAAAAAATCTTTGTTCTGTGCGTTCAGCTACCCACTGTGCTGCGTATAATATGACGTTGAGTTACGCACATGAAAAAGAGTAGCCTCTTCGGAAAATGCACAAATGTTTCCATTACTCTGTTTTCCGGTAGGTATCATGAAGTTTACGATTGTATCGCGACGTTTTAAAACACCACCTACACATAGGAAATACTTTAAACTGGATCGCTCAAATCCAAACAGCTGTCTAGAAATTATGTAGTTTTATAATTGCCCCATACTTTTGACCTATTAAAGTATTAACCAAACTATAACTATTCTAAAAAAAATATTTAAAAATTTAAAAAACCCGCCTGCATAAAAAGACAAGTCAACTGAAAAGATGGAAACAAGATTAAATATTAAAGGCAACATAATAACATGCAGTCGGAGGCATGCATAAAGAAAGTGACGTTATGAATGATTTGAATTATATGCCTCCGACTATGTGACTTGTCTTTTTATGCAGGCGGGTTTTTTTAATTATTTTTTTTATTTTTTATGTTTTTATTAATTTTTTTATTTATATCTTTTTAGTTATTATACACCGTCATTTTGTAGTCGTTTTAATTAACTTAAGGGTGTGTTGTACCAATGAAACTAAACATTTTTGCCCAACAAACATGGGTCAAAAAACGACAAAAAAATTTGGTCCTCCCATATTAACTAGACAGCTAAAACATTGTTTTTGTATGAGAAAGTCCAAAATTTTTGTCGTTTTTCGACCCATGTTTCTTTGGCAAAAAATATTATTTTCATTAGTAGAGCACTCCCTTAAGTTAATTAAAATGACTACAAAATGACGGTGTATATTACGGTAATGAAATACCTTTTTGAAATCCTTATAAAAAGCCCTTTAATTTGACACCCATATTGTAGTATTCTAAAAAGATTTTTTTTCCACTACGCCACCTTCTTAAGAACACTTGGGCTGACGAGACAAATCTAACGATATCTTAATTACAGAAATCTATTCAGCCGTTTGAATAATATGAGGTAATAAAGAATATTACATACAAACAAACATACACTTACATACAAGATACGCGCGAAAAACATAACCCTTTCTTTGCAGTCGGGTAAATATATGGTATTTGTCGCACTACAAAAGTAGTAAAAACTAGTATTCCACGGTTACTTACTGCCCCCCAGCCATTAGATGGTAGTGCGTAGCGACAGAGTAATTTGTATGTTAAATCAATTACTTCGACCTTGGATTGTCCTCGTGTTAGAAGGATTTCTGCGCCTGTAACTAAGCTCCTGAATAATTTAAGAAATATTTAAATAATCCTTTCTTAATCTAACCTAAATAATGTAAAACAGGAAATACACATTCCCAGTTACATCAATTATTAATAAACTTGTGAAGAAAGAAGTAGGTCATCATCATCATCATCATCAGCCTATGCACAATACACGCAACATAAATAAATAGTCGTAGATATTACATTAAGGCACTGTTTTTGAATAAGTTTTAAAGTAATGTTTACGCAATCGATATAGTTTTTTTTTAAGATTATCAATATAATTGAAAAATATTAGAAAAAATCGCAGCTCAGACGGGACTCGAACCCGCACCTTTAGGATTCCGGCCCAATGCACTAACCAATTATGCTACGAGTCGCCAGCGGGAATGGCGAAATTTTCTAATACTTTTCACGTTTCCGCTGTAGGCATCTCATAATGAGTCGATTTTTTCTAATATTTTTCAATTTTATTAATAATCTTAATACAAAAATAGCATTGTGAATGAATAAAATCTTAAAATTTAAAAAAAAAACTTGAGGTGCAAAATTCAAATTTTGCCAGAGGCGCTCATGATCTTAGGCCCGTATTTATAAACCGCTCTCAACGTTGAGAACTATCTTGAGATCATACTCGAGATGCTGTTTTAATTAATAGATCATACTTAAGTTCAGGTTTAAGTTCGTGGTATCAACTGAGATCAATCATATTAATAAACAAAACTCTGCACTTGAGATCACTCTTGAGATGATGATTGAGAGCGTGTTTGCCAAGTGCTACCAAACCGTGACTTGAGAGCGTGCGCGCGCGAGATAGTTAAACTGTTACGAATAAAACTATGGAGTTTCAAAATATAATAAACGAAGTTAATCATTATGTTTATTATGATATATGATATATATCATATTATTATATATCAATAATATATTGATTACGAAATTACATAAATTACGAAATGTATTTAATAACATGTACTTAACAAAAATCACGATTTCCCGCCATTTTTTTCAGTTTTTTTTTGTTCATGAAACAGAAAAGGTAAAGGCGCATTTGCATTATACAGCCACAGAATAACATACGTTTTAAGCCAAGACTTCAGTCTTCTATTAGTTCGCCGAACACTTCGAAAGTCCAAACATGATTCTTTGACTTGAATATTTTTCGCATATATGCGAAGGGCGCGTTCCAAATCACGCTAACAACGCCATACACCCGGTCCGATTTATACATTATGTAGTAAAGTATAGTATTCTTCACGTAAGTTGAACTGACGTAATAAAATAAAGTGATATTTTATTTATGTTTTAATTCTTCAATGCCCGCGCGGCATGGGAGTACAAATTTATAAAATAATTATATTTTATAGTTTGAGTTAATTATTCTACAAAGCTTAAACGAAACGTCAATCATGTCTTGTTGCTATATAAAAACCACGGTGAACTTAAGATCCTGTTCTTAAGATCGATCTTAAGAGCTGATATCGATCTCATTTGATACGCTCTTGATATTTGACTATTAATTAATATCCAACTTAAGATGCTACTCAAATCTTGAGAGTGTATCAGCTGAGATCGCTCTTGAGATCGGTATTGAGAGTGGTTTATAAATACGGGCCTTAGAAATATGTCTTGGGCGCAAAATTCAAATCTTGCCATGGGCGCTCATGGCTTCAACGCTGATGATTTACCCTTTTTAAATATTGTTTAAGTTTTCATTCCCCCTTTTCCTTAATCTAAGCTCCATCCAGGATTTTCCTCAAACATTACTTGAAGATTTTCCTTCAGCTTAGAAGATAATCTGTTTTAAAATAGAGCGGGCGACCAGAAATTAATAGATATAGCCAATAAGCTCTGCGCTTAGGGAATAATTCAATTTGCGAAGGAGTGGATTAGTCCTGGAGGTTAATGGGGTCACACTAGCAACTGGACCTGTAAGAAAGGTAAGATTTACTTTAAGTACACCTGGAGTAACTTACTTTAACCGATTCTTTCCAGAAGCAGAAAGTCTGTTTCTGTTTTATCTCACTGTCTTGTCTTATATATTTTTTATTGTATTTAAGCGTACTTTAACTAATATTAGGAATAAATAGTAATTGTCTTCAAAATAGTCTACTTAAAGTTACTCTCAAACAGAAACTCCATATTGTTAGTTTCTGATAAGTATCTTGCGCCCAGGGGCGTAGCTACCGCCGTATCAGCCGTATCAATTATACGGGGCCCCCGGCCCACGGGGGCCCCCAACGTATCAACGTAAGGAAAAATTAATAAAAACTTTTTTTTAATGGAAAAAGTAAAAGAAAAATTTATTTCAAGCGTAAAGCGTGCGCATAAATCAGTTGCCCGAAAAATAGGCAAGGAGAGTATACAACGTGTAACAGAAAGGGGTATCAACCCGCAAGGAGGCAGGGTTGCCACCCGTCTCGATTTCGATCATATTGTCCCGCGTCCTGACGATCCATCAGTTTTGTCCCGATTTTTGACGTAACACACGATCAAAATCAAAGTGTTTATAAAAAATGGGTCCAAATGTTTAAAAGATTAAAGGACAACAAGTTAAACTTACTTATTTTGTGTTGCACCTATCCCTTCCAATTCTTATGTTGAGCGAGTATTTTCCCATATGACGCTTAAATGATCTATACCTATATAATGTTAGAAATCGTTGCTCTGCAGATTAAGATTAAATGAAAGCAGAATTCAAAAGACATTTCTTGTTCGGAATTCCTGTAGTAATACAAAATATGCATGGAAACATAGTCAAATAAAAATAAAACATTAAATCAAATGTCTCTTCTTTCCCTACAGCTAGGTAAGTTCTCATTTTTTTACTTCTTACTTTGCTGAGCCGCCCGTTTGCTTCAATTGATTTTGAGTATTGTAATTACAAACAGCCACATACATTCAATATGTCCTTCATTTATCAGTTACCAGTCTCTACAGTAGTTTTACTACCAGTAAACATTTAGAAAATAGACAAAAAAAATTCGCGGCTCGCGCTTCGCGCTCGCCACCGACCTTATCCTGACTTTTTTGTTCCTAAAGGTGGCAACCCTACAAGGAGGTCAAAGTATTCGTAAAACTGATCACCTAACAACAGAAAAAAATTCTTGAACTTTCCATACAAAATGTTGGCGGCAAATTCAAATTTGCTATGGAAATTCCAAATTTATTTTTCGATTTGAATTTTATTTTCTTTTGGAAGGTGTTCAGATTCACGAGTACATTGACCGCCTTTCGGGTTGATACCCCCTTTCTGTTACACGTTGTATATTTGTAAAAAAAATTAAAAAAGTGACAGTTAATAAAATTATTATGATGAATAAATATTTCTTTTAATTTTAAGCAAACATTTTTTTTTCTCTTGTGAGAAATCTTTACCCTTCCTAAGGGCCCCCAAACAAATTTTTATACGGGGCCCCGCCAAGGCACGCTACGCCCCTGCTTGCGCCCTTTCTTCTTGTCAGCAAAAATATGTCTTAAATGTATATTTATCTCGATGTCTTAAATGGATTGGTACGGAAAAACTTGCCTATAAAAGATTTTATAGTTTAAAATATAAATAAAATATTTTCATTTTCCTTTCATTTCTAATTACCAGAACCCAAGATTGAAATAACAATATTGAAACCTTCCCTTTGCTTCATCGCCGCCGTTAGGTTACCATTACACTGCTAACTTAATCTAATAAACATCAATAGAACAAAAAAAAATATTTTGTAAAAAAATACATACCTAACAAAATATTTTTTTTAATAATTCCTATGCTTTATTCGAAGTTTTATTCGAAGACTAAAGCTTTCCCGTATACATTTCCAATTATATCTGAATTCCTGAGCTCCAATACAAAATATTTTACCTTCTATCTCGACTGTCTCAGAGCTGAAGAATTAATTTGCTTCCCTAAACAAAACACCGTTTTAAGGCGACGTTTATACAACAATTTACATAAATTAAACTGCGACTTGCTTCCATGACTAGGAATAATTTCTAGAACACATAATACTTATGTATGAAGATGCGGCACGTAATTATGCCAGCATAACTTTATAAATATTATTAAGTTTTCACATCATTACGATAATGAAAGTTTACGTTCAATCCGAGAAGGTTGTTTTTTTTATTATTATTTATTAATTATAAACAAAGAGGATACAATATGGGATTACAAAATAGTCCCACAAAACCAACTAGTCGCTTTGACTGTGGGATCTTCAGTCTCTTTTAGTTTAATCTATAATATTTTGAAGCATGTGCTTCTTTAAATTTTTAACTGGCTCATGTCTTATATCCGCTGGCAGGCCATTTAGTAAATAGGGTAGACGTTTTTTAATAGTTCTATCATCATAATAATTATTCACCCTAGGTACCTCAAACTTGCCCGCGGATATTGACCTCGTCTTGTGGTTGTTTTTGATAAGTGCTCAGCTAGGTAGTGCGATTGATTGCCATGTTGATTTTTGATTTTGTTTCCTTAGTCTTTTGTCAATTGGCTTTGGCTTATCATTTTTGGCTTAGGATATTGTGCTAAAACCACGTCACGTCGCATATTATAACGGCACGGCAACTCTTTTTATAAATTTTTTATTATCATATAACTTTTTGCGCGTAAAAGTTCCCTCCCGCGGGAATTCCTGTAGGAGGGATTAGTTTTCTAATGGTAAATGATTTTTTGAATTCGGAGGAGTGCCTATAGTTTTAGAGATTTTAATTTTGTATTGTATTGTGTAGATAAACGTCGCGCAAGCAAGAGTTATCAACAAAAAATGAAAAACAAATGACGGAAGTGGACTAGAACCACTGACGTCCATTATACAAGTATCTACGCTGGACAGGCTATTGTCATGAAATGACAGCAACTTTTTGTGCCTATTTGAAAATCGCCATATTGGCGCTGAGAGCAGTAGATGCTACTATAGCAGTAGTGAGTGTACTTGGAACTAATTAATTCCAAGTACACTCACTACTGCCATAGTATAGAATCTACTGCTCTCAGCGCCAATATGGCAATTTTCAAATCGGAACAAACGATTGGTGACGTTCGCCTGTCCAGCGTAGGTACTTGTATAATAGACGTCAGTGACTAGAACACTGAACACACAGATATGTTATTTACAAGGGTAAATTTTAGTCACCTGTGACAATCAAAAAATTTAGATATTAACTCGCTGAACCAACATTTTACTTCCTCGCATAACTTCGACTCAACAACCAAAGCTGATACTTTGAATTTTCTTTCATCTCTCCCGTGCCCAAATTACTCATCCTTTTGTCTGCGTCAATTCACTGATTGTGATGTTAAGAAGAGCATTATGTCCATCACCTCTAATGCTGTTGGTGGTGACTGTATCGGCCGGAAAATGATACTCCCTATTCTTGACGAAATCCTTCCCATTATTACGCACTTACTTAATCACTCTATTACTACTGGTGTCTTTCCATCTGCTTGGAAAGATGCTCATGTTACTCCGCTACCTAAAAACCCCAAACCATCATCCTTCACAGACTATAGACCTATATCTATTTTACCTTTTCTTTCAAAAGTTCTCGAACGCCTTGTGCATTCTCAATTGTCCACCTTTCTTCTTAGCAACCAACTCCTTAATCCATATCAATCCGGGTTCCGTCCAGGGCACAGCACTACCACAGCATTAGTGAACATCACAGACGATATCAGGTCGGGAATGGATAGTGGTAAAGTAACGATCCTTGCCTTGCTAGATTTTAGCAATGCTTTTAATTCTGTTGACCTCGATATCCTGCTCGGCATACTTCGCTCTATTAACATATCTCCAACGATGATTGACTGGTTTCGTAGTTACCTGTCTGGACGCCGGCAGCGTGTTCGCATAGAGGAAACTTTTTCCAATTGGTGTGATATCACTGCTGGTGTACCACAGGGTGGCGTGCTGTCTCCACTACTTTTCTCTATTTTCATCAATTCCATTTCATCACTGTTAGTTTCATCCTACCACCTTTATGCAGATGATTTGCAAATATATACACAAGCGTCGATCGATCAACTTGACCGAGCTATTAACATTATTAACAGCGATCTTGCTACGATTTGTGACTGGAGCAGGTCACATGGACTAAAAGTGAATCCTTCCAAGACCCAAATCATTGTCATTGGCAGCTCCACGTTCACAAACAGAATCATCTGGTCAAATTTACCTGTCTTTAAATTTGATGGCGTTACCCTGACTCCTAGTGATTGCGTAAAAAATTTAGGTGTGTTAGTTGACAAAAATCTTACGTGGGGACCTCAAATAAAAGAAGTAAGTCGCAAAATGTTCGCAGCAGCTGGTTCCTTAAGAAGGTTACGCAATTTTCTTCCCATATCCACTAAAACTGCGCTAGCACAATCTCTTCTTCTACCCATCCTAGACTATGCCGATGCCAGCTATCTGGACCTTACAGAGGAGCAACTGAATAAACTTGAGCGACTCCAAAATTTCGGTATAAGATTCATATTTGGGCTACGCAAATATGATCACGTGTCCACTTTCCGTGTCAAACTCAAGTGGTTGCCAATCCGTCTCCGCCGGAATGCGCACATTGTCACACTGCTATACAATATTCTGTTCAATCCTCGTTTTCCGCCATATCTAAAGGCACATTTCGATTACCTGCATGACACTCACTCGCGAGTTTTGAGATCATCGGAGAACTTGATATTGGAGATACCCAGGCACTCCACTAAATTCTTTGACAAATCCTTTACTGTCCAAGCTGCTCGTTTGTGGAATGAACTGCCGAACGAAATAAAGCATGCACAATCTATAGAGAGTTTTAAACGCCAAGTTAAAGAACATTATCTGTCTTTGCCGTCATAGTATTTATTTTTACTTTATCCTTTGTTTGTCGAAACGATATTTATTGTATTATATCTAGATCTAGTAGTTTGTTATATATATAATTATTATTATTATATTTATATTTATGCATATATATTTATGTATTATATACATGTATAAATTATATAAGTAGATTTGTGTAAATATTGTATTATTAAATTAGGTTAAACTATATTAATGAACGTTTTTTGTTCCAACGTTTGAAGCACCATAAACTGCCCATTCCTTATTTTTTTTTCTGTTCTGTATAAATAAATGGTTGCCTGGAAGAAATCGCTTTTCAGCGATAAGGCCGCCAATTGTTCCACTTTTGTACTGTCCTTCTATGTATTTATTATGGTGAACAATAAAGTATTTATTCATTCATTCATTCATTCAACTTTAGTCATCTAATAAGTCGCTTGTAAAAATTTAATCGCAGCGCAGTCGACACATCGGTGACGGCGGCGTCGCTGTCGTCGATGTTGTAACAATTAATAACACTATAGTTACAGTTTTCACCATCAAAATAGATAAGTTTGTTTATATACCTCCTGCGGCCTAGGACCTATACTATACAGACTATTTAAAAGTCGGGTGGCTTTAGTCAGCCATGTTAAATCTCACATTATACAACCTGGGGGCTAATTGTCTAACTTCAAAATCTATCGCAATCGCTTTCATTTGACAGATGGATGTGACACATTGCTGCATTTCTTTGGTCAGTTTTTATTTGTATCAAAAAGAAGCATCAATGTGTTACATCCTGAAAGCGATTGCGATAGATTTTGAAATTAGACAATAGAAAGGCTGGATACGACAATCTTTATAGCTAAGAGCGGTCCCAGTCTGCATAAAAAAATTGTTACAGGAAATATTTTTCAGTTAAGTAAGTACTGTTTTCAGTACAATAATTTTTTGTGCTATTTAGTTTAAAAAAATATATATTTCATTCCTATATTTGATAGTTGCAAAATACTCCTAAGAACTTATCACCAATTTTCATTTATTGTCGCATTGTCGTCTCCACCCTGTATTTTGTGTTACTAGTGCCGACAAGTGTCCATTGTTGCAGATAGTCTGTGGCATCGGAGGACTGGTGGTAGGCGCCGTTGGTTGGCTCGAGGAGCGGCAGAAACCGGTGCTCGGGTTGGGGGTGCCAGCGGGAGCCGTCACCGTGCTCGCTGCAAGTTGGTATTATTTTATAACTTTTATCTACACTCATGTTTTAAATCGTCTAGAAACAGCTTACTGCCAACATTATCACAACCAGTGCTTTATTAACCACAATAATTATTATCCGAGCGACAGCATGTCGCACTCCTCCCCACGCCCACCCGACGAGTTACATTATGAATTTAAGTACAACATGTAACACTTGTTCGGATGATTTTATGATGAGGAGGAGGAGGATCGCGACAAGCCCTCGCTCGACATCACGGGTGATTCACGGCTACCATGACACAGGTTGTTTCAGTGTTGCCAAAAGCCACCGTTTCAAAACCCTTTATAGAGGACTAGCGGCCGCCCGCGGTTTCACCCGCGTGGTTCCCTTTCCCGTAGGAATATCGGGATAAAAAGTATTCTATGTTTTAATCCAGGATATCTACTATCTTTGTGCCAAATTTCAACCAAATCTGTTCAGTAGTTTTTGCGTGATTGAGGAACAAACATCCAAACATCTAAACATCCAAACCCACAAACTTTCACATATATAATATTAGTACGATACATCATGGGTGTAGATAAAGTCTGGTATGTAACTGTACATATTTTGGTAATTTAAACACTCATATAATACTATTTTATTTATTTTTTATTAAATTTTTCATACACAATGTACATAGGCAATGTATATCAGCATTTTAAGCCGACAGACAGGCTGAGTCGCATCATAAGGGTTCATTTTAACCATTTTAGTACGGAACACTAAAAGGGTTAATTTGATTCAAGTCAGGAAACTATCACCCTAATTTTCATTTACGTACGTACTACATCAGTATTAAGTGCGTCTTTACTAAAAGGAAATCTTGAGTGTCCCATTTAATTAACTACGTTCATATTCCCTATTACAATAAGCTTACATCGTAACTCAAATTGCCGTTCCTATACGCAGTCATTTTGATTTACGAGGTAGGCAGTTACTGATTATTCGCCTTTTCATTACGAAAGCTTTTATTAAGCGGTACTTCCATTTTCCGGGACACGTAACGCTTGTTGGTGTAGGTATGTGAACGTAGCAAAGTGAAGCAAGTTTCTCATGATTGATTAATTAGCAATCAAGAAGAAGCACGTAAAAGTAGGTAATTTAATATAATTCGTCAATGCCTGGAAAACGAGACACAATAAATAGATTTTCTATTGTTGTCCGGACGCACCGCCGGCGACCGCTCGGGCGTTGATGAAATAATCGTTGAGACTACAAGTTATGAAAAAACCTGTACCCCTAGTTATTTTACTTCATGCGTGAATTGAACTCGTTTAATTTAACTGCTGAATCTAATCACAGTACCTTCTCATGTCTATAAAACTTAATTAGTTATGCCACTTAAATAGTCACCAATAGGTCTACTTACTCCAATTAGGCATTCACAATTTTTTTAAATCTTAACCTCAGCTTACGAATTTCTAGAAAATGTAGCAAAAACGAAAAGTAGGTCCCTATTAATTCCTATGGTCTAAATCAAAAGCCATATAATTCTTTTGTTAATTAAATCAATCTAATAGTCCGATTTTATCGTGACATCATCAAAATTTCCGCAAAAGCAATATCGAAGTTTAATTAATTTCCATAAACGAATTCGCAGCACAATTATTAAAATCGGACAGCTGTGAAATTTATTTTATTGTTATGATGAATTATTAAATTTATAATTTATATCTTATTATTTTTTATTAAATATTTAATGTACTGGCACTGGCACAGAATATAATAATAGTACTAAGTACTGGATTATATACAAAACACTTCGGTTGATAGCTTTGAACACTGTGCACCAAAATATAAAGTAAGTTGATAGATACATTATTAATTTTAATGTATTTGGCCAATGCTCTACCAATGCCCAGAGCTGGGCATTCATGTGGATGAGAAGATATTACAGACGCAAGTACTAAGTATTATTAATTAAGTAATTATAGCCATAGATAATACTAAATTCGGCCACGTGTCTGTAACCAGTCACCTGATTTTACTTACAGCCTATTGAAATAAATTCTCCGGCTATTTCTTCGTATTGAACAGTATGCCGTCAGGTTCGTTCAATCAATGTTTCGGCACCGGCATCATTCAGTAATGTATTACCCATCGGCTGATTTACTATACAGGCTGTTCCAGTTCCAGCTTTTCATGGAAGAGAAGTTTAGTACATTTTATTACAATTTAATTTCTAAAGATTTTATTTAAAGCTTTGAAGAAATTAAAGATTAAGTAGGTGTATTATGAGTTTACGTTTACTACACTCGATAGCGAATGTAGTTAAAATATTTTTGTAAGAAAACGTGTAGTTGAGGCGCAAATTGCATACAAAATTGCTTACTAGAGTTGCTATCGAGTATAGAGAACGTAACTGTTCAAACTCATAATTACAGGCACTAAAAAACAGCTTAAAACAGTATTTTTTGGAAAAATATTCTAAAAATACGTGCAAAAAAGTTTCCGCAAAATTGAAAATAACTTATTTTCCTCTGTATAATTATTAGCTGTGGGACATTCTGTATACTTGTAGAGAAACACTTTGAGACATAATATCTTATTCCGTAGCGTTAGAGCTGAGTTTTGTAATCTTCTGCCCTCCTATTGTCCATAAATCAGCTAGGAATTCTAAAGTTTCTAGAAATCTTGATCGTGGAATATATTTCTACGAAACACAGGCAATATTTACCTACTTTTCTTGGACGAATAAACCACGTGCTTCCGGATAGAGTCATACAGAAAATTACTGAAAATCTATTGGAGTAACAGAAGCTTACCTGTGGTTTTGCTCCATTTTTCAAAACGGTCGTTAAAAAATCTATTTTTACAAATTTTAATTTTAACTCTTTAGTTATTTCTTAAATCCGTTCCGCAAACGCTTTCTATCTTTTTCAAAATATTTATTTGAGATCAGAAACGTTTTACCATTGAAAATAGTTATCAAATGCAAATCGCCTGAGACGTATTTTTGGTCATAGTTCCAAGGATTTTAGGAGGATCGAGATGGTAATAGTACCAAAAGTTGAGGAATTTATTGATATACGTGTGAACGTTTGAATTTTGAAAATCAGCTGGTAACTTTTTTTGAAATTTCGAAAAATTCGGGTTTTTTGGGGGGTGTTCGTTTACTAAATTGTAAATATTTCGAGAAAAAAACCGACTTAAGAAAAAATGAAAAAAAAAGGTCCTATAGGGTATTAGTATTAGTTTAGCTACAAAATAGTGTTTTTTTTTTAAATCGGTTTACAATTGTGACCTGTAGGTGGTCCCTTTAGATTTGGAATTGTAGAAAAACGGGTATTTCGGTATATAAAAAGTGATGTAGTTTCTATGATTATTGACCGATCGTCATGGTAAAGGTATTGAAAGATGCGGAAGCAGACGAGAAGTGCATAAGTTGATTTTTGTGAATCGGTTAATAATATTTCAGTCGCGTCGAAGCAGTCAGGGGCACAATCGATCGTAAAAATAAAAAGGTACCTACCTAGTATACCTTAGAAAAATTATAGGATTTTGCTTTTGATTTGATTTAGTTTTTTCGTAAATTTTTGTATTCATTTTCAATGCTCCGATTCTTGCGGGAACTGCGAAATCTGTGAATTTTTGTTGAAGTCTTGTGTGTGGTGCCATTATCTTTACAAAAATCCTTACCTACTTTCCTTTACTACTACTAAGGGTGGATTTAACTACACAATTTTTAAAAAAATCCGCCCTTACTGATTGTAGTGAAGGTAGGTAGGTACTGTAGGGTAGGGTGGTCGATAATGAACCACCCAAATTTTAAAGAGCTGTAACTCGAGTTTTCCAAGTCCGATTCATATGATTTTCGGTTATAATCATAAAGAATTTTATTGGCTGTAGAAGAAGTACATTATTTTTGTCCAAACTCTAGGCTATATTGTGGAATCTTGTTTTTTATGAAAAATGAGAAATGGTTCATTCAGTGCACCCGGTGGTACTTATTGAACCGGAGGCTGGTACTGAATGAACCAAGGAGGGACTTAATGAACCATGGTTGTTACAACGAGCATAAAATTGATATTTCTTATTTAATAATGAAATAAAACTATGTTTTTAGTGTCAAGTATTTAATAAAGATCCTTGTACTATAATAAAAACATACAATATTTTACTTTGTAAACCCTAAGAGAGCGTTTTAAACATAAAAATCACATCTCAGAGCAGTCTAGTTGACTAAACTTTAACCAACTCATAATTAAATATCGTTTTTTAATCAACATTACCTTAATTATCACCATAATTATATCATTTCTGTAAGTCTGTTCTGTCTTATACAAATTTAAGCGGAAAAATTAGCTAAGTAAATTCAAAAGTGACATATCAACGGTAAATTTGTAAATAGGCAATCTACGAATATTGCCATCTTTATTTTATATCAGCAGTGTTAACACCGGCTGTGTCGGGTTCCTTTCACACAATATTTTTTGTTGTATTTTACTTTTTAATTACAAGTATGATACAAAAAAGTCAAATTTTTCGTCATCGTTCAATGTCTTTAAGATCATCCCATCCTATAATATAAAAAATAAGAAAAATACAACGAACACATATAAAGCACACTAATAGGTAAAACTGAATTTACCAAGGATGGGACTATAAGAAACACAGGTGGTACCTAATGAACCAGTGGTTCATTAAGTACTCCTTCAAATTGGTTTATCCTGTACCACCCCCCACTTATATACTTTAAAGTTATGTAACTGCTTGTACAACCACGTGAAGCTTATTTTCATTACCGTGATTAAAAGCGCAAACAACACTCACCTATTATTTTCTACTTTTTTACGTAAAATATGCAAACCACCGATGCGAATGCGTGTCTTTTGCGCTAGCTCGCTGGCGACTGGGGAGGGAGGGGCGATTCTATTAGAGGCTCGCTTAATATGATTTGCAGCAACTAGTAACGTCACGTTTTCGAGAAATTTGGCCGGTTCATTTAATACCTCTGGTTCATCATCGACCACCCTACCCTATAGTTAGTTTAGAAACAACGTATGTCTTAACCTTAAAATATAGTTCACTGTAGTTATAAAGAGCACTCATTAACAACAACCATGCACTAAGTAGCTACATCACTATAGCAACGTCGGTGTACTACAGCCGTGGGTTCGGCGGATGGGTGGCCGCGCGCTCCCGGTCGACCAGGAGCTGGGGCGCCCCCTGGCGCGCGCTGGGGCCCTCGCCCTGCGCCGCCGTCCCCCTGACAGTGCTGTGGGCAGCAGCCATCGGGGCCCATGTAGCCATGCTGGTGCTATGCATCAGATCACTCATGAATATTGGGTGAGTAGTTATAATTACCTCTTTTTAAAGTCAAATTCAAGGAAATTCAATTACCAGATATCTCATAATACCGAGCCCCTGAAAAAGAGCCAAAAAAACTCCATTTGTGTAAACAATAATATCGCGCTTAAATCCGTAAGTATAAAAAAAGAAGTATTTATAATGTCTTATTTTACTTGTATACTTACCTTAAGGTGGCACCCTGAGCAAAAGTGGCGCCGCGGTGAATTTTATTTAATAGTATGATTCTAATACACAATTTTAAAAATGTTTACGTGGAATTTTTAGGACCCACAGTCTAATTTTTTTTTTTATAATTTAGGCGTCATCGTTACATTCCCTCGTAGTCACTGCTAAAAGTGGTCGTTTTTGATACATTTGCTATCTACTTCTACGAATGACTACGAACGAGGGCATGTAGTGATCCCTTCTAAAAATAAATACTAGACTATGGGCCCTAAAACTCCACGTAAAACATTATTAAAATCTTTTTCTATTAATAACTTATTAAATAAAAACCTCTGAGGGCGCCACTTTCGGTCATACAACCGTCTTAAACTTTTTTATTTATTCTGTGGTATGTAAACTTATTACCATTAACAAAACTTATTCTAACTACTAAAATTATTATTATTATTATTAAAATGCCATTGGCAATATCGTTGAATATACTAATCTATACATATAAAACTCTAAATTGATTGATTCATTCATTGTTGGGATAAGCGTGAAGCCCTAACGGCTGAAGGTAGATACACAATTTTTGCAGGGTAGATACCTTTTATGATGTAGATGAGCACTAAGAAAGGATTTTAGAAAATTTCCGTTATACAGGGTGCTACACAGGTTGTTTAAGTTTGTATGAGAATTTGTATAGGGTTGAAGTAGAGACACCATTTTTGGAGGGTAGATACCTTTGATGGTTTATGTGAGCACTAAGAAAGGATTTTAGAAAATTCCCGTTATACAGGGTGCTACAGGATGTTCCAGTTTGTATGGGAATTTGTATAAGGCTGAAGGTAGAAACACCATTTTTGGAGGGTAGATACCTTTTATGATGTAGATGAGTACTAAGAAAGGATTTTAGAAAATTCCTGTTATACAGGGTGCTACAAGGTGTACCAGTTTGTATGGGAATTTGTATAAGGCTGAATGTAGAAATACCATTTTTGGAGGGTAGATACCTTTCATGATGTAGATGGGCACTAAGAAAGGATTTTAGAAAATTCCTGTTATACAGGGTGCTACAGGTTGTTTAAGTTTGTATGAGAATTTGTATAGGGTTGAAGTAGAGACACCATTTTTGGAGGGTAGATACCTTTTATGATGTAGATGAGTACTAAGAAAGGATTTTAGAAAATTCCTGTTATACAGGGTGCTACAAGGTGTACCAGTTTGTATGGGAATTTGTATAAGGCTGAAGGTACAAATACCATTTTTGGAGGGTAGATACCTTTCATGATGTAGATGGGCATTAAGAAAGGATTTTAGAAAATTCCTGTTATACAGGGTGCTACAGGTTGTTTAAGTTTGTATGAGAATTTGTATAGGGTTGAAGTAGAGACACCATTTTTGGAGGGTAGATACCTTTTATGATGTAGATGAGTACTAAGAAAGGATTTTAGAAAATTCTTATTATACAGGGTGCTACAAGGTGTACCAGTTTGTATGGGAATTTGTATAAGGCTGAAGGTAGAAATACCATTTTTGGAGGGTAGATACCTTTCATGATGTAGATGAGCACTAAGAAAGGATTTTAGAAAATTCCTGTTATACAGGGTGCTACAGGGTGTACCAGTTTGTATAAAGGTAGAGACACCATTTTTGGAGGGTAAACCTTTCATGGTGTAGGTAAGCACTAAGAAATGGTTTTAGAAAGTTCCCGTTATACAGGGTGCTATGATTGTTCCAGTTTGTACATGAATTTTTATTAGATTTAAATGTGTGAAATGAGGTCTACAGATAAATACCTAGGTACCTATATTGACAATCCATGACTTTCAAAATAAATGCAAAACTATCTTAATCACGCGAACGAAGTCGCGGGCAAAAGCTAGTCAATAATAATTATTATGAAGGTTTAATCAAGCATATCGTTTCAATACTTCAAACCAAAGGTTGTTAACGTCGAACTTCGCTAATGACACAAGTTTTTCTAAACTACGATTTGTAAAAGCAATTTGCAGTAACTGCTTTCAGGTTTCCTCATTTCAAAAGCTTCTGTGCTTTGATTAAACGTCAAGGCAACCTATCAACATGTGAGCTATTGAAATTTGTTGTAGCTATTCCAGTTACCTAGGCTAGCAATCGGTCGAGCAATCAAGGAAGCCACAAAATCTCCGTTTAATCTTCATTTCTGACATTACATTGGCTTTTATAGCATCTTGGAGAAAGAATTTCAAAGCATGCACTAGAAAGAACACAGAATTTTACTATGAGTCGATATTCTTCGTTGGTTTTTTAGAAATTCTGTTATTAAAAGAGCCAGTGTGTATTTTTCTGAAAAATTACTGTAATCGCAGGTACGTGTACTTTTCAATTCATTGTTAATCAATCATAGTATACAATCTGAATATACATTAATTCAATACAAGTGATTTTAATTAAAACTATTCGCGTGTACTTCGTAGCATATAATCCTATGTCTTTGTTCTGTGCTATCACTATAGAAAAAATATCATGAAAAGGTTCCTTAAAAAAATGGTGTTCTAAAAGTTGTTTTTAATATTCATAGCATAGTTCACGTTAACGGTTTTTTTATTATGAATATCCCACTTTTACGGTATTTTCCGACAGCTTTTCGGAAAAGCAACTGGTCGCTTCAGTGGTGCTGAAAAATTAACATAATGAAACTTGTATGCTAATTGATTGCGTATTTTCTTTAAAAAATGTAATTAAATGTTAATAGCCGCGTCCACACCGGACGATCCAACGCGCTCCGATCGCGCGCGGCAGGAGCGCGATCCAAAGGCGCGGGCGGTGTGGACGTGCCGCGCGCGATCCGAACACACGAATTGGAGCGCGCGCTCCTTGCCGCGCTCGATCCGTTTTTGGTCGGTTTTTAGCCTGCATCAAAGGTGCCTCAGCTGCGTGGAGCGCGCGGTGTGGACGGTTGTGTTCATGTGTTGTGGTTCGCGCGATCCAGTCAATATGGATAGCTCGCAAAGTCGCCGGTTAATATCCCTTTATAAATGTTTATGCGACCCAAACGATGGCTGTTACACTAATAGGGGTGTAATGACGATGCTTAGCGTCAGATCTCTAATAATTTAGATAACCAACCAATAGGGAATATGCATCAATTTTTTTTTTAATCTTAATCAAAAGTATAATGCGTGAGAAAGTTAACTGTAATATTAAAACTTTTCTCTTGCGTTTTTTTCTCGTGATATAGTTACTTAAAGTTAGCGCGCAGCAGCACCCGCCGAAAACGCTCCATACAAAACGGTGACGTCACACATCACGTTTCAGGTGTGTTTCGGCGCGTTTAATATGGAGTTAGCTAATAATCTTCAATTATCTCCCTAAATTTTGCGTTTAAGTACATATGTGTCATACAAAATATTGTTTCTTATTCGATATTCTATCTGACTGTAAAGTGTATTATATCCGAAAATGAAAAAAATAAATCGTTATTTTCCCCTGATTTCATCGTGTGATAAAACTAGGATTATACATTTATTTTTATTTTTTTTCCTGTACCATCATGTTTTTATAAGTGTCCGCAGCGATCAAGCTCAAATTCATCAAAATCGGTGACTTATGCATATTCCCTATTGAAGGCCTGAAGAAAAAATGCATTCTCTGGCGGGACAATTGTTTTCAGCTTCATTGCCAATTAACTTTGTGCGTAAAGCCGAGCCCCGTATTCCAAGCGATTTGGCGTGGCGATTTGGTTTGACGTGGCGCAAAAATTAATTCCCACGTTTAACACCTGAATGCGGGTTTTTTTTTGCTCGCAGTTGTGGTAACAAAACCTGTATTGGAGTAGCGGCAGCGCAGCTAGCAGTGTCAGTGAGCACTCTAGCAGCGGCAGTGTTCTTGCTGCAGCTGGACCTGCGGTACGACGCAGCGCTCTCCCCGCCGCCGAGGCCGTCCGACGCACAAATATGCACTGCAGTCTCTATGGTGAGTTGTGATTATAATGTGAGTCCGACTCATGTGTTGGAGTAGCAGCAATGCTGCTAGCAGTGTCAGTGAGTACTCTAGCAGCGGCAGTGCTCCTGCTACCGAGGCCGTCCGACGTACAAAAATATGTACCGCAGTCTCTATGGTGAGCACTTCAGCAGTAGTTATAATATGAGTTAAGCACAGTTATAGAGTAGCGACAGTGCAGCTAGCAGTATCTGTATCAGCATGTCAGTGCACACCCTACGCAGCACTCTCAGTAATGGCCGGTATACATTTTGATTAGTGTTTAGTGCGAGTGGTTCGTTTAGTGTTTAGCAAAAAACACGTTCGGACATTCTCTGATTAGTGTTAAGTAATTGTTTTTTTCTAAACACTAAACGAGCCACTCGCACTAATCACTAATCAAAATGTATACCGGCCATAACAAGTAGTATATTAAGCCCTATTAAGCGAGGGCCTACTGCTATGCCCCACTAGTGAGTCCACAAGTATTTTTATCCCTGTAGACCTGCACTATAATATTCGAAAAACTAGGAAAAACTGTACCAATTAATTCATAGAAAATAATTCGTGAAAGTGAAGTAATCAATTTCTTTTCTCAAACAATCAAAATATGTATCAATGTAAATCACATTCTTATATGCCGAATGCACAAAGAATGGTAACAAAACGAAGTTAAATCTCATGACTGAATGAAACTCGTAGAAAAAATGGTTTGAGTAAACTTATATCATGTTTCTTATAAAATATTGTGTATATTATGTACAGCAAGTAGACCTTAATCCGGTTATTTCGATCAAAGAGAACAAATCTCACCCGGGTCTCGTTTCTAAACCCACCTGAAAAGATCAGTCATTGTTCCAACCCTCCAGATTACTGAGAAATAAGGGATTTTCAATGTGTAACTACACGCGCGGAACGAATTCAAAAGAAAAATATTCATTTTTTCTTAATATATTGCTCGTATGATATTTTTAGTGCCTATTAGATTTTTTTATGGCGGCGTTGTTATTGTATAGCAATGATACCTACTTCCATAACATGTACGTCCCTTGCTTTAAAAATATCTTGCTTAAGTACCTAATATAAAGTACCTGTAGTACACGGGGAAGAATGTAGATTATTTTTTCATTTTATTTACTTCGAAATCTTATAGGTAATAATAACACCTAGAATGATAGTTTTCTACAAAACTCATTGTCAAAAGTGAGTTAACTAAAACAGCCAAAATCGCTCTGTCTGTATTACCTAATCATACCGAATAAACAAGTACAAAACAGTTTAAACTTTCCTACCTTTAGGAAATTAGTTAAGTACTATACTATTGGATTTTAGTTACTAGGTACGATTAGGTAACGTATAAAGGATATAAATCTGAAAACTAAGCCGTTTTGGCTCAGTATTAGTTGCCTCACTTTACATACGAGGACACGGTTTCTAGGTGTTATTATTTTAAGTTCGAAATCTATTCCGAGTTAATAAACAATAAAACTAAACTTATTTGATGATGTTTAAGAGTTAGCTCTGCATGAAAAGGGCGCTTCTGGCGCGTAAAAACTCAGCAAAATCGACTTTTGCTGCGAGCGTAAGGCAAAGTACTTTACATAGTACCAATTTTGAAATAAAAAGAAATAATAATAATTATTATATTTATTTCAAATTAAAAGTTACAAATATCCTCTTACATATAAGATGGAACATAAAAAATAGATTTTATAACTATTTAGAGGTTAACGTTGACAACCGTACTAGTATGAACTGTGTCACAGCTGTCAGCGTCTCCCACCCGCCCTGGGTCAAGGACTATCTACTACATTTTACAGAGAGAAAAAACCCATGAAAATACACTTAATTACTGTACTGTACATTCAGAAACCAAGTAATACCATATATTTTTAAATTGGAAGTTGTTATCAATATAACCTCGTAAGGTTAAAGTACCCCCAATCCACGGCACACCATTTTACGTAATTAACAATAAGTATCTTACATCACTTCCTGAACTAAGTATTATTTACTGACTCCTTTGTTCAAACAAAGAAGCTCAAGCGTTCAATTTCTTTCACTCTCAACGTATGCGTTCACATACCGAAATAATCAGCGTACATGAAAGCACTCGTAAAACTGCGCGACTTGTTTTCCGGGCTGCCTCACAAAGCATTGGTGAAAGGAAATTAGCTGCCGGCCGGTACATCCGACCGCAGACAGAAGCATAAAGTAATCCAGACGTACTTATGAACCCGTTTTATCATACAACTAGCGACCCGCCCTCGTTTCGCTTCGGTTCCTTGCTTTTTTAGCCAAATGCGACCTTCCAATAACACTCAAAAAGAAAATAAAAAAACCACAGTCACCGCCTTCATTCGCTCCAAAAGTCTATTCCCGCTCTGCTCAAGCCCCTTCCCGTCGTATTGGTGAAACGCGCTTGAATTTATTTTCTTGTGCGTTAATTTTTTGCGACAACTCCTATGATATTCATAAATGGTATGGTTTAAAGGGTTAAAATAATGTGCATAAAGCTTAAGGTAACTAACGTATTTAAATTGATAAGGATTAATACTGTATTCTTCTAAGTAAATAGCTTTCCAAATAAGTAACCGCATTGTACGTGACAAATTTTTAGAAAATATAATGGGCAAAGTAATTATTCTTAAAATATAGATATATGCCATCGCGGACTTTTTTGTAGCCTTGTAAAAGAGGAACAATTCCATCATAAATTATTTTGTCATCACTCAAAAGGATTAAGGATTATGCAGCGTTTTCGATGCAAGGCTCCCAGTCAAATGAAATGAAATGAAATGAAATGAAACGAAATGAAATGAAATGAAATGAAATGTATTTATTTGCAATAAAACACGGTATACAAGTTGTTACAGATATAAAGGTCAAGCGTATTTTGTCAAGTTTTGACATGCAAAAGTTTTAATTATAATTAACATCACATAGTTTTAGGGTTTCAGATTCATAAAATTCCTATTAGGTATATAAAGTCAAATAAATGTCAAGACTGCAACAGTGAATTATAAAGACCCATTTCATAATAAATATAAGTATATGTATGTCAACTAAAATAAGTGAAATAATAAAATAAAATAGATTAATTAAAGATTACCTATAAATTATAATAATATCATATCAGTGGATGTCAAAATATTCATTCAGGTCATAAAAACTTTTGTCAATCAACCAGACCCTCAATTTATGTAAAAATCGTGTAGTGGGTAATTGTCTGATTTCGATAGGAATCCTATTGTACACACGTATTGGCATCACATCGTAATTTTTCCTATATCAACTTAATTTTTGTCGACTTCTTCAACATCGTCATACATATTTTTCTACCAATTTACATAAAACCCCAACTTATTATATTCTTAAACCTGCCTCAGGAATCATTCTATCATTAGGTGAAAACCGCATGTAAATCCATTCTGTAGTTTTTACACGACTGTTTTTTTTTATAGCGAACAGACAGACAGACGCGGCGAGGGACTTTTTACACGACTGCCCAAAGCAAAAAGAGTGTATATGTGTTCAGGGTTCATGTATGTTTGTGGGTATGTGAGTTTCTTTATTCCACCATAACTTCTAAATGCCTGAACTGATTTGGATAAATAGGATATCGTTAGCATCCTTACAACATCCGGAGTGACACTGGCTATATTTTTTTTTTGAAAAAATCAATATGGCGACTGTACGACGCCATTTTCAAATGTGAAAAAAAAATTTTTTCTATTATTACAATATGGGCATCAAATGAAAGGCATTGATAAGCACATTCCAAAACTATATAATATGTCACTAAAATGTGTGAAATAAAAATAAATAAATTAAAAAAATATTAAAAACACGACTGCCCTGCCAAAAACGAACTAAAAAGTTAAACAACAAGTGTCATTGCAATCGGGGGACCTCTTTGATTAAACATTGTTCCATAATACTGCAATAACACTTGTTGTTTAACTTTTTAGTTCGTTTTTGGCAGGGCAGTCGTGTTCTTAATTTTTTTTTATAATATGTAGGTAGGTAGATAGTGACAAAAGGCAATCATAATGTTTTAAGTTTTGCCGCTAATATAAATAGTTATTCCTCGTCAAGTTAGTTAGCGATATAATTCAAATATTATACAAACATAGAAGTCTTTGAATTCAAATGAGTTTACCCTTCTTCTAACATTAAATGATAATAATCCAATGACAATATTGACTGATTTAAAAAACTTAATAAATAATTTTAGAGATAATCCTATAATTATCTTGGGCGTCCATAACAACAATTACTTGAACACAAATATGTTAAATAAAAATATAGAAAATCTATGTAAAAACTACAAAAATTGTTATTATGTAAATAGCTCTTCAAAATATGGTAAAATCTCTCACTTTTGTAAACCTATAAATTATGTAATTGATTGTATCGATTATGATCGCAAATACCTAGACTGCAAAGAAATTAAAAAAATTATTGGGCGTGACAATAATCCAGGTTTGGTATCGAAAAATATGAATGAACGGAAAAGAGGTACAATCCCATACTACTTTGCTCCAATCTCAACATCTCACCATAATAATTGCCAATTAGATAATGAAGTAAATAAAGGAACTATCCCATACTATTTCCCTATCATAAAAAATAAAAAAAAAATTCGAGCCTAAGCAAGCACAAAAACCCTGTTCTGATAATAAGTATTTCACTGTCTTACACCAAAATATTGCTAGTGTGTTGTCGAAAAAGGATATATTTAGAAGTGACGCTTAAGGAGCTACTAGAATCAAAACATGAACCGGATGTAATATGTCTGACTGAAACTTTTCTTAAAGCAGGCCATGAACATTAGATATCTAAAAATTCATAATTATGAAATGATGTCCAATTTTAGTAGAAATAAACAAAGGGGTGGATCATGTATACACCGTCATTTTGTAGTCGTTTTAATTAGCTTAAGGGTGTGTTGTACCAATGAAACTAAACATTTTTGCCCAAGAAACATGGGTCGAAAAACGACAAAAAATTTTGGATCTCCCATACTAACTAGACGGCTAAAACATTTTATTAGTATGGGAAAGTCAAATTTTTTTGTCGTTTTTCGACCCATGTATCTTGGGCAAAAATGTTTAGTTCCATTAGTAGAACACTCCCTTAAGTTAATTAAAACGACTACAAAATGACGGTGTATTGGTCAAAAAAAGGCTAATAACCAAAGAATTACACTTCATAAAAAAATACGCGATTGAAAAGTCTTTTGAATGCTGTGGTGTGGAAATTATTGCCAACAAATTGATTATAGTATGTGTTTACAGAACGCCAACATCAGACCATAATATTTTTTTGAATAAGCTTGAATGTTTAATGACCGAAATATTTCAGAAATATAATAAAAATATTAACGTTATTGTGACCAGTGATATAAATATAAACACCCTGGTAAAAACTAATGTAACACAACACCTGACAGATTTAGTAAATAACTTCAACTTAAAAATTCATATTGATGTGCTTACTAGGAAAAACTCATGTATAGACCACATAATGAGTAATATTAAAAATGCAGATGCTATCGTATTGCCACTTTATCTTTCTGACCATGAGACGGCCCAGTTGAAACGCTTTCCTGTTCAGTCAAAAAATGAAAAACCATCTCATTATTATATATACAGGAGGGACTATAATAAGGAAAATATTAAAAAATTCAAAGAGTGTCTACATAGTCTATCGTGGACGGACGTGTATATGGAATCTGGCTTTACTTTGGCATTTGAGAAGTTTCACAGTACGTTTGTCTTGTTTTACAAACTATGTTTTCCAAAAATAAAGATAAAAATGAACACAATTAACAAAAGAAAAGAAAACTGGCTCAGTAAAGGAGTGAAAGTTAGTTGTAAAACAAAGCGAACTCTGCGCTGTGAGTATTATAAACATAAAACAATAAAAAATAAGGACAAGTACACTAGATATTCTAGATTATTAAAAAAGTGCATAACTAATTTAAAGAAAAATGGAAATATGAAGTATATAAACGCAAGTAAAAACAAGTGCAAGGCATCTTGGTCTATAATAAAAAATGAATTATGTAATGCAAAATGTGATAATAATATAGATAATATAAAAGTTGACGACTTGATATTAACTGATCCAACAGAAATAGCCACTGCTTTTAATAATAAGTTTACAGAATCGACCAATACAAATATTAATGGTAGTATTTATAAGGCAAGCAATAGACTAAATCATAGAGCAAATACGATGTTTTTAATACCAATGTCAGAGGATGAGGTTAGAAAAGAAGTGTTGTCTTTAAACAACACAAATTCTGAAGGGTACGATGAGGTATGCACAAGGGTAATTAAAGCTAGTATTAACGTAATATTATCTGTTCTAACCTATCTAATAAATTTTTCACTGTCTTCAGGAATCTTTCCTGAAGCATTAAAGATATCAATAGTCAAACCTAAATACCTATAAAAAGGATATAAAGAACGACATGAACAACTATCGACCAATAACATTAATCTCGATCTTAGCAAAAATCTTCGAAAAGTGCATGTATAAACGGTTAATGGAATATTGCGAAAATTATAACATCATAACGAGTGAACAATATGGTTTTAGGAGAGGCAAATCTACGTCACTTGCTCTATGTTCTCTTTTGAAGGCTGTGCTAACTAGTATTAATGAGGGAAAATATACTACAGCGTTATATTTTGATCTATCCAAAGCTTTCGATTGTGTATCGCATGAAATATTACTTAAAAAGTTAGAATGTCTCGGCATCAGAGGCCTAGCACTTGAATGGATGACCAGCTATCTTAAAAATAGAAAACAATGCGTTGTTATTACAAAATTAAACGCTAATAATGAGGTAACGGAATATTCCTCGGAACTTAAGCACAACACTTGTGGTGTCCCTCAAGGAAGCATACTTGGGCCAATTCTCTTTCTTTTATATGTAAATGACATCATTAAGACTACAGCACATAAGTGTATCTTATATGCGGATGACGTTTCAATTGCTGTGACATCAAATAGAAAAAACAATACAATCAAACAACATGAAAATGACATAAATAATACAGTTACTAAAATTATAGAATGGCTTGACATAAACAATTTAAAAATTAATCTAACAAAAACTCATTTTATGAAATTTGACAATTATGACATTAACTCTAATTTAAAAATTTGCTATAATAACACAGACATTGAGAAGGCAGAACAAATTAAATTCTTAGGTATATTTATTGACAGTGAAACACACATCGACTATATATGCACTAGGATAAATAAGTTTGTATACGCTCTTAGGCAAGTTAAGCAATTGACAAATTTAGACACAGCGCTTAATGCATATCACGCTTATGTTGGTTCAATTCTACGATACGGCATTATAATGTGGGGCAACAACACTACAACAAATAGAGCTTTCATCGCCCAAAAAAAGTGTATTCGTGCAATATGCGGCATTCCACCTTACTCATCTTGTAGATCGAGATTTAGAAAGCTTGGATTATTGACACTACCATCACTATATATATTGGAGTTATGTGTTTACGTAAAGTAGTCTATTCATTCTTTCAAAAGAGCATGTGATTTGTACCCAAGAAATACAAGAAATCCTAACAGATTAGTCATTGACAAAATATCAACGTTGAGAAAACACAAAATCAGCTTTCTGACCATGTCTATTAAGGTATATAATAGAATTCCTGCCGAAATTAAAGAATGTAACAACTTTAATATTTTTAAGACAAAATTGTATCAGTGGCTACTTGAATGTGAATTTTATAATCTGCAAGAATTTTTCAATGCAACTAAATGAAACTGGAATTGTAATTTATTAATATAAGAATTTTTATGATACTTCAAATAGTTTGTGTAAAATTTTGCATGCTATTCATGCTATATGGCTTAACATGATGTACTTTTAATAATAAGATTGTCACCTTTTATACCATGTTAAATGCAAATAAAATTATATTATTATTATATTATTATTATTATTTATAGAATTAATTACATGCATGTAACTCAGCTTTGTGAGATTAATAGATTTAAATACCGACGAACGGCCCGTCTTGTTACAAGTTCTTTAACTTTGTCCGTATCTTAACAAAGGTAAGGATACTGCTTCAATAGTAGGTATACAGTACAGTATACATATAAACACAAAGTTGTTTTCATCTAGCGAACTCAAACTAATTCCAAACGCACTACATCGGCTTTAACGGCTAACTTTGTGAACACAGTTAGACCTAAGTACTCTGAGATGTAGTATTTAAGTATCTATCTGTGCCCCGAGGACGGATGTACCGAAACACAGGGAAATTCAAAAACTAACTTCGAACAGGGCTAGACTCGAGGAATGATAATTAACATCACATATTATGTTTGCATAGAGATTACCTACTGAAGTTGACGGAAAGTACACGAATTGCATACGGTGCGGCATCTTTAAAAAAATACTAGGTGTGGCGAGGGCTTGGCGAGGGCTACAAAAATGTGATGATCTGTTAGTGGATCGATGGGGAGGGATTTCTAAAACGTAACGTTGTATGGACCCTTCACTACGAATAAAAGCATGACTTTAGATGAAACCGTTTCAACGAACAATGAATATAAGTACTACTTACCTACTAATTTAGCAGAAATTCTTTGAAAACATATCTGACCACCGCAGCCTGCGTTGGCAACTCAACCTTTTAGACCTTTGTCAACCCTAATCATGAACAGAACCACTGCAATATAAAAAAAATGTGAACTGTTGTCCAGTCACTGTAAGGTAAAGTTACTTCACTTCTCTATCCACATCCTAGTAATATTATAATATCTATTTGGATGTTTAGATGTTTGTTACTCAATCACGCAGAAACTACTGAACGAATTTGGATAAAGGCACAGACCATACAACAAGTACGGATAAATGCAAACAGTTTATAGCCGGGAATAATAAAACATAGGATACTTTTTATCCCGGTGAAAGTTTTGTCTCCCCCGTTCAGGAAACCTACGGCCACAAACAACATCCCTTTGTCTCCCCTAGGGGAGACACCGTGAGAGACACGGCCTCGAAGAGATTTTCTGAATGTCCAAGTGGACGAAGTCGCGGGCGGAAGCTAGTTTGAAAGGCCACAACTACGCGTGAACAGATTCTTTGCAGTTGCTTTGTCGGCCTTCCGTCCAGTTTCTTCAATTAAAGGTGATGTCCAAAAATGTATGAGGTCTGGGCCACGTCTTTGTACAGTATACCAAAAAATAGATAAAGACACGATAAGCAGTTTCTAATTATTCAATTTCTTTAAAATCGCTTTGTTTTCTGGAAGGAACATTAAACAAAATGCAAAAACACGGCAAAAACGCATAAAAAAGCATCATGGCGGAAGATGTTAACAACTTCTTATACGTCTGTGTTAACAACAACCCACAGCACAGAGTAGGTAGAACTCAATGACAGTGACAATGGGCGCATTCTGCCAGACAAATCTTTGAGTCATCGATCGCCATAGAGAGTACATTTTAACCATGGAAAGTAAAATATTGATCAATACCGGCAGCTAGACCGCTTATCTCAAAGCGATAGTAATGCTCTATCCGTCCTTGTGCTACACGGTGCATGTATCTTGCGCACGTTGAGGCACGGGTTACTTGCGCGAGTGTACAATGCTATGGAGCTGGACCCGCTTTACGTGTTTCCATGGAGCATGTAACCTGCGCAAGTGCTCAACTTGCGCGGGCTACTTGCACCGTGTAGAAACACCCTAAGCACCTACCGCTATACTTTCCATGGTTAAAAATGGCAATCGATGACTCAAAGATTTGTCTGGCAGAATGCGCCCACTGACGGCTTTTAACGGAGAGTTGCCATATTTGACACTTTATTTCAAGTAAAAACTATTGATCTGTTTTTATTAATAACCATTTAACCATGCTATCTATAAAATTATTTGTATTTTTCTCAGAATCAGTGTATTTTTCTCCATCTTTGAGGGTGGTGTACATAGACGTGGCCCAAATTAGGACATGTCCTTTCATACAAATTAGAAATGGCCAACATGTCTAGTTGTGGTATTTTTAGAGAAAGAAATAATATTTACATGTTTCTTCCTATTTCCCAGGTACCTCTCACATCCGTGGCAATCAGCGGCAACAGCGGCGAAGGTCCAGACCCTGCAAGCAGTCCTGCCTCCAAGGAGAAGGATAAAGACCACCAACCACCGGAACCCATCACTTGATGCAGTGACGCAGCATGAGCTGCGGTCAGCAGCTGTATCTAGGCCAATCTAGGGAAATGTTTGATACTACACAAAACATGAAGCCATTTTTATAGAACTGATGTCAGCAGTTAAATCTATTGGCCAATCTTATTAAATGTTATCTACCCAACATAAAGTCCTATTTAAAGAACTGAAGTAAAAACACTCTGATGTAATCTTTGTTTTTTTATCACAGTCACTTATTTTTTAATACAGTCGGCCGCCGAAGTATATGAACACTTGAAAATGTAGCGCCAATTTGAGATCATTCATGGCTGTTCCTAATATCCTATCCTCAATAAAAGATATGGAGCAGGTCTTCTATGAATGTTACTTGGCAATTGTTGTTATTTCCTGTCATTTAACAAAAATAACTAGGCAACAAATCTTCAGCAGGCCTTCCTCCTAGCAAAATTAACTGACTTTGTGGTCTAGGGGTTCGCTCACCTGTCCCGGGTTCGATACCCACGAGGGGGGTACATTTGTACTCGGTTCAGTTGATGGTAGGGCTTATCTCAAGTCTGCCTGGCTAGCTATCACCATCTTACCTAAGTCTGGCGCCATAACAACAATTTAATAATTGTTGTTTTCCGGCAGTTAGAGGTAAGATAGCCAGTTTCTCAGTGATGAGGATTCCGGTTGTAGTGCGTTTCCACCTTCGGCTATCACTTAACATCAGGTGAGGTGAAGGGCAAGCACTATCCCGTTGTGCATAAAAAATAGCTTCATGAGAACGCTGAGAGCTGTACCTTGATTACGTAAAGCTGTTGCTAACAATTCTCGATTGAAATCAATTGAAAGCGCGGTTGCATTGCTGCTTTAAGTAAGATAGTTGTCACATTGGTTCTTAACTAAAGCAGCAATGTAACTGCGATTTCTGTCAGAGTTGATTGCAACAAAATTACAAAATCACCCCCCGGGTTGGTCACTGGTGTAGACATGTTGTAGATGGTGATGGTGGGCCAAAGACTAGTGTTCAACTACTTTTGAGCTCGTCTGACGAGTGTTTAGAGCTTTAAGTGTATGTTTGAGCTTATTTGTGAAATACAAAGCTAGGGCAACTAAGGTAATTTATTATTTTCTACTTATGACTGCATGTTATTTTGAATTATACTTATTAGTTTTAAATTTTGTTGATCACTATACTTTTACACCCAAAAAAGTGGTTTTCTCTGTGATTATCTAACGATCTCTGACCAAAATTTAGTTAGTTTAATAACTAAGCTTAAATACACGTATAAGCATCGAGATAAATATACAAGAGAAGCAAACCTGACTACCACACGCCCCAAAAAGCGTGTAACTTTTCAACCGTGTAGGAGGAAGCTTTGAAACCACTAAACATTTTTAAGAAAACATATATCTGTCTCACTTACACACGTACCAAAAACAATATCGTCGCCAAGATTAGACAAAGACCACAACAAAATTAGACAAAGACCGCGATATCAACACGCAATTATTTTTTTAGAAAAATTGTGTTGCCTACCATGTGAAATTTTACCCCAAAATAATGCATGAAAACAAGAAATGTAAAGCCGCCATAGACGAAAATATTTTATAACAAATTTTATAACCAACTTTTCTGTTTGTGGGCCTATTTCGATGAAACTCGGTTTTTGGTACTATTTTGACAAGAAAACAGTAAAGCTATGTTGAAAATAAAAAAAAACAAGATGGCGGCAAACTTTTTTGTTTGAGGACCGATTTCGATAAAACTCTGTTTTTGGTACTATTTTGATACGGAAATAACAACGCAATGTTGAAAATAATAAAAAATGCAAGATGGCGACCAACTTTATTGTTTGAGGGCCGATTTAGATAAAACTCGGTTTTTGGTACTATTTCGACACGAAAATAACAACGCAATGTTGAAAATATTAAAAAATCCAAGATGGCGGCCAACTTTTTTGTTTGTGGGCTGATTTCGATGAAACTCGGTTTTCGGTACTATTTTGACAAGAAAACAGCAACGCTATGTTAAAAATATAAAAAAATCCAAGATGGCGCCAAACTTTTTTGTTTGAGGACCGATTTCGATAAAACTCGGTTTTTGGTACTATTTTGATACGAAAATAACAACGCAATGTTGAAAACATTAAAAACGCCAAGATGGCAGCCAACTTTTTTGTTTTCAATACTCAATACTCACCCTACTGTTTGTAGGCCGATTTCGATGAAACTCGGTTTTTGGTACTATTTTGTCACGAAAATGTTGAAAGTTTAAAAAAATTCAAGATGGCAGCCAACTTTTTTGTTTGAGGGCCGATTAAGATAAAACTTGGTTTTTGGTACTATTTTGACTCGAAAATAACAACGCAATGTTGAAAATATTAAAAAAAACAAGATGGCGGCAAACTTAGTTGTTTGTAGGCCAATTTAAATGAAACCTGGTTTCGAGTACTATATCTAAAAGAAAGCTGCAATGCAATGTCAAAAATGACAAAAAGTCAAGAAGGCAGCCAACTTTGTTTTTGGGTTGATTTCAATATTACTTGGTTGAATAAAAAAAAACAAATTACGCAGTTAGCCGCCATTTCAGATTTTTGTCATTTTTTAAATTGTGTGGCTGTTTTTTTTGTTAAAATAGTACCAAAAACCGAGTTTCATCGAAATAGGCCCACAAGCAAAAAAGTTGGCCGCCATCTTGATTTTTTTTTTAATTTTTTATCAAAAACCGAGTTTCATCTATATTGGACCAAAAACAAGAATGTGGCCGCCATCTTGGATTTTTTTATATTTTTACATTGCGTTGTTGTTTTCTTGTCAAAATAGTAACAACAACCGAGTTTCATCGAAATCAACCAACAAAAAAAAAGTTGGCCGCCATCTCAGATTTTAATTTTTTTATCATTGCATTGTAATTTTTTTGTCTAAATAGCACCAAAAACCGAGTTTCATCGATATTGGCCCAAAAACAAAAAAGTTGGCCGCCATCTTTGGTTATTTTATATTTTTTACATTGCGTTGCTGTTTTCTTGTCAAAATAGTACCGAAAACCGAGTTTCATCGAAATCGGCCCACAAACAATAAAGTTGGCCGCCATTTTGGATTTTTTATTTTTTTATCATTGCATGGATATTTTCTTGTCAAAATAGTTCCAAAAACCGAGTTTCATTTATATTGGCCCAAAAACAAAAAGTTGGCCGCCATTTTGGATTTTTATTTTTTTATCATTGCATTGATATTTTCTTGTCAAAATAGTACCAAAAGTCGAATTTCATCGAAATCGGCCCACAAACAAAAAAGTTGCATGGCCACCATCTTGGTTTTTTTTTATCATTGCTATTTTATTTTCTTGTTAAAATAGTACCTACCAAAACTGAGTTGAACACTGAGTCGGCAAAACCCTGTATCCGCATTATAATTCTTCAAAGAAAAAAATATTACTATTTTATGTTTGTTTAACTTGGCAGCATAAACTACGATTCCTTTGCTTTCAATATGAATTTTAATTTCTGGTTTAAAATGCTGGGTCTCTCTTCTATGATTTAAGGGTTATTGAAAAAATAGCAAAAATGTGATTAAGTATAAAAGAAATTATCATTTTACCAAAACATTTTTTTAATAATATTACAGAGGTTTATGTAAAATCAGAGGTAACGGAGTATCCATTAATCACAAATTCTCCCCAAAAATGGGAAAACCAAAACAATGTTTTTAGTGGTAGCACTGAACCAAAATTATGGTATGATAATATTTTATTTATTTTTAGCGTTTTTAACGTTAATAGTATAATACAAAACCAATAAATTATCGCATAAAAAGTAATTCTCTTTGATGTGATAAGTTTTTTTGAACTCGAAGCGCACTCTTTCACTACGCATTTTGACCATTTTGAAGAGCTGTTTCCATGTTGGCCTCCTACTGAACACTGACTTGACATAACCTTCACATATGTCAGCCGACATATGCGAAGTAGCCTCAACGTGGCGCGGTAAGTGCTACTCTAGTATATTTATCTCGATGCGTATAAGTATTGAAATAATCAGGGAATACAATTCTTTGTTTTAAGATAATTAATATAAGTATTAGAAAAAATTCTAGAAAAAATCGACTCGCCCGTAGCACCTCAGACGAATGAGACTTTTTTCTAGTATATTATCTTAATATAAAAATAGCGTTGTGTTGTGAATGCCTACAATCTAAAAATTCAATTCTTAGTTTGTTGATAAAGTCATCTATATTTTTCTTATTCCAAATTTCAGCCATGAATTTCGTAAATGAGCTGAATTGAGTTTCTTCCAACTTAATTAAAACTTTGAGATTTTGCTACCTGATATTAATCAAAATCTACACCTTTGCAGACCAGCGATATTATCGATTCTGGAAAACATTGAAACTAAATTATACTTAACTAAATATTGAGACTCTATCAAGAATAATTTAATGAACTTTAGATCTTTTACTTTGAAATTATTTATATTGGGTATATCCATAGCTTTTAATGTGTAAATGTATTTAAATAATAAATGTTTGTATTGTAAATACTTTTCCTATACAATATGTGTAAAATGCTAGATTTATTCCACAAAAAATAGGATAGACAATTTATATTTATAATAAAAAATGGCTGAATAAAGTACTTCGCAAAGAAACTAATTTATTTCCAGTTCCAACTAAAGCTAGGGTTTCCTAGGATGACGGTGCCGTCATACCTATTACGGCTGTCATTTAGCGGCGTAGTACGTTGTCTATGTAAACAATACGGCGCGGTTTCTGACGTTACGGTGTCGCCATATTGTTTACATAGACAACATTCAACGCCGCTATATTACGGCCGTAATATAACGGCACCGTCATCCTAGGAAACCCTAGCTTAACACTGGCTTGGATGAATATTACCAAAAACAAGATAGAGCTATAAATATAATATAGTTAAACTGTGATAATATTATAGTATAGGTACCACTTAGTTTACCATAATATGATAACGCTTTTGTTCCGTAAGTTGCAGCTTTACTTTGAGAGCTAGGTAATCATTATTGGTAGAGTTGTTCTATATCACGAAGACAGATCGGTTATGAATGTTGTTAGGCGTGCATATGCACATTGTTGTAGTGTGCGTCTGCACGCTCTCGTATTACACACACTAAAATAATGTGCATGTACACGCCTAACAACGTTCATGGCCGAACAGCCTCCATGAGATAAAACAATCAGGGGTGCGATTGCGTAAAGCCAATCGTATTCATTTGACAGTTTATATCGTATCCGGTCGGCAGCTTTTTGAATGAAATGAGCGGTTTTCAAAAGGCAATTTAAGAAAAAAAAGTAGTACCTAAAAGGCGGCTAGATGTCGTTGTTCAACTAAGTACGTAACTTTTTCAGAAAAAAGCAAAGGATTTTGTCAATTTGACAGTCAATTTTGGCATGGTTATGGCAAACTACTCCTCTTCAGGGAGTATTTTTTGCCAGTATCGAGTGTTATACATATACTCAGTGGTATACTCAGCTGCTAGGAAAAATAAAAAAAACCTACCTAGTTGAATAACGCCATATATCAACATAAAAATAGACTAAAATTCTCAGCTGTCAAAAAACCGCTCAAGTATAATGACATACAATATGAACTTTCAAATTAATACGATCACTTATCACTTTACGCAAACGCCTATCTGGTTTAATTTTAATAAAATGGAACCAAATATCTGTCAAGTAAGCCAATTTCCACTTAACTGGAACTTGTAAAACTGGCGTAACCGTAAACGTTGAAAGGCAAACCTTTTACGTTAATCACAATTAGTTGAGTACTAGCTATAGGTAAGTAGACAATCGTTACCTTCGACGTAAACTGTTTTACAGAAATAGAATTCCATCTACACAAATTAATTAGAGCCACGTGGTTACACACGTTACACACGAGTTAGGTACACACAGTTACACACGAGTAACAATATTTGAAATGGAAAAAGCTCTAAGTTAAAGTGTTTTATAGCCCCTTGGACTCTTCTCTCCATCCATCATTTTCGCGATAATTTTATCAATTTTTTTAAAAACTAAAAGGTTTTTTTAAAAGGTTTAAGAAGGGCATACAGTTTTAGCATAGTTACTTACATACATTATGGTAAGTACCTACATATACCTATTTGTTAAATAAAACAAATCAAAATCAACAAACAAAATAAATTATATTCAAAAACGATACATTTTAATACAAAAACAAACGTTCACTGGGTAGTTACATATTTCTCTTAGATAGTTGAAAACAGTCTTCACTAAGAATTTTTGAATTTCATGACAGTAGGTAATGTATTCTCGGTAATAATTACTGAAATAAATAAGAAATTTATTTTTAGAATGCATGTTAAGACTCCGTAGCGATTTTGCCGCTGACTGCCGCTCTCTCGCTCGCACATTTAATGTTTTCTCAAGATTTCTTAAATCTGAGTGCGTAAATGAAAAATGTGTCTCGGCCACTTTTCGCAATATAAGATTACGGACATTTCAACATATATTTTAGTTCCGAGTTGCTGAAGTATAAAAAGTTATCGTATTTGCCAGTTCAAATAACTGTTAGAAACGATAGATTTTTGTACTTTAGCAACAAAAAACTAAAATATATTTTATAATGTCTGTAATCTTATAATGCGAAAAGTGGCCGAGACACATTTTTAAATTGCGCACTCAGATTTAAGTAATCTGGAGAAAACATGAAATGTGCGAGCGAGAGAGCTGCAGTCAGCGGCAAAATCGCTACGGCCTCTTAAACAGTCTAGTTTCAACTTTCATTTTACATATAAAGCAAGTTGAAAAATTTATTCAACTGACATGACGAAATCTTTTTTGCTTGCTTTATTTACTTACGGCTTTCTGGACCTTTCTACGCCTAGTGAAAGTCCTCCTCTTCACAAGGCAGTCTTGGAGTTCGAAGCAGATGATGGAGTGTTGCTCACAGTTGACCATGCAGGCGCAGTTGGTGGGACAAGCTTCGGGGAGGGGCAAACGGGTGGGGCAGTAGGGGGGACGCCTGGCACCGCCACATGGCGCGTTGCAAAAGCTCTCGTTGCAGTGGTTGAACATGTCTGTAAAGTCGTCATAGTAAGTGTAATGTAATCGTAAGAACAAGTAAAATAGAATAGAATATTTACAGAAAATAATAAAAAGAAAACAACAACACAAGAATAAGATAAGTTACAGGAAACAACAATTAAAATAGGAAACGAAAAAAAAGAATCAATGTGTATGTTATAGTCAAACCCCGAAGTCCAGGCGCTCCTAGGTTTGCCTAGTCAAACCTCAGGTTTGACAAGAACGCTTAGTCAAAGTCCAAAACTAAAGCGTATTTCGGGCTTTGACTAACGCATTTATAGCCAAACCTAGGAGAGACTAACTTGGACAGTCAAACACCGAAACGCAATTCGATCAAATCGGGGTTCGACCATTCAGACTTAAAGTAGGTACAGAGTATGTTTATTTTTGTATTTAAATCTAAGAAAAACACATTCTTTAGAGTGATAATTTAATTAAATTAATAATCTTCCTGTGAAGCAAAGATTTCTGTTGTCTGTTAAAAAAAAATAACCACGAAATTTAAGACGATCGCTCCGCTGTGCTTCGCGATCGTCTTAAATTTCTAACCTAAACGTGACCTACAGGAGTAAGGCAGCTTTGACTAAGATTAACCTAAATATGTATCAGAAACAGCATTCATTTCCGATGTTGGATTTAGTCAAAGCTGCTTTACTCCTGTAGGTCACGTTTAGGTTAGAAATTTGGTTATTTTTTTTTAACAGACAAAAGAATTCTTTTTTTCACAGGAAGATTGTTGATTTAGGTACATTTTCATTCTAAAGAATCTATTTTTACACATTTACATACAAAATAACACATTCTGACCCTAATTTAAGTCTGACTGGTCAAACCCCGATTTGATCGTATTGAGTTTCGGCGTTTGACTATCCAAGTTGGTCTCTCCTAGGTTTGGCCATAAATTCGTTAGTCAAAGCCCGAAATACGCTTTAGTTTTGGACTTTGACTAAGCCTTCTTGCCAAACCTGAGGTTTGACGAGGCAAACCTAGGAGCGCCTGGACTTCGGGGTTTGACTATAACATGTATACAAAATAATGTGTGGCCAATAAAAATCCTGCCTCAGCTTTATACCTCTGTGTCTCAGCTGGGCAGAATGAACATAGAGGCGATGTTATTCTGACAGGGTCATTATGGGTCAGTGACGTAATACAATGAGAATGCATCATGTGGTTGGTTTCTACTTAGTAAAATAAGTTGTGTTTACTTTAGTATGCTGGCATACTTTCTGGATGCTAAAGTAGTAGGAGAGATGGCCTCGGAGAGGAGGGGAGATGCTATCATTGCAATTGGTTGGAAAATTTCAAAGAAGACTTGAAGTTGATCAAACCAGGAGCGTGACTAGATATAAGTAATTTAGAAGCCAAATAGGACCATTTTGTCAGTAATAGCTTAGATAGCTATCTAAAGTTGCATCTATATGAAATATTCAAGAGATTCTATAGGACAGGGGTGGCCAACTTGTCTAGAGCTGCGATCTACTTTAAAATTTCCTGACCTATTGAGATCGACTTAAAGCATCTCCATTTTCGGGATATTTTTCACTTCAAAACCGTCGCACCCGCCTCCCGCTCGTATCAAAGCATGACAAATGACCTAACCTAAGACAATGACTTACCATCATCATCCTTGCCGCCACTATTTGGATCTTCATCCCACTGCGCGAATTGAGCGCTAATGTAACTAAAAGCAAACAGAGATAAAACCAAAATCTTCAACATTTTATCCAAAACCAAATCCAAAAAACAGTAAAATTTGACGCAATTTTTTTACTTTCCTTTTTTTGCCTTTCTCTACTTTCTCTTTGCCACATTCCTCTATGCATACTTTATGCTTTCCCAAAGAGTTGATTTTTATTGGTGCTTCCTCTATGGTGAATGCTTTAAGGCAAGAATTTTATAAATAGGTATGAACCACAATACCACAAACTTAATATACCTATTCCGTCAGGTATATTCACTGACGTCCATTATATAAGGTGGTACCAAATTATCTAATGATACTTAAACAGGTGATAGTGTTGCTTAAACTGAACAACTTTCTCTATGGAACATAGGTCGAAAAACGAATTTTTTTTTTCGCCTTTCCATAGTAAGTCGGTCAGCTGACCAGTACATTTTGTATGGGAGTATGAAATTTTTTTTTCGTTTTTCGACCTATGTTCCTTGGAGAAAGTTAATCAGTTTAAGCAACACTATCACCTGTTTAAGTATCATCAGATCATTTGGTACCACCTTATATAATGGACGTCAGTGGGAAAATTTAACTTTCAGGTGAACCAATATAAAATTCTTGCTCTAAGGTGAAAACCAGTAAAAACCATAAAGGATAGAAAAAAAATATAGGGAAAAACCAAGAACTTTAAATTCATTTCAACTTAAAGTTCTTGGGAAAATCTGACCACAAAATTTCACGAGAATCGGTTGAGAAATGCGACCTGTAGTGGAGAACTAACCGCGCCGGAAAGGCGGGCTGAAATGTGTTATTCTTTTACATATCTCCGCTATTTTGAAAATTTTCAAAAACTGGCTTAAAGGAAAAAATCAATAATATCTTTTAAACCTGCTCACAAAACACGTGATTTGACATTTGACTCAATCTCATACGTTTGAGTTGATTTGTCGAACGAAAATCAGTAGAAACGAGCGCTCGACGCCAGCCGAGCGATTCAAAAATAGGGCCCCTGTCGAGGAGAAAAAACGGACAGCCGCCGGACAGACATACGAAAATTTTTTTGCCCATGCTGAAGCAGAGACGCTTTCTCGCGCCTCGCGCGCGCTCGCTCGGTCAATATTTTTTTTTTCATTTGGTTGGTTCGATTTTTGATCGATTTTTCAAAAATCTTTGAATACAGTTCTTATTATTTTTAAAATCAAAATGAAGTCTTCTTTCAGTAAATTCTTCAATATTTAAGGAACTTCCCCTTCGTGTGGCAAAGTTATGTGACACCTGGGGCCCTACCGCCTAACTCAAAGCAATAGCCAAAGCTATAGCTATGCTCTGTCCGTCCTTGTCATATCATAACACGATGACTGACGGACGGAGAGTGCACTGACGTCATAAACCAAAGCCGAGTCAAAGCGATAGAGTTAGGCGGTAGCCCCGCTGGTATATCCCCCTATTTAATACTGAATGTGACATTACCATACATCGCTTTCACGCCCAACTGCTGAACTATAATGAGGAATGTCCGAGAAAAATCAAATTGGCTGATTTTTTTTTTGGTAGGAATAAGCTCCCTTAGTAATAGAAAGAGTTTCAGAATTTTCGGATGCGTGAAAAAATTTAAAAAAATTAAAGTCTCTTGGACTTTACAAATATACGAAAGTAACAGCAGAATGGAGATTATTCCTTTGCCACCACCTGCCACAACAACAACAAGTATTTTTTTAAAAGTTTTGACATTTTATGTTGAAATTTTTTTTAATACATGATGTCGTTGCGGCAAGTTGTGGCAAAGGTATAATCACCATTCTGCTGTTACTTTCGTACATTTGTGAAGTCCAAGATACTTGTTTCTTTTTTTACGTAAACAAGCGAAAGTTCTGAAACTTTTTTCTATTGCTAAGGGAGCTTATTCCTACCTATAAAAAAATATTCGGCCAATTTGAATTTTTCGGACATTCCACACTTTGATAATTATTAGACTTTTTCCGGAACACTTTGTCCGCCCAAAAGAAATAAGTATTAATTGAATTCTTTCTATATTATTTAGTATTGTATAAAAATTGCATTGTGAATGCAAAAATCTCAAATTTAAAAATATTATTGTTTTTTTTATTTTTAAGCATTCACAATGCTATTTTTATATTAAGATAATTAATTTTATAGAAAAAATACTAGAATTAATTAAAGAAAGTACTTTTTTCTATTAAATTAATTATCTTAATTTAGAAATAAGTACGTTTGATACCAATAATTTTTTTTCACCTTACACCAACACACTTTTCTGTATACATAATGTATAATAGATGAAGAAATTGTATCTCTTGGTACAAAAGCGGACTTTTTTCAAAAGTTTATGTACCGTAGAACCCTATAACTTCGCCTACTAAACCAAACTTCGCCTAAAAAAAAGAAACTTCCATATCTCGGGAAATTAAATAGCAAAGTCACTTTTTTGAATTTGGTAATAATCTCTCGTTTGTTGTATTGTACTGTCTATGGAAACTAGCTGTTAATTTGAAGCAGTTGCAAAAAAGTCGGAAATTTCGCGCGTGATTTTCGACAGTGTACCCAAAAAGTCGCCTATTGTGTTCATATTTGAAATGTTAAGATTTTAATATTTATATTGTGCATTGTAACATATAGTCAGCTAACTAAATACAAGATATAATTTTATTAACTCTCAAATATCTCGACTAAATTGGTCAGGCAGTGTTAGGTAACAGTTTAACAACACAAGAGTTCCGAATTTCGCCTGATTATATTTTGCTATATTCGTGGTTTTATTACTGCAATAGAGCATTTAGCTACTTTTTGATAATCATAGAGTTATGAAAATACGTTCCTTTTTTTAAATTTGTGTTTAGTGTCAACCAAACCTGAGATTTGTATTTTTTATTGGTAAAACGCAACCAAACTTCGCCTACTTGACAAAAAGTAAAAAATACTTTAGCTATGTTGAAATATGGTTCATATACCTATGCTACTGCATAAAGTAGCTAAGCCTTTTTATTTTAATGCTACCAATCTCAATAAGTACCCTTAATTCCGATGGTAGGCGAAGTTAGGAAAATCTACTCAACTTCGCCTGGATTTTCAACTGTCAATTTCTTTCAATTTTCTCACTGTACATAGTTATTGCAACCATAGACAAAAAGATCATCATTGATTTGATAACATTCAACCGTTTCGATTCAAATATAAACAATGAATTGTTGAAAATTAAAAAAAACTGTTAAAAGCAGGCGAAGTAAGGGGGTTTGACGGTACCTACGAGAAAAGTGTAGCTTAGCCATGATATAAAATCAAACAATAGTTTAAAATAAGTTCCATAATACCAAACCTAATATGTACCTCTAAAAATATTTTTAAGTAAATCAAATGCATGACTGTTGTACAAAATAATATAAGTCTGTTTATATTAAGCGAAATTACCCCCTATTCGTGACTAGTCCAAATTCAGTATTCGCTGTGGTAGCAGTAGGGTTGCCACACGTACTCTAAAATAGAGTATTACCTCTATTTCGTGTCGGTGTACTCTATAATCTAATACAGTAAAAAGAGTACGCTCAAATACTCGATTTAGGTAACGCTTGACTTGACTGTTATTGGCTTGTTAGTGATTGTATGAGACAAATAAACTGGTTTTTATGCTGCGTACTCTATTTATGTCTAAATGAAAAAATATTTTATTTGTCTGAAAAAAGGTCTGCAACCCTATTGCAGACTAATGCATAATTATTATGCACACTAACCCGACCTTTGCACGCTGCCATTTCGTTAAAGATACATTTCGCATACCTAATTTGGGTAATTTTAGCTTAGTTCATTAACGTAAAGTGTACATTTCTAGGACAAAATCATGTAGTTAATGAAGAGTCAACTCTTCAATAACCAAAATAAATTAACTTAAATCATTATGAAAAAAATAAAATGATACTTTTTCATTGTTATATTATAGTACAGTTGACGTTAGTTAGAGGCAATAAATACTCCCACATATTTGGAAACATCAACAGTTATTTTTTATTAAAGTTCAATTTGTAATTCAAAGTAAGGAAAAGTTGGAAATTAAATTAAAATTGCTTTCATTGCATTGTGAAAAGCTGCTCGTGACTAAATTTTCTATGTTGAAAACATTTCATGAAAAGCTTCTAAAATATGTTTTTCAACTTTCAACTTGGGATAAAATGAATTTGCAAAGTGTCTTTAAATTTATATTTTATAATGATGTTGTTAGCCTTGTTTTAAACTCAGCATTTTGCTGCTAAATTTGCGAAAATTTGATGAATAAGTAACGAGACGGTCCGTTGTACGTGATTTCCCAGTCTTAGGCGTGACGTCGGATACAAACTAAATAAATAATTTCTATGACGTTTAACAGGGACGCTCCGAAAAACACGCCTCCAATCCCTCCGATGTCAACTGAAAAAAAAAACAAAGTTATTTTTAGCTTTGAAACTGTAAGTAAGTATTAAATTCTAACTAGCCTATAGCAGAGCACTTCGACCAGCATTTGTCGTCACCAAAACTTACTTGCGAGAGTGAAATACGGTCGTTAACTACTTATGTGTTTCATAAGGTTCGAGGTCGTCCATTGGGCAATGAAGAGATGGCTCTTTGCCCAATGGATGACTTTTCATATCTTCGTCTTTGCCAGCGTGATCAAAATATGAAATTAAGGAATCCCTAAGAGAACTACTTACACTAATTTAAATAAGGACTTATTTTTTTTATAAGCATAGAACCTAACCCTCTAGCAGCTTGTTTCACCATGCAATACATTTTTTCTCAGTGACCTGAAATCATTTATAGCCGTACCATTATATAAGTCAATAACCTTAGCAAAACATTTAAAAAACACTGTCCTACAAGCCCTAAGGTGTGCCTGATGGCTTCCCGCCGCACCCTCAAGGCCGGCAGCTGCGTGCGCAAACATCACAACTCCTCGGGTACCTTTAGCTCTTACTTCTGGAGAAATATTCTCATTATGAACACTAAAAACACTCACCTACAAGCCCCAAGGTATGCCTGATGGCTTACCGTCACACCCTCAAGGCCGGCAGCTGGTACAGCTAATAACTCCTCGGGTACTTTTATCTCTAACTTCTGGAGGAGTCTTCTCATTATGACGACTAAAATACTCACCTACAAGCCCCAAGGTGTGCCTGATGGCTTCCTGGCGCACCCTCAAGGCCGGCAGTTGGGCCAGCTTCACAACTCCTCGGGTACCTTTATCCCTCATTTCTGGAGGAGACTTCTCATTATGACGACTAAGAAACAAAAAAATACTTTCACCTACAAGCCCCAATACCTGATGGCTTCCCGGCGCACCCTCAACGCCGGCAGCTGGGTCAGCTTCACAACTCATCGGCTACCTTTAGCTCTCACTTCTAGAGGAGTCTTCTCATTGTGACGGCTAAGAAACAAAAAATCACACTCTACCTGCAAGCTCCAAGGTATGTCTAATGGCTTCCCGGCGCACCCCCAAGACCGGCAGCTGGGCCAGCTTCACATCTCCTCTTTAGCTCTCACTTCTAACGAAGTCTTCTCATTATGTCAACTCAGAAACAATAAATCACACTCTACCTACAAGCCCCAAGGTATGCCTGATGGCTTCCCGTCTCACCCTTAAGGCCGGTAGCTGGGCCAGCTTCACAACTCCTCGGGTACCTTCTGGAGAAGTCTTCTCATTATGACGACTAAAACACTAACCTACAAGCCCCAAGGTATGCCTGATGGCTTCCCGCCGCACCCTCAAGGCCGGCAGCTGGGCCAGCTTCACAACTCCTCGGGTACCTTTAGCTCTCACTTCTGGAGGAGTCTTCTCATTGTGACGACTAAGAAACAATAAATAAATGTAAATTGGTAAAATAATAGGTAAATATTGCGAAAGTGCGGGCTTCGGCTCCTTTCTGGGTACCTACTTTAACACTGACCTGATTTTTTTTATTTAACTATATGGAGGTCAGTGGTATTAGTCAACCCGCTACCAAAAAAGCTTGTATAAAATTTCACAAATATTAGAAGTAAAAGAGTGTCGTGTGTTCACGTTCAACATGACTTTGTAAAGTTTCGCACAAAAAAAATAGCTGTTCTGTGGTTTCGATATTCAGCACTTGAGCTAGAGGTCTGAAACAAGCAATGGTAACACAACAATAGTATAAAAAAACTAGTTTTTCCACATCAGTTAAACGGGATTTCATCCCGAAACACAAAGAAAATTGAAGGGTAAGAGGAAAGAAGGATCAGAGTCAGTTAGACAAACTTATCTTCTTTTTTTTACATCATGCCCTTGACAATGATCTTTCTAGCTAGTTTCGGTACAAAATTTATTTGATGTTAGTTTTGACAATGGCTCTTCTTGCCTTTTTCTGAATATGTCAAGTCATAGCAAGTTTTTTTTTTATCAGATGGCGTATTAACTCAATTTGATCTAAACTGACTATGATCCTTCTTCTCCCGTACCTTCTGTAGATCAATTTGTAAATATTTAATCATACTTACATACCTATCTCTTATTCTTAATCGTTGACAAATACTCACGATATAAACATGTGCACCAGCTTATATTCCACTTCTTCACAGCTCATGGGGCAATCGCAGGACACGCTTTGAAGTGGCCCTGAAGAAAGTACTTGAGTCAAAACTTGATTAAAACTAAAATTATTTTTTAATGTGTAAGTACAACATGTTACAAAAAAACCCTAAGCATCGAAAATCGCGCAAAAAAAATCTTCTGTTTCATACAAAAATATATAAGGAAAATATCAAAATGTTATGAAACAATTTCAGAGTTGGTCAGATAGTAAATGTTGTTCAGTTTGATATTCCCTCCTTATCTACCAAATTTGCTTTAGGGGTTTTTTGTTACATGTATAGCTGTAACATACTCGTATACAGTCAGTGGCACGAATCATTAAAATTTTTCGACGGAGTGGGATAAGTTCGCGCATGTGCTCTTGTTAGCGACCAATAGCGCGCGCCCCTCACCGCAATGCATACCCAAAATACGCGTTCCGCGCAATTCCCACCCGATTTCATGATTCGTGCCACTGACTGTACACGTAGGAAATATTCTCGACAACAATTTTAGATGAAATATAGCAAAAATGAAAGCTTTCCGTTCGGCTAATCATTGCTAATATCTTTTTGTATAGAAACAATAACGAAATAAATCAGAAAAAATCCGTTAAATTATTTAAAAAAAACTAGGTAAGATGTTTACGAAAAAGCTATTTTTCTATTTTTTAACCGACTTCAAAAAAAGGAGGAGGGCTTTAAGAAAAAAATGAAGTTGTCCTCCAGCCCCACCCGACTTCATTAGACGTGTTTTATTAATATTGATATGTGTAACGAATGATTCGAATATTATTTCTTGCTTTTTAGAGGTATTTAATTTTTAAGCTGTTTTTGTTTTCAGGTTTTTTGAAGGCGGTTTTTCTTTTTTTTAAAAAGCTTTTTTTTTTTCTCAATTTCATGCTTTTGAAAGCAAAAATTGTTCGAAAAGATTATGATTTTCCGGTTTTGCATATCAAAACACGTTGTCATGAAAATAAAATAAATTATACATGTACCTACATATATCCAATCCCGATACTTAACCTTGGTTTTGATTAAGACATGTCAATCCCCGGATATCACAAAAAGGAATGCCTCCTGCAAAGAAACGCCACGTTATTAAAACATTCGGCGCCGAATAATAAGAGGCGTGAGCTTATTAAACGAGTTTGGAAGGAAATAACGCAAAGCCACGAGGAAACGCTAAATACATAATTAACTTCGAAAATCTAAGAGTAGGTAAGATTTTTTCAAACTTGGTTATCAAATCTATCATTGAAAGCTTTTTCTGCACGCAAGATTCGTATTTCTATCGGGGGAATATATAAATGCACTTTAAAAATAATGTAACACACTTTAAAATGTTTAGCTTTAAAATTTATTGAATGAACTATAAAAATAATGGTTTCCACTATAAATATGCTAAGCATTAAAATTAATACTTTGCACTATACAATTTAATTGATTAGCTTTAAAGTTAATACTTTGCACCTTACAAATTAATTTTATAACTTTAGCACTGGTAAACAGACGTCTAGGTGCGACGACGAGCGGGCGCAGCGAGAGAGGAGCCCTTCCATTGTGACCAACAACGCCAGAACCGACCTGATTTATTTATGCCACAAAATGTTTTCATCTTTCCATCTCATTTTAACAGTGGTCAGATGCTGGTCAGTCTGACATGGTTGGACAGAAACTAAATGGTTTCAGAGTTGCGACCAATGGTTGCGACACAGTTAAAGTGCAAGCATTATTTTTGTAGTGATAATATTAAATTATAGATCTATTATTATTTTAAAGTGCAAACCATTATTTTTGTAGTGATAATATTAAATTATAGGTCTATTATTATTTTAAAGTGCTGATATACAATTTTATAGTTGTTTTCATCAAAATTAAAGTGCTATTAAATACATCCCTTTCTATCGAATCTAGATTTGCGATTTCTCAAAAATCCGTAACGTATAGGTAATTACTTTTTACGATACTTTTACTATTTTATCAAGTTTTCTTATTTGTGAACCTTCTTTATAGATAGGTACAAGATTTTGGTGTACCAGATTAGGTACGGGCTAAGTATGTATGCTCAACTATTTTGTTCTATTTGTTGAAGTAACTTGATTTTGCTCTTTCTTTCTCTGTATTCTACTGTATTTCTTTATTATGTTCACAGAAAATTATTTTGAAGTAAAATACGATTATCGAAACCACATAATAAGGAAAATGGACCTTACAAAGCAAATAAAAAACTTTCGAGGAAAATCTTACCCAATTCCGGCATCAAGTGATGTGTGCAGTTGCATAAATTCACCTGTGTAGAAATTCTGCAGTAGATCATACAGGCGCTGTTAGAATATCGATTGAAGGGCCAGTTGGGAATCGCAGGCTTCTCGTCCTTGTACAAGCAACCACGCATCGACGGCGACATCGTGCTTATTGATTTGTCGCTTATTGTCTGTTCAGCCTGGTAAATGTAATAATTATATTCTATGAATAGGGCATCACTTAATAAACAAGACTTTTTTAAAACCTGTTGTCGCTTTACAACCCATTTTATGTAAAACTGCAGTTTTTGACTGTACCAGTACCAAAAAAGCATTGTATTTTAATGCCACGAACTGACAAACATCGACTTTTGTTTTTTGCGTCAGGAACCTTCAAAATTGTGCAAGCGTTTTCGCAAAACAACTGACCAAAGTTTTATAATCGAATGAAGGTTTAGGAATGGTTTATTGTTCAAAGTGCTTCGAAATAGAAAAAGATACGAAATTAATTAAGATATAGCCTACAGTAACAGGTAAAGCAAAACTGAAAGAAACTAATATTTCAAGCGGAAACTCTCTTTGATCGTATGAAAAGGTGTGGTGTTTTGCGGAGGTGGTATTGTGGCGTCTAAAGGACCATTTTACCTGCATGAGGGCTTCAAAATCAGAAGTTTTGGCCAAAATTACAGGACGCCCCAGAACATTCACAGTTCCTACTGAGACCATGTCGTCTGGGGCGTGAATTCGAACCTGAAAATTTTTTTTATTCTTTTACAGTTCAAATTATGTGTAGGTAACTAAAGTACGTTAGGGAGTTCACAATTTAATCTAGAACACGAAAATTACCTGTAAAAAAACACAACGAAGAAAAAAATAAAAATAAGCTATCAAGCGGGGGTTAATTAAAATATTATAATAGAGTCTATAGCAGGTAGAGGAAAAATTAAAAAATAACCTAAATCGCGCAGTTTTTTTTGTATTCTCGACTTTTGTCCAGGGTCGAATACTTTTTTGTACCCTGCACAAAAGTAGATTCTCTACTCACTCTCTGTTATGATCTCGAGAAAATTCAACTTAGTTGAAGTTAAGTAGTTCTCAGTTGAGAACCTCTTACTTTTTTTGAAGTCGGTTAACAAGACAAAACCATTATAGTAACAATAGCACAAAGCTCACAGCGATTTCCTCAAGTGCCAAAAACACTAAATACGGCAGGCCTATTTCTTTGTTGACAATAAGAGAAGACTCGTTTCCCGTAAGCCTGGAGTTGAACGTGAAGCAGACGCCGTACTCCGTCTCCATTGGCAGGAACCTGCAACAAAGGATTGACTTACACAAAGGAATTTGAATCGTGAAAGATATCAACGGGAAGAAGCTTTGTGTACATACTTTTAAGTCTCTACATCGACGGACGCATACTGTACAGCTTCCCTATTCTATCAAGCAACCTTATCAAGGGTAGGGCACGTAAATACATTTTGTATGAAATTATTTACAAACAGTCGTATTTTCTTTAGCCGTGTAGAGTACCGCAGAGTCGAATAACACCAACGGCTGCGTTCAGACGATGATAACACAGGACCCTACATCAACCGGAACTCAACTCAAACTCAACCCGAACTCGCACCTTAAACTCACTTCAAAATTTTACGCCGGAGCTTATTAATGTGTCAGAAGAATCAAAATTGTAAGCGATGTATTTCAAGGTGGACTGCGGTTGAGGTGTGTTTGAGTCGAGTTCGGGCTGTGGTCGGGTCGTGTGTTATGTGTTATCCTCTGCATTACCTACACATCATAACCTCATTGGACAAAAAAATGCACAGATTCTCTGCATAGCACGAACTACTAGGACATTGAAAATGAAATTCAGGCATAAGGAAATAAGCGAAATGAACACACAAATTAAAAATTTAAAAATATTACAAAATTTAAAAAAAAAGCGAAAAATGTTCAAAGTATTCCAAAAATTCTCCATTCAGCACATACAACAATATAAACTCTCATACACACCCAATTTCCATACCACAGTACTGTAGTATACATGATGCGCTACAACTCACTCGCCGAGGTACTTTTTTATTTATTTATTTATTTATTTATCGTTTTTGGATAGCTAACAGCTTATAAACATACACATAACAACAAATATATATAACTAAAAGCTATTGACAAGCTACCACAGCTACACTTTTGAGGGCTACAGCTCGTTTTTTTTTTATTTTCATAATTTTGATTTCATTCGACAGGCAACTAAATATCCTAGGAACTTTTTTTTTTATTTCGACTTAGTACATCCGGGCCCAAAGCCAAAAATTCAAAAATTTTCGGCCAAAAAAAACCATAACTTTTTTGGATTTCAATTTTTATTTAATTCCTTCACCATCTGATAGATCTCGTCAATCAGCGTCCCTTGACACCCTATTTATCTATGAACTACCAATAGCTTCCATACAATCGCCGTGTCGCACTAAACTCCCAAATGGGACCTAGTACCCAGCGATCTAAAAGTCATTTTCAATGACAAAATGAGTATAAGCAACAGCGTTTTTCTATAAAACTATCCAAGCGCCAGCCAAGCGTGGACATAACATCTTTCCTCAGGAGAGGTCTATCTACCTACACTACATCTTTAGCCCATTGGGCTGTTCAAATAAATTATCAAATAAAAAATGGTATTATGAATTGACCTTTCACAGCAAGGGAACCGCTTATTATCCCACCAGCAGTCCGACAGCAAACTGGTACACTTGGACCTGACAGCCATCACTGCTTCTCTGAAGGCGGCGAAGCAGGTGTTGTTCTTGCAGGTGGAACAGAACTTGCAGAACTTGGGAGTCCAGAAGCTGACGTCTTTGAGAAACGGGGATACTGACAGAGGGAGTTTGCGTCTGATGAACAGAACATTATATAAACTTTCATTCAAATAATAAATGTATGTACCTACGCAATTTATTCATAACCTTTTCGATAAAAAAAGATAAAAGGTGGTATTTTTTGTCTATTTCCCGACAAAAGAAAATGTATTTAGAAAAAAAAACAAATGAATAGATTATTCGAAGACCGACGCTGATTTTTGAATAAACAGCAATTCTAAAGTACTACCTAGTACAGTATTTAAAACTTCAACTCTCACAGTAAATTCACTACTAATTTGTTGTTGATTAAAGATTTTACTTCTCAGAACAAAATATTGAAAGAACTATCCAAAAAGTTTCAGTCGCCGCTTATTAAATTACAATTTTCAGCATCCATCCTATAGCGTACAATAGCTATAGCGTATTAAAGTGAAGGCGATTCCTTTGAAGTGCAGTATTACTTTGTGCTAAAAACGTGTGCGTAATGGCTGTCATGGCCCATTAAGGGCTTTTATCTGTGTCATCTACGGCACTTAACCAGAAAGTTTCGTTCGGTACGTCTCTACCTCGTACGGTAGCTATATGAAAGGGTTCAAAATTACAAAAAATAAAAGTAATAATCAGGCTTTTTACAAAGCTTTTAAGTCAGATAGAAGATATATAGTTTGCTTTTAATAATAAACCTACCTACCTGCATTCAAATAGGATTCATACGGAAATCTACCAGACGAAATAGGAAAAAAAGATGAAAATATGAAAAACACGCCATAAAAAAATATTTGGACATTGATATTTTTTTTGTGTATAAAATATACAAAATATTAAGTCCATGTGAGCTATACATCATGACTGTATCAAAAAACCCTGTCAGATCCCGGAAACAGGTGATAGTCTTGCTAAAACTGAACAACATTATTGTCCAAGGAACTTAAGACGAAAAACTAATTTATTTTTCGCCTTTCATAGTGAGTCAGTCAGCTGACCAATACATTTTGTATGGGAATATGAGAATTATTTTTCTTTTTTCGACCTATGTCCATATAGAATGTTGTTCAGTTTCAGCAACACATCACCTGTTTCAGAATCTGACAGGGTTTTTTGATTCATGATGTACATACATGTATTCTATTTATTATCATAATGAACACAGTCATATGGTAAGTACAAAAAAAATTAGGTTAACCTAGGCCTGTATTAATTTTGTTTTTTCTTTGTTTAGTATAACAAACAGTTGTCAAATAATGTTTTGTAAATATTCATTCCTAAAATTGACAAGTGTGCAACCCTAATACACAGATTAGGTCATATTATTAGGAAAAAAACGTCGTACGTATTTGTCAGTAAGCATCTGTGTTTGGCTGCTCCGCAGTATAAAATAGCAAATAGTGGTTAAAAGTTTCCGTTTGAAATAAAATTTATAATCAATACTTAGCCAGTGAATTGGGCTATACAGTGGTGTAATCAAATTCACAATCCATCCAGTAACACCAGAGATATAAGAAGAAACATTTGTAAAAATTTGAAAAAGCCGTTTTGTACCTGACCTACGACAACCCGCCGGCCGCTCGCTGCGGTGGGTGACTCAGCTGCGTTCGGCTGCGTCCGCTGCCTACCAGTCCCGCCCGACGACGACGGCCTACGAGAGTCGACGAGACGGACCGACTAGCGATGACATCACGCGAAGTTAACTGTGCGGGATGCAAGGGTTTGATATCCGGAGACAGCGCGTTTATGCGATGCGCGAAATGTAAGAACCTTTTTGATATTTTGTGTGCAAATTTCAACCGAGATGTCTATGCTACGTTTACATCGGAATTTAAGAACTCATGGGTATGCTTTGAGTGTCGTGGTAAAATACCGAAAGGTGATAAATCACACACACCTGTCCGTCATCAGCTAGACCAGAATATGAGTATTGTTAGCGACGACTGTCCCCCGGACGTATCTATGTCCATAAACAGCCCTGATAATGTTACTCGTCGCGCCGGCATGCGTTATACACAAGCTGCCAAACAGACTGACTCGTTCAATATTCAATTTGAAACTTTCCGTAGTACGGTTGTTCACGAAATAAAAGAGATGCAAAATGATTTTGAGATACGCCTTTCCACAAAAAATTGTAAATTGATATCCGAACAATTTATTCAATTTAAAACTGATTTATGTAATAAGGTTGATAGCCTAACTAACAAGATTCTTGAACTAGAAAAAAGGATCGATGCTATGGCTGTCACTAAGTGCGAGGCAAAGGACAATAAAACCGTTCAACAAAACTTAAAGTCTGTTAATGGGCAACAAAAGGTGAAGAAAACAAAACCGGAACAAGGAAAAGTTAATGACCTTGGTAAGAACACATCGACATCTTCAAATACATCAGCTAATGTTGTTAGTCATGAAACTATGGTTCTTGACACCACTACACCTGGTACACCTGCGACAGCAGGTATTTGCAACGAGCAGGATAGTTCGAACGAGTGGACTGAAGTAAAACGCAGACGTGAACGTGTTTCGTTACCTGGTGTACTTAGAGGAACCGCAGAGCCAGGGGCCACGACATTACGTGCCTCTGAAAGATGGAGATATCTACACCTGTATTATGTAGAAGAAGGCACAACGGTTGAACAAGTTCTTACCCATCTCCGTAATATTTGTGGTAGTGAAGTCTGCACCGTGGAAGAGTTAAAATCTCGAGGGCGCTACGCATCATTCAAACTAGGAGTTCCATCAAAGAATGCTGAAAATGTTATGTCTGCTAAGAACTGGGCGGAAGACATCTGCATAAAGCCCTGGCGTCAGAACTTTCGCGCTAACAGAAAAAGTGCATCAACATAACAATTTTAGAAACAGATCCATTAAAATGTATTACCAGAATGTTCGTGGTTTACGCTCGAAAACTCATACTTTTCATTGTAATGTGACGCAAAGTAGTTTTGATTTCATAGGGTTGACCGAAACATCGCTGACGAGTTCCGTATCAGACGGAGAACTCTTCCCTTCGGGGTACGTGGTGGTGCGTAAGGACCGTGCTGATGATACTGGCTGGGGAGGAGTATTACTCGCAGTGCGTGATAACTATTCCGTTCGTGAAATTGTTGACATAGATTTATTAACGCCGGACATGGAACTTATTTTTGCTATTATAAGCTGTAAATATTTTAAAATTTTATGTTGTGTTGTTTACCTTCCCCCTAACTCTAAGGATGAGAAATATATCAATGTGTTGACGTGTATTGAAAATGCAGTACTAACTTACTCTGACTTGAATGTTTTAATTATAGGTGATTTCAACTTAAATTCTAATAGTGCTAATGTTAAGACTAATTTTGATTTGTTTTGTGATTACTGTGGCTTACAGCAGCATAGCAATGTATATAATAATAAAGGTGGTATGTTGGATCTCGTGCTGAGCAACTTTGACCTTGAACAGGTTGTGGTTCAACCAAATGATAGCCCTTTTGTACCAATAGACAGGTTGTATCATCCCTCACTTGATGTGACAATAAAAATACTAAAACCAAATAGCGTTACGGATAATCAGCCGCCCTCGTCACTGCCTGTACCACGCCCTAATTCCAGCCCAAGCTGGAATTGGCGCAAGGCAGACTACCAGGGATTATATGCAGCTATAAATGAATTAGATTGGTCAGACTTGATTACTTTATCGGATGTAGATTTAGCTGTTGAACTATTCTATAGTAAATTAAATAAATGTATTAATGACTTTGTTCCGACAAAAAATCCCAATATAAAACAGAATAAGTTTAGTTATCCGAAATGGTACACTAAAGAAATTATTGACAATATTGAGAAAAAATATTTCCATCTGAAACGTTACAAGTCGGAAGGAAAGGAATTTAATAAAGAATTGTTTAAATATTATAGGTGGCATGTTAAAAATTTAGTTGACAACGCATACCAGCAGCATTTGAAATTGACGCAAAAGAACATAATCGATGATCCGATTCAATTCTGGTCATATATCAAGGATAGGAAGAAAAACCGAAGACCGGCCGGTACTTACACGTATAATGGGGCGCCTGTGACTGGGCAGGCCGCCGCAGACGCCTTTGCGGAATACTTCAGCTCTGTATTTCTAACCGAAATCCCTACACTCTGTCCAATAGCAGCCACTCGTGCTGCTAACACTTGCATCAACAATAATTACGTCTCCGTTGGACAAATAGACGAGCTCGATTTGAAGTCGGCAGTGAAGCGACTTAAGCCAAGGTCATCGGGTGGGCCCGATGAGATTCCTGTATTTTTAGCGAAGGACTGCATTTCAGCTATGGAGAAGCCTCTTCTGTTCCTTTTTAATCTGGCCTTAAGTGAATCAGTATACCCTAATATCTGGAAACTATCAAGAGTTACACCTGTACCGAAAGGAGAAACTGGAAACGATGTTTCAGCGTTTAGACCAATCGCAGTATTATCAGTTTTCGCAAAAATCTTTGAGATAGTGTTGAGCTCGTACATTAACAGACAAATCCGTAACGAAATGCACGATAGTCAACATGGTTTCCGTGGTGCTCGTTCGACTACCACGAATCTGGTGGCTCACGTAGACTATATTTATGATGAAATGGATGCTGGCCGGCAAGTAGATGCTGCCTATTTCGATTTTAGAAAGGCATTTGACCTCGTCGATAACGATATTCTACTTCAAAAGTTAGCGGTCATGGGTTTTAACCCTAAACTTCTCGAGTTTTTCTCCAGTTACCTGAGGAACAGACGCCAATTTGTGAGAGTTCAGGGATACGAATCTTGCAATTATTACACAAGATCTGGCGTTAGTCAAGGCAGTACCATGGGTCCAACCCTTTTCCTGATCTTTATAAATGATCTGCCGAATGGTGTACGTGCTTCCAAATGTCTTCTGTTTGCCGACGATCTCAAATTGTCTCTGGGGATTGGCTCTGTAGCAGATTGTGAAGTCTTGCAAAGAGACATCAATGCTGCTGCTGAATGGAGCAGACGTAATCGTCTTCCGTTCAACAGCAGTAAATGTAAGGTAATTACTTTTACGCGGAAACGATCCCCTCTAAATGCCAACTATAAGATAAATGACACACCTCTAGAAATTTTCGACAACACAATAAAAGCATCAGCAGGCCTATTTTAACACGTTTTTATTAGGTCGCTTTCGCGTTTGTTTGTTTGTGTGTTTCTCCACAAAGTTTGCGAACGATTTTATCCTAACTTCCCGATGAACTAGAGACTTGAAACTTTGAACATAGGTCAGAACTGGAAGGCAATGCAATATTATGGTGTCATTGAGCTGATCTGATGATGAAGCCGGAAGAAGGCCACAGGAACTCTATGATGAAACCATACAACCCCATCGTGTTTGGGCTCGTTAGAATCGTCTTGACGAGTACTCTAATGGGAGATGAGGTCCAGGGTCTGATGATGAAGCCGAAAGGCCATGCCATAGGAACTCAATATTGAAACCGTGCAACTCCATCAAATTTGGGCTCGTTTGAATCGTCTTGACGAGTTCTTTGTTGGGAAATAGTTTCCAGGGTCTGATGATGGAGCCGGAGGAAGGACACAGGAACTTTTTAATAAAACCACGCTACCCCATCGAGATTGGGCTCGTTTGAACCGTTTTGACGAGTTCTTTGTAGGGAAATAGTGTCCAGGGTCTGATGATGGAGCCGGAAGAAGGCCACTGGAACTGGGTAATAAAACCATGCAATCCCATCGAGTTTGGGCTCGTTTGAATCATCTTGACGAGTACTTTAATGGGAAATAGAGTCCGAGGATCTGATGATGGAGCCGGAGGAAGGCCATAGAAACTCTATAATAAAACCATGCAACCCCATCGAGTTTGGGCTCGTTTGAATCGTCTTGACGAGTACTTTGTTGGGAAATAGTTTCCAGGGTCTGATGATGGAGCCGAAAGAAGGCCACTGGGACTCTGTAATAAAACCATGCAACCACATCGAGTTTGGGCTCGTTTGAATCGTCTTGACGAGTGCTCCGATAGGAGATAGTATATTTGTAGTCTTAGCTCGTTAACTAAAAAGTAGAAAATAAAAAATTACTGAATAAAAACTTTTATAAAAACACGTTTTTAAAACGGACTAAATTATTACAAAAAATTCGGACTAAAAACATTAAAACGGACTAGTAAAAACAGACTAAAAAGTATAAAATAAATTTTTCGTTAAATATTTATAACCCTAGAAATATTAAACCTAAAAACGTGGGGCGCATGCTAAAGACAATATGGATGATAAATTTTACAAAATGCGCCCCACGTTTTTAGGTTTAACATTTCTAGGGTTATAAATATTTACAGAAAAAATAATTTTATACTTTTTAGTCTGTTTTTACTAGTCCGTTTTAATGTTTTTAGTCCGATTTTTTTGTAATAATTTAGTCCGTTTTAAAAACGTGTTTTAAAAAAAGTTTTTTTTCAGTAAATTTTTTGTAACTCAACTGACAGCTTAAAATGATAAATAATAATGTAAAAAACAATGTTATGACTCTCTACAAAAACCCAGCATGTTCTTAAAACTTAGATCAGTGATGATCATTTTAAGCTGTCAGTTGAGTTACAAAATAGGCTTGCTGAACTCACTCTACGATAAAAGACTTGATCCCATCATTGTTCTGTGTTTCACAGATTGTCACCGCCGGGAAGGGAGTGTTGAACTCCAGGTAATCTGTTTCGACCAGATACGACACGGCACCTTCGGAATACAGCCTCAGCACTTGGAGCAACATGGCTGATGCACAGATGCCGCTCGAGGTTAGGACAAGAACCCAGAAGAGCCTGAAAGATATCACATTATTAAATAGTTATGTAAATTTGTGTAACTGCTGCGTACACACATAAGTACCTTTCAGTAATACCTTTACTGTAGTACCTTTATAATCTAGTAGCCCTTTGTTATGAAATAAGATTAAATTGTAGTTATTCAGTCATTGTATTAGGTTCGTTCGAAATCTTTTTTCAAAACATCGTATATTTTATTAATTACTTAATTTAAGTGACATTAAAGTGAAAAGTTAATGTGATAACAAATCTTAAAGATGTTTTTGAAACATCTTAACCTAATTGGATTGGAGTGGATTTTCTATAATTTGTTTATTTCAGCGTTGAAACCAAAGGAAAATTACTATGAGATTGTGCTATTGCTGATTCAAATTTTGACCCAAAATTGAAGAACTCAATAAAGATTGTTAAGCTGATTTTGGGTTGAGTCCCAAACCTACTGTAATTCTAATAAATAAAGATAAAGTTTCGTTTCCTTACTAACTATGAATCCTTAATGAAATCAGAATATTCATACAAATGAACTAAGTAAAGGGAACACCTACAAAATTTCATTCAGCAAAAGCACATGCCCACAGTAATTTTCCATTGGTTTCAACGCTGAAATTGTCACTTTAGAAAAATAATCCACCATTAATTTACGGTTTCAAAGTTGATACACAAAATAATTGTAAATGAGAAGTCGTAGTAATGCCACATGCTCTTCATGACAACTCTCTTCTAATGAGATCGCTCATTACTAAGTATTCTTGCATAGGTACAGTCAGCGTCAAATTGATATAAGCGTCTAGAGTAGTCAAAATGATCTGAAAAACAAAAACCTCCTTCAAAAACCTTAAAAAAACAGCTGTATAAAAAGCAAGAAATAATGTTCAAATCGATTAATTAAAACACATCTATTGAAGTCGGGTGGAGCTGGAAGTATTTTTTTTACTTATTGTGATGTTTATATTCATAAAGCCCCACCCGACTTCAATAGACGTGTTTTAATTAATCGATTTGAACATTATTTCTTGCTTTTTATAGAGCTGTTTTTTTAAGGTTTTTGAAGGAGGTTTTACTTTTTTTTTAAAGCTTTTTATTTTAAACTTTTTTGTGGTAGGTATGTATACGATGATTTTATAAAATAAAACGTTAAGTATAATGTTTCACATTTTTCAATGGTATACCCGAGTAACTCAATGTCCACAGGTGTTCCGTTGGGTCTTCGCAGTTCAACTCTAGTCCAGAACGTCCTTGACAATAATAAACCTACCAATATTTCAATCACTATACAGTCCCTATTTGATTTTGAGGAGTTCCCTCGTGTATCTTGAAAATCCAAAGTCCAATACCAATGAAATTAATATAGTATCATTCTTAAGGTGTCTTCTTTCAAACAAAAAAAAAATTGTCTAAATCGGTGCATAAACAAAAAAGTTATGGTTGAAAATCGGTCTCAATTAATAAAATGGTAACGAAAACGACAGTATTTTCAAGATTACTTGAAAACTACTGAACCGATTTCAATATTTCAAAAAATGGGACCAACTTGGGAACAAACCTCATGTTATAACGTTTGAATCATTTCAATCGGTTCAGCCGTCTTCGAGTAATCGGTGTACATACATATAAAAAAAAATATACGCGACGAATAGATAACCTCCTCCTTTTCATTTCAAAGTTTTTGAAGTCGGTTAAAAATTCAATTTGATCTAAGCAGTTAGAATCATCATATTGTTGTAAGCACGCAAGGTATTCAAAATATCTAAGCACTCATTGTTTCATTATAAGCAGTCAAAGTGTTCAAAATGATCTAAGCAAACAAAGCTATCAGTGCAGGCAAGTTATCTGTGCATTTACATTGTTGAGAGTACTACACGCTTATATCAATTTGACGCCGACTGTACCTGTCGATATTTTTATGCAGGCTTGTTTAATTTATCCTCAATAATGGCGAAAATCTCACCCAATTATGATTTAAAACCAACAAATTTATTTATTTTATGGATCACGGATTAAAGTTGACATAACAGTGCAAAAAGATCCATCAATGGATTCTTACAATGGATTTTAGTGGATATAGTGAATTTTAGTTTACCTTTTGGATGGAACAACTAATAAACACTCAAGAAAAAGGCAATTTCAAAACATCAATGATGCCCTTGTTATACATGTTGCCATTTTGAATATTATGAATTTTGTAAAAGAGTCGAAAATTGCTTAATATTTTTTTCAAATTAATAACGACATATGAAAAGTTTACTTAACTATAAAACAATATAGGTACGTGACAAGAAGAAAAAAGAAGACTGAGTTCTTATCTATGCAATTCTTTTATATTTTAAATATAAATACATTCATAATATTTAGATAACATCATTGTGTGTCAATTGGTCATGCAAAGATAAAAGAATGGGTATTTTAATAAATGCAACACTTAGTCGATGCACTTATGTAATACATTCGATGTTTATTATCGGTTCTATCTTCTTTTTTTATACTTTAAGATCAGAACAAATGCTATATTTATTGAGCTTTTAATTAGTTTTGCAAGTTTTTTAACTCTACATAACATAACTCTATTAGAACTTATATCAAAAAGTGTCAGTTTGTGAAAAAAAAAATTACTGTAAGAATTTAAATATCTAACTTACATAATAACCAAAACGACGTTTAATTAAGAACACTTACCTCTTAAAAAGCGGTATGTATGACATCGAGCAGACATACCGGATACCATGCAAGCCTGTATGGTCCCCGAAATATCGGAACTGTTGGCTCAACTTTTCCAATAGGTTGTAAATCCAGGTATTGCGTTTGTCCTCATACATTTTTTTATCTCCCATTAAGTAATTTGTTCAAAGTACGAGTAAGTACTACAGCAATTTTGTTCATTACTCAAATGAATAAGTTGTCTCTTTTTTTGCTGTGAATATAGTTTCTTTCTTGCTAAACAACTTTTCCAATGAAAGTTAACGTACTTACACACTAAACTAAAGTGCAGTGTGAGATGACTATTTTGACTGTTTCGGGATCACAAAGTTTTCAAACAAGCAGTCAAAACGAGTACCTAACAATATGTTTTTTAGTTTACAATTTTGATAACACTTCCAACGGCACAATAAACATAGTTTAAAATGCAAATCCACACTAAATAAAGTTAAATGGTAATATCAACATAATAATCCATCTGTTAACATTCAGTTCATGTGCATTATTAATGGACGTTCCATGTAAACATGTGAAACAATTAAAGCCAGAGTTATTAGTGCAGCTGCGATAGTGAGCTTAAACAATTATTTTAAATGTAAAGAAAATAATTTCCATTAATTGCCTTTGTTTTGATAACAAGTTATTTTAATATTTTCCGTAATAAAATCTCCTTTGTTTTAAATTACCTATATCTTTTAGAATTGAGTAAATACTTCAGGATTAAATTCAGTACCTAGTTAATGCTCAAAATAGTAAATAAATTCTTTAGAAAGTACTATAACTTACTTTAGAAATTACAATATCAAATATTGTTTATGAAACACACAGACTTACCTATGTGTATAGCATCTAATGACGACAAAAGTCAAAGAGGGATAAATCATTTCTTTAGTTGATGATAAAAAATACAGATAAGTAGATTTCAATCGGGTTACCATATTTTTCTTGATACTCGTAGTATGTGAATTTCGCTGAACCCTGTCACGTACATATCAATAAAATTCAGCTCTGCGAAATAATATTCTCTTGCAAAAGGAAATAGTCGTTGATATTTTATCAAATCGCAAGGGAAAATACCTTTTCTACCTATCGAAGATACCTCTAAAGTTATATCCAGGGGCAACTCGCATTATTTGTATATGTACTCATACAAATTCGAATTATCCTGTATAGCTAAAATACTCAATACTGGAATATCAATTTGAGTTGGATAAGCGATTTTTTCTTCAAGTTTTTTGTTATCATTATCAGATTACATTACAGTACAAATATTATCAATAGGTAGTATGCGAATCTTATCATTTACCTATGTGACATTTATCTCGTACTCTAGCTACTTGGGGGACAATCTGTTAAGTAGCAAAAACACCTGATATTTTCCTTTGTTAATAGTTCAAATAATTAAAAGTAATTAAATTAGCTTTCATATTTGTATATTTTTTTCCTGTTCACTGTTTTTATTAAATACAACTCTTGCAAAGGTATAGAGTCAGTAGGTAACCAGTTTCATAAGCTAAAAAAATAGTTAAAAATAAAAACAAAAAACCGACTTCAAAAAACCTACCTCTAAAAAGCAAGAAATAATATTCGTGATAAATAAAACACGTCTATTGAAGTCGGGTGGGGCTGGAGCAAAGATTCCTTTTTTTTATTCTAAAAGCCCCACCCGACTTCAATAGACGTGTTTTTATTATTACGAATATTATTTCTTGCTTTTTAGAGGTAGGTTTTTTGAAGTCGGTTTTCTGTTTTTTTTAAACAATTTTTATTTTTTTTATTTTTAGTATAGGTACCTTGTAGGTATATTATTAAGATATAAAATCGGCTCAGCCAAACGTGAGATAATTGCGAAGAAACATACATACATACGGGTCAAACTGAGAACCTCCTTTTTTTAAGTCGGTTAAAGAACTTAACAGATATCCCTCTTCCAACAAAAAAATAATTATCTTATTCAGTTCATAAACAAAGAAGTACAATACGACCATTATCATCGAGGTAATTCACAAAAATCATACTATTTTCGTGCTTTTTTCAAGATTGCTTGAAAAGTATTGAACCAATTTCCAAATTTAAAAAAATGGGACCAACTTGGGAGTTTGCCTAATGTAATAACGTTTGAATCATTTCAATCAGTCCAGCCGTTTTTGAGTAATCGGTGGACATACACAAAAAAAAACAAATATACAGACGAACATAGAACCTCCTACTTTTTGGAAGTCGGTTAAAAAATCAACGTGTAGGGTGGATATGCCTAACTCCAGCCCCCCCCCCTAATACCAGCCCCCAAAAGTTTTTGCTTTGCTTTCATTAAAAAACAGTGAAAATCGGAAACTGTTTGATGGAGCCACACCGCTAGTTAATCCTCTAAGTTGGAAAATCACTATTAGCCCGTCACGTCACCTACAACTCACACAACGAGCAATAATGTTTACCGAGACCGAGTAGAGGTGACTATGTTTGAAAAACAGCATAAAAGCTCGATCGATGCGAACTTTGGGAAGTGCGTTTACGAAGGCAAGATGCAATTGTTTTTAGGTTTTAAGCTTTGATACTAGTAATAGATTAGACATATAACGTTTTGACATTACTAGTTTGTAATTAAATTTACTAATTTCGAAAAAAATAGGGGGGCTGGAGTTTGACTGGGTGATTTTCAATAACTTTCTATCATCAGCCGGGGCTGGTATTGGGTATTTAACTTTCGTTTAAGAAATCAAATTCATCTTAATTTGCTCGTCTCAAGGTTGGAATTTGTAGTGCAATTCACTAGAATTACTAACCCTGCACCCAATGACCTAATTACAGCCGGGTGAAAAATGTTCAATTCCTAAGTTATTTGTTCTGCAAATTAGGGGCTGATATTAGGATATGTATGAGAACCTAACTCCAGCCGGTCATCTAACTTTACCGCAATATACAGGGTGTTCTCAAATATGATTTTAATTATTTTGTTTTATTTTTAATGTTAGATGTAAAAAGTAATAATGATTAAAATCATACTTTTCTTCACTCATAGAAACAGAAAATAAATTCAATATAAAAAAATGTTTATTGAATTCCATTTCTTGGAAAACGCTTAAAAAAGTTTCAAATAATTAAAACGATTTCATACTCATCTTAAAATATAAAATCGTAAACTGAATGACTGACTGACTGACTGACTGACAAATCTATCAACGCACAGCCCAAACCGCTGGACCTAGAGACTTGAAATTTTGCACACAGATACTTTATACAGTGTAGGCATTCACTAAGGAAGGATTTTTGAAAATTACATCCCTAAGGGGATGAAATAAGGGATGAAAGTTTGTATGAAAGTCCCTCAGTTTTGAAGCTAGAATCTTCAAATTTTGTGTTTAGGCTAACGATTGAAAATTAATAAATACGGGTCTCAGCGTTTTTCAAAATTCTACCTCCGAAGGGGTCAAAAGGGGGATGAAGTTGTGTATTGAAGAAAATCCTTCATTTTCGAAGTAAAAATCGCTAAATTTATAATTTAGGCTTATGGATAGAAATTTAAAGCAACGTATATTGTTTATGTTAGGATTTCAACTCCAAAGAGGATGAAATGGGGGTGAAAAGGGTTAAAAAAACCTAAAAATAGATATGGATGTCGTTATTGGGGTTTTGCGGGATGACGATTGCAAAAATGACATTTATTTTGAAGTCCAACCACAGTGGACATGATTTAACCTATAAAGGGGTGAAAATGGGGTCCAAATTTTGTATGGAAAAATAATATAAAATAGACATTACAACTTTAAACTTCGTAGGAGCACATCTAAAATTAAATAGGCAAATATATATTTTGTTATTTTGAAAATCAACCCCTTAGGGGGTAAATGGGTGAGTAAACATAAAATCGATATAGATGTCGTTATTGGGGTTTTCTGGGATGACGATTGCAAAAATGACATTTATTTTGAAGTCCAACACGGTGGACATGATTTAACCCCTAAAGGGGTGAAAATGGGGTCCAAATTTTGTATGGAAAAATAATATAAAATAGACATTACAACTTTAAACTTCGTAGGAGCACATCTAAAAATAAATAAGCAAATATATATTTTGTTATTTTGAAAATCAACCCCTTAGGGGGTAAATGGGTGAGTAAACATAAAAATCGATATAGATGTCGTTATTGGGGTTTTCTGGGATGACGATTGCAAAAAATGACATTTATTTTGAAGTCCAACACGGTGGACATGATTTAACCCCTAAAGGGGTAAAACTGGGGTTAAAATTTTGTATGGAAAAAGAATACAAAATCGAAATTACAACTTTAAAATTCGTAGAAGCACGTCTAAATATATATTTTGGGAATTTGAAAATCAACCCCTTAGTTAAGTGGGGTGAGTAACATAAAAATCGATATGGATGTCGTTCTTGAGGTTTTATGGGATGGTGATTGCGAAAATGAGATTTATTTTGAAGTCCAACGTGGTGGACATGACACATATGGACCTGGACCTAGACATGCACATCGAACGGCAACGGGAATCGAAACGGGCACGGGCACGGGAACGGAACGGAACGGAACGGAACGGAACGGAACAGAAGGAACAGAACGGAACGGAACGGAACGGAACGGAACAGAATGGGAACGAGAACGGGAACGAGACGGTAACGGGAACTAGAACGGGACGGGTACGGGAACGGGAACGGAAGGGGTACGGGACGGGATCGGACGGGAACGGAACAAAACGGGAATGAAACAGGAACGTAACGGGAACGGAACGGGAACGAAACAGGAACGAACTGGAATGAAACGGGAACGGAACAAGAACCGGACGGGAACAGAACGGGAACGTAAGGCGTACGGGACGGTTAGGGGACGTTTACGGGACGGGAACGGGACGGGAACGCAGCGGGAACGGAACGGGAACGAAACGAGAACGGAACGGGAACGAAACGGAACGGGAATATTACGGGACGGGAACGGGAACGAGAACAGGATGGGAACGGGACGGGAACGGAAACGGAAGGGGTACGGGACGGTTACGGGACATTTACGGGACGGGAACGGAACGGGAACGGGAACGGGAATGGGAACGGGAACGGGAACGGGAACGGGAACGGGAACGGGAACGGGAACGGGAACGGGAACGGGGACGGGAACGGGAACGGGGAACGGGAGCGGGGACGGGGACGGGAACGGGAACTGGAAGCCTCGTGCGAGTCCCGCCACACGCGGCAAATGTCTTGCCTCACGAGGCAGAGCGTTTGATGGGGACTCGCCTAATCGCGTAAAAATGGCTAGCCGGATCCTGGTTGAAGGTTCCTTAAAAGGATTTCGTCTAATATCCACGCGGACGAAGTCGCGGGCAGAAGCTAGTTGATTACAAGTTTATTAAACCAAAGTTAACTTTTTGTTACGCCATTTTTAATATATGTGTATTCTTAATTGATTAATATCTAAAGGAGAGGTGTAAGTTTCAATGACTTGCTATGGGAATCATAATTTATAGCCTTTAGTGTTTTATTATCACTATTGAGAGTTAACAAATTATTTTTTTTTATTTTATACTAACATGGTTGTATTATTTTAGAACACCCTGTACCCGGCTGGAATTAGGGAGCAAAGCGGCTGATATTAGGGCAAAGGCGGCTGGAGTTAGGGTTTTTCGCCCTTTGGACATTTAAACGCTTCTCTATATTTTTCCCACCAAACTACGTAAACCTAAGTACTATTTTCGTAATAAAGATGAATCAATCTACCTAAAACTGTATCAACAATATTTTTAAGATAGCAATTGTGGCAACAACAGAGATTCAAAGTTGAAAAATCCTTGGGGGGGCTGGTAATAGGCATATTCACCCTATCAGTTTAATATTTGCTCTGCTCTACAGCAAACATGATAAAAACCTTGCACAATAAGAAAGTCATATGGTAGCAGCGATAAGAGCGAGGCGTAATGATTACAACCATTGCCCATTAAGATACAGAGCCTCTATCAGAGATATCCATGATCGTTCAAAATATACGTCGTCAATTGTCAACCACGTAGGGTTGCCAACTGTATTATAAACTATAAAACCACGTAGAGCTGCCAAAACCTTCTATAAATAAAATATTACTATTTAAGGGATCGACCACTATTTAAAAAATATATTTTAGATAGTAGGCAAAAACTACTTTTTCTATTTTTCACAATAATATGCATACCAAACCAGAGTCGCAAGATTTTTTTATGAAAAAATAAATACGAATAATTTTTAATAATTAAAAAACGACTTTACTTGATGTAAAAAAGTAGGCAACCCTAACCACGATTACCAATTTACCAACAACCAACATGCGCGAGCGCAGTTAGCGACGAGTCATTCACGCGCGATACCGCGACTCGCGCGTGTTCTATTTTTAAAAACCTTGACATTGCTTTTTTAAAATGACACAGTGAAACAAACAAGGAGGTTAAAATGTTGGGCTTAGTGAATGTTTCAAAAAAGGTGGTGGTGTTCAAAGAGTATTTAATATACTGTCGTGTGAAATACCATTCAGGAGTAGGTGTGTTCGGCCATCGACCGCAAAGAGTGAATGACGCCGGTATGTAAATTAGACGACCTTACTACCATGCTTGCACAGAATAAACTCTTGTTTGTGAAGCAAAACATCATCAAGAGTTATTAAAATAAACGACTTGCCATAAAAATATGAAGGATGTGAATGTGATGGAAACATTACACGGGTATAATAGACGCAGGAAATGCTGATAAAAATATATTTTCAGCATAAAAATAAATCAACATTTCAGCTTGGAATTTCGTTACTTATTGAATTTAGCAGTGTTTCAACAGAGTCAAGATTTTGTAACAAAATAAAATAAAATATAAAGTAATATTATAATTGTAGATCTATGATAATCCGTTTATTCATAGCTCACCGTCTCTACAATCCGGTACCTACTTCTCACAAACATGAAATTTGAATTAGGACGAAATTATTAATTCAACTACAAAGATCAGATCGGTGTAAATAGGTACTTAGATCGCTGTAAGGTAATGAACAGTTTATTACTGGTTTCAACTGAAACTAAATTTCATATTCTCAAATATGAATGAATGGTATTTTTGCTGAAAATAATTAAAAACTACAAAAAAAGTAAACAATATAACATGTAGGTAGGTACGCCCACATTTTCACCGTCATTTTATTTTGTTTGATGGTTAGTAAAATTAATATGGTAACCGTAATAAATAAATAAATAAATAAAAAATAAACAAAATAAAATTTTCCGAAATATAATTAAGTAATTTAGGAATTTCAATGAAGATTTTATAATTTTCACGATTTCAGGAATCGGGGTTGAACTATTCAATAAAGAGTACCTAATGAAATATTTCAGGATTTACCTCAGAAGATGTGGTGCGCAGACGATACGAAAACTGTCGCGCTCAACAGCTAGTCAATGCGTATCGCACTCACGGTCATCTAAAGGCTACGGTGGACAATGTGGATTATAGAAATGTAAAGAAGTAAGGATAAAGGTTACTGATTTAAAATAAACAAAACAATCATAAGCACTTAAAGAAAGGGAGTGTGGCATTACCTGGGCATTACCGCACTACACACTTGAAACAACTGCAATAAAGTATTTTATAATTTTGTCGAACATTTTATAACGTAATCATCTAAAAATAATGTTGGTAAACTTCCTCCCCAACCCCCTCCGTGGTTTGATGATGAATTTCTGTGATCTATGATGATGAACCACGATGAGCTAGCTAGATTATCAGACCAAGAGGTGCTAGGTTCGAAACCTAGAATAACACTATAACTTTAGCGCTGGGCAATACCTCCAAGTTTCAAAAGAAATCAAATTAAGAGAAAATTCCACGGTCGAGAGATTTGAAAAAATCTATAGAAAGTTGACAAAATAAACGTTTCCAAAATTAAATTGATTTAAATGATTTTTTTATCAAAAATAAAGAAAAGCTCTGGATGTGTTCCCATGTTTTGCTTTTTTTATTTAATTTCGTCATACTTGATTGCTAGATATCTAAATTTTAATGACAATTTTTTCAAGTTTTTGAAGATTAATATTATTTTATTTATAATTTATGAAAAAAAAGGAAAACAATCATTTCTTTAAAATATCTTAATGAAAAAAGTATTTAAATCGGTCAAGTTTTGGAGGAGGAAACAAAACTACGAAACGTTGATTTTGTCAACTTTCTATAGGAATTTTCAATTCTCTCGACCGTGTGGTGTTTCCTCTTAAGTGCTACTGTTCCTAAAGTTCTACGAAATAATGAAGACAAATAAAAAAGAACCCTTTCACTTCCAGAGATATCGGTGAGCTTCATCTTGGAAGGTACGGTCTTTCAGCAGAAGACCAGGTAGACCTTGGACTTCTTTATGGCTTTAGTGGGAAGGAACCAGCCAAGAACCTCGTCGACCGACTGGAAACTATTTATTGCGGTCCTATTTCCTATGAATTTTCATATTTAGAGGTCAGTAGCTAGAAATTTTACGTTTTATTTTATAGAGTGACAGTGCAATAACCTACCTCAATGTGTCAAGTAGTTTAAACTGATTAACTTTAACAAACGAAGTTCAATAACAGTATAAAATGATTAGACATTTCGTTTGTATAATATTATGTTTACATTAAAAAACAAATTAATTAACTACGGGTTATCATAATCAACCTAACAGTAACATGGCTATAATTGATAATTTATTCTTAGATAGCTTCTCTTTACTAGTTATAACTGATTTCCATGTTTATTTTAGGGTGTTTTTGATATTTTGTCATAAATGTACATTGGCCTTGACACACTCGAATAGTCATAAATTAAAGATTTCTTCTACGGATTGACGGTTGGCTAAGAACTGCAAAATAATTTTAATAAATTTAATAAATTTCTTAAAATTCTAATATGTAAATTGTCTAAAGTTTTAATCCTTTTTTAACGAGATATTAAATAAAATTCAGTCGTTTTGTGTTTGTGCATTTTGTTTATGACAAATCAACTATATCTAGCTATAAAAATAGTGTTCTTACTTTTCAGACTGAATTGGAAAGAGAATGGTTTGCCCAACGGATAGAGAGTGGGCAAGACATCTTCACCAAAGATAGGCGGATAGAGATGGCGAAAGAAATGCTGCATTCCCAGGTGTGGGACAAGTTCTTGAGCGTTAAGTACCCCACGGTGAAGAGGTACTGCGGGGAGGGTGCGGAGTCACTGCTCACATTCTTCACTACGTTGTTTAGACTTACCACTGGCGGTTAGTGGTTTTTTTGTGAAATAAAAAAAATGCTAAAAGATTACATGCTTGCGAAGAGGTTCAAGGTTGAAGAACAGGCTGGCCTGGAACTCAGATAGTTTTCATTACAATAAGTACTTTAAGTTTAACACACACCAGCAAATGCTGAAGAATTTTTCAGCAGTAGGTAACATACTTATCGTAAAAGCGACTCTCGACTAGATTTTAACATAATATTATTAAGTACAACTACTAGCATTAAATTAAGTATTGCTACTTGAAAAGTGTTCTAACTATTTCTTTCACTTGGTGCCCAACTTAATAGTTATTTGTTTTACAAGTGACCAAAATCAATTTGTGCTGCGAGTGCCAACTTTAAATCACGAACTAGCGAAGTAGTCTAGAATTGAATCACGAGCGTAGCGAGTGATTCTAATATAGACTACTGAGCACAGTGAGTGATTTAAAGGCACGAGACAGAGCAAAATTTTGGTCTCGTGTAAAACATACAACTTTTCACCTCTACCAGCGAGAAAATTTTGACGTGACTTTCCTGGTAAAAAGCTAAATTCAGCATTAGAAACATGTTCACTCAAATCTTTTGGAGTTAGACAACTATCTTCATCGTTGGACACACTAATTTTTGCAATTAGTTATCACAAAAATAGTTTTATCAAACCTATGCTAAAATTTTATTCATAGAGTAAAGTAGATTCCTGTCGTTTTGGTTACATTCCGTTGTATTTTTCTCTTATTCATTAATATCTCATCTTATTTATTTATTTATAATCATAAAACTCTAATTTGTTAATAAATTTCATTAATTTTTCTTATTTCATATTTATTTATACATGCGACCTCATTTCGTCCATACCTTGTACGAATGTCCATACTCTTTATTTCGAATTATCAACCTTCTTTTTTAATAATCCTTATTTAAAACTCCTTGGTATACCCGTGCATTTTATTTTTTTACTTTTTAATCCATGTGTGACATCATAAAGCACTCTATCTATCCTTTTCTCACATATCAATTTTACTAGTCTCGTCCTTGTCACTTTGTTTCTTTTTTCTTTATTATTTTAAAAGTTGGTGTTAGAAATTAAAAAAACACTTTGCCTCACTCTCGCAGCAAATATCGATTTTGCTGCGAGTTTTTACGCGCCAAAAGCGCCCTTTTCGTGCTGGAGAGGTGAAAAAAATCGTATTCTAAACATTTTTTCACTTCTGTATGTGGCGTTTTATTAACGTTAAATAAAGTTTCGTTTATAAATATTTTAGAATTGAACATTGAATAGGAATATATTTTTCACCTCTCCCGCACGAAAAGGGCGCTTTTGGCGCGTAAAAACTCGCAGCAAAATCGATTTTTGCTGCGAGCGTGAGGCAAAGTACTTTTTTAATTTCTAACACCAACTTTTAAAATAATAAAAAAAAGAAATAAAGTGACAAGGATGAGACTTGTAAAATTGATATGTGAGAAAAGGATAGATAGAGTGCTTTATGGTGTCATACACGGATTAAAAAGTAAAAAAATAAAATGCACGGATATACCAAGGAGTTTTAAATAAGGATTGTTAAAAAAGAAGGTTGATAATTCGGAATAAAGAGTATGGACGAAATGAGGTCGCATGTATGAAATTAATATAAAAAAAGAAAAATTAATAAAATTTATTAACAAATTAGTGTTTTATGACTATAAATAAATAAATAAGATGGAATATTAATGAATAAGAGAAAAGCACAACGTAATAATGTAAAACAAAACGGCGGGAATCTACTTTATGAATAAAATTTGTCAGCATAGGTTTGATCGAACTATTTTTGTGATAAATTACAAAAAATGAGTGCGTCCAACGATGAAGATAGTTGTCTAACTCCAAAAGAGTTGAGTGAACAAGTTTCTAATGCTGAATTTAGCTTGTTACCAGGAAACTCACGTAAAAAAATTCTCGCTGGTAGAGGTGAAAAGTTGTATGTTTTACACGAGACCAAAATTTTGTTCTGCCTCGTGACTTTAAATCACTCACTTTGCTCAGTAGTCTATATTAGAATCACTCGCTACGCTCGTGATTCAATTCTAGACAATTCGCTGGTTCGTGACTTAAAGTCGGCACTCGCAGCACAAATTGATTTTGGTCACTTGTATAACAAATAACTATTCCAGGATGGGGCTGCCGCCTGTCGCTTTTAATTATTTGCTAGACTTGACACTGAGCAGAATGTAATAATTTAAAATATAACCTTGTATTAAGATGAATAAATAATGAAAAAATATTAGAAAAAATCGACTCACCCGTAGCAACTCGGGACGACGCTACGGGTGAGTCGATTTTTTTCTAATATTTTTTCATTATTTATTCATCTTAATATAAAAATAGCATTGTGAATGCAAAAATCTAAAAGTTTAAAAATATAACCTTGTGTTTTCGTACTAAAGTGCACTTCGCTGTTACACAGTTTCTTCTTTTGCTTTTACTGCTTCTGAATAAAGTGATGCAAAATAATGACACCGAATGGTAGAATAAAAGAACTAAGTAGTATGGCAGAAATAGTTTTAAATTGATGAATAAAGGATATAGTTAAAGGAAACCTGAATTACTAGATACCTAAATGATTTCAGTTTATTACACGTAAGCATTTATGAAAAAAAAAGAATTAAATTCTGCAAAAAGTTACTAAGCCTTAAGATAATTAATAAGTATAATAGAAAAGATACTAGAAAAACTCGACTTCGAATGCAATATCTTTACAGACGTTTGCACGCTCTTATTACGCACACCAAAGATATTAGATTGACGCAAACTAAAATAATGTGGAAAATAATGCATGTACACGCTTAACAACATTCATAGGAAAACGGTCTTCGTGAGATAGAACAACTATACAGAAATAAATGTTAAGCACTTATTTCCAGAGGGAGTAGAACAGGTGATCCTGGCGATGGGTCACCGAGGCAAGCTGAATGCCCTGACCGGAGTCCTGAAATGTCCTCCCGTGAAGATCTTCAACAAGTTTAATGGACAACCAGAGTTCCCGGAAGACGCCAACTCTTCCTGTGACATTTCTACTCATCTCGGTACGTCTTTATTATGAAACAAAACACCTTTGCAGCTTTGCAGAGCCATTATTACTTTTTTCATTTCTGCATTTCATCATTATTAGTTATTTTAAGGAAGAAAAAAGAAAGCAAGAAATAATATTTATTTGAGACAACATACAAAATGAACAAACAAAACATTTTTATGTAAGTCGTCGTAAATAATTACCTGTGAACGTTGTTTGGTGTCAGTAATCCTTTGAAATATTACGGTCTTGCGAATTTCACTTTTTAATCAAATCAAAATGTTACTACCATTACTACAAATAAAATAAAGTTACTAATATAGGTAGTTATAGGTACCTTAAAAAGAATAAACATAGTTTAATCTCAGAAGATCCATCGGCCAGATCCATAATGGATCTAATGAGGTTTTTTATTTCCCAAAAGGATTCATAAGGTATATTTTCAGTAAAAATGGATCTAATGAGACCATAAATCTCAGAGATTAATTGTACAGATAAGCACAGAAATGTATCCCGTAACCCCGTTAAAATAATTTTTTTATTTCAGGTGCCTCAGTAAACATTACTGTGAATGAAAAATCTGTTAAATTTTCACTGCTGAATAATCCTTCTCATCTAGAGGTTAGTGAAGATAAAAGTAAATGTTATTGCTTACTGCCTGGAGGTCTACTCCAAAAATTGAAACACGTTAGGATGATGTTCATTCATTCCACTTTCTGACATTATCAACTCTGAAATAAGATCCAAAATTCGTTCGATTATAGCGCTCTTTTTCCGTAGTCAGTCCTTTAGGTAGGTACCTACCTATTATATATGGATAGACATTAAAGAACAAGCGATAGGTACACTGTTGCTAATTATTGACAGAAACTGTTTTTTTTTTAGATCAATTAAATTCATTTTGTTTGTTTTTTATTTAGGCATCAAATCCGGTATCAATGGGTAAAACCAGATCCAAGCAATTGCAACTGAAGGAAGGTGATTATTCTACTGATGGTACATCCAGGATGGGAGACAAAGTTCTAAATGTCCAGGTACCCAATATACTTATTGATTCTCAGCTTTTTGTGTGCATAGATAGCTTAACTATTCTCCTCTCCTTCTAGACAGAAGGAGAATTAAAAATCCTGAAAATTCCTGACAAGAGCAGATGAGTAATTCTGATTTTTTAGGTAAAAGTTTAGTTGTAAATAGATTAAGTTATACCGTTTTTTGTAAAGCCCAGTGAAATGCTGACAATAAAATCGCACCAAAAACATTTTCATGGGATGATACCATATGGCTCGCACTGTCAAAAAATTATCAGACCTCATGTAGAGCCAAGCTTGTAATTGTAACTCTACAAGCCCTAACTTCACAAACTCTACATCTTAGTCGATGTGTGGCTTTATAGCATTACTACGTATTTGTGTTTTATTGTTTGCTTTACCGTCCTTAGATCCATGGCGATGCAGCTTTCACAGGTCAAGGGGTGAACCAGGAGACACTGATGTTATCACAGGCTCCGCATTTTCACGTCGGTGGATCTTTGCACGTCGTTGTCAACAACCAGGTCTGATAGTCTAACACTTAGGCCCGTAATTATGAACCGCTCTCAACTGAGAGCTATCTTGAGATCATACCCGAGATGCCGTTCTAAGTAGAGCTCTCAATGAGGTTTGTAAATACGGGCCTTGTTGTGGTCGCGCTCAAGAAGGATATGATATGCACAAATAATACCGGACAACTCACACCAGTAATTTAGCTAAAAACTCATAAGAGCTTGTACTGTGGTGACTAAATAATAGATAGAATACATGAATAATAACCCTTCGTAGCATTATGATGTATGTACAAATTGAAAAATGTGCACCTCTTGCAAAATTTACAATACTCTTAAATGCACATTACCAAAGAAAACATGACAATACGCAAAATGTACTTACGCTAAATGTACAGTACGCAAAGTGTACAAATAAGCGAAATGTTAAATACGCAAAATGTACCTACATACGCAAAACGTACATTGGTTACGTATTATTGTTGTATGGTCTGTGCTGTGATATAATATAGATAGACTTAATAGGTATACTATATGTATACACACCCATGAATCGCGGAAACAGTTTCTCAAGCTCATCTCACAAACCACAAACATTTTCCTCTACCATAATTTAATGAACATAATAGTCATCAATAAAAATCAGGACATATACTTATGTAAGGCAATGTATGTCATATTGTTGAATATCCGCAGGTAGGATTCACTCTGCCTGCGTTGAGGGGGCGCTCCTGTCGGTACGTGACGGATTTGGCGAAGGTCATAGCGGTTCCTGTTATTCACGTCAACGGTGATCATCCAGAGGTAACGATATACCTACCTAACCTAGTAGGTATAAACGTTTACTGCATAAACGCTTCTTAAATCAGGAACAATCACTATAGGTAACTAAACTGACTAAAAATAACATTTTCAGAATTCAGTAAACAATAAACGCACCGTTGTTCATGTGGGAGTGACTGTATTGTTCGTGTTTAATAATTATAATCCTAAATGAAAGCTCTTTAAAATTTAATGTTTGGTCCTCCGAGCAGCTCTACTCCGAGAAATATTAATTCATTATGTATTCCTTTTGAAATAACAACTGTTCTTCATAATACCGTTAAGTATATCGGTTATGTCGCAATTCTTCAAAATATTTTCTCTGTCCAACAGCTCGTCGCAAAAGCGACCAACATAGCATTTGAGTACCAGCGAAAGTTCCGGAAGGACGTGTTCATAGACTACAACTGCTACAGAAGGTGGGGTCACAACGAGGTGGACGATCCGACCTTCACGAACCCTCTGCTCTACAAACTTATACATAGCCGGAAGTAAGAACTACCATCATTTAAAAAATATATTTATACACCGTCATTTTGTAGTCGTTTTAATTAATTTAAGGGTGTGTTGTACCAATGAAAATAAACATTTTTGCACAAGAAACATGGGTCGAAAAACGACAAAAAAATTTGGGTCTCCCATACTAAGTAGACAGCTAAAACATTTTATTAGTATGGGAGACCCAAAATTTTTTGTCGTTTTTCGACCCATGTTTCCTTGGCAAAAATGTTTAGTTCCGTTAGTAGAACACTCCCTTAAGTTAATTAAAACGACTACAAAATGACGGTGTATACATGCAGTTGTGTTATGGAAATGGAAAAAACGATGATTCACTCTCACTCGGCCGTAAAAGTATCCGAGAGCCTACTAAGAAAAAACATCGTGATAATAGGACTGTGTTAGTCGTTATTACATTATTTACTTAATAAAAATTGGCGATAGTACTATTATGTATTCTGTGGACTGTATAAATACAGGAATACAGGAATTTTCGGCATAAGATATCAGGGACACCACAAATATAAAAAACTGCTTTCTGAATCGAAATAGCAACTGCCCACTATTACTAGTTTGGTATATTCTCAATCAGTCCGTATCAAATCGAACCTTCATCCGTCAAAATTCAATAACTTGCAACTTCTAACAGTTTGAAATTAAAATTTTTATTTCAATTAAAAGTTTGAAAGAGTTACGATCAATGAGAAAGTTGATAGCCGAGTTCTGCAGACAATTTGTTGAATTTTGATTGAAATAATATTGTAGATGAATGGTATCTTCTTCCAAATGATAGTACTAACTAAGTATTCAAAGTATCTACATATAATATCTTAAATAAGATTATAAAATCTCCACAGATCGATCCCAGATCTTTACGCTGAAAAACTAGTATCAGAAGGAGTACTTAATTCTGAAGAAGTCTCCAGCATATTAAAGGAGTACACACAATTTTTACAATCAGAGTATGAAGCTGTAGCATCTTTCAAACCTGAGGTATGCAATGTTTTTACTAAACTACTATTAATAGTTAAGGATTTACCCCCAGATCCAATAATCAATCCCAGTTAGGGATACGCCTAATCCAGATCAGTTGCTAAGCAACAGTCATTAGATTTTTATTAATATCAACCGTTACATTACATAGCAACTAATCTGGATTAAGCCTATCGAAAAAGGGATCATTGTGTTTTCGAGAGTAAGTAGTCCGAAAACTTCAAAATACCTACCTACATTTTCATTTTCTCCCTAATTTTATTTCAACATCTAGCCCAAAAAGATTTGTAGATACTGATTCCATTTCTTGTTCCACAGGTTTCATACTTCCAGGAACAATGGTCATCCATGAGCTCAGCACCAAAAGCCGTAGAGACCTGGGACACGGGTGTTGACACCAATCTGCTCAAACTTGTAGGCAATGCCTCTGTTCAAACTCCTGCGCATTTCGTAAGTGATGTCGAGGGTGGGGATCTCTGAAACCCCTATACTTAGATTAATTTCTTGGCTTGATATTTCACAGGCAAAAGTTGCCCAAGGTTTCTGAGAGATGTGTGTTAGTAACTTCCGATCAGGATGTGTTTCATAAAACGAACCGCTTAAGTGTTCTTAAAAGTTTAATGTAGTTGCTTGAGATTTCTGGAAGATGTGTGCAAGTCAGCATTTTGAATATTGTTTTGGGCCAGTAATTTTCGTATACAGTAAAGAAAGAAAATTGTTTCCAAACAATATTTACAGATAGATAGAGGAATAATATTATTCTTATTTGCTTTTCTTGATTGATTTCAGAATGTACATACTCATTTAGCTAAAACCCACGTTAAAAATAGGCTTAATAAAATAACGGCAGAGAAAGATATTGATTGGGCGACGGCTGAAGCGCTCGCATATGGTAAGTTGGTAGATGGACTCAATCTTATCAAAATTGTCTGAATCTCACCGTAAAACTTTTATCACTTTTTTTTTTTTAACATGATCTATCTACTAGGAAGTCTTAAGCATTCTAAAGGGCATATTAAGAAGTAAAGTAAGTTAAACATTACATTACTTTGTAGGATCTCTATTAATGGAAGGACGTCACGTCAGGTTAAGTGGAGAAGACGTAGGACGAGGCACCTTCTCCCATCGGCATGTGATGATGGTAGATCAGGAAACAGAAGAAATTTACGTGCCTCTAAACCATATGCATGAAGATCAGAAGGGTTTTTTGGAGGTATAAAATCCATTATATGACAGTAGAGCTAAATAATAATGAAGGTAAAAATAATCAATGACTATAACAATTTATAATCATGGTACCTATAACTTTTATTGGATACCTAACCTAGATATGTGCTCAAACTGCATATTTTGCGGTCACTTACTAACTTTTTATTCGAATTTCCTTTAGATAAGTACTTCGTATATTTTAATGAACGTAAATGTTAATAACTTTTTATTTTTAGGTAGCAAATTCAATACTATCTGAAGAGGCGGTGCTTGGCTTCGAATATGGCATGGCGTATGACTCCCCAGACCACCTGTTCATATGGGAGGCACAATTCGGAGATTTTTATAACGGGGCACAAATCATGGTCGACACTTACGTCACTTCTGGAGAAAGTAATACATAATTCCATTCTTCGTTCTTCATTTATATCTTTAACAAGAAATAAATAAATATTTGCATGCTAAGAAACAAATGACGCCATGAAAGCAGCTATACTTCGAACTTCCTTTTCAGGATGCCTAGAAGTACTTAATCTCGTTTCTTTGATCAATTCGGATTTTTCAATGATTCCAGAAATATCAATAACATTGTTTATTGTATTAATTCCCCATAACATTTGTCTAAATTCATGTCCATCGCAAGGTTTCCTGAAAGAAATCGCTTTTTAGTGATAAGGCCGCCATTTGTAGGTATTCTTTATGTTTGTACTCTTAGAATAATAACACCTAGAAGCCGTGTCCTCGTGTGCAAAGTGAGGCAAGTAATACTAAGCCAAAATGGCTTGGTTTTCAGATTTATATCCTTCGTACGTACTAAAATCCAATAATATAGTAACTAATCTAATAAATGTAGGAAAATTGAAACTGTTTTGTACTCATTCGGTATGATTAGGTATGGAAATAAAGGAATGGAAAATAAAAATCTGAAAACGGAGCCATTTTGGCTGTTTTAGTTGTCTCACTTTTGACAGTGCCCTTTGTAGAGAACTATCGTTCTAGGTGTTATTATCTAAGTTTGTACTGTTACTTTGTTCTGTGCGTACACAAGTCGTCCTGAGGGAATTAAGATTATATAAATAAATACATTGTTTCTTTTAGTTAAATGGGCTCGCAGCAACGGCTTGGTGATGCTGCTCCCCCATGGGTACGACGGCGCAGGTCCAGATCACAGCTCCTGCAGGATAGAGAGGTTCCTGCAGCAGACAGACAGTTCAGAGACCAGGCCAGACTCGGAAGCTGTGTGCTTACACGTAGTCAACCCCACCACACCTGCGCAGTACTTCCATTTGTTAAGGAGACAGGTATAATTACCTATGTACAATGTGATTAAATTGACAACCTGAAAATGTATGGCAATGAGCAAAAATGCAACTTTTTACTTGATGTGTGACGTGACTAATGATAAAATCTACACTTGGAAACAAGTGTCATTCCTGTACCATACTTTAAAAAAAAATTGGGCCTATGAGTTGCATTGTCTTTTTTATTTTTTTATTCATTTACAGATTAGGTACGTCGTTTTGTACCGCAAGCTCTCTGAAGTTGCCGCACACACTGTCTAATAAATATTTATGTTAGGGTCAGGGTTTGCTCAGAAGTTAATCTTCGGTCTTAAACAATTTTTAGTCTTAAATTAATATATTTTTTTGTATCACATTATAAGAATTTGTGCGCTTTCATTTCATAAATTTAATTAAAACTTCATAATATTTTTTTAACAGATTTCACAAACACTCAACCCCTTAGTCCGAAATTGTCTAATCCTTGCCGATCAAAAAGGTTTAAGACTGTTTTTATAATAAATGGACCTTAATCCTCAATTTATTTTTAATCTTGTTATAAATTCTACTCATTTATTACGATTGAAATAGATTTTAAGACTCCATAATAGAAAAACATGGTTTGCGCGGGCTATTATAGTTTTTTATATCTAAACGTAAAGTTGTAGCCACAAAAAACATACGAGAAGCTAAAGAGATTATCTAGTAGCTACAAGTATTAAATTGGGTATAAACTTTACAGATGATAGTAAAAAAATCTGAATATCATCAAAAACGCTTGTCGCGGGCCATATTTTTGGCGTAAATAATAGCGGAAATTCTACATCAAAATACACTTTAACCTATTGGGCCCGCGTGGTGGGTTATGGCTTGTTCTCCTTATCCACCCATAAGGAGGGCCTGTGCCCCAGCAGTGGGGACCATTAAAAATAGCTGATGGACTGGACTGACTGGAAGTTCAAAAGTGTCTAATATCAAAGGTATCTTATCAGAAGTAATCTTGTAACTTTTGTTCAGGTTGCAAGAAACTACAGAAAACCTCTAGTAGTGGCATCGCCAAAGGTCCTGCTACGACTGGCCGAAGCAGCCTCACCGCTGACAGAATTCGCACCGGGGACTCACTTCCACACCGTTTTAGGTAAAATTTTTGACTGAAATGGTTTTTCATGGCCTGAGCAAAAAAAGGGTACTTGAGGGGCAGTAGGCCCGGAGGTCGGTGTACCGAAAACTACCTGATCCACGAAAATCGGACCACATTCGTTCCGCTTCATGATATTATATTTAAAGAATAAGGGCCAGATTAAGATAATAAGAAGAGTAATAAGGGAGATTAATAAGATTAATAAGGAGATAAATAAGAAGATTAATAAGGGCCAGATTAAGTTAAGGAATGTAATTTATGAAAGTTATTTATTTTACAAATTGGGTCGGGCACCTCCAGAATAGGGAATGTCCGAAAAAAATCAAATTGGCTGAATATTTTTCTATTGGTAGGAATAAGGTCCCTTAGTAATAGAAACAAGTTTCAGAATTTTCGGTTGGGTAAAACAGTTTTTAAAAATCAAAGTCTCTTCGACTTCACAAATTTATGAAAGTAACAGCAGAATGGAGATTATACCTTTGCCGCTAACTGCCACAAACACAACACGTATTTAAAAAAAAAGTTTTGACATTTTGTCTTGAAACTTGTTTTTAATACCATGTTGTGGTTGTGGCAGGGGTTGGCAAAGGTACAATCCCCATTCTGCTGTTACTTTCATGCATTTGTGAAGTCGAAGAGACATTGATTTTTTGAAATTTTTTCACGAAACCGAACATTATGAAAATTTATTCTATTACTAAGAGACCTTATTCCTACCTATAGAAAAAATATTCAGCCAATTTGATTTTTTTCGGACATTCCCCATTGGTGGAAGATTACAGATTCCAGACAACAAAAATCTACTGACTTATCATGTCACCACCTAGAAGATAAGTTTAATCACGAGAAACAACTATGTTCTCGTACTACACTCAAAGCAAATCGACAACTTCCTGTACCTAGCTATGAATATTTACTTAGTCCAGTTTAAAATTTCGATGCGCGATGCGAGGTATTGCATGCAAACTACAGGGCAATGCAATTTCAAACAAACTAGTTAACTATTTGTTCGGGTCGTTCGGAAATGGAAAAAGTCGGTGACAAACGAAACCAGAGTTAATTGGCTGCAAAACAAAAGTGAAATAATAAACTATTCGACTACTTATTGAGACTAAAAGTAGGTAACGTACTTATTAAGTTTTTCTTTGCAAGCTCATGGTTTCGTCGAGTTTTGTATACTTACTTAAATTATTTTTCCACATCATCTGTGATGTGGTGTGTAATATAACTTATATCTCACTTAGAGGCGACAGAATTAATTAATAAAAAAAAACTATAAATCTCAATTTTTTTACATTCATACTTCCAATGGTAGTTAACGATTTTCCACATTATCTTTACAGGTGATCACCTAGCTGACCCCCTGAAAGTCCGGAGGGTAATCCTAGTAAGCGGGAAACACTACTACGAACTAAATAAAGAGAGAGTAAGAGGGAAGATCGAAGATGTGGCCATCATCAGGGTGGAGGCACTCAGTCCCTTCCCCCTGGATGGCTTGCAGAGGGAACTAGGCAGATATCCTAATGCTAGAAGTAAGTACAGCTGAAATTCTATCGCACGAAGTCCGCTCGGCTATAAATCAATGTTGTTAGGCGTGCATAATAATATGCATATTGTTTTTAGGGTTCCGTACCCAAAGGGTAAAAAACGGAACCCTATTACTAAGACTCCGCTGTCCGTCTGTCTGTCTGTCTGTCTGTCACCACGCTGATAGCATGAACCATGATAGCTAGACAGATGAAATTTTCACAGATGATGTATTTCTGTTGCCGCTATAACAACAAATACTAAAAACCTCGTTTTTTGTAACCTCGAGAGCGCTCGATATACGCTCGTGCGCATTGTTAAAAGATAGAATATCTGTAGTACCCTTTGTTTCAATAATAAAATCCACAGTATCAAACTAGACACGTAGGAATTTATCATTGCAAATGGTACAGACATTAAAGATTCTACCTATGGTAATGGACTTTTTGGAATGTTTGTGATATTTTAGATTTAGGATCACTGACGTCCATTATACAGCGTACTTGTATAATGGACGTCAGTGTTTAGGATCGACAAAATTGCCTATTGTCTATGGGATTGACAGTCTGAAGAAGAAAAAACAGTTAGAGTAAAGAGAAAAAAGAGAAAGAAAAAACAGTTAGAGATTCAGTTAGAGTAAAAGCATGTTACAACTTACAACTAAACTAATCAATACAAAGAGTCTTTGTATTGATTAGTTTAGTTGTAAGTCTTTGTCAAAGAGAGTCGTTTGTAAAAACAAAATAGAGCTTCGTAAAACGTAACTGTTTCATAAACTACACACATACGTTTATAATACTGCTGAACATATTTTTTCTCCGTTAAGCGTAAAACTTCGACAAGATACGGGTGAAGGCTTAGGAACTTTTACATTATTTGTTGAGAACAATAGGTTACGAAGAAATTCTCCGTAACTTTGAAACACAAAACCCTTTTTACGTAGGCACTTTATCCTTTGATATCTGTGATATCTTTATTTAAAGATCCTATTTTACTCAAACAAATATGTTTATGTGCTTAATTTGTTGTTAATTTGTTAATCGTTCATTTAACTATACGGATATTAACGGATAACCAGAATGATAACGGAAGCCAAAAAGAGAAGAAGAAATGAAAAACTAATGCGATAGAAATTATTCGCAACAAAACAATAGAAGTTTAAAATAACTTTCTATTTTCTAGAATTCATTTGGAGTCAAGAGGAACACAGAAATATGGGAGCCTGGACTTTCGTGAAACCGCGTTTTGAAAACCTTTTAGGAAAAAAAGTAAGTAAAATCAACTACCACTTTTAAGTTAAACGCCAATGTTTATTGTTAATAATTAGGTAAGTATTATGTTTAGGACGGCAAGCAGTATCGTAAGGTAGTAATTAAGCAATAAAATTTGAACTAAGGCCTTAATGGACTTCTTCCAATTTCATAGGTCTCTCCCAAGGCGCACCATTGAGCCCGATTATGTTTAGGCTGTATATTAAATACTTATGAAATGCTTTCCACAGTAATTGCTAAGTTTTGTATTTTTTTCCACAGTTACAATATGCTGGACGTGCTGAATTTGCGACACCGGCTGTCGGTGCTGGAGTACTACATAGGGCTGAAGTCGAACATGTGATCAAGGAACCACTATACAACATTAAATGATCTCATACTTAGAAGCGTTTCATGTTCATATGCGCTTGTAGAAATGGTGTCGTTACACACACACAGTGTACAAACAAAACTTGCCTGAAACTCGTAACATAAGTCAATCTCTAATAGGTACCATAGGAAAAAAAACTTACCCGTAACAAAGCGAGTTTAACGATAACGTTAAAGAGAATAGTCATCGTGATTAGATCAGTTAAGTTGCATGAGATAAATGTGCTGTATCCGTTGTGTATAATATTTCTTGTTTATTTAATGCAAGCCTTAATTTTAAACTGTCAGCCCTGGGTTTAGTATGATTGTTATATGAGTGACCGACGACTGTTCAGTTTAGTACGTAAATCTATGAAATTGAGAATACTTATTTCGTCCTCGAAAACGAGGTTCCTCTAATTTCCACACAATTTTTTCGTGCAGTTTTTCGCTTTACTATTACTTTTTTTTGAGGGAAAGAAGATATTCTACAAAAAATTGTGAAACCAATGGTATTATAATTTATTGATTGTATCATTTTATATGAGGTAGTGAATTATCATACAGACGAGTATGCCATAAAAAGACTACCAATAAGTAGGTAGGCTAGGTAGGTACGAATAACGAAGATTTAAAGCATCTAATATATAAAGAGCATTTATTGTAATGAACCAAAATAAAAAATAAACATAAAAGTGTCGTATAGATGATTGAAGAGTTTCTCGGTAAAATCAGTGTTTGTTATCTTGTTAAAATAATGTTAAAAAATAAATATTTATTTTATCAATATTGTCAGTTTCAATAAGCAACCCATCCTTTTTGACAAAAATAGCAGGCAAATAAATATTAAAACAAAAAAATAATAAGGTTCATCAGATATTTAAACATAATTAACTTAAAAAACTTGGTGAGGAGCTCGATGGCGCAGTGGTTTAGCGCCTGGCCCAGCGATTGCGGAGGTTAAGCAAGTTTCGCAAGGGTCGGTCATGGGATGGGAGACAAAAAATTTATTATTTCGTTGGTATCGGGTGCAATAGGGAATATGCATCAATTTTTTTTTTAATCTTAATCTAAAGTATAATGCGTGAGAAAATTAACTGTAATATTAAAACTTTTCTCTTGCGTTTTTTTCTCGTGATATAGTTACTTGAAGTTAGCGCGCAGCAGCACCCGCCGAAAACGCTCCATACAAAACGGTGACGTCACACATCACGTTTCAGGGCCTGCAGTCTCGACATAGATAGCGATCGTAAAATTAACGAATTCGGTCGATATGTCATTTTAACAACTTATTTTCGATTTTTGGTAGTCTCTACAATCATAGCTACCGATAATTTTCGGTACCGTATCGATTACCACAGAGGAAAAAATCACTACGTGTCGGTACTCTCATTTTGACACTCAACCATTGACACATATTTTATATTATATTAGACTTAATATATGCTGTGGCACTGGGTTCTGTCTAGTCAGTGTTACAAGTAATAGTCATTTAATGTCCACCATTGCCCGGCCAAGCCAACACAAATACAATTTATATTGCATTGTTGCAATATGGCTGCAATTGGTGTCAATAGTATGGCCAACGATGCAGAATCCCAAATTTACATGAAAATGTTTTGACTTACCAAAAATATGTGGCTATAATTGCCGGGCCATACTTAAAATATTGCTTTAGTGGTATTGCTAGCAAAATTGCCGCCTGCCGGCCACAGGAAAACCGCTAAAAATTGCCGGAAAATACTTAGAAGCATCTTCACAATATTTATAATTAGTTTATTTTATACCTATCTCTCTAAAGAAGGAATGTTATAATTATTAACTTATGATGAATAAAAACAAAAACATAAAATACTTATATTTTTTGTAATTTTTTGTTAAACACGGGTAGTTTTTAAGTACCTACCTACTTACATCTAAAAAAGTTAAATGAGCGTATCTCTTTTCCCTTTACTAATCAAGTATCTACCTATGTGCAGTGAAAAGTTTTAATCCTTATCCTTATACTTATTCCTTATATTCCTTACTCTTTATTCCTTATATAATATTTATATTATTAAAATGTAAATAAGGCGTAAATAATTATTTTATTATGTTGTTTGAGTTTTTGCCAGTTAGTCAAAAAGTGTTTTTTTTTGTTTTATAGGTATTTGTTTTATAGGTATAGGTTAATAATAATGTATAATAAACTATAACTTCAAAGAAAGTTGATGATATTTGCTATAAAACGTTTTTTATTTTACAACTCGTAACTTTTATAGAAGAGAAATTGCAATTTGAATAAGTTTTAAACGTCGGTGTAAGACAGTTGCATTTTCGCATATTTTTTAAATTTCCCTAAATCGGAGGGACAGTAATTCAATGGCCACACAATGATTTCGGTTATAGCAATAGCGGGGAAAATCGCTTGCCGTAACGATCGATAAGGCAAATGCAAGTCTCTACTATTACCATAGCCTTCTATATTTCCAAGCCATGAAGTTGAGCAGAACGGCAACATCGCATGTGGTCAAGCACATAGTATTATATTATTTTAATAATTATTTATTATTTGTTTTTCCTATATTATCTATGTTTAAACTAGTTGTAAATTGTGATGTAAGGTTATTTCAATAAAGTTTTATATTTATTATTATTATTTATTTATTAGAACATAAGGTTTGAGTCAAATTATTTGAACTTTTCGGGGGTCCTTTAGTACGACGAGCATTTTGATCTAAGCCTCTCCTAGCAATAAATCTTACATCATTGGAAAGGTATTTAAATTTGAAACACTTTATTGTATCACAATAAACGTCAACTTTTAGTAATTTGAGAGTTATAACGCTCTGAACTTGACCAATTTTTTTATCATTTATGACCTAAAACTCCGAAAATACTAACAATTAATAGAAAGTATGTTTGCAGCAAATATTTATCATATGAAAACCTTTCTAATGATATTTCATTTATTGCTAGAGGTGGGGTAAATCAACTCCCATAGACAATAAACCACTTTTATACTTTAATAACCTTTAACTCCAAAAGTATTAACAATTGATATAAAGTATATTGACAGCAAATATTTGTCTTCAAAAGACCTTTCTAATGATATATAATTTATTGCTAGAGGGCGTGTTAATCAACTCCCTGCTGAAGAAAATCAACAAAAAATATGACATCTTTGACAGCCATTTTTTCCTGGTTAACATTGATATTTTTCTTATTGTTTAATATACAAAGCATTTCAATAAAGGAACTAAATTATTTTCATTTTTTAAACCTCACACGATTACTAGGAAAAAAAATATCGACCTCTTAAAATTGAAATATTCCCATACATTTAGTATGGAGACTGGCCGACGACATGACCACGAACTGACAGTAACAGACGTTGCCAAACTTATGTTCACGGCTTGCAATTATAGAAGGCTATGCTATTACGTTATCGCACAAAATCGTAAAAATTTTAGTCGATAAGTTACCGAAAATTTTAAGTAATTGTGTGGCCATTGAATTGCCCTCCCTTTGATGAAGGGAAATTTAAATATTATGCTTATTAAAAAGCAACTACTTTATTTAACCAAAAATAAAAAAAACATCTCTTATTATATTTTCTTAATTTATCATCTGATATAAAATTCCTTCTTTTATTATTACATGAACAACCACTAAAAATATGTATCTGAACTTGTGGACATTACTATAATTTTACTTGTAACACTGTGTCATAGCCAACGGTTATGGCGTTGTCATGCCAACAGTCATATGTCAATGAAATCTGTGTTTACTTACTTACGATTGATAACTAAAACTGTCAAGTGTATGGTGTTGATTTTTTAATAAATAAATTCATTAAAGAATAAAAAATCTCTATAATAGTGGCTTCAACTCAAAGGAGTAATAATTATTCGGTTTCGGGTTCGGTCCACTAGCTAGACGCAAGCTAAGCTGCTGTCTGCTGTGAGGAATATGCTGTAAGTACAAATACTTTTCTTTGAGTTTTCTTTGGATCTTTCAATATTTAATTATGTTTGTTATACCTTCTATACCAATGCATTTATGTTTAGTTTTACATAATATAGTATTGAGGTCAAAAATGTATTTTAAAATCTGCTCAACACGCGTCACACGGGTTTGGATGCTTGTGATTTCTTTGTTGTTTTCGATCTTTCATAGTCACATGTGATTTAGTTATTTACTTTTATGATCAATGCAATGAATTTGCTGATGTCCACTACTTGCTTAAGTATTTAATTAATATCTGTCTCAATATTTTAATTTAAGAATCTATTTTTTCTAATTTAATTTATATTTTTTATTTCAGAGATTTAATCCAAGAATTCAAAGGCTCCCATGAGAAATGAGGCTACGGAGACTGAGGCATCAATGGCGTTTGGCCCCTGCATGAACTAACCAGTATATCAGTGATGGCGTGGCATACAAGCGATTTTCAGCTCACTAGTAAAGCGGAAGTATTGTCCATAGTATCTATCCATGAAATAAAAGGATATGTTGTTAACAATAATAAATACCTCAAGTTATTTGATTGTACTCTTTTATTTGACTAAACTAGCTTAAATAATTGCAATTAGTGTCCAGTGTAGATACTCATAAAGTTGGATACGAGCGTTGACACTGTGCAACTGATGATCGTCCAGGCAGTAGTGTGTGATCTGTGAGGAATTCCGTCATCCTCCAAATCAACCGGATTTCGGTTATAGCGTCAGTTCTTCCCCATCTTCGACGCCACACCATAATTTTCTTGACACTCGATAATAAGCGAATGCCATGCCAATTAGCTGCTGATGATGATGAACGAAGAGCGGTTAGTATCTAAAACAAACAGTAAAAAATAGAAAAACATGTAGTACATAAAAAAAATCCAAATGAACTTTTAATTTAAAATAAGATGATGATGGTAAATTGCAAATTCTTACTGGGCAATATCATAAATGCGAAAGTCCGTTTGTTTGTTTGTTTATACGCCTTCACGTCTTAACTATTGTATTAATTAATATGGGTAGCTTTAGTATGTCATGCTCACTTCAAACATTTCTGCGGTGGTGTCGTGTGAGGCGGGTCGTTACGTTCCCTCAAATATGGTTGAGCGAAGCGATGGCTGGTTCATGCGTCATGCTCGTGAACGGGTGCTGCCAGTGGGAATGGGTCTGCTTCTGTCTGCTTGTATTAAGGGCGTCGTATAACTCGTATATAAAAGATCTGTTTTATATTGTCTGTATGTATGGCACTTCTTACTCAAAAAATATAATTCTTAATAGCTTACCTTGTTTTGATTTATTTAATTGCAATATTTTTACTTTCTATAGTCAGTAGTTTAGTGAAAGACCTATGAAAAGCTTTTGGATATAAATTTTCAATTCGATGCCTTAACATAGGTAGTCTTAGTATGTCATGCTCTCTTTAATCATTTCTGCGGTGGTGTCGTATGAGGCGGGTCGTTACGTTCCCTCAAATATGGTTGAGCGAAGAGATGGCTGGTTCATGCGTCATGTTCGGGAACTGGTGCTGCCAGTGGGAATGGGTCTGCTTCTGACTACCTATCTTAATGCATATTGAATTGTATGTTTTTCTTTTATTTTTATCCTAGACTGAATAACAAGTTCAAACTTTGAATTTAGCTTAAAATCTGTAAATTGATTAAGAAATTTGAAACTCATTAAGAAATGAGCTAATTCAATAATGTTATTTATTTGTTAATCTTTGTTAATATAAAGTCTGGAAACGATATACATATTTGTAAATATCGTTCCATCTGATTGATAAAGCTGACAAGTTTTTTGCGCCCATTTTTCTTGTCAGTTAAAAGACGTCATAATGGGTGGTAGGGTAAAAGAATTGACGATTTAAAAATGCTTATTATGTGAGCTTATTTAAATAAAATATATTTCACTTTCACTTTCACTTTCACTACTGAACCGATCATCATGAAATTTTAGATATACGTTGTCAGGGGTACAAGGAAAGACATAAGGAAGGTACTTATACCTTTTATTCCGAAAAAAACTATTGTTCAGAGAAATAACTGACCACGCAGACAAAGTCGCGGGTGGTTGCTAATATATTTTATTAATTTTAGCTCAAACCAAACCAAAGATCTTACATTTCGAGTTTAAAATACTTAATTACAGTTAGGTACCTACTCACTTGCTATTGTGTAGGTAGAGAATCCCCAAGGCCGCTGTCTTTAAAGATAAGGCCATTTGGCCGCAACTCTTCGACGAGCTCAGCTCCATCAGCTCGGTGAACATCTTCTTATCCACCCTATAAAGTCTGAGGAACTCGTCATCCTTTTAATGGGTTTGTTTTGATTATTGCGTCTATTCCTCGCCACGCTTCGACGCCTCACCATTTTAGCTCGATGCTTGAGAGCAACTAAATCCTATGCTAAATAGGCCTATGCCTTGCCATTTCTTGCTTTTTTGGATTTCCTAAACACACAATAAACACCACAAAAGTAAATTATATTTTATAAGTCAGTGTCACAAAAACATTAAATGGCCGCCAAGTACCTGTAACGATGAATCGCAAAGTTTGCGACTTTGCGGGCTGTCAAATTTCGCCGCAAACTAAACAGATGCTAAACAGCTAAAATCGTTTAGGTGACAGTTGTTATAAATACGCTATCGAAAATTATCGGTAGTTATGATGGTAGAGACTACCAAAAATCGAAGAATAATTGTTCGTTGTGACTTATCGATCGAATTCGTTAACTTTACATAGAAATCTACGTCGAGACTGCAAGGGAATCGTTACGGCAAGCGTTTTTTTTCGCTATGGTTATCGATCGGTTAGTAACGATATTATCGCTAACTAATGTAGAGACTGCATGCCCAGGTGTGTTTCGGCGCGTTTAATATGGAGTTAGCCAATAATCTTCAATTATCTCCCTAAATTTTGCGTTTAAGTACATATGTGTCTTACAAAATATTATTTCTTATTCGATATTCTATCTGACTGTAAATTGCATTATATCCGAAAATGAAAAAAAAAAATCGTTATTTTCCCCTGATTTCATCGTGTGATAAAACTAAAATAATAATTTTTTTTTATTTTTTTTCCTGTGCCATCATGTTTTTATAAGTGTCCGCAGCGATCAAGCTCAATTTCATCAAGATCGGTGACTTATGCATATTCCCTATTGCAGTCGTTAACACTCACTGTGAATGATGGGCGTGGGTTCGTATCCCACTTCTGACACCAACATGTGAATGATAGACGTAATTTTAGGCAACTGTTTATTTATGGTACTTTACAATGAACTATTGTAAAGAAGAACTCACCAATCCGCATTGGGCCCGCGTGGTGGTTTATGGCCCATCCTCCTTATCCACCCATAAAGAAGGCCTGTGCCCCAGCAGTGGGGACATCAAAAATGGCTGATGGTCAATACAAACTTGGTACGTAACAACGGTTGCTAGAGTTGGTATCTAATGATAACTGTTGTTGCTAAGTAAATGTTTATATTGATTAAACAAGCACCATTAACCACAACTAACTCCCAAAGCAGTCTTCTAACACACTTCCAAAACACTGAAAAATGGCGGGAAAGGGTAAAAAGAAAGAAAAAGAAGAAGGCGGTGAAGAGAAAAAGGCAAAAAAGGGTGGAGGTAAAGGCAAGAAGGGTAAATCTAAAGGCGGTTGTATCGGAGACATGTTGTCTGATGCTGCGATGGACAACGTGTATTATGGGTGCCATAACGTCCAAGAACTTTTGCAAGCGAGGGGGATCCATCCTCCAGATTTCAACAAGAAGAAGAAGAAAGGAAAGCGTTAAAACTAATTACTAAGTACTTAGTTTGTGTGTGTGTTTGAGTTACTTTTATCTACCTACCTCTAGTTTCGTAATTTTCGCGTGAATAACAAAACAAAGCTTTTGTATATCATCATCATATACCTCTCTTGGTGTTTAGCAAGTTTTGCCCCTTTTATAGAAATACTCGTAGTTGTCTGTTTGCCTCTAAGCGAGTAATGACTACTTTTTTATGTGATTTTTGTAAGCCTTATTTACTTTAATAAAGCATTCAAGATTTCATTACTTACCTATATGAGTATAATTTTTAATAAGTATGTCAAAAGATGGAAAACCTTTTAGATTACATTTATTATTTTAATTTACTTATACCACTAACGTTTAATTACTGATAGCGACCTATTAAATCTTTGGCTTGACTATTGTATGGTGCTAAAAAAGAATATTTAAATCAAATTAGTTAAGTCTTTCGATCGAGAGGTAAGAAAAATGTAGAACCAAGGTAAAACCGATGTTTTTTAGCTATCAGTACAGTACACTGTGCAACAACTAGTAACAATGAACTTATTGATTAAACAGAAGCAGATTATCATAGTTATTTCAAGTAGGTACTGGATACTATAAAACATGGGAGGAAAAGCTAAGAAGAAAGAATCAAAAGAGGGTGCTGATGGAAATGCAGCAAAAAAGGAGGAAGGAAAAGGCAAGAAAGGTAAATCTAAAGGTAACGTTGACATCTTGTCTGATGCTGCGATGGACAACGTGTATTACGGGTGCCACAATGTTCAGGATCTTCTAGAAGCTAGAGGATATCATTCGCCAGACTTCAACCCCAAAAAGAAGAAAGGGAAGAAATAAAGCATTAATAACTTTAATGGTTTATTGGCGGGCAGTTCAACAGCACCTTTGTTCAAATAATCCGTTTCGCTATCAAATTGAATTTGAGTGTGTAAAGTGTAACTTTTTAAAGATAAACTTTAGTGACAATGCTTTGGATAATTATCACATGCGATCACCCTTACATGTCGGTGTTAGGAGGCAAATCGCGCGTCGATGATAAATCCAAAGTTACACCATTACCTTTGGGGAACCAAATGTAAACGGAAGATTAACAAAAATTTTTACCATTGAAATTGGTTATCAGATGCAAATCGCCTGAGACGTATTTTTGACCATATCTCCGAGGATTTTAAGAGGATCGAGATAGGAATAGTACTAAAAGTTGAGGAATTTATCGAGACACTTGCGAACGTTTAAATTTTGAAAATCTATTGGTAACTTTTTTGGGAACTTTGCAAAATTCCAAAAATTCCGGGTTTTTTGTAGGGTGTTTGTTTACAAAATTGTAAATATTTCGGAAATGAAACCGACTTAAGAAAGAATGAAAAAAAGGGTCCTAGGGTAGTTTAGCTACCTAATGGCGAAATAATTTTGTAAATCAGTTAATAATTGTGACCTGTAGGTGGTCCCTTTAGATTTGGAATTGTAGAAAAACGGGTGTTTCCGTACTTAAAAAGTGATGTAGCTTTTATAATTATTGACCGATCGTCATGGTAATAGTGTTAAAAGATGCAGAAGCTGCATTCGTTGGAATTTTGAATATTTCGGCTGCGTCGAGGCAGTCAGCGGGCGCTTTTGTGACACGAGGCGGAGCCGAGTGTCACAATCGTAAAAATAAATAGGTAGGTACTACCTAGGTAACTTTAAAAATATAATAGGACTTCGGATTTGATTTGATTTTGGTTTTTCGTAAATTTTGGTGTTCATTTTCAATGCTCCGATTCTTGCGGGGACTGTAAAATCTGTGTTTTTTTTTTTATCTTTAGTAGTTTTTGTAACAGCTCGATTGAGGTAAAAACTGGTAAAAAGCATAAGGAATCTCTTTTCTTTGCTCTATTTTAAACTAACATAGAGGCTGCAAGCGACTTAGTCCGCGTAGACAGACGCTTCAAATATAAGAAAACGTTTTAGTATTACAAAAATAACTTCACACATTGCAATTCAATCATTTATTAAAAATTAATAGGTATAGCGAAGTCTATAAAGCAAGTTAAAAGAAACTTGTATGACTTAACTTTTTCTCCATCATCATCAGGCAGTTAAGTTCCTCAATAATAAGGCCTTCCTGATGGATCTTCTATTTTCTTTACACAGCAAGAAGATGAGTTTATTTTTTCCCATGTAACGTTAATTAGATAAACCAAGTGTGTGTGTGTACGAAGTTAAATAGATTCTTAGCTATAAACTTTTTAAGATTTATGGCATTTAAATAAAATAAATACTTACATCTATGACATCAGTCGTCTTTACTCTTTGAGTTGTCTCTTCGAGTCAGTGTCATTTTGTGTTGTAAATATGTGAGATTCGCAGTTACTTTTAACTAAAAAATATGAACGTTAAATTAAAAATATGATAATCCAGACACTTTAAAGTAAGTAAAATTTATATATTTTTAAATTCGCGTTATTAAAGTTTTTATTTGAAACATTTTTTGCTATTTAATTCATATCTTTCGTCAAGCGTCATATTCACGTTGATCCCACGTTGATTCCCACAATTTTTCCAACATTTAGAAGGTAAAAAGTTATGAATATAAATGTAAACAACTTCATGTAGGTGCATGATTGGGAGAAATCATAATAAGTACCTATCATGACAAAAAAGTACCTTTAATCACCATGTAACTCTGCTATAATTTGTTATTTGTCACTGTCAGATCCCTAGATCAGTGTTGCAAGTTATCATCGATCGATCATCGCTACAAGGAGTTCGATGTTACTTTTTTAATTCGTATTTCCCACAACCCACAATATACAATTTCCATCATCAACTCGATCATTTTTCCGTACAGTTTGTTCCACAAACTTTTACTTGCAGCATACCCAACCAACAATGGCTATCCCAGCAGTGGGCATCGACCTGGGCACGACCTACTCGTGCGTGGGCGTGTTCCAGCACAGCAAGGTGGAGATCATAGCCAACGACCAGGGCAACAGGACTACGCCGTCGTACGTCGCCTTCAACGACACTGAGAGGTTGATTGGAGATGCTGCTAAAAATCAGGTTTGTGACAATAACTGCCCCTTAGGGTGTCTTTACTTACCTACACTGAAGCGGAAAGCTGCTTAGCGATACACCGGTACATCGTAATTGGTCAATTCATGGTCTGCTACGCACCGCTCCACACCCTCATTGTGAGCTGCGTGCTCTTAGGTCTTGAGAAGCCTGTTGGCAGGATCTATTCACCATACATTTAGCGAAAAGGGCAGTACTTCCACCGAGCTAGATATCTGCTCGGGGACCACGTTCCAACTTTTTGAATTAGGAATTTGTATTTATGCGAAGTGTGTAGAAAACTTTGATATCGTGAGTCAGTAGGTCTCCATACATTTGCTTCGATGTTAGCTAGACGTAGTGCGACATCACGAGTGCATAATGTTTAGATATTGTATTTTTCCCTGATCCTGCATTTCTTCGTCATTCGTCGATTGCTTATGTAGCGGTATGATCGCACGGCTACAATGCGTATTACCACTCCAGGCGGATTGAAAAGTTCCTGGCCTAGTCAAGAAAATAAAATACATACAAAAATATTTTGATTTATTGACCTAATTTCCATTTAGCTCTATGCACTACTTTTATCTTTCCGGTAAAGCCTTGAACCCCGTTAAAAAAAAGATTCTTTAAGACCCTCAAAATAGTCACTCCTCACAGCGGCTTCATCCTCATCATTAGTCGAAATTTTATTCCACCCCGAATGTTTTTCAGGATCAAGAATTTAATGACGAACCCAAGTTTCATTTATAGTAATAAATCGACCTAAAATTTTTTGGAGTTATCTCCAAACAATCTCGAGAAATTGTGAAAATTGATCGTTTTTGCTCTTCTTTGGAAAATCGATTTTTGCTGTTCGCGCTGACACCTTGTGAAAACCCAAATCGTTAACTATCATATTTTTGTCGGTTCATATAAGATCCCTACGATCTCAGCTCTCCCCCTGACTTTCAATTTTTGGTCTCCAAATATTGAATCACATATTTTTTCGATATTGTAGTCGGTAGTGGACGTTTTGAGCCTACATGAAAATAGGGTTGTCTTCAATGCACTCCCGCTCACGTTTTAATTCAGCTGACCTCTTTTTTACTATAGCATACGATGGAGTGGATGATGCTGTGTCCTCACTATGTATTCGTGAATTTCTATTGGCGTTCCCCCTTTCTTAAAGAGATACCTTTATAACCGCACGGATTTTAATTTTGTCAATTTTGCAGAAATACTGCGAATACTCGCACAAAAATGAAAGACTGTTGAAAGACTAGAGCAAAATATGAGGGTACTTTAGACATTCTAGGATGGTCCCTTTAATGTCAGGCCAGGAACTTTTCAATCCGCCAACGTATTATGTTCTTCTTAGAGACGAGAAGCAGCACTGCCAGAGGCCAGTTCAGGATTTTCAGGTTTTCCTTGATTTTTAAGGGTACTTTTACTGCACTTTTCAATGCTCCTTTTCAACTCCTTATAATATCAAAGGATTTTCGTACCAACTTGCAAAAGAGTGTTGCTGTCAACACACAAGGGAAACTTATTAGGTAAGTAAGTTAATAAACGAAGTCCCAACTAAATAATATAGTTCCACTCAGAACTTAAGTCGCTACTTTCGAAGTAAGCAAGAACATGTAACTTTCGCGAACAAACATAAGTTCCACTAAAGGTTAGTAGGGGCGGGTAGGTACCTAAAGAAATAACTTTAACTTAACAACCCTTTGAACTATATTATTAGAGAAAACTTTCTAGGATGAAATTGAAATCCCGTTTTAAGACAAAAACTAATTTTAGGTGTAGGAACCCCTTTCATACACATTCTTTTCATTATAGGTACCTACTTAAATCTTTTCAGGCGGCTATGAATCCAAGAAACACAGTATTCGATGCAAAACGACTCATAGGGAGAAAATTTGACGACCCAAAAATTCAACAAGACATGCGACAATGGCCATTTGAAGTTATTTCCGAAGGAGGAAAACCAAAAATAGTAGTGGAATACAAAAAACAAAAAAAGACATTTTCGCCCGAGGAAATTTCATCAATGATCTTGACCAAAATGAAAGAGGTTGCCGAGACTTACCTCGGAGGTACTGTCAAGGACGCGGTGATAACAGTTCCTGCTTATTTCAACGATTCACAGAGACAAGCTACCAAAGACGCTGGCACCATTGCAGCTTTCAACGTACTGAGAATCATTAACGAACCTACAGCAGCCGCCTTAGCTTATGGTCTAGACAAGAATTTAAAGGGAGACAAAAATGTCCTCATCTTTGACCTTGGTGGAGGTACATTTGATGTATCAATTCTTCAGATAGCAGAAGGTTCTCTATTCGAAGTCAGATCAACCGCAGGTGACACTCATTTAGGAGGAGAAGATTTCGACAGCAGAATGGTGAGCCATTTTTGTCAAGAGTTTGAAAAGAAATATAAAAAGAATATTAAAGATAATCCAAAGGCTCTCAGGCGTCTAAGAACTGCATGTGAAAGAGCAAAGCGGACTCTTTCTTCAAGTACAGAAGCTAGTGTAGAAATAGATGCATTACATGAAGGTGTGGATTTTTACTCAAAAATAACAAGAGCAAGATTTGAAGAGCTGTGTTCAGATTTGTTTAGACAAACTTTAGGACCTGTTGAAAGGGCATTAAAAGATGCAGGACTGAACACTCGAGAGATTCACGATGTCGTTATGGTTGGAGGTTCAACACGTATCCCTAAAGTACAAAGGTTATTGCAGGTACAGCATTGCAAATTAGCGTTAACATTTCAGTTTGTGAAGGGTCTTTTTTAAATACTCAAAGTAATATATTTTTCCAGGAATTCTTCAGTGGAAAAACTCTCAATCTTTCCATAAACCCTGATGAAGCAGTAGCTTATGGGGCTGCAGTTCAGGCTGCTATTTTAACTGGCTCCAAAGATACACGTATTCAGGATGTACTGCTTGTAGACATTACCCCCCTGTCTCTGGGTATAGAAACTGCTGGTGGAGTTATGACCCGTTTAGTGGAAAGAAACACCAGAATACCCACAGCACAGAAACAAACTTTTAGCACATACTCCGATAATCAACCCGCAGTAACTATTCAGGTAGGTATTCAACACGCGTGGGGTGTGGAAAGGACACCTTATTCCCCACTCCCCTTTCTACGAGCCTAGTATTCAGTAATTTCTACAAAAAAAACGAATATCTCTACAAACGTGTCTTAAACATACTATTGTAGGCTTTTCAATTTATTAATTTTCAGATTTATGAAGGTGAAAGGGCGATGACAAGAGACAACAACCTTTTGGGTACATTTAACTTGGCTGGTATACCACCAGCTCCCAGAGGAGTGCCACAAATTGAGGTAACTACCTACTTATGTTGTTCTATCAATATCTATTAGTTTTTTATCTATTAGTATACTAAGAGACAATAGAAATACTCGTGAAGACGTAAACAAAGAAGATTTAATTTTATTCAATAAAGAAATGGGTTGTCGAAGATTATTTTTGTTACATTAATTTTGTTCTTAATTAGGTAACCTTCGATATTGATGCCAATGGAATACTAAACGTGAGCGCACAAGACAGAAGCACGGGTCGCTCTGAACAAATCACTATTTCCAACGATAAAGGGCGCCTCACCAAGAAAGACATAGAGAAGATGCTCCATGATGCAGAGAAGTATAAGGCAGAAGACGAAGCTGCTAGAAAGAAGGTCGAGATTAGAAATCAGTTGGAAGGCTATTGTTTTGGATGTAAAACGGTAAGTTTCCAAAAATTTAGTTCCTAGTCCTATAGAAGGAAACAAACAAATCCTAAAGAGTTAGTATTGTATCAGCCGTTTTCGATAAGATAACCTTGAAAGATTGAAACCCATAACAATATGGAACAGTGGCTCTAAGCATTAGTTGTGCACAAACTATATTCGCTATCGAATTCCATCGACTAAACTGCTCATAGTCAATACGAGTGAAAGAGAAAAACAATAGTTTTCGGTAGCGAAAACAGTTTGCAACAACTCATAGTTGAGCCACAACTTAGTGGTCTCCTTTTACGTATTAGTTGAAAATTTAATAAAACTTGGGAGCGATATCTATTTTGGAGCACCCGAGCTCTGCATTTTTGCCTTCTGCTTTGTCTGCTGATGCATGTGTATGCCGAACAGAGATAGAGTTAAGGAAAAATACAGAACCAGGCAGGCCAATGTAGCTTAACCTTAACTTTTTTCTTGATTTTCAGGCAGCAGAAAACGCAAGCAGTCGTTTGACTAATGAGGAAAGGAACGAAGTGCTGTCGGAATGCAACGAACATTTGCGTTGGCTTGAAGGCAACCCTGACGCTCCCAAGACAGAGCTTGAGCAAAGGCTGCAAAGGTGCCAGACTACCTGCCAGCCAGCCATGATGAAGCTGCACGGTGCTTTGGGAGGAGGGGGACCTAGTTGCGCCAGACCTAACGTTAGCTCTGGAGGGCCTCGAGTTGAAGAAGTCGATTAACAAGGAGCCAAGAAATAAAATAAGCTAGCGGCTAGATGAACGAAAGCTACCCTGACGCTCCCAAGACAGAGCTTAAGCAAAGGTTGCAAAGGTGCCTGACTATCTTCCAGCCAGCCACGATGAAGCTGCACGGTGCTTTGGGAGGAGGGGGACCTAGTTGCGCCAGAACTGACGTTAGCTCTGGAGGGCCTAGAGTCGCAGAAGTCGATTAACAAGGAGCCAAGAAATTAAATAAGCTAGCGGCTAGATGAACGAAAGCAACCCAGACAAGACAGAGCTTGAGCAAAGGCTGCAAAGGTGCCAGACTATCTGCCAGCCAGCCATGATGAAGCTGCACGGTGCTTTGGGAAGAGGGGACCTAGTTGCGCCAGACCTGACGTTAGATCTGGAGGACCTAGAGTCGCAGAAGTCGATTAACAAGGAGCCAAGAAATTAAATAAGCTAGCGGCTAGATGAACGAAAGCAACCCAGACAAGACAGAGCTTGAGCAAAGGCTGCAAAAGTGCCAGACTATCTGCCAGCCAGCCATGATGAAGCTGCACGGTGCTTTGGGAAGAGGGGGACCTAGTTGCGCCAGACCTGACGTTAGATCTGGAGGGCCTAGAGTCGAAGAAGACGATTAACAAGGAGCCAAGAAATTAAATAAGCCAGCGTCTAGATGAACGAAAGCAACCCAGACGCTCCCACGACAGAGTTTAAAGGCTCCAAAGGTGCCAGACTATCTACTAGCCAGCCATGATGAAGCTACACGGCGCTTTGGGAGGAGGGGGACCTAGTTTTGCCAGACCTGACGTTAGATCTGGAGGGCCTAGAGTCGAAGAAGTCGATTAACAAGGGGCCGTTAAATAAAATAGGCTAGCGGCTAAATAAACTATTATTTGAATGGAAAACGGGTCATAGGTCGAAAATATGAGATCCAACAAGGTCTACGACATTGGCTTTTTGCAATTTAGGGAGGAGAATAACCAAAAAACGTGGTTGGCTATGGTTGTGGGTGAACATTAATAAGTAAATCGACTGCGAAGATGCAGTTTTCGAAACGGCAATATACTTGCTTCAAAATGGGGTATTTTGGGGCACAAACAAGCTGCTTTATTCTACGAATAGGCACGAGGACACAAAATGAGGAAATAAAAAATACTTCACAAGACGATCTTCAATCAACTATGCGTTTACCAAATTATTACTTTCCGTTATGATAGCTCCTAGACAGCCGAATTAGATTCAACTATTTTCCTATAGATTTTGATGATTTTTTCTTATTTTGGAGCAGTATTTATTAATTATGCAATACAACAATATACACAAGAATTAGGTTGTTTCATTTACGTTTACGTATCTACCTACTACCTACTCTATAAAGAAAAAACAAACTTTCATGTAAAATATTTATTACAAAAATATAACAATATCCGAACTCCGCATTTATTTTTGGTAAAATAATAATGTGCTTAAATAACTAAACAAATTGCATTGTGTAGCATCGCTGAAACATGACTCGATACAAATAAACTTCATATAGAACCTAGCTTTATTTATACCAACACCAGGCAAGTCAGAGATTTATGGCGCCGATTACCTGCACTCGGATGTAAGGATTTATGCTGGCGACTTGACATGACTTATTTACACTGTAAATAAACCGTTACTTGCCCGTGGTCCCCCAGTCTAAGTTCCCCTCGGGGTACCACGAGCAAATATTTTAGCCTGTAAAACACCCAAGGGGGACAAAGGCGTACCATGATAAAGTTATATGGCCCGTGCTACGCCTAATCTTTTTTATGTCAGATTGAAATGTTTGAGAAGGGGTACCACGGACAATAAAAATATATTTAATAAGGAGATTTTTTATTCAAGGGGTTCCACGTGCAAAAATATTTACTTGTGGTGCCCTAAGGTAAACTTAAACTGGGGGACCAAGGGTAAGTAACGAAATCAACCATCACGTCAGATATCCAAGTGCAGGTAACCGAGTCACAAGAATATTCTAATCTAAATCAAAATATTTTGTTCAATCGATAACATGTGATGTACAATCAACAACAGAAGTTATTTCCTAAAATCACAATGAACCAACCATCTTAGCAGATTTGAAACGTAAACAAAAGTGCTCGGTTATTTTATGATAAGTTATGTAAACAGTACAATAATTATGTACAATTGTTTTTAAATCAAAGCAAAGCTTAACATAAATACAATTTAACCACATAACCATAATTTAATAGTCTTTAATAATAAATGGTATAGTCACTATACCAGTCCATAACTATACTATAGTACAGTTATAACATAAATAACTCTTTTGCCAGTTTCGGAACTAAAACGTTAGAGGATACATTTTGCCTATTCGATCTACGTATTTAATATTATCGTATTTTTTATTTCTACAAGACTCTAGCTAGCAACATTGGAAGCAACTAGATATTTCGCACCTATGTTTTGTACAGTAGGTAGTTATTATAAAGTCATATATTTATGAGTATATAATTTCAGTAAATATTAAGCTAATGAGTTTTTGAAAGAAAATTTTTCATAGTCGTTACTCACTTTGTTTCTTTTTTATTTGGCTTGTTTTGTTCCATTAGATTAATTTATTGAAATTTAATACTTTGCCATGATAAATATTGTCAGTTATAAATTCATAATGTTAACAGCATTTTAAAATTTGTACACATCAATATGTATTATTCGGTGTCAATATAAAGTGTATTAACAACTGCAGCTATTTAACACTTTTTAATAATTTTAATAAGATTTATAAAATCTTACAATATCAAAAATGCAGTTATATTTATACTACATAATGAATTATTTTCGTAAGAGCAGTCACTTCACAAGATCTCTCTTACATGTGAAGATATTTTCTCTCCAAGATACTGGAGCCCAATTCTGCTATTTTAAAGTCATAATCGTCTTTCAATTTGTGTTTCAGTTTTGGGTTTAAGAAAGGGTTAGGTAGTCTGTCTTCACAGATAGCCAGTTATCCAATCCCATTCTACGAGAAACAAGAGTCTCGACTTTAACTAAGGATAGGTTGTCGAGAACGATCGTCAACTTCTTCATAAACGACTTCAAAGAAAAGCATAGTGATTGGACACTAAGTCACTAATCCTTAGAGGTTCCGTACGGCTAATATAATGTGCACCAAAACAAGCCTATCTGCCCTAAGCAATTCACTACCCTAACTACCACTTATTATCATTTTGTGCGTGACTTAGGTATTGTCCATTAATCACATGAGTCTCGTAAGGGGAAGAGAGGGTTCGGAAAAAACCCCGAAATATCACAAGGGGGTAGTGTAGTGAGATATCACGTTTATTTATTTTTTTGTTGAACGCGAATTTCTAAACCGAAAAAAGCGAGATTTTTAAGTTACTTAGTACCAAAAGAAATACACATGATTTGGGAGGAAAGGGGGGTGTTAGTCTAAAACCTCACCACGTATCACCAGGGGGAGAGGGTGAAAAAGTTGCTAAAACATCACGTGATTATTGGACGACCCTTACAAGCTTGAACTTAATACTTTATTGCGTAATCTTATGGCTAAGAATGAAGTAATATGACATTATACTTTTTTAATAACAGGAAAATAGTCTAAAATAAATAATATAAAAGTAAAATAACTTGGTGTCTCCGATATGGTGATGCACCTTGAGTACACACTAGAACATAACATACTGATACAAAATGTTTATTGGATATCTTGATGTTATAAATAAAATCTAATAATAGCTAATTCCATATTCGTGTCATACATAATACATCGAGTACAGCGCCATAACGATATGAGCATTCAAATCTACCAAAATACCTGAACATTTGACAAAAATCAACCTAATCTCAAGACATTAAAGTGCACTTTCGTCTGTTTTCAGACAACAAATGAAAGTTCACCTTAATGTCTTGAGATAAGGTTGATGTTCGTCAAATCTTCAGATATATTGGTAGGTTTAGATGCTCAGATCGTTTTGGCGTTGACTCGATGTATTATGTATGACACGAATATGGAATTAGCTATACAAGATACTTCTGAAATCCGATTCAAAAAAGAATAAATGCAAGAGGAATGGTAACAATAAAACGCTCACTCGTCGCTGTCTAGACACACTGTCACTGCCAAAGTTACGCGTTCGGCGGTTAATTTTTATAAAAAAAAACCCGACGTAATTTCGGCATAATGTGTCTAGACACTATGCTTACCCGCAAAGCCTTAAATGGGGTAATAGTTCAGTAAAATTACGGGTTCGCAAAACATTAAATGATAATAAGCTGTAATTTTTTCAATCTGACTTTGATGTGGTTATAGAACACTAATATAAACGAATCCAACTAAATTTACGAATACAAAAAAAACACAGCGCAGTTGTAACTTTTTTTTGTTGGATTTACATTCACAATCAAATTATAGTTCCAAATCAAGCAAAAAATAAAGAAAGTATATAATTAGCAATTTTGCTAAAGCAATTAAATAAATTAATATTTTGGTCAGTAAAGTAAAAAAAAATATAGTGAAAATTAGTTGGATTCATTTACAAAATGACAGCTAGCCATTTAATCTAACGATCAAAAGAAGAAAGACCGCTATTGGCACCGTGCACGCTTTTAGCGCCACCTAGCTTTTCACAACTTTGTTGGCTCTGAACTGACCGTTTTGACATTTTGATATGTAATGGCGGCATTGTGACAAAATATTAAAAAATACTATCCCCGCGTTCCAAATCACGCCAACAGCGCTGTTAGCGTATAATCCATTAAATTAGGTAGGTACACAAATACCCTATTTGTGTAATATTTTGTGACTTTTTAATTTGGTCGGATTCGCGCTCACAGCGCTGTGAGCGTGATTCGGAACGCGGCCTATACATATTGTGTTATTAATGTAAATTTCCAAATTACTGTGATTTGGGTAGACAAAGAGTTGTGAAATCATTTTTGGTCATTTAAATTAAATATGGCAAGTAAGATCTATTCAAAAAGAGTGTTTTATTTTGGTTAAATCAGGGTTTGTTTACTTCTTTTTTAGTTGTAAATTTTGTAAAACAAGTGGATAAAGCTACTTTAATAATTTTATTAAGTGATAATAATTGTTTCTGTATCGCTAGTTATAAATTAAATATCGTTTTCAAACAGATTACAGAGCCTACATTATTTCTACTTTTTGCCACCATGAGCGCTGCGATCGATTATTATACCTTCGCACCCAGCGAATTGCAAATTATTTCTATTTCGTCATACTAGCTCCCGTAATTTTACTGAACTATAAGTTGAAATACACTGGCCTGCAAAACTACATACTACAGAGGTCTATTTTTATACAAACGAGGTAACTTTGAAGCATTGGTTCTCCGCCCAGGATTAAACGTGGTGTGATCTGATGATAGCCATCCAAGGAGTGAATGGAGAAAATTCGGATCCCCATACACACCCAATTATTGATCTGATCAGCATTCTAAGAGCTGTTTGGATATGTTTAATAAAACCACATAAATAGCATTAAAATGTATGGAAATGCTGTAACTGATAACTCTAATCCTTACAGCTCTTAGAATGCTGATCAGATCAATTGGGTGTGTATGGACATCTGAATCTTCTCCATTCACTTCCTGGATGGCCATCATCAGATCACATCCCGCTTAATCCTGGGCGGAGAACCAAAGCTTCAAAGTTACCTCGTTTGTATGAAAATAGACCTCTGTAGTACTTAGTTTTGCAGGCCAGTGTAGTTACGTTGAGTAGCAATGTTCTAGTGCATATTCACCTTATAAGACGCGATCCTAGTGCGTTTAAACGTAGCGTACTGTCATCTAAAAACAATACATGGAAGTTTGTCCTTTGTTACATTTTCCTTATTTTTAAGATTTTTTTCATTAGGCTTTTTGATATTAGTAATGAGCAGTGATCGGAATAGTTAGTGCAATTTTGCGGGATTTAGTGACATTTTCTTATAATGGATATGCCTTTTAATAAAGAAAAAACAACGAAAATAATCGAAAAAGTGCAGAGATGAGGTTATTTTTCATACTCTTTACACGTAAAGAAAAAGACAGAGACAAATGATTTCGCGTAAGGGAGCCTTACCCCGCGTTCCGAACGCACGCTCACAGCGCTGTTAGCGCGTATCCGACCAAATTAAATAGTCACAAAATATTCCACAAATAGGGTATTTGTGTACCTTCTTAATTTAATGGATTATACGCTAACAGTGCTGTTGGCGTGATTTGGAACTAGGCATTAAAGTCAATAAAAAAAATCAGTCAAATACCAAAAAGTTATTTAAAAAAATCAGTCAAATAGCAAATGATGAATACATCATCATTTGCTCCCCATAACAGGGAACTTGACATTTCGGGAATTTGACATTTCGGGAACTTGACATTTAGGGAACTTGACATTTTGGGAATCTGACGTTTTGGGAACTTGACATTTTGAAACCGCTTGACATTTCGGGAATTTGAGATTATGGACTGAAAGGCTTGAACGGACATTTAAACGCATCAAGCAACAGTAATTAAATTATTTGCTTAAAAAATCTTTATACAGAAAGTCAGCTTTTCAGACATTACTATAAAAATAACCATTCCACCTAAATTCATGATAAAAATCAACCCCATAATTTAATACTAACAAACGTAATAATCACAGACTAATAATTGTCATAAAATTCTTTGAATATATTATCTATCACTTACTCTACCAAACAAGTAAATTCGCTAATCATGGCATCGTTTTAAGTATCTTCTGCACGAAGGCAGCTTGGATTTCATCAGCCCTGGAAATAAAAAAAAATATATTTTATATTGTTCGAAAGCTGCAATATAGTCAACTTGCGGAATTTATTATGATTTGTTACAATTTTATTGGATTTGAGTTCCGATTTGTCAACGTATGAAGGATATAGGTATAAGCATTTTTTGTCTCAAGTTTACATACAAGGAGGCATTTGGCTTCTATACAACGTGTTACAAAAAACCTTTTAAAAGTGAATATTCGGCATTAGAGGTTTTTTGTAACACGTTGTAAAGGTGATATTATTCTAAGTTTACACTATGATAATAGTAAGATTACTTACTTGTTACTAGTGACAGTATGCATCAAGTTAATGATGTACCGCGGACAAACATCTTCGTGCATCACTCGCGCGTGGAACAGCAGTCCTTGACACAAACAGTACAGGATTTCCACCAAAGGCCACCCTTCCGGAATCATGCCTTTCTGGTAAGCCCATGAACCGAGGATCTGCGAAAGATTTTTTTTATGCACAACGGGATTTGGCCTTCACCTCACCTGATGTTAAGTGACGATAAGGCCGAAGGTGGAAGCGCGGAATCCTCATCACTGAGGAACTGACTATCTTACCTCTAACTGCCGAAACACAACAATTATAAATTGTTGTAATGGCGGCAAACTTAGGTAAGATGATGGTAGCTAGCCAGGCGGTCCTACGTCCTACGAAGTCCTACCACCAACCAAACCGAGTACAAATTGTACCCTCCTGGGAATCGAACCCGGGACCCCTGCGTCCTACACGGGTGGGCCAACCACTAGACCACGGAGGCGGTTAAAATTCTATTGAGGGCCCGTTTCACACAGCACCATCTATTGTAATATGGGTGATAAACATTTGACATACTATACTACTTATATACTTTTTAAATAGGTATATACTTATTCTTATTTTATTATATAGTAACACGCAGCCAGACCCGTCACAGAATATAAATTTCATAATTTTAAATTTCTACCAATCCGGAGAATCAAACCGGGTACCTCTTGCGTGGTGCATGTTTACCACTGAATGACTCAGCTCGTCAATAAAGGCTTTTCAAAGTGACATTTAAAAATAAAAATAGTAACTATTTGCCTCACTAGATGGCGTTGATGGAAAGAGTTGAGTAAAAATTTGCTTTTAAAATGGCCTGTACCAAAAAGGCAAATTAAGGGCTCGCTGGCTGACATCTGCCCAAAGAGAAACATTTCAGCGTTCCATCTGCCTGCCTACCTGAGTACTCTTCGAAGCTTACTAAAAAAAATCACATTGACACATACATTTTTATCAACGCCATCTATCGAGCCTCCAGTTTTTTGTCATTGTGAAAAGCCCTCGTTAATTCTGTTCCATTTTCAAATTAAAGCAAAAGTTAGTTACATGCATCAAAATTCAATTAGGGCATTTCAAAGTGACATTTAAAAACAAAAAATTGTACTATCTGCCTCACTAGAGTGTCATAATTGGCTTTGAAAAATAAACTACCTGTGCTTAAAAAGTAATTTTAATTTCTTGGCGTTAATTGGTTCCTACGTTTTCTACAGTTGACACTTACCTGTTTATCAACACCATCTATCGAGCATTCGAGCCTAGAGTTTTTTGTCATTTTAAAAAGCCCTCATTCTTTTAGTAGACAGACTGTATTCACTTCTTAAGCTTACGCGCTCACTAGACATGAAATAAAACACTTTTTAACAATCAAAAATCAAACCAAATACCAACAAATTATCAAAGTACTTTCAATAAAACCGCGCTAGTATCCGTTAATGTGTTTTATTTCAGATAGACTGTAATCATAGATTAGAAAAACTCACTTGCAATGTAGAAGTTAGCGGCGCAAGCGCAATAGGAGTCGAAGGAGACGCCCTAAAGGCGGCGCCGGCGAGGAAACCCGCGGGCAACGCATATAGAGCGCTGTCTTTGCCATTCGCGCGGCAAAGTAGACAATTCACTAGCTGTAAAATAAATATCCTGATGTACTATCTTATACCTTTAAACGAGCAATTCTTGTATATTTATTTAAAGGGATATAAATAATATTTCTGTCATTTCGGAAACGGCAGGCTGATTATCTAATTAGAAACCACTTAGCGACCGGTCTCATTTGACAGATGAATGTGATAGATTGCTACTTCATTTTGGGGTAAGAAAAACATACCAAAGAACAGTAGCAATGTATGTCAAATGAAACCGGTCGCTAAATAGCTTATATTTAGATAATCAGCCCGCGGGTCTAACGTTTTGGTATATGAGGGTTTTCGGGGGTAAACAATCGATCTAGATTAGTCTTATGTTTGGGAAAACGCGTGTTTTCGAGTTATCATGCGTTTTTCTTTCGACGCAGAATATGGTCGCTAATTTCGTCCTGCCCCGCTGGACCAGACGGACAGTGGCCCCGTCTGGTCCAGCGGGTTAAGACGGCAAGTAACGAGTGTTACAGGTTCGAATCCCGCGCGGTGACTTACTTTTGTTTTTTTTATATGTTCAAGTTTATATGAATTTTTTTAGACAAGTTTAAAAAAATGTAGTTAATGTTTGAGATAACAATGTAGATTATCACCTAAACACCACCATATTACAATAAATAGTAATGACCGAGCAAAGCTCGGTCGCCCAGGTACTGTACGTACATAAATAGAGATACACGTGACCGCAAAATTAAATGGTGATTTAAGTTAAGGCGCCCTACTACCCAGTACCAGCGCCGCCAATACATTTATTTTTATTACTCGTAAATCAAGTCAATATTTAAAAAACCTAAGATCATGTCCTCTTAAATTGTCTCTAATATTTTTTTAATAACTCATTAACAGTTTTCATTCTTTCTGTAATTTTAAGGTCGAAGTGGCCACTTTTGGCAAGAATGGGTTTTAAAACTTAGAGAATGAACGAAAACTGTTGAAGAGTTATTAAAAAAATATTAGAGACAATTTAAGAGGGCATGGTTTTAGCTTTTTCAAAATATTGACTTGGTTTACGAGTAATAAAAATAAATGTATTGGCACACAACCTTTTCACAAAACCAGGCCAAACTTCAAATAAATTAAAATAAATCTTATAGGTAGTAATTATTTAGGGTCAACATGAGTAACTCATGTTACAACTGTTGTGAATGTCAAGATCACAAAACGTGAGTAAGAAAATGTATTTACGAAAATTCAAACCAAGATAATATATTAACTAGCGGCCGCCCGCGACTTCGTCTGCGTGGAAAGATTTTTTGCTATCCCTCGGGAACAATAATTTTTTTCGGGATGAAAGGTACCCTCTGTCCTCCTCTGGGGACCCCTGACAACATGTACGCAAAATTTCATAATGATCGGTTCAGTAGTTAAGACGTGAAGGCGTAACAAACAAACAAACGGACTTTGTTTATAATAATAGTAAGGATTAGTTCCCGTTCTCGTTCTCATTCCGGTTCTCGTTCCTGTATTATTTTTCCATAAAAAATTGAACTCCCGTTTCATGACGCCGTGTTGGACTTCAAAATACCTAAATGCCATTTTCCCAATCAACATCCCATAAACCCATTTACCCCTTAAGGGGTTGATTTTCAGAAATTCACGAAATACACGTTTGTTCATTTGTTTATAGAAATACTCCTACAAAGATTCAAAACGTACTGTCTAGTTTTATATTTTTTCCATAGAAAGTTTGAACCCCATATGACCCCTTTAGGGGTTGAATAATGTCTACCACTAAAAATAAATGTAATTTTCGCAATCAACATCCCATAAAACCTCGATAACGATATCCATATCGATTTTGGGCTTTTTGTACCCCATTTACTCCCTAAAGGGTTGAGTTTCGGAAAACCACGAAACACGTGTTTGCTTATTTGTTTTTAGAAGTACTCCTACGAAATTTCAAGTTGAAATGTCTATTTAATTATTTTTTTCCATACAAACTTTGTACCCCCATTTCAACCCTTTAGGGGGGGAATTTCCAGAAATCCCTTTTTAGTGGGTGTTTTGTATGAAATATCTATGCACAAAATTTCAAGTCCCTAGGTTCAATGGTTTGGGCTGGGCAATAGTCTGTCAGTCACCCCTTCACTTTTATATAAGAGATAAAGACAAATCTATCTGTATTTAAATGTAGTACTACCTTACTACTATTGTCATAAACAGATTTTACATTGACTTTCAAATGAGTGGTGACTTTATGTCTCACGGTTAACCTTAGACTTTGTTACCTCTATAATTATTAAAGTAAAACAACATAAAAATTACGTGATTTTGCCACGTGTATTTTGTAAAACTCGAGACAAATTGTGTTTCTAATAGAAGTCATCAGTGGTATTATTTAAACTTTTAGATTTTTGCATTCACAATGCTACTTTTATATTAAGATTTTTCATTATTTATTCATCTTGGTATTATTTACTTACATGAATGAACGAGGCTATATGCAGATTCAAATGTCTACAGTTACATGCAAATATAAATCATAAGTATTGTACTGAGAGTTCAATTTCCTTCGCCGATCTAAGGCGCTAAGTTTTTCTTATTTTTAATAAAAATAAAAGAAACAACTTACTCTATAAATACCGATGTAACCTCCGAAGAACATCCCTAATTTGAAGTGGGATAATTTTAGGGATTTCAGGGCTTTGGTAGGCGTCAATATTTTGGGCAATATCGTTCTTAGCATTGACATCGCGCATCCCACACCAAACAACTGCGCTGTTCCCTGGAAAATTATTTATAATACACACTAAAGCACTTGTGTTAAAGAAATTCGAAACAAGTACGGAACCAAAAACACCCAGACTGGAAACAATATAACGGGTGTAACAAGACCCTCAACGAAGCCGAAGTCCACGTATTCCGCCCATCATCAGAATCATTCTTGTCTTTTAGACTATACCTGGAAAACCAATAGCTACGAAGTTATTGAAAATCAAAGTAAAAAAAATTTTTTTTTATGAAATCTTATTTTTTTCGTTATTTCCTCATCTTTGTCCAAAGAAACATTATCAAAATTTTTAGTACTTCGTAACAAACAAAGGCTTCAAAACGTCATCACTCAATGTATCTCATGAGCACGCACATAAACGCTGCCTTTCAACTCGAACGCACACAGCTATGTAGCATACACTCGCAGGCGCTATTTGTTGCACGCGTTACATTGCGTGGTAATTGTACGCAATGCTTTTATAAAACCAAAAATTCAAATCGTTTCCCAGCAATCATTTTGAACAGAAATGGTCCTGATGATGGGCAGAATACGTAGACCTCGGCTTCGTTTAGGGTTTTGTTACACCCGGTAGAACAATTAGTTTTTCTTCGTTGATCAGACCGGGAGTCGACTCCGGGACCTAAGAGATGGTGACACCATGGAAACCAGTGCGCAAGCTCTAAACCTCGGAGGTCGTCAAACAGTCACGATATAAAAATGATATTCTTGAATCGATTTAAAACTTCAATAATACATTGGGTTCAATATCAATTCAGAATAATACAATTTTGATAGGGTTGGAATCTTGGAGTTTGGAAAATATAGCAAAACCATAGAGTAATCAATAATCATACACCGGGTGTAAAAAAAAGACACTCAGCGAAGCCGGGGTCTACGTATTCAGCCCATCATCAGGACCATTTCTGTTCAAAATTAAATTAACTAAAAAAAGCATTGTATTTATATGTAACGCGTACAACAAACCGCGCCTGCGAGTGTATGCTACACAGCTGCGTGCGGCCGAGTTGAAAGGCAGCGTTGATGTACGCTCATGAGATACATTGAGTGATGACGTTTTGAAGCCATTGTTTGCTACGAAATACTTAAAATTTTGATAATGTTTCTTTGGACAAAAATTAGGAAATAACGAATAAAATAAGTTTTTATAAAAAAAATACTTTGACCTTCAATAACTTTGTAGCTATTGGTTTCCTAGGTATAGTCTAAAAGACAAAAATGGTCCTGATGATGGACGGAATGCGTGGACTTTGGCTTCGTTGAGGGTCTTTTGACACGCTTTATACTTTCCTATAGTGAGTTAAGTCTTTGTCTCGCTCGCGATTGAGTGATGACGTTTTGAAGCCATTGTTTGCTACGAAATACTTAAAATTTTGATAATGTTTCTTTGGACAAAAATTAGGAAATAACGAATAAAATAAGATTTCATAAAAAAAATACTTTGACCTTCAATAACTTTGTAGCTATTGGTTTCCTAGGTATAGTCTAAAAGACAAAAATGATCCTGATGATGGGCGGAATGCGTGGACTATGGCTTCGTCGAGGGTCTTTTGACACGCTTTATACTTTCCTATAGTGAGTTAAGTCTTTGTCTCGCTCGCGATGAATGCCGAGTTACCCCACTTTATAATAATCATTACGCTATGGCGGTAGCTGTGGTTCCCATTAAGTTTTTTCTGCGTACCACTCTAAGAATGGTCTCAAACTCCCGTACCAAAGGGTATTGCAGGAATGATAAATAAAAAATTAAATCAGATGTAGGTATGATTTCACAGTTAAGAGAATGCTGCACGTATTATCCCTTGATGCAACCTCGCGTACCCCTGGGTGTACGCTTACCACTAATTGGGCTATGGCATAACACTTACCTTTAAAATATAATTAAGGCATTGTCCACTATGAGGACATGCAGGGCTTCTTCCCTTGATTCCGGTCATGGGTTCCCCAACTTCCTTAGAAACCTTTGGTGGTGTGAAAAACCTGTGTAAAGATATAAATTAAATGTCGTATTTCTGAACTGCGATATTTGATACTAAATCATATACTAGAAATAATCGACTCGTCACCAGATCTTTTTATCAGGCGGGAATCGAGCCCGCGACTTTTGGAACTCCGGTTCGATGCTCTTCCAACTGAGCTACCGAGTCACTTTATTTGTTACTTTATTTGTCGCTTTATTTGGTTTCATTTACAAAATGTGTGGCCCCTACCATGAGTTCATGCAAAACTATCGTTTTCTCTCTTTCACTCGCATTGACTGTGAGTGTGAGTAGTATATCTGATAGTTTTGCGGTAACGTTAACAGTCTGCATCAACTCATGGTAGGGCCAATGGTATCCAAAGAAAAGGCCACTAAAATTGTTGTAGCTGACGGTTTTATACTTTTTAAAGAACAAGCTGGCTGAAAAAGCCATAATTCTTGCTTACCTAGTTCTTAAAATTTTGTAAAACAGATAACTAAATACTTGCCAAAACAAAGGCGTTCTTTTATCGTTCTCTCTATCACGTCGCATACAATAGAAGAAGACGGCACTACCCAACATGAAAATTATAGTTTCTCTACCTGGCGACCGCCTAAGCCAGCCTTTCATTTCTAATGTGCGTAACCAGTACTCAAATACCTGAAAAATAAGGTTCTGGTAAGCGATTTTTTTTTATTAAATTGAATCAAACCCCCTTATTTACATTGATAAAGCTATAACATTTTTATAGAAAATTGACATAGAAAAAAGTGACCACCATGACCTGACTGGACTGCCAAGCAATACACCTGTTTCTATTTCATTTATATAAAGCCAGTAATTTTCAAGTTACAAGGTTTTGAAGAAAATATATGCTTTTCTGTTTTAAGATATCGCGAAAATTCTTTTGCAGTTACGAGGGTGGTTTGATAAGTCCATGACTTTGTAAAAAAGAAACACTTTTTTTCGACAAAATTATTTTGATTTATTTCTATACATAATCTTTTTGTAGCTCTACGTATTCTTTCATCGCATGAAAAGCAGTGGTACCTTCTGAAAAGAGGGCCCATTTCAGACACCACCTTTTGGCTTGATGAAAATCTTTGCCCGTCTATTATCTTTATTCATTGTTGGACGAAAAAATCTCAGTGGGCTAAATCTAGAGAATAGGAAGGATTCGCATCTTCATTCAATGAGTTTTGATGTCATGATTCGAGTGCCGCCGAGAGGGTGTTTTTGTTTCCAAAAGTACTAACCTTTTGCTAAATTTGAAAAATAAAGTAGTATAAAGATTCCTAAGGAGTTTCTTTTTAAGATACAAAAATGAATTATTTTCAAAGTCATGGACTTCTCAAACCACCCTCGTTTTCATGTGATACCATAAATAAGCTGTTGGATAAGTCACTAAACAAAAATCGATGATGTTCTCCATTAACTACAGCTATTATTGATTTCAATCAATTTAAAAATAAATAAAAAACAGTGATTAACAGTGAATAAACTTACCAAATTGACAAACAGATTGACCACCAAAACCCTCCTGTGGGGAGGTTCAAAATACACAGCCAACCCGCTGACGGTGCAAGGAAGCAACACAGTTGTGTAGTAAGAGAATTCATTAAAGAACAGTGCCCTGCAAATGAAACATATGTTTAGCCGTTTCTTTTAATCTTCATCAATTTCGTTGTGGAAGTCTGATATAGCTGTCAGGCCATGGAATAATAGTTTTTTATGCAACTGTACCATAATGAGGGGTATTAAAACACAACTGTGATTAAAACACATGAGTATTTTAATACCTACATAATTATGTACAGTTCCATACAAGACTTTAGCTACATAATTATTATTTTTTAATTGGGAAACAAACAATATTTGAATACATAATATGGATTAAAAACACCCATGATATTTATCGGTACCTTGAAGTTAACCTTGATCTTGAAGTTGACATTGACCTTGAAGTTGACCTTAACCTTGAAGTGACCTTGACCTTGAGTTTGACTTTTACTTTGACTTCAACATTCTTCCCCCTCATCATTTTATCATCCGAGTCATCATTCATTCTATCATCATGATTTCATCATTCATTATAACACAGAGATTCGAGTGTTATAACGAATGATGTACTGAATTTTATAATGTAACTCGTCGGGCAGATATTGTGGTTACTACATATGACACTGGTACCTAGTTTAATGTTGGCTGTAAGCTAACTGTTTTAGAACCCTTTACAGAGAATTTAAACTATGGGTGCAGAGAAAATATTTTATTGTTTTTTGTATTATTAACTCATTCTGTATGCAGCGTTTTGCATCCCAAGACTTGAATTTTGCACACCAAGACATATTTCTAGAAAAATAGGTCATAGGGTCAGCAAAGTGCGCCCTCCTAAGGGTTGCACCACTGGCATCCGACCCCCCTTGCCAGCCCCTAGCTACTGTTGTCTGTATGGTCCAGATGTGCAACCCACACCAAGTTAAACTGCAGTGTCTGTTAGCCCTAATTTTGATACGAAACAATTTATATTTCTAGATGTATTCATTAAGAGTTTAATTTAAACCTTTCAGAATAAAGTCCTCAGGGCATTGACATGAAATTTGAAACATCTTATTTGCATAACATGTATTTTAACAACTACACAATTGCTTGTAACAACACAAACTGAATAATTTGTTTTTAATAGCAAACAAAAGTAATAGAGCTAAATATAATAGTACCTAAATAAGACCAAATTCTTAAGGAGCTTACACACAAAGCTTTAAAAAAAGGCTATACTTGTTATTTTATAGGAGGGAAAAATCTTACTAAGGAGGGAAAAATAAACTAACCGGAATATACAGTTGAGAGTGACAAAAGAACTTCCTACAGTGAGCCCAAATATTCCAGACTTCAGATACAGTTTGAACTGCTCTATCATTTCTTTTTTGCCCAACTTCTTCCCTCTCATTAATATTTGAATCTGAAAATAAAATAAAATAATTTAACAGACTTATTAGGTAGGTATCTACTTATAGTAATTGCCAGTTGTAGATTCATCATGATGGATATTGTCAGTACTTATTTACAAATCCCACAAAACAATAGGGAATAAGCATCAATTTTTTTTAATCAAAATCAATAGTATAGGTATAATGCGTGAGAAAATCAACTGTAATATTAAAATTATTCTCTTGCGTTTTTTTCTCGTACCTAATAGGTATAGTTACTTGAAGTTAACACGCATCAGCTCCCGCCGAAAACGCTCTATACAAATATGTGACGTCACTTATCACGTTTCAGGTGTGTTTCAGGCCCGTTTAATATGGAGTTAGTCAAGAATCTTCAATTATCTCCTTAAATTTTGCGTTTTAGTACATATGTGTCATACAAAATATTATTTCTTATTGGATATTCTATCTGACTGTTAAGTGCATTATATCCGAAAATGAAAAAAAAATATCATTATTTTCCTCTGATTTCATCGTGTGATAAAATTAAAATAATTATTATTTTATATTTTTCTTTCTGTTCCAACATGTTTTTACAAGTGTCTGCAGCGATCAAGCTCAATTTTATGAAAATCGGTGACTTATGCAATTTCCCTATTGTTCGCCTCTTAACAATATATTGGCCTGCAAAAACTTATTAGAATAAACTTTGTATAAAGATGCAAAGTTTATTTTTAGATATAAGTGTCTATAATTGATTTTAAGTTGTATGTAATCGTGCATTCACACAGCAGGTTTTATTAGATCCTATGGATACAGCAAAGAACGCATTGGTTGTGTATCTACTGGATTTAATCTACTAATAGCCCCAGGTTCGAAATCTGGCAAGGCAGAGGTTTATTGATGTTGAAAAATCTGCCCCAGATGTATAGAGGAAGATCATTAAATGAAACATAACTAATGGGCCAGTAATTAAATAACAATATTCATAAGCTATTTAGAAAATAACATAATTAATATTTCTTGATCAAATAACAGTTGATTAGAGTCAACCATTTTATCAATAGAAACATTTTTTTATCTAATCCTCAGAAAGTAATTATTATATATCTCATACATGCCTTATCTTTACAGGGCAAAGTATTTATTGGAATTAATCTAATCTTAAAAGAGATTTAGTTAAAAAATATATCTTAAGGTTTATTATTGGAATGAGATTTCTTAGCTGCCTAATGCATTTTCCTAAAGGCTTTTTTTACAGCAGATATCTAAATTCTTCAAAAGCTACTTCTCTTTTGGCCATAGGTGGTGTGCAGGCACTTTCACCTACAGGCAGTACCACAGTTCTTTTGTTTACCTATGTTTAGCGATACGCTCCATAGATTTTTCTCCCTTGTTTTTGAGTAATTAGTTACATTGGTACAGAGTGCAATGACCGATTATGCGAGTTCATTTGCCACGGACTATACCTACCTACAAATAAAGAAATAAATAAAAATATTCGTGACAAAATATACTCTTGTTGTGTTACTTTTGCTCAAAGCAAGCAGTTATAAGTTTTGCTTTCTTTCGTTGAACAGTAAACAGATAGCACAAGAACCGGGATTTCAATGAATCAAAGAAAGTTACTTACTAAATAAACCATTGCATAGAACTTGTAACTGCCTCGGATGCAGTGCCATAGCATTGATGTCGTCGCATCGCTACATTTGTCGGTCCAAGGATGAATTAGAGATTTGCACTGACTGCTCCCGCACGCTTTCTCAAACCAAAACTTGCTTGCCTCCACCATAGCTTTAATTAACCTACTTGTGGATTGAATAAACTGATTTGATTAGGTACACAGTCCAGCGATAGGACACGTAAAAAGAAAAGAGCAGACCAGTTTTAAGTCTATAAAAACATTGCCCCTGGGTGGCTGTTAACGAAGGCTTTCTATTCTAGCTGGCTATAGTCCGGACTTTCTCATAAAAATTTCGCATGAAATTTAATTTAAATAAGAAAAATTAAACGAATTCTCAATTTCTGATTGACTGCGGTAGAGCAACGTTGTCTTTGACATTGACAGACTGACAGATGTGCTCAGGGTGATCATCTCAAAAATGGCGAATCTGCCCGACACTGACTAAAAATCTTTGTCATATTGAACCTCGATCAGTTAAAAAGAAAATAAACTTTATTACTGATTTATTACCATTCATAATCCTAAGGTGTACATAAAAATAGAAAAAAAAACCCGTAACTATCTGGCAGAGAACAAAAGTAATTGCCACCTCAGTAAATAATTTCCTGCCAAATAAATGCATTGGTTATAAAAATAAAGTAAATAATATGTTAATAAGACAGAAAATTATAAGTATTTTACATACAAATACTAATCAATATCAAGTGTATTTAAAAATAACAAATTTTCCTTGGAATCTGCCAAATACTGCCACTTTTTTGAATCGTCAGCTTAGTTTGCCACAGCCTTAGAATTAATCTAAGGCCACAGCCAAAATTTAAGCCCTAAATCTGCCCAAATGGCAGAAATCTGCCACAAATGGTCACCCTGGCTGTGCTGTACTATCCGCGTCAATTGGTAATGCGCCTGGCGGCCATGATTTTAACCTCAAAAACGAAAAACAATTGTAATTTTCTCATATACCCAGACACTTTCTTATTGAAAATAAGAATTAAATAATTAATATATTATAATAGGGGAAGCTGGGTACAGTTGTTCCCTAGGGGACACTTGGTAACCTTGATTGACGAATCTACCAAGCGTGTTACAGTTCTTTAGGTTAGCAACAGTTATTCGTTTATGGCAATGATCACTTTATGTCATGATTTCGTTTGACAGATATCAAAGGTTTACAAATGGTGGCCGCCAAAAATTTGTTGTGTTAAAATATTTAATTTATGGCAAGTTTTGACTTGATGAATTTAATATGATGCTTTGAAACTGCTTCCTGGAAATGTTTTTATCTTTTAAGATGTTTATTTTTCTGCTGATTAACATTACTTACCATGATATAAGTGATAAATTGGTTCGCAAAAAACATGTTTTCTAACCTCAATATGTATGGGTAGACTTGATCCTTTTCTTTGGGGGTGGAATGATCCCAGGGATCATGTGTCCCCTATAAGGGATCAAATCTACCCTATGTAGATTTTTGTCAGTAAAATAAAGACTTTTCACAATTTTTATAATTTTTATACAAAAGTAGTTTTTTTATATTTACTCTTATTTTTTTATCTACCTACTTTTCTGAATCTGAGATTGAGAAAATTGTGAGACATTTTAGTCAAGATTTTTAGAAGGTAAAGGTTTTTGCTATCCCTTGGGAACAATCATTTTATTTTTCTGGATGAAAAATACCCTATGTCTTTTTCTGTACCCTGACAACGTGTATGTAAAATTTAATGATGATCGGTTCAATAGTTAAGACGTGAAGGCGTAACAAACAAACAAATAATCAGTCAAACGGCATTTTGCATTCATAATTTTAGTAAGGATAAGAATAAAAAAAGTAAAGATGATCACTAATTACGTTTTGGTTTGTTATGGATATTTGTTTCTAGACTGCTTTAATGTGTAGTCCGAATATTAATTACCTTGTTCTAAAGAGATTAAAACTATTTCATATTTCTTTCCCTTTTCAAAATTGAGCTGCATATGAGCATAAAGTTCAAATTGAAGAAGCTGATTTGATTACAGATTTACTTATTATTTGGTACCTAGCACTGTTCCTTTTTTATATTTAAAGAAATATTACTCTTTTCGGATATATGAGGCTGAATCCAATATTGTTACCGTGTGTCCCCTATGTGTGGTAGACTTGAACCGCAGGATCAAGTCTTCCAACTGGTGGGAAACAAGTCTCCCCTATATAGGGGACACTCGGTAAAAAGTTACCATACGACATTAAATTAAATTATAATTCCAAATATAACCGAGCCTTACCCTCTTTCATATATTTAGTAAATAGATAAATTCTTAATATAATAACTCAAAAAAAATCCTTATACTGTGAATAGTAAAAAAGTTAGGGACCAAAATGAAAAGGGGGGATCAACCCTCCCCAGTCTCCCCTACCTATTAGAATTTTACTGTTTTTTGTCATTTTTAGTTGCGGATGACGATGATGTGTATGTTAATTTGACAAGGTTCCAGCGCATTACCAATTGACGGGGATAGTACTGTACGAGGGAGATCAGTCTGGATTAGAGATGGGCAAGGGTTTAAACCCAAAAGTTAAAACCGGGTTTAAACCCGGACCATTGGGTGTTTACGGGATAAAACCCAATTTCGTCCCAAAAAGCGGGTCGAAACTATTACCACTAATATCTTGAGTCGTGGGCACAATAAAATGTACCTATCAGGTTCTATTGCTAATCTAGAGAGTAGCTAAATAAAAAAAGTACTAATAGTGCCTCTTTTTAACAAAACAAAAAACAGAGAGTGTTATGTGTTCAGGGTTCGTGTATGTTTGTAGGTATTTGAGTTTATTTATTTCACCATCCTTACTAATATTATAAATGCGAAAGTCCGTTTGTTTGTTTGTTTGTTTGTTACGCCTTCACGTCTTAACTACTAAACCGATCATCATGAAATTTTGCATACATGTTGTCACGGGTACAGAAAAGGACATAGGGTACATTTCATCCAGAAAAAACGTACAGTTCCCGAGGGATAGCAAAAACTGTTAATACCTTAACGGATTTGGATGTATGGGGTATCGTTAGAATCCTTACATTATCCCGAGTGACACTGGCATTTTTTTTAATAATATGGCGACTGTACAACGGCGACGCCCCATTCAAATTGTGTTTCTTATATTATTACAATTATGTAGGGGCATCAAATGAAAGGCCTTGATGAGGCCAAAATCACAGTATAATCAAATTTTTCCTTACAATAGGCCGACGCCTTTAAAGTTGGACGATACCGCCGCCTGTAAAGATATTTACGCAAGCACGGAAGGGTTGTCACAAATAAAAAATTTGGAAGGCTGATATCTTTTACGAATTTCGGTACCGAAAAAATTAATGAGGATGAGAACGCGCGACGTTACCAACTTGTTACCGACTGCCTTTGTCAAGAAAGTAGCAACGCAATGTAAAAAATCTGAAATTCAAGATGGCGGCCAATATCTTTCTTTGAGGACCAATTTCGATGAAACTTAGTTTCGGGTACTACTTTTAAAAGAAAACAGCAATTCAATGTTAATTATATGAAAAAAAAACCAAGATAGCGGCCAATTTTTTGTTTGTGGGCCGATTTCGATGAAACTAGATTTTTGGTATTATTTTGACTAGAAAAAACAACGCAATGTTCGAAACATAGAGATGTTAAAATTCTAAAAAAAATGCCAAGATGGCGGCAAACTTTGTTGTTTGTGGGCTGATTTCGATGAAACTCGGTTTTTCACAAGAAAACAGCAACGCAATGTTAAAAATTAAATAATCTAAGAGGGTGGCCATCTTTTTTGTTTGTGGGCCGATTTCGATGAAACTCAGTTTGGGGCACTATTTTGACAAGAAAACAGCAACACAATGTTAAAAATATTAAAAAATCCAAGATGGCAGCCAACTTTGTTGTTTGAGTGCCGATTTCGATAAAACTCGGTTTGGGGCTTTATTTTGACAAGAAAACAGCAACGCAATGTTAAAAATAAAAATCCAAGATGGCGGCCAACTTTGTTCTTTGTAGGCCGATTTTGATGGAAGTCAGTTTCGGGCACTATTTTGACAAGATAACAGCAACGCAATTTTAAAAATATGAAAAATCCAAGATGGCGGTCAACTTATTTGTTTGTGGTCCGATTTCAATGAAACTCAGTTTGAGGCACTATTTTTACAAGAAAACAGCAACGCAATGTTAAAATTATAAAAAATTCCAAGATGACAGCCAACTTTTTTGTGTTCCGATTTCGATGAAGCTCGGTTTGAGGCACTATATTGACAAGGAAACAGCAACGCAATGTTTAAATTATCAAAAATTCCGAAATGGCGGCCAACTTTTTTTTTCGTGTTCCGATTACGATGTAACTCAGTTTGGGGCACTATTTTGACAAGAAAACAGCAACGCAATCTTAAAAATATAAAAAACCGAAGATGACTTGGGTTTTTTATTTTTAACATTGCGTTGCTGTTTCTTTGTCAAAATAGTGCCCTAAACCAAGTTTCATCGAAATCAGCCAAATAAAAAGTTCACCACCATCTTGGATTTTTATCTTTTTAACATTGCGGGCGGGACACATAGCGATAAGAACCGATGGCCGTTGGGGCGGAAAGGTTCTGGAATGGCGACCGTGCACCGGACGATGCTCCGTGGGTAGGCTCCCAACAAAGTGGACCAACGATCTGGTGAAGGTCGCGGGAAGCCAGTGGATGCAGGCAGCGCAGGACCAATCGTCGTCGAGATCCTTAGGGGAGGCCTTTACCCAGCGGTGTCGTGCGGCTGATATGATGATGATGAACATTGGGTTGCTGTTTTTTTAGTCAAAATAGTGCCCCAAACCGAGTTTCATCAAAACCAGCCCAGAAACAACAAAGTCGGCCACCATCTTGGATTTTTATATTTTTAACATTGCGTTGCTGTTTTCTCGGTAAAACAAATAAAGAAGTTGGCCGCCATCTTGCACTTTTATATTTTCAACATTTTGTTGCTGTTTTCTTGTCAAAATAGTGCTCTAAACCAAGTTTCATCGAAATCGGTCCACAAACAAAGAAGTTGGTCGCCATCTTGAATTTTTTATAATTTTAATATTGCGTTGCTGTTTTTTCTTGTCACAATAGTGCCCCAAACCGTGTTTCATTGAAATTGGCCCACAAACAACAAAGTTGGCTGCCATCTTGGATTTTTATATTTTTAACATTGCGTTGCTGTTTTCTTGTCAAAATAGTGACCAAAACCTAGTTTCATCGAAATCGGCCCACAAACAAAAAAATGGCCCCCATCTTGGATTTTTTTTATAATTATAATGATGCGTTGCTGTTTTCTTGTCAAAACAGTGCCCCAAACCGAGTTTCATAGAAATCGGTCCACAAACTTAAAAAAAACATTAATCACGCATAATGATATATTTAAAATCGAATCGAGAACCTCCTTTTTTTAAAGTAGCTTAAAATACAGTGCAAAAGCGTTGAATCATAATAGGCTAGTGTTTTTATGTCGTTAGTTCAATAATATTTACTTTGATAAAATCTCCATAGTGACGCGTTATTTAAGTTGCATTGCAAGTCTGTCCGTGACCACGGCAGCTGCAAAGGTGCCGTTACGTTAGGAAAAATAAAAAAACTTATCAAAACCATTCAACAAAACCACGCTAGTATTCGTTAAAGTGTTTTATTTCATAGACATAATACATTTGCTATGTGTTTCGTTGGATTAAAACAAAAAGTATTAAATTTTTCGGTCAAAATACAATAGAAATGCGACTAAACGATAAAAGACTAATGTCATTTGAGTTGTGAATTCAATTATTTACATTTTTAATAGAACTTATTGCATAAATTATATTTAATTAGTTTCGACCCGAATTTTGACCCTACGGAAGGGAATTAATGGGTTTAAACCCAGTTTTGACCCAATGGTCGGGTTTAAACGGGTCCTTAGCCCATCTCTAGTCTGGGTCAAAATTTTACCAACTCACTGACGCCAGAATTACGCCAGACTGATACAGGGCTGCCAAAGATCTCGAAATAATAAAGTAAAAATGTTTTAAGATAAACATAAATTTTATTTACCTCGAATATTATGTGGATTATATAGGATTTAGAAATGAAGGGTACAGGGGAAAAATATGCTATGTCACATTTTATGTTTTTCGAACTGGCAATGCCATTGTGAAGTATACATTTGGTACATTGACTTCTATATGTCGTAGGATAATCGTATAAACCCGATCTTTACAAAAATCCTAGGTCGATTGTAAAGAACCGGATAATTGTAATCTAAGATAGATTTTCGTAATCGTCCGAGAAATTTTTAGGATCTTTGTAAAAATCCAAGTATGTTTCGGACAATTGTAAACTTGAATGCTGATTGGATAATCTAAGAGACGATTTACAACATCTTCAATCTGATTGGTCAGAACATATTGCTGATGGGTCTTAAGGTTATTTCGCAATTTTGCTGAATTAAATTCATCAAATTAAAGTTTTAACAAGGTTTTGCACAAGCATGTTGACGAGCGCTGTAGAACTTTCTTAGCTCTGTGTAGTAAAGTTATTTTTCGGTTATACTTAACCTCTAAATTGTTTGCACTAATCGAGCCCAGGATTTGAATAATATCCACTTCAATCACTTCACTCATCGTACATTAATGTCTCTTGATTGATTTGAGCACTCAGTTTTCTTTTTTTTTAATAAAAAACGTAAAATTTGAACAAAACGCTGGAAAAATATTTGACAATAATCACAATAAAAACAATGGACGCAATGAATGTTGCCGTTAGCCAATCAGAGCATCCGTCAGCCCATAACGCTTACGTCAGCCAATCAGCGTGCGCAAAGTGATGATCATTGATGATTTACCTAAGATACGCTGGATTTTTGTAAAAATCCTAAACATCACTCGGACGATTGCAAAAATCTGTCTTAGATTCTAATTATCCGGTATTTTACAATCATGCTAGGATTTTTATAAAAATCCTATTTTTACAATTATCCTACGACATATATATTCCACTAGACTGGAGCTGTCAAACTGTTCTTGTGCCTATTTGATTTCCGCCATTTTGGCGCTGTAGGACGTAGCGTGAGCATAGCGTGAGGGACATGGTACTAAAGTCTGGTGTCATCATGGCAACCATTTTCATTGTAGTTACGTCAGATAGTTCCTTAGACAGACGCTAGAGGCGTTTCAAATAGGCACAAAAACTTTGCTGTCAAATCATACAGACAGCCAGTCCAGTTAAATAGAAAAAAAAAATTTCATGTCAGTGATTTGGTAGAACGAAAGCCAAAACACACTTTGCAGTAACATGCATAGTCACGGAGTAATATTCATTGTAAAATATTATTGATACAGTGCAAGTGCAGTACATTTTTTCAATGATCAAAAGATTAATTTAGCAATTTCTCAGTTCATTGCCTTTGTCTTTGAGTCGCTGCACAGTGGATTTTGGAACCCGAAAAAGTGACATCGTTGAGTTAATTACAAAATCTGTTAGTTCTAGTTATTTGTAACTCACGACGAGAACTCCCGTGTGCTAATTATGTCTAGATTTTTTTCTAGACGAATTTCCAAAATGCATAAAACGGCGGAAAAAATGGGAAAACCTTTATTACTCCTAAACTATATCAGTGAATTTAAACCTGATAGCATAGTGAAAGCGCAATCCTGTGTCTCAAGCAGACCGTCCGGTACTACACAGATCGTAAAACACCGATTTACTGCTGTTTTTTAGACCTATCAAAAGCCTTCGATCTAGTGTCATATGATGTTTTGTGGAAAAAACTAGCTGAAACTAGTGTAACTACCTCCTGAAATAGTTTCTGTTTTTAAATTTTGGTATAGAAATCAAAGGAACAATGTAAGATGGGCCGGTGCTTACTCGGATGTGTATAGGTTGGACTGTGGGGTGAGGCAGGGGGGGTTGAGCTCACCCAAGCTGTTCAATCTGTACATGAACGATCTGATCGAGGAGCTGAGCAATACCGGAGTCGGTTGTCACATCGACGGCGTTTGTATTAACAACATTCACTACGCGGACGACATGGTGTTGCTCAGCCCTTCGATCGGAGCACTGCGCAAACTACTAGGAGTATGTGAGAAGTATGCGTTGGACCATGGACTTAAGTACAATTCGAACAAGAGCCAACTATTGATATTTAAGGCAAAGAATAAAGGCTGTGAATCGGTTCCACCAGTTGCGCTTTGTGGATCACCGCTGAGTAGAGTCAGTAAATTTAAGTACCTGGGTCATTGGCTTACTGAATCTATGTCAGACGATATAGACATTGAAAGGGACCGCAGGGCGCTTTGTGTGCGCGGCAACATGCTGGCTCGGAGGTTCGCACGTTGTAGCAAACAAGCCAAATTAACTCTATTTAGAGCATACTGTCAAACATTCTACTCGTGCAGCCTCTGGATCAGTTTCACACAGCGTGCATACAGCGCTCAGCGGGTGCAATATAACGACGCCTTTAGGATGCTTTTTGGGTTGCCGCGATACTGCAGTGCCTCGACGATGTTCGCAGAGGCGAGGATTGATTGTTTTTATACAATAATAAGAAAGCGTTGTGCCTCACTGCTAAATCGTTTACGTGGCTCCTCAAACAGTATCCTGAATGCGCTGGCCCAGCGTTGGGACTCACCCCTGCTGGAACGGTGGTTGCGCCTTCATGCTCCAGCATGCAGGCGCTGAATGTCATACCATAATAGTGTTTTGTTGTTATTTGTATCTAAATTACTAACATAGGTTAAGACATAATTGTTACTAACAAAATATGGAATTTTATTCTGAAATAAATGATAATAATAATAATAATAATAGTATTATGCATTTAGTAAACACTCACATTCCAAGAGTTAATTGGCAGTTCTACTCGCGATAGTTTATGAGAAATTTGAGGTTTTATGTTTTATCTAAGATATTTTTTTACTCGAGAATTCTGCCATATTTGGATAAGTTATTAAAACAGAAATGTTGGCATTACTATGCCCCACATTATATTTTTTTTGCGTTTCCAAAAGGGGTGGAACCAGGTGGCGGTACCCCCATACAAGCCGAAAAGCCCGGCTTGCCCTAACAATAACTTACTTACACTACTAATGAATCGTAATTAATAACAACAAAACAATATTATTAACGAATGTTAATTTTCAATAATCAATAACCACAAATTCATTTTTTACAACAACTGATCGAGAGACAAGTCGCTAAACTGCGTTACTTTCCTCAATAAACCCTACAAATGCATTTCATCTCCCTCGCACTCGTTGGCTTGCAACCGGGCTTTGCGATCTGTATATATCCGCTCTCTTCTTACTTTAACAAAACTGCTACCGCATCATATGCATACTGCTGTAGGTACTATAGATTCTATGAGAAATACAGAAGCCGACTAAAAGCCTGGCTTTTTGCTTCAATCTGTGACGACAGCTGTTTTGAAACAATTGTTTTGCCTTTATTAGTGTTTTTATGTTAAAAATGAATTAAAACTTCAGTTTAATGATTGATAATGGTCCCTTGTGATGGATTGAAATGTTTACTAACTGTTGTGTGATCTATGAAAGTGTACCTAGGAGTCGAGTCGATTCCAAGAGAAATACAAAATAACGTAAGTAATAAACCTTTTCATTTGAGTATTTTACAAAGAAATATAATATTCTTCAATGTATCGTAATATTGTAGTGGACTCTTTACATTGTTGGTTGTTCTTATAAAAATAAATAAGTAAGGTTAGTTTTGCGTCTTTCATTTGAACGACAATTGGACGTAGTTTAGCAAAAAGGATCCAACCCACAAGTTGGTCGAATATGAGTTGTATATACCAAAATGGCCGTCAGGGTCTATATTTCCTCCTAACATTATAACTTTAAGCAAAATAAAATTCTTTGACCTTATTTTTGATGCAGGTTACCATCCCACATGTATAGCCAGTTCATTTTTTAGTTTCACAAAAACGATCCAATATTCTTGGATCATTATAGTAAAATAAGCCAGTTAAAACACTGATCTCCATTAAATAAATCAAAAAGAATCCAAAACTCTTGAATCCTTTTTTGACATGACATTTACTTGAAAAGAAATCACAAGGTTAATCTCAATAACAATCCAAAACACATGGATCCTATTTAATAAATGTTATTTACAAGACCAGTTTACAATACTTCTAAATGACAAAAAGGATCCAGAACGCATGAGTCTTTTTTGATAAATGCTATATCCTAGAAAATAATTCACAATACAAATCACAAAAACGATCCTGGATGTTTGAATACTTTTTTAAAAATGTTATTTAATAGAAGAGTTCACACAATAAATCACAAAAACAATCCAGAAGGGGAATTTTGACAATTTCTTGGGGGAAAATTTTGGCAGAGGTTGGCAGGACTGGCAACTAGGGATGTGCGATCCGGGTACCTTGTATCGATATTCTAAATCGCAATGGATCGTAATCCATTTTATCGATCCATTAAAATTGATACGATTTTTTGGATCGATCCAGTACCGAACGAATTATTTCAGAAAAGTCGACTTTTTAATCACACTTTATTATAAATGTGGTATTAAGTACCTAATGTACTTAGTAATGTTTAATCCTACTAATATTATAAATGTGAAAGTTTGTGGGTTTGGATGTTTGGATGTTTAGATGTTTGGATGTTTGTTCCTCAATCACGCAAAAACTACTGAACGGATTTAGTTGTTTTGTTTTAATATATACTCCAGGCTATCTACTATCTGTGTGCCAAATTCCAACCGTTCAGCAGTTTTTGCGTGATTGAGGAACAAACATCCAAACATCTAAACAGCCAAACCCACAAACTTACACATTTATAATATTAGTAGGATTTTGGCAATATTTAAATTTTAAAGTACCTACGCAAAAACAAAATTAAATGTTGCTGGTCGTCCAGGTGAACTGTTATGTATGGACAGAAGGTGAAGCAGGTCGAGGAGCGCAAGAATTTGGCTCATGCTTGGTTCAATTAATAAAGAATAAACTCCATCCGAAGGTTCAACACTTGGTTATGTGGAGTGATTGCTGTGGTGGGCAAAACCGCAACATATAAATAGTGGTTATGATAAAGGCAATTCTTAATTCGCAACAGACGTTAAAGACCATTACGATAAAATATTTAGAGTCAGGCCATAAATATTTACCTAATGATACCGATTTTTCTAAAATCGAAACACAATTAAAATATCTCGAGAGGATTTACACAGCAGAAGAATATATTACAGTTATCAAGAATAGTAAGAAGAAAAATCCGATTAAAGTACAAAGAATGAAAAAAGAAGACTTTCTTAGCACAAAAAAATGAAAAGAATATAGTAAATAGAAAAGTTTATGTGAACGAGACAAAAGTCAACTGGCTTCAGACTAAATAAATATTGCTTAAAAAAGAAAAGATTTACAGTATATAATATATGAAAATACAAAATGAGGCACAGTACCTAGATCTAAATATAGAAAAGAAAATCAAAGGAAATACATTACAGATACTTGAAAGTGATTAAAGTTTATTATGGCCAAATGGCAAAGAAATACTCCAAGCAAAATTGGATGACTTGAAATCTCTTTTTGAGTTTATCCCTAAGGATTGCTTAGACTTCTATAAGTCACTCAGACGTAATGATAGCCTTTTAGACGACATTGAGGGTTTTGGAGGATAGACCGATTTTAATATAGAATCACAAGATGATGAAAAATTTAAAAACCGTGGCGAATGATTTTGTAGTATTTTTAATTTGCTTTCTAATGGCAGAATAGGAAAATTAGTGAAAAGTGTAGACTTTAGTTGTAAGAAAAAGTTTAAAGAGCCATGAAAATATAATTTTATTTAAATAAATTTGATGTTTTAATAAATCCCTTAATAATAATTAATAATTAAATTTGCTGGATCGGTTTTGAGATTCACATCATGAGAATAACACAATGGAAAATAACATTTCCTAAAAAGGATCCAAACCCACTTTTTCCATAATAACTCAGTAAATATTAGTATGAACTGAATTCAAATTATTTAAATAAAAACAATACATTTTTACAAATTATTTTTCACAAAAACATCACTATATAAATATTTCATTTATATACAATTACAGGTTAAACTTTAAACAACAATATCTCAAAAGTGTCATTATGTGGGTTGGATCCTTTTTGTTAAAGTACGTCCAATTTAAATGTTTGTTTGTAAATGTTTGTTTGGAATGCAGGGGACAGGATTTGAATTGCCTAGCAGGGACGCTATTATTTTGTGAAATGATTTAGATATTTATTATGAGTGACACATTTTAAACGAGAAATTTAGTTTTGATTACACAATAATTAAATTTGATAAAGCCACGCCATCTAGCATTTTGCGGCGAACTAATTTATGAATAATTAAAGTACGCTTAAGGTTGTGCTTTTGGTGCTTTTTTGAGAGCTATCTATGAATTCGTTTAGATGGCGCTGGGCGGTGTCGCATCGATATTTTGGTAAAGATCATCGTATGAAAAAAAATCTTAAATTAGTAACGAGAAATTGTGGGATGCATTGGTTTTTTGCTTGTATTGAGCTGATAAAAAAATTGCTTGATTTGAGGGTTCGGGCTTGCACTACTATGTAGGCCTAGGCACGCCACTGGGTGGAACACCAGAGATATTTAATGTTTTTGAAATCATCTAGGGTTGTCACTCTTAAGAGAAAGTGTAACGTCTTAATTTCATAAATGAGCAAATGAAGTTCAAACATTTTGCTATTAAATATTTATGTTGGAAAATTATTGTTTAGATAGTGATCCATCAAGCAATAGTTATTTTACTTCTTCATTACATGTATTTAATTAAGTTTGTAAATAAAATTTTCTACGTAACGGCGGAGGTGGTTAATATAGCATCTGTTTACAGTTTCTTCACAGCACGCTAGGTACGAGTATAATATCGCGTGCGACCTTATATTGTGTTAGTTGGATGAGGACTTTTATGACACAACTAAATTTTTTTAAGTCAATCAAGCTATTTAGCTAAGCAAAGTAAGTGAACGAGAAATATGGCGAAAACAAACGAATTTCAAACGTCAATAAGGTCAAAAATCGCTTGCACCTGTTTTTTAACTAGAAAATATTGTCTAGTGATCACTCGTTAAAAAAATGAGTGCCCGCGATTTTCGACCTTATTGCGAAACTTAATTTCGAACTTATAGAAAGTTCTAAGCCCGAAAAGTATTAAATAAAGTTAATTAGTTTACATTACTGCTTTATTTTATTTAAGACTAAAATGTAACGTAAAACAAATGTAAATAACATTTTTGTAAAGCACTCGATCTGTCTAACGAACGTCGTGTGAAGTAGCCCCATCCACATGCTTGGCAAACAATGGCAAACAGGCAACAGCAAACAGCAAACACGGACTTGTGGATGGGTGTTTGTCGTTGTTTGCCTGTTTGTGTTTGTGTTGGGCAGTGTTCGGCATCGGTGTCGGTTTTTCTTGCCAGATCAAAGGATGTTTGGCAAACAGTTTGCGACGTATCCACACGTTTGGCGCGAGCTTGCGGGAGCCGGATGTATTTACTTGCTACACTTTTTCGTTGGCGCGCAAAGCGTAAAAAATGTCTGATTGGTCAGCACTTACCATTCTGACATTTTTGGATTTGTGGATTTCGGGTAAACAAATGAATCTCAGAAAAACAAGTGAAGGTCAACAATTTCTTTTAGAAATTGCTGTTTTAAGTTTGACAGCTGTCATTTGTTAATCTTAAAACAGCAATATCTCGAAAAATGCTCATCTTAATGTGGTGGTGTAAATTAAGTCTATTAAATTTACCAAAATATTAAGAAAAGTATAAATAAAATGTTTTTTAAAGTTAAATTAAATAAATAATACTTTATTTCTATACCAAAATGTACTTTTTTTCTACCTATTATAACATCCACCATCGTCTTCGCTTTCTTCTTTTTTTTTCTTTTTTCTTCCTCTTGCTTTAATTTATAATAAAAATATGTCAACCCGAAAGTAATAGCTGCCACAAGCTCGTCGTCCGCCATGTTTGCCGATTCGGAATGTTATGAACGTTCGCCAAGCATGTGGATGGCTGTTTGTGTTGGGTGATTGTGGTTGGTGTTTGGGACATTGTTTGCTGTTTGCGGTGTTTGTGACAAACAGCCAGCGTGTGGATGGGGCTTCGTGTTACGAAATATAACGTGCTGCATCTAACGCGCCAGCCAGCCGCCCGCATGCTACCTGATAAATAGCGCGTTATAACATAGCGTATTTAATAGCGCGCTAGAAATCAATAGGATATAGTCTGTAGCGTGCTGTTGCTTTATTTTTATTATTTTTTATTTATAACACACATAGGCGTTATGAACAACTCTATAACATTCTTCATGCAATACCTTCTTAGATAGTACCTACCTACTTACCTTGTATTATTTAGATAATACCGTAAAAAGCGCCTAAAAATAAAAATTAAAAACAATTTCTCATTTACAAAATATTCCTAATGCCGAATACGATAGATAGTGACCATCAAACTGAACAACTTTTACTATGGGACCAACTCTGAAATAGCACAAAAATGAATAACGGAAATATCAATAATGTATGAAACAGCTGATTTTATTTCACGATTTCAGAGTTGGTCCCATAATAAAAGTTGTTCAGTTTGATGGTCCATATCTAACATATTCGGAAGGGGTATTTTTGTAACACATTATTATTTATATAAATAAAGTTTTCCTGCCTTTTTATGAGTGGCAGCCCTAGGTGCGGAAATTTGTCAGAAATTTGGAAAACGAATTATCTCTGGTGTTCCACCCCTATTGGAAACGCAAAAAATATATGATGTAGGGCATAGTAATGCCAACATTTCTGTGTTAATAACTTATCCAAATACAGCCGAATTCTCGAGTAAAAAAATATCTTAGATAAAACAGAAAACCTCAAATTTCTCATAAACTATCGTGAGTAGAATTTCCAAATAACTCTTGAAATGTGAGTGTTTAGTAAGCTCATAATAGTATGCTATCAGGTTTACAATCGCTGATATCGTAATAAAGGAGTAATAAAGGATTTTCCAAAATTTTTCGCCCGTTTTATGCATTTTAGAAATTCGTCTAGAAAAAAATCTAGACATAATTAGCACATGGGAGTTCTTGTCGTGAGTTACAAATAACTAGAACTAACCGATTTTTGAATTATCTCAACGATGTCACTTTTTCGGGTTCCAAAATCCACTGTGCGCTGGGGTGCGTTCTTGGGCTTCGCTCGAGTGCACTCGAGCGCACTCCGGTGCGCGCTCTGACCGTTCCGTGGTTCGGTGAAATTTTACCCTGACAGCTGTCAGAGCGTAGTTTCACCCGTTCCGTGGCTCGGAGCGCAGCAACCAAACAACCATCAAAATGGATGGTTAAAAAACTCTCTCACGTTTATCCTTACAAAATAATGTCATTGTCATTTTGACATTATTTTGTATTTTGATGTTTTTGTGTCTAAGTTTCAAAATTTTCATGGTTTCTGCTCAAAAAATAGATTTTTATTTAATTTAGTATACAAGAAAGTTTAAATAATTCGTATTCCAAATGGAAAACGAAAACTTTGTACCTAAAGAGTGCTCTATGATGTTTGTCAATAAAAGTAAGAAACAAATAAACGTGTGTTAATTGAAATAAGCGGTTTTAATCCATACATAACAAATACGAGGACGGGATCATGGCAGGTAATTTGGGAGCTAATTCGATTGAGTATGATGGGGAGGAAAGATTTTCAACTTACATGGAGAGATTTGACAATTTCGTCGAATGCAATATGATTAAGGACGAGCAAAAAAAAGCTACCTTTTTGACGGTGATTGGGCCCAAATTGTATGCCTTACTAAAAAATCTGTGCATCCCAGACAGTCCGAGTAAAAAAACCTATGAAGAATTGAAAAAAGTTCTGTTGGATTATTTGGAGCCCGAAAGTTCTTTCATCGTAGAAAGGTACAAGTTCAACCAGCGATGTCAGAACGTTAATGAAACTGTTTGTGAATATATTACCGAATTAAAAAGACTGTCTATTCATTGTAAATTTGGAAGCCAGCTAAATGATATGATCAGAGATAGGTTTATAGCAGGAATAAGAGAAAGGAAAATAAAGATGAGATTGTTGAACGAGAAACAGGAGGACATGACATTAAGTAAAGCTCTGGAGATTGCAATGATGATGGAGAAAACGGACAAAAATATTAGAGAAATGTGGGAAGAAGATGAAAGAAAAATACACAAAATGGAAAGGAGGGATAGTGGAAAAATTTGGCGGAGACAGGAACAGGGAAGTGGGCAATTTACATACAAGGAACAAAACAGTGGACGGAACAATTTAAGTAGAAGAGAAGAAAGTGTAAGAAGGCTATTAAGGTGTGGATGTTGTGGAAAGGATGGACATACAAAGGACAGGTGCTGGTTTAGGGAAAGACGGTGCAGAGTATGTGGAAAAGAAGGACATTTACAAGCTGTGTGCGTGAAGGGAAGGCAAAATTACTTACTGCAGGAAGACAGGTTTGAAAAGGAAGAAGACTATGAAGAAGAAACGACTGGAAGTCATGACAATATTTTTATGATGAAGGAAAAGGAAGAAAACTTAAAACAGGACATGTGGGAAAAAAATAATCAAGGTATTTTGTTAGCACCCTATAAGGTAAATTTAAATGTATCAGAGGTAAAGTTAGAAATGGAAATAGATACAGGGAGTGTTGTCAGTGCTATTAGCAGGAAATCCTATGAAAAATGCTTCAATAAATTGAAACTTTTACCCTGTAGTTTGAAATTGAAGTCATATACAGACACACCAATTACTCCTATTGGTGTAATTAAAACTTCTGTGGTTTTTGAAAACAAGAAATATGACAACATGCCCTTGTATGTATTTGAAAATGGTGGACCACCCTTGATTGGTAGAGACTGGTTAAAAAAAATTAATATTCTAAAATTAAATTCATTAGAAGCGAAAGAGGATTTGGTAGAAAAATTAAAGGAAAAATTTGCTTCTGTATTTAATCCAAAGCTAGGTACATACAAAGGTGATAAAATAGTCTTAAAATTAAAGGAGAATGCATGCCCCAAATATTACAAAGCTAGGCCTCTTCCATTTTCAATGAGGGAAGTAGTTGAAAAAGAAATTAATAGGTTAGTTCAGGAAGAGATATTGACCCCGGTTCAGTCAGCTGATTGGGCTACTCCTACTGTCCCTGTATTAAAAGAAAATGGGAAATTAAGAATTTGTGGTGATTTTAAAATAACTATTAACCCACACTTAGAGGACAATAGGCACCCGATTCCCAGGATTGAGGATTTATTTGTAAATCTACAAAAAGGTCAGAAGTTCTCACAGATTGATTTGGCACATGCTTATCAACAATGTTTACTTACGGAAGAGTCAAAGAAACTTGTCATAATAAATACTCATTTAGGACTTTTTGCATACAACCGATTGCCGTTTGGTATTAAGACAGCCCCAAATATTTTTCAATGTATTATGGACCAATTGTTCAAAGGATTAGAGAAACAAGGAATAGCTACCTTTATGGATGATATAGTGGTGACAGGTAAAAATGATTCGGAGCATGTTAATAATTTAATAACGGTGTTGACAAAACTTGAAAACGCCGGCTTAACAGTGAGTTTAGACAAATGTGTTTTCATGGCAACTAATATTTGCTATTTGGGGTACAACTTGTCTTCTGAAGGCCTTCTGCCAGATACAAAAAATATTGAAGCCATTTTAAAGGCGCCGGAACCTACCAATTTAACTGAACTTAAATCTTTATTAGGCATGATAAATTATTATATAAAATTCGTTCCAAATGCTGCTACCTTGTTAGCTCCATTTTATAAATTGACAAAAAAGAATATTGAATTTAAATTTGATAATCAGTGTAGAATTGCCTTTAAGAAAGTAAAAGACATTTTGGTGTCTCCAAATGTATTGGCTCAATATGACCCAGAAGCTGAATTGTTTTTAGCCTGTGATGCTAGTGCTTACGGTCTAGGTGCAGTCTTGTCCCAAAAGAAGAACGGTATTGAGAAACCAATTGCGTTTGCATCAAGGACCCTAAATGATGCTGAGAGAAACTACAGTCAAGTAGATAAAGAGTCTTTAGCGTTAGTGTTTGGAGTAAAAAAATTTAACCAGTATTTGTGGGGAAAGAGATTTAATTTATTGACAGATTCAAAGCCTTTAATAAGTATCTTTGGACCAAAAAAAGGAATTCCTGTGTTAGCTGCAGGGAGGCTGCAGAGATATGCATTTGTATTGTCAGGTTATGATTATAACATTATTTATGTGAGGTCACAGCATAATAACGCGGACTTTTTATCCCGCTTGCCTCTGGAAAGGGTAGGGAAATCCAAACTAGATTATTCATATTTGAATTTTATTAACGATAACAGTTTTTTTACCTTTAGACTGCAAACAAATAAGGAAAGAAACAGTAAGTGATCCAGTGTTAAAAGATGTGTTGCAATATATTAGCAATGGGTGGCCTAATTATGTACAAGGTCATTTACAACAATATTTTTCTAAGAGGGAACAGTTGACGGTAGAACAGGGAATAATTATGTATGGTCACAGGGTAGTGATGCCCACAAAGTTGATTTCACAAATTCTAAGTGAATTACATTCAAGCCATTTGGGCATAGTAAAGATGAAGTCGTTGGCTAGATCTTATTTTTGGTGGGTATCTATTGATAAAGATATTGAGTTAATGGCAAATAGCTGTAGTACATGTATGGCTCACAGGCAAAATCCAGAAAAAACTGAATTACATTCATGGGAATACCCTAAGTCTGTACGGACACGGTTGCATATGGATTACTTAGGCCCTTGTTTTGGAAAAATGTATCTAGTTGTTCAATGTGCCTTTTCAAAGTGGATTGAAGTTGCAGAAGTTCCTTCAACTTCAGCTTCTCAAGCTATATCAGTATTAAAGAGATTGTTTACTACCTTTGGATTTCCAGAACTAATTTGCAGTGATAATGGACCACCATTTCATTCAGCTGAATTTACAGAATTTTTGAGAAGCTGTGGTATAAGGCATGTATTTTCACCTCCGTACCATCCACAGAGCAATGGATGTGCAGAGAGTGCAGTAAAGATTATAAAAAATTGTATCAAAAAAGCAGTGTATGAGAAAAAGAATATTAATGACAGTTTAAATAATTTCTTAATGTTGTATAGGAATTCACAGCACTCTGCAACAAATGAAACACCTGCTTGTTTGATGTTGAAAAGGAATTTGCGTACTAAATTTGATTTGTTAAAGCCGAATTTACATTCTACTGTTATTAAAAATCAAGAAAAACAGAAATTATATGCAGGGGGCAGAGAAACTAAACAGTTTATTATTGGGCAGAATGTGTTGGCTAGAAGTTATAGAGAGGGAAAATGGGTAGAGGGAGTAATTGTAAAACAGCTGGGTCCGGTTACTTATTTAATTAAATTATGTGACACTGGAATATTATGGAAAAGACATGTGGATCAGTTGTTGACATTTGAAAATTTAAATGATGTAGAGGATATTGGTGATTGTGACTTGGTGAAAAATAGAATACCTGTAAAAGAAAGATTAATTATTAGTAATTGTGATGACAATTTAACAAATAATGTGCATGTTAACTTACCTATAAATGAACCTGCAAAAGTAAATGTGAATATACCTGAAAGGATAAATAATGAAACTAACAGAACTGTAATTGATAACGATGTAACTTCTTTACAGAGAGCAAGTCTATCACCCGTGAAAGTAATTGAAAGACGTTATCCCAGGAGAGTCATTAGAAAACCAGATAGACTTGATCTTTGAGGAGGAAGAGTGTTGTGTATAGGTAGCCTTATATTTAATTATCTATTTGGTCTATGGTCAGTGGTTGAATTATTGGTGTGTGCTCTATGATGTTTGTCAATAAAAGTAAGAAACAAATAAACGTGTGTTAATTGAAATAAGCGGTTTTAATCCATACATAACAGTTATAAAAACAACTCGATCGTTCCGTCACTTGGTTGCAACCAACGGGTTAAATTTTAACCAAACAACTACACCCAAAGCGGGACCGCCTAACTCTTTCGCTTTGACTCTGGCTTTGGTTTATGACGTCAGTGCACTGTCCGTCCTTGTCATCGTGTTATGATATGACAAGGATGGTTAGAGCATAGCTATCACTCTGGCTAAAGCTTTGATTGAGGCTGGCCCCAGACCTACCGGTTTCATTTCTTTGCTTTGCTGTTCTACCATAGACCGCCGGCCAAAAGGCTCATTTTCAATCTATCGCATATTTTGACCAGACTACATTGGCAAGATAGCCAATAGTTTGGTGTTATCAAATATCGTCATCTGGGTTGCGTTGCGAAGTTTTAGTTTAAAAAAAACTGCTGTTTCATCAAAATGTATGAAACAGCTCATTTTTTTTCGCGATTTCAGATTTGGTCTCATAGTAAAAGTTCAGTTTTATGGTCCCTATCTACCATATTCAGTTTATAAGGCTTTACCAAACATCTTGTATAAATAAGCGATCGACTTATTTTTAACGATCGGAGTCCATGTTCAGGGTGGCATATTTCCTAAAAGCTTCCTAATTCGCAATCCAGGCGATGATATTTGATAACACCAAGCTAATGGCTATCTTGCCAATTTGGTCTAGTCCCAAAATGCGATAGATTGAAAATTACCCTGGTGGCCGGCGGTCCTTCAAGTAAGGTAGAACAGCAAAGCAAAGAAATGAAACCGGTAGGTCTGGGGCCAGCCTTAAGCGGTAGGGCCCTTGTACCTTGATTACGTAAAGCTGTTGCTAACAATTCTCGATTGAAATCGATTGAAAGCGCGGTTGCATTGCTGCTTTAGTTAAGATAGTTGTCACATTGGTTCTTACTCTTTAGTATCGCTGCTTTCAGCGATGTAACTGCGATTTCTGTCAGAGTTGATTGCAACAAAGTTACAAAATCACCCCCCTGGTGTGCGGCTAGTCGCTCGACGACTCGAGTCGCCCAGCGACATTCGATCAAAATTAGAATTGCCATCTAGAATTCGAATAGATAAAATAAATCAAAGCTTTAGCCAGAGTGATAGCTATGCTCTAACCATCCTTGTCATATCATAACACGATGACAAGGACGGACAGTGCACTGACGTCATAAACCAAAGCCAAAGTCAAAGCGAGAGAGTTAGGTGGTCCCGCTTTGGGTCTGTCTAAGGAACTAACTTTGGCCTCTAGCGTCTGTCTAAGGAACTATCTAACTTAACTACAATGAAAATGGTTGCCATGATGACACCAGACTTTAGCACCATGTCCACAGAGGAAATAATCACCCCATGTCCCTCACGCTATGCTCACGCTACGTCCTACAGCGCCAAAATGGCGGAAATCAAATAGGCACAAGAACAGTTTGACAGCAGCCAGTCTAGTGGAATATATAGAAGTCAATGCCGAAACGCGATATGATATGATATAGCGATTTATGACGTTTCTGTCAAAGACAATGGAATTTGACCGTTGAGTGTCGATAAAACGCTTTATTACGCAATATACAATATGCTTGGTTATCGATGTCAGAACTTGTAAAGGCAGATAATATGATAAATTTTATCGATAAACCCCCCCCCCCCCCCCCAGTCGTTGGGGTCTATCCCCTCTCCTGTTGGAATGACCAACATTTTAAATTTGACTTTTTATTTTAAACAAACTAACCAACTAACCAAACATATTGTATACGAGCACGTGAACCGAAACACGCTCGGTGGTCGGTCATGCTAGGGGGACAGAGAGACAATTCACAATTTCGTCTTTATTTAAGCTTTATTTTCCAGTGGCAGCGATAGTATGCAGAATAAGCTCTCTTAAGAGATAACCTTAGCAAGGTCTGGCATTTTTTTTAATTTCAGAAACACTGTGTGTGGACTGTGGACTGGCTGCTCCATGGCCAGATCAATCAATAACAAAATATTCTTTTATTCGGTACTTACGGCATAGATTGGCGTGAAAAACTTTAATGTCCCCAAAACACAACAGCAGGTCATTAAGCGAGTAGCTTCTAAACAGCTGTCTGACCAAGGGTGTATCAATTGTCCACATGGTAGCTTTCCTACTTTGGAATAGTCAACTAAAAACTTGCTCACTTCGACCATTTTTGCAGACTATTCTGTAAGAATACTAACTTGAATTAGGTACCTGTACCTACCTACTGTAACTTGTAAGCACACTCAAGAATACTACCAGCATTTAAATTTATAAATTTAAATTATATAACTTAACAAAAAAACGCACATTTCCTAATAAATAACAATAGAGTTAATGACACCTATTCATCGACACACGCGCCAATTCAAGATTTAAGTAATAGTTTGGCTAACTGTTCACTTTTATTTTGATATTTTTTGATAAAATCTTATATAATAACACTAAGTTAGTAACTTTTAACTTATCAGATATTTTACAAACGCGCTGCAGACTTTTGTAACAGAACTGAAGTAGGTAGTTACTTCATACATTAATAATGTATACTTAATGTATGATTAATTTATTCAAAATTAATTCAAAAAAACAAAAAAGGTTAAAGGGTGAGCCAGACGATACGAATACTTAATGTGAGCTCGCACTGGAAAATATTAAGAATCCCCCTCCACGAGGATTGCGGTTGCGGAGCTCGATGGTACAGTGGGTTAGCGCATTCGTCTTTCGCAAGGGTTTCGGATGGGTGACCAAAAATGTATTATCAGATAATACCTACGCAAAGCACGAGATTAGATTCTTATCTCGAGCTCTTCCGTGCTTCGCGTTGGTCACAGGAGCATTTGTAGTGGTTAACACCTACCAATCATCATGGGGCTTGCGCGTAGGTGGGTTATTATGATGGCCCGTCCTTATCTTAAGGGCGTCCGCTGCGTTAAGCGGGATCCCGGCGGCGCGGGGCGACATAGATTAGAGTTTATACTCATGCACTGCAAGCATCTGTCCGTCAGAGAACCAGCAATCTACAGTGTTATTTGTAAAACACCAACAACCTCGCAGGAGTAGATTACTATCATCATAAATAACAACTTTAGTTCTACAACTTTTCCGAAATCAGACAAAAAAACCGACTTTTCATACAAAACTCAATCAGCTGTTCGGACAATTTCGTATGGAAAGTCGATTTTTTTGTGTTTACGGAAAAGTCGTATAACCATTAATGTTATTTTTTTATGATGTTAGTAATCTACTCCTACAAGGTTGTTGGTGATTTACAAATAACCCTGTATATCCCCGCCCCATACGGCGGGCGGTATGCCAATTAGAATTAACGCAGCAGACCAGCCCTAAGGGCTGGGGCCTGGGGCACAGCTACGGCAAAACTGGCGGGCGCGGGCGCGAGAGGCAGGCGGCGCGGCGGCGGCATTATGGACTTATTTACACAGCATTCACAATGCTATTTTTATACAATACCTACTGACATGTCAGGCTTTTTGGGTCCGTGTCAGGATTCCGTCCGGAATTAGAAAATGTCAGGCTTTTTAGATTACTCACATTGTAGAAAACAAACTTTAGGAAGTAGCTTTATTTATTTATCTTTTTTTGTACTTAACAATTAACTAGAACATTTTCAGTAAAACAATCAACTAATTTTGCACTAAATAATCAATTTTAAAATAATTAACATTTAAAATTATAATCAACTGAACAACTAAAGCTTAATAAACGAAAACTTTATTTTTGTCTATGTACTAAAATATTAATTAAGTATATTAATTTAACACGTCATTATAAAAAGAAACAACATTAAATTATTTATTAAAAGAAGAATGTGTTGTGTTAATAACGTCACTCCGTGTGGGTGCTTTCGCAAAATGTCGGACTTTTTAGTAAAAATCAGGCTTTTTGTAAAGATTTTTAGTTAATACCATCTGCCCCCCAGCATGACCACCGAAACACGATATCATGTATTATAGTGATATGTAATGACACAAAATAGAGAGACTAACGGTGGACACCGTGGACACACACGGTCCTTCCAACGCGCCAAATGGATGGCGTACGTCCAAAATTTGATCGTGTGTGTCGAATCTCTCATCCAAATTTCCAATCAAGGATTCTGTAAAACCACGGCCCACATCCAAAAATTTGAGCGGGTGTGTGTAAACCGTCAATCGTTTGATTTAAATCAAATGGACGGACGCCAAATTTTGATCACTTCATCTGGGGCCATACCGGATAACGCATCGATTATCGAGAAGTCTGCCGAGTTTCAACTTAAAACAGAAAAATCAAAGTAAGGAATTTAGTTTTGTACTTCCTGTTGACGTAATTTGGAAGATATCGATGTCCGTGTGATATCAAGACTTGTGGTTCGTCATTTTGGCCCAATTAGGGCTTTTCCAAAGGACTAAAAACTGTAGGATCGATAGATGGCGTTGATAAATTAAGCACTGTCAACTGAGGCGCGTGCAGAACCTACGCTCTGAGTGCAACCAAAGTTGTGTCCACCGAACGTGACGCTCTAATGTTTGGTACGCCGTTAGAGCTAATGGTTCCACTCGGAGCGTAGGTTCTGAACGCGCCTCAGTTGACAGTGCTTAATTTATCAACGCCATCTATCGATCCTACAGTTTTTAGTCCTTTGGAAAAGCCCTCATTAGGGCACGATTTATATATTTTAATTTGAAACCCGGCAGACTTTTCGATAATCTATGCGTTAGCCGGTACGGCTCCTGTTCAAATAATAGGGATGTAGTGAATATACAAAAACATCGATATCATTAAATAAAACGACCAAATCACAGCATTTTTAATTAATAAACTGGATAAAAAGAGATTATTAAAAGAGAAAAGTCTTTGAAGAAATGAATCTTCATTTTAGATGACAGCTGTCAAATTTAACTTTGTCATCTAAAATGAAGATCTCACTAATATCTTTCATTTCTTCAAAGACACCATCAGTCTTGGATGATTACTTTTTGAGATATTGTTGTTTTAAGTTTGACAGATGACAGCTATCAAACTTAACAATATCTTGAAAAGTACTCATCACATGGTGATATTGATATTGCTGTTTTAAAGTTTGAAAGCTGTCATCTGTCAAACTTAAAACAACGATATTTCGAAAAGTTCTCATCCTAGATTGATGATGTCTTTCAAGAAATTACAGGTATTGGTGAGATCTTCATTTTAGATGACACACTTAAATTTGACATCTGTCACCTAAAATGCAGATCTTTATCCAAGACCTTTAATTTCTTTAAAGACACCATCTTTCTAGCATGAGTACTTTTCGAGATATTGCTGGGTTAATTTGTACTTGGAATGCTGCTTGAATGAAATACAGAAGGTTTCCTTTTATTTTATATTAAAAACCAATCCCGAAAATCCCAGGATTATGAAAACTTAATCCTGAAAATATCGGGATTGAAAAACTGTCAGGATCCCGGGATCCCAAAAACCGGGATCCCGGGATCCTGACAGGATCGAATCCTCTAGTCAGTGGTCAAGCCTCTTTCGACTGCCAGACTAACGAGTAACGAACACAGTAATGCACACAAAATCATATGTTATTGAGCGGTTTTCAAAAGGCAGTTTAAGAAAAAAAGTAGTACATAAAAAAGAACTAAATGTCGTTGTTCAACTAAGTAGGTAGGTTTTTAAGAAAAAGTCAAAGGATGAAACGTAATTACTTTTTTAACATACGCTTGTTTGAGTGTGTGGTTTGTTGCGTTGTGCGTTGGTTGTCCGTTTGTGTGTCCCAAAGAATAGCGCCATCTATCGACAAAATTATACTAAAATTATCAGCTGTCAGAAAACCGCTCATTACAGTTAACATGAACTTCATGATTTAAACGAATATCTTGCTTTTTTCAATTTAATTCTTTTTGGAATGAACAACAACAATAAAGGCACTCGTAAATCATGCTTAGGAAGTAAGTTATTTTTGACATTCAACAAAAATTGTCAGTAATATGAACCGCAATCAAAAATATTGTTGTTATTCACCCAAGTTTACGGTATCGCACCATAGATGTAGCACATCCCTTCTTGCACAGAACAGAATACAAAATTGTGTTGTATTGTTGTCTATGACCGCCAGCTCCACAATCATAGACAGCAAGACGAAAACAAAGTTCAAGAATTCGCCGCATATGTAGATTGTCGCTGCAGTCGGTAAATGGACGTTTGATGTGGTGTTTGTCAAGATTGTGCTATTGTGTGTTTACAGTGATTTAAGATCCCGTTACTATAATCCTAATTGAAGTAAAAGCTTTTAAGGAGTAGATGAAGGTATTAATTACTTTAATTTGTATCTATTTTGCGTGTATTGTTGGTGCAAGTGATATTTGTGATTTGGCGCTTTGGCTCTTTGCGTCGAGTCGAAACTCGAACCATCTTTCTGATGTCAGCTGTACACAAAGATGCTACGCATTTACCTTCTAATCGCTGAAATAATGAATTAAATTAGTGTTTTTTCCCTGAAATAGATAATGTATGGTTAATATGAGCTTGTATTTGCTCTTAAATTGTGACTATTCTCTAGGTTTACCTCCCAGACGACGGAGGTTATGGAACTGTCCTGTTCTTATTTTTCGAAAGAAGATAATACTTTATCGAACAAAGCCTTTTTAACTCCCCTAATGATCCCTCCCGGTACTACCAAGGTACATTTTGTGATTTTGTTTCTATTTATAAGGTTTCATTTCAATTCTCTTGTATGTATGATGTACAAAAACAAGTAGGTACAATCAATGTTTATTGAGATAAGTAGAAGATATACACATTTTGTTATTATTGTATGTTGATTATTCGTTATTATTATGCAGTAACATAGACAGTAACATAGATTGTGTAAAAAATCAGTTAAGATTCCATACACATCATGAAATTCATTGGTAAATTAGTTACTAGCTACCTAGTGAATGGCCTAGTTAAAACCTGTGCAATTTTACAAGCGCTAAAATCAAAAGAGGAGAGGCGATGAGAAAATAAAGGTTCTATAATTGATTTGTTTTATCATCTGTAGAATTGGATGAAGACAAAAAAGTCAAATTAGTATTCTAATTATTTTGTATATTTTTTATTAAATTTTTGACCAATGGTTTGACCAATAGGTAATTAAATTCTTTCTTTTAAACCTAAAGTTACAAGAAATACTTGTGCTTATAATTTGTATTGAGTCACAAGTCTTGCACAAAAATTGATTTCTTAACCTAAAATATCACTTATGTTGTAATTTAATATTACAATTTTATTAAATAAGTATTGCATTGACATTACCATTTATATTGCAGAAACATGTCAAAAAATTATGTAAGTATTGTATGTAAAACTAGTCTCAACAAGTGTGTTTTACAATAAATTATATAATTACATAAATAACAGACGGCAATTTCAAAATCTATTGCAATCCGTGTCATTTGACAGATTGATGTGACACATTGCTACATTTATTTTTTACACTTTTATTTGTGCCAAAAAGAAGTACCCAGAGCAATGTCTGTAAATTTAATAAAAACAATGTATTCTAGCTATTAATTGGTGGCGACATTTGAGCCCCTATTAGATCACACAATATTCAGACAGTTTATTTTACTCAGTGAGTCTCTAAATATCAAGCAATCAAGTTTGAATTACTTTAAATATCGCTTATATCGCACACTGAAAATTGTGTGTTCTATCAGGGGCCTTAGCCACCAGTAACTGGCAGTGTCTAGTGGGTCTTGTTATTTTACAACTAGCGGCAGCAAAGTGTATTTGCTATCCCTCGAGATCAGTACTTTTTTCTGGATAAAACATACCCATGATGTTTTTTTCTGCACCCCTAAAAATGTGTATACAAAATATCATGATGATCGATTGAGTAGTTTAGACGCGAAGGTGTAACAAACAAACTGACTTTCGAATTTATAATATTAGTTATACAACAATTTATCATTTAAAAGCAAAAAAACTATGAAATGTCATAATCTTTCTATTTGAGCACCTATTAATATATTTCAGGTGACAGAATGTCTCGCAACAAAGATAAGCATGAGGGCGCAAGCGGGCGCACATACCACATCATGTCGGAAGCGGAGCGGGCGTCCGGCAGGCGCGGTGGCTGGACAACGCTTGAGGTATACCCACAGAATAGATATAAGTACTACCGTACAGAAAGGACACTCTGCCCCACCCCAGAATCAATTACCTCACCCCACCCCACGACTTCGTGTGCCAAATCATGTGCTCATTTAGTCATGTTTGTCAGCGTCAACTTATTTTGATATTCAAAGCAATTCGTCGTTACTTTTTAGTCGTGTTTGTCATCTGATTATTTATTTTATTTTTATTTTTTGCATTATCAATGCATTGTAACTTTATTGAAAAAGTTTGAATTATGAATTGAAACCCGCTCACAGTACAAACTGCACGGTAGTCCTAGACTTACGCACACAATTGCGCGTGTATAAAAAGTCATCTGTTTATAATATTATAATAATAATATAATAAGCCTTTTATTTGTGAGCTACATGGTTGTTACATAATATATTTAAATAACATCTAGCCGCTCAGTGTGCCTTTTGGCAAAGGCCTCCTCCAACCCTCTCCAGTACTGCCTATCAGCAGCCACTCTCGTCCAGAATGGCCCTAGGGTCAACTTTAGGTCGTCTTCCCATATAATATTATACATTTATACAAATATTGATTGGAAAGGGCCTCCAGGAAAACGGGCTGTGGGCAGACCATGAAGGCGCTGAAAGGACGATATAGTCTGTGTAGTGCGCAATAACTGGATAACTAAGGACCAGGACGTGAAAGGAGATGGGGGAGCCTTTTACTCAAGGGGTTCAGACCCAAATTAAATTAAAGTTCCTATATTTTAGTTGAATTTGTGAAAATAAGGGTTTGAAAAATAAAAAGCTTTATTTAAGTAATATTTTTTTTATTATTAAATATTGTAAAACTGACAAAAATATTTCAGGAAAAGTAAACAAGCCTATTTGGAACTAGCGTGTACTGGTTTCATTACAGGAATGGCTAACTGCGGATCCCTGATACGCACGTTACGGATTCCTAAGAAACCCACTTTAAGAAACCCTCACTTAAATAAGTACTACCCCACACCTTTAGCAATAATCGTGTATTCCCAGAGGTTCCGTTAACTAGTACTCCAGATAACAGAACCTCTAGGAATGAAGAATCCTGTAGTTCCATCACGGAACAGCTTTAATGGAATTTCTGGGAATACACAGACAGCAATAAATATTTAATTAGGTAGCAAGTTTTTCCTTGTCTATCAGATCGATGGCATAAAATATGTTGAATGAGGATCAGCGAGGTGGTAGAATCCTATAGTTTCATTGATACACTGTGAACACATTTTCATAGCTAAGAAACCTAGTGAAAGAATTATTGAAATCCATTTTCAAATGTCTCAGTTATAAGGGTTTTAAGGAAATACCGAGCGCACTGAAATATTTGCTCTAATACATACTGCATTAGAGCAATTAGAGCACCCCAAAGTAACAGTGTTAACAATTTCTGGACAGTTATTCATCTGGTATCATAGGCTATTGGAAAATTTACTAAACAAAAATAGTATTAATAAGTAGTAATATCCTCATTATTGACTGTACTGATAACTTTATTTAACTGTAACAAAGTATAATTCCTTACCCCTTTTTCCAGGTAACAGGAGGTGTGCGCGCCCTAGCGCCACAACTGTTCCAACTATCGCACCTCACGGCGTTATATCTGAATGACAACTCCTTGCAAAGAATCCCGCCTGACATCAACCAGCTGGCCAATCTACATACCTTGGACGTGTCTAATAATAAGCTGAGATCGTTGCCTGCTGAGCTTGGTGACCTTATACAGCTCAGGTGAATATTTTTATCATTACTTACATCATACATTAATCGTATCTTTATATGTATGAAACTGAATTGCTCTTCATCCAACTGTCGCACCTCACGGCTTAATGCTTAGGCATTTTCAATTATGGATTCTAATATAGACCCAGCTAAAGCACTTGATTTATGGAAATCAGAGACATTGATGGTATCATAAACCCAGACCTGAGACAATATAGAAAATATTGTTTTCCAAATTGACCCAGCCAGGGTTCGAAGCTGGGACCTAAGAGTTGGTGACATCTTGAAATCTTCTTGTGATCTTATACAGCTCAGGTTAATATTTTTATCATTATATCATACAGTTAATCTTCTTATACCTACAACATGTAATAGAATTAATGTCTAAACAAGAATATGGTAAATGATATGGACCATCAAACTGAACTGCACCACTTTAACTATATGGAACCAATTCTGAAATCGTGAATCAAATCAGCTGTTTCATACTTTTTCATATTTTCATTATAAATTTTTGTATGAAGCAGCAGATTTTTCGCGATTTCAGGGTTGGTCCCTTAGTAGAAATTGTTCAGTTTAATGGTCCCTACCCTATATTCCATATTCTGGTTTAGCCATTAATTCTGTTACAAGTTAATGAATTGCTGTTCCTTAGTCTGGCTAAAACTCAAAAATGGCTTGACTGATTGGAATAATTGTTTGTATTATTGCTATAGTACTGTTATTATAACTAACTAATCAAATAGACGGCGAGGGTTTAAACGTTTTACTCAAGGTAAAATTGATAATCATATAAATTGTAGGTGATACGAAGTTCACAGGGTCGACTTGTAAATAATAAATAAATATTGGACAACATCACATACATTGCTTCGATTCTGAAATAAATAGCTAAGGCACAGAATATACATATATACAGTACTAAACGTACTTAAGCCCCCCTCCCCGCGAGGACAATCAAATCATAAGCTACTCTCCCTGCACAGAAATAAAGTACAGTTTCAAATAGGAAACATGCATTATTTTTTTTGTATCAAAATCAAAAGTATAATGCGTGAGAAAGTAAACTGTAATATTAAAACTTTTCTCTTGCGTTTTTTCTCGTGATATAGTCACTTGAAATTAGCACGCAGCAGCACCCGCCGAAAACGCTCTATAGATACAAAACGGTCAACATGTGTGACGTCACTTATGTCACGTTTCAGGCGCATTATTATGGAGTTAGCCAAGAATTTTCAAATACTCCTTAAATATTGCATTAAAGTACATATGTGTCATACAAAATATTATTTCTTATTCGATATTCTATCCGACTGTTAAGTGCATTATATTCGAAAATGAAAAAGTGTTGAAACTAAAATGAAAGTGTCTAAACTAAAATATTTTATTTTATTTTTTATTTTTCTGCTCTTTCTTGTTTTTATATGTATCCTAAGCGATCAAGCTCAAATTTATCAAATTGGTGACTTATGCATGTTCCCTCTTGCACAACGCTGCGTGCTATTATTATAAGCACCTCCGAAGCGCTTCTCTTTCTGTTGTGTAGCTCTGTTTCAACCAACTGACTTATGACATCCCTCGTGCAATGGCTCGACTAAGTAAGCAAGCAGGACTCCCTAAAGGAAGTAGTCAAGTACCTTAGTAAACTAAGGGACTTGTGTTATGGAAATAGACAAAAGTGGTTAATAAATACAAACATCCAGTATTGAGCCAAGCCAATAAATTTTCTAAATTGACCCAGCCGGGGATCGAACCCGGACAAGGAGGAAACAGGGGACTACGAATATTGTTTTTGTCAACTTTCTATAGGAATTTATCAATTCTCTCAACCATGGTGTTTCCTCTTAAAGGTCATCTCAGGAACTCTTCTTGTTCTTGTTTTCAAACTGTACTAATTGTGTCATTAAATATGAAATTAATTGACGATTATACTGAAGAGCATAATTGTACTAATGATAATCTGTTCGAGTAAACGGCACGCCGATAAGTCATTGTTGTCATAATCACGTTTCTTATTTATGTATCTTATTAGATTTTTTTTTGTACTATCCGCGTCAATTGGTAATGCGCCTGGCGGCCATGATTTTAACCTCAAAAACGAAAAACAATGAATACTGTATTTTTTTCTTATACCTAGACCCTTTCTTTTTGAAAATAAGAATTCAATAATTAATATATTATATTACCTATTAGAATTTTACTGTTTTTTGTCATTTTTAGTTGCGGATGACGTTGATGTGTATGTTAATTTGACAAGGTTCCAGCGCATTACCAATTAACGGGGATAGTATCGCTGAGCAATGCCAAACTGTCCTAAATATAGGCCCAATTTATAATTTCTTTAGTTAATATCTTAACACTTTCACTATTTTTATTTTATTTGGTATATTATAGCACAGTATTATAATCCTCCTAATAAGACTGTGCTTAAAGCAAGAGAAAAAAGTTGTAAAGAAATGCTAATAATTTAAATTAGTTTGATGGGGTGGGGTTGAAAAGTGAATGTATTATTTCAAGCTAGTTAACGACCGCCCCGCGTCCTTTACTTATCTCAAAAGAAAGGACAATTAATACTAACATTTCCTTGATAAGTATTGGGTATTTTTATGAATTTTACATTATAATCTTTATTAACATCTTTTTGTTGTTATGCATCCATATCGCTGAATTTGGCTTTGAAAGTGATTAAATTTAACTTTCAAATAATCAAGGTACTTTGTCACTTTTATTCTTAAACGTTGACTAAAGACTAAAGTTAGAGCTGGTTTAAAAGTGATGCTGTCTTTGTCTTCCTTCAGCAAATAAATTTGACAGTATCCGTTTTAAGCCTGTTCTAACTTCAGTCCACTCTTTGAAAAAAGAGGGTGACACTAACTAACGAAACAGTAAGCAGATCAAAACCTAAAAATGTTTTAGAAGTACATTTTTGTTCAAAATTTAATTTAATTTCCATACTAAATGTTTAGGTATTTGCTTTATTTATACAAACTCAGGAGTAGGTAAGTACTTACTTACCCAGAAAAAGTGATTATTTCATTTTTGTATCTACTAACTAGAATAAAATAATGATTTTAAACTAAAGAAAAACTCATATTTTAGCGAATTATGATCTTTAAACGTAAGCAATATTTAACAGTAAGCAAGAAGAGTCCGTTCTAGTAGTATTGTTTATTCTTATGGTGACACTTCCCCACAACTTACAACCTAAATGTTACCCAACAATATTCACCGGTAAAATTGCTGATTTCGAAACGGCGATTCATATTATGAACGCACAAGTTTAGTTTCGCACTGACTTTCCTCAGTCCAGCTAAAAATAGGCTCTTTAATTCTGATCACTCTGAGTATCTGGCTGAGTTGACCTCCTTTTATCAACAACATGGAACTATTGCTCATTAACGTGCAAACTGTCGGCCTCTAAATTGAATTGAATGCAACATTGTTTACATTTGACGTAGGCGCTGAACGTCTATTGTTCATGATATCGAAACTTTAAAATTTCGGATTTTAGTATTAGGACTAGTTTATACAGGGTTATTGGCTAGAGGGACTTGGAATTTCGGACCCAGTGACTTGGAATTTCGGACCCAGTAACTGGTTACATGTAGACAGGATCGGCAGTAAGTCGTGCTGTGCCCGAAAATGCAACGGGTGGCTAGTCAGCTGGACTGACTTGTGAGCGAGAAGTCAGCACTGGAGAGGGTATTACACCCTCTTATAAATTGGCAGGTTTTTGAATTGCTATAGTTTCATCTCTTTCTCGCTGTATACCAGAGACGCATTGATAGCCATTCAGAAAACTGGCAAGTTGGCAAGAAGCAGAAAATATCTGTTCAACAATGTTTGGATAATTAATAAAGAAAGTCACAGGATAAAATTTATATGCTAAAGAAAATACTACAGTATTTTCATCATAGAATAGAATTTATTTGCTACAAACATGGTACGTTTGATGTCATAGTGTACAAATCATAATAATATACCTGCAAATAAAATTAACATGAATATTATGTATACTCAAAGATAAGAAAACAATCATAACAAAACATAATTAAAAAAAAACTAATATACCTACATAAGATAGAGCCAGCAGATGTAAATTACTAGAATAACAATAAACCAACTTGTTTGGCTTGCGAACCGATGTCTTTGAACTCTGGACGTGTTATGATCGTTATGTAAATTAATGTGTATTTGTAAACACGGCGCGATCTCAAAGTCTTTACATTGGCGTGCCTTCGAGATAGAGACGACCTTATACAATTTGATCGAATCAATTTAAGGGTTGCCATTAAGGGTCACTGACATCCCTGATGGGTGAATTGAATTATCATCATAAAGGTCATTTTATGTTTGCCTTTGTTGAATGTCTTTTTACTTGTGACTTGTGACAGAATCACAAGGACTAAGATTTTTTTTACCTATTGTATCTACAGTGCGATTATTTGACAATAGACAGTGATATGCTGCAACTTCAGAGCGCTTGCGGTACAAAACGACGTATTTTAATCTGTAATTCTCTTTGTGAAGTGAAGTTGCAGCGAATCACTGTATATTGTCAATTTAATCCCATTGTATATTGGCTGCTAGTGTCTTACAGATTCTCACTTTGCACACAAGCTGATACGTAGCATTATAAAGACAAGATTTTTTTTTCAGTTCCCCAGATAAGTACTCTACCGGCCGATTTCAATAAATCTATCTTTAGTAAGAGGTGGCTTACTATGGATCTGTTACAAGGCAACTGTTGTTATTGCCCGTCATTTAACAGAAATATCTAGGCAACAAATCTAAGCATATCTCTTACTGAGGATACTTTATTGAAATCGGCTGTTACTGAGGATAGATTATTAATCGGCCGTAAAGCCCGCTGAGGGGCCATAATAGGAAAACATGGTTTGCGCGGGCCATATTTTTATATAGAAAACGTAAATTTGTAGCCACAAAAAAAAACAAACGACAAGCTAAAGAGATTATCTCGTAGTTAGCGTGTAAACGTCACAGATGATTGTAAAAATAAATCAGAATATCATCAGAAGTGCTTGTCGCGGGTCATATTTTTGGCGTAAATAATAGCGTAAACGTATTGAATTATACATCAAAATACAGTTTGACGTACTGTGCAGTTGCTCCGATAACTTTTTTTCAAGAAAGTTCATTGTGCTAAAGATTATGATGAAAAAACGACGAAAAACATCGAAAAAGTGCTGGAGTGAGGTTATTTTCCATACTCTTTACTCGTAAAGAAAAAGACAGAGACAAATGATTTCGCATAAAGGAGCCTTAAGCTGTTAAGGCCAGTATATTCCAAAAACTCTTTAGTTGAGTGAAGATACGAATATCGTATTTTTAACCGTAAAATAATCAAGATCGTTTATGAAACTTCAAAGTTATATTTTTATCTGCTCAAAATAAAGAATAATTGATTGTTTATTTTTGAATCAAACATAGGCCAAATTAGATAATTTGGAATATACTGGCCTTAACGGCCGATCAAAACAAAAAAGTATGAGTGCGCGTCGTAGGACGATGTCAGTTGTACTGTACTTTTGTTTTGATCGGCCGTTAACGACGTAACAGCCGTAAACTAGTTTACGGTCGAACACCCAAAGGCTTCTTAGCTAAAATCTTTAGTTAGATCTCCTTCACTTTAAAGATACTGTCAGTTTCATAGTTTCTGTCAAATCTGACTACGTTATTGAATTTAAGGTGGCCCTAACCTTAAAAATAGTTTGAGTCCTTTGGCCGTTACTGAACCCTTAAAAGTATTTAGATAAAAGGGTTTGAACCTCTTAGTATGAGAGGCTGGCTGACTGTATAGTATAGTGGTAAACATATTTTTTAATTTTTGACGGGAATTTCGGAAATAGCGGCGCCCGATGCATCCTGTGCATATAGAGATCTATAGAAGAAGAAAAAATGTCTGAAAAGTCCAAAAGCGCTATGTTTTTGAGATAATCAGGGGAATAAGTTTGTATTTTTATCTATACAAGATCTTTAACATGGACTATCTTGGAAACGTTGCGCTTTAGGACTTTATATCATTAGGACATTTTTGTTCACCTATAATAGATCCTCTATCGTATACAAAGGTTTCATCGTGCGCCGCTATATTTGTGAAATCCCCGTCAAAAATGAAAAATTATGGTTACCACTATGTCAGCCTCTCATACTAAGAGGTTCAAACCCATTTAATATTTTTAATGAGAACCAATAAATACAAATTCATACTTCCATATAATTAAATGTATCTCTTCGTTACAGAGAACTCCACCTGCACAACAACTACCTGCGCACACTGCCGTACGAGCTGGGCAAGCTGTTCCACCTGCAGATGCTGGGCCTGCAGGGGAACCCGCTCAGCAAGGAGATGCTCTCCATCTACAACGACAACAACGGCACCGCAAAGCTGCTCAGTTATATGCTCGACAATTTACAAGGTAAGATTTACATTTTTTAAATTTGAAATTTTCGCATTCGCAATGCTATTTTTATACATTACTAATACAGGGTGGATTTTTGAGATGGGACATTAAGGGCAAGTGCCTTGACCGTTATAGTTACAGGAAAACGTTCCTGGGAGACCTTCCATAACTTTTTGAGATATTCTGAACTGCATTCACAGATTTTGGAAAAAGTTACCGTTCAAGCTTCAAACTCGTGCGCGGAGTGACTGAACCCTGCTTCTACGAATGACTACGAGGGAATGTAATTATCTAGATCGTGATCTTAAAATACTAGATCATGTGCCCTAAAAATTCCATCATTTTCTATTAATAACATCTTATTAAATAAAAACCTCTGAGGGCGCCGCCCTCAGTGGTTTATAAGTTGTTAATAGATACAGATTTTAATAAAACTTTACGTGGAATTTTTAGGTTGCTCACAGCGGCTGACAGGGCCAATTTACCAATGCCTAGAAAACACTTTATTCGTTTGATAGCGTATTATACCGCCAAATTGAAAATGTTTGTAATACGTTTGTGTGTGATAGTTTTTGAATGACTTCCATTTTTACTAATTAAACTGACAGATCTGTACAAAAATCAGCCCGTAGTAGTATTTTTAGGAGGAATGAATTCACTTTATTCTCTCGTAGTCATTTACTAGCGCCATCTCTGTACAGCAGTTTGAAACAAGTTTCCATGCATCAGCAACAGATGTCGCCACTAGGCTAAATCATCTGCGTTACAGTTCAGTCGTGTCAAGGAAATTGTTTTAAAATAATCTCTCCAGATTATCGTCTCGCAGTAGGTATCTACGAATTCCTATGCCAACTGGGTCAGTCAAATAATACTAGCAAGTCACCGTGACTGCATTTCTCTTGCATACCTTTTGACTCGATACAGATGGATTGTTAGAAAATCACGCGTCGTCTGGAAAAATGTAATTTTGACTTCAATCTGTTCTTTGATAATAATTTCAAACGTAAACCATTGATGCTACTCTAAACGATCATCTGATTTTACGGAATCTTCATACATTATCGAAATTCCGTTCGGAATTCCGAATCGGGATTCAGTCTGTTTGTGGCCGAGCTGAAACACACGTTTCTTTGTCAATTTTTGTTGCTTAAATATACCACTTTTTCATAGGTTTATTTTGAATGCTAGAAATTACCAACATTTTTCGTTTTGACTTTCAAGTTGTAAGCTATTACTGGGTTAAAAGTTCCAGAGAAAAACTAAATCACGCTACTCGTAACGAGTTTCTCACTTTCTGCTTAAGGCGCCGTACTACCATAGCTGGGCACAGTTAATCCAAAGGTTAACTTCGTTAATCGTTAATATGCTACTCAAAAAGTTAACTTCGATAATCGTTAAAGCGTTAACTTTTTGACAATTTAACGCAAGTTAAAGTTATCCGTTAAAAGTTAACCAAACCAAAGGTTTAGGCAAACACAGTTTGCGTTCATAAATCAACTTTTCGCTCAATCTTGATTTAAATGTAACATAATGGACAAGGATTTTGGGTCTTCAACAGCAGGTCTGACGTTGCTGTTGCTGGCATTGCTGCTTTCACTAACAGATTTAATGCATTCTTGATCTTTAGTGTCCAATGTGTCCATGCATGATGTAATGCACATTTTATTTGTTATAATTAATTTCACCAACCACAAATTAACAGTCGGTTAACAACACTAACCACAAAAAGAGACACTTTTTCGTAAAAAGTTAGGTTATTAAAAGAACAATCGCCAAGCTAACTAAAGAGATTTTGTTCCTCTATAATTATAAAACTGTGGTTATACATTGCAAACGTATTTCCATAGCTATCTCTTAGGGGTCGTCCATTAATCACGTGAGCCTCGAAAGGGGGGGGGGGGGGTAGTTGAAAACATCACGAAGTATCAAAAGGGGGGACGGGGGGGTGTAGTGAGATATCACGTGTATTAATTTTTTTCGTTAACCGCGTGATTTTTAACCGAAAACTGCGTGTGATTGTTGACTCACCGTTACAAGGACGATTTCCCGGCCCACCGCGACATATTTATACTGAAAAATGTTGATATTTTTTTGGACCAAAAAATACACGTGATTTAGAGTGGGGGGGGGGGGGGGGGGGGGTTCACGTAAAACCTCACCATGCATCACGAGTGGGGAGGGGGGGGCTTAAAAATTGGCCAAAAAAACATCACATGATTAATGGACGCCCCCTTAGCATGACCTGTGACATGGGCAGCGGCATGGCGCGCAAATCAAAAACAAAATAACATCAAAAGGCCATGTAACGGTCTTAAGTTAACGGATGTGAAAAGTAACGGAAGTTAAGAAGAACGTTAATGAATAATGAAAAATATTAGAAAAAATCGGCTCACCCGTAGCAACTTAGAGCCGATTTCACCGCTTAAATTGAACGCGCTCAATTCGAGTTAACCTCAGCTCACGCGCTTAAACTTTTGAACTTGGTTTCAGTTTCTGAACGGCCGATTTACGACGGTTAGCGTATTTGAACTTATCTATGGTTTGAACACGTTCAAGAACTGTCTGTCATCTGTCTGCCATGATGTCTTCTTCTTCTTCTTTTTTGTTTTGGCAATCTACTTTCCTCTTGGAAGTAATTTTTGCCAGTGTCAAATGTTGAATAGTTCAGTGGTAGATAATATTGTTTCATTGCCATGATTGTGGAGTAGGTATGTACGGTGTACATGGGAGAATTGATTATTGCATAGAAAGAAATAAGTAGTGGAAAGAAATATTCTTTTCGTATTTGAATAAAAAAAAAGATGAATAGAGCCTTAGCTAGTGCCAATGCTCTATTCAGCTTTTTTCTATTCATCTTTTTTCCTCAACCACCTTTCTTAATTTGCCATCATCAGATCAGAGCCCGTTTAATCCTGGGCGGAGAACCAGATCTTCAAATTTACCTCGTTTGTATGAAAATAGGCCTGTGTGGTGCGATTTTTCTGCTCTCGAGTTTATTATGTTTTGAATTACGAGCGGCGCCTTTAAAAACAGTAATTAAACACCCATTATAATAATAAGCGTTCAAAACATTATGAATCCAATGCCTAATAATGTTTTATAGGCACCGTAAATCAAAACATAATAGAATATTGTAAAGTACACTTACTTACCTATGACCTACCTAACTTTTACTATTATGCTAGTAGATATCCCGTTAACTACGTACCTAGTTCTTCTACATACAACTAATAATAATAAAGAAAAAACGGACAACAATTTATTTCACTGATTTATTACCTACCATGTAAAAAATTCACAATTCACAAGTTTCACGACACTTACTTAAATAACATGTATTCAGTACCTAGGTACTTATTTTGCGTTTTGTACATTTTGCAACTAGTGCACATTTTGCGTATTGTACATTATGCGACGAAGGGCTTAAATTATTATATCCACAATCCGTTCGAAATAAACAATTGAGCAAAATATCACTGCGGAAAATAAAAAATACCTACTGCATAAAACTCAAAAATATCAGATAAACATTGTTTTAAAATTGACAAACTGACAAAAACAAATTCCATAGAGAAATTTGACAAAAATCAAAGAGATTATAAGTCAGTGTTTCCACTACCAAGTTTTAGTTTTACCCTAAATAATTTCGATCATTTCAAAATTAAAAATTATACTTGGGCCAGAAAGAATTTTAATGGAACTAATATTTTTAAGTACAAAAGATAGTCAATGTGATTTTGACCTATGCAAAAGAAAGTTGTTATAAATTATTGGAAAATAATAAAAATTGTAAGTTATTGAAAAATAAAGTGGCGACCTTTTTTTGTCAACTCTTTACATGCTGTTTGTTGTTCTAAATTTAAAAAGACCGCCGTAAACTTGACATCAAATTTTTCATTACTTACTTTTGTTTCTGACGTTCTTGACAACTGACCCTGAAATTTATTTTTTGCGTAGGTAATGAATGAATAAGTGCGTAGCCTATTTCTTTAAATTCACTGAGTAGGTATGTTTCACAGGGTTCACACCACGAGTGAATGTGGATTGCGCCACGAAGAATATCATGATCTGTATTTTTTTTCCCATTTATGTAGGGAAAATTTCTTTAATTGCAATACTTTGAACGCAACTTCATTCTTTGTCAAAGCTGAACTACGGTTATCAAAATGAAGACGGTGAAACCGGTGCAACGTAGACCGCGATCAAAACGAATTTCTGAACTCGCTCAAGTAAAACCAAGTTCAATTTAACTCGGTTAACGGTGAAATCGGCACTTAGACGGGTACGGCTACGGGTGAGCCGATTTTTTCTAATATTTTTCATTATTTATTCATCTTAATATAAAAATAGCATTGTGAATGCAAAAATCTAAAAGTTTAAAGAACGTTAATGTTTTTTCGAGTTAACATAAAAGTTAAATCGTTAAGCACTTTGTTAACTTCGTTAATTAACTGTTAACGGATTAACGGTTTTCTGTCCAGCTATGCGTACTACCCACTACTAGCGCCTCCAATACATTTATTTTTATTACTCGTAAACCAAGTCAAAATTAAAAAAGCTAAGATCATGCCCTCCTGAATTGTCTCTAATATTTTTTGAATAACTCTTCGGCATTTTCCATTCTTTCTGTTAGTTTTAAAATCCATTTTAGATCAAAGTGGCCACTTTTGACTAGAATGGATTTTAAAACTTACAGAAATAATTAAAACTGTTGAGTTATTCAAAAATTATAAAATACCATTTAGGAGCGCATGATCTTAGCTTTTTTTTTTAATATTTACCTAGTTTACCAGTAATAAAAATAAATGTATTGGCAGCGCTATATAGTAGTAGGTACTACGGCGCCTTAACTATAGCTTTTAAGATTTATCTTTTAAGATCGTCTTTGCGGTTATTTTCTGTAACTGCAACTGTTCTGAGAACATCGTAATATGACACTTCCGGTAGTGAAGCGAAGCTATTTAACTTTGAATAGAACACTAATATAGTTATTATATCATCACTTTCGAAAATGGGTTGTACACATCTCTGCCCCTTGATTACGTACCACTGTTGCTAACAATTCTCGATTGAAACCGTAGTTACATAGCTGCTTTAAGTAAGATAGTTGTCACATTGGTTCTTACTGAAGCAGCAATGTAACTGCGATTTCTGTCAGAGTTGATTGCAACAAAGTTACAAAATAAAATAACGTTTCGTGGATGAAATGAAATTTTTTATTCACTGAAAACAGAGTAAGTACATCGGTTTGTCTTTTCATAAAGTTCGTCTGTCTAGCCAACGTCGGGCATGTGAATATTACAAAATTTTTATTACATTATTATCTATCATGTCATTATGTTATCGAAAAATCATGTCAAGTAATTGTTAATTAAATATTCATATTAATTTTAGAGTCTAGAAATTCTTTGACAGAGTAAAAACATTTTTGTACTAGAAAATTAAATAATCTACTTTTAAACAAATTTAAAGGAAGCTCTGTTAAAGAATGCGGTAACTTATCATAAATTCTTATATAGCTAGGATAACAGTTCTTTTTATATAAATTTGTTTGCATCGTGGGTAACAATAGCCTGCCACGGTACCTTTCCGATTTGAAAATATCTTTCTTTTTAAATAAATATGGATGTAACTTAACGAAAATGCAACATTCCATAATATACATCGACGGTAACGTAAGAAGGTTGAGTTTCGGAAATAATTCTCTGCAAGATGTCAAGGGAGGGACATCACATAAAGTGTAATATATAAGATTGTTTATTATTTATATATGTTAGTCTTTAAGGTATTTATTGTATGGGCCATTGATGCCTGAAATAAATGGTTAAAAAAATAAAAATAAAAAAATAGCACGGACACATTGTTTCTGTGATATAAACGCTCTGGGTACATCTACAGAATTGCCCCAGAGTAGTAGACCATACTTAATATTAGATGCGACATAGCCGTGATAGGCCATTAATGCGGCTTTTTGATTAACTTGTTTTGTCAGCCGCCAAAGAGCATATGCAAAACGATTTATTTTTTTACATACCCTTGTGACGTGTTTTTTCCATCTGCATTGGTTATCAATTACAATACCTAAAAACGTCATCTCATCTGTTTCCATTATGATTTCATTATTAATTGATAGAGTTAGAGAATTTTCTTTTTGTTTTTTGTTATAGAATCTCATATATTTTGTTTTTTTAGTATTTAAGTGTAAGTTATTCATTTCCAACCACTTAGCGATATTCATTAAAGTAGCGTTTACGTCGTCATTATAGTTTTTGTCATGTCTTTTTTCTATGATAACCGAGATATAATCAGCAAATAGATTTATTTGATGACTTGTCACGTTAGGTAGGTCATTTATATAAATGATAAATAGAAGCGGACCCAGGATGGTACCTTGCGGGTACCTACGTTATTTTTAGAGGTAGATGATTTAAATGTTGTTTCTTCTTTGAGATCATTTATATTTTTGAGTTCTACCTACGTTATTTTTAGAGGTAGATGATTTAAATGTTGTTTCTTCTTTGAGATCATTTATATTTTTGAGTTCTACATATTGGCGTCGATTTTGAAGGTAAGATTTAATCCACTGAAGTGCTATACCTCTCAATCCATATTTTTCGCATTTTAATAGCAATATTTGGTGTGAAACAAAGTCAAACGCCTTACTCATATCGAAAAAGACTGCCATGGATTCAATATTTTGATCTATATTTTCCGTGATCTTTTTTATCAATTTGAAAACTGTTAGGGTTGTGGATTTACCTTTACGAAAAGCATTTTGTTCATCTTTAAGTACGTTAAATTTTTCCAGAAATTCATAAAGTCTTTTCTGCATCGCTTTTTCAAATATTTTTGCAAGAAGGGATGTTAATGCTATCGGTCTATAATTATCCATTTTATCCCTTTCGTCTTTTTTGTGAACAGGTTTGATAATCGATAGTTTTAGTATTTCTGGAAAAGTCCTCTCAGTAAACGATAAATTTACTAAATGACTCAAAATATTAGATAGGATAATAGCGCAGTATTTTAATATATTTGAAGGGAATTCATCAAATCCTACCGATGGTGTGTTATTTAGCGATCTAATTATGTTAAATATCTCGTCAGGTGTAGTAGGGTAAAGAAAAATGCTTGCATCAACAGATTGAATACTATTATGAAAGGTCAAGTTAGGATTCGGTGTCTTAGTTTTATTCGTCAAATTAATGAAAAAGTTATTAAAATTATTCGAAATGTCATTAGGGTTAGAAATAGGAATGTCATCATGAGTTATTTTGCTTATGTATTTATTGTCATGGTAAGATTGTTCATAGGATTTAATTATATTCCAAGTTGCCTTGCAAATATTTTTACTTCTTCTAAGGTAACCTTCATTGTTAACCTGTCTCGATTCGTTTATGCAGTTTCGTAGGATACGGGAGTACTTACGATAAGTAGCCTTGCTAGACTTACAGGGCTTCTTGTAGTACTTAAACCGTAGTTTTCTTTTAAGATTTTTTTAGACCCTCCGTAATCCATTTACAAACTTTTGTCTTATTTGTTAATTTAATTTTATATATAGGAAAGCATAATTTAAAAAATAGACTTAAGGTTTCATGAAAGCAGTTAAATGCCGTATTCAGATCAATAGCTTCATATACATCCGACCATGAAATACTTGATAAAGCCTCTGCAAACTTTTTCATATTTTCAAAACTAAAGTCTCTTTTAAATCTGTAATGGGCTTTAATTTCATTTTGTGCGTTATGTATGTTTATACTGAGGGTCTGACAAGTCTCATGATCTGATAATCCTAGATGATGGATTTGACCAATAGCAGTAGGATCATTACTATTTATATGGTCTAGACAAGCTTTTTTCCGCGTTGGTTCATTTATATGTATCGTAATTCCATAATTTTGATTTATCCTAATGTACTCCGAAACAATATTATTTTCTGTTAAAATATTTATATTGAAATCACCAGTTATTATAATTTTTGTATTTCTTTTGTATCTCAGTTTAGAGAGGAGTAACTCCAAGTTATTAAGAAATACATATGGATTTGATGTAGGAGTTCGGTATATACAGATAATTACACATTTTATACTTGGAATCTCTATGCCACAACACTCAAAGAATTTTCAATACATAATTCTTTAAGATAGGGAACATTTTTATATTCAAAGCTATCTTTACATAGGATGCAAACACCACCCCTACGTTGATTTGGTCTAGAGTAGTAGTTAGCTAGAGAAAAGCCTTTTATATGGATGTTTCTTTCGTCTCCGGATTTCAGAAATGTTTCTGTTAAACAAATGATATCAATCATTTGACCTTTTATTGCTAATTCATCAAGAGCTATTTGAAAGATATCCAATTTACTTAGTATACCAGCAACGTTCTGATGTTAGGTTTAGTTTTTTTTAAATAATTGACAATTCAATACACAATTTAGTTGGATTTATGTCATTTTCGCCAACACATAAGATGATTTTATCACCATTGCCGAAATTTGAACATTCGCATCCTTTCAATACTTCTTCTGCCGGAGCAAATGGTTTTATAACTGCCAATACACCATATTTTTCATATGCGCTGTTTCTTCTAGAGTGTATAAGTTTTATTGCCAGTTCTGAGCATTGTTGCGTACCAAAAATCCAAATTTTTTTCTCATTATTTTGTTGTATTTTCTTGCTGGGAAGGAGTTTTGTTTCTTGCTTTATATCGCATTCGGTCGGGATTTTATGCAGTTCATCATCATTAGTTTGTATAGCTTTCTCTAGGCCTAAATTCTTTGGAGATAAGTTTTGTTGCGCCGGTTAGTTTGTACAAGAAAAATCTAGTTGTTTTTTCGGTAATAGTATGCTTCTTTTCTTTCGTTTAGTTTGTGATTGAGATGCTGCTGTACTATTGTTGGGAGTATTAGAACAAATATGTAATAGTTCACTTATTCTTAACTCATTACTTTTAATTGTATTCTGCAAACGATTATTTTCCAGTGATAAATTTTCAACTTCGTTATGTGCGCTATTAAGTTGGGTTTTCAAATCTTCTATAACTTGTTTTAGTTCGCTTATTTCGTCAAATTTTGTTGATAAATCTGGTAAACTATTCGCTCGATGAGATGTGTCGGAGATCGGTGACGAGGTGCAGTCAATGTCAGGTAAAGATTCGTATGAAGAATTGATTTCTTTATTAATAGCAAACTTTTTGCGTTCTTGTGGGATATTTTTTCGTTCGTTGGTGTTGCTAGGAATGGCAATGGACTGCTGTTGTAGTAGATTCTTGCTTTGTGGTGTCAGAGAACAAGAATCGCATTTAAATGCCTTTTTATTTTCTGGCGTCATGATTTTAAAACGTTGGAAGGATACGCTTGTGCAGTCCAAATGGAAATACTTCTCACACCGTAGACACATCAAATATTGTTTTGTTTTTATTGGTTTGCAACATTTTATGCAGTTAGGAGCCATCTTTCAGTCAGTATTTATAGTTCAAATAAAGAGAAATAATAAAAAATAAAAATCGATAAAAAAAAATTGTTTGGTCAGATTTGAACTCGAAATGTTCGGGGCGATACCACGCGCTACGCAGCTGCCACCACTGCGCCAACTAGCGCTAACCGATACCGGCAAATTTATGCACCACTATCCGCTGTTTACAATGTCAGGTTTGGTCGGTGTGCTGTCGTGTGTGATCGGTTCGTCCATCAACACGAGACAGCTGAGTCACAGCTGTTTGATTCACTGCACTGTTCACATTTAAAGTCTCTTCATCCTTACTTGTCTTATTTAGTAAACAGTTTTTGACAGTTGTCATACGTCTTTTATGCTTAAATTGGTATTTAAAAATATGTTAGTAACTTTATGAAATTGTTGTTTATTTGTTAACAATCTATTTTGTAATCTATGTGTGGAAAACCATTTGTTGTATTTTATAAACGATCATTTCATAAAAGAGTTGGGTGAAGATTGTTTACCATATAAGACAAGTAAGGATGAACAGACTTTACTGCATAACGAAATGAGTTTTAGGTTAGAGTGTTTAAGGCGTTTAATGGCTTGCACTGTATCACTTTTTAAATAAAATTAACCGCTGGTCTATTAATTATTTCATGAAAAGGACACTTTTAATTGCGTAATGGATTATTGTTTTGTTGTACACTTGATTTTATGATTGTTTTTTAGTGATGTATTATTGTTTGTAATGTATTATTGATTATTTACGTGGTATTGTTCACGATCAATTCACACTGATTTTTGAAGATATTTACTGGTGTTTTTTTGGAAATAATATTTGTACGTTGTATTTATAAAGCACTTTTCACATATAGCCTATTTAAAGCACTAAAAACGATGATTTACTATTTATTACGATTTTAAGTACAGAGCTCACTGTTTTCATGACGGCAGCGCCATCTACTCCCAAGGATGAACTATCAAATTACTGTATTACGTAAGGCTAAGCTGATGCGAAGCCACCGTTGTTATAGTTGCACCGATGTCAGTTTTTAGGGTTCCGTACCCAAAGGGTAAAAACGGGACCCTATTACTAAGATTCCGCTGTCCGTCTGTCTGTCTGTCTGTCACCAGGCTGTATCTCATGAACCGTGATAGCTAGACAATTGAAATTTTCACAGCTGATGTATTTCTGTTGCCGCTATAACAACAAATAGAATAAAATAAATATTTAAGGGGGGCTCCCATACAGCAAACGTGTTTTTTTTTGCCATTTTTTGCTCGATATTACTAACGACTGCAGGTAGACAGTTGAAATTTTCACAGATGATGCATTTCTATTGCTGCTATACAAAAAATACTAAAAACAGAATAAAACAAATATTTAAGGGGAGCTCCCATACAACAAACGTGATTTTTTGCCGTTTTTTTGGTACGGAACCCTTCGTGCGCGAGTCCGACTCGCACTTGGCCGGTTTTTTTATTAAGTGAAGAAAAACTGACTTTTTTCTCATTCATTTTAATAAAATAATAATAAAATAAAATTTATTTCTCCTCACAAAACAATATTTTGGTACAATTTAAAGACATTTAAGCAAATAGTATGTGAGGAGCTGGTGTCTGAAATGGGAATAACCTGTATTACAGATCACCAGGTCCCCACCCCACGGATACAATCATAGAACATAATATCTTTAATCTATAGATAGATAATGTGAGCTGGAAAACTAGAAGGTGTTTGGTTGTATGTGTGTGTGTATGTGTGTGTATGTGTATGTTTGTGTATGTATGTGTATGTGTGTGTATGTCAATGTGAGGTGTGTGCGTCAGAGATTTTTAATTCAATCAAAAGAATCGTTTGTTTATAGTTTCATTTTAATTCATTTAATTAATTTAATTCAGGCAGGAAGCCCTCTAACATTCAGAGGAAGTCTTCTGTTACTGAGTAGGTCAATTTTTGCAGCCAATTTTTTATTAAGGTCTTACATTGACTTTTAGGCAACGAGTAGATTGACAGAATTCTGTTGACTTTGTTGTATAGCCTGGCACCCTGATAGCAGAAAAAACGATGTGAGAATTTGGTATTAAACTTATTCCCGACACAAACTAAGTCCTTTCGCCTTTTTTTATTGACCTTTTGTGGTTCGTACTCCATGACAGAATGTTGTTTTAGCAGAATTTGCAAAACAAATAGTTGCCGTACTGTCAAGACCCCACTTCTTTGATACAAGTCAGAGGTCGGATGTCGGAATGGCAAAAACATACTAATTTTTAGAATTGCTCTCTGAGCCCTTTCGAGTTTTAAGAGAGTTGTTTTTCCTGCACCACCCCACGCTGTTATACAATAAGAAAGGACAGACTGACAAAGCGCATAATAGATCATTGGAAGCACCTGAGCCCGAAAAGTACCTTCACCTTACACGTTAGTACTATTATATATTCTGTGACCTTACAAAAGAAAAGGCCGACGTCTAAAAATAAATTTACGGCAGAGTGTTATGTCTGATGGTAACAGGAGCCAATATTTGGATAGGTTTAAGGCTCCAGCACACCGGATGCGTAAGCGTATGCGTAAGCGTGCACGTAGACGTACCATGACGTTGTAATCTCTGAAAACTTATGAGACATGGCACACCGCTTGCGTAACGTACGCGTGCACGTAGACCGATGCGTAACCCTACGCATTGCAGCTCTCATGAGACAACCAGGCTGCGTACTTACGCAGAGCGGAACGCATTGATGACGTTGTACTCAATGGCATTCCCTATTGGACGTCACACCGAACAAATACGAACACGCACGTATCTTTCCTGCGCGTCACCACGCGCGTAACCACGCGCGTGACTACGCATTCAGTTATATTTGTTTACAAATAGTACCGGTACTACCGGTAGTAAGTGGTGTTTTATTTTGTTTTTAAGTAATGTATAACGATATTAAAGAAAAACTAACTGAATTAGTGCGAAAAAATTAGTCCATTTACTCAATCTTCGTCTGACATCTGGCACTAGAGCCGCAAACATGGCTGCCGCAGCGGCTGGGTACGCAAGGGACAGGTTGCGTTGCGTGCCGCGTAGACGTATGCGTAACCCGGTGTGTCAGGGGGTTACGTGCGTAACTACGCGCGTGTACACGCACGCGTAACCACGCGCGTGTCTACGCATCCGGTGTGCCCAGGCCTTTAGACTCTGTAAATAACATATCGAAATGTAATAATGTCATAAATCAATGTTTCTTGCTTTCTTTCTTCTTTCATTCAAGTATATTATGTCTGTACTGTATCCAGATAAATCTTTTAAATTTCTTTGCATTCAAAATCAGACGGGCCATTTTATGAACAACTAGCGGCCGCCCGCGACTTCGTCTGCGTGGACAGTTTTTTTGCTATCCCTTGGGAACTGTACGTTTTTTCTGGATGAAAGGTACCATATGTCCTTTTCTGTACCCCTGACAACGTGTATGCAAAATTTCATGATGATCGGTTCGCATTTATAGTATTAATAGTATAGTGTGAATAAAATGACAAAAATAGGCTTCATTATTAGGTCCTTTCCTTTCGCAAATCGAACGCATTCCCATGATATTTGCAGCCCTTCAAGAAGGTTTGATTTAGGGCTCCCTCAGGATTTTGGCAATTTCATGTCTATACTGATTTATTTTGTGTTTCGGGGAAATATTGTGGGTAGGGGGCAGGAGCGTATTGTTTCTTATACAAACGAAAACACGATGCCATGCTCAAATCTGTGTATCTGGCTTTCTGTGCATAAAATTATTCGTTACTTTTACAAAGTATTGCACATTTATTTAAATTTTATTGCAGTACAACTAGGCTAAATCGGTTTGAACCTCTTAGTATAAGAGGCTGGCATAATGGTAACAAGATTTTTTGATTTTTGACGTGGATTTTGGAATAGTGGCGCACGATTAAACCTATGTATAGGGGATCTATAGACTAAACAAAAAATCATATTACTGTTAAAAATACTGTATAGACCAAATTTATTCCCCGGTTTATCTCTAAAAAGTTGCGCTTTAAGACTTTATATCATAAGACGATTTTTATTCGTCGATACATAGATCCCCTATCGATATACATGGAGCGCCGCTATTATTTCCGAAATCCCCGTCAAAAATCAAAAACTGGTTACCGCTATGCCAAAATGTTCAAAGCCCTTTTAAACGTTGTGAAGCATTTTAATTTCAAGTACATTGTTACAAAATACCATAGCGTTTTCTGACTGTAGAGCGTTAAAATGCCACAACGTACCCCATCAGCAATAATGTGACAATATTTATTTGTCTTTTTGTGTATTCCGCACTGCCTACCTCTTCCGCGATTTTAGTACACAATTTCAAGTCTTCAAAGACGTTTTATGCATTTTATTGCTTGACCGACCGTCTGCGAATAGTAATAAGGCAGACATTGATCTGATGTAGGTAAATAAAATAATTTTGTTGAGGTGTATTATATCCCCGCTATACTGAATTCAAATTGCAAAAGTCCATATTATAAATGCGAAAGTCCGTTTGTTTGTTTGTTACGCCCTCACGTCTTAACTACTGAACCGATCATCGTAAAATTTTACATACACGTTGCCAGAGAAGGACATAGGGTTTTCACCTTTCATTCCCAAAGAAGTTTTCACCTTTCATTCCCAAAGAAGTATTGTGCCCGAGGGATAGCAAAAAACTCCACGCAGACGGAGTCGCTGGCGGCCGCTAGTTTCTTATAAAAGTGTTTTCTCACAAGTTTACGATTTGACTTGTTCCAATTAGTCAAATCGTAATCATAAGTTTACGATTTGACCAATTGGAAAAGAAATCCAGATTTTTTCTTTCCAACATGGAATTGATCGTTAATTCACATTTAAAAAGACGTTTCAGTTAACTTTATCAGAAATAACCTATAAGTATTATGAAATAATAGTAAAATAGTAAAACAGGTACTTATTGAAGATTATTGGCAAATAAAAAAGGTATAAGTAATATAGTTTTAAACGCACTGAAAGTCTGGAATACGCAATTTGTTTTTTCGAGATAATTAAAGCTTATTTAATGGAAAAGCCATGTATAGAAAGTTCAGTAAAGATAACAGGTGCATGTCAAGTGGAAATGGCGTGGCGCCGGACGCGGTTAAGAGAAAGCCGTCTTATATTTCACAAGGAGATATCGATGAAAAAGGATATTCCGAACTGAATGACTTCGTTTAAAAATGATGCAGTAATATCATGTTATAAAAAATGTCTTAAAAGCGTCTCTTGTAATAGTACATTATGATATAAGTGCGGTAAGTTGAAAATTACAGCTGAGGCGATATTGCTAGCCCGAGCCGTAGGCGAGGGCTACAAGAAAGCAGAGGCTGTAATTATCAAAGCGCACGTATGTCATACGACGTTTTATAACATATTTGCGAGGAAATAAATAAAACTCGGACTTTGCATTTTTGCTTGTTTTCCATAATGATGAAATTTTGATACACTTGTACTATCTATCGGTCGATTTTTCTGCCTTTCACTTCGATTGTGAGGAAATCAAACAACAATAAAGTAAAAAACAAAAATTGAAAAAAAAAATTTTTTTTCTTAAATTTAGTGACAAATTATATTACTTTGGAATGTGCTCATCAAGGCCTTTCATTTGATACCCATATTCAAAAATCGAAAAAAAATTTTTTTTTTCTTAAATTTTAGTGACAAATTATGTAATTTTGGAATGTGCTCATTAAGGCCTATCATTTGATACCCATATTCAAAAATTAAAAAAAAAAATTTTTCTTAAATTTTAGTGACAAATTATGTAATTTTGGAATGTGCTAATCAAGGCCTTTCATTTGATACCCATACTCAAAAATTGAAAAAAAAAATTTTTTTTTTCTTAAATTTAGTGACAAATTATGTAATTTTGGAATGTGCTAATCAAGGCCTTTCATTTGATACCCATACTCAAAAATTGAAAAAAAAAATTTTTTTTTTCTTAAATTTAGTGACAAATTATGTAATTTTGGAATGTGCTCATCAAGGCCTTTCATTTGATACCCATATTCAAAAATCGAAAAAAAAATTTTTTTCTTAAATTTTAGTGACACATTATATTATTTTGGAATGTGCTCATCAAGGCCTTTCATTTGATACCCATATTAAAAAATCGAAAAAAAAAAATATTTTTTTTCTTAAATTTTAGTGACAAATTATATAATTATGGAATGTGCTCATCAAGGCCTTTCAATTGATACCCATATTCAAAAATTGAAAAAAAAAAAAAAAGAAAAAATAATTTATATAAAGTAAATTTTATGCATAAAATGTTGACCAAGAGGTCAATCGCACATGACGCATCAGAAAAGATTCTGATATAAAAACTCTTTGCTAAGATTTAAAAAAGTACCGTTCGTTTTAGACGAAGCATCTTGATAAACCGTGCGTTTTACTTTACATTACCGCACAAGTTCGTAATGAGATACAATACGATATTGAAATTGGCGTAATAAGAGACCCTTTACGAGCAAATATGTTATAAAATCTCTTACAGACAAACATCATTTCGCGATCGATTATTGTTATTATGTTTTATTAGTCTAAAATCTTCCCAAAGATAAATTATTTTATTCAAAAATCGAAAGTAAATGTTTCTACATTAGGTACTGATCTAAAATCTTCCCAAAGATTAATTATTTTATTCAAAAATTGAAAGTAAATATTTCTACATTAGGTCATAGTTATAGCCTAGGCTTGCCAACTCCAAAAAAGGCATTTCCGGGATTACTTAGCTCGACATCCGGGACTAGGGTATATTACGCGGGACACAAGTACACAACACACCCCATACAAAATGGTTAGAAAAATCTATAGGTATATATTTTTTAATCAGTTAATAATTATAGCATAACGATACTTCGGCCGCCTACGAAACCAATGCAACGCGATTCCTTCAGAAAAAAATGATAAGATTTCTTGGCGAAGGGCCCGACTTCTGTGCGATACTAGTCGTAGCAAGAAACACACGTAGCTTACGTAGCATTGGTTTTGTAGACGAACTAATTTCGTAGGAAGTAATAAGTCTTCTTTGTACGTAACTAACTAGTTTCGTAGCAAGAAAAATATTATTTACTCGTAACTTTACGTAGCATTGGGGTTTAGTAGGCTGCCGAAGGGCTTTATTGTAATATCTTTATTCCGTAAAATTATCTTTGCGAACGTGTAAATAAATATTCAGACATCAAAACTAGAATAGCAATAGCAAAACAAGCCTTCCACAGGAAAAGATGTAATATTCAAGGCAAAATAGCTAAAAACATAAGAAGACGGTGCATCAAAACTTTCGTATGGAGTATAGCCCTCTATGGATGTGAAACTTGGACAATGACGCAGAAAGTTAGAGAAAGATCGAAATGTGGTGTTAGAGAAGGATGGAGAAGATAAGCTGGACTGAGATGGTGACAAATGAGGAAGTACTAAAAAGAGTAAATAAAAAACGTCAGATACTGAAAATTATAGAAGACAGAAGAGGAAGAATGATCGGCCACTTGATAAGACACGACAAATTAATTACAAACATAGAAGCAAAAATAGAGGGACAGAAAGGGAGAGGAAGACCAAGAACAGCCTACATGGAACAGATCAAAGAGAAGGTGAACGTCGTGTCTTATCAAGAAACCAAGCCAGTTCGGCTTTGAACAGAAACGAGTGGAGGAAGCTACACAGACAAGAGCGCGGCTCTTTAGTTATGAAGAAAAAAACAAATATTGCGAGAATATTAAGAAATAGGGTAAAACCCGGATAGTCGCCTCGGGGGTATAGTAGCGTCGATTACAATTACTCTTGTTTCGCGAATGAAACACATGGTATTTTATTTATCTATCGAGAGACTCTGCCACTACAACTAAGTTGACCGTGTTGCATGTCTCTGAGCGATTGCATGGGAGGGCTAGGTGCGATCAAAGTTTTTGCGGGATAAATGTCCTCTGTCGCGACGAGGCATCTATCATAGTAGATTCTACTATGCATCTATCCTAAACGTAATTTATATAGATTTACAGGGGATAGTTGTCCCAAAATTTAGAGGTCCGCAAAAATCGCCAATACTCTGGAAATATCAAAGATAATATTTATTCCTCTCATAAATTTGAAGATAATAAACCATTTAACAATAAATAATCTAGCTTTTTGTACTAAGAGATATAAAGTAATTTCAAAAAGTGGGGCAACTATCCGGGTTTTACCCAATTTAATAACGTTCCAGACTTAGCACTCTTTTTCTTGGACGCCCCACAACAACAATAGCTTGGCTTTCCTAATGGATTCGATTCTGACAAGCACTAAAATTAATTGATGACATTTATCTCAAAAGCTCTCAAATTAATTTTAATAAAATCAAGCTGATATAAAATTTGAGCTTTCATCCGGTACTCAAAATAGAAAAAATCTCTTAGAAAACACAGCATTCAGACAAAAATAAGTGAATGACATAGTAAAAAAGCACAAAAGAAAAATTCAATAGAAAAATGGATGTTCATTTCAAGTAATATCGTGATTACTTTCAAGTCTGTGTGACAATAAATAGAAGATAAATATGATTGTGTCAGTACAATGGTGTTAGAAAGTGTGGGAGTCTGTCGTCCCCATAATTAATTGTTTTAGTCGAGACGAGGTCGTTATTGAAGTCGATCATTTGTAACGTCATTTCTTAGTATTTCATTTGGAATTTAAATTACGCCTTTGAAATATTTCACGACCAAAAATAGGCTACAGTATTCTGATGAAAGCTGGAAGCTAAGACTTCACTGAGTTACATTGTTGATTTTAGTCGCACGTGAGATGTAGATCACGTTTAACAAATTCCACTTTCGATAAGCTTTTAGGATTTCACCATTTCTATTCTAACAACATAGTCTTTTTGTAAAGCAGTTTTGTTTATTTATCTCTCTATTCAAAGGTCGAAAAGTAAAAGTTATCTGTCATTTTTTCACTAACTTCGATAATTTAGTCCAGAAGTTGTCATATTTATGGGTTGGGCTTCTATCACACTCGTTACAAAATTATTATAGTGCATTTTAATTGTGTTTTGTTTCTCTTAGCAAATGAAACAGTTCAATTAAAGATGGATAAACGTTATTTTCAATACCATTAGCGGAGATGACGTAAGCCTGTGCAGACCATGTCACTTTCTCTGTCGGAGTGCTATACCCGGATATTATTGTACCATGATGGGTAATATCATTTATTCTTGTTCATCTAAATCGGTACCTAGAGCGTTTGATGCATTATTTGCTAGACTCCTGACCATAGCGGGATCTGGACTAAAATCTTTAATATTTTTGCCTATTGGCTATTCGTCCTATGCTATGAGTATGCATGCTTATTCCAAAGTTGCTTGACTTTCGCTGAATGAGCTTTCAAGGCTTTATATTATTTTTCTATTCAAAAACAGATTCAAGACGAAAAATCTGCTTGTCACCAACGAGTAAACAAATTGTTAGTAACAGTATTTTTTTTTTAAATATTTTTTTATGAAAACGGAGAGAAACTTGACGCGTGATTTATATCCGATAGATCCCCGTTTTGTACTTATTGGTGTTGAAAGGTTATTGCCAGGTCAACAATTTTAAATAAGGGCTTCTTTTTATCCAAATTCCAAAGTTAAAAAAATTGGTTAAATGTCAAAGGGCGCTCTATTTACCTGGCTTCAAGGTCTCATAGCTCTTTATCTAAATTACGAAAAAGAAAAAATGAAAGTAAAACAGATGATTACGATTAAAAGCACGTGTAACGAAAATGTTGCGTGATAGGAACTTTTATGTGCACGCACAGACACTCATCAATTCGGTCGCTTTCAATTACGTAAGTAACCTTTTATAACCGCGGTCGATATTGGCCACGCGAACGCATCCGGTGAAATTCGCCTTTCCCGTTGTTGTCGCGATAGGTACGCCACAGTAGACTCTGAAAGCAGAAGTGCTATTAGCATAAATAAAATACGAATCTAGGGCTTAAATGTGTACACATTTCCTGTACAGTTTAACGTTTCCACCTAAGATACTGAAACTTTTTAAGGGATGAGTAATTGGAGGTTAGGTAACTACATCCTTACTATATCCTTACTTATCCTTACTAATATTATAAATGCGAAAGTCCGTTTGTTTGTTTGTTACGCCTTCACGTCTTAACTACTGAACTGATCATCATAAATTTGGCATACACCTTGTCAGGGGTACAGAGAAGGACATAGGGTACCTTTTATCCCGCAAAAATGTATTGTTCCCGAGGGATAGCAAAAACCTTTCCACGCAGACGAAGTCGCGGGCGGCCGCCAGTAATATTTTAAATGCAAAAGTCCATTTGTTTGTTTGTTAACTACTGAACCGATCATTATGACATTTTTCATCCCCGTTGTCAGGGTTACAGAGAACGTCATAGGATTCCTTTTCCTAGATACTTTTCATCTCGAAAAAAGGGTTGTTCCCGAGGGTTAGCAAAAAACTTTCCACGCGGATGAAGTCGCGAGCGGCCGATAGTTTAACTATAATTTGTAATCGAATATTCAACGTTCATAAATACGAGGGTGGATCCAAAAATTCGTGGCCTAATGTAGAAATAGCTTTGACAGTTTTGTAAATCTACGCTCACTCTTTAGTATGGTTCTTCAATAGTAAATGTGCGAAGTTTCGTTCCGATACTGCAAGCCATTTTTTTTGTGAACATTTTTTTGATGCTATCTGACATCTTTTTCAATAATGGAGAAAATTGAATACCGAGCAGTGATCAAGTACCTCAGTAAAAAAAGCCTATCACCAAAAGATATTCATCAAGATATGAACACTTTGGTTGGGTCAGCTTCATCATATTCCAGTGTAAAAAAGTGGGTGGCTGAGTTTAAGCAGGGTCGGGAGAGTATTGAAGATGACCCTAGGAGCGGTAGGCCTTCAACGTCTACCACGAAGGAAAACATTGAAAAAATATGTGATCTTATTCTGAGTGACCGAAGATTGACCATCAGTAAGATAGCTGAGATCACAGGCATTGGTTATGGTCGGGTACAAAATATTGTAACTCAAGAATTGGGGTTCCATAAGGTTTCTGCTCGTTGGGTTCCGATATTGCTTTCAGCTGAACAAAAACGAGTTCGTTTCGCAATTTCCCGTGACTGTTTGGAGCTTTTTGAGGTGGATCCAGAGGGTTTTTTATCCCGGTTTGTTACCATGGATGAAAGCTGGGTTCACCACCACACTCCTGAATCTAAGCAACAATCAAAGCAGTGGAAAATATCTGGCTCTCCTACTCCAAAGAAAGCTTAAGTCGTTTTGTCGACCAACAAAGTCATGGGTTCAGTTTTTTGGGATGCAAAGGGAATTATTTTCGTGGGATTATTTACCAAAGGGCGAAACTATAAATTCAAGTTATTATTGTAACCTTTTACGACGACTAAGGGAAGAAATCAAAGAAAACAGGCCGGGTATGTTACGGAAGAAAGTGTTGTTCCATCAAGACAACGCCCGGGTTCACACTTCAGCTGAAACAATGGCTGAAATCCATAATTGTGGCTACGAAATATTGCCCCACCTTATTCGCCGGATTTAGCCCCCTCAGATTCCAAATTTAAAAAAACACTTAGGTAGTTCGAAATTTTCGGACAGGAACGAGGTGATAGCCGCAGTAAATGATTATTTTGACAACATTCAGGAATCATTTTTTTTCGAAGGTATAAACAAGTTGCAGGTCAGGTGGAAGAAATGCATTGACCTAAATGGAGACTATGTCGAAAAATAAAAATTAATTCAGACCCACTTTTCTTTCATTTTCATGGTCGGGCTTAGAACTTTTGGATCCACCCTCGTATTACTGACTCTTAAATAAGCTGATTATCCTCTGAAAATATTCGAAAAGTAATAATTTAGTGCTATGTTATTTATAATTTAGTACTTAATACTTTTTATATCTTGGTTTTCTATTATTTTAATGTTACAGTTGTTCCACCTCACGAAGATGATTCGGCTATGAATGTTGTTGCGCGTGCACATGCACATTATTTTAATATGCGTAATTCGAGAGCGTGCAGACACACACTAAAATAGTGTGCATGTACGTGATGATTCAATTTTGAAACAAAAAACTGCTTAGTCGATTAAGGTTCTACTGCATTAATTCCTGCTGTGGCTACGTCTTACTGATATCTCTTTGCCTATTGTTTTGAATCAGTAAAGAGACGCGGGATGTTCCACTTTAGCAGTTTTGTTTCTAATTGAAAGTAACTAATGCAAGTTCCAGTTGTATCTGAGTCAGTGAACCGTTTCTATATTCGCCGTGAATCGAAATCTTTCTTTGTATAATGTCACGGGTCAACATTTCTCTTTGTTCATAGAGACCTATTGCTTTTTTGAGATTTATGAACTCAGTAAGTACCTAATGGTTTATATAAACTTGGCTGTGGAAAAGTAAAAAAGTTGGACATGTTTTTGGTAAATGAGAAATGATCTTAATTTTAAAATTAATTTGATTTTGATGAAGTGTCGGTGATCCCAGCAATGAAAAATGTAAGACATTGCATAACAATAGTGTTATGCTGACTGACACCAATTATCGAATCGACAATTGTAACGAAAATAAAGTATTGCGTGCTGAATGACAGTGTAAGGTTATTTCAATCAGCCTCTATCGCTGCCATTATAGAGTGCATGCATGACGTGGTTTTGTGTGGTGGAGCGTGGTATCGCCGGTTCGCCTGTCGCCGGCGCCAGCGCAGCGCCTGGTCGGCCGGGTGAAAGTGTTTGCGAAAGTGAAGCCGGAACCAAATGCGATGACGTCACCACGATTTGCGCAATACCAACTACACACAAACACGTTGCGAAATGTTATCTCGCTCTTTTGAGATATATTTCGGAGCTATTTTTAGAACGGCGCCTTACACAAATTCGGTTCTGACGCTGCATCCAAGACGTTTATTTTCGCGTTAGTATGCTTTGCGTTTCTTTATGGTCATTACGATATATTTAAAATATTGTCGTATTTTGACGAGCCAGGCAAATATTCCCAACAAAAGTTTAGAAGTGTATGGCATATTTGAACAGTTGAAAATGGGGAGAGAATCCCACAAATTCCTCGATTTGCATAGGTATTTGAAATGAAGTTCGCCCACGTAAAGCAATATAGTTACGAGTATAATAATATTTCGTCCTTCAACTAAAGTACGCTGAAGACACAAAAAGGCTAAGTCACCCGTGCACTCGCCGTTCCCTCGTGGCGTGTAGGATCGAAAGGGCGGACATTAGGTGCAGTGCAAGGGCGCTCTGCCCTTGTCTCGACGGCGCGAAGTCTAGAGGTCGCGGATGTACTCCCGCTGTGTCCCTCTCATCTCCTGTCGATTCGCTAACTGAGATAACACCCAGATTAGTTTGGCTTATCTTGGTCGTTCGTTGTGGACACGTAATTAAGACCAACACGAGACGGCGAAAACGTGCCAATTTTCTCAAGGGCGGACTCGGGTGTGCAAGGGCGGGATGCCCTTGTGGGGCGACGCGCCTAAAGGTCACACGTTTTCTGCTAAGTCATTTCCACGCTACGTTTTCTTTTCTAAATGAGTTCTCTATTTTGATATTTGTTTATTGTTATATTGCATGGCTAAAGTAATTATTGTATCTATTTGTAACTTTAACTGACATCGATTCAATATTATTTGTATGAAAAATATGAGGTCCTGTTACCGTGCCCGTAGCCTTGTACTAAGAGTGAAATCAAAATGTTTTGCTTGCCTATTCGCATGTATTGTTAACTATTTGTTGTTTTTTTGTCCAGCAATAATCTCACAGTGACCTAAATGACATTAGTTCGTCATTTAGAGTTCATATTTAATATTCATGAGATTCGACTCATGCAGATCCTACTCTTACTCAAATCTAAAATCTGTTTTTAATGACATCGCTAAAGGTAGATCATATACAACAGCCTAGCGATTTATTCCTGAGAGGAATATAAATGAGCGTGAGACAAGTGGATAGCTCTTAATATTGCCCAGTCATAGAGTCTCGACGCATTGTGGTTTATTACCTCGTAAAGTAAGCTCGTGCCGCGAAAACGCATAACTTAGTATTAAGTTACAATTTCTTTCGTGATCTTCGATAGTATTTATGCGTATGCAACTACAAAGTTGCAGGAATCCTCAGACTTGAAAAGTGTCTCAGTTTTGCTTTATGACTAATTTATTCACATTCAGAATAAATTGCTACAATTACTCATAGAATGACCCAAAAAACTAGAATTAATTTGTTTTTGCTGCACAGTCCAGTTCCTACATTAGCCTAGCTAATTACTTTAGAATGTCCTCGAGTAACCAATTTAATAGAAGACAAGAACTCCTCATTTTAAAACTTGCAATTGCACGTACAGTTCGCAAGTTGCAGCTCAATTTAAACTTTTTATAATGCTCGTGGAGAAATCGATGAGCGAGTCATGGTTTCTAATAAATCTAACGGCTGGTAAATAAAGAGATCTGCTAAACATCAGAGGCGTGACAAACGTCGTTTAGTGAACGTTGCAAACCAAAGAGACCATAACACGAAGTACGCCAGTGAAAGTGTAGGCCTGAACGATCAAAACCGCATTAGCCCACGAACTGGCGCGCTCGTGCATCTCAGTAGATGTTTTTGTAGTGTGTTTTGCTATCGATACTTTGCATAAGTGTGTTTGTACAAATAAAAGTGTACTTTTCTTACATCATCGCCGTCATCACCCCATTCTGTCGGTGTTTCTCACGCCGCAATTTACTGCGATCCAATTGTATTTTTTTTGCTTCTTTAAATGGTTATATTGTTGTTGCTGATTATAGTATCTGCCAACTATTTGCAATTTTATTTGACTTCATGGTTTTATTTACCACTTTAGTCGGGTAGAAAGGCGATAATTTCATGCGCTAGTTTTAGTCAAATTCAATTTTTACTCAGTGTGATCATGATCACGTAGGTCTGGTCTGGTTTGGATTTTAAATTATGTTGTACTTTTAATATACTATCTTTAGAAATCTGTATTGAAGATCTTTCGAAGACATGAAGATTGAAATCAAGTTGAATTAGGTAGTGAAACTTCTATCATTAATGTTGGTAATTTATGCTATAAGTCCAGAGGTAGGCAAGGGTGAGCTTATCGGTTTTTTACCGAAAACATTTGAGAGAGTTTGCATCAGAATTGTACAACCTAATTCCGCCATCTTCCATCGGACAATCAGACGTATGAATCAGCGCCAACGTCTTTTGGTGGATATTGCAAAGACTCTCTCAAGCGTTTAGCTTCAAATTTTATCATCCGTACAGCTAGAAAGTGGAACTCCTTGTATGAGTCTGTGTTTCCTATTAAGATAGGGTAATTAATTATGCAGAATGTAAGACAGAAATAATGTTATTCTTTTTAGGGATCTTTACTAATTAGCCACTGACGACGTAATAAAACCATGGGCTCAATGGGCTAAGCTTATTTACCTTTCAATAAAAGCCGTCATTATCATTGTTAAATGCTCATATGGCACATAAACCTTGAATATTCATGACGCGTTTGGGTGTAATTAACAAATCAATAGTTGCAATTACAATAGGCTGTTAGTGACTAGGCAGTTAACGCTTCTACCTACCGGCGCCGCCCGCTTGCAGCGGAAGAACCGCAGATGTATGCACATTCACCGGAAACAAACTACGGTAACAGCGACGAACAGTTAATGCAAATAAGGCCATTTTTATTCAAATTTCTGCATTCAGGCCCACCGGCTCTGCTTCGCAAAGTGTACGACCATTGTTTGCATCAAGTTTTTCTTGTCGACCTACTGACCGGACATCTACGACCTTCCAATGTGTGTCGCCTATGCCTGTTTACACTCAATACATTAGTGCCTCTTAACAGTTATTTTAGCCAAACACCACGTGTTTAGTTCGTTCCTTTTGTTAAAGCCAGAAGAGGATAGTTTTCTTCAATAACATGTATTGTTTGCTTCCTTTGAAATGTGAAGGGGACTTCGGTTAAAAACAGCAGTTGTTGTTGGTGAAAATATTTGAACGATTTCCTGAATTCGGCTGTAAATTCTCCCACGCATGTTTTTAAGAAAGTGAAATTCTAATATAAACCTCCATCGTCGACGTTAATCCTTATTTACGCGATCATATAATTTAAACTGTAATATGAGAAAACAAAATGGAAAGTGAAATGTCGTTTTGCGAAATGTGATAAATAATTTGCAAATAAATCGTTTCTCAACTTTCAAGTGGTGAGTGGTTGTATGTTATGTTTTGGACTTTTGGCACTCCGCTTTGACAAACAGATACTCAGCGGAGGTGATAACTGAAAGTAAATTTGTTTGTGTAGAATACGCTTTTGGTTTTTTCAAACAAGCATTTGTGATACTCTCTGTCTTTAGAATCTTCGATCAAGAATACCCTAGGTGTCCGGTCAGAGTCCCAAATACATATATCTTTATTTGCTTGAAATAGGGTACAATTGGAACCTCAAAATAGCGTCTCACTTACAAACTGGGTGCTTATTTTGTTCATTTTTTTATTTTGTACAAAATAATCGCTCAGTTTGTAAGTGGGACGCTATTTCGAGGTTCGGTTTTTGCGTGCTGTTTTAGTTCGTAAAACGTTATTTAGTATATTATTCTTGATCGAAGTTTAGAATACATTTTATGATGAACTTTGAACAAGGAGTGGTATAGTCCCCTTCTATTAACTATGATTTCTGGTGAACTAAAATTGTATCTGTTGATTTGCTTATCAAGGAAAAATTCATATTACTTATCCCAAAATAAAGGTATTGGTTCAACAACCTTTATTATTCTTATTTTCAAAGTTGTAGTTGCGAATATATCTTCTTCAATCACTCGTAAAACAAAGCCATCTTAAATTTATAGGAAATCGTTAGTATGTATTTCTTTATGCCGAGAAGCAATATCTTACTGCCATTCTAATTCACCAACATCAGATCGCCAAAGTTCAATGACGTGCTTGGACACGTCTAGCCTCTCATTAATAACTTTCCATATTTCGAAACTGTAATGAGATGTGCTGTCGTAATAGGTGCCATAACTCGTAACATCTAGAGACGGGTAACGCATCCATTCGAGAGTGAGAGTGGATAGAAAATTGATTTAGTCTTAGCACGCGACTGCGCTGAGGTTAACGAATTGGCTGATCACTTTCTCTGATGCCAACATGAACACTTGCAGTCGTGGTTGCTCTGTCTTATCTGTTACCTCATTAGTCCAGTATATTATAGTAGTCAGGTCGGTATACTCCACTCTCTCGCTGGAAATAATTCGAGGAGTTTTGATTTCTTGTGCGTCAGATCAGATAGCACTAAGGCTGTTCTCAGGATCTGTGGGCTGTTAATAATACATTATAATATTTGCAATCTTGAAAACTGTGCGGAAGTTTAAAAAAAAACATAATTGTATTGTATTTGTATTTTTGATAATATCTGAACTTGAAAAAAAAAATGTCTTAAAAAGAAAAAAAATGTTAGGAAAGCACAGGAGACTATATTTGCAACAATTTTTTAAACAATAACATTTTGATTGAATTATTTCCAGGCAAAGTTACTTGATTACTAAACTACTCTATTGGAGAATTAAACTTGCTTATTTCATAAGATACCTCTTGTTTGTGTTCAAAGAGCTTGTTCATTCCTGTTTCGAAAATCTTCCTCGATAACCTTTGTATTTTGATTACCTTTTCGACCGGTTAAACAGTACTGTTGGTTCACTTTGCTACCAATTTTTCAATTCACGTTATTTTAACTTCAACAGCTGTCATTTGCCATGGTCTAGTTACTGGCTACTGCTGATTTCCTTTTGAGAGGTCGCAATTTCAAAGTAGTTGGAACCTTTACTAAAATAAAGGTTGTATCTGACTTTCGACATTCATCTCTAATAATATGAAAGTTTATGTTACGTGACTTTGCTGTTGGTTGTAAGTTGTAACGTACACATTTTTTTATTCATCTATTGAAAATATTTTTCATACAGGAAGGTACTACTTAATAGTTACTTTATGCAAAATAGTCTATGAAATAGAAAACCAAATAAAAATAGCAAATAATAACTTGACTTGGGTGGCGGATCCAGGATTTTGTTTGGGAGGGGCTTAACGTAGGTGAGGGCAGGCTTTACCAAGGTAGGTAATCAACAGATTTGTTGGGTGATAATGATTTTGGGGGGTTGAGCTCCTTAGCCCCCCCCCCCCCCCCTGGATCTGCTAGTGGGCAGGGGTGTCAAACTTGTCTAGGGCTGCGATCTACTTAAAATTTCCTGGCCTATTGAGATCGACTTAAAGTATTTTCATTTTTGCGTTATTTTTCACTACAAAACCGCCGCACCCGCCTCTCGCACCGTTCGGTTGCTAATGTCTCTCGCGATCGACTGCACTGTCTCCAGAGTTCGACTTGTTGGCCACCCCTGCTATAAGGACTCGAATAGACTATTTGACTAATTTTGGAAAACCATTTTAAATTATTCCTTATTACGTAATAAGCGCACCACATTGATATTTCAGGAAAGATCAATGTATTTCATAAAAAAAATCAATCTTAAAGTTTAAAATTTTAAAACCGCGCCAAAAACGCTATGGCTCTGGACACGAGACTTGTTGACGTCACAAGCCTGTAAACATTGTAATATCCTTAGCCATTTGACAGTCATCAATCGCGGATCCTAAGTCTATGGTCGTGTCAAACGCCTGAAGCCATATTTATTTACAGGCAAGTGACGACATCAGTCAGCTTAGAGTGTTTTCGCCACAGGAAAAAAATCAAAAATTATTGCATTTTTCTAGGTGAAATTAATCAATTAATAGACTTAATTTAGTCCATATAATAGTTGAATATGTTTTTTTACGCCATTATCTGTTAGGATGACCATAATTTGTAGTATATTTTCAATGTTGTCAAATTGTCTATTCTTTGGTTTGAGCGCCTCTGTGGTCTAGTGGTTCGCCCACGACAGGGGTTGATTCTTAGGGGTTACAATTTGTACTCGGTTTGGTTGTAGGCTTATTTCAAGTCCGCCTGGATAAAGTTACCACCATCTTACCTAAGTCTGACGTCGTAACAACAATGTAAAAATTGTTGTGTTCCGACAGTAGAGGAAAGATAGCCAGTTCCTCAATGATGAGGATTCCGGGTGTGGTGCGCTTCCACTTTCAGCCTTGTCGTCATTTAAAATCACGTGAGGTGAAGGCCAAGAAAGATCCCGTTGTGTATAAAAAAATTACTTCATTTGAAAAGTAGAGCATAAAAAAGGAGTTTCATTATGTAGACGATAATATGAATACAAGAGCATACTATAATTGGCAGCAAGTCCAAAAATATATTTGAAATAGCTGTGACTAATGTGTTAGGTCTGGACAGCCTTAAACGAAAACTCTACATAGCAAAAACTAGTGCAGAATAAGCCAAGATGAACCGTGCATTTAAATAAAAATACTGAAAATTATCTCTCAGAAAATGTTTAATCAAAATTATAGGAGTTAATCGACTTACATTAGAAAGAAATAATCACAAATTAAATTACTATTGTTTGTGCCTTTTCATATATGACCTTAAATGTCTTTCATCATCTTCTATTCGTAATAGTGTTTTATTTCAACGGATAGTTCTCGCAGAAGTATTAAATAAATAATTCTGTTAAGTCGTATGCCATTAAAAAAGCTTGGCAAGATTTTTTAAGCGCTCATCCGCAGATTTTGCATGATAAACACTTTAAGTGGAATGTAACGAGGGTTGCCAACTTTTATGCATCAAATATAGTACTTTCAAGATTATTACGTGTTGTTTAAATAAATCATGTTATTTTTTTTTAAATTGCTTCCAGGACGTTAGATAAGAGTATATTAGAAGTTGTTTGGTGTATGTTGCATAAGAATTAATTTAATGGTTTTCTTCCTGCAAGAGCCCAAACTTAGTATGTTTGGAAAATTATTTTCCTATTTTCTTTAAACCGGTAGATGCAATATAATAATATTATATATTTTTGGAATCAGCTCCAAAATCCCTTTTATCCGATATCCCACACGATGGGTTTTGAAAAAAAAAATTCAAATTCCATACAAAAAAAAGATTGTATTTTATCTCTCTCCCATACAAAAATCCAAGATGGCTCCCCTTCTTAAAATGATCTAAGGGTTCAGAAGGTGCACCCTGCGAAAGGATATCCCTCGATCAAGAAACGCCGTATATTGCACTTTTATGTCGTGTGGAAACGCAGCTATATTACTTATATGCACTAAGTAACTGCATAATATTTTTGTGTTTAAACTCTTGTGTTTATGGTTGTTGAATAAAATATGAAAATGATTGAAGTAGCTTGCCGTTTTGTATGGAGGATTTTAAAGAATACAACTTCTTATACACTACACTTTAAAGAATACAATACAATACAAAACGGCAAGGGTTCAGAAGGTGCAACCTGCCAAAGGCTATCCCTCGATCACCAAACGCCCTATTTTTTACTGAACACACCGGACTAATATTTTTTTGCTGCTTTTGTTTATTTTTTTCACTTGAAGAAATATAGTAGTTTTGCCTACTGTATATTTTTTCATAAAATATATTGTAGGCGAGCCCACAATATAGTAAGATACTATATTATATATAGTAAGGTTGGCAACCCTAAAAAAATGTAACCGGCAAAAACTCTCACTTTGATGTCCGCAAGATTTGTTACGTATGCGTTGCGCTTGCGACCGACTTTGTAAAACTGCTTGTTTCGGGTTTTATATAATGTTTACTTTTGACTTCCACCTTGGAATATTTTTTCCTCGTAAGCCCTTAGTATTATCAATCAGAATAAAATCTCTCATACAGTGTGTCACTCAATAAAGTGCAACCGTCAAAGGGAACCGTGAGACTAGACCATTTATCAATAAAAAACCGGCCAAGTGCGAGTCGGACTCACGCACGAAGGGTTCCGTACCAAAAACGGAAAAAAACACGTTTGTTGTATGGGAGCCCCCCTTAAATATTTATTTTATTCTGTTTTTAGTATTTGTTGTTATAGCGGCAACAGAAATACATCATCTGTGAAAATTTCAACTGTCTAGCTATCACGGTTCATGAGATACAGCCTGGTGACAGACAGACAGACAGACAGACAGACGGACAGACAGACAGACAGACGGACAGCGGAGTCTTAGTAATAGGGTCCCGTTTTTACCCTTTGGGTACGGAACCCTAAAAAATAAAAATAGGTATTCCAAACTTAAAGAAGTGATCTTTGAAAACAACCGTTTCAGAAAATGCATTTTTTTATAAAAAAAAATAATTTTCACTGCCAAGTACCTATGTAGTTTAATTTCAAAGAAATGGGCCCACTAATTTAGAAAATATTCACTTTAATAGACAGGGCCTTAGTAAAAAAGTAAAAAAAAAATATATTTTTTACATATACTTATTTATATATCAATTATTTATGGTCTAGTTTCAGTGTATCACTCTATAAAGTACCCCGTTCGGGGTTGCACTTTAGCGAGGGATACACTGTATAAGGAAAATCTTATGATAGAAATATATAACTATATTGTCATATTTTTACCGATAGCCTTGTAGGAGTTCAATTTCAAATTTCACTGTAGAGGAAGCGTTTAATAAAGATTTTTTTCCTAACTTCTTAAATATCTCATTCAGACAGCCAATCTCCAAGATTTTCTGATTGATCTGTCTGGGTATATTATACTGAAATATTGTAATATTTTGACAAGAATAAAAGAAACCTTTTCACAGTTACAAAAGAGAAATTGTAGAGATCTGTTTGTTACTTATTTCATAAAAAATATATTTTAACTTTCGTGCTTTTCATGGTATTTCATTTCATTTTAATAAGATTATTTTATTATTGTTTTAGGTAAGTCTTATAATAATGGAGTGGAACATCTTTTGATCCTGGTAAGTGGGCACATTAATATCTTTACTTTCTCAAATTCTGCAATAATAATGATTATACTTAAATATTTTTTACAATCATTTTTAAAATAAATACGACTTAATTGTGATATCGTAAATATTTGCATATCTCTAAAACCGCTTGGAAAGTAAACAACGACCGGTTTAATTGTAAAGCAATTAGGGTTGTAAAGGTTTCCGGTGCATCGAAGCCGCGCACCGCGCCGGCGATAGGCGCGTGGCGGCTCGGTGGCACTCCCACTCGCCGGCACTCGCGGCTGTCAGGCCGGCCGCTCATTCACGCCAGTCCTCAGCCGACTCCCTCGGCGAACACACGCGCGTCTCGCGACGAATCAGATGTTAGTGCACGATTACGACATCGCACCGCAACGTAGACTTTTACCGTGACAGTGAATTTAAATATTTCGAATATGGGTTAAACGCCCCTGTAAGCGTGATGAGTCCGGGCGAGCGTGCCGCTTTCGGGCGCCGCGAACCCGCTCGCCCCCATTATGCCACCACCGCACCGGGTTTCCCGCCGTCCTACTATCAACCCTACGGAATGCCTCACCCGAATGCTTGGCTCGGTGCACCACTTATATCGATGGCAGGACGTGCCCCACAACCTGCAAGAAACACACCGGTGTCGAAACTAGCCATGCAAGCTCAAGGTGTACCACTATTTATACAAAATCGTCATGATCGGCGAAAGTATAACACGGCATCGGAGCCACGCAACCAGCGTCCGCACACTAATGGTCACAACGAACACACCACAAAAGATAGGTTTGAACAGTCTACCGAGGGGAACAGACCTCGTAACCAACAGCAACAACCGCGTTCCACGCGAGGCGGACGTAACAACAACACGGATGCGGTTAGTGTAGCAAGTGATGAGAGTTCCGGCTCGACTAATTCTGAAACCATGTTGCCCAGGATCATAAAACCGCGAAAGCGACGTAAAAAGGATAGAAAACCTAACAATATATCACACGATTTAACAGCAGCTGCTTTGGATCTTGGCGAAGTCGACCATTGTGCGGTTTCTACGACATCTCATAATGTTTACGAAGAATCTTATGGTCGAGAAATACCATTGCCTTATCACTTGGATGTAAAAGTTTTGGAATATCCTGATCCTGTACCAGAAACATACCGAGTAACAGCATTAGGCGAAGCGTTAGAGGCTACACGTTTTGGGATTGCTGAAGCAGTTTCTCCTACTGAGTCTGCGGTTAGTTCTTGTCAATGTCGTTATTGTGATCCAGTAGGACAGATCTGGGACGCTGATTCTATTGCTGATCTTCTGGATGAAAACTCAAGCGGTGATTTTGCACCTACCAAACTTGAAGATTCGATGAAAGTGGTTGGGCCATTAGGAAGACGAGGCGGCGACACAACTCTGCGTCGTAGCTGGAGTGATCCTTCATCACGCGTTCCAGAACGTCGCGAAATGAATAACGGTGACGCGTACTCTGCCCCTAACTTATATTCATTGTTCCCACCAGCAAGAAAAATTAGCTCCCCGGAGCCACGATCTCCGCTGGCCTTGGAAATATCCTCTGAAATTGTCACGTCAATGAACGGTCATCGTGACCTGGAAATCAAATTATTTTCGACCTCGCCTTCGGCTACGAACACCGATCGCCGCTCTTTCTTTGCGGATAAAAGTGAAAGTGCCGGAAACAGATGTCAAAACTCAAATTATGAATATAAAGTGAACAGTGCAGTGAATAGTGTAAAAGCTGAAATAGCTGTTACAACAAACGAAAAGCGAAGTGATGAAGTGTTCGAATCAGGATGTTCACCAGCGCTCGTAGCCAACCAGCCTTCACGCAACATTTGTGATTTAGCCTTAGTTTCTGTTTGAGATCTTTGCGATCGAATCGTTTAAATTATAAGTGGAAGCATTGAGTAAATCATTTATGTAATGGGTCCGCGCTTGCCATTTGAGCTGGACTCAAAATTGTCTCAGCGAGGCATTCATGGAGCGCTGCCCAATGGCCCACTGAAATCATTAATAAAAAAGATCTCCGAATCGGTTTCCTGTAGATTCTATAAAATTTAATTTATTGATAACAATAGCTTAGAAAACTGATGAGGACCTTTATCTGGAAACGAAGTAATTCACTGTTTATCAATCTGTAAAGAATGCGAATGCGACAATTTCAAAATGAAAACGTCCAAGCTTAAAATGACTTTTTAAGTTTGTGAAACTTGAGAGATTGCTTTTTCTGAAACTGGCACAACCATACTGCATCTTGTATAGATGCGTCGTAGAAGCCCCGCGTGGGCAATTAGCGTTTCACACTACTGACACGGTTCTCGCGGCTGCGGTGAAGCGCTCACTACAATATTGCGGTTTCCCGCGGTTTTCACCGCGCTCCGTTCCGGGTGGCGCCTCCTGCGCTCGCGCAACTTTTTGCACCGCTAATAACTTTGACAGAAACGCTTTACGCTCTTAAATTTTTAAAAGTTAACATTCCTTCGTCAGTTCTAGTTTGTCAATCTCATTTTCCAAGTTTATAAAATCTTTAGGAGCGTGAAGCTTAATTAAATATCGGGCAAAGTTTATTTTCACATTCAAAGTTATACGTGGTTTTTAAACGATACCATTTTTAACGTTTCATGCAAAGATTGTTATTCTCATTGATATTTTCACATCGTATAACTCATATCATTTCAAAGATCATATCGACAATATACACGACATATATACCACCATTCACATTTATCATTCATCCCTAACATCCATCATATCATTTCATACGCAAGATCTGTATCAAAAAATGCCTTTAAAACTTTAATGTTTGGTATTTATAAGTACCTAATTTTTAAGTTATATGAAACAAAGTTTCAAACAAGCATTATTATAATTCTTATAAAAATTCATATCATTCATTAATCGTGTGTAACACTCATACATGCTGTTACGTCAGTCACGTCAGCGTTTACCGTATATGCCAAATCCACGTGGCTTTGTTTTCCAAGTCCATAAAATTATAATCATAACAATAATTGTCGCATCCCATTATTTATACTTAACTTGATATCGTTAACTTCATTGATAAACAAGGAATTCTGCTCTAGTACCTTCAGTTTTATTTTATGCTTTGTCCAAGGGTCCAACAGCTTAAGTGATACCAGATAAAGTTCCACTCTGTAGATAATGTGAATATAACTAAGTTATTCATAGGCTGTTCCCAGTTGGGCAGTCTCTATCGTTGGGTTTTACACTCTACGGGCTGTTTCGTTATTTTCCTTTTTTATTTTTGTGTTGTTTGCTTATATTGCTCGGCGCGTGCGTGGGTAGACATGATAAATTGTTTCTTGCTTCATTTTTTTCTCTACGACAGGCTCAGCGTAGACGTAGAATTATTACTGGCTCCAATCTACTTTAAATTCAGAGTTTAATGCATAATTATGGGACCCTGTCAGTCTCCTTGTTGACTGATGTCTTCTTTTATAAGATTTGATTTATACTAATTATTCGAAGTTAAACCTTCTTCGTTTAATGTATACTTTTAGTAAAGAATACGTTAATGTGATGTACTCGTAGATGTGAAGCAATGTATTGTTTTTCTATTGGGTGTATTTGGAATCATTATTCTCGACGGCGCTGAGTCTGTTGTCATGTTGGGATTTGTAAGGGCGTGGTGCCAGACGTTGTTGTAAAACTCAACGATACACCTCACTATAATGTAAACAAAGTAGGCTATGTCTAACATACTGAGTGAATGCATTTTTTATACATAAAAATGTAGGTTTAATATTTGTTTGTGTATGTTGTGAGGCATGAGTTACACGCTCGCACACTATTTTTGTACAATAAATACCATGTCCTGATAAAAATCATTGTTGTTTTATTTAAATATAAGCATATTAAGATGCCAGTTGGAATACAGTAATAAATTGCAAAAGTTTTGAGAATGATTCGAGGTATGAATAAAAATTAGTTTAGGGAGTTGAATTTCAATAAGATTAAGATCTTGATGCAAAATAAGTTTTGCAGTCTGATTTGCCATCGTTAAATGTCGCGTAACGAGTCTAATTTATGTGACGTAAAAACTGAAAATTCTGAAGCATATTTTGTAAACAGTGAACCGTTTACGTAACCGGCAAATGTGACTTTCTATTGTAACCGAACAGCTGTTGGTTAGTTACGCATGTACCATTGTGCTCTTGTTTACAACGACGTTGTGTAGCAAGTTACGGATGGAGAGCGGTCAAAAGAGTAAAAAAATCAATCCTTTGCGAAAGCAAGGCTCGTAGCAACGGAGTTACATAATAAGTGATTTGAGGTGTTTCTTTACTACCTCTCCGCCAAGCAATCGCGTTTAGATTCAGTATTTCTTTGAGAGTGATTATGTAAAGATACGTCATAATATTTAAACTCGAAGCTAATGTAGTTTCTACGTTTCTAGTGCTATTTTAGGAGGAAATAACATCTTGGAGAATTTCGCCGTTCTGCCTCGGTTTAATCAGTTTTATGGACGCGTATATATGATTCGGGTAAACAATATGTGTTAACATCGCCGCCGGTTTCCCATAAATTAAACCGTGTTTACACTGCTCTTTATAAACCCGGTCGCGGGTTAGTGCTTTGGAACCGGCAAGGACACTCCGCCTTGGTTTAATGTCACGAAGAATGTTTGCTATTTTTATGGACACGCGTGAAACTACGCTCAATCTATTTCAATGCGGCTTTTATGAGCATGAAATATTTCATTTGGATAAGAATAGTTGGCGAGGGCATGAAATCAAGTGTTTTTTACTTGTTTTTGGAGCATTCCATGTTTGAATTCAATATTAGGTTAGGTAAGGATAGAACCATCTGTAAGGTCATAAATAATGGTTTTCTCTTGTTCTAACATTAACAAAATTAAATAAATATAGTTTTACAAGCATTTATTAAGCAGTTTCTTTTCAGTTTTAATTTAATCTCAAACAAATTATGAACTTTTGTTCTAACCTAGTTGAAATATCTTCTTAACAATCCTGATATAATTTGTGATACAATCCATTTTATAATGTCAATAACTTTGTATTTTTTTCTTAAGATATCTAAACGACATGAGGCGTAGTTTTCACTATAAACGAAAATCGAATCTTTATTGCTTATTTGATAATATATTTAAGATCTTATTAAAGGAAACATCGCTCATGGCGAAACATGGCGCGGCATGTAACGAAGTCCGAATATGTCGCAGGTCTTAAATACATAATGAACTGTTGAGTAGTCTTGTTTCGTTTGCTTACCTGTTAAATTATTTACAAATGTTTTCTTAGCCGGGTGTAGTGAGTGTAGCACATGGCAGCGTGAACTTGCGCACACTCGCCCATAGAAATCGCGTAAAGTTTCGACTTGCCAGAGAGTAAACATAAGTTAACAATGCACTATCACACGTCATCAAATAAAGACTCAATTTTGGAATAGAGCCTTTCGTAAAGGGGTTTGAAGATTTTGGCATCCCTACTTACTTTACAGTCCGCCATTTTGTTTTTTCTTTTCATAATAGCGGCCACGCATGAAGCCCGTGTAAATCGATAGTTAGTACCAATACGAACAAGAATTGTTATATGACATAATTTCCTAAAATTTCCTAGTTACCTAGCTTTTAAGTCTAACCTATCTATCAAAACAATTTCCCTACCGCTTGTTAAAATTTACACTTGTCTAGCCCTAGATGACTGTAAAACAATATGTTAGAGCCCGTGCAAGGTTTTTATTTTAGGTCTAAATCTACCCAGTGTTGTCGCCACCAGTTCGACTTTAATAGCTTACAACTCGGAAACGTGACGTTAAAAGAAATTATGTCGTGCGATTCTTGTTCATATTGGTAATAGCTATCGACTTGTACAGGTCACACGCGTGGCGTTTGTTTAGTATTCAGTGCTCGTTATCGTAACTAACCAATAAAATGCAATAGGGAATATGCATAAGTCACCGATTTTGATGAATTTGAGCTTGATCGCTGCGGACACTTATAAAAACATGATGGAACAGGAAAAAAAATAAAAAAAAAATATTATTTTAGTTTTATCACACGATGAAATCAGGGAAAAATAACAATTTTTTTTTTTCATTTTCGGATATAATGCACTTTACAGTCGGATAGAATATCGAATAAGAAACAATATTTTGTATGACACGTATGTACTTAAACGCAAAATTTAGGGAGATAATTGAAGATTATTGGCTAACTCCATATTAAACGCGCCGAAACACACCTGAAACGTGATGTGTGACGTCACCATTTTGTATGGAGCGTTTTCGGCGGGTGATGCTGCGCGCTAACTTCAAGTAACTATATCACGAGAAAAAAACGCAAGAGAAAAGTTTTAATATTACAGTTAATTTTCTAACGCATTATACTTTTGATTAAGATTAAAAAAAAATTGATGCATATTCCCTATTGTAAAGAAATTGAGTTATGATAATGGAATAAAATATGAATGAAGAAATCGTATTAGAAGTTATCTTCTCATAAAATAGTTTAATGGCTGCCAGTTAGTTCGGTAAAGGAGTTTACGATGTACCAACCAATCTCTTATCCTTTGTTCTGAGAGGCTATAAACTTATCGGCCAGTTTGGAATTCTATTTCGAAGTAACGTATAATAATAAGGTAGTTGCCATTGGCTTTTCTCTAGATAAAAAAAACTTTATTTAAATAAATCGTTTAAACAGCACTAACTATAGAAGATAGGTAGCACATTATAAAACAAAGCTTTTACACGCCTCTCCTAGATTAAACATTATTTTAGAACTCTTGATTTTTTATCTTTATCGATTAAATTATGGAATGGAATTGCAGAATGTGTAATATAATAGCGGATCTCATATCATGGTCGTGTATGAACGAGGCAGTATTTCACACGATCCGTTATATATCACCTTTCGTGGAAGCAAGTAGTATTTCTAAAAGCAGCTAGGGTTAGTTTTCTTTGGAAACGTCGGGAGGCGGGGTAGAAAGCCGGCTGGTTTCCGTTCGGAAGTTTCACCATGCTTTCACTAGAGATTGCTCCCACCAGAGATGGTGCGACGTTGTTGATTAATGTTGTGCAAGAAGCACATTGACTCCTATAAACATAATAGTTTCAAGAACACTAGCTTTTAGACGGAGCAAAATTACTTTACTCTTTGTACACATACACATCAACGGTACCGAAAATTAAAATGAAAAATATTTTTATTCCTTTAAATTAACAATTAAAACACAAAACAGTGACCTTCTTTTAGGTCCTTAAGTACCTGTATTAGATGGAACTGCTCATCCTTAGCATAAACATGAATTAAGATAAGGTAAAGGTAGAAATAAAGATACAATACAGTTTGAATAATTAAGAAGTTTGAATGTACCGAAATTATGGAGTTCCTGTCATTTTATTATTAACAAGACTAAAAACATATTCGAAAACAAAAATACAAACGCATTTGTCACGTTGAGAGGTATATTTTCGTTTCACAGGAGACAAATGGCGGTCACTTAAATATTCTAATTTAAAACAGTTTATCCTCTGTATGCAGCAGTTGGGTCGTTGCACGGGAGATGAGCATGCATAACATTCTGTAGGTTACACGAAGAAAAAACCTGGACGTGTTATTTGCCAGTGTTGTATCGCATGTTTTGAAGCGATTAATGCTTGACGTCTCGCTGATTTATGTTCGAACCGAATTTTTGCAACAAACAACGGGCTCGTCAAAATAAGGTCGGATTATGAAAGTTTTATACTTAGCCCCTTTGAATTTAATGCACGACCAACACTCTCTGCCATAAGGGTCATTTTATTTTAATCGTCGTCGTCGAAGTGCTGCCGACCGATGCTCGTGCGCGTGGTAACCTCCATGATGCGCAAATGCATTGTACCGCATTATTGCACCTCTCAAGCGATTATTAACAAACTGTTAAGTCATCTAATGAAGTATTCAATGCTGGACGTTATAAGAACTCAACGCATACATTCTGGTTTATTTCTAATAACAAATCATCATAATCCTTTGTGTGAGCAAATGATCTCTATAATAATATATATATAATGTTATCTTTATTGCCGAATGGAATAAGTTTCCTATTATGTATTGTAATTGCTGTTGTTTGTTTTTCTTGATTGCTTGCAATTACCACATTGTTTATATCGTACATTATAATAACTTACGGAGTACAGCCAATGTATTCTGTGGTACAGCTTTAAGCTATTTTATAAGTGTTTGCTTTTTGAATAATGACTATTTTCTAATAGATCCTTTTCGTTATATGAAATTTTCCCTCTTATCAAGTGTGCCCAGTTTTTTTAATGCATTGTGATTGATTATAAAAATAGCAGCGATACCGATATAAACTGTGATGTGTATCATTATGAATGAAATACAAAAAATAATGTTAAAAACATGGTAGGTATCTCACACGACAAAAACTTTTGATTTGTTGGAGCTATAATTGTAAGGTGTCCCTGATGATTTATAATTAGTTTCGATACTAAATCATCTATATATAACTATCGAATACTCCAAATTCATATCGTTCTTTCTTGCTACTATATTATGTAACGTTCAGTACAGGCGTGCCCAGATTAGTTGTCTGTCTTCTATATCAGTTAAAAATCTTTATTAACGATTCCCTCTTTAAAATCATTAATCACTTTGTTTGTTTGGGTAAATGGAACTACATTGCCGCAGTTAAAACGTGAGTTTATTGCTTAAAATACTTGTTTGGCTTTTTCTCATTATTAACTTCTTTTTGGAATAAATTTTACGAGCACATTTTTATTGTGGACTCGTTTGGTCTCATCTTTAGGTGCCCCAAATTAGATTTCATAAATATCGAAAGAAAGTGTATTAAAATTCACTAATTTATATCTCTGATGTCTCAATCTCAATACAGTTGTATAAAGCAGTAAGCTAGGCGATTTCATAATTTTCACCGAGAGATTTTCTATAGACGAGAGCTGATAAAGCTAGTTGCGAGAGAAAGCCGAGCTGCGTTTTCCTAAGTTTTTACGCTTCACTACTAAACGCCTAAGTCAGAAACGTTAGCGTTATTGACTTGAGTTTCTAGTAGATAGAGTAACTATTCAACCTGTTCTGTTCATTGCATCAGGTAAATACTGATTACATGTTTCTGCCAGCGGGTCTGTTTATACAGATTCACCAACCATTTGGTCGAGCTATTGATGTGAAAGAGAGATAAATGGTGCAATGCACGGATTAGATTTTGATTCCAAATCATTACGCACTTTAGTTTCAACTGTCATCGAACCTTTGCATAAACTAATCCCAGTATTATTAAGAGTGGTGCAGCTTAATTGGCGTTGACAACGTTAATGCGCGTAATTAGATAACGTGCTTAAAAACAGGAAACTGCATTTGTGTATTAATCACCACGGCAAAGTTTAATAATAGTTTGGTATGTTCCTGTTTCTTGTACAGTCGGCAAATAATATTTACTTACATATGTAACTACTTAAACAAAGACTTGTGTAGAATACAACATAGAAGTCTTTGTACTTATACAAGTATTTTTTATTAAAAGTAAATAAAGCTATCTCTCCAAGAGTGTTAATAGTCAAAAATAGTCGTACCCCCTTCTTATCTGAGCGTTGCCCTTTTTCCAGCTATCGTTCTTGTTTGCTATGTTAATTTAAATATTTTTATAACAATGTATGTGTAGGTACTTAATACTTAGATACAATTATTTTTACGAATAGTTCGCCAGATTTCGTCTAATTTTAGGTACTCGTGATAATTTTTTATATTCGTTGCTGACTATACTTGCGTTGCGTCCGACACAAAACTAATTAGCAAATTTTTTCTGTACTGTTAACAGGTGGATAACTTACCAAAAATTGACAAATTTCCTCTTCCTCAAATCGAAAAACTAAAACGTCCGCATTAACGTATCAATTCCAGAATAACCAAAGTCAGCAAAGTATAGCAAATCTATTATTATATTATTTGAAGAGTATCTATTTACTTGATTCAAGTTTTAGATCTGGTTAGTAAATGCCTTTGCATTGTCCAGCCACCTGTAATTTTATCAGCACACCGAACTATGAGAACCAATGAGTTTATAATTTACGCCTCTCTATCACCATACTCGTAGTTCGCTCGCAGCCGCAGGTCGTCGATACAGAGCGGTGAGAAAGTTGCTTAGCTGCTCTCTCGTCGCATTGATTCTGTATGCCTCTAGACGCAGACCCATCTTAGCAACCAAGTTCCTACTTAACAGCTTTAAGTGAAACATCAGAATCGACTTCAAATGTTTAAAGTTAGTACCTAACTAACTAGTTAGGTATTTTAACTCATTATTATCAAACTCTAAAGAGCGGAGGTTATCTACGTTAACGTGACTAATTATTTATTTTTTCCATTGTTATTTCCGCATTGATTGTTTTGACTTTTTGTGATAAGCTTGACATTAATACTTGTTTTGTTTACTTTGTCTCTCTTGTCAGCACCGTTAACATTAAGAAAAATGTTTTTAAAATATGCGTAAGTACTAAAATTGTACGGTCGCAAAGAAGGTTATGGACGTTGAAACTGGAAAATTTCCAAAGTTTATGTAAAATACTTTAAAAAACCTTATTTCCAAATATTTGTTTTTGCTATACTACAAGCAAAATAATTTGTGTGTGTGATGTTTATGATTATGAGTGTTCCTATGTAAATCTAATGAACTTCCACGTTATGTAGTGTAGTAATATTTTTGTTACTAAGTAAAATGACACATGATTTTTCTTAGATAAAACAACCTACTCTGATAGCTTTTATGTTTTTGGAGCGTATGAGTGATGAGAGGTCGATGAAAGAGATAAACCCAGAAAGTATGTGACTGATTTACTGAGATGAAAACCAGACGATAGTGTTGACTACACTGAGTCACCTATATCTGGTGGAAAAATCTTTCACTAGAAAATATGTGTTGAACAATGTCACCATAAAACAAGATCAAGAATTCACAGATATAAATTAAAATAAGTTCAATTATTTAACCTCTTAAAACTTTTGCATAATTTTACCTAAATTCTAACTGCTAAGTGCAATTTCTATTAGACTTAAGATCCACCAAAAAAAATGTAAAAGGCATTGTTTCACGTTTTCACAGCAACTATCGTACCCAATATTGGTTTCAGAAAGATCTCTTGACTTTTTTGTCTCAATTTACACAGCCACAGGAATGATAAAAAACAAAGTAACGTTCGGAACAAATGTTCCGTTTTTATATACGTTACTGAATCACTTCTCGGATTTTATCCAATCTACAAGGCCGATCGCAATGGCCAAATTGGAAGGAACAGGGATCAATGTAGAAATAAACGCGGCGGGAGCGCGTGACCGCGTGCTTATTGAACACGTGAGGGATCTCTGGCGCACGTGGACAATTCTTTTTTTCTTAGCTATTTATAATCCTGCGAGTTTTATAGGATTCATAAGGAACTTCTTTGAAGTAGCTTTTTTTGACTTAGCGTGAGATTTGACTATACTAATTTTAGTTGGATTAAATTTACGTAATTAGGAATGGTGGCAGGCGACGCAGTTCTGTTCTGACATGTGGGCAAATTAAAAACTTGTTAGACAGAAGCATGGGAACAAACAGCTATGTTTAGCTACATTATTTTACGTTATGATAAAAATCGTATTGCAGTAGTAACAATAGACGTAGCGTAGGCTCAAGCAAACATATTAGCTATAAACATACTAGATTAGTTGCGGGAAAGGCCGATGAAGCGTGTAGAAGGTCGGATCATTTTCCCCCGTAACACGATATCGCATGTGTTATGTAACAGTTCAATGTTAGATAACGGAGAATCAGACCCTACACCGAACGAAATTCTATTCGTTTTTGGACGCATCAATCTTGCAGTTACGACACGCACGATGGATCACAACCGCAATGTTTGATAACATGCGTAATGGAAGGTTTTCGTTGTACCAACAGAGTGTGTACACAATTTTATCGCTATCTGTCGATGGCTAAAGAATATTAAAATGGTTAAGGCACGACCGTTTGAACGTATACCCAATAATAATAACGGAACAGATTGGATTCAAATGATAATTTAAAACTTGTCAGGTACCTTATTTAATGTTTCAAATGTTCTTGTGTCGTCCTATTTAGTTTATACGCGCGAGTGTTTCGCAGGTTGTCTGGTTCGTAATTTGTCTGTCTTTGTCAGGCCACATTGTGCAAATCCTAGTGGTTAATACATATGCTGAGCTAGAAACATTTATGGAATTTTTGACTTGCTCTCTAGAGAAATATCCAGTCCTTAGTTTATAAATGCTTCTTCTGCACATCATCGAATTCAAGTCAAAGAGTAGTCTTATCTACTCATGCGGAATTAGTGGTGATAAACTCAGTGAAGGCCGAATCCAGTCCGAATGTGGTCCGGTAGTCACCGGGCCCGTCGGTCGGCGACGGCCTCGCGCTAAAACTAGATTTATTGTTCGTGAAGCCTGTATTAGCAAATTGTTACATGTACGTACATATGTGAGATGAGATTGGATCTCTGTTACACAAATTACTCGTACCTATCTATTACTGTAAAACGATCGGCAATTTGAAGTTTCATGTATCCGTTTTGATGTTGGTAGTTAATTTACTTGTTTCTGGAGCTGAAAAGCGAATTGGTTTTACTGTGTTACTAATTATCAACTAATATTGGATTGTTAAAAAAAAAAAGAATTTGGGCATAGCTTAGATATTTTAGACAGGCTATAACACTTATAAATGGAAGGTATAAATAAATTACAGCTTTAACACAATAAATTAATTCGTTATGTAAAGTAAATGTTGCAGAAATGAGGCACCCTGCAGTGATAAACTTGACTTAGATATAACTTTGTTCTACTTTTGGTCAGTGCTACATGTTAGGATTTTATTATACTACGAACTACGAATTCTATATTAGATTTAAATCGTTAATTTGCCAAAATGGCCAACTGCTTTTTTTGTATATTTTTCAATTCGTAGTTACACGTAGTTTCCCAACAGTTTTAATACATCCTCTCGCTTAAAATATTTTCTATTATTTGTCAACGATATATTCGTATTATGTATATTCGTGTAAATCTAGATATAAATCATTATTTCGGTAACAAATTTTATTTATGTTTCCTATGTAAAGTTTATCGACTGCGTATCATTCATTGATCACTCGTGTAGGCAAACTGTGGTAGCGTGACTTGCCTCCGTTCCGTGCGTAGGGTGTTCTGGAGATATCGCCGCTGTCTCGCCTCGAACCCTGTCATCTAGGGAAGGAAGCTAGCATACAATCAATCAAGGTACTTCCTCTACACAACACCCCTCAACTGAATTTCAACCCCTCTTAACTTTTATAAAGTTTACTATCATAAAACTATTACCAAATGTTCCCTTCTCTGCAAAGTTTTGGTTTCAATCTTCATAGATCTTATTTATAGAGCAACTTGCCCCGACTTTGGACTTGTTTATACTTAGCATAATCTTGTAAACCTGCTTCAAATGATTATCCAAATATTTATGAAGTAAATTGAAATAAGTTATTAGAAAGTCTATGAAACTAAATCCTGTTAAATCAATTTAACTTCATAAATTATCTTTTTTAGCGGCACATGACAAATACGTACCGACTTGTAACTATTAATTAAATCAAGTATAAGTGAGCCGACCAGCACTCATCCGTAAATCAAATCGAGTTGGACATTATCACCACTTTAAATCTGTCCACCAAACCTTCCGTTCCGACGGATTGTTGAATAAAAAAAGCCTTTCGTGTTTCGTGTCGTCAGATTGACTCCGTAATAAGTCCATCCCAATTCGACAGGTAATCCTTTGAATTCATTGTTGCGGCCGCTAAAGGGACATGTTTTTTTCACTCCTCAACGATATTCAAGCCATGACATCGATTAAAATTCCTCGTCGCGATCGTCCATTTTCGACGACTGAATATATTTCTTCTTATGCGTATGGAGTATGCATATGTATTTTATATTTTTTGTAAGGCTACTTGCATATGATTAAAATACGTACGTTCTCGTGTCGCAACTTCCCGTAAACCTCCATAACGCAACGCGTGACCACCGGACGGACGCCTGTAATGAACGCTTTGGGTTAATAACCGTCAGCGTTATTTCTAACACAATAAAGTTAATATTAAGGTACGACGTCCTCTTTACGCATCCGTTGCCGTATCCTAGGTAGCTCGAAGGAGTTCGGCGCTGAGGTTATCAATACGTAGTATCTAAGCTGGGGACGGCTAGGAGGTGTGGTGAGGTGAGAGGCGTCATGACACGGCAGCGTCGTCGTTACAGCTCGCCGCCACCAGAATGTGCGGCATGCCCGGCAGCACCGATTGCGATCCCCTGCATTTTCCGCAATAACTCGCGCTCCTTTCAATCGCCCGTACGTGTCCCAAGCGCGTGCCCTGAAACACTAGTATCAACGTGTCGTTAACCACAATTCCGATATTACCCTGTATTCAGGGCATGTCACAATGATTTTATAGTGAGTAAGGTTAAGGTCATATTCGACTGCTCTATAACTATCCTCTACACACCGTACCAAACACCTTTCATAGGCACAATCTAATCATCCATCCGTAGATCGTATAAAAGTAATAGCATTGCATTATCGCTAGCAGGATTTCTCAAGTTGACCGCAAGGGGCAATTTTAAAAGGTAACGTTTCCGAGCCACCCACCACCGGAGTCACTTGATTGATTGCTAATGACTATTGTTAGGCTGTTACACAATCCCCCGGGCCGGCCGTCTGGGCTGACACCGAACATGACGGCTAACATTACTTCCATATTTTAGCGTATCGTAGATAAACCGAACCGTCTATTTGCGTACAATAAACGGATGTATGCAGCCGCTGGGATACAATGTATCAATGATACCGGTCACACACGCCGCTATGGTTATAACGAAACCTGTAATAATCATTCACATGTACACCGACTGAGCAATTTTGATTTGACATCAGCTATTGATCATTACATGTTTTCAGTCCGGCTCTATCATCTGGCGCTAAAGATAATTACAGAGGATGGCTATCTTTGCTGTGCGATAAATTATACACAGACGCAATTAATGTGGTGTGAAAATAATGTCACTACCTTACCTAGGCTCTACAGAACTACAGGCATACTATGCTACAGGTGTTGTAAATATTTCTTTTTAACGTCATAAAGTAGAGAAAGCCTAGAGAAAAGCAATTGTTATTTCTGAAGTTATTGCTAATGAAATCTCCCACTAGTTGTTGTTATTGTTAAGCCTGAAGCGTTTCATTCGATTCGTTGCTACTTATTGACTTGAGATAATATCTTCTCGTGTGTTGTGTGAAATATTTCACTTGTCTTACGGTCGGCGTCTGTAATATTCACGTTACTGGAAGATTGAAATATGATTGAATTAAGTACCAACAGTAGGCGACATTGCGTGCGGCGTATCTTATAGCCTGATTCGCCTGCAGTTCGTGACGTACGATAATCGATCCACGAGCATCGCAACTCGCTTGCCTAGCGAGTAGCGACCCGGCAGACCTCGATCTGAATCAGCACGCGGCCGATTCGACGAACACTGCAATCTGGCCAAGTTAAAAACGCACAACATTGCCGATGCAGCCGACCGTCCGACCGGCCGCCGGCCGTCGATTACGATCATAGCGCTGCATCGCCGCGTTCCCATTATGGCCTTTTACATGGCGATTGTATCGATTGTGACGTCGATTATCGAAACCGCGTCGAGGTCAGCTAACAAAAAGCATTTTTGAATTCATTCATGTGTTAAAAGGGAATTTGGTTTTTTGTTGATAGTGAACGTCGATAGAGACGATAAACAGTCAACGGGATACCATTTAAATGCTACATTCGTTGTTCGATTATCTGAAGGTGATCACTAAAATATCACGGTGGGTAAACAAAGGCGGTAGGGTCAGGATCAGGACGCGGGCCGGGGGCGTCGTACCACTTGATTTATGGGCTCGATACCGAAGCTCTTCCGCGGTGCCTGCTGACGGTTACCGCATGGATCTCCGGGATCCTTTTAAACTGCCGCGCTACTAACATCTTCATACCTACCTTAGCTATTATTATCTTTATTTTGAAACCTTTGAAGAAAATAAAAGACAGAAATCGATTGTACTTCCTTATTACTCTGGCTTCCGTAAATGGAATTGTATGACAAGAAATTATAAATGATGAAATTAGAACACCAATGAATGATACCAATGCTAAGGTACGTGTACTTTAACCACTACAGAGCGTTGTGGTTTCCTCTAGATCTGTAACATAAGTAGCCCAGGACTGAATTAATTACCAGCGGGTCTCAGTGGAAGTGTACAACGGTTTCTCGTGTAAAACGAGACGAGAACGAGACGCGCGATGAGAAAAAGGTTAAATGCGCATAAAATAACGCAGATGGTGTCACTGCGTCACAGTGAAATTCTCGCTTCGAAAGTGGAGGGCGACGGAAAAATTCAGTCCGAGCACTTACTTTACATATATTAACATTAAATTAATCAGCAAATTAACGAATCAGTCAAAACGACCTTTGTATCTGGGCTGCCAATGAATAATTAGCAAGTTGATCTAGATTTTGGCGTTCAAAGGGCAATTTGTATTGTTTATGCATAAACATGCTTAGGTTAGTTATAAACAATAACAGCCTTACTACCCATGTTTACTAATTCGGTCAAGTTTAAATTGTGCAATTTATTGCATTCAGTGTTGTTGGAATTCTTCAGATCAAATTACTGATATGATAACACAACTTGTGGTGACATTTAAAACTTCATATAGTTAAGTAATAATTACAATTGCTGCTTTAGTAATTAGTGTTTGCATTTCAACCGCACATTGCAAGCCCATTCTGACCTATTGACAAACCAGTCTCACCGACGTAACGTCTAGTTTACAAGCTAATAGAATATTTTTATCGTAATAATTCATAGTGTGATGCATTACGGCGTTGTCTTGGGCTGGGTATCTGGTAATTGGATACACTTATATCGTGGCGGCCGCGGGCGTGCTGTCCCCGTCTCTTCAGGGATTTATCGCTGCAGTGCAGCAAATCATTCCAGTTTTCCTACTATTATTTGACTTCTCTTTGGATGCTCTAAACATCCATATACACATTAATTATTTATACCAGTGGCTTTATTTACGACATTCTAATTACAATTTACCGCTTAGCAACAACTATATGAAATGAACACTAATTATTTGCCGCTAGAATAGTTTTTTAGCCAACGCCGACATCGTGAATTCGTGATGTAACACCGATACCTCTTGAAAAACTTTGTTTGTATTGGGTCCAGTTTGCCACAAATTGTTATAGCAAAAACAATATTGGTTGGTTTAGCGGTATGATACGAACAAACTAAGGTCAAGTCACAATTAAAGAACCAATCGATATTCAAAAGTTTGAAACTCATGACAAATATATTTTTTCCGGTAATTAATTAAGTACGACAAAAACGTCTTTTAGAAAAATATTCAAAGCGTTGAGCTCGAGACCGTGTTGAGTGTCGTTTTATCTCTCGTCGAATTCGTCAATGTCATCCCGATAAACGATTGTACCAAATCGACTATGTAGTATCCTTTGTGTTACTTCGCCGCTAGAACGACCAGTGAATTCGTGATAAATGAGAACGGTTCTAACACAAGACAATAAATCAGTCTCTTCACTGGGCCAAGATTTTAAGGCAATATGTTTCTGGACCACGCGCTTCAAACAGACGGGTCATTTCAAAATACAACCAGTATTCCACCTGTCCATTAGGGTTGTAAAATAATCACTTAACATATTTTTTAGTAATATTATTCGACTTGTGATTGTGACTAAACTTAAAAAAACCCACAATTTCAATGATTTCAAAAATAAGTGAAATTTATCTTTAAAACTCTACAAAACTGTTATGGATCCGATGGTAAACAAATATCTCATCTTTTTTTAAAACAACTTACCCTATTTCGACAATGGAAATTATTTTCTGATTCTGTAATAATTCTACCGGCAACAAACAAACAAACTTGTCAGAGAGCAGCGCCGACCACACGGACCGATTCCTAGAATGCAGCTTTTATTGGGTCAAGCATTTAAATCATTCGTAGAGGTTACGTAATTGTTGCAATCGCTTCGAAAGGTGCATTGCTCGGATAAGTAAACATATACATATTTATGGGAACGTGAACTAATAAAATCAAACCGCCTCTGTGGTCTAGTGGTTCGCCCACCCGTCACGCAGGGGTCCCGGGTTCGATTCCCAGGAGGGGGTACATTTTTACTTGGTTTGGTTGGTGGTATGGTAGGGCTTATTTCATGTCCGCCTGGTTAGCTAACACTGTCTTACCTAAGTCTGACGCCATAACAACATTTTTTTTGTGTTCCGGCAGTTAGAGGTAAGATAGCCAGTTCCTCAGTGGTGAGGATTTCGGGTGTAGTGCATCACATCAAATCAGGTGAGGTGAAGGCCAAGCACACTGTCCCGTTGTGGATAAAAAAAACATTGGAAGCTAAATCGAGAATAGAGATAAAATACGAGATGAAGACCGTTCGAAGGTGGAAATGTAAGTTTGCATTTATGTGGGTTGTAGTAGTAATAGTAAATATATCCAAGTAACCTAAACTGTAAAACTGAGATAATGATGAAATCTGATATTTGATGATAACGGAGCTAATTCATAATTTTCTTTTAGTAGAAGGTAGCCTTTACTTCACATACAGAGAAAAAAAATATTTTTTCTAAAAAAATATAGCTAGTGTCACTCGGGATGCTGTAAGGATTCTATCTAACAATACATTACACCATTTATTCAAATCAGTTGTTCAGGCATTTAGAAGTAATGGTGGAATAAAGAAACTCACTTACCCACAAACATACATGAATCCTGAACACATATACACTCTTTTTGCTTTGGGCAGTCGTGTAGTTATGGAAATAAGTTAATAAGAGATTTATCAAAACAAATGTCATCATTTCGTCAAAGGAAATAGCCAATTACATTATAACAATCGTCAATGTAATCAGATTCAGAACAAGCTCTACAGCGGTATTTAATCATGAACATAATAAATCTAATTTCATATAACGAGATGTTGGTCTCACGAATGGTTCTTGAATATTTAGCATCCAATAACTACATATTTACTGAAGTCACGCGGGGCCGTGACGTGATGGCGAAGGTACTGGAGCACTATACTCATTACAGTTTGCAAATAACGATGTGCTATTGTATATTGAGTTTATTGTGAAGTGAACACATTTGTTCTTTAGAAGTGCGAATTTTCACCTCGCCTACGCTTTTGGCGGCTTAGAATTTCTATCGTGACTGCTACGTGTGCTGTTGAGAATCTCTACAATTTGGTCTGTGGAAGTAAATGGTTAGAATTTCTAGAGTTTTGTCGAACTAAAATCAACACTCAAGACGCAAAAGGCTAGATTAATTTCTTTTGTAAAGGTTGATACATTTCAACTTTCGTGTATCCTGTACATTCGTCCACGTGACTCAACTGTGCCACTAAGTTGTGGTTAGGGTTGCCACCTCTCCCGGATTTCCGGTTGTCTCCCGGAATCGTGCCCTGAACATAAAAATCTCCCTTCTCCCGGAATTATTTCAATATAATCCAAATTATTCTAGAATTACAAATTCGTCAATATTCGAAGGAAATGTAGAGTTATTTCGATTTGTGAGTTCCTTGCGAGCGCATTTTTGTATCGTCTTCTTCCATATACTTATGGACAAAGAAAAGAAAACGTTTTAATGACGAACATGTCAAGGCACAAGTCCAGACATTCGTCAATTTTCGAATGGAATGTAGAGAGTTTTTTCTTTTTGTGAGTTCCAGAAATTTTGAAATCTTTACGAACAAATGAAAAATATTATATATGTTATAAATTACTCGTTTTATCTTGAAGTTTCCTATCTACCGGATTCAAACGGCCAAGAGGTAGCAACCCTAGTAGTGGTGAAGCCCCTTCCCTCCCAGACTATGCCTACAATGCCTCCAAGTGCGTCACCCCGTCACGTGGCAAGTTGCCCTTCGCGAAGTCGCGAACGCAATCTGGCCTTAATACATAATGCTGACCCCCTAGCATGACCACCGATACGTAATATAGCGTTTTATCGACACTCAACTCACTCAACTGTCAAAATCCATTGCGTTTTGACAGTTAAAGGTGATAAATCGCTATATCATACCGCGTTTCGGTGGTCATGCTAGGGGGCTAGAGTAGTGATTTGCAATAGGTTCAAGGGCATGTGGGAAAAACACTGCTAATTTTCATGAATCCTACTGAGTCCGTAAGGGCGTTATCAAAGGAGAGTTGAATGAAATTTATGTGCTATAAATAGCATATTTTGTGAATATTTAGGTCATTATGATTCACATATAAGATATCTTATTGTAATGGCCCGTCATTATACGCCAGCCTTGAAAATAGAGGTTGCTACTGTACCTACCCTACTAAGCAACCATCGTTTGTGCAGTACCTCGTGACTGTTGTGGGCGTTTCGCCAGAATAAAGTGTTCATTTGAACACGCAACTTTACAACCCAGACACTTCTATTAAAATTTACCTGTAAGTTCATAATTAACTGCTTATGAGTTCATATTCTATTTATTTTTATAATTATCACAATGCGGGCAGGCATCGTGTAGGGCTAGGCAATCGACCGTGAATCATTAAACTTAATAGCTATTAAGAAAATTCTGCCATCGTTTTTCCAGTACAACGAGCTTAACAACTTACTGGATAACTTTTATATTCTTCATAAACCAATATATTAGAGTGGATATCGGTCGAGGAATCTATCAACTTATTTATTTTTTGCTCCTCTTTTGCCGCCGCCAGTCTCATGTTAATAAATAATCAAAATCGATGGTTGACAGGATATCGACATGTTATTTAAAATATTAATATTGTTAACGTTTTTTTAGCAGACAATTTTTTTCTTCACTATTTCGAGTGCCTAAATTGGTTGGCTGTTTCTATTGGTACCTCATTGCAATTAGTATATAGTAGCAAATTATCTCTACCAAGAGACAGTTCATCGGTGCGAAAACTTAAGAGAAAATGCAAAGATTCAAATATGATGAAAAACTGAGAAATCTCTAATAATGATGTGTTGATTGTCTTTAAAAATAGTATTATACATAATATAATCATATTCATATGGTCTGGTGCCAAGAATCTTATAATCATATTCTGGTGCTATTCTTCATATGCATTTTGACAACTATAAGATACAAACTTAATTCACTGCATTCGCATCAAATCGTGTAATTCGAGATAATGATAAAAAGTAAATACGAGTAAATGTTTATAAAAAGCGTAGCAAAAATTCTCAATTTACAAAACCAAATTGGATACTTGTGATACGTGTGGCCTGCGGCGCAGCAAGCAGGCGAGTTGTGAAATTGAAAATATAATTAACAGAGACCGCAGACCACTTCATTATAAAATTGAACTGTCTTAAACGCCTACTGCATACATTTCACATTTAATAGTCGCTGAGAAGTTACACCACAAGCTTTGGTGATCCGAGCGTCGTCGCTTATAGACTTGTGATACCTTCATTTATTACTTCTCCTTGACGTCTCCAATTATCGGCAAATTGTTTTGTAATGAATGCAACATTAACTATAGTATCGACACGGTTTTCTCTTTGTGCCTGTAGACTTAGTAGGCGATTTTAACATACCTATATAAATTACCAGACGCAAAAACTTGAAGTTATTTTTGTAGCCTCGTAATCAATATGCACTGTAGCAAATCGAATATATATTTCATATCGAGGTCGAGTCTAATAACCGCTTGGATGATGGTCATAATTAGTCAAACCAAAATGCAAATGTCACCTTGTGATCACGCAACGCGGTCGTTTGCGATCAGTTGTTGTGTTTTATTTCGAGTTTCCACCAGGACCTACACAAACTGTACCGTTGTTTGCTGCATCTTCGACATTTACTAATATGTATTTCATAGTCATTTAAGTGAGAATGTCTACTGTAAAATGGTAATGACCTTGACCTTGTTTGCACTTATTTGTATGCACATATCTAAACCAAATAAGTGTTACGTTCTGTTGGACTTAATACTTAAACATTTATAATAAACTCAATGTTGCAACGTTGTAAGACAAATAACCAGTTGGATATTAAAACAGCCAACAAATTATTGGATTGCCCGTTCTTTTATTATGTACTTACCCAAAAAATTATCCTCCGCTTTATATGTAGGTATTAAATCAAATCAACATATCTGCGCCTTGCTGTAATTGTAAAAAGGATTGAAAATTATTTTTTTATGCAAATGTTTCATTATGTTTTTATAAACATTTTTGTCTTGTGTCTTAACACAAAATACTTAATCTAATAGTTTCATAGTTTGTAAATTAAAAAGATTCGATAACCTTCAAAATTTTACTTAATCATCTTTACCCTGCACGTTGTGACCACGTTATTATGATGTCTAATATTAGACATTAATTATGTTAACCAAACTAATTTGTAACGTCGCGCATCATTCGTGACCGGCATAGCACGCGATCTGCATTTTAATAACACTTAAACATTATTGCCATTGTGCAAAATGCCCGGTTAAGAACAAGCAGCAAGATCAATAAGCTAGGCATAGAAATTTCTATGTAGGTCAGACATAATGGGCAATAGAGTTCCATCGGGCTGTTACTTGTCTTGTCCAAGATTGAACTAGTTTTTCTACCAGTTGAGACGAGGACGAGGTGATCGTTATAATACAATACAACACTTAAGTTGTGAGCGGCTGCGTTTAACTTCTCCATTATTCTATTATTCTATTTGAAAATAATAATTTTCTCGTTACTACAACAGGCATCATCATACCCTCTTTCTCTATCTTCAGCAATCGATCTGTTTTGATATGCTTGTCAACAACGTGGTTACGTCACCTCGTTTATGTGCTGAGACTGCTGACTTACACCAAAGAAAAAATTAAAAGGTCACATTGGGCGAATGCAAATCACTCCTTTTATTGAGGTAATGAACTTTATAGATGTGGCTTTGAACTAATAGAATTTGATTGACGTGCGACCGTTGTCGCTGATATCGCTCGTCAAGGTCGTTGTATTCCCACTTGTTCTATCGAGTACTGCTGTGCTAGGGTGTCCTCAATTCGCTGAACGAATCGATTCTCGCGTCCGTATAAGCGAAACGAATTTTCGATGTTTGCGTGTGAGGAGTCTGGTTCCATATTTTCCCTTCGGGAGCAGTGACACAAGATCTCTTTTCATAACTTGAATGTCTTTTCATAAATTCATTGAGGTTAAGAGGTTTACGATTATCATAAAATTAGCAAAATACTCGTCGGTGATAGCCGCTTCATGTTGATTTTGAGAACAATTTTATTTAAAAGCGAATAGTATAGCAAATGCATAGCCTACATCAAATGCCCCTCCAAATAAGAAATTTATGATCAATAAATATGTACTTAACGAAATTTCTCTAGAAATCATTTGAATCCTTCGAATGTGAAGTTAAGTGAACCATTTTGAATTCGCACGTGTTTAGCTTTTATCGCATATAACTTTCATTGAAGTTTTATGACTTGACGCAAGCGCTGATACCTATATTAAGCAAATGTCTCGAGCTCGTCTCGTGCACGACTATTGTGCAAGAAGGGTCAATTTTAGTGTGCATAAACTGCGTTAGTTGAATAGCGATTGTCGCTCACTGATATTTAATAGCCCCATCGGCATTGGTGTCAGACTCGCCAGAGAATGGAAGGTTGTCTTGTCTACCGGCACACCTTGCAGTCGAGCGTCGATCCGTGCGCAGTTTTCACTCTTTTGACATTCCATTCCAGCCCTTAACTATTGCGCCGTACGGCAACTTGGAGAAATTGATGGTACAGTAGTTTCTAGTTTAATATCGGATCGATTAATTTACATGCAAACCGTATTTATTTATGCTATGGAATTTTGGGTGGCTTTAAATGTAAATGTAGGAGTCGCACCAATGTTCAAGATCTTATTGTTGCCATGTTACTGTTGAACAAGAGCAGTTAAATGCGAAAATGAATGTTATTGACTTAAAATCTGAAGTTTATTTAGTTTGTTTGAAAGATTTATAACAAAAGATACCTCTACTCCTGCAGCTCACACAACTATTTAGATTGGATGTAAATCTTAAAGGGCAAAGGCGTTCCACAAAATACTTTGAAATCGTAAATATATTAGTGAGCGCAGCAGGTGACCTCTTAGACGTTAAATTCGTGAGTCAAGGCGTATATTTATTGCACTCAAGCCTTTTGCTTCCAGCTCCTCATTATTTCCAATAGTATGATATAATGTTAGTCATTACTTATCTGAATTCTGAATCATAAAGAAAGCACAGCTTCTTATCATCTTCGATATTAATTTCTCAATTGATATTAACTTCTATTATTTATTTATTTTTGATCTCTTTGTAAGGCTTACTTATTTACCTTGACTGTTACCAACAAAATTTAACGCATCTCTATTAATTTTCACCGCCACCTGTTTGCCTACCTTAATATAGCAGGCCTTGTTGGTTCAACGTTACAGGTGCAATTCACCCTGGCGTTACAACAAAGGATTTGTCTGTTCTTGGCCAACATTTGCGTATCGTAATTGCCTTTGAACGCCACCACCTGTTTATACGAAATCCGCGTGGGAATCGACTTGAGCCCGAGGCGGGTTGCGCAAGCACCCTGCGCAGGCGCAGTGACGGTGTTGCCGTCTACTGGAATTTCGAAAACGTTGCACGCCGTCATGCTTCGCCTGCGACCGACCCGTTACAGTAACGCTAAAGTATTTTGCGATTATTCATTTCGCTAATTGGACCTTCCTTTCGTATATTAAAAGCTATGATGAGTGCGGCAAAAAAAGCAACGAATTCAAATCTTCCTCTTCGTTTTTGAAGTCAATTCAAGAATGAACAATTCACGCATTTAAAAAATAACAGATTTTTTTTAAGGTGTTTTATTTACCACGTTTGCGGCAAAGACAATAAGGATATAGTATAGAAGTCGTCATCAAGGTTATTAATAATTTCCTTATAAACAAGGAAATTATTAATTACAATGCTAGAGCATTAGAATTTTCATTATTTCATAAAATAAAGTAAGACTAAATGAGGCGTATCTTTATCAATAAAAGATTCTTGGGTTCTTTGGTCAAGCAAGGTATGTAACGACATCCTAAATTTACATCATTATTAAATGTATTGTAATGCCGTTATAGAAGGTACGGTAGGTAAAAGTTGTATTTTATCATTTCCGTCATTTTCCATACAGAATTCAAATGAGAAAGATAGACAAAGGTAAAACAATAGATGCAGGTGAATGGCCGGCACATATTCGCTTATCAGTCGTCAACCGGTTGTACGTCCGACACCTGGGAGTTTTCTATATCAATTTATGTTTGCACAGGCTCAACGAGTTAAATTGTTCATAGTTATCTCTAACCACTCTTCCTGTTTTATATGTTTATGCAATTTAAATTTAATGTAACTACTTACTCATAAATAAACAGCCTATCTAACTGTATAGGCAATATAATGTTCAATAAGATTTATATCTCTTCGCAGGCTACCTTTAAATCTACTACCAAGATTAATGTGTACCAAAGCGTCTTGAATTATAATGACAGTTTTGTCATCTCCTAGCGATTAAATGTAATCGAATCCACGGAGCTGTTGGTTGTTTGGTTCTATCTAACCTCTCACGAAGTCGAACACGATTCTGTGCCGCAACACCGACTAATATTATTTTATTTCAGTTATGATTTAGCAATAATTATTACGATTTAGCATCTTGATTCGTAATTGCTCAATACGTTGGTTTCCTCGTCTTTGAATGTTTGGAATTTGTCGTTAGCTAGCCCTTTATTGCGTAAACAAGTTATGCTTGAAGATGACTTAACTCGATTTCACTTTTACTTCTTGTTATTTGCCTCTTTTTGGCAACACAGTTTTAATGTGTTCTTAATTTAAAAACTAAATACTTAATGTTATTTTTCTGTTTTAGGTAAATTTGGGTGTTTTCCTTTATGCGAATACACGTTGGTAAGATTTTCTATTTTAACAGTCGATATCTACCTACCTTAAACCTCATACATAGTGAGTAAATCTTCACAGTCATCCTTCACCGACCTAACATTTTTCATATGTACACATTAATATTGGAACACAATGAACTGATTGATGATGATCAGTCAGTATATGTTCCTCTCGTTAAAACGTTTCTGAATCAGATTGTCAAATTTATACATTGGCAATGACGCAGACGGTTATTATGTTTCAAGTAACCTTGAACGACAATATTTACACCGGTCCACCGTCTTTTGTTGGTTATTTTTGTCAAAAGTATCCCACCTTGAAAATGAACTGCGCGTTGAGGCTACATTACAAAGGAACGACGATGTCTATTGCTTCCGATCCGATTAATTTCAATTGATTTGAAAAAGCAATTTGAACTTTTCACAACAACAACAAGAGATATCGATTACCATACTATGTTAAATTCAAATATATGATGTTGATTTTTTTGATGATTCCTAAAACTTTTTACGGAGAATTCCAAAATCTATGAGTGTAGTTATTGTTAATAATCCTATTATCCAATAATCTACATAATCTATATGTATTTATTTATGGACGATTTTAATGCAATTATTGATTATATATTTGTATCCATGAGTTTGAAAATCAATTGTATTCGCATCGCAGTTGAGCTTCCTGTCAATTATAGGATTCTAAACTAAAAAAGAATACACTGCATCCAACCAGTCCATATTACGAATCGTAACGAGACAGGCTTAACCGGGATAACTAGATACCAGCGGGATAGAATGCCTGGACGCCGTAACTCATATTGCGAGCAACAGAACAGCTTAGGGCGTTGGAACTGTTTGTTGACATTACTCATTGTTAGTGGCTTCATTTGTCTTGTTAGCAGTTGCCCAAGACATGTCGACTGGCAAAAATGCTGACGCTTGGGAAAATGCGTTGGGGTAATTGCCGATTGTTTTCCTATTGTGATCCGCTACGATTGTCCGTGGGACTTACTACGAATGTGTTTTTGCCTCTATGCCTTTTTCGTTGAAGAATGATCCAAATTAGTTATTTAATAGTATCTAAGAAATAATAAAATATACGTGATTATTTTAAACGTAAATAAACAGGGCAATATGTACGTAAATTTATAAAAAGAAGAATCACTTGTAGATTGAATCAAATTAAACCTTCAATGCTATGAAATCTGCAGAGGAAACTATGTAATGAAATATTGCTCTTCTCTGTTGATTAATAGTGTGATTTGCATCTAATAAGCGGTACCTTACCAGCTGTATCTTGCAATAATAATTGTGGAATCTTATGTAATTAGCAAAATACTCGCTATATTAGCGATTCCACTTCATTAGATTCATTCAAGCAATTCTCTGTTATTATGATGTTACTCACTTGATTTGCTAATTCAAATACAATAATTGCAAATACGCATTACATAGTTTATCAGCAACGAACTAATTGAATTCTATACTGTCGACTACTTCATTAGCATGAGTTTCAGTAGGTAGACTATATTTTGTAGCTCGTCCTATTTACAAACACTTACAAAAACTTATTCAGTTTCACAATTTCGCTTAGGTTGGTTGGTTTGGTTTAGATATAGAATAATGTAACAAAGTTTATATTATAGCATGAAACCAAAAAGGTCACCAATAAAATATTATTAAAAATAATGAGGAATAAAAATTTAATAATTAGGGCTCTTGAAAGCTTTCATAAACCGTTTCGATTATTCTTCGTTAACTTTTGGCGACGCTAAATATGGGCCATTGTAACTTTTTTGACAATACAGAATTACTAAAAAACAACATGATCTCTTGTTCTGTACACCTGTTTATTCCAGAACTTGCTTGAGGAAAACTCAGCATAAAATGCCTAAAGTTGTTTCCTCGTATGGTAGCCATAATGTTCAATCAAGATACGTGTTACCTAACATACGTTATTCAAACGACCTCACGTCCTGTTCCATGAAATATACAAATCTACGTGATGCCGCTAAAGGCTTTGTTTGAATGGCTAAAATAGTGTCTGATCTTCTGAAACCTTTGGAGGTATTTTCAATTTTTATTTTTAAGTCACTGAAATATTTTGTCTGTAAATTGAAGCCAACATTATTTATGCGTATCTTGTAGGTTGAATATCCTTTGTGCTGCGACTTTGGTACAATTTGGTATTTTAATATCGCAAGCCGACGATGGAACGAGGATATCATTGTAAAGGTCACTTGGCTGAGGAGAGACCGGTCAACCTTGGGCTGCGGTTCACTTTCGTACACTGGGCCCTTCGTGCCCTCATTACCCAACTGTTTGCTTTGTTGTACAACTTGCCAGATACGAGTTCGACTGATGACGACTGATTTTTAATGTGTTTCTATTTGTACTTCTCTCCCGCTGATTACGCACCTATTGACAGTATGACATTTTGCCAAATTCAATTTGTATGTCATTTTGTGAATGTAGCATTGTGTGCCTAAAGAATCTGCTTAAATCTATTTATAGATAAGGCGCCTTTCTTGGAAATCATGTGATCTCTTTTTATATGAACCCGGAGGCTGTACAGCCTACAGTATAAAGTCACGATGACTGAACACATTGTTGGATTGAAAGCAATATTAGTCTACCGTCGCGTAATAAAAAAGATCATTTATTGTACCTACTTTTGATGACGATGACGATGAGAAGTAATAGAACCATTGATGGCGCTGTGACTTGGTTGGCGATTGACAAAGTTCAGCAATTTTCTCGTAGGTCAGCCGTGGGATAAGTAACGAAAATAAAATATTTTATTCATCTCGAGGTCGTCCGTGCAGACATAAACTCATTTATTGCCATTTGAGCCAGACAGTAGCAAATCTATTGTTGGGCAGACACTTGACAGTCAATGCGTTAACGCATTAATTTGCACTGAGTTATCGTGTGGCAGATAAAGGGGTTCGATATCCGTATGTGTTTTTTCAACTCAGGTATTTGTGCCCAGTTTCATTATTATAGGTGCTATAACTATACCATATCTATATGCTATCTATATCTATATCAGGTGCTATAGGAAAAATATAAATAGTTATTTATTTTCTTCTTGAAAGAATATATATCGATCATGTAGGTATCGATTGAACGTTATGAGTTTTCAAGGAATACATTTCCAATGTCACATGTGGCCATATAAGAAAGAACGTTAAACGGAAACTTTTCCTGGATTTGAACTTAATGGAAAGGTATTGAATTTTGAAATAGCTTAAGTTTTATAACTCGAGTTTCTATTACGATGCTTTGAGGAATCCCGCACGAACTAGTATCGTATAAATTTCAATATACCTAACTGGCGAGGGAATTGATTCTGCGTCAATGCTGTAAGATCTAGTTTACTTACTGTAGACTATATATTTTTTGCTATAAACCGGATTTATAAGAAAATTATTAATTTATAATATACAGCTTTGCTTAGTTTAGGACTAAATGATTATTATGTGATTTCTTCAAAACAGTTATTAATTTTATATGAAACTTACTAAAATGAAATACTAACCTAGGTACCTAAGTGAAAATTAATTCGAAAATTTTTTGCTGTTATTTAGCTTGATTAATTGATTAAAGTAGGGCCACTTTAATAGGCCACATTTGACATATGTCAGTCCATAGTGTAATTTGTCAAAATAAATCGTAAATTTGCTTTATTTACTGATTATTACAATAAAATATGTATTATGAACTGAAAAAAGTTAAGCAATTATGCCTTTGAATTAATAAATATTGTGTCCCCACCGTTAAAAGGTTACGTTGTGGAGTTTTCATGAACTGTCAAATGTGACCTATTAAAGTGGCCCTACTTCATGAACTGTCAAATGTGACCTATTAAAGTGGCCCTACTTAAACTGACGGTAATGGAATTAAAGTGATAGAAAATGTGGATAATTTTACTGAAGACGTAATGTCTTTTGACGTGAGTTTGCTAGATCATACGCAATAATACATTGTAATCTGGAATAATCAACGTGCCACTAAGATTTTATCAATGGCTATACTGCGATCAATAAGCCGCGCAGTTTTCGTGGAGGAAGTTATGTTTGTCAATTCGATACGTCGAAGTGATCATATCGTAGTCATATGAGCTTAATCATGAAATCACTTGATCATGGAATACCCAATAGTACCACGTCTTAATAAAGAAAAACTTATCTAAGTACAGAGATAAATTAACATAAGTTTGAAATTAAAGGTCTGATCATTGCTATGCATTCCAAGGGATCGTTTAAGGTTGTTAGATATGTAATATGCTAATCATCGTGTAGGGCAACCACGCCGGGTCGGCGCGGCCAAGGATGCCAGGAGAAGGGACTGGTATTGAGCAACGAAACGCCATAATGCCGTTATTATTTTCGTGGGTTTTAAACACTCCATTCGATAGAATGCCAATTGTTTATCAGTCAATACAGAGTTATTGTTTTGTAATCGTTGATATTGCGAAGGCACCCAAGTATCGCCTGGGGTAAGATTCAGAAGTTAGAACAGTTGAAATTTCAGTTATCCATTTCTCCCTTCCTTCCTTACCTATCTAAATATTAAATTGTGTGTTTAACGAGTTATCAACTCCGGTGATATATTCGTGTCAGTAAAACATAGATGATAAATTTTTAGATTATCTTTGTTTTAATTCCCGTGTGAATTTTGGTGCTAAAACGGACATAAAACATTACATATTAATATGCGCACTAGTTGCATTATATTGTTTGTTTTTTATTTGCGTTAAATTAGACACATATTCATGCAATGTGGTAATGTGTCACAGTACGGTCACGTTCTAAATAACCCACTTGTATTATATTTCATAGTCTTTGTGTCGCGAATCGTGACAACGCTTCTGTGCCTGTCTGTATCATCGTTCACATTGTGCAACAGATGTGCTGAGCAGGCCGTGTGCTTGTTCACAAGGGATTACCCAACCAGTTTCAGTTGCGGTCGATTTCCTAAGCCGCAGAAGCGGCATGAGGTTTTTTTTTGCCTATGCGTTCGGGTTGCTCGATTTATAAAGCGGAATAGTGAAAGTGCGGTTCGTCGCTTACGAAACGAAACGTCTCATTCGTTCCAGAATGCATGGGGATGACAGTGAGCAGGGCATCGCAGGAGTGTAATCAAATGATTCACGCTGGGACAAGACCAATCATAGGATTCTAACGTACACGTTCGTTAGCTACAGCGCGAAATTGGTGTCCGTTTGGATGCGCTTTCAAAGGGGACATCTGATGTAGCGTACCCAGCGGACCGCAATTCCGGTGACATGGCCCTACGTTCGTCTGTCTGTCTACGTGCATTCTGGTTATTTTCACTTCTTTATTTTACACATATTAAGTTCAAAGCGGAAGTTCAGATAATTTGGTCTGCGTTGATTTCATTTGCTATTCCTGTCTGCAGAAGGCACATGTACCTATAAATCGACTGTATAGATGGACATGTCTGTAGTTATTTCCACCGAAACGTAGATTGATTAATTTCCGGCCGTATTCAAACGATTGACTGAATTGCTCATTCCCCAGATGAAACTACCTATCATCTGAATGAAAATCTATTTCAATCATATCCTTCAAAACATAAGTAGGTAGAACTTAATACAATAATTGTTTCGTGTACAATGTTCGATAAAAAAATATAGTTATTTCAATCAATTTTCTATCTAATTCCGTAAAGCTGGTACCTATATTCCTTTTGCGTTATCTCCTTTTATTTGGGTTAATTATTAAATTATTAGGCTTAAATTATTAGTACTTACAATATGCTTGATAGAGTTTGGTCAACGAAAGATCAGTCTCGCATTGAAATGTTTACATGGAGTCTCGGTTGAAAAATGGAACTAATTTTGCGCCTTATTTAAAGTTTCAGTTTTCAATAGCTTAACCTCTTAGACTAAGCTCCCATTGCATGAAACCTTACCTCACAAGGTGGAAGAGCAGAAATGTGATGCAGTAATAGATATTACTTAGGAACACTGGATTTTAGTGGGTTGCGGGTTTTGACCTCCAAATGTTTCTCTTTCGATAGGTAAACATTTCGATCTTCCACCTCATGATGTAATTTACGATCAAAATAGCGGTACGAAAACGAAAAAAAATATATGTTCTTCCAGGATATGCGATGGCAACCCACTAAAATCCAGTGTTCCTAAGTAATATCTATTACTGCAACACATTTCTGCTCTTCCACCTTGTGAGGTAAGGTTTCATGCAATGGGAGCGTAGTCTATCTAATCTAAACGTTAATTCAACAGGGAAAGTGGCGCCTCCATTTCCGGTTCATCTTTCGTTGACCAGACTCTATCTAGTTATCTATGTTTTGAACTCATACGAAGAAGAAAATAATTGTTTAATTCTATAGGTTACTTTGATCACAGAGATTATTAATAATAAAGTGTACACTATGGAATGAAGCGTTATGTGCGAGGCAGTGATGGTGATTCATCCATCATAGGCACTGTAAAAGTTTTATAAAATACTTTTGGCCATGACTTCGTCCGCGTAGTTTCCAGGCGCTTTCCCGGAATCACGAATATTGTGAGTTGTCTCTGTGATAATAGTTATGATTTTGACTATCTGATATATGGCATACGTAATTTTAAGTTACCCAACTTCGACAAAAGTTTTGATCTTCTTTCCAGTTAGGTCCAAACATTTGGAAAGTTGTACGGTTGATGATGTGTAAAATTTAGACATAGGTTCCCATTACGAGTATCATGATTATTAAACGATTGAAATATAAAGATTAAAACTTAGGCATAGTACGAGTATTATTTTATCATGACATCAACATTTTGAGTAAAAAAATGTTTGATCACAGATTGTATACTTACTCTCTTTATCCAAATTAGAGAGTGCATAAGCTGTAATTTTACACCTGAAGATTCTGGCTGCTTAGTTCTCGTGCTTATTACCTGTGTTGTCTATGTTTCTGAATTTTTATATGGTACTAATAGTTTTTTTTTACATATTTTAACAAGTCAAATTTTATCAAAATCTTCTACCTACCCTTCTTAATTATAATTATTGAATTATTAAATCGCGGCTACACATCTCTAAATAATCTGGTGCGAATACTTTCAGTAAGGAGAGCTTAACGAGCTTTGGGAAAAAAGATGAAAGTGTCAACTTAAACTGGGCGGAACACCAGAAAGATAATGGCTACGAGAACTAATTATGGAGATTTATTTGAGTTCATTTTTAATTTCTTAAAGCGATATTGAAGAATTTTGATAAACTTCTTTTGTAATATGAAAAGGTCCCGCTCTGTTTTGATTTTACCGAGTTGCGTTGCGGTGTTAGCTATCGACGGCGGGTGTTATCTGTCTGGTGGGTGCGCACACTGCGCACGAAATATCTCGTATAATTACGATCTCGACGAGCTCCAATTCGTGAGTCACGGTCGAGTGAAATGGCACGCGGTCCATGAACGCGCCCGTTCATTCAATTACCCCGCGTGATGTGAATGTAAATTGTCAAGTACCACACGAAATTTGTCATCCACTACAAAACTACCAGCTTTCACCTTCCATTGGTAAACCATACGAGGGTGGATTGAAAGACCATGACTTTGAAAAGAAGAAATACTTTTGTTTCATAATTTATTTTTGTATCTTAAAAGAAATTCCTTAAGGAATCTTTGCACTAAATTTTTTTCAAATTCGGCAAAAGATTATAACTTTTGGATACTAACTTTTGTTAATGACCCTGTCGACCCTCTCGGCGGCACTCATGACATCAAAACTCATCGATTGAAGATGCAAATCCTTCCTATTCTCTAGATTCAACCCACTGAGATTGTTCTCTTCTACCAAACATGAAAATGTCTTGGCGGGCAAACATTTTCATCAAGCCAAAAGGTGGTGTCTGAAATGAGCCCTCATTTCAGTTACCAGTTTTCAGGCGATGAAAGAAAAAAGTAATGGGTTTAAAGAGGTAGGAACTTCGTTGGGCTGAATACGCAGAGCTACAATAAGGTTAAGTAGAGAAATAAAACAAAATATTCCGGAAAAAAAAGTGTTTCTTCATTACAAAGTCATGGACTTATCAATCCACCCTCGTATGTTTCATTCAGTATACCGACTTTCGTTTCGTAATCACGATTCTGTTAATTCCTTATACGGGATTCATTAAATTGATGGATATGAAGATAGTTCTGTTAAGGTATGCTTTATTTATACTTACATCGAATTATCATTATACTGTCGCAGCGTCAATGGGTGTGGGCTGTTGGTAACGGTGCGTTGAAACTGGGACGCATCGACTCGTACGTAATCCTATTATAAGCTCGTTAACGTAATCCTACTGGGACCTCAATACTTCATAGGCGCTATTTTCGACATCTCTAACAAGATTGATGAATTGATGACAAGATTCTATTTGAATTTATAAGTGCAATCCAATATACTGAAGAGTAAGCTTATTATTAAGAAAGTGATATAGGCCCAAAGTCCCAACTTAGTTAGTATCCAATTAGTAGCATTCCAAATAGATACGCTTGATATTAGGTATCCTATTTCCTAGACGAACTGCTATTCATTGTAATATTTATGAGTCAAATTATGATTAATGTCTGCAGGCACCACCTTTGATTGTTCATCCTTCAAGTTGGGAACAACATCACTGTATATTGCTTTACCAAAGTTACAATGATTTATGTAAAGTATAAAAAATATATTTGATGAAAGTGGCTCCAGTGACAAAAAAGTTAAAAGGAAACCGTCTGGATTATATTTATGGGAAGGGATGAGGTGAATGAAAGGAAGGCATGTCACTAAAAGAGTAATAGACATGAAGGTTTATGAATGAAGAAGAGCGCAGAAAGATATGAATGTGAAGGGAGTACCTAAATAAAGAGATAACGGGTAACGGCAAAAAAAATGTAGGGTAAACTGCATCGGCCCCAAACGAATTGGGGTAAGGTGAGGTGAGTGAGGGAGATGATGGTGAAAAATATGATTATTCGATTAAACATTAAACTTTGTTAGAAAGAATACGAACCGTCTTGTTTCCAAAGCAAGTTCCAACTAAAAACGTGATTTTGTAGTTCCAATTTCATGCGCTCATTGTTGACAAAGTGATACGGTGGCTATCGTGTGTGGGCATTGTCACGATACACCTCAGTTTGTATATGATAAGAATCATTTCCCGTCGCGTTCATTTCATTGCTCGTTAGTTGTTCGAGTAAGGCTAGCAATGATACACCGGAACGTGTAATGAAGATCGCGCGATTGTTGTCGTCTGTATTCTACGTATGCTATATTGGGTTTGGGTGTGTCCGCCACGTTTTGATTCAAGTACTGGTTTAGTTGGTTCCGCGGGAAAACAATACTCAACCTTTGTTAACTTTTTTTTTAGTTTGAAGGAAAATCTCATCTGTATGGAATAGGGCAATATTGGAATCAAGCAACATTACTTCTAGCCATGTGCAGTCAAGAACTCAGACCAAAATAAACAGTAACCTCGTTTCTGTATAAGCTCATGACGACTGTCCGTAAACCGCGCGCGACACATGCCAAGGGCGTAAAGTCCCCATCTTATTGTATCCTAAAGTAGCTGCAGCCAGATATCTCTTGCTGTTAAGAATAAGACTTGTTAACATTTAGAGGGTTTTTAACATGTTCTACTTTTGCAAGAGTAAGATTCAAATATTTGAAGAGAAGACTAGACTTTACCGTAGTTTCTTAGTTTTAATCAATGATGATAACATTAACTATAAGTTCCCGTTTTATATGAGATAATAATTATGTCTTAGTTTGATAATCTGCTTTGGGTTTGTTTGTCACACCTGATTGATGTGTTGCTTTTTGTTACTTTTCATTTCTTGTGGTATGTGGAATGGACTGTTTTTATCATTTGGACCTCTTAACTCCATACGGGTGTGGGATCTAAAGTCTAAACGTCTGCTGTCACCGCTCGCCGTCTCTTGATTCATGTAAAGTTCAGCTCGCTCTCTGCATGCTAAGAAGGCAGATTAGTCATGCGATGCACTCCTATGTCGTCGTTCACACGCGTCGAACGCCGATCTGCGCCCGATAATGGCCACAATAGACGTTCCGACACTCGCTGCAGTTTTATCACTGAAATGTTTAAACGTGTTCACGGTTATAATAGCGTCTGTTTTTATATTCAACGCTACGTTATATTTAATATTACTTGCTAAAAACTTAAAATAAAAAATGTATTAATAGGTAGCTAGGTAAAATTCATCAATTATTTCAATTTGTTCGAGTAGCTCAATCTCAAAAAAACTGAAAAGTATAGAAAATATTATGAAGGTTTAGTTATGAATGATGTCGATATTGGTTCACTACTAGGTTTAAATGTTAAACGAAAATAAAATTAAGAATTAAAACTGCTGCAGTAACCAATCCGGTATTGTAAGATAACACCAAGTTCAATTAACCTATCACTAACGTTTCACTTCTGTCCATCAATAATTACACATGGAAATTTTCTTGCTTTTCATGTATATATTCACTGGCCGCGTTTTATAAAGTGTTTTTTAAGTTGTTGTATCTCGTTTGCTCTTGATTCGAACCAGTCGATCAAGAACTTTGGGTTTTCTATTATCTTATTAATCGTCCTAGGGTTTTATATACAAGCTGCATTTTTATTTACTCTCCAAATTTTAAGGATGTGTTGCAAACATGTGTCGAACGAAATACACCATAAAATTTTAGTCATCCCTTACCAAACTGATCACGTGATCTCTTTGATTGGTATGGAAAGTATTTTTTTTTTACATATTTGACCCTATGTTTCTTAGAGAAAGTTGTGCAGTTTCATGGACTGAACACATCCTTGAAATTTGGAAAGTGAATAAAAAGAGACCCTGTATATATTTTTGATATTGATTCTTCAATGCAAGTAAATGATTTGGTTCATTACTTCAGATAGATGCGTACACTTTGCAGGTGATAACGAAACAATAGTTAAGTTTGCTTATTTATCAATGCATGAAGAGATCGAAATATTTTTTTCGAGAGGAAAATATAATTATGATTTGAGATTAATTAGTTAGACTCACAATTTTCTTTTACCGATAAATTAAATTTTACGCTTGACAAAAATCTGTACGATTGCCAACGAACTTTTATCATCATAATTGAAGAGAGAAGAAACAATAATACTTGTTCTTTCATTTGTAACGAAAATATTGGTCAAACAATCAATCATCAAATAAGCAGGCGATAGTGATCTCTTTTCATTATTCTTATTCCAACCGAGGATTAGTGGTCTCGGTTCATTGATCTTGATCACAGTCTTTGTTTTAGTAAAAACCGTGTAAAAGAGATCAGTGTTTGTTCCCCAATGGCTTTGGATGTTCCTTGTACAATTTTGATAATGACTGTTCTGGATGGATTTCCAAATGTATTAATCTTTATTGTCCAACCACATTCAATGATTTATTGGGTTACTTAGCAACATAGACTTAGAAAATTTTTCGCTATGCTCAAGTAGACGAACAAAGGTGCGAGTGAGAAACCGATACTTACGGCTTATGCGATGTGCGAGAAAGAGTAAAACAAAACTGACAGCTAACCGGGTGTCGTGTTCTTTACTGGATTGTAATGTTACTTACGACAATAACTCAAATAAACACTCATTTCACAGGTAAATATGATTGTACTATTACCATTTTCATAATTCATATTTTAGTTGAATATATTCCCAAACACACTAAGTTATGTACTAATATGATGCTATTAAACGCCTATTTCCTAAATAAAGGCTGATTTCTAAACATTATGTGTTAGATAAAAAGATATTATGTCCGTGAACTTGAGAAAATAAAGCGTAGATATTGGTCAAAAATTATCGATATCGATACTCATGTCGATGATTTCCAATATAACTTTGTTTGTCTTTGTGAACACTGATAGTTTTATTTAAAGCTGCTTGTAACCGACAGTTTTCAAATGGTAAATTAAACCAACTCAAGTACTAATTTAACAATTATTTCCAGGTTTTCTGTAAATCCAGTGATTAAATTAAACTGGATAAATGTCATAAATAAATAAGCAGGGAGCCTCAAAGGAGACCTGAAGAAATTATTTAAATAAAATTGTTCAAAATCTTGTTTGTGTTTTATTTATTAGAGCAATAATACATTATGGTTATCGACAACCTAAAATGGACTTCAGTGCATCTCTAAATTCACGCACACGTTTACATATTTACAAACACTGGCTCATCTCACTTTTGGTTTCGCAGCCAAGCGAACTCTGTTCGTCTATTTCAGTGAATATTAAGTTTATGCTTAGCAATTAGCAACTCTGTAAAGTAAACATGAATCTTTCAAATGTTTCTTCGTATACAATTTATATTGGCATTTGATCGTCGATGTCATTATTCTGTCATCATTCGTGTCAGCTATGTCATTACAGATTTACTTTATTGTTATTGCCGTAACGATGAGTGTTGCTCTGACTCATTCTTTATCGATGGCGAATCATAAGATAGGAAATACTAGGATACTTACATGTAAGTCTACTTGTCCATTGAGGCGAAGTGAGGCGGTGGAGCGGAGAAACGACGAAATATTAACCAATAGTATTGCGGAGCGGAGATTTTATGCAATCCAATTGGTTAATATTTCCTCGTATCTCCGCTCCGCCGGCCGCCTCGCTCTGCGTGTCATAATTTTAATTTATTTATGTGTTGACAGACTTACTTATGTATTTTTATTTGTTATAGGTATGGTGATATTTTGGAGCCAACTTTTGAGTAAGCAGAAGATATTTAAATCTATTTGCGTATAACACTCGTCGGTATGTCTGCTGGTTGACAAGAAGTGGATTTGCTAAAATTAAGCAAGACTTTGTGGTCTGTTTTTAAAATGCTACATTTCTTAATAGATTACGTTTAAAATTAAATGTTAAGGAGATGTTACATTTATTCATGAAATAGCTAAAATTGATTTACCATTATCAAGTATTCACAATAACTTCGATATTATGATTATCAAAGTACTGAATAAAACGAAAAATAGCAGATCGCGGTTTGTGACGGCGGCAGTACGCTTTCTAACTGTGGCGTCGCGTCGCGCTGACAATATAAACTTTCTAACTATTGCCTCCCTCTTACAGAAAGCAATTGCTCACTCATTAGTTTATGTCAAGATCATCTACACTGCTAAACATAATAAAGTAAAAAAGATCAGGTATTGAGAATTCACATTGGTTTTTCTTTTGCCGAAAGATTGTAGTCACGGAACAATAAAAGGTATGGTACTTATTACGAAGTTTTGAATTTTCCATATATCAACAAAACATTATCTAGGTTAAGTACGGACGGACGGACTGATGTCTGATGCTGACGTACTACAAACCAACACAACACCCACCTACATAATTAATAGGTCAAATGAAGCGTTTACTCCAGCAAACTTCCGCGTCTCCATTACTCGCGACGTGACCTCGCCTATACGAGCTACAAACAAAATTCTACGTAACATTAACAACATTAATGAGAACAGATTCTTTATTATCATAACTAATGGCCTCGTTAACATCAGCCTACCATCGATTGTCGATCGATAAATCGTGGATCGTAACGTACACTAATCAAGATCTAAGCAAACTGGGCACGCACGAATGGTTTTGAAATCCTTTACGTCCAACACATAAAGTCTATCAGAATCCTTTGATGGCATGCCTGGTTTATTTCAAATTAAACTCTCGTACCGAGATGTTGGTTTCAGTGAATTATGTGCATAAACGATCTTTTATCTGTCTGTTTTCGAGTACAAGTACCATTGTTTGAGTCAACGATCCTTGAAACGTCGGCCCTCTTGTCTCGTTCACTAAAGAGGTCAAAGGAGGAAAAAACTCACTCGTAAAAGAGCTTTCTCTTATGGGATCGTGGGAGGTGAAAGTCGATTTGTCCTTGAGTCCCTGTGTAAGTAAGAAACTATGGGCGGGAAATGCTACGGTTGTTGGCTGCAGCCATTGTGCATAATTTAAAAGGTTGTTACCACAATTTCGTAACAAGCCCAGACTGATGATAATAATAAGCAGATCTTTTAAATAAAGTATTTTTTTTGTATCCACTCTTTAGTGAAGTTGATGAGGGTTGCTCTACCCTTTCATTCTCATCTTTGTAATATTATTTCATTTGTAATTTGATTCCAACAATTTTAAGTATTATCGTTTTTTTTTGTTGTTTAATCCTTATCGCTTGATAAATATTACGTATGATACTTATGCATCATAGCGAGTGAGTTATTTAAACAGTGCACTCGAATAAGCCCAGTTAAGAAATCCTCGCGCCTTGAAAATTAATTTTAAACTCAAATGCTTTTGTAGCGTTTTATACATTTTACTAGGGTTCGTTGCCTTAAAGTTATCAATTTAGAAACAGTTGCTCGTTCTGTTATCGTTCGCCTAGTTACTAGGCCCTAGTAAGTTATGATCTAATTATAGATGAGTTTTCTCGAACAAAAGATTTTGAATGAACGACGTAAACTCTTTATAAAATCAAATCAGATGGTACCGTGGCGTGCGTCGCCGGTCGGTCGCATTTTTTAAATAAAAAATTTCTCAGGCATGTTTATTTATTACACTCAGTTACGTATAAGCTAACGAAGAACAGACGTGACATTTATACTATCAGCAAGAGTAAGCTTTACTGCCTAGTTTCGCCTATTAGCGAAACGTTAGTATTTAAAAAAACATGTCAATGAGAGATAATAAACTTTTATTTGCTTCAGTAGTCATTATTAAGTTTAACAACCCTTTCTCTTTTATAAGTTATTGCTGTACAACTAATTGTGCACCTACTATGTAGTTTGAAAAGTTGACACCATTCCGCTAGTCGAGTTTTAGTATTTATAGAGGCAAGGCAACAGAGCTGCGACACGGACGGCTACCTGAGGGTAAATGACCATCTGACCCATATCCACGTCCCGACTTTCACCGGAGGCCGTTCACCCGGGAACCGGCGCGTAAACACCCGCTCCCATTTCAAAATTGGAACTGTTCAGAGCGAACGTCCATTAATTGGGGACGCATTCCAATTAAGACCTCGTTACGTACTGCTCTTACGCAATTAGCATCGTCCGGCTAAGCGATGAGAGCGCGCCCGTGTTTCGTCCAGAAATTGGTACACTCGATTTTTGAAAGTTAATGCAAAATGAGCCTTCTTATCAACACAGTCTTGATTTCCATTAATCGATTCACCTTAATTACCCTAAATGCTTCCCTGTAGGCGCATATTGCATATTACGTAGTTCTCTGTATGAGAGAAATGCGGATCACAAGTATCACAACAGTCGTACCTATTCAGCCCGTTTTTTCTTCATATTGTCTCTAAGGTTTGTACTTTTATTACTTACAGCTATATGATTTCACGATAGCTCTTGGTTTTCACTTTCAGTTTTTTTTCAGGTAGTTCATTCAATCGAATAAACATATTGCGTCCTCTTATGATTGCTGCAAAAAATTATAACATAATATAGCATGAAATAAAATGAAATTAAACCAAATATGAATCATCCCTTGATCTACATAGTACATTGTTTCAAATCACAATGTCTTCTATCAAATCCAACTATATTCCCACAAGAATCGAATCTATTGCAAAACAATCTACTTTTTGTTATTCATGTTTAACGGGATGTTGACAATCATGTTCTGTGTGAAGCAGATTATAGGCAACGGTTTATGAAATGAAATCTGTGCTATCTAGGTATTATATAGATAATGGTTTAAAAGCTGAAATAACAGATGAACATGAATATTTGCATAAAAAAAAACACATAAATTCGGTGACTTGTTTTTTGTCGAATCGTCTAAAAATAGAACGCTCTCCCCAATACACTTTCTCTGCCTTCTACAATATGGATGGAATCCTTCAAAAGGGGTAGGTACCTATAATAAACGACCTTGCAGGATGGAAAGATGAAAGATAGAGTGCGGCTTAGTCCTGCCTAACCTAACAAGCTGTTTTCGAATTTGAATACTGTTTGCTTTCACTTAACATAGTGAAGCCAAGTCACATGCCAAATTTTCAATGAAATAATCAAATCCTAGAGAGAGTCAATGTGGAAAAATCGTCATCAAATTCTATTTGCAGACCTTTTTTATGATCTTCGAAAATGGAATGCGTATTGCAAATTCACAATGCGTTTAATTCAAAATAATACAATTTTACGGCATCCTACGGAGAAAGTATTCCGATAATAGACCTTCACAGCAATTTACCTAAGAATTGAAAGTAGATTTCAATTCGGATGCAACGAAAGCCTTTATACGCTGCGTAACACGCGAGTTTGGATAAAGAATAACTAAAGCACTTTCTAATTCATTTTCGATGGAATTGTCATTCTGTGTTCGATTCGAATCAATTTACAATATAATTTTGATCTCACTTTTCTTTTTGTACTCTTCCATGTCTTGTACATGTACTATCAATGTACGTTTGGTTGGAATGGAATGGATAGTTTATTTTAGTTTTTATAATGGTCAAAAAGAATTATTTCAGTCTGTTATATATATCATCATCGATTCATTAGCCAATTGAATGTTTCCACTGCAAGAACATAGAAATGACTTCCAAAGCCGAGATCATCGAAATGTAAAATTTCAATGGCTGAGATAGGTAGGTACTACATTTTCGGTCATCCATCCGAGTCGCTAACTGCCGCGCCTAGCGCCAAGCCACTGCGCTATGCAATATGAACACTCAAGGTGCCTTCATACATTTTCTTTTTAGTAATAGTGATGCCTTAGAGTAAGACGGGCTTCTTTACAGAAAGAGAAGCCATACGAAGCGTTCCCCTCTGCCGAAGTACAAGCCCAAATGGGCATACGCGTTAGTAAAACCAGTTGCGCCCGGATTTCTTTCTAGACCGAGTCCAGTCGCGCATGTGAACGCTGCTCTGTTTAAAATGTCGAATTGATGAGTTTTATGCTGTTAAAAGAGGTCTGGAACATCAAGTATACAAAAAGACGGTGTTACATTTTACATGAAAGTATTTTTTTATCGTATTATTGCTATTTGTTTACATTAAAACATTAAATTCGTATATTTTTTTCTTGATTAGTTGTCAAATTTGTTCAGTGACATCGGATCTGCTAGTCCATGGCTCGTCCGTACAAATTTCAGATCTGTCGCTAGATAAATCCGAGTTCTCGGCGATGGGCAACTTAGTGATGTTACCGTTATAATAATGTTTGTCGATAAAGTTTTGGTCAATCTGGCACTGATTCTGCGTCAAATTTATTGCAAGATTTTTGCATGATTTGCTCTGCATTCATGTGAGCGCGACAGATATCGCGAGATAAATGTCGAGAAATAGTCACGGCGCTCATCCTAGCCCGGCTGGTTTATACGATATTAACCTACTTAACTTACTTAAGGTTTATACTAGTCGGTCAGCTGACCGACTATGGAAGGGCGAATAAAATCGTTTTTCGACCAAGGTTCCTTGGAGCACACTATGTACCAAATGGCCGATCTAGCTGGACAATATTATTTTAGACTTAAAATGAGTTGTAAATGAAATGTTTTGATGCCTTATTTATCAATATAATAGTATTTATTAATATGATAGAAAACAAGCTGTAATTACGTAGAAACACAAAGCCAGTGTAAGCTGCTTGCATCGATGAACTACGTGTACTGAACTGAGGTCAATCTATATTGGACATTTATTTGAGGTTGTACAAACTTTGTTTTTGCTTTATTTCAAGTGTTATTAGTGTATTTTTTTAATTTATGTAATTATAAATTTAAAAAAAATACTGAATACTTTTATAAATTATATATTTATTTGTTTTTTGACATAAGTATCAATCAAAATCGGAATCACTTTCAAAACTTGAAACCAAACTCACATCACGTATGGCCGATTGCACTAAACTTAAGAATCGTTAAAATTTTCACGATTTTTTCCACACTGCAGCCATTTTTCTGATAATTTCGAAGAAACCCGAGATATGTTTAATTTTATATTTCTTATGCATTCTTCTGTTGCCTCTTTTAACTCTAATTTTACAGAAATATAATTGAATAAACATAAATTTTTATCATTTTTATGGTGTTTCAACCATTCTTCATAAAACTCCCTTCTCGGCATGGACACTTGGTTTTCTAAAAAAAAGTCAATAGGTTGCTTTAGGTTGCTGCTTCAAACCACTTTAAAATTGATTTATATAAACGTAGCTATAATAAAAAAAAAATCAACCCGGGTACAGGGGGTACATGTTTTTTTTCGTCTATGAAACTTAAAACTTCCCAAAAAAATTATGGATTTTTTCGGTTTCGACAGTTTTTTTTAAACAAAAGAATAGCTATTTGAAATAATTATTATCTTAAAATGTACTACTTACCACCTACTGCACGATCTATTACTAAAACTATGATAATTCTCTTTAATTTGGAAGATTTCGATGTTCGTGTGACATCATGAATTGGGGCTCGATTTATCTGTTTTAATTTGAAACCCAGCAGACTTTTCGATAATCGATTCGTTAGCCGGTATGGCCCCTGATGTTAAGTGATGATAAGGCCGAAGGTGGAAGCGCACTACACCCGGAATCCTCATTGCTGAGGAACTGGCTATTTTACCTCTAACTGCCGAAACACATTTTTTTTTTGATCAGACAGTTCTTATCGTATTCCATCGGATGTAATTTGTATGGGATGACATATGTTATGATACAATATGAACTGTCAAATGAATACGATTGACTTTACGCAATCGCCTAACTGATTGTCTTTTACATATTAAAATTAATGAAATACTTCACAAGATATCTAATGTTGTTAATAAGATGAGATGATGAGATAATGATGTAAATAATGATTTAACCGATAAATAAAGATAATTAAAATAATAAAGATTAACAAGTACGTAAATTTGAGTTTTTTACCTTTATTCCTTTTTCAAAATTTATCGATATTGCTGCATCGACAGTTGAGCCCAGCCCTTTATGTCAAAAACGTGTCATATTTTGATGTGTGACTCATCCGTACACAAATTTTTGCTGTTTTGTTTTATTTTTTATGTGTGAGTGTCGTCATTACAGTGTTGTTTTTGTATGTGGGTATGCGGAACTGCACTTGTGTGCATTTTCCCCCCCCGCAAAAAATGCCAGAATAATTTGAATAGAGTTTAATCGCTAAGGCTTCTCCCTTCGTGAAAAACGAAGCCTTTGTTGCTCGAAGAGTGATGCCATTCTTTTTACCAATCAAATATGGAATATGTTGCAATGCAACTCACTTGAAACAAAGTAGGTATTGCTGTGTTTGACGATGACTTTGATTGCATAGGACATAGCCTTCTTTAATTGCAAGCCGTGAACATAAGTTTGGCAACGCCTGTTACTGTCAGTTCGTGGTCATGTCGTCGGCCAGTCTCCATACTAAATGTATGGGAATATTTAAATTTTAAGAGGTCGATATTTTTTTTGGTATTAATCGTGTGAGGTTTAAAATATGAAAATAATTTAGTTCTTTTATTGAAATGCTTTGTATATTAAACAATAAGAAAAATATCAATGTTAACTAGGAAAAAATGGCTGTCAAAGATGTCATCTTTTTTGTTGATTTTCTTCAGCAGGGAGTTGATTAACACGCCCTCTAGCAATAAATGATATATCATTAGAAAGGTCTTTTAAAGACAAATATTTGCTGCTAATATACTTTATACCAATTGTTAATACTTTTGTAGTTAAAGGTTATTAAAGTATAAAAGTGGTTTATTGTCTATGGGAGTTGATCTACCACACCTATAGAAATGAATGATATATCATAAGAAAGGTTTTTATATGACAAATATTAGCTGCAAAAATACTTTCTATTAATTGTTAGTATTTTCGGAGTTTTAGGTCATTAATGTTAAAAAAATTGGTCAAGTTCAGAGCGTTATAGCTCTCAAAGTACTAATAGTTGACGTTTATAGTATAACAATAAAGTGTTTCAAATTTAAATACCTTTCCAATGATGTAAGATTTATTGCTAGAGGAGGCTTAGATCAAAATGCTCATCGTACTAAAGAACCCCCGAAAAGTTCTAATAATTTGACTCAAACCTTATGTTCTAATAAATAAATAATAATAATAAATATAAAACTTTATTGAAATAATCTTACATCACAATTTACAACTAGTTTAAACATAGATAATATAGGATAAACAAATAATAAATAATTATTAAAATAATTTTATACCATGTGCTTGACCACATGCGATGTTGCCGTTCTGCTCAACTTCATGGCTTGGAAGATATAGAAGGCTATGCATAGGAGGTCAAGATTGTTCTTTCATTCGATACGCATGTGAATTGACAGTATGTTATAATTACATAACAAAAATAAATAAAACTAAATAAATAAATAAAAATGTTTAAGAACGATTATAGTTCCTTTGAAATATTTCTACTAAGGTCAACCTTTCATACTCAAGTAAGGAGTCTTAATATTCTAGACTCCAGACTCTCACAAGGGCAAGAAAATAATGTACAAATTCTAAAAACCTTTTGAGAAGTGAATAAATTTCTTTTATTATTATTATTTCATTGTATGTTTCTATTCTACAGAATAAATTTTCATACTCACTCGTCTCGTCACACAGCGTCTTTTATGAGCTAGTATTCAATTTCACATTAAATTCTTTTAGTACTTAGCTGAATATCTCGGATCGTTAACTTGCACAACTTCTTCGCTTTTCACTATTTAGTACTTAGTAGCACAGAATACCTACTTAATTGGTACGTTAGACGTACCAGATTCTATAGAACAGTGTTCTATAGAACAAATAGTTGTTTGCTCATACAAACAATGTCCATCAGCCATTTTTTAAAACAATAGCTGGCTGCATCTGGCTGGACGATCAGTAGGATTACAAAATATACTAAAATAATAGTACAAAAATAATATTATAAAATAATATTACAAAAATATACATATTATATACTGTGTTGTGTACACTATACATAATCCATTAAGAGGTAAGAGAGAACTCTTGAATTTATATTGTCACGGCGAATTAAAGTGAGTAGCGATTATTACAATAGAAACAACACCAGTATTTGGATACGCATAAATAGCCATAAAAAATTACAACTGAAGTGACCTCGAATTGAATTTGTAAAATATTTAAAAAATGGGCAGCAACGTAATAAAATTCGCAGTAATGTTACTGTTAAACTGGCATCTTTAAAGGTAAACCGGGTCCTCAGAATCGAAGGGACAAGTGGACCTTGAGGTGACTACTGTACTGACTGACGCTGTCTCGGCCGACCGCAGAGGTATTATACCTATATCTGGTGTAGTAGAGCCTTCAACTAAACAAGGTTATCGAAAACCGACACGCTTTTAGCGGATATATTGTGATTTTAATCAGTAGTTTTAAATAAGTTATGGTACGATACGCTTAAACCAATTGCTATGGTGTAGTGTATGTACCTAAGTTTATACGAAAAAAGTTAGTAAAATAATAAGGTAGGTTTAGACTACGACACTTTAGTGTCAGACGCACAAGTGTCGGTCTGTGATCAAACACTACTGTCTGTGCTTGTGTATAGAACAGACTGAATAGACTTTGCGTGCAAGTATCGTAAATCATTTGGACTATTCGTTATGTTCCTATTAACTGAGACAATTAAATGATTGTTGATTTTTAAAAGTATCTATGAAAGAATATTATTCAACTAGTACTTCATACTTCCATGGTGTTGCACCGCACACCGTCCATGTACATAAATAATTTAATTTGTGTTTTAGTTTGAGGTAATCATCAAAGCTTCAACCATTGGCTTCACCAGGGTAGTTTAACTCTAGACAGCGTCGTAGCTAGGGTCATGAGCGCCCCAGGCAAGATTTGAACTTTGTATCCTAAGACTTTTAGACTTTTTTCTACTTATGGGTCACCAAAGTGCGCCCAAGTGAGGGTTGCGCACCTGGCAGCCGCCCCCTAACCAGCTACGACGCTGACTCCAGACGTTGTCAATAATAGTTCTGATCACAAGCTCTTAACAACAAAGTTCAACAGTAAATCATCACTACCAAATAATCTGTTAGTGGTCTTCTGTAAGGTGCAGGCACTTACTAACCCGTTCATTGACCATAATTCCTCTTTCGTAGAATGATAAGCCTAATATTGAACAACTATCATGACTCAGTCACGATTTAGGGTTTCTTAATCGTATATGGTTCGATGTAATCTCATTTCCAATTCGCCAAACTGCATCGAGTCGAAATATTCTGTATATTACCGTTAATTGGATGTTACCGTTCACCAAAACTTAACTGCACTGTCTAGTCACCGCTTATAGACTTTTATCGTCATCGTTGTTTTTGAGAAATTCTAAATGATAACTATCTCGGTCATCACGAGCGTGTACTGCTATAAAACATCTACTCGCACAATTCACAATTCGATTACCTACTTCTTTCTTACTCGCGCATGAAGCTAATCTTAAAAATTGTGATGAAAATCAAATTCAATAATTGTTTCCATAACATCGCATGGAGTTCATGGGAAAGGCAAAGTAAGGAAGGGTTATTACAATATTACGAGTACCGTACCATACATTCTGTAATATGATATTACCTTTGTTTGATACAAATGAAGATAATGTATCTAGTGAAATTTGCGGATTTTATAACTAAAGGCGTTATTTGTTGTCAAACTGATTCATAGAAAGATCACGTTTCTTAGTTTCTGTCTTATTGCTGTAATCTTCACTCAATCATGACATTATTTAACAATGTGTTTAATTAATTAATTACACATTGAAAAATTAACTTATTTTGCAAAGATGCATTTGCAATATTAAAACTGCGGGCGCACGTCGCGTGCGCCTTGCGGGGGCGTCGCCCCAGTGAAAGTGTGAAAGTGAGGCGAATGCGCTTGCGCATTCACACTACCTATAGCAGTATAATCGATATAACGCCCTTATGCACTCCTATGATTTATAGCGGGCGTGTTAGGTGATAATTGTGTAATGAACTTTGGAAAACCATGTGTACTTATAGGTATTTAATATTATTAAAGTAGTTCTTTTTGTTGTAAATGTTTCCACTTAAGTATTTTATTTTAAAATTGTCTGGAATAGCAATCTTTCAGGTGATAAGTAATCAATATTACCACTTCCAGCATTTCGAATGGACAATTCACCACTGTTCATTAAAAAAATAAGAATAACGTAAATGAGTCTCACAAGTTAAATAGTATTTTAATTTTTTTGCCACTTTTTATTTTCTAGCAGAGCGAAGCGGTGTTGCATTAGTAATTCACTCCGGGCTTCCTTTAAGAAATAAAGCAGTCACGTCCGTCACTAACAAGAGATGGTAAAAAATTAACGAGCCTCGCAAATAATGCATCTGGAGCGTGGTGGCTAACAGTCAACCGTTGTTTCCGCGTGCGGCCAACCTAACTAACGTGCGCTAGATGAGAGGACGTGAAATATACTTCCTACGCGGCCTGCATTTTTACCCTTAGCCGCTGTTTCTGTCTTCATCAGATATAAAGTGGGTCTCTTGAAAGCCTCATTTCAGACTACGATGCCAATTAATGTCTTAATGGAATCGTGAATTCCATTATTTCTCCCTTTGTGTTGTCTGTGGATAATGTTCTGCTACACTATCATTTTCGTTGAGACTTTTCAATTCGACTGTTAAATAGGTACGGTTGATACTACCATGTTCTCGAGATGTCACAATATGACTTCAGAACATCATTATACGTTTCTAAATGTTTTATGCGACACATTTTCTATGCGCAAGAGTAATCACACTAAATTGTCAGTTTGTCGAACCATGTAATTGTACAGCAATCGTTGTGAATGTTGTGATGCATTCAGTCAGATACATCCTCGATACCAGTTTATTCCTCATCTCCTGCCAAACAATAAAATAATGTTCAGCAGCTATCGTAAAGTTACTCAATAGTTTTAAAAACTTCGACGAGCTTGTGGTATTGTATTATGGATATGGTTATGTGCAATGAACCACAAAGCCATTGTGACATCACGTTAGAACTCGACCGTAAACTTTAATGATCGTAAATATGCTGACGGTAGTCTAGTTATATTGGGAACACATTTGTATGCTTTTATATTAAACATAATATAAATTTGAAATAAAGAGTATGGTTCTTTTTTCAAAATTGCTTTTCTGTTTGTAGTGTGGTGTAGCTAGTTCAGCGAAATCAATTTCTTTAATAGCTTCGATATTGCTATGCCAATTTAGATTTAATCTTTTACTTGAACGTTATTCAATGTTGTAATATATTGAACATTTGCCAGCATTCACAAATTGAAAAATGTTTAATTCTTGAAAGAAGTGTGAACTAATACTTTGGTATATATCGAACCACAATGTTAAAATCAAGAGACAAAGTCACATTTGAATTTCTCAAATAACCCTTACCGACTGAAGTGAATAAGTTTTTGTTATTGTTTACATATTATATTTCATGTGAAGATGTTATTCTCAGATAACCATAGAAGCATGCTACCATGATTAGTAATGCATGATGCTCACGCTTCGTGTCGCTCTCTCTATTGTGCGCCGTATGACGTTTCACAATCTTTTGTACCACCGCAGAACTCATCATTCTTTCATTGTAGACCATGGCTGAACTTTTTGTACATCACGTCTTATCTGTCCCGCTTTGTGTTGGTTCTAGAGCATTAACTAATGTCCCCTGTCTGTCAGATGATATCGGACTCTCGTTAGCAGCATTGTAGCGCCCACGCGATGTCCACTGCAGGCCTAATGGAACCCTGACAGGATTACCTATAAACGGCCAGATGAAGCGTTTCCTTTCAATTTGTGCCATTGCAATTTTGTAACGCAACATTTACCTGTAACTTATTAACACTTGCACTCTTAGAAACGACGCCGTGTTTCCAGATGAGATCTCTATATATTATTCGTTATTGTTTATGGCTATCATGATGGCTGGGATATCCAAGGTGGTTTTATAGATGCACTAGCGGCCGCCCGCGACTTCGTCTGCGTGGAAAGTTTTTTTGCTATCCCTCGAGAACAGTACTTTTATTCTGGATATACTCCGCTTGCGAAATCATCCGCGTCGTGGACACGGTAGAGAAATTTCTTTAACGTGGCGTAGACAATAGAAAAATCCCCAGGTAGGTAGGTATCCCTTTTGCCCGCGATTTAACAATAAGGCGACCAGTTTAAAATGATCTCCTTAGTGTATGAAATCTAGTACTAAGGAGAGTTCAAGCTGTTTCCCAGGTTTTACCCACCCGAATCAGATGAAACATAACCTAAGTTTTAAGTTGGACCCTATGCTACCAAACTGTGAAAATCCCATCAAAATCTATTCTGTGGTTTTTGAGTTATTTGCGCACAAACATACAGATAAACAGACAAACAGATAAACAGACAAACAGACAAAAATTCCAAAAATGATAGAAATGGGTTTTATAGGCTGTTATCAAACACCCCAACCACTTTATTTCAAAATATTTTCTTTGTACAGACACAACTTTTCTACAGCTTTATTATATGTATAGATTTGACAAAAAGGAAAATTCCCAAGAGCGTGTGAACAGATGCGCTACGTATATTCGTGAACGACAAAACAAAAACAACGTTACACATCGATCTCACGCACAGCTAGAGATATTATCGGTCACTTACCGACCTTTATCATCCAATCTTTACGTGTGGGTTGTGATGTGAATGTGATACATTACTGTTACTGAGAATATTTGAAAGAATTTGTTGTCTAAATGAAACCGCTCTCACTTTTTCCGAATGCTAAATTATTGCCATTGTTCCTTATGCGCTCTCGCAAACGCGTTATCTAATATACTTCCCACAAAGGTTCAGCAAGCACAGCACTCCGACACAATGCTTCCACTGGCATCAGTTCCGCTCTCTTGAATTGGGTAAGTGGTGCATTTGACGAAACTTCACTTTTTCTCTGACCCACTTTACCCAGCGTTGTTGAATTTACCAATCGGCGATCAGTTGTTTACAGTCGATTATCAACGCAGTTGGCCATAAAGTCGATTTCCACGCCGTTTCTCAGGTACATTAGAGAGTTCAGTAAATTCGGTCTGGGGACTCACGAGGTCTTTTCACACGACAATCGGGAGCGAGACGAGCCAACTAGAGCGATTAATACAAGAATGATCCAAATTGTGAATAATTTCATAGTGATTGTTTATGAATGTCAAAGAAGCTAATTCTTTTATTTTATTTGAATTTTACTTTTGGTTCGGTATCTCGGTACTCTGTATATCTATCGACTCTACGACTTTTCCACTTTTTTATTTAAGTTGGTAAAATGATTTGGAAATGTGTACCTACTACAGCATTATTATTGAAGCTGTAGGAACTACCATTACCCAGTAATTGTCTCATCTACCGCAGGCACTTTCACCTCGATTCCAACAATTTCCCTCGTCTCTGAATAGCGTCCTGTGGTATCTTTACTTACAATATTATGTACTCATATGGCCATACAGTCGCAACGTTCACCCAGTAATGTGTGGGAAACGGGCGTTCCGACTTTTTTAATTGCCCTGTGTTGGTTGTATAGTATGTTATTATTGCGGGGCGTAATGCAACACGGGCCACAGAAGTAAGGCGTCTAGCTGTCTCCGGCCAATTTTGTTGTTAATTATCTTCCATCGGCTGGCTGACTGCTCGCGGCACGTCTGGCCCGGTGACTGCTGCCACGAAAGTAGGCAATGCGCATATCGCCTGGACTGATGCACAACGCACAACGCCTATTCTTGGAGCAGTATTTTCGATGCACAGCTGTTGGAGGTTGGTGAACTCTCTTGATCTATTTCAGTCAAATTCATGAGAAAATCTCAATAAGACACTAACGTCTTTATTATTGCTGATCGATTGATTTATTTTATTACGGTCATCATCCATGCCAATTGAGCTAAAGACGCAAGACGAAGGTAGCCCTAATTATTTTATACAAATTTAACTACGACCTAGTGACGGCATACTTCATCCGAATTTGTCCGTGGCGAGATTGCTTCAACCTCGTTGCCCGTTGGATTCTGTCTGCGTAGCGAATCCGGGTACCATCCCATTTGACATAGACACTAATTAACTCTCCGAGGTCACTTCAGCGATCTCGTTTACATGCGTTCTCTTCCTTATTATTTTAAGGTCAGTGCGACCAAGTTATAATCTCAACCAGTTAAAAGTGGAACTATGCAAAAGCAACAAATGTTTAAAGTATTACGATTCACTGTTATCAAAGTGCCAAATAAATATGCAGTTAAAAATTTAACTTGATTGTTCACGGTAATGTAAGCGCAATAAGTGGTAAAAATTCATCATGTTAGCAAATTCTGATTTCAACCCGTTATTTGCAGACCTACATGGTAATGCGGTTGGAAACACCAGGCAACACCAGGCTTATCAGCTAATGTTGAACTCGATATTAAAGTTTTACTGTAGGATTGAATGTACCTATACTTATAGATTAGTTTTAACATACATTAATTATTATGCTCATGTGCATCGCTTTATCACTGCTGTTTAGAAGCAGTAGTCCTGGACTCCTGGCACAGCTCTTAAACAGTTAGCAATATTCAGTTTAAAATTATTGTTTTGCACCTATGACTTAAAAACAATGAATTATTTAATTATTGTGTTGTCTCTCGTCTGTTTCAAAATCAGCGTGTGTCTATATCGTTTTTAAACGTGCTAATCATCTTATGTTACTTTTTATTAACTCTCTTTTCCTAGACAGTGAGTCATTCATTGTTAATAACAATAATACTCGACGCACAACCTGTAATTTGGTCTACGATTTATGGGATGATATTCTAGCAACAAATGATTACAGTAATTTTGATAGTTGTTTGCGAATGAAGAGGTTATGCCTTATACCTATCCACACTATACGTGTAAGTAAACTCTTCATTAAGGTGGTCTTGTAAATCTAATGTTTTTTTTAGATGTCAGTGCTCGCGTGAGAATTATTTGATTTGGGTTCTCTTTTTATAACGATTCTGTCAACAAAAACTTATAAATGGTGCAATTATATTATCATCACACTCGTTAGCTTTTTGAGCATCCATTTCTTACATGATACTTATTCTAATTTGAAAACGATTATGCCTTGTTAAGAAATTATATTCTAGCCTCATCAAACGGAGATTCCTTTTGGTTAACTTGGTGTAACTTAAGAAGTTGCAGTGGGATTATTTGTACTTACAGGGTTAATTATGCTACTAATTTTGAATGGATTAAACATAAACATGTCTACTTCTCCAAATTATTTATTATTTATTTACATAATAATAAATAATTTGGAACATAATCTAAAGAGGACTGTTAAATAATATCCTCCAATTTTTTACTACCGTTGTTGAGAGGTGCAGTCATGGTCATGATTTTAACGCCCCCTTGTAAAAAAAAACCGGCCAAGTGCGTGTCGGGTCATGCGCCGTAGGGTTCCGTAGTTACCTTATACCATACCATATTTAATACCACTATAATTTTTCGTCTACAAAAATAACTTTGTTTTTCACAGTGTTGGAATGAATGACAAAGTTATATTTGCTGTTTTGTAAAATATGATATATCTCGAAAACTAACTACTTTATCTCGTTCAAACCAATTTTCGTTGAAAGTTTTTATTAAGATCTATAGCATATATTTTTTATAGATTTTTCACTCTTTTATTTCAAAAGTTAGAGGGGGGGAGGGACACTCATTTTACCACTTTGGCAGTGTTTATCTATCAAACGGTTGACTTTGAAAAAAAATTGTCTTAGGAACCTCAATGTCATTTTTAAAGACCTATCTATAGACACCCCGCATGTGTTTGTATGAAGAAATTTTTTTTTTTCAGTTTCAGATCAATGTATGGGGAGCCCCCCCTTAATCTTATATTTTTTTTTTGTGTTAAAATCGTTAAGCGGTTAACAGAATACATCTACCTACTAAGTTTCAACTGTGTAATCCTAATACTTTTGGAATAAAATAGCTGTGACATACGGACGGACAGACAGACAGACATGACGAATCTATAAGGGTTCTGTTTTTTGCCATTTTGGCTACGCAACCCTAAAAACATAGAGTTCCCGATATAAATAATATAAACCGTTCACCGGCACTTGTCTAGAAATTATTTAATGATGAGCTTTCAAATCGCCTTTCAATCTGAATCACCAACGATTTAAATGTTGAATTTTTTGCGTCAAATTATTATAGACGCTTTTTCAGTCACGTGAAGTCACGTCACGACCAGTATGTGTTGCTTTGCTAAACTTTTTTTAGTAATTGACGACTCCGTAAAATACTTGCCCTGCCTGCACCTTACGTCGCGATTATCATTCTTCTGACAGCACACATTTTCTGCTGAGTCAAGAAAAAATCTCAACAGTATTTTTCTTAATTTGGTCATTGGCAAACTTGTACCCTTTTGAGCGAAAATATTGTCGTTTAATCGATCGATAACAGGCTCTCCCGTTTAAGGCTGTGCGCGCAGTGCGGCATTTCGCCGCAGCGGCAAAACACTGCGCGGCGAAACACCGCAATTTTATGTTGTGTTTGTATGTAATAGCAAATAGGTGCGCGCACAAGCGGCGGCTTCGCCGCTACCGCCACATTTCTGCGTCCGATCACAGAATATTGGCGGCGCGGCGACCACAGGTTTGTTGTAATTAGTAATATTTGTACTGCGGCGCGCGCGTTACGGCAAAACACCGCCATTTTAAGTCTGTCTGTCAGTCTTAAAAACGTTTATAAACAGCATACGTGTCTGATGAGAGCGTTTGATCAGAGAGTACCTACTTATTCTCCGTTTCGTTTCCTGGTAAACAAACATGTCTGAAGATTCTGCATCACCTTCTTGTTCATGATGTGAAATTGACCTTTTATTTATCTATGGCTCACCAAAGGATGCACCCAGTATATGTTTTTCTTCTTCTTTTTTATTATTTTGTAACATGAGTGCACAAACACAGGCAACTTCTATTACGAAATCCATTTTGCTTGTGCCACTCACGGCGAAATGCCGCTGCGGCCAAAAGCCGCAGTGCGCGTCTAGCCTAATTGTACTGCCTCTATCTAATGTCTCGTTTTTTATGTTAATACCTACTAAAGAAGTGAGTGAAATGAACCCTGTAAGCAACAAAATCAGTAAAGAACATTAAAATTGCCGTTTACCTTACCCTAAAAAATTACATTAGTTATGGCTTATGCACGAGTATCATAATCATAAGTCATCTGTTGCATACTGCAATCAATTAGAAAACAAATGAAGATATTGCTTATCTGCTTTATGTTAAAGATTAAGTAGGGAGTCATCGCTCTCTGTAACATTCGCCCGGGTGTCAACGTGGCCATCGACTGCCGGCGAACCCTCGTCAAACCTCGTAGCAATACCGACGTCTTTACTACCAGGCGACGGTTGTAGACGTTTTTGTTGCCATTACTCCGTGAGGTGCCTCCATTTAGCCATTACTCTCAGTAATTGAAGAAAAAGAATAAAGAGATGCCCCGCTTTGTAAGTGAACAAATAAGGAAAAAGTTATTTTGAAACACGAGCGTACTGCAGATTTAATAGCCAAAGACTAATCTAATAGTCTTGATGGATTTAGTAATCTTAATTTTGATAAAAAAAAACAGATTGGATTTGATGTTATCAAAAGAATAAGGCAATGACTCTTTGAACGCATTACACGAGGCTTATTGCTTCAACAGAGGAATGTTCTGTTTACTGATAAAAGGCAACAAAAACAGGATAGCAGATAGGCGTTTATAATACTCGTTCAATAATGATGTCACACGTCTAATATACTGTGTCTACTTACGAAGATAACACGCAGTCAGGTTATTCACCTCGTCGCGTAGGTACATCGAACATGGCATGACAGAATACAATGACGAGCTTAGCCTATTTTGAAAGCCAAAAGTACGCTGCAGGTAGGTGAGTAAGTACGTGACCTTTTGTGTAACTTTGATAGGTGAGGTTAGTGAGATCCTCGTTGTATTAAAGATAATATTTGCTTAAAGGTTAAACGCTGCCAGTAAGGCTACTACACAAAATACGACTACTTTAAGGAATGTGACAGTAAACATCTTAGTTAGATAGACAATCAGTACATAGTTAAGTATCTGTGAATGTTAATAACGCCGGAGTCCGCTATTTTACAACTTTCTCACACTAGAGGTGGTTTTCTAAATATTTCACGCTGACTACGACTGTGGCGTTAGAATAATTAATGATATATAATTTACGAGTCGAGGCGAGGAGTTCAGTCAGACCAGACTACAAGTTCTTCGACGATTATGACCTCGTTAATGTTGTAAATTATTACGTCTGTGTACGGAAACTTATGAATAAACTAAATGGAATTGCCTTTCAATATAGCTGATTTCATTATGGCTAAATATGTTAGTAATGTACAGGGTGTCTCAGTAAGAGTGCACTTATTCATTTTAAAATAAAAACAATTTTTTTTTGAGAGAGTTGAGATATTTTTGATTGGATTGTAAAGAAGATTCATGATGTTCCGATAAAGTATGGAATACAATATCCGGCAAATGGCCCTCACGGCTCTGATGACAGGCCATTACTCTTTTCATGAAATTTTGCATGTCTTCCATTTTACATCCAATTGCGGCCTCATCTTCAAAAAAATGAGGCCCAATCACGCCGCCTGGCCAATATCCGTACTCTAGTCCGACTCTCTACAGTGACTCGTTGTGGGTCGTCGTTGTCGTTATGTGACACAAGAAACAAGTGCCGAATTTTCTTTCAATATTTGGAACTTCAAAACGTGACGATTTACATAAGTGGCGAGTTTACACAGACCCAAATAAAAGGGTTAGATGTTCTCCAGAATTCACAATAATGTTTTGTTGGAACTAAAACTACCAAACATTAATAAAACACCCACATATACATCACGACAGGGATATTATTCACAATCCACTCTCAGTATTCACTTTCACTAGCGATCGATCAATTTTTTATCGCATCACGCCTTAATACCTAAATGTCTATCGAGGTGGCGTTTGGTTTGGTTAAAGCTGTTTGTTTTCTTTAGAAATTCATTATTTGGTGCATTGATTGATAAATTTCGAGAAATGAAACTAAGCCACGATTGCAAAACAACATTGATTCGTGCCCTGGTTACGCTGATAAAATTTTTGATATTCAATACAAAACCAGTTTTCCTGGTCATATCATCGAATTCTGAAAGAAAATAAAACAAGTTATTCAAAGAACAAAGTAACTACCCCATTTTACATAGCGGTGAGTGAATGGTTCATAAATCTAGGCAACCGTGTGCCGGTACTATCATCTGTAATTACAGTTTATGATATCCTAGATTAATTGAATGCATTAAAAGGTTCTTTGCATGTCATATATTACAACAAATTATCAGCACCATCTCGTCCGTAAGTTAATTGAATTCTGTGTAGGCAGTACTTACAACTGTAGGCAAGCCGTCTATCAGAATTTAACTTTGCGATCTATTGTTTTTCTTTTGGTTGATATTTGAACTTCCACATGAGTATAAGTAGCAACATAACACAATTTTTTTGGACTTTCATATTTGGACCAAAAATGTATGAAACGTGGATGATATCCTTTAATATATTGTAATAAATAGAATACCTACGGTAACTTAAAATTCTTGCTTGATATTTTTTTTAATGGTGATCGAAATTGATTCCAATTTCTTATACTTATCTTTTTTCTTCCCAATTTCATATATTATTCATCGGGTACAGATTTTCTAAATGACAGTAATTTATATACTTTGAATGGTTTCTCAAAATGGAATACAGCCTCTTTTTCCACTTTCTAGTCACTACCATAATTCACGACGTCATTACACTAGATTCTCTTTTTATCCTAAATCCACTGACAATGGCTCACAAGATTGGGTAAAGTAAAAGTTTCAAATGCATACTAATGTTCCATTGTTATTAAGTGTGAAATGATTGTACGTAATGTGTCGACATAAAAATGATTGGAGGCCGAATTCAACGACCGGAAAATGAATAGATGATTGTTGCAATGTTTACTTTCAATGTTTCTATGGATCGATGGCTATTAGCTGTTTGAAGAGAAAGTAAACGTGGAAATGCAAGAAAGCTTAAAAACAAATAGGTGGCAATGGTTTTTGAATCGTGAACACTGTACACTATAATGAGGCTATGTGGTTTCAAGAGATGAGATTTCAAGTTCCGAAGAACTGGGAAAGAGTGATTGAGAATCGATTACAATACGCGAGATGTCCAATACACCTATTGCTTATCATCAGATCTTGTTTGCTAATGATAATTAGTTCTTAAATTTTGTAGATTTAATCAAGTGACACTAATTATTTAAAAAGCGTTTGTTGTAATATAAATTATGACAAAAATACGGCAAGACAGCACGCATCAGCACAGTTCATATATAGTTTACAGTTTTTCTTATTTTCCGCTGGAACTGGAAGCAACAAAGTTGATGACGACCATAATTAAACAACATCATCCCTCTCATGTTCACCTTCAAAACAGCATACTTAATCTTGATCTCTTAAGCCTCGTGAACTAAAGTTGATGACTTTCGAACTAGCAATTTTGAAAAGGTATTATTTAGTAATCAATCGTTATAAATCGCAACACGACCATAACATAGCCGTCAGGTCCGCATGCGAGCGACACATGAATACATGATTCTGACCTGAGTGTATTAGTCCCTTGGTATATTATAAAGTGAGGTCTGCGGGCGGGCTCGGCCGTTCTGCTAGCCGTGGCGTGTTTGATAGCAATCTGCAGCGAGCAATTGCCTTGTTTGTCGTACCCGGTGACAACGGACTTTAATTGAAGAACCTCGAAGGAGGTGGCATCATATCCATGTTTATTACATTTTGAGTTATTATGAATTAGCTGTGCAGAGACGACGCTTTATTTCACTACTTCGGTCACCCTGAGTAGAGCAGTCTTTCCCGTTCAACGTGGTCTTCCTCAGAGTGACGTGGTGTAGTGGTGAACCTTCGAATATCGCGGCCCGCCCTTTGGTGCGACGTAGTCTCCCTCCGAGTGTGGTAGCCACCCGGTACTCTTACTTGACGACATCCTCTTTGCAATACTTCTCCGACCAACCAACTACTGCTAGACCTTACCTCACCTCCATTTTTCTTCTCTTAACTTCTTCAACTTCCTTTCCCTTCGTTCTTCTTGAACTGACTATTTCCAACTAAATCCATTGTGTGTTTCGTCCGTTTATATTATATATCCGAGATCATTCTATGATTCTAGTAACTTGAATTTCGAGAGTCTATTCTCTTTTCTTTATTTATAAAGTCCTATAGTTTTTTGCTCATTTTTTTTACGGCTTCTGTTAAAGAAATGTGTTGTTTGATATACGTTTTATAAATAGGACTATAATATTATGTTTAATCAACGTGTAGCAAATTAGTAATGAAATACATTTATTGTATTAACTTATCACAACTTCATAATTACAAGGTCATTTCACAATGGTATGTTATTTTTTCGTCCTTTTTTAGTCAGGATATAATAATGCACATGCGGGCATACCATTGACTTTGGAATGAAATGACGAAGCCGTTTTCGACCTGGCCCTACGTCTGCGACTGAACCGACATCGCCATTTGTGACATTTGATGGAAGATTGTACTGTTTACATGCATGCTCTTCGGCCCCTTCTCTAAACCTGAGCGTATTTATACAGCTTATCCTGTGCGTACATCTTAAGTATTTCTAGCTCATGATTCAATGTTGTTGTTTCTCAAAAAGATCGTTGATATACTTGGAGTATGCTTATATAAGAATTACGTCAGCGTTTTTGCTGAATCTGAAAATGGATAAACACTTGCCTATTAGGAAAGATCACCTCTCACTCACGAAGATCGTTACTCGTTAGCCGTTGAATCGGGTAATCTATCAGCCAAGTGTTTACCTATCATTAGTTCATTCACCGCAACTTTCAAGGTTCTGTGGCTTTATTTTTGCGTCGAAGACGACCCACACATGCACCATCTTAATGCACATTTCCAAGTACGATGCACTAGGTTGGTGGAATCAGAGCGCGTGATAGGAATACGAAAACCCCCACAGACTTTGATTTTATCTGGACGTAAAATCCTTCATAAATTCTAACCACTCCCTGGAGATACGAAGCGGACAAATTGAATTCTCTCATAAGACGCTGTAATCATTTCTGTAGCAAGTATTAACTCAGGAGACCGAATTACTGTAATAAAGAGATGAGTTTTGGCCATGCTTGATTTAACAGTATATTTTCTTTTTCGGAATATAATTCTTATCGGTTGTTGCTTTATGATTAATGGTTACAAGGAGTAATATAATATTTATTTCTACTATTTCTCTAATCCAATTTATTTTTACAGGTTTTCAATGTAGGTAGCCAGTAGTTGCGTCTAGGTTTACGATTAAAAGATTAGGACCTTCCATTCCATTAGTAATAAAGTTGAAACTGGAAATACCATTTTGATTTAAGGGGACATTGCTATAAACGACACTTCCTTTGAATGGAACAAACCGTCGAGATATATGATTCAATAAGCTTAAGCTTTCTATCAGTTTATACAAATCTGTCAATCAGTTTTATGAAGGTTTTCATTTTTATGAAGGATTTCATCGTCCTTTTAAACGTTAGGTCGGTAGCGTTGTAATTTTCCGAACCATTAAATCTTGTCAGAGGCTCATAAAGACTCCCCACGTGGGCATGCGCGCGCGCTTGTTTTTTGCTCGGCAGCACATCGTTCATCATTACGCGTTTATTATCTGTCTGTGGCCTTGGCCGTGAACGGTCGCACTGAGGACATGGTACCGCGTCACCGCGTGGGCAAATAATCAGACTTTGCAAATCATGATAATAATAAAAGTTTAGATTGACAGTACCAAAAAACTAAAAAAAAGAAACATCATTGTCGCTGTTCATCAAAGTCGTTTTAATATGGCTCACACATAATATGATATCTGCAGAAATCTCATACCTACCGAGCAGAAATTTCCCGAGTAAGAGTAATAACTTTTCTAGTCTAGAAAAAAGTTTCGTCTTTAATGATGGAATCAATAAGCGTGATCATGACTTTGAAATTAATTGCTCTAGCTAGATAATGCCAGTCATGAGAGCTGCAGACACGTGCGTTAAAAATTGGGTTCTATCTATTGGGTATGATAAAAAACATCTAACACCCCTGCTGTGATTTCGACTAACGCGAGTGATCTTTCACTATTAAAATTCACGATAGAGACGGACGCAACGCACGCAACCATGATGTCATCCTTCCTCTGTTTATAAGAAAAGTTCGTAAACACACATAAGGATACTGATTTCCCCGTAAATGTACCTATCGGGCAGTCTATTAGTTTCAATAATATTCTAAATCTAAGAGAATTGAAGTTTAGTTTTCTGCGAAGTGTACTTGTAGACTATCAAAAGTTTAAATTGGCTGTTAACTGTTTATTGGTCCATAAAATCCCAGCGTACCGTCCATATGGCCAATTGCATCAATCGACAAATCGTCCAATTCGCCTTTTGCGCGTCAGCGATTAGTTCAAGGCAAACGTACATCTATCCCCAGCATGAGGTAGGTACTGTTAGGTACTTTAAAACCAAATAATCAGTGTCACAAAAAGTGGTAACACACTGGTAACAAACTACATACTTAACTATTTCTATATGGTTTGTTTTTCCTCTTAATTCATTGTTATCTTGATCAGTATGACTCAATATGATTTAAATGACAAAACATGTAAACATTACAGATTGCAAAAATGTATGTTTATTATGTTGTAGGTCCACTTTATGATTCTCATCTCCGCAATGGGTCAATGCACTGATCTCTAAAAGATTATGACATTCGTGGAAAGATTTATTATGCTCGCTGTGTTTCTGGGAGTATCTCATTATATTTCATAACCGCATTATAGCTTTAACGACTAAAGGAATCTTATCGATAAAAATATTGCCTCTAAAAACTAGGTAACTTTCTATAATCCTCTTACTAGTAGAGTCGTTTGTTACTTACACAAAGTTATCCATTGTTGTATTGAAAAGTTATGATATGAATAAAAGACAAAGCAATGCGATCTTCATTTCAATTAAATTTTCTTTTTATGTTATGACTTTTTCGTAACGCTTTTAAATGCCAGACTGAGCACTTTTAAAGTTTTAAAGAGCTATAAAATGCATTATGTCATCATAACTGTACGCAAAACCTACAGAAATGTGCACGTAGAAGTATTTGCAGGAGAGTATGTTATTATTGTACTTTAAGTCTTGTCACGCAAATCAACGCGACAACGTATTGTACATATTTATATTAACGTATGAAGATTTAAGAATGAAGTCGAAGTTTCAAATGCAGGTGACAGCGTAGTAGTACGTATAAACTAGATGGTAATTATTCTGTCACGGAAAAAAATTTTTATAACGACAACAAAAACTTATGGGACAATTCAAAGGCTTGTAAGAAAATAAGTCGACGATTCCTGTTATTAAAACAGGTGCTAGTAAAATTTCTGGGTGAATAATTTTTGCTCCAGAATGTGATGCAACAGGCTTTCAACCGGTTTTTGCTCGGCTCCCTCACGTCTGGCTGGAGAAGGGTGTCCAGTGAATGGTTTGAAAATGAAGAGCATTTAATCTACCTCATCCTTAATAAAGTTGCAACATTATTGCATGTGTCAAAAGTTGTGTAGGCTACGCATTGTCTATGACTAAAAACACATCTAACCGAAAATGACAAAACATGTAAACGATTCGGAAGTGTGCAAATATGTACGTACATACTCAATTTAATGCTGTGGTAATGGAAATGTAAATACTTTTATCTTACTCAAGAATTTCCAGAAATATTAGCAGTATATGGAAACATACTTTTGGTGTCAAGTTTTATTTAACATTCTGATAGCGAATGCTTCTGTAAAAAAAGACGACAAATCCTATCTGTTCATAGTAGATTTCATTTTTATGCAGATAGGATCTGAGATAAAAGAAGCTCCTGTTTTGCAAATGACATCTCGTATATTCAAGGGGGCGTTCTCACGGTAGCTCTCGAGATGAACAGAGAAAGCCTTATCTCATGTATCGGTGCGCGAACAATGTGAAGAGCGTGTCGATGCTTATCACCGTCCGCCTTTACAAAGTGCACTGCTTCTAGTGCTCATTCGACTTTCACTCGACTCCAGTCTGTTGTTTCTAACACCACCTTGTTTGTGCTCGTCTAGTCTTGTTAGCATTGTCGGAAGTTGTGACAGCCGAACAGATTTCTCTGTGAAAGCGATCATCTGTTTTGGTTTTGTTGATACCACCTTTGTTCTTAGTTAATTTTTGCTTCCGATTTTATTTATGTTGTCAATTTCCAATTTACATGTTTACGTGGTGGATGTGGAAATGCTGAGGGTAACACTGCCGATCATCATCGCATGTGTATAGTACAAGCAAAAGGCCGACAACAAACCATATTTACCCAAAACAATAAAGTCTAAACGAAGCTGTCCCTAAAGTACGGTATGCCATTTAAATATTCAATAACGTCGACATGAGCTTGTATTGTATCGGGTTATGGCTGTTGGGGGCCGGTCGCGTGTTAAGCCCGTCGTGATTTAGTGCAGGGCCGTCGGCGCAGGCGCTGCCCACGGCCCTAATTACAAAGTGTAATGAGGTGACGAGCTCACTGCACGCGCTCACACCTCCGCTGCAATAACCCTAAGGCTGCGTTCAGACGATAACTTACGACCCGACCTCAACTAGAACTCAACTCAAACTCACCTCAACCGCAGCCCACCTTGAAATACACGCTTACAATTTTGAGTCTTATGACTCATTAATAAGCTCCTGTGTAATGTTCAGGTGAGTTCGGGTTGAGTTTGAGTTGAGTTCGGGTTGAGCGCGGGCCGTGTGCAGTTGCGTCGACAAAATATAACGGAGCTCATTAATGTGTCATGAAACTCAAAATTAGAAGCGATGTATTTCAAGGAGTGGGCTGCGGTTGAGTTGAGTTCGGGAACACAGTCTAAGAAAACGCTCGCAAGATAAATTGCGCTTTATTGTGATTTTGCAAAAAAATACAAATTAAATATTTACATGACTAAGAGTTTTAGAGAATGCAACATTTGAATTTTAAATCACGTTAGTAATATTAGTTAGTTGCCGAAAGTATGTGTATTTTTGCTGTTTTTACCTTTCCCAAACTCTTCGTTTAGTGTTTACTTATACAATTCAGTAAGTACCGTTTTGATGTGTCGTTAAAAGTTTCATATTCGGAATAAATAAACTAGGTACTTTTTAAAGTTATTGCTTTTGGATGGTCCTATCCAATTAGATACTTCTTATGGATATGCCTTTGTTTCCGACTGAACATCAAGCTACTTGCTGGTTATAAGTCAAAGACGCTATGCTTTAACATATAAATCGAAACGACTGTAAATAACTCCCACTACTATAGGAATAATTCAAACCCGATCCCGCTAGCTGTGCTGCAAAGTACCAATAACTGCAATAATAAACTAGAAACAAAACTACTTGAAAACAAATTTTATCACTATGACGATATCTGGCTATATAGCCAAGTTGTTTCTGAAAGAAAATCCAATTAGTATAATGGACTTTTTTCATTACGCACTGGTTCATATACCTACATTGTACGTAATGGTTATAATAAATTGAACACGAGAGATTGAATCACTTTTTACTAGCTTAGCATACTCGACTATTAAGAACTGCAAAGTAAAAATATCAACCTGGACTTCATATTAGGAGACTAGTTCTCCTAACGTACTTATTACTTAATACAAATGAGTTAACTTTGAAGACTTGGTTCTCGGCCAGAGATTGATCGAGCTTTGATCTGATGATGTCCATCCAGGGAGTGATTGGAGGAGATCTAAATCGCTATACGCATCAACTGTTCTGATCAGCATTCTAAGAGATGTTTGGAAAAGTTTGCAAAACCCGCGAAAATAGCATTAAATTAAAATGTAAAGAATACCTGGAACTGAGAAAGCTCTGATCTTTACAGCGCTTAAAGTTCTGATTAGATCATGCCCAAGTAGCACATTGGCTGATCAAGTGTCAAATTATACACCTACATAAGGTTAAAAGTGTGATTAAAGATGTTTAAAGGTTTTCGTAGCTTCTCAAGGCTGATATGTTGCATTTAAAAAAGTTATTTATTCAATAATCTGTAAAAGGCACTCCAGAAATACTTAATTAAGCTATGGGCTGTTTAAGAGTTCATAATACATGTTTTACTACGTTTGCAGCTGAAAAGCGGCGTAAAGAAATTCTTCTATAATGTTTTTTGCTGTTGAATGGTCTAAAATTAATCCTTTCTAACACCAACTGGTTAACAGTACGTCTGAAAGGTATTGTAAAGTTAGAAGCTGTACATTGATCTTGAAGGCATCTTTTATGACGCTTTTGAGCTACATGTGGAGTAATATAATACCACTGTAAGGTTGTCTGGTTAAGATCATTAAGGAAATACTTTTAACAGCCTGTTGCTGCTGAAATTACGCCTAAGTAGAAAATAATAACTCTTCAAGCTGAAGAAGTGTATCAAATCATATATTTATACAGCTTTATTTGAGAAACTGTTGTAAACCATTTTTCAAGCGCTTTGTAATTCTCAAAGAGTTAGAATGTAATTTGTCTATACTATTAAACAGTTTTTGGCACCCAACTACACCACATTAAAGTTCGTTGCTGTTATTGACTCCATTTTCTACCTATCTGTTGCAAAATTTTATTATTTTGGTTACTAGCTAGTATTCGAATAAACTACGAATTCAAGGTTTATAAGTATTAAAAATTAATAATGGACAAGCCTTGGTCGACAAGAAAACGTAATAGTACCGAATTTACAAGAAAATAAGTCATATTTTAGACTATACCTACCTATAAGATAAATGTTAGTTGGAGGATGATTTTCTTTTTGGTAGAGGATCCCTAACTTGATTCAAGAAATAGTTGTTGAAATACAATATAACTCATAAGTCATTAGAACGGCATTTCCGGAATCCATATATGAACTAAAAGCGTAAATTAACGTCTCTTATACAGAACACGAGCAGTCTATGGCTGATTAATGGTATTTTGTTCAGCAAATAGTGTCACAAGATAATATTTTAACGATTAAAGCTGAGCACCTCATGGACGCCATAACTAACCTAAAAATAGCTTTTTTTATTATTTTCTAAAACATTCTTAACTGCAAGAATCCGCCTTAATTTAAGCTCTTACTTCATAGGCAATTTAAAGAAACCATTTTTACTAAATATCTCATTTAATTTTCCATAATAATAGATTAAAACTTTTGCACTCGTGATTTGTCCATATATTTCCTAAGTTAAAATCTAATTATTCGAAGGGCGCATGAAAATTTTGTAGTTAATTGGTATTAACTTCACGATGTAGTTGCACTCGCATCCTGAACGCATTTGTATAAACTGCGCATTTGTAAAACTTTCTAACAAAAAATATCCCAGTAGAAATGGTGGACGATGATGGAAGATTGAATATAGTTAACTTTACACCATAACTTTTAACAGTCCTTTACATACTTAATTTATTTTAAGATGACTTGCTAAGAACAAAGACGTTAAAAAAGTTTTAATAGGGAGTTGCAAAAGGTTAGAAGCTGGTTAAGAGCTGGTTGGAAGAGTCCTGCACAGAATTAAACTTTTTACAGTGCTTTATTAATGCTCTATTAAAACTTAAATAAGCCTGACCGATGCTTCTCTCCAGCCATTGTAATACCAAAGGCTGTATAATTTGGGGCCCTTTTTAGCTGTTTAAGCGCTTAAACAGCTTTAGTACAGCCAAATTGGTATACCCTTAAACAGCTTTAAGATTCGATGGCAGCATTAATTAAGCACTTATGCAGCATTTGTGTGCTACTTGGGTGTATTGCGATCTTTATTTCCTCCATACCTAGTTGGTTACTAAGTTCTGTAACTATGGAAAACATGAATAATACTAAATTTACAAATAATGCTACAATGAATTATATACCAAATGAAAGCACAAATATTTAAGATTATCATGTATTAAAATTATTCGAAATGACCGCCTCTGGCATGAATACACGCCTTTAGACGACGAGGCCAGTCATCGATGGCAGCACGAACTACCACCATATCCAATTCTGCGACTGCCTTGAGAATAGCGCGCTTAAGAGAGTCGAGATTCATGTGGGGCTTAGCACATGCTTTCTCCTCAATAAGTTGCCATATGGCATAATCCAGAGGATTTAAGTCTGGGCTGGAGGATGGCCATTCTTCCTGCGCGATAAAATCAATTTTGTTAGCCCGAAACCATGCTTGTGTAGATTTTGCTTTGTGCGCAGGGGCAGAGTCCTGCTGGAAGACCCATGGCTGGTTTTGAAATAAAGTGTGGCTTAAGGGTTGACAACAGGTTCCAGAACGGTATCTTGATAGACTCTAGCGCCAGTTTTCACACCTTTTTCACAGAAATGAACCTTACTTAGCCCTGAATAGGACACCCCCAGCCAAATCATCACTGATGAGGGGTGGTGACCTCGTTGGACCCTCGGAGCAATCATGCTGGCTTCTTTACTATTCTTAGCGTATACTCTATCATTTTGACGGTTAAAATTTTCTTCGACTGTGAAGATTTTTTCATCAGTAAACAAGATTTTTCGATGGCCGTTTTGTGCGTACTGCTTTAGTAGAGCGCGACTTCGTGCTAACCTCATAGCCTTCAATCGTGCGTTTAGCAGATGGCCCTTTCGTCTACGGTAAGCGTGAAGCCCAAGGTCATCATTGATAATTTTTTTAAGGGAACTTCTCTTCACAGTCATCTGTATTGCCAATAACTTTTGCTTCCGGACGGGATTTCTCGTGATTCTCGCCTTCACTGCCTTGATCACAGCTGGTGTCCGAACGGTGCGTGGTCTTCCTGATCTTTTTCGGTCATCGACGGTCAAGGTATTACTGTACCTATGGATAGTGCGATAAATAAATTGCTTGTTGATTTTCAACTTTTGTAGCAACTTGAAAATCATATTCGGTGGCTGCCCACATTTGTGCAGAGCAATTACAGCGACACGATTCTCCTTCAACCCCCATTCCATGGTGAAATAAACAAAATATGATATACGTGTGGTATGGAATTATAGCTTATAAAACTGTCAATAATATGTCATTTTTATTTTTTCTTTTCATTTGTTTTAATGGCCAGTAATCGATAAAGAAACTCAGTAACAGAACTTTTGACCAACCTGTGTACACTCCCTGAACAACCATCATAGCTAGATTAATCCCTGGCGGAAACTCAAACCTTTAAAGTTACTTCATTTGTATGAAAATCTACGGATGTTTCTAATTTTCCGTCCACCACTATCTTACTAAATATCTTACTAAAGTGACTAACAGACATGAGACACCCATCCCATGATTAAATTCTGTGACCACATTGTATCTTTGATCTAATCGTGACTAGCTGTAACTCATTAACTCACAAGTGATCTATTCAAATTGATTTTTTGTTACATCATTTTAAATTAATTTTATGGCTCTGAAAATTAAGCGTGATCTATTTCATGATGCTAATCTTGATGAAGTTTTTCGCATGGATAATTAGTACCGTATCTAGATCTACCGTGTCGAAATTCTTTTAAGATACCATCTCAATTGTTATCAAAATAAAAACTCAGATTTTTCTATAAAGATATTTTAGTCGGTTCGGTATTCGTACTTTAATTGCCTTTCAACCAAACTATGTGCGTGCTATGATGAAAGGTTTCACATAAAACAGCAAATGGAATTTTAATTGCTTTCAGCTATCCAAAGTTCTGCACTGATGTCATTCGGTCTTTCGTTTCTTTTTTAGCGGTCACGTCATTAAGTTTTTACCGCAGTAATATTTGCAAATGCGGTTCCAATACCGTTGCCGACGAGCCGACTGTTTCGAGACTTCTGGGCGCCTGCTGATTCTCGCTCGAATTCATGTCTCGTTGCGTACCTATACTCAGCAGAACAATGAAATCCACTTTTTTGCTTGACTGTTCGCACACCGACGTAAATAATTGATCTTCGAGATGTTGAGCAACCAATACCCGCGAACAAATAGTGCCAACGTCCTACAAACATCAGAATATCTTTGAGCTTTTGTATTTATTTTTCACTATGAGATGATCGAAACGAACACGCACGTACGACAATTTTCTGTAACGGCTTGCATCAAATTATGATTTTTTGCTAATCATAAGTTTCCACCATTATTGAATCTCGCCTTTACATAACGCTCTGTCTGACTTCAATATTGTTTCGTTTTTTACAGTTACTGCCACACAACCACCACAGAGGCCTTGGATACCCTTGACACGACCGAACAGGAGTCGTCCGACATGTAAGTATTGACCCGGTTCTAATACCTTACCTAGGTACCTGAGCACTGTTTTATTTATCAGAGAAATTAAATCGAATGAGGGTAATTTGTGCCATCCTCCTTGTTTGTTTTCGGACTAAACGATGAACACCGAAGTTCAAAAAGCTTCGCAAACAGTTCGTCATTAATAAAGTGTCGTAGTGGCGTGTATGGGCGCGGCGCGCGAGCGCTCTCTCATAAATAATCAAGTGGAGACCGCCCCACCATCGCAACGATACGTAATGTTTCCACCCGTGGGAGAACCTCAGGATGCGGGTCCGTCCCTGGCACAGCCCAACACGCCATGTTTCATCCTGTACCGTTACACTCTTTGACATTTGAATAATTTGATACGCTGAAGCTTCCTTATAGTACACTAACGCTAGTTTATTATCACTGCCGCATTACAAACTTACAACCGAAGATCAAGACGTTTTGTTAATTTCTGCGGCTTTGCTCAAAGTGCAAGCTCTGTAATTGCTCGCCTCTCTGTTGATATTATAGGGTGTAAATTAATTTAACAAAATTAAAAGCGTGACTCCATTAATCAAGGTATTGTTGTTCTTCCATTTATAATTTGTTTCGACGTTTAGTTACAAGTCCCGTCACACGTTCCCGGCTAGAATTCATTCTGTTGCCTAACGCACGACGACGCCGCCCAATTTACATAAATCAAACCAGACGCTCGGCCGTGCCAAACGCTTGGAAGAACCTTGCACCTATCGCATAATAATTATTTCTCTAGCTGCAATGCTTTATTCACTGGAACAGGTCTTTGAATACTCTCACATCGTGTCGTTCCGGTCGATCGCCTATTAACGCGATACTGAACACTTGTACAACTTCTTTTAGCCTCGTTCGACCTTGAGGTTACGTGATTGACAAATCCTGGACTAACCGAAAAACTGTCTTACTAATAAGGAAGCACTTGTTTGGTTGCCGAAGCGTTTCTGTCGATTTGTACTCATGCCCGGGGGTTTCAGGAAGTGAGGAAATGCCCTTCGTCTCGCCATTCGTGGTCGAACAATGCACAATAAGAGACATTGGATGCGGCCTCCTTGCATCCATGAACTTTTTGGTCGTGAAATATCTTAAGTTTATTAAGCTATTCACTAATAATTTAGCTATCCAGCTATTTTTTCCGGAGAACGGTAATCGAGAAATCAACAATCCCAATATCAATTTTGCCCGAAATCTCATCTGACTTGGACTATTGCCAGCAGTGCTTGTTTTTCTTGAAGTCGCAATAATATTCTGTTACTGCCATCGCTTAATGTGATGTGATAAGGTGGCACTGGCAATACTTTTAGATAATAGCAATAGTTTTTAACTCTTTAACTTAAGTTCTATAAAACATGCATTCATTTTTTACTTTATAAACCTACATATTTATTATATCTGATTTACACACAACAGCGAGCAAAAATGTCAAGGTACGATGGAAAACAGGTCGCGGACGCATATTATTTTGTGTATTACAAGGCTTAAGTGCTTGTGTAATGCTTTTACTGTAACTGTAATTAACACTACTTAATTTACCGTTAAGATGTCATTTTCTTGTTTTTTACTTGTAATTGGCAATGTCTATTTTTGTCAACTTTTCGTTAACAGCTTGTAGAAGACAATAATGGTCCTTGTTAAAAGGGCTTTACAACAAGCTTATTGGTCACTGTCTGTTTAACACTTGTATTATTATGTTTTCTGTTTGTGGTTTAACTTAAACAATTTAAGACTATTAATATAATTGAAAATATATTAGAAAACAGTCCCGTCTGCGCTGCTACGGGTAAGTCGATTTTTTCTAATATTTTTTCAATTATATTATTAATCTTAATATAAAAATAGCATTGTGAATGCATAAAATCTAAAAGTTTAAAAAAATAAACAATTTTATTTGTCACTGAGTCTATATAAATGTCATTCCAATTTGAATGTGATTTAAAGTAAACTGAGTGAAGCTGAGTTCGTAATTACGGCCGCAACGCTCAACTATTATGAAATTATGTAGCTTCGCCTGTCATGTTCATATGAAATGTATTGTAATATATACAAACACAGGCGATTTGTCCGCCTGTGCCATAACCGTAGCACCGGTGCCCACGTAATGGCGTATACCGATAAACTTGCCCGCTCCTCCTTCCATTATATTCAGATGTGACACGATAGCATCAGTTTTATTTCTTTTATCAACGTGCCAAACACCTGCACCGGAGTGAGACGTTCAGTTGAATGCATCCATGTTCCAACTATTTTTAGGTCTTTTTATAAAATTCTATATCCGATCCTCGTAACACCAATTCACATTATATTTAGTTTTTCATGTACTGTGACTAAGCTTACATCATAAATGCATCACAATGATCCAATTTCGAGATAACATTTATCAAAACAACAATTACGACTGTTATAGATGCGGTTTATGATGTTGTCATTTGTTGCGGTTTAATTAACTCGATACAGCCACAATGAGTCACTTTGTTTACCGATTCTATTGTTTTATTACCGTCTTTATTGCTTTAGCGTCTAATTGAAGTACTTGGGTTATAAAACAGAAGTACCTATGTCGCCACAAAAGTTTAGCAACTAAGTTTTAAATAATAGGGCAATGTTAAAAAAAGAACAGATGGTTGTTCTCGCGCAACCGTGCCATATGCCGCGAAACGGGGCTTCAATGCACGACAACGTAATGACTCCACTCACTGCAATTATGGACTTTCTTATGCAAATTGTCGTGAGCTCAATATTCTACTTTCTAATGCCCTTACATATTGATTGGAACTCTACTATACTCCCAACCTCATGACAGTCATATCATGACGTTTAAACTAGCAATAGCAATAAACGTATAAAAATGAACAGTCATCATTTCTATAGTCTGAAGGTGAAATCTATAAAAGACATTCACCAACAAGCATTATTTTACGTTTCAACTGGCCATTTACGATAATTTAGATACAGAGAATATTGAGAATATTTTAGTACTATACTACTGTATTCTGTGGTACCTATTGAAAATACTATACAGTCTAGTTCCAGATCATTGAGCTCAAGATTCACAATCCAGTTGCTCAGAAACCTTGCATGTTGAATAGGAATATCACTAATATTTAACTTTGGTATTTACTAACGGGAACCAAAAACTCTTGGATTAAACCAGATATAATTGGTGATTCAAGGCTCACTTCATTTCTACGTGCTTCTCAGCTGCCAGCGGGAAATAATAAATCTAAAGCGTAGTATGCGCCAGATAAAAACTAGTGTGTTGCGGTCCAGCACAATCACAGGGCTCGGTGTCCCCGCAGTTTGCATGCGTCGTGACATGCCTCGCTAGCTGACATCCGTCGACACGCCTTTTCCGATCCCTTTTTTGTTGTCACACCAACAGCGTTTGTACCTATATTTATTATTATCGAGCTATCTACTTCGCTCATGCACCCACATGCACCTACATATTCGACTTAATAAAATTTGAGAACAATGGTGATCTGAAAACGTGGTTTATGTCAGTGTCACCTTGCCTCATTGTTTTCCAGACGCACTAAACCACATGACCATGCCATCATCGCCTCGAATACATAAAATGGAGACACGAGTCCAAGAGTTAGACCTCCCATTTATTTATTATGTTGTATCGGTGCTTTCATTTGGCTTCGCCTGTAGTTCCTTAAACAACGGACGATTATCGATGCGCGTATTGTTTTGCAACGTTTAGCATGTACGCCGCGTCCGCACGTCGCATCGGGCATACAATGGACGTATTTGAAGCACGTGCTGCGGCCACATTGATCGACGCTCGCCGGCTGTCGCCAAGTGACTCGCTAAGAAAGATTAGCCTGCATTCGCGATCGTTATCAATTTGTCCGGAGTGCGTCTCTGCGCCCGACCTCGAGGCATTGTCTTGTCCTTCCAAATGTCATTCGCCCGTCAACTATACTTTGTCTTGCAAAGTTTGCCTCTTTGTCCGTTGATAGGCTGAAATCCAGGCTGATTAAATCTAGCTAGATAATAGGGTATTTTCCAATTTTTTGAAAACTGCTTAAATTTAAAGATTGGGACGTTCGATTTAACAGAAAAATAAAAATAAATAAATTTATGTCTTTTTTCTCTATTAAAACAATTAAAGTCTAATTTATTTTTAATGGTTTTTAATTTACCGCCAAAACGCTCGGTTCGATGTCGTCTACTGTGAGACGTCAACTTTGTGTAAACAATTTGAACACCTGTGTAGTCTGTGTAACAATTTACTCTATTGTTTACACAAAGATGACGTCACACAGTAGACGTCATCGAACCGAGCGTTTTGGCGGTAGATTCAAAACTATTTAAAAATAAGTTTAACATTAATTGGTTTAATGAAGAAAAAAGACATTAATTATTTTTTTAATATTTTTCTGTTAAATCGTTCGTCTCAATCTTTAAATAAAAGCAGTTTTAAAGAATTTGGAAAATACCCTATTGCATCGTCAAGGTCTGCCACGATTGATATTTAGTGGAGGATTCTCATCTTTAGGCGCGCCTTTTGATCATTATAATGAGACACGTGCGTATTCCCATAAATTCGAATAATGTTATAGAACGTGAGAGAGCACAGTCGTGCCACGTTAGTTTACGTAATAGGTGGATACGTGGAAGTGACTCCGTCGTGATTCTAGCTCGACTCCCTGAAAACACCTAATTTCCTATCGCAAAAGGTTAAAATGAGAACACGTCCGCCTACCTTCATTATTTCAATTGTTTTTGTTACCTAGATGTAGTATGTGTAATGTGTATGACTTTATTTAGGAGTTTATCGTTGATCGCAACCACTTTACGTATTCTATGATCAACAATGATCCTAATGCATTTTACACGACTTGCTTGAGGCTTTCAATCTTTAGTGTTAGTAAATGGCTTATCTTCTACTCGACAAAAGAGAAGATGTAAAGTGAAAGGAAGTCAAATAAGTCAATTCAACCGGAGAGATACACTTGAGAGAGGCGAAGGCGTGGCGAAGGATGCATCTAGGCGGATGCTGAATATAATATGATTAGAAAAACAAAAGCTATTGTGTCGCGTGCCTGACGCATGTAGAGCGTATTACGAGTCTCATTTTAATTGGAACATTTTTTATTTGACACGCGACGTGTCCCAGCCGATTGTAACAAAGCGTTCGCGTCAACTAATTGCTATCTAGTGCTGACTTGACATGGGACCTAGATAAATGAAAAAAATCGTCTTAGAAACTAGAATCGTTTCAAAGTTGTATTCATGAGTAATTTTTTTTTTTCAGGTATTTTCACTGTAATGTGCTATAACGTCCTCTGCGACAAGTATGCGACGAGACAGATGTATGGCTACTGTCCCAGTTGGGCGTTGGAATGGGACTACCGAAAGAAGGGCATTTTGGATGAGATTAGACATTACTCTGCAGACATCATTAGTTTACAGGTTAGTATTCTAACAGTAAACAGAGCTAATGTTAATGTAGATATAAAACTACCCAATTACACACGGGATTTAGTCTGGCGAAGTAATTTTTCATATTGAATAACTAACTCAAGAGTTAGTTATTCAATATGAAATGGATCAATATCCAAATATTACATTATGTAGAACGAAAATGTATTTTTTCATAGAAGAGGCAATGTATATTGAGTTTGTAAGGTTTAACATAAAAAGTATCAATTTAACATCTATAATAAATTACCATGCACGTATTTATTCCTATGAAATAGATTATACGACAGGAAAGCGGCATACTACAAGTACTACATAATTCTGCTGCTTTCACCTGTGCTTTCACGTGTACTAGCAGTTAAAGGAAAGTTAGGAATATTACATTTTAATACCTTTTCACAGGAAGTGGAGACAGATCAGTTTTATAATTTCTTCCTACCAGAGCTGAAACAAGACGGTTATGACGGCATTTTTTCGCCTAAATCTCGGGCGAAAACCATGGCTGAATCAGAAAGGAAATATGTCGATGGATGTGCCATCTTCTTTAGATCTGCCAAGTATGTTTCTTGTTCATGTTCTCATATCATTTTGTACACTTTTTCTTGGATATTTATTACAATGTCTATTTCATTTCAGGTTTGCATTAGTAAAAGAGCATCTAATAGAGTTCAATCAATTGGCTATGGCGAATAGTGAAGGTTCTGATAACATGTTAAATCGTGTAATGCCGAAAGATAACATTGGTTTAGCCGCCTTACTTAAAACTAAGGAGGCGGCATGGGAGAACGGTAAGGATGGTTCTAGTAAGTAATGCATTTAATTTCATCTTTGTTGTGAACAGTGAACGTCAATATAATATGGAAGAACTTTCATAGGTATCAGCTGAACTGATGATCAATTACAACGAACATATTTGAAGTGAGGTCTATCTCTGATGTATTTACTTTGCTTAAATCATTGGATTGGAATACTTCCATACTTTACTTGACTTCACTGGTTGTGATTTGTGAAATAAAATAATTGCTGACTTGACTAACATTGCTGAATCGTTATCCTTCGTAGTTGCCATAGATGTTGTAGATAATCCAACAGCTACCAATGACGCTTGACCATGACAAATCATTGATAAGAATCTATAGCAATTTGTGGCTTTTTAGGTATACCGACGGATTCAGCGATTTTAGGGCAACCGATACTAGTATGCACGGCCCATATACATTGGGATCCGGAGTTTTGTGACGTGAAATTGATTCAGACTATGATGTTAAGCAATGAGCTGCGGTCGATACTGGACGACTCGGCGCGGACGCTGCGACTTTCCGGTCAACGTGACAATGTGCAACTGCTTCTCTGCGGAGATTTCAATTCGCTGCCTGATAGCGGTATGTGGTTTAACTTCTATATAACTTTTTCAATATATTTATCTTAGTGATGAGCAAATAATTTGTTCTCGAATCGTTATTTGTTTTATTATTTTTAAGTATTCTCTCAGTTCAATCACCAATCGCAGTGGTAGCGGTCCTATCTTGAACTTAAGGGTCCATGATAGGAAAACATGGTTTGCGCGGGCCATATTTTTATAGAGAAAACGTAAAGTTGTAGCTACGAAAAAAAACATACGACAAGCTAAATAGATTATCTAATTCTAGTAGCTAGCTACAAGTATAAAATCCTAATAATATTATAAATGTGAAAGTTTGTGGGTTTGGATGTTTGTTCCTCAATCACGTAAAAACGGCTGAACAGATTTGGATGAAATTTGACACACAGATAGTTTATAGCCTGGATTTAACATATGATACTTTTTATCCCGTTCAAAGGTTACCTAGGGATTTTCCGAATGTCCACGCGGACAAAGTCGCAACGCGAGCAGAAGCTAGTTGCGTATAAACCACACAGATTCTTGTAAAAAAAATCGGAATATCATCAAAAGCGCTTGTCGCGGGCCATATTTTTGGCGTAAATAATAGCAGAAACGTATTGAATTCTACATCAAAATACACTTTAACGCAGTTGCTACAATAACTTTTTTTCAACAAGATAATGATGACAAATTTATTGAAAACATTTATTGTGCTAAAGATAATGATGAAAAAACAACGAAAAACATCGAAAAAGTGCAAAACTGATGTTATTTTCCATACTCTTTACACGTAAAGAAAAAGACAGAGACAGATGTTTCCGCATTAATTAGCGAGGCTTAAGTAAGATCCCAGGTTCGAATCCTGATAGAGGCATGTTTCTGTGATGAGCATAATCATTTGTTTGGACGAAGTAGCAACATCATCTCACGCATTTTTTTATGTCCTTTATACTTACTTCCAGGCGTGGTAGAGTTCCTATCTTCTGGGCGAGTGTCGTCAGAGCACCGGGACTTCAAAGAGCTCGGCTACGCGTCGACATTGCGCCGCATGCCTGGCTCCGAGCACGAGTTCACGCATAACTTCAAACTCGCCTCCGCCTACAGCGAAGACATCATGCCTTACACCAACTACACGTGAGTCTATGATCATGTTCATTGTCTACAAATGAGTCTGTGATCACGTTCATTGTCTACACGTGTCTGTGATCGTGTTCATCGTCTAGGGTATGTAATACAATGCCGAAGTTGAAAAGACCGAATTTTACAAGACCTATGGACGAAAGACTGAAAATTGAAAAGTCGAATGGTTGTTTGGCCGTACGTTTAAAATCACGAAAGGACATTTTACCTAAATGACTAAATCCCGAAGGTTGATTGAGGGTACACGCCAGCAGGTCAGTTCTGGCACTTCGCCGGCCGCTACCGCGGCGCGCCCGCTTTGCTCGCTCGGCTCGTGCGTTGTTTGTCGCAATGGAACCTAATCTCCTCCTCGCTCACTACGCTCGCTCGTCGTCATACCTAATAGACCTAAACACACTTTCGGGATTTCGAACTATCGGCATTTCAACTTTCGGGATTTCGAACTGTCGTCGGTCATATAATAATCGATATTTCAAGTTTTGGTCTATCGGATATTGACATTCAGGTTTTTCGGTGTTTTGAAAATAGGTGTTTTATGCGTCGATATTTCGGTCGTATGTGTTATGAATTGTCGAGATTTTAATACATACCCACCCATTGTCTACACGTAAGTCTGTGATTATGTTCATTGTCTACACGCTACTATCATGGTGATCACCGACTCGCGTATTCATGTTCATTGTCTTGTTTACATATGAGTATGATCATGTTGAATGTCTATATGTGAGTCTGTGATCATGTTAATTGTCTACTCATGAGTCAATAATAATGTCGTTTGTCTATATGCGAGTCTATGATCATGAGCGGTGACGTTACTTGAAAATTAACGTCAATTGACGGTAATAACCGATATTTCCTATAAATAGCGTTATTTTACCTTAAAATACCGTGAAAAATACGGTTTTAACGGTAATTTTTGAATAGTATTTCAATCCTTGATCATGATGATTGACACCAACTATATGTGTTCATGATCATGTTGATTGTCGGATATGCGATTTGATTTTAAATTAATACTTATCGTTATCCAATTTCCAGGTTCGACTTCAAAGGCATCATAGACTACATATTCTACAGCAAGCAGTCGATGACACCTCTAGGGTTGTTGGGCCCACTCTCCCAGGAGTGGTTCCGGGAACACAAGGTGGTGGGGTGTCCCCACCCGCATGTACCTTCAGGTGAGAAATCATAATGCATTTGTCATCATCATCATATCAGCCGCACGACACCCACTGCTGGGTATAGGCCTCCGCCAAGGATCTCCGCGGCGATCGGTCCTGCGCTGCATCCAGCGGCACACCGCAACCACAGAATAGATATAAGTACTACCGTACAGAAAGGACACTCTCCGCTCCGCCCCACAATCAATTACCTCATCCCACTCCGTGAGTTCGTGTGCCGAATCGTATGCTCGTTTAGTCGTGTTTGTCAACGTCAACTGATTTTGATATTCAAGGCAATGCGTCGTAACTTTAGAGGCGGACGTTGATGCGCGGGTTACTTGCCGCGGGAGTACAATGCTATGGAGCTGGACCCGCTTTACGTGTTTCCTGTGTGGGGGGCCTACCCACGGAGCGTCGTCCGATGCGCGGTCGCCATTCCAAAACCGCTCCGCCCCAACGGCCATCGGTTCCTTCTCGCTATGTGTCCCGCGCATTGCCATTTCAGCTGAGCAATCCTTCGAGCGATGTCGGTTACTTTAGTTCTCTTGCATTTGTCATGTCATGACTTAATCACTATATTACATATTATAAAACAAAGTCCTCCACCGCGTCTGTCTGTCTGTCTATTCGCGATTAGGTAAGATGGTGGTAGCTAGCCAGGTGCACTTAAAATAAGCCCTACCACCAACCAAACCGAGTACAAATTGTGGGAATCGAACCCGGTACCAGGGGTACCGGGTTCAATTTCCAGGCGTCTTACACGAACCACTAGACCACAGAGGCGGTTTGAAGTTCAAAGAGCATCGGACCGGGTGTTCCAAAGGTCGCAGGTTCGATTCCCGCCTTAGAAAATGATCTGGTGACGAGTCGATTTTTTTCTAGTATATTATTTATTTAGTGTTAATCGAGCAGAACACCAGTGTAGCAGGCCCCCAGTTCGCCGCTCATACTAAGCTTGGTATATTTTGGCATCACGCGATGACGCGCAATGTGTTAGGGTCCCCTCACACGGGCGACACGTCACAACCACACGCCGCCACTAGAAGCTAGAAGCGGCTGCAAAAGTAGCTGAAGCGCGCGACAGCCACAAGTGCTCGGTAGCTGACACAAATTCCCGCGAGAAGCGACGTTTGTAGCGTGGTTACCACCGGTGTTTACCGTGTGCGGCATTATATGAAAACTACAGGAATAGGTCGGTAGCGGCATTTTGTGATTGTGTGTGGCGTGTCGCCCGTCCCCGATTCTTTTCGTTTTCCGGAGATTTTTGTTAAAATTGTGTATTGTTGTGTTGTCTTAAATAAATGTATTTTCTCTTTCTTGTCTTTCAATCTTCAATGGGGAAGGTAACTGTCAAAATGGCGCTGCGTACGCTTGTTTCACGAGAACAAAGGACTTTTACTTCAAAAAAAAATTTTTTTAAGCTTTAAAATGATTAAATTCTGTGTTATAGGTTGTAAAAATGTTGGCACTTAAAAATTTCCGAAAAATCTGGATATAGAAATTTTTTATAAATTCTGTAAGAATAGAAACGTCTTAATTTGGCTTTAAATTCCGGCATTTGCATTGTAGAATAGTCTTTTATATCCACTTTGGGTCAATGGGTCTTTTTCAGTAAATAAAAACACAAAATAAATACCTATTTTCCTATACATTTTGTTCTGAACGTCTACTGTTTTAGGAACAAGCGTACGCAGCGACATCTACAATTAGCTTTGCGTTGCCATCCTCATTAACATCGAATTCTCTTCCACCAGATCACTTCCCCCTCCTAGTGGAGCTGGAGATGAGCCCCACGACGAGTGGCAACTCGAACGGTCTGATCGGGCGCAGGTAGCACGCGTCGCCGCGCGCCCGCCGCCCGCGGCCCCGCGCGCGCGCCGCGCGCCCGCCACCAGACCGCTCCACCAATAGGTAAGGCCTACGTGGACTGTAGTAGGGGACGCCAACGAGAGCCATCACGCCGCCGCCGCCGGAACAAACACTTTTGGAAGCCCTGGAATAACCACTTTTGGAAGCCCTGGAAAATAGTAGGGGACGCCAAAAAAACCACTTAAAAGCCCTGGAAACGAACACTTATAGAAGCCCTAGAAACCATAGAAACGACCACCTTCGGAAGCCCTGTAAACAAACACTAATAGAAGCCTTGGAATAACCACTTTTGTAAGCCATGAAAACAACATTTTCGGAAGCCCTGGAAAATAGTAGGAGATGCAAACGAGAACCTACACACCTCCGCCCTAGAAACACAAGTTTCGGAAGACCTAGAAAATGTAGGGGACGCAAACGAAAGCCATCACCCCGCCGCCAAAATAACCACTTTTGGAAGCCATGGAAACGACTACTTTTGGAAACCCTGAAAACAACAACTTTTGGTAGCCCTGTAAACAAACACTTTTAGAAGTCCTAGAAACAACCACTTTCGGAAGCCCTGGAAACAACAACTTTTGGTAGCCCTGTAAACAAACACTTAGAAGTCCTAGAAACAACCACTTTTGGAAGCCATGGAAACACCACTTTTGGAAGCCCTGGAATTACCACTTTTGGAAGCCCTGGAAATAGTAGGGGATGCTAAAAAACCACTTAAAAGCCCTGGAAACGAACACTTATAGAAGCCCTAGAAACCATAGAAACGACCACCTTCGGAAGCCCTGTAAACAAACACTAATAGAAGCCTTGGATTAACCACTTTTGGAAGCCAAAATAACATTTTCGGAAGCCCTGGAAAATAGTAGGAGATGCAAACGAGAACCCACACACCGCCGCCCTGAAAAAACAAGTTTCGGAAGACCTAGAAAATAGTAGAGGACGCAAACGAGAGACATCATCCCGCCACCAAAATAACCACTTTTGAAAGCCCTGGAAACAATTACTTTTGGAAGCCATGAAAACGACCACTTTTGGAAGCCCTGGAAACAAACAACTTTGGAAGCCCTGAAAACAACCACTTTTGGAAGCCCTGGAAACAACAACTTTTAGTAGCCCTGTAAACAAACACTTCCACTTTTCGAAGCCATGGAAGGAAACACCACTTTTGGAAGCCCTTAAAAACAGTAGAGGACGCAAACGAGAGTTATCACCCCGCAGCCAACCAAATAACCACTTTTGGAAGCCATGGAAAATAGTAGGGAACGCCAAAAACCACTTTTCGGAGCCCTGGGAAAGAGTCAGGGACGCCAAAAAATCCGCAGAAGAGGCGCGGCCTCCCGGTCACTCCCTACACACGTAGAGATTTGGCCGGAAGGCTGCGCCTCTACGTTCGATCCTGTACACCCAACTTGTACATGTGAAGGGTCCATCCATAAGTATAGTAGTGTTCGAAACAACTACATTCAAAACTGCTTATAAGTGTCAAAAGGTAAATGCACTAATACCCTGCAACATTTGAATATTACTTATGTATGATTGTTTGACAATTATTTTACAGTGAAATAATGCTTAGAAAAAAAACCTTTAAAATTGTTTTTTTTATAATTTTAAGATTACATGTTTTGTTTTGTAATTAAAAACAAAGATACTTTCTTACATATCTCGGTAATTAAGTGGATTTACCTTAACTCGAATTAGTTACCTACATAATTGGTTGTAAGAAAGTCGCCAGGACGACAAGTATGAATTATCCTAAAAACTGTATGAAAACCTCAGAAACAAGACCAAAACTTAACAATATTATTATTTGCAAACTATGTTAAACAATAAGTACTGTCGTTACTATATATTTTGTCAAAATAATACAGAAACATTTAAAACGGCAATAATTGCAATAATTCGTAAAATTCCTTTTAATTATAAAATCAAATTTTTAAACGTCAACAACGATTTCGGATTTTATTAAAAGCAAAAAATGTATTTTCAAGAACGAAGCTAGCTTATAGTATTAATTTTTATGTTAAGTTTTACAAATTAACAAAGTTTTACATTTGTATAAATTAAAAAATATTGTCAAATTATTTATAACAAACAACGGCGAACATAATAAACTCAATCAAATATTTATCTTCATGCAGGCATGACCAAGGGTCAACACTTAAATTTTTAATGTTCATACATGGGATCTGTAATCGCTTTATTTAGCATTAAAAAAAATCATGGTGACTTCGTGGCATATTGTAAAGATACGATGTGGAAAATTTGATACAGTTGACACTTCTTTCTTCGTTGTATAAGGGTAAACCACAGATCACAGTTTCTGTGTTCTGAGGGGTAAACATAGGTGCATTTTGGTTGTCATTGTTTGTCATTCGATATTGAACCTTAGCGGATGTATATTTAGGGCATATTGCGGTGGCGTGAATGTGGTCGAATGCCGAGTGTGTGTTCCGAACGTCGTTGTCTCTTCACTGGATGTAGTGTGTCTGTTTATCAGTAGGATGTCGTTCCGACTTGTTATTTTGCTCAACTGTAGTCTTTAGTGACGCGTATACTTTCGAACAACTATTTAGTATTTCTCTTAAAATAAAATTATCCGTTACAGTTCCAGTGAGAAGAAAACGGTCTTTTGGCACGTTTTATAAAATAAAATCAATGAGACTTAGAATTAAGTTCAATCCAAGTTACGAATGTATGTCTGAGTGATACGGTGTAAATGTTAGACTAGAGTGTTGTGTATGTCTGTGCAATCATAGTTTTCCATTCACATTTCATAGTACTTTAAAGGGGAACTTTTTTTTAAATTTTGACTATTTCTACAAATTAATGTGTATAGTAGTGAATTCGGACTTACGCTTATTGTGTCAATAAAAATTTGATGAATTTTAAAAGTCGGAGATATACAATATTTTTTCGTTATAGTTTGTGGGCAGATTCGCTTAGTTGTGTATACAGTTGAGGAATCGTACTGCAAATCATCGAATGTAAAACCGTAAACAAAACACGAAAGGTGAGTATGTGTGCAATTTATTAAATGCTGCTAGCTAAAGAAGACGTGCTCAAGTTAAATAAGTAATTTTTGTGATGCAACGAATACTACTTTGACGAATACGAATACGAATATCAAACCTACTATTCGGCGAATACGAATACGAATAATTCCACAAGGTAATGATAATGAATAATACACACTATTCTTTTTTTACTAAGATATTTAATAATTGAAATGAATTGCTGACAAAGTTTTGTTCAAAAAGCACAACATTTGTACCTTCTTAGGCATTTTACGCTATGAAGCAAACAAGTAACATTTGACAACTTAGAACTCGACTTCGTTCATTCATTCAATGTTAGGGTATTCCCCGTCAAAAGATACAAACAGTATAGTGCGTATTAGGTGCGTTCGGATACACGATGCACAGCCAAACTGTAACTTGGTTTGCGTTCAGTTATAATACAAATTTATATGTTTTTAATATTCGTGATGATATTCGGCGAATACGAATATTCGGTAAATATCTACTATTCGGTGAATACGAATATTCGTATTCGTTGCATCACTAGTAATTTTTCGTTACCTCGCATCTTTTCGCACTGTAAGGCGACACCTACACACACAGTAAATACTGAAATCCATCAGTATTTAATCAGGGGCATATTTCACAAAAGATTAGTAAATTAACTACAATAATTTACCATTTTTGTTATTGGGGTAGAATTACGTTTTAGAATTAATCAGAAACCTAATTCTACCTCAATTACAACAATGGTAAACTATTGTAGTTAATTTACTAATCTTTTGTGAAATATGCCCCTGATTAAATACTGATGGATTTCAGTATTTACTGTGTGTGTAGGCGTCGCCTAACGTGTCTCAGTAAAATCACAGAATAGATAATATAGTACTGGCGTAAAATACCAGTGTTGATGATGCAGTCCTGTTTATCATTGTTACTTCCCAAATAAATACAAATTTACAAGTCTTGATCAGCTTCAAGTTTTCTTTGGCAAACTGTTATTTCGACTCGTGGTTATAAGTGGCGTGTGAAGAGTCCTAGCCACCGGTTTTACATTCGACGTTTCAAAGTATGATATTCAAAATTACAAAGTTGAGAGTGTTTTCGTCCTTGTGTGATGATGAGAGTATGTCAAACGTCCATTTACCAATTAGTGTATAAAATTCCTCCACTGTATATTATTTAGGTAATATAATTGGGGTAATAATGCAATGTGTGTGTGTTTTCGATCGAGTCTGAAAACGGTATCTATTGACCAAGAGTCGTTAAGCGTTTCCGTCTCGATCGCTCTAGTGATGGATCAGTGAGACAGCTTTATGTTGCAAGTAAGTAATGATTGAATACAATTTTCGTTTCAGACCATTAATTTATTATTTCACATAAAGACTTGTTCTTCTTTCATTACGACCTTGATAGCTTTTTATTATGTGTCGTGCCAATATCTTTGATAGTTCTTGTCGTATAAAAGTCTAGCGTCGTTTTTACCGTCTTCATCCCAGGACTGTTAACTTTTCTTGAATCACATTTGAGTATCTCAATTTCCAATTTCCAGAAATGAGCCTCTACTTATAAAATATCTGATCGTACCTATTCAAACATTTCTACGTACTATTGCGATATGGCGAAACGTAAATTAAATTCGTATTTCGTAGTATTTGCGGCCGGGTGTGTAAGATATGTCAAAAATCTTTATGAAGTGATAGATATTGGAATTATTTTTGATACTTAATTAACTAGGTATTTAAATTTTATAGAGATCATTACATATTAATCGAGCACTGCCTGTTGTGTGAAATCACATTTGTGCAATAAATATAGCTGAATAGAGTTTAATCGTAATACAGCATCGTTGAATACTTATAGTGGTGAATGCTGAGTGTGAGTCGATCGTACCTGTTTATTTGACTGTTCGATTGTCACAGCATCCTGTAGAATTATTCGCATCGTATCCCTCATCGTGATCGTCTACAATTTGAAGTGTTTTTATTGTCCGGTCGTTTTGGTGTGGGTCTGGAGTCTCACTGGTCGGCGGGCGTAGGCAGTAGGATGGTAGTGTACAGTGGACGATGTTCGGTTCGGCGCCGGCGGCGAATAGCGGGCGGGGCTGTTAGGTTAATGTGGCATAGTGTGTAACAACAAACTTCTCAGCGAGACATTATTTACAATTTTTACCCCCTCCCCTCTCCCCAACCTCTGATGTGTTTTATATAGATGTGAAGTGAGAGTTGTGTAGTTTAGTGTAAGTCTTGAGTTCTTTTTTTACGAATGTGGTACCCTTGTACGGCCGGTCGCCGTCGGACATCACCTCTAGTTGTAAGTAGGATATATTTTTGACGATCGTGACCTTTCCCCCCTTTTATTATGAATATCGGAACTCACAAATTTTTAATTAGTTCTAGTTCGTCAAAGTCAGTATTCGTCCCCTCTCGGTCCGATCAAAATTTGCGAAACGTTAGTTGCATTTCATTTTTACTTTAGGTTTTTTTAATTGATGTCTTGGCGTTGTCCGACGGCGAGTGGGCGTTCCTTTAGTGATAGCGGGTAGCATACTGGCGTAGTACAAATGTATGTGTGAGTGTCGGTAGCGCTTGCGGGCGCGTGCGCTGCGTCGCGTTCAGTCGGTCGGAATAGTTCCACTCTGTGGCACGGTATGAGCGAAAACATGCTTGGTTCGTGCAACAGTATTCTATTGGGCCTTCAAAATACTGGAAACGCAATTATATTTTTTTTTACTCTGACTTGGTTTAATTTTGTTTGACTAAGATTTCTATTTACCGCTAGGAGATGAATTTCCGCTTATCTGCACTTTTACACATGACTAAGTTCAATATTTCTCTGTGACACACTTTCATCTGAAAGTTACCGCCAATATTATGGTTTTGATTGAAAATGCGTTTCTCATTGTTTCGCGGGCCTCATACAGTTTACTGTTCAACCAAGCATGCTTTCTCTGAGACCGCCCATGACAGGTGTATGACTTGTGCGGACTCGGGCTGATGGGCTGTGAACCAAACTCAGTCGCGTCCTCGAAGCTGCATCGGGCTGCGTCGATCAGCTATGTATATATCCTAGTCATAATCAGAGTTGATAGCTGCACCGAGGCTTTTCGACAAATCTGCTTTTGGGGGACTTTTGAAACCCAAAAGTTAATTTGTTTGGAGGCGTCGAGTGCCGCGGTCAACCGCGCGTTAAGTCCTCGTTGTGAAGCGTTAGTTGTCTTATCGGAATAAGTAGTGATATTTGGAAAATCATTTATATATTTTATACTTAACAAAACTATTTGGACCATTTTGCATAGTTGTATCTACGCTTATTTTTATTTTTTGTCCTCACCATCGGAATTATTTAAATCGAATAATTAATTTTGACTATTTTTATTCCGTATATTATATTATTATTATGTATATCAAACGATAGGTGCTGTTGTATTTAATTTTTAATGTTACTAACGCGATTGTGATAGAGATAATGTCTCTCGGTAATCTATCGGATGAAATGTGAAAAAAAAATTAAGCCAAATCATGAAAGGGTATATTGAATTATTACTTTTAGGATAAATGGAGTTAAAATGAAGTTTTATACTAATCAAATTTTACTACTGATTCTGTATAATTTTTCTAAGTACAGATAGATTTTAAAGTCATATCATGATGATCTTTTTCTAGTACCTACTTGTGTAAATTAATGTAGGATTTTAAGACTTTTGAGTTGATTGGAGTTGATTTAGATTTATATGAGTTGCGAGTTAGCACAACATTTTAGCATTTCGCAAGGAAGCCGTTCGCGCTCATAGGAAATTTCTCAACTTCATGATACCGATTTGCCTTCACAATGCTCTACAATACAACTTGTATATTAAACTTAATTTGACGTCGATCTAAAAACATTAAGTGTAGTGATTAATATTGCATTTACGCCTTCATCTGTAATTACAAAGCATAATAATGTCTACTAGCCTTTGAACAATTACATCAATAGCAATACAATTGAGGAGCAAGAATTTAACACTATGTGGTAAGATTAAGATTTGGCTTTACTGGACTCGACAGAATTCTGAGTTATACTTACGCTATATTTATCGATACATACAAGTACACACTATCCCTTAGTTAGAGTATGATTAAAAATCGCAGTATTGAAGTAAACCAACAGAACACAGTACGATGCGTAAGTATCGCTTATGAATAATGAGAGCTTTATTGTAACAAGTTTATCTTATTTGTAGTAGAACATATATGATCTCTTTATTTTTAATAGATTTTTGATGGACATTTTTACTTAATAGTTATAGCAGTGTAGTATTGACATAGGATTTTATATTATCGCACATATACATTTGGTGTACCCTCGCGCGCAAAGAAACTGCTTACAAAATTTTAATAATAAATCGCCTAAATAATATATTTTTTAAATGTACAACATTGACTCTTGAAATTTTTAAATTCAGTGTGAAAATACTCAATATCTTTTATGTATATGTATTTAGTTTCTTTGATTGCGAGATTATTTCAACGTCAATAAAATCATTATACAAATCTGCTGCCATCCAATTTGTGAAATTTGTTTATGTTTGCGTTGAAGAAACTTCTCACTCACTTTTCTAACTTGTCCACTCGGTACTTGCATGTTTTCATCGATTCTTTATTCCTGTAGTTGGAATATCAGTGTTTTATTTGTACATATTTGTATTATAGTTTCATGTTTATGTATATGTAAATACGTCATCATTTTCACTTCACAATTTTATCCAATTCACTGCCAGTGAGAAGTTTCTTTAACGCTCGTGTGCGTTAACGTTTTGGATAGTGATTTGACGAATACCACGAGAAGCCTTCATGTTGTCTGTACATTTAATTTGTAAATATGTAATTTCGATAGCAATTAATGCTAAACAACGAGCGAGCCGTCGCATATTGTCAGCCATTTGGACTTCTGCGCACACTAATATCAAACCATCTTTGCAAGGGATCCGCTAGTGTTAAAAGTAAGGTGTAACAAACAGACATTCCACAGGCCCTATCGAATTAGCTCAATAAAAAGACTGTTTGAGACTTTAAAAAAAATAATGATATCATGATATTTTCTGAAGCACCTTAACGACTTTACAAAATGTGTTATATGGTGATTTAATGATAAGATCCAATGTTTAACGCACTAGTATGTAAGGACAAATGCTTTACGTCACTGTGATAGACAATACAAATTTACCTGAGAGACACCATAGGCATTTATGAGAAATTTAGATGATTGTCTTTAAAGGGGAATATTGCATCACTCTCAGTACGTGCGCCACTTGATTTTGTGTGAAAAAGTGTACAATGGATAGTAAAAAATAGAGTGGCGTATTGAAAATGTGTATAAAAGTACAAAGCGCAGAAGTTCGGTGTCGGCTCGGTATTGTCGAGCGGCATAGTGCGTGCGCCCGCGCGGCCCGCGTCTCGCTGTTCTGTTTGTTGATACATTATGTATATTTGAATGAATCAAATTATAAAAGAATATGAATTTTATACCTGAGTTTTATTTTGCGACGAGGTGTAATGCACTCTTATCTACAAAAAAGGTGTTTTTTAGGGAATTGAGAAACGATTTTTTTTCAACTATGAACATAGTAAATTTATCATCATAGGAACCTTCAATTTATTACATACTAGCGGCCGCCCGCGGTTTCACCCGCGTGGTTCCCGTTCCCGTGGAAATATCGGGATAAAAAGTATCCTATGTTTTAATCCAGGCTATCTACTATATGTGTGCCAAATTCCAACTAAATCCGTTCAGAAGTTTTTGCGTGATTGAGTAACAAACATCTAAACATCCAAACCCACAAACTTTCACATTATAATACTAGTATAATACTTTCACATTATAATATTAGTAGGATGGGAACATAAGGAAAGAAATTACTGAATTAATGTAGGGAGTCATGTATGCATGTAGGTAGTATGGAGTTAGGAAATTACTGAATGAATTCATTAAATTTATTATTAAATTATCCCATATTTATTGTGAAAGTTGACCAAATACGAAATAGGCCGTTTCGCGAAATGGACGTTCTGCAAAATGGACCAAATGAGAAATGGACCGAGTGGACCAAATGTGCCTAAACAAATTCAAATTAAAAAATAATTTATTCAGTCTAGGCTGTTACAAGCACTTGTGAATATCATAGAAGCTACGCCATCGGTTCGCAAACCCTAAGCGGGAGAACTTGTAACTTTAAACGATTCTAACTGACGAAAGCTATTATCGCTTTTCAGACCATACCTCTGGCCTCTGGTTGGTGGAATGAAGTTCATCCATCCATTACTGGACATTGAATTAAGTAAATATAACAAATAGGTAAAGAATTGATAGTTCAATTAATAAAAAGATAGTTCATAATGGGCATTTACTATAAATTATCCTAACAGCCTAATTTACAATCACTATTTCTTATTATTTTAGATATATTTGAACACAACATCTTTGAAACTATCAACGGTTTGTAATTCTAAAGTGACCGGGCACTGAAGCCAGTTGGCTAATAACTCTTCCGTGTATCCTAGCAGGAAGTACATTTTGGTAGGAGAAACCGCTCGTCTTACTATTGCAGCTACTCTGATGTGGTTGAACTGTCGCTTTATTATTACCTGCAAATAAAGACACCTTTTTTTTACAATCCCAGATTAAAAAGCATTTACAATAAAAAAGGAGGCATTGCTAACATTCAAGATTATAATTGGATATATTAAAATCACAGGTATTAAATGCTTTTAAACTAAAACAGGGGCCCCACCAGCTAACTATTCGAACTTCGGTGAGTCTGCCGAGCTTCAACTTAGATAAATCGAAGTAAAGAATTTCGTATTGTACTATTTGCCGAAGTTATTTGGAAGATATCGATGTTCATGTGACATCATGAATCGGAGTTCGCCGTTTTGGCCTGATTAGGGCTCGATTTGTCTGTTTTAATTTGAAGCCGGGCATACTTGTCGAAGTTCAATGAGTTAGCCCGTACGGCCCCTGGTTGCATTGGCTGTGGTCATGGGCTGCCTGCGATTTTTAATTAATCTAATGAAAATGCAACTCGAAACTTTCAAAGTGTGTAATTGGATAAAGCCTATAATTGTTTACATCATGTTAAAAATGTACTTATTAGAAAAAACATTTAACTTTTCATCCCTTGAAAATTTTGTGAAGGTTCAAAATTGGCTAATTAACAAGTGTATACTATTTCCTTACCTCACTACACATTAGACCATGCCATGTTCCTGACATAAATCTTCGGATGAATTCATCTTCAACCACAGTTTCAGATCTACGTAGGCCGCCTTTCAAACTTGCTGAAATCATAATTCAGATTTTAAGATACTAAATGGCCAACTCCAAACTTTGACAAGATGCTGATACAGAAAAGTAAGTAAGAGAACCCTGTCAGAACAAGATCTACCAGCAACCCTTACAGGCACTTTTTGAGCTGAGTGGTGAAACCGTGGAACAAATAGTCTCGGCCAACAATGTAAACCAATTTAAAAATAGATTAGACACCTGTGTGTAGAACAGGTTTCCTGGGGGTCAGATTAATGGCCACCGTGTAGGGATTTTCGATTTTGATCTACGATATCTCAGGTTCTCATGATGATGATACTATGATTATTGTTAGCATATTTAATAAGGTTTCACTATCAAAGAATCAATTGAACATTATCTGTGTTATTACAAAAGATTTTTAAACACTGTTTAACAAAACACATGTTTAAATGTGAACCTGTCACTTTTTGACAATATTGTTTGAAAAAGACAGCATCAAATTTAAACAGGTGTTTAGTTAAACAGTGTTTAAAAATCTTTTGTAATAACACGGTTTATATTTAATGCTGTAAATAGGTACTAAAAATCCAAACGAACGAAAAGGTTTTTAAAAATTTGATCTGGTCCCTGGACTACTCTGACCAGCATTGATGTACTTATGAAGAGTTAACTTTAAGTGTATGGGGGCTATTTCATAAACATTACTATCCCCGTCAATTTGTAATGTGCTGGAACCTTGTCAAATTAACATACACATCATCGTCATCCGCAAATAAAAATGTCAAAAAACAGTAAAATTCTAATAGGTAATATAATATATTAATTATTTAATTCTTATTTTCAATAAGAAAGGGTCTAGGTATATGAGAAAATTACAATTGTTTTTCGTTTTTGAGGTTAAAATCATGGCCGCCAGGCGCATTACCAATTGACGCGGATAGTACAATTTGTAATTTACTACAGTAAATAGCATCAGTGTCTGTAAGTAGTTAATTTTCTAGTTTCAAATGGCGATGCAATGAACACTGAACTCGTAATTTACTACTGGTAAAATGCATACGAAACAGAGCCCCATTGTTTAATCCTTTCTTTACTAATATTATAAATGCGAAAGTCCGTTTGTTTGTTTGTTGCCTTCACGTCTTAACTACTGAACCAAACATCATGAAATTTTGCATACATGTTCTCAGGAGAACAGAGGATGCAGGGTATCTTTTATCCATAAAAAAAGTACTGTTCCGAAGGGATAGCAAAAAAACCTTTCCACGCAGATGAAGTCACGTGTCCTTACTAATATTATAAATGCGAAAGTCCGTTTGTTTGTTTGTTACGCCTTCACGTCTTAACTACTGAATCGTCAGGGATACAGAAAAGGACATAGGGTACTTTTAATCTAGAAAAAACGTACAGTTCCCGAGGGATAACAACTGTCCACGCAGACGAAGTTGCGGGCGGCCGCTAGTTTAATATAAACTTAGAAGCAAAACAAAACCAAACTACTCACAAGTATTCCAAGAGTTCCATGATTTGCGATGGGCTATGTAGTGGGGTGGGTTTGCCATTTCGTACGTAAGAGGCCTATCTCGTTTCTTCGTTATTCTGTACTTTCCAGAAACCACTCTGCACATAGGCGCCGAAGTATGTATTTGTGAGGCTGCTATTGCTGGCCATGGTGCTGCTGTGAACTGAATCTTTGGAGATAGAAATGACTGAAATGTGAATGAAAATACTTTGTAAATAATAAAAAAAAATACTGATAGCAAAATGTAAGTTTACAAATCACTCCTTTTAGGTACTTTACTTTAAAAGTCATTTGACACTAAATTGAAAATTTTAGGTACCTGGGCTAATTTCATTAAAGAACCGTTCATTGTTGAATAAAAACCACAACAAATTCTTCCAAAAAATTTAGGTTAGGTAGGTCCAAAGAGTAAATTTTTTTTTTTTTTAATATCTTCTTCCCGTCAGTTGGGAAAGGCAAAGGCAGAGCCATACAGCCATTGTCTTATTTAAAATAAGGAAGTGTCTATTCATCGGGGCGCCTCGACGAATAGTATTTTTCTCTATCTAGCGGTGCGCACCACTGAATAGCACTTTCTCTAGGGATTGGCTATAAGCCGGTGCCTCGGGTTTGATCCCCGCGGGAAGTAACATCGTTGAGTTGTTGTTTCTAGTTTGGTTTGGACATTGCAGGCTGATCACCTGATTGTGCGATAAGAGAAATGATCCGTGCTTCGGCTGTAGATCCTGCGCCTGACCTCTCCTGTCTTGTCGGTCGTCCTGCCGTCCTATCGGAATTAGAGAGTGAAGGAAAAGAGAGTGCAAACACTTTTCTCTCAAATCTCAATTAAACTGCATCTAAATCTCTAAACACAAACCAAAACTACGCACTGCACTAACAAATCTGCTAAAACCACAGCCAAAGATGACTACTATTATACCCGCAAATGCGCACTATGGAACTTTGTCATATTAACATCTACGTTTACGTCATCCGCAACATAATTAGGTACCTACATGTAACAATAAAATTCTAATAGGTATTTTTTTATTAATATTAATTATTGAATTATTAATTTTAATAAGATAGGGTCTAGGTAGGTATAACAAATCTACAATTTTTTCCGTTTTTTTGGTTTAAAATGGCTGCCAGGTTCATTAGCAATTTGCGGGGATAGTATTACAAGGTGTTTTCGAAATCGCAAAAAAGAAAGCAGCTGTTTCATACAAAAATTAATAACGAAAATATCAAAATGTATGAAACAACTGATTTTTTTTCGCGATTTCAGAGTTGGTCCCATTGTTGTTGTTCAAAAGTTGCTCAGTTTGATGATCCCTATCTACCATATTCGGCTTTATAAGGCTTTTACCAAACACTTTGTATTATAAAAAGCGGCACCACAGCAATAAAATAACACTAACGGTTAAATTGAATATAACGAGAAACAACAACTCAAAGATGTTGCTTCCCGCGGCGGGGATCGAATCCACGACCTCTGGATCGAGAGAACAACACTCTAACCACTAGCCTAAGAGGCATTTACACAATTATTACTACCTATTTGAATATTTTAACTTACGATTACGACAACTAAAAAGGAGGCACCGGCATATAGCCAATCCCTAGAGAAAGCGCTATTCAGTGGTGCGCACCGCTAGATAGAGAAAAATACTATTCGTCGAGGCGCCCCGATGAATAGACACTTCCTTAAAATAATTAAGAGTGAAATAAGGTAGGTCTTGACTTTTGACATGTCAAGTCAATGGGTGCATGCATTCCAGCAGGTAAATCGCTGGGTCATCGATCGCCATAGAGTGTATTTTAACCATGGAAAAAATTACGATCCACGGTTAAAATGTACCTGCGGCCATGGATTAAAATTTTATTTACCACTAGCTTTTGCCCGCGACTTCATCCGCATGGACCTTTGAGCGGAACAAAAAGTAAAACTATCTGTGTGCTTTTTCAACCGTTCAGCCGTTTTTACGTAATTTGAGCCTTTCACATTTACATATAATAAAAATAGGATATCCATATCCCGTTACTTTCACATTTATAATATTAGGTACCAAATATCCGTAATCTTTAATTCCTTTACGACTTCTATAACAATTACTTATTAGTGTGAACCATTTTACATATCATCATCATATCAGCCACACGACACCCACTGATGGGTATAGGCCTCCCCTAAGGATCTCCACGACGACACAGAATTATACTCTAAACGACGATCGGTCCTGCGCTGCCTGCATCCACTTGCTTTCCGCGACCTTCACCAGATCGTCGGTCCACCTTGTCGGGGGCCTACCCACGGAGCGTCGTCCGGTGCGCGGTCGCCATTCCAGAACCTTTCTGCCCCAACGGCCATCGGTTCTTCTCGCATTTTACATATAGGTAATTTAAATTAAATGGGAAAATCGGGGATTAATGCCAGGTCTCCAGCAGCAGTAGCGCCACCAAGCGAGATAAATTTTGTGCCATCCCGCCATTGGCTCGATTTCGCATCGCTTTTTTTAGGTCAAAGGAATTAAGCCATTTATCTACTCATTCCATGCACGCAGGTAGATAGGTAATTAGTACCTATACTTAAACGTAGGTACCTACTACCTAATAAGAAAATTTAATAAATGAGTAATAATTACTTACCTACCTAGTTTGATAACTAGGTACAGTCAACGGCACGTTGGGCTACCACAACAGCACAGTATACCTACCTACCTATACTTACCTAACCAAATACTATTACGTAACGTATTCTGTGACCAAATTTAAATTTGGTTATAGGTAGGTACACCTTTTTTCTTGTTCTGTGGTAGGTACTGTGCTAACAGGCTTATCAACTTTAATTAGTTAATTTAAAAATTAAATGCGAAGGTATTAAGGTTAATTTCTGACAATTTTGTATACCTTGATGTGCTGCTGACTGTACCTACCTCATTTTATATGGTTATTAAGCAATTGAACATAAAATGCTGCTATTTTACGATGGGTTTGATTAAAACTATGAATGCATTATAAACATTAAGTTTTTATCTTCATCATTTTAATTTAAAGCATTTTGTTGTGTATTTCGCAAAGAATTTGTTGTAGGTATATTCTTTGCGAAGAAATCACAAGTTCAATACTTTTCTTGATTTTCAATATAAATCCAATAAAATCTAAGAAATATTTTTTATTTAATGCTTGGCACACTACAGAAACAATGTTGTTGTGGGGTGTGAATGTAATGGTTTTATGTTTCGTCTTTTTCAGCACTGGTACGTATACAAAAGTAGGTACCTAGGTACCTACTTTCTTGGTTTTTATTTTAGCAGAATAAAAAAACCGGTCAAGAGCGAGTCGGACTCACGAACTCGCTCACCGTCACTGAGGGTTCCGTACCATCATTATAATGATAATATATAGTACGGTGGCGGTGTCGAATATTGCATTAGGTTGTAATTTTGTTGATGATTTCTGAAAAAGTGTGCTAATTAGAGAAATGGATATATTTTTAATGTAATCATTACATAAACTTAGAATATTTTCAGTATTTTCTCAGGGGGGGAACGGTATTTTTTTACGTTTATTATTCAACTGCCAAGCAGTTGGGATTGGAGATGTATAGTTTGTGAAAATACTGTATAGACAGCCAGTGTTGCAAGAAATATATTCTTTCTTATTTGCAAAATTGTTGGGCAACTGTCATCTAAAATTAAGTACTTATTCCAAATTTCAAGTTGATGGCATTAGTAATTCTTGAGATACCCAGCAGTGACAGACGGTACACAGACAGAAAGACTGAGTCGCACTGTAAGTATTCCGTTTTAACATTTTCGTACGGAACCCTAAAAAGGTACGTGCGTACATAGGTAATAATGCTAAAAGAAAATTGGTAGGTAAATTTTATTTGTATTAAACTACCTATGACCCGAGGACTGTCCATATCATCATCATCATCAGCCTATCATCGTCCACTGCTGAATATGTTCAGGCCTATGGGCCTCTCCGAGCGCACGCCACTGAGCACGATCCGCGGCTATACTCATCCAGTTTATGCCAGTCACCTTGCGAAGATCGTTGCTCCACCTTGTCTGAGGGCGTCCCACACTACGTTTGCCCATACGGCCCATACTGTCCGTATAGGTACTTATCAGTAATACCTTGCTAGGTTTTTTAAATCCATTCAGTTCCTATATTCCAGCACGAGGCAATGAAGCTGAAAAAGAAAAGGGTATACAAGAAATTATAGACAAAGTCTACAAAATTTCTTCAGACGCATTAGCTAAAGCAGCGGATGAGAACGAAAAAAATAATATTTTGAAAAGCATTGAAAACAAACTGAAAGAATCTAAACTTCACTATGGTGATAAAGGCGATAAATTTGCGCATATTATAATGCATGGAGTAAAAGCGCTTATGGCTGAAGGGGCTACTCGAAGAGATTTTCGTAAGCATGACTTTATGCCATTGCTCGAAGTTCTAAAGAAAGTTAACAACACTGACATAAATTGGAAAGCTACTCAACACGTTGTTGTTGATAAAATCGCTAGAAAATTGATAGACATAGCAAACAAATATATAAAAGATGCAGAAACTACAGAACAGAAAGTAAATTTACTGAAAAAAATTCGATATAAAGTTTTAGACATGGTTAACTCCAAAGAAGGTGGAAATAAATTATACGTTAATGTTATGACACGTGGCTTAGAGCAGATGATGAAAAAATTTGCACAGAATAAAAGGCGATCTGAACTTGTTTATGAGAAAACAAATAAAGAAGATCGGCCTTTCGAAGAAAAGAAACATCCATACGTCAGTTTTGTTGTTAATAAGGGTAACGATTTTAATATGAGTACAACAACGCATGTTAACACGATGGGGCACACTACCACATCATTAAAATCATGTGATGCAACAATAAATCAAACTTGTGTAGATTTACAAGCCTTACAAAAATATAAATGTTTTGAAAGATTATTACCACTAACTGTAGTTTGCGATGGAAACGTTGATTGTAAAGACCACTCTGACGAGGAATACTGTTTAGATCAAGGTAACCAGGAACTATTAGAACTTATTTTGTACCCTAGAGTTTCTTCCAAAAATATTTTATTTAGTGAATTAAAAGAAAATTTATTACTTTTTCAGCCTTGGCATCCTTGCAAAAAGTTACTCGTATCATGACACATCTTGAAACTTACATATTGGAACAATGTTATTTGTCAAGCGACAATATAGTACTGATAAAACAAAAAGAGGTTCTAGAGAGTGTGTTACATATACAGCGTACAAATATAGGAAGGTTTTCCGGGCTAAATGCAACTGAACAAATAAAATTAACTAAAGACATAAAGGCAGCTTCTAATGAAGTTGCATCGGTCTTACACACTGTAGGCATTTCTTTAGAAGCTTTATTATGTAAGTACGGAATTCCCGATAGAAACAAAATTAATGCACAGAAAGAGTTCCAAGTATCTGATGATGACATAATACACCATAACACGCCTCTTAGCAAATGTGAATGCCTTGAATCATTTTGTGTTGAAAAGTCTGGTCCTGAATCATGCAAATTGGTCTGTTGGTACAAGTACAGTCTAGCAAGATGGAGTTGTCAGGCAATAGACGAAACCAATAGTATATCTTTGAATAAAATATGCGATGGACAGCTTGACTGCTACGATGAAAGCGATGAAGTCGGTTGTAATATTGGTAAGGTACCTACCTAAACTATGTAAAATTTACAATCTATAATCTTCTTGGTTCCACTTAGAAAACTAGTGTCTAAATGGAATAATAATAGGTAGGCACAAGGGAATCTTAAAGTTATAGTTATATGTATGAAAATATTCCAGGTTCTGCAATGATAAACAAGTTCGAAGCAAACGCAATTTATGACAAAGTCCTCAATATTATAGAACTGAAAGCTAAGTCAAAAGAATATTCATCGATGTACACAAAACTAATGTTATTTTACAACTCTGTCAAGTTGCTACAGAAAACAGCGTTAACCAAGGACATAGATGTGGTAATTGTGAAATCTACGAGGGACCAATGTTTCTCTTATTTGCTATCGATATACGATGACGTTGTAAAAAGGTCAACTGTTGTTGGGGATTTGGATGATGCTCAAATGTTTTTAAAATCAGTGAACGAGAAATTAGTTTCCGCTTTAAAACATACAAATGTAGGTAATAACAAGACAGTCCCGCGAGACGGATGCGTCTGTCGAAATAATAAGTGTATAACGGTGAATTGTCCAAATCATTGCCAACAAGCTTGCAAAGTTCGTCAACATTTTACTAAATATTGGTGTAAAAGCTCTAAGACCAATATAAGCATACCCATAGAATGGATTTGCAACAACAGACCAGATTGCCCTTTTGAGGACGACGAGACCCAATGCAAAGTGGGTAAGTCGTCAAAATACGTATCTAATATCAATCGTTTTGTTTATAGGCTACTAACTTCTGCCAGCGACTTCGCCCGCGTGGATATTCGAGAAAATCCTTTGGGAACCTTTAACCAGGATAAAGAGTATTATTACATCGAGAAATTTTATTCATTTGGTTCCCGCAGTGGGATGGTTCTACTCATGATTACAAAACAACTTTTACTATGGGGCCAACTCTGATATTGCGACTAATTATATCAGCTGTTCCATACAAAAGCAAAATAAAAAAAAATCAGCAGTTCCGAATTGCTGTGTTTTTTTCGCGATATCAGAGTTGGCTCGATAGTAAAAGTTGCTTGTAATCATGAGTGGAACCACCCCATTGCGGGAAACAAATGATTAAAATTTCAGCATGTCTGTTTTAATTTCATCAAAATCAGATCAGCTGTTTTTACGTAATTAGGCGGGGCCCTGCCAAGCGCGCTACTCCCCCTTTTTCATCCTACTTTTTAGCCTATGTCCTTTCTCAAGCTCTAGTTTATTTCTGTACCAAATTCATTAAAATCGGTTCAGTAGTTTAAAGCGTGAAAGCGTAACAGACAGACAGAGTTACTTTCGCATTTATAGTATTAGTAAGTATGGATTATTCTATATTTTTGGGCGGCAAAATGAAATGATAAGTAGTGTCCCGTTTGACAGATTTTCTCAACCTTATTTAAACTGTATTACAGTTACAGGCCACTTACTGGGCTAGCTTAGCTTTTACCCAGTATCCGGCCGTCATGGTTTTTGAAAGGCGGCCGGCCCACTGAGCACAGGGAGGCCGGAAATAGGAACAGGGACACTGGGCAAATCATACTTTTTCGAAAATAATTTCTAATGACAAAACTGACTACTTAATCAAAAATTAATAAAAATAAAATAAAAATAAAAGTTTCTAAAAAAATGAGTATGTCACCTTTTTTGATCTAATAAAGTATATTGATTGCTAAAGGTAAAAAGTACGTTGTATGGAAATAAAGTAATATTTAGGTTTACCTTTTGAAACATACTTTTTATTACATTTGGCAATATTTAAACAAAAATGTGAAATAAAGTATTTTCACGTACCGACTTTATTTTTCTCATAAAGTAGAGAGTAAAATTACCCCGAAATAAAGTACAGGTGGCAACCCTAAAAATTAGTGAAATGTATTCAGGGTTCATCAAGAAGCTTATATCCACAATGGAGATTGCACGCCTAGTGTCATAGTGAAGATTGAAAAAAGACTCTTTAGTGATGTCACGGCTTATTGCTATCTCTTTCTTTTCGTTTTACAATACGTTTTCGTTTCTCACGAATGAACGAACGACGAACAACGAACACGTATTGTAACTATTTGTAACACTAAAGAAAGAGGTTGCAATAAGCCGTCACGTCACTCAAGGCCATTTTTCTATCTTCACTATGACACTGGCCGTGCAATCTCCATTGGAGGGAGGTAGGTATAAGCTTCTTGGGGTTCATGTACCTGTTTGAACAGATTTCGATTTTTGGTGTAGGTATAAGTAGTTAAAAGTACGAGGCAAATATCTTGAAATCGGGTGGAGATTGCGCAGAAAGCATTTTTGGGCTGTGGTAGCGATGAGGTACGCGGACGGGAGAGGGGCGCTCGATATTGGTCGCGCACAAGAGCACATTTTTAATCATAGAGTTGTTTTTAATCTGATTTATTGCATTTACAGATGTTTGCAGAAAGCACCACCTCTTACTAGTGCAGGAGAGCCTTCGTCATATTGGTGATGATAAAAAAGGGACTGCCTTAGGCGAAACGCTTAAAGACTGGAGCAAGAAGGTAAAAAAACGTAAAGTTTAAACATTGGCGACTCCCAAAATCGCAAGTCGCTACGCTACTCAATCACTTTGGGATATTTAAAGAGTTATTACGTCAGCTAATTTAATAGTACCTACCTCCTATTTTGCTATTTCCTCCAAATAACTTCAAATAAGTCCTTCAAAGGGAAAAAAGTTTTTAGTCCCATGAAAAAAAAACTTCGTCTTTGATTCAGGTGATCTCTACATTGGAGGCAGCTGAAAAAAAATACAGACCTACTCCCGTCACACTTCAAGTCATCATCAGTGACATTCTCAATGAGTTGGTGATGACGTACGCCACCCTCGAAACCAAATATAGAAGGAACAATGATGATAATTATTTCAAGACCTTTTTGAAAGTATCGCAGGAAGTTATAGGATACTTGAAGTTATGCAATAAATGAAAGTGGACACAGCCTTCGATCGTTTAAATGGAACTTTAGGAAGCATGTGAAGTAGAGGAGCGAATAAGTACTAATAAGTAGGGGTTTTTTTACGCATAGGTACAGTACGAGGCATATAACTTGAAATCGGGTGGGAATTGCGCGAAACGCGTATTTTGGAGCGGTGAGGGGCGCGGGCGGCGGGAGATGGGCGCGCGCTATTGGTCGCTCACAAGAGCACATGCGCGAACTTATCCCCACTCCATCGAAAAAATTTCAAGATACGTGCCTCGCACTGTACTGTATTATGAAAAACATTTAGCAACGGACTAAAATGAAGAGGTTGATATTTATCCAAACATTTTAAAGTGGCTCTACAAATCGGATTGGGTTTTGAGTAACTTTTCTTTAACATACGTACATGTAGCTTGGGTTTATAATATTGGGTACTCTTTATACAAGATGTTTGGTAAAAGCCGAATATGGTAGATAGGGACCATCAAACTGAACAACCTTTACTATGGGACCAACTCTGAAATCGCGAAAAAAATCGGCTGTTTCATACAAAAACTTATAACGAAAATATCAAATGTATGAAACAGCAGATTTTTTTTTTCGCAATTTAGAGTTGGTCTCATAGTTAAAGTTGTTCAGTTTTTGAATAGTCCCTATCCACCATATTCGGATTTATAAGGCTATTACCAAACATCCCTATAGCTGTTGATTGATTTATGAGGGTTTTCAAAATAAGTATTCATTTGACCCTTTTTTCCGATCCCAACTCTCGACGTTGCCAGTTGCCACTTGTTGCCCCCCTACTCAAATGGCCACTTTTCTATTCATTTGAACGCTACGCTTACTTTTAAAGCTCATTTAAGCTTTAAAAGTAAGCGTATTTTATGAGTAAGCTCATATTTATGAGCAATAAACGATTAAATCACAAATGTTGAAAACTTATATGAATCACAGACTTTAATGTATTGCATGGAATTGACAAGCTAACGGCAAGTAATTTTATAGTTTACTGCTTATTTTAAAGCTTTAATACTAAGCGTAGCGTTCAAACGAATAGAATGTTGCCCATTTGAGTAGGGCCTCTTACGTGTCGACAATCGATCGAATCGATTTGCTTTATGCCTGTAGGTCCCGCGTAAGGGTTAGAATTTAGAGGTTATTTTTTGACATTGAAAATGTCTTTTCGTTCGCTCCAGTATAGGCTCCGATTTCACGAAAAAGTGCGATCTCCTTATCTCAGAGAGTTGTGAAGATATGATATTCAAAAAAGATACTCAAAAGACGCGTATTTACAAGAGCTGCAAGGTGCAAAAATAATTATTCGAGAAAATAAAAAACGAAAAAAATTATGGCCGAAATAGTGGAAACAAAACTAATTTTTCTCCGATTTTTTGATTTTGGCGCTCGATATTTTGGAAACGAATAATGATATCAAAATTTTGAGAAAAATTCCTCTGAACAATTTAGTCAGCTACAATTTGAGCCTAAAACAAAGACAATAGGGTTAAGGGTTTGCCTGTAGCTTAACCTTTAACATTAAAAATGTTTTTTCGATCGCTTCAGTATAGTCCCCATTTTGCTCAGAGTGCGACATCGCCTTGGTGTCGTAAGTTTTAAGGCTACATGAATGGTTGAGCTTCAAAAGACGCGTATCAACGAGGGCTACAATATGTAGCGTGTTGGCGTAATTTCGGGAAGCGCGCTCCTTAGATGCGCGTCACCTCTCTGAGTTTTAACGTAGTTGAAGCCCGAGGCGAAGCCGAGGGTTTCAAAACAAATCTAAGATTTTTTATTTTATTTTTAGCAGTAGTACTACCTTTCAATAAAATAGTATATTTTAATATGAATTTCATACATACGAATCACAGAAAAATAGATCTAATAAAATTGTTGTGATGTCAAAGTATTAAGTACTAATTCAAACAAAGGAATATATATTTTTATAAAATTTTATAAATTCATTTTCAATGTACCAGAAGGTCGTGAAAGGCACGAGATCTGTGGATTTTAAAACAGACAACAGAAATATTTTATTTTATTATAATAACTGACGCGGTACGTTTGCTGTTTACAAAGCAATTCTGTAACAGATTTGGATGCTCTTGTAAATAGCAAACGTATTATCCCGACACGTCTGCTATTTACGAAGCAATTTCGTGTGGCTAACGCGTCAGGGGCCCTATTTTTGAATCGCTCGTCTGGCGTCTTGCGCTCGTTTCTACTGATTTTCGTTCGACAGCTCATACATTTGAGTTGATTTGTCGAACGAAAATCAGTAGAAACGAGCGCTCGACGCCAGCCGAGCGATTCCAAAATAGGGCCCTGCGGGCCTAGCCAAAGTAACATTCGCAAATCTTCGTTATCGCATCGCTTTCGAAACGTGTATAGGATTGACATAAGGTTTCGTTAACAATCGAATTTTAAAACGTCAAATGTTTCGAAGCGAAGCGATAGCGAAAATTTGCAAATGTTACTTTGGCTAGGGGGGCTGGTCAGGTATTTATTTACTCCGTCCGAATCCGACAAGTCTGTTATTTACGAAGCAACTTCGGGTGGATAACGCGTCGGGTTTTTACGGATATGCAACCGGCGCCGGCGCTGGCGACACAGCGAGAGAAATCTTTCATCATAGCGCGAATTTTAATTGGTATAACATGCCATCTAATTAGAAATTTCTTCCTTTCGCCGGTCTTCCATTGCTATGGGGGCGTATTACTGAATTGCCATAAAACATTCTGGTTTTTCAAAAAGATCGTATCTTTTTGAAATCCAACCTGTTTTCAAGCAAATCGGTTTACGAGCTGTTATTTTTAACTTCGTGTTATGTCGTGCGTTAAAGTGGCTGGATTTGTCCTGGCTATGTTGTCTATAATTAGTTTGTCAGCTGCTAAGAAAAGACGGAAAATATTAACCTTCTATATCTTTGTTTTACAATCTCAGATGTACTCGGTGATACTTTTGTTGATTAAATGGATAAAACACGTTAACTTAGGGTAAAAATATATATTGCGAAATGAAAACTTATAAACATGTATTTACATTTTAGTGTCTGTATCGGAGTGCAAAGAGCGTCTCTGAACAGAAGACGATCGTAATTATTTATAAAGAAATGTTTGCTTGCACAGAGGTTGTAACAATTAAAATTTCTGGCTAACGGGTAAAGATTAAATAAAAGAAAATAAACGTTTAAATGAAAACTTTTATTAAAATAAAATGAGAAAATAGTATTGAGAGAGTTTTAAAATATAGGGCGTGGGTATAATATTCTTGCAGCTCACTTGTTGCACTGGCAGAAGGCCTTAAATCACAGTATTCTCACTGAGTTGAGAGTTTACATACATAAGTTATAAAACAGAAGTCAAACAAAACAAGGTATTTAAAAGAGATCTGAATATTGCTATCTTTCAAAATGGATTTACAATATACTAGAACAGTCATAGATCATTAAACAACAGGAAATCTTATGATTAAAAGAGAAACGCTCCCTAGATTAAGGCAATAAATTACAAATTAAATATGACTAGGTTGGACAGATGATAGAAGAGAAGAGAAGAGATGAGTATGGGCGCCACACGCTTGTGGATGGCTCACAAACGTGAATAGTAGTAAAGGGTATAGTAAAAATAGAAGTATGAGAACGTTTACACCTGATGTTCGTCTTCTGATGGGGTCTCACGATCACCGGTCACTCAAGGTCGAGGGTCAGATAATGAGGGCTTGGCGATGTTGCCGTCTGCTTAGCAGCACTCGTCTCGGATGGGTGATTCCGTCAGAATTTAAAAGAACTGTAGAGGAAATAGAAAACACAGCGTTATGACAAAACAGTGACATAAAATAAATGTCAGTAGACATGATTCCCGTTTAGCAGATAAGCTTACCCGGACACTGATGATTTGAGGACAAATGTAATAAGTTGCGGTGATGCGGCTGGATAAATGACACACACACAGCATATGAGAAGTATTCTCAATCACAATACACTTGGGCGCACACGCAGCAAGTTAGGTAAAAATTCAGAGAGAGCGAATGTCCCCACTCAAAGAAATCGGGTTCTATTTATATCTTTTACGTTTTAGCCGTGCAATTTCGCGAATCATCTACCACATTCCAGAGACAGTGAGAAAAAATCACAAAGACTGGCATACTTCTAGAATGAGCAGATTTTTGTCTATGGTTAAAAAGATTGGTTAAAGAAAAATAAAGAATTATATGAAATAAAATAAAGGAAGGTTCGTAGATTATTAATAACTAATTACTTCCACTGTGCGACAGATATTTATTTAGTTATTGATAAAAGTTTTTAGGAATCATAGACAATTGAGATTGTTTTTATTTGGAACAGATTGTGAAAGCAGGAAGCTACTTCACGCTAGATGTCAGTTTTGAGTGCTATTGAATGAATGAGACGACAGGGCGGCTATGCACTTAGGTGTGAGAGGGACGGTACTATACATGCGAAAGACTGCCACTCCTTGACACTAGATAGCGCTAAAGTTATGATGAAGTGTGGAATCCCAACACTAGGTGGCTTTATGAAAAGAAGAGATGCAAATAGCTAGACATCCCTGCTAGAATGAAAAGGAAAATATTTATTTGGATGTTTGCTCGTGGCATCAGTTCCGCTATTCCTCGCAAGATTGAGCCAATGGTCAGAGAATTATGATTTTTATGTTAATAAAATTAAAATGTCAATCATCAGATCGAAGTATTGTTTGTTGATGAATTTAAATCTACATAAAGTGTAAAAAGAAACTAGAAATTATTGCGTGGAATAGGGTTAATGAAGTTGTATGTACCTTGCAATATGGGATGTATGAAAAATGTTGTGTAATGATGTGAAATAGTGTATAAAGAAAACATAAATAAAGGTTGGTATGATTCAAGTATAATATGAATGTAACCTATCAAAAATGATATGTTACAATACCTCATTAGTTGAGAGAAAAAAATAAAAAAAAAAGGAAACTGGGATGAGGTGAGTGAAGGACAGTTCACTATCCCCACACAGCAAAGAAAAGAAAGCGAAAGCGTGAGGAAACATGAAGTGAATGGATAGAACAGGAAAGGAGCAAGAGGAGAAAAAAATTGTAGAGAAAGGAAAGTTGTGTAGAGCAAGAAAAGGTTTTGTAGAGAAAGAAGATGGATAGCACGGTATAGTAGAGTAGGAAAGTAAAGAAAGTTGTGGGTTGGGAATCAAGTAAGGAAAGGAAAGGGCAAAAGGAAACAAAAACAAAAAAATACATAGACTACATTCCAGCTGTTGGCGTAAACAAATAAGTTATTTAAATAAACGGAATACATAAACAATGTAGATAATTGATATCGACGGTGGGTCTTACTTCTGGCCTATATGCCATGCGCCCTTGCCAAAATTTTAAAGTGTGCGTATACTAGATAAATATGGATATGCATAAATAAATGGAGTGCCGATGGCCTATTTTAAGAGTCGCAGCCGCTCTGATATATAGATGAGTATAATATACTAGTGTGATAAAAATAATCTGTTGTCGTTAAGGCTTATTTTTACAGAGTTACAATCCGCTCTGAGCAGTAAGGCTTTTGATTTTTCATTTATGGGATTACCAGCCGTCCCATAGAATAAACTAGATACTATAAACTTAATATATATATAATAAAAACATACAGAAAAATAGAGTACATAAAAGAATATATAATAGGGTTAGGTAATGGGTAAGGTGATGGCGAGGGGATGATGAGGGAAAATGTGGGATATGGAGATGGGACTTTAAGTCGGCTCTTACGACACGCAAGGGGATAACGATGGTACTATTCTTTCTCCGGCAACCATACGGATAAGGATATATGATAGGGTTGGGTAAGGTGATGGCGAGGGGATGATGAGGGAAAATGTGGGATATGGAGATGGGACTTTTAGTCGGCTCTTACGACACGCAAGGGGATAACGATGGTACTATTCTTTCTCCGGCAACCATACGGATAAGGATATATGATAGGGTTGGGTAAGGTGATGGCGAGGGGATGATGAGGGAAAATGTGGGATATGGAGATGGGACTTTTAGTCGGCTCTTACGACACGCAAGGGGATAACGATGGTACTATTCTTTCTCCGGCAACCATACGGATAAGGATATATGGTGTGTAGAGGCAGAGCTAGAGATAGAAAAGAGAAAAGTACTCGTATATAAATTAATACATAAATGAAATGAAATAAGAAGAAACATGTGTAGTTATATAGGTACGGATTTTAAAATGTCCTTAATGTGCCAAGTGCCTAAATCCTTGGATGTGTGAAAGTCCTTCAGAATGTATGTAAGAGGAGAGATCTTCTTTTTTACAATACATTTAATGAATTTAGGAGCAAGCTTTGCAGTGAAAAATTTATTAGCATCAGAGAGTGGATACTCTTTCTTCCATACAGTCTGGCCCTCCTGATATTGAATATCACGCCTATTTTTGTTGTAATTAATTTTATATTTGGAGTAGGCTTTGGACATGTTGGAGTTTACTTTATTAAAAATGTCTTTAAGATGAGGCAGAGTAGATGCGTATGAAGTCCTATCGGTAAACAAAATATCTTCTTCTTTAAGTGGAGAGTTAGGGTACCAGTCACCAGAGAGTACAGCTTCGCGGCCATGATTTAGAAAGTACGGGCTAAAACCAGTGGATTCACTAACGGCTGTGTTGATAGCAAATTCAATTTTTGGTAATTCTTCAGCCCATTTTCTGTGGTCTGTACCTACATAGGAAGATATGGCCGTGACAATGACACGATTAGTCCTTTCAGAAGGGTTGTTTTGTGGCAGGAACCTACAGTTATAAAAAGAATTGGGAACTTTATATTTCGCAACCAAATCTTTCATGGCATTAGAGATATATTGGGGTCCGTTGTCCATGACAATTGTTTGAGGAATCCCATGCTTCATAAATATATTGTTTTCAATAATAGAAACTACTGTCTTGGCAAGTGAGTTCCTCATCGGAAATATGCATGTATACTTAGTGAAAACGTCGGTGACTACTAAGATGAATTTGTAGCCCTGATAAGATCGTGGTAAGGGACCCATTATGTCGCTCGAGATTATTTGCCAGGGACGTTGGACCTGTTTGGGATTTTTCATGATGCCTGGGGGACCTTCATTCGTGCTTTTATAAGCCAAGCAAACTTGACAATTTTTGATATATTTCTTGACATCTCTATGTAGCGATGGCCAATAGTAAGATTGAGTAAGACGTTTCAAAGTCTTAAAGATACCTAAATGTGCTGCACTCGGGTGGTCATGATATTTAGCTATGACGTCATGCCGCGATTCGAAAGGAACCACGAGTTTCCACTCACAGTCAGCAGAGAGAGGGTTGGAATTTTTCATCCTTTTATAAAGACGATCAGAAATCAGTTTCCAATCAGAGAACTTGTGGGGTGAAGATTTGACGTCTTGTACTTTCTTGAGGTACCAAGAGTCTTTAGTAGTAGAAGAAGAAGTAAGGGAGTTTTGAGACGGATCGTCATCAGAAGTGACATTTACGGGAAATGAACGAGAAAGAGCGTCGGCCAAGGCATTATCAGAGCCCCTACGATACTCAATTTTAAGATTAAATTGAGAGAGCCGGACCGCCCATCTCGCCAATTTTCCCGTAGGAGATTTAAGACTAACAAGCCATTTCAGACTACTATGATCAGTATAGACCGTAGTGGGGAAGGGAGAGCCTTCAATATAACCCCTAAATTTTTCTAGAGCAAAGATTAAAGCATTGAGTTCCTTTTCAGTTGTGGCATGGTTTCTTTCTGGTTTAGTAAGAGAACGGCTAGCGAAGGCGACAGGATGTTCCTTATCCTCGTCATCCTTTTGGGAGAGGACACAACCAAGACCTAAATCAGAGGCGTCGGTAGAGATGATAAAAGGTTTATCAAAATTAGGTATAGAGAGGATGGGTGCAGATACCAAACGTTGCTTAATCTCGTTGAAGGCAAGGAGAGCTTCTTGCGGAAAACTAAAAGCTTTGCCTTTAGGCTGTTTTTTAATTAGGTTATTTATAGGAGAAGTTACTAATGAGAAATTATGGATAAAGCGCCTATACCATGATGCCATGCCTAGGAAACGTCTGACTTCTTTTTGGTTAGTCGGTACAGGGTATTCTAAAATGGCCTTAACCTTGTCACTGTCAGTGCGTAGTCCGTGTCGGTCGACGATGAACCCTAGAAACTTAAGGGAAGATCTGCAGAAAACTGACTTTTCAAAATTGATGATGAGACCTACTTCTTTTAAACGTTGATAGACGCGCTTCAATAAATCGACGTGTTCGTCATATGAATTACTAACTAGGATTATGTCATCAATATAGGTGAATAGACGACCAGCAAACTCAGGTCCAAATACTTTATCCATAAGTCTCATCATTCTAGCAGATGCATTTACAAGTCCGAAAGGCATGCGGCAAAATTGGAAAGCCCCAACTCCAGGAATAGAGAAACTAGTCTTTTCCCGGGAGTCTGGGTGTAAATTAATCTGAAAAGCGCATTTTTTCAGATTTAGATACTTTTCAGGTCAATAGAGCTTAGAAATTTAGCATTATTAAGAGAATCAAGTATGTCTTGGATACGTGGCATAGGATATGAATCTATTTTGGTAACACTATTCAGCTTTCTACTGTCTAGGCAGATCCTTAAGTCTCCGTTAGGTTTGGGTACTACTAAGAGAGGGGAATTCCAAGGTGAATTACTTTTTTCAATAACACCCATTTTCAACATATCATTAATTTCAGCCTCGACTCGCTGTTTATAGTGAAATGGTATAGGGTAGTATTTTTGTTTCACTGGGGAGTGATCACCAGTATCAATGACATGTTCTTCAAGATCAGTGAGACCTAAGTTGTTAGAATCAGCAGAAATACTTTTAAAATCAGCGATAATGTTATCAATCTGAGATTTTTGTTCAACCGACAGATCCTCATAAGCATGTAAGTGTGTGTTTTTGTGTCAATTAAAGAGTTAAAATCAGAAGGACATTGTGAGTCAGTCGTATACTCCAGAATATCCTGACATAGGTTAAATGCCCTAAGAAAATCTACACCTAAAATAAGAGGACTGTTAACATCTGTGCACACATTGAGAGTAATTAGTCTTAGATTCGACTTGTAAGTAATAGGTATCGTAATGGATCCTAAAATATTAAGATTGGCGTTATTGCCAACTCTAAGAGTTTTAGAAGATGGCTGAAGATGAGTCTGTAGACCTAATTCCCTAAGCGTCCCTAGCGCATCACCGCTGAGTATCGAAGTTGATGCACCAGAATCGGCCAAGGCCAAGCACTCTGTTCCCAAAATGTTGACTTTGATAAACGCTCGGTTGTCAGGCAAGTTTGACTCAAAAAGCGGAGCTATCTTCTGAGAGGAGAAAAAGTTTTTAAAAAAAATTAGATATTCTTGCCATTCCTGGTCAGTAGTATGTTTAGTTTGTTTAGAAGGTTTAGGTTTAAGAGAGAGAGAGCATGCTACTGACCGCTTATTCAGTTTTTTGAACAAGTACAGTCGTGAGTAAGCACGTTAGGTTTTTTACATCTAAAACATATTGGTGTATTGTATACATTACATTTTGAATAGTGATGTTTGCCACTACATTTTAAACAAGTGACACCATCTTTTTGTAGCATAGCGGAATCGTAAGCATTGTGGGAGATGGTAGCAACATTTCCCGATAAAGATTTTTGTTTAATAAACGGTTGATTTACCGATTTAGTAAGATTAGATTTCACTGTGAAACCGGGAACAATAGCAGTATTGCCAGAATTTAAAGCACCTCTATTCTCACATCTGTACTTTGCTATGTCTAGCCTGGAGCACACTGATCTGAGTTCCGCAATCGAAGAAAAATCATGAAGAGCTAATTTTGCAATATAGAAAGTGTTCATATTTGATAATATTATTTCCAACTTCTCAGCTTCCGAGAGTGGTTTTGATCATTTAGAGAACTCATAGAGCATGAGATTAATATAAATTTTTATGTCTTCAGATTTTTCTTGTAATCTGCCTTTTATTTGAAGTAGAAGTCGTCTGTCATAATCAACAGGTAGAAATTCCTCTTTTAAATAATCAAAAAGTTGAGAAATAGAAGTTATATTGTCCCTGTAACCGCGGAACCAAATCAATGCATCGCCAGTAAGCAGATGTGAGAAGTTTGAGAGCAGTTCATGGTCTTGGGCAGAGCAGGAGGCAGCTAATTCTTTAATTTTAGTTATAAATTCTAAGACACAGGTGTGTCCGTCAAAAATTACACCCCATTTTAATATTGGAGAATTTCTGGGAGAGGAGTGAGAAGGATAAGGAGGAGGGATATGGATGGATGCTCCCTCAGAGTGTACATCCCCATCGGCACCGTTCTTCCGAACGTCTGTGATGCGGTTTTCTTCATCACGGGAAGTATTCGGATGGAGGTGTAGTTTTGACGGGGAAGGATCTCTACTGCGCGGAGGGTTGATCGATAATGAAAAGCGGAGTCTGTACAATTCCTCCAGTAAGGAAGATTTATAAATCCTTTGCTCCCTGTTCTGCCCAGTCAGTCTGTCCAGTCGTTGTATAACGTGAGTCAACCTTGCCCGGCATTTTTGGTAGTGTGAAGTCGTCGAATATTTGGGGACAAGAGCGCCTAGTTCGGCCAACTTCCGTGCACATACCTCTAGTTCGGTTTCCGTATTTAGGGAACCAATAAATTTGTCCTCAAATTCCGCAGTGGCCGGTTCAGCCTTCTCCAGCAGGGCAGTCAACGTCTCCGCTGTGTCAACACGCTCGTGTTTCACTCCCCGCAGGTTGAGCTCATAGCTGACCTCGTCCTTGAGCAGACCGGAGAACGCAGCACGCTCCATTACTGGAATTGATATAAGTACAATTTGAGAAGAAAAGAAAATTACTGTGTGATACCTACAACTCAGTGAGAGACTGTCAACAAAGAATTGAGTGCAAACTACGTTGGGTGCTAAATGTAACAATTAAAATTTCTGGCTAACGGGTAAAGATTAAATAAAAGAAAATAAACGTTTAAATGAAAACTTTTATTAAAATAAAATGAGAAAATAGTATTGAGAGAGTTTTAAAATATAGGGCGTGGGTATAATATTCTTGCAGCTCACTTGTTGCACTGGCAGAAGGCCTTAAATCACAGTATTCTCACTGAGTTGAGAGTTTACATACATAAGTTATAAAACAGAAGTCAAACAAAACAAGGTATTTAAAAGAGATCTGAATATTGCTATCTTTCAAAATGGATTTACAATATATTAGAACAGCCATAGATCATTAAACAACAGGAAATCTTATGATTAAAAGAGAAACGCTCCCTAGATTAAGGCAATAAATTACAAATTAAATATGACTAGGTTGGACAGATGATAGAAGAGAAGAGAAGAGATGAGTATGGGCGCCACACGCTTGTGGATGGCTCACAAACGTGAATAGTAGTAAAGGGTATAGTAAAAATAGAAGTATGAGAACGTTTACACCTGATGTTCGTCTTCTGATGGGGTCTCACGATCACCGGTCACTCAAGGTCGAGGGTCAGATAATGAGGGCTTGGCGATGTTGCCGTCTGCTTAGCAGCACTCGTCTCGGATGGGTGATTCCGTCAGAATTTAAAAGAACTGTAGAGGAAATAGAAAACACAGCGTTATGACAAAACAGTGACATAAAATAAATGTCAGTAGACATGATTCCCGTTTAGCAGATAAGCTTACCCGGACACTGATGATTTGAGGACAAATGTAATAAGTTGCGGTGATGCGGCTGGATAAATGACACACACACAGCATATGAGAAGTATTCTCAATCACAATACACTTGGGCGCACACGCAGCAAGTTAGGTAAAAATTCAGAGAGAGCGAATGTCCCCACTCAAAGAAATCGGGTTCTATTTATATCTTTTACGTTTTAGCCGTGCAATTTCGCGAATCATCTACCACATTCCAGAGACAGTGAGAAAAAATCACAAAGACTGGCATACTTCTAGAATGAGCAGATTTTTGTCTATGGTTAAAAAGATTGGTTAAAGAAAAATAAAGAATTATATGAAATAAAATAAAGGAAGGTTCGTAGATTATTAATAACTAATTACTTCCACTGTGCGACAGATATTTATTTAGTTATTGATAAAAGTTTTTAGGAATCATAGACAATTGAGATTGTTTTTATTTGGAACAGATTGTGAAAGCAGGAAGCTACTTCACGCTAGATGTCAGTTTTGAGTGCTATTGAATGAATGAGACGACAGGGCGGCTATGCACTTAGGTGTGAGAGGGACGGTACTATACATGCGAAAGACTGCCACTCCTTGACACTAGATAGCGCTAAAGTTATGATGAAGTGTGGAATCCCAACACTAGGTGGCTTTATGAAAAGAAGAGATGCAAATAGCTAGACATCCCTGCTAGAATGAAAAGGAAAATATTTATTTGGATGTTTGCTCGTGGCATCAGTTCCGCTATTCCTCGCAAGATTGAGCCAATGGTCAGAGAATTATGATTTTTATGTTAATAAAATTAAAATGTCAATCATCAGATCGAAGTATTGTTTGTTGATGAATTTAAATCTACATAAAGTGTAAAAAGAAACTAGAAATTATTGCGTGGAATAGGGTTAATGAAGTTGTATGTACCTTGCAATATGGGATGTATGAAAAATGTTGTGTAATGATGTGAAATAGTGTATAAAGAAAACATAAATAAAGGTTGGTATGATTCAAGTATAATATGAATGTAACCTATCAAAAATGATATGTTACAAGGTTCCATACCTTGCTGGAATATAACCTACGTTGGTTTGATTCTAGACATACCGCCCGCCATGGACAGCATATGTCCATCATAATCACAATGTAAATTTACAAATCGCTACCCCGGCCGAATAAAGACGCAAGTGACGGTTACTGCTTTATTTGTTTTTTTGCATTTTCGTATTCTACATAGTATGCCGCATTATTGGGATTTTTTTCATATTTTAGGGTTATACCAATTTAAAGTTATTGCGAAAAATCTATTTTTGTACCTAAAAAAACTTCACAGTCTTAGCGAAGAATATGAGCACTCTAGTTCATTACGTAAAATAAATTAAAACCCTATTTACGTACAAGTACTTTACTGCGTTATTCGCCGGAACTATTACACAGCTTTGAAAGCAGACATTTTTGCGACTGTTTTAGTGGAAACTTAATAAAATAGTATTTACGCAATAGAATATTGCCTAAATAATTACTATTTTTAGTAAAAATAATCATTGTTTACGTAAAGATTTTCAACAATTTTTAACAAGAACTTAAAGCATAAGTGGTTTGCGGATCATTTTTGTTTGGCAATACTATGCGATTGGATTTTGCACAACACTTCCGCGCCGCCCCCTTCGTCATTCCAGTGTTGAATTTGTTGAAAGCCAGATGACGAAGCTGAAAACTAACGACGGACGCATCATCTCATCAAAGCCTGAAATCCTGAGGGAGATCGAGAGTTTCTATGGGCAGTTATATTCCACGCAGACACCTGTTGAAAGCAAGGCTAAAGACCCTAGAGCCAAGCTCACCCAACACTATACCCAAGATATCCAGGACGTCAGCATGTACGAGATTAATATGGCTCTCAAACAGCTGAAAAACAACAAGGCGGCGGGTGCCGACGGAATCACTACAGAACTTCTGAGAGCGGGCGGTAAGCCGATACTTAAAGTCCTCCAGAAGCTTTTCAATTCCGTCATCGTCGAGGCCAGAACGCCAAAGACATGGAACATAAGTGAGGTGATTCTGTTCTTTAAAAAGGGTGACAAGTCCCTCTTAAAGAACTATAGACCCATCTCACTTCTGAGTCATGTCTATAAGCTGTTTTCGAGAGTCCTTACGAATCGTCTCGCTCGCAAAATCGACGACTTCCAACCTCCCGAACAAGCCGGGTTCCGAAAAGGCTTTAGCACCATAGACCACATCCATAAGCTGCGGCAGGTCATACAGAAGACCGAGGAGTATAATCTGCCACTTTGCTTGGCGTTCGTGGATTATAAGAAAGCCTTTGATTCGATTGAAACCTGGGCGGTGCTGCAGTCTCTCCAAAGGTGCCAAGTGGACTACAGATATATCGAGGTGTTGAGGTATTTATACAAAAATGCCACCATGTCGGTACGAGTACAGAACCAGAGCACAAATCCTATCCAACTGCAGCGAGGTGTGAGACAGGGAGATGTTATTTCTCCGAAACTGTTCACAGCTTCGTTGGAGGACATCTTTAAACTCTTAGACTGGAAAGGACTCGGCATCAACATTAATGGCCAGTACCTAACACACCTTCGTTTTGCCGATGATATCATTCTTTTGCCTGAGACCTTGGAAGACCTGAACACAATGCTCGACGATCTCCGTAGTGCTTCCCAAGTGGGTCTTAGGATGAACATAGATAAGACGAAAATCATGTCGAATGCCCATGTTGTGCCCGCTCCAGTTCATGTTGGGAACACTACACTTGAAGTTGTTGACCATTATGTATACCTAGGACAGGCAGTCCAGTTAGGTAAGTCCAACTTCGAGAGAGGGATCTCTCGTCGAATCCAACTCGGATGGGGCAGCATTCGGGAAGCTCCGAAAAATCTTCGTGTCCGATTTACCTCAGTGTCTCAAGATGAAAGTCTATGACCAGTGTGTGTTGCCAGTGATGACTTACGGCAGTGAACGTGGTCGCTAACTATGGGTCTCATAAGGAGGCTCAAGGTCACCCAGCGTACAATGGAGAGAGCCATGCTCGGCGTTTCCATGCGTGATCGAATCAGAAATGAGGAGATCCGCAGGTAAACTAAAGTAACCGATATCGCTCGAAGGATTGCTCAGCTAAAGTGGCAGTGGGCTGGACACATAGCGAGAAGAACCGATGGCTGTTGGGGCAGAAAGGTTCTTGAATGGCGACCGCACACCGGACGACGCTCCGTGGGTAGGCCCTCGACAAGGTGGACCGACGATCTGGTGAAGGTCGCGGGAAGCCACTGGATGCGGACAGTGCAGGACCGATCGTCGTGGAGATCCTTGGGGGAGGCCTATACCCAGCAGTGGGTGTCGTGCGGCTGAAATGATGATGATGATGTACCAGTATGCTTGTAAATCCTTAATAATTACTATCACTCATCGGTTTTTCGTTAGTGGGCACCGCCAGTCCGAAGGTGACATGATGCATTCATACATCGAACGCGCCAAAAACCATTTATAGTCCAGAGCAAATGTATTTTATAGTCGAAAACGCAAAAAATTAAGGAGAAACATTTCAGGTAAAAGAAATGAGTCAACAAGATTTTTATGACATCAAAAAATTTGTCAAAAAGGAATGAACTGGACTCAAGACAATGAAGGAGAAAGAGTATATTGGTCAAAGGTACGAGAAATTAATATTAAGGCTGGAAAGGAGAATACCATCTATTTCAAATATGGACTAAATGAAACACAAAAATATATAAAAACCGACAAAGCTTCAGTAATTAGCTCTCGCAGAAGGCGAAATAATGTAAATACTCTGTCAGCAGACGTGAACTTGCTAGAAGTTGCTTACTCTAGTACTATTCCTGTATCTGTACCACTACATCAAGATTTGTTGAGTCTGCACATCAGGAGCAATACGAGAAATATATCAAGGATTTTACAGAAATTTGATAGTCCGAAATCAGTGTAATAATGCGCAAGTTGAAACTGATGAAGGTGATGATGAGAATGATTAATTATTTTAGAAATCAAAAGTGTAATAAGTAATGAGACTTTATAAGTGAGAGTTTTTTGTTTTGTTTGATATCTTTATTCCTGATTAATTTTGTTACAAAAAGGTTTATTATGTTTTGTTTGTTAAGTTGTTTTTTGTTGAATTAGTTGCTCTTAAGGTTTAATTCATTGTTGTCTAGTGCCATGTCAAAACAGCCAATAAGTTCCTAATAGAAATCGCAGTCAGGGTGCTTTCACATGGCACCAGATGATCGAAGCATGGCACCCTAAAACAATAAATTAAACTTTAAATTTTCTGTTTAAGTAGTACACTTTGCAATTTATTGTTACAAAAATTAATTGTATCTAAGTAGAGAATACATAGGATACTTTTATTTTGGCTTATTCAGCTGGCGTTAGGTAAAAAAATGATTTTTATTTCTTATAAAAAGTCCTATGGACACACTATAATAACTTAATATGAGAAATCATGATAAATTGATTCCAAAATATTGTTTTACTACGGGTAAGAAGCTATTTTTGTTAGGAGATGTTTGGCTAATAGCTTTGATTTTGACTGTGATTTACAATTGTATTTTATCTTTGATCTCAAGAATAGATACTGATAGATGTGTGTATGAATAAAACGAGGCTTTAATTATATTATTTTGTTGATCAAGTTTATTGAAAATAAAAGTGAAAAAAATACTTTTTTTATTATTTAATTTTTATGAAGTAACGTTATCTTAATCGTAAAAAATAAAAAATAAAATTAAGTTAAACTGTTAGTACCCCAACTCATACTTTACTCACATTAGGCGAATAACGTAGTAAGATTTCATTGCATAGAGTGACTGGATTCATGATAGTATCGTAATTACATGTTGCTTCGCATTAATGGTCTCTAGTGTTTCGCTGAATAAAGATGTACTAATCGGTTGCATCCAGAGATGTACCAAAAGAATCAGAAGAATATAAAATCAATAGGATTTTTGGCTATAACATTACAACTCTTTTTACAAAAAATACTCTATTATTTAAATTTGATTCTGTTTTTTTTCTGCTTATTTTGATATATCACACTCTAAAATTGACACAGTAGGCTCTGCATAGTTAAATTTTTTGCTTTTTTTATTTCTCCTGTAAAATTGACTTTTTGATAATGCGGCTTTATTCGGCCGGGGTAGCGAAATAAGCAAAATTAAATTTATAGATTCACAGTCTTTCATATACTAGATTTTACAGAAACAAAATAAAGTTTGAGCTCCAACATAAAACTTAAAAAGTAAATATTAACTTATTGATCTCACGGTAAAAACAGATTTCTTAAAAAAAGACATATTGCTTTGGATTAAGACATATTTATTGAATCTAAGAAAATGATCCTCTCCCTATAGACGCTAGACAATAATTTCTTCGTAATAGTAAAAAATACTCTCAAAAATATTTAGTTGTTACAAGAACAATACATTTATTCCAAGACACGTGTTGTTTCATTCAAGACATCGTTATTTTGTACAGTCAAGTAAATGTATTCTTGATACGAAAAATCTTCTATATCTCTTTTTACTCATAATAAGTAAATGTTTAGTTGGCCTAAGTAATTACTGATTTTTGATGAAAAAAATTAAATGGAAAATTGAGATTTTGTGTATTGAATGAAGATGAATATTTTGTTGTTGTTGTATTAAAAGTAAAGAATTAACTTTTCTGTCCCAAAATAACAACGTCGGCGCGGTCTACAAAAAATCATGGTAAAAGTGCTCGAAAGAGGAGTGGATCGAGTCCGGGAAGCCGTTCCAAGTAGGACGCGACACCCAGAGGCAACCAACAAACCCGATTGGATTGAGCTTATTGAGTTTGATAAAATAAAATTAATTCCAACTACTTAAAGAACTACATAAAAATCTTAACACCGCGGGTCAGACCATGATGTATGGATAAATTTCTCAAAGTAAAAATGTTATCGTGTTTATCGAAAACTATGATTTCATTGTTTCGAAATTTTAGTATTTCTCTGTTTAAAACAAAATTTCTATAAGCCGAACAAAATCATTTCTTAGAACAAGAAATAATACTTTATACACAATAAACTTTCTCTTAATAGAAGAAAATGACTGTTTGAAAAAGGTTTATCTAAATCCAAGTAACTTGTAGTTGATTTGAGATAATTTTAATTTGATGCAAGAAGATGGACATTTCTTGATTTAAATTTAGTCAATTTAATTGATATAAGTTTAAAAAAGCATTGAAACAAAAATATTTCTCTTAATCATTAAGAAAAATATTGTCTGAGTAAAAGATGAGCACTACTTTTGTTCTAAAAATATTGCATTGGCCTAAGTAAATATATTTTTAGAATAACCAAATATTTCAAGAAATTGGTCTTTCTTATTTAAAGAAATCCTTTTTTACAATCTAACTTAAAATATTATTTTGAATGTGGACATGTAACTTCACAAGCCTAAACGAAACCTTAATTATGCTTAAAAGTAAGTATACTACTAATGCTTGAGACTAAACAATACAAAAACTTTGGTAGTCAACTCCTGTGGCTAAGTATCGTATAGTCTCCATTTTTTATTTAAAATTTGTTACTGAGAAACATACGAGTGTGGAGTCTATACACGTTCTCGCCTGTTCTCACGTTCTCGCGCTCCTAAAACCGACAAAAGCCGGAGAACAACTAGAGAACTTGAGAAGAATACGCGAATCGCTTCCACATTCACGTTTCTCACATGTTTCTTGCGTTCTCGCGAGATTCTCGCGAGAATGTAGAGCGGCCTGAAGGTTTATAATCATAACTCTTCGTTTCACCTGAAGACAGAAAGAAGAGAATACCTAATTACCACTCTCAATATAACGAAGATGAATTAGGTATTCTGCCGGTGCCGGATGAAACTTAAAAGTGCGGGAAAATAAATGGTGGTAGATAGCTATGGACCCGGAAGTCCCGGAACATAAGTCTTATCAACTAATCGTGATTAAACTGAGTAGGTAGGTACCAAAATGTACCTATTCGGAAGTTAAACCCCAAGGTACACTTCACTCACATCAAGTGCAGTTAATGTAATTAAAAAATTCACGTTTCTCTGATAGGTACGTTCAATTAACCTGCATAATGCATTATTTATTACGTTACGTACGATTAGAATGCCATTTTAATTCCAATAAATTCTTTATCTTTTTACATGACCGTCAAAAACAGTCAAAATCGAGAGAATACAATTCTGCATTTTCCTTCAATTAATGTAATAAATAACACAGCTAAAAGACGGAATTACCATAGTTAAGTAATGTTTGGTAATCTGAATTATTTCCATATCACAATTATAGCCATAGTGCCTTCCCTTAAGGGGAAAAGGTGCGCTTGATGAAACCAGCGGCATATTTTAGTATTAAGCACGGTATTCTGACTAAAAAACCATCGGGAGACAGTTCCTAACGTGGCTGGTTCTCCCGTTATGACGTCTTCAAAATTGATGCTGCCGCTTTTAGAATATGACGTACCTACCTATACAACAGAAAGTATGTATAACTTATAAGCTTGTGTGGGGTGTCATCAAAAGCAAAATTAAATGCGCTACAATATTGTTTCTACATTTGACCGTGTAAATACCACAGTTTGCGAGAAATATTAAGTTTTATTAGGTTTTTCCAAAAAAAAAACTTCTGTTTAAGTCACCATAAGAATTAAACTGATGTTTTTATTTGTAAACAAAAAATATTCTAACAATGCCCATTTAATGCAGATTTGGAAAAATATAACTTTTAAGTACCTTTTTTACAAAAAAATGGCGAAAACAAATTTTTGAACGTCGTGCGCCGTAAATTTCTTCTATAAAGGCTAGATGGAAATGGTGGAATAAGAAAAACTTTTTTAGGCATAGCAATAAGGGCGTCAGGTGAAAGGTAATGTAAAGCCAATTTCAAATATACATATATAAGGTCCTTCTTAAATAGTGCACATAATTTTAAGGGGTCAATGTACTCATGCATACAAACAACTTTTACTATGGTACCAACATTGAAATCGCGAAAAAAAATCAGCTGTTCCATAGAAAATTTTAAATAGAATAGATCAAAATGTATGGAACAGCTGATTTTTTTTTCATCATAGTAAAAGTTGTTTGTATGCATGAGTACATTGACCCCTTAAAATTATGTGCACTATTTAAGAAGGACCTTATATATACATTATGACACTTTTATGTTATTGTTTTGACAGAAACTTTAAAAAACTATAACTCAGAAGTATGTAATATTAGTAAATTATTAGAAAATGAAAAAAATCCAGTCGCAATCGCAAACGGGCATGCAACCCTGAAATCCTGTGCTGCTCGAAAAACTTAGCATTTTTTCAATTTCTTGTAAAATCCTACCTTAAGGAAGCGTTTTTCATGTTTTATTGTAATAAACTTTTGTAAACCCAACTACATTTGCTACAATTTGAGCTTAAACCGAGCAGTCTAGGTCCATTGGTTATGGAGTTTACTCAGCTAGTCAAAGATATTTTTTTTTTACTTTTGAAAGAAATGCCTCGCTTTGACTAGCTGTGTCTTCTCAAAAGCTTCTCAACCAATGGTTCTAGACTAGTCAAATTAAGCTTAAACTGTATATACTTAGCTAATTTAGTAAGCTTTATAAAAGTATTAAGGGATTTTTTTTGAAGAAGCTGAAAAAAATGCTACGTTTTTCAAGTTAACTAACGTTTCTACAGCTCACAGAGTGTAGGTAAGTACTATTATTACAGTTCTTCCTTTATTAATTAGTATTGACTGACACCGGCCGTAAAACAATAAGATAGGTACGATCTTATCATTTCCATCGAAAATAATGATTCAGTTTCGATGACAACTCACTGATACACCTTACTGGCTGATAACATCATTTTTAGCAACTTTAAAGTAAATGTCGAAGGAGGGCGCCACTTTCCAAAAATAGTTCTTGTTATCGCTGTTTCTCCACACAGCCACCTGCATGGATAAATTTGTTTTACCTAAAATATATAGGTGATTGCAGACGTGACAACGTCGCAGTCCGATAATAGTGCTCAACGGAATAACAAGATGGCTGGTAAGTGATAGTGGCTGATAACAATGATAACAAAAGTGCTAGAAATGTAGCGATAAGGTGTGACAATGTGGTGGATTAATATAATAACTAGGATCTTCCAAAACTAACAGCATTTTCTTACAAGATTGCATCATATTTTTTCACTTTTCATGCAAATATAACAAAATCAGCATTCATTGTAACTAACACATAATACATAAGATAAATAAAACCCATAATTATGTATTTTTTCTTATTTTAATGTTCACATAAGCACTTAAATTAATTGAAATTCGAAATCATAAAATAATAAGAGAATTAAATAGGTAGTATAAATTAACGTAAATGCAATGTACATAGGAAATCACCATTAGGTTCATGAAATATTTCTTTGTTTTTTAGTTTAGCTACTACAGTAGGTCTGACTTTATGCTGGAAAACAAGTGTCTTGAAAATGTATGCATTGACTTATTTGCGTCTTAGTAAACGTGTTGATTACGATGCAGGCTTATTATTATGTAAATTATTTTTGCACTCAAAGACTTTCCAATGTTACTTTCTGCGTCGACAGGTGCTGATTAGCTGCTTCTATTTTTTTATTACCTACTACTACAAAAATCAACAAAGCATTTGTTTCTTCTAGAGGATTCTAGACCATTGTCTGTTTGAACTTTTATAGTAGGTTCAATTTTAAGAGGAATGCAGGGAATGACAGTAGTATATAGAGTCAGTTATTGGGTTATTATTAACACTTCCCAATAGCTATCAAACCTTATTATGAAACAATGTGGCGTGGCCATGACGTGGCTTATTTCCTCAACGAAAAATGTGTGATAAGGTTAAAAATTTGAAAGGATTGTAGGTTACTAATCAAAACCTGATAAGTATGGCAGTTCTGCTATCAGCTAAATCCCTCGACAGTGACTGATATACTTTTATACAATATAAAAATACTAAGAAAATTATTAAGTCTTCCTGTATTTATCTTTGTAATTACCAATACGCCTATGATTTTGTCATTCTCAATGGTTTGAACGACATATCGAAAGATTGAGATAAGTATTTTTTTTATCATTGATCTACCTACTGAATTCATCTAAACAATTTGCTAAGTTATCTTTTCTTAGATTTGCCAGTAAATTTATTTTCGTAGGTAGTTACCAAAACCTGTGCTCTGTTATTTAGAACAAACCTAGTTATCTTGAGTAACATTGTTTAGTTAATAAAGTAAGTAAATTGATCGATTATAAGAATTCGATAACTTTAATAAACTTAACTCTTATCGATGATAAATTATGTTTTTGTTAGTGGGTCCTTTATTTATCTAAATACCTTTATATAAGAAGGAGTACCTACCTACCTACTTGTAGGTAGTAATTATTGTTAATGTTACATTAGAAGCTTCATAATAAGTAAGTAATTGGAGAAATGATTTATTACTGTTATTAAGGGCTTAGGCTGGCCCCAGACCCGGTTTCATTTCTTTGCTTTGCTGTTCTACTATGGACCGCCGGCCAATAGGCTCATTTTCAATCTATCGCATATTTTGACCAGACCACATTGGCAAGATAGCCATTAGTTTGGTGTTATCAAATATCGTCGTCTGGGTTGCGACGCGAAGTTTTAGTTTTAGTTTTCAAAAAAAAAACCGCTGTTTCATACAAAAATTAATAACGAAATTATCAAAATGTATGAATCAGTTCATTTTTTTTCGCGATTTCAGATTTGGTCCCATAATAAAAGTTGTTCAGTTTTATTATGGTCCCTATCTACCATATTCAGCTTTATAAGGCTTTACCAAACATCTTGTATAAATAAGCGATCGATTTATTTTTAACGATCGGAGTCCATGTTCAGGGTGGCATATCTCCTAAAAGCTTCCTACTTCGCAATCCAGGCGATGATATTTGATAACACCAAGCTGGGGCCGTACCGGCTAACGAATCGATTTTCATAAAAGTCTGCTGGGTTTCAACTTAAAATAGAGAAATCAAAGTAAGCAATTTCGTTTTGTACTTTTTGTTGACGTGATTCGGAAGATATCGATGTTCGTGTGACATCATGAATTTGGGTTCGTCATTTTGGCCCAATTGGGGCTCGATTTAGCTGTTTTAATTTGAAACCCAGCAGACTTTTATGAAAATCGATTCGTTAGCCGGTACAGCCCCTGGTCTAGTCCCAAAATGCGATAGATTGAAAATTACCCTGGTTGGCCGGTGGTCTTTCAAGCAAAGTAGCACAGCAAAGCAAAGAAATGAAACCGGTAGGTCTGGGGCCAGCCTTAGCAATCACTCGAGCTCGGACTTATGATAAGTAGGTAGTCGTTGGTAGGTAGCAGCATAAAATTATCAGTCAAAAAAATAATATGAACACCACATTGAACTTGAATTGTTTGAACTTTAGGGAATGTTTGTTACTAGGTACATTGGATAATAAGTAAATAATGAACGCACTACCGAAAGGCAGAATAGTAAGAGAGAATGATCTCTTCAGGCGAAAAGTACCAGAATGTAAAGAGAGAGAAATAAAGAGATTCTGAAGTTACATATCCAATGATTGCTTAAAAAACTCAATTTTTTTAGGACTTTTTATGTTCGACATATTTTTTTGGAATGATATAAATATAAAGATGCTTTTATATGATTTCATTTTACTTAGTTACTTTTCAGTGTACCTAAATGTCGGTCGCAAGCAAACAATGAGCTGCAAAATAAATAGAAGTGGTATGTTATTGTAAAACTGTAGACAACGACAGGTGTTTGCTGTCTGGTAATAAGTAATTACACCTACAGTGCAGACAAGTAGAGCATAAATGCGTTTGGATGAAGTGCCCATTATTAGCTACAAGGAAAATACATCTTGTCGTAAAAAAAAGGTAATAGCCAAAACTTGGTTAAATAAACCTTTAAGAGCCCTATACCGTGGTGCCTATAGCCCTTAAAGTGGAAGCTAAGGTTCTGTAGTTTCTATATAAACAAACCTCTGTGAAATAAAGTTTGTTGTAGTAGTTGTTAAAAAAAGAGCAAAAAGTGGCCACTTTAGGCACAAATTAGGGTTATTGTTATAATAATTATGATAATAATAATAGTAGATTATTGCATCGAGCACAAAGTAATTTATTATTGCACCGAGTGCCTGAAACAGCGAGGGCTCTAATCTAACAGGCAGGCGAGGTACATAATCTGCTTTTCTTTCAACTATTACCTATAGGAATAGTAGATAAAAGAAATTCATATCAAACAGTTTCATTTTCTAAAACATTGTCGGCTTCATTTAAAATGTTTTCCGGAGTCAATGAGTCGGTAGATGATTCCATTTTAATTCGAAGCCGAAGCACTCAAAATCAGATAGTATCACACTTTATCGTTTCTAAAAATATTGTCAAGCAAAATTAACAAAGTTCCCTTCCCAAATCATTATTTTAAATTTCTTTCATTTTTAAATCAGAGTTAGCAGCAATCATTTTTTAAATTTGGAACAAGTAGGATAGAAACGAATAATACACGTACGTAAAAAAAAAGTATTGATATCGGCTGGCTGAATAGAGTTAATCCATTGAGATTGGCACCTTTTGGTGCGATAAAAAAAACTGTGCAATAATGAAATTTCATACATTTTTATTGCTCTAGAGAAATAAAGACTCGCTTTGTACTGAGTTTTTAGTGTGATTGTGATGAAATTAAAGCATAGTTGGAAGAAAACTAAATTAAGGCTTTATAAAGCCTTAAATTAGTGTATTATGAAATGTAATGTTTAAAATGTATACTCTAATTTAACTATACAATCATGTATCAAAAAACCTTGTCAGATTCTGAAACAGGTGATGGTGTTGCTAAAACTGAACACATTCTCCGAGGAACATAGGTCAAAAAACTACTTTTTTTTTCGCCTTTCCATAGTAAGTTGGTCAGCTGACCAATACATTTTATATTGGGGGTCATCATCCTCCTGTCCTTATCCCAATTTATTTGTAGTGCTATGTCTACACAAAATAAAATTTTGCGCTCGTAGAACGACCACTATTGGGGTCGGCGCAGCGTGTAATACATCTGCATTAGGTTTTGGCAAAGTTTTACGATCGGCCGCCTGACTGACACCAACCCTCCTTGGGAATGCTGTTGTTGACAGTTTCCTCGCTGCCATTCGAGTGACCCTTTGTGCAATGGTCTGCACCGGGTCACTAAAACTTCCCTCTATCGCCTTCTACGATACCCACGGGATGAGATGGGACAGTCCTATTCTTAACCGGAACTGTGCGGCAACTGAAAAACACTCTTCATGGAACATAGGTCGAAAAATGAAAATAACATTTTATATGGGAGTATGAAATGTTATTTTCATTTTTCGACCTTTGTTCCACGGAGAAAGTTTTTCAGTTTCAGCAATTACACTACCACCTGTTTCAGGATCTGACAGGGTTTTTTGATACATAAGCTTTAAATTAGTGTAGGTATAGGTGGAATGAAATAATTTGCCTGAGGGCCACGACACGATGGCTAATCTTATACTTACATAAAGATAAATGTCCATTCTTAAATAACGATACGAAAACTCAAACACATCTACTACTACTGGGACCAACTTAGAGCAAAAAAAATAATTGTTGTTCCATACATTTTGGTCGAGTAGATATTAACATTTTCTATGGAACAGCTGATTTTTTTTTGCTCTGATTATGTTGTTTCCATCACAAAGTTGTTCAGATTGACGGTAAGTTGAAAGTTTTCGATTTCTTCCTGAAGAAATTGAAATATGTCGTCAATAAGGAACAAAGAAAAAATTCTAGAAAAAGATCTCGATGTGATCCAATTGTAAATAAATATATTTTCAGAATTTTTCAATACAATAAATAATTTTTAAAATATCTTTATTTTATGATAGGCTCTGATACACCATATCGGAATGATTAAAATGGCGATTACTTAGAAATACCCAACTAAAGTATTTATAGATAAAAACATTTTGTCGCAAAAATAATCTAATCCCAAAAGTAACAATTTTCGTTCAAAATCTTTATTCGAAACAAGATTAGTGGTCTAGCTAGTAGTTTTCTCTGAAAACAATTTTCAAAACACAAAAATGATCAATGATGTTAAATTATAATTTCAACGATGTTGACACACAGAGAGGTTTGACATTTCAATTTTATTAAAAAAATAAAAGAAAGTAATTGATGAAAAACTTATTCAGGACGACCTTATTACGGCTTTGGCCATCAACCGCCCCCCCATGGCGCTCCACCTGGCGGAATGCCACCGGGATACCCTCCTCACATGGTTGCGGCACCTGGACTAATGTACTACCCCATGCACCCCGCCTACTTCTACCCGTACCCTCATCACCCTCCACCTGATGGCGGCGGCGGCGTTAACATCGTGGAGCAGTCGGAACCCACGGAGCCGACTCTCCCGGGAGAGACGGTCGAGCTGCCCTGGAGTAAGTCTGGATGGTGGGGAGATAACACCTTCTAGAGAGCCTTATCATTCATGGGACTATATCTCATCCTTTGTTGTCACAAAGAATTGCTTAAACCACCTTAAACTCTCGTTCTCGATGACTCCCGTCCTCCTCGTATTTGACACGTAATTTGGAGTCTTCTGCTTGGAAATATAAAAAAAAAAGCCATAACTTTTGTAGAGGTTCATAAAACAAAAGTTTGTGTTTGCCTGGGTTCCTACGTAAACGAAAGAGAAAATATTTAGTCAATCATTCGATTTTTTCATATTTTTTCAAATGCTTTACCATTAATCACGTGCGGTGGACTAAAAATACATGTTTTAGATAGGTGAACATAAGGAAATACATTCATTACTGCTAAGAGAAGGTGTTATCTCGCTTCTAGCTTCTGTTCAGTCTGCCAATGCTGGGCCAATCCTCTCTATGGTTGCTCTATCCAGACTTACTCTTAGGATTAAGGGCTGTTCGAAATTAAGGCGTTGGAAGTCAGAAAAAATGATTTCAGAAATGTTAACTCTACATTTCCTCTTATATTGCGGTTGTTTTTTGTTATGGAAGATTTTTTGAATTCTAATTTTTTCGAACAATATTCTATATGCTATGAATTACCTACGCTGTTCCCTTAATAAATCCTCACTAAAAATATACCATACAGAGTATTGGCCGAAGCTTCGTGTGTTGCTTTATTTCTAGAAACATAAGAAATAATTTTGAATGTTTATTAAATACTTGAGTTAGTTATTTAATAAACGTTTAAAATGATTACACATTTTCAATACTAATGGACTCACCGAAGCATGAAAGCAATTAATCGTATCTGTTTTATATAACCTCCATGTTTTTCATATTGTTAATTGCAATCAGTAATTAAACTCACTCAGAGCTTCAAAGGTAATTGACAAAAAACTAACATTTTGTAAAAAAACATTTTCTTTTCTTTTAAACAAAATAAATCAATATGATTTAAACCTATTTAAGCTCCATGTTGTTAATGATCTTCAATTCCTTGTTCATCATTAAACGTACGGTTAAATTCAATTCAATTCCTAACATTAAGAAAGATATTTCAGATTTCTAATAAAATTATATTTCTAGGTACATACAAGTGGGTTCCCGCGTGCTTGAGCCAACAGAGCATCCCTCCCGGTGCCCTGAGGGTGGGCACCGACGCAGATGGCGAGCCGATCTTTGCTGGCAGGGCCCCACACTCTGGAGACATTTTGCCCGCTAAGGTCATCCCCTCCAAGAACGCCTGCTACGTCAGCCATGATGGACAGGAGGTCATGGTCGATCAATTTGAGGTAATTAAATTAATACTTCTGAAGAAGTATTAGATATGAATTATCTTACTTTGTTTTTTTTGGATGACCATTTCTGCTGAGGTGTTTAGGATGTGAATTTAGCGAGATTGCAGCTAAGTTAAATCAAAGAATTGATCTATGTATGAAATGAAGGTTGATGGACTACTATTTTATTCAATAAAGAATTTAACGTGACGGGTTCTTTTTTCAAGGGCCCGTGACAATAAATTTCTTTCGCACTCAACTTTCTCTCTGTTATGAACAGAAATATTAAGTTTGATCACGATTCACGCTGATCTGGAAGTAGGTTTTTTGTATGTTACATAATCAGTGTTAACTTGAATATGTGATATAGCTCGTGTTATTAATTGGGAATTAAATCTATTTTTTTTATGTTACAAATGTCGCATCAGCATTCTTAACCTTTGTTTATCTCTCTTTTCAGGTGTTGGTGCCGTCTATGTTCTCCTGGCAGTTCAGCACCAACGGCGAGGTGCCACCTGGTGCGATTTCCGCAGGATCCACTGCCGACGGAGAGAAACTCTACTACGGCAGGGTTACCCACGACGGCTGCACCACTCCTGGCAAGGTAATGACTTTGATGCCTCAATTTTCACAAATTGGTAGCACTTTTCATAAAGTTTTCTTTTTTTTCACAACGGGCCATAGACTGGCCTTCATCTCTCCTAAAGTGACGATAAGACCGAAGATGGAAGCGCACTACACCCGGAATCCTCAACCTCTAAGGATTCCGGGTGTAGTGAGTTTCCAATCTGATGGGCTTCTATTATGCTGGACCTGGAATGCAACCATTTTGGATCTTGTTTTTTTTTTAATTTAACATAGTATAGAGCCTATAACATAGTATAGAGCTTAAACGTTATAATTATTTGCATCGTGAGTATAATTTTGTCTTGCATACCTATGTGTTCTCTGGGTTTTTAATACGCAATAGCTATTTGATTTTGTATCACAGAAGCTCTGAGAACCGGTGGCCTTTTCACTTACGACAGGCAAGTAAAAAGGCCACAAGTAGATGGATGTAACTTATGATGTGAGATTATAATAAAGCGATTGATCGACCAGTAAACGACTTTTGATGCAACAGTTCTACAACTATAAAAAAAAAATCCGTAGTGTTGTCGTTGTTTTGACCGAATTGTTACTGTGATTTGTGATTGAAATGTGGGCAAGCAGTAACTTAACAAAATTAAATAGCAGGAACCCAATTTCTATATTTTTTATAGAATTCGGTGCAGTAGCGTTGTCTGTTGTAGTTGTACCTTTATGCCACCTACATGCAGTAGCTACGTGCACCGAAATGAGTCATTAACCTTTTAGGTATACTTTTTTATTAACTAGGTATCATTTTCTCATTACAGATCCATCCTAGCCACGGCTGTTGCTACTATCCCTTCGACGGAGAAGAGAGGACCTCAACAGAATACGAAGTTCTAGTACTTTTATAAGTCTTTACGAACATAATTTATTATTACCCAAGGGAGCAAATAAAGACACTTTTTGCATCTTATAAATACTAAAATGTTTAACTGTGTGGTTATTTTTTTTTATCGTAGTTATTGAAATGTTATTTTTATCTTGCTTTGTTAATCAAACAATTGGTACCAAAATGATATCTTTATAATTTTATTGTTGATGATGTTGAAAGTGTAGATAATATTATTATGTTTAGAGGTTATGACTGCATTTTAATAATTAAATATTGTTAAAACTTTTCTGTTTTTTTATTATTATTTTTGTATGAAATCAAACTAGTCTTGTAAGATTTTTTCTACTGTCCGTCATTTGTAGTTTATTAAAACTCTATTGTAATTATTGTTACAAGTTCAATACCTAAGCGATATTTTGATATTAGAACGTAACTTTGATAAATAAAATCCTTACTCTTGGCTTTAGGGGGTTATCTTCTATTCCAGCGGAAAATTCTTTTAACTGTAATAAAAAAATTCACAGATTTTACAGTCCCCGCAAGAATCGGAGCATTGAAAATGAACACCAAAATTTACGAAAAACCAAAATAAAATAAAATGCAAAGTCCTATTTTTAAAGTTACCTAGTAACATATTTATTTGTACGATTGTGACACTCGGCTCCGCCTCGTGTCACAAAAGCGCCCGCTGAGTGCCTCGACGCAGCCGAAATATTATTAACCGATTTTCAAAATTCCAACGAATGCACTTCTCGTCTGCTTCTGCATCTTTTAACACTATTACCATGACGATCGGTCAATAATCATAAAAGCTACATAACTTTTTATGAACGGAAACACCCGTTTTTCTACAATACCAAATCTAAAGGGACCACCTACAGGTCAGAATTATTAACCGATTTTCAAAATTATTTCGGCATTTGGTAGATAAACTAATACCCTAGGACATTTTTTTTCATTTTTTCTTAAGTCGGTTTGTTTTCCGAAATATTTACAATTTAGTAAACAAACACCCCCCAAAAAACCCGGAATTTTTGTAATTTTGCAAAATTCCAAAAAAAGTTACTAATAGATTTTGAAAATTCAAACGTCCACAGGTGTCTCGATAAATTCCTCAACTTTTGGTACTATTTTCATCTCGATCCTCTCAAAATCCTCGGAGATATGGCTAAAAACACGTCTCAGGCGATTTGCATCTGATAACCATTTTCAATGGTAATAAACAAATAAACGTTAGTGATTAGTTGACTAATGTTGTTGGTTATACTAGCCTGAAATATAGGTTTTTACCATAGAGTACATTATTTATACTAATAGAGTTTTTACTAGTTCAGGCATTTCACTTAAGTTAACTTTATAAATTATTGTAACTGAATTTTTGGAAAATAAATAATTATGGTACCTTCTCGTGGGCATGTTCGGTAAAGAATATAAATAGGTCTTTACCTATGAAATTGCCGATATTTTGTCACATACAGAGAAAATAATAACTTCTATGATTTATCTTGATATTATATCGAATTATGATCATGATAGTCAATGACCATTAGATAACTATCAGTAAATTTAAACGGACTAAAAAGTAAAAAATAAATTCTTCTGTAAACATGTATAACCCTACCTACAGAAATTTTAAACCTAAAAACGTGGGGCACATTTTGTAAAATTTATCATCCATATTGTCTTTAGCATGCGCCCCACGTTTTTAGGATTAAAATTTCTGTAGATAGGGTAATAACTAATAATATTTTTCCAGAAGAATTTATTTTTAACTTTTCAGTCCATTTTAATGTTTTTAGTCTTTTTTTTATATTTTTGTTTTAAAAACGTGTTTCTAAAAAAGTTTTTTTTTCAGAAATTATTATTTCTGCTTTTTAGTTAACGAGCTAAGACTAAAAATATACCATCTCCTATCGGAGCACTCGTCAAGACGATTTAAACGAGCCCAAACTCGATCGGGTTGCATGGTTTTATAGTCTCAGTGGCCTTCTTCCGGCTCCATCATCAGACCCTGAAAACTATTTACCAATAAAGTACTCGTCAAGACGATTCAAATGAGTCCAAACTCAATGGGGTAACATGGTTAATTTATTAAAGAGTTCCTGTGTCCTTCTTCCGGCTCCATCATCAGACCCTGGAAACTATTTCCCAACAAAGAACTCGTCAAGACGATTTAAACGAGGCCAAACTCGATGGAGTTGCATGGTTTTATAATAGAGTTTCTATGGCCTTCCTCCGGCTCCATCATCAGATCCTCGGACACTATTTCCCAACAAAGTACTCGTCAAGACGATTCAAACGAGCCAAATCTCGATGGGGTAGCGTGGTTTTATTAAAGAGTACATGTATCCTTCTTCCGGCTCCATCATCAGACCCTGGAAACTATTTCCCAACAATGAACTCATCAAGACGATTCAAACGAGCCCAAATTTGATGGGGTTGCACGGTTTCAATATTGAGTTCCTATAGCATGACCTTTCAGCTTCATCATCAGACCCAGGACCTCGTTTCCCATTAGAGTACTTGTCAAGACGATTCTAACAAGTTCAAACACGATGAGGTGGTATGGTTTCATCATAGAGTTCCTGTGGCCTTCTTCCGGCTTCATCATCAGATCAGCTCAATGACACCATAATATTGCATTGCCTTCTAGTTCTGACCCATGTTCAAAGTTTCAAGTCTCTAGCTCATGGGTCTCCAAACTTTTTGGCCTAAGGGCCGGACTGACTCTTTTACGAAGTTGCAAGGGCCAAAAAAAGGACCTATACTTAGTAGGGTTGCCAGTTCGGAAGTCCAAAATATCTGGAGAACATTTTAAAATGTCGGGATTTCGCGGTTGTTTAAAATAAATATGTAATTTAAACGCCTGTATATAGTAAGAAATCGGCCGCGCAGCGCGATTTTTAGTCAGTTTTATCCACTAATCTTGTAAGTTGTGATCTTGCCTGTCTATTGTAAAAAAAAAACAGCCGCGAAGCGCGATTTTTTGTTAGTTTCCTCCACTAATCTTACACTATTGCTTGTCTTTTGTAGAAAAACGGCCGCGCAGCGCGATTTTTAGTTAGTTTCTTCCACTAAACTTGTACTCTTGTCTAGACAGCATAGACATAGTAAAATAAAACATAGTACATAAATAGTAGTTATATACATAGAAAAATAAAACGGCCGCGCATTGCGATTTTTAGTCAGTTTCATCCACTAATCTTGTATTCCGGGAGAATCCAGGCGAATCCTGACCATCTGGCAACCTTATCTATACTCCAGCCAACTTAGGGAAAGAATGTTTACAAATAAACTGCCCATACTTAACCTCAAAAGCACTTTTTTATTAGGTACATGTTTTATAAATATACTAGCGGCCGCCCGCGACTTCGTCTGCGTGGAAAGGTTTTTTGCTATCCCTCGGGAACAACATTTATTTTTCGGGATGAAAGGTACCCTATGTCCTTCTCTGTTTTGTTATTCTGTTAATAATTTTGTCAATATAACTTTTTATAGTGCAATAAATAAAGTAAGTAAAAATAAATAAAACATATTATTTAACATGACCAAAGAGTCTTAATTTACTACCCATCACTTATTTACATACATTTTAAAATATGTTACAATATATTTAAAACAGTTTATGGCGGGCCAGATATCAAGTAATCCCGGCCCGGATTGTTGGTCCTCACGGGGCGGACCTGGCCCGCGGGCCGTAGTTTGGAGACCCCTGCTCTAGCTCATCGGGAAGCAAGTAGGTATAAAAGTGTTCGCAAACTTTGTGGAGAAACAAACACACAAACAAACACACAAACGAGAAAGCAACCTAATAAAAACGTGTTAAAAAAATAGCCCTTATTTTAGCTTTCTTTACATTAATGACAGATGTTGAAAGTGACTTTTTTGTGAGCAAAAAAAGGTGACGCGGGGTAACTTAGCCAAGACTTATTTTTTTTGGGATGTATTTAATAGCACTTTAAAAGAGAATGCCGGTTTTTGTATGGAAGCCTGTACCGATTTGCTTTTACATGAAATAAACATTTTTAGCCAGCTTATTGTTTAATATTACCATTGGCATGAAGAGTTTTTGTTTTGAAATCCGCAGTTCTGAGATTTTTCCTCATAACCATATTTTAAAAAAACCCGCCAAAATACTTCGTCCTTGATTTTTTAAGTGTTTATAACAGTTCCAATAAATAAATACACTATTTATTTATTAAACTGTTAGAAGCAATAAGAAATCGGGGACGTATTCTTCTTATATTATAGTTAATGGTATATATTGGCATATTTTAGGCGGTTTTTTTTTAAATATAGAAGTCAAGAATTTAGGCTACCGAACTTTTTTTAATTATTTCGTAAACGCGGATTTAATAATGATTCATAATTTAGTAATAGTAGTCAAAAAGTAATAAAGTATTTACGGGATATATTTTTTTATAAGCAATTGGTACAGGTTCCGGCATTCTCCTTTGATGAAAACAGCTATAAAATTGTATATCAGCACTTTAAAATAATGATAGACCTATAATTTAATCTTATCACTACAAAAATAATGGTTTGCACTACAACAATATTGTCAGCACTTTAAAATAATAATAGATCTATAATTAATATTATCACTACAAAAATAATGGTTTGCACTATAACTGTGTCCCAACTCCGAAATCATTAAATTTCTGTCAAACCATGTCAGACTATGATTTGGCAAGTCTCATCAAGTCGGTTCTAGCGTTGTTGGTCGCAAATGTCGCAATGGAACCTAACCTCCTCCTCAGCTCCTCTCGCTGTGCCCGCTCGTCGTCGCACCTAGTCGTCTGTTTACCAGTACTAAAGTTATAAAATTAATTTGTATGGTGCAAAGTTTTAATTTTAAAGCTAAACAATTAAATTGTATAGTGCAAAGTATTAATTTTAAAGGTTAGCATATTTATAGTGGAAACCATTATTTTTAAAGTTCATTCAATAAATTTTGAAGCTAAACATTTTAAAGTGTGTTTCATTATTTTTAAAGTGCATTTATATATTCCCCATTTTTTTTCACTTATCGTAAATGGAATAAGTTAGCAAAGTGTTCAAACATTAATCTACATAAAGTTTTGTTATTTTACATGAGTGTTCACGGTTGTTAAATGAAAAAAGGAAATGCTAGTATGAAAAATGCAACTTCTTGAAAATACTCCATACAAATCGTCAATTTCATAGGTAAAGACCCATTATTATTTTTTACACAAAATTACCCGAGAGAACCGGAATTCACTTAGGTATCCAAATGAACTAAATGTGATAGGTATTAGTTTCCTTTCTGGTCCACGAAAAAGCTCTCAAAATCAATCTCAAGGAGGAAGCATTCTAGCTTTTCGCAACAAACTTCAAAAATAGTGCAGAAAGTGAATGTGAATTACTGTCTACATCGAATTCATTCATAGTTGAATTGAAAAAGATCGAAAGTTTATAATTTCTGAAATGTACCTAGGTGTCGCTTTCAACAAAAGTGCATTAGCTTCCCATGTTGTCTAAGTAAACCGATCGTGTGTCATTTGTATTGTAAACAACTACACAATCTCGTAAAACATAATTAGTATCCTAGACAGGTCTCACGCGCAGCCATGCTTATATTACGACCATTCAAGTTTCAAACGTGCTCGGAAGTATACGTATACCAAAACTTGCACAGTTCGATCGACGAAATAAAAACAAATCAACTCTGAAAAAGTGTGTCTGGTTACTTTAGTAAATAATTAGTTGATTTACCATGAAGGCTGTGATACATTTGGTGGTGCTATGTAAGTAAAAGTTTAGTGAATTTAACTTAAAGAAGTGACTTCCGTTAGTAATCTAAGCATACTGAATAATGTGCTCTTACATACAAGAAACACGAAAGTTTATAAGCTTGTGATTTGCTTACACATTCTTGATGTTTAAGTCTTTGCATGCAATAACTAAAAAAGTTTAACTGTAATTCCTAAAATTCTAAAAATAATAATCTTCCTTTTCAGAATTTCCATAAACTTAGGGCTTTGATCAAAACTTAGGGATCGGTAAATTAATAATTTCTACAACACTTAAATGTCATCGTTGCTAAAACTAAAAAATTACGAATTTACATAACAAAATTAGCAATCCCTATGTATATGAAATTTCTGAAAAAAGATGTACTTTGCTATGATTTTAAGAATTATCTAATACTTAATATTTATAAATGAGCAATACTTCTTGAATTTAAGTGTCTTATAGAAGATAAACTGCCATCTATCTTAAACATGGGTATCAGATTATTACCGGGACAAGATAAAATTATCTACCTCTATACTTCCGATAAAAATAGTTCTTATTTTTCGTTCGGCACTTGTTATTGTTGAAATTGATTGTTTTATTCCTGAATTAACAATCTGTGGCAGGCTAATTTCGTTTCCTCAGTTATTTAGTTTAAAAATCAATGTTTCTATGAAGCTTTAGGCGTTTTGTAGCATTAGGATTTCACTTTTCATTGGATAGTTTTTCAAACCAGTAATGAAAAAAAAAATGAATGAATATTAATTTTTTGTGGTTATGAAACTTAGTTATGAAAATAGGTTAATGGGATTTTGTAGTGAATCTTATCTTACCTCTGTTTTGCAATTTTTTATTATACTATCTCGGATCCCTATTTGCCATTACTTTCCGTTTTGTGTGCTATTGCGACAAAGGTAGCCTTTTGTTTAAAAAAATAAAAATAACAAGGCTTCATTGTACAAACATAAATATTTACAAAAAGTAAAGTAAATGCGAAAGTCAGTTTGTTTGTTACCTCTTCACGTTTTAAACTACTCAACTTACTAATAATGAAATTTTGCATACACGTTGTCAGGGGTACAGAGAAAAACATAGTGTACATCAGAGGTGCCCAAACGGTCGATTGCGTTGCGATCGACCGGTCGATCGCGAGAGCTTTCAAGGTCGATCGCCACGGATAACAAATTTGACATTTTGCACCCAGTGTAGTTTTTTTTGATAAACATTTTGTGTGTTTTGGTCAAAATGTCGATCTCTTAGTCATACATTTTTGCTAGGTTGATCTCCTTAAGAAAAAGTATGGGCACCCCTGGTGTACATTCATCCCGAAAATAGTATTGTTCCCGAGGGATGAAGAAATAACTGACCACACAGACGAAGTCGCGATTTTTTCTGATCTCAGTGGTAGAGTACAAATTTCTCGTAGCAAGCATGCTACAATTTTTTTGTACTCTATATTAATCTCGTTTATTTATGACAAATAAATATCCGGAATTAAAATCTAGTGTTCTTATGAACCACGTAAATAATTATACTTAGTTACCTACTCGTAATTTTGCAAGTTGATTGCAATCTGGTAAGGTAGGTTGACCTATAAAATAATATAATAGATCTACTATGTCACATAGATATGCAAATGCAAATGATATTACCTATCTCGATAAGGATGTGGGTAAGTAAGTAAATTGATAATAGTTACATCGAGCAACCTTCAACGTAGGAGGTATCGATTTACACTATCCATGCATTTCGTTTTTACAGATTGATTGTTTATCAAGAATAAGATGAAAAAAATATAAAATCATAAGTAATAAGAATCAAAGATCCTTGACTAATTTTATGATGACTCGAAAAAAACGCACCCGAGAAGCTCGGTGGCGCAGTGGTATAGCGCCTGGCCCAATGATTGCGGAAGTTAAGCAACTTTCGCAAGGGTCGATCATGGGATGGGTTACCAAACATTTATTATCTCGAGCTCCTCCGTGCTTCGGAAGGCACTTTAAGCCGTTGGTCCCGGGTGAATTTGCAGTCGTTAACACCCACCAATCCGCATTGGGCCCGCGTGGTGGGTTATGGCCCATCCTTCTTATCCACCCATAAGGAAGGCCTGTGCCCTAGCAGTGGGGACATTAAAGTGGGTGATAGTCTAGTCTAGTTTATATCCTCACCACGATTCGAACCCAGGACATATGATGCATAGGTAGGATCACTATCTCCGCATCAATCGATCGCTATCGTCTAGGACAGGACAAAAAATCTCTGAAAGTTTTCATACTTGAACGACCCCTCTTTCCAGTGTTGGGCTGCGCATACGCCGACATGCTGGGCGAGTGCGACATGGCTGGTTTCTACATGGAGCTGGGTTGTACGCCCAACCCTCAGTCTGACAACTCTACCATCTGTCCAGACACGTTCACATGTCCTGACCTGCATCCTGACCCTACTATGTGCTATTATAGGTAAGGACAAGCGGCTCTTCCTCCTTACTCAAATGGCCACTTTTCTATTCGTTCGCTAACTTAAAAATTAAAAATAAGCCGTAAACTCTAAAATTACGTGTCGGAGGCTTGACAATTCCATACAATACAACAATGTGATTTACATAACATGCGACGTGTGACTTGATCGTCTCATTGCTTATTTTTAAGCTTTAAGTTAGCGAACGAATAGAAAAGTGGCCATTTGAGTAGAGAGAGGGCTTGACTTTTAAATCTTACTACAAAACATAGTAAAGGTTCATTTTTTTTTTTGCTGAAATGATCTGATGAATTTTGGCTGATCGTCCTAATTACACTTGTCTGAACAATCTAACTGGTGTGGTTTATCTAAATTCTTAGGCAAAAGAAAAATCTCCGAGGCTTTTCAAAACAATGTAGGTTTCCCAGTCAATCAAGAAGTAGAGACCAAACTAAAGATGGGTTGCAGACTTCAAATAGAGTGCCAGTGACTAGATTACTTGCATTTAGACACATATGTATATATTTAGGTATTACGAGGGTGGATTGATAAGTCCATGACTTTTTAATGAAGAAAGACTTTTTTTCGAAATATTTTTTTATTTCTGTACATAGGGGAAGGTGGGGTAAGACGGGGTAGCGAGGTAAGATGGGGACCCTATAAAAACAGATAATGCAGTGTCACTAGAAAATTTGTTTTAACGCCATCTGACGGTATTCAGCAGTACTCGTTAGTGTCACCAAAAGTTTGGTCGGAAGAGTGCACTTTTCTATTTGATAAGCATGTTTTTCTGATTTTATGTGGTTTTATCTAACTATTGATGTATATAAAGTGCGTGACTGTTCATAATATGTGATATACAATATACGTGACATAATTTTTTATTGGTGTTTGCTTATTTTACAACTCTAAACTCATTAATTCGTTCCGGCTTGCTTTGATTTATAACCTTGAAAATTTTAATACGAGTTATAAGTCCAGGGGCCGTACCGGCTAACGAATCGATTTTCATAAAAGTCTGCTGGGTTTCAAATTAAAACAGATAAATCGAGCCCCAATTGGGCCAAAATGACGAACCCAAATTCATGATGTCACACGAACATCGATATCTTCCGAATCACGTCAACAAAAAGTACAAAACGAAATTGCTTACTTTGATTTCTCTGTTTTAAGTTGAAATCCAGCAGCCTTTAATGAAAATCGATTCGTTAGCCGGTACGGCCCCAGTTTGGGAAAGATGGGGTACCTACTTGCGGGCAAGACGGGGTTGGTACCCCATCTTACCCGCTGTTTTTTTTTCTTTTTGGATTTCTATTTAATTCAAAATTATCGTTATTAGTTGTAATTATTTAATTTGTGAAATTCACCAACGCTTCTAAAACCAACCTAGTCATGCTGATTTTAGATGGTCATGCCTCTCACACCCAAAATTTGCAGTTAATCGATGAAGCACGTAAATATGGCGTGACAATACCACCACGCTATGCTTCTTTCCATACCACTATGCTTCCCACCACACACCACTCACAAACTGCAGCCAGCAGATGTTGGTTTTATGCGGCCTTTGAGTATCTTTTATGATCAGGCTCTAACAGCATCAGAACATCAGATGACGAAGATAGGACAGAATGCCTGTACTGTACTGCCACGGCTTGTATTGCGAGTCTACTGAAGGATGGATCACTTGCCAGACTTGCGGTAAGTGGGCGCATTGTGGCTGTGCAGGAGTGGAAGATAACGATGACGAAGCTGTTCATAACTGCCCGGTTTGTGAAGATGACGACGGTTAAATATTCTATACCCCATCTTACCCAAGGGGATACCCCGTCTTGCCCTGTAGGTGGGGTAAGATGGGGAGATTTAGGTATTTTTTTTAAGTTGATACTTCTATGAGAAGAATATTTTTTTTTTGTTTTGACTGATTATAATTAAAGGAAGAAAGACTGATAATTTTTTTAATAAAAGTTCCTATATTGTGTAATCAAAACCAGAGGGTTTTATTTATGAAATACCTTAAAGTCCCCGTCTTACCCCATAGCTCTGCGTATTCAGTCCAACGAAGTTCCTACTTCTTTAACCCATTATTTTTTTCTTTCATCGCCTGAAAACTGGTAACTGAAATGAGGACCCATTTCAGACATCACCTTTTGGCTTGATGAAAATCTTTGCCCGCCAAGACATTTATCAAGACATTTATTCATGTTTTGTAGGAGAAAATATCTCACTGGGGTTGAATCTAGAGAAAAGGAAGGATTCGCATCTTCATTCGATGAGTTTTGATGTCATGAGTGCCGCCGACAGGGTCGACAGGGTCATTAAGAAAAGTAAGAACTCGCTTGAGCTTTTTGTTTCCAAAAGTAATAATCTTTTGCCGAAATTGAAAAAAATGTAGTGTAAAGATGCCTTAAGGAGTTTCTTTTTAAGACACAAAAATCAATTATTAAAAAAAAGTATTTCTTCTTTTCAAAGTCATGGACTTATCAAACCACCCTCGTATCTCATCAATACATAAGAGCCTCAATGTCAGTAAAAGTGTTGGTTAAGTTGCTCTTAATTTTTGGTAAAACTTATGCTGGCTGTACAAAAAGATAGACGAAGCGTCTAGTTAATTTAGAAAAAAAAAACAAAAACAATGACTAGTTAATTTAGAAAAAAAACAAAAACTATGACATTGGATTAGATTAAGATCTCGTGAAATATGCAATAAACACAACGTTAACATAATAAGGATGCACATTTATTGTTTATTTTGGACAGCAGACCTTCAGAGGATAAAAACGAGCACGATTTTCTTAATATTATTGTCCATTTGTATGCCCGTCGCCTTGGCCTCGCCTTCCAAGAAAAGTCCAGTGTTTTTGCTAACAAGAGGGCAAGCAAAAAGATAGTTGGAACAGTAAGCGTGACCGCATCGTCTGACCTTCAAAGTTCTTGTCGCAATATTATGATTGTTACATAACCCTGCAAGCTTGGTCGCTGACACAGTTATGTCTGCGTGAGTGTGGGATAGATGACTATTTTTGGGTTTTGTGACTTTGATACTCATAAGAGTATCAAAGTCACAAAAGATAACTTTTGATTGGGAAAACCACTCAAAAATGGCTGTCTGCCTCAAGGCATCTATCCCACACCCACGACTACCTCAAGGTAGTCGCTTCGTTTAGTGACCGCATTACGTTTTTTTTTGTCTTTAATTTTTTTTTATTAAATATATTTTCCAAATTTTCGAAATGCTCTCTTGAAATGCCGGGTACTATTAGGTATTCAGTGATCCTGGGTGCTGGGGAAATAGTTTAGATCTTACTAGAAGGGTATAACGAATGCAATTTAGTGATTTTCCCGTTACAAGTTTTTATAGATACGGTCAAATAAAATTATTTATGTTATTATTTAACAAAAAAACAAATTTTCAGAGGTGTCGCATACTCCGACAAATCTACCCTACCGCAGAACTTGATCAAGAACCCATGCTCGCAAGCGTGCCGCTGCCTCGTCTCCGGCGCACCCAAGTTCGAGTGTGCAGCGATCGACTGCGTTGAGGTGTTCGATGACGACCTGCGACAGTGCGTCAGCACTTTTGAGCTGGAGGATTGCTGCAGCACGGGGAATGTCTGTGGTAAGCAACAGGTCAAATCTTATTTACACTTTTCATGTTTTACGGGGCTGGCATAGGTATTTTAGGTATAATATATCAGCTGTGCTTGCGAATTCATACTTGATAAATTTGAAGATCTTCTGGAATTCAAACAAGAGAAAGAACTTCCCAATCTTATGAGTGCTATGTCACATATTATTATGTCTGCAGTAGCCAGCACTGTGCCCTTTTAAACCTAATATCAATTAAAGTTTGTTGTTCAGTCGATTTTGCTACTCCTAATTGTCTCTTAATAGACGTCCATTTCATGTCGTGTCCTTAAGAGTCTACCCAGATTTGTTTCCTTAGTCAACACACCATATACGACACTCTACCTGCTATTAACAGACTACTTAGACAGTTAATCGTTATGAACAGGATGTGAATATGATGTATTGTTTCCTGATAATTATTTAACGTTAAGTCCAGCGTTTCAGTACGGAAAAGGTACCTATACGATTTCCGAGGTATAAGCTTCTTACTTACTTTGTCCCTATTAATTTGGGGTCGAATATTATTTTGCTCTACAATATAATCTCCTCTATAACAATGGTCACAATATCTGTGAACCTCACTAGAATGCGATCCTCTGCCGCTTCCCCCTAAGCCGCTCCAAAGAATAAAATAAAATTCGTACTTGTTTTGTAAAAGTGAGGTTTTGTTCTTTACTTTCTCATTTATAGAGATGATTTTTTTTCACGTCATCGTCACGCTTTCGTCGCATATCAGCCCCCCTGTTTTTAATTACCTAGCTCATTTTTAATTTTTACGTAAGCGAATGAATAGAAAAGTGGCTATTACGTTGTTTTGTTACGCGTTGATCATCGACAACACCCCAATGTGTGGATCTGAACTGAGAGCCCAAATTTTAAATCATTGCGTATCAAATTGAAACTTAGAGGGGAGTTAATAAAAAAATCTAAAAACCTGAAGCAATGGTTAAAAAAATTCTAAAACGTGAATTATAGCTTTTATAACCGAATGTGTTGGGCCCTCAATCCAGACGGTTGAAATAAGAGGCTTAGCATTGATCTCAGAAAGTACTATATCTGTGCTAATAATTTTCATTTTAGAATTTAGTTAGAAATTTCTAACATCTTTTTAGAAATTTTCAACTCGCTATGAGATGGCATGGAAGATTTATGGCTGTTTAAATTGGGCCCTCGGTTCAAACATATCTGAACTGAGAGCCCATGATAGAATCTTCAAAACATGAGTTTAACTGAAGAAATACAATGAAATACGTTTTTATCATAAAGTCTAACGCTTCAGTGAATTTCTAAAAAAATAATATTCGTTAAAATATTATTGGTTAAATAATAAGTGAAACCCGAAATTTCTTAAAGTGTTTGAACTGAGGGCCCTATACGTTTTCGACTATAATGACTAAGCTAAACCTCATAGAATAATGAAAATTACACCAAATTTTTAAGAAATTCTATCGTTCGTTGTTCTTAATACCATACTCTAAGAGAAAATGCATTTTTATTTTTTTATATGACCAAAAATTTGTAGGGTAGATATGATTCCAAAAAAATTTTTTGGACTGACATATATCTAACCTTTTAAGTACCTACCTTTTAAATGAATTATTTCCCAATATTACCCCGCTTTATTACTAAATATAGTTATTGTGGGATCCCTTGTTTTCGCATAATGGATTTATACCTAATTTGATTTGGCATAACGGATTTGGCATATTTTTTTTTGTCATAATAATACTTTGGCATAATTGTTTTTTGGCATACTATTTATGTAAGCATAATAATCATTCAGACTAATTTGTTTTCGCATAATATTATTAGGCATATTCTCTATTCGCCTAATATTATTTAGACATAAAAAATAAAAACAATAAGAATAAACAATTTTACGTAACGTACTTATTTATTTTCTTGCAAATTTTCAGCATTTTAATACATACCCCATGTATTAAAATGCCGAAAATTTCATATTAATTTATTTACGACCGAAATATCGACGTATAAAACACCTATTTTCAAAATACCGAAAATCCTAAATATCGATATCCGATAGACCGTAACTTAAGATCGATTATTAAATGACCGATAGTTCGAATGCCGATAGTTCAAAATCCCAAAAGTCTGTTAAGTGCGACGACGAGCGAGCGAAGCGAGCTAGGAGGAGGTTAAGTTTCATTGCGACCTACAACGCACGAGCCGAGCGAGCGAAGCGAGCGTGCCGCGGCAGCGGTCGGCGAAGTGCCAGAACCGACCTGCTGGCATGTAACTCTCAATTTACCTTCAGTTTTTAAAGCTTCGGGATTTAGTATTTTAGTTAAAAATGTCCTTTCGTGATTTTAAACGTACAGCCAAATAACCGTTCGATCATTTGATTTTCGGTGTTTCGTCCCTATGGACGAAAGACCTATGTCTTGTAAAATTCGGTGTTTTCAACTTCGGCATTGTAAATACATACCCTTAGCCATGCATGTGATGTGACAAACAATATTTATATTTATTTCAAGTGTAAATTTTTAGCAATAGCTTTTAAATGTGTAAGTTTCGAAGTGTATTCATTTTTTTGTTTATTAACATATGCGTTAATAACATTATGCGTGTTTAAATTTATGCTAAAGAATATTATGCTTAAACATGATAATGCTTAAATTAGTTATGCCTAAAAAAATTATGCATAAGCTGTTATGACTAAGTAATATTATGCGTAAACATCATTCGGCGAAATCATATTATGCTTAGACATATTATGCCTTAAAATTTTATGCAAATACATAGGGAACCAGTTATTGTTTATGTTATTATTAGTAGTTATTTATGAAACGTAAACTAAAATTATTTTCAAACGTTGATTTCGATATTTCGTAATTTTCTCGTTAATTTCCACAAGCTACTAAATTACCTATTTCGCCAACGCATTACACCACACTAAGTTTTATTTTACAAATGGCCACAAGTCTCATAATAATTTTAGTTTAGCAGAATACAAGGGTAGTTCTTGGGAGAGCAATTTTTGAGCGTCACAGACTCATATCTCTACTACTATTACATCGTTTCTACATTCGGTAAAAACGGGACCCTATTACTAAGACTCCGCTGTCCGTCTGTCTGTCTGTCTGTCAGTCTGTCTGTCACCAGGCTGTATCTCAAGAACTGTGTTAGCTAGACAGCTGAAATTTTCACATATGATCTATTTCTGTTGCCGCTATAATAACAAATACTAAAAACAGAATAAAATAAATTTTAAAGGGGGGCTCCCATACAACAAACATGTTTTTTTTGCTCGATATTAATAACGACAACAGGTAGACAGTTGAAATTTTCACAGATGATGTATTTCTGTTGCCGCTATAACAACAAATACTGAAAATAAAAAAATAAAAATTAAGGGGGCTCCCATACAACAAACGTGATTTTTTTGCCTTTTTTTGGTACGGAACCCTTCGTGCGTGAGTCTAGTGATGTACAAAACTCGAGTCATCGAGTTCTATTTTTGAAGACTCGACTCGGATTGGCAGGACTCGGTGAGCTCAGTAGGCTCGTAAGCCCGAGCCTAGCCGAAAAACGAGCTCTCTGAGCCACGCCTCGAGGCTTCAAAAGAGTTTCAAGCCTTCAAAAGAGCTCGAGCCTTCAAAAAAGCTCGAGTCTTAAAATGAACGCGAGCCTCATAAAAAGCTTAGAGTTCATGTTTATGACTTTAATATCTCCGTAAATAATAATATTTACAACATTATTAATTACGGAGATATTAAAGCCGAGCCATCGAGCTCACAGAGCCATGAAAATCTGACTATAGTCTTCAAAATTAGAACTCAAAAAGATGAATGTCTTATGATATAAAGAGCACCATAGATGCTTAATCTATTGTGCTTTAGCTCTACTTATCCTCATTCATCAGCAGCCCATCACAACTAGTGCGCCGAAAAAGACTCGAGTCGTGAAAAAGCCTCGAGATCGACTGAGCTCTCCAAAAAGGCTCGAGCCGTGAAAATGGCTCGAAGTCGGCCGAGCTCTGAAAAAGGCTCGAGTGCTAAAAAAGACTCCCGAGTCGTCGAGCTTCGTACAAATGAGGCGAGTCCTATAAAACGACTCCGAGCTCTGGACAAAAGGACTCGGAGGACTCGAGTCTTGTACATCACTACGTGAGTCCGACTCGCACTTGGCCGGTTTTTATTTTGTTTATGACATTCCGATTGCTCTGTATTTTTTTAGTAATTTTATATTTTTTACTTACTCACATTAAATAAAATTATGGACACCCCACAAATTTAGGTCATACAAATAATTGAAAATGCATTTTCTCTTAAAGTATGATGTTAAGAACAACAAACGATAAATTAAATTTTAATAAAGAATTTCTTAAAAACTTGGTGTAATTTTCATTATTTTATGAGTAGTTCAGTATTTTAGTAGGGCTCTCAGTTCAAACGTTTTAAGAAATTTCGGGTTTAACTTACTAATTAAGCAATTACTTTTTAACGAATATTTCTTTTTTAGAAATTTACTAAGGTGTAAGACTTTATGATAATATCGTAATTTTATTGTATTTCTTTAGTTTAACTAATGTTTTGAAGATTCTATATGTTTGAACTGAGGGCCCAAGTTGAACAGCCATAAATCTGTCATGCCATCTCCCAGCGAGTTAAAAATTTCTAAAACAATGTTAGAAATTCCTAACTAAATTCTTAAATGAAAATTATTAACACAGAGATGGTACTTTCTGAGATCTATGCTATGCCTCTTATTGCAACCGTCTGGGTTGAGGGCCCAACACATTCGGTTATAAAAGCTATAATTCACGTTTTAGAAATTTTTGAACCTTTGCTTTAGGTTTTTAGATTTTTTTATTAATTCTCCTATAAGTTTCACTTTGATTCGCAATGATTTCAAATTTGGGCTCTCAGTTCAGATCCACACCACCCAATCCCATATTACAACGATCATGTGACACTATAGAAAATTACAATAGTTTGAATGAATTTACTTTGGCATTGAATTAGTTCGACCTTGGCATACAAGAATGTTCCGTGTAAACTTTCAAGGTTAGTGAAATAGATAATCATGAGGATATTTTAATAAAATAGATTTTTAGCGAGGAATTCAATTTAATGTCCCCGTAAGTAATTTTAACTACAAATTACATCAAAAAATTTAAATTTTGCACGTGACAGTCAATTTTAATGATATATCAAGGTGGAGGCCATGCATTCATAGATGAAACTGTTAATAGTATTAAAAATTGTCTTCAATGTTCTCAACTTGTCTGAGGTCTAACGGAATCTGTTCTCTAAACTTCCAAAGACATGTCTTTGATGCATGTGAGATTTGTCCCAGATGCATAGCATCTCATAAAATTTTATTGTTACTAAAATTTGATTGATCTTATCAGAACTTTTTTGACCTAGGTAACGACGCAATAGCCAACTTGAAGTCTTGCGATGTAGACGGCAAGACGTACCGAGAGGGCGAGTTATTCGAGCCCAAGAACACACAAAAGCTTTGTATCTGCACTCCAGCATGGAATGGGTCCACCGACAACCCGTCGACCTGTCGCGACATCAACTGTGGCATCGAGATCCATTATCAGGACAAACTGTTGGAGAACTGCGCTCCGGTGTTCGTGGGCAGTAAGAGGAACTGCCCTATCAGTTTTGCGTGCCGTAAGTTTAAACATTGGATTTTTAACAATACTTAACACTTTTTTGACTTGACATGTAAACTAACTCAATAGCAGTTAGTTTACATGTCAAGTCAAAATTTCTTTGTTCAAATAAACTTGAAAATTATTTCGTACCATTCGTTCCAGATTTTTTAAATATGCGACTAGGCCTATGAGTTTGATAATAACTATTATTATGAGTTTACCGACTCGAAAATTGTTAGCGTTTTTGTAAATAATCGTAAGAACTTACATATATTCAAAATAAGGTATTTTTTATTCTTTATTCCTAGTTATGGACTTAATGGTCTGTATTTTTTTTTACAGCGACAGCAACATCAAAAGTGGTCCGAGGGGTGAATCTGCGAGGTATCAACATGCAGTGCATATTCGGCAACACCACCCTCGCAGTTGGGGACGAAGTGACAGTCGACGAAAAATGCACCACGTGCTCCTGCGATGTTCCGCCGTTGGTGTCGTGCACGATGAAGGCCGCTTGCAACTAATGCCCAAATAACATTTACTTACAGTATGCGCAAAATAACTTGGTGGCTCTGAACTTCGCACGGAACGCTGCGCAGTAGACGAATACAGGCGTACGCGAGGACGGTGTGCAGGCGGAAGCACTCGGAACTATGGAACTCGACGTGTACCCTGCGCGAAATATCTCTTGCAGTTAACTTCCGAGCCGCCAAGCTATTTTGCGCATACTGTACCCTTTTTGCTATCGCAGGGGTACTCTTTTATTGACTTTCGGATTGGCGGGAACCAGTCTGGCGAGTTCAAGACTGACTTGCACTGATCAGACAAGCCAATGCCAAGAGCTTCAGCTTCACGTTCATCTTCCGTTGTGGAAAATGAATGTTAAACTCCCGGTTAAGGCCCATCGGATCCGTGAAAAGGCATAAGCTAAGCCCCCTGCGGTTTTTCAAGTTTTCGTCTTTACTATCAAGTATTCGCTGAACGACTTAAATCTAGAACCAGAAGAAGTTTTTACTTGGAAAATGTGATTTTTTTTAACAAAGATGAATCTTTGTTTGTTTGGTCACAACACAGCTTTCCAGTTTATCCAGCGATAGGAAGAAAACGTTGGTTTGGCGCGTTATCTGTAACGAGCGGAAGTGTGGCACCTACATACAATTTTTTATCTAGAACTTGCTTGTCATGAGAAACAATAACTGTACGTACCTAAGATGCGACACTCGCAGCAGATTGTTACAGATTGGGCCTGTATTTATAAACCGCTTTCAACGTTGAAAGCTATAAAAATAGCATCTCAAGAATGGTCTCAATATAACTAAGGCCCGTATTTATAAACCACTCTCAACCTCAACCTATCTTGAGATCATACTCTTGAGGTGCTCCTCTTGTAAGAACAGCATTTAGGCTGCATGTATTTATAAACCACTTTCAACATTGAGAGCCATCTTGAGATCATACTCGAGATGCTGTTCCTATAAGAATAACATCTCAAGATAGCTCTTAACTATGAGAGTGGTTTATAAATGTGGACCCTCCAGAGCTATCTCCAGATCATACTTGAGATGCTCCTCTTATAGGTACAGCATCTCGGGAATGATCTCCAGATAGCTCTCAAAACGTTGAGAGCGGTTTATAAATACGGACTTTAGTACAGTTTGACCATAAAGAGTTGAAATTAAATAAAATGGAACTAAAATTTTTCAGTACAAAATTTAGTAAGTGTTGCCAATTTATTCGTGATTTTGACGTGTTTACATAGAAAGTGGCGCCCTCAATTTTTGTCAACTCTTTATGGTGAAGCTGTAGGTAAGTGTTATTAAAAGTTAGCTTTTTCTCTCTTTTACTGCTAGTTGCTAAACGGCTTTTTTCGTTTCCGATAGCACGTTGGATGACATCAAAATAAATCGGAAAATAAAAGAAATCTCATAATTCTTAAGCATTTTAATAAAATCATTTTAAAATAGTTTTTATTTATATAAATTGATATAGGTACATAATAGTATTGTACTTAAATAAAGTGTACTTATTCGTTAAGTAATTCTACGACTAAAATTAAGTATGGCAGTTCTTGTTTTTATATTAAGGATATATTTACATTATGTACATAGTACACAGCCTAAGCGGACCCTTGTAACTTATTCTAAGAAAATTTGTGACGACTCATTAAAACTAAGTAAGTACTAAGTAAGCATAGGATATAATTAATTTTATCTTTGGCAATAAATTGTTTAAACTAAACATTTTAATACATCTTATTATTGACCTTAAGTATTCTAATTTACTTCAGGTATCACATATTTTAGGAATTGTAATTTAATAATACTTAATTAAATTATCTAGGTAGGACCTAAAATTACAACAAAAATACATCGGTATAATTCGATTTGCCAAAAACTAATTGCGTATTTCAATAAGTACATAGGTACTAAATATTAGTATGACTCTATTTACTTAAATATAATGCTTAATTGTGCGTTCCTGTGGTTTAATTATTAAAATCTTAATTATAATTCCTAACTTAATTAATTGAACTACAATTTCATGTAAATGCATTATTTCTCCTAATGCAAAATAATTATGCAATTATTTATTAAATTGTTAACAGAATTTCATAAAAGTTGTCGATTATAATTCTATTACTGACTTTAAAGTTTAAGTAATAAAAGTGCAGTGATAAAAATTCAAGTCCTTAGTGAATTTATGAAACAATATTTAGGTAGGTTTGGATTGATAAGTTTTTTTTTAAGATTTGCTACAAAAGCCGATCCAGGAATCGTCAGAAAGCTATATAATTGGTTCAAATGTTATTTCTCTGGAATTCCGTTATTTAGAATTCATTTTACTTATTACCTATTCGATCGTTTCATATAACGGACGATAATTATTGAGCACTGTACTTTAAAAATATTCCAACTGAGAGACCTTAAATCTGGTTGTCTTATATAATCTTACTGAACATCTGTGGTCTGCTTACTTTGTTGTGAACAACTGTGGTCTTCTTACTTTGTTGTGATCTTTCTTATTTGTGGTGGTGTTCATTCTTCGTACGTCTTCATACTTCGTTTTCGGTCGTCGTAGTGGTCCTCGTACTTTATTTAGGTCTACGTAAAGCAGGCGAGGCCTAACTCGACGCGAAACTGTTGGTTCCGACGACCTAGGTCTCTGATGCCCACATCCAGTAGAGGCAAGCGTCCAGATTTGTCTGTTTCGAACTCTACAATCGTGCGGGCCCAGGTGTCTTTCTTGTACTGGTTGAAATAATTTAAATTATTAGTTAATAATTTATTCTGTTCATATCGATGCAAAAGACGGCACGTCTGCCCTAATCAAATGGCCTTTATACGTTCGCTAACTTAAAAATTAAAACTAACCCATAAACTATAAAAGTCCGTGTCGTAGACTTAACAATTCCATACAAAATAACAGTATCTGTGATTTACTCATTACATGCTTGAGATTAAGTTAGCGAACGAATAGAATTTCGGCTATTTGAGTAGGGGGCAGATGTAACAGTTGTACTGCCGACATGTAACGTCTGATTTCATCCATTAGAAATGAGTTACACCACTAATCTACATGAAACTATCAAAGCTTACCTGACATTCATCCAGCAGCGCCTTATACCTCAGCCGATTGTTAGCCTTCGGCAGTATCTCCGCGTCGTTGTAGGCGAGCAGCTTCAGCCCGTGTCGGTGGTTGTTGGTCGAAGGGTCGAAGTAACCGATGGTGTTCCGGCAGTGGAGCGTTACGTTTTGTACTGCGCGGGCTGATAGCAGCTGGAGATACGTCAGTTGAGAGTGGTCTGCTTTGTATGTTACCTGGGAAATACATTTTTCGTTAATGATTTAAATATAGCTAAAAAAAAAGTTTTTTAATAATTAATGGGTTTGCTCTTGACCCCAGTCTAGCCCGAAAGCAATAGCTGAGTCTACGAATGGAGTGAGCTTGCCCAAAAGCAAAAATACATTTAATGTTGTAAACGAGTCTTTATGAACAATATACAACATAGATGTAATTGTTTTTGTCACGAGGCCGAGGGTGTTAGATTATCTTGATGGTAAACGGTCACAGTAACATGAAAACAAATCACGCGTTCTTAATGTTGCTCTAATAGTTTTTAAATGAATAGGATAACACTGCATATGCATATCATGCCTGCCAGGTTGTTAAAAACTAAACAAAATTATGAAAAATAAAGGAGAATGGCAGGTGTCCATATATTTTCAGAACCACATAAAGGCTTACCGTGCCAAGAAGTAAATAGCATGACTTTAATCCTCTATTAAAGCCTAATAAATTATGTAATCGTAAGATACACTTTAAAGCTGGGGATAAAAAGTTATTTTAAAACCTAACCTCAAAACAGCACCTAGTAGGCAATTACTTTGGATACATTACATAACCTACACAGAATGATTTTTATTTAAAAGCTATAGGTGAGGCTGGTCATGAAATCTACAAATATTTAGTAATTAGACCGTAATAGACAATTACCTACGACCTATCTATCATTGACCTGAAACATAGTATGATAACGATAGGTAGGTACTAATCCGCGTCAATTGGTAATGCGCCTGGCGGCCATGATTTTAACCTCAAAAACGAAAAACAATTGTATTTTTTTCATATACCTACCTTTCTTATTGAAAATAAGAATTCAATAATTGATACATTATATTACCTATTAGAATTTTACTGTTTTTGTCATTTTTAGTAGCGGATGACGTTGTTTTTCTAAATGTTGCCTCCTTCTTTACGAACACTTTAAATTGAAAAGTAACCAACAAATTATGACCTTTAAATTTCATAAGGTCCGAATTGGGCACGCTCAGTATTTATGAATTTGGAAAATGGTTCCCAGTTTGCCATTCTCCTTTGTGTTTGGGAGAAAACTGGTAAGTCCACAAGGGACATTTTACAGTATGAGACTTTAAAGATTCAAGGGTATAATGTTTGCAGCCTTTTCTCGCCCAATTTTTATTAAATGTATAGAAAAATTGCAAAAGATTACTTTGTTTCCTCTTACTCACCGTAAATCCATCTTCCAACTCACTCAGCCAGACCTCCTTCTCCTTGCCCTGGTATACGATATCCTTAGAAGACATAGGCTTGGGATAAATGCAGCTGCTTCCGGTTTGCATGTCGCAGTGAACGAGTATAGCATCGTTCATGTCACCGCCGTTAGGATCTATCCAGTACTGACCTAAAATATGGGTTGCTTGATTAATATAAGTACCTAGATAGGTACTTTGAATTATGATCCTTGTTTTAATGGACTAGTAGCATCTAGTAGTGTAGAATTTGGATATTATGAGTAGATTTAGTGCTTCATAAGAAATATTCACAAAAAATAGTGCACTAGCATCTATGATACATAAAGAAGACTTTAGATATATAAAGAAGACTTTAGAAGCTCAATCTTTCTTTTCCTGAGTTATAATGAAGTAATTTTCTTCACTAAAGATTAAAGATACATATACATACAATATGTAGGTACCTATGTTATGGCTAAGTCCAATACAATTGTATGTTACGATTCCACAGTCCTTGTGGCCTTGTGGCAATAAAAATGGTTATTGGGTCTGAATCTTACCGCTTTCCAATTCTGGATGATGGTGCTTAATATCCGCGCAGGTCTTCGCCGGCGCGTCCTTCGACCCATCAGGCCTGAGGAACTTGTCCAATGACACCTTCAGCCGTTCGTACGCCTTCATCACGATCTCTTTGCGTTCAGACGCCGACATGTCGTCGCGGAAGAACCTCGGCGGTAAAGAGTTGGGGTCGTCGCCGAGTGGGTCCGGGCCTTTAACTGAACCTGTGAGGTTGGGTTTGCTATAAGTTGTAGAGGTACTAGGTTAGGTAGAGGGCACTCGTGTTAGCGTAGACTACGCTAACATCGGCAGTACTTGTTGCCTTCCTGCACTTTGATCTATGCGGGCCTAGATGCCGGGGCTGCCGTCTTGCGCGACTTTCTATAATTTAACCAACTCTTCTGTCTAGTGGTTTGCCCACACGTGTAAGACTCAGGAGTCCAGGGTTCGATTCTCAGGAGCAGGGTAAAATTTTTACTCAGTTTGGTTGGTGGTAGGGTTTATTTCAAGTCCGCTTGGCTAGCTACCATCCTTACCCCAAGTCAGACGCTATTACAAAAAAAAATTGTATTCCGGCAATTAGAGGCAAGAGCCAGTTCCTCAGTGGTGAGGATTCCGGGTGTAACTTACATTTTCAGCCTTATCGTCACTTAATATCAGAGGGCCTACTTAAATGGCCATTCTACTAAAGTAGAATAGAATTGACAGGAGCTAAGCGTTAGCTTATGTCATTCCCATACATTGTCATCCTATTGCTATACTAGCGTTAATTTTAGTAGAATGCTATTTGAGTAGGGGCAGGTGAGGTGAAGGCCCAGCACAATCCAGTTGTGGATATTTTTTTTTACAAATAATTATTATATGAGTTCAAAATGATAACAAACCTTGTTGCAACATAGCAGCAATTGCCGCCGCGTCATACGCTAACCCTTCACCGGGGGGTCCGGGTGGTCCAGGGGGTCCAGCCGGCCCGGGCGCGCCGTGGCGGCCCGCGTCGCCGGGGGGGCCGCGGCCGCCAATGGGGCCGGGCGGGCCTTGCATGCCGGGGCTGCCGTCGCGGCCGGGGGTGCCTGGTGGGAATGTTTTCATTAGTTGTTTTACTGCCGTACCCAGAGACGTCAATTATTATTGATGCTTCATTAAAGTTAGTGTGATAGTAGAAATAAGACGACACGATAAGTACTTAAAAGTGAAGTATCAAACTTAGATAGACGCTGAGTTAGTATCTTTTTGCAATGCCGTTAATTTAACCTGTAGTGAAAGGATTGACTTAAATGTGATAGTTGTCCAAAACACAGGAATGACCCTGCTTGTAAAATTTTGATATAGGTATAATAAATGCCAATAATATTTAAAAAAAATAAGTAGCGCGAAAGGCATTAAGTATAACGAAAAGACAACCTTACGCTCTATCAACACGAATCCAAATGAGTAAATAAATCATAGTCATTGTATAAGTAACGAGGATTTAACGGAATAACCGGTAGGTTTATATCCTGCATTCACATTTTGCATGCCATTAACTAGGCCGCAATCCGGGTTCAATAGCAGCAAAAGGTGGCAAAAGTACACCATATAAGTACCTAAGTGTTATATCATAAAAGTAACAACATATACCTCTAGTGCCAGGCTCTCCATCTTTGCCCGGAGTGCCCGCAGGTCCAGGCAGCCCCCTCTCGCCCATCCTGCCAGGCGCGCCCATCATACCCGGTAGACCAGGGAGGCCTGCGTGACCCTTAGCACCATCAGCACCACGTTCGCCTGTAAATTAAACATGCGTTTTTTACAACCTTTTATTTAGTTTCACCTGTCTGTTGTCCGTCCGTCTATAATCAAATCAAAAGCGTGTTGTGTGTTACATTTTGACAACAAGAAAGAAAAAGTACTATCTACCTAGAATATCAAAATTTTGACTAGATATCACTAGCTGATGGCCTTGTAGCCAACGGACAAAATGCAGTTGGCAATAAAAGGTTCAGCAGTGGACGATGATAGGCTGATGATGATGATGGTGGATGAATAAAAGATTGTACCAAACATTTTATTTTTGACTGAAACTTATTTATATAGAGGCTTTACCATAGCTTTTAATAGGCACAGAAAGGTTTAAAGTTTTAACAGTGTCAGCATGACAAGGGTTTATTTTGAGAGAACCTTTTTTTCCTTTTTCGCTAAATGGCAGATTCTGCACACGGCATTCAGCCAATCATTAAGAATACCTGTAATGCAACATATGATGTAGATTTGTATACATAATATAACACACTTACCATGATCTCCTTTCGCTCCATCGATCCCAGGCACGCCTTGCTTGCCGGCGGGGCCTTGAGGTCCATCCACGCCGGTCGGGCCAGACTCGCCGCGGGGTCCGCGCTCGCCAGCCGGGCCAGAGGGGCCGGTGGGACCAGAGGGGCCCTGATAGTACATTTGATAATAGAATGAAGTTCCAAAGATTTCGACAAGTTCCACGGTAGGTAACGATCAATGAGGATCAGCGACGACTTTTGTTTAGTGGCTTATCAGAAAGCTTATGCCACCACATGATTAACTGTGAAGAAATTTTCACGATACCTCTTAAACCTCAGAAGTTATATGAGCTAGAATGCTATGCTATTATTCTGGGGGTACTAATGGCGTCATCGGCTACGTACGCGAACCTTACGTCGTCGTACGTGATAAGCACATATTGCATTGAGGTTGGCATTTCCTTTAAACCCTTATAACTCAACAATTTCTAAACGGATTTCAAAAAATCTTTCACTAGGGTTCATAGCTCTGAATATGTTTTAAATAAAAACTTTAGTATTCAAACCTGTCGCTGATCCTCATTGCGATTGTCAATTTTTCGCCAATGCCATTGTTAGAGCAATTGACAATCGCTTCAATTGCACATGTAAACGATCAATTCAAACGTCAATGAGCGGCAATTACGTAAAAATTGACAATCGCAAATGCTCGTTAAGGGGGCGTCCATTAATCATGTTTTTTGGCCAATTTTTGACCCCCCCTCCCCCCTGGTGATGCATGGTGAGGTTTTACGTTAACCCCCCCCCCCCCCTAAATCACGTGTTTTTAGTACGAACTTGTCGCCGGTGGGCGGGGAAATCGTCCTGGTAACGGTGAGTCAACAATCTCACGCAGTTTTCGGTTAAAAGTCACGCGTTCAATGAAAAAAAATAATACACGTGATATCTCACTACACCCTCCCGTCCCCCCTTGTGATACTTCGTGATTTTTTCAACTACCCCCCCCCCCCCTTTCGAGGCTCACGTGATTAATGGATAACCCCTAACGGAGTGCTTAAACCGGTCACATGTCAGATCCATTTCCAAGTTTTCTGTTTAAATACTGCCTATACTCTATTTCTATTCTATAGCAAGGCAAATTTTTGTCTTATTTGTCTTATGAAATTCAAAGTTAGAATTTTTGGAGACATTAAGCTTGTTAGGGATTAGGGACAGTACAGTAGCTACGAACGCGCCTAAAGAATGACCCATGAACACATCATTGCTTGGTGCTACTTGGTAGTATACAGTTGAGTTGCTTGCTATTTAAGGAACCGATCGTACCTAGTTGCACAGTACACATTAAGAGGTTTGATTGTTTTTTCTTAATTAAATAGCATTACAGCACTGTTCGTCAGCGTATTAAAGAGAGATAATTAGTACAACTACTAAGTATAATAAAAGATTTAACTCGACTTTTTATGCTTACCTGAAGTCCAGGAGGTCCTTGCGGTCCTGACTGTCCTTGTTGGCCCATCGGTCCCTTATCCCCTTGTCTTCCAGGTATTCCCGGCTGGCCCTGCTTGCCCGGTCGTCCTTCTGGCCCAGGTTCTCCCATAGGTCCAGGTGGTCCTTGTAAGCCAGGGGCGCCTGTTTGTCCCGGGGATCCGTCGGCACCCGGTTTTCCGGGAGCACCACTTTCACCCTAAGAAAATAATTTGGTTTATGGAAGGGTTTTTTAAAGTCGTGGTTTGCTACGGCTAAACTCTCTAAAATAGCCACCATCACAAATTTGACTACGTTTGAGTAATGTTTCATTTCAACACATTCAACACAGGCTTAGATAAATTACCCTACATAAAATAACATTACGTTATTTGACAAGTTACTCGATGTCAGCCATTTTTAATGTCCCCAATGCTGGGGCACAGTTCTTCCTTATGGGTGGATAAGGACGATGGGCCTTAACCCACTACGCGGACCCAATTCAGATTGGTGGGTGCAAGTTACTAAAATAAGAAAAAAACCCAGTTTCCTCGTGGTCGTGGCCAAACTAAAATGCCAAACTAAAGTTTCTCGTGGATTTGTATAAATTTCCAAGGTTAGTTGGACAAGAATAAGTACTTAAATAGTCCGTGAGCCCGTGACAGTATTATGACATCACGCTGAAATGCATGGCACACGGTCGGAAAAGTTGTGCTGAGCGAGGATCAGAAGAATTTCGCAAATAAGAGAACACGGGTTTCTTACTGATGTTACATGACGTAAATATAATCTTAAAATTTGACCGGAAGTGGAAGATTTTCTCAAGCTTCCGGCCAATTTTATTTGCGATAATCTTCTGATCCTCGCTCAGCACAACTTTTCCGACCGTGTGCCTTGCATTTCATCGTGATGTCATATGACGTAGGCAATACTGTCGCGGGCTCACAGACTATTAATATCATGCCTTACGTGAAATAAGGTTTAAAATAAGCCTTTCTATTTATTATATTTAAAAAATATTAGCCATGAAGCATGATTGCGTCGTTCAATAAGTACACTGTGAATTAAAATTGCAGTAAAAATTCTAACATTAAATATCATGTTTCATTATTTAACAATTACCTGTGTACCCCTTAGTCCCTGCGGTCCAGGAGGACCTGACATGCCCGGTAGTCCCGAAGGTCCTCTTTCTCCAGAAGGTCCCTGTGGTCCAGTCAAACCTTGCGGTCCGGTTTCGCCCTCACTTCCCCTTTCGCCCTTTGGTCCTTCCGGACCAGAGGGCCCGGTAAGGCCTTGTGGGCCGGGTGCGCCGGGTCTACCAGTATCGCCTGACGCTCCTTTAGACCCGGGAATACCAGCGGTTCCAGCTGGGCCAGTGCTGCCTTGTGGACCCTGTATTATGATAATTTGGAATAACAGATGTTGTGTGTTAACAGTGAATTAATACACATAATATAATGGAATATTAAAATAGAAACTTAACTGATGATCGAGTTGAAACTTTTAAATAAGCATTTCAAGTACAAAATGAGAGGATTGATAGGCTAGATAGATTTTATATCCAGACGTAAAAAAATCGCCCAATAAAACGCACGCACTACCTACACATTATAATTAAAAATATTTAAAAAATGCTATAGAAAAAACTTCTGAAAATACTTATATTGATTTATTTTAGCGCCACATTTTAAAGTTTCGAGCCAAGGATTGAAATCGTTGGAATACTTACAGGAGGTCCAAGATCGCCCGGCCTTCCCGGCAGTCCAGCATGTCCCGCTTCTCCCTTATGTCCCTGTTCTCCGCGAGGACCGGTAGCTCCAACTTGACCTGGTAGACCTCGTGCTCCGGTCTCACCAGGAACTCCTGATAATTATTATGAGAGTGAATGTTAGTGGCAGTCAGTGGTTTGTTAAACTCTGACATTTGACCGAAACAAAAAACACAGTGCGCTCTGTTTTTTTTAAGGTAATGGATAAAAGTTAATGGGTTTTCCTAAGGGATGGGAAAAATTTTCAATGAAAAAATGGCTTTGGGAGGAGGATTTATGTCCTTGATAGATGGATAAGATAGTCCGGTACCAATGGGCTCATCCCTTGGTGAGGCTTGTTGCCCTCCGATGCCGGACCGAGGCAAGAAGAAGAGGTAGGAAAAAAGAGAAGGATAGGAGGATAGAAAAGCAAGAGGATAGAGGAAAGAATGAGGAAGAAGAGGGATAGGGATAGGAGAAAGGTAAGTGAGTTCTGCTTCATAGATTAATGTTGATGGTAACTTTTCAATTGACTGTGGAACTTTTAGATGTCGAAAATAAGTTTTGACTCAGTTCAATATCAGTCGTAAGTCTATTAGGCGACATCAAAGCACAAAGAGTTTGACATTCTGACCTGGACTGCCTGGTGATCCTTGCTGTCCCTTTGTTCCAGCATAGCCTCGATCTCCCTTCAGCCCAGGCATTCCCGTTAGTCCAGGTGGGCCTGATAGTCCCGGGGAACCTTGCATGCCCGGTTGACCTCTATCGCCAGGTGATCCGGGTGCACCGGCTTCTCCCGGTACCCCTGAGACACCCGGTTCTCCTCTTTCAGCTGGCTCGCCTGGTGGGCCAGCTGGACCAATGGGACCTTGTGGGCCTTGTTCGCCTTGCCGTCCTGTGAAAAGAATTGAGGTTATTGATCAGCTATTTACAAAATTCAATTATGCTAACAAGTATTTGCAAGAACAATTATATGCCCCTCTCTTCCACATTGCATTGATAAGCTTGTCAAGTTAGCATTAGTTTAGTTAGTAGCTAAGTTGCATATTAAATGTACATGGATACAAAATAGTTCATAACAAACAAGTGATATTATTTATTTTCAGCATTTTAATCTGGATTTAACTACGGTACCTGGTGGTCCATCGTTTCCTGCAGGTCCTACCGCGCCGCGTTCTCCCTTTTCTCCTGCTGGTCCAACTAACCCTCTTTGGCCTGGCATACCCATTGCTCCTAATGGACCGGGGTGACCTTTACTACCACGGGGACCCTCAGGACCCTACAAATCAAAATTATCATTAATTTTAATTGCAACTTACAACTTAAACGTCTTTTGTAGAATAGATAGTCATGATTTTCGTGAGTTTCATTTACAAGGTAAGTGAAATTCTTTAAAAGAGTTTGTAATAGAACGACATTTCGGGGATGGCATGAGGTCAAAATTCTCCCTACCGGTGGTCCATCGGCTCCCTGCGCACCAGTCTCGCCCTTTTCTCCTGCAGTGCCTGGTTGACCTGGATGACCACGTTCTCCTGGGAATCCTCTTTCTCCTCGAGGTCCTGATTGTCCGGATGGGCCGACGGGACCGGCAACTCCGGGTTCACCTTCTTTGCCAGGAGAGCCAGGAATACCAGCAGTTCCAGGCATACCCTAAAATTTGTAGGACTTGTTTAGATATACGAATATTTTGATTATTTTAGACTTTATAGTCTTGAATAGAGTAGAAAGAAGTCTAGAATATATAGTCTACTTATAATAAAAACTAGTATCCATTCTAGTAAAGGTTCACCCTTTTGTGGCTTAATCAGGAATTTAAAACCAATATACTGAGTATATTGAAACTGAACTTACCTAAAAATAATTTTATAATAACAACAAGTTTCCTATTAATATTCTGATTTTTATTTCAACTAAGTATTTCATTTTTACCGGGAAGCCAGTAGGTCCTGCGGGGCCAACCGGTCCCCTGTCACCAGTAGGTCCTGACGAACCCTGCGGTCCTTGTATGCCGGGGCTACCGTCCCTACCAGCATCTCCCTTGGGCCCTTGGGATCCAGCTTGGCCTGTTTCACCATCTTTACCGGGTTCACCCTGAATAAGAATACAAAAATTATTGATTACATTTTCAGATTTAAATTCAATTAAATGCCTGACTGCTATTCCTCATTGGTTGCTTGGTTTAGGATAGGCTTGTCAACATAATAAAATACAGCACAAATTTTTACCTGCAATCCTCTCTCTCCAGGACTTCCCATAAGTCCAGGTGGTCCTTGTAGTCCTTGCGGGCCTTGTTCACCAGGTCTCCCATCAGCACCAGGAATTCCCCTCTCTCCCTGAGGACCCGTTTTTCCAGAAACACCGGGTCTACCAATTGTTCCCCTTGGGCCTTGTAAGCCTTGCGGACCGTGTCTTCCTGGATCGCCTGAGCTTCCTTTTGAACCGGGTAATCCTACACCACCTCGTTCACCAGGTTGTCCCTTCATTCCCATAGAACCGTCAGTGCCTGGTAATCCCCGAAGTCCATTTAACCCTCTTTCTCCTTGAGGTCCCACATTACCCGCAGGCCCTCTAAGGCCACGTTTTCCTCTTTTGCCTTCAGGACCGACTGTGCCAGGAAGACCTCTTGGGCCCGGGCCGCCAGGTTCACCACGTGACCCAGAATCGCCTTTCAGACCTCTTTCACCTGGTTGACCCTAAAATATTATCAATAAATAAATGTGTTAGTACTTAATACTTATATTTATTACCTACATCATACCATACTCAACTCATGCCATTCTAAACTAAGCTTTTTATTTTTTTTATCCTTATTTTAAGCTAGAGAACACTTACTGGCATTCCCTTAGCGCCATGGACACCTGGATCTCCAGCGACTCCAGGGTTCCCTCTTGGTCCAGGGAATCCTTGCGGTCCCGGGGCGCCAGATTGTCCCATCACTCCTTTTTCACCAGGTATACCATCTCTTCCAGCCAATCCTGAAGGTCCGACTTCTCCAGATTGTCCGGGTCGCCCAGATTCACCTCTAATCCCTTGTAAGCCTTGACTGCCTTTAGGTCCCGCAACTCCCTGTTCACCTTTCATCCCAGGGGTTCCTGGGAAACCGGGTGCACCAGGTTTTCCAACGTTACCCTAAAAGTAATAGATCATTATTATATTAACCTCTCAAGCGTCTTATGCCAGGTTGCGACTAATGCTTGGCATAATATTTCGTTGAGTGCGGAATATCGTATTGCAACAGGCCATGAAGTCCTTATTAATGTTTTATTATTGTCTGTTAATGCTTGCACAAAACCGATTAATATTTCTTAATAACCACAAGGGTTTTCCATCTTCTGCCTCATAATGACTGTGGAAGCCAATCAAGTTATTATATTTTCAAAGTACCTACCTAGTTTCTTTAGCTTCTACTTACCATCAATCCTGGAGGTCCTGTGGCTCCGTCAGCGCCCCGCATACCCGGAGGGCCGGACGGACCTTCACGACCCCTTTCACCTCGTGGTCCTACCGGACCCTGTACAAAAACCTCTATTATAATATATTTATATCCTTTTAAACTTTTAGATTTTTGCATTCACAATGCTATTTTTATATGGGGAATATATAAATGCACTTTAAAAATAATGTAACACACTTTAAAATGTTTAGCTTCAAAATTAATTGAATGAACTTTAAAAATAATGGTTCCCACTATAAATATGCTGAGCTTTAAAATTAATACTTTGCACTATACAGTTTAATTGCTTAGCTTTAATATTAATACTTTGCACCATACAAATTACTTTTATAACTTTAGTACTGGTAAACAGACGACTAGGTGCGACGACGAGCTGGCGCAGCCATAGAGGAGCTGAGGAGGAGGTTAGGTTTCATTGTGACATTATGACCAACAACGCCAGAACTGACCTGATGGCGTGTAGGTATGTATTTTATGCCACAAGTTGTTATCAGCTAGCCATCTCATTTTAACAGTAGTCAATCTGACATGGTTAAACAGAAACTAAATGGTTTCGGAGCTGGGACACAGTTATAGTGCAAACCATTATTTTTGTGGTGATAATATTAAAATTATAGATCTATTATTATTTTAAAGTGCTGACAAAATTGTTGCAGTGCAAACCATTATTTTAAAGTGCTGATATACAATTTTATTGCTGTTTTCATCAAATTTAAAGTGCTATTAAATACATCCCTTTTTATATTAAGATGAATAAATAATGAAAACATATTAGAAAAAATCGACTCACTCGTAGCAACTCATTCATCTTAATATTTATATCCTTAAAGCAGGTCATACACGCTAGGTTGTGCATGATGGTTTTAACTGAGCTGCAAAACCTTCATGAAAAACCGATAGATTCAATAGAGGACACACACATGGCTAGGTTATGCATGATGGTTTTGACCACAGGCATAACCGAGCGGCAAGGTTGGATGAACAGGCCTATGCCTGAAGACAAAACTGAGAAGTTATCTATATAACTTCACAGTTTTGTCGCATACAAGCTAGGTTATGCATGACGGTTTTGACCTTACAGGCATAACCATATTGCATAACCTAGCGTGTATTGCCGGCTTAATAGAACAATCAGTTACTATCAGTACTATCAGTCATTTCATGCATTTTTATCAAAATACTATGTCTTGTTCATGGCAATATGTTGGAATTGGAACTACCTAATTATTTTAATGCGTCTTCGAAATTACCAACTTGACTAAAATCGAATATGTTAATTTTCAAATAAACGTTGATACTCACAATAGGTCCAGTTGGTCCCATTTGTCCCGGTAATCCAGTTGGTCCCTTCTCTCCCGCCGGGCCCTGGTCTCCCTTCGCACCGTCCTTTCCGTCGAAGCCGCGATGTCCTTTCAAGCCCTGGATACCAGGTACTCCAGGGGTACCCCTTGGTCCTGGTTGACCGGCAGTACCGGCTGGTCCAGGTTCACCATCTTCTCCGGGAGATCCCTGCAAAAGTTTTGAAGTAGAGATTAGGTATGGAACTCGCTTTTTGTAGTGACCAAATATAGAGCTCAAACTTTGATGGATGTCTTCGATTTATCTCAATGATTAGAAATAAATAAAACCTTTTTATACAAGACTAAATAATAAACTAGAAAAAAAACCGACTCGTCACCAGAATTGTTTCAGGCGGGAGATTGTTGTTAGTTTTTATTAACACGTTTTTATTTTCTCGTTTGTTTGTTTGTCTGTTTGTTTGTCCGCAAAGTTTGCGAACGATTTTAAACTAGCTTCCCGATGAGCTAAAGACTTGAAACTTTGAACATAGGTCAGAACTGGAATACAATGCAATATTATGGTGTCATTGAGCTGATCTGATGATGGAACTGGAAGAAGGCCACAGAAACTTAATGATGAAACCATACAACCCCATTGTGATTAAGCTTGTTAGAATCGTCTTGACGAGTACTCTGATGGGAGATAAGGTCCAGGGTCTGATGATGAAGCTGGAAGGCCATGCCAAAGGAACTCAATATTGAAACCGTGCAATCCCATTGAATTTGGGCTCATTTGAATCGTCTTGACGAGTACTTTGTTGGGAAAAAGTGTCCGAAGATCTGATGATGGAGCCGGAAGAAGGCCATAGGAACTCTATAATAAAACCACGCTACCCCATCGAGTTTGAGCTCGTTTGAATCGTATTGACGAGTACTTTGTTGGGAAATGGTGTCCGAGGATCTGATGATGGAGCTGGAAGAAGGCCATAGGCACTCTTTGATAAAACCACGCTACCCCATCGAGTTTGGGCTCGTTTGAATCGCCTTGACGAGGACTTTGTTGGGAAATAGTGTCCAGGGTCTGATGATGGAACCGGAAGAAGGCCAATGGAACTCTATAATAAAACCATGCAACCCCATCGAGTTTGGGCTCGTTTGAATCGTCTTGACGAGTTCTTTGTCGGGAAATAGTTTCCAGGGTCTGATGATGGAGCAGGAAGTAGGGCACTGGGACTCTGTAATAAAACCATACAACCCCATCGAGTTTGGGCTCGTTTGAATCGTGTTGACGAGTTCTTTGTTGGGAAATAGTTTCCAGGGTCTGTTGATGGAGCGGGAAGAAGGGCACTGGGACTCTGTAATAAAACCATGCAACCCCATCGAGTTTGGGCTCGTTTGAATCGTTTTGACGAGTGCTCCGATAGGAGATGGTATATTTTTAGTCTTAGCTCGTTAACTAAAAAGCATAAAATAATAATTTACTGAAAAAAATATTTTTTAAAAACACGTTTTTAAAACGGACTAAATTATTACAAAAAAAAATCATACTAAAAATATTAAAACGGACAAGTACAAACAAACTAAAAAGTAAAAAATAAATTCTTCTGTAAATATTTTTAACCCTAATAACCTACCTATACCTACAGAAATTTTAAACCTAAAAACGTGGGGCGCGTTTTGTGAAATTTATCATCCATATTGTCTATAGCATGCGCCCCACGTTTTTTGGTTTAAAATTTTTAGGTTTAAAATTTCTGTAGGTATAGGTAGGTTATTAGGGTTAAAAATATTTACAGAAGAATTTATTTTTTACTTTTTCCGTCCGATTTTTTGTAATAATTTAGTCTGTTTTAAAAACGTGTTTTTAAAAAATATTTTTTTTCAGTTAATTTTTATTTAGTATTGTATAAAAATAACATTGTAAATACTAAAATCTAAAATTTAAAACTTTTTTATCAGGGTTATTAAATGAATGAATAAAGTAAACTTATTTTAGGGAATACATCGAAATTAATTTACGATAAGATTCTCACGTCTTTTCCTGGTGGTCCTTGGGGGCCTCTCTCGCCTGGTGGTCCCTGTAGTCCCGGTAAGCCAGGCTCTCCGGGTTCTCCCCGTTGGCCTTGGAAACCTTGTGGTCCTGGGGGGCCTTGAGGACCTGACGAAAAGACAGAAAACATGTTTACTTATTGCTTGCATAATCAAAATTTGTGTTAAATCGGTAATACTCTTCTAATGTACCTGATAGAAGTAAAATTACTGTACCTACAGTAGTAGTGGTATTTAAAAAAAAATGATGATGATGCTTGCTTCACTTACCTGGAATACCCCTTGTTCCCGGAGAACCCACAGATGCCTGCATGTATGCATAGGGGTCGAAAGCTGGTCCTTTATCACCACCAGATGCTGCTGCCAGTTGAGATAAGTAGGCATTGACCTGTAAAACAGTGCAATATTAATACAGTACCTAACTTATAAGCGAAGCTTGGTTGTTTGTTAGGACTCCCGTGACCAACTGGCGGCGAGCGGGCAAGTGCCACAGTTTTTAGTGAGTATTCCCCCCTCCCGTGATCCCACCCAGCCTCTAGTCTAGTGGTTGGCCGCCCTCCACGACTCGCGGGAGGCGGTCGTGGAGGGCGGCCGCTGGCGCCAACAGCATTAGTGACTAATGCTGATGGTGCTAGTGGCTCCCCTCCTGGTGAGCCTCACATACGAACCTCCTGTTCACCTACAGGGAGGGTATCCGTAAAAGCAGTTTCTCTGGCTAAAAAAAGGTAACAAACAAACTAGCTACTGTATTCTTACATCAGGCATAGGTCCAGTAGGGCCAGGCATGCCCGGGGCGCCAGGTATTCCGTTGACGCCAGGCACACCCGGGGAACCTGTCTGCCCGTCATCGCCGGGCGGGCCGGACACTCCTCGCACCGGTACCGATGGACGGGGTGATCTGCCAGGTGCTGCGAATAAGTATTTTTATAAGGCAACTAAGCATTGACATATTGAGGAGCTTGGAGGCGCAGTGCTTTAGCACCTGGCCCTGCGATTGCGGAGGTTAAGCAGTTTCGCAGGGTTGGTCGGATGGGTGACCAAAAATTTACTATTTAGAGTTCCTCCGTGCTTCGAAAGGCACGTAACGCCGTTGGTCCCGGCTGCATTTGCAGTCGTTAACACCCACCAATCCGCATTGGGCCTGCGTGATGGGTTATGTTATGGCTTATCCTTTTTATCTACTCATCACAAGGAAGGTCTGTGCCCCAGCAGTGGGGACACTAAAATGGCCGATGTCGAAGCATTGATACGTAGTTCCGGAGATTAGTATGTTAGGCCGTTGGAAATAGACATTAAATTAGCAAAGCGTGATGTAGTTCTGCATTTTTGGTATGTTGTATGGGTCTGTTAGGGTATTTCGTGAAATACTTATTGGCAAAACCGCTTGTCTTATGAAGAAAATTTACTAGAAATATTTTGTAGCAATAAGTTCGTTAAACTTGAAAATTTCAATGTTTGGGTAAATTAGGTCATCTTCAAAGAGCTAATAGCTTGACTGCTATGGGGTCAATAGAGCTGCAATTAAGCTTAAAATGTTGGTAATTTAAAACAGTTTATAAGTGTAGAAAACATTGTTCGCAAAAAATGCATAGTTTTGGCCCTGGAGCGCAAACATTTCTAAAATTTCGAAGTTTTTCAGTAAATGCAGAACTACATCACGCTTTGCGAATTTAGCCTCTTTTTTGTCTATTTCCAACGTCCTATGTGGTTTTATAGATATTCCTCGACTTGTGTATAAGACGAGCTGTTTTGAAGGTTTGGGTACTCATATCTCTGTTGTATTCTATTAGATATAAGCAAAGCGTTATAGGCGATGATAATCGTCGCTGACTATATCCATTGCGGAACTGGCAGATGGATCTTCTGAGATTGAAGGATTGTTTGGAAGAGCCTAAAGTGATGCAGTTGGCACGACCATTGAACTCACTTCAACTGTTTGACTGACTTATTTTGGCGAACACTAGTGTGTGGGCATATTTTCCTGTACCCATCATCAAGATCATTAATCATTATCTAATCGCCGGTGATAGGCAACTCAATAAACGTGAATAAGCATTACGGTAAATGTGTGGAGGCGTGTACCTACGTCGAAGGTGGCGATTATTGACGTTTATTCGCGATGATTAGGCGACGCCACAATGATTAATATAACGTTGACGTACCTGTGAGACAAGCAGCTAAAGTAGAGCAGTTGACACGACCGTTGAAGCACTGGCATAGGGTGCAGTTGTCCCGCTTCCATTGCTCGCCCTCCGTCCAAGCACGGCCGATGTCGATGCAACGCGGGATCGAAGGTGGCAGAGGAGCTGTGTACGGAAGTTATACTAGGGTTATTAATTTATTGAAAGGTATTGACAATACTTAATAGCAAACTCTTTTGGTAAAATTCTTGAATGGGGAAGAAATTATTGAGTTTTTTTTTTATTTACAGATTCATTCTTGGTATTGGTATCGATGCAACGCCTCCTATTCCTACAGGAGGACATTACGAGTATAAGTACAAGACAAATATCACTTACGTCGTGTCGGTGGTGTCCGAACGGGTGGTGCTGGATCTAAAAGAAAATAATTATTTTTAGTACCGAACCGAATTATTAAGCTTTTATAGATGAAAGGGACTAACACACTATTATTACTTACTTGTTGATGGCCTATAATCTCGTTCACCGAGGATAGCTGTAACAAAAAGTAACGTATTAGGTATAAACGATTTTTTCACAATGTCCAAATTTTATTGTTTTGATTGAATATAAAAAAAAATGTTTAGATCTAAGTTTAAAAGAAAATTATTTTTATTAAAAACAATGTATCAATGATGCAGGTTTCTATACTATTTCGTCGTTCTCATACATTTAGCACCGTCTGTTGTGGTATATGCTGCCACAGGCGAGTAAAGCTAGGGTTTCCTAGGATGACGGTGCCGTCATATTACGGCCGTAATTTAGCGGCGTAGAACATTGTCTATGTAAACAATACGGCGCGGTTTCTGACGTTACGGTGTCGCCGTATTATTTACATAGACAACATTCAACGCCGCTATATTACGGCCATAATACGACGGTACCGCTATCCTAGGAAACCCTAGCTTAATCGTCGTAGTTTAGGTCCAGCTCTTGCACCTGAGGCTCCACAACAGGCTCTGCCAGCTACTTGCACACAGCTGGCACTACCAATAGTGCCAGGCAAACTGTCGCCCATGACAAGCAACCTGGATACCATAGTCTCTTTGTATCGTACCGTTCTCATCGTCAATGTCGATGGGCGAGTAGTCATCGTAGTTGAGGTCTGGTTCTTGTGCCTGTGGCTCCACCCCGGGCTCTGCCAGCTCCTTGCACGCCGCTGGCAACACCAGCAGCGCCAAGCAAGCTGCCGCCCACGACAAGCGACCTGATGGAGGCAAAGATTTTACAGACTGACAAGCAATTATATTTAAAAAAAAGCTTCGTTACAATACAAAGATATTATACAACATTAATGAAGCCTTAATGATCTAGTTCTAGTCTAGTACCTACTCAATGTACGTTCATAAAATTCAGACCCTACTTACACAAAAGTACCCAATAGATTTCCTTCAAAAATTGTCCCCAACACGTTAATTTATTATTTTATCTTATCGGCGAAGTCTTCTCCACTTCTCCCTACACATTACCACAGTTTTAATAGTAGGTGCTTTATAATACTGTGACATAACCAAAATATCTTCTTGATTATAATCAAGTTAACTTTAGATAAAAAAAAACAATTAAAATATTAGGAATGTGTGGACTTAAATGTAAAAATATATTATGATAGTATTTGCACAGTTCAAATATTTAATCAATTAAATATATTGGACGGACTAGTTCTTATAAAAACCCACTGAAGAAAAGTAGCTATAGCATTGCAGCATTATAAGTACTTATCTATATTTACAAGAAAGAAACTCATTCGTTTACAAAGCTATTCAATATTTCCATTGCGTTACGTAGTAGGTAGTTATTTTGAGTGGTCACTTATCTTGATGAAATACTAAGTAATTGTTCTGGTGATAAAAAAATTGTTGAATAAACAATTGAACATTTAGAACATTGTGATCATTTTAACGGTCATTTCTTGTTAACCTTTTAACTGTAACGATTCATGAAAAATTAAGTTATTTTATAACATTGAATCTGAAATTTTATTTTTCAGTTGTTTGTTGTTAAATATCTTGCCGCTAACGTTACTAAACTTTGAAGATGTAACTAACGTCGTTTACTATGTCACAGTTAGAAACAACACACACTCACACACACACGCATTCACATTAATTTTCATTTGCATTTTATAAGAATGTTTTATATAATAAAAATAATAGTAACTTTTTAGATTCAGCTTTAAGTTCGAGGTGGGCGCTAACAACTGCGACACAGTCTTAATGTAATTGTTAACGTTTATCTGATTTTGTTAAACATTTTTAGACACAAATAAATATTTTTTGAAAAAAAAGTGTATGTAGAAGGACCGCCAAACTCATGTTAACCGTTATTTTTTATGTTTTAGAGGACTCATGTAGGTATGAACTGGCTTACAAATCAAAACTTTATTAATTTATGTTAATGGTCAATAGAAATTCCATTAATGATCTCCATTGGCTACCGCGAGGCTTGCACAATCGTCTCGCTATTATGACACTATGTCGTCAATAGGGATGTACTGACATCATTAACAATAAATTTGGATTTCACATTCTGTAATTTGTGATTTTACTACAAATCTTTGTATGTACAACGCAATATTTGCGTCACCTGCAGGAAAACATAAGAAGTAATTTTATTATTAATAGTTAATTACGTAATGTATGTCATAAATGATAGATCTGTCCTACTAACCCTCACCGAACATCTATATACCTACCCAACATCTGTCTGACTAGAGCTGACAATATCAATTGACCGCGCAATAATTAATTTTAGCAACCAATGCAGTGAACGACCAATTTGTTTATGGTTTTCAGGCCAATGCCCAGCCGTTGCCTAAGTTTGGGCAATGGAATTGATTAGTTGACGTTATGTTATGAGTATTGTTGTCAAGCGATGATGGCACGTGCGGGGAATTGATGGCTATAAATCACTATACCAGTTTTCGGAGTATGCTTGTTACTATTATTACTAATATAATAGGTACCTAATACAATATTTGAAGATGTGGTGATGATTTACTATTACAATACACAATATATACAGCAGTTTTTATTTCCGCAAAAGGTTGATAAAAGTTCTTGCACGTTTCTGTAAGCTATAAATATGTGAAATATGTTTTTCTGATGGAACAACGCAGCATATTTACTTACTTATCTAAACGGTTCCCATACAATGTTGGAAATACAAAAAACCGGCCAAGTGCGAGTCGGACTCACGCACGAAAGGTTCCGTACCAAAAAACGGCAAAAAAAATAACGTTTGTTGTATAGGAGCCCCCCTCAAATATATATTTTATTTTGTTTATAGCATTTGTTGTTATAGCGGCAACAGAAATACATCATCTGTGAAAATTTCAACTGGCTACCTGTTGTCGTTATTAATATCAAGCAAAAAACGGCAAAAAAATCACCTTTGTTGTATGGGAGCCCCCCTTAAATATTAATTTTATTCTATTTTTAGTATTTGTTGTTATAGCGGCAACAGAAATACATCATCTGTAAAATTTCAACTGTCTAGCTATCACGGTTCACGAGATACAGCCTGGTGACAGACAGACAGACATACAGACGGACAGCGTAGTCTTAGTAATAGGGTCCCGTTTTTACCCTTTGGGTACGGAACTCTAAAAACTAAAAGTATTTCATATTCACTTTTACATTAAACTGGCCGTCAATTATAAGATTTCAAATAGTGCAAACGCGTAGACTCGTAGCAAATGTTCGTAGCGATTTCGTAGCATTGAAATGTTTACTAATTAATAAGGTTTTTACGATGATGTTAACATATTTAACACTTAAGATAATTAATATAATTGAAAAATTACTAGAAAAAATCGACTCACCAGTAGCAGCTCAGACGGGATTCGAACCCGCACCCTTGGATTCCGGCCCAATGCACTCGAGTCGCTAGTGGGAGCGGCGAAATTTTCTAGTACTTTTTACGTTTCCACTGTCCGGCCAGCGTTATCTCATCATTGTGAAGAATTATGCCTTTGACATTCGAATGCAACTCCTTTATAGATGCCAGACAATGTTCGAGTGCAGGTTCGAATCCCGTCTGAACTGCTACGGATGAGTCGATTTTTTCTAGTATTTTTTTCAATTACTTATAACGGGTGGCGCAAAAGTACTGGCACTAAAGAAAATACTTTTATTTTTTTTATATGACATTTTCTGTCATTCTGTTGTTGAAAATTGTGTAGTGAACAAATATAAAATACACTGAAAATAAACATGGACCATTTTACTCCCCAAGAACGTGGAATAAATATGGATTTAGTGAGGGACGCTTTTCCAGGCCGAGTTATCTCTCGTTTTGGCGATTTGCCTTGGCATGCAAGATCACCCGATCTGACCAGTCCAGACTTCTTTCTTTGGGGTTTTTTGAAATCTCGGGTGTATGTGAACAAGCCACAGACTCTCGCAGCTCTAAAAGAAAACATTCGTCAAGAAATAACGAACATATCGCAGGAAGTGTTACGGCAAGTTATGCAAAATGTCATAAATAGGGCTCAAATGTGTATCAACTCTGGAGGTCACCATTTAAAAGACATCATCTTTAAATCCTAATGGTACGAAATTTAATGGCACAAATATACATTTAAAAAAACCTAAATCTAGTTTTCTAATTTAGAAAAAATGTTATAGCTGAACCAAATAGGGTCTTTACTTTTGCGCCACCCGTTATTAATTATCTTAATAATATTAACATATTTTTTATATTATAAAAATAGCATTAGAAAGAAAGAAAGAAAGAAAGTTGATTTTATTTTTCCCCAATAGATATATACATGTCGTGGCCATATCGTAGATTTGCTCACTTCATGAAATGCTCGAGAATTTCATGAAATGATCGCATTTCATGAAATGAGCAACTTAATTTAACCAGATCTTTAAATCGTCAACATTTTACGATTTTATCATCCACGTCTGGCCGGATCGTATAAATAGGGTGTCCATAAAACAAATCTTTATTATGTCATAATTGACAAATGTAGAGTAATATCAGTTAAATAGAAACACAATACTTTAGCTAGCATAGATTATATTTTAATCAAATAAGTGAATAATTATGTTACTTAAGAATAAAGTACTAACCTGTGGCGATCCAAACTCCACGGTTTTTTTTTACATTTTGCTCGGTTTTTGCGTGACATGCATAATGCTCGACTCTTTTGCTATTACTTTCTTCCTCATTTAATAACAAATTATTCACTTTTTCACTGCGAGAAATAACTTTGTCGTCAGCGGCCGCCATCTTTACACATAAAAAAGCGCTTGCAGCGCCTCTACCGGTAATTAATGTAACTATTTTACGATATGATCAAAATAATCTTGACCATTTCATGAAGTGGCCGCGCGATCAGTTGCCCATATCGAGAAACGATTTCTTATTATTGATATGCCCAAGCCACATCATGATGTGGCCAAGAGACAGTGAATCATTTCATGAAATGCGATCATTTCATGAAATTCTCGAGCACTTCATGAAGTGAGCAAATCTACGACATGGCCACGACATACACATAACACTTAAACAGAAACTAAAAAAAAGGATAAAACATAAAAAAGGAAACTTATAAGTAAGAATAGAAAAACATTAATTTAAAAACAAACAAAAAACAAGGCATAAAGCCGCGTTGTTCTAAGGTGGGGACTAATAAGGTCCCTGCCTCAGCGTGTGTTGCTGCGACGTTCAGAGAGCGCCACAGCACGCTGTTATTCTGACAGGGCCTAGAGTTAGGGAGCTGAAGAAAAAGAAAGAAAAAGAAAAAATAAAAAGAAATATTGATTTACTATAACACTATTACATATTATTAGATCATGATATAAATTGATGAAAGTTAATTTGTTCAAAGGAACCAGTACGATAATGTGGTGTGGTGTAAAATTACTTATAAGATAGGGATGGGATAATAACAATAAAATAAAAAAAAGTAAAATGTTAATTTGACACTGACACAGCAATTGTGACATACAACTGTGAGCAAGAAAGCTGAATATAAATTTGAATAAATTAAATCTTGCTTTGCTACACCACGTTGTCACCACGTCATCCGCTACGTTTCAAGACACGTCATCACAAGAATACCATGCAATCATCTCGCATCACAACTACCAACCGCGATATAATGTGTGTGGGAATGTGGAAAAAGTAGGTAATACAAACATGAGAGCTGACCGGGGGTGCAGATCAGTGCGAAAACGTCCCCTTCACCACTCGTGTCGCAATAAGTCACTGGGTGAGTAGAAACTGTGTATTTTGTTTTTGTAACAGATGTTGCTTGTAGTGTTTTTTAAAGGTAATAATCGTTTTTAGGTCGCGCATTGGTGGCGGAATGTCGTTCCAACAACGAGTGGCGGCAAATCTGAAAGACCCCCGAAATGCTACCGTACGGTGTGTAGGAGTTGAGAGGACATGTGTGCAGGAACGCCTCGGGGGTCTGGAAGGATTTTGGGCCCATATCAGTTTGCGGTGAAGGTACTGTGGTTTTCCAGTGTTTACTATACCAAACATTAAAGAGGCCAAATGGAGTTTTCGGCGGCCTTCCATTTTCAAGGCATTAGCAGAGACAAGAAAAGGTGTTACATGCGATCTTGGTGGGATACGGAAGCAGAAACGAGCGCAGGCGTTCTGCACTCGTTGCACCAGTTGGCTGTTCTAGACAGCAGACATGGTCCATAGACTATATCACAATAGTTGAGTTTAGACAAAATCAAAGTCTCACACAACTGTATCCTAAGCTTTTCACACAAATAAGGTCTTATTTTATATAGCAATTTTAAACGATAAAAACAGCCTCGAACACATTCCATGATGTGATTTTCAAAATTAAGTTGACTATCGAAGACTAGCCCCAAGTTTGTGAATTGTGAATGCCTGAAATCTAAAAATTCAATAATATTTAACACTCATTTCGTCATTATTTGCGTACCTACTTAGGCACTTTACATGATAATATAAAATTATACCTATGTAATTAATAATTTTCTAACTCAGTCAATGTAGCTACTACGACAAAACGAAACAAACATGACAATAATGAAAAAAATAGTTTTGGGTTTATTTGATGTTAGTTATTAATTTTATACTTGTGGTGAAATGTAATAATTTATTATTAAGTATGATAATGTAGCGTCTACTGAATGTTTTGTGGAAAACACATTTTCAAAAAAACATTCATAAATAACTTATTTTGTGAGTTATGTTTTGTTATTTAGTGTGATAAAGTTATTCATTAAAATTTATACATGGTATAGAAAAAACTCATATCTGCAGTGTTTTATTAAATGGCACCTAAAGTATGGTCCATGCTCATCTTTTGTAATTTAATTACTTCTTTAAATGTCAACTGATTATGTTTACATTTTGATGCTATTTATATGAAAAGTTGCAATTATTATTGATTTTAAAAGACATGTTTTTCCGACATAAATAACGATTTTACGGATACTAATGCGTTTTATTGAACGTATTTTTGATCTTTTGATTGGGTCCTGTATTTACCGTAAAGTGTTTAATTTATTTCAACACAGAACTCGCGAAAATATAGGAAGTTAATGCTTATTTCAGAAACTTAAATAGGTATACTTTATTGTGATTGTTACCAAAACTACAAGTTCTTTAGCTAAATCAGGGGCCGTATTATGACCTCTTATTTCCAGGCAGTTTTCTGACTGGCTATCAATCTATCTCTTTTATTTGCTATACGACGAGAAAGAGATGTCACTACAGCAATTTATAAACCTGGCAGGATTTAAGAGCTTATAATACGGCCCCTGGACTTTTTATCACTTTCATTTGCTCATAGATGCTAATTTCTAGTGTTCTGTATTCTCTGGTTACTTTATTGGTCATAATCAATAAACTGTTTTCACCGAATTTCAACCCTTTCCGTGAGGGGGGTAAATGCAGTTTTTTTTACTAGATTTTTCACTTATACAAAATCAGAAACGTTTTTGCCTCTCCGGAGAATTTATTTCAATCTTTATTATAAAATCACCTAATTTGACTACACTATTTTGCCATTTTTGTAGTTTGATAATTAAATCTTTTTTACTCACCCATTTTGGTGATGGGGTGTAGGGTTTGCGCGGCCCGCCCGCGCTACCAAATGCGCCAGCCTCCTTACGCGCTTCCGTTAAATATGCGCGTGCGTTGGGACTATTTCAGCGCCGTCTCTAGGCGACAGGGGACTTCAACTGGTGTCCCTAATAGTTTTATTGCTGGAGAGATGTGATGTTTGATGATTTTGGTGGTCTCATTAATACCCTAGAGTTATGATATATCAAGAAAAACACGATGTATAAATTCACAGATTTAGGTACCTACGTTCTTAATTAAAATTTTTGATGTCGACTGAAAATATTTTATATACTTAGATCTAAGTGTAACAACAAGTATTCGTGGACACCCTAGGGGGTTTAAGTGTAACTATTACACTTGAACCTCTTGGGTGTAGCTGGGAGTTCCCATGGACACCCCAGGGGGTTCAAATGGGGGTATCCAGTCATACTCCTATGTAACAAATGAGCATGTTCCCATTTGACTTTGGTAGAGCGTGGGGAACCTACCTACACTACCTACATACATCGACTGCCGCAACGAACAGTATCGAATCTGCAAAATCTCGATTTTTATTTTATTGCATCAATTGATAGAGCAAATATGATACTTATAGGAAAATATTTTTTTTATTTGAAAAAAGTATTATTTCGTGAGATTTTGAATCGAACAATATCGAAACTTCACACTGTGAGCGACGAACATTATCGAATGATGTAAATTCGATACTGTTCTAGCACGACGGTTCCTTTCGACGCATAGTGCCAGAAACGCAAATTACCGTAGACGCTAACGACCATATTTTTAACAGCAAACTACCAGATATTCAAATGACCAGATTTTTTTCCGCAAACGACCAGTATTTAATTTATACGCATAGTGCCAGATACGCAAAGTACCACCTGGGACTTAGAATTATTTTGTTACTGAAGTGAAGTGGCCAAATAAACTATTTCACTAAGGTTCCTCAGTCTGCGCTGCATTTACTTTATCGTCAGTACAATAAAGAATGAATGTTGTACCTATGAAGCCATATGCGGTATTGATAATAGCAAACCTTGGACTATGATTAAAACGAAAATGACCATGCTAGTATGAATGTAAAGGAGCTAATCACAGTACCTGTTCATCAGATACGGTCAGCATTTTCCCCACAACTCTCTGGAGTCCTAACTGCTGGAGACTTGGTCTTGTTAGGCCAATGAGTTTATTGAAAATTATCAGGATAGCATGAATGTTAAGGAGGTCTTATCATACCTGTTCATCAAACAGATCCGGTCAGCATATTGCCCACAGCCTTCAACGGGAGTCCTAACTGCTGATACTTTAACCTCTCTTACCAAAAATATACACTAAACAAAAAAAATCTAAAATTACAATAATTGTTCTAGCTATCTTAGTCATTACTGCACTTCAAATTGTATTCTAAGACCAATTTCAGGTCGTTTGCGTGCCTGGTCAATTGCGAATTCATTTCAGGTCGTTTGCGTATCTGGTCAACTGCGAATTCATTTCAGGTCGTTTGCGTATCGGGTCATTTGCACGTCTGGTAAGTTGCGAATTTGAAACATGGTCGTTAGCGTGTACGGTAATTTGCGTTTCTGGCACTATGCGTCGAAAGGCGACGGTTTACAGGCGCAAATCGAAACTGCCTGATTCGTCAGTGTACTCTGGGATGTGAAAAAAGAAGGCGCATTGGTTTAGTTTAGATTAGTTCGTTATTATTTACTTCCTATTTGTTTTTTTTTGCCAAAAAAAACTTTAAACTACTCTATTGTAAAGTACGTGATTTGCAGTTTCGATACTATTCGTAGCGGCAGTCGACATATAAGTTTAGCTCATAGTAGGAAAAAGGTAAGTCTTTATTTTTAAGTTTTCTTTTCTAAGTGTTAATCACTTAAAAGATTGTGTTTAAATATGTACCTTGAAATTAATTCGCCATTGAATATAACCTTTATTATAGAGCTCAGACATTTACTTACAAAATTATTCAAATAAGTAGATACCAACCTAAGTCCATGCATGAAAATCGCTTGATGCCAATTTTGGGTTTTGATAAAATTAAAAACTATCAAAACGCTGTATCTTATCATAAATATTATGCGAATTTTAATTTTACTTTAATTCATAGCGGCCGCGGACACAGAAAGTTGGGCGCCCCATTTCCATTCAATATTTAGGACGCGATCTAATATATATTTTGAGTGTTGTACCGATCGCGATCGTACGCACAATTCTTAAACAAATGGCTACTTTTAGATGTCACAGGTCAAACGACGCAAGCCAGCCATATCGTCATTATGGATGGACCGTTAGCGCCTCTTGATAACTAATTTTAACAAGAAAATAAAATCTGATAAAAAAATAAAGTACCTACCTAAATAAAACCCCTTGTCTGTCAGAGGAGTGGCGATTTCAACGGTAGGTATTCATTTATAATATGGTATTTTACGTACTTTGAAGTAAGTACTTTATATTTTTTTAAGGGAGGCTGCTATAATTATGCAAGCAATTAATTCGCAAATCCGCGATAGACGACGCCATTTTGAATGAAAAAGTGACCTTTGACAGACAAGTGGCTATTCAATAGGCATGATGACTATTCTTTTTTATTTTATGTTACATAAATTTCCTCTCAAAAAAGAGAAACATTGGTAAAATAATTATTTCGCTAGCATGAAAACTGCCCGAGATATCACAGTTTGAAATGCACACAATTGGACTCACCCGTAAACGCTCCATACTAACGGCTACTCAGTTATGACGTCACGCTTGAGTATTTTGTATGCAACGCGTAGGAAATTTGTTCGGCAGCTATACTAAATATTGTGTTTAACAAAATGGTTTCTTAGACAAATTTGCTAAAAATTTTACGGACTAATTAAGTGTATTATTTATTTTAACAATTTTTTTACTTTTCAAATGGACTTGTCCGCCCAACTTTGAAGGGTCATAAAACAAATAATACGCAATATATAAAACCAAGAGGTATAGAAGATACTCTACAAGTTTAATATGTTTACCATTTTTATTAGTATTTCGTTATTTTATTCATTAGTCATCATCCCTATTATAATAATATTAATTTCATATATAATGCCTAGGCATTGTATACAATGCCTAGGTAATGTGTGAAATCGACAATAATATTCATTCTATTTCATACATTGCCTAAAAGGGCCAGGCATTGTATACAATGCCTAGGCAATGTATAAAATGAATATCATTTCATACATTGCCTGATAGTTTCAGGCATTGTATACAATGCCTAGGCATTGTATACAATGCCGGAGAATACACATTGCCGGTAACATATCCACCGAAATGTATTACTACGTATATCCTTCCGAATTCCTTCCGGATTCCAGCTATCCGTTTGATCTCCTCTACAGGGGCCGTACCGGCTAACGAATCGATTTTCATAAAAGTCTGCTGGGTTTCAACTTAAAACAGAGAAATCAAAATAAGCAATTTCGTTTTGTACTTTTTGTTGACGTGATTCGGAAGATATCGATGTTCGTGTGACATCATGAATTTTGGTTCTTCATTTTTGCCCAATTGGGGCTCGATTTATCTGTTTTAATTTGAAACCCAGCAGACTTTTATGAAAATCGATTCGTTAGCCGGTACGGCCCCAGGTCGCATTTCTCAACCGGTTCTCGTGAAATTTTGTGAGCAGGTTCGATAATTATACAGATTTTTTTAACCAAGCCAGTTTTTTTACTTTTTTCAAAATGGCGGAGATACGTAAAAAACATATTTCAGCCGTTTCGAAAACTGATCAAAAATGTAACAAAACATTTTTTGTCTCTCCCAACTATACTCTCTCTACCCAACCATACCCAACTTTGTATTTTTAGGTGCTTAGCAAAAATTGGTTCAGAGATGACATTATAAAAAACACCAAATGAGCTTTGTTTTGAATGCTTATTGAGTATTTTTTTCTTTTTATACTACGTAAAATGTAAGTTATTAAATACTCAAAGTTAATGGACATTTTCTTTTCATATGAAATTAAATACGAGTAGGTAGTAAGGGGAACTCCTTGGTCTCGGCGCAAATGTAGCCAAATTTGTACCTCATTTTCAATAGGGAAAGATTAGGTACGGCCTGGCCTGCCTGCGCGGTATTGGTGTAACGTCGCCCTGCCTCGCACCTTCATCTCACCGTTACCACATTATGTTACCCTGCCAACACGGCCGAGCTACCCCATCATCATTACACTGGTCCATGAAAACAAGGTCTGGCATTCCAGGAGATGCACAGGCATACGTCACTATCCAGTTGACCGACTTTATAGTAACAAGCAAAGAATGAAGGTTAATTTTTCTGTCACACTCTTTACTCAATTATTATAGTGCATTTTAATTGTAATCTGAATCTCTTAGCAAACGAAACAGTTCAATTAAAAAATGAATAAACGTTATTTTCAATACCGAAAACGGAGATGACGTAGAACGTAAGACCCACGTCACTTCCTCGAGGTCTGAGACTGCTATACCTGGCGCAGTATATTATTTGTACCATGATTTAACTTAGTATTATGTCTTCTTACAGATTTCCTATAAACCTAGTGCTAACTATAACAAACTAAGGTCAGTTTCAGGCGAGTGACATAGTAATATAAGACAGCCGTCCCAATTTGCGCCTCGCATTCTTATTAATTGCGATACCAATGCATTTGAATGGAGTGTGGACCCAATAGGCTGGTTATAGGTTGCCCTACTTAGATGCACGTCAGAAAAATGTTAATTTATAGTCAATTTAACTAAAATTGTTATCTAGGGGTTAAGCACTATAGCACAAACAGGGAAAAGCTTACACCAATTACAAACTTGTGTAGTTTTTTAAATTTAAAATTTTAACGTGGCGGGGTGGAAAGTTTTCCCGGTTTGAACCGAAGCTATCCTAGGGGATAGCTTAGGGATAGTTCGGTTTCGGTTTAGTAGCTAGGGCTAACAGTCAAGTAATCCTCCTCTATGGCATTTATTAAATAAATTATATAGTTACGCTAACATACTTAAGCTAAGTAAGCTAATACGTGGATAAGGTGTTGGTTTCTCAATAGAAACCCACACCAAATGGAACCAAACAAAATTCTACTCGTAAGTTATACTATATTGTGAAAACTGTTTGTTGTCCCCAATAAAATAAAATACTTTTATAAAATATTATAATTATGTTAGCATAATGGGCACACCGATATCAATATACAAAATAGAATGACACAGGCTGTTAAAAGGTTAAACAATGTACTTGTAACTATATCAATTTTGATATACTTTTTTTCATTGCTGTGCTATATTCTACAATCACAAAAGTGTGAAGTTTTAAATAAGGTAACCTAAGTATGTCTCCATATACCCCTAATCCTCCATATACCTCAAATATAAGAAATATTCAAGGCAAGGTGCTGAAGTAGAAATCTCGTGAAAGTTCGCGTAAATCCTGCGACATATAAAAATGTCTGACATTCAAAGCTCACAGTTTATGGCAGACGAGAGTATTCTAGCCAGTATTTTAGTACTTAGTTAGTATTTTTTATCACCCTTGGCCAAACGCTAAGTACATTTTTTGTAATCCAAATATGAATGACTTTTTATTTTATTTTATAAATCTGAGGTTTATGGATACATTCGATTTATAAACTTTATAACGGAATCATAAATGATTACAATGATTCATAAATCATAAATGATTATAATGATTCATAAATGATTCCGTTATAAAGTTTATTAATCGAATGTATCCATAAACCTCAGATTTATAAAATAAAATAAAAAGTCATACATATTTGGATTACAAAAAATGTACTTAGCGTTTGGCCAAGGGTGATAAAAAATACTAACTAAGTACTTATAAGTAAGATAAGCACCTATCGGTAAAAAAATAATATAAGGTGGTACCAAATGATGCTAGGTTGAAAAACTTTTTTTTTCGCCTATCCCACAGTAGGTAAGTCAGTCAGCTGATCAAACATTTAGTATGGGAGTATTTTTTTTTGTATGTTCCTTGCGGAGAAAACGATCACCTACCTATTTAAGTATCATCAAATCATTTAGTTTGGTACCACCTTATACAGGGTTATTTGTAAAACACCAACAACTTCGAACATTTGTTCTACGACTTTTCCGAAAACAGACAAATAATATTCGACTTTCCATACAAAATGTCCAAACAGCTGATCGAGTTTTGTATGAAAAATCTATTGTTTTTTGTCTATTTTCGAAAAAGTGTTTATGATGATAGTAATCTACTCCTCCGAGGTTTTTGGTGTTTTACAAATAACTCTGTACTTATAATAAAGTGATATTAGGCAAGATATGAATGTGCGACACCTGACATTAATGATTTAATATTCCTTCATAATGAATTAATCGTTATAAGAAAAACTATAACAACTCTATTTCAATTATTATATTATTACAGTTGCACAACATGTCATTCACTACGATATTAATTTAATTAAGGGAAAAAGCACTTAAGGGTAGTTCCGCCCTTAATTGTTTGACGTAAAGACGTTTCACTTTACCAGTGCGACCTTTGACACTGGACACAACACATAGCGGTGAAATTAATAAGTTTTTGTCGCTATGTATGGAATCTTATTGCAGTGTGTACAGCAGTGCATTACTGTAAGTACAAATAAATACACATACATACTAGGGTTGCCAACCCTACTATATAATATAGTATCCTACTATATTGAGGGCTCGCCTACTATATTTTTTGAAAAAATATATATCTACCTATAGTAGGCAAAACTACTATATTTATTCAAGTCAAAAAATAAAACAAATCAACATAAGAATATATAATTACTTAAATGCACATAAGTAATTGCATCATATTTTTTGTGATTAAACACTTGTCTTTATGCTTGTTGAATAAATTATGAAAATGTTAGTACTTACTGAATTATGAAAAATGCAACTTCTTCAAAATCTTCCATACAAAACGGCAACCTACTATATTTTTGTGGACTTTTTCGCCATCTACTATATTTTTACACTAAAAATCTTGAAACTACTATATTTGATCCAAAAAAAGTTGGCAACCCTAATACATACAGTAAAAAAATATATTTTTCAATATTGTTTCGGAAACACAAATTTTATTCTAAAATTTATGAAAAAATGCTGTTTATAGGTGTCCTGAAGATCAATAAAAGAATAATACTTATTAAAAAACGTGCGTGACATGACAATTATTGTTATAAAGTGAGCATCATTTACGATTTTTTAAAGTTTACAGAAATGAAAGTGACTTCGTTATAATTTGTTATTATTTTTATAACTTTTTTCTGCCGTCTGGAAGGTAATAATTTAATCTACAAATTTGTTAAAGTCATTAATGAGCTTTTTAGCTACAGTTTTATTTTCATTGGATCGTAGCACTTTGATCACTTTGTTTCGCAAATACATTTGTAAGACACCTAATGTAATAAGCGATGATTAAAAGCCCATTTTTATCAATTCGAACAATCGTACACGCATAATTGTCACTGGGACTGTGTCCTTCGAAGGGCGTGGAGATATAAATTGGCCCTAATGTTTCGAAGCAATTCAGTTCACTACCAAAGTGCAATGTGAATGACGTCATGGTTTTGATTAACTGTTACTATATAGGTCTCGCAAGATATTAGGTCAGGAAACAAAGTAAGGTGCAAAACTAGACAACGTCACGTTGTTATGTTTAGGTAAAAAATAATAGTTTTTAAAATAAATAACTTAATTTGAATAATCAAATCAGTGAATAATGTCATGGCTTTTATTTTGCCTGATCTTATCTAGCTATTGGAAGATTTTAAGTCCGCAAGCAATAAGATTTTTGAAGATTTTACATTTATGAAAAAAAAAGTCAAAAATATTTTAATGAATAACTTGAAATTAGTGTGAAGTGTGAATTAACAAGATACAGTGTTGAATGGTTAACTAGTGAATAACGTCATGGTTTTGATTCATTGTTAGTTATTAGGTCTCAGAAGATATTAGGTTAGTAAGCAATAGGAACGAGCGGTTCACGCTAGTAGGTAAGTTTGTAGAGTGGTCAACGATAGATGAGACTCGGTTGGAAAAGAAAATAATTTTGTGCCATTTTTATTTTATTTCAGTTTCCAATTAACCTCTAAACGTTAATTTAACAATGAAACCACCATTTCAATTTCATCTTTCGTTGACCAGACTCTACCTTCTATGTTATTCTGTGGCAGAACTAACTTTTTTAACATTTTGTTTTTGCAAAAAAAAAAGCAATAACAACACTATGTGGCAAAAGGTTAAGACAAACATTATAATTAAGACTTAGCTGACCCTACTAAGGTTATCTAAAGAATATATTATATAGTAGATACTAAACGTACCCTCACCTACCCCATATTATACCTTAAATTATTATTATCGTGGTTAGTTTATTTGTGTGTGTGTGTGTGTGAACAAGTGTTTTAATGAATAATTAGAAACTAATTCGTGGACAAGGCACTGTTACTAAGCAACAATATGGTTTGTAAGATAGGCCTTTCAGTTTCATATAATAAAATTAAAAATTATTATATGCACGATGGCCATTTTCATGATACCATACATATTCATGTTAACATAGGGGAACGTACCCATACAACGTGACCCAATTTTTTAATGTAATTTATGAACAATATGACCATTAGTGGGAAATAATATTTAAAAAATCTACCTAGTTGAAGTAGCGCCATCTATCGCCATAAAATTATACTAAAATTGTCTTCTGTCAGAAAACCGCTCATTACAAGTAGAAAAAAAATTATCAAGAAGAAAAATTTTTTCGCTACGCGCCATATTGAATACAGCTCGAAAAAATAAACAGATTTCCATAGAGGATATTGACTACGTGACAAAAGGTAGACCCCCCCTATCAATCTCTAGCATTGTGTTTTGATGGCAGCGAGACGGCTATAATGTCCAATTAACTGAACTGACGGCACGTTTCTAGTCGTTCAATAAACGGTGATGATTATTACCTACCGTATTGTTCTTTGGTTCCGATCAGGCACGTATCCAGACTTTTAATTCGGGGGGGGGATAACTGCATCCCGTCAACCGGAGAGTGCACAGACCATGCAGCAAGTGTGTTCCGGATTTCGGGGGGGGGGGATAAATCCCAACTATCGCCCCCCTTGGATACGTGCCACGTGCCTGGTTCCGATGACTTGTGCTTGTGTTCTGAGAGCTTACTCCGGAATCACAACTACGATTTATCGGATGACGTTCATTCTGGTTGATATTATGACTGCCTCTGAAGTTTAGTTGTTCGCCCACTCATGAAAGACGCAGGGGTCCCGGGTTCGATTCCCAGGGGGGGTACATTTGTACTCGGTTTGGTTGGTAGTAGGGCATATTTCAAGTCCGCTTAGCTAGCTAAACCATCTTAGTCTGACGCTATAACAAGAATTTAAAAATAGTTGTGTTTCGGCAGTTAGAGGTAAGATAGCCAGTTCCTCTGTGATGAAGATTCCGGGTGTAGTGCGCTTCCACCTTCGGCCTTATCGTCACTTAACATCTGGTGAGGTGACCAAGCACAACCCCGTTGTGCATAAAAATAAAAATTTAAAATATTTTGACTTCGCCATCACTATTGAATCACAAAATGGATAGAAGTGCGGTTTCCTAAGCACGCACACATGGCCATTATTATATACAGACAATCTGAATTCTCAGACCAAACCAAAGACTGTTTCTCAGTGTTTTTCTCTTCATTTTACTGATAGAAAACAAGTGTGAAATTCTGTGGTGTGAAGTTATAATATTAAAAAAAAACATTTTAGACTTATAATCATAATAATTATACAACGTGCTACAAAAAAAACCCCTGATGCCGAATATAGGGACCATCAAACTGAACAACTTTTACTATGGGACCAACTCTCTCGCAAAAAAAAATCAGTTGTTTCGTAACATTTTGATTTTTTCATTTTTCTTTCCCTTCCATTTTTTAATTGAACTGTTGAAGTGGGTTTTCTCCATCATCTCGATAGTGAATTTACCCGCATTTCCTGAATTGACCCCTTTTATATCTCTTTTATGGCAGCGCTAGCAATAACGCTTCAAGCGTTTAATAATGGTAACTATTATGTTAATTAAATCAAACAAATATGAATTGAAAGCTCATTAAATGTTCTTTCAATAGATATCAACATTTACACGATAGAACGTTAGCTAGCAATAGCAAGTGGCCAAGTCAAAACTTACTTTCGAAGAGGTGCGATTTTTCTGACGTCGAGTGTAGTTAATAAATAATAATCTTTGGAGTCGATAAACCTATTGTTCCACTTAATTTAAATAGTAATTGCTAGTTTCTTCAAGGCAAATACTATTTTAATGGTCGTATTCTTAAATCAGCGAAGTTCGTTGACATTGAAGCGTTGATTTTCAAATAAACAACGGGATAGAATGCTGAACTAATGTTATGTTATGATATGAGGCCTTTTAATTTTTTCTTTTCAACTATTTTAACATTATGGCTGATGCAAACCGTTGTTTCGTTATGTTTTTCAAATATTTTGGCTTAGTTTAAATTGTTAAGTAAATAGATTTTACTTTAAAAATAAAAATAAAACTAAATAGAATATATATAATAGACACGCTACTCTTTTATCGCTATTACGATGAAATCTACAGTTTCTTGTAAAAAGTAATCTGTGTAACGGAAATTCTCTACATAATATCGCTTTTAACATGACATATAGGTAAATCTTTAACTATTATATGTATATTCCGTGTCTTATTCACTTTTCAAGCTTTTCGGATACTAGTGCGGTTTTATTGAAAGTACTTTCGTAATAAGATGGTATTTAGTTTTTATTACAAACACACAATTTAACTAATTAACGCTTAAAAAATCTTTTTTACGGATATACTAAGTACTATTTATATCCGTAATAAGTGTTTTTTTTTAGTAAATAATCAGAAGTGAATATGAAGTTTATAATGTATATACTAGCGACCGCCCGCGACTTCATCTGCGTCGACAGTTATTTTTCTACGCCTCGAGGACAGTTCCTTTTTTCCGGGATGAACGGCTTCTCTGTACCCCTGACAACGTGTTTGCAAAGTTCCCTGATGATCGGTTCAGTTGTAACAAACAAACAAACGGACTTTCGCATTTATAATACCAGGTAAGATAAGGATAATTTAGTTGTGACAAAGTTTGTTATGTATTTGATATATTTTATAACTCTATAATAAATATTGAGTAAATTAAATACTTGTTTATTTCACACCATTGACGTATTTCATACAACCCATTACGCTATTAATTGCCGACACTTAAATTGATACGTATTTGGAAGGGTGTAAGGCACAGAATACTAAGCAGGATCCTTCCTTGGACATGCCCTAAACTGAACAGTGGGACCGTGAAAGCCTTCGCGACCTGACGTGTGGTAGGTCAGGATAGTTCCTGACATAATTAATGAATTAAATTTTCTCTTACTGTATCTATTACTGTATCAAAATGTACGGTTGGTTACTTGAGAGTGTGCAACACTTTATTGTGGTAAGTTTTAAAAGTTTTTTCATTATTGGTATAGTAAGAAATTGGAATAGTAAAAGATATAAATAAAAGAGAGCAGCTATAGTTGTTTCTTCTAGGGTATTAAAACTAATAAAATTTTCAACAACTCACAGCAAATATCTTAAAAATCTGATAGGCTTCTGATAGGTACTAAAGAAAACTTCTCATGATCTGAAAGTAAATTTACTAAAGTTTTTTAATTTTTGTTTTTAATCCAACGATATGCCTAAGTTGGCAATTAGTTTGTTTTTGTTTTTTCGCTTAAGTACTTGCGTTTAGTGATTGTCGAATGTTTTGCCAAACGCAAGCTGTGGCATCTAAAAACAGTGCTCTTAACCATTTATATTTTGTATTGGATGTTTTTACTTGTATTATTGTAAATAAACAAATAAAGAAAATTTAAAAGTTTTTACTCCAAGAATAATTTTAATTTAATTTCTATAAAATACCTAGTAAGAATCTTTTTATATTTTCTTCTTTCTTCTGGCCATTTCAATTCATGCGTCGTCTAAAATACGTATTCATATTACACTACCCTTTTTGCCTTGAAAAAGCTAAAGCTACAACCGTAAAATAAAACTTTATTCGTGTGTACGTACGTACATACATGCAATATAAATGCAAATAACCAATACAAGATAATCAAAACACTGAGTTCGTCCATATCAGGAAATCTGAACTGGGTGTCTAAAAAGACAAGATTTATAGTAACTATAAAACATTTTGATATGAATCACTTAAGTACTGATTTGAGCCAGATACGTAGCTATCCTTTCTTTGAAACCCCTGTCATATTTGTTTTTATTTCATTTGTCGATGATTTAGACAAATATATTACTAGACTCATAATGAATAAAATGTAAAAATAAATTCTTCTGTGAATATTTATAACCAACCATACCTACAGAAATTTTTAACCTTAAAACGTGGGGCGCATTTTGTAAAATTTATCATCCATATTGTCTTTAACATGCGCCCCACGTTTTTAGGTTTAAAATTTCTGTAGGCAGGGTTGGTTATAATTATAAATATTTACAGAAGAATTTATTTTTTACTTTTTAGTCAGTTTTAAAGTTTTTTAGTCCGATTTTTTTTATTTAGTCCGTTTTAAAAACGTGTTTTTAAAAAAGTTTTTTTTTCAGTAAATTATTATTTTCTGCTATTTAGTTAACGAGCTAACACCAAAAAAAATATACCATCTCCTACCGGAGCACTCGCCAAGACGATTCGAACTCGATGGAGTTGCATGGTTTTATTATAGAGTTCCTATGGCCTTCCTCCGGCTCCATCATCAGATCCTCAGACACTATTTCCCAACAAAGTACTCGTCAAGACGATTCAAACGAGCCCAATCTCGATGGGGTAGAGTGGTTTTATTAAAAAGTTCCTGTGTCCTTCTTCCGGCTCCTTCATCAGACCCTGGAAACTATTTCCCAACAAAGAACTCGTCAAGATGATTCAAACGAGCCCAAACTCGATGGAGTTGCACGGTTTCAATATTGAGTTCCTATGGCATGGCATTTCAGCTTCACCATCAGACCCTGGATCTCATCTCTCATTAGAGTACTCGTCGATTCTAACGAGCCCAAACACGATGGGGTTGTATGGTTTCATCATAGAGATCCTGTGGCCTTCTTCCGGATCCATCATCAGATCAGCTCAATGACACCATAATATTGCATTGCCTTCCAGTTCTGACCTACGTTCAAAGTTGCAAGTTTCTAGCTCATCGGGAAGCTAGTATAAAATCGTTCACAAACTTTGCGGAGAAACAAACGAACGAACGAACACACAAACGAGAAAGCAACCTAATAAAAACGTGTTAAATTAAAATAGACTGAACTAGAGGGCTAAATTAACAAAATTTTATTAGGGAAGGCGAGATTTTCGTAATTTTTTAGGGTGGCGCGACTTCAAAAAGGTTGAGAAACCCTAATGTCGATAATTCTTATGTCCACTTAGGTATTGATTATTAAAGTCGTTTTAAGATTTATATTATTGTACAATATTACGATATTGCTTTCTTAGACTCCCAGTAAAACCTTTTGGGACTATCATCAACACAGATATTCATGTAAAGGGATAAGAGGATTTCCACCAAAAAAAGGTTTTAAGGGATTGTTTACATTCAAATTGGTGAAATGAAATAATTTACGGATCACTAGGAGTACGCGTTGTTAGTTTGTAAATTAATGATTTATGGTATTGGTATTGGTATTGGTGATGGGCAGACTCCCATTTGGTCCGTTATGCGTGAACACAGCATTGGTGTGGCTAGTCAAGCCATCCCAGCTCCTTCCAGAAGCACAGAAGCCTCCTGGGGCGTTCACAGGCTTCTAGGAGCGACCTCACGTCTTTGAGGATTTCTGCCCGGTGTGCGGCCAACCCCACGCACTCCAGGATTACGTGGGCGGCTGTTTCCTCTGCGTCCAGGCATCCTCTTCATAGGGGGCTGTCTGTCGCATTATTGGATATCAGCTGTTGAATGATTTATGGTTGATATAAAACTTATTAAACCTTGACTTTGGAGACATTAGAATTTTATGTAGGTAGTACGTGTACTAGAACGACACTACGAATATTTTTTATGCTTTCTTATTTCTTTTTCCTAATTTCTTACTTTAGTCTGACGCCATAACAGCAATTTAATAATTGTTGTGTTAGCAGGGACGTATTTCGGATTTCTGCGCCCTGGGCGAATACAATTGGGCCGCCCCTATCAGGGTTGCTAACTTTTCCTGCCTGTCTAGTAAACACGGCCGCAGCGCGATTTATAGTCAGATTTATCCATAAATCTTGTAATCTCATCTGTCTCTTGTAAAAAAAAACGGCCGCGCAGCGCGATTTTTAGTCAGTTTCATCCGCCAATCTTGTACTCTTGCCTATCTCTCGCAAAAAAACAGCCGCGCAGCGCGATTTTTAGTCTGATTCATCCTATAATCTACTTGTGAAAACTGTTTAAGGCTTTTTGTTTTTTAAGAAACACTGTACTAATGTTTAAGTAAAATAGCCGTTTGTTTTCCATGAAATAAAAATAAAATAAAAATAAAATAAAATAATCTTGTACTCTTGCCTGTCTATAGTAAAAAATCGCGATTTTTTGGCGATTGTTTGTAAGTTTTTTTCACTAATTTGAGGATTTATATGCAAAATTCTAAAATGCCTGTTACAGCTTTGCGTCGCCGGACGCAATTTTTTCGCGTGCGGCGCGTGGTAGCTAATTCCACGCGGACAAAATCGCGGGCGGAAGGCTATTAAGTATTAATATTTCTCGAGACCATTGGGCCGCCCTCCGGGACGGGCCGCCCCGGGCGATCGCCCGAATGACCCTATGGAGAATACGTCGCTGTGTGTTAGCCAGTTCCTCAGTGATGAGGATTGCGGTTGTAGGTAAATAGTGCGCTTCCACCTTCGGCTTTATCGTCACTTAACATCGGGTGAGGTGAAGGTGAAGGTCATCCCGTTTTGCATAAAATCATTTTTTTTGCTTTAAATGCAGGAGATTGTTTAACCTTTTGACAATTTCTATTAAAGCAGACTGTAATTTTTACTAGCAAAAAGCTAGTATTAAATGTACTATTTAATTTTATTTTATTTCCTTAAAGAAAAAAGTTACGGCACATCTGTCAAGAGCATTGATATACGACAGCGGTCAGTTTTGGCAATAAGGACCCTTAGGACTTGTACATAATGTGATCATTTACTTCATTCATTTTTATTTATTAGTTTTACATTTACTTATTTATTTTATCTTAGTTCTCCATTAAAATATGAATTTTTGGTTACAATCGCCCAATCAATCAAATTATAAACTCTGTATTGGAAATAGCATGTAATTTTGAAATTGACTAATCGACTTTTGAACTGAGTTTTATTCTTTGATCTCGATTATTTATTTCTCAATAGATATTTGTAAGTAAAACGTTCGGAATGTAGGATATACACGGATTGATTTTCCGGACGATTTTCTCTGGTCGATTTTAGTCGACTACCGCTTTTTATCGACAATCGCTTAGAGAATTAAAAACACTAGACTTAGAAATCGACTAGAAAAACGACCCGTGTAAATTCCTTCTAACGTAAGAAAGGCTATGTGAATAGCCCCTTGTTAATATCTGCCGTCAAGCCGAAAAGTTGATGGCATGGGGTGGCGCTACTTACGTGATTTGGCATAATTAATGGTTAATGTAGTCAAATAGTCTGAAGATGGTTTTACAAGATATTATGATGTACCTACTTAGAGAAAATGTATAGTAAAGAGGCTGCAACGAACTGAGGCTGACACGAAATTAACAAAAGCTTGTTGTGAAGGGACAGCCTGGTCTCGAAATTAAGAACAAAGTATGAGAATCACAGTTTGATCACAGTGATAAAAACAGAGAGTGACAAGTGAGAACAGTACCCTTAGCACGAACAACTATCGAGAAAAAAAACGCCCGTAAAAGTACCTACTCGATAGAGTAATAGGGAACATGCATCAATTTTTTTTGTATCAAAATCAAAAGTATAATGCGTGAGAAAATCAACTGTAATATTAAAACTTTTCTCTTGCGTTTTTTTCTCGTGATATAGTCACTTGAAATTCGCACGCAGCAGCACCCGCCAAAAACGCGCTATACAAAATGGTCAACATTTGTGACGTCACCGTCATGTTTAAGGCGTTATTATGGAGTTAGCCAAGAATTTTCAAATATCTCCCTAAATATTGCGTTTAAGTACATATGTACATATTATGTGTCATACAAAATATTATTTCTTATTCGATATTCTATCCGACTGTTAAGTGCATTATATCCGAAAATGAAAAAAAAATATCGTTATTTTCCCCTGTGTGCTAAAACTAAAATAATTCATTTTTTTTATTTTCTATCCCATCATGTTTTTATACGTGTCCGCAGCGATCAATCTCAAATTTATCAAAATCGGCGACTTATGCATGTTCCCTATTGAACTATGTAAGTTTTACATACGAGTAGTTTCGAACTAAGTACGTACATAAGAAATTGTTGTTTTGTTGCATGTAAGTACTTCATTACCGTAAACACAGTCTTGTTTGTCTTTTATTATACGCTGAATAATTCAACGTAAGTGCCTTTCTACTCCAAAACAATATTTCTACTAGTGACAAATTGTGAGACTATTAAGGAATTTGCGATTCCGTAGAAATGTCGTAAGGAATAAAAAAAAAATGCTAGCAATTTCCAAGCAAAGAAGAAAAGATAATTTACCTAACCAAATGTTTTACTTAGCTAAGTACCTAGGTCTTATAATGGATATAACCACAGAATGTTGGAAAATGAGGTATATAATTAAACCCCAACAGAAGCTACGGTTACCATCTGGCACGAAAAAAAAACGCTAAGCTCATTAATTTTCCGCGGAAACAATTTGTGACATAAAGGAAAAACGAACCCATTGTCTGTCGATCCATCAAAATAATATCAATTTGCAATCCTAAGTTCGACACGTATTGATTTGCGAAACCGATTTGATGGCCAATTACATACATAGAGGTCAACATTACCGACCAATCGTCACAGGAGACTGCTAGCCAATGCTAATATTTTTTAAGTTATGTAACAAAAAGTGGACAATAAGGACAATTTGCACCATAAATTAAATACTGTTTAAGTATCACTTAAACACAATTTCGTTCAATTTATGGTGCAAGTCACCCTAAGTTTAATAAATATCTAGCTTTATTGCTCTTGCGGTTGAGAATCCAAATCTTCCTTTCTTTCGTAATACCAGAGTCTACTAGAGACGCGTGATTCTAATGTCGTCAAGGTCCAAGAAAATTGATGCTACAAAGAAAAAGTTGGTATAATAAAAAAATAACTGAGATAAAACCATAAAAACTCCTTCATGTTATTGAAAAATAAAAATAAAACAAAACAAAATTATGACGCGATCATTTTATTTAGAGATTTGTCTAAATCCGGTTTAGCTTAATTTAATAGCGAATTAACCGGTCAAAAATGAAATCATTTTGTAGAATTTATTTGGTTTCATTAACTCTTATCTAAAAACCTCGTAACTTTTAGCGTTATTATTCAGTGTCATTGATAAGAAGGCAAATTCATCTTCTTGGCTTTTTTATCAACTCTTAGACAAATATTTATTGCAAGCCATGTTTCAGGCCTCTAATTCTTATTTCACTTTAAAGAAAAATGGAAACTCGAAAAATTACTGAAATGTTAATATTGTAGAAAATATTGAGGTAAAGTGTTAGGTACCTACACATAACGCAGTAGTCATATTTTTATTAGTTATTCTAATATTTTGTTCATTTAAATATTGAGAAAGTAACCTGATTAGGAGCTTAATGTTTCAAATATTCAATTAATGTGTACTTATAAAATATTTTTTATATATTTTTTTTGTCTTTAACAGCAAGAATGCGGCGAAGAAATATGGGAAACGATACTGCGCGAATCAGGAGCAAGAAATACTGTTTTCAGTGCAACACAGGTACAATATTCAAATAGAATACTATATTATCTTTCAGCTACATTCCATGGGCGTAGCCACGGTGGGGCAGGGTGGGGCGCTTGCCCCACCCTGGCTCTGACCTGTGAGGTACCTACTAATCTTACCTTGTAAGAAAATGTAAAAATGACGCGGAATTAATGAGATAGGCCCGTAGCAATACAAAATATGCATGGAAAATGCATAGAAAAAATTTACCAGGGTAAGACCGGCGGTATAGTTTGCTAATTACATATTATTTTAGACTGCTGCCCCACCCTGAGCACATGGCTGGCTACGCTCATGCTACATTCATTGCTAAATTATTACCTTTTAAAATTTAAATACCTTTATTTATACTAGGATTGTAAAGGTTTAGTAAGGTTAGATGCTATGCTCTGTGTAAAGAAGATGGGGTTTTCTTTTCTATTTAATAAATGCATTTCCGACAACCCTGAACTAGCTTATATATAGCTTAGGTCTTTACCTATGAAATTGCCGTTTTGTTTGAAAAAAGTTAAAGTATTTTTTTTCGAACTTATTTATTTCTTTTATTCAAAGTAATCACCCCTGCAATCAATGCATCTTTGCCAACGCTGTGGCAGTTTATGGATACCCTTCTTGAAAAAATCAGCTGGACGGGAGTCAACAAACTCTTCAAAGGCGTTTTGTAGTGCCTCTCGGGAATTGAATTTTTTTCCCGCTAAAAAGTTGTCCAAATTTTGGAAAAAGTAATAGTCGGTAGGCGCAAGATCTGGTGAGTATGGCGGATGAGGGAGAGCTTCCAAACCCAACTCATGCAGCTTAGAGACGGTCTGTTGTGCAGTATGGGGTCGCGCGTTGTCGTGAAGTAGCAGTGGGGCACCCATCGATCAAGCTTTTTTATCTTGCCAATCTGCCGCAAATGGACCAATATTGTTTTGATGCTAACATCAAAAGCTGCTGCCAGCTCAGCTGTAGATTGCGATTCATCTGCTTCCACAATCGCCTTTAATTCATCATTGTTGACCAAAGTTTCCGGACGACCACGAGGTTCATTTTTCAAGTCAAAATTCCCAGAACGGAACCGAGCAAACCAATAACGGGTTGTACGTTCGTTTGTACAGTTCTCTCCGTAAACGTCGTTGATGTTACGTGTCGTTTGTGCCGCGTTGGTGCCACGACGGAACTCATATTCCATAATTACACGAAATTTCGAAGTATCCATTATGAGGAAAAATGTTGAAATGTAATGAAAATACAACGCTAATCAATAAACAAAAGACTGATTTTGTAAATAGAATGTCATATTTTTAAAACAAAATTAATTTGAATTTAGAATTCATAGCCAATCAAAACTTTTTTTTGTTTGAAAAAGTCTGTACTGCAATACGGCAATTTCATAGGTAGACCTATTATTTGCGGTAAAAAATATGAAAATGTAGGTAAATATACTTTTCTTTATTTCAGGTTTTTGTAATAAAACATTTTATTTACAGCAATACCCCGACCAGCTGATGCTGCGTCTCGCATGTGCTTTAGCTCGTTTCTTAAACAACGACCCCACTAGCCCCACTACATCCACCCCAGGAAGTCCGGCTCCAAGGAAACCATCTATCAAATCCAAACCTTCCTGGAGAAGCGCCTCCGTACACAACGATGGAAGAGTCAACGCTTCCAAATGTCATTTCACAGCAACAAACGCTTTATTAGCAGCAACTAAGAAAGAGATAGATGCTTACAACTCTTCTGAAGAAATCCGTAACAAAACCAAATCATCAGATAAGATTAACGAAAACAGAGATGTTGTAGCTAAAGCTGTAAACTTCAATAGGAGGAGTCTCGCTTTTGCTTTGGACGATTGTGTTACAGAAGTGGAAAAGATTCCTGAGGCTTGTCTAGTTGATGAAGCTACAAATTGCCCATTTAGTGAACCTACCTCACCAGATACTGAATGCATGAAGAGTTGTATGGTAAAACCTTTATCTCGTAAGAACAGTTGCACAGTTGCTTTGGATGTGTACAGAAGAAGGGGATCAGGAGCCCCGTCGAGGCAAAGATTGAACAGTCTCTCTTTAATCAGTAAAGACAAACTGAGTAACATGAGGGAGAGGTTCGGTACCCCAGAGAAGGTGATGCATTTCTTTGGCAGATGTTTTGTAAAATTCTTTAGCAACTATGGGTAAGTATTTATTGTTGTTACTATCCTGAAGAAATTTATTTAGCATAATTAAAACGAGATAACTAAGGCATTACGTCTTGTTATGATACTGGGTTTTCTTTTGTAGTCCTACTTTCCCACTTGAAAAAATATTAGATAGGTACCTAGATTGGATTTTGATTGAACTTTGGTCGTTGAATTCAAAATTAACAGCCACATAATATGTTATTTTATTTACAAACCCTTTAAGTGCCATCGTCGGCGATGGCTTTCTTGCAGCATGTCTGTAAAAGTAATAAAACTTACACAAAACCAATTTAACAGTAGGGACCTCGCACTCTAAATAGAAAATACGAGAGGAAGGATCATTTATCAAATGCCAAACCGAGGGCACGTCAATAGGGCATCGCTCAACGGTTGGCTGGATTGACGAGAAAATTGTTTCACGTTTCAGTTGCTGTTGGCGGAAAATTTCACACTAGGAAAGGTTAGATTTTCTCTCCGCAACATAAAAGATATTATTGTTATTTATGCAGTTGAATCCAAAGTAGATATATTTTTAACATCAGTGAAAAATTTGATCTTCTTGTGAATAAATTAAAATACCATAAAGAGATTTGATTGTTGAGTAGCAGGAAGTCCTCTTGGAATCCACAGGGTGTTACAAAAAAAAACCTGTAATACCGAATCTGGTAGATAAGATAAGGACCACCAAACTGAACAACTTTTAGGTACTATAGGACCAACTCTGAAATCGCGAAAAAAAATCTGCTGTTTCATACAAAAATATATGAAACAGCAGATTTTTCGCGATTTCAGGGTTGGTCCCATAGTAAAAGTTGTTGTATTACCATAATAGAATTCTTCTGCTCCTCCTAGCTCTTTAATGTAAACCTCTTTTTGTAACATGCCGATATTACAGGTACGACACAATGATCCGTGCGACGGGTCGCTACTTCTGCACGTTTCTCCAATCCGTGGACAACATCCACCAGCGCATGCGATTCACATTCCCTCGCATGCGGTCGCCATGCATGCAGCTGACGCGCGCGCATCGTCATGGCGCTGAATTGGTCTACAGCAGCACTAGGACTGGGTTCACCCATTACCTCATGGGTAGGTATAACTTGATCAAATTTCATAATGATCATCACAATGATCCAGTTCTCCGTACGTCCTCTCAATTAGTGGACAACATTCACCGGCGCATGCGATCGCCATGCATCCGCGCATGCCTAACGCGTCATGGTGCCGAGCTTATCTACAGTACCATCTTTTGGGTATAGAATCTTCTTGGTAAAAGTCATGACGTGGTACTGGTAAATTGTAGCGGCATAAGAACTGATTAGCATACATTTCGATGATTCAAATTAAGTTATAATTACCGCATCATTCATGGGTATAGTGCGTGTAGTGCGTGGGTATAGTGCGTTCATGGCTATAATAACATATACACTTCTAAGGCTTTCGCGCGTACAGTTCATTAGAAATAAAACACTTTTTATGGATTATCTACAGCGCGTATATTGGATAATTCAGATGTTATTTAAGAATTATTTAGTTTTAATTTGTTGGTTTTTTGGGTTTTCCGACGTTTCGACACGGTCTTTTCTAATGATAATTGGAAAAATCTACCCCATACTTATAGACACATTTTTTTATATATTGTTTTTTTTTTCAATGCAAGGACGACACCTTACAAATGTAATATTTTTTCTTACAGGTACCACAAAAACTACTTATAAATTGTCTTGTGAACCGATGGTGTTTTTTTCCAAATTCACAAGTTTTAGCAAGAGTTTTTTATTTTTGTTTTTAGGGCAGCTTTACGAAATAGCAGAAGACATATTTTCCTTGAAGCTGAAGGTTTCAGTGCTGAAGGAAAGCATGGAAGGAAGCTACTACGTGGCTGTTCTACGACTCGAGTTCGACAATAGTGATTATGTGAGTACTAGTAATAAAAATATAGTAATTATTTAGATGGTAGGTACTAGGTATTCCAACAAGAATAAAATCAAAAGCAAGAAAATCTATTTATATTTTCATATAATTAAATTGAAAGTCTTTCAGCTTTTTTACCTAAAATATTGGTTCTAATTAATTAGCAATTTTTTGAATTACTTTTTGAGTCAACATTGTTATCATGAAAGCAAACTCATAACTTGTTTGCTTCGAAATAAGGATTCCTAATGGAAAATACATGCAAATTAGTTAACGTAATCCTAAGCACGATTTTCACTATGTAGCTTAGATGGCATTATTTTAATTCATAAAGTAAATCTGGAAAATTTTGTTTCATGGAAGCAAAAACGTTGAGGAGCAATTATTCTAACTTTCAGTTTCAGCAGATGGGGCAGAAGGCTTCGGTTTATATCAAAATCACCATCAGCCATTTTTTAATGTCCCAACTGCTAAAGCACAGGCCTTCCTTATGGGTGGATATGGGTTCCTTACGACTGCAAAAGCAGCCGGTATCAACAGCGTAGCATACCTCCCAAGGCTCGAAGGAGCTCGAGATCGTCGTCGGTCATGAGATGGGTGACTAAACATGTCACCCATCCCATGACCGACCCTTGTGAAAGTTGCACCATCGAGCTCCTCAGAATCAGAAGACTTAAGAGCCCTATAGCCCTCAAAGCGGCGCCCTCATCTTAATTAAAATTATTGCTCGCTATAAGTACTAATGTATCGAAAATTCACATGCCCAAATTGAAGCTAATAGGTTCTATAGTTGTTTTTTTCGTTGTAGTACCTAAGTAAGTGTAGGTAGTAGTCAAAAGAGCAAAAAGTTGCCAATTTAGGCAGTTTTTAAATTAGAGCATCGTTTCTCTTGAAAAGTGTACCTAATGATTTTTTTAAACTTCTATTGAGAATAATCATAAAGATCAAAATAGCGGAGAATTTTTCAATTAAAGTGAATAAGTTATTTTCGTCGTATTGAACCTTAGTCTTACTCCTAGGTACGTTAAAATAGTGGCACGGAGTGTGACGATCATCGTTCACTTACCGCGATTGTTTTAGGCCGTCTGTTTAAGATTTTTTTAAGCGGCTAGACCGTTTACCAAATATTTTACTTAGCTAGACTAGCCCATCATTTGCCATCGAGATCAACCTACTGTTTCATGGTCATCATTTTATTATATGGAAGAAACAAACAATAGGTTGTTTAACGACGTTTTTAGTACTAGTTAACCCTTATCCTATTTAGGTAGTAAAGCAATTTGCTTAGGACCGTTTGCATTTCATGCATAATAATTTGTTTTGCCGATTGTCTATGTTCACCTTGAACTTCAAGACTTAAGGCTCATTCCATTACCTTACATCCTAAGGAACTTCATTCATTTACTGTAATTCATTCGGTCCAGATGGCCTTCTTAACCGTTTTCGCTACTCTAATATTCGTCAGAATCACTCGGCTAATTCCTAATCTAAATTCAATTTCTGTTTCAATGGAAAGTCCTGCTGCTTTATCGAAGATTGGGGTAATAAGGTCTAGAATAGATTTGATTAGGTCTTATTTGCATTTACCCCTATTTGTCTTCAAAAATAACCTGCTCGCTATCTTTCTTATAGAACCCATAAAGACGTGTCCAGTCAGTACTGGCACTCAAGTATGGCGAGGTCAAAATTTGTCATTAGATGAATTCACTTGGAACATATGTAGCTTAGGTAAAACTGAGCTGATTTAGCCCGGTAGCCATCAGCCACCCCTTGGCAGGTAGGGAGGGGTGGCATTTAAAGTTTCACGCCGCCGCACTTCAGAAAAAAAATCATATCTCCTTCAATATACCTACCACCTCGAGTGTGATATCATTTTATAATGAATTAGAGATGATGAATTCATGTTAAAAACTTTTAATGTACAGTGTCATAGAAAAAAGGAAAAATATTGACGATAGTTTCAAAAAAAAAATTGGTATTTTTTTATTCAACAGTCAGTATCTGTAAAAATACAAATTTTTTGCAATGAATTTTTTTTTATCTAATAGTACATTTATTCAGCTTTTGAAAAATATATACTTTATGTATAGTTATCGTTCAATGTATATCTGAAAAAAAATCGAACATGGTACGCGACGCTGTTTCCAAGCGAAGCGTCTACAATTAATAAGTTAAGTACCTAGGTATAAGTTGTTTTTTTCAATTAAAATATGATAAATCTAAGATGTGTTTTTTTATTTTTGGTACAATAATGACACCCTTTCATTTTCATATAGATACATTTTGCAATTCCCGGGAATTTCCAGGAATCGGGTATTTTCGACATTTTGGTACCATAGAAGAAGTTGTTTAGTTTGATGGTCCCTTCTACCGTATTCGGAATTATGAGTTTTTTTTGTAACACCCTGTATATCAAAATAAGAGAAGTAAAAAATAATTTTGTTAATGATTTTCTTTTGTGGTGTTAAATAAAACACTGCAAGCATTCGTTTGTTACGAAATAATTAAAATATTGGTAATGATTTATGGACATAAATTAAAAAGAACGTTTATATATTTAAATAAAAATATTAGGTCTTTACCTATGAAATTGCCGTTTTGTTTGAAAAAAGTTAAAGTAATTTTTTTTCGAACTTATTTATTTCTTTTATTCAAAGTAATCACCCCTGCGATCAATGCATCTTTGCCAACGCTGTGGCAGTTTATGGATGCCCTTCTTGAAAAAATCAGCTGGACGGGAGACAACAAACTCTTCAAAGGCGTTTTGTAATGCCTCTCGGGAATTGAATTTTTTTCCCGCTAAAAAGTTGTCCAAATTTTGGAAAAAGTAATAGTCGGTAGGCGCAAGATCTGGTGAGTATGGCGGATGAGGGAGAGCTTCCAAACCCAACTCATGCAGCTTAGAGACGGTCTGTTGTGCAGTATGGGGTCGCGCGTTGTCGTGAAGTAGCAGTGGGGCACCCATCTATCAAGCTTTTTTATCTTGCCAATCTGTCGCAAATGGACCAATATTGTTTTGATGCTAACATCAAAAGCTGCTGCCAGCTCAGCTGTAGATTGCGATTCATCTGCTTCCATAATCGCCTTTAATTCAAAGACTTGAATTAATTTGTTGACCAAAGTTTCCGGACGATCACGAGGTTGTACTATGTATTCTGTGCACGAGGTTCATTTTTCAAGTCTAAATTCCCAGAACGGAACCGTGCAAACCAAAAACGGGTTGTACGTTCGTTTGTACAGTTCTCTCCGTAAACGTCGTTGATGTAACGTGTCGTTTGTGCCGCGTTGGTTGCACGACGGAACTCATATTCCATAATTACACGAAATTTCGAAGTATCCATTATGAGGAAAAATGTTGAAATGTAATGAAAATACAATGCTAATCAATAAACAAAAGACTGATTTTGTAAATAGAATGTCATATTTTTATAACAAAATTAATTTGAATTTAGAATTCATAGCCAATCAAAACTTTTTTTTGTTTGAAAAAGTCTGTACTGCAATACGGCAATTTCATAGGTGAAGACCTATTATTTAATTTTCTTTTACTTTTACCTTCAATATCTTCATTGCTTTTGATTTCCCAGGTATGCAAAAACTATCCTGATGGTGGGCAGAATATGGAGGTCCTGGCTTAGTCAAGGGTCTTTTAATACTTGTCGTATTAGTTGTCTCTAAAAGCTTTTGTTTTTTCCCTCTGCTACAATTTACGGTCACAATGTCATTGATATTTTCTTGTTTAAATGTAAAACGAAACGCTTAAATAATATAATAGTTATTAAACTTTTTAACCGCAATATAAACTCCCGTCGTTCCGGGTATCCTGGCGCATATTTTTCGGGATCGGTTTTAAAAAACATCCCGGTAATTCCCAGAAATGGGAACCCAGGAACGCAACCCTAATCACAGTCCAATTTTCATATAAACGAGGTAACTTTGAAGCTTTTGTTCTTCGTCAGGGATTGAACAAGGTCTGGTCTGATGATGGTTATCCAAAGAGTGAATGGAGGAGGTCAAGATCGCTTAAGAAACCCAGCGGATCAGAAGAGTCGTTTACACTAGAGACCGTCTGGAGCTTTTAGTGTTACATTTTCCATACTTCTTAATTTTCATTTGATATTTTTTTAAGTTCAACCCTGAGCTAAACCGCTCATCTAATCTGTTAGGTTTTTTAAGCATAATGAGCCTCCGTCACTCACTCTTTAATTTGCCATCATCAGCACACACCTCGTTCAATCCTGGGCAGAGAACCAAAGCTGTAGGTTTACCCCGTTTGTTCGAAAATTGGTCTGTGATTTAATTTTTCTGCTCACGAGTGTACAAAAAATACTCAATGGAAAATATTTTAATTTCTACGGTATATTTATATGCCTAGGTCCTTAAGGAACCTACCTATTAAAACTTTAAAAAATTTTGCACTTTAGTTTTAATGTGGTAAGACATTTTCCTCCCTGACCGTTCTCAGATCTAATTTTTTGACGTCACGACGCTTCGTCGTTTTATGACTTTCTTATACATAGATCAAGTCTGTCTATTTTTTTATATAGTCTTTATGACTCTCACAAAAAGATCTAAGTATGTATCAGACCGTAAGATAGTTGAGAGAGACTTTATGACCGTAAGAACATAAGCGGCAGTCGAACGCAAAGTTAAGTTTGTATTCCATACATGTTGTATGAAAAAACCAACTTAACTTGCAATCGCAGACATCTGGAAACACCGTCGCATACCATGTTAGATTTTTTTTCAGATGGAAATTGTATGATAACTATATATAAAGTTTGTATTAGTTTAAAGCTGAATAAATGTTCTTTAAGGTGGTATTTTTTTCTTTGCATAAAATTAGCATTTTAAAAGATACCCGACTGTTGAACAAAAACAATTGTAAACCGATTTTTGACACTTTGGTCAACATATTTTTTTTTCAATGAAACTATACATTTAATGTCCCAAAAATAAATTCCTCATGCCTACTACAAAAAGAACTAAATATGCATCAAAACATAAAATAGTTAAAAGAGACTATAAGATCGTAAGACCATAAGCGGCAGCCGAACGCAAAGTTAAGTTTGTACTCTATACATTTTGTATGAAAAAACCAACTTAACTTTCAATCGCGGATGTTTGGAAACAGCGTCGCATACCATGTTCGACTTTTTTTCTGAAGTGCGGCGGTGTGAAACTTTAAATGCCACCCCCCCCTACCTGCCAAGGGGGGGCTGATGGCTACCGGGCTGAATCAGCTCAGTTTTACCTAAGGTACATATGTGCCAAGTGAATTCATCTAATGACAAATTTTGACCTTCTGCCACTAATTCCCCAACTAGTTGAGCTATCTTGCATTCTATCATTATTAAAATTTTCGCTATCAATACCAATTCCTCTAATTGGGTATGTAGGTACCTAACTAATTGCTTTATATAAAAACATCTAAAATGATGATGTGATATAGGCACTAAAAGCCCACAATAGGGTATTTTCCAAATTTATGAAAACTGCTTATATTTAAAGATTGGGACGAACAATTTAACAGAAAAATAAAAATTAATTAAATAATGTCTTTTTCTCCATTAAACCAATTAAAATCAAATATATTTTTGATGCTTTTGAATTTACCGCCAAAACGCTCGGTTCGATGACGTCTACTGCGTGACGTCAACTTTGTGTAAACAAGTTACAATTTACTTTGCAATTTACTCTATAGTTGACACAAAGTTGACGTCACTCAGTAGATGTCAGTGAACCGAGCGTTTTGACGGTAAATTCAAAACAATTAAAAATAAATTTGATTTTAATTGGTTTAATGGAGAAAAAAAGACATTAATTAATTAATTTTTATTTTTCTGTTAAATTTTTCGTCCCAATCCTTAAATATAAGCAGTTTTCAAAAACGTGGAAAATACCCTATTGAAGCAAAAACACATCATATACCTACTTACATAGGCAAAACTGTTCGGATTAATGAAGTTAGCAATGGATATAATCTAAAAAGGGGTCAGTCCTTTTAAAGTGGATTAATTATGCCTTTTGTCCATTCGGAATGTCGGGTTTTGGGGTATTCATTCATTTATTCAACTCCAGTTGTGCGAATCTAAACCAGACCCAAACAAAGAAAATTTTGGAGAATCAGATTAACAGCTACCTAAGGGTAGAAAATGGTATAGGCACATACTTAGTACATACCTACGCTATAAAAAAAAATCATTATTTGATAAAGTACCCATATAATAATTTTAATAAGTAATAAACTTACTCCACTTCTTAACAAACACTTTATTGCCAAAGCCTTAGGTAATTTAGGGGTGTTTGTTTAATTATTTAGCAATGGGATACCAAGACTTTTTTTGATACCTTACCTAGTGTTTCCAGTTTGTCTGTTAGCTTTCTGCAAAGCCGAATTTACTTATCTATTTTCACCTTATTCCGAGACCCCAAGTAAATGTTTGTAGTGAAAAATGTTCTGCATATAAACTAGTGGCTCCATGAGCTATAGACCTCGCGATAAAAAGTGTCTCAAAAATGTTGCAATGAGGTTTTCAAAGCACACAGTACGTCCTGTTTGGTATATTAATTGCAGCAGCTTAGATGGTGCTTCTATTTTTAACCGACTTCAAAAACTTTTTAACCGACTTCAAAAACTTTGACAAGGAGGAGGTTATCTATTCGTCGCGTATATTTTTTGTTTTTTATATGTATGTACACCGATTACTCAAAGACAGCTGAACCGATTGAAATGATTCAAACGTTATAACATGAGGTTTGTTCCCAAGTTGGTCCCATTTTTTGAAATTTTGAAATCGGTTCAGTAGTTTTCAAGTAATCTTGAAAATACTGTCGTTTTCGTTACCATTTTATATGAATTGAGACCGATTTTCAAACATTTCTTTTTTGTTTATGAACCGATTTAGACAATTCTTTTTTTGTTTGAAAGAAGACACCTTAAGAACTTAGAAATTCGTCCAAGCTTAAGAATGATACCATATTAATTTCATTGGTATTGGACTTTGGATTTTGAAGATACACGACACGAGGGAACTCCTCAAAATCAAATAGGAACTGTACAGTGATTGAAATATTGGTAGGTTTATTATTGTCAAGGACGTTCTGTACTAGAGTTGAACTGCGGAGACTGTGGACATTGAGTTACTCGGGGTATACCATTGAAAAATGTGAAACATTATACTTAACGTTTTATTTTATAAAATCATCGCTTACTTACCTACCACAAAAAAGTTTAAAATAAAAAACTTTAAAAAAAAGTAAAACCTCCTTCAAAAACTTTAAAAAACAGCTCTATAAAAAGCAAGAAATAATATTCCAATCGATTAATTAAAACACGTCTATTGAAGTCGGGTGGGGCTTTTAGAATATAAACATCACAATAAGTAAAAAAAATACTTCCAGCTCCACCCGACTTCAATAGACGTGTTTTAATTAATCGATTGGAACATTATTTCTTGCTTTTTATAGAGCTGTTTTTTTAAGTTTTTGAAGGAGGTTTTACTTTTTTTTAAAAGCTTTTTATTTTAAACTTTTTTATAAGATATTTTTTTTGTTCAGTTTAAGCAAAGCTATCACGCGTTTAAGTATCATCAATCATTTGGTACTATACCTTATAAAATGTTACCTACTTACCTAAAACCCTAGCCTAACAATGGATGGATATATTCTATAAGGATTGTTGGATGTTTGATCAACAGGTCCAATCGTTGATGTTGAAGAAGAGCCTTCCGTGCCCATTACCTGCAGTGCCGGCTTCACTGCTGCTGCAGCTGTTCCCGTTCGCAGTCATGCTGGACCGTCGGATGAAGGTCATTATGGCTGGCGATAAGGTACTTAAATAAACTCTACTTGTGTTATTTTTTTGGTAGCCTTATTTGCCGGGCTATTAATGACATTGACTGGAACCAAAATGCATCAGGCTCTACGGGCCCTTAAAACCTTAGTGGTTTGAAACCACTATGGTTTTAATCCTTTTGATTGAAGGCAAGTATAACGGAGGGGAGCTGGCTTAGTGTCATTCTTATAATGTAGGTACCTATTTATGTTTCTAATATTAGCCTTATTTGTTAGGCTATCTAAATAATAAAAGACGCAAATATAGTACCTATGCACTAAAAGAGTTTCTATTAATTGTGCTTTTACAAAAAAAAAACTATTTATTTCTGGGCCCACTGCTGTACAATAGATTAAATCGTATAGCAAACATATACCCGCTTAATTTAAGAAATTGTAAGGTCAACTTAAAAAATGACCTACAAAGAAACCGAATCCTATGAAGATACAGAGAAACTTTTAGTTGTATTAAAATAGTAAATTGTATTTTTTATTTCACTAAGTTTTAATCAAAGAATATTTTTTAATGTATGTAAGTATGTACCACACAGGATTTCCTAGTTCAGGCAAATGTACTATTTTGTTCATTATATGTAAACCGTGTACAAAAACATTGTATCTGCACCTATGGAAAAAAAAAATTATATTCTAATAATTATTATTCTATCAATGACGATGACTGGAACCAAAATGCATTAGGCTCTACGAGCCCTAAAATCCATAGTGGTTTGAAATCACTATCGTTTTAAGTCCTTTTGATTGAAGGCAAGCATAACGGAGGGAAGTTGACTAAGTGCCATTCTGCAATAATATCTTAAAACAATAGCGGACAGCAACATTCACCGTATGCGGCTCGTGATCCCACTCAGCCAAAGGCTCGGTGGGATCGCGGGAGGAGGGAATACCCACTAAAAACCTCCGGCACTTGCCCTCTCGCCACCAGTTGGCCCTGAGGGACCCTTGTCGGATTCCACCTCATGAGACCCGGTGGCAGGTGAACCCAGACTGCCTACTTTTCTTGGAATTTTTCCTCTATGTGTTCTCTCATTTTTTCAGCTGGTAGAGGCGTGGGGTGGACCCTACAATCGTATTGCAAAGTCACCAATATCAGAAATACTTCGATTGAGAAAACCTAAAGTATCTTTCACTTGGGATAAGGTAAAGAAAACTTTTAAAATAATATTTCTTACTTTTTTTAGCATAACTAGGTAGTACCTTCCTATTTTTTTTTGAGTTAGAGATAATGATGACGAAGGAACGGCTTTCAGCCGAAAATAATGATGATTAAAAATTCGTGGAGCTCAAGGGATGCCCAACAGAGCAGTATATTGGTATTATACTAATGATGACACACGAAAACAATTAATATATTTTACTAGAACCTTGCATGCGTTTGTAGAAGTTTATTTTCTTGCAATGCACAGAACGAGATGTAATTTTTACCATTGAAAATGGTTATCAAATGCAAATCGCCTGAGACGTATTTTTGGTCATATCTCCGAGGATTTTGAGAGGATCGAGATGAAAATAGTACCAAAAGTTGAGGAATTTATCAAGACATGTGTGAACGTTTGAATTTTGAAAATCTACTGGTAACTTTTTTTGAAATTTTGTAAAATTCCAAAAATTCCGGGTTTTTTGGGGGGTGTTTGTTTACTAAATTGTAAATATTTCGGAAAAAAACCGACTTAAGAAAAAATGAAAAAAATGGTCCTAGGGTATTAGTTTAGCTACCAAATGGAAAAATAATTTTGAAAATCGGTTAATAATTGTGACCTGTAGGTGGTCCCTTTAGATTTGGAATTGTAGAAAAACGGTTGTTTCCGTACATAAAAAGTGATGTAGCTTCTATGATTATTGAGCGATCGTCATGGTAATAGTGTTAAAAGATGCAGAAGCAGACGAGAAGTGCATTCGTTGGAATTTTGAAAATTGGTTAATAATATTTCGGCTGCGTCGAGGCAGTCAGCGGGCGCTTTTGTGACACGAGGCGGAGCCGAGTGTCACAATCGTAAAGATAAATAGGTACTACCTAGGTCACTTTAAAAATATAATAGGACTTTGCATTTGATTTGATTTTGGTTTTTCGTAAATTTTTGTGTTCATTTTCAATGCTCCGATTCTTGCAGGTACTGTAAAATCTGTGAATTTTTGCAGGTGTCATGTATGCAGACGATGATATTCGAGCTGGAGTTGATGCGGTGGCGGGCTCGGAGCGCGGGCGACACGAGGCGCGGGTCGCAGGGCGCTCGATCGGTGTTGCTGAAGGGACCTATGCATCTGCTAGAGGAAATAGACGCACTGATATTCCTATGCAGCCCAATGTGAGCAAACTTTAAGTATTACAATTATTTAAATTCTGAAGTATAATTTATAGTTTGATAATGGACAGTACTCTATGCTACAAAACAAAAAATACCGTCCCAAAAGCGCCAGTTAACACAAAGGCAGTTTTAACCACACATGATTCTGTTGGTGTAGTAATAAGAAAATTTAACAGAAAACTACAGAAATGAGATTGCAAGTTCCGAATATTCTTTTTAAAATAAAGTCCTATTCTCTTATGAATTTTCATTATCCATTCCAGTTTCAACGACTTGGACGAACTCAGACAAGCTGGCCTATACCTCAATGACATGAATGGCCATGGGCTCTCTAAAGAGATGCTGTTGCAAGGGTGGCAGCACCTCTCAAGATTAGAACTACTCTTCGAGAAGGCTGAAAGTCGATCGATGTCACTGGAGAAGTCCTGTCGACTCCGCGACCAGTGGAAGAAGAGGGGTGATCAACTGCTGTACTCCATGATACCTAAACCAATAGCAGAGCATTTGAGGGCGGGCAAAGATCCGATGGCAGCTTGTCAGGTAGCTACTTATTTGTTAAAAATTCTTGGGAATCTACCTACCTACCGCGTCATATTTAGATAAAAATTAAGGACTTTGCAGCCAATAATGTTGAATTTTAAAAATAAATGTAGGTATTCTTTGACAAATGAACAGGATTCTGCTACTATCTCGAAAAATCGGTTGTTTGGCTTTGTTGACGTACAGTGGGGTAGATATTAGATAACACTCCATTAAGTAATCATATTCGAATTACCTACGTTGACGCAATTTAATTTAATCGTATGGCAAATCATAATAAATTGTAAACGTGATGCGATCAATAGATTAAATCTCATTAAACACTTTTGTTTTGTGAGTTTCTTTCTTGGTCCTACCTACTTAGGTATAATAAATTGTATTTACAGGCTTTCGACGATGTGACAATAATATTTTGCGGAGTGGTACTGCAGGAAGTAGGATCACGAGCTGATGTGATGCAGACGGTCGCATACATGAACGATTTATACTCCAGGATAGACCGGCTTCTGGATACGCATCGAGTTTATAAGGTAGATTTTTCAGTAAACCCTCTATTATTACTAACCTAAATAGTACCTACTTACTACTTTGTTGACCTTGTATGACCACAGATAATGATATTAGACAAGGAGACAATAATACCACAGTATAAATAATAGTACAAGGGTTTGAAGGTCCCATTTTTCGGTTTTTCTCATATATCTCGGAAACTATGCTTTTTAACGACATGAGACTTAATACAAAATGAAAGCTGCTTAAGTTTGCTACAAGTTTTATTCAGTCAAATATTTCGATATTTTGTATAGTTTTCGAGATATCAGCTCCTGAATGTCTGTCAACATGCTTAAGGTGAAGCTTGAGGACAATGGGAGGATAAGGGGGGGGGGGGGGGGTTTTACAACCTCTTAAAACTTGCCAGGTTTATGAATTGCTATAGTTACATCTCTTTCTCGCTGTATAGCAAATAAAAGAGATAGATTGATAGCCAGTCAGAAAACTGTCAGGAAATAAGAGGTCATAATCCGGCCCCAGGACGCTTCAAGCAGAAAGTGATGCGGATTTCTGATTGTGGATATGACTGTAGAAATGTCGGACACGACAGCTGTCGGCATTGTGGGTATAGATGTCGACCTCATCCTCTTGATAGCTAAATCTGATGCACATAAGGACATTATTTTCATCAAGCCTGGACGTGGGAAGACAAGGGATTCCTTATTCTCGGCCCAAGAGCTTCAACAACAAGCTTTCAAGGAAGTGCTGTTTTTGCACGCCTTTACTGGATCCGAAACAATTGAAACTTTTTCTATTGAGTTCAAGCCTCAATTTCTCTGTAGATATACGAAATGATTAGCGTGGCTTCATATAGGTAGATAATGTGCTTGCTCAGCGATAATGCGCGCAACGGAGCCGGAGGGAGGCGCGATATGTGCAGACTGCAGTTCTAACTATCGCACTACAACTGGCTGACCTGACCTTAAATGATTTTGAGCTTGAGGATCTGTCCTAAGGCATTGTCTGCCTCCCTAGCCAAAGTAACATTTGCAAATTTTCGTTATCGCTTCGCTTAGAAACATGCATGGGATTGGTATAAGGTTTCGTTAACCATCGATTTTTTCAAGATTAGCGATAACGAAGATTTTCAAATGTTATTTAGGCTAGGGGGATTTGAACAGCAAATTTTTATGTTGTCGTGGGCAGGTGGAGACAGTAGGCACGGTGTACATGCTGGTGTCGGGCGCGCCGGACCGCAGCCGCGCGCACGCCGCCTCCGCCGCCAGCGCCGCGCTCGCCATCGCTAGAGCACTGCCCGTGCTTACTATAGGTCAGTCTTTGATTTTATTTATTTATTTGTCACGCAAAACAGATTTACAGCAAATACATAATATTACAATATTTTAAAAATGTGTGAACAACATGATTAATCAGACAAGTCAGCAATTAAATTTAATTACTTACTTATATAAAATAAATTAAGTTGAATATAGATTAAATTGATTGACCATCATCAGCCATTTGTAATGTCCCCATTGCTAGGGCACAAGCACAAGCCATCCTCATGGGTCGATAAGGAGGATGGAACTTTTATTTTTTTCTGTTTTCCTGCGAAATGAGAAGACCTTTTGGGAATTCGACCAAGTGCTGTAAGTAATACCATTCTTATGGTAATACTTAATTGGGGGCATTTGGGTCAAGTCTAGAGGCAGGGTAGCTACAAATGCACCCAGCGCAGAGGTTAGTATATCCTGCTGTTTAAGGACATATGAGGGAAAAGGGAGGGCGAAGAGAGAAAGTTTAAAAAGTAAGTAAATCGTTGCATTACAAAAGTAGGTCGCCAAAGTTGTCAGACAGATTAGAATCGCTTATTCCGGAGATTATGGCAACATCCTTCCACGGAAAAGACCTGCGTCCTCCAGTGGACTAGGTACTTACTTACAATAGGTTGTTGTAATGATGAGGATGAGTAACTACCCAACAAAGTTCCTTTTAAAATATTACTTAGTAACTGGTTTTTTTAATTCCATGGTATTCCACAGGCATTCATTCTGGATCCGTGGTGGCCGGCGTGCTGGGTCTGCGACTACCACGGTACTGCTTGGTAGGAGACACAGTCAACACTGCCAGTCGAATGCAAACCACCTCTGAGGTAATGAGTTAACCGCCTCAGTCTGTGGCCTAGTAGTTCAGCGACGTCTCCGTGTAAGACGCAGAGGGGTACAATTTGTACTCCGTTTGGTTGGTGGTAGGACTGTCCACCTGACTAGCTACCACCAGCTCCGGTAAGTCTGACTGACACCATAACAATGATTAAAAAATAGTTAGTTGGCATTGGCAGTTAGAGATAAGATAGCCTGTTCATCAGTGGTGAGGATTCCGGGTATAGTGTAAACCGCTTGCACTTTCGGCCTTATCATCACTCAACATCAGGCGAGGTGAAGGTCAAGCACTATCCCGTAGTGGAAAATAAAAGTTGCGACAAATGTAAATATTTTATTGAGCTGTTTATTCAGCAGGAATTAAAATTAAGGCACATTGTAGACTAATTATTATTTTCATTTCCAGCCCGGTCGGATCCAAATCTCTGCGAAAGCTGCATCCCAATTGCCTGCCGGCAGATTCAGGCTTCGTCGGCGTGGGCCCATCAAAGTCAAAGTAAATATTCTTGAAATAGCTGGCACCATTCTGAATTCTTTAAGTCGGTACTTAGGTACAGCCCACAGTCAAGTTAACTCGGCTCCTGAAGCGGAAACGCTTTTTCTCCTTGCCTCACGCCACCGCACCGTCGTCATGCCACACCCCCTAGCATGACTACTGAAACGCGATACCTGTGATTTAGCGATGATGTTTAACTGTCAAAAGACAGTGGATTTTGACAGTTGAGCGTCGATAAAACGTTATATTATGACACGATGTCTTAGAGGGACAAGTAGCGTTAGTGAAAATTTTCAAAAAATTTACGATGGTGGCGTGCGGCATACTTAATTGAGAAATAAATCCTAATGGAAAAAAATCCTAATAGAGAAAAGGAGAACGGTTGCTTTCGCTTCATTTGATCGGGTACCTAGTAGTACCTCCTAATCGTTTTTTGTTTAACCTGCGTTAAAATTTTTTTCAGGGAAAAGGCTTAATGGAAACATTCTGGTTAGAAGGAGAGGTGGAAGAAGAGGAGCAAGATGAGGCACTCCAACTGTTTTCTGCTTTATGTGGGGATGAATGAACGAACCATATTTTAAATGCCATAACATTCAAACGCCAAGAACGTTCAGGCGCATTTGGTCCACTTCTCATTTCCACATTCAGGCTCAATTGGTCCACTTTAGATCTATGTAAGTAAAAGGAATTAAAACAAAATTATTTACCCACTTCCATATTTATGTGAAAGTTGACCAAATGCGAAATGGACGTTCCGCGAAATGGACGTTTCGCGAAATGGACGTTTCGCGAAATGGACCAAGTGGATCAAATGCGAAGTGGACCAAATGCGCATGAACGTTTTTTCTAATAATATGGGTACCTAATTAATTATTGTTTTAATACTTATAACAAAAGCATTGTATTTACAAGGCATTTGCCTAGAATCTAAAACTTCAATAATTTGCAAATATAGTTAAGTACCTATTCAAACAATAAAACTATTTGATATTTGCGATTTATAGTTTAATATCAATAGAAGAATTAAATTCATATTTTAGTCGACTACCTACACAAAAGTAGAAACAGATGGTACCTATCTAACGTGGCAGACTAACAATATTCCATTGTATTCCCATTAATTTAAAAAATAAATATAAAGGCATAAATATAAATATAAGTATGTATGAACTTGTAGATAAATAATAAAAATATATGTAGGTGCGAAGCCTAGCCTGTTATGTTTGATTCCCGTACGATATAAGGGTTTAATTTTATTCAATCGTCTTATTTTTATAAAAAATAAGACGAAAAAGATCGCTATACTAATATATAAGTGTCTGAGATAGTCACAATTTATACTTAATTAGGTACTTATGTAATTAATTATCTATTGTATTTTGTTCTAATAGAGTAACTATAAATACCTACTTAAGAAGGTAATGTGTATTTTCTGAATAATCACAGTTCGACTTCATAAAAATAAGAATGAAGTCGAAATACAACAAAAGTACCTACTGAGAATTAAATGTAAAAATAATAATTGTGTTCAGATAAGTCACTTAGCTATATTAATCACAGATTTCTATATAATCATTAAATATAAGTATAATTTGTTTATTTGATTTTTAATTTTATTTACCAGTGTTTGTACGAAAAACAATAACTATATCATGTATGTATGTATCGCTTTTTAATAATTATTCAATAGGTAGGTACCATTATATAACATTTAAATATTGTTTTATAGGTAGGTAGGGTAAGGGTACCAATATTGTACCTTCGTATAAGTACAGTTCAATAGCAGACACAAATGCCAACCAAGTGACGCCATCTATTGCGCTGGTGGTTTAAAACTTACGGAAAATATTTCCATCATTTGAAACTAGATGGTAGCACTCGCACATAGTCTGCATCCCTAAAATGTATGAATAATAAATACCACAATATTGGAACTAAGGTCTATTAATAAAAAATAAAAATATTGAACAGTAGGTATAGTACACTTTATTTCTTACTTATTATTACTATTTCCAGAACAGTGATGTATGTACAAGTAGCGCCAAAATGATCTGAGCTGAGCATTCAAACCTACCAAAATATGTAGTTAATCATTTTACAATAATCAACCTTATATTTAGACATTAAGGCGGTTGTATAACCGAAAGTGGCTCAGAGGTTTTTATTTAATAAGTTATTAGTAGTAAAAGATTTTAATAATGTTTATCGTGGAGATTTTAGGGCCCATGAAAAAATACTAGACTATTTTTAGAAGGTATCACTACATGCCCTCGTAGTCATTCGTAGAAGTAGATAGCAAATGTGTCAAAAACGGTTACTTTTAGCAGTTTTCCAAACTACTTCTAGCAGTGACTACGAGGGAATGTAACGATACCGTCTAAAAATACTAGACTGTAGGCCCTACATTTTTAAAATTGCGTAAGTATTAGAATATAATTCACCGCGGCGCCATGCGCCACTTTCGCTCAGGGTACCACCTTAAGGTGCACTTTCGTTTGTTCTTATATAACGTGATTACAAATGTTAAATAATGAGGGCTTTTCAAAATGACAAAAAACTAGGCTCGATAGATGGCGTTGATAAAAATGTATGTGTCAATGTGTTTTTTTTTACTAAGCTTCGAAGAGTACTCAGGTAGGCAGGCGGATGTAACCCTAAAATGTTTATCTTTGGGCAGATGTCAGCCAGTGAGCGCTTACTTGCCTCTTTGGTACAGGCCGTTTATTCTTAAAAGCCAATTTTGAGACTTCACGCCATCTAGTGAGGCAAATAGTTACTATTTTTATTTTTTAAATTTTACTTTGAAAAGCCCTCATTGATCCCAAGGCACAACTACTATGCTCAACTGGTTGTGCCGTTAGTACTTTTGATTCCCTTCTACACAACTGATTGGTCCGTTGGTAAAAAAATGGACCTATATCAATAAATGCAATTTTAGAATTAGAACTTCATTAAGGTGTGGTTACTTAAAAAAATTGTAAACGACACCCACGTGGTATGGTCCAGTGGTGTGGTTGACAATACACGAATTTGAAAATGAGAGTTTTTGAATTGTGAATAAAGCGCCTGAAAAGTGTCAGAAGTGCATCAGTAGTAGTAAAACAGTTGTTGGTTTGTTTGTAGTGAACCTTTTATTTAACTATATAATATGCTTTCACTTCAAACAAGAATCCAGTCAATAAAGAACACAATGATGTACCTAGATCCCAAGTACTATGTGCAACAGCGTCACTTAACTAGTTAGCAACAAAATTCGTGTGCGTGCTTATCGCCCCTACGGCAACATGTTGTGACGGCGCGTCGGCGCGGCGTGCAAGTGAATTTAACCATAGGATTAGAGTACATACATTCATATTATAATAGATTGCACATTAATACTTTTACTACAGTACGAGGCATATATCTTGAAATCGGGTGGGGATAGGCTAGTTGACAAAATTTGGAAAATAGTTTAAAATAAAGTTTGGTAGGTACCCATCTATTTTACCCCAAAAATATATTATTTTAAGAAAAATAAGTCATTTTACCTATGAATTTTGCGTTTTAAGAAATGAACTCAAAATGACATCGAAAAAGGCCGAAACTGTCATGGCGTCTTCATACATCACGCCTCGCGAAATATCCGTGTTTGACACGTTTACACACCTACACATGTGTGTGTGTGTGTGTGTGAAAATGACAGCAACAACAAATGTTTCGCGTGGTGGTCAAAGGCGTGACGTCACGCGTCTCTGATTGGTGTTCAATGTCACGTGAATAAATGGCCAATTTTGCCGATTTTATTTTCCGTAAATATTGGTAATCTTTATTTATTTTAATTAAAAAAGTGGTTTTTTTGTTACTATTTAACATGCTTAATCATTAGAAACCTTATGCTAGCCGATTTATTCTTAGTGGAAACAAGCCTATTGCGCGGAACGCGTATTTTGGGCATACGTTGCGGTGAGGGGTGCGGGCGGCGGGAGGGACGCGCGCTATTGGTCGCTCACAAGAGCACATGCGCGAACTTATCCCCACTCCGTCGAAAAAATTTCAAGATACATGCCTCGTACTTATAGATATCGTAATTATGGTGTACATCACCTACGTTGTGCTATTATCTCCATGGCAAAACCTCCCTATCTCCAAATAATTATTTCAAAATTGATCGCCAAAACAAATCCTATTTCATTTTAAGAAGAATCACTGTATAAATATAGAAGTCCTTGCTTTGCTAAAAACATGATAGCAATCAAAACTCTCAAAGTAAGTATAATTGTACTTGTATTGCGCAGAATCTATTAAAAAGTAGGCATTTATATCGAAATAGATTTTATAAAAAGATAATAACTATGAAAGATACAATATGTTACATTATTTATTATATTAGTTATTTTAAATAGTCAACAGTGCATTGCCCACATATTCTGAACTCTAAATTGAATACAATAGAAAAAATGCTATAAACGCAAAACAATAGGTTTCTTGTGCTATGCAACTTACTTTCTTAGCTGCCAGATAATACCTAGGTAAGATTTTTGTTTATTGTAGGACTTCTGTGCATTTAAATTTAGTATCTTAAATATAGGACTTTTTATGTGCATTTAATTTCAATTATTATCTTAATGTTGGCACTAAAGTACACTAGGACGGTGAAGTTACGATTAACAAAAAAAAACAAATAAAAACAGAAATAATAAACAGTATAATTAGGGCAACACCACAACAAAAGTTACAAACAATATGCTTATTTAACCATTATTATAATCCATCACAAATGTAATTTCAAAATTACTGTATTTTACCTATAAAAAACTAGAGTTTTACCCTTGGGTTAAGGCCGGGTAAAGCTCCGGCCATACTGACGCGAGCGAATCGCCCGATTGGGGCATTTTGACAGATTTTGATTACGTAACTGAAAGCAATAGCCATAGCCATAGCAATTTCTTTGACAATGGCTATGGCTATCGCTTTGAGTTACGTGATCGCACTCGCGAGTTTCGCGCGGAATTCGCGTCAGTTTGGCCGGAGCTTAAGATTTGCGAAATAGAACACAAAAATTATTTAAAAAAATATACTTATTTATACATACATACATATGCCTACAATGTGCGAAAGATCAGCATAAAATATTAATGGTATATTTGTGCTTTAAAAATTATACCAAGCCATTTATTATATTATAAAAAAACTTTGCAAATTAAACAAAGCAACATAGTGTAAGTATGTGTGGCATAACCCCAAATATAAAAAAAAAGTTTCTTAAGGCACTGTACATAAAAAAGTGAATTAAAATATTTATAAGGAACAGTAAACAACAATAAAGTATAAAAAAACCTCAAAAATGTAATGTGAGGTACCTAATTAAAAACACTTAAAAACAATAAAATTGGTCCTCCATTATATCAAGATCAATACTAATGAAAATCAAGGAAATTGAATAAAAAAATGTGTTAACTACAAGTACATAATAATTGATTACTAATATCGATAACTACTGATTTATATAATTTGTAGTAATTTCTATAATACAATAAAGATACACCTTTAACTTGAAATAGTTCTTATAAAATTCTATAATAAGTAAGTACTTGGTTTAGAAATATCAATGATTATACATACTTTAACGTTTTAAAAGGATGAGTTCAGTCTTTCTTATTTTTATGCGAACGATAGTCGACATTAATAATATCGAAAATAATTCTTGCACTTTGCACTTAATACAGGGTACCTATATCTACAATACCTGCTTGATATTGTCACAAAATAATACTTTATATCTCGCTTTTTCGCAATTTCGTCGCTGTTGAGATTAAATTTAAGTAAATATAAGTTAGACAACGTTAAAGACTTTTTTCAAAACGTACAACATTTATAGAAACTGTTTTTAGTACGATTTGCGTTACATTCGGTACATCCTGTATTACCAATAACGTTAACATAATTATATCAAGTTAAAGCTTGATAGCTCCAAATGAAAAATACCCTATTCCTTATTTCCTCTGTATCTTCGTCTTGTAACTCATTCCAACAATCACAAAAACAAATAATAATTATCTATTTCATTTTAAATTAAACTTATTGCAAAAATATACTTAACTCTAAGGAATGTTTGCTTAGTCTAGCGTTCGAGACCATTATTTGAAGAGAGCTGTCACCTCTTCGATTGTTTTGTTCTTCGTTTCTGGCAATTTGAAATATGTGAATATGAAGAACAGAATCAGAAGTGCGGTATATGGCAAGAATACGTAGTTGCCTAAAGCTTCCGACATTGGGATGAAGGTCAGGCCAACAATAAAGTTGGCAAACCAGTTGACAAGTGCTCCGACACTGACAGCAGCGCTCCTGGCACCCTGACCGAATAATTCTGATAAAATCATCCATGGGATGGAACTCGGACCCACTCCAAAGAATGCAACGTACAAGAATGTAAAGATCACAGCGAAAATACTCATAGTAGTGTTGTTCTCATATGTAAAGAAGGCCACTGTCATTAGAACCGAGAAGACTGTCATTCCAGCGAGTCCCCACAGTTGTAGCGTGCGCCTGCCCAGTCGGTCAATCAGAGGAATCGACACCAAGGCCATAACAAACAGAACACTACCGACTCCGATTGTCGCCGATCTTGCGACTTCTTCTTCCAACCCGGCGCTGACGAAAATAGTACCAGAATAATACAGTACAGCATTGATACCACCCAACTGTTGAGATAAATGCATCACGATACCGATTATGAGCGGTTTTCTTAATGAGCTGATCATGAAGAGATCCGAAATTGTGAATTTCTGCTCTTGTTTTGCTGCGTGATCTTCTACGTGCATATCATTTATTTCATCGTTGATTTCCGTCGTTCCTCGGATTTTAGTCAAAGCTATTCTAGCTTTTTGTTCGTCGTGAAAAGCCAGCAACAGGAAACGGGGAGATTCTGGCGCGAACGGTAACATAACACATTGAACTAATGAAGGAATGATTGCGATACCGAGAAGCCACGGCCACCCTTCGTTGCTGCCCAGGATGTCATCGATGCCAAGTATCTGGGCACTGACCATACCGAAAGCAACCGCTAATTGGTTAACCGTTCCGAATGCTCCTCTTAATCGCAGCGGGGCTATTTCTGATACATAAGTCGGGGACGCAGTGGTAGCGAAACCGCAGTTGACTCCAATGACGAATCTGCCAATGATGAGCATTTCTACGGAACTTGCCGCTTTACTGAAGCCCATCAAAATAGCGCCGGCGACACCGATGATCGCGTTGATCATGAGCGCTTTTTTTCGTCCGAGTTTTTCTGCAAGCCAGCTGGCGAGCGGACAGCCGATCATGCCTCCAACAGCAAAGATGCTTACTATGATGGCGAATATGAGGCTTGGGTTGGCGGTGTATTGTTCGATGATGAAGTTTTCGATGAATGTGCGTGGGGCATTGATGACGCCGGTGTTGAAGCCGAACTGCAGCATGCCGAGCACGGCGGCGCTCACTGCATACAGCAGCGCGCCCGTCGTGCCGCCGACCGCCATCTTGCAACGAACCCGCGACTCTGAAACCGGAGAAATAAAACGTTACTAACCTATTTCATTATGCAACTGCATATCTTATCCAATAATCTTGGTGCGGTTTATTTGACAGGAATCAGAAGCAAGATGCAGATAAACGTACTGAGTACTGAATGATAATGAGTTTGGTCTTCCGCCTGACTTTGAATATTCATAATAAGCAGATTTAGACAATACTAACAGATTGCTCGTTACGATGCTAAAACTTGTCTTTACCTAAAGATACATGTCAAAAAGATTACGTTATCATACTTAAACCAGCGTTTATGCAAATTTTTTGATTGAAGATTATTTATCGGTTTGATAAAATAAAAAAATTAAAGCAATATTGCGTGATGCAGATAAATTATTGCAAGATAATCTTTTTAATTGAAGATAATCAAATGCCGTGAAATTAATAAGATAACATGATAAAAGACGAAAAGATGAACTCGTCATTTGTGGAAGATATCGCTGGACAAAAAGTAGGTAATGATAATGTAGGTAATGTCAATTTACATGTCCATGAACAGTTTACATATTTTTGAATAATTTAAAATAACTCAAAAAGTACAAAAACCTCAAACACAGCCAGCTCTACCAAACAATATAACGGAATAATTAAACACATATTATAATAAGTAAAAACAGTCGCAAACGAATAGAATAGTAAAGGTATAGTTTTAGTTTTGTATAGACTAGTCGCGGACGAGTAGGTAGCTTAACAAACAACAAAATTGGCAAAGCCGCATGCGCAGTTGAATTGGTTTGTTCCTTTTCATAATTAACTACGCTGATAAGAGATAATACTCTATGACCAATAGTGAAACTAAACTGTCCTCGAAATAGCTGTTGTACCTAATAAGAAATTATCAGAAACGGCGCAGTCTATGAAGGGAAGTCTGGTTGCTTTTGGTGTTTTCGAATAAAGGAATTGATCCTCTTTCAACTTTTTTTTTAAATCCCAAACCCCAAAGATATTTTTATAATACGATTACACCAGGATTGGAGCAAAATATTTGTTCAACAAAGTAAAATGCCACTGTTAAGTCTGTTATTTTCCCCTATCTTATGATCGAACGCCTTTCCTTCCCAGGTGCATAATGCAGCAAGTAAATCTAAATAAAATAGTTTTATGTAAAGGCAACCCTATGGTACTTAAGTACTAAATCATATAATAGAAAAAAAAAAATAACTCGTCACCAGATCATTTCTCAGACAAGATTCGAACCCGCGACCTTTGGAAGTCTGGACCAATGCTCTTCCAATTGAGCTACTGAGTGAGACTTAGTTGGATTGGTCTTCCAATCCAAATCCAATCCAACTCTCAAAATATTAATTTGGTACATCATTGACGCAGAATTTGGAAACCGGATATATTCACAAAAAAACATAAAGCGGTTGTTTGTTTGGGACAATATTTCGTGTTAATAGTTAATATCTGGGTGAACCGAGCTTCGCTCGGTTATTATTTATTGTAATATGGTGGTGTTTAGGTGATAACAAAAGTGCTTTAGCTACTTACTTTGGGATCAGAACAATGTACCAGTATGTGATGTTTATCGACGAAAATAAAAACTCGAAAGCAACATTAACTACATGTTTTAAACTTGTCTAAAAACAATAAAAATAAAAAAAAATATAAACTTGAACAACCATATAAAAAAAAGTAAGTCACCGAGCGGGATTCGAACTCAGAACACTCATTTCTTGTGGTCCGCGTCCTAACCCGCTGAACCAAATGAACATCGGCCGGCCGCGGACGAAATTAGCGACCATATGCTGCGTCGAAAGAAAAACGCATGAAAATGCGCGTTTTCCCAAACATAAGACTAATCTAGATCGATTGTTTACCCCCGAAAACCCCCATATACCAAATTTCAACGAAATCGTTAGAGCCGTTTCCGAGATCACCGAAATATATATAGATATATATAAAGAATTGCTCGTTTAAAGATATAAGATATTTAGGAACAGGTACTCACGTTAGGTATATAACACTAAGGCGACAACTAAGACAGACAGAAGTCGTCAAACTACTAAATACTTGAAAGAAGCAGGCACAAAATATTATCAAATAGAGATATGAAATGAAATCTGATCTTACTGAGGAGATAAACATAGATTACGGTTGAAAATTATAAACGGATAAAACCAATGACAATGAAAAAATACTACCCATAGAAATAGTAGATAATAGAGAAACAGATGAAATTGTACTTAATTATGGAAATATTATGTTACTTATACATTTATTTCGATGATTTGTTGGTGGATGATACAAATCTCTTAATTTTAATTGAATTGATAACTAACTAAATAAATCCAGATAACTCGCACCTTATAGATGAACAGAAGTAGATTACATTAGTATTGACGTCATAGAAAGTTTCTCTCAAAAACTCAATTTTGTATTTCATCAAAAGCATCAAAAATCTTGTTTGTGTCTCTTGTTTGTTTGTCAAGGTCTTAGATTCTATCGTTTTGTATAAGTTTTAGTTACATTCTGAGGCACATTCTTTAAATTAACGTGATTAAAATTGCAAGTATGTTCGAGTTCAATGATGTTTGATTAACAAACAATAAACAGTTTAACCTTAATGTAAAGTAAAATGGATGATTCATGTTTTAAGTACCTATATTATGAGAAGGTTGTTTATACTAACTTAACAGATACAATGGGATGTGACCATACTAACACTTGGATTCCACAGTAGGTTTGTAATATCCCGCATTTTTTCTATACAATAAGGTTACGTTTTACCTAATAGTCATTTGGAAGTCTTTTTATACTTTTTATTAGAGACCTGACTGAAAAAGCCGTTTTGATGCGACTAATTCTATTTTTTAAGAAGTAGATAACATGTAGGTTCCTACTACTAGCCAAGTTCTAACTATAACAGAAATGTATTATTCCCACGACATAAAAAGAAATTTCGTTTCATTAAGTCAATTAGGTTCAAAATTAATGATAAATATAAGTATTAGTCAAGGCAATGGTTTATGATCAAACTTATAATTGATAGATTATAATTGTTTCATAAATTCTATCGAACTGTTGTTCGATAGAATTTATGAAACAATTAAACAAGTTGTTTAATTTTACATTATTTGTTTCATACTCAAGTGATATGGTTAGTAAACCCTTATTTTGTATAAAGGCCAGTTTCACAGACAGGCTACAAATATATTCTAGTAAACTTCTGTTTCATTGTTAAATAAAAGCAGAAGATATGTGCAGACAGAAACTGTGTTATTAACACAGTTGTTATTAACACAGTTGGTGTTAATAATAAAGGCATCACAGAATGCATAAGTAGATAATACACGCTCGAATAGGTGATAGATGATACATATTATATTCAAGGAAGGAAAATCATAAAAGTAACAAAGACTAGTTTTTAATTAATGACGTGACAAGACAAATAACCACAACCTGCATCATTGTATTGTCATTGTATTGTAATGTAAGATCTGGTGACGAATTTGGGAAACTAATTCTACGAGTACCTTAGTCACTTAAAATAATAAGTGTCTATTTTGTGGCAGTTATTGCTAAACATTGTTTTTCTCATCCATTATAAATTCATGGACTTACACCGGGATCGAATCCTGGTTGCAGCATACTAAATTAAGGTTAAATCGAGCTAATGTTTTGAATAGTTATTGATTATTGTTCGGTTCCCGAGCCAATAATGTTTAGTATTTTATTTATCTAACTGTTAGTTAATCTAATATTCTAATCAAACGCATTACAAGCTCTGCTTAGTATAGGACTGAATTATTGGTATGATTTATCCGGAATGTTGTTATTTTTTGTTTTATTTTATTAAGACATTTATATTTTATAGGTAAGTGGTAAGTGGTGCTGTCGGTAATTTGATTTTACAAGTGTATTCTCTCTCAATAATTGCCAATTTTAGATGAAAAATGAACAATACACGAACAAAGAAAGAGATCCATAAATTGGATGAAATGGTATCCCTGTCCCATTAATCGTATAAGTACATACATAAAGTCTTCTACGTTACGGTTTGTTTGTTTAATGCTTATTAAGGAAGTCTTTTAAATTAAGAAAATATGACTGACATTACAATATTCATTTATTTTGACAAATACTGGGTGCTTACGCTATTAGACGGGATTTATTAACTGAAGACTTAATAAATTACGAACTATTGACATAGGTACCGATAAAGTACTGAATCCGATATTGTGCGAATTAACAAGTTAATCTGCACATTAACTGAACAAGTCAGTTAAAAAAAAAACTCGCCTGCATAAAAAAACAAGTCAACTGAAAAGATAGAAACAAGATTAAATATTAAAGGCAACATAATAACATGCAGTCGGGGCATGCATAAAGAAAGTGACGTTATGAATGATTTTAATGATATGCCTCCGACTGCATGTTATTATGTTGCCTTTAATATTTAATCTTGTTTCCATCTTTTCAGTTGACTTGTCTTTTTATGCAGGCGGGTATTTTTTTTAAATTTATTTATTTTTAGTTATTATATATTATATTATATATTTATATACCTTTTTTAAATCCTTATAATAAGCCCTTTAATTTGACACCTATATTGCAGTATTCTAGAAAAAAAATATTTTCCGCTACATATAAAAGCACCGTACAGCCGCCATGTTGGTTTTTTTATAACGTCACCTTCTTAAGAACACTTGGGCTGACGAGACAAATCTAACGATATCTTAATTACAGAAATCCATTCAGCCGTTTGAAAGATATGAGATAATAAAGAATATTAATTACATACGAACAAACACACATAAAAACAAACAAACATACTTACATACAAGATACGCGCGAAAAACATAACTCTTTCTTTGCAGACGGGTAAAAGCGAAATTTTTCCTTAAGTAACAGATTTCCGCACTCTAACTAGTTAATCTGCATATTAACGGATACTACACCGTTAAGGTTAAATTAAGTGTTTACTTATTTATACACACTTAAGTTGTGTTCGGCAAATACTAGAAACATATTGCATTTAAAGAGATAATTTTGCTTTGGTAACATAGTAAACAATTGCCGTTAGTTGCCGGAACACGCTAAAATATATTGTAAAAAAGCTAAAATCCTGGGAAACCACGTTGTGTCTACAATAGCGAGCCACGTGCTAATGTTTAATTTAACCGTAAAGTGCGGAAGACAGTGAGTGAAATAGCCAAAGCTTCAGGAAATTCAAGTTAAAGGCCTATATTGAAAGTAAATTTTATAAAAATGTCGTTTCGTTTCTGCAGATTATCTAGTTAATGTCCAAAATGAAACAACTTTTCGCACTTTAACTGATTCGATCAGTTAATCTGCAGATTAACTAGTTAATGTGCGCTCTAACAGATTTACGTACTTTAACGGTAACATTGTATGTAAAAGCCCGTATATTGGTAAATCTTAGGTTTAATTGGAAAAATCTCAGGATTTACCAACTCGAGTTGGTAAGTGTAAGGATTTTATAAAAGGAAGAAAATTTTTCGGTCTTTTACCATTAAAGTTTGGCACTCTTTGGCACATTATTATTTTTATTTATCTTAAGAGTATAAGTCAAACATTACAATAAAATAAAATTATCCGCCAGTCAAATCCTCTGTTTAAATTTTTATTATTTGATTAATTTATTAGTAATAAGTGAAATATAATTTTAAAACACCTTCAAAATAATAACTTTTCAGCATTTACCGCATTTTTAAGGTTAAATCTAAGATTTACCGAGTAAATGGTGGTAAAAGTTTGAAGTGAACGACTGGTATATCTTAGGATTTACATAAGTTCGGGTTTTTACAGTAACGTATACACATTATAATATACCTAGGTACCTACTTGTAAAACTGTGATATAGTAGTAAACTGTGATATATATACTCATTAATTAATTATTCAATAGAAAATCTTTTGTATACTTAAAAACTCGTTATAATCTTGTATAATTGACAGAAATGAATGAAACAGTTTGGCGATACCTCTAACTATTAACTAATTTAAAAATATTTATCTACAACACAGATATATACAGCTAAGTATCGAGAAAATGATAAATAATAAAATGTTATTCGAGCTATTTATACAAACCTTAGCATCTGTACAAATAAAAAGGAATTATTCGTATATAATTACTTTTCATATCACACAGAAATAAAGTGAATCTTTTTATTGAGCGTGAGTGTTTTTAATGACTAATTTAAAAATGAAATTAAACTAGGGATAGGGAGGCACTAACCTTCCCAAAAATTTCATTGCATACACAGTACCACGTAGATACCTACGGAAAACATACCAAAAATCTGATTGAGATTTTGAGCAAATACTAAAAGGTAGAGGAGAAAAGGATAACTCGATATCGGTTAAGAGGTTATCGTAAAAGAAATGGAGATCAAGGTTGTATAAGCAATTCTTGATAGTAAAAAAAATATGTTGACAAAACGTTCAGACAAAAACATTAGTAAATTGTTTACAAACTATTAGCTAAAACGGGTAGCAATAACGTCAGCAAAATTCAACTTATTTCTTAGAATCAACGATACCGTGGCTGCATATGTATAAACAAGTAGTTTCCTTAATGGATACGATACAATAAAAAAAATCGTGAATTTGTCAAAGAATATTACACTACTTCTTAGTGTGGTACAAGAGTTCAGTAATTTTTAAGACCGACTGTACTGTACTTGAGTAGGTAGGTGTGGTGTACGTGGCAAATAAGAAATTAAAGCAAATCAATAAATCGAACTTTGTTAAACACACTTGTACTATTTATGTATATATTTTGTTCCCCCTAGCTATAACTGATGCTAAATATATTACTTCAGGGATCCGATATTTTTGAATGTATTTATCCATGAGAACTTTAGACTTTGTAAGAAAATAAATAAGTAAATAGCAAATCATTCTAAACTAATTTATGGCTTCCAGTAACCGTTGATGTCAAAACTTAAGATTATTCAACTTCACAAACTTTAGAACTATTTCGGTCATTTCACAATTTACTTACGCTGAAAGTAAGTAAAATTACTTTACCATTCTAATTAAGCAATTATAGTTGAACGACTTCGACTACTAGGTCATGGTATAGAATTCTAGTTTTGTTTAAATGATGTCAAATATACTTATTGAAATTTAACAAAATATTTTTCAAAATGTCATAATTGATGACGACACTGAGAGAGAACACAATATTTTCAAAATGAGATAATTAATGGCGATACGCATTGGATTTGATTTGATTGGAGAACGATATAATTATCAATAGTTAAATGTCAGACAACTTGATCAGCTAATTACATCTAAAGAAAGAAGAGCTTTTCCCACAGATAGTGAAAGAAGAGTTAACAGGCATATTTATGTATAAAACCAGGATTATTAGGCACATGAAAATGCTCATCAAACAAACGCATAAGTACCATTTTGAAAAATTCAAAACTGGTTGCGTCTTCTTCCAGTTATAGGACAATTTCCGAATCATACTTCCTGTAGAATACTGCTTTCATGTGACTTAATTTAGCCTCTGTGAAGGAGTTTTAAAGCCTACCAAAAATCGATGAAAAATTAAAATATAATACTAATACTATATGCTATGCTTGACGCCGACTCCCTGCGGGTGGCAGTCGCCCTCCGCTTGGGCAGCGATGTTAGCGAACCACACATATGCATCTGCGGTACCATGGTGGGGGCCGATGGCCATCACGCGTTGAGCTGTCGTCGTTGTGCAGGAAGGCATCCTCGCCATCATGCCCTCAACGACATCTTACAGCGGGTTCTCACGTCAGCCGGCATCCCCTCCGTGCTTGAGCCGCCGGGTCTCAACCGCACGGACGGTAAGCGGCCTGATGGCCTAACGCTAGTGCCGTGGGAAAAGGGGCGGTGCTTGCTGTGGGAGGCGACTTGTGTCAGCACCTTCGCTGCCACCCACATTTGTCGTACCTCACGCGCGGCTGGGGCGGCGGCAGAACACCAGGCGGTCGTAAAACACCTCAAATATGCCCCGCTCGAACAGGGATACATTTTCATCCCATTTGCGGTAGAAACGGCGGGTTGCTGGGGGGCAGAGGCAATACAATTTGTCAAAGACTTGGGGCGTCGGCTCAGACAAAAAACCTGTGACCCCCGCTCTGGGTCGTTTCTGGTGCAAAGGTTGTCCATTGCCATCCAACGCGGCAACGCGGCCAGCGTTATGGGCACATTTGCACCGGGGACTACTCGGGACGGTCTATTAGACTAAGAATAGACCTAGTAATATTTTTAATATTGCTGTAATTTTTTTTTAAATAACATAATAACAGTTTATAATTAATAAACAATACCTAATTTATAAAAAAATTAAATTATTATACTAATACTTACCTCCTCAATATATTGACCCTTTACTTGCGAGTGAGCGACTGAGCGAGTGACTCAATGAAGAAGTAATTATCATAAGATAGGTCATAGATATAGTAAAGCCTACCTACCTACGTACCTACTAACAAACGTGTTTAAGCAAAACATTTCATTGAATTTTCATTTATCACAGAACTAAATGACGAAATTACTACTATAGACTCATTACAGCGTATTAGCGCGATTGGGCTTTGCGTGAGAATTGCCGTTTTTTTTCTATTCACATTAACATAATCAACGAGAGGAAGCAAAAAGTGTATTTGTTTGAAAACAAACCATTGACAATGGAAAAAATTGCTTGACTACGTCATAGTATTCTTTGGCTACGTCATAAAATAAGTAAGCTAGGTAGGTAGTAGGTACTTACTTAAATTCATTCCGAACTTCAGGTAATTAATTTGTAAAGTACGTAGGTAGAGGTACCTACTGTTTATTGCAAAATATAGTACAAGTACCTATTTAGGATGTCTAACCAGCGCCTAGGTTTCACCATTTTGTTCCAGCTTTTTGTAATTAAGTTAGGTTTCGGTGTTTAGAAATTATTCTGAATTTTTTGTTGCAGAGTTACTCAATGCCGACACGGTTGAATGAATTCACGTTTTCTATGTCTACTTTCGTTTTCATCACCTTAATAATGTTAAATAAATACATATTATTTTACCATACATCAATTAATTTGATAAATAGGTATAAGGTGGTACCAAATGATGTGATAATACTTAAACAGGTGATAAGTAGTGTTGTTTAAACTGAATAAATTTCTCCAAGGAACATAGGTCGAAAAACGTTTTTTTCTTCGATTTTCATCATGTATATGGGAAAACATCTTGTATATGGGAGTAAGTATGTATTTATTTTTATTTTTCGACCAATGTTCATCTTTGGGGAAGGCCCAGCATGATGTGATAATGACAAAGGCAAAATCATTCAGAAAAAAATCAAATAAAAACAATGTTACATTGTCAGGTGAAGACAAAATTGCCTGCAACGTATTTACAGCATTTTAACGAGAATCCACAAGCACGATAAAATTGAGTGGCTAATTTGCCGATTAAAATTAGACGACCTCCGTGGTCGAGTGGTTTGCACGCCGGTTTTCAAGGCGTCACCATCTCTTGAGGTCCCGGGTTCGATCCCCGGCTGGGTCAATGTAGAAAATGAACTTTTCAATATTGTCTCAGGTCTGGGTGTTTGTCATACCATCGTTGTTTCTGATTTCCATAACACAAGTGCTATAGCTACTTACTTTGGGATTGGAGCAATGTATGTGATGTTGTAAATTTAAAAAAAAATAAAAAAAAACTGTCACGGTCACGCACGACGGTAATAATAAACAAGAAAACCCAGTACCTACCTACATCTTCATTTGGTAGTTAACGAGATGAATCTGATAATTATAGTAGGTAACCGGAATCAAAACCATACAAAACAGGACTAATAACAAGAGTTTAATGTTTGTGCGTTTGTTTTGACAATAAACTTCAAAACAACATAAAATTATTAAGTAATGTAGGTACATATAATTCAAGTTGAGTTTATGCACGCATGCAATGCAAATCATAAAAAAGATTTCAATTGAAGCACTGTCATCTATTGCTATTCAACAAGATCAAAATATTAATAAACAAACCATTAGGTTTAAATTGACATTGACATTATTTTTAAACGTCGTCGTAAATGTTGAAGTGTAGACAATACAAAAACAAAGTATGTAAGTACAAAAATTCCAATCGTCACTATTACTTACCGAAAAATCAGTGTAAGTAAACCCAAAACAGCTGTTCAGGCGCAAACGCTGGGGAGTGATAACATTTTAATCAACACTAAAACGTGGAATTGTTTCGCAACGGAGCGACGACGACAGAAGCGGTGGACCGAAACGCACTGACTGCAAAAGGCTGCTATGCGAGGTTTCCGATTTGCGAGTGTTGTAATTGTAAAGGGGGGAACATGTTTTAGTATAAATCTGACGTGTAGCACGATACGCCGACAGTTTATTTGCATGGGTAGGCGTACCACTGTTGATAGAAAAAAATATAAGTACTAAGCATTCGAGGAAAAGGGAAAGCGACGCTGATTTGAAATCAATTGTCGTTTTCGCTGTGTTAATGTTCCCATGCGCACACATATTCAATCATGTCACATGTAAAAATAACTTAGTAATAAGGTAAAAGATGACCACGTGACCCTGAGGGATAAATACAACCAAAGTTAGGTAAAAAGGTGGTTTTAGCTCGATAATCAGAGCACGAAAACGACTTTGTTGGTGTGAAGTGAAGACGATTAAAGAAAAACATTCCAAAGTTGATCGAGAAAATCTAGTTCTTTTCTGCAAGACCACACAACACAACTATTATTAAAGGGCTAAGCTGAATATTATCCTTAATTAACAATTTTTTTTTACTATCTGTACTATTCTTTAACGGCGCGGCGTCAATCCGGTCAAACTAGTCAACCTAGCATATCTAACAAATCCATGTTCCACTACATTACTTTATCGCACTTACGCATAGGTAAGCGCATAGGTTAGGTAAAAGTGTAATGTATATAAATCATAAATAAAACACTATAACATTTCAATCCAAATAGTGGTAGTCAAATAAGGAGAGTATAAATTAAGTACAGCAAAAATTTCATCTTCTCTCAATATTCTTCAAAAAGACCATGAGCGAACATGTTCTGTTGAAGAACTTCTTAAGTGTTAAGCTTTGAAAGTGTGATGTCATTGCTGTAATATTGCAATAATGAGTCGATAGTATTGCCTCTGATTGAAGATGTTTGATGAAGACCATCGAGTTATTCAAGAGAACCAGCTCTGTCAGGTTAAGTGGCATGAACTCACGAGGACCATCTTTGTCAACGTCTTATAAAAAAGACTGAAAGCAGAAGCCTATAAAATTGGAGCTAAAAGTTCTCTATCATTAGAAGCTGTGTGAAGAGGATGACACGAGGAGAGTGCAATGACATGCACTTGGTTGGTGTAGCACTTATACAATACAAAAGCTGATGGTTAAGCTTCTAGCTAGACTGAGCGGTAGTTTTCATCCTGCAAATTGGATATAAATTGGCCAATTCACTTTAATCAGGTCAAATTGGTACTCTTCGTAAGTCGCAATCGATTAAGATAAGTCTTCTTAAATCGCAATCGATTAAGATATAAGTATCAGGTGTCACTGACCTCCAAACGAAAACCACAACAGCAGTAAAAGTACCATAACATGCTGCGCTATTTCAATTCAATATATTTGGATGATTGGTGGATCCAGCCAAAAAATCATAAGAAATAGAACGGGAATCTATCGAAATATTAGCCACTTTAAAGAAGAAACAGATTTAATCAAAAGACACTAACAGTAAATCAATATTATTATTATGTATCGTACTCTTGCATATCTTCAATCTACCCCTTACCTTTATTTATGCAAACCAAAACGGGGAACTTCTAGGTTTTTCCATTCTCAAACATACGATTCACATGACACAACCCATCAGACTGCAATATCAACTATTAAGCTAGTTTCACTAATAAACGACTAGTATCTATAGAAAGCTAACATTAATCTTTGAAATCCAGTTCCTTATGTTGTCAATCAGTATCTAACTATGAATGAATGCGAAGGTCTGACTGGTCTTATAAGGCAAAATCTCGAGCATATTGCTTAATATTAAAGATATAAATAGACATATTACGTCACTAGCGTGAATCTAAAAGAAATGGGCGGATTTATGGCAATGAGTGGCGCCAAAGAAATGTCATGCGTGTGGGACAGTTTCGTCTGGAAGTATGGAACTGCGATTCATAGTGTCACGCGAAATTATAATACCTACTACCGTTCCTGATTAATTTCACTGATAATTTCAGTTGGGGTATAAACCATGAAGTTAATTTTTAATATTTCAGTTTGTATACTTGCGAATCTCGATATTAAAATATTACATATTCGATACCTTTGGGTAGAAAGGTCGTATAAACCATTTTGGCCAAATTGAGTTATATATACTATTTTTCTCAGAATTTTTTTCTCTATCGATCTGTATATACGAAATACAGAAATTCGAAAAAAAAGTGCTTATACGACCCAGAAATTTTTGGTCATAACGTCTTGCGAAAGGTAAATTATCAACGTAAAAGCCAAATGTTTCATTTTTGTACTTTTGATAAGATGTAATGACCATTAAAAAATGCTAAATTTTCAGTACCTACTAGACCAGGCGCGGTCCGAAGGGGGGGGTCACGGGGGACATGACCCCCCCCAAAATCGTACACGTCAAATAGAAAAATCTTCTATACCTATACAGTACCGACAGTAGGGCGGTGCAAGCGGTGCGACTGCACTGGGCGCCCTCGTGTGTGGGGCGCCGAAAACGCCCGACCACCGGTCGACTATCAATCGCATTTAATTGTTGCCTGGTGATGAGCGACGAATGAAACTGACTAAAAATCGCACTGCGCGGCCATTTTTTAATATAAACAAGCAGGATTAGTCGATGAAACTGACTTTTTTCTATAATCAAGCGAGATTACAAGATTAGTAGATGAAACTGACTAAAAATCGCGCTGCGCGGTAGTTTTTATTCTGTAATAAGCAAAATTAGAAGATTAGCAGATGAAACTAACTAAACACTGCGCTGCGCGGCCATTTTTTAATATAAACAAGCAAGGTTACAAGATTAGTAGTTGAAACTGACTAAAAATCGCGCTGCGCGGCCGTTTTTCTTTACTATAAACAAGCAAGGTTACAAGATTAGTAGATGAAACTGACTAAAAATCGCGCTGCGCGGCGTTTATTTACTGTAATAAGCAAAATTAAAAGATAAAACTGACTAGAAACTGCGCTGCGCGGCCATTTTTTTGCTATAAATAAGCAAGGTTATAAGATTAAAAGTTGAAACTGACTAAAAATCGCGCTGCGCGGCTTTTTTTTTACTATGAACAAGCAAGATTACAAGATTAGTAGTTGAAACTGACTAAAAAACGCGCTGCGCGGCCGTTTTTATTTACTATAAACAAGCAAGGTTACAAGATTTGTGGCTGAAACTGACTAAAAGTCGCGCTGCGCGGCGGTTTTTTACTGTAATAAGCAAAATTAGAAGTTAAGCAGATGAAACTGACTAGAAACTGCGCTGCGCTGCCGTTTTTTTACTATAAACAAGCAAGATTAGTAGATGAAACTGACTAAAAATCGCGCTGCGCGGCGGTTTTTTACTGTAATGAGCAAAATTAGAAGATTAGATTAGCAGATGAAACTGACTAGAAACTGCGCTGCGCGGCCATTTTTTTGCTATAAACAAGCAAAGTTATAAGATTAGTAGTTGAAACTGCCTAAAAATTGCGCTGCGCGGCCGTTTTTTTTACTATAAACAAGCAAGATTAGTAGATGAAACTGACTAAAAATCGCGCTACGTGGTGGTTTTTTTACTGTAATAAACAAAATTAGAAGATTAGCAGATGAAACTGAATAGAAACTGCGCTGCGCGGCCATTTTTTCGCTATATACATGCAAGGTTACAAGTTTAAAAGTTGAAACTGACTAAAAATCGCGCTGCGCGGCCGTTTTTTTACTATAAACAAGCAAGATTACAAGATTAGTAGGTGACTCTGACTAAAAAAAGGTAAACTAACAAGCAAAATTTAAAATCTTGGAATCGCATATAGGGGGCGCCCCGTAGAAATATCGCCCAGGGCGCTGGTAGTGCTAAAACCGGCCAAAAAAAAAGCAATTGTATTATTATTTTTTAGTGACCCCCCCCAAAATTTCAGGCTGCGACCGCGCCTGTACTAGACACGAAGAAATGCTGCATGCTTGCTTGCATGTTGCATCCTTGCTTGCATGCTGTAATGCTGTATGCTTGCTTGCAAAATGCTTGCCGGGGGGTGCACTTTAAATGCACCTACCAGTAGGTTAGGTTAGGTTAGTGTTTTGACCACTCGCATGCATGTTGCATGCTTGCGTGCATGCGGCATGCTTGCTTGCATGCTGCATGCTTGCTTGCATGCTGCATGCTTGCTTGCATGCTGCTTGCTTGCTAATTGCTTGCTTGCATGCAACATGCATGCAAGCATTGTAGAGCTCCGCTCGCTGCGCTCGCTCCGCTGCGAGTGGTCAAAACACTAACCTAACCTAACCTACTGGTAGGTGCATTTAAAGTTTTTCTTTATAGCGGGGGGCCTCAGGCCCCCCGACCCCCCCGAGCAGGGGGGCCAGCCCCCCTGCAAGCATGCAGCATGCAAGCAAGCATGCAGCATGCAAGCAAGGATGCAGCATGCAAGCAAGCATGCAGCATGCAAGCAAGGATGCAGCATGCATGCAAGCATTGTGGAGCTCCGCTGCGAGTGGTCAAAACACTAACCTAACCTACTGGCAAGCTACATGCATGCTTGTACGCTTGCTTGCATGTCTAGTCATTGTTATATTATAATATATGTATGCTTTTGATGTTATTACATAAAAAAATTGTGGATTTGATAATTAAGCAAGCATCATAATAACAAAAGCTAGTTATTTCTATTTTATAGTAAAAGTTGATTATAACATGTAAAATAAGATCAAATGATATGTTTAAGAAATGTAAGTTAGATAAAAAAGCAATATATCAAATGATACTTATGGGATATAAACGTTAGAGCAAATGTAAATATGGCAAATAATAATGATGACAAATGAATAATAGGTTAAATAAAAATTATGTCATTTATTTTTACATACATACATACACTCACGCCTGTTTCCCATGGGGGTAGGCAGAGACTATGGATCGCCACCTGCTACGATCCTTGCACACTTCTTTCGCTTCATTCATATCCATCAATCTTTTCATACATGCCCTGCGGTTTTTGGCACTGCGTACACCAGCCTTTTTTATAATAACCTCTATTTGGTCCGCGTAGGTTTTTCTGGGACGCCCTCGTGCAATCGTTCCTTCCACATTCGCACAGTATATCTCTTTCGTGATTCGCCTTTCATTCATCCTCTCTAAATTACCAAACCACTGGAGCATTCCTTTCTCAATTCTTGTCACTATATCATCTTTCAGACCACACCTTTTGCGAATCACCTCATTGCTCACTCTATCACTCAGTTTTACTCCACATATTTTCCTCAACGATCGCATCTCTACCGCATTTATTCTGCTTTCATTCTTCTTCTGCCATACCCAAGATTCACTTCCATACATCAGTGTCGGTACCAGCACTCCGTTATGAATAGCCATTCGCGCCTTTGCAGAAACGGTTTGGCTACTCATAACCGAGTGTATAGCACCACTCACCGAATTTCCTTTCTTCACTCGTCTTTCTATGTCTTCCTCACTCTTTCCGTCCCTTGTGAACAAACTCCCCAAGTATACAAACTCACGGACTTGTTCCACTTTTTCGCCACCTAACATTACCGTACAGTCAGTCATTTCTTCATCTCTCTCAAACACCATCACTTTAGTCTTAGTTACATTCACTTTCATCCCTTTTCTCACAAAATCTTCATTCATAACCGACATCATTTCCTGCAACTCTTGCGCAGAAGACGCAAGTATGACTTGGTCGTCAGCGTAGAGAAGGCACTTGATTTGAGTCCCATTCATCACAACCCCACAGTCACGTTCTTTCAGACCTTTCATACAACTGTCCAAAAACAGATTAAAGAGCCATGGTGACGCAACACATCCCTGTCTGACACCCCTAGAGATGCCAAACCAGTCAGTGTATACGCCGTCAATCCTGACGCATGCACGGGAATCCTCATAGAGAGATTTCAGTGCATGAATCAGTCTGCTCTCCAATCCGTATTCGGACAACACCTTCCATAGCTCATTCCTGTCAACTCGATCGTAGGCCTTCTCCAGGTCCACAAAGGCACAGTAAACCTTTTTGTGCTTAGCCAGGTGTTTTTCGGTTAAGCACCTCAAGGAGAAGACCTGATCCGTGCATCCCATTCCCTTTCTGAATCCCGCTTGCACATCCCAAATACTCTGATCAGTTTTTTGCATCACTCTTTCAATCAGTACCTTTGCATACAATTTACTGACAATGCTGAGAAGACTGATCCCGCGGTAGTTTTTAGCATCCTGCCGTGACCCTTTCCCTTTGTACAGCGGCACGACCACGGCTTTACGCCAATCTTCCGGCACTTTGCCACTGTTCCAACATTTATTAAAGATCAGGCACAGCCAGGACGCAACCAGCTCTTTCCCACCTCTCAGCATTTCAACAGTAATTCTGTCATATCCTGCTGCTTTCCCTTTTTTCATGCTCTTCATTTGGATAGTCAAGTCGAGGGTAAAATGGGTTTTATGTACGAGTTATACACTCTGCTTTTCACTTCGATTGTGAGGAAATTAAACAACAATAGTGTAAAAATTAAAAAAAAAATCAAATTTTAGTGACAAATTATATATTTTTGAAATGTGCTCATCAAGACCTTTCATTTGATACCCATATTCAAAAATTAAAAAAAAGTTTTTTTTCTTTCTTAATTTTTTGTGACAAAATATATATTTTTGGAATGTCCTCATCAAGGCCTTTCTTTTGATACCCATATTCAAAAATTGAAAAAAAAACTATTTTTTTTATAAAAAAAATACAATTTTGGAATATGCTCATCAAGGCCTTTCATTTGATACCCATATTCAAAAATTGAAAAAAAAAAACATTATTTTTTACAAAAAAATAATAATTTTGGAATGTGCTTATCAAGGCATTTCATTTGATACCCATTTTCAAAAATTGAAAAAAAAACTAATATTTTTGTAAAAAAATATAATTTTGGAATGTGTTCATCGAGGCCTTTCATTTGATACCCATATAAAAAAAATAAAAAAAAATATCAAGGCCTTTCAATAAAATTGATACCCATTTTCAAAAATAAAAAAAGTATTATAACACAACAAAAAATAAAGAAACAGAATGAAATAACAAGTTAATACAACGAAGTTAAATTGCGTGTGTGGCTGTTTACCTGACGACCTTTGTCTTAAAGTCTGAGACTTAGACGAAGATTTTACTTTATGCACTAGAGCATAAAAAGCGATTTTATGCAGCCTATACCCAACATAAAGACGAACTTTACGAGCATGAGAAGTGAAAACAATTTTATATTGTCTCGAAAGTTATCACAGAGTTTGAAGTCACACTTTTCTTTCATCTTTCTCTTTTTTTCGTCTACTTTTTCTTTCACTACTTTCTTAATCCTTTTAAACTCCCTTGCAATTGTATCAACATCATCTTGCATTCACTCTTTTACTGGCTTTGATGGCCAGCAGATCCTGCCATACTTTTTTCTTTTCATTCACTATCTGTCTTACCTCACTATCCCACCAGTTTATTGGGGGAGCATTCTTCCTTTTACTCACTCCACATATTTATTTTTAGGTCAAATAAAAATTAGATGAAGTCAACGTTAGTTACATTGAAATTAGATTAACTGTTTTTATGGCAACCGAATCGCACCCATCATTTTAGGTATACAGCGTGTTACAAAAATACCTCTAATGCCGAATATGGTAGATAGGGGTCATCAAACTGATCAACTGCTGAAATCACGAAAAAAAACAGCTATTTCATACAAAAATTAATAACGAAAATATCAAAATGTATGAAACAGCTGAATTTTTTCCCTATCTATTTTTGTAACACGTTCTATAGAAGTAAAAAATATTTATCTGACATTTGCCGACATCCGTAATGAAAGATACCTTCTACTATTCCTATTAAAAGAAGAAATTTATCGCGATTATACCCTACCTAACTAAGGTAGGGTATAATCGCGATAAATTTCTTCGTGTCTAGTAGGTACTGAAAATTTAGCATTTTTTAATGGTCGTTACATCTTATCAAAACTACAAAAATAAAACATTTGGCTTTTACGTTGATAATTTACCTTTCGCAAGACGTTATCGACGTTACGTCTTGCGAAACGACACGACGTTAACCCCCCCCCTCATGCACAATGGATCAAAAAATTGGCCCCCAGTCCCCAGCAGCCCCGCTATTCCTAGCTACGGTAGCGGCTACGGTAACGGCGGGGCAGGGGGTGCTAAGAATCCCCGGGTGCGGCTCGGCTACCAAAAACGACGACAACTGCACCTGGCAACCTATAACACGCGCACACTAAGGACCGACGCGAAGTTAACCGAGTTTGAAGAAGTTATCAGCAAGGTACACTGGGACATTATCGGGTTATCTGAAGTCCGAAGAGCGGGAGAGGACTCGATAATCCTCAACTCCGGTAACTTGCTTTACTACCGGGAGGGCGACCAACAGTCCCAAGGTGGTGTCGGGTTCATCGTCCACAAGTCCCTTGTCAACAACGTGATTACCATCGGAAGTGTGTCGACCAGGGTGGCGTACCTTATACTCAGAATATCCAAACGGTGTTCGCTGAATGTTATACAGGTTTACGCACCGACCTCGACACACCAAGATGACGAAGTGGAGGCTATGTATGAGGAGATCTCTAAAGCCATGCATAGCTACAAAACCCACTACACTGTTGTGATGGGGGACTTCAATGCAAAGTTGGGGAAACGATGCGGTGATGAGCTGAGAGTGGGGCAATTTGGAGTTGGGCAACGGAATGACAGAGGCCAGATGCTGGCTGACTTTATGGAGAAGGAGAACCTCTTTATGATGAACTCCTTCTTCAGAAAGCCGGAAAGCCGGAAGTGGACCTGGGTCAGTCCGGACGGTAAAGTCAGAAATGAGATAGATTTTATCATGTCGACGAAAAAGCAAATATTCAATGATGTCACTGTGATCAACGCTGTTAAGACGGGGAGCGATCACCGATTGGTACGTGGCACATTGAATATCAACCCAAAGCTGGAAAGATCTCGACTGATAAAATCAACAATTCGACCATTGCCGGCCCATATTCAAAACCCCGAGAGCTTTCAACTCGAACTCCAAAACCGCTTCGAAGCCCTTGAGAACAGCATAGATGTGGACGATCTGAACAACATGGTGGTGGATACTGTCCGTACGGTAGGGTCCAAGCTCTTTAAGACCCGCCGTCCCAAGATAAAGAAACTCTCCGACCACACACTCCTACTCATGGATCAGAGACGTGAAATGAGGCTCCAGAGTTCAGTAGATGCTAATCGTTATCGGCAGCTTAATAGACAGATATCTAAGTCTTTGACGAGCGACCTTCGCCAATTTAATACGAATCGTATTAAAGAGGCCATCGAGCGGAATAAAGGCTCCAAAGTGTTCGCAAGAGATCTGTCTATTGGGCAAAGCCAGATGACGAAGCTGAAAACTGACGACGGACGCATCATTTCATCAAAGCCTGAAATCCTGAGGGAGATCGAGAGCTTCTATGGGCAGTTATATTCCACGCAGACACCTGTTGAAAGCAAGGCTAAAGACCCCAGAGCCAAGCTTACCCGACACTATACCGAAAATATCCCGGACGTCAGCCTGTTCGAGATTAGTATGGCTCTCAAACAGCTGAAAAACAACAAGGCGGCGGGTGACGATGGAATCACTACAGAACTTCTGAGAGCGGGCGGTAAGCCGATACTCAAAGTCCTCCAGAAGCTCTTTAATTCCGTCATCGTCCAGGGCAGAACGCCAAAGACATGGAACATAAGTGAGGTGATCTTGTTTTTTAAAAAGGGTGACAAGTCCCTCTTAAAGAACTATAGACCCATCTCGCTTCTGAGTCATGTCTATAAGTTGTTTTCGAGAGTCCTTACGAATCGTCTCGCTCGCAAGTTCGACGACTTCCAACCTCCCGAACAAGCCGGGTTCCGAAAAGGCTTTAGCACCATAGACCACATCCATACGCTGCGGCAGGTTATACAGAAGACCGAGGAGTATAATGAGCCACTTTGCTTGGCGTTCGTGGACTATGAGAAAGCCTTTGATTCGATTGAAACCTGGGCGGTGCTGCAGTCTCTCCAAAGGTGCCAAGTGGACTATAGGTATATCGAGGTGTTGAGGTACTTATACCAAAATGCCACCATGACGATCCGAGTACAGAACCAGAACACAAATCCTATCCAACTGCAGCGTGGTGTGAGACAGGGAGACGTTATTTCTCCGAAACTGTTCACAGCTGCGCTGGAGGACATCTTTAAGCTCTTGGACTGGAAAGGACTCGGCATCAACATTAATGGCGAGTACCTAACACACCTTCGTTTTGCCGATGATATAGTCCTTATGGCTGAGAGCATGGAAGACCTGAACACAATGCTCGAAGATCTCCGTAGTGCTTCCCAAAGAGTGGGTCTTAGGATGAACATGGATAAGACGAAAATTATGTCAAATGCCCATGTTGTACCCTCTCCAGTTCATGTTGGGAACACTACACTTGAAGTTGTTGACCACTACGTATACCTAGGACAGGCAGTCCAGTTAGGTAGGTCCAACTTCGAGAAAGAGATCTCTCGTCGAATCCAACTCGGGTGGGCAGCATTCGGGAAGCTTCGAAAAATCTTCGCGTCCGACTTACCTCAGTGTCTCAAGACGAAAGTCTATGACCAGTGTGTGTTGCCAGTGATGACTTACGGCAGTGAAACGTGGCCGCTAACTATGGGTCTCATAAGGAGGCTCAAGGTCACTCAGCGTGCAATGGAGAGAGCCATGCTCGGCGTTTCTCTACGTGATCAAATCAGAAACGAGGAGATCCGCAGGAGAACTAAAGTAACCGACATCGCTCGAAGGATTGCTTAGCTGAAGTGGCAATGGGCGGGACACATAGCGAGAAGAACCGATGGCCGTTGGGGCAGAAAGGTTCTGGAATGGCGACCGCGCACCGGACGACGCTCCGTGGGTAGGCCCCCGACAAGGTGGACCGACGATCTGGTGGAGGTCGCGGAAAGCCAGTGGATGCAGGTAGCGCAGGACCGATCGTCGTGGAGATCCTTAGGGGAGGCCTATACCCAGCAGTGGGTGTCGTGTGGCTGATATGATGATGATGAAGACGTTATGACCAAAAATTTCTGGGTCGTATAAGCACAAATTTCAGCGTATATTTGCGAATTTCTGTATTTCGTATATACAGATCGATAGAGAAAAAAAATCTGAGAAAAATGGTATATATAACTATAATATAATATATATAACTATAAGCGTACAAGCATGCATGTAGCTTGCCAGTAGGTTAGGTTAGTGTTTTGACCACTCGCAGCGGAGCTCCACAATGCTTGCATGCATGCTGAATCCTTGCTTGCATGCTGCATGCTTGCTTGCATGCTGCATGCTTGCTTGCATGCTGCATGCTTGCTTGCATGCTGCATCCTTGCTTGCATGCTGTAATGCTGTATGCTTGCTTGCAAAATGCTTGCCGGGGGGTGCAGGGGGGCTGGCCCTCCTGCTCGGGGGGCCTGAGGCCCCCCGCTATAAAGAAAAATTTTAAATGCACCTACCAGTAGGTTAGGTTAGGTTAGTGTTTTGACCACTCGCAGCGGAGCGAGCGCAGCGAGCGGAGCTCTACAATGCTTGCATGCATGTTGCATGCTTGCTTGCATGCTGCATGCTTGCGTGCATGCGGCATGCTTGCTTGCATGCTGCATGCTTGCTTGCATGCTGCATGCTTGCTTGCATGCTGCTTGCTTGCTAATTGCTTGCTTGCATGCTGCATGCTTGCTTGCATGCTTGCATGTTGAGTGCTTGCTAGCAAAATGCTTGCTGGGGGGTGCAGGGGGCTGGCCCTAGGCCCCCCGCTATAAATAAAAACTAAATGCACCAAGTAGGTTAGGTTAGTGTTTTGACCACTCGCAGCGGAGCGATACGGTAATGTTGGCAGTAAGCTGTTTTATGGAGGACTAGCTTCCGCCCGCGACTTCGTCCGCGTGGATATTAGAGAAAATCCTTAGGGAACCTTCAACCAGAATCCGACCAGCCGATTTTATGCGATTAGGCCGGTCCCCACCAAGCGCGCTGCCTCGCGAGGCAAAACGTTTGCCGCGTGTGGCAGGCCTCGCACGAGGCTGCGCGCTTGGTGGGGACCGGCCTAATCGCATAAAATCGGCTGGTCGGATTCTGGTTGAAGGTTCCCTAAGGATTTTCTCTAATATCCACGCGGACGAAGTCGCGGGCGGAAGCTAGTTTATTACAACAATCAGAAGTGGGTCCAGAGATATTAGTAGTATCCTGTTCCCGTTTCTTTACCCTTTTCCGTTCCCGTTTGTTCCCTTTCCTGTCCCAGGTTTCCGTTCCCGTTCGCGTTCGCTTTCGAGCGATCGCGTTTGCGTTCCCGTTCCTTTCTCGTTCCCGTTCCCGTTCCCGTTCCAGTTCCCGTTCCCGTCCCCTGCGGCTGAATCATGTCCACCGTGTTGGACTTCAAAATAAATGTCATTTTCGCATTCCTCATTCCATAAAACCTCAAGAACAACATCCACATCGATTTTCATGTTAACTTGCCCCATTTACCCCCTAAGGGATGATTTTCAAAATAACAAAATATATATTTGCCTATTTATTTTTAGACATACTTCTTAGAATTTCAAAGTTGTAATGTCTCATCATCATCATCATATCAGCCGCACAACACCCACTGCTGGGTATAGGCCTCCCCCAAGGATTTCCATGACGATCGGTCCTGCGCTTCCCACATCCAGTGGCTTCCGGCAACCTTCACCAGATCGTCGGTCCACCTTGTCGGGGGCCTACCCACGGAGCGCCGTCCGGTGCGCGGTCGCCATTCAAGAACCTTTCCGCCCCAACGGCCATCGGTTCTTCTCGCTATGTGTCCAGCCCACTGCCACTTTAGCTGAGCAATCCTTCGAGCGATGTCGGTTACTTTAGTTCGCCTGCGGATCTCCTCATTTCTGATTCGATCACGCAGGGAAACGCCGAGCATGGCTCTCTCCATTGCACGCTGGGTGACCTTGAGCCTCCTTATGAGACCCATAGTTAGCGACCACGTTTCACTGCCGTAAGTCATTTTATATTATTTTTCCATACACAATTTGCACCCCATTTTCACCCCTTTAGCAGTTAAATCATGTCCACAGTGTTGTACTTCAAAATAAATGTCATTTTCGCAATCACCATCCCATAAAACTTCAAGAACGACATCCATATCGATTTTTATGTTTACTTACCCCATTTACACTCTAAGGGGTTGATTTTAAAAACCACAATATATATGTTTGTCTATTTATTTTTAGACATGCTCGTACGAAGTTTTAAGTTGTAAAGTATATTTTATATTGTTTTCCATACCAAATTTGAACCCAATTTTCACCCCTTTAGTAGTTAAATCATGTCGACCGTGTTGGACTTCAAAATGAATGTCATTTTCGCAATCGTCATCCCAGAAAACCCCAATAACGACATCCATATCTATTTTAGGTTTATTTTCCCCATTTCATCCCCATAGGGGTTAAAATACTACCAATAACCATATACGTTGCGTTATATTTCCATCCATAAGCCTAAATTATAAATTTAACGATTTTTACTTTGAAAATTAAGGATTTTCTTCTATATTCAACTTCATCCCCCTTTTCACCCCATCGGGGGTAGAATTTTGAAAAACGATGATACACGTATTTATTAATTTTCAATCATCAGCCTGAATACAAAATTTGAAGATCCTAGCATCAAAACTGAGGGACTTCCATACAAACTCTCATCCCTTATTTCATCCCCTTAGGGATGGAATTTTCAAAAATCCTTCCTTAGTGGATGCCTACACTGTATAAGGTACCTGTGTGTAAAATTTCAAGTCTCTAGGTTCAGTAGTTTGGGCTGTGCGTTGATATCTCACTCAGTCAGTCAGGACTTTGAGTTTTATATATATAGATTTAAAGCGTGGGTGTAGATAAAAATATATAAGTAATGAAATCATATTTTTTGGCTATGCTTGTTTTTAAAGCATTTAAATCATAGGTCAATTAAAATTATTTTAAATGTTGAATAGAGTAAATGAATGTTATATGAAATGTGCTTTATATCATCTGTTAATTAGACCAAATGATTATTATGTCAAATAATTTTTATATCACATGTATTTAGGTCAAGTGAAATTATATTAACCATATGTTATATTATTCGATCGGTATGTCAAATGAAATTATATGAAATGTTATTATATCCTCTGATCGTTAGTGCATGTAAATTTAGGTCATACATTACACACCCCTAAAATGATATTAACCTACTTCTTCAATATATTTACCATTTATACTAAATTCGTTAATAGGTACGAATTAGTGATAATACAGATTTATAAACAATGCTTTTCACAGTTTTTAATAATGCGATACGTTAAATCTAGAACGCTTTTATCGAATCTTAACCTTTATAGAAGAGTAACCCTAACTACACTTAAAGGGTAAAGAAATTAATTAAGATCGGTTTTTTAAGTTCTTTTGGACATTTAAGTAATTGAGATAATTAAAAAAACTGATACATTGAAAAATAAATTAATAAACTTTAAAATGGTACCAATTTTTATCTTTGCATCAAATGATTCTGTGGTGAAAAAAGAATGAACGAAACTTATCCGAGTTAATTTCACTGCTCTCAACTCAACACAACATAACACACAATATGGCACAACATAATATGTATGATTAATATAATTTATTATTTATTACATACAAAAAAGGAATTTATTGTTATAATACGAATAATATTACAATAATTTAGCAAAATACGGCTAATTTCGTATTTCAGATAGTTTCATTTTATGCGTATCGATCTATCGATCATAATTGGGTATTAGACAAATAATAATGAGTTTCTAAATATTCTGGGAGTAACAGGATTGTTTTTAATAGTCAGCATTCCATTTATCTCTCATTTTAAATGGTTTTTAAAACAAAAATATCTACATCCACGGGCTTTTACGTCTGTAAATATGATCTTAAGTTTACCATAAATGGATATACGACGTATGGAGTTATTTTTAGGTCACTTTTAGTTGTAGTGGTAAACCGTAAAATCTATTTTTTCAAGATATAAATCCATGCTAACTTCGAAACTAAAGAAGATAGATACGTTTTTATGGTTTAGCCTTTTTCATTTCCAAATTCTAAGATTCTTTTTTCTCAGTCATTTTTTTATAACTTCAAAAACAAAAAAGTTATGATTTTTTATTTAAAATTAAAAACGTTTTTCGGCTCTCCTGAAAAGTCGGGTTTTGGTTTATACGACCTTTCTACCCAAAGGTATCGATGTAAAAGTTCTTGGTTAAAAAATAATATCATGGATTGAAGAAAAATAAGAGTTATTCCACTTTGAAGGCTAACTACCAGTAGCAAATTTATCAGTAGCGGATTTCTTAAAAGTAAAGCCGATTCTCATCGGCTTACCTTTTAGAAATCCCACCCCACCGATCCCGCCGTTTCCTTGTGGCCAAACTAAAATGCCAAACTAATTTGGCCACGAGGAAACTTAATTCCTTGTGGCCAACCTGTAGTCATAGTTTAAAAATAGCACACACTTTTTTGTAGAAAGGCATACCTTCGCCATAATTTCACCCCTCGCCACTGCCAACTACCCTAGGGTGTATACTTGGACACATGTTGTTCCTCTATTATAGGATAAAACGGAATAAAAATAGGAACAATTATGGATAACTACCGATAATTACAAATTAATAATAAGGTAGGTACTGTATTAATTTATACCTTCGATAATCGGAGTTCCATTTCTGTACAATTGATAATTAGGTTCACATTGGTTTCCAGTTTGCCACGACCAGTACACAGTTTTTACAAACATTTTATGCAGCACGTTTTAAGCATTAAGTAACAATATTATTGAACATGAAGAGTCATTGAATGAAAATAAGCCACGTCTGTGTTAAAGTAGTGATTAACGCATTTGTGCCACAACCAAGTATTGCTTTGGTAGATAAATTACTAGGCAATTACTTGACCTACCTTTGATTATAACTGAAGTTGAGACAGATTACAAGTGCTTGATTTTAATTGATTTCAAGTGGTAGTTCTTTCCTGTTATATACCTACTTATGTAGTTTTAGATAGGGTAGACTTAACAGCTGCTGTACTTTTGCGAAGACGAAGTTATTTTTATTTTTCCCCAAAAAATCTGAAAAACTTTATTTCTACCTATTAAAAATTTACAGCTAAATGTTTTTTTTTTAGAAATTCTCCATTATTGACTGTCAAATAATTTATTAGGTTCTTAAAGTGGTTTTTGACTGTGTTGGTCAACATCAGTTAAGTCCTACCAAAAATATTTAAGTAGGTAGGTAGGTACTTCAAATTCGAATGTATAATTTTTCTATTATTTTCAATTTCACTTGCCCATATGAGCATGAAAAGATATCTTTTCAACGCTAATAAACAACAATTACCTAATCAAGAGCATAAATAAACAGATAAGACAGCAATGGAATATTAATACAATTTAATTTAATTGCTTCATTTTTAGTTGAAAAAAATTTAATTTCATCATCCTGTGCTTTGAGATTCTCAATTTTTATTTATCTAGGTACATAGTAATTACTGTTAAATGTTTTTTTTTTATTTTAAGCCAAGGATCTCTTTAAGTATGCATGTGGTGGCCTTGTTGTAAGTAACTCGTGATGAGTAAATAGATTCAAAATTATCTCAAATGACAATCATATTTTGCTCAATTAAGGCGCGGTGGTAGTGAAAGTGGCGCCGCCACTACATTTACTTTTATTACTCGTAAACCAAGTCAATATTTTAAAAAAGCACAAGTAATAATCTCTTAAATTGTGTCTAATAATTTTTGAATAACTCTTCAACAGTTATCATTCATTATGTAAGTTTTAAAATCCATAATTGCCAAAAGTGGCCACTTTGAGCTAAAATGGATTTTAAAACTTACAGAAAGAATGAAAACTGTTGAAGAGTTATTCAAAAAATACTAGACACAATTTAAGAGATTTATACTTGTGCTTTTTTTAAATATTGACTTGGTTTACGAGTAATAAAAATAAATGTAGTGGTGGCGCTAGTTTCACTACCTACAGCGCCTTAACTTCTGAGTATTCATAAAATTCCGTATGTAGCAGGTGCCAGAAACGGCCTTGCAAAAAGGTTTTTGGTTTTGAACATTTTTTATTAAAATACTTACATTCAAATAATAATTAAAATTAAAAATAAAAAAAAAATGAAAGAAAAATTTCTACTGAAAAATATATCCTATGCTATTCGATTCTATTTCATGGTCTCATTAATATCATAGACTTAGGTATGGGATATAAAAAAACCATGCTGTATAGTAGCATGGCCCAAAATATAGTAGGCTGCTATATTATTATCGTAGTTTTGGCAACCCTATGTGTACTCACAACCAAATAATATTACAATAACAATTAAACTTTTTTGAATGAAAATTCAAACTAAAATAGGACAGAATAAAATCTATGCTACATGCTCACAAATAGAAAAATTTATAATACCATTTCCATATCATATCCAAGCACATAATATCCAGATATTGATTAAATTTCAAACAAGCTAACCCGATTATACACACCATTGCTATGAAGTAGTGAAGATGTGTTGTCGACCGGCATTATAAGTACCAACTAAACTTAGAATGGAATTTTAAACATGTCTTTATAAACCTGTTTCAAAACAAGTACTGAGGTAGTCAGATTGTAGTCAGAGGTGAAAAGGCATAACTTAAGTATAGCAAGGTAATAAAATTACCATGCAAATCCATTACTTAAGGGTTTAATGTGCTACTTTTAATTTAGAAACGTGGAGAATCAGATGCGATGATATCATAAATCGTGGGTTATTTAATGAAGAAAAAAATTACAATTTCACAGCTGATTGTATTAATAATTTTTACACTTTGGATAGCACAGCAAAAAAGTGTGTATGCAAGTAGAATTTATGCAAACGACTAATGTTATTGTTAAACGAATAATAATCAAATACATACCTCCGCTCAAAGGACGACAATCAATTTGATTCCAAAGGATTGAGATTCAGGACAGAACATAAATTCCAGCATCATCTTTTGAAGACTTTATCTTTAAAAGAACGCATTGATAGAATGTCACAAGCTATAAGTTTTCAATTAATGAATGAAATATTGAGTGCCTATATTTCTAATTTGGATAGGTATTCTATTTCACAACACAAAAAATACATATCGAATCGACCGACCGACACCCGTGTCCAAGGAACATTATCCCGTGTCGTGTCTGACACTGACAGTGACAGTCACGAACGAACTGGCATGACAGTGGGTGCATTCCAGCAGGCTAATCGCTAGGTCATCGATTGCCATAGAGTACTCATCTAAATAAATAAATATGTTTACAAGGGTTACCAGTATAAGTTTTTATAAATAATTTAATAATTTCTCATGTAAACAGACTTTTTGACAGACTTTCTACTAGCGTGGTTAGTTGGTATTTGGTTTGATTTTTTTATTTTCCCCTACGTTTCGGCACTTTTGCAGCTGCCATGCTGTGGTCACGGTCACTCCCAGTTAGGGTTGCTAACCCTACTATATGAGTATCCTACTACTATATTGAGGGCTCGCCTACTACATTTAAAAAAACATAGTAGGCAAAACTACTATATTTTTACTAGTCAAAAAATTAAACAAAAGCAACAAAAAATATTACTAATATGCACATGTAATTGCATAATATTCTGTGTAATTAAACATTTGTGTTTACGGTTGTTGAAAACGTTAGTACCTAGGTACCTACTTAAGTATGAAAAATGCATCTTCTTTAAAATCCTCCATACAAAACGGCAACCTACTATATATTTTTGGACTTTTTCGCCATCAACTATATTTTTACTCTAAAAATCTTGAAAATACTATATTTGATGCAAAAAAAGTTGGCAACTCTACTCCCAGTCCCCCGTGACCACGATAGCTGCAAAAGTGCCGAAACTTCGGGAAAATCAGAAATCAAACCAAATACCAACGAATTATCAAAGTACTTTCAATAAAACCGCGCTAGTATCCGTTAAAAAGTATTTTATTTCAAGTCTAGTGAGCGCGTAAACTTGAGAAGTGAATAAAAAGAAAGTTACTTACTTTCCATCAATTTCCATGGTTAAAATAGGTACTGTGGTAATCGATGACCTAACGATTGGTCAGCTAGAATGCACCCAATGACAACTTCTCAGTTTTAAATGTTGGTTCAAGAAGCTTGGTTACAAGGAAATTATAAGTACTTCGGTTCTAATATCATTGCTTCGGTTGGTTATCTTCGGATTGCAGTAAAATCACTGACGTGACGTCCATATTATACAAAGTACGCTGGACTGGCGAACCTCACCAGGGGCCCTACAGCCTAACTCAAAGCAATAGCCAAAGCGATAGCTATGCTCTATCCGTCCTTGTCATATCATAATACGATGACAAGGACGGACAGTGCACTGACGTCATAAACCAAAGCCAGAGTCAAAGCGAGGGAGTGGCGGTAGTCCCGCAGTCGTTTGTGCCGATTTGAAAATCGGCATATTGGCGCTGAGAGCATCAGTAGATTCTACTATGGCAGTAGCACAGAATAACTAATAGTACAAGTGCAGTAGTGAGTGTACTTGGAACGAATTAGTTCCGAGTACACTACTCCTCCTGAGAGCAGAATCTACTGCTCTCAGCGCCAATATGGCGATTTTCAAATCGGCACAAAAAATAGCCAGTCCAGCGTACTTGTATAATGGACGTCAGTGAATAAAATGCGTACTTAGTTACTCTTCCAATCGTAATGAAAAGTCAGTAGGTATTCAGACTGCTGCCGTTAACAATCACAGTCCACTATGGGTTCAAAAGCTTCACCTACCTACTAATTTTATGCTACAAAATTCCTGAATATTAAAAAAAAGAAACAAAATTAACAACGTTAGTGTTTTATTTACATTAAAGTACTTACATAATTTATTTTATGTAAACATATAAATATTTATAGGTACCTATAAAACTTATCCTGACGACAGAAAGGTTCATATTCATAGAAAAACTAAAAAACTAATATATCTAGAGATACTTATCGCTAACTATAATACAATACTTTTTGTTTGTTACTGTGAATACATACCTTACTGTCGTTGGTTTTATTATAAAAAATATTTACAACAAATAAATTTGCACACTAATATTATTTTACATCCATCACATCATACGCAACGCAACAAAAGTATCGAGTGTTTTTTTATCGAACCAACTCCTAGCATTGTTATTACAGGAAAACGGAGATTTACCTCTAAAAAGTCTTCCATTTATTGGAAATAATTAAAAAATAAAGCAGAGGTATTAAAATTCTGCACTTTTCTAGGAGTCTAGAGCGCTTTCTCTTAAAAAGTTCGTCTGCTTTTATAAAAATAACCAACAAGTATTTTATTTATTCTCATAACTGCATATCTTATTGTATGTAAGATCGGCAACTCTTGCACTTTATCACTTTGCCACAGTTTGCAGAAAAATTCGCCTATCGTCCCTGCACGAACAAAACGTAGGTATGCTAGCTAGTGACAGCGCAGCGTGCAAATAATGTTAACCTTAAGTTATGGTAAAGCGGAAGTGTTGTCAATAGTACTACGAAAAAGTCAAGTTTAGTATAAAAATAAATAAATCTTATTTAATTATTTCGACTACACAATTACACAAAGATCTTCACAGAAAAGGTAAATAATAGTATTGATACATTTTAACGCAGTTTTGGAGAGTTTTCTAAAACATTTCACCATAACGTTTACAATTTACAAATTTAAATCATTTTAAGATTTTATGATTTTTTACTTTGCATTCGAGAATGGTTTTGCATATCGTAAGAATGAGATTACATGATCAGTCTGACATCAGTCCATTCCATCAGTCTGTATACAGAATGGACTATAATTTCAGTCTATAGCCTGAAATTTGTACTGATGGTATGGACTGATGCCAAACTAAACATGTAATTTCCATCTAAGGCCCTCCGCTGCCTTAAGCGGGATCCCGCCGCGGGTACACGGCGCGGGAATATTCCGGCGGGTTTTTGACGGACAGATGCTTGCGCAGTGCATGAGTAAGCTCTAATCTATGACGCCCCGCGCGCGTGTCCTTCTCAAGGCAGCGGATGGCCTATGAAATACATTTCAAAAAAAACCTCCCAAAAATAGTATTGACTTTATATATACTTTTTTTTCATCATTATCATAAGATCATGACATAAAATTGTAATACAAATCTTTATTTTTTACTTGTTTAGGAATACTTAACAAAAACAATATTATTCAATTACCTACTTTTTTATAAATAATTCCAACCAGTCTTGTACTTAAGTACCTATCTAAAGTGTAGGTAGGGTAGGTACGTACTTTAGTGAATAGATAGGTACAAAATGTTTATTCAGTAGACTAAAGTTTATTTTAACCTAAGTGTGCTCTAGCTAGCGGTAATGAATGGCCAAAGATTATATTTCTACGTGTAACTGAAGCAGCCCGTAGCTGCTACGGCGTAGAACAAAATATAAAGTTTGTAGTAGACTACGAACACGGTTTTGTGACCGTAAAGCCCACCGGTAACGATCATTTGCGATTGTCAATTTTTACGTCATTGACGCTCATTGATGACAATACGCGTGCAATTGAAGCGATTGTCATTTGCTCTTACAATGACGAAAAAAAAGGACAATCGCAATTGATCGTTACCGGTGGGCTTAATCTCGTAACAGAAGATTATTGTTTACTGTGTGCTCGTTCGTAGGCCTCATAGCACGTAATGGCCGGTATACATTTTGATTAGTGTTTAGTGCGAGTGGCTCGTTTAGTGTTTAGCAAAAAACAATTACTTAACACTAATCAGAGACTGTCCGAACGTGTTTTTTGCTAAACACTAAACACTAAACGAGCCACTCGCACTAAACACTAATCAAAATGTATACCGGCCATATGACACAACAAAAACAAAGGATCTTGAGCGCTGAGCAAAAGATGAAATCGTTTCATTGGTCTGTGTAATAAATCCAATACTTAATTTAATCCAATGTTTTCAACATCATTGGTGTCTCAAAAGAATAGGTATCCTTAATTTTCAATTTTGAACGATGGGGAATGATTTCAAGAGATAAAACAATTTTCGTGATTGGCATTTGTTAGTTGATTTTACTCTAAAATAAGATTTATTGATAGGTACCGAAATGCACAAAGCCATCCTCACTGTTACGTCTAGCGCTCAAGATGAAGTAGGTAGGTTGGTCACTAGTAGCACAGTTTTAGTAGTCACTGTGCACTATGGTCGTATTTATTTGAATGCCGATGTTGTCACGATGTGGTCACGACGACGTCACGGTCTCGTCACAATGGTGGTAGGTCGTTGTCGACGTCTAGCCGTCGGCGCACCCATTCCAGAAACGCCTCCTGTGTGCCATTACAATAAATTATTAATTTATTATAGTAGTGAGATACTTCGGTTGTTTTGATGTTACGGATTGTGTTTTTCATCCCTTCTATTCGAAAAATGATGCTTTGTTCCTATATAAGTGGGACCAAAATAGCTCTTTTCTGGTAAGAACTTTTTAGTGGGAGGAAAAGAGATTTGAATTTAGAACATGCATCTTTCAAAGAATTCGAACGCCGCCGCCCCGGCTGGTATGTATTGACTGGCTGTATAGACGGCGCGGCGAAACTGAAAAAAAAAAACATAAGCGCGCGAATTAAGTCTGTGTTCTTGTAATTAGTACATACTTACGTACTTAGTACAATAACTTTTGAAAATTGCGCTAGTGTATCAAACGTAACTATAAATTTGTAATTATTTTTACTTTTCACGTGTCTTTTTTAAATAAAGAACATTTTCATTAATTACATAAACACAGTCTCCTATTTATTTTCTCATAGAAAGGGGATGAAAAGTAGAGTATATGACTCGGGCGCAAAATATTTTTGGCGAGGGCGACATACTTTGAATCCCTCGCTACGTTCAGGATTCTACTGAAGAATCCCTCGCTACGCTCGGGATTCTACTCTAGAATCCCTCACTTCGGTCTGGATTCAAAAAAGCGCCCTCGCCGAAAAAATATTATTTTGCTCCCTTGTAATAAATACAATCTACTATTCTCAAATAGTATAAGATTGGCTTGGCATCTATCTTAATCTGAAGTAGAAATACATAGGGAAGATATCTCTCATAAACAAAATTATAAAAGATATCTTCCCTATGTAGTTACTTTTGCTACTTTTAGGACGACAGAGAAAAATAATTTTCAAAAAAATATATTAATTAGTATAATTGTCTAGTTTAGTTGTTATTAAATTTCTACTTACTACTAGCAAGAAGCAATTCCAGTTAGCCACTACACCCGGAAATTTTAAAGAAAATTGAATTGAAAAGATTAAAAAAATATAGTGGAATAAAATACTGTAAAGGAAGATAACGTTCATGAGACAAAGGGTCAGCGTTGGAGCTAGGGTCAAGAGTGCCCCTGCCCCCCAACTTAATCGGACAACTTTCTATTCATTTAAACGCTACGCTTACTTTTAAAGCTTAAATATGAGCAATAGACGATTAAATCACATGTCGAAAACTTATATGAATCACAGACTTCGATGTATTGTATGGAATTGACAAGCTTAAGGCACGTAATTTTATAGTTTACTGCTTATTTTAAAGCTTTAATACTAAGCGTAGCGTTCAAACGAATAGAATGTTGGCCATTTGTGTAGGCCCTCTGGCAAGATTAGAATTTTGCGCCACCAAGACTTATTTTCCAGCAAGAGAAACTTATTTTCTAGCTGTGGGTCAAAAAAGTGCACACCCCCTGATGGTTTAGCCCCTGGCAGCCGCCCCTAAAGCTAGGGTTTCCTATGATGACGGTGCCGTCATATTACGGCCGTAATATAGCGGCGTTGAATGTTGTCTATGCAAACAATATGGCATAACGTCAGAAACCGCGTCGAATTGTTTACATAGACAACGTTCTACGCCGCTAAATGACGGCCGTAATATGACGGCACCATCATCCTAGGAAACCCTAGCTTAAGCCCCTAGCTTCGACGCAAATGGTGGATAGTGGTACAGTTATGAAGGTTAAAGGTTAAAAGCAACGAACAAGACAAAGATAGTTAAATGCAATAAAACTGGGGGTCAATTCTGCTAAAGTTAACGTCAAAATCGTGGTTTAATGGTGTTTGAATGGTAATGCTTTTTGTTGGATGAATCTCCAAATTTCTTACTTCCTGCGTCATTGTCGGCATCCGAAAAAATCTTTAAAAACCCAATGCATATCACAAGGAATAAATCAAAAATATGCTATCATTTACATTAGAGTATAATAATAAATTGTATTAATTTGCATATTTTTGATTTATTCCTTGAGCATTGGATGTTTAAAGATTTTTTCGGGTGCCGACAATGACGCAGGAAGTAATAAATTCGGAGATTCACCCAAAGACAAGTGTTTCTTAAACCCAAAACGGAAACACATTGTGTCTCGATTTTGGGTTTAATAAACAAGAACTGTGTCAAAAAGCATTGCCATTTAAACACCACTGAACCACGATTTAGACGTTAACATTAGCAAACTTGATCGCCTGAAGTGATGACAGCGAGTGAGCAAGAAAGAGATATTAGTCGCGGTGTAGCGCAAGATGGGCGTTGTCCGTGTAGTCGTCGTAACTCGGTGCGTCCAACTCGTCCTCTCTTCCTTCGTAATCCTCTCCTTCTGGCTCTTCTTCTTCAGAACCCTCCCCTCCCACCACCCCTTGGCCCTCTTCTCGTGCCGGCGGAGGTACTGCTGACTCCTGATTGCCACGCACACCAACACCAAATTACAGTCAAGCATTTTGATTACATTATTAGAGCAAAACAAAATGAGATGTTCATTATTATATATATACTATTTGAAGTGTTGGTTTTGTTAAATTGTTTATTACAATTTGAGTTTTGCTTTAAGGCGATACCCTGACCAAAAGAGGCATCCTTAGAGGTTTTTATTTAATAAGGTATTAATAAAAATGATTTTCAAGTCTAGTATCTTTAGAAGGTATTCTGCATCTGTAGAAGTAGATAGCAAATGTGTCAAAAACGGCCACTTTTAACAGTTTTGTCATTTACTTCTAGCACTACTACCACAGTACATATATAAGTTTTTCAAACTTATATATGTACTGTGCTACTACGAGGGAATGTAATGATACCGTTTAAAAATATTAGACTAAGGGCCCTTAAAATTCCTCGAAAAGTTTTATTCAAATTGTATATTAGAACTAGCTTCTGCCCGCGACTTCGTCCGCGTGGATGTTAGAAAAAATCCTTAGAGAACCTTCAACCAGGAACTGACCAGTCATTTTGACATTTCCGGTTCCGGTTCCCGTTCCCGTTCTGTTCCCGTCCGTTCCCGTCCCTTTCCTGTCCCGTTCCCATACCCCTTCCGTTGCCATTGCCGTTCCCGTCCCGTTCTCGTTCCCGTTCCCGTACCGTTCTCGTTCCGTTCCCGTTTCATTCCCGTTCCGTTCCCGTTCCCATTCCGTTCCCGTTCCGTTCCCATTCCGTCCCGTTCCGTTCTTGTTCTCGTTCTGTACTCGTCCCGTACCCCTTCAGTTCCCATTCCCATTCCCGTCCTGTTCTCGTTCCCGTGCCGTTCCCGTTCCCATTCAGTTCCCGTTCCGTTCCCATTCCGTCCCGTTCCGTTTCCGTCCCGTACCCCTTCCGTTCCCAATTCCATTCCCGTCCCGTTCTCGTTCCCGTCCCGTTCTCGTCCCGTTCTGTTCCCGTATCGTTCCCGTTCCGTTCCCGTTCCTTTCCCCTCCGTTTCCGTCCCGTTCCCGTCCCGTTCTTGTCCCGTTCCGTTCCCGTATCGTTCCCGCTCTGTTCCGTTCCCGTTTCTTTCCCCTCCGTTGGCGTTCCCGTCCCGTTCCCGTGCCGTTCCTTTCCCGTTCCCGTCCCGTTCTCGTTCCGTTCCTGTTTCGTTCCCGTTTCGTTCCCGTTTCGTACCCGTTCCGTTCCGTGCCATTCCGTTCCCGTTTCGTTCCCGTTCGCGTCCCGTTCCCGTCCTCTACTCCTTCCGTTCCTTTTCCCGGTACCGTTCCCGTCTCGTTCCTGACCCTTTCTCATTCCCGTTCCATTCCCGTTCCGTTACCGTTTCGTTCCCGTTTCATTCCCGTTCCGTTCCCGTTACCATTCCATTCCCTTTCCTTTCCCGTTCCGTTTCCGTTTCATTCCCGTTCCGTTTCCGTTCCGGCCCGTTCCGTTCTCGTCCTGTTCCCGTTCCCGTTCCTGTTCCCGTGCCCGTTCCCGTTCCTGTTCCCTGGATGTGCATGTCCAGGTCCAGGTCCATGATGTGTCATGTCCACCGTGTTGGACTTCAAAATAAATGTAATTTTTGCAATTACCATCCCATGAAACCTCAAGAACGACATCCCTAAGGGATGATTTTCAAAATAACAAAATATGTGTTTGCCTATTTATTTTTAGACGTGCTCCTATGAATTTTAAAGTTGTAAAGTCTATTTTTTATTCTTTTTCCATACATTTGAACCTCATTTTCACCCCTTTAGGGGTTAAATCATGTCCACCGTGTTGGACTTCAAAATAAATCTCATTTTCGCAATCACCATCCCATAAAACCTCAAGAACGACATACATATCGATTTTTATGTTTACTCACCCCATTTACCCCCTAAGGGGTTGATTTTCAAAATCACAATATATATGTTTGCTTATTTATTTCTAGACGTACTCCTACGAAGTTTAAAGTTGTAATGTCCATTTAATATTTTTTTCCATACAAAATTTGCTACCACATTTTCACCCCTTGCCCTCAAGGGGTGAAAATGTGGTTCAAATTCAAATCAAATCATGTCCACCGTGTTGGACTTCAAAATAAATGTCATTTTTGCAATCGTCATCCCAGAAAACCCCAATAACGACATCCATATCTATTTTTAGGTTTTTTACCCCTTTTCACCCCAATTTCATCCCAGTAGGGGTTGAAATACTAACAATAATAATATACGTTGCGTTAGATTTCCATCCATAAGCCTAAATTATATATTTAGCAATTTTGACTTCGAAAATAAAGGATTTTCCTCAATACACAACTTCATCCCCCTTTTGACCCCTTCGAGGGTAGAATATTGAAAAACGCCGAGACCCGTATTTATTAATTTTCAATCGTCAGCCTAAACACAAAATTTGAAGATCCTAGCTTCAAAACTGAGGGACTTTCATACAAACTTTCATCCCTTATTTCATCCCCTTAGGGATAGAATTTTCAAAAATCCTTCCTTAGTGGATGCCTACACGGTATAAGGTATCTGTGTGCAAAATTTCAAGTCTCTAGGTCCAGCGGCTTGGGCTGTGCGTTGATAGATCAGTCAGTCAGTCAGTCATTCAGTTTACGATTTTATAAATTAAGATTACAATATTAAATAAAATTCACCGCGGCACCACTTTCGGTCAGGAAAGCGCCTTAAGTAGGTACACCAAATGACAAATCTGTTAGATGAGCACCCAGTGGTCGATGCACCTGTGGCAGATGCACCGGTCAGTTTAATTTGATTGTGTGCAATTTTTAATCAAATTTACTGGCAGAATTTATTCGAATCAGGTGCATCGTCTACAGGTGTCACGACCACTGAGTGCATAAGCCACGAACCCTGTTAGATTGGATAGATGGTTCAGTAGGCTATTATAGGAAATTAGTCCTTTTATGGGATCTGTGTTAATGCAACCCATACCAAGCTGAAAGACAAGTGTGACAATATCCCACTGAAAATACTAGATACTTACTAGTCATTTTTTTTTGAAAAAAGAAATATATGTAGCTTACTTCCGCAAACAATATATGCAAGATGCACCGCCCGCCCGCCCGCAATAATAAATGCACATGCATAGCAAGACACCGAAATTGGTGTTGGTTTACGCACGATCTAACTCCTGAGGATGCCCCGGGTTGGGGCGAAACACGTGTAGAGTAGCCTAATTGGTGAAGGTGCAAGGTGTGTTGCTGTCTTGCTAAATGCAGGTATTGTGCACTTATATTTTGTGGTGTGCATGTGCATATTATTGCTGGCGGGCGGGCGGTGCATCTTGCATAATATTGTTTGCGGAAGTAAGCTACATATATTTATTTTTTCAAAATGGTTTGGGACTTCCGCCAAGTAACGCCTGATTCAATCAAATACTTACTAGAAAGTCTATTAGCCTGTGGACTTACCTTACGTAATTGTTACAGTCGCAGCTATAGATACTTAAATTAACCTCTCAGGTTCAGGAAAATGAGACACAATAGACATTTAATTGTTGTCCGGCCACAATGTAGGTAGCCGCGTGGGATTTAATGAATTATTCTGCCCTTATTGTCAAGAATACGAGATTTAATGACTGAAGCTAGTTTTATAGCATCAGTACTACTGAAAGTAGACGTACTTGGCACTCTTGTAAATTCTGAAACATTCGTTCAACGAGTCAACAGCCATGTCAATCATGTGGCCCACAAGTGTGTCTCAATTTTTTTTTTACTTTTTGTGCACAACGGGATTGTGCTTGGCCTTCACCTCACCTGATGCTAACCTGGGCGGTGCCCACCCCAGAAAAAAGCCCTCCCCACTAGCTTTGCCCCGGAAGTGGAGGCCAGTAAGCCCGTGACAATATTGCCTACATCATATGATATCACGATGAAATGCATGGCACACGGTCGGAAATGTTGTGCAGAGCGATGATCAGAAGATTATCGCAAATAAAATTGGCCGGAAGCTTGAGATAATCCTTCACTTCCGGTTAAAAATCACTTTTGAAGTACTTCCGGCCAGATATGACTTGGCAGACTTATTTATTCTCAAACACACTATTATTTCAAAACGTTTATAAAAATTTTCGTCAAGATGTCACATGACGTAGGAAAAGGTATTCGGTGACGACCTTTGGCACCCTCTTTCAAGTACTAACAAAATTGTCGCGGGCGTACGGACTACCTGGAAAATATCTCTAGTTCCCCTTGTGGGTAAGGTGTATGATGTGTATGAGTTGTGTACCTTTGTAGGGCGCCATCCACATCCTGGTAGAGGAAGTCCGTCGGGGCCCAAAGGACATGGCGCGTCTAGTCCCGGCACTCCCTGGTCTCCCTTGTCGCCTTTGTCGCCCTTCCGCCCGCGCTTGCCCACTGGACCCTATATGGACATAAAGATTATTATCTCTTGAATATTATCTTACATAATTTGACTTTCAGAAAAGTTTCTGGTTTAAGCATAGACTGAGCATAACTTTTTCTTTTCGTTGCCAGTTTGAGCCTAGTGGACATTTTCAGACTTTTTAGAAGAAGTTTTTACTTATAATTAATTGCTTGAAAATAGTGGCCTCAAATAATAATAGTGCAGGACATTGTTTTCTTATAAAGTGAAAATATACATAAACAACAAATAGTTAGTTACTCATGCACTTATACTGGATGCAACATAAGCGTAGCCGTAGGAAGGGAAAACAAACTCGTGGCGTGACTTACTGGTTCTCCTTTATAACCCTTGTCACCCTTCGGACCCTGTTGAGCGAAAACAACATGTTAGTAACTACGCGTATTGAATATCTATCTCGGATTGTGTTAAAACATCATAACTAACCTCTTGACCTGGTATCCCATCAGTTCCCTGAAATTTTGCCAGTACCGTATTAGTTTTTAGGAAAATCTACTGGGAATAACGATAGGAAGCGCTGCGTCGCGCGCTTGCACGAGCGTTAGGGTTACCAACTGTCCGGAATATTATTAAGCGCGTGATTTCCGGACATAAACTGTCCGGAAATCAAATATTATTTACTTTTTTCTACTTATATCTTTTGTCAAAACAAGTAAAAATATTAATTTACATGTCAATGGGACAACGATGCATTTCTTTTGTATCTGACTCAAATGACAATATATATAAAAGGCATTTAGGGGGCACATCATCATTCATACATGTACAGTACCTACATTATATGAATGCCAGTTTTTGTTAATTAAAAAAGCAAATTGATTGTTATCTATCATTACATAAAATCCCGTCACCGACTAATTATCTTTTGTAATAATAGTAAAAAAGTATTATAAACCCGATTGACAAGCCTTTCGTATTGAACTTGGTAACCCTGCTTGTGTGAAGCGCGCGATGGAGTGTCCTTGAGTGCGTGTGACGTACGGGTAGTCCAGGGTCGCCTCGTTCACCTTTGGATCCCGGCTCGCCTTGCGCGCCCTGTGGCACCAACACCAATAGTTAGTTATAGTCATGTTACTTTTCTGAATCAATTGAACTTTCAGTATGTATGTAAATTGTAAGCTGATCCTGATAGAGATGTCTAACATTAATAATAAAATAATAATATTTAGTTTGTAATTGCACAGTGAGTAATAGCTATCACGGTATCATTTATCATCAGTCAATATTAATTTGCTATCTTCATGGAATTTGTTGTAGATACTTAGTTTTTAAGGTATTTGCAGACCCAGGAGCTGTATTGTTAAATGACTTCTTTGTTAGCATTAAATTAAGAGCGATTGACATGTCTGCTAGTATTGTTAGTGGCGGTGTGTGGCTCGTGGCAGGTGGTAGCAGTAGCGATGGCTCACCTTCATGCCGTCGAGTCCGGGTGGGCCCTGGAACAACGCACGTGTCAGCGGGGCTCCTATCGCACGTTGCACATGAGGCTCATTCATATATGTACGTGCATTTCATACATGTTAAACGTGCGTTATCCACTGCCTTTATAGTTGTATACAGTACAGCTGCATGCATATTATTTTGATTCAGAAAAGTAAGACTTTGAACTAGCAAGGAGAAGAGAGAGAAAGAAAAGATCAATATGCACAGCATGCAAATATTTATTTTCCTTCAAAATAATTTGTAAACAACAATATTTTATGCTCTCGTGACGTATGGTACAAATGACAACTTTCGATTCTCATAAAAAAACTAAACCTTATAAATACGCTTAAATTACAGAGAAGGGACGTTGGTTACCGTAATATTTTCTCATACATAATATAATATAAACAATGATAGCAAAGTTTCTCATAATTGGGCTGACAGTCAGTAGCTGTACCCAAAGATCACAAAATTATATATAAAACCTAAGCAAGTAGCTACATGGATCATCAATAGAGGTTAAGAACCATTTGATAAAAAATATTGAAACTGTTCCAGAAAAGGAGAAATGGAGTTAAGTTATTGCTTGTCAGATAGTTGTAAGGAATAAGTTGCTTACATGTAAAACTTACTCTAACGATCAATTATATTTGTACATTTGTCTTTAACTTGAAATTTTATGATGTCTGGATACTGAATGACTTCAGAAATTACTAGAATAGCGCAATCGATGTAAAAAACTTACTTCATTTACATATTTATTTTTCAGTTTCCAGTGTCCAGACAACTTATAAGATACAATACAATAAGATCATAAAACGGTAGTGATACAGTTACATTATATCAATATCATATTATAATACACAAAGAGAAGATTAATTACTTCAATATGAGGACAGAGATTCAATACACACGAGTCAACATGAAGGAAACGCGCCGCGGGAGTGACGTGTGCACATTTTCCTTCTTCGAACTATGCTAGTTGTTACATCATCAATATATTTAATGATACTGATCGCGACATATATAACAATATCATATTTTTTTAGAAACATTTCTCGGTGAGGATTACGATACGCCATTCATAGCATAATATTCCCCAAATGAATGGTTATAGATTCCTCATTATGATACTTATAAATCAGGTTAGGTAAAGACATTTCCGGACGAGGCATGACAGGGGACGGTAATACCGAGTACGGGCGCGCACGCTCCCAACACGCTCCCGCTCTCACCGTTACTTAACTCATCTTGTTCTATGCTTTGTTTTTTACGGGGAATGCCTGGGATCCCACTGGCTCCTTAGATCTTTTATTGTTAAGAAGCTAAGAGCGGGCAGGGGCTGGGCGTAGCCTAGAGAAACGCAGGCGACATTCCTTGAAGAAGCAGTAATACAAGTATTAACAAACTGAAGTGTTCAAATATATTGTGTACAAATAGTCAAAATATAGTATGTTGGTTGACTTTTTGCGTATCTAGGTCTCATAGTGCAGATTAAATGAAAACTGTCTTAAATAAGACCTTAAATTAATTGTCTTAATAGGTTGTCCCAATATTTTTCAATTTCCTGCTTTGACAAAGAGAGTGCCGCTGCTTCAACTCTTTAACTTATCTTAAAAGTACTTAGGTACAATATAATAATAAAAAGATACAATTACAATTAATTAATGGAGTAATGATATATAAACAGGCGTTTAAGATATGAAACCTATCTATAAGAATTTGGGCTTTCATATTTAGAAATAGAAAGAGTATTATAATGCACAGATATAAAGAGATATGATGAGAGATTCAATAATGTAAGTAAATGTCAATAATAACTTTACAAGCTAACAAATCTAACGCATATCACATACTTAGGTACACCTTATAACTTTAGAACGCTTTGCTTACTTCTAGTCTTAGTTTCAATAATAAATACATCCTTATTAAGATTTAGTCATACTAAGTACTTACAATTTATAGTAGTTGGCACCCGATCTATAAATTGTTTAAGATTTGTTTGCCAAATATACAAATAATACGTTTAAAAATAGTCACTCTGATCGTTGATATTCGGTTCCTTAAAAACTTCTATATTTTACAGAACATACTTAAAATTACGTACATATTTATCATAATTATTACATTTTTACAGTTCTGCTGTTAACAAGACGATATCGGGAGAAGTTTTGATAAAATTATCGTAGATACATCACTATAGAGTAAAACTGCACTTTATGAAAATGAAATCTTAGGAGTCGCTAATCGTGGTATTGACAACAAAACTAATATGGGTATTGACAACAAAACTAATAGTTTAGAAAACAATAAACCCAGTTTCCAGATATCTGCAACTTTTGAAATATGCAAAGAACAATATTTTTTACAAACCGCAATTACCTAATCGGACGAAAAACAACATACACCTATTTATACATTCGCTCAACACTTAACTCTAATGGTTGGCAGGATCTTTGCGGGCGCAGTTTGTTAGCTTCAAGCAGTTAGTTGCGGCGGGGCCACTACGTGAACGCGAAGTCTGGCGGCCAGCGGTTCTCCTGCACCCACACCACGCAAGTTAGTTAGCAAGGGTTAGTTGAGTCGCATACCACACCGTGACAGTATTGCCAATAAAATCTCTAATATATCAAAAATAACTCTTATCTGCTACTCTTGCTTTGTTTTTGTAGCAATCATGTACTAAAAAGCAATGTTTGATGTCATTTCAATTTTATAAAACTATGTACAATTATATTTATGGGATGTGACATGACATTATTTGTTTTCCGGACACAATTTTGAATTGGACAGACAAAATTATTCAAATAGTAATTAAAATCAACAATCAGTCATGACATGAATCATGATTACTTTATTTAACGGTATCACATTTTTGCCGGACATTCAATATTCCGGACACCAATTTTCCGGACATTAATAAAAGATTGGCAGCCCTGACCACGGCGTGAACTCTTGCTACAGCACCTCAACCGTGTTAGTAGTAGACTGAAGTGAGGTGTTTTATCTACCAGAATGCAAAGAGCTTACTCTCGCGCCGCCCTCGCCCGGCCGCCCAGCCTCGCCTGGTAGTCCAACTGGACCCTGTGGAGTATAAATTAAAATTCATAAATACAATTAGGAAACAACAGATTTTTTCGGGCCAATTAATATGGTCTATGCCCGTTGTTCCCCCACTGGGGAATATTGGGAAGAAATGTTTGGATTTTTTTTCCCAATATCCCCTAGTGGGGGATAAAGTAGGGGACAACGGGAATAGGCCATTAATAAAGGTACAGCGCAATCAAATAACACTGCAGTTTGAACCACAAAGTACTGGTTTGAACCTCTACCCCGTAATAAATCGTAAGTTTATAGATTCGATACTTAGCTATCAAATCCATTGTATTTTGACAGTCAAGTATCTATAAACTTTGCGAAGGCCAATTTATCGAAAAAAAATTACCGGTAATCCCATTGGACCCGCATCACCCTTCTCTCCTCGTTCGCCCTACGATGACAAAAATACAATTAAATTATAGGCGAGTCATTTATTTAAAAAAAAAAAAAAACTATATTGATTGGACATAAAAACATACAGCCTTGCCACGAAGACCTGGCTCGCCTTTGTCTCCCTTGATGCCCGGGGGGCCCGCCACGCCGGGGGGACCTGCGGGGCCCGGCGCGCCTGGGGGCCCCATCATCTGTACACACAAAACAAGCATATTACATACTTTCATTTTATGTTTTAGCTGTGTGGCGTCCGGCAGATTGGTATCAACCATCCACATTTAAGCTCTGGTTTCCTTAAATGACGGGGTCGTCATACCGGCCGTAATATAGCTGTGAATGACGTCACAAGAACGTTTTCTAGTAGGACCTCCACACGGAGAGGCGGCCGGAGAGGCTGAGAGGGACGGAGCAATACGAAGAAAGAGGAATGTTGTCAGTATGTCTCTTTTTGTATTGCTTCGTCCCTCTCGGCCTCTCTGCTCGGAAGGACCGAACGTAGAGGCACAGCCTTCTGGCCAAATCTCTACGTGTGTAGGAAGGGACGCGGCCTCCAGGAGACATTCGATCCTTCCGGCCAGCCCCCCTACTCAAATGGCCACTTTTCTATTCATTCGCTAACTTAAAGCTTAAAAATAAGCAATTAAAAGATAAAGTCACACGTCGCAAGTTTATGTTAATCACATTGTTGTATTGTATGGAATTGACAAGTCTACGACACGCAATTTTGGAGTTTATTGCTTATTATCATTTTTTAAGTTAGCGAACGAATAGAAAAGTGGCCATTTGAGTAGCCCCCAGCCAGGCTTCCACATGTATAGGATCTACAACTCCGCTCTCTAGGAAATCGCGCCGTATTAACAAACAACGTTCTAATGACGTCATTCACCGCTATATGACGGCACTGTCATTAGGAAACTCGAGCATTAGGGGTGTCGTAAAAGGCAACTCATGATTTAGAAGTAATACACATCTTACACTTGTGAATAAGAAAATACCTATGTAACTGCGTTTTCCTATAAAACGGCCCAATATTAAATCTCCAACCAGCATCCTAACCTAAGGTAGTTCAAGAGACATCAGACAAATGGTCCTTTAAACATTAATAAAAGAAAATCTTCATAGTTACCGTACTTACTCTAACCAAGCTGGTCCTTTGGAACTGCTTATGTGTAGCCATAAAAAACTGTTCTATCTGTCTGTATATAGATATATTCTGTTTTGTTTAACATTTATTTATTTATTATTGGATGGCGAAATGGGACTCTTTTTAACCCCTTTTTTGATTCCAAAAAAAATTGGAATAGGAACAGGAGGAAGATCAAAGACAAAATGGACAGAACGTAAGTAACAAAGAAAGCTGCTTTTAAAAAACCAGTAGGCTATGTCGTCAGAGATTCAAGCAGATTGAAGTGGATTTCCAAAGTAATTTTTAAGTCACTTGCTTTTGCCTGCGATTTCTTTTTAGAAAATTTTAGAAAATCACTAGTAGCGTTCCCGTCCCCGTCCCTGTTCAGAATTCCTATCCGTATCCCTATCCCTTATTTGGTTTTTACTTTCAGCCGGTAGGGCTCTAATTGTACAACTCATTTTTTCCTATACAAATTCACATACAAACTTTCATCCCATATTTAATCCCCTTAGGGGGTGAATTTTCCAAAATCCTTTCTTAGTGCTCACCTACACCATGAAAGGTATCTACCTTCCAAAAATGGTGTCTCTACTTTCAGCCGTTAGGGCTCTTGCCGTTTCCCAACAATCAATCAGTCCATCAATCAATTTAGAGTTTTATATACGAGGTCTGTTCAAAAAATAAGGTGACTTTAAAATATTCACGGATTACATAAATAAAATTTTTGAATTTTTTGTGGCGTTATGTTGGTACTCCTGTCCCTCGCCTATCTGACAAGGTCAGCCATTTTGGAAGTTTAATTAGTTTTTGACAGCTAAAAGAGCGCGAAGGTGTTTTTCCTCTGCGATTTTTGCCTATTCCAAAAAATTTATCAAAGAATATGCATCAAATTTCTTTGATTGCAGAGGCATGGTGCATTAAGGCTTCATACCACAGGGTCATACGGTTAACAAAGGGTACCACCCCGAAGTTATCACCAGGGGCCCTACCGCCCAAGTGTCGTCGACTTCGCCGTCGGCTTCATTTGACAGATGGATGTGATACATTGCTACTTTTTTTTGGTACAAATAAAGACTTACCAAAGAAACGAAGCAATGTATTACAACCATCTGTCAAATGAAGCCGACGGCGAAGTCGACGCTACTTGGGCGGTCGGCCCACAGTTTGCGCGAAGCAATTCGCAAAAAACGACCAGACTTGTGGATGGATCAGAACTGGCTTTTGTACCACGACAATGCACCGGCTCACACATCGTTGCTTGTGCGCAATTTTTTGGACAATAACAACACCGTATTGATGCCTCAGCCACCGTATTCGCAGGACCTGGCCCCCTGCGACTTCTTCCTATTCCTCAAACTGAAAAGAGCCATGAAAGGGCGACGATTTGACACGATTGAGGAAATTAAGACAGCATCGCTGGAGGAGCTGAACAAGATCCCAAAAAACGATTTTCTCAAGTACTTCGCGGATTGTAAGAAGCGTTGGCATAAGTGTATTTTATCAGAGGGTGATTACTTTGAAAGAGACAAAATAGAAATTGATAAATAAATAAACGGTTTTCGAAAAAAATCAAAAGTCACCTTATTTTTTTAACAGACTTTGTACATAGATAGTCATCATCATCCTCCTGTCCTTATCCCAATTTATTTGTAGTGCTCTACACAAAATAAAATTTTGCGCTCGTAGAACGACCATTATTGGGGTCGGCGCAGCATGTAATACATACTGCATTAGGTTTTGGCAAAGTTTTACGGTCGGCCGCCTGCCTGACACCAACCCTCCTTGGGAATAAACTAAAACTGGAAAACTTTGGAAAACTTTGTATATAGATAGTATAATAATAAAATAACAGAACTCACCATCTCATGACCATACAGCTCGTATCCAGTGCCGTCTCCCTGTAAGTTCAACAGTGGGCATAAAGATTAACAGTTCACGGAAAGCTTTACAAAGATCAACACACACAGACTCAACAAACTTTATTCTCTCAGTTTCTAAAAAAGTTTTTAGATATCTGAGACTGAGAGTATTTCAAGGAATGTGTATGGATTTTCCGATAATTTTCTTTAAGGGTGCATCTTGCCTCCACTAGCGCCGCCAATCAAGAAAAAATCATTACAACGAAATAACTATCATAATTAAAATTCTGAAAAATATAAAAACTTTAGTTTTAAACAATTTTTGTATGCGTTTTTTCCTGGTTTAAATGTGGTTGTGTAGCTACAATCTGGAGTAATGCATAAAATGGCCACTTTTAGCGTTAATCCAGACTGTAAAGAACTACACGAACACATTTTAAACTAAGAATTAAGGATTTGCCACACTGGAAGGGTTCTGCGGTCCGGTCAACCCATACATTGCGTTCACCCTATGTATGGGTTGACCGCACCGCAGAACGCATCCAGTGTGGCAAATCCATTAAGGCCATTATATTCCAAATTATCGAATTTGGCCAATGTTTGATTCAAAAATAAACAATCAATTATTTTTTATTTTGAGAAGATAAAAATATTATGTTGAAGTTTCATACACGATCTTGATTATTTTACGGTTAAAAATACGATATTCGTATCTTCACTCGACTAAAAAAATATGCAAAGTCAAAGAAAATTTTCATTAATTTTATATTTTTTGTATAATACTTAAAGTTTATCAATCACGAAAAATATATAGATAAATAGGTAATGACATATAGAAGAATATTCAAAGGTTACTTTTTCAAAAAGTGACTTTATGCTCAAAATAATAACAAAAACATTGAAAAAATTAAAAAGTGAGGTTATTTTCATTACTCTTCACACGTAAAGAAAAAGACAGAGACAGAGTGTTTGGAATATACTAGCCTTAATGCATACAAAAATAGTTTATAATTAATAGGTTCTAGATTTTAATTTTTAGAATAAGTTTTATTAAACATAGTTATTTCGTTGTAATGATTTTTTGTTGTTTAGCGGCGCTAATGTAGGCTCGGTGCGCCCTCATTTTTTAAATAGGTATACCAGCCTCCATATTAAAATAAAACGTTACATGCGTTTATTTAAGACTTGGAGTTGATAGATACCTGTCTTCTCCTCAGCTTCCTGTACTTCTGGTCGGCAGCCGCCGCGCGCACACCGAGAAAAAAATAAACCAGCGACACGTCACACATAGGTTTCGTAGGTTAAAAATAGCTGAACGCTTTAGTACCATGTCGCACCAAATATTGCTTTCATGACCGGTCAGGGTTGTAAGAGAAGAAATGTTATAGTTGCTGAAACATGGTACTAAGACTTCAGTTACTTCTGACTTCTGAGTAATAGAAGTCAAAAAAATCGAAGCTTACTTACAAACTACGGTACAGATTGGTTTTGAGAAAATCGATTAAGGTTCTACTTCGTTTATTTCACGTCGAATAATCCTTACTTAAAAGGTAACTACGGACCTTTTCCTTGAAAAATCGATCACTTGACAAAAAACTAGCAAAGTTTTTAAAATCTTTATTTAATGAGCTTGATCACTGAGTGAACATGTTGCTCAATTACATTTTCTTAAAACTATTTTTATTAAATTCTATTGTCATACAATTTTTTAATAATTTTAAAACAGTTCTTTAGCACTATGTGATAAAAGGCGAAGCCAGAATTAAGTAACAATAACCAACTACTCTTAATTAAGTTACCGAAAATAATTTGTAGTGTAGTATTGATGTGTGATCTCACCGAGTCGCCCTTATCGCCCTTGTCCCCCTTCAAGCCGGGGTACCCCGGTGGTCCGGGCAGCCCGGGCGCGCCGAGCATGCCAGGGGACCCCATATCACCGTATTCGCCTTTCGAGCCTTTTGGTCCAACCTCTCCCTGCAAATACATTCAAATTCATGTAAAAACAATAAACACGACAGTACGACAGGCATGACAGTTTAACTGCAAAAAAGACTTTTATTTCGTAGGGTATAAAGGTAGTTTCAAGGTCAACATGGCACATCCAATTTACCGTCGTTTGTACTTAATTTAAGATCTATGGCACAGAATATTATAATAGTATCTATAGCTTATTTATTTGGTAGGTACACATCCATTTATATAAAATCCAGGAAAATTTTGAAGAAAAATATGCAGTAAAATAAAGAGGAGCTCGGTTGTGCAGTGGTTAAGCGCCTGGCCCAGCAATTGCAGAGGTAGAGCAACTTTCGCAAGGGTCGGACATGAGATGGGTGACCAAAAATTTAATATCTCGAGTTCCTCCGTGCTTCGGAAGGCACACTAAGCCGTTGGTCCCGGCTGCTGGCTGATAACACCCACCAATCCGCATTGAGCCCGTGTGGTGGGTTATGGCCCTCCTTATCTACCTATATACCTGTGCTCCAGCAGTGGGGACATTAAAAATGGCTGATGGTTAAGAAAAAAAATATTGCATACTGACCGGTTTTCCAGGTGGTCCTTGCACACCAGGGGTTCCTGGAGCCCCGTCTATCCCAGCTGGTCCACGCGGTCCTGTTTCTCCAAGTTTGCCTGAAACATGGTAGCGGTTCTATGAATAAAGTGAAATCATTGAACATTATATGATTAAAAAAACAGATCTAAAACAGACAGACCAATTTTATTTCTTTCGATAAAAGAAATTCCTTTAATCCAAAAAAATTTCTTGATTGAAAGATCATTTTGTTTCATAACATAATGTTAAGAGATCTGTTACATCTGTTGTGTAATAAGTTCTTAGAAAAAACTAAATCTTGATTGGAAGGTTGTATTTTCAGAATAAAGATGATGTTAGTCACCATTTTAGATATGATTTATCTGAAGATAATAACCTTGCTGTGTTTTTAATTATTTAAAAGTTTAAGGAAATTGAAGTACATTAGATTTATACAATACTAAACATTAGATAAACATAAGATTTACCTGGTAAATTGTGCGTTAGTGAGGCGTGTGACTCTTGTGCGTGAAGCTCAATTGTAAGACAAGACCATGGTAGTCTTATGTGTGTCAAACCCACTACTGAAGCCAGTTGTCATTTGTACCAACACCGTCTACGAGGCAACCAGCATGCACGTGGTGAATTCATGCAAAACGAGCCACATGCACTATGTTATCATCAAAGCATTAACTTCAAATATACTCGTGCGTTTGTTTCGCAAGTCCTTACAAGTATTCAACTTTATTTAGAAGCGTCATCAGGCAGAAAAATATCGGGTTAAATACACTCCCACCGCCGAGACTTTGTGAAGAAAATTACTGTTTTTATTTACTCTGAAACTATGTATTATCTTCCCTATTAAATATTTGTAATATAAGCTACTCTATTTTTAGATTGCTTAACGGTTTTAGTAAACAGAAGAAAAAGAGGGGTATAGAATAGAAACTTTATGATCTTATTTTCGGCGGTGGGCAGTTTATAAGCGTGCATGGTTACCCTCTTTCCACGTTTCCCTCGAGCACCCTTGTCGCCAGGCACGCCAGGTGGACCAGAGGCCCCCGTCTCGCCCCGCTCCCCTCGCGCGCCCTCCGCTCCTTCAACCACAACGCTGCTGCACTCGGGTGTCCATAAGACCCCAATAGACCCATTTTCCCCTTCTAAAGCCTTGCAGCATGTATTAGGGTAAAGTGTAGCTCTACCATTATGTTTCTTCATGTTTATGGGGCTTATAAGCCCAATAACCTCATATTTTTTTGATAATCCTGATAACTTTTATTTCTCTATCCCATATTACTTTCCTCAAACAAACCCCGTATCAAGCTTGTTGTAGCAGATGCCAAATAAACACACCAAACACAAATAAAATTACTACCCATAACTAAAATACTACGAACCCAAAAGTTAAGTAAATTAACGATAAGTTTGCAAACATTCCACTCTATGCCACATACTTTACGGTTGGTGTTCGCGTTAGCATTTGTGATGTTAAAATATTAAATTTCATTTCTACATTTGCTGTGAACTACTTTAAGCTTTTTCAACGGATATAAGTACACGGTGCGGATGTCATCTTTATAATGTTCTTTCAAAATAAATGCTGACCGTGTATTTACAAACGTTTACTTAAGTTTGGGAGCCTCCTCTTATTTACGTCATAATACTTAAGTTCATCAACTTCCTTGTCAGCGGAAAATAAAAGATACTTTAAGTCATTCATTTTCACTATGGAATTGTATTTTCATTTTCAGATTTTTTTATGATGGATCAGAACAAATCTGAATTAAACTGAATTCTAAGGTATCAAACCTTTTCAAACCTTAATTCCTCTGATGTAATTAATAGGAAGGCTCCGTGTATGTTAGAGCGCAGTGGCGCTCAAGCAGCATGCTCGTGAGGAGTGAGAGAGACAAGGGGTGGTTACCGGGTGGTCCGGGCGGGCCAGGTGGACCCTCGATGATCCCCGTGGGGAACGCGTCGCCTTTTAGCGTTGTCGTGAAGCCCCGCTCGCCCTTGTCGCCTTTGTCGCCCTGGAACCAGATGTAAATATGTATTGTTTAAATGTGGTAAACTTAAGGGTGGTACATTTATATAATAACCACATAGGTTCGCGAAACTCCGTGCTCCGCGAACCTTTACAACAGTGCATCATAGCATTTTTTTTTCACTTTGGCCATAGTGTGTACCTTTGTGATCCAGGTTTCCATACGTGTTCACACACGTATTACACTATGGCGCAGTCTTGCAGTACAGGACAAAAAAAACGGTGCAAGTTCGCGGGACGCGGATATTCGCGATCCTAAGTGGGTACCCACCACCTTAAGGGCAACTTAGTTAAAGTGTTTGTCATGTCAGTAATAGTAAAATCTTAATCTTTCGATATTTTAAATAAGGTGGTGATCTCCAAGGTATAAGGATTGAGTATTGTTTTTTTTGTATAAGACATTTTAAAAGCCTAATATTGTTTTACAAAAATATGTTCAATACTTACTTTATGTCCCGCCGGTCCAGAAGGACCAATAGGCCCCGCGGGCCCCACGGGGCCAGGTGGCCCGGCTACCCCAGGCGGCCCGCCCGTCCCCGCTGGCCCCACTCGCCCATCATGTCCAGGAAGCCCATCGGGACCTTGTGGGCCCACTGGGCCAGGTGGACCTGGTTCTCCGGGCTCACCCTGTTATTTGAAGACAATAATTTAATAAAGTTTTTAACTAAACGTGTAAATGAAAGTTTGTTAAAAACATTGGATCCTTACCCATGAAATTGGTGATTTTTTCTCATACACAGATAATCTCATAACTTCTGTGATTTAAAATATCAACTGTTGTTGCTAGATATAACATCAAATTATGTAGTCTATGTTATGAATTATGAAAATGCTGAATAAATAAGATGAATAAATAATGAAAAATATTAGAAAAAATCGGCTCACCCGTAGCAACTTAGACGGGATTATCTAAGTTGCTAAGGGTGAGCCGATTTTTTCTAATATTTTTCATTATTTATTCATCTTAATATAAAAATAGCAATGTGAATGCAAAAATCTAAAAGTTTATGAAAATGCTACTATGGAAAGTGCAATTTGTTAAAAATTCTCTATACATAACGTCAATTTCATAAATAAGGATCTAATATTAATAAGTTAGAGTTTCGTCCAGAGTAAGCGTGCCCACAGACTACAGACTTTCTATCGGCCGATAGTTGGCCCGATAGTTGGTTTTGTATGAAGAATCGGCCGATACCGAATCGTTGTAGTGTGCGCACTTGCATACTTCTTCATACTGATTGGAGAGCCCGACTAAACTGTCGGCCAATAGAAAGTCTGTAGTCTGCGAGCACGCTAAGAGTTGAAAAGAAGGTTAATGGATCCAATATCTCTAAGAGTTAAAAGAGAACTTGTTTAATCCAAAATTATATCATGAAGCGATTTTATGGTCCTAAAATAATTTTATTATTTATTAAAAAGAACTCACTAACTCAGGGTTGTCACTTTTGAAGTTGAATGAGCTGTTTCTCGAATTATCGTTAACTATGAAGTTTTAGCTATAGTAGAAAGAAAGTTTGTCGTAATACGGTTTTTTACTGGGCCTTCTTGACAGTAAGTAGCAAAAAAACAAATCCACTTTGAAGTGAAAAATCATGTTTAGGTTAGATTCTTATGAAAATTAGTAAAATTAGAAGAGTTCCTAAGTTAACACAGAATTACAATTTAGAAAACATAACTTTTATCTTGACAGTCAGCACATACAAAGTCGAAGCAGCATGCATGGTGTAAGCACCTCACTGACCTTCAGCTGGATGATAGTCTGCGCGGAGATGTTGTGTCCAGCAGCTTGCAGGCCCTGCGCGGACGCAGCATAAGTACACAGACACACAAGCATGCTACCACTGGGCCTACTGCCACACCTATAGCGTACTGAATGCTAGTTTTTACATCCATCGCTTATACGTTTATGTATTTATTATGAATTTATGCTTAAGAATTCGAAAATAAATAGTAAATACGCTTATTTTCGAGTAAGTACATAACTAGCATTCAACACAGAATACCTAATCTATTCGATGCCTGCCGAATTGATACTTATTCTACAAAATAAAGAAATGCTCGTACTGTAGGTAGATAGTTGTCTAGATGCGATCGCTTTTTGTTTGGCTATCTATAACAAGAATTTTATGTCCCAGCGAATTTTTTTTTAAGTCTATGGTCTAAAGTCAAATAATCATCTCTCTCCAAAAACGATGAAACGTACTGAATTTACTAACTTTTTAAGTTATAAAAATAAGCTAATCATAATATTATGTAAGATGATTTGACTGCCAAAGTCATAAGGCAGCCATTACATGGTCATGCAAGCGTCAGTCAAAATCCATCAGTCATGAATTACGTTTGACTCATGGGAAGAACAAATCACATCATTCAACCATCAGTCACTACATTACACGGTAGGTTAATCGTCAGTCACAGCCCGTGACTGTGGACTGACAGCAAAACCTACCGTGTAATGGGTGCCTAAGATCTCCTCAGATAAAAATAGTTTTACTTTTTTTTTCAATTTTAAAAGTCAATTGAAAGGCGATCTAAGTATTTGGTATTTTATTACGCAGGCATCGAATAGATTTGCAAAGCAACTTATGACCTCAGTGTCGTACAAATAAAACGAACTAAACAGAAAATAGCTTCGACAACATAATAACCGTAACCACCATTAACTAAACACATAAATGCAAAAAATACTGTTTTTCAAGCGAATACAGCGCTCGCTTTTTGCGCGAGTTTCGCTAACTACTGAAACACATCCTTTATTTGTACCTTAACTGCTATGATCTCTGCTGTAGTGTACGGACTTATTTTAAAGTTGTCCACTGATCTTTTCACCCCCTGTCGGTAATTGGTTGTGTTATTAAAACTGGCAATGGTTTTGAAACAGAGTTTTGCGAGAAATCCATGATCCTTGGGTTGTTTCCCACACTTTCAAATAGATTGAAAGGAAAATTTTATAAATTATAAATCATTAAGTAACAAATCTAAATAGACAGGATTCGAACCCGCTACCGTTTGATTTTGTAATAAAAATTCTGTGCCCTTGACATAATCATTATTTGTTTGCTTAAAACATGGTACACGACATGGAAATACCAGTTCATAAAACATATCCTCAGTTTTCCTTCGGTGTAGTCTTTACTAGACTACATGATGATTTTAATTACTATGCCTCAATACTATACTAATTTAAACTACTTTTTTACAGTTTTTAAAATACAAAAGAAAAAAGTACCTTGACAGCCGAAAAGACGTCAAACCCTGGACTTCCATGTTCTCCTTTTTGACCTTTGTCTCCGGGTCGACCCTGCAATCAAAAAATAGTTTTTACTTAAAGAAACTTACTTAAAAATACAGAATTAAAAAAAAAGTTTATATTTTTAATGACTTACCGGATCCCCTTTAGGCCCATCTAGTCCTATTGGTCCCTGAAAATTTATGAAATGTAACTTTAATGATTTTTACTAAAACATGCTCCAACGAATTAAGAGCGCTGAAATTTTTTTTTATAGATGTTGGTATAATAACGATTTAAATCAATTACAAAGACGGAGACTAGAAAATTATCATGAAATTCTATAGAGGGCTCCCCACTCGCGCCGCGAAAGCCCGCGAAGGCTGCGAAGCGCGAGTGTGGAGGGTTTCGCGGCTTCGCGTATGGGCTTCGCGGCTTCGCGTTCGCGCTTCGCGGCGTTCCCCGTCCGGTGGCGGTTTTTTGGTCCGCGACAAAGGACTTGTGTGCCGAAGTAATGGTGCCGTCATTCGCGGCCGCGGTTCGCGAGCGAGTCTGGAGGGCTATATTTTTCGCACCGTTTTCATGCGCGAACCGCGCCCGTGATTCGCGGCCGCGATTCGCGGCGCGAGTGTGGAGCCCTCTTATGCTATTATCAGGTAGGCAAAAAGCTGAGCCAAATTTAAAAGGTTTTTTCAACTTAAAGTTATTAAATATACACAAAACAAAGTTGGCTTTTGTATTTCTATATAGTTTGGAAGCTTGGTTTCTAAATATTTTAACTGTGTTTAATATCTATATGAAGACACATGCATTAGAAAAGATTAAAGAGAGAGAGAGAGAGAGGGAGATTAGTAATAGTTAAATTTTCAGGTAATTTTCAAAGACGGAGAAGCCATGCTAGAAGAAGTTTAATTTTTAGATATAAGTAGTTTAGCAAGACAACTAGCCACACCACTCGTAAAATTGTAGTAAACTACCAAAAAGTGTAAACAAAACTCGTTGACATGTCCAGATAATCTAAAGGTTTTCACATATTATACCGATTTCACAGTGTTGAAGTCAAGGTTAAATGTTTATTTTGTCGATTTCAAATAAACATAAACTAATGAATAATTTTAACTATCTTTCAGTGTTAAGACATTTTTTTTCAGTTTTGAAGACAACTTTAACTGTAACAAATAAAATCTTTCAGCAAGTTTTTTTATACATTTCGTTTGCATATTTTACAGTTACAAGGGTATCCGTCATCAAATTTCGTGAGAAGAAGGGTTCTTATGTTATTTTTTGTTAATACCACGAAAAACCTCTACCACTACCTACTCTGGTTATTAACTCCAGATTTCAATGCTCTACGGGTGCTTGAATCTAGAGCCGGGATCCACACATTTAGGGGGACAAATCAGGGATTGAAATACCTACAATAAAAAATTATAACGATACCAAAATAACTACCGATAAACCTCATCATCATTTATTGTATTTTAACGTATTTAACGGCAAAATAATGTTATACATGTATTAAAATAACGGTAATTTTCAAGAAACATTTTCAGATATCCCTGGTATAAAAAAATGATAGGTCTAGTTTAGACATACTATACTAATTCATAATGTTTACTGATAGGTATTAAATACTTTCTACAAGGACCTAGGTACTCTATGTAAAGTTACTGGGCTTAGTTCATTGTTGTCCATGCTCGTTCTCGCGCTTTGGTAACTTGATCCACAAGTTACCAAAGCGCGAGAACGAGCCGAACGCTCAAAAGAGGTTATTGAAATAATACGACAAAATGTAAAACAGTTGTTTTTTTTATCGTAATTACTCTTGTATCTGATTGTAAAATGAACTTTATAAAATAATTTTTGTACGATAATAAAGTGTCTACCTAAAATGTATTGGATCCCGACTTTAGAAGTTAGTACGGAGAGGAGAGCGGGGAGATGTCTTACCATAAAACCGCGTTCGCCCTTCTCGCCCTTGCTCCCCTGAAACGTGACGCCGGTACAGAAAACAGACCATCACAAACCAGACACCACAGAGAAAGTAGCACCAGACTATCGATACTAAAGGGGCGAGTGGGCTAACGCGAACTAAGGTATCCGATGGGGTTAGCAACGCAAAGCTAATTGTAGATGTCACTGCGTACGCTTGTTCCTAAGACAGCTGACGCTCAGAACAAAATGTATGGGAAAATAGGTATTTATTTTGTGGTTTTTTTTACCGGAAAAGACCCATTGACCCAAAATGGATATAAAAGACTATTCTACAATGCAAATGCCGGAATTTAAAGCCTAATTAAGATGTTTTTATTAGTCTTACTGAATTTATATCTTTTTCTATACTTATCCAGATTTTTCGGAAATTTGTAAGTGCCATTATTTATAAAGCCGCAAATTACACTGAATTTTATCATTTTGAAGCATAAAAAAACGATTTTTTAAGTAAAAGTCCTTTGTTTTCATAGTTCTCGTGGAACAAGCGTACGCAGCGCCATTTCGACAGTTGCCTTCCCCATTGTTAAAGACATATACAGCTACGTAAATGTGATAACAATTTCCAAGAGAATTCATCAGATATTGTTTAACTGTGTCCTCTCCTTTAAAGTATAATTGAAAATTTCTGTTCCGTTGTCCACCAGTAATTTTTTAATACTTAGTCGTAATTATACGGGCATTGATACAGTATACATGATGGTGCTAGTGCACTCACTAGAATTCATACTGAATCCATAACGCTTTAACGAGCTAACACACGTGTTTATCAAAGGACTTATTATCACGGTTTCCTCAAAATCTGTCTGGCATTATAAAAATAAGAATTAACAATTTATCCATCTGTCTTCAAAATTATACATACACAAACCGTATTGTTTATAGATACGAGCCCTATCTGCAACGAGCAGCTTGTTTGTAATTGAGAATAGTAAAGAGTTAAAAGTCCTTCTCTTAGTACACCCGGCCAACCGTTCGTTATATGATTTCAATTACATAGTAACTTAGTAACTCTTATTTCTAATAAAAAAAGTCAAAAGAAATGAAACTTTTAAGTATTTACATAGATAACTGAAATTAAAAATGAAAGTAAGAGGAATAAAAATAATAAAATTAAAAATAAGTACCGGGAATCCATTTTTCCCTGGAGCTCCCGTTATACCCTGCAAATGAAATAAATACAAAGCGGTAAAAAATAATAAAATAATATTATCAAAAAATACTAAAGGCGTAGACACTTACCGGTGGCCCAGGATCGCCGGGATCACCCTTTTTGCCTTTCTTCCCTCTTTTACCAGGTGGTCCAGGAGGACCTGAAAAAAAAAGATTAAATTATAAATTAGCTAATAACACTTTGAATTAGCAAATTATGTTTTAAGACTTTTATATTGTAGTTTTAGAGGAAAGTCTACACAGACTGATACCAAACTGATCATGTAATGTCCCATGTAGAGATTTTTAGAGTACAAACCTCTTATCTCATCTCTATTCATATAAAATTAACGTAGATAAATGAGTGACTGCAACTATCGTTACCTACATTTCCAGATGTACCTAATACCATCATATCCTAAGTCACCTGGTGGATTATTCGTTAGACCTCTTTTGAATTTGCTAAGCAAAGCTTTCAATTTAGCATTTAGGTAGCCAGTTTCTAGGACAAACCTACAGAGTCCAATCAATGTAACTGATTGTTTCCACTATCGCTACATATCCAGGTGTACCGTCTGAGTCGTGACCCAGGTCGGCAGGTGGCCCAGTGACCGCCTGATGCGTGACAGACGGCTATATAGCAAACACGCGAAGTTTCGCGAAAGAGGGTCAGCCACTTTATATTTGTCAGAAGGTAGCTACTTCAAGTATTATTCTTTTGTTGCTGGTAGATTAAGATATTATTTTTATTTGTAGTTAAACTCGCCTGTTCTCTTCTGAGTAAAGTAGAGATAAATTATTTTCTTCTTCTATACTTATAAGTAATATTTTGATATACGACAAAATATACATAGCACATGGGTACAGCCCAGCCGAATACTCTGACCAAGTTACAAAATGTTAGAGGTAGTGATAAATAATTTTCCCAATAATGGATGGACTCTAAAACAAATTAAGGCGTTGTAGCAATAATGAAAAATACTTTTTATGTCATTGACTTGATGATAGTGTATTGGGTGTCAGACGATTTTATAAACGACAATCGCAATACGGGCGTATTTTGTCGATGTTAAACATAACCTGTTAAACATAGAAGTGATCATAGTAACCAATCAAAAGGATGCCCGCCACCCGCATCGCATCACGTTATTATTAACTATGCCTTACGGCTGTGCGTGTAATGGCGATCGCTAATCAGCTCACGACACCTGCTTGCATTAATACTCCATCGATATCTATTTAGCGTAATGAAAGGATCATGGTCGAGAGACTAAGGGGATTTTCACACTGTGACGCGCTTCACGCGCTGCCTGATAGATAATGGCGCTTTGCGGCTTAACTTGCGGTTTTCCCCGGTTTGTCGTGTCGCTATTGCACATTTATTTTGTATACAAACTTGACACTATACGAATATCTTTAGCGGTCTGGCCAAGCAGATAATGGTAATGATGGATGATGGTGATGCGGGCGGTTTTCTCCGCATTTAGACTCCAATTTGGTCCGTTATGTGTAAACATAGCATCGGTATGGCCAGTCAAGCAACTCTAGCTCCTTCCAGAAGCTCAGAAGCCTCCTGGGGCGGGCGTTCACAGGCTTTTAGGAGTGACCTCACCTCTGTGAGAATTTCTGCCCGTTGCGCGGCCAAACCCACGCTCTCTAGGATAACGTGGGCGGCTGTTTCCTCTACGTCCAGGCATCTCCTATATAGAGGACTGTCTGTCGTATTCATGATAAATAGTTGTCGGTTTAAAGCTAGGTGACCTGTAAGTGTACCTAAAACTATCCGGAGGTCTGGACGATTGAGGTTGAGAAGCCTGCTGCCTGAGGCGGGGATCCTGTCGAATGGGGCAGTGATTAGTGACTCTAATGTATGTTGGTGGTGTAATCTATGTTTCACTAAATTATTCCACAATGTGGAGTGTGGACACTCTCGATTATACCACAGAACCAGGTGCCTTATAGCAGCCATAGAGGCTTCTTGTTGTATAAACAGAAGTAGGTCTAAGGGTGTTAGATCCGGAGCTACTTCTAGGCCAACTGTGGGGGTGGTTCGCATGCAGCCAGTTATCGCAGAGCATGCCAATATTTAAAATTTCTGCAGCTTGTTGATGACGGTGCTTTGTTCTGTTTTGGACCACCAGGCAACGGCTCCGTATGTGATTATAGGACATAATAACAGTTTTATACAGCTACATCGTTATTTTCGGTCTCAACTTTTGCCGAATATAGATAGTCTTTTACATTGGCAAAAGATGATGGTGGCTTTGTTTAGTTTTTCTTCGAGATGTCTATTCCAGAGGAATTTGTTGTCTAGTATCAATAGAGTCCTAGATCTGGCCACGTAGAGCAGCTACTAGCAGCGCAACGCGACTCGCAAATCCATGCGAAAAAGCGTCACAGTGAGAAAATCGCCTAAACATTCCGCCGCCGCCGTAGGAGAATCATCCTGGTTAATTGGAGCTCTGCCCGCTAATGACTTCAAATGATCGGTGATTGTTGATTATCACAGCATGCCTTGATTGATGCTAATTGAACCTTTTAGATATTCACAACTTGACCACTTCCATATCAGGTGCATATCAAACGGAGCTAAGAGTATCGTTTTGCATAGACTGGTGATATGCATTCAATTTACGCATAGCTGTTAATGAAAAAGCTGACGGCAAAGCATGTCCCTGTTAAGTTTTTTTAAATGTTTTTACTGATTTTTTACTTGATATTTTTTGTTGAGATGTTGTCTATTTAGGTAGGTATCCCAAAGAAACTGTGATTTTTGCAATAATTAAGTTTCTAGAATAGTTCGGAAGATTACGCCAACCGCCAATCTGTGCAGTTAATGCCAATAATCCATTGCAAATCATCTAACTATCGCAAATATTCTAGTTATGTAATAATTATTATAAGACATACCCAATTTAAGGCCAGTATATTCCAAATTATCGAATTTGGCATAGGCAAACATAGGTTTGATTAAAAAATAAACAATCAATTATTCTTTATTTTAAGCAGATAAAAATATTATGTTGAAGTTTCATAAACGATCTTGATTATTTTACGGTTAAAAATACGATATTCGTATCTTCACTCGACTAAAAAAATAAGCAAAGACAAAGAAAATTTTCATAAATTTTATATTTTTTGGATAATACTTAAAGTTTATCAATCCTTTATTCACGAAAAATATATAGAAAAATAGGTAATGACATATAGAAGAATATTCAACGGTTACTTTTTCAAAAAGTGACTTTATGCTCAAAATAACAACAAAAACATTGAAAAAATGAAAACGTGAGGTTATTTTCATTACTCTTCACACGTAAAGAAAAAGACAGAGACAAAGTTTTTGGAATATACTGGCCTTAAGTATAAGTACACCCATTTCTGCATGCTGTATTTATAGCAGCCAATCTAAAAAAAAAAACATTTATTATGTCGTGATGTGTGATCAATTTAAAAAAAAAGATTTTTTCATTTCTAATTAATTTTATATGGGTACTTAAACTACTTATTGCTGTCAAATCAACATGCGAGGCAGGGGCGCAATCACGCAAATGATTTCAACCCGAAAATCTAACGGCCACCGGTGACAATACTGACAGGTGTCACTCTCAAAGTAGGCCCAACACAGACTAGAGATTAAAATTTAGCTTATCACGAAGCATTAAGGTTGAAAATCCTGAAGTATTTGACTGGATTTGCTCCCGTACGAGCGTGATAGAGGGCGCACTTCGACTAACAGCGGAAGATCTCTCGAATCAGCGTTAATTACGACATTAATGGCGGACGATAGCTAGCTGCATTCGCTCACAAATTAAGCGGGACAGGAATTGAGCAGGGAGGGCTTCCCTCTTGACAGATAAACTTCCCGACCGGGACCCTCTTGGTACCTACCAGTAATTACCCTAGCAATAAAGTCTTATAGGACGTAGGACACATAGTTAACATTCTAAACTTATTATGTAAATAACGAAACACATACCAACACATTAATAACCTATTATTGGTCGTAGAGGATGCTAGAGCAGTATGTGTCAGAAAAAACCCCATGTAACTCAAATGGGAGACCTAAATCTTTTCCTAAGGTGATATTACCTAATATTTCTGTTAATTTATTTGTTTTTATAAAAAAATCATCCTCACAGTATCCCTTTCAGAGATAGCTGTTTTCCTCATAATTCTGTTTCAACCTTTCAATTCTTAAATTATCTCAAATTTTTATTTGTTCACATCAAAAAAGAACAAAGCGATCATAAGAAAATCCGCTTACTTCATATGAAAATATGACTCAGTCAGACAGAGGAGGGGAGGGGGTAAGGGTGCGGGAGGGGTTGTCGGTGAGTTTGATTTGATTTGCCGGACAAATTGAGTGTCACGCTGCGCGAGGGATGGCGTGCTAGGCGGACGTTTCTCCTACCAATGTATCTCGGAAATAAGATATTGCTTATTCAAATAAACTGCAAATACCTAAACTTGTTGATACTTTTACTTTGAAATTCCCTTTTATTTAAAGGGGATTTTTTTACAAGGATTCATTTGACAACAAAAAAGGTCGCAAGAAACTTATCAATTTTCACTAATTATTGGAAGTATAATATTTACCTCCACTACCAGTGAACACTATAAAAACTGATCCAACTTATGATACATAGCAAAAAGGAGGAAATTGTATAATTATCAAATAATTATCTTTAAAAACAACTCAAAACAATACGCAACGGAACCACAGACTAGACTCAATTTTTTGACGCCTTATGAAAAAACATTGGCTTATTTTTATACAATATCCACTTAACCATCCATTAAAAAAATAAATGCATTTTTCTCAGAATCAGTAATGTTTTCTCCATCTTTTGAGATATTGTACGAGTACATAGACGAGACACAGATCGAGACAACTCCTTTCTTTCAGCAGGTCCATGATAGGATAGATGAAATATGTTCTTTCCAATTACGATCACATTTCCTATCACGATAAAATATTGTGTAAATGTTGTTAATTTGTTCACTATTACCTAATATTTACAATCGACGAGATTGTCACATTTCGGAATTGGAATAATTGCCTCCTGAAAGTGTCAGCTTCAGTCACACACAGGGAATGCTCGCTGCGAGTGCATTTCCGGCACTGATTAAAATGGCTACTTGCAGCGTGTAGGTACCCCTGTCATACACAGCGAATTCTCGCGGCGAGTACCTAGTCGCAGCAAATATTCGCTGTGTGTGACTACTGTGACTGAACTTAATAAACTATGAGAACCAATGGTAGGTGACTTGTACCGTGGTCGTTTTCGCGCATCAGTGGAGATTCAAGCGTCGCCACAGCGTCACGCGCTTGTCGCTTCTCGATTTTTTGTCAGATGCCGATATTATTAGGTACGCAGTTCTAAATTATTATGAAAAATTATTGCAAAACGATCTAAGGAAAATCAAGCTACTATTGCTTATTATAACACATCTTTTCTTTGAAGCGACCTAGAAAATATTCATATTACGATGACTTATAAAAAATCTATTGGTACCCAAATTTTAATCCTGAATTATAATGAGGTGTCACACCGCAATATGAACGATGACTATCAGGAAAATATGTCACTTTATCAGGTTCACTATAGATTAGAGTCTTTTGTGCTACTGGATTACATCCCTACTACATTACCAACCCCATTGTTGCTTCCCGTGAAATATGACTACTAATGTTACCGGAGAAAGACGGTTGTGTTAGGGAAAATTTGCAGGAAACACGGGCTTTGGCCCGCGGGCAAAAGCCTCTCCGTGTAATCACAGAATAAGTAAGTAAACAGTATTCTATCACGCCTAATGTACTTGAAATAATACCTACGGCGACTCGGTACTTATATTAAATACTCCTATAACATTGGCCTTCAGCTAAGTGACGATAAGGCCGAAGGTGGAAACGCACTGCACCGGGAATCATCAATTACTGAGGAACTAGCTATTTTACCTTTAACTCCCAAAATACAACAATTTTGAATTGTTGTTATGGTGTTAGACCAAGGTAAGATGGTAGTAACCAACCAAACCGAGTACATAAGGAAACCGAGGCGGTTAAATTAATATAAAGTAAAATAAAGCCGATAATTTCATGCCATAATTTACGTAGATCGTCTTTCACACGCTGTCCTCGTCCGTACGTAACGGTAGCGCATTCGCGACTGTATTACCACAGTATATCTATAAGTTATATATGTACTGTGGTATTACTGTCTGTATCGAAACATACCGAGCGTGTCTTTCGGCTGTTTTGTATGAAGATAGAATTCTTTTACTAACTTATACTGCCCTATAAATTAAAACAGCGTCGCTAGAGGGCGTGCTTTGATCGTGGCGTCTTCTCAATTCATTTCGCATTCAATTAGGTCGGTAAACAGTTGTTGCCCACGTTTATTCCCACTTCTGAAGAATGTCAGTTAAGTCTTTTCGATTATTACATTTGGAAAGGTTAGCTTGCTTTGTGGATAAAAGCGGCGAAGTGAGAAAATTGTTTTCAGCTACGATGTAGCAGGGACAATTCCTTCGTAGTAAGCTACGGTCGTTCGTAGACTCGTAGTTGATAAATAACTTTTTGTTTTTGTCATGGCAATTATGTATTCATTAAAAAATAACCTATTTGATTGATCAATACATCAATCCTTAGGGGAGGCCTATACCCAGCAGTGGGTGTCGTGCGGCTGATATGATGATGATGAATCAATACAAGGCTAGTTCCACCATGCAATAATTTCATTATATCAGCCGCACGACACCCACTGCAATAATTTACAACAAATCAAGTAAAAATCTTCGTTTCGATAAACAGACTATTTTACTGCGGTCATCCGAGTACACATTATTTTTGTTATTTTTATTCAAATAGATGATTTATCACTTTAAGACAAACGTTAACTTTGAAACGCGTCATTTGCAAGTTACAGGGCGGCAAAAATTGGAGGGACGGGTCCCTTGTCAACAATGGGTTGCGACAAAAACAGGATGAGAAGACAAGAAGTGTACTACTGTGTGGTGTGTGTACCGAGTGAGGGCGGGAATAATGTCCACAGCGTAGCACTATAGCTTAACAATATTATCTTTTCATATAGTGAGGGAACTCCTCAGTCTCGGCGCAAATGAAGACGACTAGTACTCCGGTACCAAATTTTCAGTAGGGAAAGATAAAGTACATCTCGCCTGCGCCCTAGCGCTGAGGGAACGTCACTCTGCCTCGCAGCTCACCTCATCGTTGCCCTGTTAACTCAGCTGAGTTACCCCACTAGTATAATCTGCGCGCTATGAGAATGGGATGGAACCTTGTCAAACTGAGACGCACACGGTACGCCGGCCAGCCACAGGGATATCCAAAAACACTGTGTCACGCATCCGAGGTGAAGGAACTTTTGCTGCAGTAACTTCAAGTAAGATAACAAGTAACTTACTTGAAGTTACTAGTAGTAATTTTTGACTAGGTTTTTAAGTTTTTTATTTTTTTGTGCGACCACGCGCTTACTTCTGGGCAAAAACAGAAAATCAGCAAAGGGATAATTGAGTTTTTGCCATTTTTCGTCGGTGCGGAACACGAGTTTAGTTTATTTTTTTCTTTATTATTTTGTTTATTGTAATCATACATCATCTGTGTACTGTATGTGATAGGAATGATCAATTTATCTTGACCTACAGTACTGAATACCTATAGCCCGTCATTGCCTGTACAAAATGTGTATGTGTGCGGGCACAGAAAGAAGAGGACACCAGATTTTTTATCGCTATATTACAGTTCATCTTATTATTTTATTGTTTAAACAATCAAAAGCCTTATAATGAAACTGAAATTATTTAATTGGCATCGATACCTTCACACAAATACGTTCAGTCTGGGAAAATTTAGCCGAGTCACCGTTTCCTTTTGTTTAAGGAACTTTCTATTGGGCCCATAAAATTTAATTGCAGGCAGGGGTCGACACGCGCTTCTTAATGAAATGCCCAACATTCCTGATACGTCTTAAAAACCAATACATTAAGACCCACGGCGAAAAGAGTTTAGTCTAGACTCAAGGTTCTTTTTACCTGGTTGTATTCGCTTGGTCCAACTAACCCCACTTCTCTCTCACATTTTTCAGAAATGAAATTAATTTCTTTAGCTCATTAGTCATTCTGTTTCTCGTCCAGGATTGAATTGGGAAGCCTGATTGCTGAGAGGCATTAATAATTCCTTCAATTTTGTTTCTTTAATTAATGAAATGATAAATCTCCGAATGGTATGATAAAATATGGTATGGTATGGTAATTGTGAAAGATGCGGATATCTTCATATATATATATATATATATACAAGGTGTTTGGTAAAAGCCTTATAAAGCCGAATATGGTAGATAGGGACCATCAAACTGAACAACTTTTACTATAGGACCAACACTGAATTCGCGAAAAAAAAATCAGCTGTTTCATACAAAAATTAATAACGAAAATATCAAAATGTATGAAACAGCTGATTTTTTTTTCGCGATTTTAGAGTTGGTCCCATAGTAAAAGTTGTTCAGTTTGATGGTCCCTATCTACCATATTCGGCTTTATAAGGCTTTTACCAAACACCTTGTATATTAACATCCTGTTGTTCCATATTTTTGCAATAACACGATTAATGTTATTCTCGAAAAAAAATGAGTGTTGCTATCGTTAGAACTTCTGAATACCTGCTTGACGATTTTATAAAATTCTTAAAAAAAAAGAGCAGTTGACCCAAAATTCATTATATCTTAAGAATTCGCTTCCTCATTGGCCAGCAAATCGAAAATAACTTATAACTTATTTACATTTTCAGAAAAGTGTCAATAAATCTCAATCAAAAGATTGAGTAGCATATAACCGAAATGCTGGTGTAACTCAGAGTCCTTTTAATTTCTATTCTGTATAGTCTTCTTCTTCTTATAGAATGAGGATTAGTGGCCACCTCTGGTGTAGGAGTTTATCAAGCCGCCTGTAAGGCCTCTAACTTGGCTTAACGACTGTTATAAGATGACAACAGCCGGACCGACGGTTTAACGTACCTTCCGAAGCACGGAAGCGCTCAGTTGTAATGCCACTTTAACGGTCATCCATCCGACACTTGACCGGACCGAGGGTTGCTTAACAAACGTGATCAGTCTGTCAAGTTCCGCCATGAGGGCTTCTTATTAGTATAGTGGCGTTCACATGTAGACACCAAATGTCTGACTGAGTGTACGGTATACACCAAAGTGTATTTAAAATATACCTTAAAGATGTTACTCAACTTACTTCCCTTTGATAAAATTAAGCAAACGAAAGTAAAGTTTAGCAGGACTTTAAACCCCACGGTGACGTCACAAATCACCACCGGTTACTGGCCCATTAGGTAGTGTTGCAGTAGGGTTGCCAAAACAAGAAAAATGATTTCAAAATGGCTGAGACTAAATCTTAGATACCAAGATGGGCAATCTTAGATACCAAGATGGGCGAATGAGATATCGTATTGAAAATATGCATGGATCGTATGATATATGTTATACCTAATTTAATCAGAATATTTATTCACCACTTTAACGTCATCAATCATACTAGGTCTTATTTTATTTGTATCTATACTAATGATGGGGGTTAAAGAATGAATTTGCCGATTTCTCTCACACACAGAGGCTCCAAGATCCTTCGATTATATTATTTCGAATTATGATTATAACGGCCTACTATCAGCAATAAAAAATAAGTCCTGATTTTTTCCTGCACGTAAAAAAAAAATCTTAAAAGCAACTCCTTTTTACGTTAGCTGAAAGACTTAGCCGATACTATTTTTTGTTCACTTAATACACTGAGTTTGTGCATAAAAGTTTTAAAATATTAGAGTTCATGGTTGTTAAATAAATTAAGACTAACATTAGTATGGAAAATGCAAATTCTTTAAAATTCTCCATACAAAACGGAAATTTGATACTTAAACTCCTAATATGGTAAAATTAAAGATTTTTAACGGAACAATGTAAAACATTTCGCAAGAAGTTCTTTAAAATTCCACTTTGTAAACTAATCATTTTGCTCCGTTTTATCAAGATGTTTTTAAACCTAAAAACGTGGTGCGCATTTTGTAAATACATATTACTATTAATTTTGTCTTTAGCATGCGCCCCACGTTTTTAGGTTTAATACTTCTGTAGGTATAGGTTTATAAATATTTACAGAACAATTTATTTTGTACTTTTTAGTCCGTTTCAAAAACGTGTTTTTAAAAAAGTTTTTTTTTTCAGTAAATTTTAGTCTTATCTATTGTATTTGGCAGCCCTGATAACCAAAACGTACCCCACAGGAATGGCACACAAATTGAGTTAGCTTTGTATTAAGCGCCATTTCGCTTCAAACTTCAGAAAGTAATCTTGTATTTTTGGGGAGACCCGACGTTACAAATATTTGGTTAAACAGTGTCACAGGGGTCTTATTTTTTTATAAAAGGACAGCCAAATAACTTAGAGAGATAACTTTGAATTCAACACTTGATGTAGGTATGTACAAGACAATCATTTAATTCAAAAGAAAATTTGTCTAAATAAATATTTTGATATCGCATCGTAGGATTTCCACGAATTACCAAATAACCGACCTTAAATAGATTTTTGAAGAAAAGTCATATTCCTTGATTGAGGCTCAAATATAGTCTACTTAGGTAACAATGACTTCTATTTTTGGTAGGGAATCATTAATGTGTCAGGGACAAGAAAGTATAATATGAAAGTATATATCTTTTTATTAAAATTGTTAAACACAATTCAGAGTGTAGAAAAATTCCGAAAGTTTGAGAAAATACATTCTACTTTGGTTATCACAGTATCTATAAAGTCATCATCATCTCGTACCATCTTCATACTGAAGTTTGGCAGTCAGCAGACAATAGTTTTTGCGATTCCATGTAGCATATTTTAACTGATGACAGCCAAGTCCATTCCACTGTTTGATGTCGTCCAGCCATTTGCGTTTCGGACTCTCTTTCCCGGAATTTTACCTTCGAGGATTATCCGTGGGAACTCGTATCTATAAATGAGTTAATCAAAATAATGCTTCAAAATGACATCGTTGCCATTTCGAATGTACAACTTCAGCAACATTCAGGAACAGCGAACGAACGTTTTCCCTAGCTCGGAGATTTCGTCCGCTCGCGAATAAAACATGCTAATGTCCCAACTTCGGCTATTATTGTTGCCAAAGTGTTGTTTGTCGCGAATTTCGTTAATATTCCACCGACGAACGTAAGACGATGGAATACCCTCCCCCCCTCCAGCTTAATGTTCTGCAAGTAATTACCAGTTCATGAGGGCAACTTCCAGGGGACTTGTTGCCTCAGTTAGTTCACTACTAAAAACTAATTACACAGACTTTAATAACATCATAAAATCTAACAAAATTACTCTACAAGCTCCCTTTGTAATTCCAACCCGAACATAATTATGTGTAATTTTCATTTTTTTTACTTTTTTGGAAGGGGAGTGGTTCTTTTTGATAAACGTTTTGGGGTTGATAATTTAAGGCGATGGTGTCGGAACAATTACTGAGGTAGCAGAGTTGTAATTACTAATTAGGGTTATAAATACACTAATGTTGGGTTAAGGGAACCCTTTCTGGTCGATGATAAAGATAAGAGTACGTATCAATTGATATGAAGAGTTACGTATCAATTTAAAGTGTTCATTTTGTTGCATGAAATATTAATATGATTACATGGTTGAGTTACGCACTTATTTAGAACTTTAGAGAATAGAGTTTTTCAAAAGGGAAGGAAATTTTACCGTTTATTAGTCGGAAAAGATCGCAGCCTTTTTGAAGCATGAATTTTGTGTGTTATATTTCTGGCAATACTAAACTTAGGTTGGAATGTAATATTATGTTTGACAGCTGACATCCCGGCAATAGCGGTAAAATTAAAACAAACTGATTATTGTCTTGATTTTTCATAACTTTACATTTGCACTCTTTTTACCCTTAACAAAAAATTATGCTGCTAGTGCTCAAATAAAGATTTGTAGTGTTAATCGAGAAGATGCTTAGTCGAATACTACTGCAAAAAAAATGATTCAGCGGCTTCAGGTCTGGTCATTTTGATGATAAAGATGTCCGTCGCTGTGGTATCTTTATTATTTTAAGTACAAAAAGGCCGTGAACTTTTACGTCTACCAATCATGAAAGATTTTCAGAGTATAAATATTTAACAAAAAAATAGGTAAGTACCTATTCTTTCCAATTTTATTACCCAAGAAATTAAATTACAATTTCTGAATACACAAATAATATTATTTAGCTAAGGCTATAGTGTGATAAGGGTTGTCTCGGGCTATAATTCAAAACGGAAGACGAATAGTTTCCGGTGCCGCACAAACGGGCCATTGTATCTGTTTTTATAGTTACGATGAGTTCCCACGATAAGCCGTCTCACAATTAAATAAAAGGATGATGTATTAATATTCTTCGTGGCATATCGAGAAATCAGCTTAACTTTAACATTCTCACAAGAAAGAAGCAATTTGTTTGACTTAATTTGTGATGAATGTAAAATGTGAAAATGTTTTTGTGACAAATGAGCATCATCAAGAAAGAACATTTTAAACGTATTAATGTACTTTATTTTATACTAGCTTCTGCCTCCGACTTAGTCCGCGTGGATATTAGAAAAAATTCTTAGGGAATCTTTTATCTGGACAAATAGTATTATGTTTTAATTTCATCAAAATTAGATCAGCCGTTTTTACGGGATTAGGTGGGTCCCCACCAACCACGCTGCCCTCTTTTCCTCTCTTCCTGCCCTCCCCCTCCCTCTCACTCACCCCTCCCCTCCCCCTCCTTCTCACTAGCCCCTGTCCTTTCCCTCATTCATTTCCTATTTCAACGCCTTCAGCCCTTATCGCTATTAAAGATAGCCTTTGTTCATTCTCAAGCTCTACTCTATCTCTGTACCAAATTTCACCAAAATCGGTTCAGTAGTTTAGGCGTGAAAATGTAACAAACAGACAGACAGAGTTACTTTCGCATTTATAATATTAAAAAGTAGTAGATAGTATGGATGAATCCAAATTGGCTTTGAATGTCTTGTATTTCAAGGTGTTACAGGATAGTGAAAACGCAAGACATGCTGCCCTTCAGTGAAGCGTGTTTCAAGCGGAACACGACGCCACGTGGGACACTTTCAAGAGCTTTACCTAGGCGAGCTCTTGTTTTAAAATAGCGGCTCTGTACTCCGAAGCGTAGGTGAGAGTTTTAGTGCAAACTTGTTAACGTTGAAGTGCAGTCTTGTCACTTGAAAGGCAACAAGGTAATTTGTCAAAGGGTACTAAGACGAAGAGACTTTGTGATATATATATATATATATACTTATTAGACAACACAACTACCTAACAAAATATAAAGTTGTAAAGAAAAAACCGGACAGAACAAATCACCAGTTTCTGTTATTCAAACATTACGTACGGTAATGCAATATCATGCCAAATCGGACTATGTATTGCGTTTTAATATGTGGGAGCAAGAGTCGCTAGTTAATTAAATGATCCCTCGGCGGAACAATGATAAGTTCGATTAAAAATACTTTTGGTTCTTAACGTGTCACATTACGGCAAGTCACGTGGAGGTACAATATTGTGATGACGTCACTGCGATATTGAATTTTTGGTTATTGTTTTACGGAGATTTTGCTCGAATATGAGTGAAAATATAAAAAGGTAGGTAGTGCAAGATAATTGGTGTCACATCCAAAAGACGACGACAAGTGTCCGCTTTGACAAGGTTAGTGTAGCTTTAAAAATATGAAACGTATTTTTTTTTCTTATAATAGACATAATGTAACAATTGCCTCTAGAAAGATTCGAATTTGCGATCCTGAGATAACTGTATATAGGTATATCTATAGCATCTACAAAATTACTTGAACAAACAAACTGAAATCGATAAGGTATTTAAATTAAAGACAAGTTGTAATTACGGGCGATTATTTCTCGATTGCAGACTTAAAACAAAGAAGGGAGGCTATTGTTAAATATTTTGATTGTTGGGGCGACGAGCTGCCTGCTAAGAAATTGCCGCAATTAAACAGAAACTGGTAATTATTGGTACGGAGACATGCGAAATTGTGGAATGAACACAACCATACGAATAACAAACAACAGAGAAATTACTTTGCTTACCTACCTATGGTTTTGGAATAGGATTGCCTTTTTTACCATATTTTCTATTAGTTATTAAAGAACAATGGCAAATCCCCATATTGTTAAATTACTTTATGTAAGTTAACATTTTCGTGTTAAGAAATGAAAAATTACGCAAAGGATCCAGAATAAGTTCTTAGTGAACTTAGCATCAAAAGTCTTAGTGGGAAAAGGGAAAACTGTGCAAATAAAGATATTTAATTTTTTTATTAAGCTGGCAAAATGAATATTTTTTTGAATGAACGGAATTTTTTTTTTTATGGGAATTGAATTGATCATTTAAGATTTATAAAGATTTATAAAACTATTATTTTTATACATACTTTCTTGAATACCTACAGTTAAAGTGCTGAAAATTAGTAAACTATTATTTTACTCAGATTCTAAAAAAATACTTATGCTTTAATTTTTTTTTGTTATCACCGTTGTGCTTTACACAACGAATTAAATCTAAGAAAATAATGTTAAAAACAAAAAAAAGTTGTTAAATTAAATGATTGATGATGAAATTTAATGAAGGATTCTTAACATTCTTAAGAAATGTTTTCATTTTCAAATACGTTACTTTTGTATCCTCTTTTTTTATCAATGGTAGGTATCTTGTCACTGCCCTGAAATCGTGAAACCATTTCAGTAAAAACTTATACGATACGAAGGTAATCGTACTCCGAAATGTAAAAAGTAGTTTACATTATTTAACGTTTCATTACGAATTTACAAATCCTATAGCCTTGCAGTCTCGTGCGTGCTTATTGCCGTGCAGCCGGTAGTCAAGTTTCAGCGAAAGTTTCACCGAAAGCGAATTTCGAGTAGATAAGCGAAGCGAGCGAAGGGAGGCGGGTGGGGAGACACGCCGCGAGGTAGTCTAGTGCATAATAAGGTGAAGCTGCAGTTATTTACAGTTGGTAAACCAATATTTTTTACAATTTAGCATTATATAGAACTAGCGCCACCCGCGACTTCGACTGCGTGAGTAATTGCTGCGAGGAATCGATAATTGTTTGCAGTTCTTGTGGTGAAAAAAGCTAAAACCGAGCGTTAAGTCATTAAGTTTGTGTGTTTAAACGAAAGACGAAAAGCTTGGAATTTCAATAAATTGTAATAAATAAGTTTTTTTTTCGGGAGTGGCGCTTGTGTTGCGTATGATGTCGTTAAAGTTATGACTTCTAACTTCTATATTATTACTTTGTTGGTTCTGGTAATTCAAGAATGACCTGTCCTAACATTGAGCACTTTAGAGCATATAGTTCATTTATGCTTCTATCAATTAATTACAAATACAAAAGAATAATGTATTGGTGATGATTACGCTACGGGAGATGTAAGAAAAATACTTGAAGTACGCACGTTACAAAATAGTTACATACATACATAGGGGAGGTCAGCTCAATGCGGCCATAGGAGGCAAAGCGGCCATGCCTCATTTCTCGGCAACTTATAACGATAGTACAATGTTTTATGTTCTGATATGCAGCAAACCTACCGCCCAGCCCCGAGCAGCCATTTGGTAGTGGTCGGAACCAGCATGTGGCCGTGGCACCATGCGAAAGGTTTTTGTTCATTTTGTTAAGAAAATCCAGGGTAAACTCAATCTGTTTTGATCAAAACTCTATAAACCTTAATGGTTTTATTTTACGTCTATTATTGCTTATCTATTTGGCTTTGTTTGTATAACATTGGTTCCGATATGAGACAAATGTTATGAGCACAGTTAATTTTTAAAACAAAACGGTGGAAAAAGGCAAAACGGTCCGGGCAAAGTGGTCAAGTGCTTTGCCTAGCTGTTGAATATTTTTATTTAAGTAGAAGAACTGTTGGTAGATAAGTATGAGATAATTGTTGCGTACCTATAACATAACTAAAATAATTATTAATATAATAATTAAAAATAAATTTAGGAATCATTCGAAGATTCTAAGTCTGTAATAATAAATGTCTCATTTGAAACTTAAGAACATTTTTTTTTCATTAGTACAGTTTTATTTAATTTATTTTTGGTCTTCTTGTTTTTTTAAGCACGATGTTTTTCAACTTTAAATGAGTTTCTTGTAATCTTTTGGAATGACCACTTTGCCCTTGGCCCCATGGCCGCTTTAGGCGCTCACTTGGGCAAAGCGGTTTTTTGACAAGTTTTGGTAATTTACAAATTAAAAGAAACTATTAAAGTTTTCACGAAATGCGATTACACGTTATAAAAGTTTAATAAATTCCCTATCTATTGGTATAAAATACTTTTCCAAATTCTGTTTTTTAACAGCATTTTTTTAAAGTCAAAGTTAAGGTGGCCGCGCTGAGCTGACCTCCCCTACACTCACGCCTGTTTCCCATGGGGGTAGGCAGAGACTATGGATCGCCACCTGCTACGATCCTTGCACACTTCTATCGCTTGATAAACATTTTCATACTCACATGCCCTGCGGTTTTCGTCTCTGCGTCAAAATAGTTACTGTAGGAAGCCACAAAATGGCACAATTTTTTCACCGCATAAATTCAGATATTACAAATGTCACCAAAGTGATATAGTGAACCTCTTAACATTATAAACGAGTTAAAGCTTCTAGACATAATTCAGAGTTGAGACCGATGTCCGCAACTCGCTGGACCTTCCAATTTTTCTTCCTTGAATTATGTACCGGAATCATCCCTCGGGATAAAAAGCAAAGACGGGATCTATCCCCCTACCTCCCTACGGTGACACCCGATATGGATTGGCGGAAATATTAGCATATTTCAGAAGTTTTAAATTTTAATAAACGTTCTTTTCCAGTTGTTTAATTGCTTAATGTGGCTTTAATTGGCGATACTTAAGAGGCGGCAAGGAGTGAATTTCTTATAAAAACGTAATACTTACTTAAATTATTTGCTAATAGTGCATAATTAATGTTATTCGGATTTAGACGGTAATTGTATAAGGTTCTATTAAATAAAAAATCCAAAATACTAACGCAATTCTAAATAGATACCAAATATTTTTATTTTATAATAAAAAAATGCTATTCACATTATTTTTTGTTTGGTTTGTATTTTTTATAAAAGAACCGTAGAAAAATACTGTCTTAATCCGAACTATTATGATCAAACTAGCGGCCGCCCGAGACTTCGTCTGCGTAAAAAGTTTTTTTGCTATTCCTCGGGAACAATACTTTCTTTCGGGATGAAAGCTACCCTTTGTCCTTCTTTGTACCCCTGACAACGTCTATGCAAAATTTAATGATGATCGGTTCAGTAGTTAAGACGTGAATGCGTAACAAACAAATAAACAAACAAACAAACGGACTTTCGCATTTATAATGTAAGGATAAGGTAAGGATAGCAAATAATTTTGGTGTTACCTTGTTGAAGTTTATTGTTCAACGGCCTCTTAATAATAATTGGACTTGTATTGTGTTTAGTTTATGTACCTATATATTGTGAAAAAATATAGATAATATTTTTATATTACAAATCTTTTATTTTGGTTGAGATAACTGATTATTAAAAAAAGTTGTGGTTTTCAAATATTTCAACATAAAAGTAATTCAGTCGTTACTATTTCTTGCTGTTCTATAACTTGCTCTAGAAATTTAGATCGGGCCCTATTTCACCAAGTCGCCATTTGTCAGTGACAAATGTCGTTTAATTTTAAAAAAATTTTGTCGTTACTTTAATTAGGGACAAGTATGTTGTGAAACAGGGATATTTTTTACAAGTCGACATATTTGTAAATTTGTCAGTGATTCTTGACATCAGATTGGAGCTGAGTCAAGTTTGCGTCAATCAATGAGCGGTTTTCTGACAGCTGAGAATTTTAGTTTATGTTAATAGATGGCGTTATTCAACTAGGTAGTTTTTTTTTTATTTTTCCTAGCAGCCATAGCAGCTGAGTTTACCACTGAGTATATAACACTCGATACTGGCAAAAATTACTCCCTGAAGAGGAGTAGTTTGCCATAACCATGCCAAAATTGATTGTCAAATTGACAAAAACCTTTGCTTTTTTCTGAAAAAGTTACGTACTTAGTTGAACAACGACATCTAGCCGTCTTTTAGGTACTACTTTTTTTTCTTAAACTACCAACTTGAAAACCGCTCATTGTCGACTTGTAAAAAATATCCACTGTTTCACAACATAATTGTCCCTTATTAAAGTAAAAAAGACTGTAAAAGTTGCCGACATATGACACTGACAAATGTCAATTTGGTGAAATAGGGGCGTTTGTACAGAACCAAAGTTAGATTCAAATAAGTCTATGGGCATGACCTTGTAATTTTCGGAAAATAAATTAAAATCACGAAAATTAATTAAGAAGTTATTGTTTATACTTATAATAGCGCGAAAAACTTTGTAAAGTAAAGGGTGTTTGTTTTCTGGGTAAAGGAGGCCAGTTTTGAACAACAAACGGACGACAATGACAAAGTTGCGTGCCCTTTTGGGTGTGGTCTTGAGCAGAGCGTGAAGCGATTATTTAGTCTGTTACTTTAGGCTGGCCCCAGACCTACCGGTTTCATTTCTTTGCTTTGCTGTTCTACCATGGACCGCCGGCCAAGAGGCTCATTTTCAATCTATCGCATATTTTGACCTGACCACATTGGCAAGATAGCCATTAGTTTGGTGTTATTAAATATCGTCGTCTGGGGTGCGATGAGAAGTTTTAGTTTTCGTTTTAATAAAAACTGCTGTTTTATACAAAAAATAATAACGAAATAATTATCAAAATGTATGAAACAGTTCATTTTTTTTCGCGATTTCAGATTTGGTCCCATAGTAAAAGTTGTTCAGTTTTATTATGGTCCCTATCTACCATATTCAGTTTTATAAGGCTTTACCAAACATCTTGTATAAATAAGCGATCGAGTTATTTTTAACGATCGGAGTCCATGTTCAGGGTGGCATATCTCCTAAAAGCTTCCTACTTCGCAATCCAGGCGATAATATTTGATAAAACCAAGCTAATGGCTATCTTGCCAATTTGGTCTAGTCCCAAAATGCGATAGATTGAAAATTACCCTGGTTGGCCGGCGGTCTTTCAAGCAAGGTAGCACAGCAAAGCAAAAAAACGGAACCGGTAGGTCTGGGGCCAGCCTTATTGTTTCCATTTGTATTTTTTACAAATTCCATAAATAAAAGAACTTGATAGGTAAATAATGACCATTAGCCATTTTAATGTCTCCACTGTTGGGGCACAGGCGTTCCTTATGGGTGGATAAGGAGGACGGGCCATAACCCACCACGCGGGCTCAATGCGGATTGATGGGTGTTAACGACTGCAAATGCACCCGGTACCAATCGCTTAACGTGCCTTCCGAAGCACGGAGAAGCTCGAGATGATAAATTTTTGGTCACCCATCCCATTACCGACCCTTGCAAAACTTGCTCAACCGCCGCAATCGCTGGGCCAGGCGCTATACCACTGCGCCAGCGAGCTCCTCAAGTAAGTAATATAGGTTTATAACAAAAATTAATAATAAAAAAAGTTGGTAACATTATCTTTGATGTTATAAGTATTGTGTTTTGTATGAGAGTAGTAGAGTTCTAAAGCGGTTACAAAGAAGAGTTTTCAAATTAGAAAAAAAATACTATTATACATATATACCTAGTTGGTTACTAAGTTCTGTAACTATGGAAAACATGAATAATACTAAATTTACAAATAATGCTACAATGAATTATATACCAAATGAAAGCACAAATATTTAAGATTATCATGTATTAAAATTATTCGAAATGACCGCCTCTGGCATGAATACACGCCTTTAGACGACGAGGCCAGTCATCGATGGCAGCACGAACTACCACCATATCCAATTCTGCGACTGCCTTGAGAATAGCGCGCTTAAGAGAGTCGAGATTCATGTGGGGCTTAGCACATGCTTTCTCCTCAATAAGTTGCCATATGGCATAATCCAGAGGATTTAAGTCTGGGCTGGAGGATGGCCATTCTTCCTGCGCGATAAAATCAATTTTGTTAGCCCGAAACCATGCTTGTGTAGATTTTGCTTTGTGCGCAGGGGCAGAGTCCTGCTGGAAGACCCATGGCTGGTTTTGAAATAAAGTGTGGCTTAAGGGTTTGACAACAGGTTCCAGAACGGTATCTTGATAGACTCTAGCGCCAGTTTTCACACCTTTTTCACAGAAATGAACCTTACTTAGCCCTGAATAGGACACCCCCAGCCAAATCATCACTGATGAGGGGTGGTGACCTCGTTGGACCCTCGGAGCAATCATGCTGGCTTCTTTACTATTCTTAGCGTATACTCTATCATTTTGACGGTTAAAATTTTCTTCGACTGTGAAGATTTTTTCATCAGTAAACAAGATTTTTCGATGGCCGTTTTGTGCGTACTGCTTTAGTAGAGCGCGACTTCGTGCTAACCTCATAGCCTTCAATCGTGCGTTTAGCAGATGGCCCTTTCGTCTACGGTAAGCGTGAAGCCCAAGGTCATCATTGATAATTTTTTTAAGGGAACTTCTCTTCACAGTCATCTGTATTGCCAATAACTTTTGCTTCCGGACGGGATTTCTCGTGATTCTCGCCTTCACTGCCTTGATCACAGCTGGTGTCCGAACGGTGCGTGGTCTTCCTGATCTTTTTCGGTCATCGACGGTCAAGGTATTACTATACCTATGGATAGTGCGATAAAATAAATTGCTTGTTGATTTTCAACTTTTGTAGCAACTTGAAAATCATATTCGGTGGCTGCCCACATTTGTGCAGAGCAATTACAGCGACACGATTCTCCTTCAACCCCCATTCCATGGTGAAATAAACAAAATATGATATACGTGTGGTATGGAATTATAGCTTATAAAACTGTCAATAATATGTCATTTTTATTTTTTCTTTTCATTTGTTTTAATGGCCAGTAATCGATAAAGAAACTCAGTAACAGAACTTTTGACCAACCTGTGTATATATATACATATATAGCACAGAATACGTAGTAACAGAATTTGTAGGTACTAAACGTGAAATAATTAGGTACATTTTAGTACGCTTTTCGCTGTTCTCGCGACCGCACCCTTAAATTTCGCCTCTCATAATATTATTCAGGGAAGTTGACGATAAGCAAGTCACTTGCGGCCGCTCAACTTGCCGCTTTGGTTCCGTATCAGGAATAAACATTTGTACAACTTTGCCGGTGCCGACGGCGCAAAGTTACATCTGAAATTCAAACCCGGTTATCCAATACAGTGGTTTAGAGGAGTTTTATTGTAAAGATTTCCTGTGACTGTACTTTCAAGTAGCGCCTTTCGTGACCTCCTCGAGGTGTTTTGGCATTGGCGAAATGGTATAGGGTAAAAACAAAACATCTCTTTGAAAGATAAGAGCTATGCCTACAGCTCTTTACCATATCAAGAATTATTAGCTCTTTTACCTGAGTAGCTTATTGATAGATTATTTAAGCTCAGTGTAGTTCGTGAAGACAACAGCTCGTGCTTTGCTTGATTCTGTATAGATTTGACTAGCTCGATTGACAATTTGAACTCAATACCACAAAATAAATAAGTTATTGAAATTGATCTCTTTTTTAACACGTTTTTATTAGGATGTTTTCTCGTTTGTTTTTTTTTTGTTTTTTCGTACTGATGTGTACTTCCAAAATCTTTAGCTTTGAGTCAAAAAACTGACTGAGCTAACTGATTATCTAACTCTAGCACTATCAACATGTCATCAAAGGAGTTAAAGTGTTGGTATTACTAAGTGTGGGTTTTACTTTTCTGGTAACTTACTATTGCTCATTTACATAAATAACATAAGTACAAATAAAAGAGTATCAATATTAATCCAATGACACTGATTAGGGGCATCAGGTTGCTAATGGTTGTAACATGAATCGAGTAATGAATCCGAGTAGGGTCAGAGGTGGGGATAAAAAAGCTCGATCACAAACAAAGAGGTTTGTCACGGCGGCGGGCGCGATATTAGAAATGCCTGTGGGTTACAGACACTGCCTGCTCTGTACCGCTCTGGGTTTTTCTAATTAATAATGCCGAAAAAAGCCTGTGTGTTTCAGAGCACCGCTTGCTCTGTATCGCGCGGGGTTTTTCAACTTAAAATTTAATAATATCACCATAAAAAGCCTGTAGAACACAGACACCTTGCGCTGTGATCCACAGTGATTTTCTAAATATAAATACCCTGAGCTATACTCATAAACTTGGATATTTAAACTAAAATATCAAATCTATCTTATCAAAAGAACTTTTAACTCGTTAAAAAAATATGGGATGAAATTTATTTTTGGTAGGTCCTTTTAGAAAAAAATCCCCAAAGAACAGCTGTTTTATCGTAATTTGCAAAATTTCTCAAAAACGGCATAGCACAATCTAACTTTTCATCCTTTTTCATCAAGGGAAAGAAAATGAAAATACCCTAACATAAGTGATTTTAATAAGGAGGTTTACAAAAATAGTTATTTTTATAAAAGAAAAGTATTTTGTTAGTTTTTCGCAAATTCCGAGCGCGATAACTAACAGCCGAACGTTATTTCATTTTTATTTATTTCGTTTGATAATACCTACAGTCAACAGCACATCAGATTTAGACTAAAAGGTACTTGACCTTATGACCGCCTTTATGCCGTACGTAATCAAAGCTGTTTTACAGTTCAACTGTTTAACTTAACGTGCTGTCTTGTATACCCACATCAAAGAGTACTTTTGTAATATAGGAAATAAAGAATCTTGCTGGCTATTTCTGTTAACAAGAAAATTATAATCACTGATATAAATGTGTTTTTTGTTTCTTAAGGCGCCCTACTACCCACTACTAGCGCCACCAATACATTTATTTTTATTACTCGTAAACAAAGTCAAAATTTAAAAAAGCTAAAATCATGCCCTTTTAAATTGTCTCATATATTTTTCGAATAACTCTTCAACAGTTTCAATTCTTTTTAGCTCAAAGTGGCTAATTTTGGCAAGAACGGATTTCAAAACTTACTAAAAGTATGAAAACTGTTGAAGTTATTTAAAAAAAAATATATACAAGGTGTTTGGTAAAAGCCTTATAAAGCCGAATATGGTAGATAGAGACCATCAAATTGAACAACTTTTACTATGGGACCAACTCTGAAATCGCGAAAAAAAAATCAGCTGTTTCATACAAAAATTAATAACGAAAATATCAAAATGTATGAAACAGCTGATTTTTTTTTCGCGATTTCAGAGTTGGTCCCATAGTAAAAGTTGTTTAGTTTGATGGTCCCTATCTACCATATTCGGCTTTATAAGGCTTTTACCAAACACCTTGTATATAGACCATTTAGGAGGCCACGATCTTAGCTTTTTTTAATATTTACCTGGTTTACGAGTAATAAAAATAAATGTATTGGCGGCGCTAGAGTAGGTGCTACGGTGCCTGTATGTATTTTTGTCTTTTTTGTAATATTCTTTATTTATAACAAAAATATCGATGAAAAAAGAATAAATCGAAATGAAAAACACATTTAGTATCACATTTATATTATGTCAGATTAGTGATACTATAAAACGTAACTAGGTATTATTTATTAATTATCCAAGAAACGTTCTTAGGAACTAAAGTCTGCTATATTTTAATCCAGGTTAAAAAAACTATCTGTGTGCCTTTCATCCCAATCCATCCCATTTAGCATAGCCTGCCATTTTTAACCGACTTCAAAAATTTGAAAAGGAGGAGGTTATCTATTCGTCGCGTATATTTCTTTTTTTTTATATGTATGTACACCGATTACTCGAAGACGGCTGAACCGATTGAAATGATTTAAACGCTTTAACATCAGGGTTCATTTCAAGTTGGTCCCATTTTTTGAAATGTTGAAATCGGTTCAGTAGTTTTCAAGTAATCTTGAAAATACTGTCGTTTTCTTTACCATTTTATATGAATTCAGACGGATTTTCAACCATTACTTTTTTGTTTATGAACCGATTTAGATGATTTTTTTTTGTTTAAAAGAAGACACCTTAAGGATGATATTATATTAGTTTCATTGGTATTGGACTTTGGATTTTGAAGATACACGAGGGAACTCCTCAAAATCAAGTAGGAACTGAATAATGATTGAAATATTGGGAGGTTTATTACAATCAAAAACAAGTTAAGTAGGTACCTATCTATTGTCAAGAACGTTCTGGACTAGAGTTGAACTGCGAAGGCCCAACGGAACTCCTGTGGAAATTGAGTTACTCGGGGTACGGTATACCATTGAAAAATGTGAAACATTAAAACGTTTTATTTAAAAAATCATCGCTTACATACCTACCACAAAAAAGTTTAAAATAAAAAAGCTTTTTAAAAAAAGAAAAACCTCCTTCAAAAACCTTAAAAACAGAGCTCTATAAAAAGCAAGAAATAATGTTCAAATCGATTAATTACAACACGTCTATTGAAGTCGGGTGGGACTTTTAGAATATAAACAAAACAATAAGTAAAAAAATTACTTCCAGCTCCACCCGACTTCAATAGACGTGTTGTAATTAATTGATTTGAACATTATTTCTTGCTTTTTATAGAGCTCTGTTTTTAAGGTTTTTGAAGGAGGTTGTGCTTTTTTTAAAAAGCTTTTTTTATGGGTTTGAGAGAAAAAACATTTTAAGATTTACAATAAATTAATATTACTATTAGGATAAACTAAAAAATGATACCACTTTGTTAAAAAAAATATCGCTAGTATGACTAGAAATCACTATTTTAATATTCTACATTACATACATTACCTAAACATATAGAAGGAATACTTTAACCACAACTGTAATTTTCTGAATTGTCTGTGTTCCACAGGCTTTTTAGGGTGACATTATTTAATTTTTAGTCGAAAAACCCCGCGCGCTACAGAGCAAGCGATGCTCTGAAACACACAGGCTTTTTCGACATTATTTTTTAGAAAAACCCAGAGCGGTACAGAGCAGGTAGTGTCTGTACCCCACAGGCATTTCTAATATCGCGCGGCGGGCGGCATACGATAGCGAAACGACAAACGATTGATTGCGTTAACAGTCAATATCATAATTAGGTAGGCACCTAATGTAAAAGTTTGTATGTTTGGATGTCACAAAAACAATTATAATTGAAAGAATTTCAACCAGAACACAATAAGTTAAGGATATAGGTACCTTTTATCCCGGTTAATGGTTCTTGCGCCCGTTCTTCTTGTCAGCTAAAAAAGTCTGGAACGGGTGGTAGGAAAATATAGACGATTCAAAAGTACTTAATAATTAAGTTTATTTGAATAAAGCTTATTTGACTTTGACTTTGAAAAGGATTTTTCGAATGTCCACAAATTGTCATGTTTATAATTTAAAGCCCAGGGTGTATACCTATTACTTTTTAGCAAAGCAAAGAGTGATATTTTTTTTCCTTAAAAAGTGGCTTGATTCTGAAATTGTAAAATTCACAGTTTTCTTCCTTATTGTTTTAAGTCAAAGTCTTTTCTTTTTTCAGGTAAAAAGCCTTAAAAAGGGCTCTTGTAATATTATTCACCATTCGCAATTTGTGAACAAACAGAGAACGAAAACTGCCGGCTTAAAATGTTTGCCTGCGAATCAAAATCAACAAGAGTAAAACGGATGCTTCTATTTCAGTGAGTAGGGCGGCTAATGGCCCGCATGGTACCCTATCTTGCTTTGGAATAACTTTTCGCAGATCTTGCGGGCCCAATGCAGATTGGTGGGTGTTAACGACTGCAAATGCAGCCGGGCCCAATGGCTTAACGTGCCTTCCGAAGCCGGGAGGAACTTTAGATACTTAATACATTTTTGGTCACCCATCCCATGACCGAGCCTTGCGAAAGTTCCTTCTTCAATCGCAGGGCCAGGCGCTAAACCACTGCGCCACCGAGCTCCTAGTAAATTTAAATCATTGCAAATATTACAGCTGATCTGCTTTTAAAATATGTGTTAAATAATGGAAACTGATATTTTAGCCTCACATTAGAATCAATATATATATAAATAAATAATAAATATTTGACAACATCACATACATTGCTCCAATCCCAAAGTAAGTAGCTATAGCACTTGTGTTATGGAAATCAGAAACAACGGTGGTATGACACACCCAGACCTGAGACAATATCGAAAAGTTCATTTTCTACATTGACCCAGCCGGGGATCGAACCCGGGACCTCAAGAGATGATGACGCCTTGAAAACCGGCGTGCGAACCACTCGACCACGGAGGTCGTCAAATAAATAAATAACAGAAACTTTGTTATTCGCTATTATTATTTTCTACGATCCAATGGTTACCACGTTGTTACTTAAAAATGAGTAACTATAAGTTTGCACGGTATTTGTTGTTTTATTATAATAACCCTAATAGGGTGATAATAAGAATATTCAAGGATAATGATAATAAAACCACTACATGAGAATAAAAATAAACAACTCGCATGCTATAAGGGTTGCCACCTTTTTTTCAAACAAATAAAGTATTTCTTCATTTATGTATACCTAAAGAAAATAGAGTATGCAGCATAAAAAAGAGTACTTACCCATTATTTAGGGCAGATTTTTCAATATCTTGATAAACTTTCATCCGTTTGATAGCGTATTATACAGCCAAATTGAAAACTAATGCCATTCATTTGTCACTGTCACATTGTTATAATGACTTTTATTATATTTGGTTAATATTTAAACTAACTGATAGGTATCTGTTAACTGAGCATTGAAAAATCAGCCCTTAGTCTAATAATAAGTACTTATAACCAGTAGCAAGCCAATAACAGTCAAGAGTTACGTAAATAGATTATACACGCTGACATTTTAATCATTTGGTTCCCGCCGTGGGGTGGTTCCACTCATGATAACAAGCAACTTTTACTGTGGGGCCAACTCTCCTGCTCGCAAAAAAAATTCAGCTGTTCCATACATTAAGGTCGATTAGGTACTGCACTTTTGTATGGAACAGCAGATTTTTTTTGCGAGGAGGAGAGTTGGCCCCATAGTAAATGTTGTTTGTAATCATGAGTGGAACCACCCCACAGCGGGAACCAAAAGATTAAAATTTCACGCTGTATATGAGCGGCGTAATCTATTGCTGTTGTAAATTATAGAGTACACACACCTACATGAGAAAGAGGACTCGTACACACACACACACACACACAACGAAATAGAGGACGTGCTCTATTTTAGAGTACGGGTGGAAAGTTGGCAACCCTATTAGCAATCTTAACATTCAGGGGGCGTATTCAGAATGACACCTGCGCCCATGTGCAGTGTCAAGGTGTCACACATTCATATCTCTGATGCACGATGCATCTTTCGAGTGTCATCGCAGTAGAGCCAAGAGGGTTATTCCTAACAACGCAAATAAAAAGAGTTAGCTATAAAAACACTGCTAGAGTCTGTGCGGAGAGATCTGTGGTGAGCTTTGTGCTTGATTACCGTTTTTGACATGTTGAAGGCACCTAAACGTGCGACTGTAAACTGTAATATCTTGATATCTATCAAGACAAGATAGTCGCAGATAACAGTGATCAAGCACAAATCCCTAGACGTTTCTCTGTCCACACAGACTCTATAATAATAGGATTTTTACTAACCATTCCTTGCTTTAACATTTCAAATCAAGTTTTAATTTGTTCTTAAAAAATTTCGTTTTCAACAAAGTAAAATTTTAATAAAAAAATAATTAAGTACTTAAGTAAGTATTTTAATATTTTTCGGAGCTTACTCCTTAAAACACTTAAAAAGTTATCATTGATTTGAGTTACTTGAAAAATTGTAAGTGTTTTTTAATAATTTTCCATCATGTAGGTATCCAACTTATGGTCGTTAGGAATAACCTAATCCTGGGCCGAGGCGCGATTGTCATGCAAATTCTCGGTTCAATACTCAACGACGACAATCATAATAAAAACAACTAGTCGGATATAAATCATGGTGTATGACAATAAGTAAAGATGGTAAGGAATGTACTTTAAAAACTTAAGTTATACGATTGAGAAAACGGGAATATAAAAATACACCATTTTTTGGGCAGTCGTTTAAAGATAGGTACTTAAATAAGAACCAGTATCGGGTTATGTGCTAATTAAGGTAGATAGATCATTTCATAATATATTGATTTAACTGAAACTATGAAACGGGTACTAAATTAGGATAATTAAGTATAAGTAGTCATAATTATTCAATAAAAAAAAGAATCGTCATTTATTATCTAAACGCATGATCATACACAACAGAAGAGAAAATGTCTCTTTTTATGATTTTATATTATACCACAAAACTTATTATTAAATTTAGAATTTAGGATTCTCTTTAACATAATACACTTAAGTACAAAACTTATTCAATACTGAAACTGGATTATACAGCTATAGCTTTAGTATAGCTATGGTGTGGAGTGTCTGCAGGCACTTGCCGCGGTCGCATGCGGTTCTACGAGTGCACGTCACTAGCATAGGGTTGCCACCTTAAGACGTAGGTAGAATAGTGGAATTGGAAGGTTTTAATCTAGAATCAAATAAAAATATCGAAATTATGTAATAATATACCAATTACTTACCGAGTATGTATATTTGTAATAAAAAGGGATACAACGAAAAACATGAATTTGCTGTTCGTTAATCTGGCTAAAACTAAAAAACGGCTTGACCGATTAATTCTTTTTTGTTTTTTTCGCTATAGTACTGGGGTGGTTTATAAATATGAAAAAAGAGAAATCAAAAGAAGATCTACACTCGGCGTCAGAAAAACCGCACCTTTTCTTCAAAGTTAATTTAATCCCATATAATTTGATGATAAGTGTTATTATATACTTCTTCCCCTTCGGACATAGCCAACAGTCTTTAGAAACCGTTGGAATACTCGTCGAACGGAATTAATTACTGAGATTGAGTTTCCGAGCACATTACATTGCCAATTTTTTTTGCAATATTTGAGTAACTTCATGGGCAATAGTATCCATCTTGGGTATTCCTTTTTTATTTGAAGCGTTGAAGTGTGTTTTCTCCATCATCTCAATAGCGAATTTACCCGCATTTCCTGAATTGACCCATTTTATTTCCCTTTTGTGATGGCGCTAGCAATAACGCTTTAATCGTTTAATTATGGTATCTGTTATGTTAACTAAATCAAACAATTATCAAAAGAAAGCTCATTAAATGTACTTTCAATAGATATCAACATTTACACAATAAAACGGTAGCTAGCAATAGCAGATGGCCAAGTCTAAACTTAGTGTCGAAGAGGTGCGGTTTTTCTGACGTCGAGTGTAGTTAACCGAAAATTCAACATTGTCAATTTTGTATGGGAATCGCCATTTCCGAACAAATTTTTGATAAAGAGGTTGTCAAAAAGAGGTTTTAGTTTGAAAGACCGAAAAAAGTACTCGGTGAAAAACAGCATTGTTATTATAACAATTTTTTTTAGGTTTTCAATATTTTTAAATTCTCAAGGTAAAATTTGATAATCATATAAATTGTAGCTGATACGAAGTTCACAGGGTCCACTAGTTGTAAATAAAATTGATTAGTTTGATAGAGAAAGACAAATTTCAAGAGCTGATAATATTTGAAAATCATGTGCTTATTATGAATCGCGTTTAGGTAAATAATGCTTATCCATTACAAATACTTGTGATAACCCTTCTCGCTATTCCAGAATGCGACCTAATCTTAAAACTTGCAGTACATCGGAGCGATAAATTAAAAGTTTGGTTCATAGTCATATCATAGTGGAGAATACTATGGTGATATCATAGTGGAGAATACTATGGAAAAACAGCTTAAACTCTGTATTAGCAACGAAGTTAATAAATAGTAGAATAATAGGTTAACAACTCCCTAAGAAGCGAAACGCACCGGATGCGTAAGCGTAAGCGTGCACGTATGCGTAGACGCACCATGACGTTGTAATGTCTGAAACTTTATGATACATGGCACACCGCTTGCGTAACGTAAGCGTGCACGTAGACCGATGCGTAACCCTACGCATTGCAGCTCCCATGAGACGAACAGGCTGCGTACCTACGCAGAGCGGAACGCCTTGATGACGTTGTAGTCAATGGCATTCCCTATTGGACGTCACACCGAAAAAAATCGAACACGCCACGTATCTTTGCTGCGCGTCACTACGCGCGTAACCACGCGCGTGACTACGCATTCAATTGTATTTGTTTACAAATAGTACCGGTATTACCGGTAGTAAGTGGTGTTTTGTTTTTAAATAATTATTATCGATATTAAAGAAAAACTAATTGAATTAGTGCAAAAAAAAAATTGTCCATTTACTCAATCTTCGCTGACATCGCGCACTAGAGTCGCAAACATGGCTGCCGCAGCGGACGCAAGGGACAGGTTGCGTTGCGTGCCGCGTAGGCGTATGCGTAACCCGGTGTGTCAGGGGGTTACGTGCGTAACTACGCACGTGTCTACGCGCGCGTGACCACGCGCGTGTCTACGCAGCCGGTGTGCCCAGACCTTTATTCATAAACAGATAGTATTTACCCATCAAGGCGCGTAAAATGAGACACAAAGATTTTCTATTATTGTCCTTACGCCAGAGGCCACGCGAGCATTGATGAAATAATGAGCATTGTAATAAATCTATATAAATGAAAATGTATTGTTGACATTCATTAGATAGGTAAGTACCAACAATTTGTTTCGTTTTCCCCAATTGACAACAACAATCTTTGTTACTAACTTCAAACATATTTGTCTGAACACAAATAAATAACATGCGAATTTTCGGTTTAATTCAGACATCTCGTTTATTTCAGAGTCATTTTCGGTTTATTTCAGAGTCTGAATTCACGTAAGTAACAAAGTTGTGATTGTTAATTTCTAATGATATTCCAATATAAATAAAACATTTATTACGTATTACAGCACGAATATTGTTAATTCAGGTATTATTTTAGAAATAATTTCGTTTGGATTTATTGGATTTTTGATTTCTCGAGACGATTCGACTCCTTTTCAGGGGCCGTTGTCGCAGGACGACTAAAGCAAAAAGGCTGCTCATAATTTTATGAAATTACCCCCGCTCCTAACTTTATAATGCATTTACATGCATTATAAATGCATTTACATTCAAATTTAATCAAATATTTTTCATTGCTGCGTGCTGATTTTAATTATTATAACAGAACTAAATTAGTAAACTAAACTAAACTAACAGATAGAGCTTCCGTTTTAATTAGCACATAAAGAAGATGCGTACATTTTCCTTTTGTATATCAAATGTCTTGGAAACGACCTTGAACAGTAGAACCGTATCAAGTGGCGCTTTAAACAATGAAACCGAGGAGGTTTCTTTGATAAACGATATTTATTTATTATTTGACGTTTGAAACAATCTGTGGCAATTTTGTTTTTTTTTTGTCGTTTCTACACGATTAGGATGTTCTTTCGAACGGCTTATATTTAAATGATCACCATACTAACCTAAGCCAACCCAGAATTAGTAAATGTTCATCAAATTTTCTTGGGCGGTTTAGGATTTGGTGAGCATTTATTAATTATGGAGAACAAAATGATTTTTCACCTCTCCAGCACGAAAAGGGCTCTTTTGGTAAAAACTCGCAGCAAAATCGATTTTTGCTGCGAGCGTGAGGCAAAGTGCTTTTTTAATTTCTAGCACCAACTTTTAAAAGAAAAAAGAAATAAAGTGACAAGGACAGACTTATAAAATTAATATTTGAGAAAAGGATAGATAGAGTGCTTTATAGTGTCATACATGGATTAAAAAGTAAAAAATAAAATGCACGGATATACCAAGGAGTTTTAAATAAGGATTACTAAAAAAGAAGGTTGATAATTCGAAATAAAAAGTATAGACGAAATGAGGTCGCATGTATGAAATAAATATTAAAATAAGGAAAATTAATAAAATTTATTAACAAATTAGTGTTTTATGATTATAAATAAGTAAATGAATAAGATGGGATATTAATACAGCGTAATGTAAAACAAAACGACGGGAATCTACTTTACTCTATGCATATTAATTCTTTAGCATAGGTTTGATCAAGGTTTGATCAAACTATTTTTGTGATAAATTACAAAAAATGAGTGCGTCCAACGATGAAGATAGTTGTGTAATGCCAAAAGAGTTGAGTGAATATGTTTCGAATGCTGAAGTTTAGCTTTTTAACAAGAAATCACGTGAAAATTTTCTCGCTGGTAGAGGTGAAAAGTTGTATGTTTTACACGAGACCAAAAATTTGTTCTGCCTCGTGCCTTTAAATCACTCACTGTGCTCAGTAGTCTATATTAGAATCACTCGCTACGCTCGTGATTCAATTCTAGACTACTTCGCTAGTTCGTGATTTAAAGTCGGCACTCGCAGCACAAATTGATTTTGGTCACTTGTATAACAAATAACTATTGTTCTCCATAATTTGTTCCCCTTTCGAACAGTTAACTAAATCATAAACACGATACGCATACATATATGCATCATAACACGATATACATATTTGTAAATATCGTTCCATCTGATAAAGCCGACAAGTTTATTGCGCCCGTTTTTTTGTCAGCTAAAAGACGTCATAATGTATGTAGGATAAAGAATTGACGATTTAAAAATGCTTATTATTTTAGTTTATTTAAATAATAAGTATATTTCATTCCATTTCATTTCAAAAACGTTTGAATACCTGGGTAAAAATGCTACTGCACAACCTCTCGTTTCGGAACGTACGGACATGTCCAATAAACTCGATTGTTATCAGCAACAGGGTATTTATGAATTCAGTGTACCCACCAGCTTTGTTTGGAACACAAGCCAATCATCGTTAGAGCTTGTGTATGGATGTTGATGCACTTACCATACATGATTGTATTGGCTTTTGTTTTGTTGTAACTGTCTCTGGGAATATTAGAAAAAGCACAATACCAAATCCCATACAAGTGTTGACAGATCAGAAAAATATCTAATTTACAAATTTTCCTATCCAAGTTTATGTTCTAACTAGTTAATAATCCAAGAATAGTATAAGTGGGTACGTTAAAAAACAACTTTAATTTGAGTGGCGTTAAAAAACGGTAGAAATGAAGAGGAGGTAAAAATTGTTTTCCAGTAAAACAAAACTATCATACTAGTTAGCATGAGAAAAAACATCCAGCGCTTATTACTGTATAGACCACCCGTTGTTCATACCATCATGAGGTATTGTCTTACTTATCAGATGTGTTTCAATTCTGATAGACAGTTACAAGGCGTATAGTATGTGCTCTTAAAGCACAAGAAAATTGTTTTGCTCTTGTTTTAAAAGAATCCTGAATATAGGTAGGTAAATTATAACTATAATTATAAACAATTTAATATTATACTTATGTAACAAAGTTGACAATTCTTACAACTACCTAGCTACCTACTTACATAATAGATTAACCATTTTATATTCTATTAAAAAGAAGTGTTTGTTTTATTTGATGACGTAATTTACTTCAATAATACTATTAACTAGCGGCCACCCGCGGTTTCACCCACATGGTTCCCGTTCCCGTGGGAATATCGGGATAAAAAGTATCCTTTGTTTTAATCTAGGCTATTTACTATCTGTGTGCCAAATTTCAACCAAATCAGATTAGTAGTTTTTGCTTGATTGAGGAACAAACATCTAAACATCCAAACCCACAAACTTTCACATTTATAATATTAGTAGGATTAATCTGTGTTAGTATCTTGTCACGCCAATTACACTAGTGATTGTAATACGGTTCGTTCACGCATGATAAACATCATTGTTGCAACTCGCAAACAACCAAAACAACAAACTAGGTTCATCTTCTTATTTTAAAACAACAAGACTGAGTGTCAAACATCCATATTCTCAAACATTACTATGAGGACAGTGCCCGCGGACGCACAGTATCCCAACTACCAATCACACAACGTATAACAAACAAATCATAGAGCTCTTTCAACGCAGTGCGTTCGCACAGGCAAGGGTCGTTTGAGTATTATGTTCTTGAAAACAGGTGAAGTCATTCAAAATAAGCTTCAGCATTACCAAAGTTCTGTGGGTAAAATTTCGACATTTCGAGCTCAGTTTCACAGAATACTTCTACACCTCCGGAGGCGTTGACAACTGCCATTCCAGGGGCACCCTTAAAACGCCGTATTCTACCAAAATAAATCACCCTTATCGGCGCCGAATGCCATTCATCAAAACCGTGCCGCTTTCCATCACTTTATGTAATAATCTCGGGATTTACAGCTTTTCCCATTGAATTTTCCATAATATTCTCTTGCTTCCGCTTGTGACTTCAGTCGTTCCGTGAGTGATTCTAGTGATAATATTTGTAAGAAAATATTACATGTCACTCAGGGATAGAAACATTTTATATTCGTGAAAGAAATCTTAAAATCGGATAAGTATTTTCTAAAATTGCTTCCTATAATAACAGACAGCAAATAAACTTAGCCTACGGCAGTCAAGAGAGATATTAATAATGTTATTTTGAAACAAAATAACAAAGAAAACAATTGACTGCCTCGAGTATTAATTACCAAGACAAATATAATACTAATTAAGCGCGGCTACATCAGACGGAATCTAATTCGGAATTCCTAAACGAAATATAGATAATGTATGAAAATTCCGAATGGAAAATTACCGCATGTAGGTAGGTAGGTCCATAGATTTGTAACTATAGATTATCTCTGTTCTGACTTCGGAATGATTCCGTTTCGGAATTCCGTATCAATCCTTCTGCATTTGGCGGGCCTAAAAGTAGATATAATTTTATCATCTTTCATATTAAAATAAATCTACATTTAGAATAAAACTCTCTTCATTGATGTAAATAGCAGCCCGGACTAACGAAATTTGCAAAAAATAAGATGTTTTACCCAAAATCTATGAAGCTATTTTGGAACATTTTTAGGCATATCATTATTGGGTTATATTATTATTTTACGACCTATCTACATATTTTATTTTGTACAGTTAATAGGTACATCTGGAAATAGTATGTAATAAATCTGGCCCACTATATCATACAGAGTAAACAGAACATGCAGACGGCGGGAAACTTTTGCAGGCGTATTCTGAAACTTACACTAATATTGAAAGCGAATTATACTCCGAATCTAGTCATCCTGTCGCTTGTTCACCAAAATTAAAAGAAGCAACGATCGTTCTGGTTTTCAATATATTATTCACATGTCTTAAAAAAAGTCGAACCTCTATATACGGTTATTTCTAAAACACCGACAAACTCTCAGGAGTTGATTACTGACATCATAACAACAATATTTGTTCTACGACTTTTCCAAAAACAGACAAAAAAGAAATCTACTTTTAATACAACACTGTTTTGTGATAATAAGACAGCAAAAATGTATCAAATTAAACCATAATCATAAGCTGTTATCATGTTAAAGAAATTAAAAAAAAAATGATTTGATTTGCAGATTAAATTGAATATATGTAGTCTTACTCAATGAATTAGAAACTCAACTTGAGGAGGCATTACCTGTAACAAACAAAGTATTATGATTAATAAAAATAATACAGCTTTAGAAGATGTAAATTATTAATCGTAGATACCTACTATGAAAAAACATTTTGATTATTGCTTTCGGCTTCATAACCATAGAAAAATCAGTAAAAATATAATATTTTATGAATGTTAAGAATCCAAAGAAAACTAAGTTTATATATTTTATTAACGGCAAAATATTGCTCCATCTCAAGATTCTCAAGTGGTTTTTACCCAATCTATTGAAGGTCAATATAAAAATCATAAAATGTAGTATGAACTAAGAAAGGTATATGATCAGTGAAAACCTATTGTGTAATATCCCAGCAGCCAAAACAAAAGAAGTCAGATATGTGACAAGCTATCGCTAACATCGAAGGACCATCGCATATCACAAACATTTACATTTTATCTCGTTGCATGTATCCGATCCGATATCATTCGAACCGAGCGCGGGTGGCCGAACAGCGCCGACGAGTATTTGTCTAGCATTAACATATTTACTCCGTATTTCATAAATGTTAATTCTGAGAAAACACACGCAGCTGCCGGTACACGTCGAGAATTCGCCATAAATTTTGTATCATCACAATAGTGTATCGTTTAATTGTCTAAAGGAGGCTTGGGAAAATATACTACACTTTAATGAAGTTCAAGTTAATAATCTATACGAATCTAAAAGTTTCTCTTAGCTCTCAAAAATGAACGTGACATGCTTTGATATTGAAATCACTCTGAAAGAACGATGCATCGTCTCAACCACTCACATTCAACATTCGATTTTCTTTCTTCGATCCCGTAATGCAGAAAGCCATGTATTGAGAAAAGCTTTGACTGAAATGAGTTTCATTTGAATTTGTTGAATTGAAATATCTCGTGACAATCTTTAAACGTAAAGCCGTTGACATAGTGAATACATAAAGCATCCAACCCGTACATGGATATTTCATGTTTGATATTAATAAATAACACGTCGCAGTTCTTCGAAAATCTGTCGCCAGCAGACTTGTTTGAAAGTAAAATGTACTGAATACGAGTAACATTTTTCACCGCAATATTAACAGTATTTTCACTGTCGAGTTTCAAAGTCGTCTAGAATCTTGTACGCATTCAAAAACGTAAATATGTATGTTGTTCACATATTCCATTTCCATCTAACCTAATCGAAGCTTCCACTGGAACAGGACTACTCTACTTAATAAGTTCTGGGCCGAAGCAGACTCCGATGTGCAGATGTCTGGCGGAAACATTGTTTAAGTTAGTTAACATAATAACTCAAAGTGTACTGGCCCGTCTGTTTTTATGGGGGGAAAAGTTAGAGGTGAAAAGTTTCCTTATTGATGTTTCTTATGACACTGTATCTAGGAGAGATAGAAACATTTAATGAGTTTTACACATACCTAGTTTTGAGAAAATTTATTGTCAATTGGATATCTATCTCACCTATGATTTTCATATAAGTCCTTATAGTTTTAATATCAGAGTGCTAAAATAAAGGCACTAATAAAATTATTATAGAAAGCTGTCCAACAACAGAAGAAAGTAGATACGAAATTATACTTATAACAACTTTAATCATCATAATCTAATCATGCGCCCTTAACTCCAGCCAGAGACAAAGCACATAATGTAAGAATGTATAACCCAGCTGACCATTTTACCATATAAGTACGTTATACGCTTTCCGCTGTTGACTTTGATTTAATATCGAGGAATAGGGTTAGAAAGCGAGGCGCTCCGAATGCTGATGAGTTCGCAGTTGTGATTGAAGATGAGCCATGATTATGACGTGAATTGACGTGCCGGTAATGATGTTCTCTAAACTTCCGCATTTAGCTAAGTTACTATTGTTACTTTGAAGACGCAATACACCAGGCCGAGTATAGATAAGAGGAAACTAAAACAAGAAAGTCTTAACAAGGAGGTCGTCCACGTATGTTATCTCTGAATAAAGCCCTCATGAATGTGGTTAATGTAAGAAATAAGAAACTAGACGCGCCTCAAGAATATTAAGGCGGACATAATGTGGGCTTTATCCATGGATTTTGGAGGGTTCTAGGTCCTGGTTTTTGTGCAAAAGATAACCGTTCCCGCTGTGAAGTGTCACGGTCGCGCCTTGCATACGAATGGAGCGATCATCCTGTCACGTCATGAAGCGTGTTTTCTCCTCGTTTGCGAAAAACAGTAAAACGTTGCTTCATTGCAAATCAATGTATAAGATGCGTACATAATGGGCAATAGACAGTGGGTAATGGTTTTTTTTTATCATTTCTATTGAAGAAGTTACTTTATAGATATATGATTATTCAATAAAAAAGATTAAGTACAAAAAAGTTAAAAAGCATAATATAGTTCCTTATATTACACATAAGTAGATTTCTGCTGTGCAGCGTAATGTGTTGAAATGAACCAGAAAACACCATCGGATCCAAATGGACAGATGAATAAACTTCACAGTACTAATTCAGATTAAGGTTTTCAAAATAACATAACAAAATTAATATTTCATGATAAACAGGAGGGTCAAGAGAGCGTAAAAAGGCCATGTGATGCGGATTCGGTAATTCGAGAGACAATAAAGGTCGCAGTTTTGAGTTTGGGTCCCGATGGGGTGGGTCGAGGGAGATGTCGCGAGCTGAATACAAGACGACTCATTACAGGTTGGATATCAGAAGCGAGATGCGTGAAGTTTCCATTTGGAATCAAATGTCGTTGACGAGAGACAAAGTAAACTACTTCGTTGCTTTTTGGGCCTTGAGATTGAAGAAGTGAAATAGCGAGCATGACATCGAAAAATCCTGGTTTAAATTGTTAATTATACGACACAAAAAAGTTTTCTATTTTTGCACCAAAACGTTGCTACAGCCAGAATAATGTACTGATACTTTTTCTACTGTCCATTTGGTACGCACAGTATAGTGTTTATATTTCACTCTTGAAAACTTTACGAAAATTAGAACCCGGTTATTTATAGCTATTTAAAATCTTTTAATGAAAAATTTTATACCATTTCTAGCTCGTAATTTATACCTAGCTTTCAAGGGTAAGGGAAAGTCATATAATTTGATAGTTACTGTTTGGTTATTTGAGCATATGAGAAAAGTAATTTCGACGGGCGTCGGTCGGCACATTACTGAGGATTTGCCGGGTACGGCTGACCGTTCCGGATAATCGGACTTGAATGGTTTTACCACAAAATAAACAAAGTCAAGTCTTTATAGGAGACCTTTTATCGAAGAGCCATTATAGACATTTAATAGAAACAACAACCTTTTTGTATTGTAATTGTGATAAGAAGTCAGAATATCATTGCCATATAGTTAATGCTATTTGGCGGTGCCTTCTAATGTTTGTGAACTCTTTTGCATTTTACAAGGAAGACTTCTTAAGCTTTTAAAGTTTAACTCTTGAGTGTAAATATAGCAAGATTTATCTACTCCATGTTGACTATCAGCTCAAACGTAACCACTTCGTTACTTTGCGGCTTACGCTAAGCGAGGGCAATTGACGCAATGCCGTTGTGGATTTACGGTGCGTGTTGCAGGCCAATAAATTTGCCAAAAGCTTATACGAATCGACTTGGAGAAACATTATATTATCAAGGAAGTGGCGTAACGGGGTGAGAGTCAACAACACGGGATTTAGCCCGCAATTGAGAATGAGATCCTACTCGTTCAATTTATATGAGGATTAGCCTGTAACCTATTGAGAAAACTAGGTACCCCATATGTGAGGTTAAAATTTAAAAGATTCCTATTGTGCAATATTTACATTAAAATAGTTTTTTTAATCTCCGAAAACAGCAATACATAACTACAAAAATAATCTTAGATCCATTGATACAGAGCCATCTATAAAGTTATGAGTATTACAGTAGAAGACACAATGTTTTCAAGCATACCAACATGATTTATAATTTTTGTTACTCGTATCCGTTTACAGAGCAAAATATCTTGTTGTCAGCTTCAATTATAAAGGACAACAATCTTTATTAAATGAACAAACAAAAAGGCTTGCTCCAGTGCCGACGATGCGACAGACAAGTCGGGACACTGGAATCCAATTAGACAAGACGACAACACAGTCTTGAGGAGCTGGTGCGCTCCAGGCAAAACATCCAGCATGTCAGAGGAGTAGCAGACGAGTTTTTGTAGTCCCCAAGTATGGCCAGACAAGTTTTTGTACTTGATTTAGAAAGTTTTCCTATAGAGTTCGTATATGTTGCAGTTTTCTTTATCAACTTTCTGTCTTAGACCAAAGGGAATGTTTATTTTAAACTTGCTAGGTCCCTTTAATAGTTGCACTTGTTTTCTCCTTGTCTATAACTATAATTTTGCCTTTGTTCTAGTTTGTCGTAAAACTATTTTAAATGCTAAAATTTTTGATAAGCCTATTTTTTTGCTGAGCTATCCTATTACTGAGCTTTGCTCTATGTTCTTACCTATTCCAAAAATCATGACCTTACAGCACTTTCTTTGTTCAGTATTACCGTCACAATGAGAAGCGGAATAATTTGGAAGCACGGAAGCGGTAAAGTGGAGACAAAACGCAATTGCGTTATGCGGCGAGTCGAGTGTCTTGTTTAGACATTGGGGAATCCTCACTCGCGCCGACTGAACGCTATTGTGAACGTTCCTCGTAAACTGCGCTAAATTTAATATTAGGCATGCTAGATGATTGGTCTTCAAAGCCTCCTAAGTTGTAATAATAGCTATAAACATTGAGACATTAAAATTTGAATTTGACTTAAAAACACAGACAGCTGCAATGAATTTACCTGAACATGTCAACTCAATAGCATTTAGGTAATCAGTATTTTTCACAAAACATTTAAGTGAGTTTGAACCTAAGTATGAGAGGCTGGCACAGTGGTAACAACAATTTTGGTTTTTGACGGATATTTCGGAAATAGCGGGTTTACTATACTGCGATAGCGGCGCCCGATGTAACTACAGACAAACAAAAAATTCACAGATTTTACAGTCCCGCAAGAATCGGAGCATTGAAAATGAATACAAAAATTTACGTAAAACCAAAATCAAATAAAATGCTAAATCCTATTATATTTTTAAAGTTACCTAGGTAGTGCCTATTTATTTTTACGATTGTGACACTCGGCTCCGCCTCGTGTCACAAAACCGCCCGCTGACTGCCTCGACGCAGCCGAAATATTATTGACCGATTTTCAAAATTCCAACGAATGCACTTCTCGTCTGCTTCTGCATCTTTTAACACTATTACCATCACGATCGGTCAATAATCATACAAGCTACAAAACTTTGTACGGAAACACCCGTTTTTCTAGAAATCTAAATCTAAAGGGACCACCTACAGGTCACAATTATTTACCGATTTTCAAAATTATTTCGCCATTTGGTAGTTAAACTAATACTCTAAGATCCTTTTTTTCATTTTTTCTTAAGTCAATTTTTTTTCCGAAAAATTTACAATTTAGTAAACAAACGCCTCTCAAAAAACCCGGAATTTTTGGAATTTTGCAAAATTCCAAAAAAAGTTACCAATAAATTTTCAAAATTCAAACGTTCGCAGGTGTCTCGATAAATTCCTCAACTTTTGGTACTATTTCCATCTCGATCCTCTCAAAATCCTTGGAGATATGGTCAAAAATAAGTCTCAGGCGATTTGCATCTGATAACCATTTTCAATGGTAAAATGTCATATGATATAAAGCCCTAAAGCGCAATGTTTTCGAGATAATCTATAGATTACTTGACATTCCTATTACTTACAAATATTGGCAAGATCTGACAATAGATTTGAATAATTTTGAATACATTCGAGTTAATATAATCAATTCATACAAAACTGTAAATTGCATTTATTTTTATTTAGTTTGGTATTTTGATTTTTTTATTTAATAGAACCGTAGACAAATACTGTCTTAATCCGAATAACATCACAAGAAAAGTTAATTATGATCAAATTGCAAATTATTCTAGTAAAAGGTATGTTTGTATGGGAAGTTCACTGTTCGCTGACTCTTAAGTTCATGTGCGATTATTTATTTATTGATGGGGACTTTAAATGTATAAGGTAGAATACATGTCTCAGTAGTTTGGTCAAATGATTTTTTTACATCCATACCATTTTTTTTTGTTTTCAAATCAGACTAGCGAATCAACAACACAAACACTTCAGCTCGCGTCTACGTAAACCCTCAAACGCGACACTCGCAGATTTTTCTGCAAACGCGCCGAACATCGATCCCTGTCACTGCCACGCCATAATAAGTGCACCTTTCCAGACCAACCTTACTGCATTACAATAAAGTGTATAGTTGCATGGCCTTCAAGAGGTACTTGAAGATGCGTTTGCATTCGGTGAGCGTTAACCACCAACTTAATTCCAAAGATTACGCCCTCTCTCGGTTATGACGCTTTGCCGAGCTTGGTAGTTAAGTCTCACTCAGCTATATGTACGTTGATCTAAATAAAAGCTTAATTAAAAGCAGTAGTGGAGTAGTCTCTAATTAAATAGTACCTTTTAGTTGTCGTAACTCGGCTCTAGTTTGTGTATGGCTTTAGGAATTGGGAACAATGTTTGAGTTTTATCTAAGCTAAACATTAAACAAATCCTCGGAATTGTTAAAATTACTGATTAAGGTAAATATAAAACTTCACTATGTATGCTTAGGTTTTGGAAAGTATTATTGACTAAAAATTATGAAAATAATCCTTGCAACCACCAAAGCAAGCTAAGTCCAAGCTTCCCAAAAGAACAAAAAGATTATATGGGCGAAAATGAAAGGCTTGAAGCCACTTCCAAAATTTTCTGTGATTATCACATTGCAGGAAAGATTTCAGATATTACTATTTAAACACATCGATATTATAATGATTCAAATTTGCGTCACACGATATTCGAATTGATTATCAAGCATAATTGTTACGTAAAAATTGTAAAACCTTCATAAACGCATTATAAAAATGACTTCTGGGAGCTAAAAAATGAAAATGAAAGGAACAATCAGCAATTTTTTCCTTTCAATAGATAATTCAATAAGCCAACTTAGCACAAATCTAGTGGTTAGTCCAGACACCAGTTACCGTGATCCAGTATTCTATACACGAGTCAGCTACTCCAATCGCGCGCAAAACACGTCGGCTAAAGAAATTATCCTCCGTGGAGGGTGTGTGAATGGTATTTATTTGCAATCACCATGAGGGGAGTGGGCCGTGGGGAGCGCTAACTCAGTTTAGGACTTTAAGCAATTTTCTATTTACATTGCGTGCTTATGTAGATCGTAATGGTGCGATGACTTGCGTTTTGCTTCAACTTATTTTGATGAACAAATGTGAAGTGAAGGTTTGAAGAAAATATTTTGATTTAATAATCAAATTTTATTATAGAAATATAAACTGAAGAATTGATTGATCATGTAAACTACTTATAATACCCAGGACAATTGTGATGTAAATCATTTTAACTTTGGGTGGTATTTGGAAATGTACTGTAGTGCATTTTATGTCTTTTGTTGATTCGTTACAGTTTTAAGTTGGAAGTGAGCAACAAAAAGCAAATTAAACAACAGTAACTAGAACTTTTTGGAATCACATCTCGCGAATAGTCGTATCCAGCACTTGGAGCTGGTCAAGATGTACATACTTGTGCTGAGCGATTTCAATCCTTATTTACTTTAACAAAGGGTTGATAACCATTAGTACATGTGATTGCACGGCAGGATTGTCTTAGTAATGGAGAGAAACTTTTCACTCTGATACTCAGACTGTGTCCGCTGGGCATCTTAGCAAGTGTTGTTTGAGTATCGATAATGGGAGATACAATACTGAGTCACAATACTGTTACATATTTTATCGGCATCAAATTTTTCTAGTATGTATATAATTTGATATTCTACAGTCAATAGCAAGTCTGATTATCTAAAAGTGACAAATTCAACAAAATTTACCTGAAACCTAAACTTGTTACCTAGACGTTAATTCCGTAGTCATTTTGGAAAATTTGGCATACAGTCAAGTGGTCAACCAGCTTGCTGCCGTATTTATACGGACAGAAGGGGCAAGTTTAACAGGCTTATCAATCAACTCACGTATCAAGCAACACATATGGCAGGTTATTACAATCTTACTACACGTCAGAACAGAACACAATAACAGCGTGGGGTCCTAGTGTGGTTAATTGTTAAGATTAGATTTACACATGACATGACAGTATCGATACATTCACAACACTATTCCCAATGGTACGCGGTCGCGAATATGATTTTAAAGTTATGCTCTTGCGAGAAATCAGAACTTATTCTGAGCGTAAATTGCGAAAGAATTGAATAAAGTGATTCCAAATATCCTGAGCTCACCAAGTTTGTACCATCTTTTGTTGATCAACCGTAGGGAGAAAATAAGTGGTGGATTTTTTCTTGTGGATTTTTTCATGAGCACCGCTAGAGCTATTATTTTCTTGTAGTTGATCACATTTAGTTTTTCTTTCTTCAAAATATTTGACGAAGGTTCTAAAAAGAGATCTTAAATTGTACGTAGGGAGTGAGATTTTCAACGAAACGGAGAATGTTTTATTGCTCTTTTTCTTAAAATTAGAAACATTTCAACAAGAGGTGATTTATAAAGTTAATTTGACCCACTAATGGGGGCCTAATAACTTGGGGCTCAATTGCCGAACTTTTCAAATAACACGGCGTTGTCTATTAGAGGAACGTGCCTGACTTTTGCATCGCTTCGATCAACAATCAGCTCTAACTCATTGGGTGTAGGGTTTCATTTTATATTTGGGAAGTTGGAGAATTGAAGAAAAGCAAACGAGCTGAAACACCTCAGGTAATTTGAAAAATTCCGCAGCAAAGTTTGCTCCATATTGCGCGCTCTGGCTGGAACGACTTGCGCTTGCTCGGAACAGTCGTAGGAAGTTGTTTCAAATTGCTGAGTGTCGCCGTTTCCGCCGCGGAAATTATCTTACTACATTAGTACTGCACTTTTAATAATTCCAACTTTGTCGATAAACTTATTATTTACGTAATATTACAGTTATAGCTGTTTATTTGAAAATGGAGTATCTTGAGACTTATGGCGAAATAATCCGATTTCAACTGTTAGTTAAAGTTAGTTAAAGATGGATGAGGCATAATCTGTCGTTATTATCTAGTGAATCTTAATAAGTGAAAATCTTACCCTTGTCAGAACAGTGCTAGATTTTACGAGTATAGTATTACATCGACCATAATATAACTTATCCAGAAGACCGATATTGCTGTAGCAAAAGCGAAGATAGTAGAGTCACAGCCTACTGAGGACTCAGTAGGACGTGTTAGAGTAGTGTAGGTAATTAGACTTGTTTTGACATTTTAACTCGATTCATCTCAAAACACATCACTTTCAGTAAAATTGACAAGATTCACCAAATCGTTATCGCTATCGTTGTCTGATAAAAAATAATTGCAATTAATCCAAACTTGTCATAATCTCAGAATGAAGTATGAAAAAAAATAACCCCAAAACATCTACGGGAGGGTACATTACACCCGGCGATACAACAAGATCCGCGGAGGAGCTGATACATCTTTCGTGTTTTCCTGCTCCATAAATCTTGAGAGGAAAACAGTTTTTCATTATGTTGATTGTGTTCTGGCTGGGTTTATCCGGACGAGAAGATAAAGCGTGGCGTTATCGTCCTCCAGCACTTTTCAGCTGCAATAAAATAAATTTACATAAGCGCTGCCGCGTATAAACGATATGGTATTTCAGATTGGCATAAATCGTGCGCCGTCGGCGTGTATTTTAGGACAGGGAAGTGTTTAACGGTTTAATTTTAACAAATGGCTGTCGTCGCCGTGAGATCGCTGCCCGGATCAGACGGGAATTACTGTCCGCGGCGAGTACTCCGGGTGGTTACCCGGGTGGAACGCGGCCGCGGTATTATTCTATGCAAATGAGAGCGCCCTCGAACTTCTCAATTTGTCCAAACAGATTGTTTTCAGCGAAAATTCAATTCAAATTTATCTGAGCGCCGCGCGCACATAATGAAAGGGGCTTAATACGGTATCGGTAAACATTAGCATAAAGTATTCGCAAAAATTGCGTTCCGGGGTTGGCACGAGGAATCTTAATATTGTCCCCCCTCGCCCCGCACGCACTGCTTGCGGCCAGGGGTGGGGACGCAATTGGTTTCTGAAATAATTTCAATAAATGCTGCCTTTCGAATTCTTGGAATATTTGTAGCAATAATTTGCATATACGAGTTATCTAAATGCTTAGGTAGAGGAAGCCGTATCCGACAATTTTAGTAAGATAAAAATTTAAATAAGATTTTTGAAATGTAGTAGCTGTTTTTATAAGCTCTCGTCCTATTTATATTGAACACCAATTCTTAAAATCTAATCTTCATTTTCTTTGTCAACACTAACTCAACAACATATTTTTACGCTGGTCTCGTCAGATATCATGACTACTAGATTTATATTTTATTTTCAAGTTTCTCTTCCCTCTACATTTAGTTATTTAGGTCTGAATCGAGCTTCGACAGCCCTACGTGAGTAAGAGCGATTACGTGCAATTTTGTCAACGGGTTCTGAATGTCGCGGCGACATTTGTATCCCCCCTTCACCCCTTGCTCGCCGCACTTTCGCATCTTGCGGTTTCTGTACACGTATTTACCACATCGCATTTCTAACCTTGCATAGATTTTTCTTTAAGTGTTCAAAAAATCTTTGATTTTTTGTTTCTCGAGTTGGTGCAGTAAATAAATCATTTCTTGGCAGATATTGCCATAGTCTTAATTCAGATACTCATTTTGCCTCAAAGTCAGAATTTGATTATTGTCATTAACCCTAATTTTAACCATAAGGTATTAAGAGTCCTAAAACCCATAAGTATCCAAATACAACAAACTAACAACAACAATGCACAGCTTAATCCACATAAGCAAAGGGCTTACGTTAAGAAGAAGTAAGAGTTCGTTTAAAAAGATTAATATCTCCCTCCAAAACAGTTCTTATCCTAATGAAGACATATCACAACAGTTACCAAGTTATGAAGTTTAATTGCACAACAAAGCAAGTGATCAGACGTCATGACGCTCCCCTATATCGCTGCATACTGACAAACAGATCAGCCTTAATTACCATACATTTACATTTCTTCAACTGCGACAAACAATACCCCCTCAGCGAAGATAATTGCATCTTCGTTATAGTACTTCTAACGACACAGGAAACGTTACAACTGCATTGAAACCCCATTCTTATCACCAGTGGTGAAGGGTGTTCTGAATTTTAGCTTGACACTTGAGGTTTTTGTCTTTAGTAAAGTCTCCATGGTGCAGTTAGATCTCAGCAGGACCCCTCGTAACAGCCCGTTGACTAATAAACATAACATTAACGTTTGAACTTGTATAGTAACGAGGCAATATAACACTATGAGGGAAAATATGCAGTATACTGAACCTAAGTCATATCAAGGTGCAGAATATTATAAGGGCTCCACACTCGCGCCGCGAAAGCCCACGAAGGCTGCGAACCGCGAGTGTGGAGGGTTTCGCGGCTTCGCGTATGGGCTTCGCGTTCGCGCTTCGCGGCGTTCCCCGTCCGGTGGCGGTTTTTTGGTCCGCGTCAAAGGACTTGTGTGCCGAACTAAAGAGGGCTCCACACTCGCGCCGCGAAAGCCCGCGAAGGCTGCGAACCGCGAGTGTGGAGGGTTTCGCGGCTTCGGGTATGGGCTTCGCGGCTTCGCGTTTGCGCTTCGCGGCGTTCCCCGTCCGGTGGCGGTTTTTTGGTCCGCGTCAAAGGACTTGTGTGCCGAACTAAAGAGGGCTCCACACTCGCGCCGCGAACCGCGGCCGCGAATCACGGCAACATTAGTTCGGCACACAAGTCCTTTGACGCGGACCAAAAAACCGCCACCGGACGGGGAACGCCGCGAAGCGCGAACGCGAAGCCGCGAAAAAGAGGGTTCCAGACTCGCGCCGCGAACCGCGGCCGCGAATCGCGGGCGCGGTTCGCGCATGAAAACGGTGCGAAAACTATAGCCCTCCAGACTCGCACGTGAACCGCGGCCGAGAATCACGGCAACATTAGTTCGGCACACAAGTCCTTTGTCGCGGAACAAAAAACCGCCACCGGACGGGGAACGCCGCGAAGCGCAAACGCGAAGCCGCGAAGCCCATACGCGAAGCCGCGAAACCCTCTACACTCGCGCTTCGCGGCCTTCGCGGGCTTTCGCGGCGCGAGTGTGGAGCCCTCTTTAAGGTTGCTGTGATTCGCGGCCGCGGTTCACGCGCGAGTCTGGAGCGCTATATTTTTCGCACCGTTTTCATGCGCGAACTGAGCCCGTGATTCGCGGCCGCGGTTCGCGCGCGAGTGTGGAGCCGGCCTTACACATACAGTGGAGATAATTGATGCAATAATTTGTTGTAGAATTTAATTGAATTTCTTCATTATTACCTAGTTACTTTGACTTTCAGATTCTTGTTTTATTGTATAATAAATTAAGGGAATAAGCAACAGTGCTTGAAGGCTTTATTTTATTATTAAGGGGATGGGAAAGTTCTAGTTCTAGGCATTTGAGTGATAGTCAAACCTATAATACTGTAGCCACAGCCACAGGTCGTACATCTGCATTATAAATTCCGTTTATCCTGCTTGTGCCAACAACCACTCGTGTACAATCACGATAGTAGTCATAATACCTGTGTGTGATAGGTAGAAGGTTTATTTTGGTTTTTAAAAGTCGTACTACTTCCTTTTACACAAAATTTATTTACAAAAATTTATTTTATTTTTTAAATTTCTAGCATCATTGATTGTATTACGTCTATTTGAACGGTGTTGCTTTTGCTTAGCTTATTACGTAAACTGGTTGGTAGCTACAGTTTATTGTTATCATAAGCCTTCTTAGCGTAAACATCGTGTTTAATCTTAAAAAGATCTCAAAAAATCATCATTTTTTTTTAACTTTTCTAAGCTTCTATTAAACAATTCCTATTTTCTTCTAATATATTTTCAGTACCATTGCTTCCAGGCTTGTTGTTAAAAATTGCGCTGATCCCGTCCGCCAACAATCGCACGGGTCTTGGTAAACGTCCGCGGCTAATCCCGTGACGTCACAGCTCCGCCGGCCAGCCGGGGAGGCCTTTGTAAACAACGGACTGGCCGCAGGCTGCGTGTCTCGATACAAACACGATTTGTTGGCTAATGTAATCAGACAGCGTCTGTTAGAACACAGATTTATGGAAATTAAAGTTAAAAGAGATAAACCTAATGAAATAATTCTAACAGATACACTTAAAATCGATGTTAAAAATGACAATAACGAACAAGCCAACGAACAACCACTCATGGATACAAAAGTTGCTTTTACTTACTTGACATTGCTTTCAATTGGAATAACTAAGGTAGTCTGTACTAAAATTGTAAAAAGTTAAAAGTGGTAAACATAATGCAATCATTGTGACAGATAACATCAAAATCGGTGTTGATAATAATAACAACGAACTCATGGAATCAGAAGTTGTTTTGATTCATAATTGTAAAAAGTAAGGACAAATTGGTTCTGAAAACCAGAACAACTCATTTATAATGAACTTGTTCAAGTCCATTGTCATTAAAGTTAAAGCAAAGACACTTTTAATTGGCACGCTGAAATCGTATGTTCAATTTGTGCTACACATAAATTGACGTTCTCTTTCACATAAAATGTTCGTATTTGATTGAAATAAACAAATTATTATGAAGCCGTGTTTTCGTTGGGCCGATAGCAAAGAGGCGTTATAAATACAAATTATAACGTTCCTGGGACTCGTATAAAATAAACAAGGTGCCTTATTAACCGTGTTTGTACGGCTTGATTAAATGGGGAGCCGTCTGATACCAACGATTTTAACTCTTGTTAGAGCTCAGAATATTTACATCTAAAATGGTTTTTGGATAAAAAGCTGCAGGTTAGTAAGCAATGAGAGAAAAGAGGTACAAAATACCGTTTACGGCAGTCACAGACCACTTTCAGAATTAAAAAAGTTTCACGGACCACTGGCAAAGAATATTTTAGGTAAAGAAAACAAGCCTTATATAAAAAAAAACACTTTTATTGGTAGTTTCGTTACGGGAAGGGTTAACTGCGGACCACTGGATACACATGCTACTGACCCCTAAGGGATCCGTGGACCCCACTTTAGAAAGAAACCCAGTAAGCTTTTCGTTTGTAAATTATACCATTTCTGATAATTATCCTGAGTACAGCCTATTATTGGACAGTTATAAAAATAAAAAAGTTATAGGATATCAAAAATTATGTACCTTACATAGATATGGAACTAATGGATATCAAAAAATATGTACCTTGCATAGATATGGAACTACGTTATAATAAGTCTATCAAAAGAAGTATGATCATTAAATGTTGCCCATACAAACGGAAAACAATATGAGATCGGTCAATCAAAGTCTAAATTCGAGTACCTGCGTAATAACAACAAAGTTGTATCCGTTCGTGTAATAACTTAGAAATTTGATAATTTCATGCAGCGGGTAGTTAGTACCAGCATCAGCTGCCACTCCCAGCGCTGGGAACATGTGTGTAGATAAGCGGGATTAATAAATGTAGCCTGTCGCATATCTCAGCGTACGCCCGTCGCCCACCAATCATAAATATTAGATCAACTGCCCTAGCAGCCGTAATTAATGTCGTGGAACATAAACAAATGAACTAATAAACTCTAGAGAAATGCATAGTAAAAACAGCCTTAATTTGACGTTTTAAGATGCATAATGTATTTTTTCAGGCAGGATAAATAATATCGTTTTTGTCGCGAGTGAAGGAGTGTTTGGAAGCGTGCCAAAATCGCGCGAGTATGCGAACAGCGCAAAAAATAGCAAATCCTGAATCCTCGCCCAGCATTTTTGGCCAGACTGGTGTTCTGCCAAACATAGGTATTATTATAATCCCCTCTGGGATATCTCGACAATGGACATAGCAATCGTTTTTAGACTCACGTTTGCCAAGAAAGCTTGCCTTTTAATAGAGCTTTAACTTAATGTCAAAGAAACTTACCTACTTCATCTTTAGTCCTACCTAGTTCAATTCAATAAATCAGCTATATAAATGAAATGTTTTTATAAAAAAAAACAGGGTGATCCATCTGTTACAATTATGTATATTGCATAAAGTAGGTAAAAAATGGTTTCGATATTTTCTACCAATGAAAAAGTAACATCAACGTTATTTATATATTTCCTTTTTTGAACGTCATAGGATATTTATCGTACTGTGATAATGATGAGTGGCACCTCATAGTATGATTTAAGGCGATTGTAGTCAGGGTTCTAAATCTGGCCGTCACGAGAAACTACTGTCGTCGGTGAGTTCTGTTCCGTTGAATGATCCAAAACCGGTGGTCTCACACTCGGAATGATAATTGGGCGTCAGCTATTTGTCACTCAAATCAACGACCGGAAAATAATGAAGCAAAAAAGTATTGTGGGACCACCACCGTAGAGCAGCTGCTGGGCGTTTGTCAATACTAATATCTTAGACTCTTAGATATATACTTTCTATAGTTACTACGTATGTTGTTTGAGGTAATCCTCGAAACGTATCCTCCGATTCCAAAGTTTAATTTTAAGAAAGCAATACCTCATCCCTGAGTGAAATAGGCTGTAAATTTTTACTGGAATTCCCACGAAGAGTAGAATTATTGTTTCAATGAAAGCATAGCTTAGAAATAATTACCCTATATGATGGATGTATTTATTTTAATAATTTCAATCTAAATGTAGCTTTATTTTACCGTCAGTGTCCAAATAAATACGAGAAATAGGCTGTATATTTTTTTACTGGAATTCCCACCAAGAGTGGAATTATTGTTTCAATAAAAGCATAGCCTAGAAATAATTACCCTATGATGGATGTATTTACTTTAATAATTTCATTCTAAATGTAGCTTTATTTTACCGACAGTGTCCAAATAAATACGAATTTTCAGAGATAATACTAACATTTAGCGTTCTGAAAATTCTCAGAAGAGATCGCTTTAAGCCACAGTCAGATGGCGTGGTGTAATAACAATCAGTGACACAAATCGCCAGTTGCGGTCGCGACTTGCCACATTGTTGTGGATTTACGATAGCCCCAACGCGAACGTTCGTATTAGTACTTGGAAAGCTGTCGGGTCGTGAATAGTCCATACAATGTAATTCCCTTCTCTCGAGCAATGATCATGTCTTCGATGCCCATTACATCAATAGGCACCTAAAACAAATCATGACCAATGAAAAAAATCCACCAGGTTGAGGAAAACGAATGAAGTTATTTCTTCTAATTAATGTGAAATAAACATGTAAAAAAGCCAAATGCGGTTTTTTGGTCAAGTACTCGTAAGTATATAAAACATTTCCCGGTCAAACAGATATCTAAGACATAACACATTAATTTAAGCTTTTTTGTACATGAAAAAGCTACTACTAACACAAATTAAAAAAGCTGCAAACAAAAGGCAAACATTTATCTGTCATGAGTTTTCTTCTGCATAGCACAAAAGCGAGAAGATGCTATAACTTACTATTGTAATGAGCATTAAGTAATAAACTACTCGAAAAGTGATGTAACTGGAACAATCTTTTCATTAACGAGCTGAGCACTGGAGCAAATTTAACTTTTTGATTTGCCAAGCAGACGGGACACTGCAGCGATGCAATTCCTAGAAGTTAGACTTTGGAGCGACAACGTGCGCGTATTTAAGTCGTCTTTATTCGTTTCCCAGCGATCGTGCCGCCTCTTTGGTGTTGCGATTTCAGCAAACTGGATATCTTCATTTTGCTGGTTTGGTGGCGAGTATAATTTTTCATCACGTTTGTCGTCTTATGTCTTACGTCTATCTATTCCCATTCTATTCTAATACCTATTACTTACATGTAGATTTGGACATCATTATTTTATCATGCATTTACATCAGCATTTAATTTAGTGCAACGGGTTAGGATATCATTCTCATCAGTCTGAAATATGGAAAGCAACTTCAAATTATCGTTCAATACAAGTGTTATAAGTCAGTAAGGTAAGTTATTTCCAAAGAGATTTTCTTAAAGTTTTATCCCGTCAGCTTTACGTTTGATTAATCGGAATTAAGGAAGTTTTCCTAGAAAACTGTTACTGTAGGGAGTGTAAGAAAAATCTCCGGATATATATCGCGGGAGGAGGCAAGTGACGACGGTCCGCCAGTATATTAAATTCCGCTGGACAACAATTTACTCATTAGAGTGGGGGGAAGGGGGACATTTGTCTGGCGGACACGCGAGATGGTCTCAACGATTACCCTATTTACAGCACTAGACTTTACACTATTTGTTGCAATTGCGTCACCCACGATGGAAATAGGAGCTCTATATTTAGACACCATTAATCAGACGATGCATGGAATAACGACTTTAAATATAAGTCTTTAAGAAAATAAGGAGGAGTGATCGATGAGTAACCGTTTAGAGGTGTCTGCACTGATATTTTTGGAACATGCTTTAAGAATATATTTGCAGGATCAATAAAGTGTGCTTTATAAACAAAACAATCTAAAAAGGTATTTGTTGTTCAATAAAATTCACTACGAGCGGAGCGCTTAATATAGGTAGATCAAATATTCAATCACTTCACTAAAACGTTTTATTATATATCGTTGATTATAATATTTAACCTCTTAGTTATGATATTTTAATTAGATACTGTTTAATCTTCTCTGAATACTTTTAATTATTTTAAAAAGCTTTCATTTGGAGGTAGACAAAGGATTTCAGGAAGAGCTTATAGAATATTCAATGCGATTCAGTTAAAATGTGCATGAATGAAATATATGAATGGCTCCATTGAGGGGAGTTGATCACTTGCAATGGGTGGTAAAGCTACAGTCTGGAGTTATGGCATACGAATGTCTCTTTCACCAGTCCCATTGTTTTCATTCAAGTTTATGGAGAATAAACTTAAAATAGCTAAAGTTATTGCTGCTGTTTGAAAATCAACACAAAATACATCATTCAAATTCGTCCGTCTTCGAACATCTGAGCTGAAGTTTATTTGCTCTATTGCATAGAGACTTAATGATAGTACATTATTAAAAAGAAATGGATAATAGATTTGAAACTTGCTTGCTCTCAAGGACAATAATTTGATACATAAAATTGTATCTGCCGTCCCAATGATCCACAGATCAAAAGAGCGTAATTTATTTCTTTAATCGACTTTAAATTTTATTGAAGAGTATCCTTCTATCATTTTCAACGTTAGGATGTCACGGGCTTCCATTCCAATGGGTGGCACCATTTATGAAGGTTTTTACAAGCACTTTGAGCTTTGCCGGAATCCAATTAAGCGTCCCAACGCAGTTTGAAATAAAATGGGCGATTCAAAAACTCCGCCGGTGCGTATAATGCCCGGCGGTGTCCGTCGGGAATCCGCGAATAACATGAATGTGGTATTTATCATCGGATTGTGGGAGGTGCGGGTTGTAATTGCTGTTGTAATCAATGGCGGCTTCAATAGTGTGATAATGATATTGATGGAAAGCATTCCCATTGAATACGTGTTAATTAATGTTGATAGTGTGTTATTTGCTTGTATTTAATTGTCAAACATGTTAAACCTTACAATGACATCAGAGTTCCTAGTTTATAAGAATTAAATATTACTAGACAACATTGAATAATTTGCTCTTTATAAGATGAGAGAGATGTTTAGAAGCAATTACCTATAGTGTAATACAAGTTAGAAACATAAAAGGTACAAAAACTACCCAAACTCATAATAACATTATCATCATCATTAGCCTATCATCGTCCACTGCTGAACATAGGCATCTCCGAGTGCACGCCACTGAGTACGATCCGCGGCTATACTCATCCAATTTATGCCAACCACCTTGCGAAGATCGTCGCTCCACCTTGTCTGAGGGCGTCCCAAACTACGTTTGCCCATACGCGGTCTCCACTCAAGAACTCGCCTGCCCCAGCGGCCATCGGTTCTACGGCTAATATGGCCGGCCCACTGCCACTTCAGCTTTCTAATCCTAATAACAAGCGCTAAGCAATACAGTTAGCAACAGTTCTGTTGCTGCAAGGGCACACCCTAATTGTCAGTCCATTACTCTAGGTAAAAGTTAATAAAGGCGAGAACACACTCCGCAGCCGTGACTCTCACTAACCGAAGTTTTTCAATAAGCATTTTATCGTACATTTAGTAACAATTGAAAAAATAAAGTTACCTACCTAAATTACTGGTCGTATGATCTCACCTCATTAAAAGCAACAGTTGCTGCAAGAGTTACACTAGTTACACTACCCAAATTATCAATCCATTAGGGTCCTAGCAAACATGCTACTTTTCAGTTTCGGCGATTAGCGTTTTTCAGATAGCATCGATGCTACTTACATCGCGCTTTTGGGAATTTGCTGCGTTCAGTCTCGGTATCAAAAAAGAACCCCCCGCCACCGGACGGGGAACGCCGCGAAGCGCAAACGCGAAGCCGCGAAGCCCATACGCGAAGCCGCGAAACCCTCTACACTCGCGCTTCGCGGCCTTCGCGGGCTTTCGCGGCGCGAGTGTGGAGCCCTCTTTAAGGTTGCTGTGATTCGCGGCCGCGGTTCACGCGCGAGTCTGGAGCGCTATATTTTTCGCACCGTTTTCATGCGCGAACTGAGCCCGTGATTCGCGGCCGCGGTTCGCGCGCGAGTGTGGAGCCGGCCTTACACATACAGTGGAGATAATTGATGCAATAATTTGTTGTAGAATTTAATTGAATTTCTTCATTATTACCTAGTTACTTTGACTTTCAGATTCTTGTTTTATTGTATAATAAATTAAGGGAATAAGCAACAGTGCTTGAAGGCTTTATTTTATTATTAAGGGGATGGGAAAGTTCTAGTTCTAGGCATTTGAGTGATAGTCAAACCTATAATACTGTAGCCACAGCCACAGGTCGTACATCTGCATTATAAATTCCGTTTATCCTGCTTGTGCCAACAACCACTCGTGTACAATCACGATAGTAGTCATAATACCTGTGTGTGATAGGTAGAAGGTTTATTTTGGTTTTTAAAAGTCGTACTACTTCCTTTTACACAAAATTTATTTACAAAAATTTATTTTATTTTTTAAATTTCTAGCATCATTGATTGTATTACGTCTATTTGAACGGTGTTGCTTTTGCTTAGCTTATTACGTAAACTGGTTGGTAGCTACAGTTTATTGTTATCATAAGCCTTCTTAGCGTAAACATCGTGTTTAATCTTAAAAAGATCTCAAAAAATCATCATTTTTTTTTAACTTTTCTAAGCTTCTATTAAACAATTCCTATTTTCTTCTAATATATTTTCAGTACCATTGCTTCCAGGCTTGTTGTTAAAAATTGCGCTGATCCCGTCCGCCAACAATCGCACGGGTCTTGGTAAACGTCCGCGGCTAATCCCGTGACGTCACAGCTCCGCCGGCCAGCCGGGGAGGCCTTTGTAAACAACGGACTGGCCGCAGGCTGCGTGTCTCGATACAAACACGATTTGTTGGCTAATGTAATCAGACAGCGTCTGTTAGAACACAGATTTATGGAAATTAAAGTTAAAAGAGATAAACCTAATGAAATAATTCTAACAGATACACTTAAAATCGATGTTAAAAATGACAATAACGAACAAGCCAACGAACAACCACTCATGGATACAAAAGTTGCTTTTACTTACTTGACATTGCTTTCAATTGGAATAACTAAGGTAGTCTGTACTAAAATTGTAAAAAGTTAAAAGTGGTAAACATAATGCAATCATTGTGACAGATAACATCAAAATCGGTGTTGATAATAATAACAACGAACTCATGGAATCAGAAGTTGTTTTGATTCATAATTGTAAAAAGTAAGGACAAATTGGTTCTGAAAACCAGAACAACTCATTTATAATGAACTTGTTCAAGTCCATTGTCATTAAAGTTAAAGCAAAGACACTTTTAATTGGCACGCTGAAATCGTATGTTCAATTTGTGCTACACATAAATTGACGTTCTCTTTCACATAAAATGTTCGTATTTGATTGAAATAAACAAATTATTATGAAGCCGTGTTTTCGTTGGGCCGATAGCAAAGAGGCGTTATAAATACAAATTATAACGTTCCTGGGACTCGTATAAAATAAACAAGGTGCCTTATTAACCGTGTTTGTACGGCTTGATTAAATGGGGAGCCGTCTGATACCAACGATTTTAACTCTTGTTAGAGCTCAGAATATTTACATCTAAAATGGTTTTTGGATAAAAAGCTGCAGGTTAGTAAGCAATGAGAGAAAAGAGGTACAAAATACCGTTTACGGCAGTCACAGACCACTTTCAGAATTAAAAAAGTTTCACGGACCACTGGCAAAGAATATTTTAGGTAAAGAAAACAAGCCTTATATAAAAAAAAACACTTTTATTGGTAGTTTCGTTACGGGAAGGGTTAACTGCGGACCACTGGATACACATGCTACTGACCCCTAAGGGATCCGTGGACCCCACTTTAGAAAGAAACCCAGTAAGCTTTTCGTTTGTAAATTATACCATTTCTGATAATTATCCTGAGTACAGCCTATTATTGGACAGTTATAAAAATAAAAAAGTTATAGGATATCAAAAATTATGTACCTTACATAGATATGGAACTAATGGATATCAAAAAATATGTACCTTGCATAGATATGGAACTACGTTATAATAAGTCTATCAAAAGAAGTATGATCATTAAATGTTGCCCATACAAACGGAAAACAATATGAGATCGGTCAATCAAAGTCTAAATTCGAGTACCTGCGTAATAACAACAAAGTTGTATCCGTTCGTGTAATAACTTAGAAATTTGATAATTTCATGCAGCGGGTAGTTAGTACCAGCATCAGCTGCCACTCCCAGCGCTGGGAACATGTGTGTAGATAAGCGGGATTAATAAATGTAGCCTGTCGCATATCTCAGCGTACGCCCGTCGCCCACCAATCATAAATATTAGATCAACTGCCCTAGCAGCCGTAATTAATGTCGTGGAACATAAACAAATGAACTAATAAACTCTAGAGAAATGCATAGTAAAAACAGCCTTAATTTGACGTTTTAAGATGCATAATGTATTTTTTCAGGCAGGATAAATAATATCGTTTTTGTCGCGAGTGAAGGAGTGTTTGGAAGCGTGCCAAAATCGCGCGAGTATGCGAACAGCGCAAAAAATAGCAAATCCTGAATCCTCGCCCAGCATTTTTGGCCAGACTGGTGTTCTGCCAAACATAGGTATTATTATAATCCCCTCTGGGATATCTCGACAATGGACATAGCAATCGTTTTTAGACTCACGTTTGCCAAGAAAGCTTGCCTTTTAATAGAGCTTTAACTTAATGTCAAAGAAACTTACCTACTTCATCTTTAGTCCTACCTAGTTCAATTCAATAAATCAGCTATATAAATGAAATGTTTTTATAAAAAAAAACAGGGTGATCCATCTGTTACAATTATGTATATTGCATAAAGTAGGTAAAAAATGGTTTCGATATTTTCTACCAATGAAAAAGTAACATCAACGTTATTTATATATTTCCTTTTTTGAACGTCATAGGATATTTATCGTACTGTGATAATGATGAGTGGCACCTCATAGTATGATTTAAGGCGATTGTAGTCAGGGTTCTAAATCTGGCCGTCACGAGAAACTACTGTCGTCGGTGAGTTCTGTTCCGTTGAATGATCCAAAACCGGTGGTCTCACACTCGGAATGATAATTGGGCGTCAGCTATTTGTCACTCAAATCAACGACCGGAAAATAATGAAGCAAAAAAGTATTGTGGGACCACCACCGTAGAGCAGCTGCTGGGCGTTTGTCAATACTAATATCTTAGACTCTTAGATATATACTTTCTATAGTTACTACGTATGTTGTTTGAGGTAATCCTCGAAACGTATCCTCCGATTCCAAAGTTTAATTTTAAGAAAGCAATACCTCATCCCTGAGTGAAATAGGCTGTAAATTTTTACTGGAATTCCCACGAAGAGTAGAATTATTGTTTCAATGAAAGCATAGCTTAGAAATAATTACCCTATATGATGGATGTATTTATTTTAATAATTTCAATCTAAATGTAGCTTTATTTTACCGTCAGTGTCCAAATAAATACGAGAAATAGGCTGTATATTTTTTTACTGGAATTCCCACCAAGAGTGGAATTATTGTTTCAATAAAAGCATAGCCTAGAAATAATTACCCTATGATGGATGTATTTACTTTAATAATTTCATTCTAAATGTAGCTTTATTTTACCGACAGTGTCCAAATAAATACGAATTTTCAGAGATAATACTAACATTTAGCGTTCTGAAAATTCTCAGAAGAGATCGCTTTAAGCCACAGTCAGATGGCGTGGTGTAATAACAATCAGTGACACAAATCGCCAGTTGCGGTCGCGACTTGCCACATTGTTGTGGATTTACGATAGCCCCAACGCGAACGTTCGTATTAGTACTTGGAAAGCTGTCGGGTCGTGAATAGTCCATACAATGTAATTCCCTTCTCTCGAGCAATGATCATGTCTTCGATGCCCATTACATCAATAGGCACCTAAAACAAATCATGACCAATGAAAAAAATCCACCAGGTTGAGGAAAACGAATGAAGTTATTTCTTCTAATTAATGTGAAATAAACATGTAAAAAAGCCAAATGCGGTTTTTTGGTCAAGTACTCGTAAGTATATAAAACATTTCCCGGTCAAACAGATATCTAAGACATAACACATTAATTTAAGCTTTTTTGTACATGAAAAAGCTACTACTAACACAAATTAAAAAAGCTGCAAACAAAAGGCAAACATTTATCTGTCATGAGTTTTCTTCTGCATAGCACAAAAGCGAGAAGATGCTATAACTTACTATTGTAATGAGCATTAAGTAATAAACTACTCGAAAAGTGATGTAACTGGAACAATCTTTTCATTAACGAGCTGAGCACTGGAGCAAATTTAACTTTTTGATTTGCCAAGCAGACGGGACACTGCAGCGATGCAATTCCTAGAAGTTAGACTTTGGAGCGACAACGTGCGCGTATTTAAGTCGTCTTTATTCGTTTCCCAGCGATCGTGCCGCCTCTTTGGTGTTGCGATTTCAGCAAACTGGATATCTTCATTTTGCTGGTTTGGTGGCGAGTATAATTTTTCATCACGTTTGTCGTCTTATGTCTTACGTCTATCTATTCCCATTCTATTCTAATACCTATTACTTACATGTAGATTTGGACATCATTATTTTATCATGCATTTACATCAGCATTTAATTTAGTGCAACGGGTTAGGATATCATTCTCATCAGTCTGAAATATGGAAAGCAACTTCAAATTATCGTTCAATACAAGTGTTATAAGTCAGTAAGGTAAGTTATTTCCAAAGAGATTTTCTTAAAGTTTTATCCCGTCAGCTTTACGTTTGATTAATCGGAATTAAGGAAGTTTTCCTAGAAAACTGTTACTGTAGGGAGTGTAAGAAAAATCTCCGGATATATATCGCGGGAGGAGGCAAGTGACGACGGTCCGCCAGTATATTAAATTCCGCTGGACAACAATTTACTCATTAGAGTGGGGGGAAGGGGGACATTTGTCTGGCGGACACGCGAGATGGTCTCAACGATTACCCTATTTACAGCACTAGACTTTACACTATTTGTTGCAATTGCGTCACCCACGATGGAAATAGGAGCTCTATATTTAGACACCATTAATCAGACGATGCATGGAATAACGACTTTAAAAATAAGTCTTTAAGAAAATAAGGAGGAGTGATCGATGAGTAACCGTTTAGAGGTGTCTGCACTGATATTTTTGGAACATGCTTTAAGAATATATTTGCAGGATCAATAAAGTGTGCTTTATAAACAAAACAATCTAAAAAGGTATTTGTTGTTCAATAAAATTCACTACGAGCGGAGCGCTTAATATAGGTAGATCAAATATTCAATCACTTCACTAAAACGTTTTATTATATATCGTTGATTATAATATTTAACCTCTTAGTTATGATATTTTAATTAGATACTGTTTAATCTTCTCTGAATACTTTTAATTATTTTAAAAAGCTTTCATTTGGAGGTAGACAAAGGATTTCAGGAAGAGCTTATAGAATATTCAATGCGATTCAGTTAAAATGTGCATGAATGAAATATATGAATGGCTCCATTGAGGGGAGTTGATCACTTGCAATGGGTGGTAAAGCTACAGTCTGGAGTTATGGCATACGAATGTCTCTTTCACCAGTCCCATTGTTTTCATTCAAGTTTATGGAGAATAAACTTAAAATAGCTAAAGTTATTGCTGCTGTTTGAAAATCAACACAAAATACATCATTCAAATTCGTCCGTCTTCGAACATCTGAGCTGAAGTTTATTTGCTCTATTGCATAGAGACTTAATGATAGTACATTATTAAAAAGAAATGGATAATAGATTTGAAACTTGCTTGCTCTCAAGGACAATAATTTGATACATAAAATTGTATCTGCCGTCCCAATGATCCACAGATCAAAAGAGCGTAATTTATTTCTTTAATCGACTTTAAATTTTATTGAAGAGTATCCTTCTATCATTTTCAACGTTAGGATGTCACGGGCTTCCATTCCAATGGGTGGCACCATTTATGAAGGTTTTTACAAGCACTTTGAGCTTTGCCGGAATCCAATTAAGCGTCCCAACGCAGTTTGAAATAAAATGGGCGATTCAAAAACTCCGCCGGTGCGTATAATGCCCGGCGGTGTCCGTCGGGAATCCGCGAATAACATGAATGTGGTATTTATCATCGGATTGTGGGAGGTGCGGGTTGTAATTGCTGTTGTAATCAATGGCGGCTTCAATAGTGTGATAATGATATTGATGGAAAGCATTCCCATTGAATACGTGTTAATTAATGTTGATAGTGTGTTATTTGCTTGTATTTAATTGTCAAACATGTTAAACCTTACAATGACATCAGAGTTCCTAGTTTATAAGAATTAAATATTACTAGACAACATTGAATAATTTGCTCTTTATAAGATGAGAGAGATGTTTAGAAGCAATTACCTATAGTGTAATACAAGTTAGAAACATAAAAGGTACAAAAACTACCCAAACTCATAATAACATTATCATCATCATTAGCCTATCATCGTCCACTGCTGAACATAGGCATCTCCGAGTGCACGCCACTGAGTACGATCCGCGGCTATACTCATCCAATTTATGCCAACCACCTTGCGAAGATCGTCGCTCCACCTTGTCTGAGGGCGTCCCAAACTACGTTTGCCCATACGCGGTCTCCACTCAAGAACTCGCCTGCCCCAGCGGCCATCGGTTCTACGGCTAATATGGCCGGCCCACTGCCACTTCAGCTTTCTAATCCTAATAACAAGCGCTAAGCAATACAGTTAGCAACAGTTCTGTTGCTGCAAGGGCACACCCTAATTGTCAGTCCATTACTCTAGGTAAAAGTTAATAAAGGCGAGAACACACTCCGCAGCCGTGACTCTCACTAACCGAAGTTTTTCAATAAGCATTTTATCGTACATTTAGTAACAATTGAAAAAATAAAGTTACCTACCTAAATTACTGGTCGTATGATCTCACCTCATTAAAAGCAACAGTTGCTGCAAGAGTTACACTAGTTACACTACCCAAATTATCAATCCATTAGGGTCCTAGCAAACATGCTACTTTTCAGTTTCGGCGATTAGCGTTTTTCAGATAGCATCGATGCTACTTACATCGCGCTTTTGGGAATTTGCTGCGTTCAGTCTCGGTATCAAAAAAGAAGCTATCACCAGCAACGGGGCGTTCAAACGTGTGCGGTGTAGCGTCCAGTCACTGTGTGAGGATAACTCTATTGCTGCGATCGCTATTTTCTGGAGTGTTTGGTCGCTGCATCTTACTTTCAAAAAGCATCTATACATAGTCAATCTTCGATACTAAAAGAATCGTGTCTGCTGTTGCCCTTACACGACAAAAGTTAATAAAGGCGAGGCCACACTCCGCAGCCGCGACCCTCACCGACCGAAGTTTTTCAATTAGCCGCCGAACCGCGGCCGATATGTCCGGTCCATCCACTTTATGCGACGAATTAAATTAGTTTCCCTCTGTACACTTGCACCTTTATTGGTAAAGCTATTTGATTGCAAGCACTTATAGATTTCAAGTTTTATTTTTATCTTCTAATGATATATTTTTCATATATTCATATGCTGGTTTTTCTTGAAGTTACTTATTAAGTAGTAAGTACCATCCAATTTTAGGTATAGAGCTGAGAGCTTTTAGGAATCCTTACCAATATTATAAATGCGAAAGTCCGTTTGTTTGTTTATTTGTTTGTTTGTTTGTTACGCCTTCACGTCTTAACTACAACCGATCATCATAAAATTTTGCATAGACGTTGTTAGGGGTACAGAAAAGGACATAGGGTACCTTTCATCCAGAAAAAACGTTCCCGAGGGATAGCAAAAAACTGTCCACGCAGACGAAGTCGCGGGCGACCGCTAGTTTTCAATAAAGTAAAGAAATTCAGCAAACTGTCAATATAATCTTCTTTAAATAAGAATACTTCCTTCACATTTACTTATTCAAAAATGTAAACTCAAACCATTTCTCGAAGTCATAACAAAACATTGAAATGCAGTCTTAATGTATGATTAGTACAACATGTACCTGATTTAGTACAACTAAAGATTAAAGTTTTGAACATAAATAAGAATTAACGACTTGTCTCCCGTCTAATAATGAAACAATCTGAGCGTTCACCGTAGATAGGTAAGTATTCAATATAGCTTCATAAGAAAGCTATTAAGATTATAATCGGCGCTAGAGTATTTAATGCGGCAATTTGTATGCGCGCGAGTGATCACTGCGCGGATAAAGCCGCCCACACGCTTTCGATATTTAATTGACAACCAGAGGAATGAAATCGCATCCTAAGCGGTGATCATCGCATCGATTAAGGGACATTATAATAAAGAATCCGCCCTATTTGCATAGAACGTCGATCTGTAATTTGACGCGAGTTGCGTGTAATCGAGAAGGATGGTGGATATAATGTGCTCTCGAGATGGGTGTAAAGCTTACTTTACACCTTACTTAAATGAATTTGAAGAGTTCGTTTTGCAAACTGATACTAGTACCGCCAATCAAGAAAAATAATTGTTATAACGAAATAATAGTTAAAAGAATTCTGAAAAAAATATAAAACTAGTTTTAGTTATAAACTTTCTTGTAAAAGGCGTTAATATAGATTGTAACTACACAAACACATTTAAACAAAGAATAAACGCATACTTGTTTTTCTATTTTACAAAATGTAATATTTGTAGGTCGGACAACAATAGAAAAACTATTGTGTCTCATTTTCCGGGCGTTGATGGGTTAAAATTTTGTTTTTCCATGCCAATATTTCTTTTTATAGATAGATCCATTACTTGCATTGTACGATATTACCCTCAAAATTATTGTCTTTTCATTAAAAACTAAACTGTTTCAATTTTATTCTATGTAGCAGTGAAAACACCGCCTAACAGAGCGGTTAAATGACGTACAGTAATTCATTACGCGTATAAATTATACCGAGACGTGTTATTATGGCGGCGCATTAATTCGTCAAGTGTGGTCCAACCATCAAATTAAATATTACAAGATTCATAGCTGCTACACTTCTAGTATAAGTTTTAGCTTCACACACACACACAACTTGAATATTTATTAAGTTTACGTTAAAATTTTGCAATTTACTTAAATAGTTCATCTATGTGGTTTAGAGTTCTTTCGGAATCAAACCCGGTCCCGGGTTCGATTCCCAGGATATAGTGTTTACTTATCCTTGATTTAGTTAGTAATTTGTAGAGCCTGTCCTAGCGATACTACATTTTACCTGTCTTAAGCTAGGGTTTCCTAGGATGACGGTGCCGTCATATTATGGCCGTCATTTAGCGGCGTAGAAGGTTGTCTATGTAAACAATACGGCGCGGATTCTGATGTTACGGTGTCGCCGTATTATTTACATATACAACATTCAACGCCGCTATATTACGGCCGTAATATGACGGCACCGCTATCCAAGGAAACCCTAGCTTAACACTCGCATCTATAAACGGGTAATTAAATAGTTACTTTGTACAGGTAAAAAAAACACTAGAACTGCATTTAAGATTAGTTTATACTACTCGTGATTGCATGTAAATATGACATTAGAAGCATTGGACATTGCTTTTTTTACTAGTTAATCATTCGTCTATAGAGTGTGGTGTGACTCTCAACATTATATTAAAATTGTTATGTTTCCGCAGTTATATAAAAGATAGCGTGTTCCTCAGTGGCTGATAATTCCGGGTGAAGTGCGCTTCCACCCTTATTAAGCTTCAGGTGAGAAAAGACCATTATATACCTACCTGGTACTTTATTGGAAAAAAAATAAAGCGATACGTTTGCACATCGTCTGAACGAAATGTCGCTATAAATAAAGCTTTGAGAAAGCTCAGATATTTTTATCTAGCGTAGGATTAGATTAAATAGCCGTATCGGTGTACAATGTGAGAGCACTTTATTTCTGTCATTGCGAAGATTGTGAAGTTATCGCCGTAACTCCGAAGGTAAGTACTAGTCAACTATCTGTTTTATCCACGACTCTAGATAAAACTGATGCCAATACGAAATAAACTGAAAATAAACAAAATGAAGTGCGGCAATTCGTTCAAGTGATATCAGTTGAAAAACTCTAATATGCATAATTATGCGTTTTTTACGAAACGCTCAAGGGTGTCAGCGCGACACCCTTTCTTATCTTGTTCAGTAGGGTCCAAATATCACGAAAATAAAAAAAAATCTTATGCGGACGCGAAAACACGGTACCACCCAAAATCTGCAGGACTATAACGTTTTATTTTGAAAGACGCCGTGTTCGGTGTTCTCACTTTATAATTTATTAATAAATATCTTAGAATTTTGTGTGCAGTTGGTGTAGGTATGCTCTAAGTACAGACTTATAAGAATTTATACTTAATAAAAAGTCGAAAAGCGTGTTTATGTCACTGATGTTAAAACTATTCATTATTTTACACTTTATCTTCCTCATATAATAATTAAAACTAAAACAACATAAAAATATACTGTCTTCTAGCCTGCATTACTGTCTATCAACCTTCTTGTACAGCCATATAGATAGATCCTTATCTAATTGAATTTCGTAGAGTTTTGTGACGCATGCATGACCATGAGTGATGCATCGCCTAAGCTCCCCGTCGGGCCAGATGGTTATTCTTAATAATATTAAGATTATTATGACATGCCCCTGCTGTGCTTCATGTACACTACGAGATAATTTTATCATACTACACAATTGTTCACTAAAATATAATATTACTAACTTTCCGCCCGCAGCTTCACCCGCGTGGACTACAGGTTATATCGTGCAGACGGAGACTCGTACCCAGAAGTGGGACAAAAAGTAGCCTATGTTCTTCTCTAAGGTCCTATCTATATCCGTACCAAATTTCATCAAAATCGGTCCAGCGGTTTAGGCGTGAAAACTGTTAAGATTAGAGACATTTAGGTAGGTATAATATTAGTATGGATTAAATGTTGGCATCATATATAACATTTATTCCTGTGATTCTAAACTAAGTATATAAAGGTAGATTAAGATGTTAAAAATTTGCAAAACTGATTATTACAACTACAACCTTATTCACAAATATGAGGTCTAACAGCGTCCCAACTAGGTATCAATCATAATGTAAGGCGGTGGTCTGCAACAAACGCCGTAGGTCGCGTCCGGCGTAACGCTGTACGCGGCCTACGAATGCTTACTATGGAAATGTACTAGTGTGGTCTCCCTCACACGCCTGACGCGGCGCACGAACGCCGTGCGCCGCGTCCGTAGGCCGTACGCCGCCTACGCAGTTATTTCGGAGCATTCTGGCGTACACGGACGCCGCGTTTTTATCGCGCGGTCACTCTGGAAATGGTGAAATTTAGGAAATTTAGGTAGGAACAAGACGGAGTACTAATAGAATTAGTTAAATGAAACATAGTTTCATATTATTATGATGCCAGCAATAAAAACAATGTGTGGAAACACAAACGTTGGGAAGAAATAAGCTTGGTTGTTGGTCAACCAGTTGAGAATCCGTTTTATTCATTTGCGTACCTGTTTTGTTTTTGTATTGTGTAGGTACCTTACTTTGTTTTGAAGGTTTTGTATTTATTTACCTTGCGTAGGTACTATGTGATAAAAATCTACTTATTATTTAAGTACCTACTGACATTCATGACTATCTTCACTTTGGTAAGTACCTAAAGTGGGTGGGTATGCAGGTCACCCATATTTTAATCGCTCACGTCCGTTTACATTGAGCGTATGCGAAAATTAAAAACAGTTCCGAGTGACCATCGCAGTGACGCTGGAAGCCGCGTCCGGCGTCTGGGACGCTGGACGCGGCTTCCAGCGTCACTACCGGCGTTTGTTGCAGACCAACGCCTAACACGTAAAACAAACTAACCAATTACAGAGTCGCCTATACAAGGGTCGTTTGAGTATTATTCTTTAATACGAGTGTGAAAACCGCTTTACTGTTGCAGATATCACCTGTCAGCTTATAAAAAAAATATGTATATTCCGAATAAGATCTCAGGAACTTGTCCCTTACTTTGAAACGGCCCTAATATAAATAATTCTTCGTGGAGCATGAAATTTGATATAAAAAATGAAAAAATATCAAAATTCCCATTGACTTAGTAACGAGGGTGAAACAATTGTTGATTTAACTTGCTGAGTTGACATTGGAATAGCTTCACACCCAAATGAATTTACTATTGACGTAACTAACTAATCCACTCGGGATCACAGCAACAACGATCCAATGAACAGTAATTCTGTCAATACAGTTCCGACCACATATAATCCAATAGCTGGTGTATCGAGTGACAAGACGAACAAATGCGACGATCAAATATTGTTCGTTAATTAGTAGAGGGTTACTAGAAAGGGTAAACTTGAGCAGATAGTCACTATATGATTGTAACATAATATTTTATGAACTGAAATTTATTACCTAACTCCAGAACCAGAAGAAAGATCAAAATTCTAAATTTTGATACGGTGCCTGAAGCTTTACCCTAAAACTACAAATTCCATCATAAACAATGGCAATATGTTTTTCGACAAACCTTTTATTTACGTCGTTGTTGAAGATTTTGTTTTCCATGGGAAGCAATATAGTATATTTAATGTTGTTCTACATTAAACATACTACAATATTGCTCCCCAGGTCATTGAACTCAGCACCATACACGCCATCATTCCTCTTTCGTTCTATACGCACATTGTTAGTATTAATTTCATCACCACCGCTCTACCTAATGGGATTACCTCAGCGTGTCTCGAGCGCCTCATCATATTTAATATATTACGATATCGTGTCAATCCTTTGATTAAAATCTAATTAATGACACAAGGGTATATGAAATTTGATTATTCTCATTATGATTGTCTATAATTTGAAATTTTGAAAAATTTGACGATATAGAGAAAGTTTTTTTTTTTTTGCAAAACATTTTAAGGATAAGCAGCGGGCTTGGATAGATCAAACTAAAATTATATTTTCATATATTTTACTCACTAACTGAATTCGTGTCAAGAATTAATATTGCAATATGTTCATGCTGTGCATCCATCATTGCATTAAGCTTGTTTGAAAAAAGCATTCAGTGTTTTGTATCTTTTCATGGGATTTAAATTAATTTGAAGCACGTCAACAGAGTGTAAAAGATAATCACCGCTTAAAAGTTTTTATGCAAGCATTTGAAAAAAAACCTCATTTATTTAAAGAAACAACAAAAGGATTGTTTAAATAGCATCGGGATCCAGTATTAAATAATTGGAGAGTCAGTTAAAGAGACGCGCTTGTAATGCACTTTAGAGGTGCTACCTGCGTCATTATATGCGCGGAATGAGTTGATTGTAAAGCTTGACAGCACCGAAGAAAAGACAAGGTGAAGCGAAGCGAAAATATTGTTATAAGCATGAGGCGCAATGTCTAGCAGCACAATCAGCAATGCTATTCTCTAACATGCAATTTCAGTGACCGTTTTGTCGAGTTTCTGACAGATGTCTTATACCCATTACTGAGTCACTAGGCAAAATGCCATAGATTCCAAAGAGTTTAACCATAACTAGGAATATGACACCTGTCAGATAACGCTGCCGCAGCGTTGTCATCCTCGACACAGCTAACTTTAGAGTTCGTCCTCTACGCTGCTAGCTTTAGAGAATAGCATAGCAGCAGCTGCTGTTGTTCAATCAATATTCAATTGTCAAGGAAAAGCTAAGGCTGTTACGATAATCACTGGCAGCTTGATCAGGTTGTTCCAATATTGTCAAGGAAAAGGCAAAGCAGCAGATTTGCGGTGTGCCAGGTCGGTATGGTATACTGCGATCACCACTTTGAGAACATCCTTCCGCGTCAAAAGCCTATGTCCTTAAGTGGACCTTATTTGACTATTATGACGATTAGGAGTTAAGAAGTAGAAAAGTATAGACAGTAAGACTGCAACGAGAACACCGGTCAGCAAAGACTAACGATCCTATCACGCACGCCAGTTTCTTGGTGACAGCAAGAGACAGAGCTATGGAAAACCTTGATGAACAATATATTGTTTTTGATGCTGATGATATTGTTACTTCTTTTGAAAATATTTAATGTTATATATCTATCAAGATAAAAAGAAAGGCGACTTGCTCAGTAAGTAATCTTATGATAGAGACAGACTTCTGCCGTATAAGATTCGAAATTATCGCTTCGCTTTTAGTTTAGCAGTGTCTTCGATGGCTGAATAGTTGCACAGCAGGTGACATACCGCCTATATCATTAGGTGAGCGCTCAAAAGAACGCGTGGCATCTATGTCGGCGCCGGCGCATTGTTACTGAGTATTTACTTTGAGTTTGCATTAGACTGTTCTTTATAGTCTATTAACCTTAGGATTGGAATTAGAATCGACATTGAATCAAGTTTTGTAAGCAGTTTCAACAGAATAAAGAACTATCAATAGGATCAAATCAACAGAAATCTGCATATTTTAGGTTACAAAATATCAGCTTACTATAATTATTTTATTTTATTTTCGACGATGAATGCAGACAAATCACGATACAACTAACAGCCTTGCCGTACTCTCAATAGTAAAACGTTAGGTACGCTCACCTGCGAGGTAGGAGTGAAATGACGTCACCGGCATAACTGTAGTGATGTCTTCCAGTCCCGCATCCTACGTCATCATTGCCTTGTCAATACGCCCGAGTTATGATTACGCTATGATATAATATTATATGTATATTTTAAGATTTTTTAGGCTCAATGTAGAGCGATTCACCACAAAGCGAGTGATAATTGCAGTGAGCTACCTGAGAGTTACGGCACGAACGCGTAGAGCGTGCGAAACTGACAAATTGATTGTACGGCTACTGTGCGGGAAGGAATTAGTGAACGTTCACGGATTGAGAAATTTAGGAATGGGCATTTTTGTTTAAATTAAAAAATAAGGTAAATCTGTAATATTGAAAATAACTTTGCAACAATGCCTTGAACAATATTTCATTAATCCATTTGTAATATAACTACAAACTTCTTTGAACAGAAAACAGACGTAGTTTTAGACTAAATTCAGGAGGGTGTGTTGATATTTAAATTTTTTTTTACCAAAATTAACATACCTAGAAGTCATAACTTTCAAAGAAAATGTTTCAATTAAGTGCTTTCAACAACTTATCGTTTGTAAGTACATTCTATCGACTAAAGATATACCTGAGAATATCATAGTCTGAAAAATTCTTACTAATTATATCATTGAAGAGTTTTAGTAAGAGACTCAAAAAGGGGCGTTTATTCGTGCCTTCCTTTGATTTCTGCACATAGCAACATTTCACCAGCGGTATAAAGATCAAAGCAGTTCTGACAAGACAAAAGGCACAAAGCACAAAGCTAAAACAACTGTCCACATACCTCGTTATTCATAACGAGAAAGGTCTTCATGAAGAGGTTACTTTGATTGACAGTGAATCCCAAAAGTAGAATAATGACAACAATAATGTATCAAGTAACTATAAAGCATGAAAGCTTACTTTGATGAATAATAATAAAACAAAAACAACATAAAATTTATGAAATCTGTGTTGCATATAATGACAGTTAATGGAAAAATAAAAATGTGATGATACCCACTACAAAGAAGAAGTTAACAAGAGCACTCGCAAAATTATTCGAATGGTTCTTTTGAAAAAAGTAAAAGTCTGGCAGAAAGAAAAGATTAGTAAGGTCTATCCAGTCATTAACAACTGCGCAATGATGAATAACTTTAGTTTTTAAAGCTATTAACTGTAAGTTCATTTATTATCCGCAATAATAAATATGTATGTCGGTCGCTGTGTGCGAGAGATAGGCATTAATTAATGTGGGCTACTATCTAGTTATAGAAGTACTAGACTAGAAATAGTGCAATTAATTATCAGTAATATTATATTTTGTTTTGTTAACAACTATTTAAATTACATTGAGTGTCAAATGAAAAAAATCAAGCTACTGTTGGAGAAGTTCGAGTGACATTATGCTCTTCATTGTCTGATTAACGTTATTAAAAATTATAAATTAAATGTAGTGTAAAAACTCTGTTAGATCCCTGTTAGATCTGGCAAAGATTGTCTTAAAAACAAAATCAGACTTATTAATAACGATGGTAAAGTCACGACAGTGATCATTTGTTTTCCAGGATCCAACTCTTACGATATGCTAAGCATGCAAGCTTTACCAGACGCTAAACTTTCCAGATATCAGATTCAGTATTCCTTGCGAACAAAGGAAAACAAACAAAGGACAAACTCTTAGATTTTTAAGTCTTTTGTAAATTCTGTAATCTAAATAGTCTCTCTCTACGACGACGACGCCAAAAACAAGGATTATAATGTAAATATATGCAAATGTTGAAGGGTGCGATGTGCTAAGCGGTGGACAATATTCTGGAAACACTGATCCAGAAAAATGGCGGCGTCGAGGAAACATGACTCGATTCGCAGGACTCCCCTGATTGCCCAACCTTAAATGAAATAATAGCCATGAATACTTCGGTAACACTTAAATATTAGGAAATTATGGTAATGAAATAGAAGCTTTAGTCTGTAGAATAAATTACTTAGCGGCTTAAAAAGATATTATTGGGAGTAATAAGACGTTTACGACTCCAAATATAAGGAGGTTGGAGGCACTTTAAATACTTACTGAGGATTTCAAGGTTATTTATGGTGGTGGTCCATTTATAAATTAAAAAAGTTTAATTGAGAGACAAAAAATGCTCCCTTGTTCATGTACCTAGGAGAAAAAAAAATCATTTGAATACACTTTCTGCTAGTAAACTATTACAAAGTATTTACTAGAACCGAACTGTGAAAATGGATTTTCAATAGCCAAGAAAGATATTTTCAGAACTATCTTGTACATTGCAGATTTCTCAATGACATTTACTGTCATCTTATTTAAAATCTTGGAAAAAGTATCCAATCACAGAATACGTGGCCATAACGTTACAATATCACGGTTGCACGCTCCGCCCCGTCCCGGCCGATTGCAAACTGTCCCGATCTTCGGCCGTGATGTAAAAACCGTAGAACCCAACACCCCTCGGTTAAACGGACAATTTGCCGGTCCACTTGTTTACGGTCGTGACGTCAGACACGGTTTGGGTGTTTCTCTTCCCGACGGAATAATGGACGTGCCTTTTGAATTTTCGTGGGATCCTACTGAATGACTAACTGGAATGGTTAATGAAGACGGTAAAACAAATAGGATTATTACTCACGTAGTGTAGAGGTTGGTTTTTCGAATAAAAATGTTATTACCTGGAAACAAAACAAATAATGATTAAATAAAGTATTTTATAATACAAAGCGTTATAATAGAAACTAGCAAAACGATAGTTTTGTCGCTTGCAAATATTCACATAGCCAACAACATTTAAGAGCAAAAATTCACAGATTTCGCAGTTCCCGCAAGAATCGGAGCATTGAAAATGAATACAAAAATTTACGAAAAAAACTAAATCAAAACAAAAGCAAAATCCTATAATTTTTCTAAGGTGTAATAGGTACCTTTTTATTTTTACGATCGATTGTGACACTCGGCTGCGCCTTGTGTCACAAAAGTGCCCCTGACTGCTTCGACGCGGCTGAAATATTATTAACCGATTCACAAAAATCAACTACTTAATGCACTTCTCGTCTGCTTCCGCATCTTTAAATACCTTTACCATGTGAATATCGGTCAATAATCATAGAAACTACATCACTTTGTACACAGGTTGGTCAAAAGTTCTGTTACTGAGTTTCTTTATCGATTACTGGCCATTAAAACAAATGAAAAGAAAAAATAAAAATGACATATTATTGACAGTTTTATAAGCTATAATTCCATACCACACGTATATCATATTTTGTTTATTTCACCATGGAATGGGGGTTGAAGGAGAATCGTGTCGCTGTAATTGCTCTGCACAAATGTGAGCAGCCACCGAATATGATTTTCAAGTTGCTACAAAAGTTGAAAATCAACAAGCAATTTATTTATCGCACTATCCATAGGTACAGTAATACCTTGACCGTCGATGACCGAAAAAGATCAGGAAGACCACGCACCGTTCGGACACCAGCTGTGATCAAGGCAGTGAAGGCGAGAATCACGAGAAATCCCGTCCGGAAGCAAAAGTTATTGGCAATACAGATGACTGTGAAGAGAAGTTCCCTTAAAAAAATTATCAATGATGACCTTGGGTTTCACGCTTACCGTAGACGAAAGGGCCATCTGCTAAACGCACGATTGAAGGCTATGAGGTTAGCACGAAGTCGCGCTCTACTAAAGCAGTACGCACAAAACGGCCATCGAAAAATTTTGTTTACTGATGAAAAAATCTTCACAGTCGAAGAAAATTTTAACCGTCAAAATGATAGAGTATACGCTAAGAATAGTAAAGAAGCCAGCATGATTGCTCCGAGGGTCCAACGAGGACACCACCCCTCATCAGTGATGATTTGGCTGGGGGTGTCCTATTCAGGGCTAAGTAAGGTTCATTTCTGTGAAAAAGGTGTGAAAACTGGCGCTAGGGTCTATCAAGATACCGTTCTGGAACCTGTTGTCAAACCCTTAAGCCACACTTTATTTCAAAACCAGCCATGGGTCTTCCAGCAGGACTCTGCCCCTGCGCACAAAGCAAAATCTACACAAGCATGGTTTCGGGCTAACAAAATTGATTTTATCGCGCAGGAAGAATGGCCATCCTCCAGCCCAGACTTAAATCCTCTGGATTATGCCATATGGCAACTTATTGAGGAGAAAGCATGTGCTAAGCCCCACATGAATCTCGACTCTCTTAAGCGCGCTATTCTCAAGGCAGTCGCAGAATTGGATATGGTGGTAGTTCGTGCTGCCATCGATGACTGGCCTCGTCGTCTAAAGGCGTGTATTCATGCCAGAGGCGGTCATTTCGAATAATTTTAATACAGAATAATCTTAGATATTTGTGCTTTCATTTGGTATATAATTCATTGTAGCATTATTTGTAAATTTAGTATTATTCATGTTTTCCATAGTTACAGAACTTAGTAACCAACTAGGTATATACCGAAATACCCGTTTTTCTACAATTCCAAATCTAAAGGGACCAAATTATAAACCGATTTAAAAAAAACGCTATTTTGTAGCTAAACTAATACCCTAGGACTCTTTTTTTCTAAAGTAGGGTTTTTTCTCGAAATATTTACAATTTAGTAAACAAACACCCCCCCAAAAAACCCGAATTTTTCGAAATTTTAATAAAAGTTACCAGCCGATTTTCAAAATTCAAACGTTCACACGTGTCGCAATAAATTCCTCAACTTTTGGTACTATTCCCATCTCGATCCTCCTAAAATCCTCGGAACTATGACCAAAAATACGTCTCAGGCGATTTGCATTTGATAATCATTTTCAATGGTAAAAATATAACAGGATTATCTATTAAAACATATGTCCGAAAAATGCTTAAAGCGCAGCTATTATGGTACGCATTGCAGTGTCGCAGTGCGCCTTGTCGTGATCGCATTAAATATAAGCTAGTGCGTCCAGCCGGCGTTATGGCTAGGCCACAGCCAGAGCGCGGCAAGCAGCGCGGCAGGCGGCGCGTCAGGCGGCATTCAATAATCACTGCGCGCTATCTCGATGGCCTCTCAGGGGGTCAAGTCTGCTAATGTTAACGTCAAAATCGTGGTTCAATGGTGTTTGAATGGCAATGCTTTTTGACACAGTTCTTGTTTCTTAAGCCCATAATCGAGACACAATATGTTTCCGTTTTGGGTTTAAGAAACACAATGTGTTATGTTTCCGTTTTGGGTTTAAGAAACACAATGTGTTTCGGTTTTGGGTTTAAGAAACAAAAACTGTATTAAAAAGCATTACCACTCAAACATCGTTAAGCCACGATTTTGACGTTAATATTAGCAGAATTGACCCCCAGCTCGTCGTCACGACCGCGCAGTGATCACCGAATTTCGCTTGCCGCGCCGCTTGCCGCGCTGGCTGTGGCCGGGCCGTTATGGCGCTGCGGATAGTGCCCATCAGACGTGAGAATGGGCTGTGAAACTATCGGAGCTCACACTAACTAGGGGACATTTGTTGGAATCAAACACTTTGCGGATTCTTTCAAAGTCAAAATACTGCGGTTTGTACACGACTGCCCAAAACAGGAGTATATTGTATTCAGGGTTCAATTGTTGTTAAATTAAAAATTGATCCACAAAACGGTCCCCGACTGCAACGACACCTGTTTTTTTTTTACTTTTTAGGTCGTTCTTTGACAGGGCTTTTAACATTTTTAGTTGAGTATTTGACATATTTTTATTTCTTTTAATTTTTCGAATATCCAATCCATGCAGACGAAGTCGCAAAAACAATTGCCGATTGCCAACTCAGATTGTCGTTAAAACAAGGAGGCTGTAAAACTAGATTAGTGAGACGATAATGAGTAACGTCGTGTATTTGCGCGGCAGTGACCGTGCGTGCGCGCTGGCACGCGGCCAGACGCGTCTGCGTCTACTACTTTACGACTGTAGCCACTGATTTATGTCCTACGGTAATAACCCTTGAGGGATCATTGGTTTATCTGCACAGACAGGACTTTGCCGACATCCATCACTGCGAACTCAGATTTTCTCAGATTTTATTACTGGAATATTTTCAGCGGACGTTGTTTATGACCTACCATTCGAAGCGAAATGTTTATTGAAGGGAAACGAGAGAAAAAGTAAAAAAATAAAGGTTTTAGAGAATAAGTAAAAGAGCTGTGTGAGCGATGAATTCGTTAGCGTTCGTGGTGATATATAATCGGTTCGAATGCGATCCATTAGTCTTCTTGTCGAGATTGTCGACCCGAATTATTTGTAACGAAAATACCCGCGGTCGGCGGGTACGAACCCGACGACGGAACGAATCAATTCAAATAAGCATCGTATAACCAGTTTAAGGAACTTATTTTGATAAAAATATATCGCAAGAGTTTCCAGTCGTTTGTGTTGAGAAAATTAGGATAAAGAAAGATGTTGGTATAATTCTACATCAAAATGTAGGAACCCATATGCATTCCTTGCAGTACCTACTTAAATAAAAAGATCTTAAAAAATAAACAATCTATAAAAAAATCCAAATTAATTCCAAAACAGGAGATAAATTTCACGACAATATGACCGCAGTATAAATTCTAAAAACAAACAAAATTTAACTTCAGTTCACACAAGTACCTATACATATCATAAACTTAATATCCACTGGAATAGACGAACAGAGTTCGCTTGGCTGCGACACCAAAAGTGACATGAGCCAGTGTTTGTAAATATGTAAACGTGTGCGTGAATTTTAGACATGCACTGAAGTCCATTTTAGGTTGTCGATAACTATAATGTATTATTGCTCTAATAAAGAAAACACAAACAAGATTTTGAACAATTTTATTTAAATAATTTCTTTAGGTCTCCTTTCAGGCTCCATGCCGATTTATTTATGACATTTATCCAGTTTAACTTAATCACTGGATTTACAGGAAACCTGGAAATAAGGTATTGTTAAATTAGTACTTAAGTAGGTATAATTTGCCATTTGAAAACTGTCGGTTAAAAACAGCTTTAAATAAAACTATCAGTGTTCACAAAGACAAACAAAGTTATATTGGAAATCATCGACATGAGATGAGTATCGATGTCGATAATTTTTGATCAATATCTACGCCTTATTTTCTCAAGTTCACGGACACAATATCTTTTTTTCTAACACATAATGTTTAGAAATCAGCCTTTATTTGGGAAATAGGCGTTTTATAGCATCATATTAGTATATAACTTAATGTGTTTGGGAATATATTCAACTAAAATATCAAATCGAGGGGTGAAAGGCTAATGGATTTAAGCGACATCATGGGCGATATTGAGTTAAATACATATTCGGAATCGGCAAATTTTTCTGCGTCGAATGAGCCGGGTTTCATGTCAATCCGACCTATTTTTTGTCGCTTAAGTCAATTAGATTTGCACGCTTTTTCCGCTTCGGTATTAGCTGAACCGACGCAAGAATTTGCTATTTTCTTAATGTAGTTGACTTAAGCTGTATCATAACATTACCAATTGTTACTTGAACCAGTTTTCCTTTCTCACATTCAAACTCAATCGGTTGTTAAATCTTTCTTCCAATATCTATAACAACAGCATTTGTAGGTTAAATTATTTAGCTTGCTTCAAAATTTACAAACCAATGTCACTTAAAGCAAATAGCTTGCAACAAAATATATTAAGCTTGTCTTTTAAAGTAAATAGCTTTCTACAAGAGTATATGAAGTAAGTCGCTTGAATCAATTAGCCTGTGACAAAAATAAATAAATACGTCCCTTGAATTATTTTGCTTTCGGTTATTTTATCTTTATCTAGGTACATAAATTAATTAGCTTTGTACAATTTTTGTGTGAATTCGTCGTTTAATCTATTAGTCACTTTATTTGTTTACAAAAGGAGGTCGCTTAATTCAAAAAACATTTATTGCTTTTGTACATTAATCAGTTTTCCTTAACTAGAGTTGTTAAGTAATGTGCTTTCAGCAAACATGGTATTTTATACACCATTAAAATCAATGTCGTTTAAAACCTATTCAAAATGTTTTCGTTGCCTTAAAATCACCCAATAGTAAAAGGGATGCGCTCGCGCAGGTCGCTTCAGTCGGTCCCAAATTGTCAAGGGGGCGGTACGTGTGTATTGTGTTTGAGCTGCGTTTGACAAAATTTTTGATAAGTAAGCTTTGAAATTATGTTTTAGTGAGACTGTTATCACCGCATTGTTGTATTATTACAGTCTGGGGCAAAATGTAGTCTAAGTACTGATTACTAACTACTATTACTAACTACAGTTAGTATGTAGTTGCAAAGAAGATTGCAGGATTACTTTTTTTTAACTAAGTTCCCACTAAACAAAGAGCTGTTGTTCAAGAAAACACACTGAACATGAATACGCTGCACTACATTTTAAAAACTTACCTATGACACGGATAAGTCGTTCTCTGTCTTTGTAATCTGCCACTGTCTGTCATTTTGTCATCATCATCATCATATCAGCCACATGACACCCACTGCAGGCCTATAGGCCTCCCCCTAGGATCTCTACAAAGATCTGTCTTGCACTGCCCACATCCAGTGGCTTCCCACGACCTCCACCAGATCGTCGGTCCACCTCGCCGGAGGCCTACTCACGGAGCGTCGTCCGGTGCGCGGTTGCCATTCCAGAACTTTTCTGCCCCAACAGTCATCGGTTCCTCTCGCTATGTGTCCAGCCCACTGCCACTTCAGCTGAGCAATCCTTCGAACACTGTTGGTTACTTTAGTTCTCCTGCGACACAGGGAAACGCCAAGCATGGCTCTCTTCATTGTCCGCTGGGTGACCTTTAGCCTCCTTATGAGACCCATAGTTAGCGACCACGTGTCGTTTCACTGCCGTAAGCTATCAGTGGCAACACGCACTGGTCATAGACTTTCGTCTCGAGACACTGAGGTAAATCGGATGCGAAGATTTTTCGATGCTTCCCGAATGCTGCCCATTCGAGTTGGATTCGACGAGAGATCTCTTTCTCGAAGTTGGACTTACCTAACTGGACTGCCTGTCTTAGGTATACGTAACGGTCAACAACCTCAAGTGTAGTGTTCCTAACATGAACTGGAGCACGCACAACATAGAATTTGACATGATTTTCGTCTTATCCATGTTCATCCTGAGACCCACTCTTTGGGAAGCAATACGGAGATCTTCGAGCATTGTGTTCAGCAGGCCTATTTTGTAACTCAACTGCTGCAGGTCTTCCAAGATCTCAGCCATAAGAACAAGATCATCAGCAAAAAAATGCCGATGCAATCACCTGCCGCAGCGTATGAATGTGGTCTATGGTGCTAAAGTTTTTTTGGAACCCAGCTTGTTCGGGAGGTTGGAAGTCGTCGAATCTGAACGCGAGACGATTCGTAAGAACTCTCGAAAAGAACATATAGACATGTCTCAGAAGCGAGATGGGTCTGTAGTTCTTTAAGAAGGACTTGTCACACTTTTTAAAGAACAAAATCACCTTGCTTTTCCATGCTTCCTGCTTTGCTGTTCAATGTCTTCGGCGTTCTGCTCTCAGCGATGACGGAATTGAAAAGCTTTTGGAGGACTTCAAGTATCGGCTTACCGCCCGCTCTCAGAAGTCTTGTATTAATTCCGTCGTCACCCGCCGCTTTGTTGTTTTTCAGCTGTGTGAGAGCCATACTAATCTCGTACAGGCTGATGTCCGGGATATCAAAGTCAAATAAGCTTTATTCAAATAAGCACTTTTGAAACGTCTATATTTTCCTACCACCCGTTCCAGACTTTTTTAGCTGACAAGAAGAACGGGCGCAAGAAACTTATCAGCTGTAACAGCCATAAGTAACGATATTTACAAACTTGAATATATCGTTACCAGATAATTACAACAGGGTGACAGGATTATTGGCAACAACATAGACTTATTATATTACTTCAACAAAGTACTTATAGTAGCAAGTTATGTGTTACATCATTTCCACGCATTTTGATCTTTAAGATAATCGTCTACTTTATAATAACCTTTACCCATGAGATACTTTACAATTCTCTCAAGCTATCTCTTCGCCGAAGATTGAATATGGCGTGAACAGCTCTTTTTTGGAGTACAAAAATATTTTCATTACTGGCAGCTGAGCCCCTGATATCTTGGGTGTAGTGTCGGGTAAGCTTGGCTCTGGGGTCTTTAGCCTTGCTTTCAACAGGTGTCTGCGTGGAATATAACTGCTCATAGAAACTCTTGATTTCCCTTAGGATCTCAGGCTTCGATGAGATGATGCGTCCGTCGTTTTCAGCTTCGTCATCTGGCTTTGCCCGATACACAGAAGTCACAGAACTCTCGCGAATACTCTGGAGCCTTTATTCCGCTTGATTCTTTAATACAATTCCTATTAAATTGGCGAAGGTCGCTTGGCAAAGACTTAGATATCTAAGTCTTTGTCAAGCGACTTTGATCCCGTCTGAGTTGCTACGGGTGAGTCGATTTTTTCTAATATTTTTTCATTATTTATTCATCTTAGATATCTGTCTATTTAGCTGCCGATAAGGATGAGCATCCGCTGTACTCTGGAGCCTCATTTCACATCTCTAATCCATGAGTAAGAGTGTGTGGTCGGAGAGTTTCTTTAGCTTGGGACGGCGGGTTTTAAGAACTTCGATCCTACCGTACGGACAGTATCCACCACTATGTTGTTTAGATCGTCTACATCTATGCTGTTCTCAAAGGCTTCGAAGCAGTTTTGGAGTTCGAGTTAAAAGCTTTCGGGGTTTTGAATGTGGGCCGGTAATGGTCAGAGCGTGGATTTTATCAGTTCTTTATAGTTGTAGGTTATTCACGTTGTTGACAAGGGACTTGTGGACGATAAACCCGACACCTCACCTAGGGACTGTTGGTCGCCCTCCCGGTAGTATAGCAAGTTACCGGAATTGAGGATTATAGAGTCCTCTCCCTCTCTTCGGATTCAGATAACCCAAAGATGTCCCAGTGTAACTTTACTAATAACTTCTTCAAACTCGGTTAATTTCGTGTCGGTCCTCAGTGTGCGCGTGTTATAGGTTGCCAGGAGCAGTTTTCGTGGTCGAGCAAGCCGAGCCGCGCCTGGTGATTCTCGGCACCCCTTGCCCCACTGCTACCATAGCCGCTACCGTAGCTAGGAATAGCAGGGCTGCCGAGGACTGGAGGCCAATTTTTTGTGTCTCCATTATGTATGGAAGGGGGAGGTTGCCATAATCGCCACGCTTGGCAGGCGGGTTGGCGATCGCAGTAGGCAAAGGTTTTTGGAGATGCTGCTGCCCGTCTCCTGATGGCTGAGTTCCGTTAGTCGCCTTTTACATTAACCACGGGATGAGAGGGGGTAGTGCTTTTCTAAGCCGGCACATACACCATACAGTAAAGCCAGCACATAGTCGGAATAAATAAGTAAACAATAAAATGGCTCGTCAGATACATACATGCAAAAATTTTCATGTTCAGAAGTTATTTATTAGTGATGGTTTCAACAACCAACCTCAGATAAAATTTTAAAACATGAGGATTTAAATTAACAAAATTAGGATGTTGACCGTTGCTTGAGCTACTTTTCCTAAAGGTATTTAAAACAGAATTTGGCTTTCAGCACATTAACCTAAATCTATTTATTTGTAACAAGGTAATTCAATCTTTTGGTTTTACACGAAATATACTTTATTATTCCTTTGAGCGTTTTTGGCGTATGCTAATTTTACTAGTCATTGTATCTTTAGACATTTAGTTTTACTCCGGAAACAAGGGGAAACGTCGTTTAATACGTTTTGCCCTGCTCAGAAAAAAAAGGCCTAGAGGCATTGTTGCTTTAAGCGACATTTATTTCTACAGCCATTCGTTTTATTAGTTCAAAGACTAAAGTTTCTGATGAGGCGTTTAATTTAAAAGAAAACTGTATATTTAAATTCTAAATTAATAAAAAAATCGAATTTCTACGAATTTTTTTCTGAATTTCAAAACTTTAAAACGCTCTACTGTAAAGTTATAAAAATGGCGCTTAACTCAAATAGCCTTTCACCCCTCGAAATATGAAAATGGTGCTTGTACAATCATATTTACCTGTGAAATACACATAAGTATTTCTTTGGGTTATTGTCATAAGTAACATTACAATTCAACACAGAACACGACACCATTCTTGATTTATGTAGTTATAAGAGCCAAATCAACCCGATTGCGATCAAAATAACAAAATAATCGTGTGGACGCTTTTCACCAAGGTGATAAACGATGATAAATGAAGTCAAACTAGGTTCTGCTGTCATTTTTTTTCAACTCTTTCTCGCACATCGCATAAGCCGTAAGAAACGGTTTCTCACTCGCAACATTGTCCGTCTACTTGAGCATAGCGAAAAATTTTTTAAGTCTATGGTACAATTATATAAGTTTTTCAAACAGTATAGGAGCTCCATGGAAACGTTCGAATTTGACGGCTGACGTCACTCTAAGAGCTCTAAGCAAAGTTCGCAGTACTTTGGTCAGGGTTGTGACATCGCGTCGCAGTTGTTTCCATAGCGTTCGCGCGTATCATTCCACGAGACGGCCGGAAAATGCCAACCCTAGCGATCCGACGGAGTGCAATGACAAAAGGGTTTAAGTGACGTTAGCTCCTCTACTGTTTGAAAAAACTTATATATGTACTGTGGTATAACTATGTTAATGTTGAGCAACAAGAAATGCGCGATCGAAACTTGATGCTGTTGTCATGTCACCGACATTTCAGGAATAGCTGCAAAATGCCTACAATATATTGTCAAAATTAATTTCACTTCACACAAAAACATAAGAGTATGTTAATGTTGAGCAACAAGAAATGCGCAACCGAAGCTTGGTGCTGTTGTCACCGACATTTGAGGAATAGCGGTTTTTGTTCACTTCAGCTTAGCAGCCTCCATATCGCGTCTGTTCTTGACAATGTGTGTGGTTAATTGTATACAAAAAGTCTAAGCACTCGGAAAATATTAGCCAACACAGCTGGTTGGGACATGAATTGAATAAACAAACAAAATGAATATTTTACTCTTAGAAATCCGTGTAAGTAGATGGTAAATATTGAAAAACTGATAATTCTTCAAAAATACAACCGCAGAATACGTATTTCAGAGATCTGCGAGTACAACTAAAGTAGCGACAATTCTTTAATTTTAATGAGGCAGGCAAGTCAAAAAGGTAGGAAATTACGCAAATTTTACTCTTGTTATTAAATGAACTATAAAAGAGTGTACCACACAGTAACGAGTGCCCACTGCAAAATATGGAAAACATGCCGACCATATAAGCGTTTTAGCTAAATGAATCAGTGTCGCGGCGCCACTACAGTAATGTAATGGAATTACGTTACGTGCACACGGGGGCTGGACTGAATTAACTGTTGTTAAATATTCAAACTGTCCGAGACGCGGCGGGGGTTCGCGGGGAGGTGGGGCGTACCTACGTGCCCCGCATACGGAACCTCGCACCCCCAAAATGAAGACGCGTTATTTACCCGAGTGACCCCCATAAAAAGAAATGTTCCTTTCAGGATTGTGCGCTGCGTCTGATCCTTGAATTTTAAACACCCCCACCAAACGCCACTCTTTTACTGATTTCGGGCGCGTCTAAGGAGAATACTTGATACGGCCGGGTGTGATGGAATTTTTCCATATGCTGATTTCCGAGCCTTTGATGTTTGTTTGGGTGCACCTGGAATCGTTGAGAGGTGTCAAAGGTGATCGATACCCTCTTGAATATGTGTACGTTTGGGCGCCAATTTGAATACGCAAGCAGCTTGCCTGTGACGGAATTCTTGATTAGTACGTACGTAATTTTATTTGGAAGCATTTACATGTGCTTAACGTTATTGGTACCTTCATTAGGAAGCGTATCGAGAATTCGAGATTTGTTCCGCATCGATGATTTCGCGTTGGCGGTTGGAAATGGCGCATCGGTATTCTAAGTGGAGTTCGATGTTACAATCAGATTAAGACTTCTGGGAGTGCCTGTTTTGTGCCAATTGAGAAGTAATATCTCTTTAAATAAAATCATTCTTCAAATTATTAAAAGATATCTTAGTAACTACATTTTTTGAAAATAAACCAGAAGAGTAAAAAGTAATAATAGGCATCAAAACCCAAATTAAACTTCCTCAGTTAAATTTTTACTAACCATCAGTCAACTGGAACCAATCAAACAGATTTAGCCCATCAAGTGTTAGTACCTTCAGCATGGCAGACGGGAAGTCTAACGGTCAAGGTGCGTGCCGCCGCATAACGAGCGCTGTAGAAACCTGTAGCTGTATTGTTTAACGACAATCATCCGTTGACTCTACACTCGACATATTTTACAACAATTCCATTAATGTTTAAGAACGTCGTGACTTTCACGATTCATAATTATTGTTATGCTTCTATAAAATGCCATAAGGTGAGAATCATAACAAATATAGAAATACAAATTAATATTTTACTGTGTATGCAAGAAACACAATTAAATTCATAAAGATAATATATTAATAACATCGTGGTAGTAAATCTAAATCATATTTAGAAAGATAAAATATTTCAGCACTTGAATTTAGTAAGACTGCAGTTGCAAAGATAGATGAGAATTTTTGAAGATTCTCATCAGAAAAATTCTCATCTTTCTATGCCAATATTTTTTTTTACTTCCTCTATCTATAAGCATGTCGTTAGTGTTAACAGATTTTAATGGCCTGTCTGGGAAGTCCAGTGGCGTGTCAAAGGCTCATATCATTGTCGTAATGCATTTAAACACCGTACTAAATATTTGTCCCCTTGACAGTGAGCCTGCTAACTGCGCAGTTACCATAACTGAATATTTTAAACCGACTTACAGATAGAAGTTTTCATGAAACGGTTAGACCTCGTCCGAGTTTACGACACACGCCAAGACAAGCTACGGAAATGATATTTCGTTAACAATGTTTCCTATTTTTAATATAAAGAAGAGAGATTTGAGAGCTTATAAATTTTGAGGTGGTCATAAAAACGTGTTTTAGTTATAGCCGGAAGCACGAGATGATAGAACGGAAAACTCAGTATAGCAAGTCATTCTTACGACCTTTGAACAAAATAAGAAAGGAGGCACAAACGACCGAGCTGTATTAGAATTGCATATAAGTTTGTCATCATCTTGTATTGACGGTTGAAAAGATATTCAAATCTAGCAAAGGTTGCTAATGAATGAAGCTGAGACGCAACACGGATGGTAATTACGTACCTTGTCAATCTATTGTACCCATCTCACTGGGAATGGTGTCCCATAGTACCTGTTTGGTTAGCACTCACACCATAATGTACTCTATGCTCACACCTTCTTAGAAAGTATGACGTTCTTTGAAGACGGATGGTAAGTTTATGTATATTTGTAGAAAATATTTTACTTATTGAATTACAGCGTTTTTTTTACTGCCCAATTTAATTATAGGTAAGGCAATAGAGCAAGATGAAAAAATTGTAGATTACAAGCAAGTCTTATAGTAGCACTTAAGTAAAATAACGAAGTTGTGATTGCAGGTATCTTCTGACTGACATTACTCTTAAATAACAGCTCCATTGATATTGTTATGTTTACGGCTTTTTATAAAGTCTGTACATTTACTTTTTAACATAGTTTTGTTGTGAACATTATTTGAAAGTGACAATAATTATCTATAATTCTATGTTCTCATTATTGTTTTTATGAAATCCAAACCCATGCTATATTTGTTGGTACTAACCAAGGTACTAAGCAATAGGTAGATGGAAAGGCTTTGGTCATCTCATTCTGATTCAAAAAGCTGTCTGTCTGTTTTTGTTAGCTGTGACTTTGGCATGCGTCGGAGTGAATCATCACCTGTCGCCGTTGAAGAAAAGCGGCTGTCGTTCCGAAATCCCTAATTACTGCCACACACGACACGACACGTTTATATTTGCATACTATAAACTGCGACGGGTAAACGAGATTTTTTTCTTTTAAATGGAGATAGATAGATTAGACAGATCACTGAATCTTAATTATTTTAATTGGCACTAGCAAAATTTTACATTTCAATCAGAAGAACTTATTAAAAAGTTTTTTTCATAGCCAGTTCGTAGGAAGAGCGTACCTATCGCGTAGAGCTAAGTAATTCAAAATGAACACAAAACGAAAACCTTTAGCAGAAAAAAGATACCTACCCACGACAAGTCGGCTGTGCCACGGTTACGAAGTCGAAGAAATACCGCTTACACGCGAAGAAATTTGCAATCTGCAGACAAGTCTAAATGGTTTTATTTTTGAAACTACATCCACATCCACACACTAACTAAACTCCCGTGTGTGGTCTAGCTATTTTAGACGCTTTCTATGATGCGTCTGGACAATCGCGTCATAAGTCCACAGTGTTCTCGCCACAATACCCTGCTGTCATCGGCTTTCACGCCGGATCCCGAACTCGTAAAGTTTACGACTCGAACCGACCCGAGGTTTACGGTCCGTCGATGGACGACTGTATAGATTCATATTTGTTTTTGCATTCCTTGTCCATTTCATACCACGCATCAAAAAGGATTTCATTAGCTGGTAACTGAATTTTATGTTTTATAACAAAATGATTTACTGTTTGAGTTATACCTTTTGGATACCTACTACTTAATTTTGGCTTATATAATGCTGATAACATAACGTTGACAATACCTACATATAGATCTTCCGTGTAACAGTAAGTGGCAAACTCAAGTTACTTATTCTATGATGTTTTTCTTAGGCTGAAAATGCCTCATTTTTTTTAAGCAGTTCATAGCCAATTAAAAAGTATTGAGTTAGCATTATGAGCTAAGATAAATATTCTATGGGATCAGGTGGACTTTCAAAACTTTGTTCACAGAATGAATTTGAACCGTTTATAATACATATCCTTAACGAAATTAATTGCCACATAAGCAGCACAGACAGTTGGCTTACATGCCGAACCCACAACATGAGTATGAGACAAACAGCAGGGTGCAGTTTATTTAGCTAAATTTGGTCACAAGCACTAAGCTTGCCTTCAATTCACTTTTCTTATCCACTGAGCATGTCACTCAGAATGTACGATAGCCGTCGGTTTCTTAGAACCATTCGCGTTTGCCCTAGAATCGTGTCTGGCATGGCAGCCGCATGCGCTGCCAGTCCGCTGTCTGTCTTTGCCTCGTTGCCTCCGTTATTGCTTGTAATCAGTTCAGCGGCGACGTCCAATTTACACAGCTAAACCTAGCTGCTATGAAAATAATAACATTTTAAGTCGGTAGCTTAACTGATTTTGCCATTTGAGTCATTGGGCGGATATTTTATAAAAAAAATAGTTTTAATACGAGATTTTTTTCCATAATTCCAATTATTATTTAAATCTTAACTGTGTTATTCAGAGTGCGTTCGTTAAACTAGAGCCAAAGTTAACATGGCGTTAGACTGCGGACTAACGCCATTTTAGCGCAAATCGTATTCAGAGTAACAGTTTAACGTTTAGTCCCACCGTTTAAGGATTAAAAGGTGCATTGTGATTGGTTTACAAGCATTAAACCAGGTTTTCTTAGAACGGTCTTGCACCCCAGTTTTGTGAAACATCTCTAAGACAGTATGAGTTTATAACTGTGATGAGAAAGTGGTTAATGTAATGTGGGCACTGCACTCAGAAATCAATTAATATTATAGTAAGAGAGCATTTACAAGGGTCGAATTTCTCGTCAATTTTCTAGTCGATTTTTAGCGCTTTTTAATGTAAATCGCTTGTAAAATCGAATCGCCGCCTCATTTAAATTAAGTCCTCAGTGGTCCTCAGTGTTGAGGATTCCGGGTGTAGTGCGCTTCCACCTTCAGCCTTATCGTCACTTAACATCAAGTGAGGTGAAGGTCAAGCATTATCCCGTTATGCATAAAAAATGTCCCAATAAATGTCCCAATAAACGTCCCAATAGTTAATCCCACATAATGTTGCAATTTCTTTATCTACAAATTTTAGAATACACAAAACAAAATATTAGGTCTTTACCTATGAAATTGCCGTTTTGTTTGAAAAAAGTTAAAGTATTTTTTTTCGAACTTATTTATTTCTTTTATTCAAAGTAATCACCCCTGCAATCAATGCATCTTTGCCAACGCTGTGGCAGTTTATGGATGCCCTTCTTGAAAAAATCAGCTGGACGGGAGACAACAAACTCTTCAAAGGCGTTTTGTACTGCCTCTCGGGAATTGATTTTTTTTCCCGCTAAAAAGTTGTCCAAATTTTGGAAAAAGTAATAGTCGGTAGGCGCAAGATCTGGTGAGTATGGTGGATGAGGGAGAGCTTCCAAACCCAACTCATGCAGCTTAGAGACGGTCTGTTGTGCAGTATGGGGTCGCGCGTTGTGGTGAAGTAGCAGTGGGGCACCCATCTATCAAGCTTTTTTATCTTGCCAATCTGTCGCAAATAGACCAATATTGTTTTGATGCTAACATCAAAAGCTGCTGCCAGCTCAGCTGTAGATTGCGATTCATCTGCTTCCACAATCGCCTTTAATTCATCATTGTTGACCAAAGTTTCCGGACGACCACGAGGTTCATTTTTCAAGTCAAAATTCCCAGAACGGAACCAAGCAAACCAATAACGGGTTGTACGTTCGTTTGTACAGTTCTCTCCGTAAACGTCGTTGATGTTACGTGTCGTTTGTGCCGCGTTGGTGCCACGACGGAACTCATATTCCATAATTACACGAAATTTCGAAGTATCCATTATGAGGAAAAATGTTGAAATGTAATGAAAATACAACGCTAATCAATAAACAAAAGACTGATTTTGTAAATAGAATGTCATATTTTTAATACAAAATTAATTTGAATTTAGAATTCATAGCCAATCAAAACTTTTTTTGTTTGAAAACGTCTGTACTGCAATACGGCAATTTCATAGGTGTAGACCTATTATTAACAGACTTGTTCATTTGCAGCCAGCATCACCACAGACGTGAGATTGCTCATTTGATTCATGATACTATATTCATTCAACTTAATTAGGACAAACTGCAAATTAATATGCTTAAACGAAGAGCAAATCCCCTGTTACCTTGTCAAGCGACAAGATTAGAATCTACAGACGCCTCGGAAACAGCTAGGGTTTGCAAGTGCAGATCGATGTCAAACGCGACTCTATTAAGTTGTCTCTCACAGAGAGACCAGACCAGGTGAGCGCCTAGACGGGTGCTAAAACAATTATCGCACGTGCTCTGCGACTCCCCTCTAGATGTATTGCTGAATTGTCTAGGGCTGGTAAGCACCAAGTTGCCTGAAATCACCGATGACTTTTATAAATGCATTTTCAGAGACAATAATTAGCTAAAACTGATTATAACGTTTATATTATATTTTCTGTTGCTGAAGAATACGTTTGGTTCACACACAAAACGAAGCATGAAAATGTACTACGAGTCATTTAAAGACAAACTAATGGCGGCTAGCTATTAAGTCACTAGCATTTCATAAATCATTCAAGCCAAATAATCTCTCTGACTCAGTCATTGCTGATTTAATTCGATTGGATAGAGTTCCATGTTAAAGGATTTGTTATGTTTTCCGTACATTTAATGAAGAAGTTGCTAATCTAAGCAACCCTGTCGATGCTCTCTGGCGGCATGTCGCGCCGTGTTAACTGCATTACCCGCTGTCATCCAGGCCCGTCACGTTGACGCCATCCATGGGCCAATAATAATTAAGTCAACCTGAAGCTGAATGTGTGGGAGATTGTTCCAACGATAGTCCTAAGTTCCTAACTTCGAGTTACTTTAAAGTATTCAGAAAAAAGAAGATTTTGCATACTTTGCGTCCGAGCAATATTTTAATATTGAATATGTTGAAATTGTGAGACTTATGAAAAGCTGATGAATTGACTTGCAGTAGTACAAGTAGTTTATTTCATTTCCTATAATGGCTCGATTACTGCCTATAAGGAATAAAATGGAATAAAACTGGTGAAACGAAAAAAAATCTTTTGATAAAGGGAAGACAAAAATCGTAGTAGTTTTAGAATTCCCGACAGCGATTGACGGGATCGAGTTCACATCAGGATCAAATAAACGCCAAAAATATGTTATTTTGGTTCATTTAAAACGGTTTCCATGGTTCCGCGATTTCAACTCGATCTCGATAGTGTTGATCGCACTGGTTAGTAAGGTATTTTTGGTTCAAAGTTATGCCTGATTTTTATTAATTCTTCAACGCTCGCGCGGACGCCGGCTTTCGGAAAAAATAGAAAATCTATTGTATTGTGTCTTATTTTCCGGGCGTAATGGGTTAAAACCATCGGCTTCTTATAAATAGAGTTCTTATCTCTACGTAACAGCGAGTTTCAAAAAAAAAAAGGGCAAATTAAAAAATTGAACACACGTGGCAGATTGTACTTGTTGCTCGCGTAAATTGCGAAGACTTGGAGGCGGCAATCTTCATCCCGATCGACGTGGGCTGTGAGCGTGGTGTTCTTGATAGCGGTGTGTAATTCCTCACTTCATTACAGACATACCCGCCCTCGGATATTAAGAGTAATAGCGCGGAAATATGACGCGTTAGGTGCAATGCTTCGAGCACACGATGGCGTGGGAAATGAAATTTTAGAATCATCTACGTGCAATTCATTATGAAGTGTACAATCTAGAGGTATGATTGATTAGAAGTTGCTGGATCATTTCGAAGTTCCTCTTTAAGTTCGGTACGAATCAGTTTGCTCTCCATAGTCCTGCACTTTGTTTTAAAATTAATTATAAATAATGTTTGTGCTGCGTTTTACAACCTGTAAATTGGCAACCTGAAAGCATAGTTGATTTGATAAACTAAGCATCAAAGTTTTAATAAGTTACCAGGGAATCAAAAAAGAAGAGGAGCCTCTTAAGTTAGTCCACTTCATTAGGTATGGTACACATTGTCAGTGATGTCAACTCTAACAGAGTTTAAGAGGTTTAGAATTTCACTGTGGCTTTTTCGAATAACATTTGTATTTTACTGCAAACCCCTTTAACAGTATGTTCAGAGGGCATTAAAATACATGTTTAGTATCAAAGTAGGCATTATAATATGGAATGTAGAGGCATATTGTTTCGTTTATGACAAAATATACACCTGTTTGAACTGAAGTGCTTGAAAACTACAACGTCAATTACATTTTCGCCAAGGAAGAACGACTTGTCTGTCATAAAGTATGTGAACTGTTGTCTATTGTTCAAAATAACGAAAGAAGAATTATCATTGTTTGTACCTAGTGTATTACTTCTGTCGGTGCTAATTGTGAAGAGAAATAAACCTGAAGATCCTTAAACTGCGCTCCTAAGAGCGAATGAAAGTCTTAACTTTTTGCACTAAATCACGTGTTCGTTGTCGATGGAAGAAATTTATTGCAGTTTTAGTGGTAATTAAATAAACGATATTCTTCATTGCTTTTGGTTTTATATTATTGTTTAAAGGTATCTCTTTTCACCTGTAAATGCTATTCATTTACGACAATTGACGCCGCGGAACAAAAACTACATTTGCTTAAAAAATCTAGTTCTAAAAATGTTGCTCCAATACTGATCTTCAAACGCATAAATTCCTTTAATCGATACGACGTCTGTAGCTATCGACTAAATAATTTACATTTTCAATTCCATTAGCTTGGAAGCAAAGGCGATCTGGAAATGTTTTGCGTAATTAGTTTCATGAAAAAATTCACCGTTTGTGAAAATTATGAATTAACGATTTCAAAGTGCCATTTCTTTTACTTTGTACTCCAAGCCAATTCATTTATCAATTCATGAAGATCTTGTTGTTTTTAGTTTTTACTGTTTGTTCAAAGAAATGGATCGGAGTCATTTTCTGTAGTGTCATTTATTATAATAGCATCTTAATTTTCTTGAAATTTTAGTCATTAGTAGATTCTATTTAGTATTTGCCTTTAACGAGCAAAGTTTTTTCATTACTATAAATAAATGCTTTGGTATTGATTAAGCGAAGACATCTTTTTGAGCTGCTATTGTAATAAGGGCCCTAATTGTAATGTGGCATTTGTCCCACTCCGTTAAAAAACATTTATTTTCGTACTTATTCTATGTGTCTATCAAACATTTTTTTTAAGTTTTCTACATAATTATTTCGCTACCGTAAACTATCGTTTTTTAGGGTTCCGTACCCAAAGGGTAAAAACGGGACCCTATTACTAAGACTCCGCTGTCCGTCTGTCTGTCTGTCTGTCTGTCACCAGGCTGTATCTAAAGAACCGTGATAGCTAGACTGCTGAAATTTTCACAGATGATGTATTTCTGTTGCTGCTATAACAACAAATACTAAAAACAAAATAAAATAAATATTTAAGGGGGGCTCCCATACAACAGATATGTAGTTTTTGCTGTTTTTTGCTCGATATTAATAACGACAACAGGTAGACAGTTATAATTTTCACAGATGATGTATTTTTGTTGCCACTATAACAACAAATACTAAGAACAAAATAAAATAAATTTTTAAGGGGGGCTCCCATACAACAAACGTGATTATTTTGCCGTTTTTTGGTACGGAACCCTTCGTGCGTGAGTCCGACTCGCACTTGGCTTGCTTTTTTCACTTGCATTGACTGTGAACACTATTGTACTATATTATATAATTAAACCGTAAACTCTACCATGGTAGAGCTACGTTCATGCGCATTGCGCAATGATTACTCTATAAATAAATAAATTCATAGCATAAATAGTAATAATGTAACCCAAATCCCAATCAGTCTAGTAAATAGGTACACAAGTTCTGACATGAAATTAACCATCTGATAAGTCAAGGGTCAATTATACCCTTGGGCGTAATGAGTTTTCCTATTAGTTGACCGACGGATTTCCTTATTATGCAATCACAAAGAAGATCATAACAGGATCATAAACGAAAATGAAATAATAAGATACGGATAGGAATATTGTTTCTCATTATGTTGTAGTACAAGGATAATGTAATTTCCGGATAATCAGAGTCATAATTGCATGATTCATCAACATGAATTATTTATTGCAATAAAAAAAGTAGTTTTATAAGTGTCATGTCCTACTAAGTTTTGTAATCTCTTTAGATACATACTCATACTTGGCTATTTTGCTAAAAAACATAACTTGAAAATAATGATATTGTTATAACTTTATGACGATAATAATTAAATAACAATGACAGTATTTACTATCGCCGCCAATTGCTAATGCGCAGGAACCTTGTCACATTAACATCTATACGCAACTAAAAATTTCGTGAAAGAAGAAAATTCTAATAGGTAATTTAATACTGCCGCCAGGTGCATTAGCAATTGGTGGGGATAGAACAAAGTTTCACTACCTAGTTATTTAAGTTGCAGTAACATGCATCGGTCACTGCATACTGTATGTTTACCACTCCCTTAACACCTCATTCGTTCACATCTTACGAGCTTCGTTCAACAATCTATTAAGTAGATCTATTGACCGGTGACTATCTAAATTAACGTAATTTAATCCCACACCACAATTTAAAGGTTTTTATGGGCATTTTTTATCAGAGGCCATTTCAGTATCAAGAGTATGAGCATATTGATATGGACTCTCTGAATAAATGTATCTGAATAAATTTTAGTATTACACAATATAGTTCGTTTTATGGAGTATGTGGCCAAGGTTGGCATTACCCAATTTCTTATTTCGTTCTGAATTTAATTTCTCCATATGTCGTGTTTGTTTTTTACTTCGAAAAAAATTTACGTTAAAATTTATATTTTTTTAGTTTGAGGTTTAAAACTACGATTCATATTCAAACAGGCTGCGAACGGACCGACAGGTGCCTAGATTGGTGCCTAAATATATCCAGGTTAGGTACTTGGTGACCGCACTGGTAAGTGAGTCGCTAGGATAGTCTCATAGTCTTTGGCTGTAAGCCTCGCGCCTAGGATACATTCTAGGTAGTCGCCTGGATGTATAAAAATAAAATAAATAAAAAATCTTTTATTTGCAATTTTCCACAAGAAGGACTTAAACTTAGTAGGTACATTTATGTATCGAGCCACATAGTGCGCAGTGCGGCCGGTTGCGAACATTCGTGAACGTTCGTTTTACTTAGTTACATATCTATGCTTTAGGCACTAATATAGGCACATGTTGTGCTTAGGCGACCTTAAGTATGTAAAAAAAAATTGTCCAATATTTTTGACCACGCGACCTAAAATTTAGAAACATAATGTTCAGCCAACAAATCTATTTCTGATGATCTCATAAAACTTTCGTTAACAACAATATGTTGTGTTCTATAAACAAATTGTTTTTGTGAGCGCTCCAGTGATACGGTTGTAATATCGTTATGATATTATCATTAAATTCCCATCCAAACCAAATTACGGTGTGAAGTGAGAAATGGGCACTCATAATGTTGCCATCAAATTCTCTTCACAATAAATAACGCTAATTCCGTCAATTTGTAAATAATTGTCAGGTGTAGGTGGTAAATTGGTCTCATGGTATATGTATGTGGCGTGAACCAGATACACTATTAATGTACAATTAATTTTAATGGCAGAGATACAGTGAAAAACGGATGTAAAACAACTTTTATGTTCGATTAATTTTATTAGCAGAGATACAGTGAAAAAAGTTGTGAAAATTAACGTAATTACTGTTATTCCAGTAAGTAAAGTTATTTTATCTACACTCACAACGTAATGTTCCAAATATGAATTCAAAAAAGGTAATATAAATACGCACTTTATTTTCGTGGATAGGTAAAATTAAAAAATAAACTCATTACGATGCAGTCAACTGCATCATAAAATAACTTTTTTTCTCATTACGATACAGGGCAAATCCAAAAAGAAGCCAGTGCCGTAACATTAAAAAAAAACAACGATATTTTCCCACATATTTTCATTGATTTAAATGCACTCTATGGTAAACGATGACTTAGTGGGATTGCACTGATCTCTTTTTTTTTCTAATAGAATGCGCGCCATTTCTAAAGCATTTCAATTAAAGTTTTTATTTCAATTTTTACATTTTGTTATACTTACTGAAATTTGTAGGTTTTTTATTCTTGCTTTAAAATGTGAAAAAATGGACTCTGCCCAAGGAAACGACTTATTACAAGGTAGGTACCTAGCTAATACAAACAAAGTCTCTCTCTCTCTTTTCTAACGTTGATCTTTTATTTAGTAGGTTCAATCCCAAATGTATGAGTGTAGATAAAGTAGTGTATGAAACTGCACATAACTAGGTATTAAAACACTCGTGTGATACTATTAAAAACCTCGCCTACGGCTCGGTTTTTAAACACACACTCGTGTTTTAATACCCCTCTTTATGTGTCAGTTTCATAAACTACTATTACTCACTTATGCTCTGAAATGTTATCATTCCATTTGAAAAAAGAATGCGGGGCGTTCAACATGTCCGTGGGGGTCTGGTTCATCACATTCTAAATTTGAAATTCAGTGCGGAAATGAAATTCAATACTTACTTCCCGCACTGAGTGCGGGAAGTAAGTGTTCCAAATTCAAATCGGTAGAACATATCAGCTAGCATTCTTTTTATGAAACTTTATGGTTGCATGACCGGTCAGTAAACATGGCCACGCGAACCAATTTAAATATCACATTTTTACAAAGAAAATTGTATTTCCTCGCATTTCGTGAGTAAAGTATTATACAAACCTTGTACTGGAAGCTACTTGCATAGCCTCGAATGATTAAAGCCCTCGCCTGCGGCTCGGGCTTCAAACCATCCTCGACAATGCAATCGCTAGCTTCCCGTTCTCGGATGTAATGTACTATTACCGTTATAATAGGTAAAAAATTGTTTTAAAAAACAAAAAACCGACTTCAAAAACCTGCCTTTAAAAAGCAAGAAATAATATTCAAATCATTAGATACGCATTATCATTGTTATAACAACACGTCTATTGAAGTCGGGTGGGGCTGGAGTACAACTTCCTTTTTTTATTCTAAAAGCCCCACCCGACTTCAATAGACGTGTTGTTATAACAATGATAATGCGTATCTAATGATTTGAATATTATTTCTTGCTTTTTAGAGGCAGGTTTTTGAAGTCGGTTTTTTGTTTTTTAAAACAATTTTTTATTTTATTATTTTTAGTGTAAGTACCTTCTATATTAGGTATATTATTATAGGTATATTATTGGGTAGAAAAATCGGCTCAGCCAAACGTGAGATATTCGCGGAGAAACATACATTCATACAGGTCAAACTGAGAGAGAACCTTTTTTTTTGAAGTCGGTTAAAAAGACTACACTAAAAGTACCCACAAAGTCCCAACAAAAAGAAACATCTAATTCGGTTCATAAATAACAAAGTCGTCATGTGAGTTGATGAAAATCATAGTATTTTCAGGATATCTCGAAAACTACTGAACCGATTTGAAAAAAAATTAAATGGGACCATCTCGCAAAAAAACTCAATCGAACAAAAAAAGAATCATCAGAATCGGTTCATAAATGACGAAGATATGCGCGAACAACGATAAAAAAAAAAACATACAATCGAATTGAGAACCTCCTCCTTTTTGTGAAGTCGGTTAAAAATACAGTTAAATCCAATAAAATGTCGTTAAAAATGTCGGTTTAAACTGTATTTTTTTGGTATCGCAATATTTTGAACGATATTTCAATCCCTGAGGGCCTAGCCAAAGTAACATTCATAAATCTTCGTTATCGCTTCGCTTTCGAAACATGTATGGGATTGACATAAGGTTTCGTTAACAATCGAATTTTAAAACGTCAAATCCATACATGGATAGCGAAAATTTGCAATTGTTATTTTGGCTAGGGGGGCTTGATAGAATAAGATGTCCTCATTATGTAACAGCTCTTCACAACATTAAATTACTTAAGTATGAAATTTTTTTTTTTATAAATTTCGTTCGTCTCTAGGGTGAAACTTTCGCAAGGAAGTATTTCCCGTCAAAAGCGTATCATCTCCTCGAGGATATGGCAGTTGTTATCAAAATGTACATGAGCGATTTATCATAGTTTGTAACACATGTTCTGTGGTCGATGTCTGAGTGAAGTTTACTTGTTCCATCTTGTTTTCAAAGCAAAATATTAAACTTAGGTTGTGGGTTAGTTAACCGTTGTTTTGTTAAAGATCAACTTTCGTAAAAGTCAGTTATCGAATGGGTGACCATAAATGTTTATATATTAGTCCGACAATATTGCCTACGTCATATGACATCACGATGAAATGCATGGCGCACCGTCGGAAAAGTTGTGCTGAGCGAGGATCAGAAAATTATCGCAAATAAAATTGGCCGGAAGATTAAGAAAATCTTCCACTTCCGGTCAAAATTTTAAGATTATATTTACGTCATGTGTCATCAGTAAGAGACCCGTGTCATCATTTAGTTTTCAATCGCATAGAGAGTAAACATAGATATGTCAGTTCTGAAATGACTGTCGTGGGCTCACGGACTATATCGATTAATGTGAATAGCCGTCGTTGCATATGGTCTGCATTTGGTAATGATCTAAGTTTGTAAATATCGTTACTTATCGTTACTTATCTGTTAAAGCTAGTAAGTTTATTGCGCCCGTTCTTTTTATTAATTAAAAAAGTCTGAAATTTGTGGTAGGAAATCATAGACATTACAAAAGCGCCTAACTTTTTATTTTAATTAAAATATATTGACCTTGACTATGACGTAGCAATCGCTAACAATCTTTTGAAGAAAAAGCTCCAAAATAAATGCAGATAAAAAAAATCATTTGCATTGGACCGTCTAGAAGGCTTGTTGGTGATATTTTTATGGCCGGAAAAAAAAACAAGACCCTCAACATGATAACTATGTTACTTTTTCTTTAAAAAAAGTTTTTTTACGACACCGTCATTATTAATTAATTTAACACTTCAAGGCCGGAAAATGAGACACAATAGATTTTCTATTGTCGCGGCCGCGCGGGCAAACGGATTATTACCGAAGCGGGCAGTAGAAATTAAATAAATGAAAGAAAACCTATGCAAAATAATTTATTCTAATGTGTAAACATCACAATCGCATTTAATTTCATTGAAAAAGCACTAAATCGAAAACCAAAATTTTCATTCATTTCCACACGCCATTAATCGGATTATCATCGGAGTTTAAGAAAAAAAAAGATCGCAAGACAGTCAATTAGAAAGTTTAAGCCAGCTCAAATAAGATCTAAATTAGCACAAACGCAACAGTTAAAGAACTATTCTTTTCTTTAAATAAGCTAATGCTATTACTTGGATGACTAGACGTGAAGTTGGGTAACGTTAAATACCTTATTACTTCGAACATAAAAGCTAGATTGCACTGCCCTCTTAAAGTTGGAGATGGTAGGAGTAGGTATTTCTACTAGGTTTACTGCCTCAAATAAAGGCAGAAATAGTTCTACAATTCTTTGGAACTCTTTTCCTAGATCTTTGCGGGGAAGTTAGCGAAAGATGTGCTCTGTTAGTTTCTAGTGCATCGTTAAAGATGTGGTTAGCATCAGACTAAACATTTTATTTGTGCTTTGGATATTGGCTCTCTGGTTGTACGGTTTTATTACTATTTAAAGGAGAGTGCGCCGTTTTGGTCTTATCAATGGTTATATTTTGGAAATATAGGTATAACTTAAAACACAGAATAAATGACAACGTGTTACATAATAATGCTGAATATGGTAAATAGGGACCATCAAACTGAACAATTTTCACTATGGGACCAACTCTAAAATCGCGAAAAAAATTCATCTGTTTCATATTTTTTTATATTTTAAATAATATTTTTTTGTATGAAACAGCTGATTTCTTTGAACAGATGTGATGTGACTGCTTTATAGGTTTTAAATTTAAAATACAACAAAATTAGCCTTAAATTTCCAATCGGAGTTGTTATTTTATTCATAAATGTGGGCTTACATGGCAAATTTAAAAGGGTTACTTTATAGCTTACCATCCTACTAATAGAAATAGCAACTATCACAAAAGCATTTTTTATCTATTCTGTAACAACAAAATCTCTAGGGATAAAAATTGGTTCAATTAATACCCCGTTTCATTGTTATTTTTTATCCCCTCTAAAAAGCTGTGGATCGAAAGTGTCATCCAATAGAAAAACAGAATGAAGCCGTGAAAAGTCCTGAAACGCTTTAATGTCTATCGGCCAGTCGCTTCAGGCACATTGCTTTGAAAGAGATAAGCTTTGTTTAGTACCGTAAATGGTGCTGGCAGATATTTCAAACATGAAACACGTTATTTAATTATTCCAAAGGGTTTAGATATCAGCGTTGAAATAACAGTGAAAGGTCGTTTTATTCGATTGTGAATATTTTTTACTTCAAAGGATTATCTTTATTTCTTTTGTTTAACACGAAATCAAAACTTTAGTTCTCCAATATAAACACTTTGATTAGTTCTGGCACTCATCAAAATACTAGTCATCTTTTTTAGATAAAGTACCTATGTTTTCTGAAAGGGACTAAGATGTGTTTCTTTACTCAAAATATCGGTATTGTGTGCAAATAAGAGCTAATCTATTTTATTTAAAACTAGCGGCCGCCCGCCACTTCGTCTGCGTGGACAGTTTTTTGCTATCCCTCGGGAACTATACGGTTTTTCTGGACGAAAGGTACCCTATGTCCTTTTCTGCACCCCTGACAACGTGTATGCAATTTCATGATGATCGGTTCAGTCGTTAAAACGTGAAGGCGTAAGAAACAAACAACAAACAAACGGACTTTTGCATTTTAAAAAATAGTAAGGATTATGCGTTAATTTTATCCAATATCACACTTTTATCGCAGGTTTAATCTAATTGTGCATGAAAGATATTTGGTCGTGAAGGGACGGAATAAGGTTTACCACAAAATGTATGCATAATAGCAAAAGATCCCAAAGGTTTGCGGTCATGACCTTTTCCAAACAAAACGTTATGAACAATCTCAATGGTGAATGTTTTAAATGTTTGATTCATTAAATAAACTTCAAAATTCCGTATTGGTCATTCATTTAGTTTGTAACTATCTAGGTGGTTGGCGACTAAGTTATTCACCAACTTTGGTGTGCCTACTTACTCAGCCAAAAGATGTTAATTTCTGTATAAGTTTCCAGTCATTAGTTCTAAAGCTGAGGTAAATATTTTGATTTATTTTGCACTTATGGGTTTACATAATTCATTTAGGGTTTAATTTTTCAAGATAGTAAAGCTTTGACCGCCTACCTTCTGTGTAAAGACGCAGGGGTCTCGCCCGGGTTTGAATTCCAGGGGAGGTACTTACTTTCAAAGTGAAAAAATAATAATTCAAAGATTGAATAAAGTTTTGTTAACTTCGAAATTAATACATTTTTAAATAAAATTTCTGTAAGTACTAAATGCCCACAAATAAGCCACAGACAGAACGAAAAGTCACATTACCCTTTGGGTAAGTCTGCGACGGACGCTAATGTCGCCACAAGTAATTACGGACACTCTTTGAAATATGAACGAGACCAGACAGCTTTGTCTGTGCTTTTATGGCCAGCCTTAACGGCCCGGGCACAGCCAGCCACAGCGGGCGGCACGGCAAGCGAATTCGGTAATCACTGCGCGGTTGTGACGACGAGCTGAGAGGCCGCCATCGAGAATAGGGTATTTTCCACATTTTTGAAAACTGCTTATATTTAAGGATTGGGACGAACAATTTAACAGAAAAATAAAAATTAAATTACATTATTTAATTAATTTTTATTTTTCTGTTAAATTGTTCGTACCAATCTTTAAATATAAGCAGTTTTCATAAATTTGGAAAATACCCTATTCGAGATAGCGCGCAGTGATTCGCTTGCCGCTCCGCCCGCCGCCGGCGCTGTGGCTGGCTGTGGCGTGCGCGTCCTGTCTTGCGTCTCGGCCACCATTGCGCATTGTCTCGATGTTTTGGCCTCTCAGCTTGTCGTCGCGACCGCGCAGTGGTTCTCGTGACGCAAGACGCAGGACGCTCGTGCGGTGATATCGTGGCGGGCCTTAACTGTCGGGTTCTATTGCGAATTTAATATAATATTACGAAAGAGTCGATTAGGAAGAATAAATTGAATTTTACTTCTGTTCTGCACTGAAGAGGTGTAAAAAGAAATAAAAAAGTTTACGTATTTCGTTTGTTAAAAATCTATCAGCTCATGCATGAGAGTAAAGGGATACCAATTTCTTACAAGTCAAACAATTTCAAGTTACTAATCATATTGAGGAGCTCAGTGGCGCAGTGATTAAGCACCTGACCCTGCGATAGGGTCAGTCATGGGATGGGTGACCAAAAATTTATTATCTGAAGTTCCTCCTTGCTTCGGAAGACACGTTAAGCCGTTGCTCCCTGCTGCATATGCAGTTGTTTATTTATTTATTTAATCGCTTTATTGTACTACAATAAAATAATGTACAAGAGGCGGACTTAATGCTAAAAGCATTCTCTCCCAGTCAACCTTTAGGGAACAGATAGCCACGAATGCGGTACATTTAATAGTGTATAATAATAATAAATACAAACATTACATAATATAATACATAAATACGTCAACAATAAGTCAACAAACAGTTGTTAACACCCACCAGTCCGTATTGGGCCTGCGTGGTGGGTTATGGCCCATCCTCCTTATCTACCCATAAAGAAGGCCTGTGCTTCAGCAGTGGGGACATAAAAATGGCTAATGGCGATCGACTATCATATCATATAAGGGGTACGTATACTAGGTATAGTTCCTGCTAAAAGTAATAAAATAGATCGTTTAAAATATACTTAATTAAGTACATTTTTCCGAAGAGAAAAGAATGATGAGGTAATACCCACTTGATTTGAACTAAATACTTACTTGAAAGTTTAGTACATTATGTTTAATAACAGTTCATTCTGTTTACTATACCTACCACTTAAAATAATGAAACCTTCGATATTTTTCAACCGTAGAGTGGCAGACGAGCTGAAACTTTTCAGACTAATTCAGTGATGGGGCACGCTATAGACATTTAAGTAATTACTCTGCAACCGCAAATAATATTGGGTTAAAGTATGAAATTGGCTCTCATATCTTCTATGATGTTGAAGATGCTTCGGTTACTTGTTATTATTTCTAATTATAAACATAACGGCCTACTATCAGCAATAAAAAATATATTTCGGATTTTTTTCCTGAATGTTAAAAAAAGTACTAATCCATTAATATTATAAATGTGAAAGTTTGTGAGTTTGGATGTTTAGATGTTTGGATGTTTGTTCCTCAATCACGCAAAAACTACTTAACGGATTTGGATGAAATTTAGCACACAGATAGCAGATAGCCTAGATTAAAATATAGGATACTTTTTATTCCGAGATTCCCACGAAAACGTGAACCACGCGGGTGAAACCGCGGGCAGCCGCTAGTATTATAAATGTGAAAGTTTGTGGGTTTGGTTGTTTAGATGTTTGGATGTTTGTTCATCAATCACGCAAAAACTACTGAACGGATTTGGTTGGAATTTGGCACACAGGCAGTAGATAGCCTAGATTAAAACATAGGATACTGTTTATCCCGATATTTCCAAGGAACGGGAACCACGCGGGTGAAACCGCGGGCGGCCGCTAGTCTTAAATAAAAGTGACTCCTTTTTTCGTAAGCAGAAATGACCACTCAATTCGTTGTAACTTAGCCGATACTTATTTTTTTCACTTAACTTATGTGGCATTAGATATTAAAAAATTGTACAAAAAAGTTTTAGAACATTAGCTTTCATGATTGTTTAATAAATCAAGAAAATGATAGTATGCAAAATGCGAATCCTTAAGAATTCACCATACAAAACGAGCGAATGAGCGAGCGAATGAGCTGAGTGGTCCATTTTTTACTGTGAACAAAACTCGATGTGTGTGACAATTATCTTTGGCTATCGCAAGATGGCAATAATTAAGCATACCTATTAGTACATACATATTAGCCATACACAGATTTAAGACCAGTTGAAAATGGATGGACTTTATCTGGTCTTAAATCTGTGTATGGTCACTTTCCATAGTCTTACTATGTATTATCAGTAGCAATCAAACAAAGCTGTAGAACACGACAATAGCTAAATCATGTGGTAAACCTCGGTAAATAAAAAAATATCATTTTTGGAGATATACAAATATACGTTACGGCGGGTTGCGATCTGTAAAACTTGGGTTAAGGTCAAACCGCACTACAGCGGAGCGGCGCGGAGCGGCGCGGCGCGGCGCGGCGCGGCCAAATATTATTTCTATTGATTGCAATGATGCAAACCGCACTATAGCGGAGAGGCGCGGCGCGGCGCGGCGCGTACCGGCGCGGCGCTGCAGATTTGGGTGCAAAAGAATATTTAGCCGCGCCGCGCCGCGCCGCGCCGCTCCGCGCCGCTCCGCTGCCGCTAGTGCGGTATAGCTCGCGGCGCGGCGCGGCCGAATATTTCTTCATAATCGAGCTTCAGTCTATAGAGGGTATTTGGAAATATCTATTTCTACTGATATTTCAGTGTACAAATTTTGATTAAATTACAAAGTGGTATTTTACGTGATCATTTCATAAATCATCATAATCATAACTCGACACAAATAAATAAATAAAAAATATGAGGATGTGTTGCTAAATCGTTGCTTCGAAATTCGTTCTAGGGAACGCGTGACCGAGCGTTCCCTTTTCGTTCGTGCGTCCAACTTCAATGAAATCTTGCTACGTCTAGGGATGTTCGATCCGATCCGATACTTGCGTGGATCGATACAATGCGTTACGATCCACTCGATTTTTGTATCGATACAATAGCATTCGATCCTTAAGCGGATCGATACACATACATAGAGGATCGGATCGAAAAAATCGTATTAATTAAGTATTTATCGTAGTAATTACTTATAGAATATTTGAACTTGATCTTTTCCTTTGTTTAAAGTACTATAGTACCATTGATGGTATTTTTGACGAATTTGAATTCGTCATAACTATTATATTGCTTTCTGTTTAGTTTGAGAACAATTTTACTTCGTTAAAAACGTTTTGTTCACTTTGTAACCAGCAACTTTTAATCTTGTTTTTGCATACCTACTTTAAAATTTAAATATTGGCAAAATTAAAAATATTTAATTAATTAATTAAACATTACTAAGTATGTTTAGCAATGTTTAATTAATCTCTGAAGAGCTCGGTGGCGCAGTGGTTTAGCGCCTGAACCAGAGATTGCGGAAGTTAAGCAACGTTTCGCAAGGGTTGGTCATGGGATGGGTGACCAAAAATTTATTATTTCGAGCTCCTCCGTGCTTCGGAAGGCATGTTAAAGCGTTGGTGCCGGCTGCATTTGCAGTCGATAACACCCACCAATCCGCATTGGGTCCGCGTGGTGGGTTATAGCTCATCCTCCTTATCCACCCATAAGGAAGGCCTGTGCCCCAGCAGTGGGGACATTAAAAATGGTTGATGGACAAGTACATTAGGTAAAGCGCATTCGCTCAGATAGTGTCGCCCTTTCATCGCGCCGCCTTTGCACGTGCCGCTTCTTGTCAAAGGATGCCGCCGCATAAACAAAGGATACCGCGTGCGGCGTACACCCGCAAGTCAATTTGGATATTGGCAGTTTACATCGAAGCGGCGCGCCGTAGTGAAAAGTTGTGTTTGTTGACTCTGCTACGTATACTAAAAATGTTTTTCGTCCTTGGGAGGACAGTGGAGTGCCTCAAGATGAAACTTTAAGTGAACCAACAAAAAAAAACGGGTGTTTTGTAAAATATGTAAACACAAAAAAAGTTTAGATAACGCAATTAAAAAAGAAAATAGATATTTTGGTATGGATTCGGAACATGATGAAGTTGGATCTATTATTATAAATACAGGTGATAATGACTCCGACACTTCAAGTGATGAAGAATAGTAGGTAGTCTTATTTTTTTTAATTTTTTTATTAAAATTCTCTTTCCACCTCGCTTGTGTTTGTGTGTATTATTTGTATTCGTATATTTTTTTCAATAAACACAAGTAGGGACGGACACCGTAATCTTAAAAAAACATGACCCCCCCCCCCCTCCCCCCGCTCGCACACTATGGTACAACTTAAATAATTATCGATACCGATAACGATATTGTTTACCGTTATCAGTAACATTACCAAAAACTTGCCGGTATGCCTGTCTCTGAACACATTTGCTTGCGGGTGTACCGACACTATCTAAGCGAACGAGCTTTACTAATTATCACGTTTATAATAAAGTGTGATTAAAAAATCGACTTTTCTAAAATATTAAATTCGATACTGGATCGATCCAAAAAATCGTATCAATTTTAATGGATCGATCCATGGATCGATACAATGGATTACGATCCATTGCGATCCAGAATATCGATACAAGGTACCCGGATCGAACATCCCTAGCTACGTCTGGCAATTTGAGCCGCGCCGCGCCGCTCCGCTGCCGCGATAGTGCGTTTAGGAGAGGCCGCGCCGCTCCGCTGCAGTGCTGCGCCGCGCAGCGCCGCTCCGCTGTAGTGCGGTTTGACCTTTAAAGTATCTATAATTTTGTAATAAATAACTATATCACAACGGCAAACGGTAACCTTTTGCGTAATTTAAATGTACTACGGGCTACTGTGTTATATAAGGTTTTTATACTTTTTGGTAATCTATCTGCATTATTAACAGATAAGTAATTATTATTCTGAAATAATTTCATATCCGCAATCTTAACTGTCGTCGTAAATTTCGTCGATATCACCTCTATACAGGTATCTTTATTATATACATCTGAAAATTTTTACATACATATATTACACTTTCAATATCTTTAATGTACTGAGTTAGGCTACCTACTGAAATTAGTATATGTCCCTGACTCTTACGGTCTCTATAAACTCGCTGGTAAATACAAAACACAGAAAAGGGAAGGCCCCTTTTTATTTGCCATTAATAATTTTTTGAAAGGTTTTGAAGAAAAATATTTCATCACAAAAATGAAAGACAAACAGAAACTTGAAGAACGAGCGATGAATCGAACTGAAGACGTGAGGGTAATCAATGTAACCATATATCGAGGGTAGTCCCCAGACACGGGACATGGGACAGGGGGAGACATGCTGTCCCCCGGGACATGTCCCGATTTGTAATTTCCCGCGAAGGGACTATCCTAATTGGCTGAGGACGCTTAATTCCGATCGAGTTGGAAACTATTCCATAAGTTTGTCAACTATCAGGACGCGGTCGATTAGGCCGTTTTGTAACCGTTAAGCCGATTGTTCGGCGAACAGTTAATGGTTATTTACTTATTCCATAGTTAAATCATTTCACATTCTGATTAATTAAAAATGGAAAAATATTTTTCAAGATTTTATTCTACCACTTTTTCGGTGTTAGTAATATACAACGTGTTAATGAAAAAGCGCAAAACCTCTAAGGTGGTGATAGTGCTCATGAATATGAACAACTTTTACTTTTGGGCCAACTCTGCAACTCAACAAAAAAAAAAAACAGCTGTTGCAAGCATACAAGTTGTCAATACCTACTCGACCAGGGGGCTAATTGTCTAATTTAAAAATCTATCGCAATCGCTTTCATTTGACAGATGGATGTGAGACATTGCTGCATTTCTTTAGTAAGTTTTTATTTGTGCCAAAGGGAAGCATTAATGTGTTACATCCTGAAAGCGATTGCGATAGATTTTGAAATTAGACAATAGAAAGGCTGAATGTATGAAACAGCAGATTTTTTTTTTTCGCGATTTCAAGGTTGGCCCCATAGTAAAAGTTGTTCATATTCATGAGCACAATCACCACCTAAGAGGTTTTGCGCTTTTTCATTAACACGTTGTATATATTATTATATTCATACCAAATTACAGCTTTCTAGTACTAAGAGCCTCTGAGCCTGAGCTGAGCCGCGGATGGACAGACGGAAATGGCGAAACTGTAAGCGTCCCTTGTTGGCAGGAAAAAATATAAGCATTTTTAGCTAGGTACTTGAAGAACAAGCTGAGCCGTGATTCAAATGGCTAACTCTCTTTTCGCTCGCAAACATAAATACTTAAAAATAAGCAATAAGCAATAAAATTCAGTGTCGTAAACATGTCACTTCCATACAAAACAACAAAGTATGTTGATTTACATTACCTTGCGACGTGTGACTTAAGTCATCTTATGCTTATTTTTAAGCTTTCAGTCGGCGAACGAATAAAAATTTGTCCATTTGAATAGGGGGTAGCATATTTTTGGTAAACCGTAACATGCATTGCTCCGATCTCAAGTAGCTAAAGCACTATAAGGTAATCGAATCCAATAGACTTTTCTGCTAGCCACTCAACTTCGGAATATCGTCAAATGCCATTGAACACTAACCTTAAAATATATATCAGATAAAACCACAGATAAAAAGTATCACAGATTTACCTAAAAGTTCTTTGCCAGAAACGTCCATTATATAAAGTACGCTGGACCATTCGCTGGACTGGCGAACGTCGCCAGTCGTTTGTGCCGATTTGAAATTCGCCATATTAGGGGCTGAGAGCAGTAGATTCTACTATGGCAGCAGTGACTGTACTTGGAACTAATTAGTTCCAAGCACACTCACTCCTTCTGAGACATTGACCTGAAATTTTTTTTTCTATATACAGGTCAATGTTCTGAGAGCAGAATCTACTGCTCCAAGCTCCAATATGGCGATTTTCAAATTGGCACAAAAAATTGCTGCCATTTCATGACAATAGCCTGTCCAGCGTACTTGTGAAATGGACATCAGTGTAGAAAAACCATAACAGGGTTAGCACCTATTTTAGATAAAACCACTCAATTCCGATTTAAATCGTTTAAAATTCTGAACAATCCCGTAGGTAGAAATCCGAGACTCTTTTTTTCAAATCAGCCACGAAGCCGATGATAGATTCACACCCCGTGTCGATGGTCGACGATTTTATTAAAAAGTAAATATATCGCTAGCTCGCTCAACGGTACGAGTGTTTTTTCCCTCTCTTTCACTCCTCACACCCTTGTCGTTTCGCACGTCCTCTGACCGATTGGAACGTATACAAGGAAGGAATAAAAATGTGAATATTTTGATTTTGCTGTGGTTGGAAATGGAAAAAATAAAGCCCGCAGTGTTTTGATGCCTTTAGGCATAATATCAGAAACGCAAAATAGCCGATTCGCAAAATATGAGATTCTTATAATAACAGATTCTAATTTCTGATTCTAGTTACAATAGCCAAAATTGTACATATAAGTACGGGCAAAAATGTCAGGAAATCAAAAACGCAAAATTAACTAAAAAAAATCTTTTGTTCCATAGAAATTTGCGATACCATTGGATCGCCTCGTGTTCTAACGAAGCTAAAAAAAGATCATATTTTTAATTGTAGGCAGTGTAGTTAGACTTGTACTTATTATGACGTATTCCGTGCCTATAGGTGACTTTATTATCTAATGTTGAAATATTTTGAAAACAATAAAATAAAGTCTAACTTGAAGTACCATGACTACATGGTTAAAAAGGAGGTATTTGACATCTTCTTTTAAATTAAAGTACATAAGTATGTTGAAAATATTTAAAAAAAGTAAACCGACGGATTAATACAAAATAAAAAACATACTAATGACCCATTACTTTCTTTTTCATTGACTGTACTTTGGCTATTTTGAGAATCTGTTATTATTGTACTTTGGCTATTTTGAGAATCTGTTATTATAAGCATCTCATATTTTGCGAATCGGCTATTTTGCCTTTCTGATATTATGCGCCTAAAGGTTTTGATGCTGCTGTAATGTAACTATTCAGAATAATATTTGCGATTTCTCGTATAAAACTGAAAACTATGCCCTTAACACGCAAAGTGTGATACAGGTATTTTTCTACTACTAAATTATTGAAAAATAAACTTACCTACATCAAAACGTGTAATACCAACATTTCCCGTATGACATGTCATTTAATAGTCAAATGTAAATAATTTGGTTTAAGGCGACTTATTTATTCAATAGAAGGTAAATAAATAAAAACTAAAGCAAATAATACGTCCAAAACTACTAAATAAGCTTTTATACGCATTGATTCTCTAGAGCTTTTCTAATTAATATGCATTGGTATCGCTGAAGAAACGTTTATTAAAGGCTGCGGTAATTACAGGGCTGAAATTATTTCAGATATTGAGGTTTATTCATTATGGACGAACAATAGAATGATGACTGCCACTGTCTGATGTATAGCAGACGATAAGCCTGGAATTATGTCTTATTAAAGCTTTAGGAAATAAGCTTTGTTCGCTGTTTGAAAAATAAGAGTTGATTATTGGTTTAATACCTAAAGTAAATTGGTTTTTTTATGGCAATTGTTTAATATTTGAACATTTTTATTTATTTATGAATTAGTGTGTCATAAGAATAGCATTTAATTGCCCTTCGTCGCATAATGTACAATACGCAAAATGTGCACTAGTTGCAAAATGTACAAAACGCAAAACGTTTGCGTTGAGTTTTGTTGTTGTTGTAAAGACTTCTTAACAGTTACTTTTCAGATGTCGTGGACAAAAAAAATATTGATTGGAACCGACTATAACTAATTACTACTAACTAACTACCTACTGTTTAATTAAAACTCGTGAAGTCACAAAATATAAAACCGACAAATCGTTTCATTTGCAAGTAAAAATATAACAGGATATGAAACCAATGACAATCACTTACGTACATTTAATTAGCCGTGATTTTTTTAGCAGGTAGCTAAGTTAGGATAACATTTTTTTACAAAATGATGTGTATTGGTGTACCTAGTATATGCTTGCTTACCGCTTAACGTTATTTGATGACAGCGTATCGGAGAAGAAAATTGGATAACTAACGTACCTGTAACAGAAGAGATATAATTAAATAAACAATCTTAATTCATTTGAAGAATTAATTTTTTTATGTTTCCCGAAATGTCATAATGATTAGAAAAGTAAAATCCTTCTACTTTCTCATTAAATTAGAAAAAGAAACAAGTTTCTTAACAATCCCCATAAGTAATGGCTAGCTCACGGCCATTTGCCGACAAAAACCATTCTAATAGAAACATTTAATCCTTTGGAATGTTCTTCTACTTTGTCGTGACTCCTAATTGCACCAGCAAGAACTCCCTGAAAGTCTAGATTGAAATGTGCATCATCTAAAAAAAACACCTTGAATTCTCAACTCTATTTTCATCTACATAAAAATCATTTCAACGTTTCTTCGACTGAAGAGTTCTTAATGCAGATCTCCTAGGAGCAATTAAACTGGGAAAGGTCATGTTCCGTAATGATATTAAAAAAAGATATAAAGTTTTGTTTTATTTGTGGCACAGTGGCAGTAAAATGAATTGCTGTACAGTAGCAGGACAGAGACAGACATAAATAACGCAAATGATTTTATTGTTGGTGGCTGAAAAGTTGATGTCATAAAGTTTAATGGCCGTTGAAATGTATTCTATGGCGGGGAAAGGGCTATAAATGACGTCACGGAACCCCTGGTAGGTTTCGCGGGGAATCTTGTTAAGTAAAGACTCGGGAAGATAACGCGATTGATGGCGACTTCCGTCAGATAGGTGGTACTGATAGTACCTCTGTTGCTTCTTTTACATCCGGTACTGCAATGACTGTAGTACACGCAATATTTGGTGGAATTACAAAACTGACTTCCTTATTTTTAAGGAAGTTTAAATGTTGTTTTTTGGAATATATTTCTTCCTTTTGTATAATTAAAAGGATATTATATCATTATAAGTTCAACCGAGTTAGTAGGTACCTACATATTATAAATGACTTTGGAGTTTATCGGTAATAACATTTACATTGATATAAAATTAATAGCAAAAAGGGTTAACCAAAAATCTTCATAGATCGATCTAATATCAACTTTATTTAGTTCATAAAAATGTTAAATGTTTTTAAGTACGCGGATGTTCCGTTTCACGCTGTGCTTAGCACATTAAAAGGGTTGGTAACGAGATTACATGCTTTGTTTAATTAGGACCGGGTCACAAATAAGGCCAAAAAGCGTCGAATGAATTAAGAAAGCAGAGTTGTTTATGAATCCATATATATTAATTTAAACCTGTATGACACAAATGTCATAACAGTATTAATGTCGTCGTTAATTTGACACCCAATAAAAATACGAAACGAGCATCAGTGTCCGTCTTGGTTGATAATATTTCTCTGGTGCACTAGTGTTGTACGTAGATTCTCATATAAGATAAACATTTCTCGTAGCTTGAATTTACTGGTTCAATTGAGAACTTAATCAAAACATACAGTCAAATAAGCATTGTAAATAGTGAATTTATTTAATCGTAGATCTAGAATGCTGTTTTTTAACTCGCCTTTTGGATCTCTTGTTTACTTATTCATTTAATAAAAAGAAAGACTATGAAAAAACGTCCATATGCGGAACTATTGCAACATATCGCTTCTTTCTTTTCACTATGAAAGCGCATCTCTAGCCCGCACCCGAAATAATCCTAAGATTACCTTAATTTATGAGCATAGCGCTTTAGTTCCACTGTGCACTCCGTCACAATTATACCAGTAGTTTAGGGGATCTGGTTCCTCGCCTACAATGATTGTGTTTATTTTGAGGGGAGTTATTGGGATTTCATTTGAGGAAGCTGCTGCTTGTTCGTCAATTGCGTGATTATTACTAGAAATTGTTTCAATAATATTGTCTAAATTATTATCATCTCAATGATAATCATTATCTCGTACGTTTTTTATTAATTGTTTAATATTTACTTTTTATGGTGCATGCGAGATACTTTTGATAGAGGTAGTCCAGAAACCATGAAACGGACGTATAATTATTTTTACAAAAACACGTGGTCGTTGCATACAGTCTGTCAAGAAAGTCATAAAATTAATTTCTTTCTCATAAGTGTTATTGTATAAACAACACCTTACTGCTTTTGTAATGCAACTACCACGTGTTTTTAGTAAAAATCATTTTACTTGTGTTTCATGACTTTCTGGACTAGTCTAAATAGGTAAGTAATTGATTTTTAAACTGCTTATGAATACAATGCCACTCTTTACTCGGATACTTTATTGAAAGATCAATCGCTTGCAACAACAGTAGGACTGTAGGTACACTGTACAGTAGATTGTCCGAGTCTCGTTTCTCTATATCTTCCTCATAATTATTATGACTATGAATCGCTTCTCATTTATATAAGGCTTCTGTGAATGCTGCTAGTTATCACCATTACCCTGAAATATGAACTGACGACAATAGCGCGCTGCATTAGCGGCAGCGGCTTCGGCATTTTGAGTTATGCTAGTTTTTGCCTTGCTCAGACCGGTATTATGTGTGAAGTGGGATTTAGTTGTGCCATAGCTTATATAATTGTTATTATTATATTTGTTGTTATTGATCAAAACTTTATAAGCAACATTAAAAAAGTAGATCTTTTGCAAGCTACTAATCCATTACTAAAGAATAGTGTTTAGAATTTAATAAAATGCTCAAAACTTAAGAATCAAAATAAAAAGAAAGTAAAGTCGCATTACTAATCTCCCAGCAAAAATGTAAACAAAGAAACGTCACTGTCAAATTGACAAACTGACCCTGATAGTGACATTTTCAGATATTGAAAACCTTTGGTCAATTTTAAAACTTTTTAATTTATATATTATATTTTGAGTCATTATAAATATAATGTCATCCAGGGTTAATTTAAAGTAGGATGGTAATTAGAAATTTTATCTTTATAACCTATCATAATTTTTGATGTTAAAAGTTCTTGAAACGAACTGATAAGAAAACTTTACTTAGATATTGACTGTATGTAAACTATCAAAATACGTAGCATCACCGCCTGTTCCCCCCCAATACCAAAAGACAAATGTTACTACTACAGCTACTACTCATAATACTAATTTATATGAAATTTTATAAAAAGACCAAAGGTGGATGTGTACGGTTTGCAGTTGATGTGTGCACAGCGTCATAAAATGTTTTCTACTATAAAACTGTTATTATGAAATATTAAATTATATTACTCTTTTTGACGCCAAACTCATGATTCAGAATATTTATCTAATCTATTTTTGTTAGGTTTGTGATGAAAAACCATGTAAGTGTGTTTATCTCTTGACTTAGCAATATACTATTTCTTTTTGTGTTGTTTTGCTCTGGCAACACCTTTGTTTACATTTTTGCTGGGAGATTAGTAATGCGACTTTAGACATTTGTATTCTACTAATTGATAACTAAAGAGTACAATAGAATTTAACTCTAACAATGATTAAAGGTGTTTGAAATTGACTTTAATTAGGTATAACATAATCATTACTAGAAAAAAAAAACAAAGTACGGCATTGAAGAAAGTTACATAATATTTATTTATTATGGACACTAATCGGTTTTGGTAATACCAGCTGCTGAGAAAATAAATGGTTTGTTTAAAGTCAAAACAGCAACCAATGAAATATTAGCGACGATAAATAGTTGGGTCAGATTGAGACAGCTGCGTTTCTTGTGAGGCAACTGCCCATTATCAGGGATTGTGGTTTTGACACAAACGTAGGCCTTCCGTGCGGCAGATAACGCCTACAGGATTTCTAATGGCTTTATCTAATATAACACCAATTGTGATCAGATTGTTTATAAGAAATATGAAGGGCTAAAGACTATTATTGATGTTAACGTGCCATTCATCTTTGATAAACCCCGTTTACACCGTAGTAAAAGCGTAAATACTTACATATAGAACAAGAATTGTAGAAAAATAAATATATTATCTGTAACAATGACAATTTATACACCATTTTATCATATTGATACGTATCAGTTCTTTAAGTACTCCAATTTCATCTGAATTTTAGGTCTTTATTAACATTACAGTCATTTTACTGCATCAGAAACACTCAAGCCAGCTTCAAATTAGCATAAACTAGAATATCAATTGCAGAATCGAATTGTAATGGAAGTTAACTTAAACCAGGAAGTGGTGTAACCAGTGGAGCAATAGTATTATCGACTGTGGTAAGGTCCTAATCTAATTACTTGCTTGCGGGTTGTGTCTCCAGATCGCCTCCTGGAGGGACGAATAATTCAGGAGATGCCAGCTGATAGCTAGGGATGGTACAAAAAATACGAGGTGATTAATTATTAAGGGAGGAAGTTTCAAACAATGGGAGTAGACAAATTACTTACGATTCTATTGTGTTGTACGAGAATGACAAAGTTCATCATTGCATTTCTTAGAATTCTTAAATTACAATAAATTATAGAAAAAAATCTCGATTCTCTATGTTGTTCCCATTCATCATCATCTTAAATTATTTTGAATTTAAAACCCAAATCCTTCGACGACGTATCTATCATTAAAAGCTTCTGAATTTGTTTACTACCTAATTTCAATGCATCATTCTGTATTTAAATTTTGCCTGAATGCCTCTTTATTGAGTTTCAACCAAATTTCACGCAATCTACAGAATCTATTAGAATTTTTGATGGTGATTGATTGTGGATCGAGCAGTTTTTATTATATCCACAATTTGCGTAGTGAAAAGATTTTATTACAATACCATACCGAGTTTTATCGTGAACCGAAGTTTAAAGAAATAGTAATTGCAAGATTACAAATCGTAAGTCTACAAATTCTGTTCAATACTATATACCGACATACAGAAAGTCCATAATATCTATAAACATTATTTTTTTTATAAAGGCAGCCCTGAAAGCATCCTGTATTGGAGGCTTTATAGGCAGGAGTAAACTGCCTGGAATAGATCCTATCTATCGGTGCCGCTGCCCGATAGAACTAAAGGGCTAGTTGTGTTGTGATTTCCTCTGTTTTGCCGTGAGATTTATTTGAAATGTGTCAATACTGCTGGCTCAGGGGTTAGATATATTACGATTATTGAAACTTCTTGCAATTTACTTTTAAAGTGAATGAAAACTTTTTACATAAACTGTCACCGTGTAGCATCATCGTTATTAGTTTTGCTGTATCCGTGCTGACCTACATCTTCAACCTCTTCGTTAAAAGATGGTTCTTCAATGCGTAAAACTACCTAGGCTACATCTTTGGGTAATGTTTTTAGATGCAATATAGTAACAATGTCTTTATGAAATAAGGTTTATAATCGTTTGTCCCGCAAAGTATGTCATTCTTTTTGTTAATTAATTCCAGCACATTTTGGCAGACCAAACCGCGAGTGGCAATTATCTTAATATTAGCAGCCGGCGGCGAAATGTCCCGCGGCGTAAGCTCCATCTCACACTCGTTATGTGTAACAATTTGCGCAATATCCGGGAGCGGCATTTTAATTGCTCGCCGATTCCACCATGATGAGTGTTCCGAGGAGTAATGCGTTTTGCTTTAGCACCCGCCATCTTCCCCGGCCCTCCCCACTCCCGACGCTCTGCACTTAATTGCTGTGAAAAGCGCCACTTGATAATAAGCAGCGACGGACAAAAGACGTGGTTTCCACTCGATTATGACGGCAGCTGGCTGGCGCAAGTAATAAGAGGTGCACATAGGTGATTTAAATTTCCATTTGAAAGAAATACGTTTGTTATCCATTGTTATAATGTTTTGCAATAAGTCAACTCTACATATGTCTGTAATACGATGTAAATATCACGTTTTACATTTAATTTCATTTTTAAATGTCAATAAGTATCATAAATAACTTGAGTACCTAATGTTAAAACTAAGGCTAAATGAATATTTCTTGAATTTTCTAATCTAATCAGACCAGGGGCCCTATTTTTGAATCGCTCGGCTGGCGTCGAGCGCTCGTTTCTACTGATTTTCGTTCGACAAATCAACTCAAATGTATGAGATGTCGAACGAAAATCAGTAGAAAAGAGCGCTCGACGCCAGACGAGCGATTCAAAAATAGGGCCCCAGTCCTTATACAGCTTTTTGTCAATTTCCAATATCATATAACTTGTACTAAGCACCAATTGGCTTACGTCTCTCCTCATTGTAAAGTGATGGCGGCGGAGGCAAGGATTTAATTATGAAATTATTTACTGTAGAATCGAGCCTCACAAAAGTGGCACCCGCCATTACATCCTTCTCAGGACAACGGAATGTGACATTAAACGGCTTCAAAAGACAGTTAATCCTAGTTAACAGCTCCCATAATTTTGAATAATGTTTCATAATATTAAGTGCAAAAGAGACCTTATTCGATTCAACTGAGAGTTACTGCCATAGCTGCCAGGTAATTATGAAAAGTTTTTTTTATAATTAAGTATATGGCATTATAGTCTACTAATGGTGCATTTACACGGTTGATTTTCAGGACGACTTGCTCAAATAGGACTTTTCATTGACAATCGCTTGTAAAATCGAATCGCTGCTGAAATAATTGATATTAGGTTTGCGATTTGATTTAAAAAGCGAGGAAGGATAAAAATGGTGAGATGAAGGTCAAGCACTATCCCGTTGTGAATAAAAAATAAAAAAAAAACCCTATTCGACCAAAGTCGCCTAGCAAGTCGCTCGTAAAATCGTCCCGTGTAAATGCTCCGAAATAATTGAAGTTTTTAGGTTAAGGTTAAACCTAAGTCATCTTTAATCAGCGCGTGCTCTAGCGTGGTGGTTAGTCAACCGCGTCATCGCGTCGCCCGCGATCAAAGAAATTTGAGGTTTTTCTCGCCGTTCAAACCAAAAAATATGATAATACTACTAATTATCTTTGCAGTCACGAAAAACCTATTTATTTTAAAAAACAATAATATTATTGTCGAATTAAATAACTTAGAGATAATTGGGTTATAAGTCTTAAAAATCCGGCCAAGTGCAAGTCGGACTCGCGCACGAAGGGTTCCGTACCAATAAACGGCATAAAATCACGTTTGTTGTATTGGAGCCCCCCTTAAATATTTATTAACCGACTTCAAAAACTTGAAAAGGAGGAGGTTATCTATTCGTCGCGTATATTTTTTTTAATATGTATGTACACCGATTACTCGAAGACGGCTGAACCGATTGAAATGATTCAAACGTCATAACATGAGGTTTGTTTCCAAGTTGGTCCCATTTTTTGAAATTTTGAAATCGGTTCAGTAGTTTTCAAGTAATCTTGAAAAAACTGTCGTTTTCGTTACCATTTTATATGAATTCAGACGGATTTTCAATGATTACTTTTTTGTTTATAAACCGATTTCGATGGTTTTTTTTTTGTTTGAAAGAAGACACCTCAAGGATGATACCATATTAATTTCATTGGTATTTGACTTTAGGTTTTGAAGATACATAAGGGAACTCCTCAAAATCAAATAGGAACTGTACAGAGATTGAAATATTGGTAGTTTTATGACAATCAAAAACAAGTTAAGTACTTATTAAGGACGTTCTGGACTAGGGTTGAACTGCGAAGGCCCAACGGAAAAACGGCTCTTGTGGAAATTGAGTTATTCGGGGTATTGATAAATGTGAAACATTATAACGTTTTATTATATAAAATCATCGCTTACCTACCTTTTAGAATATAAACAATACAATAAGTAAAAAAAATAATTACTTCCAGCTCCACCCGACTTCAATAGACGTGTTTTAATTAATCGATTTGAACATTATTTCTTGCTTTTTATAGAGTTGTTTTTAAGGTTTTTGAAGGAGGTTGTGCTTTTTTTTATTTTATTCTGTTTTTAGTATTTGTTGTTATAGCGGCAACAAAAATACATCATCTGTGAAAATTTCAAATGTCTAGCTATCACGGTTCATGAGATACAGCCTGGTGACAGACAGACAGACGGACAGCGGAGACTTAGTAATAGGGTCCCGTTTTTACCCTTTGGGTACGAAACCCTAAAAACAGCTAAAAAGGTGTATCGAAAAAGGTTTTTTAGTACATTATTAATTGAATAATTTAAAATTTAAAACTATCTAATATTTCATCGTAAAAGGTATATTAATAACATCAAAAACATAAATTTTTTGGAAGACGTATGTACCTATATGTATCTACTTTTGAGAAAAATAGCCCATAATAAAGCGAATTTTGTCAGTCTGGCCTTTGTTATTTTACTTCTCAGGGAATGTGGATCACTTTAACCCTTAGTTCAAAATATTTACTCGTACTTAATTTTTATTCGTCACAATACAAAACATTGCTTTGATTTGTTTGAATAGTGTTCATGTACCTACCTGTGAAATATCTATGTAAGTAATTTATTTCATCAATATTGGAATCAAAGAAATCTACTACGCAACCTATCCCGGTGAAAAATAAGATCGTTACGACCCCCTCGAGTCAAATTCCTCTTGGCTACAATCTTTCATTGCTTAAATAAAAATCTTTCAAGATGCAGGGGGACTATTCGGTACAGGAGGATCCCTTTTGCCGTCACGTCCCCCACAGTACGTAAAACAATTTGAAATCGTATGTCCCAGGCGTGACGTCATAGACGTTGATTCACGGACTCCGGACGAGATATGACGTCGTGAGTGCGATGCGAACGACAGTAACACCCCACATTTATCAAGTGATCGTGCTTTGTTTTTAGATGGGTGCCTCTACCATGTGGTTTTGCATAGGATGGTTGTGAATTTGTCAACTGATCTTAGTGCGGTAATGTCTAGAGGATTTTTAAACGAAAGTAATTTTAGTTCATTCATCACTAGCACCCCTATTAACAAATATTACAATGACGTCTCACAGTGCTCACGAACAGAGCAGAGTCCCAACTACGAATCATACGTCTTACGTACAATAAATGAACCAATTACAGAGCTTTATTTATTTCTTGGGATAAGGGTAGGGTTATAATGATGATGATAGGCATGGTTTGAGTATTGTTCTTGAATACGGGCGTAAATCTTTCACTTATTTCTAAGCTCATGAAGGGTTTTATGTGGTTATTTTTTCGGAATTAAAAGCAAAAAATGGAAATGAAGCAGTTATAAGATTGTAGAATTTGAGCGACTAAGTACCTAATGCTTTTCTCTATTTGTGTAAGAGGACAATTTTAAACGACTACCAATATTGTCAAGGCATTTTCCAGTGTCCAATACTTCGTTTACCCTCAAACGATGGATTAAGTCTGACACCAGGAAGTGACCCATTGGCTCCCAGGCCACGTACGCCGATTAACATCAATATTGGATATCGCGATCCACTCGGGAGGAGCCGCGGTATATGTATGAGATACGACGACGCCACATATATTTATGAACACTGGTATTACACGAAATATGGGAGTCAGATCGAATTGAGATTGGTTTGGGACTAGTATTTGAATAAACGGAGGGGAAGATGTTATTGTTCTTGGGTGTGGGCGATTTTATGATTAAATTCTTAATATTTACCTTGATTATACTGAGATTCTGCTAAAAAAGTTGCTTCCGTTGCTTTTATAGAAAATATAGACCTTAAATTAGAAATATTTATAATCAACCCAAAATTTTTTATTCAATAAAAAGTATTTTTTGACAATAATTATTAAACAATCTTTTCTGAAGCAAAATTAAAATTCTACCAACCAGATATTTTCAGACAAATCATCAATGAATAGGGGGAAATTGAATGCGATGTGCATTCACTTACAATTTGTCGATAAGCTCGAAACAGTCAGACCGGTATATGTCCTTACTTACTAACTGCTAAATGAGTCCAAAGCTTTTATGAATGGAAATCTATGAATCACTTATGCTATTGCTAAATCATGAACGGAAGTAGTGCATTGGCTGGCTAAGCATATTTATCGCAATTGCTCTACCGCCTAATGCCAATATGTATTAGAATGGAACTTTGATCAAAGAATTAATGGGAAGCTATGTTTGACAGTAACTATTAAAGAACTGTTTCTGCACCAAAATGAAATTCTACTAAGCAGATATCTTTAAACGAATCTTCAATGATAGGGATAAATTGAATGCGATGTGTAATCACTTACAATTTGTCGATAAGCGTGAGTATTACGAGTATTACGAGTGAGAAGCAGCCTAGTATTACGCAATGTCCTTACTACTGCTGAAGCTTTGGACTCACCAAAGCTCTTATGAATGGAAATATATAACTCACTTATGATTTGCTAAATTATAAACGGAAGTAGCGCATTGGCTGGCTAAGCTTATTTATTGCAATTGCTGTACCGCATAATGCCAATATGCATTGAAATAGAACTTTGATCAAAAAAGGTTGGCATATTATGATGATCGACCGCAATATCTTGTTTAAATATGACGCTATATCACAGTGACTATATCAACAATAAGTCTTCAAAGTGTCAGTTAGAATATAAGATTAATTAATAACTATAATTTCAATAACTATGAAAATTTTATAAAAGATACGAAATTAAATTCGTCTTGTTAGTCTTAAGTTAAGCGTTTATTACGATTCTAATTAATAGTTTACCTATTCAATTTTAATTCAGTGCCAATAAAATCTTCGACGAGTTGAAAAACTTTTCAAATATTTCATCTAAGATTATTTCCTACAACTCTTTAGTCATGCAGAAGTAGGTAGAAATAAATATTGGTATTGTGCTAAACAATTTATTCTATAAAGAGATGTGCAAAATAAATTAATCACATGAGGTCACAAGCTAGGGGAGCTATCGCGTTTGTGTTCGACAGGCGAATCAAACTTATCTATACAATTTGACAAACGATTCTCATATACTGCATCTGTCGAAGATTCGACAATCGAACTAAACGAGTTCTCGACTGAATCAAACTTGTAGATAATTTGTGAGACGCCTTAAATTAAATAGAGATTTTGAAACTGAAAGAGAACTAAGATTGGATTCAAAGGTTCTTTGCGAGTAGTTCGGAACAAGATGTAAAATTAAATCCTGTAGAGCTTTGATATCAACTCTTATACATTGAATGGTAAGTTGTAATCGGGATTGCTGAAGCTTTATAGGAAAGAGAATCTTTTGTACCAGAGCTACTAGTTTATTGACAAGTAGTTGCTAATGAGAAATTCCATACTGTACATGAGAGAACCAAATACAATGTCGACTTTGCATTACGAATTTCATTACAAACTTTATATGAGTAAATCAATAGGTCGTGGAAGTGTGACGTCACATAATTGCAAACTTCGACATTTTGTGTCAAAACAAACATCTGAAGCAAGCAAGTTTCTCTTCTTGAGACATTTACACCCAGGAGCAAACCAATACGGCATAACACCAAAAAACCTCAATAATTTAATAACAAAGCAAAAGTGCTCTGCAGTTCTCGTCCTTGATTCCACGGTCTATTTACCAATAAATACCAGAAATTTTCAATGAGCAAAGTGATTTTGAGCTCCTAATATTGCACAATGACAAAGCATATAGGAAAATCATATTGCGTTAATAGATGCAACCAGGATTAGCAGGGAGCTAGTGACTGGGTTCACAGTGATTGTTCCCGTCCCGAATTACGTCCCGGGAGTTTATCGGGACAATTTGTCAGCGCCGCGCCGCCGCCATTTGAATATTTTTATTACGCTTTCATTCCGATACGGCCAAATAATAAATTGATAGGAGATAGCGCTGGGAATTGCTTCCTTGGGAACGGTGTTTAATAGGTTAGACTCACTTTAAAAGTTTGCTACTGAAATTATGCAGATAATAATAAATATTGTTGTAACGTTTGAAGTTGAAAACATTGGAGATAGAGGAATATGCAAACATGATAAAGAATTTAAGCAAAATGCTACTTTAAAAATATGTGTTGGCGATAATTTCATCAAAAGCAGGATTTATCTTAAGGAACTTAATACAATTTCGTGGAAAATGTCTAAAGGTGAGCATCTTGTTTTCACATGTATGACTATTTGCGACAGCTATGGTAAAAGAGAGCATATCCCCTAATCCACCTTAATTCTTCCTATTCATGTCCCTTGTATTCTGGGATAAGACACCCGACCCATAGATGAAGGGCTCGCCTTTCACGCGACACACAAAGAGGGATTAGGCCCTTACACACGTGTTCAGGGTCGCCAGGTGAAAAAGATAAATGATAAAAACCTACGTAAAAAACTCCGACTGTATTTAGTTTCGTGTATTTAATGTTAAAGAATTTAACTCTGTTTCAAATGATTCTCATTACTCGGTTGTTCATAATACAATTAGTTTTTTTAATATCTAGAAATTTTGTGTTAAAATAACAAATTCAGTAACCACAACATCCGAGCCAGAGCATGTCACGATCCCCGCGCCCATACTCGAAGGAGTCACATTATGAAATTCAGTACAACATTAAAACACTCGTTCGGATGATCTTATAGATGGCGCGTGGCGAAGCGCGACCAGCCCTCGCTCGGATAATACGGCTACCATGACACTGGTTGTTTCAATGTTGGCTTTATGCTACTATTTCAAAACCCTCTATCGAGGATTCATAGCTTGGGTGTGGATAAGGTCTTGTATGCAACTGTACATAATTAGGTATTAAAACACTCATGTGATACTATTATCAGCTGAGATAAACCCACATGCATGTTTTAATACCCCTCATTATACACCTCTTTATCATAAATACTATTAGCATGCCTGCACACCAACTTTTTGTAGGACGTGTGCGTCGGCTTGGCACATTGGAATTCATTATGTTCTTTTTATAAAACGGGTCTTCCAAAAAGTCGATCGTGTGTAAGCTCTTTAAGACAAACATTTTAACTTATTGGAACCTCAATTTTGTATGGCGTCCCTACGAATCTGTCAGACGGCTAATCCCACAGGTAATATCTTGTCCTCGCGGACCGTAAGATTGCCCGTCTTTGTGGTCCTAACGAAGGCTTTCATCAACGCTTTGGCTCCTCAGTAGCTTTTTAATTAATAGGTTGGCGTTAGTTCAAGCTGAGACGTCGGGTTAAATTGATTTCTTTAAAGTATTAGACTGTCTGGTTTCTTGAGTCTTTTGACGTTATTGTCTTTAATGGCTGTTTATGTATAACAAACTCAGTATTTTTTTGTTTTAAATATTATACTTGGTACGGACTGGTTTCTTGAGACTTTTTGATGTACCTATCTATACTATGCGCGCAAAATAAGAATAGTACTGTCAAACGGCCATTTTGATCTTTGTTCCTTTTCTTGCACATTCCTACACCCTAAAGTGGGAGCGAAATGAAAACAAAAATGGCCGCTTTGACAGTACTATTCTTATTTGGCTCGCATAGTAGTTTTACTGGCTGTTTATGTATTACAAACTAAGAGAATTATTAGTCTCTTAGATTATAATAAGTAAGTTCATTTTTTAGATTTATATTCCGCATGAATTGAAATAAAAATCACAATCTTTAAACATGTTTTAATTATTTTAATTAATTTATAACGATTTAAATATCTCATTCAGTACCTACTATTTATTTAATCTTGTTAAATGATAAGATTATGTCATTTTATGTTTGCGTTCTGCCACTTTAACATTGGTATTAATTTATGTAATTAATTAAGCTATCACTTTAGCAAAACCTTTAAATTAAACGTAATATTAACTACTAGTTAATAAATAATAAGCCTTGGTCAAACCGAGCAAGTGTTAATCTATACTTAAGTGAAGGCAAGTCGGGTCGGATTACGAAGGGAAATTTAACACCCAGAAGCGTCGACAGGTATTTGAAGATCAAGTGCTTCCACTTTGAATACTGTATGCCTTCAACTAAAGAAGCATGGCATAAGAATTCTGCAAAACAATTAAGTAAATAAAATAAATTATAACGATTGGTTGCTGAACGAGAGGCAATCAAAATCGTTTGCATTTTTTTAAGTGTTCTAGACTCGATCCTACTAATATTATAAATGTGAAAGTTTGTGGGTTTGGATGTTTGGATGTTTGTTCCGCAATCACGCAAAAACTACTGAACGGATTTAGTTGAAATTTGGCACACAGATAGTAGATAGCTTAGATTAAAACATAGAATACTTTTTATCCAGATATTCCCACGGGAACGGGAACCACGCGGGTGAAACCGCGGGCGGCCGCTAGTATTTTATAAATAAGGAAGTTGCACCGTTATTTATTTATTTAAGAGTGTGTTCTATCATTTTCTTTCCAATTAGGAATTGAGTTTGAATGTAAAAGAAAAAATACACTGTGCTAAACAATTGTCTAAATGTATTAAGAAAAACCGGCCAAGTGCGTGTCGGGCCACGCGCAGTAGGGTTCCGTAGTTACCGTATACAATACCATATTGAATACCACTATAATTTTTCGTATGCAAAAATAACTTTGTTTTTCATAGTGTTTGTATGAATGACAAAGTTATATTTGCGGTTTTTGAAAATGTTATATATCTCTAAAGATTATCACTATATCTCGTTCAAACCAATTTTAGTTGAAAGTATTTATTACGATCTACAACATATTTTTTTTTTTAGATTTTTCACTCTCTTATTTTAAAAGTTAAAGGGGGGGGGGGGGCACTCATTTTACCACTTTGGCGGTGTATATCTTTCAAACGGTTGACTTTGAGAAAAAATTGTCTGAGAAACCTCAATATATTTTTTAAAGACCTATCTATAGACACCCCGCACGTATAGGTTAGATGAAAAAATTTTTTTTCAGTTTCAGTTTCATGTATGGGGAGCCCCCCCTTAATCTTTTATTTTTATGTGAAAACCTTAAAGCGGTTCACAGAATACATCTACCTACCAAGTTTCACTTGTGTAATCCTAATACTTTCGGAATAAAATGGCTGTGACATACGGACGGACAGACATGACGAATCTATAAGGGTTCCGTTTTTTGCCATTTTGGCTACGGAACCCTAATAAAGGGGTTAAGGTATACCTACATCAGATCTAGTAATTTGCAAATAGTTATTTTTTCATAGTAAAGTACTTTAAAAGAAGATCTGTTTATTACGACTTTTGAGTTATTGCTTCTCATCTGAAAGTAGAAATTTTATGACTTAAGCCACATAAGTCATGGAAACACTCTAGTTTCTTAACTCATTCACTGAGAACTTTACTACCGTGAGACCCAGGAAGTTGTTATTTTGTCAAATGTTTTTATTTTAATTTTACTACAGACATCTCTGCATAATTAAACACCTTTTATGACTGTTAAAATGATTTTTATTTAAAACGGTACCTAAAGATGTATTTTTATGTTCGCAATGGAGATGGCAATGCAAAGCTAAAAGTAGATGTCGCTGCGTACGCTTGTTTCTAAGACAGTAGACGTTCAGAAAATAGGTATTTATTATGTGGTATTTTTTACCGAAAAGGACCCATTGACCCAAAATGTATATATAAAAGACTATTCTACAATGCACATGCTGGAATTGAAAGCCAAATTTATTCTTACTGATTTTTTTATTTTTTCTTAATATCCAGATTTTTGGGAAATCTCTAAGTGCCAAAATTTTTACACCTTATTACACGGTATTTGGTAATTTTAAAGCTATAAAACTATTTTTAAAGAAAAAGTCCTTTCTTTTGACGATTTTTGTGGCACAACAAGAGTTACCTATCTTTGTTTGGAGTTGTATGATCGATCTTACTTTATTGTGATAACAATTAATATTTTTCAGTACCTAAATGGATTGTTTCATTGCAGTAATTCATACACTTCAGTCAACATAAAACTGTTGTCGACTGTTGTAAGTCGCACCCGCATAGGATTGCAAAACTAACACTTCACTTAAACGCACCTGACTTGATTGTCATTTTACAAGCACTCGGGAGCATAACAAGGGAGCCGCCTTAATAAACCCTCGCAGACCTCTCTGGAGGCATAGAGCCCTCTGCCGTGCTCATTGAGAGACCTCTCGAGGTTGCCTTGGCACACGACACAGGTGAAAGCAGAAGGAAAACTCAGTTGCAGAGTAGGTACTTAATAGTACCAACCAACTCAGTGACGTAAACCTGTGTTAATACCTAACTAACTAGATTGTACAGACCAAAATTATAATACACTAAAGTGTTAAAACTCCAATTATTAAAGGATGTTTTACTGTTTTTGTTTTATAGAAAGCTGAGTTAAGTACGTTAAATTATGACAATAATCTTTGCGAGATGATCTGAGCTAATTGCAATATTCTAAAGTCAATACTACAATCTAAACTGAATCTAATCTACATGTCCAAGGCTTCCATTCTGATCGGAGGTTTAATTGAATTTTACCGGGAATCAAACAAATAATCTAAGCAAAAATACAAAATTTCTGGCTCAGCTTTACTTTAGTATGTAGTAGGCAGGTAGGTATGTTTCTTTTAAAAGCTATTTTTGAACACCCAACCAAATGGGGAATGTCCGAAAAAAATCAAATTGGCTGAATATTTTTTTGTAGGTAGGAATAAGCTCCCTTAGTTATAGAAAAAAAGTTTCAGAATTTTCCGTTGCGTCAAAAAATTAAAAAAAAAAAGTCTCTTCGACTTTACAAATATACAAAAGTAACAGCAGAATGGAAATTATACCATACCCTTGCCACCACCTGCTACAACCACAATATGGTATTAAAAAAAAGTTTCAACACAAAATGTCAAAACCTTTTTAATTCGTTATTTAAATCGTTCACGCAACCGAAAATTCTGTAACTTTTTTCTATTAGGTACTAAGGGAGTTTATACCTACTTATAAAAAAAATCAGCCTATTTGATTTTTTTCAGACATTCCCCATTAAAGGGGTGCTATTTAAAAATTTCCACAAACAATTCTAGAGAACATAGATTTTCGTTTAGGTCCAACCTAACGTACTGCTGTAAGTTTAACACTAGCACTTCGTCTACGTGCTTGGAATCCGTGGACCGCAATAAATAATGCACCGGTAGGGTTGTCCATCGACGGTGGTCACTGCGGTTTGGGCAATTGAATATTGTAGCTACGTATGCTATACCTCTAAGCCATATCTAACACTAAACTAAAAGATATATTATAATATGCTTAAGGTGATTCCCTGACTGAAAGTGGCGTCCTCAGAGATTTTTATTCAATAAGTTGTTAATAGACAAGGATTAAAAAAAACGTTTGTTTGAATTTTAAGGGCTCCTTAGCCCTTAAAATTTGCCCTTGCTAGTCAACTATTTTTTATGGTTTACTACATTTCCCCGCAGTCACTCGCAGAAGTAGATAGCAAATGTGGCAAAAACGGCCACTTTTAGCAGTTTTGCTATCTACTTCTAGGTGTGACTACGAGCGAAATTAATGACACCGTCTAAAAATAATAGACTATGGGCTTTAAAAATTCCACGAGAACTTTTATTAAAATTGTATACCTATTAGAATTACAATAATAGTACTAATTAATGCTAATAGGTTTTCATAATGTTAAACTTTTTGGTTAAAGAAAAACTTTTTTTTTCTAGTACCGTTATTAGATTTCAGTTGTTTAGTTCTAACAATTTTATTAGTCAAAGAATCTCTGAGACATGTTGCACTAGATTACATTAGAAGATGGTATGATGGTATTTTGGTTATATTTTAAAGATAAATTAGGAAGAATGCTCATTAAGCTCAAAACTCATAACTCGATTGAGATACAAAACATTTTTTTTTTCATTAGCCGCCATAAAACGGTGTCCTTGTACCTACAAGGAACTACAACACATTTCACTTCTGTCGATTTTTTTTATGCAAAAAATTAAAATTTTTGAAAAAACCCACGACGGTAAGTATTGTAGCTCCAACGGATTTTTCTTGCGTTTGTAATTTATGAATAGGTAGATAAAGTATGTATAGTACCGACATCACTTTTAGTCGAGGGATTTTTGTAAAACTTATTTTAGTCTTTTTAAATAAAGAGTTACAATTTTTACCGTCGTGGGTTTTACAAAATTTTTAATTTTGCCATTTTATTTTAAACTTTTTAAGGAAATCATACGTTATCTACTCTAAAAACCGCATCTAAATTGGTCAAACCGCTTCGGAAATAAATGAGAAAATGATAACTGCAGCGCCCCCTAGCGGTTAAACACCATAACATCTATCTGAGAACCAACGCCGCTAACCTACAAACCCATTACAGAAAACCGCATCGAAATCAGTTTAGTAGTTTTAGAGAACATCTCAAGCGCGACTTATCTGGGTGCTGCAGCGCTCCCTGGTGGTCTACCACCATGTAACATATCTAAGAACCTGCTCTGAAATGAAACCTTTTGATTGCAAAAAACCGCATTGAAATCGGTCCAGTAGGTTCCAAGGAAAATGGTAATAGACAAACTTGACTTATCTGGTTGCTGCAGAGCCCCCTGGTGGTCTACCACTATGAAACATATCTAAGAACCTGCTCTGAAATGAAACCTGTTGAATGCAAAAAACCGCATCGAAATCGGCTTAGTAGTTTCCGAGGAAAATGGTAACAGACAAACACACAAACAAACAAACAAACGCACAACCTCTAACCCCAAACGCATATACCGCCTCCGTTTCGTTCCGTCCGTCGTGGGTAAAAAAAAATCGTGTGTGTACAAATTTTATAAAAATCCAGTGTTGTTTTTTGTTGCTTCCATAGCTTGAAACATGTCCTATATTTAATGAAATTATCTCAAATGGCTTAGAATGATTTATACTGGCTTGATTTTAATCTTATAGTGAGTTTTGTTATTTATAATGGATTTATGTGAATTTTAGGCATAGAAACTATTGAAACTACAACTATAAATATAATATACGAGTATCTAAGAATTGTTGCGTTTAGATTGAATATTGATATTTATTATAATTGTAGTGAACGCATTGACAGGACGATAATAAATTAAATGTTGACTAAAATCTTCGTTGTGCTATTTAGCTCTACTTTGCTTGAAATATTAAGTTCTGAATTATTTTATTATTAATTTAGGTGTTAAGTTTAATTTATCTAACGAAGTCCGTCGTCGACGCTCTTAGCTCTTTGCAATAAAGTTGAAACTACCTACTTTAATTCATCGGAATTTGTGGGATAGAACAACTTTAATAGAATTAGTGCTGAATTGAATTGTATCAGAAATCGTTTCTTAATTTAACAACTCTGTCTGGAATATAAAGAAAAATACTACACTTTGTTCGATATCGTAACTTCTTAACATTTCTGAGAACCAGCTTACATTTTGGAGCACACACAAAGAAGGCAAAAAAAATACTAACGATTTTGGGTTTAATTAATGCAACGGTGACAATTTATTTTCAGGAAGCTATAAAATCCAACACATGGCAGCCCTACGCGCCCGTTCAATAATATGGCAATTTAAGGCTCGTTTTTCATAAATTGATTCGTTAATCTATGGGGGTGGATATTTGCGAATAAAGACTATTAGTGCTTCCAAACACTGGCTTTACGCGTGTAAACGGGGCTTAATGCGCCATTTTAATTTTTAATTCCTTTCGTTGTATGTTGATTTTGTTTTGACTGTCGCTGGTAATGCGTTTATAAATCGTGTTTTTTGGCGAGCGTAAACTAATAAAATATTGGATTTGGTTGGATGTAGATAAGTAATTGCTTTTTTAATTTGTTTATCCTTTTCGAATTTTATTTATCCTAGAATGTTTTGTCTGATTATAATAAGTAAGAAAATATTTTATTGCCCGTTGAACATTAGATCTACATTATACTTAGATCTAAAATCTGCATCTGAATCTAGGTATAATATTTAAGACGCAGATCTTATATTAAATACGTTGTGTTGAAAAAACTCGTAATGCTCAATATGGTAGATAGGGACCATCAAACTGAACAACTTTTACTATCTCACCAACTCTGAAATCGCAAAAAAAAAAACATCTGCTTCAGACATTTTGATATTTTCGTTATTAAAGTTTGTATGAAATAAATAAGTGATTTTATATTGCGATTTCAGAGTTGGTCCTAGTATAACGGGTTTTTGTAACACGTTGTACCTATACAGCGTCATTTTATTTTCACCATCCAAATTTTGAGGATGTGTTCTGTCCACGAAACTGAACAACTTTCTCTAAGGAAAACATGGCCAAATACAAATCAAAGAGATCACGTGATGAATTTAGTATGGGATGACCAAAATTTTACGGCGTAATTCGACACAATGTTTCTTAGAGAAAGTTGTTTAATTTCATGGGCTGGACACATCCTGAGCTTTGGATGGTATGTTCAGAATGACCTGATATAAAATGTAAGTACATACCTACTTAAAAAAAATATTGAAATGTATGTAATGTAGTAATATTTCCATCGTTTTTGCTTTGAAAATTAAAAAAAAAAATTTTTTTCATATTGTCTAATTTAGTTTCTTTGCAGAGCTCATTACGGAAGTAATCATAGATTGCCAAAATTATATTTTTTTCATTTTTTTATTCTTCTCGAACAAATCTAGCAAGCGTTCATTACATTTTATGAAAACGTAAATTTGTACTCCATTTTAGCGTCCCATGGTCTATAATCTATCGCATAATGGTATTAGTAGAAACAGTGGAGCCATTGTCATTGGTTTATAGGTCGTTCGTTTGCGAGCGGTGACCATTTTCGGACGATTTATTTTATTGTGATGAATAGGGAAACGTTATACTACGCTTTATTTCTATGCAAGTAATTTGGAGAAGTTGGCTCTTTGTATAGAATAGGGAATATGCATAATTTTTTTTTTAATCTTAATAAAAAGTATAATGCGTGAAAAAATTAACTGTAATATTAAAACTTTTCTCTTGCGTTTTTTTCTCGTGATATAGTTACTTGAAGTTAGCGCGCAGCAGCACCCGCCGAAAACGCTCCATACAAAATGGTGACGTCACACATCACGTTTCGGGCGTGTTTCGGCGCGTTTAATATGGAGTTAGCCAATAATCTTCAATTATCTCCCTAAATTTTGCGTTTAAGTACATACGTGTCATACAAAATATTATTTCTTATTCGATATTCTATCTAACTGTAAAGTGCATTATATCCGAAAATGAAAAAAAGATATCGTTATTTTCCCCTGATTTCATCGTGTGATAAAACTAAAATAATACATTTTTTTTATTTTTTTTCCTGTTCCATGATGTTTTTATAAGTGTCCGCAGCGATCAAGCTCAAATTCATCAAAATCGGTGACTTATGCATATTCCCTATTCTTTGTCTAATGGTATTTTATTGCCGTTAAGATTTTCGTTCATTTAAAATTTGACATTTTAAACAGATAAAAATACTGCGTCTTGATAGAGGTGTTTTTACACGACTGCCCAAAAAATTTTGTGCGATGTTTTCAAGTTATAAGTGTACCTATGTATGTGTGTGAGTTTTTGAGTCTAAATGTTAAATAGCAACCATTTTTACTTCTAAGCAAAGGAAATTCAATTATTTGTGGGGTTCTAGAAATAAAACACTTATTCACGTTCAACGTGTGGTGAGCCACAGTTGCCTCAGACAGACTCGTCCGCTCCGTACGGTAGCTAACACACGACTGACTGGACTGGCGCGGCATAGCCGGCCTCTTTATATCCTGTACGTTGTCTATGGCTATACCACAGACAACGCTTGACACAGACTATCTTTGGCATCTATGGTTGCACACTCTTTATTTGTATACGTCACATTATTACCCTTGCTTTTAGTTTATCATATTCATAATGATGTTTAAAAGGAAAATGCAAAATCAAATGTCGTGGACTTATGGTGTTGGATCTGGCTACAAGTTTTCTATTAGGTAATTATTAAAAGCCATTATTAAGTAGTCGTAAGTAAGTTGTTAACCAATTGGTAACCTAGAGATGGGAAAAGAGGGAAAGGGAAGCCACTGAAGAGATGGGACGATGGTTTGGTGAAGATGGTAGGGGGAAACTAGATGAGAACGGTTAGAGAGAGGGAGAAGTGGAAGAGTTTGGAGGAAGCCTTTGCCAGAGGGCACACAAAGGATCACAACCAAAATACTTGATATGATAGGTATTATTAACTCTGAATAGACGCTCTGTGTAATTAAAATAAAATAAGTCGTCATTTTTTTTTCAAAAATAGTCCAGAAGGTCACTTCTCCTTCGGACTATTTCGAGTTAGTGACGTTTCGGATAAAATAATTTCTGACACTTAGTCCAAATTGTCAATTTTTAATTTAACTATCTTGTCACTGACGATTTGGACACCGTTAAAGCATTTGTACAGTCAGACAAAAAGTTATAAATTTCTAGAAAAAGAGCGTCACTTAAAATTACTGTTTTATATGGTGTCCAAATCGTCAGTGAAATAATTATAAAATTTTATAGTGTCAATTCGAACAAAGTGTCCGAAATTATTTTGTCCAAAACTCTCGATTTCACGAGTTCTTTAACTCGGACGAAATTTCACGCAATTCTCGGAACAAGGGGCCAACTTAATTTCATAACTCTTCGGCCGTGAAATTCGTAAAAGTCTTTTTTATCGTTCAGATGACATTAAATTTGTCGCTTGCGCGTCACCAATTTGCCAGAAATGAGATTTGGCGGCCGAGAAACGTTCTGGGTGTTATTATCCAAGTTTCCCCAATGACACTTTGATTGACCCCCGTTCAGAGAAAATTATTCGTAAAGTGACTAAGATTGTGATGGAATTTTCGGTTAATCTTGGGGATATTGAAAATATTTAGTAGGATTTGATGATATTCTCCTCTCAACCTTATATACGCGCTTACTAGAGACATGAAATAAAATAATTTCAATAAAACCGCGCTAATATTCGAAGTTAGATTATTTCTATATATAGGTACTCGAAATATCAATCATTGCATATCACTAGAACGCTGAAGAAAAGACATTATAACAAAACAATTTTATTTTCTTTAAGAAATAAAAAAAAATCGCTACTTGTCGTGGTAGGTCAGTCAGTCATGATAAAGAACAGAACATTGTCTTACCACATATTAAACTAAAATCACAAAGTTTTTCACTTTTCGAGGACTACACAAAGATACCTATAAACCATGTATCTATCCACCGATCAACAATTTAATTAAAACAAGAGGCCACTAACACCTAGTAACACTAACTTAATAGGCGTGGTCGTTAGTACCCAACAATTAACCCGGACGCATCAATTCCTAAATGGAACCTCTGCCATCGGAACTAGACGTTAAGTTACGAGCGACAAGCGGTTAGATTCACCTGCGAGGGTTAGTGAGGTGCGATTCAATTTAGAGCGCATCGCGGTACAGATCGAGCACGTAGCCTAGTGGAACGGAAGCGTTGACGTGTGGTACAAGTTATAAGAGATATTTCTTATATCACTAGGCTAAAAATAAAAAGTTCGATGGTTTTGCCGCGAGGTCAAACTTTAACGTTGTTTTTTATTTTGTATTTTTAAACCTAACGATATCGATTGTCTAATGTGAAAGTATAATATACTTCCTTATTATGTATTTTACCTATCATAGCTGAGCAAAAATGTGATGGCTGCACTACATTATTCGCCTATGATCGGCACAATTTATCGTAAGTTGATGCTTTTTAATGAACCTCTTTGAAGCATTTGTTACAAAAATCATGGCCGAATATCATGAGAGTGAATCGGCGCGTGATCGGTCGGTGCGGTGCGTGTTAGAAAGCCGCAAGCTGCTTTGCGAATTTGTACAGCATGGCGTCTCCTTCACAAATATTATACTTACAAAATATATCTTTGCGATGTGCTATGCGAGATTGCGTCTTTTAAGATGCGATGTTGCATTTTGTGTTTTATTCCTTCCGTCTGAGAAGCATTCGTTTAATTCGCACCACATTAAGGCCATCGGTATCGCTAACCGCTGTGGTCTCGTAACTCGGTCGTATCAGCCAGGAGCCGTGAAGTATGGCCCGCTCGGTTCTAATTACGTGCTGCTTATCGCACGAACGAGAACTAAGCAGAACCAGCCACGTGCTTTAGCCACTTATTGCCTGGTAACTTTTTTAAATGATTTGAGTGAATCTCAAAACCTTAGTCTTTATAGAAGAAGTCATTAAGATAAAAGTACTTAAATTAGATGACTTTTCAAGCAATGGTGGGACAAAATCTAATCCATAATAATAAAATAATAAAGAGTCCATCAAATACTTAGCTGTTAAATTTGCGTAAAGATGAACAGCTTTTCACATTCCTTAAAAGTTAAGACTAAAGAAAATTTTATTCATTTCAAATTATATTGTACTTAGTAGTAAAAAATAAAAATGATTTATATCATTCCTAATAATTCCGCCCATGAGCGGCTTTTTGTAGCTGTGATTATCACGGCGTAAATCGCGGCGATAAACGCTGCGACAATCGCAGCGATAATCGTGGCGTTTTTTTGTCGTTGGCTAAGTAAGGTATCTCAGTTATTTTAATGTAACAATTTTTTTTGCAGAGAATTTACTATGGAACAATAATGGCTGTATGTATTTAATAAAACAGCGTTTCGCTTCACATTGAAACATGTTTAGTCTAAGTTAACTAGCGTTCAGTAATACGAATATAACGTTCGATATTGAACTGACAACACCCATTACTGTAAGTTAATATATCAGTACGAAGCAAGAACAGAGGGAACTAGCAAATGCTGCACAGTTTCGCCGAGGGGCTTACAACGGCACTAATTGTATCCAATTTAAAATACATTTCTGTGGATTACTTTTTATTTTTATTCTATGAGATAATAAATGAGAAACATTTTATAAGTCTCTTGGTTGGAAGACGTTTTGACATTAAGTCCTTAAACTGCATTAGTGAGAATTCATTTGATGTTGATAAAAATTTCACTCGTTATCAAAATTAATATAAAGTTGATTTTGATGAAATAAAGTAAGAAATGATTTTAAGGTAAGAAGAGACAAGGGTTAGAACTTAGTATAAAAAAAATTATTAGGGGAAGAGTTATTCTATTTCATTGTCCGAAAGCTTAATAATTTGTGTATAATTTGTTTTATTATAGTTTTATGTTCATTAATAAACTAAAACAGAAAATTTAAGTACAACGAACTTTTTGAATTCGCCACTACTAGCTATTTTTAAAGAATAACCACAACTGTTCACTTACACATAACAATTTTAAGAATTGCGACTAGTAAACTTCTGTTCTTACAAGAGAAGTAAATTGACATTGTTTCTTCGTAAACTAGGTAAAAATAAAGCCTTCTTTACGTGTGTAAGTTATAAAGTAACCCACAGCAGGTGTATAAGAGACCCTCGTAATTAATAAAGCCAACACGTGATCTGAACACGCATTACTGGGTCGCTTACGTGACGGTATCTCCTACTATGGCACTTCAAAATAAATATTCATACAATTTTAATTAAAAGTGGCTGCGACCCCTTGGTAGAAGATGTATTGGAGATACGCTGCGTGACCGCGTGACAGAAATGTGAAATGTGGGCTTTGGGAGATGTAGTTATTGATTTTATATGTCGGTAGACATTAGGTTTAGTTAAGACGTGTGTTTGCTTATCTTCATAAGTAGCATGATGTAGTAAAAAGCCAGCGATTTTGTAAACAGATTCCATATCTATAGACGGGATGAAGTTGCAATGTTTGTGCTAAGGTTGATTTTAAAAAGAATAATGCTAATGCACATATAGTTAATGTTTCTAATGATAATACTCAAACTTTTGTACTAAATGCTCTGTATGTATATCTATCTATAAGCATACACGCTTTTACTCAGGGTGTATTATCACGAAGCTACGTGACAGTATCTCAAAAGCTAAGTTTCAAAATGCACAGATTTGCACGGATCTGGATAATGCACGGAGATGCATTGCGTGACGACGGACGTGACAATATCTACCTACGTCAATATACGAACGATTTGTCGAAAGTGTGAACCTCGTAACTTCTGCTAGTTTTACCTGTAAAGAAAGAAATATGAGATTAATCTAAGGATTTTAGGATAAAAATAAAGTACAAAATAGTTTTATTCAAATAGGTAAGTCTATCCATATTATAGGATAGGGAGCATTAATTTTATACTGAGTAATAAAAATATCGCACGATCTTAAATTTAAGAATCGGTATGATACCTACTAATATTCTGTACTTACCTACCTAGATCGTACATACAAACATAAAATAACTTCCAGAACACCATTGTTTAATAATGTTTACTGAGTCCTTTAACCATCTAACCAACCACATACTTTTTTTGACAAAATATCTTTTTTCCTTCCCTCGTATAAGGCATTATGTCAAAACTCAGGTCAACTTTGTCACCGAATCCCGCAATTAACAGGGTAAGCATGCCAGTAACCGGACACCAGGGGGCGCTGGTGTGCACAGCTAATTAATCAGACCCTACGACATCAGAGGGCCTACTATGAAAAAAGAATTGCGGTTATTGGACGACATTCGTGCAGCTAATTTTGTACCTTGCTCCCAATCAAGCTAATCATGTAACGAAAGGAACGAACATCGTTCGATTATCGTAGTTCGTTTTTTGAAGTAAGCTCCAAGGAACGGTGGAGGGTAAAATAAATTGGCGATTACCCAAAGAATTACATTACAAGAGAAAATGCATTGCAAGAAATTTGACTAGCAATAAATAAACTAGTTATTCAGTCTGTGTAAAATCCGGACAACGAAACATTTAAAAACCAAATTACAATACAATGCACCGCCTCTGTGGTCTAGTGGTTCGCCCATCCATGTAAGATCCCGGAATCCCGGGTTTGATTGCCAGGGGTAACATTTTTACTCGCTTTGGTTGGTGGTATGGCTTATTTCAAGTCCGCCTGGCTAGCTACCACCATCTTACCTAAGTCTGATGCCATTACAACAATTTAAAAATTGTTGTGTTCCGGCTAGCCAGTGATGAGAGTTACAAGAAAAATGAAAAAAGATTTTTTTTAATTGTTTAATCAATCACGGTAATCGTAAAGTTAAAAATCGTTAAGGTAATCGTAACAGTTTTTGTAGTAATAGCTAATAGAAACATTAATATTTTTTATTATTGTAGGAATTTTTTTTTGATAAGTCTTTAGAGTTTCGTAATATTTTAGTAAGTACTTACTCTATTATCTATCATATTAATACCCTATTTGTTTTACTAACATAACGCTGCATAGAGCCAATTTATCAATTCAAACCACATAAAGAATTCGTAAAATATTTCAAAAAAGTTTTCAAAACAAAACGGAATTTGTAAAACAATATTCTACTAACACTTTAATGTCGAACCAACATTGTTCCTTAAAATACACTACATACATAGAAATAAAGTGCTGTGTGTGTTTCCGTCACACACTACATCGAGTAATTGAATCATCCACAAAATGTTTGCACAATTTCAGCACACAACGAAGGAAATGTATCAAAGAGTGTATAATGTACAGAAAGGCTTTCATAGGATGATTATATTAACTTAATTAAATAAGAACGAAATATTTTGTTTTAAAGAAATACTTAATGAAATAGGGTTCGAATACTAACTCCATAAACAACACGATATCTTGGAAATGTAAGACAAAAATAGTCTGATATTAAAAAAAAATATTTAGTTTTCTACTAAATCAACTAGATACCTATAGGTATATTTTATTTTCATAATCACATTTTTCACCACTTATAGTTCAAAACACCTGTGATTTTTCAAGTGTCCGTCCCAAAAGGGGGTTGTTCAGTGACAATATTGCTAGGCAAAACTCAAAAATTCGGAGTAAAAATATTGGGTCTCCCATACAATAAAAATGTGTTCAAGCGACTGAACACTTTGTATTGGAAGCCCTTTTTTAAGAATACGATTTTTTTACCTAGCAATAGTTAGTTTTTCGTACCTATAACTCTCTTTAGGGTCGGACACTTGAGAAATTACACCCTGTATTAATGGTACTCATACACGTACCTCGATATAGCCAGCCCGACAATTCTGCGAAGTGGGTTGCCATATTATGATGTATTATGGACGACGTAATTGAATAACCCGCCAAATATTTGAAGACGCTTCGTCCTGAAGAACGATTGCGCAATTTTGAAATCGTAATTTTGTTGAATTGTTTGAGTTGTGATGTGGTTTAAATATGAGAAATATGATGATAAGTGGTGAATCTAAACATAAAGTTTGTCATGTTAGGTTGTGAAAATAATAAAACTTTCGCTGCTAAACACTACTCGTTTGGAACCTATTCTCGTTTCTGGATGCGAGGATAGAATTTTCTTACCTAGGATTATGAAAATATATGCTGAGGAGTATGACGCGTTCAAAACACCTAGATATTCACCCTAACGATAACAGATATAATTACCACCACACAGTAAATATAAGTACTACGACTACGACGACGATACCAAAAAACAATCGTGTAGACCTAACTGGTAAATAGGTTTTTCTATAATGAAGAGAATGAAATCTTATTTTGTTTTTTTTTTAGTCTTTGACTTAGCTAACCGGTTTCGTACGAGGATCATTTTGCCCTTATTTGCAACGGTTACGAACAAACGGTTTCGTATACAGCCAAAGGGATTTGTCATCAATTCGCAGTATACAACAAGGTTTCATGAGCCCAGAAAAATACGAACACTAAAGGCCCGTTTTTACAAACCGCTCTCAACGTTGAGAGCTATCTAAGCGACGGACGTTCAGGGATCAATTCCTACCTGAGATACTGTTCCTATATAAGAGCATCTCAAGTATGATCTCAAGATTAACTCTCAACGTTGAGAGCGGCTTATAAATACGGGCCTAATAGTAATTCTGTTACTATAAGCTATATAGTCACAATGGGTACTTTATGCTTTTATAACAGTACAGTAATACTTTAATACGTCACAAATGACATTCAAGTTTTCTTTGATGAGAGTTAATTTAATGAAGGAGCTGGCACCGTGAAGTCTGATCATTAATTGATTGGTTCTTATTAAGGTCATGATTATTGTATGATATTGCAGAATTCTAAATGGGATAAGGAGCAAGTCATTCATAAAGAAGAGGTTATACTTAATAACAGTATGAAATGAGTTATTTACTAAGTACATAAACAAGTAAGCAGGTCACTTTTCTTGGATGAATAAATTTTTAGTTCATGTAGTACAGGGTTTACGCTGAGCCTATGTGTTTGAAAGATCTATTTGAACCCACGGAAAATTAAAGATATTTTTTAATTGTGTAATTTAATTAAGAGTAGGTAAGTTTCCCGATCGTCGTGGAGATCCTTAGGGGAGGCCTATACCCAGCAGTGGGTGTCGTGTGGCTGATATGATGAAGTTTCCCAATCTGGGAACCTACCGCCTTACTTACATTGATGTCACAATACTTTGATTTGACACATGGATGTGGTACATTGCTACCTTTCTTTGGTAAGTTTTTATTGGTACCAAAAAGAAGTAGCAATATATCACATCAAATCGTGAAATCAAAGCTTACATGAACCTCAGTGTTTTAGACGGTAGACCCGCTGTTGGGTACCTACTTGATTTTACTGAGTAACAAATTATAGAATCGGGTTCGTAAAGATCATTTTAAAAGGAATAACAGTAAATAGAAATACGGTGTATTTGCTCAATATTACGCTCTTCTAAGAAATAGTCGGTCTTACCTTATAACACTATACTACAAATATGATGCTAGTAATTTGAACAATATCTCAGACCATTACGTCAGTATCTCGCGTGCTCATTACTCGCTAACAAAACACAGGGGTTCCATAATTACGGCCCGGTCCTACGTCTCAATTAGGGTTTATCGCCGCTCGCACTTCGCCGGCTCTTAATTATGGCCCCCGAGATTATCTGTCAAAGGGAGCCATCATTGGAAGTAATAATTAACTAGTGACCGCTGGACAGTTTCTTTGCAATTTGGGTAGTATTTAATTAGTTCAAAAGCATTACATACATTTATTTAGATACACTTAAATTAGGCTGATTTTCTTTTCCTCCAACTCCTCCAACTTTCATATCTACGCAGATTTAAAATCTGAGAAGGCGTACCCAACAAAAGCCGCAACAAGGCCTGTGTTGTCTAGTTTTTTTGTAAAAGCTTAGTTGATTATAGCTATTGGGATAATCGTACTTAGAGTTTAGAGAGACCTAGATAAGATTTACGAAAAGTATCTCATACGATATAAGGAACTGAGTAAGGCATATAAACCAATCCGTAGTAGAAGATGAATTATAGTTTCGTGCATGATAACATCGATACACATAACCACAAACAATTTTATAAAAGTCCAAAACTTAATCTCTAGATATGTATGTATTTATTAGGTAGGGAGGGTCTTATTTTTAACCGACTTCAAAAATTGAAAAAGAGGAGGTTATCTATTCGTAGCGAAATGTCCCGATTACTTGAAGATGGCTGAATCGATGAAATTAATTCAAACGTTATTACATCACGTTTGGTCCCAAGTTGGTCCCATTTTTGAAATCGGTTCAGTAGTTTTCAGAAAATTCTAAAAACATTGTCGTTTTTGTTACCATTATTCGAAATGCGAGTATTTCGTATCTATTTTCTAAGTTCTAAAGTTGGCATTTAAACATTAGAGATACAGATTGGTATTCTCCACATATTTATCAAGAAGATTGAATCAGAAAGTTGTTAAATGTAGAATTTATCAGATATCTGCGACATTGAAGTATGCTAGAAACTGCAGTGAATTGTGGTCGTTTATCAGCTGTTATTGAAGTTATTAAGTTATGTATTAAGCTGTCAGCGGGATGGTTGGGCGGGCCAGCGCTGGGCAAACCAGAGGTGATTTATCGATAGGGCAGATGATTTCAAATGAACTTTATAGTGTACTTCGTATTAAGTAACTCTCTGACGTTTAAATGTAGAAACTGTTGTGTATTTACTGTGTAATATTTCTTTATAATGTCTGTTGCATTTATTTCTATAACGATACTTAATTTTTATTTACCAACTATCATTGGGCTTCCTATTAATATTGCGACATACTTTTTGCTCTCTTACGATGTTTAAATAAGGTAAGCACTTAAGTTTTGTAGCGAACAAAACATGTTTAATCATATTAAAATATGTCATCATCATCATCCATTTTTTTATTCAACTTTCTTAATCTTTTGTAAAAATATTGTATCGAATTTTTTGACAGCATAGAATTTAAACTTAAAATATCTGGTGTATGAGGGATGATGTAACCCATGGTACAATAATATACTTCGCCAGGTATAGCATTCCGAGACCTTAACACTAGCTTTCCGTCATCTCCGCTATCGGTATTGAAAATTACGTTCATTCATCTTTAACTTGAACTGTTTCGTTTGCTAAGAGAAACAAACCATAATAAAAATGCACTATAATAATTTTGTAAAGAGTGTGACAGAAAAATCTTCATTCTTTGTTTGTTACTATAAAGTCGTGCAACTGGATAGTGACGTAAGCTAGTGTTACTCCTGGAATGCCAGACTGTTTTCTTGGACCATGGTGTAACCAATGTTATTTCTCATTTCCATAACGAAAATGATTCAGATTCTTATCTTGTTAATTTAAAGGTATAGGTAATAAATGTCTGACGGAGTTCGGTCTAAAGCAACTTTTGCAGGGGTCGATCTTGGGATGGGTGACCAAAAATTTATTTATTAGAGCTCCCCCGTGCTTCAGAAGGCATGTTAAGCCGTTGGTCCTGGCTGCATTAGCAGTCTTTAACACCCACCAATCCGCATTCTGCTTACAAGGTGGATTATGGCCCATCCTCCTTATCCACCCATAAGGAAGGCCTGTGCCCCAGCAGTGGGGACATTAAAAATGACTGATGTTGATACTAAATGCCTAATGTTTATTTTCTTCGACAATCATCGACTGCATTGCATTTACTGCAGTGCAATATCGAGTTACTGCACGCAGAGTGCGCCGATCTATCTTACTGCATCTTTGCCGACGCAACGGTTTATTTGAATGTTTGCCGACAGTTTATCGATGCAGTCGAATAAATGCACTGCAATGTGATATTATATTACGAATCGTTAGATTGTTATCGTTATTGATTGCCTCTCCGTTTTTATGTTAGGCATCAAATAAAATTAGATTATGAATGAGCAACATTAATATTTATAAAAGTAAGGAGGGTTATGTAAAAACGAAATTAAAAGTTAAATATTTTTTAAGTTTTTATTACTATGCTTTCTTATTTGCAACTATTTTATTTATCCGGTGTTTTGAAGATCATTATTTTATTTAAAGAAACTTAATTCAGCCATGACCACCTTTAGAACCATTTAAAGATTTTTATGGGAGTGTAAAAGCTAGGAAATCCAACGAAATGACAAAGAAATATAGACAACATATAGTTTAACAGATCAAGTAAATAATGCATAACAGATTCTTGAAATTATTACGAATATCAACGTTTCCCGTTCCGTATTCTGCACAATAAATTGTTCATTTTGAAACATGAGTTATTTATTGAAATTCTAAGACAACTTCGATATTCTTGAATAGGTAATAATTGTAAGCAAGTTATGGGTAACAAACAATGTCTTCAGTTTATGTAAAATTCTAGAAAGTGACTTCATAAATGTTTGTTTAAGGGCTTGCGAGGTAAAAGCTGAACAACAAAGGCAATGGATGTGACACTTTATCCCCGGGCTATGTGAACTTGCCACAGCAGCGTAGAAAGTTTTGCACCAGACAGCAGAGCTGGTATGCAAGCTCAGTGTATTGTGTACTTTTCAGGGTTCCGTAGCCTAAATGGCAAAAAACGGAACCCTTGATGAATATAGATTCGTCATGTCTGTCTGTCTGTCTGTCTGTCCGTCCGTATGTCACAGCCACTTTATTCCGAAAGTATCAGGATTACACAGTTGAAACTTAGTAGGTAGATGTATTCTGTTAACCGCTTAACGAATTTAACACAAAAATAAAAAAAATAAAAGATTAGGGGGGGGGGGGGCTCCCCATACATGGAACTGAAACTGAAAAAAATTTTTTTCTTCAAACCAATACGTGTGGGGTGTCTATTGATAGGTCTTTAAAAATGGCATTGAGGTTCCAAAGACGAATTTTTTTCAAAGTCAGCCGTTTGAAAGACAAACACTGCCAAAGTGGTAAAATGTGTGTCCCCCCCCTCTAACTTTTGAAATAAGAGAGTGAAAAATCTAAAAAAAATATATGCTGTAGATCTTAATAAACACTTTCAACGAAAATTGGTTTGAACGAGATATAATAATCAGTTTTTGAGATATAGCATATTTTCCAAAACCGAAAATATTACTTTGTCATTCATACCAACACTGTGAAAAACAAAGTTATTTTTGCAGACGAAAAATATTAGTGGTATGAAATATCGTATGGTATAAGGTAACTACGGAACCCTACGGCGCGTGGTCCGACATGCACTTGGCCGGTTTTTTTATTGTATTATAGTAGTTACCCGCGCTATGCTATAAAAATAAAAACAACTAAAAGAAAGGATATACTCGTACGTCAGGCATTAGAAAAATATTAAAAGTTTTATAAATGTAAAACCCTTCTTTTGTGTCGATATTGTGACCTAATGAGGTATTTACATGGGTGACTAAAGCCGCACAACTTTCGCCGCACGGCGAAAATCGACCGTGGCCTAGGCCGCTGCGCAGGTGACTGAACAAATTTATCTGATCCGCACCCTGATTATCTAAAAAGAAACTATTTAGCGACCGGTTGCATTTGACATACATTGCTCCTTTTATTTGGTATGTTTTTTTTTACCCCAAAGAAAAGTAGCAATGTATTACGTTCATCTGGGAACTGCGACCGGTCGCTAGGCGGTTTCTAATTAGATAATCAGCCCGCCGGTGACCAAAACTTGAACTACGTTATTACATATTGTTACCTAGGTTACGCCGTATGCGCCAACTACATAGACGACAGCGACGCCATCTCCTGCGATTCAATTTTGGAAGCGACTTGCTAGGTGACTAAAGTCGACCGTCACGGTGACTAAAATCGAACCATGTAAATAGCCCATAAGTAACCATTTTTTTTTATGTTTTATGTTAAGTCTTAACATCTTATAAACCCATTTGACATTATTACTAAAAATAAGTAGAAGTTATTTATTTCCCATTTGGAGTGCAAATACACATTAATTTACTATCTTCAAAGTTAATTGCCTCTCGAAATGTATACCAGGCTGACGCTGAGTAAACTCTTTCCGTTAAGGAAACATACAATCAGCAGTATATAAATAAACAAACAAACATACTTGAGATTATTTTAATGATACGCCGCGATTCGCTCAGAGGGCGCGGTTGATGTCTTCATACTTTACTGGACTCCGATTAATAAGTAAGTACTGATGATTTTCTATGCCACAGTGTAGAAAGATTCTTGGTTAAGTTTTGTTTTTAACTGGACAACGAAATTATTACTATGTTTTTGGTGTTCAAAATAGAAAAAATTGTATACAACTAATTATTATATGAACAGGTATCTAATCTACTTGCCACAATAATTAAAACCGTATTTTTTTTCATTACTAGAGAAATTTTAGGGGGTGGTACTTGTAATATTCATCAATACGTAGGTACGACTTTTACTATGGTGCCAACAACAAAATCGTGAAAAAAAATCCGCTGTTCTATAAAATAAACACATTTTGATTTGATTTAAATTTTGATCGACTTTTCTATGGAACAGCTTTTTCTCGATTTCGTTATTGGTACCATTGTAAAAGTTGTTCGTATTGATGGATACTACCAACCCTTTAAGTTTATCTGGTTAGTAATAAAATAAATATACGTAGGTATAAGTAACGTAAATTCTGAAAATTAACATCTATCTTTATTAAAAAAAATCTGAAGCAAAATATACTTTTAAACAATAAAACAAAGACATAACTCATTCACGACAACAACGGCACATCTGTTAGTTTTACACTACGACTCGACCCGCCTACGATAATAACAGCTTTCACGCGTTGTAATTACAACGCACAGTTAAATGAAAATAAGCAGTATGAGAATTAAACAATTCGACGTGAACAGCTGTCGGTCGACAATACTCTCAATGTCGTACAACGTCATTATTTAACAATATACGGTCAGCAACGAAAGTCGCTTAACAGTTTAACACTTTGCCAAAGCAACATTTTTATGTTACAAACTGAGACACCTGTCGAAAAAGCTGCTATGATAAAGTACAATGTTAAGGGACTTTCGTTGCTGACTGTTCAACTGAAGTGACCTTAGAGCAACATCGGCTTCTGTTAAGGAAGCCCGTGTTGCTCTAAGGAAGTGACTAAGTTCAGAGCGCTTGCGGTTCAAACGAAAAATTTTAATCTGTTTTCTCTGTGCCATACATTCTCGAGTAAAGTTACAGCGGATCACTCTATATTGTCAATTTAATCGTATTGTAAGACCTAAACGCTTTTTGAAGATAAAAATACTAATGTTTTAGTTACTATTTTACCAGTCGAAATTTATTCAATAGGGAATATGCATAAGTCACCGATTTTGATGAAATTGAGCTTGATCGCTGCGGACACTTATAAAAACATGATGGAACAGGGAAAAAAATAAAAAAAATGTATTATTTTAGTTTTATCACACGATGAAATCAGGGGAAAATAACGATATTTTTTTTTCATTTTCGGATATAATGCACTTTACAGTCAGATAGAATATCGAATAAGAAATAATATTTTGTATGACACATATGTACTTAAACGCAAAATTTAGGGAGATAATTGAAGATTATTGGCTAACTCCATATTAAACGCGCCGAAACACACCTGAAACGTGATGTGTGACGTCACCGTTTTGTATGGAGTGTTTTCGGCGGGTGCTGCTTCGCGCTAACTTCAAGTAACTATATCACGAGAAAAAAACGCAAGAGAAAAGTTTAAATATTACAGTTAATTTTCTCACACATTATACTTTTGATTAAGATTAAAAAAAAATTGATGCATATTCCCTATTAGTTGACTTTTAAAAGGTAACCACTAGACCGAGAATAAGAGATAAATATAATAATGATAATATTTATTGTAATATTGACAAGGAATTATTTTGTCTAATTTGCATAGACTTAAAACTTAGAAACAAATTACGCAATTGTTGATTTTGTAGAAGGGGAAAATCATGTTGAGTCTATAAAAATCATTATTGATCATTTGATTATGACAGTCGCTCCTATTTTCTTACACTAAAATTTTCTAACATACATGTGTTTTCGAAAAACGTAGGTATTTAATTAATAGTCCGAAGTTTATAAAAAATCACATATCCGCATGAAAAGTTGAAAACTTGAACCAACTCTAAGTAAGATTGATAGTCAATGCACCCTGAAACATTTATAACTGAAGAGTTTTCAAAAGTAGATCCGACACGTATAGATATTGAATTTTCCAGATTATAAAGAAGCGTTTTTGTATGATTGATGAATGAGGATGAATTTAATGGATGATTCTAAGGGAACAAAATCTGATAATACGTGGTTATGTTGTATGTTGTTAAGACCTTTACAATCAAAACAAGCTGACACAGCATGATTATCGAATTGATAGCGTCATAAATGTTACAATGTAATGTAATGCTTAAATTATGGCACTTTTGAGCGATAAAAACATTTAAATGGAGTTTTATGCTGGTTAGATACTATAAATTTTAATTTTGATTCCAAATGAAATACTTTTTGAACACTTAAAATGCTACATTAACATAAGACAACACAAGGTTTTACATAATAAAACCTTTAAAACTATTATTGCAGACGAAGTTGAAGAAATCTTTTGAAAGAAAAGAGTGGAAAGAAAAACATTTATCTATAATAACAAAGTCTTTGCTTTTTTGTTTTCTGAATTTTGATTTTTTAAATATATAGATTATTTCATTTGAAACAAAACTCCAAGTGGTTATTGAGAGCAATAAAAACCTAATGAAAATTTGTTTTCTGATGAATTAACCAACACAAATCGATGAAACAATTAAGGACGATACAACAAAAAAGACGGTCTATAATGTGAGATACACTAATACTCATTTATTACTGGTGAAAGTGTGACAAGGATGGCGTTATAGTCTTCTTTGTAAGAGTGAAAGGGAGGTAATTAATTGATATATTAAAAGGGAGGTTTAGCCGAGAGCTCAGAAGATAGGGCGTAATGAAGTTACCAGATACAGTTATTAACATTAACAGCGGAGATATATGAGTATAAGAGCTTGTTTATATTAGAAATCCATTTATGATCTCATAATTTATTTAATATTCCATTATGTTAGTATATTACTTATCTTACATAGGTACTGGAATATAGTTCATATTATATTTTGTAAAAATGATCTTATGAAAGTTAAGCAAATGAATCAAAATGCAGTATTATTTATTTTAATAACTGTCAAATCAAAATAATATCGTTATCTACGGTCAGTTTTACGGGTTTTGGTTATGATACAATGAACATTATTAAACTAGAAGAAATTAATGAAACCTGTGGGACATCTAAAATGAAATCGAAACCTTTGAATTACTTTGCGAAAATGTATAATATGATGACACAGAAAACATACTATACTTTTGGGAATCAGAAGTGAAAAACAATAAAAAAAAATACAATCCTTTACTCAATCGAATGAAATTACAATTAAAAATAAATTAAAGAACTATGAAATCAACAAATAACCTCAATTTGAAAAAATAACAAAGAAAAACGAAATTCTGCAGCAACGTAGCCGTACGTCCGTCCTGGTTGGTGTCTGGCAGCGAAGAGAGCGCGTCGCCTCCTTGCCGTGCCTTTTATAGGTGCGGCTCGGATTACCCACACCACTTTCTTCTTCTTGCTAATACGGCCTCTCCTGATACCCTGACGTCCTCGTCAGGCCATCACTCGCTGTCCGTGTCACTCAGTTCCAGCTCGGGTAGGTCAGGCCGCGACGATAGTCCAGGTGCAGGTTCCTGGCTCGCAGACGGCCCTGGTACGTCATCATCCAGCGCGGGCATGTCCAAACTGGGACATGGGCTTGGCTCTTCAACCATGGGGTGGTCTTGCTCTGGTGCCACGATGAGGTTTAGGTCATCGGCTTCGCTTGCTATAAATGCAAGGTAAAAAAAAAACACCGTTAGCTTAAACAGAAATAGCATAAAAGATTTTTAGTAGGTAAGTACAAGTTGTTAGTTATTATTAGATGTTTTAATCCATTACCATAACGTTTGTGCTCTAGAGCGGTCTATGTCAAGATTTTATATCAGTTTAATAATCACTACTACTACAGTCATAGTGCTACTACTTAGCTCTAAATCACAAACATAACTAAATATACACACTTATGTGACAACACAAAATATTCATGCGAGAGACACAAGGTATGAAAGCATTATTCTCTAAGAATCTTGCATTTCATCACATTGTGGCTAGAGAGAGTCACTAGCAGGCGCTATAGAGCTAACCCACCGCTCAGTGACTAGAACCACCGGTGGCATCCACTAGACTCCTTAAGAGCATAGCTTTGCCACCTTCCAACGAGGATCGGAGGGGTCCAAGGCCTGCAAAGCTGATCAGAGGTTACAGTAAAGAGGATCAGAGAAGGCCCTAGACCCGCCTGGCCGATCAGACAGCTCACGAGGATCGGAGAAGGCCCAAGGCCGATTCCGATCAGAAACTACACAAAAACAGTGCGGGGGCACAGACTCAAATCCGGCCGAACATTTCAGCACAAAACTCACCCTCAAAGAATGCAGCGCAAGTCTCAGGGGTCCATTCACCCCTCCATGGCACCATAAACTGAGCAGCAGCATACGTGGTTTTCCCGTATGCGCCCGCCACCAACCGCAGCTCATACCGCCCATTCGGCATGGCTCGGATGACTCGATAAGGCCCGCGCATGCCATGGTCTAGTTTTCCACGGGACTGCGCGTACTTGATGACGTACACCAGGTCGTCTTTCTGAAACACATAAGGTGAGCTCCTACCCTTATTAACGTACTCGTCTTGTTGAGCCTGATTCCTCAACAGCCGCTCGGCCGTCCTTTGTCTTATCAATTCTCTCCTTCCTTCACGATTATTGCCAGAAGGATGTATTGCGACATCTCGCACAAGGACCCGTATTGCTGGAGTGGCACTTTCATGACCTGTTAACAGGTTCAATGCGGAAGTTTGAGTGGTGCGCTGCTTCGTCAGGTTCAGGATCAACTGCAGTTGCCACAGCTCGTCGGCCCACTCGCTCTTCTTATGATTTACTTCGATCCTGAGCATGTTGAGAACAGTCCGGACGTACCGCTCTACCTGTCCGTTGGCATGGTGCATCTCGGGCGTTATATGGTGTAATTCAACGCCCAACACCTGCATCCATGACGTAAAGCCAACCGATTCGAACATACGACCTCTATCGGACACTATCATACGAGGAGTACCAAAAAGGGAAAAAACGTTTTCGAAGACACGTTTCAACTCCTCGAGATCTTGACGAGAGATGGCGTATAGCAAGCAGAATTTCGTAAATGCGTCAACTATGATCATTACGTATTTGCAACCTTTGGAATCGGGGAGGGGACCAAGTACGTCAGTATGTAATGTGTCAAAAGGAACTTCTGGCTTGGGCCAAGATGTTATTGGCTGAAGCGGCGCACGTGGGACCCTTTTATGTGCGATACAAGTTAAACAGTGCGCAATATATTTTTTGACGAAGGCTCTCAGGCCAGGGAACCAAAAGTGTCTCAAAATTAGGTCTATCGTTTTATCGGCGTTAATATGACTATGCTCGTCGTGAAAGACTCTAAGGAGGCTTAAACGGTGACCTTTGGGTATGTAACATAGAAGTCTAGGTTCCTGTCCTACCTGACTATATCGATAGTACAACAAGTCGTTACGTTTAATATAACGTGAAGCGTCAAGTTCTCCCTGCTCTAGGGCTCGTTTTAAGTCCGAAGTCTCGGAGTCTGCTGACTGAGCGATTTGCGCCCAGTTACGAGGCCTATCTACGTTATTTACAGATTTGCACGGGTTTCGACTTAGATAATCCGCGTGTGGCAACATGACACCCTTCCGGTACTGTATAGTGAAATTAAAATCTTGAAGGTAGATCCACCATCTTGCCACACGCGGCAAAAGATCGCGCTTGTTTTGAGTTGCCTTAAGGGCATTACAATCTGTCACCACGGTGAAGGGAATACCTATAAGGTAGTGCCTAAAATGACGCAACGCTTTTACCACAGCCAAGGTCTCAAGCTCGTAGGAGTGATATTTGACTTCAGCTCCTTTGGTCACTTGGCTGTAGTAAGCTACCACCCTTTTGCTCCCATCTTTGTGAACCTGCAGCAGGACTGCGCCGTATCCTAAACTACTGGCGTCCGTGTGGACCTCAGTAGGCAGCTCTGAGTCGAAAATAACCAACACAGGTTCTCTAGTCAAAATACCAATTACTTCTTGTCTTACGCATTCCTGCTCAGGTCCCCAACAAAAAGGCACATCCTTACGAGTAAGACGTGCAATACACGCAGTTTTCGAGGAATAGTTAGCAATATATTTCCGAAAGTAGCCGGCCAAGCCTAAGAATTGCCTGACCTATTTGACATTAAGGGGTGCTGAGGAGTTTGCTAACGCTTGAATTTTAGTCTTGGCCGGTCTTACATTGCCATTGGAGATCACGCGACCTAGGTACTCAATTTCAGTGCACATAAATGAGCATTTGCGGAGATTTATTGAAAACCCAGCAGTTATTAGGGTAGCCAAAACTTTATCCAAGAGCTTAAGGCCCTCTTCAACCGTATCATGAAGAAGCAAACAGTCATCAATGTACACTAAAACCTGCCCCTTGTTGATGAATTCCTGCAACGTTTTACTAATAATACGCTGGAAAATTATAGGTGCGTTTGCCAAACCATAAGGCATTTTAAGATATTCGTAATGCCCCTCGGGCGTTACGAAGCCGGTCAGGGGAACAGATTCATCATCTAATTTTATTTGATGGAACCCCGTGGCCATGTCCAGAGTCGTGAAGAACTTACTTTTACCTAAACGATCGATGTGATCGTCTATAAGGGGCAACGGGTACCTATCCTTGACCGTAACTCTGTTCAATGCCCGAAAATCTACGCACATACGGTCGGAGCCATCCTTTTTCTTAACCAGGAGGACTGGACTTGAATAGGGTGACTCCGATTCGCGTACTATTCCTTTCGACATAAGATCATGCACTATCTCACGAACTTTAATCTTTTCGTCATGGGACATCTTATAAGGACGATAGTGAATAGGTGCTTCACTGTTGAGCCGAATGTGCATACTTCCAGTTGTGACCGTGGAAGTAGCCGTGCCCGAAATCATAAACTGATTATACTTTGCCAAAATGGCTTTTAATTTTAACAGATCATCACCAGTTAAATCGGTGTTAATCACCTGCGGCTTATTCGGCTCCACAGTAGAAACCACCTTCGGTTTAGAATCACGTACGATACATTGCATATTCTTCGTCCGAATAAAAGTAATCCCATCTCTATTTAAAACATTTGTACCAATAATAACCGGCGCGTTCATACACTCACTTGGCACTACCAAAAAATCGACCTCCAAAGAAACACCATCCAATTCAATAGTTAAAGTAACGTAAGAATTAATCTTAGTAACAGATTCACCTACCCCCTTTATCTGGGCGTCAATTGGCTTAAAAGTGCAAGAAAAATATTTTACCACGGCGGAAGATATTAATGAAACATCTATCGCACCGGTATCGATCAACATATCTACCGGGATACCTTGAATGACCCCAACCACAACATCATTGCTGCGCTGAGTGACAGCTGAGCAAAAGTTCACTTTATTATTACCACGCTGCTGGTCGACACGTTGTTTCGCAAAGCATGACGCAATATCATGCCCGGGTTTTTTACAATATGCACAAGATGTTGTAGTTTTGTCATTCTTAGTAGTCGTCGTAGCATTTTTACTTTTTGTATCGGTACTATCAGATTTCGACTTTTTAGGACAATCAACGGATTTATGCCCAGAATCGCCACACGTAAAACACTTAGAGTTAAAATTAGGGAACCGTGACGGTTTTCTAAAATTACGAAATTTGTCATTACTTTTTCCGGGAACAAATTGCCGCGATGCACGATTATCACCAAACGGGGCCTTAACCGGTTTTGTAAAAGTAGATAAAAAGTTTACTAAATCGTTGGGTTTCAAATTGGCGTTCGTGGCTGTCGCTTTGACATGCGGATCATTAATACCTCTTAAAACTATTTCCGTTATTAAATCATCACTAAGGCCTTTAACGATTCTTAAACGTAATAATGACTTTCTCGCATAGTCTGCATATGTACTAAACTTGTCGGAATTTGTGGACATGACGTCATAAAGTATACCCGCGGAGTCAATACGTTTTACACATAGGGGCTTAAAATCGTTTTTAAAATTCGTCCACGATCGGTCACCAGTGACCCACTCGTTTAACCACGACTTGGCTTCACCCTTCAAACAATTTCCTATGCGAGAAAGGCACTCAGAATCATCCCAACGATTTAATACTTTTGCCCTATCAACCTCGGCACACCAGACCTCAACATCATGAATGCTGGGGTCGAAATTAGAAACAAAGTAGTTTTGTGAACTCACGGATTTAAGAGATTGAATCGCCTCGACGATTTGCTCCGTCCCTCGGCTAACAGGTGACAGTAGGGGGCCGCGGGAGCGCCTTTCCAAGGCTTCCAATCGCGACATGATGGTGTCCAAAGGTTCACTGTTTGCATGTACCGGAGAAGGCTCCAATCGATTACCGTGTCTTCGGTCAGCACTGGAATCTTGGCGCCGTCGTCTGCAACTGCGGCTGCGATCACGACAACGTCGACTACATGGTGTTGGCGGTGTCCGTGTCCTAGAACGACTTCGGGAACGTCGACCTTGAAAGCGCCGATTCGGAGAACGCAGTTTACGTGACTCGCGTGAACGCCGCCGTCTGCCACCACTGGTACGTCGATCAGAACGACTCTGCCTCTCCATTGCGAATACAAACACTCGAAATCGTAAATACAGCTAAAAAGGCACAATAATAAGCAGAAACCGCAAACAAACTATGCTTGAGGGTAGTTGTTAACTTATTTTCGATAGTTGAAATTTTCCGACTTTTAACGAAAAATGTCAAAGTTGATTTATAAAATTACTCCTTTTTAATCAATTTAAACTACTGTGGATGTGAATTTGCGAATCCCACTTCTGATTTTGGGAATCAGAAGTGAAAAACAATAAAAAAAAATACAATCCTTTACTCAATCGAATGAAATTACAATTAAAAATAAATTAAAGAACTATGAAATCAACAAATAACCTCAATTTGAAAAAATAACAAAGAAAAACGAAATTCTGCAGCAACGTAGCCGTACGTCCGTCCTGGTTGGTGTCTGGCAGCGAAGAGAGCGCGTCGCCTCCTTGCCGTGCCTTTTATAGGTGCGGCTCGGATTACCCACACCACTTTCTTCTTCTTGCTAATAATACAATATTATGAGTAGCTATACGTCACTAACGCACACGAATTTTAAGGTAAAATGTATGAAATATTTTCAGTTCATTGGTTTATGCCGAATATGATGATGATGGATGAGTTGCTTAAAACTGTTCATTGAACATGAAACATAGTGGAGAAATGATAAACTTTCAATATGACTGAAATATTTAGTGTTGTATGAATGGTCAACGTAAAGTAAATATTTACGCTTTTACTAATAGTGATTGTATATCGGATATGTAGTAAAGTACTTATTTCACAAGTTTCGGATAGCATCTTCTGGTTAAATTAATAAATTTAAAAGAATTAGGAATTAGTATGGAATCATCTGTCGGATGATACCTAAATATTCTCCAGAATCTTTGAAACTGGCCCATAAAACATTTATTATCTTTATCTTTATACTATTTCGAGGATATTTTATTTTAGTAGGTGATTTACGAGTTCACTTTTGTAATTAATTATAAATTAAATTTTGGTTCTATTACAGTAGCAATTATTTGTATACGCAAACTGTACAGTTTTAAAACAGATATGTATGAACATAAATAGAAAGATTATACCAAACTTAGGGAGGGACTAGAAATATTCACTCGTGGCTTTCGATGGTACAAGTTTCATTGCATAATGCTCAACGGGAAACTTTATATGGGGGTGAAGTTACACTTCATAATTTGTGCGCAACAACAGTTGCCCTCGAGTTTAAAGTTAAAACTGTACGTCAATTAGCTCGAATTGTTGCAACAGTGATCGAGCACTTGCATACGCTACAATTAACAACAAAGCTACCAGTTTTTATTGAGAGAGTTGATGAATTAATTAAAAAAGGGGAATATTGAAAAAGTTGAATTCGCCGAAGTAGATAAAGATAAAATTTTGTTTCTGTTAGCAGATAGCGTTAGAGTCAGTCAATATCAGTAACAAAAATATTGTGTGCCTTGACAACTTTTAACAAGAACTTTTTACAAGGACTCGATGTCACAGTGGCCTAATCAATTCATCTTCAGGCATTTTGAACCTCGCTGCTCCCTTACTCAAGTGGTTTGATCTGCTTTATCTTTCCGCAAAAAACATAGTAAATTTTAAAGTAACCTTTGAAATGATTTTGATCTTTATAGGTCCTATATTATGTACTCACTTAATGAAAAAAGCTTAATAATTTGTTTTAGCCATGAATAATGTTAGATTCGAACAGTTCAATATGAGAGAAATACTCGTAGATGCCCTTCAAATTCTTGAAGAAGTTGAGAGTTCCTATTATTGGCATTTATATTCAGAACTGAATGAGTCATTCATTCCTTCAAATACCCCAAAACAACATAGAGTGCACCGAATAAGGAATCGGTTAGAAACGCAAGCTGCACAATCGGCAATGTGCTAATGGATGCCGCGTAATTGGTGCAGCGCGTTATGAATATCTTAGAGACTGCAGCTGCGCACTTCCCGATGAAGTTACCGAGTTGGTTTATCGAATCTACGGAGATATTGAGATTGGTTGTAGATCAAATTACTGCAACTGGACTAGTTCTGAAATAGCGGAACTAACAAAAGAGGATAAAATGAAACCCAAATTTCAGGTAACAATTTAAACCATTGTGACAGATTTGAAGAAATAGTTTTTATCGCTGCAAGTTTTTCAGTCATAAACTTAAAAATCTATATTTTTAATTTAACAGTGATCTAGCAAGAGTGAAAGCTCGATTTTATATTTGTATCTGAACCAAGATTTAAGTTTTTTTAACTTTAACCATAAATGGCTTTTACTCCCAACCAAGCTTTTGTATTTTAGTACAAAGGATAATTTCTGTCTCGATTTATCTTTTGCAAGCATACGATCAGAAATGTCACAGAGCACCCCCCGCATTAGGGGAAGCCACTAACATCCAACTGAAAACACTAAATACCTCTTAAACTAACCCATTATAAATTCAATTACGAGCTCAAGACGTAGACAATTTGCGTAGCGTGAGGGCGATGGGGGGGTGATCCGAGGGTTTGGGGGGTGACTAAACATATTGCGGGCCACTCGGGGCAAACCGGGCAAGTCGGTAATCCGAGCCGTGGACCTTTATTGTTGGGACAATGCGTCGCGCGAGAGTTTGGGCTTTGGGCAAGTTTGTCGCGCCCGGTGATTAATTATGTCTTTCAAGATTTTGTTACGTTATACAAATGCGTGTTGAAGTTGGAAGGGTTAGCCGACTTATTCTTGATCATGATCAAGCGAGATTCATTTAGAAGGTACAGTACAATAGTGACGTTATTTTACCCTTAATCTGATGACGACGTTATACATTGAATAATGTAGGCCTCCATTTGATTGAAAAGTTTCTAACCAGTTCATTCCTTTAAGTACTGTAGTGTTTAGATGTTTGTATTTTGTAGACAAGACCGTTACCAATTCCGATTCCCGTTTGCTGAGGAAGGAGATTTGTTTCGAAAATTTATTTAGTGCATAATACAGCGTGTTCCAAAATAAATAAAATAAATAAATAAATATTTGACAACATCACATACATTGCTCCAATCCCAAAGTAAGTAGCTATAGCACTTGTGTTATGGAAATCAGAAACAACGGTGGTATGACACACACCCAGACCTGAGACAATATTGAAAAGTTCATTTTCTACATTGACCCAGCCGGGGATCGAACCCGGGACCTCAAGAGATGGTGACGCCTTGAAGACCGGCGTGCGAACCACTCGACCACGGAGGTCGTCAATAAAATAACCTCTAATGCCGAATATGGTAGCTAGGGACCATAAAACTGAACAACTTTATCTATGGGACCAACTCTGAAATCTCTTATATAAAAGTGAAGGGGTGACTGACAGACTATTGCCCAGCCCAAACCACTGAACTTAGGGACTTGAAATTTTGTATATAGATATTTTATACAATGTAAACACCCACTAAGAAGGGATTTTTGGAAATTCTACCCATAATGGGTTTAAATGGGGGTACAAAGTTTGTATGGAAAAAAATAACTGAATAGACATTTCAACTTGAAACTTCGTAGGAGTACTTCTAAAAACAAATAAGCAAACACGTGTTTCGTGGTTTTCCGTAACTCAACCCTTTAGGGGGTAAATGGGGTACAAAAAGCCCAAAATCTATATGAATGTCGTTATCGAGGATTTATGAGATGTTGATTGCAAAAATGACATTTATTTTGAGTGGTAGACATTATTCAACCCCTAAAGGGGTCATATGGGGTTCAAACTTTGTATGGAAAAATATGAAATAGACATTACGACTTGAATCTTTGTAGGAGTATTTCTATATATAAATGATCAAACGTGTATTTCGTGGATTTCTGAAAATCAACCCCTTAAAGGGTAAATGGGGTTATGTGATGTTGATTGCGAAAATGGCATTTAAGTAGGTATTTTGAAGTCCAACACGACGTCATGAAACGGGGCCAATTTTTTTATAGAAAAATAATACGGGAGTTCCCGTAACAGGAATGAGAACGAGAACGGGAACGGGAACTAATTCTTACTATCCTTACTTATAATATTATAAATGCGAAAGTCCGTTTGTTTGTTACGCCTTCACGTCTTAACTACTGAACCGATCATCATGAAATTTTGCGTACATGTTCTCAGGGGTCCAGAGAAGGACATAGGGTACCTTCATCCTGAAAAAAAAGTATTGTTCCCGAAGGATAGCAAAAAACTTTCCACGCAGACGAAGTCGCGGGCGGCCGCTAGTCGCAATATAAAATGTATAAAACAGCTGATTTTTTTAAGCAATTTCATAATTGGTCCCATAGTAAAAGTTGTTCAGTTTGATGGTCCCTATCTACCATATTCGGCATTAGGTGCTATTTTGTAACACGTTGCATATTTTTTCTTTTCTTTCACTTTAATCTTCTTTCTAAATTTTGTAGTTCTTAACCATTTTATACTCACACTGTAACTTAATATCTATTTCAGTCCTATTTGTGTTTCAGTCAATAAATCCGCCAAGAATAATGTCCATTGAGCGACCCGTAGCGAGCTCGCCGCAATCACGGTAATGCACACGCGGGCAGACGGAATAATGAAATTATCCAGTCGATGTGATCGACACATCGCTGCGGCATTCATCAGTCTACGCTCCAGTGGTGTCGACCTTGGACTGTTGTTTTTGGTTAGATTGTATTTTGTTTTTATAGCAACATTATCTGTGATCAATGAAATTGCCTGTGATACCAAATGTCCCAATTGAAATTGAAAATATCTTTAGCCAGTTCAGCTTCAATTTAAGGATTTCTCTCTGCCACCTGTTTAAGATATAAAGTCAGGTGGGGTAAGTGAAACACCGGGGTAAGTGAAACACCCAACCATATCTAAGAAACTATCGTAGTTTGTTCTCATAGCGATGTGTCGATAAAGCAGGAATGACGAATTACTTCCCTTAATACAACACAGATATCGCTGCGATCATTAAACTAGCTAGTAAACCAAAAAGAAATTCATTAGATGTCAAAACGCAAAACACGATGTTTTTTTGATAAATCTTTAAAACTGGACCCTATTTTATGACAATTTGATACATTTTGGATATTAACGGTTAAACGTGATCCTTTTGTCCTGTTTTTAATTAAATGGACACAATATTTAAAGCTATTTTGGCCACTGTTTCACTTCCCCCTTGTCAGGGGTAAGTGAAACACTTCTTAGCTTTTATATTCTTTTCGTGATTTTGTTGCTTAATGTAAGTCTTTAGATATTTATATTCATACCGTTAAAGGCTGATTTAATTAGGAGTACATTGCCTGTACAGCTACTTTAATTGCGAGTTTTATAGCTTTACTACACCTTGTTAAATAAAAATAAAATAAAGTATGTTTCACTCACCCCACCTGACTATACCTGACAAGAATATTGAGGTCAAGAAAATAAACTACAAATAAATTCAACTGTTAGATGCAAACGTATGGAATATCCTATGGAATTGGAGAAATAATAAAATCTCTATTACATTGTATCTTTATCACATAATAGATTAAAGCCTTCATTAACCAAAGTCCGTACATTTATTTAATCATTGACATTATCGAATATCGCTTGCGATTCATGGTGCCTGTTCGAGGTTGTCTGTATTTCACCGACCTCGACCTCAAACGTAATAGAATAAGCTAAAGTCGCTAACTTGGCGAGACAGGCCTCGCTTAATCTCCCTCACAGGTTCCTTTTAATTAGTTGGATTAAATTTACGACTATTTAGTTTTGACAAACATTTTAAGGTAAGATGTTTAAGGCTTTTAATATATTTAGCGTATATTGATACGCTAAATATATTAAAAGCCTTAGGCGAAGTTTACGTCCTGTTTTGAAGTTACGATGTTGAAGTCACTAAAAACAATGCCCAACCAAGTCACCGCGATAAGTAGAAGGATTGAATAAAGAAAATTAATAGTAGTAGAAAGAAACCAGATCAAAAATGAATGTCGTTTGATTATGATAGCAATAGCTGAAAATAGATGTTTCTCTTTTGGGTTCTTGCACACGACACGAGTTTAACTTCAATATTAAAATTATTTGTTACTTGTTTCTTAAATCGCTTCGAACTATAATTATGTCAATTTTATCTTCCTAATCCTGCTTTTGAAATTTCTTTAGCTATTTAAAGTTGATCTTATCTCACCGGTTTTAGATTTTAATGCATTTGCAACTTAGTTATAGTAAGTCGCTTTAGATTTAACGACTTTGAATTTGAATAGGTATTGTAAAGTTCTCAACACAGTAAATAAATAATGTAGTACTTACCTAAAATTCAGAAAATACTTTTAGAATAATAATATGAGCGAACGGACAAAATTATCAAATAAACATAAAAGGAACTTCTGAAACGTAACTGAAAACAGACGGGAAGATGAATTAGGACGAAACCTTTGAATATTAAACCGTTAATAACTTAAATGTTTCTTACGAAATTGATGATGGTATCTTAAGCAACAGTTCCGGTTTTATTTCCCTAAATATTAAAGGTCGGTACTTTGATATTTGGGAGTGTTGAGAGGCGCTAAAAAGCCGTCGCTCCCCAGACGATGTTCTTTACCTTAAGCGGGATCTGAAGGTTGAATAATTTATTTGACTTAACTAGGATTAATACGGTGGAGGGTGTACGAGAGCTTGAATGCGGATTTACAATGTGCTGACAGAGATTATTGTTGTGAATATGTAGGTATTGTTGAAAACTTATTAAGACAATTGGTTGATATATTCTCCTTAAAGCTTCAAGAACATTGAGGTGAAAATATGTCTTTCTTGAAAAACCATTTTAGTACAGTTTAAAAAGCAGTGCTTATGAAATAAAAAAAAAAATTTGTTTGCTGCGATAACGGCCGAATACTCAAACGCTACTTAACTTTGAGGGGCTCTCAAACATCATACTGTCTTTGTCATATTTTTGACATTTAATGTGACAGGACGATGTTTGAGTGCCGCTCAAAGTTAATTGACGTTTGAGTCGCCCTTTAAACGGGTTATTTACAAACTCAACACAAGAGACCAGCCACAGTGTGTCCAGTTGATGAAACTCAACATTATTATCACTTATTATTTCGGTATCTGGACACGCCAAGATTTTGACACCTGTCTACTGTGTCAAAAAAGCTTAGAGCACTTCTGCTCGCAAAGTTACCTCCAAATATTGTGTATGCATCAAACAAAGCAGTGTCTCTATTGATCTGGTCTAAGCTATTTGCTCTGTGAATCGACGTATTTGTTTCACAAACAAACCGCCAGCTGAACCCAATACAACAGTAACACGATGACAATAAGACCGATGACAAAATGTCACAACTGTGAATCCACGAATATCGAGAAGGCTTGTTTCCAATTAAAATAGAAACTTCCACAGTAGGTAGCATTTGTGCAGTGTTTCAGAGTGTTAACAGGATGTCACATCACATTATGACGCGGTGAAGCGCGAACGCAACGAGACAAATGGCAGTCACACCTGTCTTCTATGCCTCTTTGACGCGCGACACTAAAATGTTTTGTGTAAACATTTTTGGATCACAATGTTCGGGACGTGTACTTTTGTTTGGTTCTGCAGGGTTGTCTCTAACGCATTCACAACCACAACAAACAGAAAAAGGTCTGTTGTGGCATCGGCAAAAAAATATCAATTGATGGAACTGAATACCTTTGGTATGTAACAGTTATCTTTTGACGATGAATGAGAGTAAAAAAAAACATTTGCATCTATATGTTTCAAGTTGACCGTTGACTTCATTCCATACATGAAAACAAAATAACTGTGGAGCTTTGGGAATAACCCGATATTTGTTACCTATGAAAGCTTTTGTAAATATGGACATTTTTAAATAGTTTTGAGGAAATGTTCTGAACTTTCTGAAACCTCCTGATCCTAACTACACTGAGAAAAAAATATTGCTATTGCAACAAAAAAACTTTGATGCTAGGGAGCCGTCAAAGGTAAATAGTTACAAGAGCAACGTCTTTATTGTCATTTTTTAAATTGCCAATGGAACTAAGTTGCCGATATTGATGTTATAGCAATTAAAAATTGTCATACTATCTAAGTGAAATTGATGCAGTCACAATGCTAAAATTGATCCTATCGCAATACTTGCTTTTGCCTTTGTTCTGATGACAAAGGATTTTGCTAAAATGACAAAAGCAAATTGTCCCTAGATCTACTTTTCTTTAGTTGTACTAGCAATCTTCCTTTGTTACTTTATCAACATCACTGTTGCTGCTCCAACAAAGTCACTTTTGTCGAATATATTTTGCTACCCCAGCAAAGTAACATTGCCGGTCCCGATCCCTGCACTTGTTAGTGGTACACCATGGAAAAATTGATACTCCCCGAAGCTTCTGCATATTATTCCAGGGGTATGCGTACCCTGAACGGAGTTCATTGTACATCACATATTTGCATTGCAGCATTTGCACTTACATGGTGCCAGAGAACTCCGGTCAAGATACGCAATATGCATACACTGTAATAATAAAGGCAGAAGATACGAGGAGTATCAGTTTTTCCATGGTGTACCACTAACAAAGTATAGTGCAGGGATAAAGACAGGCAATGTTACTTTACTGTGATTGCAAAAGGCATAATGACAAAGAAAAATGATTATGAGAAGGTAAAAATGAAAAAATATGAATATTCAAATCATAAAACTATTTATTTATGTTTCCACTACAACTAAATAAACGAAAAACTAATATTGTGGGCTAAAAGGTATAAATCGCAACAATAGAATTAGGTGGTAAAAGTTTCAAAGTCCTCCATAGCTAGGCAACTATTAATGCACTGTTCCAGGTTCTCCGTGGCTAAGCAACTTGTAATGCACTGTTCCAGCCTCCATAGTTGGGCAACTTGTAACGCACTGTTCCAGCCTCCATAGTGGGGCAACTCGTAACGCACTGTTCCAGCCTCGATAGTTGAGCAACTTGTGACGCACTGTTCCACCTCCATAGTTGGGCAACTTGTAACGCACTGTTCCAGGTCCTGCATAACCAGGCAATTTGTTGTCCTCCATAAGAAGTAGCGAGCGCGGGCCACTCTCTCAGCTTGTGGCTCGAAGGCGGCCACTCGGACGCTCGGTTTGCGCCGAAAATACTCGTCCGCAGCTTGTAGTGGCCACGACTAGTGGCTCAATGTGCGGCAGCTCATAGTTTTTTTGATTATAAATCACGACCGCACAACACGCGTCTTACTCTGACCAACAACAAGAACAAACTAACTCGATTAATAAATAAATTGCCAGGTAGACAAAACAGGTTGTGATTGCGACAATGTCATTATTGTAATCTTATATAGGCTATTTTGTGCAGATGACTAATTTGTATTTTGTTAGTTAAAAAGGTTGTTTTACTGACAACACTACCTAAACATAGTAACAACTGTTATTTTGATAGATTATACTTTGCTATAGCATCACATTACAACGTTGATAAATTAACAACGTTCCGTTGCTACCCCGTTTAAGTACACATACTTAGTCATAGGATCAATGTTTCTTTTGCTGAAATGACAAAAATTTGTTTAACAATAAAAAAGTTGTAATTGGCACAATGGCCACATAGCTGCAGCAACAATTCACTTACGTGGGGTGACAATAAAATTCTAACAAAGCGTTTATTGTCGCTTTGTTAGACGTTTTTTTTCTGAGTGTACATTGTTCTAGTCAGAAATGTCGACTTTATGTTATACAAAGACGATATTAATTTTATGTCTAACACGGAATATTATTACACTGTCACATAGTTCAATTATAACCATACAGTGTAAAACAATAATTTACACTGAACTGTAGTCATCCATAGCCCTAAAGTGAAACTCAAAAGAACATTCCTTCAGAACAGAGCTGTGAAACACACACATGATTGACAATTACCTGCTATGGTGCAAATTGTTCCATTGATTGCTACTGTTGTTTTGTTTTCATCTGTCTACTTAAGATTATTTTGAAATCACGTCGATGACGTGAAAATACTTAATGGAAGGTTCAGAAGCTTTTTTATTTGCTTTTTGTACTAGAAATTCTGTTCCAGTAGGTTTCAAAAAGAATGTTAGAGTAGAACTTGGGCAGTAAATAATACACATTCAAAGACAATTCAAAGTCAAAGTCAAATAAGCTTTATTCAAATAAACTTAATTATTAAGTACTTTTGAATCGTCTATATTTTCCTACCACCCGTTTCAGACGTTTTTAGCTGACAAGAAGAACGGGCGGATGAAACTTATCAGTTGTAACAGCCATAAGTAACGATATTTACAACTATTTACAACTGGTTACTCAATTACTTGTAGTGCCATTCCAACTCGTTGCTTTCTAGTGCTGCTATGGTATGATATAAATAAATAAATAAATCTATGGAAACCGAAATATAAAACCGAACCGAAAGAACTCATCAACGTTATGTTTGAGCATGTACAGTGATAAAAAAGTGAATATTTTTTTATGTTCTCTACTACAAATAAATCATTATAAAAAAACCAATAATATAAGATGCAATATCTATCAGATATTTATCTCAATGTTTAAGGGAATTGGAAGGTTTATAATAAATCCCAATCCCAAGGGTCAAAGTCCGCCGTAGGCGAAAAATGTTACCTAATAAATGTAATCTTTTTGTCTTTAGGGAACAAGAATGCATTTATTTTACCATGTGAGATTTACACGGGTCAATTTTCCGGTCGATTTGCTAGTAAATTTTAGACAACTAGAGCTTGTAAAATTGAATCGCTAACCTAATGTCAATTAAGCATTTTTTAAACGTGCAGTATTCCAACACAGAATACATAATAGTAAAAGTATTCCACATCAAGTAAGATGGTTTGTAATCTGAGTATTTCAGTTTCAATTTTATTCAATTTAACTTCAATTATTCAAAAATAATTTCAACTCGGTTTGTCCTATTGAACAAACAGTATTAAACGCGTAATGCGAACGATTACCAAGCAAATCATGTTTGGAAATAGGATTACGCGTAAATCTAAATCTATGACTGTAAACAGGGGATTTATAAATGTAAACACAATATGTGAAGGCACAGTAAATGGACAACAATGGCGGTATACTTGGTAACCAAACATCAAAGTTTGTAAACCAAACAAAATTACCAAACCAAAGGACGTATAATTGTAGAGGTATTTTTAGTTATGTTCAGGGAATGATAACGTTATTTTTAAATGTAACGTTATTTCTTACTTTTATACCGTTAGTTTTAAAATTAAAGTTATGTCAATAAACAACGTTAATTTAGATAGCGTTACATTGAAATTAACGTTATTTCAGTAAATAACGTTAATGTTAACGTTATTTCTTACTTTTTTTACCGTTAAACTTTAAAATTAACGTTATTCTAATTAATAACGTTATTTTTAGCGATAATTTTACCGGTATATTGTACCGGTAAAGTTTAACGCTATATTTAACACTAATTTTACCGATAAAATGTTTTAACGGTATTTTTAACGCTATTTTTTTATCGTTATTTTTATAACGGTATTTCAATCCCTGGTTATGTTATTATTAATATCTACTACTTGCAAATAAAATGTTCAACGCTTACTTTTTGGTAATAATCTAATAAGAGTGGCAGGTTCTTTTTAATTTAAATCAAATTAATTTGCATACTTAAAAAGTGTTTGGCAAATAGACGATATGCGATGTGAGTAGGTGTCTATCTATGTGGACTAATGTCATTACGGAATTTTATAGCACACGTCAAGTCTTTTTATTACTAGTCTATCTGAAATCTGTCTTGTCAGCAGACCTTCCAAGATTCGTGCAGTTTCTTTTCCGATTGGCTGCTATTCTCACGCTTCTCCGCAGGTAAACTATATAGTCTGTTCAGGTGACTGGACTTTCCATTTATTTTTCCAGACGACTGACAGTATTCGTTCAATTACCTTTTAGATTTTTATGTCTCATAAATCTTAGATATTGTCTTCTATAAATCGATGGAGACTCGATCAGTCAACCTGTTGTGATCTAAAGTTATGTGTTTTAGATGTTCCCGGCAGTATTGACATATAATTTGAATATGACCTACTATTAAAATGCAACTATTATATTTAACATCAAAAACCGTCATTTATTTCTAACATTAATTGAGCTTTCATTAAATATAAGTCTTTCTTTCAATTGTTGTAGCAAATATTTTGTCATATAAAACAATGTTTACAATAATTCACAAGTGTAGTATTAGGTTAAATTCCATTAAAAAAGGATTTGATCAGAAATCCCCAACAAATAAATCCTGCTAAAGCAATAACCACACAGGATGAAATAAGTAATCAAAATGCCGTAAAACATCACAATACTTCGCATGTCGCAGTCATTCACCGAAGTGTTGTAGAGAGCGCTAACACAATCTGAGCGTCGATATCGAGAGCGCAGATGTGGGACCGCGATAAAATTTTATGGGCCGAGTCCTGCTGACGGGGTCCTTGCAGAGGACCCTCCACGATTGGCCCTTCACGAGGGCCCTAGAGTAAAAGGACCCACAATACCTGTGCGACTCGTAAGAATAATGGCAGCAATTAGACGAAAGGTAAGACTTGTTGACACGAAATTTCGGGATCTAAGAAACGATTCGCTTCTAATGACCTTTGCGAAATCTGAATTTTTTGGAGGACGATTTAAGGTTTCGTTTGTTTGAATTGTAATTGACCGAAATTCACTTTGATGTAGTGGAAAGTGTAAATGGTGATGATAAATGAATAATAATAAAAATAGGTATTTGTAATTATATACTTTTTTCAAAGATAAAAAGTAACGAAGAAAGTGAGTTTATTTCACTAGCTTCCCAATTCACAATTCCATGCAGCAGTTTCTTCGTGGTTATAACTAAAGATTTCATCTCGCCGTAACAACTATAGCCACCTCGTATAACCCGCAGTTAAATGGGAGTTATCTCGATATGTGGAGCAATAAAACTTTTTCTTGTTAAAGTTATATTCTCTCTATGAATATGAAATTAATGCTGGCGTTTATTTACGATGCACCATCTTAAACTAAAGTGTAGGCAATAACAGCAAAATTAAAGTCTCAAAAGTAGCTACTCTCGCTTCCCACTGATCATTATAATTTGACGTTAACATCTTTTTGCTTAAATCACAAGGCATAAAAATACCATTTTGATTATTACGAATCTAATTAACAAGATGCAGATAATATCTTTATTGCTTGTTTTAGAGCTTCCACTTAGAATCTTGATGCATAAAACAACGTTTTACGAATGAGATTATTTAATGCTGTCTCGACTAACGAGTGTGCTTAATTAGTACAAAGTATTAAAATATTTGTGGAAAACTACATAAAGCTTTCCTATTCAATTAGGTACCTACCTTAAATTTTTATCTAATTCGGTGTCACGCTTTAACATATCGTTGGTGTCACGTTCATAATTCAAAGACTTTTCAATTCAAAGATCACATAATTCAGATTTGAAGTGATTAAACATTCCGTCCTTATTAAGTACCTTAACGATAGCAGTAACTTATAAGTTAGTGTCTTTTATTCAATTAACTGGTGGTTTGTGTTTGTTCACATTGTGAACACTAAGTTCACCTCAGTAATTCAAATGACATCACGGAATCCCATACAAAGCCTGAGAATAAATTCATATAGAGTTATTGCCTTTCGCGTCCCGTCATATTTTTACATAGCCTAGTTATATTGCTTTGTAAGTTCGCTTATGCTCGTGAAACCTTTATTGGGTAAAACCTGTAACCTGAATATAGAAGGGACAAGTATTGTTAAGACCATTTCCAAGAATTTATTACGAGTGAGTGTTTTATTTATTAGTTCTATCTTAGAAATTTATCATTTTATTAAAAGGTAAAACAGTTAGGTGGTCAGAAGTTTGATGCTGAATAAAAATAAGTGCCCAAACATAGATTTGCCTTTTGTTTCATACCTACTGCTATAATGTTCTTCCTAATAAGTAGGTATGTGGTATTTTTTTTGTAAAAACATACGATTTTTATTATGATAATGAAATTAGTAGGTATGTGTAATTTAGGTTTCAAATTGACTTTGTTTTAAACAAAGATAAGTATGTTCTTGAGATTTCATGCTATTTGGGGACTTGATAATAATATCAATTGTATGCCTACCTAGAAAGAAGTTTCTTGCCACTTATTTTTATCTCAAGATTTTCAGTGATATTGCCGTGGAGCTGAGTACAGCGTCCTCCAAGATCCACTTTGCAAGCGCATTCAAGATTCAATAGCATCAGCGAAAAATAGTTGCAATAAAATCGTGTACAAATATGAAAATATTGTAATGTAATTTATTCAAAGAATTTATAGTTACTGAAATAAACCAAAAATAAATATTAACGAAGACAATAAAATGAAGATTAGATTATTAGAGGATAGAGTTTTGTAAGATAGCTGAATGAAGGAATGAGGGATAAATTGACTAACCTAACCTAACTATTGAAAGCAAAAAAAACTGATTTTCATAAAGAGGCCATCAAAAAACCTAACTTATTTGCATTTAGTCTAGGAAAGGAAGGTAGTGGGGACCCCCTCAGTAAATCCTCAGTAGACGAAACTCCATTATATAATAAAACGTATTTTTTTTAATAATCCAAATGTATTTTTTTTAAGTTTTTGGATATTTGTAAGTAGGTTTTGGTTCATACTACACTCGACGTCAGAAAAATCGCACATCTTCGAAAATAAGTTTAGACTTGGCCACCTGCTATTACTAGGTAACGTTTTATTGAGTAAATATTGATATCTATTGAAAGTACATTTAATGAGCTTTCAATTAATAATTGTTTGATTTAATTAACATAACAGTTACCATAATTAAACGCTTAAAGCGTTATTGCTTGCGCCGCCATAAAATGGAAATAAAAGGGGTCAATTCAGGAAATGCGGTTAAATTCACTATTCAGATGATGGAGGAAACACACTTCAGCTGTTCAATTAAAAAAGGAATACCCAAGATGGATACTATTGCCCATGAAGTTGCTCAAATTTTGCAAAAAAAGAGGCAATGTAATGTTACTCGGAAACTAAATCTTGGTAATTGATTCCATTCGACGAGTATTCTAGAGAATTTCTAGAGACTGTTGGCTATGTCCGAAGGAGAAGAAGTATATAAAAACACTTACTATTAAATTAGATAGGATTAATTTAACTTTGTAGACATTTTTGAAAAGGTGCGATTTTTCCGACGCCGAGTGTATATTACATCCCTGCAAAGTTTTATCGACTGAGGATTTAATGTTGGGGTCTCCATACAAAAGATCGCTTCATTTACTACACTAATTGCAAGATTCGGTGAAATGTGAATTTAAGGCATCCTGCGCAGACTGAAGGATTAGTTGGCAGGTGTGTCCCGGGATAAGGCCACGAGTGATGGCCGGAAATCTGCAGTCGAGCAGTCTGCGTGCAATGGTCCGTGTACCCATCAGGGTCTTTTGAAATAAAAGGAAGCGCCTAGAATTTCGAAATTCCTCCCTTAAATGTGCGTTTGTTTTAATGATTACTTAGTTTAATCAGTCCGTATAAAAATTAAAATCTACTATTTTGTAAGTTTGCTTGCATGCACTTTCTTAGTCAAAGTTGAATAATAATGATACTTTAAATATTAGACAACATCACAAATATTGCTCCTAAAGCACTAATTGTGTTATGAGAAGTGTAAAGGTACGAAAATAACAAACACCCAGATCTGAACCAATATAGAAAATTTGTTTTCTAAATTGACCCAGCCGGGGATCGAACCCGGGACTGGACCTCAGGTGGCGACACCTTGAAAACCGGTGTACAAACCACTCGACCATAGAGGTCGTCGTCGAATAATGAATTAAAGTTAATACCGACCTCAAAATGGATGTCAAAACGCTTAGAATTTAAAAATATAATAAAAGTAATCTTTATAACTTTCAACATACATTAAAGCTTACGTATTGAAAATTCTATTAACAAGTTGTAACGACGCGTAGAAAGCGTTAAAAGAGTAACACAAGTCGATCAGAATCGTATTGCGTTCCATAAATACTACGGTCGCGTCACGCCACCGCGTCGCCGGTCGCGTCGCTGTCGTAAATTAGCGCGACAGATTGACGCGACCGCGACACGCGGTGACAAACTTTATTTCGGTGGCGTCGTCACTTCTGGCTCTCACTTGACTCGGTTGGTTTCGGGATTTATTTATATAGGAACGGATACTGGTGATAATGCGTGTGTGTCGTCGTCGTATGTGTCATCTATTGTTTTCAAATCTCCGACATGTTGAGTTATTTTTTATTATTTTTATTTCAGACAGGTGACATTCTTTAAGCGCTTTGTTGGTGATACTCATATTTTCCATTTCAACATGTATAATTTATTAAAAAAACAGTAGGGATTCAGACGTAATCTTTCACAAATATATTTACAAAATTTAATACCATAATTTATGTTTAACGTTGTGAAGTTTGAAATAAATTCACGACAGCAAAGCAAATAATCATTCCATTTAACTTAATTTGTTCGTTCATGATTGATTTGCGTTAAACCGTTACTGTCATTAAACAGTGCTTCAATTCTATTAGTCAAATCGTTTTCAGTGGAGTGTATTGAGAAGATAATAAATTATATGCTTCACCCAAATCCTTTCCAAATGTTCAAGTTGATGTCGCACCGTTAGGAACTATTAATCCATCTTCAACGTTTTTTGTAAGACGATCACCCACTTAGCTTAAAGGGTCTGTAGTGTTTTCGCAGGGTATTGGCACTCGCTATCTGCATCTGCCTTCCCAAAATAGCCTCATGGGGAACACGTGAGGAATGCTTTTAAAACGCCCCATTGCGCCCGTTGACGTATGTAATTTCAGATTGTTCAAAAAAAGTAAGTGTGGGGTGTCTTCGACTTGTTTTGTCACGTCATTTAAACTTGCCTTATCTGATGCGTAAACTCCATAACTTATCGAAGGGGTCGCGTTTAGATTAATCGCAACTCCTTTGAACTATAACATTCAGTGGTGTATTGAAATTTCAAGGGCGATTTCCTGTAACCATTGTCTAAAACGCCATTAGAGTTTATCTGATTTTTGTCCGGAAATGGACGATTTCATAATAACACGTTTCGATTGTACGTAGCAGTTAGTTTAACTCCCCTTTCACAATTTTACTAACAAAGCAAAAGTGGTGAATAATGAAATTTATGAGGTAAGAATTTTTTTTTACTTTTGTTTTTAATGGCTCTTTTTGAAAAATAATGCTTAAAAGTGAACCTAAAGCTGGTGTAAAACATTTCTTTGAATGCAACTAATCTTTGGATTGTATTGTTTCGTTGTTAAACACGAGTCTATACAATGCAACAAAGTGCGACAGAAAGATTTCCACTTCGCCACAGAATCCACTTTCCATTACCGCTTTTACTTGTCAATAGTCCCTCCTGAGGCTGTCTCAACCATTGATTGACGTTTATTCGTTTGTTTCCTCTCCACTCTCAGTTTTATTATACGTTTTGGAATACCGGTGACGCGGTGCAATAAAATTTTAACTGTCTTTGTCACAGACTGGTTACGGTTGTGACAAAATTAATTTACAAGGATACATGAATAAAACTCTATGTTCTTTTTTAATCAACTCTTAAGCTTGCAATAATGTTAAAGAGGCAATAAAGAGACCTGTTTCAATATAATTTGATGTCACATTAAAAGAATGAGTTTAATATGATCTCGTGCAAGTTATAAAGGCACTTAAAGAAGCGAAACATGGTATGCATGTAAGTGATCGTTGACTTTAATAATACAGAGATTTGCATTCAGAGCGTGCTACTAAACTTGACACATTACAAAGTAATAATATCAGTGAGAGCTTGTTTTCAATGAACAGTATTGTAGAACAGAATTTACATGTTAAAGTAATAGTAGAAGCCGAATGCATTCACTGGTTGCAACTCAATGTAACATAAAACATATCATCGGTTCTAGTTAGGTTTATATTGAACGGTTTCTCTGGCCTGTAGACATTCTCTAGGGATTTATAAAAGTATATCTGCATCAAGTTACAGTACTTGTTTTGTATTTTTGGTGCTTAAAACGTTTACTGCTGACATTATACGAAACTTAATAAGGTTGGCATTTTAAAAAGGTTTTATGCCACTTTTTAAAGATACTATGTACGGAGAAGCATAATTTTTGATCGTAATACTTGGAAGGATGCTTTTTATTGAAGTCTTTAAAGTTTCGAAAGAGTGACTTTGTTATTTTTCTCTTGAGCGATTTTGATTCATTCTTCTCTTGTACAAAGTCAAAAGCAAAATTTGAGACAGGAGGTATTACATGAATCACCATTACTAAATTATATGCTCCTGGTAGCAGAGAGCCAGCAATTTGTATGGCCTGAATAGGTACTACTTATCCCTTTGGTGTGTGGTTGGTTCATTCACGCTTCTCTCGCGCAAATGACGTTAAATGAAGGCTTTGCAAGCGGGGCTTACACTAAAAACACACATAAATATTCTCATAGATTGCAGGAACATTTATTTTTATTTTTAGTGTAACTATGGCTGTGTTATGTCTGATAAAGTTGATTGTGTGTGTGTGTGTGTGTGATTCAAATCTGTTATTTCATTAAGAAAAAGACATTGCTCATAGGTTTTTCCTTATTTATGCCCCTTAATTATTTATATATATTTATGGGTTACTCCCGAAACACGAATAATAAACGTCAAAAATCTGTTATTTTAGTACATTGAAAATGGTTGCCATGGTTTCGAACCTCGTTCGTGTTCGAAAGTAAGCACCCAGTATTGCACATTCTTGTTCTTTTGAAATTATTAGATTTAATTACAATTTGGGCTTTGTAGAAATAAAATATAAGTATTCCATTTAATAATTTTATGCGTCGGTAGCTATTTTGGTGTCTGTAAACCTGTGATAAGTTTAACATGACAAAAATGGTAAGTGATAATGATAATTTCTGGTTGTTGAAAAACGAACTTACGTTTCAAATCATGTATTATTCATCTCGGTCCATTCGAAGGTATCATTCTGAGTTATGATCAACAGCATTGTTTTAAAAGCGCTTATGTGTTTTTTTTAAACAGTAATAACTCGGGCGTCAGTGTTGAATCTTTCATGTGAATAATAATGTGACTGCGACTTATAGCTCCTAACAGCTTTGGGGTCTTGAAATTAAAACAAAAAGCTGGCTCTGTCTTTACTGTTGTTATTGTTGTTGTTATTGTTACTGTAAAAGCCCGTATATTGGCAAATCTTGGTTTTTACTAGAAAATCTTAGGATTTACCAACAAAAAGGGAGACAATTTTTCGAGCTTTTACCATTAGAGTTTGTCACGTGCTAGGTTTTACCAATGACGGTTGGTAAATGTTGTATTTTTATTAAATTAAACACTGAATTAGCTATTATTATATAACTTGTTAATTTATTATTTCATATTACCTATCAGTAATAATAAATAATTAATCCTTAAATACTTTCCATTATCATTTTAATTTTTATTCTTCACTAACTTTACTAGGTACCTATTTTTATTTATCTTAGGACTTCATATTCAAGATATTCATTCCAATACAATTATTTGTATGTTTAAATGATTATGATTTGGTTAATTTATTATAGATTAGTTATAAGTAAAAAATAATTTTAAAACACCTTCACAATAAACACTGAAAGCATTTTTCAGCATTACTTATTTTTTAGCGTCTCGGTAAACCTAAGATTTGCCGAAAGGTGGTAAGAGTTCAAAATGAACGATGATCACGTAACAGTTCGAAATTTTACCATTAAGGGTTGGTAAATCTAAGGTTTTACTAGAAAATCTTAGGATTTACTGTAGTTCGGGGCTTTACAGTAACATATAATTGTTGTTATGACATAATTATATCCAAATAAAAATTTAGTTGGCAGTAGTGAACCAAACCACTGATCGATCGATACCTTACAAGCAAAGAAGCTTGAAAACTACAATTGGCACAAGTGACCGGGATACACGACAAGGAAACAGCATCCCCAGGGAGAGAGGGGAACTTACTTGCGCCGAAAGAAATGTTCAGCTCGTGTATAAAGTTGTAACTAAAGAACAACTTTGTAGGTTTCTTGACACGATTTCTGAGTAGCAACAATTTCACCGAGTCATTCGAACACCAGTAAAGTGATGATAATTATAAATAACATTACATGAAAACGTAATGTTTAACATTTGTTAAAGCAATTCTATTAAGTCTAGCAATAAACTGCAATGATTCTGCGTAGGCACGGCAAGAGCGCGTTAAATACTAAAATCTTTGTTGTCAGATTTAATACAGGCAGTAGTTATAAACAGAAACTATTGACGTACACTGCTGCAAACGATTTGTGCTCTATTAGAAAGTACTTAATATAATACGTAATGTAACACGAACTATATTTTACACCGTTTATAGAGCAAAGGCTAGTTTATACCTATTGCGAAACGTCAGGCTACCGGTCCGTTGGGTACTGGCATACTGGAAACGACAAGCATTGTGTCGCGGGAACTCGCTTTTGAGGTGGACATTATGAAAGTTCCGGACAGATTTCGTTTCTGTTTGGAAGTAAAGTTCTGGTTCGAATTTGGACAATCGATATGCATTAAATTTCACAACAGATTCCAAGAAATTCTGATTTATGGCACTGTAGTCTCGATTCATGATGAAAACTTTTTTGTATTCTACCATAAGTGAGTTTATTAAAAACGCAGATAATCCTACGAATAAAGAAGATACCAATTTGAACCCTTTCTCAAACCCATTGAATCTGCGAATAAAAATAAACATAAACAAAAGACAAATGGTGAGCCACACGCGAATATTTCCAAAAACAATTTTCCCTAACACATTAAACGGAAGGGGAGCTATAATAGTTTTATCGTGAAAAGAAAAAATATACCCTTATGGAGTTCCGGGGCAGTACCCGGATAACGTGGGCCGTTATAAAAAGTTTTCTTTGTTTTACTCAGTGTTCGGTGCAGCGCGCCTTTGTTCGCTCCGCTCGCTCAAATCGTTTTCCGATAGCATTTGTATGTAGCACTCCTGCTGACGACGTATTGGGACTCATATCTTTTGATCATTGTCTCTGTAATACTGTCATAATCTGACGCGTATGGAAAAAGTATTTGTGCTTTATTGAAGCTTTCTCTCTCAGCTCGTTCAAATCTACGCTTTTAGCTTCAAAACTATCGAGTGGTTTGCTCGTGAGCTTTTTGATTGAATCAGGCGTCACTTGGCGGAATTCCCGAACCATTTTGAAAAAAGAAATATATGTAGCTTACTTCCGCAAACAATATTTGCAAGATGCAAATAATATGCACATGCACACCACAAAATATCAGTGCACAATACCTGCATTTAGCAAGACAGCAACACACCTTGCACCTTCACCAATTAGGCTACTCTACACGTGTTTGGCCCCAACCCGGAGCATCCTCAGGAGTTATTGGATCGTGCGTAAACCAACACTGATCGGTGTTCTTGCATATATTATTTGCGGAAGTAAGAAACATATATTTCTTTTTTAAAAATACTCGTGAGCTCTTTTGTGATACAAAATCTATGAATATAAAATAGAACGATATTTAAGTTTTTTATTTTACCCTGTTAGACAAAGTTTATTATCATCATCCGCAATATTCCTTTCATCTGACTATAAAACATAAATATTAATTTCCCTGACTTCACACTCTGATCCAATGCTTCGAAGGGCCTATTTCCTTTACATTTTTAAAATCCTTCCGGAGTGGTTATAAAATGTTATGCGGTGGCCGACGGTAGGAAATTAGCCTGTCTGTCAGTGTGGGGAATGCGTGCTTCCTATTTATAAATCGTGTCAGGGCTAGGACGTTCTATAGAAGAATTTATTATTACCTTTTTACTGTGTTATTAGAATTGATTTTGGACAAGTTGAAACACTTAGTTTCAAGCAAACATAATTTTAAAGGTCAGTCATCACCTATCTGTTTTTAAGTTAGGACTGTTAAGTTAACGTAAATTTTGTTTACCATTGTTTTCAAGATTTTTTTCAATGACATTGCCATTTGCCAATCAAAGCTACTGTGTTATTAAAATAAAATTTGGACATGAAATTCCACACTTCGTTCCAATTCCAAGCAAATATAAGTTTTTAAAAGCCAGTCATTACCTATCCGTTTTTAAGTTAGCACTGTTAGGTTTACATAAGTTTTGTTGACATCTTTGTTCTTTTTTTCAATGACCTTGCCAATATGATTATACACCATTTTTCTATGAAATATATGTAATATGAAAGAAAATGTCTAATTTAGACACTGAAAAAATGAGACTGTTGTCACCCCTAAGAAAAGATTTATCTTTGACAAACGCTGTGTAACGCGTGAGTGAAACTAATAGAAGCCACGGAAGTCGAAGTTGTTCGGGTCAATGGAGATTTTATTTCGTTTTACTTTATAAATTGAGGAGAATTACACATTAGGGATTTCTAAGCGAACAAATTGTTGGTGAAATATGAAAGCGAGAGAGGAAACACTCCGCTTGATAAGGTTAACTTTGCGTCGTCACGCCATGCTTCTAATTTAGACGTCAAAATTCTTGAATTTTGTTTTTTGTCGTAACTTTCAGTCATTTATCGTCAATTGCAAGTATACCATCAATTACAAGTCTAATAATATTTCTGAATAGTTCTACCCACGGTTAGTGCATATGAATTTTTGATTTCTTGATTGTACCGCTGCTGCACGCAACGTTCCATAGAACACTTTTGACGTTAACTGCATTAGAAAATTGATTGCCCCAGGTTATACTGGTCCGCTCCCGTCCTGGATTTTCAATCACGACTCCGCGATCGCCGTCCGTCACTCCTGCTATAAACGCCGGTTTGTTTGTTTCTGGAACGCAATTACTCTTTGTGGCGACTTGGATTGTTAGAATGCATTATGGACAGTTGGCTTCGCTTGAGGTGAAAAGCGTGAAACCGGCAACAGCTGTTACGTATCTTTAAATTAGATCTACCAAACTATAAATTGTAATTATGCTAACTTATTAGAGTTTCGGTTGAGAGTTTTAGAGCTCATATTTGGTTCCTTTTGTTTTCTATGTTTTGTCTTTAATAATATGTAAAATATTAGAAATGTATGACTTGGTGATTAGGTACTTGATTTCACAATCTTAAAATCTTAAGATTTAATATCACGTATTCTACACTCGTTTTCTTCTAAATACTTACTAGACATTTAATTTTCTCTTTGAGAAAACACAGTCCTGTTTTGGTTCTTATATTGCACTGGGGCCGGTGAAACCGCAGCTAATTTATGTGTCTCAGCCCGTAAAATCAGTTCCGCTCGACCACCGACTTATCCTGGCGCTATTGACGCAATAAAAGTGGGAGCTGATAATTGTGCCCACTAACACGTTTCTTGAGAACTACTGTTATGATGACGGTTTATAAAAATAAAACTTGATTCTGTTACAAAAAACAATAAGAATGAATATGTGTATGATGCGTCGGTAAGGCTATTGATTAATGACTTATCGAAAGATTTGTGTTATTTTTTTTATATTAGAACGAAAAGATATAGGGATGGATCTTGGCACATAGATTCTTTAAAATACTAAAGGCACATAATAAAAAGATAATCATTATTAAAAAGTTTTTCCAAATTCAATACTCGTCAAGAATAACAAGATCTGATTTGGTTTCTGATTAGGTACTATTTTTATCTTAACAAGTAGTTTTATGGTCGAAAATACGAAGATAAATCTATGTGTTAGCATTGTTGTCTTCAAAGACAAAATACGTGATTCGCGACGGATATTAAAAGCCAATAAAATATCCACCCTCATCGGTTTTATGGCCTGTTTAGAACAGTTTTCTCCGGGAACAGTGACGCATGAGCGACCAAATGATTTAGCTGAGAAAACTTTTTATTTGTTTGCAGTCAAACTAACATATCTCCCCCAGGCGACAGAGAATGCTTCCCTTTGGTGGAGACGCGGTCGAGTTCGATCGCCATCGATTGGAGGGTCCTGTCCACACTTGAACTAAAGCAAACATTAGATTGTGCTCGCTTGAAATGAAGATACATTCCGAAATATATACAGAAGCTGTACGATACAAATCCAATAAAGAACTTATAAAGAAATATCTTTCGAAACAAAGAAATAATGATCTTGTAAAAAATATAGAAGAAGCTAAAATGTTTAGGCATGTTATTGCTGTACGTGAATGTGTAAAGGTTATAAAAATAAATGGAGGGTCACTCGCGAACCGTCTTCAAACGAAGTTTGACTAGGCAATCCATCGATAAGGAGATTTGGCTGTGAAAGAGATTGGGACGCTTTGCCAGAATGGGTTGGCAGTTGTCGTCCGGAGATTAGTAACAAAAGGAGTTCAAAGAACTCTATTGCTATTTTATTAGATTTTTTTTTATGCCTAAACCACATCAAATTGTATTTATAACCGTATTAGCCGAAATATTTTAGGGTTAATATAAAAATAATGAAGATAAAATTTTCTTTTTTTTCAGTTACTTTTTCCTAATGAGACACTCTAATTGATGACTTTATCTTAATTAATAATGTATTACAGAACTGCAATAAACTTGATTGGTACACCACCGTATAATAAATTTAATTACTCAATTAACGAATCTGACTTGTGAAAAGTATCATTAAAGGTAGACAATTTATTACTTACATTAAACATTAAAGTATCAAAATGTTTCATTATATTTTGATTTTTATATCTTGTATAAAATCACGTGAAGCGGGGTATTATGTGGCAATACTGATACTAAAAGTAGAAAAAAAAACACTACCTACCATAATATCACCACTTTAAAAAGAACGGAATTACATATTTAATTAAGGAGCACATACATTTAATACTGTTTCAGAAATTACATACATCTACGATGTAATTCGTTCATTGTCGGTCTCTCCGTTTGTCCACACGGACGGCTACGTTTATTGGCGATAAATTACGCGATCGCCGGTTTTTATCGGAGGCAATACAGGCGTGAACGTCGATACACGTCCTAAGTAACGAGATGGCGCCGTTACAACTGGCCAGTGTCCACACAACCATGAAATTGTACTTTTAAGGATGAATGGGTCAAGCGACAGTAAACTAAGGGGATATAGACTATAACAACATTGACACGAAGAATTTTATCAGTGTAAGGACAGTTAGGAATGTCAAGGTTTTTATGATTATGAAACATAATATAATGTCTTTGACAGATTATCTTGATACTACTTAAGAAAGATAATTAAAGTTCCAAATCAAGAAAATAATTAAGAAAGAAACAACTAATAAGATAATATCTATTTCACTCCATAAAATTCCAAATAGCGTAGAAGATTTTAACGAGCATCAAGTCTCGACTATAGTAGAAAGACGCCCACTTATCGGACGTGATCCAATCACGGTATATGACGTTTAACACGTTCGTAATTCAAGTGTGAATTAAAAACTGAGTAGTAAAGTGACGACGCGGATGCCGCAGGGAGCGAGCCTGGGTCCATAACTTTACGACGCCACGTAAAGTCGCGCCGCCCATAATAATAAACAGTCTCATCAACAGTCACCTCCAATGCGCCCAAATAAAAGTTTACAACTCTTAAGAGTGTATGAACTGCTATAATAACAGATAAAGTCAACGAACAACAGGAGTTGACTTTTGAAATGGATTAGAATAGTTATGAAAATGCCCATGTCATATAATATGATAAAACTGTATGATGGTGCATCATTAAAGATAAGGTTTCTACAAAAGTTACATTTGCGATAAAAAAGCAGTCCACGAATATTTTAGATGAAAAATTACAAGGAACTTTGGAACCTTCATGGAAACTTCTATAGCATTATGTCTGTATTACAAGTTTAACATCGTTCAGTAGCTAATAATGAAGTGAAAACAGCAAGCAACAGCGGCAAAGTAGCAGAAGTTTCCTTTGTAAATAAAAAAAAAAACGGCGAGGCGTTTATAGACGAAGTTTGGCGCGTGGGGCGCAGCCGATAACAGACCGATGTTCGTAACATATAGGTACGTATAGGAGAGCCTTTTCGTTTGTAATAGTATGTTTGTTCTTTCACACGTTGTGTTGAAGTTTATATTTTCAAGTCGAGTGAATGTAGACCTTAGTTGCGTTAACTTTCATTACTCAACTCATGAATAGGCTTTACTTTCATTAAATAATAAGTCAGATACAATGTTAATTAGGAACTTCAATATTTATAGCGAACGTACGATTCAATTATTGTTGAAGACCAGATATTGTAAACATCAAATCGAAATTTGTGATCCACGATAAAAGTAAATTGATGAGTTTGCCTTGGAAAAATATGTTACAATAAAGTCTATTATTAGTTGTAAGTTTGATTCACCCACCCACTAGAATCCAATCAATCAGTCTTGTCCACCTCGACGTCAGGACATAAAGCACGTAAATGCAATTTGTCTTCAACAAACACTTATTTATCATTCAGAATTTAAAGTACTTGATAAATGGGTATATTTAGAAGTACTTTATGCCATTTAGTGGGGCTATAAATCTGTCCTGTGTGCTTTTGGAGCACTTTTGATTGTGTCGGTCGCCTACGCTTTTATATTGAAGGCAAATATTTCTTTGAAAGATATTAATATTCTTTAGTATTGTTTGCATTATCCGCTTGGTGCATTAGCCTTTAACCACTTTAGTAGACATAACACCCACAAATCTGCATTCCCTATTATTCAACAATTTCATAATTAATACCGGATTTCTTTAAGACGTTTGTCGTTTATAAACTGGTTTGATTTATTATCAAATATGCATCGTATTCCATTCATATCAATATTAGTAGTTATTAATACTACCTAATTCTCTCATGTAAAATCGTCTTCCATGTCTCCGTCAAAATGCACCAAAATTTCAAAATCGATACACCAAGTTTCAAGAACCTAATTTAGAAGAATTTTAGAAATCTTTAGGCAAGCAAAAGGGTTTTTTTTATGTATAAATATTGAGTTATTAACGTAGCGTGCGATAAGCAGAATTCGCCAGGATCGCGTGTTCGCACCTTTGTGTGGACGTCGGCGGTAATTGAATTATTTTTTTTCACATAAATCTGGCTGGTTAACAGCGGTTTGGCGTGTACTCTGGTTTGCATTAAACCTTTCTACAGCCTTAAACAGCTGTTATTTAGGTTCCTTCGCTTGCAAGTATTATTTAGATTTGTAATAAATGTTAATGCATTTAAGTATTTTTTGATGACTACTCCTTTTTTATAATAAGTGATATAAATATACCACTGGAAAAAAATTAACTTGGTGAAGATTTCTTACCCTTACAAAAAAAAAATATTCGAATAAACATAGAAATGAAGTGCTTTTGTATTGTCTATATTTTCCTACCGCCCATTTTAAAAGATACGCTTTTGTGTTTGTATAGCAGAAAACATAAAACCAGAAGTTTCTAACGTTGGCTTTCTTACGTTTATAGATAAAGGGTGAATCTGTTCACTTATTCATGGAACAACTGTTATTTCGATATACGAATGTGTTTCAATCAGAATGAACTTTATCCCACCGGGATAAGGTCGTTGAATAGACGACACTATTTGAATAATGATGAGATTAGATAAACTACTGCTGAAATCCACCACCTGCGTCTCTACTTGTAAAATATACGCAGGATCAAAAACCTGGATTAAAATAGATTGAGATATTGATACAAATGATACTAATTAACTGGGTTTCATAAGAAACTAGATTAATAATATCCTTAATGATGATGTTGGGTTTTATTTAGCCAGTAAATAATTATCAATAACAATCATCTCCTTATGTAGGTACACGTACAATATTGTGTCTTTTCAATGTCAGTACTATTAATTTACAATACACCTAATACACCTGCATTGTATAAATTTTCAATGTTGTTTAAAGTGAAAATTCTTTAAAATAAATGTATCAATAGAAATCAAATTGAATAAATAAGAAGAGTAATGAAATAGAGTCTCTACTGCTAAAGTTAAAAATAATTTGCAGAGAACACAGAGCGTGCATAAAAAGAGATTTTACTAACATAATCTTAAAAAGTTATAACTGGGATGCAAAATATTCCGCTTGCTTAATGTTGCTTGTTCCCAAATATATAGAGGGAACATGATTCCCGGATCTTCTGAGCACAATAAAGCCACTACGTGACTCATAATCATAAGCTGATACTTTGTTTACTCTTGTTTTCGCACAAAAATACTTTATTGTGTAATATATCTGCTGCTTACGTTGTTGTAAAACAAAAGTAGATCGTTTTTGTCTGTTCTGGAAATTTCATTAAAGTTCAAAATGATAAGAGATTGTATGAGAATCTTAGCCATCTCTTGTGATCAACAATTTTCAAAGTTTATACGTCGTATCAGTTTTTCCTTCACACCTAGAACTAAAGCTGTTTGCTTGACTTGTTTAGTCTGAAGGTATACCTCACACTTCGTTAATAACAAGACTTTTAAAATTCTTAACAAGATCCTAATTAACGGACATAAGATTGTTAACGTCCGTAAAAAACTAAGGCCCATTTACCATCGTCCACGCGTGGGTGTGAGTGGGCGACGCAACCCGTGATGTTGCGTAGCTGACATGGTGGCAATTAGCTTGCAGTCAGGCTCTAGCCATTTTGGGAGCAAACCATGTTGGGATATAGGGCTCCCAGCTATAAACGCCTACAGAGCTTATGAAGATAAAAAGCTTATAAAATTCAAATGGCTTTTAAAAAGGAGTAGATTAATTAATGTTTGAGGTGGAATCTCAAAATCACATTTAGAACCTAATCAGTAGGAAATAAGTGTTACGTCTAATTTAAATTGCAGCGGTTGGTTTTCTGCGTTGATATTTTGGGTATGAGTATTTGTCATTTGACTATGACATATTCCATTTATCTCATACAGACTTATTTTTTTTAAATTGTACAACCCTATAAAGAGAGCTTGTCGAGACTTTCAAATAGGTAGTTTACTCACAAAAACACAATCATTCAGTAGTTGGAACACTGTTTATGAGGAATCTGACGTATATGGCAAAGCGGCTTTTATATTCCAAACTAAGCCACCGTTAAAACTCTTTATTACTGTTTGTTAGTCATTTTTGGCTCGAACGCCTTTTAATAATGTTGGGTTGGGAGTGTTGGGACTATCTATTTTGTTTTAAACGATTTCTTAGGTAATTGTAAGGGAGGGTCACGGCAGGATGCTAAAAACTACCGCGGGATCAGTCTTCTCAGCATTGTCAGTAAATTGTATGCAAAGGTACTGATTGAAAGAGTGATGCAAAAAACTGATCAGAGTATTTGGGATGTGCAAGCGGGATTCAGAAAGGGAATGGGATGCACGGATCAGGTCTTCTCCTTGAGGTGCTTAACCGAAAAACACCTGGCTAAGCACAAAAAGGTTTACTGTGCCTTTGTGGACCTGGAGAAGGCCTACGATCGAGTTGACAGGAATGAGCTATGGAAGGTGTTGTCCGAATACGGATTGGAGAGCAGACTGATTCATGCACTGAAATCTCTCTATGAGGATTCCCGTGCATGCGTCAGGATTGACGGCGTATACACTGACTGGTTTGGCATCTCTAGGGGTGTCAGACAGGGATGTGTTGCGTCACCATGGCTCTTTAATCTGTTTTTGGACAGTTGTATGAAAGGTCTGAAAGAACGTGACTGTGGGGTTGTGATGAATGGGACTCAAATCAAGTGCCTTCTCTACGCTGACGACCAAGTTATACTTGCGTCTTCTGCGCAAGAGTTGCAGGAAATGATGTCGGTTATGAATGAAGATTTTGTGAGAAAAGGGATGAAAGTGAATGTAACTAAGACTAAAGTGATGGTGTTTGAGAGAGATGAAGAAATGACTGACTGTACGGTAATGTTAGGTGGCGAAAAAGTGGAACAAGTCCGTGAGTTTGTATACTTGGGGAGTTTGTTTACAAGGGACGGAAAGAGTGAGGAAGACATAGAAAGACGAGTGAAGAAAGGAAATTCGGTGAGTGGTGCTATACACTCGGTTATGAGTAGCCAAACCGTTTCTGCAAAGGCGCGAATGGCTATTCATAACGGAGTGCTGGTACCGACACTGATGTATGGAAGTGAATCTTGGGTATGGCAGAAGAAGAATGAAAGCAGAATAAATGCGGTAGAGATGCGATCGTTGAGGAAAATATGTGGAGTAAAACTGAGTGATAGAGTGAGCAATGAGGTGATTCGCAAAAGGTGTGGTCTGAAAGATGATATAGTGACAAGAATTGAGAAAGGAATGCTCCAGTGGTTTGGTCACTTAGAGAGGATGAATGAAAAGCGAATCACGAAAGAGATATACTGTGCGAATGTGGAAGGAACGATTGCACGAGGGCGTCTCAGAAAAACCTACGCGGACCAAATAGAGGTTATTATAAAAAAGGCTGGTGTACGCAGTGACAAAAACCGCAGGGCATGTATGAAAAGATTGATGGATATGAATGAAGCGAAAGAAGTGTGCAAGGATCGTAGCAGGTGGCGATCCATAGTCTCTGCCTACCCCCATGGGAAACAGGCGTGAGTGTATGTATGTATGTATGTATGTTGTAAGGGAAAGGGACTGTAAACTAGGTAATAGCAAAACAAGGCGACTGTTCGGCAGAGATACGAGTATATTTCGAAAGCACCCAATTTTCTCTTTTGACAAGAAGTAGTAACAAAGGAAAACAGAAAATAGACAAGATAGCGATAGAAATATAAAAGCTATAGAAACTACTTGAACCTACAATTCACCACATCATCCCCCCCGTGTAGCGTAGCTACACAACTTGCAAATGAGCCAGCTTCCTGACGGGCCTTCTCATTGTGCCCCCTTTGGTTGCAACGTCCGCCACTCTGACAACTCCATCTCTGCCCGGGAATACTTCCAGTATGCGCCCCATTGGCCATACTCCTCTTGGCAAATCTGGATCAACCACCAATACAACGTCGCCCACTTTTAGATTTATGTGTTGGCCCCTGATCTTTGTCTTTGGCCTCAGACTAGGTAAGTATTCTTTAAGCCACTTGGACCAAAAATGCTCAGACAAACGAAGAACCTTTTGCCATTCTTTCCTCATCGAGAATGCTCCATCGTCTAACTGGGCTGGCTGAGAGTTTGAGGAGGTGCCGATCAGGAAATGAAACGGAGTCAGACTCTCGCACTCTCCATTTTCAGTGACATATACCAAAGGACGTGAGTTCACAAGGGCTTCTGCTTCTAAAAGTAGGGTGTGCAGCAGCTCTTCTCTTGGGGATCGTTCTTTTAGTGTTGCAAGAAGGGCAGTCTTTACGGTTTTAACAAGTCTTTCCCAGCAACCGCCCATAAATGGTGCCGCAGGAGGAATATAGCACCATTCTATGCATTTACTAGCGGTGAAGTCTTGCACGGCATCGCTGTAAAACTCGCAGAGTTGTCTGTTAGCTCCGACAAAAGACGTGCCGTTATCAGAGAGGATTTTTTTTGGGAGTCCTCGACGTGCAGCAAAACGGCGTATGCTCATGATGGCGGAGTCGGCTGAGAGGCTCGTGACAATCTCGAGGTGGACTGCTCGTGTCGTCATGCAGGTAAAAAGAGCTATCCATCGCTTTTCTCTGCGTCGGCCAACTGAGACCTCGACGGGACCAAAATAATCTAGGCCAGTGTTCGTAAACGGGCGCTGATGGTGTTCCAGACGCACATCTGGCAGGTCGCCGGTTGGTGGGATCTGTGGTGTTGCCTTTCTTTTGATACAGAAAGCGCATCTTCTTGCGGCCATGCGAACTTCGCTGCGACACCGGAAAATCCAATATCGCTGTTTGAGCTCATTGGTTACCAACTCGTTGAAGGCGTGGGCAGCTTTGACATGGTAGTGTCGTACGAGAAGTCGAACAGCAGGGTGTCGGCCATCAAGAATAATGGGTGAAGTACTGGCGTAGTTGGCGTTCTTCAAATGCTTTATGCGGCTGTCCAGTCTGAGTAGGCCATCTTCATCGAATACCGGGCAGAGAGTCTTCAACTTGCTGGACTTTGGCAAAGGCTTGCTATCAAGGAGCAAGGAGAGCTCTTCGCCAAATGACTCTGTCTGGGCTTTTCTGAGAATGGCAATTTCAGCCTTCTGTATCTCCATAGCAGATAGCGGTAGAAACTTGGTGTTCGTGGTTTTAGAATTTGGATTATGTGCCAAAAGAGATCTAAATTTATTGACGCACTGAAAAACACGTGCAGTTGCACGAAGCAGGCGTAGCCACTCACTGAAACGTGAGGGATCTGGCACAACCGATGAAGGTTTATCCAGATGGGTTAATCCTACATGCACCTTAGAAGGTTTTAGCTCTTCTAAGATGGATGTAGCTTCGGGTATCGATGGTTCTTTGGGCCATTCACTGGATGGTAATAATAAGAAATCAGGTCCAGAGAACCACCGCGACAGGTCGATGTCACGATCCCTGAGTCTTGTCGCGTCATCTGCGACATTCAAACCACCTGGAACAAATTTCCAACTATTGACATTTGTTATCTCGGTGATTTCCCCCACACGATTTGCTACAAATGGTTTGAAGGTTCGCGCATCGCTGCGAATCCAGCTCAGAACTGTGGTGGAGTCAGACCAAAGGTGAATTGAATCTGGCTGGACGTTGTGACCGGTACACACGGTATTCGCAAAACGAGCAGCAATCAGACTGGCTTGGAGCTCGAGACGTGGTATGGATGTAGGTTTTAGAGGGCTAAGGCGTGCCTTTCCACCAATGAGAGACAGCTTCACTGAACCGTCCATGAATGTAAAACGCCAATATGCGACGCATGAGTATGCTTCCTCACTAGCGTCGGCAAACACATGGAGCTGTCTGCCAATTATGACCTCATTTTGGAACCCACACCTATACCAACGAGGAATTTTGATGTCTACAATCGTAGCCAGTTGCCGAGACCAAGACAGCCATCTTTGAATTGCATCTGGCTGCAGCTCGGTGTCCCAATCGAGACCAGTTCGCCACGTCTGCTGGAATAAAATGCGGCCTTGAATGACCAGCGGAGTTAAAAGACCAAGAGGGTCATATACGCACATTAAATATGACAATACTTTGCGCTTAGTTAGTTTCTCTTTTTCAGGGATTGGGGACCCAATCCTAAACCCAAAGGTGTCACTCAAGGGATGCCAGATAAGCCCTAAGGTCCTGACAAAGGCTTCAGGGCCTACGTGAACGTTTTCAGGTGGGGAGGCTCGTAGGTCTTCAGGCACGGCTGCAAGTGCGGCAGGTATGTTAGAGACCCAACCTCGCATCTCCATACCGGCCGCCTTGTGCACTGTGACTATGTCAGCTGCAAGTTGAGAGGCTTCGTGCAGATCGTCCAGACTACCTAGAAAGTCGTCCATATAATGGTCGTAGATGATAGCTTTTGCTGCCGCGGGGTATGACTTCTGTAATTCTTGGGCGTTACGATTTTTAATGTATAGAGCAATACACGGGCTGCAAGCCGCACCGAAAATGACAGAAGTCATCCTGTACTCCTTCAACTCACAGCTGGGATCCTCCCTCCAAATATATCGCAAGGCATCACGGTCTTCCGCTCTAATCTTAATCTGCGGAAACATTTCCTTAACGTCAGCAGTCATCGCAACGTAACCTTCGCGAAAACGGAACAATATGTGCAGCAACGACTGCAAAAGATCAGGCCCAGGGAGCAGGAGTGAGTTTAAACTGACTCCCGAGGTCTTTGCTGCTGCATCATGGACTACTCTCAGTTTACGTTTTTGAGGATGTATAACAGGAAAGTGTGGCAAATACCAGCGCAATTGTCTGTGTATTTCATTTAGTTTAACACTATCATGGTATGTATTTTTTGGACACTCTTCCGCATAACCTTTTGTCATAATATTGTCAATAAAAGCACAATAGCTTCTTTTTAACTCTGCATCTCGAGCCATGCGCCTCTCTAAACCAAGAAACCTCGAGTGCGCCTGAGGATAGCTGTCAGGTGTATTTGGGTTATCTTTACGCCACAATAGACCAACCTCAAACCTACCTGACGGTAATCGTTTGGAAGTAGTCTCCAGAATCTCTAAAGCGTGTTTATCCTCCCTAGAGCATGTGTTTTCAAGTTTTGTGATACCTATGGCATCCAGGCGAAAATATTCTTTTGCGAGATCGTCCAGGTTAGAGTTTTGGTCGTCCTTGATCGTTGTGTGGTTTATAAAATGCACAGGCTTAGTCCAGCTGCTGGATCTGCCATGTAATACCCAACCTAAAAGTGTGCGAGTTGCAACCGGTTGACTTTTGGAGCCTGCCCTAACTTCCCGACTTATACTTAAATACCAGTGTTCAGCACCAAGCAATATCTTAGGAGTTGCATTGGTTAGCGTAAGATCAGCAACCAAATCTGTCAAATGTGGGTATTGTGAGATGTCACATGGTTTGATAGTTTGTGTAAACAAAGATAGCGAATCCATGGCCTTAGCGTTACTCACTGTGTATATATCAGGACAATGTTGACCTTTAATAGAAAAGCTCACATGTTGGATTGGTTTCTGTGTTGACATGCCAGCGACCCCGTCAACCTTGATGGACTCCATGGGGCCAGACACACCAATGTGACGTGCCACCTCCGAATCAATCAAAGTTGCCGAGGACCCGCAGTCAAGCAGAGCAAAAGTGTCATATTTTCCATGTGGACCACTCACTTGAACAGGAACTATTTTCAAAAACACTTGTGACATAGGTGTAGACATATCGTCGCTTGTGTGTGATTCAGTGACATTAGTGACGGTCACAGTTTTATCAGTGTTTTGGTGTTCAGTCACAACATTGTAGGAAGTAGATGGAGACTCGCCAGCGGCGCGGGACACGTGGGGCGTCGTCGCCACATGCAGCAACGGGTGATGGAAACGTACGCACCCATCCACACCACAACGACCAATCTTGCAAGTCCTCCAACGGTGTGATTTAGATTTTAGACACTTATAGCATATTTTAGCGTCACGCAACCATAGCCACTTATCGTCTATCGATAGGGATATAAAAACCTTACACTCGGTCAATTTGTGTTTATTATTGCAATAACGACACAGTTCGGCATTTGTGTTACGTGCAGATCTAGCATTAATATTTTCACGTCGTGCAAAGTTGTGTGAAAAGTTGTTGCCGACTGTACCATGCCGCCTACCTATATCGGACATGAGAGTGCCAGCACGCCTACCTATATCTGACATTAGGGTACCAGGCCGCCTACCTCCCTCTGACATTAAAGTGCCAGGCCGCTTTGTGTAGTCAGGTATTAAACCAAATCGATTGTGTTTGACAGCTTCAATATCCAGAAACTCAGACAAAAGTATTATTTTCGGTACAGACCGATCGCTGCGGTACGCATTATCTTTCCACTGACTGTACAATATCGGTGTTAGTTTGTTCAATACCGAATGAAATAATTCTACAGAATATATGTGTTCAATTTGGTCTAAATTTCTAATTACTGCTATGCAATTGCGCAATCTACAAGCAAACTGATTTAACTCTTTTTGATCAAAGCTTAACTTTGGGAGATTCCGCACGAGAGCAATCTCGTTCAGCACGATCATCTCAGGGAGCGCGAACGTCTGTTCCAGCATGTCGAGCACTTCTTCAGGTCGCTCGGCTGTGTACAGCAACGACGACACGCTCTCGAGGGCTTGGCCGCGTAGCGCGCCGCTCAATCGCACAAGATTCTCTGCAGGTGAAAATAAATGTTGGGTATCACGATAAACACGCTTAAACATTAACCACTCTGTCGTCTTCCCGCTGAAAGGAGTGAGTTCGAGTTTATGTGAACATTTAAAAGAGTGCGAATTAAAGTCATCCTTCTTCGAGTTGACTGACGGCCAATTTTTTTGTTCTGTTGACGGCCGTGTGGATGACAGCGCCTTATTTGACGTTGTTGTTTGAAGTAAATCAGTTTTGTCAATTGGAATATGAAAATTCACAGGTTTTTTGTAAATACGAGAACGAGTGTTATCCTGAATTTCACAATTTTCATGATTTTTAGCTTTGCGGTCGATTTTTTTGTCGACCGGGCCGCTGCTATTATTACCATCATGAACCCATGATGCTGTGCGTGAAAAGGATCGACTGACCGAATAAGTGGATCGTTGATCCGCTTCCTGTTCCGCAAGCGATGCCTCAACTTCCAGTTCTTCTACTCGCTGCATTTCTTCCGAAAGCTTACGTTCATAGTCGAGGTGTTGACGGGCAAGCTCTTTGGCAAGCTCTTGTTCCCGTTCGTACAGCTGCTGCTTACGTTCCATGTTACGACGCGCCAATTGGGCCTCCGCGGACAGTCGCCGAGCCTTTATGGTGGTAGACGACCGCGAAGACGACGCGTGCGACCTGGAACTGAGACAAACATTATTGTGCTCGACACTGGACCCGCCGGGCGTCTCGGGACTCTTAGGAATATGGGCTGCGGGAGTATTAGTGGCTACGGTCGCAAAGGGGTCCAATTTTGGGGACCGACCGAGCCCACCCGCCGCGGGTGCTCCAGAGTCCGAGCGCGATACGCGAACCGATTTTGCCGGTGTCAACAGCCGCATTGTTTTTGATCGCGTGTTCATTATCACGGGGAGATGGACCAAAATGTAAGGGAAAGGGACTGTAAACTAGGTAATAGCAAAACAAGGCGACTGTTCGGCAGAGATACGAGTATATTTCGAAAACACACAATTTTCTCTTTTGACAAGAAGTAGTAACAAAGGAAAACAGAAAATAGACAAGATAGAGATAGAAATATAAAAGCTATAGAAACTACTTGAACCTACAATTCACCACAGTAATGTTTAATTTGGTCATATCATCTAGCATAATCAATAAAAATAGTAAGTTACTTCTTTTTCTGAATTAAATTAATTTTAAGTAACTGAATTTGATTTAGGTATTTCCTTCCTTTGAATTCTGAAAATTTTAGGTAAAAGGTAAAACATTTATTTTTTAACCGACTCCAAAAATTTGTAACCGACTTCAAAAATTTGAAAAGGAGGAGGTTATCTATTCGTCGCGTATATTTTTTTATATGTATGTACACCGATTACTCGAAGACGGCTGAACCGATTGAAATGATTCAAACGTTATAACATGAGGCTTGTTTCTAAGCTGGTCTCATTTTTTGAAATTTTGAAATCGGTTCAGTAGTTTTCAAGTAATCTTGAAAATACTGTCGTTTTCGTTACCGTTTTATATGAATTGAGACGGATTTTCAACCATTACTTTTTTGTTTATGAACCGATTTAGATGTGACCGTCAGAATGGCCGGTCAACCGTCGTATTTAACTTTGAAATTGTGTCTAAAAATTGCTTATGAATTGCTTATATTTGCTTATCATAATGAGAGAATTGCTTATTGTATAATTAAAAAGAAATAAAACATTTAAGGTTGACCGGCCATCCTGACATCAGAATGGCCGGTCAACCTCTGTACAGCAATAACTATGTCGAATTTCTGAAATTTTCATGGGCCAAGAATTGCTTATGAATTGCTTATTCCACAATTTGCAAGCCGAGAGCCTGTTATTCTTTCCATAAACTAGGTATGAGTTTAAAAGTCTCAAGCGCCTGTTAAAAATTGAGAGCAAAGTGACGGATAGTGCTAATTGCGTTTATATTACAAAAGGTTTGAGGGGTCAATTGAATCGCAGGTCAACCGTCGTATTTGACTTTGAAATTGTGTCTAAAAATTGCTTCTGAATTGCTTATATTTGCTTATCATAACGAGAGAATAGCTTATTGCATAATTTAAAAGAAAAAAAAACATTTAAAGTTTACCGACGTCTATCCTGACATCAGAATGGCCGGTCAACCTCTGTAGAGTAATAACTATGTAGAATTACTGAAATTTTCATGAGCCAAGAATTGCTTATGAATTGCTTATATTTGCTTATCATAACGAGAGAATCGCTTATAGCATAATTTAAAAGAAATAAAACATTTAAGGTTTACCGACGTCTATCCTGACATCAGAATGGCCGGTCAACCTCTGTAGAGTAATAACTATGTAGAATTACTGAAATTTTCATGAGCCAAAAATTGCTCATGAATTGCTTATATTTGCTTATCATAACGAGAGAATCGCTTATTGCATAATTTAAAAGAAATAAAACATTTAAAGTTTACCGTCGTCTATCCTTACATCAGAATGGCCGGTCAACCTCTGTAGAGTAATAACTATGTAGAATTACTGAAATTTTCATGAGCCAAAAATTGCTTATTAATTGCTTATATTTGCTTATCATAATGAGAGAATTGATTATTGCATAATTTAAAAGAAATAAAACATTTAAGGTTTACCACGTCTATCCTGACATCAGAATGGCCGGTAAACCTTAAATGTTTTATTTCTTTTAAATAATACTATAAGCGATTCTCTCGTTATGATAAGCAAATATAAGCAATTTTTGGCTCATGAAAATTTCAGTAATTCTACATAGTTATTACTTTACAGAGGTTGACCGGCCATTCTGATGTCAGGATAGACGTGGTAAACCTTAAATGTTTTATTTCTTTTAAATTAAGCAATAAGCAATTCTCTCATTATGATAAGCAAATATAAGCAATTCATAAGCAATTTTTGGCTCATGAAAATTTCAGTAATTCTACATAGTTATTACTCTACAGAGGTTGACCGGCCATTCTGATGTCAGGATAGACGTCGGTAAACCTTAAATGTTTTATTTCTTTTAAATTATGCTATAAACGATTCTCTCGTTATGATAAGCAAATATAAGCAATTCATAAGCAATTTTTGGCTCATGAAAATTTCAGTAATTCTACATAGTTATTACTCTACACAGGTTGACCGGCCATTCTGATGTCAGGATAGACGTCGGTAAACCTTAAATGTTTTATTTCTTTTAAATTATGCTATAAGCGATTCTCTCGTTATGATAAGCAAATATAAGCAATTCATAAGCAATTTTTGGCTCATGAAAATTTCAGTAATTCTACATAGTTATTACTCTACAGAGGTTGACCGGCCATTCTGATGTCAGGATAGACGTCGGTAAACCTTAAATGTTTTATTTCTTTTAAATTATGCTATAAGCGATTCTCTCGTTATGATAAGCAAATATAAGCAATTCATAAGCAATTTTTGGCTCATGAAAATTTCAGTAATTCTACATAGTTATTACTCTACAGAGGTTGACCGGCCATTCTGATGTCAGGATAGACGACGGTAAACTTTAAATGTTTTTTTTCTTTTAAATTATGCAATAAGCGATTCTCTCGTTATGATTAGCAAATATAAGCAATTCATAAGCAATTTTTAGACACAATTTCAAAGTCTAATACGACGGTTGAACTGCGATTCAATTGACCCCTCAAACCTTTTGAAATATAAACGCAATTAGCACTATACGTCACTTTGCTCTCAATTTTTAACAGGCGCTTGAGACTTTTAAACTCATACCTAGTTTATGGAAAGAATAACAGGCTCTCGGCTTGCAAATTGTGGAATAAGCAATTCATAAGCAATTTTTGGCCCATGAAAATTTCAGTAATTCTACATAGTTATTGCTGTACAGAGGTTGACCGGCCATTCTGATGTCTGGATGGCCGGTCAACCTTAAATGTTTTATTTCTTTTTAATTATGCAATAAGCAATTCTCTCATTATGATAAGCAAATATAAGCAATTCATAAGCAATTTTTAGACACAATTTCAAAGTTAAATACGACGGTTGACCGGCCATTCTGATGGTCACATTTAGATGATTCTTTTTTTGTTTGAAAGAAGACACCTTAAGGATAATATTTTATTAATTTCATTGGTATTGGACTATGGATTTTGAAGATACACGAGGGAACTCCTCAAAATTAAATAGGAACTGTACAGTGATTGAAATATTGGTAGGTTTATGACAATCAAAAACAAGTTAAGTACCTATCTATTGTCAAGGACGTTCTGGACTAAAGTTGAACTGCGAAGACTCAACGGAACTCGTGGAAATTGAGTTACTCGGGGTATACCATTGAAAAATTTTAAACATTATAACGTTTTATTTTATAAAAATAGGTACCTACCACAAAAAAGATTTAAATAAAAAAGCTTTTTAAAAAAAGCACAACCTTCTTCAAAAATTTAAAAAAACAGCTCTACAAAAAGCAAGAAATAATGTTCAAATCGATTACCTAATTAAATCACGTCTATTGAAGTCGGGTGGGGCTTTTAGAATATGAACAATACAATAGGTAAGTAAAAAAATTACTTTCAGCTCCACCCGACTTCAATAGACGTGTTTTAATTAGGTAATCGATTTGAACATTACTTCTTGCTTTTTATAGAGCTGTTTTTTAAGATTTTTGAAGGAGGTTGTGCTTTTTTTAAAAAGCTTTTTGTTAGTATATTAGTAAAAGAAAACAAAATCTCCAAAAGGGGTGAGTTGATTTATAAAATGGCAGCTACACTAGAATTATCCTCTTCAAAGAATGCCAATCAAAAAGCAACCAAAACGGATAGAGAGACAGTATAAAATTGCAGAAACTATACGTGTCGCAGTATCGTGAGTAATAAGAGCGTTACTGAGGAGTAAACTTTTACAACAGGTAGTTGGTGTAATGTTGCTATGTGGGCAGCAGTGGAAAAAGGCGTAAAAGCCGACATTTAACGTTGAGCTGGTACATTGGATAGCCGCCGCGGTGCAAACCCTCGTAAAGCCAGCTCCATTGATAAAATTTACAACGCTGTGAATTACTAGAAGCAGGTACGTGTAGAAACTCATTAGTTACATTGCAACGGAAGCTACACGAGAACGTGTTTTGTAGTACTTTGAATGAAATTTTCTGGGTAGAAGATAAAAGTGAAACTAAAAGGTTTTGTTATGTTGGCGATAGTTTGATAATAACTTTATATTGTTCGAAAGCTATGTAATAGTCAACTTCCGCAAGTTGACTTCATATAAAAAAGAACTCTCAGAAATTAGCTCGTTTGCATGGAAAACCATATGGTAGCCTCTATTTTCTTTTCAGCAGTATATATTCTATATAATTATACACCGTCATTTTGTAGTCGTTTTAATTAACTTAAGGGTGTGTTGTACCAATGAAACTAAACATTTTTGCCCAAGAAACATGGGTCAAAAAACGACAAAAAATTTTGGTCCTCCCATACTAACTAGACAGCTAAAACATTGTATTTGTATGGGAAAGTCCAAAATTTTTGTCGTTTTTCGACCCATGTTTCTTTGGCAAAAATGATTATTTTCATTACTAGAGCACTCCCTGAAGTTAATTAAAATGACTACAAAATGACGGTGTATAGTAGATATTTTAGTAGGTAGTTGTGGTTCAAGCATATCAATTTAAACTAAACAAGTATAAAATGAGAATTTATACAGCAGATGTTGACAATCATAGTAAATCACAAAAGCTCTCCAGTTAATCCAATAATGATAGCTTGCGTCTGAATTCTGTAAACAATTTCTGGATTTAATTACTGGAGATTTTATCTCACCGAGAATTGCTTATTGAATTTACTTGGTAGAATTATAGAAGTTTTGAAATTCAAAGGATGTATAATGAGGTAAATATTAAATGTAACTATTTACAATGCACTGCCCTATAAATCCAAAACACTGTATCTTTGAAACACCCGTTTTGAGAAAAAGGCGCTTAATTTTTTTTTTCATATTTTTGACGATTTAATTTATAATTTTCAAATAAAGTGTGTAGTGTAAGGTATCAATCGAAAGATAATTTTATGATCGATATAGTCATGTTAGTTTTAGGCCAATATAGTTAATATTCTTGCAATAATACTCATAAACGTGTATTGGCCTAACAAAGCCTAACCTAAACTTTGCTATTTGTAAACCACAACACTGTATCTCCAGTACATTTTCTTGACTTATTTAAAAGATATAAACATTGCCGTTAGAAGAACAGCCAGATAGACAAGTTTATTTACTAATAAAAAAAAACTGTTTGAAAATCGAGTTATTCCAAGCTATTTCATGTTGATAAAAATTAGATGGTAACAATTGGTAACCATCAAAGATCAAGGAAAGATTATCTAAAATATCAATTTTATGTTCTCCAATTCAGCAACTTAAAGTTTACAACACCCTCTCTATTTTCGTTGTTAACTTTAAAATGAGTGTCAGTCACAATAAAAATATTATGTTTAAAATTGTGCGTGTTTAGAACAAAAAATAATAATATATAAATAAGTATGAAACACGCATAGAGTTAATAATTTTGTACTGACTAGACAGAAATGGGTGAAATCATCGACCCCGCGAGTACATGAGATTGTTCCTGTGCAAGGGCACTCACGGTTTATGGGTCGGAAACAGGCACACTCGCCGCTTTGTGCTTCCTTCCTTAATGTTACGCCCCTTCTTTACCATCCCTAAAGATCAAAATAACTTTTAGTTTACTGTCACTGTTGTTTTAATTAACATTTTTTTCGAAATTAATTCGAGACTGTAATGAATAATACTGCTTTTTCCTTTTGGTATTCAAATGTTATATTTCAATAATATTGAGTCAGTAATTATTGCCATCAATGTACATAAACATTACACCTATCCCTCTAATGGTAAAAAAATAGAAATATAAGTAATCCTTCTACTATAATAATCAATTTATAGCATAATTATTGCTCGACATTTTTATGTATTCAGCATTGGTGGTCTAAACTGACAACTAAATCCCGTGTATTATAAACTGGCATCGAAAATAGTAAAGCCGTCACTTTAACTACCGCAATATTTTTAAAGCCGTTCCATTTAATAACCTAAAATAAAATAAATCAGTACAGAAACAGACCAAAATCGCGTGCGGGAATCCGAGACAGTTGCACCCGCCGCGCTGCCTCCCGTGGACGGAGTTATGTGGTTATCTATGGGTGGCAGGCTGGAAAGCTTGGCAAGTGCACCATGGGTGCCTTTGGCTAGTCTCGATAGTAGGGCAATGGGTACAACATGTGCACTTTGCTGTGGCATCATTATTGCCGTTCGAAACAAACTTTTTATTGCAGTCGCTGTTGGCAGCGAGTATGCATTGCATTTTTTTGAGCCAAGAAGACCACCAGTAGTAGCTTAAAAACTATCTTTTATTTTAGTCTAGCCTCCGCTTACGACTTCGTCCGCGTGGACAATAGAAAAATCCTCAGGAGCCGTACCGGCTAACGCATCGATTATCGAAAAGTCTGCCGAGTTTCAACTTAAGACAGAAAAATCAAAGTAAGGAATTTCGTTTTGTACTTTCTGTTGATGTAATTTGGAAGATATTGATGTTCGTGTGATATCATGAATTGGGGTTCGCCATTTTGGCCTAATTGGGGCTCGATTTATCTGTTTTAATTTGAAACCCGGCAGACTTTTCGATAATCGATTCGTTAGCCGGTACGGCCCCAGGTATCCCTTTTGCCCGGATTTACCGATAAGACGACCAGTTTAAATTATCTCCTTAGTGTATGAAAGCTTGTACTACGGAGAGTTCAATATGTTTCCCAGGTTCTACACACCCGAATTAGATGAAACATAGCTTAAATTTTAAGTTGGACCCATAGACTTATTATATTACTATTACTTTGGTTGGACCCCTAGCCACCAAACTTTGAAAATTGCCATTAAAATCCGTCTATTAGCGGTTTTTGAGTGATTCGCGCACAAACATTTAGAATCTACTGTTTTATGATTGTGTGTATGAATAGATAGACCCATGCAAACTTCCTGAATGATTTATATTATTTGATCTAAGATTTGAGATCTCATAGTTTTGTGATTAATGGACTTTGACTGAGTTATGAAAGGCATTTTGTAATTCTAAGTAGAGTTGTAAGTCAAAGATAAGGAGCAACCCACGTGAACATTCCGACGACAAGAATCTATCGAGATGAAGTGATTGCCAGTCCATAGTGGAACACGTTAACTGATAAACATGTTCCGAAGCTATCGAGGAACATGTTGTAGAACAACGTCGCCTGTTTGTTAGACACGAAGGCAATCAAATACCAATGTTGTTACAAAAGAAACTCGTAACAAAAAAGTTAAAAATCAACTAGATGCAACATTTCCGAAAGTAGAAATCAATAGATTTTATTTCCAAAGCATTAGAGACGATGGTATCGATTTTCAACCGCAAATTCTTGATGGTGTAAAATCATTTAGATTGTTGTCGTGTAACAACGCTGCGTCGTGAATAACTTACCTAAGTTTATTATCAGCCTACGTCAGTTTTCAAAACAATACCTTGTTGTATGGAGATGAGCTTGTCGTCACGTACCTGAAATAGAAAAGAGATTAAAATTAGTTATTGACACTTAACGTGGAGAATATTAAATGTTTCTGAAATTATAATCACTTTTTAACCGACTTCAAAAAAACAAAAAGGAGGTTCTCAGTTTTTTTGTAAGCCACTAGTTTCAACTCAAAAAGACAATCAAAACATTTTCATGAGGTAGTCTTACCGAGATATACACATAAATTAATTAATGACGACAAATTCATGATAGTTATTTGATGACTTAAGTGAACAATATTAAAAATAAGTCTTACATATACAGAGGCCACAAGAATTGCCAAGCAGTAGAAACAAAAGCAGGTATCGCTCAACAAAACGATGCAAGAGGTGAACATCCTCCAGTAACAAATGAGATCACAGTGCACTCTAAGTAACTAGGTGTCTCTGCCGTCAGTCCATCACTGTCGGCCACGACACCTGTCGGTGATTGAGCTCGTCCTCTCACATCCTGAATTATTCACGCACGAAGGACTACTCATAGAACACTATCTATGGGAGCACTGGTCCGAAATGTGGGACATGTTGGGAAATATTTTGAAATAAAGTTGCATGCCATCTATTCTGTGTGTTACACTTTATACGTTATACCGTTACGTTATGTAAATAGGTAACTTAAAAAAATAATATACGAGATAAGTGTTGCCTTACTTAAAGGTTGCCACGGAAAGCATAAAACAAAGGGATGTATTTAATAGCACTTTAAATTTGATGAAAACAGCTATAAAATTGTATATCATCACTTTAAAATAACTATTATTATTGATAAGTGTTTAATCACAAAAAATATTATGCTATTACTTATGGGCATATAAGAAATGTTTTTTTTTGTTGCTTTTTTTCACTTGCAAAACTATAGTAGTTTTGCCTACTATATTTTTTTTTCAAAAACTATAGTAGGCGAGCCCTCAATATAGTAGGATACTATATTATATAGTAGGGTTGGCAACCCTAGTCACAATGGAACCTAACCTCCTCCGGCTCCTCTCTCGCTGCACCTAGACGTCTGTTTACCAGTGCTAAAGTTATAAAATTTATTTGTAAGGTGCAAAGTATTAATTTTAAAGCTAAGCAATTAAATCGTATAGTGCAAAGTATTAATATATATACTCTTTATTGCAATAAAAACACAGTTATACACACAAGTTACAAACAATGTGAGCAAAGGTGGGCTTATCTCAAGAAGAGATCTCTTCCAGCCAACCTAGAACTTGTTGGAGAATTTATAAGTCAGCAGGTGACACAAAGTGCAAAATTATTGGAATAAATGAATAACAGAAAAGAATAAACTTTTTTAAAAATACTATAATAATATGAAAGCAAATAATAATATAAAGTACATATATACATAAATACATATAAAATATATATAAATTCATATAATACTTATAAAAAGAGAAGGTGTTAATATCTCTTGATCTCATGAATCATACAATTGTGCTAAAAAGTGTGCTTTAACTTTGGATTTGAATGACATAAAGTTAGAGCAATCTTGAATGTCTGTCGGCAGTCTGTTCCACAGTTTGACAGCTTTGACAGAAAAGGAGTTGTGAAAGAAGTGTGTGTTACTTCTAGGCAGCTCAAGTACAGTAGTAATACAGGGCCGCCTGGAGCGGGTAGGAGGTGGAAGCATCCAGATGCCGTTTCCAGAAACGGGAGACAAGGTAGTTAGGAGATTTAGGGTCCTTAAGGATTTTGAAAAGGGCAGAAAGGATGTGCATATCACGGCGAAGGCGTATGGGAAGCCATTTAAGTTGACAGCGAAACGAAGAAACACGATCATACTTGCGTAACCCGAATATGAAACGGATAGCTAGATTCTGTAGACGTTCCAGCTTGTTCAGCTGTTCCTCGGTCGCATCCAGTTAGCAAACATCGGCGTAGTCGAGAAGGGGAAGGAGAAGTGATTGTGCTAGCATAATTTTGGTTTTAAAAGGGAGGAAATATTGGAGACGCTTGAGAGAGTGAGATGAATAGTGGATGCGTTTGCTAATTTGATTTATATGTGGGGACCAAGATAAGGTACTGTCCATAATAAGACCAAGGTTTTTAATTTTGTCAGTAAATGGGATGGACAAGCTATTATAAATAAGAGGAGGAACAGATTCCCAATCGTAATAATTAATTTTAAAGTTTAGCATATTTATAGTGGAAACCATTATTTTTATAGTTCATTCAATAAATTTTGAAGCTCAACATTTTAAAGTGTGTTACATTATTCTTAAAGTGCATTTATATATTCCGCTAAAACAAACAGAAAAGAAGCCAACCTTAAGTAACAAACGTAATTATACTTATTTATACTATAAGTATAACAAAAAAATATACTTTATGAAAATGCTATGACCGTGTCAAGTGAGCCATTTGTAACCTGTGAAATAAGTAATCAATCAATGAGGACTCAGAACCCGCAGCTCATAAAAATACATTCTATATAATTTTTACATACCTAAACCTCAGAATAGATTTAAGTACTGCCTAAACATTCAAAATAACTACGCAAAATTGATCCCACATTCTCGTTTCATAACATTCCCGATATTAAATCGTAGTCAATATAAAAGACCGTCAATGCAAGAGAAAGTGACAACTTGATTTCTATAGCACGTATCAATTAAGTATTTAATGAAAAGCAATGAATTTATGAATTTATTTGCATCTTACGACCGGCAATCAGAGTATTAAGTCGCCGCTAAGCCGTTCCTCGTAATTCGTATGTATCTAGACTGTTCAACTTTAATTGCTGTAGATACTATATTTTGTAAGCTTGTCGTAGAATATTTACTGTAACAACTTTTTAATAACAGTGTAGTTTTGGTACAACTCTATTATGCCTGTTGGGCTATAATTAATCATTACAGGAATATATTATACAAATTCTAATAAAATATGGTAGCACGTAATGTAAACATTGTATTATGAATGAACTAAATATGATAAAAGGTTATTATTTTAGAGAATCAAATTACAATATTACGTAAAATGACAAATTTGCGATAATTAAAATCAAATTAGGGTTACCATCTAATAAAATCACGATGACACTAACGCTCTCCAACAAGCACAATAATGAAGGTGTAACTGATGATCGTTGGCATATTTCAGGCGCTAATCTCATCCCTGAAAGAAGCAGCAAGATTGATGTCGCGCGACGTCGCCCGGAATTATTCATGTCTCGCTACAAGCCGTCCCTGCCATCACCCAGCCGCTTAGCAGATAAACTGATTCAGGGTAACTACGAATACGTTTGCACCCTTCCCTCACTGCTTTTTCTTTTTTCCAAAAAGGGTTGGCGTCGTGGTGAGAAGCCACTGCAGCTTCAAAGCTTGTAACACTATCACAAATATTTTAAAATAGTTACCATTAGAATAGTCTCGAATTTCCGACATAAAGCGTGATCTGAACATTCCAAATTCATAATTGTTTTTAAAAATAATAAAATTCACTATCACAATTATCATACGTAATAGTGTCTGTGTCAAGACATGATAATGTTTACAGAAGTTTTTTTTTAAATTTGCCAACCCTGTCGCAAAAGACATTATGCGTTTCACGAGCGACGACGAACCCACAGGCTGAAATAAATATAGAGTGAATCCACCAGATCATCCTCTGTGATTGATGTATTGTCTACAATATCTCTATCTCTACATACTTAACCTTATCTAAACGAGATACGGTATGTTCTCAATACTATTTGCCTTCTAAGCTTCGATCTGCTTCTTTCCGACAAATTGGGTTTCCGCCAATTTCGTTTGCTGTTTTTCTATTACGTTTCCTCCTTTGTGTATTTCCGGCTGTTCATTTCTTTAAAGGTTTGCAATTGTATTTTCTTTGCTACCTACTTGTATGTTTTCGCGGGGTGTAGTTTCATATGTGTCAATTTAATTTTCAATTTTATGATTCGTTATTCATAATATTGTTTGAAAGACTTAGCTGGTAGGTAATCAGACCCATTAAACTAAAGATGATGCTCAAACTTTTGTCCTATTTTATTTAATTCTGACAATTTTGTTTCACAATATTTAGCTGAATTACAGCTTTTAACCATTTACTGAGTTACGCCATCAGACATTATTAGCGTGCAAACGTTAGCTTTTATTTTAAAGTAAACTAAAGTTTCTAATAATACCAATCTCTAAAATAAGTTATTTCACACACAGTAATTTCGTAGCGGCCTTACTGAAGTCTATCTTTTACGTTTTTCACATGCTTTCCCTTTCCTCTCATACAAAGGATTACCTGGATCCAATTATTCAATTTACAGGGTACAATAAAATAAACAAAGAAGTAAATGGAGTGGCGACCCTTCTACACGCTCATTCGATGGACCTCAATCAACTAATTGTGACGAAGTTGTGTGTGTCCTCGTAATTGCTACAGACATGAGACTTCTAGTAGTTATTCACTTAAAATGACAGGAATAGACTCGTTGAAGCGGTTTGTTTCATAAAAAGTATAAATAGTTTCATAACGTGCAAACTTGTGAGAAGTTAGATGTTTTTTAACCGACTTCAAAAATTTGAAAAGGAGGAGGATCGTCGCGTATATTTTTTTTATATGTATTGTATGTACACCGATTACTCGAAGACGGCTGAACTGATTGAAATGATTCAAACATAACATCAGGTTTCTTCTCAAGTTGGTCCCATTTTTTGAAATTTTGAAATCGGTTCAGTAGTTTTCAAGTAATCTTGAAAATACTGTCGTTTTCGTGTCCATTTTATACGAATTCAGAATAGGAACTGTACAGTGATTGAAATATAGGTAGGTTTATGACAATCAAAAACAAGTTAAGTAGGTACCTATCTATTGTCAAGGCCGTCCTGGACTAGAGTTGAACTGCGTAGGCCCAACGGAATTCCTGTGGAAATTGGGTTACTAGGGGTATGCCATTGAAAAATGTGAAACATTAAAACGTTTTATTTTATAAATACATCCTTTACATACATACTTCAAAAAAGCGTAAAATAAAAAAAGCTTTAAAAAAAAAAGCACAACCTCCTTCAAAAACCTTAAAAAACAGCTCTATAAAAAGCAAGAAATAATGTTCAAATCGATTAATTAAAACACGTCTATTAAAGTCGGGTGGGGATTTTAAAATATAAACAATACAAAAAGTAAAAAAAAAATACTTCCAGCTCCACCCGACTTCAATAGATGTGTTTTAATTAATCGATTTGAACATTATTTCTTGCTTTTTATAGAGCTGTTTTTTAAGGTTTTTGAAGGAGGTTGTGCTTTTTTTAAAAAGCTTTTTCTAGCATTGTGTTCTTCAAATCTTCGCCATTTTTCTAAGTTTTATTCCAGTATTTACAATCCAATATGTCGGGAAAAAATTAAGGGGACACGATTATAATTAAAATATAATAACCGTTTATACTATCATTTTATAGTGGTACATTCGATATAACTAATGAGCTATGTTCATTGTTAGTATAAAACCCAATGAATTGTTTTCATAGTCTGAGCTCTGTTTGTTTAATCAAATATGCAAATGTTGTTTTCGTTTTAATACAACTGTTTTGTCCGTAACATGTTTCTTATTCAAAATGTGGGTTAGAAATATATAGCTTTCTACTGACAGGTTATTGTTAATATTAAGATCATAAACACGAAATGAGATGTTTCACAATCCACAAAAAGCCATAAATAAGAATTTACAGAATTGATGTCGTTTGAAGTCTTTCGTAGTTTTGAGATATTTATAGACTTTTTTTGTGTCAATGACTTGAATATAGAGAGTCAAATTTGTAAAATTTATCGATTGTATTTTAAATTTGACATCAAAAAAAAATCAGTGCTGACTTTGATTAAAGTTTTAAATAGCGTAGATATCATTCACTATCTTTGTCATTTGTTGAACTAAGTTTAAATGAGTCAAAATGTAGAGTTTATCAAGTGGCTTTACTAATTGATTAAGAACTTAGTGAACTTCGGAATAGGGGTAACAATGAGAATAATTGTGATTAAGAGATCAATAAACGCGCAGAAGTAGTGTAGATGCAGAATAACTAAATCAAACAGAAGCAACGTCTCGCTTCAATGGTTACTGACTGCTAAAATTGCAAGTGAGGGTAATCTATAGTTAGCTTTTTAGTAATTCTATTACAGTTGTACATTTAACGTGATATTACAGGGTGTAACAAAACAACCGAATGCCGAATAGGTATGGTAGATAGGGACCATCCAACCTTATTAACTTTTACAATGGGACCAACCTTAAAATTGCGATCAAACAGCACATTATTTTCGCGATTTCAGAGTAAGTTGGTCCTATAGTATTTTTCGGCATAGTATTATTCGGCATTGCGGGTTGTTTTGTAACACCCTGTATACTACGTGACTACTCATGTCTCTGTTTGAACTTCTGTATATTTGGAAGTAGATACATTAATTTCAGATTAAGTCTACGTGTGGTGCAAGCGTGGCAATTGGTGTTTGAATCGAACGTCATCGTGGTTTCAGTGAATTTTGTTTCTGTTCTCCTTCTAACTTCTATGATAGGGTCAATTTGTCGGAATGCCAGTTCGGTGACGTTATAGGAGCTAATAAAGTCATTGTAATTAATAATGAGCCGGCTGATGAATGGGGCTCAGTGCTTTCATTAACACTAAGCTATTAAGCCATTAAGCATATATCGCTAGAGTAGGTGTAATTGCGCACTAAGATAGGCAGCTTGCGGATCACTTACTGAGTGGCTTCTTACAGGAAAATGTTGCGGTGAACTTAAGGAAAATAGGTTAACCGATTCTTATAGAATTTTATATTTTTTGTTTTTTATGTAGGTAGATGTTCTTAGTCTTCGAATTTTCACATCTCAGTGAATTTTCATTTGTGTAGATTACGATTTTATTCTTTCATATCCCTAACTCTCGCCACCCTTGTCACTGTTGGAGCTGATATAGCTCTGTATTAGTGCTCTCAATCGAGGGTACATTTGTCGTAATCCCTAAAGACTGACAACGCATTCACTGAAAGTGGCAACAGATTGTGAAATATGCATATAAAAAACATAACTATGAACAAGACATTATAAGTTATAATAATATCAATTAATTTCTCGTCATCCACTAGAACCAGTAAATCGTTTTCTGCTAGCCTACTTGCAATTGCATACAAGTAAAATATATTACGCTGATAGCTAGTAGCTCTTTATTAACGATCGGCAGTTTTTCATAATGACAAGTTATCAAAGTCGAGTTCATAGGAACCAGTAAGTCTATGCATAGTCAGGTGGGGGCGACAAAAGCCGGGGGCCTGTATACAGCGTGTATGGACCCCCGCGGCTGGACCACCAACGTGGACCCAGTGAGGGTGGCCAAACGTTAGGTACTTACTTGTTCCGTGGGAAAAAGTACATCTTAGGTTTTTCATAGATAATTTTAAGCTTTTAAGATTTTGTTTTAACCAGAGATTGAAATTGGCATTGTTTAAATAAAAAATATATTATTACTTGATTCTTCAAGACTAATAATGTAACGATAGTAAGAAATCTAAGGGTGTCTGTTGTGAAATCCTTGTGTTGTGAAACCAAATTGAATAGTGAAATCCAAAGTTTGCTTAAGGAGCTCGGTGGCGCAGTGGTTTAGCGTCTGGCCTTGCGGAAGTTAAGCAACGTTCGCAAGGGTCGGTAGTGGGATGGGTGACCAAAAATTTATTATCTCGAGCTCCTCCGTGCTTCGGAAGGCACGTTAAGCCGTTGGTCCCGGGTGCATTTGCAGTCGTTAACATCCACCAATCCGCATTGAACCCGCGTGGTGGTTTATGGCCCATTCTCCTTACCACCCATAAGGAAGGTCTGTGCACTAGCCGTAGGGACATTAAAAATGGCTGATGGACAAAGATCTTTGAACAATTACTGTCATGCGTTTTTACATGAAAATTATTACCACAGCACTTTCATTGATAATTATTGAAAGTCTTCATATGGATGGCTAAATTACTTTATGTATGTAGATACTTGTGGTCACCCACTAAAAGACCGCTCGCTGCGCCAGCGCGCATACCCGCAGATCTCAACGATCGTGCCCATACGGAGGGAACACTCATTTTTCACCTAATGGAAAAAATAAATAACGCGAATGTGCCGAGGGGCCGCGATGAAAACCCGATTGCTGTAGGACGCGCAATAAATAGAAGAAATTGCCAGAGATGGTCAGAGGCGACGAATTATAGCGGACCCTTCCTTTGTGAAAAGGATTCAATAAGCGGCCTAGTATGAAATTATTTTAATAAAGGATACGTGAGGTCAGACAACTTAATGTAATATTGTTATCGTTGACAATGTCGGTTGATATGGGGTGGTTCTTATAGAAATAAATACTGTTTTTTCTTTAACTACATTACTACATCGGGAAAGAATTATTCCTATTGGTATGTATTAAAGACACTGAAGAGCCATTTGAAAGAACCATAAAACAACTTGCTTTACCCTGAAGAAGCCTTGTGGGTACAATACGGAATACATAAATCTTATGGATGGTGTTGTATGGATACCTCTGTTTTATTAGACAGGGGTATCCAATCCATACAACTCTGCGTTCGTACTAATGTTAATACTATTGTATACCAAAGATGCGCATTGTACTTAAAGTATTATTGAAGACAGAGGCTGTATCTTTGATCGAGGTAAATAATGCATGGGTAGTTCAGAACTCTGGGATAAAAATTCCATCGTTTGCATTGTTAAGTCGCGATGTTGTATACGATACTGCAGCAATGAGAGCCCGGGGGAATGGGACGTCATTGAAATACCCCTGCATATTTTCAACTTATCAGAAATTTCTTATTAAGGAATACCTTAAGGAATCTTGGGAGGACAGCAAAATCTCTAGTAGTAGTAATAAAAAACTATAGAAAACATCTTAGTTATCTGTGATAAAAAAATCTGAAACCAAATCCCATTAAGATGATAGATAATCACAAGTAAATGATTGAACCTAAATACCTATGAGATTTGATTTTGATTTACAAAAGAAAATATCAAAGGTAATAAATCAAGTAGTAGCAGTTACAAAAGCAACCTCGTAAATGAAGGGATCAAAGAATATAATCTGCCTAAATAACTGCTCAGAAATCTTCCCAAGAAAACGTGAGGTAGACATCGAACTATCCTAATACGCGACTTCAAAAGTTTGTGGGACATTGAAATAATTTATAGCATAAGGAAGTTTTAGACGTATCTGCTCCCGGCGGGCGTAACAGAGCTACTTCGCAGGCATTCTAGCGAAACTTTAGGCTTCCGTTCCAACCTTTAGAAGAGTCCAAAAATCTAAAGTATTCCACGAATGGCGCGTATTTCCCTTCTCAAATGTACCGTGATTTATGCGGCTTTTTATAACGAAGTTCCGGGAGTCAATTGTGTTTTTATTAGCCCCACTCTGTTATGACAGGGGTGCAGCAAAAAACTTCATTGTGTTTTCATTGTAAACATTTTCTACGAATCTACAAGACATGTTTGCATACAATCGGTAGTGATTGCTGGCTTATGTGGTTTGTTAGATTTATAATATGGATGCTATAAAAAGTTGTATAATTGAAATAATAAATATAACTAACTAGTAACATCTAAAATAAAAAAATACTTTTAAAGATTGTTAAGACTTGAAACATGATGACAGCAAATTCGTATTTAAATTTAATATATTTTCTTCTTCACTGTAGATCAACTTTACCCCTAGTTTTATGTTAAAATTACGGTCACAATGTCAATGATAATTGCCCTTTTATTTTGGATAGTTCCTTGAATCGTATTCATAAATTTCAAGTCCAAGATAAGACAATTCACATTATCCTTTTTATTACGAACATTGTCGGCCACATCGAGATACATATCTCAAACCGAAAGCGAAACTGTGTTTACCCCACAACTTTCGATAACTTGTCTTGTATCTTACCCACAAAGAAAAAAAACTGATTTGTTACTTCGATCGGAATCTTTTTGTCGATCCTTTTTTATTGAGCCCTTCGTCTTTTGTTTTTTATTCAGCATCGATTTAATCTTTATTATGTTTGATTTCATTATTTGTGGCAACGTTAAAAATATCTTCTTAATTTGGTCCCTCTTTATCCTTTGATGATAAATGAAGGAGGGTTGACACATGAACAGTAAATCATTACGTTACGACAACTGTATTATCTGGTGAGCTATTAATAAATCTCGGTGAGATCCGCTTTGTTTTTGCTGTCGCTCTTGAAGTTATGTTTTGTCGTAAGGACACTCATCACTCAGTTTGAGCACATACTCAAAGGAGAAAATTAGAACCTCGATAAGTTTAATCGGGTCGTCGACCAAATTTTTCTTCTCTATCTATGTTTTTGGTAAGTTGTTTTTTACGTGGTAAGATATACGTGGTACGATACCTAAAATATCTAAATAAATGTATCTAACACCCCGTCTGTTTAAATTTTGCTATTTTTAAATATGTTCAAATTGTTCCACATAAAGCAGTATATAATGATGTGATTAACAGAATGGAATTTCAAATCAATCAGACAATTGTCAACACGAAGCAGAAGACTTCATTCGAACTGAAAATTGCATTCATATCACATAACACGAAAATATTGAATCAAAGACTAAAACAAAAATTATACTTACGTGACTTCATGATACAGTACATACATAATTGACATCAATTTTAGGACTTGTTTCAATGTTTTCGAATGTCCAAACGTTACTATCACGATTGCGATAAGATTTAAAATGTGGAACTTATTGTCATAGCAGAAAAAATCAGATATTGTAACTCGAATGCGGTAGTAACTTTTACAAATTTACAACTTATATGTACCAGGCCTCAGGATAAGAATCCGCATGAAATTTTGCAAAGGTTATTTTATTCTCCTACCCAACTCGTACCTATCTCGTAGAAGTATACATATGTGTAACATTTTTTTTATTTACCTAGGCTATTACCTAACATAACAATACTACCGATTAGATCCAGGCCCCATAATTAAAAACAGTCTTTCGTTATTCGAGACATGTGCGTGAAGTAAAGTCGTGCGCGCTAAGATGACAGAGCACAATATGCGCAAGTACGCGTGAAACTATGAAACATTATTGTTACAAGTTGTCGTATCTTAGTTTGATTACCATAGGCATGTGACCAATAAGAACTCAAAGAAAAACCGTATACAAAGTTAATTTTTAAAGAAACAATATAAATGTTAAATAGTACATATATCTAAAACAGATTTAATTCACTTAATCTAAATAAGTTAATTAGTAAAGTTAATGTCATAGATAAAGATAGTTTTACAGATAACGCTTTACCGAAAATGATAAAGTTAATCAATCAGTAATAATATGACTTGACAAATATTAATCTCATAGTGGAGCTTCTTGTAAAGTTCAAATTTACTCATCCCACTTACGAAACGACCCGACTAACACCAGTAGCGGTTCGGGGAGATTAATCATCTCTATCTTACAAGATCTCTCTAATTAAATCTAATACAATTTCATACGAGCCGCGCGCTAGATAAAATCGTTCTCCAACATCCATCGAATAACTAATATCGATATGACTATCGATAGCAGACTCCAATATTGAATCGATTTAAAATGTGTCCGTGCCGTGATTGGTATCGGAGTCACGTTATTCATTCAAGTTGTTAAGGTTTGAATGTCAGATCTTTGAGGGTTATTGTACTTTGTTTCTTCTCGATCTGCATAATAATTGGATGTATCGAATGTAATAACAATACATGTCACAAGTTGAAAAAGTTTCTTATTTGAGACACTGATATCTAGACAGAACGATATTACATTATTCCAAAGTCTTTGAGAATTATTGTGATAAAATATCTTATTTCTTTACCAATTTCATTTGATATACAAAGATAACCATTCTATTTCCAAAACATCAAATGTACTTCTTTAAGCAAGCGTCGTACAGTTTTCATTGAAATAATAAAATACAAATGCACTTACTTATAAATAAAACTATATTTTTTATACAAGTCTGAAGTGTAGTTTGTTTTCATGAGGCTGACTTGTATGCCCGATTGCAGAGGTACTTGTCGGTGGTTCATGAGTTAGTAAAAATGCTATTGGCTCGATAACCTTGACAAATTCGCTTTTCTTAACTGCCCATCGTGTGTCGTATATCGGTTCCATAATTTTAGTTGATTTTTTATTTTATTTTTGTTTGTTGAATAATCAAATAATGAAAAACATGAGAAGCTCATCCGAGTAAACTAGGTATCAGAAAGCCTATTTTAAAAAGGAATCGCGATAAACGTACGATCTTCGTCCTACTCCGTGACTAGTAATTAGTAAAAAAAATTACTTCCAGCTCCACCCGACTTCAATAGACGTGTTTTAATTAATCGATTTGAACGTTATTTCTAGCTTTTTATAGAACTGTTTTTTTAGGTTTTGAAGGATGTTTTGCTTTAAAAAAAAATTTCGTAATAGGCCTTCTGCTTATGGAAAGTGTAGCCTATATATATATCAGGGGTGCCCATACTTTTTCCCAAGGAAATCGACCTAGCAAAAATTTATGATTAAAAGATCGACATTTTGGCCGTTTAACCCACTAAATATTTATCAAGAAAAGAAATTGCATAAGTAAAACTACATTGGGTGCATAAACTGTCAATGGCGATCGACCGTTTGGGCACCTCTGCTGTATATGGTACGTCAGCAACAAAAGTTGCTTAACAGTTAAGTACTTTGTCATAGCAATTTTATTAATGGATGTTTAACAGTTTGATACATTTATTGAAAAAGTTGCTATGACAAAGTATTAAAGTGTTAAACTACTTTCGTTGATGACCGTACGCGGAAAATCAAAGACATTCGACTGTTTCTTGGACCGTGGGAAATGTCCAGTGGTCCCTTTTACGTGGGACACAGCTCAAGTTGATTGATCTAGTCTAGATCTAATGAACTAACAACTTGTTTAGACATGCAACAAGAGTTAGGCCTTGTATAACCTTACATGTATTAATTTTGTGGCTGAATTGTCAAAAGGAACGAGATTGACAAGAATTAACTCATTAACTATTATAAAAAATAGATAAGTAAGTATGTAAGTTTAGTTTAGTAGAAACAAAAAACAGATGCATTTTAAAGCCAACAAATATTTTTATTACTTCTAATTGAATAAAAATAACATAAAATAGGAACTTAATTATATTTCTCTTCACCTAAATTGTCTAGAAAGAAACCAAATATCTAAATCGCTTTGAGAATATCACTTCCTTTCCACGAAACCGCGAAATTAAGCCGCGAGAAATGCGAGAATCAATAACACCACAAGAACGAGTACTAAATTAATTAACTAGTTGTAACTTTGTCCATCAGCCATTTTTAATGTCCTCACTGCTGGGGCACAGGCCTTCCTTATGGGTGGATAAGGAGGACGGGCCATAACCCATCACTCGGGCCCAATGCGGATTGGTAGGTGTTAACGACTGCAAATGCAGCCGGGACCAACGGCTTAACGTCCCTTTCGATTCTTCCGAAACACGGAGGAGATCGAGATGCCTAATAAATTTTTGATCACCCATCCCATGACCGACCCTTGCGAAAGTTGCTTAACCTCCGCAATCACTGCGCCACCGAGCTCCAACTTTGTAACTTAAGGTGGCCTAAAATGGAACTGTATTCAATGTCACACATAGGTATAAAATAATTTTATCAATTATATGGGAGTTCTAGTGTTAATTTGCAAATTTAATAATAATATGAGTATTACGTTTATTTTGCTTTTTAATATACAAGTTGTTTGGAAATAGCCCCATAAAGCCGAACATGGTAGATTAGGGACCATCAAACTATACCTACAACTTTTACTAAGGGACCAACTCTAAAATTGCGAAAAAAATAATCAACTGGCAAATAAACGAATATATCAAAGTTTGAAAACTGCTGATCTTTTTTTTCACAATTTCAGAGTTGGTCGTCAATATATATCGAAAAAGTTGTTCAATTTGATGTTCCCTATCTACCATATTCGGGTTTATAAGAGCTAGTAAGGTGAATGGTGAGGTGGATAACTGAAACTTTTTAAGAAAAAAAGATTGCCAGAGATATGTTCATCATAAGTTTTCGAGAAGAAAACATCTGGCCAGGCCAGAAGGCAAAGGAGATTGTTCTGCGCCCATACATTGTTCGCCCCAGAGCCAACAGCAGAGAAAAAAATATTTTGTAATCGTAAATGACTCGTATAAGCCTATAAGAACAATGTTTTCCCACGGACACTTTTGTGAACATTGTTATTTAAAGAAAATGATCAGATTTTGAGGTTATTTTTAATAAACGCCGTCTATTAAAAGCTCTTTGCAAAAAATATAATTTACTGACTGAAACTGAAGAACTTGATATAATTATTCAGATATTTTAACAACAATATCGATGTTTTCGTAACACCTATCATCCATCACTAAATAAACTGAACTGAAATGGGTGCATTCCGGCAGACGAATTGCTAAATCATCGATCACCACAAGATATATTGGGTGCTTTCCGACAGACCAATAATCGCTAAATCATTGATCATGAAAGATTACATTTGAACCATGGATAGTAATAAAATTAAACATTAAAACAAATTACTTTCCATGGTTCAAATGTAAACAGTGGTGATCGATAACTCAGCGATTAGCCTGCGCTATAATGCACCCATTTTAACCATGGAAAGTATTTTTTTATAATGTTTAATAATTTACTTTCCATGGTTAAAATGTACTCTATAGGGATCGGTGACTCAGCGATTAGCCTGCTGGAATGTATCTAATGACAATCAATCAATGCAAATGACAAAAATTGTCTTAAAAGTTGGCGGATTTCATGGTATTAAAAATTAAAGTACTTTTAAAAGTGTATTAAATGTTTCGCAGTGTCCGCTTGTAATTATAATTATCAAATCGTATATTAAAATATAATAAAAATTTAGGTACATTTTAAATGCGTGTTGGTTTTGGGGCGATTTAGAATAATCTCCTTTTAATCTGTTTTTTTGCTGAACTTTCCATTTATAAAAATAATTTATTTTATGCTTATAGGTTTAAAGACTTTATTTTCAAAAAAGACTTACATAAGTCACTTACATGAAAATAAAAATAAAAATACAAAAGTATTTTTTTTCATACATCACCACCAAGCCTTAAATATTAGTAGTACCTAATACTTAATTACATGAACGAAATTTAGGTATAAAGTTCGTAATTTTCAATTATATAATGAGACAGTTTGGACTTAAAGCTGTTATATAATTTTATATCTTTTATGTATGAAGGTAAGCTATTGTACAGTTTTGCTCCCTCAAAGGTGATGCTTTTTTTAGCATAATTTGTGCGTGCCCATGGCAAGACAAGTAAGCTTGGCCGACGAAGACTGCGTTTGCTGATTTGAGATTTTTTGGTGAAAGTTATGTTGGTATGAATTTTTTTATCAATAATTTTTCGAATCAAAAGGCAAGTACTATACACGTAAAGTTGCTTTATGTTCATTAATTTGGTTTCTTTAAAAATTTTTTCGGTAGGTGTTAGATAGGGGTAACGAAAAAGTGTTTTTATTACTTTATTTTGCATTCTTTGAAGCTCCTGTAGCCTTGTCTTACCGGCAGTGCCCCAAATTTCAATAAGGTATAGTAAATGTGATTTAACAAGGGAGTTGTAAATATTGTAGCGTAATTTCCTAGGGATGCATTGATTTATGTTACGTAGTGAACCAGTGAGTGAAGAAAGTTTGCTTTTAATATAATCGATTTGCATATTCCATGTTAAATTACTATCCATTCTCAGCCCAAGGTATTTTTCACAAGTTTTCTGTTCCAGGGGTATATTGTCAATTGTTAACGGTTCATGTGAAGGAATAGTTTTATTTTTTGGTTTAAATATAATGTAGCAGGTTTTTGAGACATTGACTGTTAGTAAATTGAATTGGAACCACTCGGACAAGATTTTTTAAATCTTCTTGTGCTTGTTGGATCGCATCATGCACATTAGCTCCGTAATAGAAAAGACATGTGTCATCCGCATACAAAGTAATATGGCCACGGAGTCCCAGATTTTCTATGTTATTTATGTAAATTGAGAATAAGAGTGGTCCGAGTATGGATCCTTGGGGAACACCGTAGGTAATTGGCAAAGCGCTACTTTGACGATTATCAATCTTTACTACTTGCGATCTATTTGTAAGATAGGATTTGAGTCATTTTAGTGCACTGCCCTTAATACCGATGCTTTCTAGCTTCTGTAAAAGAATGCTTATCACAATTAAAACTCCGTAACCCTTATCAACTTTCTCATAAAGGCACACTAGCGCCAGCGAGCAGCAATAGGAAGCGTTCTAAAGCCGTATCGGAATATTCATGAACAGAGAACTATTAACATTTTCATTTACCGCATAGAGAAAACAACTACGAGAAATGAGGTGGGGTTTTTATGGGTCGAGCTAAGCTTTGACCTTTCTACAACTTTATTAGTCTATGCTGTAGAAATTATGAGGTTTTAATTTTCATATTTTATTTTTATTTTTTAATATGAAGCACATATAAAAGAAAAGTTCAACATTCGCATTCATAATTTTAAATTTTTATTTCTGACAATACCTAAAGACTAATAAATAAGTGAATAAAAACTTTTTAATTATGAAATATTTTCTTAACCATTGACATAAACAGATCGTAATAACCTGTATTTTTTTTGTTTGGAAAATTGTAAAGTGACATCCCTAGATGAAAATAGACAATTGTTTCTAATACTCAATCCCATTAATGGACAAAATCATAACACAATATTGGTTTAGGGTTGCCATTGAGCAGTTTATCATGAAAAGATTTTTTAATATGGCGGGTGGTTGTATTTATAATATTTTTTGGGGTTGTATGCATGGTAATCCTGCCATATTCGTCTTTAGGCATTTTTTCAACACGTTGTATAAAATAAGAATCCCACATCCAGTAACGATAGTAAATAGTACCAAAAATACTTAAAACAAAAACACAAACGTGTAACAAATTCACAGTACAAATATTTAAAGAAAATTGACATTTCAATCCAAAGTAGACGTATATTTTTGATCCTCTGGGATGGGAATACCATGACAATAAACATATCCTTGATAAAAAGTAAATAGTGACAAAAAATATTTGCCTGCTACCCTTCCGGTGCGGTAGTTTGTTTGGCCGCCCGCGGCGTTGCGGGTTCGACTCCCTCGACGCGTTTGTGGCAAATATTTGATTCTACAAAATGTGTTCCTTCAATTTCGTTGGTATATTTACAGAGAAGAAAGCTTATGTTTGCATGAAAGTTTTGTGTGGTTTACATGAACGCAGATTATTAGAGGAAGGGTGTATGACTAAATGATAATATAATATAACATCCATAGATATATTACTTCACACGTACATGATCTACGAGACATGAATTTTTTTAGCGACATGAAAATAATATTTGGTGTATTCCTTCTGGCTCAGTAGTAGCTCTACAATAATAAGCACCATTTACAACACATTAAATAAACATTCTAGCAATATTGTTGATTTTTTCTTGCGGCACTCGAGAGGCTAAAGTACCGAACACCTAACTTAATAATATACCTACGCCCTGTTATCCGTAAAAAGTGTTTTATTTGTAATAATAAGCACCATATCACGCCAAATATTTGCGTTATTTATAGTAAGGTTGCAAATAATAAACAAATAAAAAAGTTAAAGAGTGACATTGTCATAATGAGGTCAGATACCTTTTGTGGGCTAATTTGAGTAACGTATGGTACGAGATAGTCTCTGCCTACCCCCATGGGAAACAGGCGTGAGTGTATGGATGTATGTATGTATGTATGTACGGTACGAGAAAAGTACGGAAATTTGGGCTAATTTTGTAACTCTATTGCAATCAATTTCTGATAGACACTGACAGAAATCACAGTAACATTGCTGCTTTAGTAAGAATCAATATGACAAACTACCTTACTTAAAGCAGCAATGTAACTATAATTTCTGTCAGTTTCAATCAAAAGTTGTTAGCAACAGAGTTACATAATTAGGGAGGTGTCCGAATGGAAAAAAATACTACGAATGGTTTCAGTTAGGTACCGGTAATAAGTTTATTTCACCGAAAATTTTTGAAAGAAAAGGTAACGAGTCCTCAGTTTTGGCGTCATGAGTATCGACAGCATTGCAGTTCCCGCCATTTTTATATTCAGCGCGTGCCACTGTCTGGGCCGCGTCTAGACCATAGACTTATTATAAAGTAGAAAGATCATTGACAACAGATCATTTTCACATTTGCTTAATTATTTAACAATATATTTTTTTAAGTTACCGAACTATTATGTGTATTGGAGAAATAAAGTTGAGTTAATAACATTTTGCTAACTTTAATTTGTTTTTCAGCTTAATGGTTAAAATAAACGAACCTGATATGTTTATCACAACGGTAAAAAAAGGAGATTTTGTAAACAGATTTTTTTGTGGGAAAGTTCAATTCGTACTAAAATATTTATTCCTCCATGTAATTTGTCCAATTAAATTATTTCAAAATGTAAAAGTACAGTTCCACTCTTTTTCAGCATAACTAGGACTTGGCTAGCTGTGGGCGCACCATGATCGAAATCGGTCAAAATTAAAAATTAAAAAAAGCATTTGTGAATGTCAAAGAAGCTACGCCATTGGTTTTGCAAACACTAAGCGGGAGACCTTGTAACGTTAAGAACTGGCAAGAAACTCTTCAAGTGCTACTTTTTTATCCCTGTATTTTTCATACAGAGTCGTCAAAAATTGGAAAATGACATCAGCACTTAAAGTGAGGTCGAAGAGCAACATCATTAGGCGTTTCAAAGTTTATGCCGGCACTACTTATTGGCTCATATGGGCACAATAATAATTCATCGTACGGTACCGGTTTTGTAACAAATGCTTCAAAGAGGTTCTTTCAAAAGCATCAATGTTTGATAAATTGTGTCTTTTATTGTGCCGATCATGGGCGAATATGTCGTGCAGCCATTAAGTTAAAACTCAGAAAGGCCTACGTTATAGTTAAGTCTATGGATTTGCCTACGACCGCCACCTGGCCCGCGCTGGCCACCTGCCAGCCGATATTGTCACCACTTCACACGAATGAACTGATAATGTGAAATCAACTCTGAGCACCAAAGGTCAAGGCTCAAATTTGCTTACCACCTGGTTGGAATTAGTGGCTCTTGTCATTGTGTGGACGAGACCCTGGTTCTTTTTGTTTCAAGAATGCAAGTGAAGTTTAGTTAGTTACCTGGCATGTAGTTTTGTCACAATTTACTACTATTAGGTGTTAAATTTATTTGTTTCTATTCGTCTACTGGAATGAACGGATCAAGTATTCTACTCTAATCCAATGATTAACCTTTGATATACTCGCTGATTGATAATTTGTACAGATTTAAAAAAGCAAAGAAAATGATAGGTAACTTACCAATGGGAACACTTATTTTAAGGCATACTGTTAATTAAGGGGGCAAATCGCGCTAAATGTGAACGATAAATCCGAAACCGTTGCGTTGTTATTTCGTTAATATTTAGGTAAAAATCTTTGGTTTTCCTTTAGGGTCCTCACTTAAATGGTCCAACATCGGCTCCCTAGGCACAACTTTCAACAATTTCATCAAAACTAAAGCGAGTATTTTTCTGTAAACGAAACTGTAAAGGTGACGATTTACTTTTGGTTTTATCATTGAAAATCAGCGCCATTGGCCCAAGTGTCAACTTTGCTCTACCATGCACTGTTATTTTATTTAGCGTTTATTACGTAATTACTTATTTAAGTGTTTCATAATATAATAATAACATCTAAGTTACAGCAGCTTTTAATGTATTCAAACAGTGCTGCGGTTTTAACTAACATCCCAGTTACCGGAAAGTTGCCAAAAGTGGTTAAACTTCGGTACCTGTGCTCCTGTGGGCTTGGACTCTGTCTGGGTATTGTTTACTACTATTTGCGGTATAAGGTAATAGATTTCGAACATTATTATGTTACAGAAACACAACTAAGTTTGCTCTTTTGAGCACCGCAACTGTGTGTTTTATAACTTTTAGAAACGTTGTCGAGTATGACAGTTTTGTCAATCTTTAACTCTTTTGACGCAATGGTCGTGCTCGATAATTAATCTTAAATCACGAATGAAGAATGGTTATTGCTCATTTTTAACCGACTTCAAAAATTTGAAAAGGAGGAGGTTATCTATTCGTCTCGTATATTTTTTTTTACTATGTATGTACACCGATTACTCGAAGACGGCTGAACCGATTGAAATGATTCAAACGTTATAACATGAGGTTTGTACCCAAGTTGGTCCCATTTTTAGAAATTTTGAAATCGGTTCAGTAGTTTTCGAGTAATCTTGAAAATACTGTCGTTTTCGTTACCATTTTATATGAATTCAAACGGATTTTCGACCCCTTCCTTTTTTGTTTATGCACCGATTTAAATGATTCTTTTTTTGTTTGAAAGAAGACACCTTAAAAATGATACCATATTAATTTCATTGGTATTGGATTTTGAATTTTAAAGATAGACGAGGGAACTCCTCAAAATCAAATAGGAACTGTACAGTGATTGAAATATTGGTAGGTTTATGACAATCAAAAATAAGTTATGGACCTATCTGTTGTCAAGGACGTTCTGGACTAGAGTAGAACTGCGAAGGCCCAACGGTCGAAATTGAGTTACTCGGGGTATACCTACCATTGAAAAATGTGAAACATTATAACGTTTTATTTTATAAAATATTCGCTTACATACCTACCACAAAAAAGTTTAAAATAAAAAAGCTTTAAAAAAAAGCAAAACCTCCTTCAAAAATCTTAAAAATATAGCTCTATAAAAAGCAAGAAATAATGTTCAAATCGATTAATTAAAACACGTCTATTGAAGCCTGGTGGGGCTTTTAGAATATAAACAATACAATAAGTAAAAAAATTACTTTCAGCTCCACCCGACTTCAATAGAAGTGTTTTAATTAATCGATTTGAACATTATTTCTTGCTTTTTATAGAGCTGTATTTTTAAGATTTTTGAAGGAGGTTTTTTATGGCAAGCATTGAGTGAAACTTTAAATACTTGCATAAAAAGTTTTCATTCCGGAAAAATATTACCATTTACAAGAGTTGACACAGTCGAAACATAAATCGTAAAAATAGCAATAAAAATATATTTTCGTTAATAGCGATGATTGTTTTACTAACATTTTATATATAAAAGACAAAACTATTCTATTGAATAAATCTCTAAGCGATCACTATGCGTATTAACTGGAGCGAGATAGATGTGCCAGGACTGCCAGGCCGGCTGGCCAAGCCGGGCAACAGCTGTCCCACGTTTTACACATCTACGCCTATTTTGATTTTGGATATGGAACTACATGCCAGTAGTGCCAGTAAGTATGGCATCTAGTTCCAAAATGTAAAGTTTATTAAAAACGAATCATGCTTAAACCTTACTACCGTACAAATAAATGAAGAATAACTTTATACTTGAAATAACCAAAAAAGTTTGTTAGGAATATGACACTTTGAGACGTTAACCGTAAGGAGTAATATTGCCCAGCAATATTTTTGGTTATTCTAAGTATAAACTTATTCTTCGTTTATTTATACGAGAGTAACTGTCTTATTCAGAGTGCGTTCGTTAAACTAGGCCCAAAGTTAACATTGCGTTAGACTGCGGACTAACGCCATTTTATAGCGCAAATCGTATTCAGAGTGACAGTTTAACGTTTAGTCCCACCCATTAAAAGGTGCATTGTGATTGGTTTCCAAGCATTAAACCAGGTTTTGTTACAACAGTCTTGCACCCCAGTTTTGTGAAACATCTCTGAATAAGACAGTCAGAGTTTAGATAAGTAAAAAATTGAGTAAATAGGATATCAATATCAAATACCAACTCTTTTCAACGTTTTCTTTCTATTACTTACACTATTTGGGATTTATACACCGTCATTTTGTAGTCGTTTTAATTAACTTAAGGGAGTGTTCTACTAACGGAACTAAACATTTTTGCCCAAGAAACATGGGTCGAAAAACGACAAAAAAAATTGACTTTCCCATACTAATAAAATGTTTTAGCTGTCTACTTAGTATGGGAGGCCCACAATTTTTTGTCGTTTTTCGACCCATGTTTCTTGGGCAAAAATGTTTATTTTCATTGGTACAACACACCCTTAAGTTAATTAAAACGACTACAAAATGACGGTGTATAATCCCTGATAACTACAGTTGATGCAGATTGGATCCAATTTTTATAGCGTAAGTGACTTTTGTGGTCAGATAAACATAGATTATTTGATACTCATATCATTATTTGGAGATCTTCAATTTAAAGTGAAGCAAATTAAAATACGCTGAAAAATTAAATAAGCTGCTTAGATGCCACTTTTTTATATCAATATTCAGTGAAAGGAGGATTGGATGTGACTACATCAGATGATCGTATAGATTGCGTAAGACTCTTTTGTGGTCAAATGTATGTATAGATAATTTTCTTCACACATCATTTGGAGATCTTCAATTTAATATGAAGCCAAATAAAAATACGATGAAAATTAAAATAAATTGTTCAGATGCAACACTTCAGTTTTAAATTTCAATATTCAGTAAAAAGCGGATCGGATCCGATTGGATCATATAGTCGTAGCGTAACTTTTGTGGTCAGATTAATATAGATTGATACTCATATCGTTATTTGGAGATCTTAAATTAATGTAAAGCCAAATAAAAAGGCTGAAAATCAAATAAGCTGCTCAGATGATACACTACAGTTTTCAATATATCAACATCCAGTGAAATTAGTGCTGGACTATATACAGGTATAGCCTAACTGAAAATTCAAACACTCATTTCATCATGTTGTGTGCTATAATTTATTTGTTGACAACTAAAACAAATAATAGGCTTCGATAATATCGCGTGCCTAATTCACCCTATCTACCCAATCACCTGCCATGCTAATATGACACTTGAACTTTTACCCCACTTTAGTAATGAATTGGCCACCGGTACCTGGGTTCCATTTCCGCTGTTTTGTAACTGTGACCATAAGGGTGGGCAATTTCCTCTTCACCTGGTTATGACAAAAAAATTTTCTTGGTCATTTCCGGATTATTTGAGTCGGTATTGACAGGGTTATAATGAGGGTTTGCTTGTAAAATGTAATTAAGTTATTTAAAAGAAATGTAGGTAATTAAGATTAAGTAAACGACTAGCATGCCTTGTATAGAGTCATTATCTTAGAAATCTAATATTCCCTTTGGAGTTTGATGATTAATTTTCTGTACTCTCTAGGACCCGTGTGTATGGTTTTATGATTTCCATAATACAATATTTGAGTTTTCTGGAGGTCTGGAATGGCGAGGGCGACCACATATCGGATAGGTCACCTATAAAGTGAACCGACTATCTGTCGCCGTGGTTGCAGGAAACTGCTGGATGGAAGCATTTTTTAAAATGTTTTTTTATGCGAGTACTTTTTCCTTAGCATTTTTATTCATCATAAATACAATCACAAAACTTTTCAAAGATACTTATCTACATTGTTATGACTGACAAAAAGTCTTGAAGGTAACAAATCTTGAAGTTCCTCAGTTGATATACTGCATTCATCTCGGGCAGTCGCGACAACAGGGGACAAATTTACCGAAGATTAAAGACGCCGAGACGGATATTGAAATTTTACGAGGCGACTCTTCTAAGAGAGTTATTTTTGTGCCCTTGTACCTTTTGTTTACATTTTAAATGTTAACTTTGTCTCATCGTGACATTTTGGATGTTTTAACAGTTTCATTATTGTCAAATGCACTTTGATGTTCGGATAAAATATGTGACATTTTGTTTGAATTTTTATGATGATTGGGCCAGAATATGTTAGTTGACTTCTATTCCAAATCCAAACATCACGCTCCAGAAAATCCTCTCATCTATTTTGAAAATAATTAATGACAAGATAAGGTAATTCAATAAACTAGTATGTTCTTAAAAAAAAAATACTTTCCAATCAAAACGTCAGTTTCCAATAATCCAATATCCCATGTTGTTGGATTCCGTGATTATATCAATTCTGTGTAATTTTAAATCTTCCGTCATTTCTTTGCCTAATCGTTCACGAATCTTTCCCGATGATTTATCAATAACTTTTTATTAAATGTCAAAGCAGAACAAAACAAAAAGGAAGCGACTTAATAACTGCCGCGTTCGAAACAAAAGAACAACAAACACAGACAAAACAGTTGTTGTTGTATTGAACACAAACATCTGTTGCAAAATGGCATGAAATTGGAGACGATATGAACGAAGCTTATGACTGTAATGCTATACTTTTGTCCCCAACAAAGATTTGATGGGATTTTAACACTATTAAAAGGGGGAGTGAAAATTGACAGGATCCATTTTGACATCCCATTTCTGGGTACATTGACACATTTAATGGTTTAAAAGAGTGGAATGTTTGGGTGCTAATGTGTTTCTATTTGAGAGTCTGCTTTTATGTCTCCTTCAATATGAACTTAACTCGTATTAAGTGATAGTTATCTAAATACCAGGATAGAAATAAATTTTCTATTGTCAAAGAGTGACTTTCTAAAATTACACTTTTTATTAACTTTGTTTTCCAGTTGCCATTGATGCTTTTAAAAGAAGTGTTTTATTTGTGAAACTCACTTAAAACTTTGTCACTAAACAAAATGAAAACGAGAATCATCGACAATATGTACATGCTCGTTATAATGTGCAGCATATACAATTTCACAATTCTCCACAACAGAATAGAAGTGAAAGGATACACTGGAAACCACCAATATCACTTGGCGAGGAAATCCGACGCTGATCCTGCTCCAAGGCTGTTTATACCACAAAGGCTTGCCACAATGGATGGGGACCTCATTGTATGAGAAAATGTCATTAAATGTATTGCACGAGTAACTCCATATGACAGCGGTCAGCTTAAAAATAAATGAATATCAAAACGGCTTGCGGTCATTTTTGACATTCAAGATACTTTTGATATTTTTTATGAAGTGCTTGAAGCCGACTTTGCGGTTACACATTCCCTCAGGTTATGGATAATGATACCTACTACTTACTCAATTGAGTTCGCCTGAAATGCTTGAGTTTTAAATGTTTTATCTTGGAGCCCTCCATTCGGCTTTCGCTATAATGAAGTTTTTTCTAATTACTCATTTTGCATTAAATAACTACAAGCAGTTAAAATTCTATATTAGATAACACAACTTCAAATTCTATATGTGTTCATTGTTCATATTAATTTCTCATACGTACTGTGTATATGTATATTAAGAATAGTTCATGATTCAGTGGTGTGTAATAAAACTAAAACCAGATAGAAATCTTTTTGCTAAATGGATATGAGTCACCATTTATTTTATAAATATCAGTGCTCTAACCAGACCTTACATATTATTAATAAAAGTCTTCAATTGCCCAGTAGCTCAGGCTTAATACTCGTATACATACACCATCTGTGTCTGTTGTTGTATCTCTATAGATATTGTCCACTTCAGTATCATATAAAACATGAGGCAGCTTGTGGGAAGTATTGTTATCTTTACAAAGCTAAATGTCAATGTACTGGGTATTATTTCCTTTGGTTATTTTACGGCATGTTTCGTGATAATCAAAATAGTTTTCAGTATTTTTATAGCACTGAAAATAATTAAGATGTTCCGAACGGGTAATATGAAAACGGAGCCTTTCCAAGCTGAGGTATGTTATGTACTTTTTTAAGCTTATAAATCGTTAAGATTTCCCTTACATTTAGGACAAAAAGAAAAATACTTCGAAATATACTATTTTATAGACTCTCAAAGACTGTAGGTACCGCGAAAAATACCCAATTTTGTAACTCAATTACCTCAATCTACTTACAATGAACCTAATAAAAAAATATCTGTTCTTTGATAATACTTACCAGAAATATTAATACTTCAGTTTATTATGAAAAGGTGAAAATATTTTTTGTAACCAATTAAAATAACTTGATTTCAAATTCGAATATCGTGCTAAAGAAGATCAAACGTAAATAATATTCTTTAGAATTTTTAGATACTTTTTGTATAAATATTTTGAAAGCTTATAAGGTAAATTTGCGTTACTATCTTCAATTTTAATCAAATATTGCCAATGAATAGATCTTTATCTAACAATCGTTAGTACTAATTGGATTGTGTGGGCCGAGTTTACGGCTTACATAGAATACTTATACATTGGTTCAAACATAATGTATTATAGTTATGTGGGATTTACATGAGTTGACTTTAGTCGCCTGTCGCAGGTGACAAGTCGACCAGCAGATCGCCTGTAAAAGCTGCAAACGCACCGACGACAGATGCCTAGATTGGTACCTACCTAGATATATCCAGGTTACTTGGTGACCGCACTGGTAGGTGAGTCGCTAGGGTAGTCGCCTTGGTCTCAAACTCTTTGGTTGTAAGCCTAGCGCACCATTCGTGTACGTTCGTTTTACATGGTTACATAATTCTAGGCTCTACGCACAAATCTAGGCACGGTGCACAGGCGCATAGGCACGGCACGGCGTCGCTGTCATTTACTAGTATGTAGTCGTCGGCATAATCTAGGACGCAATATGTAATAACACTTAGTTCCTGTTTTGGCCACCGGTTTTGTCAACAATCTTTTTAACCCCCAGTCTTTTTCGTTATTTTAGTCAGGATACGACCAAGCAGCCATCTTTTTGAATTGTCGTAACTCGGTATTTAAAAACAAAGCTGCATAACTCGCACTGTTCCACTCAATTTGTGCAGTTCGTGTGTAAATATTGTTAAATTTAATAAAAACATAAACAATTAGTGCCGGTTGTCGTGTCGAGACGTCGTAAGAAGTAACGCACCGTGACTTTTGTGTATAGGGCTGTCACAACGTTGTTGTTGTTTTAAAAAGGGGCACTAATTTTGAAAAACGACGTCATGCCAATTTACGTAGTACATTGACTTTGTATCCCGATGTCTAAATAAACAATGAATGCAGAAAAGAGAAATAGTATTAATTGTTCCATATTGTCTTGTCTAACTAAATAGCTACATACCATACCATACAGCTAAGTTATATAATCTATCCCTTATTACAAAAATAAATCCCCTTTCAGCAGTAGGTATGTATTAAAAACTTTTATTGCTCAATTATAAAAGTTTTTTAAATTCCATTTTTTGATTTTGATTTTGATTTTATTTTGATTTTGATTTTGATTTTGATTTTGATTTTGATTTTGATTTTGATTTTGATTTTGATTTTGATTTTGATTTTGATTTTGATTTTGATTTTGATTTTGATTTTGATTTTGATTTTGATTTTGATTTTGATTTTGATTTTGATTTTGATTTTGATTTTGATTTTGATTTTGATTTTGATTTTGATTTTGATTTAAATAATTTCGGGGAATCCGCCTCTACAGTCGTCTGAAAGAGGGCTTTTTTTTTTATTCTATCGTATTTTTGCCACACGTTTGCTGCACGCGGCAAACGTCCTGTCCTGCCTCGTGCGAGGCGCTAGGCGGTGCGCTTGGTCCGACCCACCTATGCGTAAAAACAAGTGATAGGATTTTGATGAAATTAAAACATAGAATACTTTTACCCCGGGAGGGTTTTTTTTTTATTTTATCGTATTTTTGCCGCACGTTTGCTGCACGCGGCAAACGTCCTGTCCTGCCTCGTGCGAGGCGCTAGGCGGTGCGCTTGGTCCGACCCACCTATGCGTAAAAAGCAGTGATAGGATTTTGATGAAATTAAAACATAGAATACTTTTACCCCGGTTATAGGTCCCCTAAAGATTTTAATTAATGTCCGGGTTGACGAAGTCATGAGCGGAAGCTAGTGAATTATACAATTTACCCAAAAAATCTCTTTTTTTAGGGTTCCGTAGCCTAAATGGCAAAAAACGGAACCCTTATAGATTCGTCATGTCTGTCTGTCTGTCCGTCCGTGTGTCACAGCCACTTTATTCCGAAAGTATTAGGAATACACAGTTGAAACTTGGTAGGTAGATGTATTCTGTTAACCGCTTAACGAATTTAACACAAAAATAATAAAAAAAAAAGTTTAAGGGGGGGCTCCCCATACATCGAACTGAAACTGAAAAAAAAAAATTTGTTCAAACCAATACGTGCGGGGTATCTATAGATAGGTATTTAAAAATGACATTGAGGTTCCTAGGACGAATTTTGTTCAAAGTCAACCATTTGAAAGATAAACACTGCCAAAGTGGTAAAATGTGTGTCCCCCCCTCTAACTTTTGAAATAAGAAAGTGAAAAATCTAAAATAACTATATGCTGTAGATCTTAATAAACACTTTCAACGAAAGTTGATTTGAACGAGATATAATAATTAGTTTTTGAGATATAGCACATTTTCCAAAACCGCAAATATAACTTTTGTCATTCATACCAACACTGTAAAAAAACAAAGTTATTTTTGCCGACGAAAAATAATAGTGGTGTTAAATATCGTATGGTATAAGGTAACTACGGAATCCTACGGCGCGTGGCCCGACACGCACTTGCCCGGTTTTTTTTTACTAACCGCTCGCGACATCGTACACGTCCTAGGGAATCTTTGACCATGATAAAAAATGTTTTTTTATATTTTTTTAAATTAATTTATTCGCAGATATAGAAATAGGTTTAAAAGTTAATAGGTATATATTCTGTGTTTTAATCCAGGTTATAAACTATCTGTGTGCCAAATTTCATCTAAATTTGTCCAACCGTTTAAGCGTGAAGAGGTAACAAACACACACATACACGCACAAACTCTGACACAAAGTTTTGTATTTATAATATAAATATAATCTTTTTATATTTTATTTTTGTTAAAAGCCAGCCTTGCTTTGTCGTCGCCAAGACGTCGGTCGGGAGGGCAGAACGGAACGCAGTTAGCGATTGGTCACACATAACTGTCACAACATTATACTATGCAACATTAAGTCTAGACATGGTGTATTACTGTTATGAGTTTATTTATATTTAAATACCACACTCAGCGTAACTGCTAAAGACCAAAGAACATGAAATAACGTAATAAAAGCAACCAAAAAAAATTTGGCTGAAAATAATGTAATGATGGATATTTTGGCTTAAATTCAAACAATTTCATTTCTATGTACCAAACAAACCATGTCTTCCTTTAATATAATAAAGGTATCTAATGCGAAAGCTAATTAAACTAAAATTTAATGAAATTAAAAATATAACAGCTACTGTTTCAGTTTCATTCATACCGACTTGAATAAAATATTAAGATGAAACAATAACTACTAAAAGCTCCTCTCACAGCTAAATAAACTAGACAGATGAACTCCCACAAAAGATATCTAAATGCAAACCAGACAATAAGCGCAAAAGCTTAAGACTATACATTGAGCTAGACCAGAATAAACCCATGGGAGTCGACGGCATTAAAGAGTCAAAAGGAAACGAAAAGGAAAATATAAGAGCATCCGGTGTTTTCAAAGTTTCTTACTAATATAAATTAGAAGTATAATATTTGAATGTTTACTGCACTGTGACAATTAAAAAAGGAGTTAAAGAAGTAACGTCCGAAATAATATGGAAAGAGATCGTACTAAATGAACCCAGCTGGGAATCGAACCTAGTGTTAGAAAAGGGGCATTAATATCGCTGATATTGTCAGACGCATAATGCTTATTGTTGGAAAACTGGACTACACATAGGCCCCTCCTAATGGTATGTCTTCACCAAGTCGCTTCAACTTTCAATTTAACGTACGTCAGACGCATGCCTATTGCCTCCAAACCGTGACCTTTACTTTCAACTGTCTGCCGTATTTTTTTGTAAGATAGGGCATGCGCTGAGGCATGTCTGTGTTGAAAGGAAAAGCGTGTATCAAGACATACCACATGGATTTCTATGACCTTTGGCACTGCCTGCATCCAGCGGCTTCGCATAAAGTCTTCTTTTACACTAGTATGATTCGTCACAAAAAATATTACTGTGTAACGTATATCAAACGTTTTAGAACAACTATCGAGAAAAAAAACGTGCGTAAAGAAATATGATAGATAGAGTGATTTTGTATGCAAAATTTCTACCGCCGCCGAATTGTGAAATGAGATTTCCCATAGACTCTATCCGGTATTTTTACGTACATTTTAACATTGAAAAATTTTTTTTTTCGGGGTCTTTTCTCACTAAATCGTCAATTTCTCAAAAACGAAAAGCGATATCGAAAAAATGAAAAAAAACCCCTAGAGATATTGAGTTAACCCCCCTTTTCCCTAACTCTTACGGTCTATAGTTTATCCTTTATGTAGCGAAATGTCGGGATACCGCGGGTGACGCGCGCGGCGCGGGATAATGGTAATACGTAGTACGATTGAAGTTTGTAAATTATTGTATATTTCAAAGCTTGTAATAGTGATTTTATATTTTGTATTTTTTATTTATTTTCACATTTTTTATAAAAAAAAATATTTAGATCCATTTTTGGCGATTTATTATTTACTAAAATTGCTTTGAAGCTAAAAAATATTGAAAAATGTTAAAAACGATTAGCTCTAGTAGGTCAACAGATTAGATGGTATGGCGCGAGTAGAGCGTGAAGCGAGGGCTGATTCCAGATCTAGTCAAAGATTTAAATCGTTAGATATGGCGACGCGGCGGTACCATAGTGTGACTGCGCTGAAATGTCTCCATAAGTCCATATTCTAGTAAGTGACGTCGCTTACTATGTGAAAACGAAAGAGAAAGTTGTGTTTACATAGCAATAGCTGTAGGAACAAAAGAGGTGACGCTATTATCTCCAGTACACGTGCTAGGCGTCGTAGTGAGTTTTTGTGTGTAGGTAAACGGATAAACGAATCTTGAGCGAAAGTTGAACAGAAGAGAGGTTTAATTTGAGGCCCGAGGCGAAGCCGAGGGCTTCAATCGGTATACTTATGAGTAGATACAGAAAGTAGATCCAAAATATTATATCGTGGACTGCTGTTATTTCAATTTTTAGATTTGAAATTACTCGATCAGTCATGTCTTTCTTAGTTACTCTGCGATTCCAAATGAATTTTTACAACGATCTCTGAATGAGAGTGTGATGATGATGCTTAGGTATACATAGTTTGCAATTGCAATAAAATGAGGGTTGTTTGTTATCGCACATTCGAGTGATGATGAAGTCGGCGCGAGAGTCTCGCATGTTGCATTTGATTTTGATTTATTTTTTGATTGGGTTATTTTATGTAGAAATTCTGATGTTTTAGTTATACATAGTACTTAGTTTACCTTTCAATAAAATATTGTCTATAAGAATGGTATAAAAAAATATTTTGTTAAATTCATTAAATTCATTTTCAATGTACCAGAAGGTCGTGAAAGGCACAAGATCTGTGAATTCTTTTCATAGATATCGTGCTAACGGGTGCTGATCTGATTAGAAACGGGGTAATGACTACTATAACAACAATTTATTAGTAAAAACCGAATACATAATGGTTTTCAGTGGTAACTGTAATAAAAACAGAACCCTACAACTACATATTAAAATACTGGGTGGCCGGGGTTTTAAATGATCTTTTGGGTACAAAAGCAGCTACAAATGCCGGTCTTTGCTATGTAAATTGAAAAGTTTTATACAATACAACCAGCTGCATCGAATTTGTGCAATGAGCAGTGACCGTATGCCAGATACTGTAAACAAAATATTCAAAGGATTGCATTTTGTCATTTGAGAGAAACATGTTATTCATTCATATGCATTTATTGTTATAGAAAAGCAAAATGCAGTTTGTTGCTACACGATTAATATACACATTACAATATTCTTCTTTAGCAGGGTAAGTATTTATATTTTTTACGATGCAATAAAAAAATCGACAAGTAATAATTATTAAAACTAGTAAAACAATTAGGGTTTAAAAATAAATTACAAGTTAAAAAAGGATACAAATAAAAAGTTATCAGCAAAGTTCATCATTCGAAAATACAAAACAAAACACAAATTAATTCTATTGTATGTTTTTAAGAGATAAATTCAGCAACTATTGCACGTCAAAATGTTTCATGCTTCGAAATTTTTCCTTGGTGAAAATTGAACGTTTTACGATATTGTGCTATTTAAAAATTCTTTCCAGCAATAGAGTTATCAGATACTTAAATATTTTTGGAGTAATTTCATGATCTTGTTAACTTTACAGCCCAATTTCAGCTTAGCAAGACATTATCTCGGTTCCTATTTTGTTCTAATATAAATTTTGTACAGGTACAGGTATATATATATATATATATATATATCTTTTCTTTCTAACGAATGTACAAATTGCTGTTAACTCTAAACTTAATTACAATAGATTAATCAGAAGTATGGTACATACGAAGACACGCGGAAAGAATAAGGAATGTTAGTTTTTTTTCAGATATTAAGTTTGAAAAGTCTGGCTTATAACAAGGAATGTCCCAGCGTAAAAATCATTTTCCTACAAAATGTAAAATTACTGACATTGCTTATTCTTTCTTATACATCTTAATATATAAAATCGTAAACTGAATGACTGACTGACTGACTGACTGACTGACTGACTGATCTATCAACGCACAGCCCAAACCACTGGACCTAGAGACTTGAAATTTTGCACACAGATACTTTATACAGTGTAGGCATCCACTAAGGAAGGATTTTTTAAAATTCCATCCCTAAGGGGATGAAAATAAGGGATGAAAGTTTGTATGAAAGTCCCTCAGTTTTGAAGCTAGAATCTTCAAATTTTGTGTTTAGGCTGACAATTGAAAATTAATAAATACGGGTCTCAGCGTTTTTCAAAATTCTACCCCCGAAGGGGTCAAAAGGGGGATGAAGTTGTGTATTAAAGAAAATCCTTCATTTTCGAAGTAAAAATCGCTAAATTTATAATTTAGGCTTATGGATAGAAATCTAAAGCAACGAATATTGTTTTTGTTAGGATTGCAACTCCAAAGGGGATGAAATGGGGGTAAAAAGGGTTAAAAAAACCTAAAAATAGATATGGATGTCGTTATCGGGGTTTTGTGGGATGACGATTGCAAAACTGACATTTATTTTGAAGTCCAACACGGTGGACATGATTTAACCCCTAAAGGGGTGAAAATGGGGTCCAAATTATGTATGGAAAAATAATATAAAATAGACATTACAACTTTAAACTTCGTAGGAGCACATCTAAAAAGAAATAGGCAAATATATTATTTTGTTATTTTGAAAATCATCCCCTTAGGGGGTAAATGGGGTGAGTAAACATAAAAATCGGTATAGATGTCGTTATTGGGGTTTTCTGGGATGACGATTGCAAAAATGTCATTTATTTTGAAGTCCAACACGGTGGACATGATTTAACCCTTAAAGGAGTAAAAATGGGGTTCAAATTTTGTATGGAAAAAGAATACAAAATCGAAATTACAACTTTAAAATTCGTAGGAGCACGTCTAAATATATATTTTGGGATTTAAAAATCAACCCCTTAGAGGGTAAGTGGGGTGAGTAACATAAAAATCGATATGGATGTCGTTCTTGAGGTTTTATGGGATGGTGATTGCGAAAATGAGATTTATTTTGAAGTCCAACGCGGTGGACATGACACATATGGACCTGGACCTGGACATGCACATCCAGGCAACGGGAACGGGAACCAGAACGGGCACGGGCACGGGCACGGGCACGGGCACGGGAACGGGAACGGAACGGAACGGAACGGAACGGAACAGAACGGAACGGAACGGAACGGAACGGAACGGAACGGAACGGAACGGAACGGAACGGAACGGAACGGAACGGAACGGAACGGAACGGAACGGAACGGAACGGAACGGAACGGAACGGAACGGAATGGAACGGAACGGAACGGGAACGGGAACGAGACGGTAACGAGAACTAGAACGGGACGGGTACGGGAACGGGAACGGAAGGGGTACGGGACGAGTACGGGACGGGATCGGACGGGAACGGAACGAAACGGGAATGAAACAGGAACGAAACTGGAATGAAACGGGAACGGAACGGGAATAGAACAGGATGGGAACGGGAACGGGAATGGGAACAAGAACCGGACGGGAACGGAACGGGAACAAGAATGGGAACGTAAGGCGTACGGGACGGTTAGGGGACGTTTACGGGACGGGAACGCAGCGGGAACGGAACGGGAATGGGAACGGGAACGAAACGTGAACGGAACGGGAACGGAACGGGAACGGAACGGGAACGGAACGGAAACGGAACGGGAACGGAACGGGAACGGAACGGGAATATAACGGGACGGGAACGGGAACGAGAACAAGATGGGAACGGGACAGGAACGGGATGGGAACGGGAACGGAAACGGAAGGGGTACGGGACGGTTACGGGACGGGAACGCAAACGGGACGGGAACGGAACGGGAACGGGGAACGGGAGCAGGAGCGGGAACGGGAACTGGAAGCCTTGTGCGAGGCCCGCCACACGCGGCAAATGTCTTGCCTCGCGAGGCAGCGCGCTTGATGGGGACTCGCCTAATTGCGTAAAAATGGCTGGCCGGATCCTGGTTGAAGGTTCTTTAAAAGGATTTCGTCTAATATCCACGCGGACGAAGTCGCGGGCAGAAGCTAGTCTCTTATATAAAAGTGAAGGGGTGACTGACATATCAACGCACAGCCCAAACCGCTGGGTCTAGAGACTTGAAATTTTGTACAAAGATACTTTATACAATGTAGGCATCCATTAAGAAAGGATTTTTGGAAATTCGACCCCTAAAGTGGTGAAATGGGGGTTCAAAGTTTGTATGGAAAAAAAATATTAAATAGACATTTCGACTTGAAACTTCGTAGGAGTACTTCTAAAGACAAATAAGTAAACACGTGTTTCGTAGTTTTTCGAAAATCAACCCTTTAGGTGGTAAATGGGGCAAAAAAAGCCCAAAATGACTGACAAATCAACGCACAGCCCAAACCACTGGACCTAGAGACTTGAAATTTTGCACACAGATACTTATACAGTGTAGGTATCCACTAATTAAGGATTTTTGAAAATTCCATCCCTAGGGGATGAAATAAGGGATGAAAGTTTGTATGAAAGTCCCTCAGTTTTGAAGCTAGGATCTCAAAACTTTGTATTTAGGCTGACGATTGAAAATTAATAAATACGTGTCTCAGCCTTTTTCAAAATTCTACCCCCGAAGGGGTGAAAAGGAGGATGAAGTTGTGTATAGAAGAAAATTCTTCATTTTCGAAGTAAAAATCGCTAAATTTATAATTTAGGATTATGGATAGAAAACAAACGCAACGTATATTGTTTTTGTTAGTATTGCAACCTCTATGGGGATGAAATGGGGGTGAAAAGGGGGTAAAAAAACCTAAAAATAGATATGGATGTCGTTATCGGGGTTTTGTGGAATGTCGATTGCAAAAATTACATTTACTTTGAAATCCAACATGGTGGACATGATTTAACCCCTAAAGGGTTCTTGGGGTGAAAATAGGGTTCATATTTTGTATGGAAAAATAATATAAAATAGACATTACAACTTTAAACTTCGTAGGAGCACGCCTAAAAATAAATAGGCAAATATAAATTTTGTTATTTTGAAAATCAACCCCTAAGGGGGTAAATGGGAGGAGTAAACATAAAAATCAATATAGATGACGTTATTGGGGTTTTCTGGGATGACGATTGCAAAAATTACATTTATTTTTAAGTCCAACACGGTGGACATGATTTAACCCCTAAAGGGGTGAAAATGGGGTTCAAATTTTGTATGGAAAAATAATATAAAATAGACATTAGGTACAACTTTAAACTTCGTAGGAGCACGTCTACAAATAAATAGGGAAACATATATTTTGTGATTTTGAAAATCAACCCCTTAGGGGGTAAATGGGGTGAGTAAATATAAAAATCGATATGGATGTCGTTCTTGAGGTTTTATGGGATGGTAATTGCGAAAATGAGATTTATTTTGATTCCAACGCGGTGGACATGAAACATCATGGACCTGGACCTGGACAAGCACATCGGGACGGGAATGGGAACAAGGACGGGAACGGGATGCGAATGGGACGTGAACGGGACGGGAAAGGGACGGGAAATACACGGGAACGGGACGGGAGCGGAAAGGGAATGGAACGGGATCGGAACGGGAACGGGACGGGAACGGAATGGGAACGGGAACGGGCACGGCAACGGGGACGGGCGAGACGGGAATGGGACGGGAACTAGACGGGAATGGAAAGGGAACCGAAAGGGAACGGAACGGGATTGGGACGAGAACGGGACGGGAAAGGGACGGGAACTAGACGGGAACGGAACGGAAATGGCACGAAAATGGAAAGGGAACTGAACGGGAATGGAACGGAACGGGAACGGGATCGGAAAGGGAACGGAACGGAACGGGAACGGGAAGCCTCGTGCGAGGCCCGCCACACGCGGCAAAGGTCTTGCCTCGCGACGCAGCGCGCTTGATGGGGACCCGCCTAATCGCGTTAAAAATGGGTGGACGGATCCTGGTTGGTTCAGGTTCCCTGAGGATTTTCTCTAATATCCACGCGGACGAAGTCGCGGGCAGAAGCTAGTAATATATATTTTTTATTGTAATGGGGTATTTTTCAATGGTATGTTTATTTCTTTGCTCATAATTCTACACGGGGGCTGGCTGAGTCCTGCAGTGTCCCTTTTGTCAGACAATGACCCCAAATCACGCCCTAACTCTACAAGCCTTTACTTCAAAAACTCTACTCCTTGAAGTAAAGGCTTGTAGAGTTAGGGCACGTAAGTTAAAGCTTGGCTCTACATGAGGTCTCATAACTTTTTGACAGTGCGAACCTTGGCAGCAACATTTACATGAAAATGTTTTTGGTGGGATTTCACTTCTTTTTGTAAGTAACTCTCCGTATACCGGAATTATTGTAATGGGAATTTTTCTGTGGTATGTTCATTTCTTTGCTCATAATTGTACACGAGGGCTGGCTGAGTCCTGCAGTGTCCCTTTTGTCAGACAATGACCCCAAATCACGCCCGTTTGAAAGGGTAACCACCCTTCGTTTGTTTGGAGTTGATTGTAAAATTGCCATTACTGTGGATTACTATCCGTTTGAAATGCGAAAGTTTGTTTATTTGTTTGTAATGGGACTGTTTCTTTTGTATTGTAGTTTTTGTTTGCTCAAAATCGTGGGGACACAGTTTTTCTCACTGGTAGATGTTACCCAACATTGTTCACAAAAAAGGTAGTAACTTAATGGACTAAATATCACATTGAAGAATGTTTATGTTTATATCATATACTTATGAGAGCATCTTTGACCTGTCAAGTACTTCGTACTACATATCCTATAAAATCAAACCAAATACCAACTAATTACCAAAGTACTTTCAATAAAACCAAGCTAGTATCCGTTAAAAAGTCTTTTATTTTATACATATCCTAGCTTTTCTTTAATAATAAATAATAATAATAATAAAACGCTTTATTGCACACAAGAAAAAGACATTACAAAGAAGCAAACAATAAACATAGACAAGTACACAAAAGGCGGCCTTACTGCTATGTAGCAGTCTCTTCCAGGCAACCTTGAGTAGAAAAATATTAAAGGGAAGAGGACAGATGGGGAGTGGGTGCAAAAATACTAGAAGGATAACAGATATAGATGTACATAAATAAAATAGAGAAAGAAAAAAAATGTAAGTAACTATATAAAATGAATGTTGAAAGAGAGATTGACGACCTCCGTGGTCGAGTGGTTTGCACGCCGGTTTTCAAGGCGTCACCATCTCTTGAGGTCCCGGGTTCGATCCCCGGCTGGGTCAATGTAGAAAATGAACTTTTCAATATTGTCTCAGGTCTGGGTGTGTGTCATACCACCGTTGTTTCTAATTTCCATAACACAAGTGCTATAGCTACTTACTTTGGGATTGGAGCAATGTATGTGATGTTGTCAAATATTTATTATTTATTATTTATTTATAGATATGAGAAAAAGTGGTAATAGGTGGGAGAAAGGACTTCTAACTTGATCCCTGAAAGAACTTAAGGTACGAGCTTTGCGGATGCCCTCTGGAAGTGCGTTCCACAAACGGACAGCATGTACAGAGAATGAATAGGAAAGGAAATCAGTGGAATGACGGGGAATATCGAGGGTGAGATTAGAAGAAGAACGCAGAGTACGTAGTGAAGAAGAGGATCGAAAGTCGAAAGATTCTTTAAGATAAAGTGGGGAAGTTGGAAGGAAAAGGATAGAGTACAGGAGCGTAAGAGTGTGTAAGTCCCTGCGCCGACGAATAGGAAGCCAATTGAGCTTTTGGCGAAAGTGAGATACGTGGTCGAATTTACGTAAATTAAAAATGAACTTGATGCACATATTCTGCAGACGTTCCAATTTGCCAAGCAATTCCTCAGAGAGGTCCGTGTAACAAACGTCAGCGTAGTCCAAAATGGATAGTAGAAGTTTCTGGGCCAGAGTGATTTTAGTGCTGGTAGGTAAAAAGTTCCGTAAGCGATTAAGTGAGCCGTACGCAGCGAAAACCTTCTTTCTAACTGCCTCAACCTGAGGTCTCCATGAGAAACATTCGTCAAAAATAACACCGAGATTTCTGACGGTTTTAGAGTAAGGAATAACAGTTCTGTCAAATTTCACAGGAGGTAACCGCTCGAAGTTGATCCTCGAAACAAAATACGGACTACCCATAACTTTTCACCATAAACTCTATTATTAGTTGTGTTTAAATTAGTTATGTAAAAACGGACAGAGCAAAGAACACTGTTCATTTTTCTTATTTTTTATCATAGTCCTTTGATTCAGATTACTTTATAACTTTTCATATTAATTAATAAAAATTGTCCCACCATTTCTCTACAGCCATTAAATATGCATTAAATTTGATTTGATCCTTCGCAGACCTCCGAAGTCCGATAAAAATATAAATGAAAGCAATTTAGATATCAAAAAAAGTCGGCAGACAACTTTTAACGGTCATCTGGAGATGTCACAGCCAAAATGCCTTTGAAATTAAACTTAAAATACTCGTATTTAATTTGATTCAAGCCTACAATTTATTATATTAAAATAGTAAGTTGTTAAAAACGTCTTTAAAACTTTGCTTTATTAAAAGGCATTATGCTTTTATTCAGTTCTTAAAAAAATTAGGCTCTACGTTCTATCTAGGTAATTTGGTAAGTTTTTTTTTCATAATGATCGTTGCTATCTTTCACCTTACATTGTCATGCTAGTAAATGAAAGTAAGATATAATCACTAATTTCGTTTCCAAAGTAGCTTATTAATTTTGTGTAAACGGTAGTCAGAAACAATGACACATCAAACAATTAAGGTTCGGAGTCTTTTTATAAAAAAAATATTATCCGAAATGATGTTGCTGGATTCAGAAATGGGAAATTAAAAACTTAAAATAAAATTGAGAAAGGAACAATGAAATGTGTCTATTTCATTGAAGCACCAAAAGAAACACAAATTGATTAGTCTAAAAATTTGCTTTCTGTATTGAATTTTAACAAAAGTTACAAACAATAATACTTTTACTTCAAACAACTTGAATATTGAAAGGTCTTCCTACAATAACTTTTTTGTAAGAATTACGTATAAGTAAAGGTATTCATTTCTGTGATAATATCCAGTATCAACAGTTCAACTTTACAAACGAATTGTAATATTTCATTACAGATTCAATGGTTTTCGTTGCAAATCCAATTGGAGATATAAAATAATTACTGCAATTATATAAAACTGTGTAATAACAGATACTTATTATGTGTTTGTAATTAAATTACTTACACAATCATTTAGATAATTATAAATAATTAATGTCAGTTTTTATATCAGTTACTGAGACCTTTTTGTATAAAAATACACAGCAAATAACCACAATCAGTCACACACATAAAAGTAAAATGAAAAGAATGGTACTATTATTATCTACCTACACTATGTCAATGCTAGCATAACAGGGGGTTGACTCTGAGAATATACAACCTCAAAGCAACTTTATTACAACGTAATAAAATTTATTTTGCTTGAAAAGCCTTTTGCCCCGCGCTTAAAGACATTGTCACTTTGTTTGCGTTTTTTTAACGTTGATTGGCAACGTTAGTCAGTGAAATATGGGAATGTTTGATCGGTGTCATTCAGAACTTTTGTATGGTTGCCGTAAATAGTATTTAAATTTGGACTATAAATATGAATTTGTTTTTTTTGTCCGCAACCTACGTTTATACTGATTGTATTCTTATTTAACTACTTAGGGTGATTTAGCTGTATGAAATAAAGTTTGTGCTCGCTGTTAAAAATCGTAAAGTAAAATAAATTAAAAAGACTTGAAATTTTCGAATCTTGTACGTTTTTATCTTCTATCAAGAAGAATAACTTTAAGAAAAATATAGCTATCAACACAACTAAACACGAAGAATACAAAACAGCATTATTTAACTCTTAAAACTACCGTAAGCTTTAAGGAAGGTAAAATTTCTAATGCTAACAAAGTAGTTACTGCTAATGACTCTATCTGGCTACACGACGGCTTCTAAGCCAAACACATAACGTTGAACAAATTTGAAAAGCTTCCATTGAATAATACTTCAAAAAACCGGCTTTTCTTCCATTACAAACATTGTATAAGTTGATGCATGTTAAAAGAACATTTTAAAATGTTTTGCTACAAAGGAAATATCATTTGCTTACAAAAATTCAGTCACTAGTCTATGTTTCATGCATTAAATAATTATATTAGTAGGTAAGATTTCACCTGAATTAAAACTTCACCTTAATAACTAGATCAATGACTACAAATCGGTCTTCATCAACATGATTTTAATTATACTGAAAGGATGTAAATAAATTTTCGTAATATCTAACTTAATATAGTTTGGTGATTAACATTTCTAAATTATGTATTATAAGTCCATTTAATATCCAACCAAAGCTTGCAAACATACACACATTTTAGAGTAGAGTAGCCGAAAATCAGTGATCCATAGGAATGTATCTATCGTCTGTAATGTGGGAACACGAACCACATCGCTGTAACACCGCGAGGCATCCGCGGAATGTTATTAATTATCTCAGCTTCGGAAATTCGGGATGAGTCGTAATTAGTGCGATGTTACACGAGCGGTTTTCCCGTCACGGAAACCTTTCTAAACCGCTGAACACAAATAAATCGTATCACAGAAACTTCATTCTGCTGTTGCCGTTTCTTGAAACATATCAGCAGGCTGATTATCTATTTAAAACCACCTAGCAACCGGTTTCAGTTCACAGATGAATGTGATACATTGCTAATTTTCTTTGGTATGATTTATTTTACCCCAAAAAGAAGTAGCAATGTATCACTTTCGTCTGTCAAATGAGACCGGTTGCTAGGTGATTTTTAATTAGATAATCAGCCTGCCGATTTTACAAAATTAACAACAAATTGCTGTGTCAAAAAGGGCTACAAGAGCAGTGATCACCAGCAATATGAAGAATGAACAGTAGAAAGCAGCAAGCCGTAAGCCAGTAGTTTAATAAATTTAGTGATAGTTTTCTCGAGTGGCTACTTGTGGCGGTTAAAGCACCCGACTACCACTTGCCTTAGACCACGTGGCTCTGAGCAAGCCACGTTGTATTAATTGAGAATACAAAAATGAAAAAAAAAACAGGAAGATAACAAATGAAGATCGAAAGCATAGAACACGGAAACACAAGAACGAAGCAAATTGAAGACAAAAGATTTAATTGAAAGCATCAGAACTACAAGCTTATTAAAAAGTAAGCAGGACGCAAACTTTTATACAGTTGGCGGTAGGAAAATGCCTATTATGCAACGGGCGGGATATTATAAAAAACAAAACTGCATTGACAGCAGTCAATTCTTATTATAATAAATATTTACCATGTGCACCTACTCTTATTTTAGTACACAATTTTTTTGAAGGAATTATAAAAAACCGTAAGTAATTCTCTATATAAAATTCTGAATAAATAAATATACTTTCATGTAGCTTTTCTTACTTGTTTCTAGAATAGAACTAAATTAAGTTTGTATCGTCCTTCCCCTGATTAGATTGAGCAAGCGTGACTGACAAGTTGGAGTGTTTATTTTTAAAACACTCTTGAGTGCTTGGCGAGATATTTATTTATTAGGCATATTTGGATACAAGATGACTCGCTTCTTTATGAATGGATCCGTAAGTAACAAGTTTGTTTACAAATATTTTATCTATAACTGACGAAGCTTTTAGAACTGCTTTCATAAGTTTAAGTTTGGTTCTAGTTTGAAGCTTTATGCGATTTTCTCAATTTTATTAACATCCTCAAATGATTTTACTGGTGCTGCTGCCACTTAGTAATGTTAATGGAGGTCCTAAATACCTACAATAAATGAGTGACTTCGATAGCTTTCCAGTTAACTGTAGAATAGCGAATTGAAGTATTGCTGTAAATGTTATTTAGTAAGAATCAGATGAAACAGGTCAATCTTCACCAAAGTGTCACAGAAGCATTGAACACTATCCAGTATCGAAAAAAAAGGTTATATAATTCTTAAACTAAAGCCAACCTTCACCTCTACTGATATTTAAAGCAGTTCTTTGGTAGTTAGCGAAACATCCGCTGGTTTAACAGTTCCCGACAGTGCAGTGAGTTTGGAGGAATCAATTAGCGTCATACCATCATTAATGTCGTGGTTTCGATATCGGAGGAACAAGATATAAGCGACAAACTCAAATTTTTTGTGGCAACTTCTTAGTAACTAACGGTACGTTTTGAAATGATCCTACTAATATTAATAAATGTGAAAGTTTGTGGGTTTGTATGTTTGTTCCTCAATCATACAAAACAGCTGAACAGATTTGGTTGAAATTTGACACATATATTTTATAGTCTGGATTAAAACATAGGATACTTTTTATCTCGGTATAAGGTTCCCTAGCGATTTTCCGAATCGCCACGCGGAAGCTAGTAGGTTAATATTTTACTTATGATATAAGGTCGTTTTCTTAAAGTTTAATTTCCGTTTTATGTGCATATATTTTTATCCAGCAGTTTTTATGTAGACAGCTATTTTCAAAGCAAACGGTAAAAGGTTTTATTCAATAATACTTTTTGGTGTCAAATATCATAATGGATAAAATTATTGTTATAAATCCCTTAGAATTCAAACTTTAATTAGCCAAGGCATTTAACTGAAGTTTTTTCAATTGCTCTTGTGCTCTGCACTCCGCAAACTTTATCTATCGAAAGATCACGGCAACTTGGACCAAGCTGCGCAGATTCCTCGAGAGATGTTCGTCTTGGCTTCGGGGATTCAATCTTCCGACCTGCTAATGAATGGTTTTCATTTGTGGCTTACACACGTCCGCCTTAATCAACGGTGACGGCATCGAGGTGTAAGTGAATATGTTAATGTTTGAAACGTTAAGGATTATTCAAATTCGAAAGAGAATCTGAAATTTAAATTAATTAACTAACGTCTTTACGGTATATTTAAATTTAGTTGTAACACTACAAAGAAGTTGATGGCGCTTTTTGTACTGATTTTCTCAAAATCAAAAGTGTAGGTATTTCGTAAGCAGCATTTGCGTTGCGTTAAAAATAAACTATAAATAAAAATGGATCTTGTTTCGCAACTAAACGGGCTTGTTTCACAACAAGTTAAGGCAAAATGGAATGCAATGTTTTTTTGATTTCGCAGTTGATTCACTTTAGTTTAAATTTTCTTTCAACTTCATCGTTAGCTGCTTCGCTCCTATAAAACGGTTTATCATTACGTTCGCGGTACGATTCCGAGATTTCTTCGTGTCGTAATTGATGGCACCCATTTGTGGTGTCAACGCGTCTCGAGCAATCAACGCTGGAATTGCCCCATCGATGGTTGGTCTTAATGTCTCTCACCCTGGTAGTTTAGTAACGTTAGCTGTCGTCAGGTTGGGATTAACTTATTGTAGGAGTCGACGCCTTGGCGACTTTACAGTGTCTAGAGATAAAGCAACTGGTAACGGAAATTTTATTTGCTGCTTTGATTATGTTTTTGTATTTCATACAGTTTTGAAGAGTTAATCCCATCCGATCCCCTGCAACGGTTTTTTTTTTTTTTTTTTTATTCCCATCTGATACCCTAGTCCTTATTGGCTTATTTTTTGTAGGTACAGTGGTACTGATGTTCAAATCTGATTCTGTGATATTTATTTATTACATTAATAATAATTGCTCAATATATGAATATTTGATTTTCATACTTCTTTTTCTTCTGACCTACCTTTTCTTGGTTAGAAATACAATGAGGGGATCCATTGGGAGTAGAAAACTATAAATAAGGGGATCGGTTGGGATTTTTAATTCTCGGTGGCTATAAGAAGTAGAAGATATAAAAACTTAATTCATACTGAATAAATCCTCGTTTAATAATTGGATAAACTTATTAGCATTTATTTTAATAAAGTAGATAATAATGTCTACTGAAGTAAAATACTAGCAACTATCAATAAGCCTAAAGAAGAAATCATAAACAAACCACATAATGCAAAAAAAACTTGCTACCTCTAAAAATCTTATTGATACAAAAGTATAAAACGAGGATTTCGTAGGAACACCTACTCAATTATCATTTGATCACCGGTTTATGTAAATATCAGCTCGTGACGACTCCATCGACGAAGGTGGGCAAACAATCAATTAGGGCCCGTCCCAGCCACCTCGGAGCTTTTAAAACCTCAGAGGTAAAGACAAACAACACTAATAAGATTCGTGTAATGAACTTTGGAGAGGCATGACTGGGTAAATGAGATATAAACATAAAACCTCTTGACTTAATGGAAGTGTTTCATAATATAGATAGTATAATGAAAATTATTACTTAATTTAATGGGCGTATCGCTCTTAGAAAGTTTTAAGATATTAATTTGAATAAAAACGTAAAATTAAAAGTCAAAATAAGTATAACCTACCGGCCGTTCCAAAGTAATAGTATTATTGAAATATCAATAGAAGATCGTCATCTCCTAAGAAAATTATGAGATTTCAATACAATATTTTTTAGCGATTGGTACAGGCAACAACGAAATAATTGGTCTCATTTTATTCCAGCGAAATTCTGTTTGTTCAAAATGGGTTCCTCATTATTTAACTAAAATAACTTCGCTCAAAGTAAATTTAACTTAACAAAATACGTCATGGTGATAGTTCCCACGTCCTGTCCCGTTATTATTCCGCTCGGCTCCATCTCGACCTTCTACGAAACTGTTCCAAAACAGAAATTAGTTTAAAACTCGTACGCGTTAGTTGGAAAGTTTAAATATTTCATTACCTCCCATTCAGGTGTTACGAACAGCAGTTTTAGTGAATCGAAACTTGTATCAGTAACATAACAACCTTTGTGTATAATCGCAAGCGAATAGGGTTTCGTTGACCCCGTTTATAAATTCATCGTGGTAAGTTTTTGTTGGTAAATTTTCAAAGGTTTCGCACTTTCATGACGTCGGCTTTTACATAGTTTGATTGAACACCCGGATTGTTTAGATTCGCTATTAGTTTTAAGCTTTCGCGTGCTTGCTGAGATAACGGAGAGTCTGAAATAAGCCTCGCCAAACATTAATTTTACTTCGCAAATACTTGTTTAGGGTTTTGCGTCTTAAACAACGAGTTAGTTCGGCCCCCGGCAACCGCGGTCGTGAGGCTTCATCCAATCTCTTAAATAATTTTGTACTCTTACGATATTATGAAAATAGTTCGGATACTTGGTACGACCAGATCATTATCCTTCAATAAATAACAAATACCTAGCATATTTAAGCTCAGTATTTGTATGTAATCACGTGATTACCTTAAACGAGTATAACGAACGCATATTTTAAAAACATCAATGGTTTGGTGCTAAATGTCTACTTAACAAAGGGTGGGCAATCATCCGTTAAATGTGATTCCAATTGCTATAACATAAACCTTATAAATGAGACCGTAAAGCCCATTACCACCACATACTCAGCAACAAATAAATTTGTGGAATCCTAGGGCCGTTTCCAATAATCCGAATAAACATCGAAGGGTGACCAGCATGTGTCATGTGCACGCGTCAATTTTATCGCCTCTAAAACTCCCACAGCTTATTTTATTGATTACCCGTCTCATCCCCATCATTCGTACAACAATCATCCAATTAATACAACCAACATAAATCTGTGATAAATAGACTATTTACTCCGTCGTAACTAGGTCTTATCCATTCGTATTTAAAATAAGTTCCCGCTTTTCACTAAGTAAGGTTTAAGCTGGGTTTTAAATGGGTGTTAAAAAAGCCATTTCTTTATTACCTGCTACGTATTTGGAGTCTTAAATAAAAGTGTCACCCTCGAAACTTCGCATTCGCACCATCGGGCGTTTATCATTTTTTCGATCAGGAGCGCGGCTGGGCCCGCTGTGGGGTTAGTTGACAGCTTTCAACTCGGGATTAACTTCGTATTGCGGCCGTGGAGCGAAAAAAAAATTAAATAGGCTTTTTGAAGTGATTGTCCTTTGGGACCGTTTTGATATCACGCGTAGTGAGCTCCACTCTAAAATGTAAGTAGTTTTATCTCTTTGAAGTGAATGATAATTTTAAAAACAAAAAGGTTTTGATGATCCTACTAACTATTTCAATGGAAATTATTCTCGTATTATTTCGTCTGTGCATTGCAATTGCCGGGTATTATCATCCCGTCATTAATTCCCTAACAATAATAAATGCTGGTAAACAATAACAGTACCCAGCATGAATACAAATTAGTTTTTGATCAAACATTCGTGAAAAGACAATGCATTCGATCGTGAAATTCGAATGAATCGTTGAATGGTAAATCTGATATGTTTTCATTTGCTCTTGAATAAATGTTGATAAAAGTAAAATTAATGGTAAGTGTAGTGAAGGCAAATATAAAGGTAAGAAAGTAAGTTTAGTTCAGTTCATTGAATTTGTTTTTTTATTGTTCATTGCATTCGTATCTATTTAAGTTTGAACGTTCTAATACAATACAATCCATGAATCATATCATAACGAATAGTTAATTTATGAAAACATCTTGAAAACAGTTTGTTAAACATTTGGCTTTAAGTTTTTCATATTGTTTTTGGAAACTTTTGAAATATGTGAATATTCACATACTTCAAAAGTTTCCAAAAACAATCTTTGTATTGTTTTTTATAATTAAATAAAAAATATCATAATAATCATATAATGATTATTATGATATTTATGATTATTATGATATTTTTTGATTTATTTAAAAAAAACAATACAGAGCCAAGATTTTAAATCTTTGGAGACAACTATAAAAAACATGGTCTCGCAAAACTTATTAATTACTAAGTTTGTCTGCGAGGACAAAGTCACGCACAGATAAATATGTATTAAATTAAACTCCATTAAAGTTTTTGTTTTAATTTCTTAGCATACCTGCTGGACAAACGCAGTCCCCATAATCCCGGATGCTTCTCCTCGGTCTCCAATAGCTCGGAGGAGGTCTCACCAAAACTTCTCTCCTGAGCCTCTCCAGAAACGGCTGCTGAGGCTCCAAGACTGCACTCCTTAACGCCAAGTGCTGCTCTTCTAGCAATGACAACCGGTCTTGCAGCCCTTGCTGTTTGTATAAACTATACCCGCTCGAAATCAGGCTCATCGCACACGCACACCACAACACTATACAATACGCCCATGGGTCCCCTGGGCATCTGTCCTCGCATCTTTCCCATTTCTTCTTGTTCTCTTTCTTCTCTTCTTTCTTCTCCTCCTTCTTTGTACTCAGAGGCTGCGGCTCCGGCGCGACCTTCGCGCCCGGAGGCAGCTTCCCTCCCATTTTTAAAATCATCGTTGCTCAGTTATCCTCATGAAAGCATAACAGGTGATCCTCCCTCGTCGGACCCCGCCGCAATCATCTTTGACGCTAATGTTGTTAGGCCCAACCTGCGTAAATGGACCGATACATCGTACGCACAATAGCAGCGTCCGGTCCGACGCTTTTCACGCTAACAACCCGCTCTATTCTTCACCGCAATCGAGTTTCAGAAAGAACGTAATAATAAACACAAACAAAATTCACTCGCAAACAAAACCGGGTTAAATAGCCAAAAGAAACAACTAAAAACTGCAGCGGATTGAATCAGTTTTTGAGATCGGATGGTTATTTAAATTTCGAGATGGTGTATCGTGGAATCGTATTCGAGTTCGATAGGTTCGCGCGCGAGGAGCGTCACAGCGTCCTACTTGTACGGCAGGCGGAGCGCCACTGGCTGACCGAACCACGAGGCGCGCGCTGCAACGTTAACTTTGATATGGGGCTTCGGAAACATTTGGGAATTCTCGTTTAAGGATACACTTCCACGCTTTATTCGTGTCGTGTCCCTATTTTCTTTATTGGACTTACGGAAGCAATTTCAGAAATTCGGTAAAAATGTTGTTTATTCAAGTGTTAAAAAAGGGTTTGTTGCAAAAATGTAGCGTATGAATATTTATGCGGTTTTTTGTTGAACGTCAAAAGCTTACGTGAAGAGTTATGTCGGGAAAGAATGTTCCATATGAGGAGTCTTATTGATGGCGGGTTCTCATATGGGCATAAAGGGATGCGCAAAAAGCTGTAGACATCGCTAAATTGGGCGGCAGCTCGCGCGGAAGATCGGAGGGTGCAGGGGACGGCAATCCAGTTAGCAGGGCTTGTGATGAGCGGGATGCCACGGTCGATACTAAGCTGTGCAATTCCAACTAAATGAAACGCAAATACTTGTGCTTTGATGATAGTACACAAGAGGGATGATCGTTTGAAGAAATTGCTGATGCAAAATAATTATCTTACAAAAACACCTATCCCCTAAATTAGCCGCTGTTTTTTACCGTTCGACTAAATAAAATTATAACACAGAAAATGGACATCATTATTTTATTACAGCAACTTGGAAGTTATATTACAGTAATTAGAGGTTAAAAATGATGATAATAAGCTACACGACCTTTAATGTTTCTATCCCGACACGCTTAAGAGATCTCTATCGACATTAATTAAATTTGTACCCAGTTAAAAAAACATGGATGTTTTTTAAACGATAGACCCTATTAATCAGTTTAATAGAGTCATTAAAAACGGAGTGGCGGCCTCAAGCGCCGTCCGCCACAAAAAACCGAAGCCACTTGAGCCCGCTGCACGCATTACCGCCTTTGTAATAAACTACTCATAATAAAATTAAAAGATAAAAACCCGATAGTGTCTGATGCATCGTATTCTAATGCTCCTCTTACGTCTCGTATCAAAACGCATTGCATCTAAATGGCCATTAGAAATTTATATTTAGATTATTTATACCCATCCAGGCTTAATGTTACGGTCCTTTGATTGGCTTTCAAAAAGTTTTGATGTGCTATATTCTAAAATATTCACAGTGTCAGAGATTGTTGTTCGGTTAAGTGTCCCCCCTTGTGTTGGGAGTCGTAGCTTCATTAATATGTTAAAATTCAACGAAAATGGTCCATTGGCGACGCAATCTGCAGCACCCGACTCGCAGACAAATAGCTGCAATTAAAACTAGATTGTCGTTATTTAGCAGAGTGGAGCGTGGACGTGTGCGGCCGACGATTCATCTCTGCCCCTACGCTCGTATAAATTTAATTTAAACTTTTGTACTTCGTCAAACGCCGAGTTAAAGACACCCTAGCGCGATGACAGTTCAGCTTCTTTTTTAATTTAATCCACTGCAGTGTTTTAAATATTTTAAGAGGGACTCCCTAAGTTGGGAAGTTTTGTTCAAAACTCGAAAAGTTACTGCTGCAAGTTTTTGTAATGAGTGTGGAGCTTTATTGTCGGGGGAAATCTGCGGAAATACATTGACGTTTAGTGTACCCACTCGTTCATTTGTTCATGAATAGCTTTTGTTTCAGAAATTGAAACTTTGCCATTGCCTTTTTTCATGACGGCTAAAAGTTTATTTGATGCCAAGTAACCGTCCCTAATATTGATAAGACGAGTTGATATTCGTCTTATCAATAGTTAACAGATTTTGAGTGCATTACCTCTATTTAAACTCGTATTGTAGCGTTACAAAAGAGAGGGAAGAGAAAGAGAGCTAGGTGGGAGTTTGTAACGCTACAGAGTATTAAAAGAAATCTTTAGAGAAAACTCAATCATCTTGTGTAAGTTTCCGGTTGAATAATACTCCAAGATATTGCTATTATAGAAATGGTAGTCTTTCGTCAGCTCTTCAATCCACGGTCATTCTGAATACTTTTATGAAGCTGACTAAAATGAAATTACGTTTGTTGAATAAATTTAATATATTTGCACCGTCACGAGGAAAGCGGACCAAAATTTAATACATCAGAATTAGTATGCGGGGAGTTGAAGTGATAGCAATTACGGGACAATTGCCTTGCCATCTGAATTTCAAATGGCGGTCGATAGGGACGAATAGTTGGGCCTTACTGGTGTCGCCACGCGTACTTGTCTAATCACTGGTGCCTTCGACACAGCTTTACTAATTGTTTCGGTGTTGTGATCGAAGATTAACAAAGGATTTGGGACGGAATTTCGATTAGATCGCTACGTTTGTTCTGTTAAATGTTGTTTGTTATTTGGACCGTGAAGAGTTAAGAGGATGTAAATTTTAAATGTTGGTAAAGGTATAAACAATGATTTAAAGGACTTTTATTATAGATTCGAAGAGCTTAATATATATAGATTAAAATACGAAGCGTCCATTTGAGATAAAATCGTTTTAAACCCGACGATTTTGGATAATAACAATAAAAGGCATCAAACACTGGTTCGAAATCAAAACAATGAATGATAAACATTCGATGGGGCTATAAAGATATCAAAGAGCCGGAGGGAAGTAACACAGGAGATACACCGCACCATAAATCAGAACCATCGAAATGTTTAGATCTAGTTTCCAATGTAACAGAGTTGGCGGAGAGCACAATAGAGGTTTTCACAGGTTTTGTTTGGAAAGTGATATATGATTAAGTGGGAGATATCGATTGAAAACTGCATAGACGAGAGGTAGTTTAAACAAAGCCTGTGGGTAGATACTCGTTTGTGGAGTCAATTGTTTTATTTATCGACGTCAGGAAACAAAACTCGACTCGATTTATTCCTATACGATTCTTAGCAGACACAGCTTTATTATTGCCAATAAGATGAATTAGATTCTCATTCAAATACTTTAAAGTAATGTAGGTAACTATTTTTGAAAATGACTTTAGTACCGTTTGTTTTGTCTCGCACCCAATGATATTTATTTTAATATCTCTTTATTTACGATTTCTGGAGAAAAACCCACGCTTTTAAAACTTAAACCGCGATCTGACTTTCAAGTTATGGGTCGTTTATTTCTTGTTTTTGTTAAACAACTTCATACCGTATTGGGCAATAAATATTTGAGTTGTCTTCTGAATGTGGCGCCGTAAAGATGTTTCTCGATGTAGTTGTTTTTAGTGTTAAATGCTTTTTGTGAGTTAGGTACTTAATGCCTCTCGGAATATTTTTATGGGTTAGTCAGGGGTTAACCATTTAATGTTATGGCAGGATTGACGATGATGTATTTTACATCGAGTTAAAAGTAACATTAAGTTTTTAATTAGTAATTTAAACCTGACTTACTGGCTATCTTTATTTGAATTAACGTTTAAGTACGGATTTTGAAAATTACCATAATATATTTGTTTAAGTATATGAAAATCATCGGTACTGAATTCATTTACTGTCTTATCTAACTTATACCGTTTATAGAATATTTAAGATTCTCCATATTTGGTAGTATATAATTTTACAAATTTAATTACGCTTTATTTATTTTTATTTTATTTTATTTATTAGAACAACCAACAAGGTCATACACTTCACACGCAAATATGTAACTTAAAAATTATTATACAAGGTAAGTGTTGCCTTACTTAAAGGTTGCTACGGAAAGCATCAAAAACTTAAAAAGAAACATAACAGAAGCCAATCACCCTTGAACTTAAGTAACAGACTGTAAATTTATACTAAGTAATTAATTATACTTATACTGTAAGTAAAACAAAATATAAATACTTTAAGAAAAAGCTATAAAACCGTATCAAGTGAGCCATTTGTAATCAGTGAATTGTAAAATACGTATCAATAAGTGGATGAATAAATTAATGAAGACTCAGAAACTGCAGCACAAATATATATGTATACATATATAAAACATAAAGGTATTGCAAAATTGTACGAAATACAAATACAGGATGTATTTACTAATATTATAAATGCGAAAACTTGTATGTGTATGTGTGTGTGTGTGTATGTGTGTATGTTTATGTGTGTGTATGCTACCTCCTCCTCACACCCAAACAGCTGGACAAATTTAGATGAAATTTGGTTAGAAGACGGATTAAGACTTGGGTTAATACATAGGCCACTTCTTATCCAGGTTAAAGGTTCCCTAGGGTCTGCGCGGACGAAGTCGCTGGCAACTGCTACTTTATTTATGTAAATTGATGATTCTTTTCTTAAAAAGAGGTAATGATAGCCAAAAAATATCCAGATCGTTGTTGTTTTTTGAGATTGCATTATATTGTGTTTGTAATCTGTTTATTGGGGAATAGTGGCCTAAATTGCTTTTTGAATACTTTACTGAAAATAAGGCATATCTGGAGAATCGCGGCAGTTTTAGTGGAATGTTGAGTCTTATTTTGTTAAGTAACTGCGGACAATCAAATACACTATTAACTATCTTATAGATAAAAGTTTGGTCAAGTCTTTTGCGCCTGTTTTTCAATGAGGTCATTTTGAAATATTTTAGTCTCTTCGCATAAGAATCGAGTTTTTTAGCCATTTTACATTGATAAGCCAGATGATAAAGGAACCTCTTTTGCACTCTTTCAATATTATTTGAATGAACTTCGTAGTGCGGGTAAGTAACTAAGTGCGGGTAACTTTAGGTAAGAGAAGAGAATATTCTGCTAAATGGAGTTCATTTAGTTAAAATAACGGAGCTTCTGCAAAGGCCGTGCGTATAAATTTGATATAAGCCTACTCTAAGATAGGCCAGCAGAGTGTATGTATTTTAATTAACTTTGTAATAATAAAGTTGTAAAATTATATTTAGTATTTCATAAGTAAGAACATTTTGCAAATTGAAGTTCACACTTTATATGATTTTTAACTTTGAGTAATAACTAGACTTAAATGAATGTGAGTAGGTAAAAAAAAATCTGAATAATTTTGTCAGGGAGCTGGATACTAGCTTTCTATCTGTGCATCTGTACGAAAAGAAAAAAAAAAGGTAAGTGTCAGAATACAGTTACATGATTGATATTAAATTATTATTAGCTGAAAGAAGAGTAAGCTGATGGAACATACATACAAACATACAGACGGAATTTTTATTCGGAATTCCGAAACGGAATCACTCCGAAAGCAGCTAATCTATGGACCTACCACATACTTACATAAGGTAATTTTTCATTCGATATTTTCTTACATTATCGACATTACATTTCGGAATTCTGAATGAGATTCCGTCTGTGTGTGGCGGGCCTTAAAACGTTAAAGCTCTTCATTTCTATGATTGGACTGTAAATGTCCATGTTGGTAATTTCTTATTATAGAATTGTAACGCCATCGTCTATTTAAATTATACAGTGGATTATTATATACGAGTAAGCGGTAGTGGTGAAATTCAATATCTGGTGCAGTAAGCTAAAGCACAGAATATATACTCTAACGCGAAAGGCTAAAGTCAAAGTCAAATAAGCTTTATTAAATTAACCTAATTATTAAGTACATTTGAATCGTCTATATTTTCCTACCACCCGTTCCAGACTTTTTTAGCCGACAAGAAGAACGGGCGCTAGAAACTTATCAGCTGTAACAGCCATAAGTAACGATATTTACAAAACTTGAATATATCTTAACTTTTAGATTTTTGCATTCACAATGCTATTTTTATATTAAGATGAATAAATAATGAAAAATATTAGAAAAAGTCGGCTCACCCGTAGCCCGTCTAAGTTGCTACGGGTGAGCCGATTTTTCTAATATTTTTCATTATTTATTCATCTTGAATATATCGTTACCAGATAATTACAACAGCTCAAAGCTTAATCCAAGACAACAGAAACAACTATGAGACAATTATTATTTGTGTTGCAAAATAGACCGTTAAAGATACCACGAAACTAGAACTTGAAGTCTCTGATGTTGGGATAAATTATCAAACCGCGGTGCGTTTAAGACGAAAACAACAGAGAAAATTTAGTACCATTTTCCTTAGGGCTGTGGTAAATGATTAACTAAGTAGTGAAAGTGAAAGTGAAAAGACTTGTAGTATTGTTTATTCTGTGGTAGTAGTGTTAGAGGAGCTCGGGGGCGCAGTGGTTTAGCGCCTGGCCCAGCGATAACGGAAGTTAAGCAACGTTTGCAAGGGTCGGTCATGGGATGGGTGACAAAAAATTTATTATCTCGAGCTCCTCCGTGCTTCGGAAGGCACGTTAAGCCGTTGATCCCGGCTGCATTTGCAGTCGTTAACACCCACCAATCCGCACTGGGCCCGCGTGGTGGGTTATGGCCCATCCTCCTTACCACCCATAAGGAAAGCCTGTGCCCCAGCAGTGGGGACATCAAAAAAGGCTGATGGACAAGTAGTGTTAAGATGTGTTAGTATCAACACCCTACGACAGATTAGACATTACTATAATTTGTATCTAACTCAGAAGTTACAGGTAATTTAATTCAATAATACCTACTGTAAATATTGTGTTGAAAATATTATGACAAAAGCAAATTTATTCAAATAGTCTTGATAATAGTTATCTTGTCAAATATCTGATTAAATAGCTTTACATTTAAAAAGAATAATTTTATCATTAAAATTAAGTTTCGAAAATAGGTATAATGATAAATAGAAGTCAGCTAACGTGCTGTACATTAGTCAAAGTATTCTTAAATCTTAATAGTGGACGAATTATATTGTAGAGCAGAGTTACATTGGGCTAGAAGTAATTTCTGGGTAACGTGTTTTATTAAATATAATGCCAAAATAAAAAGTCATCATAATTTAAGATATCGTGCGTGCATAAGCGGAGGTCTGCGTAAAGTGGTGCCAAGTTGCGTGCTCAAGGGACGACTTTAATTTCCCGAGTTGCTTGTTGTTGCTACAACAACAGTTGCGCTCGTGAAAGTTTTGACCGTTTTAAACTTATTATCACATTTCAGCGATTAAATTTATGTTGATGACGTTCTGTTTATTTTACTATGTCTGCTACGCATTTTTGTTTATTTTCTACTTGCACATCATTTTTAATGTCCCCACTAATGGGTTACAGGCCTTCGTAATGAATGGTTAAGGAGCACTAAAGAATACATCGGTCTTGGTCTCACCTGATTTCATAAGATAATATCACTAAATGATTTGGCTATAGGTATAGCTTTATTGAACACAACATGGTTAAAATTGATTGATGATAGGTAGCTTGGCAGAAACAGAAGAAGCGGTAGTTAAAAATATTCAATACATAGTTATGAATAAGGAACCTTATGATTCCCATTCATCTTCCAAACTACATGTCAATAGATAATAAGCATTCACAACGATTTATACAGAACATTAATCTAACTAAAATCATTTAAACCTAGCTTGACCCGTATAATGATATGCAGACGCATACATTAATGGTTAAGAGTTTAAATGTCATACAATATGCGTATATGCAAAGTAATACCTCTTTATTTATTGCATGTTAATGGGTGTTATTCAACAGGACATTATTGCAACAACAAATACTTCATCAAAGTTGGATTTCAACACTAATGTATGCTAATTGTACGTCTGGATGAATAAAATAATTTTAATCGCTGGCAACTTATTTCGTTGTAAGTTGGTTAACCGATGTGTGTTTTAGCACCTTGTATCCCTTCTAATGCAGACATTGGTTGCATATACTTACGTTATTAAATTCTACAGCCTTCTTCGCTGAACAATGATTTCAAATCACAAGGCAACACAAGGCAAAAACATGCTTTCTCGGGGACTTTTGACATAAGACAACTTCCGTAAAGCTACGATCAAAAATGTTTAATGTATTTTACTGTATTTTATTTAAACATACGAGTATCTTCAACAGAACAGGCTTATTGACATTTATATTTTATATACAAGCGAAGTTCTACAAAATATTGTCGGTATTCGTAATTGGCATATTCTCAGAAACTCGCGTTGGTAGCACAATTTTTTAGAAATGTTGAAATGTAATAATAAGAAGCTGTTATGAAACTAACTGGTGCCAACATTGAACATTTTTATGTACTTAAGGCCAAACTTTTGCGCATTATGCCTGAAATAGGAAAATATTTTTTATAAAATCTTTCAACTTATTAAAGGCTAAGACTCACGAAATGTACAACATTATACAAAACATAACATTGCAGCCCCGGATCCCATCATTACCAAGCTTATCTTTTGCAACTGGCTAAAAATGTATTAGAAAATTAATCAAGATAAGGCAGGGGATGCGTATGAGGGATATTAGGGAGTGTCCGTCCGCATGCGGCCAGCCTTTGTCCGGATCCGCTCAGCTGAACTGAGATACACAGCCCCTCACAGTTTGCTTTTCTTCACGTCCAAAGGAACCCGCTTTATAAATTGGTTTCATTTGGCTAGTAATTTTCTTTTTACTTTGATCAGTTGCGATTAAAAACGGGGAGCAAGACTTTCAAGTCGGTGTTTTTTGGGCATAACTAATTTGTTTGTGAGATTTTAAATTTAACCTTTGTAGAACAGTTCTTTTTAATTTATAATTATGTAAAAAATATAGATGATGGAAGTGAAATAAGTGTAGGTTTAAGGTATTTGCAACGTAGCAGATTTATATTGCGACGTTGCATAAAATGTGCTGTAGGCTTGACGGAGGTTTTACATTTAACATTAAAATTATTATAAAACTTTCATTTACTTGCAACGTTAAATTACCATTTGCAATAGAAGTAGACTTTAATTCAGTTAATGTAGGTAATATATTTTAACATCAACATGCACTAGGATTCAATTTGCAAATAGCTTGTAGTAATTAAAACTAACGACGCTAATATTTAACAGGTTGAAGTGTAATATCAAGTTACATGAACAGTATTTAACATTAAGGTAAAATTTAGTAGCCGTTGACTGCTTTCATTGTAGATATAAAATATTTTGTAATCAAGACTGCATGCATTAATTTATAATTAAGTAAGATAGGATATAGCGACTTTTTGTTCAAAATAAAACGACAAAGACTGGGGTTGAAGAAAGATCAGAAATTAAGGTTTGCAAACAATTACCTATTCATCTTGAAAATGGACATAGGCCTAAAATCAAAATCTACTCAATTTAGGCAACAGACAATAGAGTGATAAGTCACCGAAAATATAAAAGCTTATTTCGAAACCGTACAAATCCCAACGAAAAAGGCAAGAGACAGTGACAGATAATAGCCAAGGTAGCGAATAACAAATGTCATAGGAAGATGGTGCGAAGTAGTGGAATATCCGATTTTCCGAACGATTCTACATTCACCGGCCTCTAAGGGGGCAGTACCCAACCATTTATTTCCCTCCGTTTGATCTCTTGAGGAATTTCTTTTATCAGCTACCCTCATTCATGTGAGTCTAAGGCTCTTTCACTATTCTTCACGCGAACACTGGTTCTCATAGCAATTTATTATGAAGTTTCAAACCGTAAAAAGAGCATTCAAACCATTTTATTGAGCAGTTCATTGTGAGTCACAGCTCGTCTTTTTATTGCTGCAACGGCAGCTCTCAATGCAAACATCATTTTCATTCCACTATCCAGGCTTATTAAAAGTTGGTCCTTTCACCTCGAATTTTAAAGTCACCCCAGTGGCTATTTCTCATACCTATCTCGCTCGTAAATCTATCAAGAGTACGTGGGCACAATGTGCGCACTAAATAACGCCCATCAACACGTCCTATGACAAATTACTAGGGACGAACTAATAAACTTGAGAACATCTAAATAGCATCTGGTGTTAAAACAAGCGGTATGTATCTCAATAATTCAGGACGAAGGGCCTTTAACATGTGCGAAGTCGGGACACCACCGCGCGGTAATATTTGGGCAAACATTTGCGTATGACCCACGTCGCGTGTGTCTCGCCCCCGAAACTAGGGGCGAGATATGCCGTGAATTGTGCGACGCAAATTCCGATTATGCTACTAGAGAAATATGGATGACACATGCTAGATGTTAAGATAAGAAATCCCCAGTAAAATTTCCAAAATTCAAAATTGTTGGACGCGATGTCGCTGTGCTGTGGTCGTTCGCTTAGGGCGGAATTCCAGTGTAGGTCTACGTAAGTAAGATTACGATGCCCGTCGTCCGCGGACTTAACTTCTTTCAACACTGAACGTACACTTGTGTTGATATTGGAATTCTCTGGGCGGTATAATATTCGATTCCAGGAACATGTGCATATTGTATGAGATTCCAAGCGCTGGTCGGTGGAAAGATAGGGTTTTTTGTAGACAGATGGTATCAAAACAATAACTTAAAAACATGGGTGTGTTTTGTTTCGATCCTTTTTTGATATGTTTGATTAGTGAACAATTAACAGCTTGTTTGAAGAATTTCTTTTATTTTAAATTCTTTTCTTTAGACATTCTTTATTTGACGGACCTACTTTGAATGGAATGTCATAAATGCTTACTTGATCGAGCGAGCGCGAAGCGTAAGCGAAGCGTCTCTACTTCAGCTTGGACAAAAATGCTTTCGTACCGTTTGTTCTTTTCTACAGGTCGTATTTCTCACCAGATTCTCGTGAAACTTTGTAAGCTAGTTCGATAATTATATAGATTTTTGTGAAGCCCGTTTTTTATTTTTCTAAAAAAAACATATTTTAGCCATTTCGAAAAATGTCATAAACGTAAGGAATACAGCTCACAGAACTACCCGTATATGAGATGAATAAGTAGGTATGAGATAGTTTTATCAAAAATACTATTCTATTAATTTAATGTTGAATTAAGAATCAGAATAAACAAAGATGTTAAAGCAAAAGATAAAAAATCTTAAATGTACTTGCAAATCAATTCTTCCTCAGACAAAAGTAATGCATAAGTGAACAGAAATATAGAAAAAGCAAAACTCTAATGAGTGTCAGAATTTAAATTGAGTAAAAGCCACATTAACGCAGAGAAAGCACATAGTGAAATAAAGTGTCAGTGAATGTTTTGCGTAATGTTTCTCAAGATTACGGTGATTTAACAGTGACGGTAAAATAAAAAGCCGGCCAAGTGCGAGTCGGACTCACGCACGAAGGGTTCCGTACCAAAAAACGGCAAAAAAATCACGTTTGTTGCATTGGAGCCCTCCTTAAATATTTATTTTATTTTGTTTTTAGTATTTGTTATGTTATAGCGGCAGCAGAAATACATCATCTGTGAAAATTTCAACTGTCTACCTGCTGTCGTTATTAACATCCAGCAAATAACGGCAAATAAATCACGTTTGTTGTATGGGAGCCCCTCTTAAATATTTATTTTTTTCTGTTTTTAGTATTTGTTGTTATAGCGGCAAAAGAAATACATCATCTGTGAAATTTTCAGCTGTCTAGCTATCACGGTTCATGAGATATAGCCTGGTGACAGACAGACAGACGGACAGTGGAGTCTTAGTAATAGGGTTCCGTTTTTACCCTTTAGGTACGGAACCCTAAAAACGAATTGTTCAAACATAATCAAATTAAAACAAAGTCCAAAAAGAATCCTTCTTTCAATTGCTATACCCTACAGGGTCCATAATGTTCTTCTTTTTTAAAATTACCATTTGTGTATTTACTTTAAGGTATGCAATAAAATATTGAATTGAATAGAACCTAGTATCATTTTAGAAGTATAATAAATTTCGTGGAATTTTGCCCTTCGTAACATACTCGTAAATGTACAATACGCAAAATGTGCACCTGTTTTTTAACTCACGATAAAATGAGTAAAGGAGATTAAGTATCTTTCTTAAGTAATTATCAACTGTTAATTGTAGGAATTAAAAATTCCTTTCTACGTATTAAAATTTGAAAATGCAGGTAGATTTTTTTCTGATTTGAAATCTGCAATCAGTGCTTTCACTATGAGTAAATAAGTTCCAGTCTTTGATCGGTGTAGAGTGTGTCCCTCAGCAGAGACATCTCTTCCTTCATTCCTCCTTACAGGTTATATCTTTCCTTTTGAGGCGCTTGGTATAGCTTCGAGTTAAAAGCTGTGATGCCAGAACATTTGGGTGTCTATCCAGTCTGCCCGGTATCTCTAGGTTGCATTGACAATCTCTTCCATAACTGTACTCATTTTAAGATGTCGTCTTTTCATTTCCTAAGATATTTTTCATACCGCTGACCCCTTGTACTATGAAGGCAACTGTGAAGAATCGTGGTTAAATTATTGAATCGGTCCCAAGGGCGGCGTGTTCAGTCGGCTGCAAGGGCTTGTGGGACTGGTTCAGTTTAGTTGGGACACTCTGTTAATGCAATTGGTTATGGACAGACTTAAGTGGCTTTAGGGTAGGCTGTGTTGGGATGAAAATAGTATGGGACGGAATTTCAGGAGGTTTTGATAATATAGGCCTTTCGTTATTGAGTTACGTGAAGCACGGTTAAGGGGTTTGTGTTTTGGAATACGAAGGCCGTTGATTGTATGTTCGGTACCGTTTTTTTTTTTAATTTCCTTTAATTTTTTTATATGTATAATCGTGAGTCCGCTTGTGCCGCCAAGAAATAATAATTACAATGAAAAACTATGCTTAATAAAAATCTAAAAAATACCTAGAAATAAGTATTACTATAAAACTATTTTTGAGCATTTTTCTTCAGATTTTTATTACCACTAAAGGTGGAATACAATAAATTGTTTAATAAGTTTATATTTTGGCAAATTTTCTGTTCTCATGTATGTACAGTAAATAATAAAGAATTGTTCTTTACCCATTTAATGAATTAGATCCATGAAATCATCTCACAAATATATTGTCTCTTAGTTCAGTAGCGTTTAACCAAGAAACACTTCAAATCGGATTTAATTCCTACAAAAGGTTTTATTGTTTTAATGGCATCTTTTGTTGCCCAATATGACTATCCTAGGTTTTCCCCCCCGGCGGAGTTGTGCTTAAGTGGTGGGGGGGGGGGGGGGGGTAAAAATGCACCCCAAAATCTTACCCTACTGACCTATCTTGTTAGAACTTAACTATTGTTACATATTGACTATACATATAGATTACTTATAGATACACTCTAAAACTATCGATTGTTATAGGACTTATCGATTGTAACAACATACGGTTCATAGGACGTAGTACTATCCTTTGCCGTACCGACCTTGCTCACACCGTCACCCCTGTTTGTTCATATCCGATCCAAGACAAACGTCTCAATTTCCCCGTTTGTGGGGCATCTTTGTTTGACGAGGATATGGATGGGGGTTGCCCAAACCTTGTGTGGGCATAATAACCCCGTAAAGCGTTACTTAGATTAGTTCGGACCCCTTTCAAGAGTTTTCATTTGCATGTTGAGAAGTGAGGATTGGGGATCGAAACGTGAGCCGTTTTAGCTTGCTAACATGTTGCTTATTGAAATTAAATTGAGCTTGAGTAACGATAAACACTTGGATTACTTAATATTTAACACTTAATATTGTAATAATGGTAGTAGTAGAGTTAATAGCTATAATCAAAATCCAACATTTATCTCCTCTCAAAGTAATGATTAAATCAATCATTATCATAATGATACTTACTTATTATGTTCAAATAAATATTTTTTTAAACTGAAAAAACCATGATGATAAAAATTCCCAAAATTATGAATGAAACATTTAACCAAGACATTACATTAAACTCAGTCGTTAAACAGAAACCACCTGCCATTATCAATAAATATTCATCTTAAACAACGCCGTTAATGACAAAAGGAAATCTACGGAGCAGAAACAAGTGGCACACAATCATGAGACCATTATTTACCATCATTTGCAAGCAGAAATGGACCTTGTTCTCGAAAGGAGAAAGTCTGCTGATGTTGAATCGAAAGTCAATGGCGTTGAAGGAATCTTAGAGTTTGATCAGCTGATGGTTCGATAGGACACGCGTTGCGCCGTTCGCAGCTTTATGAAAACATAACAGTTGCAGATTAAAAAGTATTTATTGAATTATCTGCAAAATAAGATTTAAGATCATTATTTCTTTCTCGAAAATAATTAAAGTAATTTACCAAAATAGAATGAGAACAATGCAGGTATGTATTAAGAAATAAAGAACAGTGACTGACTCCAAGAAATGATTTACATAAGGGTAGGAAAGATTGCTAAAAATAAGTTCGACTAAATTTTTATCTAAATCTAAGTTCTTCAGAATGACGTAGCGAATGCTTCTAAGCGCAATGAATTTAAGAGCCAACGATCCCGTTGCACCACTACGAAGGCATTGCACTTTCTTATTTCCATAACGTCTAATTTAGCTTGCTTCTGTGAAGTTTCAAGAGAACGACCTGCGAAGGGATATACTTTTTCATTTGGATAAGGCTAAGCTTTCACGTGGGTGGGATATCAGTTTTGAGTTTTATGTTCGCCTCTTGCATAAACTCAATTTCAGTTTTTAATTTGATAGTCTTGAATATATTTTTACAGTTGTAAATGCGATGTTTAGTTCAGGTTTGTTTAGATGTTTAGATAATATTTCTTACTTCTGTTTTTTTTAATGTTTACAAAAATGTATTAAAATCATAGTTTGATGTAAGTTGTAACGTAGCTGCTGTAGATATAAAATTAATTTATTATAATATTATTCATATAAGTACCAAGTTTTGGCTAAGTGTGAGACCTAAACTACTTATGAGTTAGGCAGACCTAACTCATAAGTAGGTACCATATTTGTTTTAAAACCACGTTTAGCACAAATCGAAATCAGATAACTATATTTATATCAAGCATATTTTTATAGGCTTTAAGGCTATCAATAAAAAGATATTCCTATGTCGACCCAATATAAAGGTAGAAGATTAATTTATGTGTGTTTCTCTGGATAATATTACCTAATGAAAAGCCTTAATAATTTATCTAGAAAACATAAAATTTATTTATATATTTATCGACGATATTAGGTACGAAAAATCTGTGGATTTGTTGTAATAATTAGCAAACAAAAAGAAAAATAAAGTGGAATTCAAAGTAATTTTATTAACAAGCTTTTGTTCCATACTACAAGAATTTAAGGGATGATGCCTGTTCTTTATTTTAGGATCAAAATCATCAGAATTTGCTCCATCAAGTATGCAACAAGCGCTCGGTTCACACAACTCAATTGATTGTCAATAATCTCTTACGTCATCTGAGGCTCGTCGATAGTCATCAAATCGTGATCGACCCGTATCGGCCCATCGACAGCCGATGCGGGTGTCACCAGTCACAATACTATCTCGATACAATATAAAATGTTTTTGGATGTAGATTGTAGGGTTGTGAAATACACTGTTGAGGTTTTAAATCAAATTAAAAATGTTGATTGTTTCAAGCCGGGTAATACAACGTGTTACAAAAATACCCCTAATGCCAAATATGGTAGATAGGGACCATCAAACTGAAAAACGTTAACTATGGGACCAACTCTGAAATCGTTAAAAAATATCAGCTGTTACATACATTTTGATATTTTCGTTATTAATTTTTGTACGAAACAGCTAATTTTTTTCACAATTTCAGGTTGGTCCCAAAGTTTTTCAGTTTGATGGTCCCCATCTGCCATATTCGGCATTAGGGGTTTATTATTTTTGTAACACGTTTATAATATACAAAATTGTTATAAGCCGATGTTGTATTTAGCATACAGCTGTAAATAAATAAATTTTCTAGAATGTTTACATCTTAGTTTACATAGATATTTTCATCGATTTTTTATATAATATTTATTACCTTAATATAAAAATAGCATTGTGAATGCCTAATATCAAAATTTTCAATAAGATTTTTAATGTTTTTTTTTTTAAATGAATAGTTTCACATCCTAATTAATCTCGCTTTTTTATTTTTGACATCCCTAACAGCCACACGAAATAAATTTGTTTACAATCGGCCGATCGGCGATGGGAGATAAGGTACGCCGCAACAATTTGTCGCTCCTGTCACCAGATGTTTCCTCGAACTGGCGATTGTCGTTTCACACAATTAGTTTCAATTATCTGAGCAACATGATGGTTGCCTAAAATACAATTTATTGTTGGTGCTATTAAGCCAACGAGGCAAACTTAAAGAAATTTAATTAAGATCTGATAAAGATGATAAAAGTCGTAAAGTTAAATTTCTTTGTTGCACAGAACTAGTCGGAGATGATCCCTGTCGTATACAACCTGTTACTAAAAAAAACCCCCTAAAGCCGATACATGCTACCCCGGAAAATTATTTTAACTCCTGAAAACCGACACTTTTTTTCTTTTCATGATAAAATGCATAGTGGTAACCCTAGACCTAATTTGTGTTTTGCTTTTTCTTTGTTTGATTTTATTGAAAACAATAGTCTATTTTCGTCTAGGGTTGTCACTTTGCAGTTTTCCATACAAATAAAAAACAAAATTTTACAGATATTATGAAAAAACCTGTAAGGATATAAATAGTTTTTTAAGTAAATTAATGCCAACGTGCTCAAGATAGATTTTTACTAGGAGGGTTACATCCAAGATTATTTATAGTTGACTAGCGGCCGCCCTCGGTTTCACCCGCGTGGTTTCCGTTCCCGTGGGAATATCGGGATAAAAAGTATTCTATGTTTTAATCTATGCTATCTACTACCTGTGTGTCAATTTTTAACCAAATCCGTTCAGTCGTTTTTGCGTGATTGAGGAACAAACATCACAACCAACAAACTTTCACATAAAAATAATATTAGTAGGATTTAAAAATGTATTGTAACAAAATTAAAATTTTCATAGGGATCGTTACGCAATATATTCACCACACTGAAAATACAATGAATTTTTGTGTTTGTGGTTTTATAATTTATTAATATAATATTATTATAGAAGTATATAATAGTAGGTTTTTCCATCTCAAATACTGATATGGCATTATGTATTGGGATCAATACGCAAGCTATTGCCCCATACATTGTGAATTTGGCAAACGCACTCCGGTCCAGTTGCACGCTAATACGTTTCCGGGCGCAGAATATCGGTAACGCAGCATGTCTTTCTCCATATAAGTCAAATAAAAAAACCGGCTAAGTGCGAGTCAGAGTCGCGCACGAAGGGTTCCGTACCAAAAAACGGCAAAAAAGCTCACGTTTTTTGTATGGGAGCCCCCCTTAAATATTTATTTTATTTGGTTTTTATTAATTGTTATTATAGCGGCAACAGAAATACATCATCTGTGAAAATTTCAACTGTCTACCTGTTGTCTTTATTAATATAAAGCAAAAAACGTCAAAAAAATCATGTTTGTTGTATGGGAGCCCCCCTTAAATTTCATGAGATACAGCCTGGTGACAGACAGACAGACAGACAGACAGCGGAGGGTCTCGTTTTTACCCTTTGGGTACGGAGCCCTAAAAAACAGAGATGAAAATTTGAAATGTTATAGAAACGATAGAAAACTGACCAACGACATCAAATTCCAGCATTAGCAGTGTGTGTGACGTAAAGGTAGAGTTTAGCACTACCCTGAACAATGTGTCGCAAAAGGCGACAATGTCTCCTCCGTGGAGCAAAAAAGAGGCAGCAGGATTTGACAAGCGGTTGTGATTAATATTGTGATATCCTTAGAGCAACACGGGCTTCCGTACCGGGAAGCCCGCGTTGCTCAAAGCCACACAGAACCGTACGGAAGCCGGCGTTGCTCTAAAGTGATATCCAGGTGATGTCCAACCCTTCGGCCAAGCGTGGAGGTTGTGGCAACTTCCTAACTAAGGGGGAGTCCATTAATCACGTGATGTTTTTTTGGCCAATTTTTAACCCCCCCTGGCGATGCATGGTGAGGTTGTACGTTAACCCCCCCTCCCCCTAAATCACGTGTATTTTTTGGTACAAAATAATTTTAACAATTTTCAGTACGAATATGTCGCGGTGGGCGGGGAAATCGTCCTGGTGAAGGTGAGTCAACAATCACACGCAGTTTTCGGTTAAAAGTCACGCGTTCAATGAAAAAAAAAATACACGTGATATCTCACTATACCCCCCGTCCCCCTTGTGATACTTCGTGATTTTTTCAACTACCCCCCCCCCCCCCCCACTAAAGTAGTGACATGGTCTGCGATATAAGCATCTAAGTTTTTGTTTTTTACATAAATTACGTTTCAAACAATTATTGGTAATAAAGAATCCTTCTGTCTTCACTTGTTTAGCATCGTTACTGTCGCCGTTTGGCACGGGCCAGTAATGGGCCGTAAGTCATACCCCTAGGTCCACCCTATCTGCTTTGTACACGGTGGTGCAGTGATAAGAGTGAGATGTGATATTGTGTGCATTTTTGCATGAAGCCGATAAAATTAAATGGACGTGTTTCATTGCTGTATTTCGGATGCTAATCTTACTGATTTGTGAATTTGAAAGCCAAGCACTTACTTTACTTTGAATGGACAAAAAAGTCAGTATCTTTTCTGTTCAATTAGTATTGAAGGTCACTTAACTTGCAATGACAATGATGTCAGTCTTGACCTGAAAATTATCAGCCAGTCAGCACACACATAACCTGACTACTTGACGTAAATAAGATAATATACCCATGCCCTTACAGATTAACTGAATTATTACTTAATACCCCTTAAATTGGCGTACAGACAAATAGTCCGATTTGGGCCATCAGGACGCATCCTCCTTAAACAACGTCCTAGCACGAGCAGCGGCGATGAGATCAATTTGTATTGCCTACCGCCTAAACCTCCAAACAATGCCAATCAACCGAATAGCGACCTTAACAACACCGCTGAAGGTAGATTCCGCACATAAAACACGATATACCGGTCTAAAGTCACAATAAACTGGTGGATGGGGATGGAAAGCGACCACGGTAATTTGACCTGTTGCGTTGTATACCGCTTTCCTTTTGTCGCCTGTTTTGAAGCTTGGTTGGGAGGGGTGGGAGGTCAGTTTAGGTTGGTTTAAAGGCAGTGGGGCTGTAATTGTATGTAATTTGTGCGCATGAGATGCGGCAAGCCAGGGCTTCGTTAGTAGCATTTGGAATGCACACTACGCCGAAGACTTAGTATGCGCGTTCTCCTAATAACCCTGCCTAGGCTTTGATTTGACTTTTGTTGAATTGTGAATATTAATGATTTCGTCAAATACATTTAAAATATGAGCTACACGTGTATCTCTTCTCTTTTTAACCGACTTCACAAAAAGGAGGAGGTTCCCAATTCTCAATTTTGATGATTATTTTTTTGTTCCATTGAGTTTTCTTGCGAGATGGTAGGTTGGTGATATACCTACGCTACCTTATAGAGAAGGTACTTACACTAAAAATAAAGAATAAAAAAAAATATTTAAAAAACCTGCCTCTAAAAAGCAAGAAATAATATTCAAGTCATTAGATACGCATTATCATTGTTATAATAACAACACGTCTATTGAAGTCGGGTAGGGCTTTTAGAATAAAAAAAGGAAGTTGTACTCCATCCCCACCCGACTTCAATTAGACGCGTTGTTATTATTACAATGATAATGCGTATCTAATGACTTGAATATTATTTCTTGCTTTTTAGAGGCAGGTTTTTTGAAGTCGGTTTTTTGTTTTTCTCTTTTAAACTGTTTTGAAGCGAACGAACGATAAAAGGTTTGTAAGCTCTGCAATAGGACAAATGAAACTCCGATAAAACTCTGTTTGCAAAACGGAAAAAAATTCTAAAAATTAGTGTGACAGCTCAAACCTTTTTTGGTTTGTTACATATCGCGTCGCGTCTATCCGACATATCTCGTTAAATCCGTGATCGGGTTTACACCAATCTGTCGGCTCGACTGGCGTTGTACTATCAAATTTCAGTGGCGTTTGTTCAGGCTGTTTTGTCGGTTATCTGTTGATATTGGTCGTGTCATAGCGAAGTGTCACAGACTGGGCAATGAGAGTTTGACAAATGGTAGGTAAATTGGTATTTATCACGGTTTTTGATCTGTTTAGCGAATCATGTGTATTCGATACGTTGTTGAAGTGGTCGAGGATCCAAAATTAGGTTTTACTGGGAATAAAGATTTTCCTCACTTAATACGTCATTTGATAAGACAAAGTTACACTATCTTTTAAGCGGTTTATGGAAGACTTGAAGCATAAATTCGTATTTTACATAAAATTATTATATGAAATCTGCTGAATAAAATTTCGCGTTCAAAAATACAGTTTGGTTTAAGGGCCCTATCACATTGTTTCGTCGAAATTTCGATTTTGACAGATTTGAGCGATACAACCTAGAGAAACCTTTGGGTCTACTAAATACATTTATATGTGTCCGCGACAAAAAGTAATATGATGATTCACGGGAAAGTTAAAGGGTTAGAAAGGAAAATGAAAGTTGGTGAACGATTTCTTAGAGTCAACTTTGAACATACACAGAAAGACAAACAAGTACAAACAACAAATAAAAGTATGAAATTTGATTTTTTTATGAAGTAAAGATTATTATGATATAATATTTACGTAATAATAATAATGTATCTAGGAGAAATCCACAGTTTATTCTGAGCGTTTTTAGTAGTTTTATGGTTTTTGATTGGATTTTTTTTTCACATATTCTATACTTAATTTCAAAATTCCGAGGCCGCTATGAACTATTCGACTATATAAGAGATAACATTCAATTTTTTTTTCATTTCAATTTTTAGCACAGTTGTTCAATCCATGAGCTCAAAAAAGTGCCTTCGCGCATTTTATGAAAATCTTTCTCTGCAATTTCGGGTTTAATTATAAAGTTAAGCAAATTTTCAAAAAAGCGAGGCCGCTATGAACTATTCCAATAGCTATTCTGCACCATCCAATAAGTCAAAAGTGTTAATGTATTATTGTTTTTGAGATCGATAACGCCAAAATTGGCCATTTTACGCAAAAATCACAGTCGAAATGTAATATGCCTCTTAATACTATTATATATTCTGTGGTTTGGTGCTCGTTTATTCTGTGTCTCGGTGGCGATTCCTGATATGCGATAGTGTTGCGGCGAGGTTCATTACTTAATTTCGACACCTGCATAGTGAAGTGGATACAAGCGTCCAGGACGCCACATCAAATTACACTACATCGAACCTTATGAGATAAACACGCAACATATCGGTAGCTTTACAAGCAATACATCGATCGTTTATCACATCCAAAGTTTAGGAGATCTATCGGTCATGACATCGAAAGCTTATGATATCGAACGTTTATGAAATAAAAGCTTTACGTAACCCTTTCGGTTCGGCGTGGGGGTGCAGTGCCAGTACTGACACAATTTTTTCAAATTATCTGCATTATTTATGTAAAGGATTAAATTAAATTTTATGTGAAAACCATTTGGGACGACAGGACCCAATTGCTAAGTAAAAAATAAACTTCAGTCTTGAATCAACGGGTGACGGGATGTATATTCCCATCGGTTTTTCGTGGTACGGGACATAACATACCATCAGGATTGAAAGGGTTAATAAACGAATAGGTCGTAATATCGTAAGTTTTATAGTACTTTGTGTATATTTCTGGAAAAAGCGAAGCCAAATTTTATCAATACATCACAAAACAAAGAAAAAAATGTAAAGATGAATAAATAATGAAAAAATATTAGAATAAATCGACTCACCCGTAGTAACTCAGACGGGCGACGGGTGAGTTGATTTTTTCTAATATTTTTTAATTATTTATTCATCTTAATATAAAAATTGAATTGTGAATGCAAAAATTTAAAAGTAAAAAAAAAATAAAAATTGCAAACCTAATTTTAATGAGGTGGTGATTCGATTTTACAAGCGATTGTCGTTAAAAAGCGCTAACTGACTAAACTCGCCTGCCATGTTGCCTGCCAAGTCGACTCGATCTGTGACTCATGTAAATACCCTATAAGCAGTTACGGTAGATTTCATTTGTCATTTTCGTAATTTACGACATCCCTTTACTATTTTTTGAAGCAGCATCTACTTTCCAATAAGCTATTAATTGACCGAAGTATCAATTCATGGGACAATTCATATGATATGCCATATCTTATTACCTAACTACACATTTATCCTTAAAAGCCAGTTCACACTGTGATAGAAACAATATAGGCGACATATGCACACTGTGTTGACGAATGCCGTCGACCATCATTTCTGTCGCCGCGGCTCATTAAGTAATTTCAGCGCTTGCATCAAAGCTAGGCTACACTTTATGTCGCTACTCAAACAGACAAAGGGGTTTCAGATATGCAAGAGCTTTACAATGGGATCCACCACCCTATTCTCTGACAAAAAAGTAGTATTATTTTTCTGCTGTCTTCCTTAATCTGGACGCATTCTTAGAACAGCCTCAGGGAAAGAAATATTTCTGCGATGCCTACCCTATTTCTTTATGATGTTCTTTATGCTGACATGAGAACACTTCCTACTCTAAGTTGCTACGGGTGAGCCGATTTTTTCTAATATTTTTCATTATTTATTCATCTTAATATAAAAATAGCATTGTGAATGCAAAAATCTAAAAGTTTAAAACTTCCTACACTAGTGCCATATATTTCAAGCATCAACTAAATAATTGGTGATATTGGCACTGCACCACGTTGTTGACGATGGCAACCTCGTGGATTTTCATGGTTTTCAATTTAGATTTAGTCCTATTGATCCTACTACTATTGTTCTAATTTTGGAATATGTTAAAATAGACTAATAAATAAATCTTTTGATCAAGCTCAAAACATGAATGGAAACAATTTTCTCGATAGAAAAAAAATCCAAAGTTGATGCCTCTCATATCATTTTTGCAGTACTGTAAGCAAACGGACTCATAGTTTGAACTGAAATTAGGTTTATAAGATAAGTAATAAATAGTTCCAACTTTTGACAAAACCAATTTTTTCAAAAATAATTTAGTTTTTTAATAAATCAACTATTTTCATAATGTCGCTTACGTTATTTTATTTCGGAATGCGTGCGCTATTGTTGTCCCTTTCTTTGCGCTGGGAAGCTATATTACTTTACCTCTTTGCACCGAAATTTCAGACGGCCGCGAGCCTTCCTTGAGGACAGACCTGTACTTGAGCGCTCCAAAAATTTACCAGCCAAAACACGTAAAATGACAGTATACTGACAATGACAGTTTTAATTTCTCCCACATTTCAAAGACAAAGAGTCTCTAATACTTATCCAACCTATTTTTAGGAGATGAAAATTATCAACAGAACAAAACTTCCAAGAGTCGCCATTGCGTAACAAAACAATAAACTAATAAATATTGTAAAATAAAATTTCTTTCCCGACCCGTGGTACAACTTTTAACTTTTACAAGTTTCGATCGTGAACAAATATTATTATTTTGCAAAATGCGTGGTGTATATGGGGCGAGGGCACCTTCTTTACTCTCCTCTTTTTCCCTCGTTCGCCCCCCGTTAAATGACCTAATCTTTTGAAATTATGTAATTTTAGAATACCTAGCCTCAAAATTACATTTTCATTTTTCTCAAAGACCATTAGGCTCCGCAACTCTCCCTTCGAAGGGGGCTTCTCCTCCTCCTCCCCTCCTCCATCCCTAATTAAACGGTCCACAAAGTGGTAGTAGTTGTAGATTTTCAAAAATTAAATCATATTTTCAATACTGTTGCTCGAAAAAGTATGCTTTTGAAGCCAGTACCATAAGTATAAGTTATCTCGCTATCGGAGTTTTCTTAGCGACTTTGCATATATATATATACAACTACCAACCATCAACGGTTGGACCGCGGTCCCCGAGCACAGTCACCTAGCTCGGTGGAAGTACTTCCCTTTTCACTGAATACCTGGCGAAGCGATAATGCATCTACATACAATAATACAACACACGCGCAGAAAAAGAATGGGATTGAAAATGGCGGCTCACCACGCTTACCACAACAAGTGTGAATGAGAGAGCGATAGGTGTGGCGTATAGTGTGCGAGCGGGATGTGTTTATGAACGACGTCAAGTGCGTTGTACAATGTTGTATTTTTCATCCAACTATGTTTGAAACAAAACTCGACAATAATGGATTCTCAAAGGAAATTGCTGGTGGCTAAAACTCGACAATAATGATATCCCATTGCTGCGTCACCATCGGAGGAGCACGGCAACCTCGACTTTGTTCAAAGAAGGTTGTCAAAATAATTACCATATTAACTACAAGCTTTTTTGAGTAAATTCAATAATCTTCATTTTAAACACAACATATTGCATAAAATATGTTTAATTAAATTTAGCTCCTACGCGGGGGAGGGGAGGGGGGGAATTATGTGTTTAAACCCAATGGTCGGGCTTAAACGCGTCTTTTGCCCATTTCTCTTTATGTGACATTTTGAATGGCCTATTTCTTTTATGTGGGTAGGCCAGATAAAAAAATGTGAGCAAAGGTGTGTGTTTCGCCGTGCCGAGCTGTGACGTCACTAAGGGTTTTTTACATTTCATTTATTTTCTCCATAAATATTGCTTTAAAAATTCTAAAACTATTTTTCTCGCACTTCTGAAGGGCAAAACTAGAAACGATGACGTCACATATTTTACGATTTATATCTAGTAATAATTATTGAATTGGAACTGACGAATTTAGGACCCCTCCACACGTCGTCGACCCCCTTAACGTGTGACGTAATTTATGGATGGCCCCAAATGGACCTCTGTCGCAAAAGTTACAAATCTGTTTTTCGCAAATGTATTGAAAAACGTCGAATGGTACAACTTTATTAATAATAATAGTATTTTTTTACAATTAATAAGCTATTGTTAGGTATTTGTATTCATTTTCATTTTTCATTCAATTTGAAGATACCTAAATTATCAAAGAAAATGTTCTAAATACAATGTATTGCGACTCCATCGTTTCTCTATTCTTCTTCTTTAAACTTTCGATGAAACCTCACAGGCGTTTGGCGCGAATATCAAACTTTACGATTGAAGGCCGAATGTCAGTGCGGGGTAAGGGGGGTGAGTGGGCGGGAACTGTTAAAAAATTTTTTTACGAGGTATCGTCTTAACTAATTTCTGCAATGCATCAGAGCGAGACTGCACTTTATCATATTTATTTACTTACAGAAACAAAAAAAAATGTATTATTTATCTGCTGTCTTCTTAAATCTGGACGCATTTTTAGAACATTCTCAGAAAACGAAATATTTCTGCAATGTTTACCCTATTTCTTTATGCTTACATGAGGACGAGGAGATCCGCAGGAGAACTAAAGTAACCGACATCGCTCGAAGGATTGCTCAGCTGAAGTGGCAATGGGCGGGACACAATACATAGCGAGAAGAACCGATGGCCGTTGGGGCGGAAAGGTTCTGGAATGGCGACCGCGAACCAGACGGCGCTCCGTGGGTAGGCCCCCGACAAGGTGGACCGACGATCTGGTGAAGGTCGCGGGAAGCCAGTGAATACAGGCAGCGCAGGACCGATCGTCGTGGAGATCCTTAGGGGAGGCCTATACCCAGCAGTGGGTGTCGTGCGGCTGATATGATGATGATGATGATGATGACATGAGGACATTTCATACACTTGTGCCATACAGTGCTATTCCAAGCATCAATTTGATAATAGACAATATTGGCACTGCACCACGTTGTTGACGATGGCGTCCAGCAGCTCATTAACTAATTTCTGCAATGCATCAGAGCCAGACTGCACTTTATCATATTTATTTACTTACAGAAACAAAAAAAATGTATTATTTATCTGCTGTCTTCTTAAATCTGGACGCATTTTTAGAACATTCTCAGTAAACGAAATATTTCTGCGATGCTTACCTTATTTCTTTGTGCTTCCAGCATTTCATATACTAGTGATACAGTGCTATTCCAAGCATCAATTTGATAATAGACGATATTGGCACTGCACCACGTTGTTGACGATGGCGTCCGGCAGCTCATTAACTAATTTCTGTGCCTGCATCAGCCAGACTGCACTTTATCATGATGCTACTCGAACAAACAAAGGGTTGACAGATAAACTGAGTGCTGTTCAACGGCTTTCCATGTGAAGGGTACACGTATGAAGGGATATCATTTATGGTAATAATCACATAATAATTTTGCTTATGGATTTGGGTGGATTCGACCAAACTTCAATATAAAGGGGAATAACTATACCAAAAATCTATTCCAGATTTTTTCTTGAGTAAAAAAATTTACAGTTTTCCATGCAATCCAAAGATAAGTTACTCTTGGATTATTATTCCTTCAAGTGAGTGAATATGTGAATGAACGTATTATCCGGCCAATTGCCATTGTTCTATATACGAATTATTTAAAAGGCAAACTCTTGTCAACTGTATTTTGTCGCCTGTACGTATCTGTGGCCGTCAAAGTCAAATGTCAAACCAATGTCACTGACATACTGCACGCGGACTCTAAAATACTCGCGGATTAACTGTTATTTCCCGCAAAATGGTGGTATAGTGACTAATAGGCAAAATACTCTGAGAATAGTACGTGGTAAATCGAAATTTCGATTTACTCTCGAATTACCAGTTATTTTATCTAAGAATAATATTTATTCTCACTTGGTCGAATCCCGCCCGCCTAACATTATTTTTTTGTACCTATTCATTTATTTCGTTCATGAGATTATAATCATATGATACTTATTTATTTCTTAGCATTGTGTTTGCTCGCTTATTAATACTTATCTCAGAGAGATTTGTTTTCAGTACAATTAATTAAGATATCAAAATTTCTGTGGCCATTCTTCATAGCGGTAATATAATAATTTTGAAACGTCTAGACTTTAGTGAAATTTACATTAATTGGAAAGCAGAATCTTGTTAAATAAACCTTTTAAGATGGTTGTATTTCATGTCCAATCAAAGAAGATTTAGCAGTAGTAGGTATCTATTCAATATAATAATTAAGTACCTACTCGTATAAACAAAAGGGTACTTAACAACTTTTATAGAAAGTAACCACCTACACAAAGACCATGTCACAGAATTGACCTTGTAACCTTAAATCGGAAATTCTTCGCAACTGATAAAACTAATGTCAATCGATAGAAATTGTCGTAAAATGTATACCTACTTTCGGAGATATTCGGAGCAAAATAGTCGGAGTTGCAAATTTAAGTGTTTTTTCTATCACGATAATTTTTTTAAGTTCCAATATCTCTGAAAATATACATTTAAGGACAATTTGATAATTTATTCATGTTTATTTTGACGTTTTCTATCGATTAAGACAAGTTTCATCAGTTGCGATGAATTTCCGATTCGAAAGTATACCAGGCTCCATACTAAAACGTTACATGCCGTTTCATGACTAGAAAAACAAACCAAGTTTAAACAAAGAAGATATAAAGTATTAACGATTTGGCACCACAACCGGTAATTTAGAAGTTGGGCACTTGGCTCGCCACTCACTAGGAAACAGCTTACAGCCATTTAAGGCACTTAAAGAGCTTCTGTAAATAGAAATAACATACATCTAATAATATCATTTGCTTTGAGTTGTCTGTATGAGATAATTGATTTTGTAGTTTCAAGTTTAGTTTCTAATTGCTTATTGATAGAGTGCATAAAAATAATATATGAAGCAAAATAAAGGATGATCAAATTATTCCTAAAGTCTGTCCATCCTTACTTGTCTTATATGGTAAACAATCTTCACCCAACTCTTTATTGAAATAATCATTTATAAAATACAACAAATGGTTGCACACATAGATTACGAAATAAATTGTTAATAAATTAACAACAATTTCATAAAGTTACTAACATATTTTTAAATAATGATTTTAGTTTAAAAGGCGTATGACAACTGTCAAAAACTGTTTACTAAATAAGACAAGTAAGGATGGACAGACTTTAGTGCCTAACAGCTTTTTTTTCTTTTAGGAATTAACACTAATCCTCATTGAAAGCACATTTCATTAAGATTAATGTTTGTTTCTAAAATAAAATAGCCATTTAATTCACTTGGTATGAAATGTTAATTTTAAATATTTTTTTTATCTAAGTTATGTTACTTGATGATTTAAATTATGGACATGAACTAACATAATAAAATTTTGATTGAAATGTTAACGACTGACTTGCATAGATTTTTCTTCTTATTCGAATTGCCAATGTAATAATGAGTAAATTTCGGTTTATCACTATAACCATTTTGGTTTTTTATTGAAATTACCAATTAAGTATTTCGTCAATTCTAGAATTAGGTACTTTATTGTTATTTTTATCGGATTCATTACGATTAAGTTCCATATTTTTATGTAATTTACATTCCTTTCTATTATAACTGGTGTTGTATATGTATAATTCGTTGTAGATTTGAAACATATTTAACTGGAATATTATAATAAACTAGCATGAATTTCAAACTTGAACATAATTATCAAAGAACTCTCAAGCTCTTAATACCGAAATACCTTCCCACCTCGAAGTTCCAGAAAATTGTGTTGGTATCAAACAATCAACGACCATTCAAATTGACGTCATAATAAAATTAATCAGTCCCTAACAAAGCGTCACACTTCTCACGAACCCTTCTAAACTGTCCTTTGACAAAGTTCTATTAGCGTAAGGACTTTATCTTTTTGCCGTGACTTTTGCAAATTAAGCTCATTAAAGAGAGGCCCCTTATCAAGTCGGGCCGCATTCTTGAACGACTTATTTCCTAGTTGGTGAACTGGAAGTCCGGCTCGGAGGACCAACTTTCATTATTTCCGTGCCAGTACGGAGTCGGCTTTCTTTAAGGTATTGCCTTAACTCCCTTAAAGGTTTTAAACAATTCACGAGTGGATCAGAATAATGTACCGAGTTAATTATTGTAATCCTTACTAATATTATAAATGCGAAAGTCCGTTTGTTTGTTTGTTACGCCTTCACGTCACAACTACTGAACCAATCGTCATGAAATTTTGCATACACATCGCAGGGGTACAGAGAAGGACAAAGGGTACCTTTAATCCCGAAAAAAAGTATTGTTCCCGAGGGATAGTAAAAACCTTTCCACGCAGACAAAGTCGCGGGCGGCCGCTAGTAATATTATAAATACAAAAGTCAGTTTGTTTGTTACGCCTCCACGTCTTAACTACTGAACCGATCATCATAAAATTTTACATACACGTTGCAGCCAAAGAACCATCACAAAGTTTGTTTGAAAACTTTATCTTCCAACGATATCATATTGACGACATAAAATTATCGTAATCTTTTTTCCTCCGAACGAACATTCCATTATGAAAATCCAACTTCATTTTAATACGATTTCCTTTGTTCCCATATGAAAAAAGTAATATCAAAGTTACTAGGAGAACTTTTAGTGAAGTACATGTAATACGACCTCTCGAAAGGTATAAGGAGTTCCTAATATCAATCAGTCAAGTTCTGATAAAGAGGGCCTTCATTATTCCAGAAAGTTCTGATGCTGATCGGATCAAACTTCGAATGGCCTTCGATTAGTTGTAGAATGACGCGATTTACTTCCCAAGTTCCGTAACGGCGACAGAAAGTTTGAAAAGTTCAGATTCTTGTTTAAATTCTTCATTCTGTTTGATTTAATCTGGCTTTTTATTGTTTTCGATGTTGGTATGGAGATAAAAAAACTGAAAATTATAATTCACTATAGTTATGCGTTTTAGTAACCTGTAAATATTTCGTTTGCGTCTATCAAAAGTACCTACTTGAAAACAAAAACTAACTAATTTGCATGTCTATAAAAAGTAGAATCATGCTACATGAACGCAATAATCAAAGTATCCTCAGTGATGTGGATTCCGGGTAAAGTAAAAAAAAAGATGCAACATGGTTTTAACTGTTTAGCTATTTATGAGGACAAACAATGTTAAATGTTAGATCTTACTATATCATAATTAAATCTAAATATACTTAAAAATAACCCAAAAAATCTAGCTGTTTGTACCATACAGTATACAGTGTACAGAATTTGTTATATTATCGAGAAAACCAAATCAACAGGGAAGCTGTTATAAATACAAAATTTGAGACTTACGTGCCAAATATAATACCAACTTCAAAGTGAATTTGAATTACAATGTTCAATGTACAAATAAACATTCAATTCAAAGGAAGAATTTACAGTCTTGTCCAAATATTTTATGAATAACGGAAGCGTTTCTTATTTTCCTTAAAAAGAAAAAAGCAAAAGCTTAAAAAGATTTTCAGTAATAATTTGCTTTGAAATAGACGTGTCAAGTAAAGTAAGAGCTTAGTAACTTTTTTGTAATAAAAACCTTTAACTTTAGAATACTGTACAATAATAATTAAAATTACATGACAGAAAGAACTTGCTTGGGAAATTGGAACAGATACATCAAATAATGAATTCAAAACGAAGGTTTTGCAAAATACTGTTATTATAAAGATAAATAAATATTTATTTTAGCTAATAAACTAAGAACAACGTCCAAAAGCTTTCACTCTATTATGGTTATTGTATGCGCAGTATTATGCAGTTTAATACACTTACTGAACTGTTTCATAACAAAATAATACTCAAATTGTACCGATTTACTATTCAAGTAGGGGGAAGATACCTACATTGAGTTAATTCAATTGTATTTATATTATGTTACATATTCGATTACGGTAATAAAATATAGTATCCATAGTGGATGTTGGTTTTGTAAGCTTATAAATCTTCTCCTTTTTTTTGGACACAACAATTTAAAAAAAAGTTTTCTCATAATTTATTATTTTAATATTATGTTTTATTAATATTTGTATCAAATTAGGTGAAGTGATGTTCAGACTTAGAATCATTAAATTTTTTTAGAGTGAACTTCAGAGCAATCATTCTTATTTTTCCTTATAGAATAATAATTCTTAGTTAAAAGAGTGCTAAAAAAGAAAGGCAAAAATTTGAAGAAAAAAGAGAAGGTTTTTGTCTTACCTCTTCTGGCACAGTTTGAAACTAAGGATAATTATTCAAGTTTAAAAGTGTGCTAGAAAAGGTAAGGCAACAATTTTGTCCTTCATGTTTTATCAAGGGGTAAATTTTATTAAGTCATAATAATTAAAAGAGTAGGCGTAACCTAAACCAAATGAATAATCAACACGATATTTTAATTAATGAACCAATCATCTTACGGGACCATGTACATTTGTGTAAGACGGGAACACGAGCTTCCCAAAATCGTAGATTACATGATTTTATGGTGTCTATTACCATAGCATTAGAGTAAGGGGATGTACAGATGGTTTAAAAAAACAGAAAGGAAAAAGTAGTTTATTGGACAAATAATGTTCAAAAGTGATACTTAAGTTTGTAAAGCATATTCGTTAAAATACCTTAAAAATACTACGACAACGAAATTATAAAAAATCCTGAACACATAACATTGCTTGTGTATTGTATAGCTTTTTGCACTTACAAATTGGAATTGTTAGTTTTAAGATTAGGTTTAGTATCTTTACTCAACATTAGTTGTTCAGAATTTTGTGTTGAATAATATTGTTAATCGACACCCATTTATTATAAAAAAAATATGTATCAATATAGAAGATTAATAAAGTTTCGTTTCCTTCTTGGGCTGAAAGCAGCTAAGCTGTAAAATAAGTAAAAGAAAACTAACCTTCTTTACTAATAATTAATTATTCCTTATGTTATAAGTGAGTACTCAGCCTAACAATACGGTGCCTCATTAACACATTGATGGTTCATTACCGAACTAAATCTATGGTGTTTTATGTCTTCATTATACACTATCAAACGATTCCACAAAATGTATGTATACGTATATCTTTGGTCACGTTTAAGTTTATTACACGATTTATATTTAACGTTGAATTGTCAAAATTGTTGAGATTCTATTCTCTCATTACCGTTTTAATGGCTTACGGCTTTATTACACTAGATAACGTTAAAAGGTCGTGTGTTTTATTAAGGCAATTTATGTTGGTTTTGAGTATGTTTCTTAATATTTTAAAAACATATTGTAATGGGTCCAGTTCTTGGTTTCGAATGACGCTGTAGCGACACACGTTGTGGCGAAAAAATTTCAGCGTGGTACGCTGGAGCGAAAAATCATTGGAGCGAAACCCACTCGTTCGAATGACGCGACAGCGACAAACTTTGTGGCGAAATATGTATAATTATATGCTAATTTGAAACTAAAAGGTTGGAAATAAAACACAAAGTTCAATTCTCACTTTAATCAACAAAACAAAATGTTATATTTTGAGTAAATAGGTAAAAAAATGAGTAAAAAAACCGTCTTTTCGACCGTTGGTTTCTCGTTACGGAAAAAGACGCGTCATTCGACCGAGTGGGTTTCGCTCCAGTGATTTTTCGCTCCAGCGTACCACGCTGACATTTTTTCGCCACAACGTGTGTCGCTACAGCGTCATTCGAAACCAAGTAGTGGACCCATTGGTAATACCTATAACTCTTGCTAATCCGCTAGTATATGTTAAAGTTGTAATTTTACCACATCCCAGTAATTTTATAAATAACTATGGTTATTAAGATTTTTATCTTTAATAATATTGTTTTGCTATTAGATAGTTAAATTGACTGATCTCAAAACATCAGTATGAAGATGACACAAAATGATGATACATTATTATCACTTAGGTACACATTTGCAATAAAGGTTTCGTATTTACAAATCATCACAAACTGCGTCTGCAATCATTAAAAATTGTATATTCTAGTCATAAAAAGTCAAATATGAAGAGAAAGTAGTATCTTTGAGATAATGATGTGATTTATACGAAAAATAAATTTCATTTTGACATTAAGTACAAACTTTATATCTTACAACATGCTGAGATAACAGTAATCTTTAGTTAAACATCGACTTATCTTTAATTATTGCGTTTTACATCATAATATTAGCATAATAAAGAAATAATCTTTGATTTATTATTATCGATTCAGTTATTAAAATTAGAGATAACGACTTGCCGCTTATTAATTAAGGTGATTAATTTCACAGTACAACTGTATTAATATTGTTCGGTTTTAACTTTATGGTCTTGTAATGTTATTTAAATTTAAGAAATCATTGACTTTCTATTCGAGCTTTTTGTCAAGTCATACAATATAGGTCGTTATTTATAAGTTAGAAAATATAGAACACAGTCTGTAAACACATCAGGTTAATTCCTGAATTACGAAGCTTGGAATAAGTTCGAGGTTAAAGGTGTTCCGCTTTAATTTGACAGATGGATTCAAAATTCAAAATTCAAAATTCAAAAATAATTTATTCAGTCTAGGCTGTTACAAGCACTTGTGAATGTCATAGAAGCTACGCCATCGGTTCGCAAACCCTAAGCGGGAGACCTTGTAACGAGAAGAACCGGCAAGAAACTCGTCAAGGGCTGCTTTTTTCTCCCTGTATATTTCATACAGAGTCGTCAACATTGAAAAATGAGCTCCACATTTAAAGTGAGGTCATTTTCCATCACAATAATTAACAAAAGTTTGCACACAATGGGTAGGTAGGTTGAAATTAAATACCTACTACATATCGGATACGTAATGAGAGCAAATAACTTTCAACTAGTTGAGAAATCACTCTGTCTGCTACTTGAAAGTGCACCTAAGTAGGCAAAATTTACCAAAAAAACACATGTAACAAGACATAAAAAATGATTAAAAAAATGCAATTCTTACAATTCAATATGCGTTAAGATAGGTACTCAGAAGCAGACCCATTCCCACTGGCAGCACCCGTTCACGAGCATGCCGCATGGACCAGCCATCGCTTCGCTCAACCATATTTGAGGGTACGTAACGACCCGCCCCACACGACACCACCGCATAAATGATTAAAGAGAGCATGACATACTTAGGCTACCCATCCTAAGGCACCGAATTGAAAACTAATATCCAAAAGCTTTTCATTGGCCTTTACTTACACAACTACTGAATATAGAAAGCAAAATGATTGCAATTAAAAAAATGAGAAATCAAAACAAGGTTTAGTTATTAATTTAAATTTTGAGTAAGAAGTAACACATTGCTGCATTTCATTGGTACATTTTTAATTGTGCCAAAAATAAGTATCAATGTTCTGTCAAATGAAATCGATTGCGATAGGTTTTAAAATTAGACATGAGCGAGGGCAGGCCTTTTATGCTAAAGTTGTAAACTTTAAAATTTATTTGTGTTTCTATATCAAACAATATGCAAAATTTGACCACCTCCGAGGTCGAGTGGTTTGCACGCCGGTTTTCAAGGGGTCACCATCTGTTGAGGACCCGGGTTCGATCCCCGGCTGGGTCAAAATAGAAAATGTTTTTTTTCTATATTGTCTAAGGTCTGGATGTTAGTGATACCACCGTTGTCTCTGATTTCCGTAACACAAGTAGTGCAGGCTTTAGCTACTTATTTTGGAATGTGATGTTGTCAAATATTTATTTATTTATTATTTATTTTAATTAAATAAATTGTTTATGTATGTGCTAAAAATAAGACAGAACATGACCAATGTAGCAAATATTATTTATTGGCTTTATTTGAAGACCAAACTCAATCGTATTACCAGTTAAGCATTTTACTATAGCAAGTGCCGGGTCTCCTTTTTTGGTGACCCATTCATTGAAGAGCCATATTATGAAGTTATTAAACTCTCTCAAAACACTCCATGGATCTTGTATCTTATTTAAAAATAATATACTAGTGTGTCATACATAACATAATAATTTGTGGAGATAAGTAACTCAATTTTCTAGCATAACAGTGTAAATGTACAGCAAATCCGGATATATCCGGATAGAGCCGGTTTGGACCGCATTCGGAATAACCCAAACTCATCGCAGCCGGACCATTTGTTACGGACCTTCAGGAGTTTCACTGTGTCCCCCCCCGCCCCTGGGCCAGTGCATTAATCATAGACAATAAATAGATGAACAGAAGGATGGGTCGCAAAGAAATAAAAATATTTGTTAAATTGCACAGTTTTTTTTAATAAAAAACCAATGTAAGGCAAATTCATTCACACAAAAGGACTGTTGACTGGAAAATAATAAAGTGTTGTAATTGCACTAATTTCTTCCAGATCTGAACTCTGATGAAACACCGGAACGTCAATAACAGATTTTCTCATTATAAAAGTTGCAGTGTAAAAAAAAAATATTTCGTTACGTAGTTTCTTGGACTAGGTACAGTTAGCAACGAAAATTGCTTAACACTTTAGTACTTTGTCATAACAACTTTTTTGACAGAATGTCTCACACTTTTGAAGCATTAGTCAAAAAAGTTACTATGACAAAGTAAGTAAGTAGATAAGCAACTTTCGCGGCTGACTGTACATCGCGCCGCATGACAAACAAAATGTTGAATGTTATCACATTGAGAAATTAGGCTAATTTGGAGGTTTGATGTCAAAGTATGTTATCTAATTAGATTTTTTGTTCCTGCCTGCCTATTATGACCGATTTATATCGCATGATATAGCATTTTATCGACACTCAACTGTCAAATTCCTTTGTCTTTTTGACAGTTAAACGTGATAAAAAACTATATATCACGCGATATAAATCGGTCATGCTAGGCAGGTGGTATAGAGGGACCCATGCAAATATATTAAAGCTTAATAATTTCTGAGCCACCTTTCTGCCTTCGCTTTTCCTGTGGAGGCTTTGGTGCGATCGTGTGGGACCCTTATGATTGCGACTATCCAGCCCCTGTCTGTCACATTTCCACGCCTACTTCCTATTACTTATCGTCAGATGTCGCTAGTGCTTGATTGACCCCACTGCGGTTTTTGCTCTATGATAAATTTCGGTCAGCGGTGATTGTAGCGATAAATAACGGAATTCTAAGCTTGGGTAGCTTTTTATTATGGTTTAACTTAAATAATTTTCGAAACAGTGCGATAAGTAGTTTTAAGTTAGCCCTACGTTTTGATGATGATGATGATTTTAAGTGTGGCCCTACGTTTTAAAACGTAGTTGTCATTGTCATGAAAAATTACCTCACTTTAAATGCTGAGGTCATTTTGCTACTCACGACTCTGTATGAAATATACAGGGAGAAAAAAAAGCTTTTTAAAAAAAGCAAAACCTCCTTCAAAAACCTTAAAAAACAGCTCTATAGAGCTGTTTTTTAAGGTTTTTGAAGGAGGTTGTACTTTATTTAAAAAGCTTTTTTATTTTAAACTTTTTTGTGGTAGGTATGTAAGCGATGATTTTATAAAATAAAACGTTATAATGTTTCACATTTTTCAATGGAATACCCCGAGTAACTCAATTTCCACAAGAGTTCCGTTGGGCCTTCGCAATTCAACCCTACTCCAGAACGTCCTTGACAATAAATAGGTACTTACTTAACTTGTTTTTGATTGTCATAAACCTACCATGGTAGGTTTATGACATTTCAATCACTGTACAGTTCCTATTTGATTTTGAGGAGTTCCCTCGTGTATCTTCCAAATCCAAAATCCAATACCAATGAAATTAATATGTTATCATTTTTAAGGTATCTTCTTTCAAACAAAAAAAGAATCATCTAAATCGGTTCATAAACAAAAAAGTAATTGTTGAAAATCCGTCGGAATTCATATAAAATGGTAACGAAAACGACAGTTTTTTCAAGATTACTTGAAAACTACTAAATCGATTTCAAAATTTCAAAAAATGGGACCAACTTGGGAACAAACCTCATGTTATAACGTTTGAATCATTTTAATCCATTCAGCCGTCTTCGAGTAATCGGTGTACATACATATTAAAAAAAAACACAAATCTCGTGCCATTCACGACCTTCTGGTACATTGAAAATGAATTTAACAAAATTTTTCTTTTTTATTATATTCTTATCGACATTAATATTTTATTGTAAGGTAACCTAAGTATTATGTATAACTAAAAGATCTGAATTTCTGCCTAATAAATAAATAATCAAAATCAAATGCAGCATGTGAGACTCTCGCGCCGACTTCATCACCACTCGAAAGTGCGATAACAACCCTCATTTTATTGCAATTGCAAACTATGTTTGTTTACCTAGGCATCATCATCACACTCTCATTCAGAGATCGTTGTAAAAATTCATTTGGAATAGCAGAGTAGGTAACTAAGAAAGACATGACTAATCGAGTCATTTGAAATCTCGAAATTGAAATAACAGCAACTTACGATATAATATTTTGGATCTACTTTTCTGAATCTACTCGTAAGTACCTATTGAGGCCCTCGGTTTCGCCTCGGGCCTCAAACTAAAACCTCTTTTCTGTTTAAATTTCGCTCAAGATTCGTTTATCCGTTTACTTACACACAAAAACTCCCTACTACGCCTAGCCTAGCACGTGTTCTGGAGTCACTGGAGATAATAGCGTCATCTCTTTTGCTTCTACAGTTATTGCTTACATGACTTTCTCTTTCGTTTTCACATTGTAAGTGACGTCAATTACTTTAATATGAACTTATGGAGACATTTCAGCGCAGTCACACTATGGTACCACCATGCCGCGCCGGCCGCCGTATCAAACGATTAAAATCTTTGCTCTACTCGCGTCATACCATCTATAATCCCCGTCAAATGGTAATGCGTTGGAACCTTGTCACATTAACATCCACGTTGGCGTGATCCGCTACTAAAAATGTCATGAAACAAGAAAATTCTAATAAAAAATCTAATAAATTAATTATTGAATTATTAATTTCCATAAGATTGGGTCTTGGTATATAAAAAAATACAATTGTTTTTGCGTTTGAGGTTATAATCATGGCCGCCAGGCGCATTACCCATTGACGGGGATAGTAATCTGTTGACCTACTACTTTTTTTTTTTGTTGTTTCCTAAGTTTAATAGCATTTTTTTTTAACTATGCCAAAATTGTTTCTTCCGATTCAAAAATGTATATCAAAATCTATACTTTGTGAATACAAATAAGCTTCTCGATGTTTATATGCGAAAACAAATTAAATGAGTATATTTGTATTAAATTTAGTTATACTATTATTAGTTATAAATACTGTATGTTTTCCAATGAAAATAAAAATAAAAATAAAAAAATTACCATTATCCCGAGCTGCGCGCTGCGCCCGCAGTATCCCGAAATTTCGCTACATAAAGGATAAGCTACAGCCCAGACCGTAAGACTTAGGGACATATAATACTTTCTAAATGTAATTAGGGCTGCCACCTTTCGACAAGAGCAGACCCGGAGTTTTTCGAAAAATCTTAATTTTTCGTTAAATAAATTAAATAAATCATACTTTAGATAGATAATGAATAATACCTGTCCAATGAAAAATAATGGCCGCGCAGCGCAATTTTTGGTCAGTTTCATCCACTAATCAAGTAATGTTTCCTGCCTATAGTAAAAAAAACAGCCGCGCAGCGCGATTTTTGGTCAGTTTCATATCCACTAATGTTTCCTGCCTATAGTAAAAAAAACAGCCGCGCAGCGCGAGTTTTAGTTTTCATGTACTAATCTAGTAATCTTGCCTATTTACACCAAAAAACGGCTGTGCACCGCGATTTTTGGTCAGTTCCATCCACTAAACTTGTAATCTTGCCTGTTAATAGCAAAAAACGGCCGCGCAGCGCGATTTTTGGTCAGTTCTATCAACTAACCTTGTAATCTTGCCTGTTAACAGTAAAAAACGGCCACGCAGCGTGATTTTTGCCCAGTTTCATCCACTAAATTTCTAATCTTGTCTGTCAAAAGTAAAAAACGGCCGCGCAGCGCGATATTTTGTCAGTTCCATCCACTAAAATTGTAATCTTGCCTATTAAAAATAAAAAGCAGCTGCGCAGCGCGATTTTTGGTAATTTTTTCCACTAATCTAGTAATATTTCCTGTTAACAGTAAAAAACGGCCACGCAGCGCGATTTTTGGTCAGTTCCATCCACTTAACTTGTGATCTTGCCTATTAACAGGAAAAAATAGCCGCGCAGCGCGATTTTTGGTCAGTTTTTCCACTAATCTAGTAAAAATTATTTCCTGTTATAGTAAAAAAAAATGTTTGTCCTGTCAGATGGTAACACTAGGTACGTACGGTTGACTTTCGCTCGCGCCACCCGGAGATTTCGATGTTAAACCCGTAGCCCGAACATCCACTACTCAAACCCGTAGACTCCGGGTCAAACCCGGAGAGGTGACAGCCCTAAATGTAATCCACCTCTATATCTCTAGGAGTTTTTTTCATTTTTTCGATATCTTTTTTCGTTTTTGGGAAATTGTCGATTTAGTGAGAAAAGACCCCGAAAAAGTGTGTAATTTTACTACATTTATGCGATATTCGAAAAAAGTTTTGGACTTTTCAAATTTTTTTTTCACCATATTGTAGCCTTTGCTAAGACGCATCTTTTGACATATATTACATTCACGTACACCTAAAACTCACGGGACCAGGGCGATGTCTCACTCTGGCTGAAATTGGGTACCTTACTGAAGCGATCGATAAAACATGTTCAATGTTAAAATTATATACGCGACGAATAGATAACCTCCTCCTTTACAAATTTTTGAAGTCGGTTAAAAAGCAGCCCTTGACGAGTTTCTTGCCGGTTCTTCTCGTTACAAGGTCTCCCACTTAGGGTTTGCGAACCGATTAGCGTTGTGTAACTCACTCTTTTTTATTGAGGATGAGGGAGGACCTCGTTTTACCTCGTGAGGTACTCGCGAGGTACCTCTCATTCGAGGTGAGGTGAGGAGAATGAAATAAACGCAACGAATGAGTACGTAGCGAGGTGCGCGCAACGTTGCCGTTTTGCACTGGAATGAGGGAGGGAATTAGTCGTTGCTGCGCGCGCGAAAAAAGCATGCGTGGTTGATGATTGAATTACTTAATATTATAAATGTGAAAGTTTGGATGTTTGTTCCGCAAACAATCAAAAACTACTGAACGGATTTGGTTGAAATTTGGCACACATATAGTAGATAACCTAGATTAAAATATAGGACTTTTTATCTCGATATTCCCACGAAAACGAGAACCACGCGGGTGAAACCGCGGGCGGCCGCTAGTTAATTATATGTGAATAAAGATCATATTTTTTACGCGGAATTAATGCTTTTTGGTCATGAAACGAAAAATATTTTTTTTTTTAGTTACATAGTTGCAAATAAAGAAAATCATTTTTCTATTTCATTTCATTTCATTCATTGAATTAAAATCGACCCGACTCCATAAGAATTCTTATGCCGACTCCCTCAATCGTGCGTTTCGTGAGTATATTGAGTAGGTCTCGTCTCGACTCAATCAACCTTTCAATTCTCGGCAACTCACTCTTCTGTTGCATGTGTGCTGTGAAATCTGTGCTCGCGCCTCGTGCTCCAAGCCTCGAAAGAGTGAGGAGCTAAATGAGGTGGTTCAAAGTTGAAATATGAGGACTCCCTCATTTTTTTGAAACGAGGAACTCAAACGAGGTACCTCACGAGTGAGGGGCTCATCACTAGAACCGATGGCGTAGCTCCTATGACATTCACAAGTGCTTGTAACAGCCTAGACTGAATAAATGAATTTTGAATTTGGAAACGAAGTAAACAATATGGTTTCACATTTTGTAAGACTATATCGAAGAAAATGATTGTTTCAATACTCAAATTGCATACGAAAAAGTAACAAAATCGTAGTTAAACATACATGTAACTTACTGCCCTGGTTAATTTCATTAATTACTGTAAATATTGACTTGTTTAAAACATAACCGACCCCGCTTATTATATTATGTTGAGCTTACCTGAAACAAACCAAAATAGTATTGTTAGATATAAAAAAGAATTTGGTAGATAAACTTTTAAAAGTTCATTTCTCATTTTACTTCCGAATAAATCATTCTGAATTAAAAACTACTTCACTCGTTGGATATTTAAACTGCCTGAAAAACAATTGTTTTTCTATTACAAAAACAAGTCCTTTGTAACGATGTAGCTTTGACCTTTCCCAAAATTGTAATTTCATTTTCAAACAAAACTGACTGATCCTGAACTAAAGGTAGGTAGATTTATTATTCTGACAAAGATTTTTATGTTATGAAAGAATAATTTATCACTGTCTAAGCCTCTTTGGATGAAATTGTATTTTATTAAACAAACTATCAACGTGTGTAATTTTCAGGCTTTTGAAATATGATTAATGATTTCATGTTGAAAATTCTAATGTATGTACAAATAATGTAATTTTAGTTTGCTACAGATGGACAGAATAGAAACTAGAAATTCATTTGTTGCTTTTTATCAGTCTATTGTTGCACATCAAATACGCCTAATAGGTACGACATTTTGTAACTAAATTAATAAATATACCTAAAATACGGAGGTCGGTATTCCTCTTCAAGTTTTCTTTCGCCATTTCTTTCTTGGAGGGGCCTCCCAATTTTGTGAAATAGTGGTAGTTTCAGTAAATCCTCTCTTTTTAACATTAATTAATTCACAAAATTAAATTTTAACAATAAATTAAACCAGTTTTTTTATTAAATATTAATTTCTGAACGTCTTTAAAAAATTCATCGCTTACGGGTAGGCTCACGAGCAGCTTCAGTCCCCCGTGACCACGGCAGCTGCAAAGGTGCCGAAACGTCGGGAAAAATAAAAAATCAAACCAAATACCAACTAATTACCAAAGAACTTTCAATAAAACCGCGCTAGTATCCGTTAAAAAGTGTATTATTTTACGAAATTTTATTTTAGATTAAAAAAAATGGCGGCCGTGATGATTGAGATGATGAGCATTTTGTTCCTGAGCCATGGATGTCTATTTTTAACCGACTTCAAAAAAGGAGGAGGTTCTCTGTTCGTCTGAACATTTTTATGTTCCTATTCAATTTGTAATTTACTTATTTATCTAGCATAGCTTCGTCTGTGTTGCCCTTTGGCTTACTACCATTTCCAGTAAAACACATTTCTTAGAAGTAATTAGTAGCAGCCATGCTGCCCAATCTAGCCTTAGGCGTAAGACCACCTGAATCAGCAGCAAAAACTACCGAAATTGGGGTGCCCCAAGCGTCAGGGACAAAATTCACGAATAAGGGGGCCGCCGGTTCGATTTATTCCCCACTCATCCCTTGAGAATTTGTTATCGAGACTCATACAGCTTGATATATGAACCGACTCGGAAAATCAGGTTTAGATGTTTCATTTAGATTATCTGCTTGCCTTGGGTTAATTTAATTGCTTGCGGCCTCGTTTTTTTGTTTACAAATACATAATAGAAATTGTAACCGAAATTCTTTGATGAATATTCTCGAGTCTGAAGTAATTTAATTTTGTTTCTTCTGGAAAATTTCGTTTATTTTACGTCCACTAACGAGGTACGCAGAAGATTTTGAAGGTTCTTTTTTCATTTATTTCGTAATTTAATAAAATAGTCTAGAAGTAAGCAAAGCTTACAATACAAATTCTTTGTTTTGTACTCGTACAATGTTCTTTAGCACAGAAAATTAATTACAAATTGGTAAAATTGCTTTTATTACTTTACTTAACCTTTGTCGTCATTTATTTATTAAAATTACTCGAGCTCAAAAGAGGAGCTCGGTGGCGCAATGGTTTAGCGATTGCGGAGGTTAAGCAAGTTTCGCAAGTGTCGGTCATGGGATAGGTGACAAAAAAATTATTATTTCGAGCTTCTCCGTGCTTCGGAAGGCACGCTAAGTCGTTGATCCCGGGTACATTTGCAGTCGTTAACACCCACCAATCCGCATTGGGCTCGCACGGTGGGTTATGGCCCATCCTCCTTATCCACCCATAAGGAAGGCCTGTGTCCCAGCAGTGGGGACATCAAAAATGGCTGATGGTCATTAAATTATTACTAATGTAAAACAAAGACATTGTTATTGATTGTAATTAGATTCTGGTATAATTCACTATAAGGGCTTATAACCTAAATATTTATTCCACAATGTAAGATTATTGTGTTAAAATAATTGTCAACCAGTTCAGAACTATTTACACAGAATTTAATATTAATGAAACCATCGATTCTAACCTCGTAACTTCATAGCCATCATCGCTAATGAGTGCGTATTACTTATGTATAACATCTCGGCATGAAAATTAGATTAGTCGCATTTGCGTTGCTGTAGGGACGGGTTGAAAAATGATTTATCGATACACAGATTTTAAGCAGATTCAGAGCTTGAAACGTGAAAATAGCACTTGTTGACTTTAAATTAAAAGACAAAAGTGTGTAGACAAATGAATAATTTTCATTCAGAACTAACACGGTCCACGGACATTAGTTCTTCATTACATCTTTCTAATGCTACTTAGTACAGTCAGTTTGAAAGTAAGGATTCTGAGCTTGAAACGTGAAAATAGCACCTGCTGACTTTAAATTAAGAGACAAAAGTGTGTAGACAAATGAATAATTTTCATTCAGAACTAACATGGACATTAGTTCTTCATTACATCTTTCTAATGCTACTTACAACAGTCAGTTTGAATGTAAGCATTCTGAGCTTGAAACGTAAAATCGCGTCTGTTGGCTTTAAATTAAGAGACAAAAGTTTGTAGACAAATGAATAGTTTTTATTCAGAACAAACAGATGAGAACACAGGATCGCAAGCTCTAGGCTTGTCGTCGTAGTTTGATATTTTTTTACTAAGTACCACGATTCTTATGTAAAACCAAACAATTGGTATGTTATTCACTCGCAATTTTCATCAAGCACCAATAACGATTATCTATCTATCTTGTAGCTTGCAATTTCACATATTATTTTTTAGCAACTGCGGGGAATTATAAGTGAAAGTACGAGTTAATTGATTGGCGCGTTATAAATTTCGTGTAATCGGATGTTCACATCACATCCCTAATATATTGAAATATACCAGAAGGCGTTGTTACATTATGCAGTAATATACTTGTTTATAGTTATATCAAATGTTATACGACTTCGTATTCCGACTTTGAGAGTAATTTATCTACGTCTTGGCTTTTCAAAACTTGCGAATAACCGAAATAGTTCCGAAATAAATTATGATACTTATCAAAACATTCCATTAGTTTGCTAAAGGATTAAATGTGAAATTATTATTGAAAATTTTGTTTTTATCATAATATGTTATTTATTTACTAAAGATTTTTTTGACACCAACTAGGAGTTAGTTATTGTAAGAAAAAATCTTTAATCCCTATATTTTACGTCAAATACCTTGTATTAACTTGTTTTAAATATACCTAGGTATATTTTATACAAATTTTCTTTCAGTTTATCTATCAGTTTGTTTTGGAAACATCAACAAACAGTACTTAAACTGTTTATAAAAGGAATAGTTTGCTTTTAACTATTGACTTCGAGTATACTTGTTATTTTGAAAAAAGAAATATATGTAGCTTACTTCCGCAAACAATATATGCAAGATGCACCGCCCGCCCGCCCGCAATAATATGCACATGCACACCACAAAATATCAGTGCACAATACCTGCATTTAGCAAGACAGCAACACACCTTGCACCTTCACCAATTAGGCTACTCTACACGTGTTTCGCCCCAACCCGGGGCATCCTCAGGAGTTAGATCGTGCGTAAACCAACACCGAATGAGCAAAATTGCCCTCCGACACCGTATTTATTCTCTTCCTCCCCACTCCGCACCGAGTGACTGACAGCGTTTGAAGAATGTTGCCAGTTTCAAATAAAAAGGAAAAAGGAAGGAAAAATGATTTTAATTTAAATTGTGTACAAATAAATTGATATATATTAAATAATGTGTTTTAAGATATTTAATTTTAAGAATTATTATTATTTGAGAAAATACGCAGCAATGGCGAGGAAGAGACGTCAAGTTGATTGTTAAGTATGGCTCCATCAACATTGCGTTTGATAATTTCTAGGTTTTCCAACACGTTCAGTCGTAGACCTTTACTACAAGTATGTAAAACCTCATAGGAATGGCCATCAAATAGTTGATGTCCGGTATTTAATAAATGTTTCGCGAAATGTGATCGTTCCGGGTGGCCATTCCTATAGGCAGAAATATGTTCTTTATAACGTATATCGAAACTACGGCCAGTTTGACCAACGTATACTGAATTACATTGGTTACATGTTAACTTATATATCCCCGACTTCCTGCCAACCTCCGTTTTTTCCTTGCCATTGCAAATAGCACGCCGGACGGTATTAGTAGTGCGGAAGTAAGCTACATATATTTCTTTTTTCAAAATGGTTTGGGACTTCCGCCAAGTGACGCCTGATTCAATCAAATACTTACAATCGGCAAGCATAGCTGTACAGGCACGTTTATATATTAAATTAACTACACAGCATCGGGTGGCGGCACAAAATGTGTGGTTCAATCAACAGTGTAAACGCCAAAATCTAATTCCAAATTATATCAACATCCGTTCCAACACGACCAGTCCCGCGGCTAGTTTGGCCATACGTAAAGCCCAAAAGGTCTGGTTAGATGCGGAATCTCGCCGTTGGTTCCTTGTTAGGGATAATTTAAAATTACATATTAAAATTTTACATACAGAATTGACTCATTGTTTACACAATATCGAATTCGATCTTTTAGACCAAAAGGCCAGAGATTTCGCATCACAGGCTGTATATAACAAGTATATTAATCAATCCAACAAGTTACGAAGGTTAAGGGAAATTCAACTTGGTACCAATAATGGGGGTAGTCGGGGTAGAATTAGTAACAATAATGCTGGTGGTGGTCAAACATCTTTTTATCCCCGGGTAGAAAACTTAACTAACGTGCAGTTTTCCCAAAGCGAGACTTCGCTTTTGGAAAAAGGCCTCAAATATAACATAACCCCTAAAATAACTAAGTCATTGGTGGAGGGTTTGGCGGTGGACTCAGAGGTGGCGGTTATTATGAATAAGAAGGATAACTTGGTAAAGGGTTTGGTAACTAATCAATTAAAGAAAATACAACCTTCTAACTGTGGTGGGCCCGAGCTGCGAGCTGTAAAGTCGTTGCAAAATAAAATCAATGATAATCATTTAGTTGTAACAAAAGCAGACAAAGGAAATAGTATTGTTATTTTAAACCAATCAGAGTATATAAATAAAGTTCAGGAAGTAATTAACAGCGGTGACTTTACTCCTTTGCGCTCGGACCCAACCACAAAGTACAACACAGAGGTCAAAGAAAATATTAGTAATTCAAAATTTATTTTTCCAAACGAGTATTCATCTCGCTATATCGCCCCAATGAATCCACAGGCCCCTGTGTTGTATGGTTTACCTAAAATACATAAAGACAATGTTCCCGTGCGACCTGTTGTTTCATATATAGGTTGTCCAGCATATGAGTTGGCTAAAAGATTAAATAATATTATAAAAGATAAATCATCTTTCTCACCTAAGTATAGTATTCAAAATACATCAGATTTAATTGAGAAAATAAAGAATGTTGTTTTGCCTTCTAACTCGTTTCTGCTTTCCTTGGATGTGGAGAGTTTGTTCACAAACGTTCCTTACCAAGAAAGTTTAGATATACTATCAAATATTTTAGAACGCCGCGGTCTTCATCCAGGGGAGGCAGATGAAATAATTAACTTAACACATATTTGCATGCAACAAAATTATTTTAAGTTTAATGGTGGGTTTTACAAACAAGAGGAGGGGCTAGCCATGGGTTCTCCGTTATCACCTTTGATGGCGGAGATCTTCATGGACAATTTTGAGAATAGGTACATAGTGGGCAATAATAACATTCTTTATTATTATCGTTATGTTGACGATATTATTATATGCTGGACAGGTACTAGACAAGAGTTAGAATCATTTTTTCAATATTTAAATAGTTTACACCCAAAAATCAAATTCAAATTAGAAATTGAGGTTAATAATTCGTTAAATTTCTTGGATTTAACTATCTCACGGGAGCATTGTCGCCATAACTTTCAAATATATAGAAAACCCACACATACTGATGTAGTTATCCCCGCAACTTCTTGTCATCCTTGGCAACATAAATTAGCTGCTTTTCATTCATATATTAATCGTCTAATGACGGTACCGTTATCAGGCCAAGCCTATAGTAGAGAGTTAAATACAATTTATAATATTGCCATTGCAAATGGTTATGATCGGCGGATGATAGATAACATGGTTAGGAGTAAAATCAACAAACAGGTGACTGGGCTTTTATATGCGGTGCCACGTGAGCGCGTTATTCAAAATTATCAGTCAAGTATGGCTTACGTAGGTAAAATATCAGATAAAATATCAAAAATCTTAAAAAATAACGACGTTCACGTGGCTTTTCGTACTACTAATACCGTCCGGCGTGCTATTTGCAATGGCAAGGAAAAAACGGAGGTTGGCAGGAAGTCGGGGATATATAAGTTAACATGTAACCAATGTAATACAGTATACGTTGGTCAAACTGGCCGTAGTTTCGATATACGTTATAAAGAACATATTTCTGCCTATAGGAATGGCCACCCGGAACGATCACATTTCGCGAAACATTTATTAAATACCGGACATCAACTATTTGATGGCCATTCCTATGAGGTTTTACATACTTGTAGTAAAGGTCTACGACTGAACGTGTTGGAAAACCTAGAAATTATCAAACGCAATGTTGATGGAGCCATACTTAACAATCAACTTGACGTCTCTTCCTCGCCATTGCTGCGTATTTTCTCAAATAATAATAATTCTTAAAATTAAATATCTTAAAACACATTATTTAATGTATATCAATTTATTTGTACACAATTTAAATTAAAATCATTTTTCCTTCCTTTTTCCTTTTTATTTGAAACTGGCAACATTCTTCAAACGCTGTCAGTCACTCGGTGCGGAGTGGGGAGGAAGAGAATAAATACGGTGTCGGAGGGCAATTTTGCTCATTCGGTGTTGGTTTACGCACGATCTAACTCCTGAGGATGCCCCGGGTTGGGGCGAAACACGTGTAGAGTAGCCTAATTGGTGAAGGTGCAAGGTGTGTTGCTGTCTTGCTAAATGCAGGTATTGTGCACTGATATTTTGTGGTGTGCATGTGCATATTATTGCGGGCGGGCGGGCGGTGCATCTTGCATATATTGTTTGCGGAAGTAAGCTACATATATTTCTTTTTTCAAAATGGTTTGGGACTTCCGCCAAGTGACGCCTGATTCAATCAAATATATACTTGTTATGTAAGTTATTTCTTTGTATGAAGAATTTCCAACATATTCTATCATTATAATAGGGAATATGCATAAGTAACCGATTTTCCTAAAATTGAGCTTGATCGCTGCGGATACTTGTAAAAACATGATGGAACAGAAAGAAAAATAAAAAAAAATGATTATTTTCGATTTATCACACGATGGAATCAGGGAAAAATAACGAAATTTTTTTTTCGTTTTCGGATATAATGCACTTTACAGTCAGATAGAATATCGAAAAAGAAATAATATTTTGTATGACACATATCTACTTAAACGCAAAATTTAGGGAGATAATTGAAGATTATTGGCTAACTCCATATTAAACGCGCCCGAAACACACCGAAACGTGATGTGTGACGTCACCGTTTTGTATAGAGCGTTTTCGGCGGGAGCTGATGCGTGCTAACTTCAAGTAACTATATTACGAGAAAAAAATGCAAGAGACAAGTTTCAATATTACAGTTGATTTTCTCACGCATTATACTATTGATTTTGATAAAAAAAAAATTTGATGCATATTCCCTATTATCGATGTGAAAATATTTTAAAATTGTGATATGGTTACGATGTGACATAAAATTGTGAGATGATATGATTTAGGTAATTTTGTATTCATTATGTTATTAACTTTTTACTTACATTTTCATAACCTTTTCTAATCAAATTCTATTTTCAGACCAAGTTGCACAAATTAACACCCAAGCATTGTTTTGTATAAAGCTATTAAAGTATGATCTCGTGCAAGTACTGAAGCTACCGTAAAAATATAGGTATGATATATAGGAATGACTTGAATAAAGTATAGAATTACGCGTACAAGATAAGATTTTAAGATGTTAGGATGCCTACATTGAAACGATTTCAAGTCTCGCCTGGATGTAATTTTTCTTTAAAATCTTATCCTGACTGAACCTGCATGATGCTTTGCAACTTAGATAATAAGATAGGTAGGTAGTAAGTCATAGAATAAGGTTGATGATAGGACTGACATGTACATTATTTAAGATAAATTAATATGAACTTAAGTTGAACAAAGAAAAAAAATCTGACAGTGCTGCATTGAGCAATTTCAGAAAATATTGTTATGTTCCAGCAGTTAGAGGTAAATTGCCTTCATATAGTTGAGAATTCCGGATTAAGTGCACTCCCAACTGCGGCGTTCGGCCTCAGCCATTTTATTTTTGCCTCTGTTGGGGCATAGACTAGCCTTATGGGTGGATAAAGAGGATCCCAATGCGGATTAGTGGGTGATAACCAACGGCTCAACGTACCTTCTAAAGCACGAGAGAATTAATACATTTTTGGTCACCCATTCTATGACCGACCCTTGCAAAAGTTGCTTAGCCTCAACAATCGCAAGTCAATGCGCTAACCCACTGTGTCATCGAGCTCCTCAGGCGAGATGAACGCCAAGCACCTCACTTGTGGATAAAAAAAAATTCCAGGTTCTACTCACTATTATCTCCTTAATGGAAATAAAAAACAAACTCAAAATATGTAACTACTAAGTAAATTGTGCTTTTTCACGCCGTAAGAGCCACAACTGAAAAGTAAATTATTTTTTTACATTATTATGACATTATTCCATAAACTTTCTTTGTAAACATTTGATGAATTTCATCAGCATGGCTGTAAATGAAGTCCGAAACCAAAATGAGATCCCTCGGCATTTCTCCTAGATAAACTTCGTCCGATAAACGTGTGGCTCTCCAGTGCCAGAAGTTCCGAATTTATAGAGTACGTGATATGTTTATATGTACATAACATGATTCAGCAATCTAACTTGTTTGTTTGCTTTAAAAATATTTATTTTTAGGCCTTATTACGATTGTTTTTATCTATATAAAATAGTTATTTATTTTTTCAACACACTTGCTCGTAAAGTGAGCCCTAATACATCGCTTTTAGGGCCATAAACCGAGCTATAACAAACGCGTGCAATAATATATAAAACACTAGTTGGTTATAGAATTATCCCTACAAAGTTAAATAGGTACCTAACTGCAAGTTATATGCGGGTAAACAGAGCATTCCCAATTTAACCGGGTAATATAGTTATTTTTTTAAGTAACAACAAAGAGGTTTCATGCCGCTGAAAATTCATATACATTTTTGGAATAAATAAAAGTGTAAGTCCTTAATTAAGTCAAACAAATATTTATTATCATCAAATTATTCATAATTAATAATATTTTGTTATAAAATATTAAAATATTTGCATTTTATCACTTAAAATTATATTTTGAGGTAATAGGCTGTATGCTCACTAACCTTTGCATACCACCACCACACGCATTGGGCGTGTGAAAAAAACAAAAAAACCTACGCGCCTTTTCCCATCATAATTATCATGTTTTGTTTTTGTCGTATTTGTTGCTGTGTGGTAAGTTACTTTGTTTTTTCCTCGCAAGTGTGTTAAAAAACGTCGTATGAAACTCGTGAGCTCTTGCTTATTGCACACTCAGCTGAGTTACGCCCTCGCCTGCGGCTCGGGCTGCAACCCACAGCCTTGTGTGCAATGAGCAACCTAAGCTAACTTGTCTCATAATGTACATGTAATTCATCGTCATTGTCTCGATACCATCACATCGATCGGTCTAGCACTGCCCGCATCTAGCGGCTTCCCGCAACCTTCATCAGATCCCTTCATCAGACCCACAGGGATACTTTTTTCATGACTAACATATAAAATATTAATGTATCTACACCTCTTTTGAATAAGGTACTTACTTACTTATTACTTTTAATAATAGTTACAATGTATCGAAGTAATCCAATACGATCATTTAAACTTATCTTTATTTCATACAATTAGCAAATACATGCTATACCAATAAAAATTGAGGACATAAATGTTTTTCACCAGTCTGTTGTTTTAAGGAAAAGCCTTGAAAGCCAACAATGTTGTCACTGTATTTGAAGTAGGAATATGAAATAAAAAGTCTTAATTTCGGGATTGGGAGCGGAAAAGGTGAGTGTGGTTTTATTAAATAAGTCCACAGCGTATTTCGTCCTAGACCTCTTAAAATCAGCAGTGTTTTTTCAGACTATTTCTGGGAATGACGTGCTAAGAGATTTTGCTTAAGCCAAATTGCACGGCCTACGACACGGCTCCATTTGCAAATTAGACATCAGCAAACTCTGAAAATGTTATCTACATAAACTAAATTGGCTTTTAAATATACAGACTTAAGATTCAAAGCTGAAAATCAAATTATATGAGCTGTTGGTGAACCCACAGAAGTTATTATCACGTTTATACTTAGGTTTACTACTTAAGTTCCAAAGAAGTTATAAGTGGAAAAACTGAACATAAAGCCACGATTGTTTTTGTTTGTCGTTCAGATTTTATGGTTGGTCTGAAACAAAATTGGGAATACTTTTATTTGTGGATGAAATATGCCAAGTTTTGTTTAAGATTCCACAAGCAGAATTTATGGGTAAGTACCAACTCTTTACAAATAATTGTATAACAATATATTTTAACTGCACTTACACATGTTTGTTTGATATCTTGTAAGTAAGTTATTACCTGAGAGCGTTATCATAAAGCCTCAAAGTACAATAGAAAATGGCTCCATTGTAATCGTTTAATGAAAATAACAAACAATACACCGTGGGTTGTAATCGATCATAATAATCGCCACAAACGTATTAGTGGAGGCGCAATGATCTCTGACCTGGCCGACGCCAATCAATCAACCTGATCCTGCTAAATACCGCATTCTAATCTCCCTGTTCCCTAAACCGCAGACAATAGTGAACTTTACGCTACTACAAATAACGTGCTAGTTAGTTCAGTAATCGCACGTGCGTTTAGTATTCACATTGATGTGATTAATGAAACAGATCGCGGCGTACACGGGCAAGTGTCTAATCGGTACATTGATGTATTAGTAGAAGTAATAGCGGTGCCTGCACAATGGGGAAAAGAAAAAAGTTTTAATGAAGACTCGTACACGCCGAAAGTTGAGAACGTTTTAATCTAAGGCGCTGACGATAAATCTAAAAGAGACACGTCGTGAGAAAAACACGAGCCATCCGACATGGAAGCGGCGATAAGACAAATGCGAAATAAAGCCACTCTGGCGCTTTGGAGATACCTCTTTCGGGAGCTGAGCGATATTGTTTATCTGCAGAAGAGATTGAAGTTAGAGTTGTTCTAACGAGTTAGGATAAGTCAGTAAAGTAGTATTCGTATCTCGTATTTTGAATCTTTTAAACTTCACAGATTTTGATTAAAGCAAATAATCAAAAGGTAATTAATAATGTAGACGTCAGCATCGACGGGCCAACATATAGCTGATGGATGACGTCTCTTAACTTACGAAACTATTAGGACGCTTCACGTATCAGAGAATCGGCAAGAAACAAAAACATCTCCACGATTTTCAGAGGCATTAACAAGAGGAGTGGAATTTGCATAAATTTGCGTTAAGTAAATGGGGTCCCTTGACAAGTTTAATCTTGTCTTTAGAATTTATTGCCTCCTACTGCCAGCCTCGTAGCCTTTACTTGAATAAATATTTGTGTTTAGTTTAAAGTCGGTGAAACTCCGAGTAATCATTCTCACCACCTTTTCAAATATTGCACAATACTCTGCAGGTGGTCTACAGGCGCCCGAGTTAAGATCTTAAATTTTCAAATTTAAATGTAAATTACTCGTATTTCGAATGTTGCTATAAAGATCTTATCAATAGACGTTAATGCTATGTAACTTAAGGACTTGAAATACTTAATTAGATAGCAATTTTTATTATGACAAATAATATCACTATTTCGGTGTTGGTATTTGAAAGTTTCTGTTCTATGTAGTGCTTGATAGAAATAATCCTTACTAATATTATAAATGCGAAAGTCCGTTTGTTTGTTTGTTACGCCTTCACGTCTTAACTACTGAACCAATCGTCATGAAATTTTGTATACACATTGTCAGGAGTACAGAGAAGGACATAGGGTACCTTTCATCCCGAAAAAGAGTGTTGTTCCCGAGGGATAGCAAAAAAACTTTCCACGCAGAAGATGTCGCGGGCGGCCGCTAGTAATTTAATAAAAAATCTATTTATAAGTGGGTATTTTGACCTAGTCAAAACAGAATACCGGTTTAAATTAATGGCAAACAAATAGGAAATATTATTATCGCAGTCGCTGTTTCCTCAAGCCGTTCCTAAAACTCTCAATTGTATCTCAGCTACCCTCGATCTCTAAACTGAAAACTAACAATGTAGCGCGCAACTCCACAAGCCGCTGTATCGCGAAAATGTGAAAACTTTCCTCTAAAGTAGCCTTTTCTTACCAACTCTGGGTTATCTAACACTTCGACTGCCCATTTTGTTGTGAGGATAGATAGATGATAATGCTTTAGTGTACTTGGGGGATAAATTGATCTCTACTTTCGATCTAGTTTCTGATTTATCAGCAAAATATTGGACTGCTTACTTGTTGCCTCAATGAAACTTTTCACACAAATACAATTTAACGTGAACTTCATAGTAAATGTACTATGGGCAACAGCGTCGCTTAACCAGTTTGCAACAAAATTCGTGTGCGCGCGTATCGCCCCAGCACGAACTAAACGTATGTGACAGCGGGCGCGGCGCGCATTTTAACCTTAGCAGTGGTTAAGCGACGCTGTTGCCCATGGTACGTATCTGTTTGCAAATACTACAATTTTCTTTGCTATGGATCCCTTCTTGGGTTGCTCCATCTATATCCAGTCTTTTCTGTTCTTAGCTTTCTATATTCAGCCTGTTTCTTCGACTTGTTTATATCATCAGACCAACGTTGTTTTGGGCGGCGAACATATCTCTTCCCAATTAATCCCGTCCATACTGTGGTTTTAATAGTTCAACTGAAGTTAATTTTTAATACTAAATTTAATAATACCAGAGTCGATACGCAAAGAAGAAGAATACTAATCAAATCATAATATTTTTTTTGTTTATCTGATTTTTAATAAAATATAACCCTCCGTCTCGTGCTTTCCAAATTACCACAAATTACAAGATATTCAACTACTCTAAAAGAATAATAACTTTAACCCAAAAGAAGAGCACTTTATGTCCACTCTTGAGTTCCCGTGTCCCAGGTCAATCAACGGCGCCGGAGTTCACTATTCAAATCCCCACTTCCATTACATAGGGTTGGCAAACATAAATAATGTAATGGTGAATGTCTGAAAAAAAAAACAAATTGACTGAACATTTTTTTATAGGTATGCTCTCTTAGTAATAGAAAAATGTTTCATAATTTTCAGTTGCGTGAAAAATAATAAAAATAAAAAAGTTTCTTCGATTTCAGAAATGTACGAAAATAACAGCAGAATGGAGATTATACCTTTGCCGCTAACTGCCACTACACGTATTAAAAGAAAATCCTGTTATTTCGTACATTTGTGAAGTCGAAGATACTTTAATATTTTTTCAAATTTTTTCACGCAATTGAAAATTCTAACACTTTTTCCATTAATCAGGTACCTTATTCTTGCCTATAAAAAATATTCAGCCGATTTAATTTTTACGGACATTTCCATTGGTTTGCCTGATTAGTACTATTTAGTACCAACATTTTGTAAATAATTATGCACTATCAACAAAATTTCTTAAATTGTGTCAGTACACTAATAAAAAAAAATTTTCTGTGTCAAACTCTATTGTTTATTATAATACATAATACAGAAAAAATATATGATTCAAGCTATTGCAATGGTGTCAGTAGCAACTTATAGGATAAGGGCTCATGTGTTAATACAGAAAAAAATATCTAAAGATTTTGACATTCACTTACAGGATAGTAGCAAGGTAACGAGCATGTTCTTTCGTTCTGTGTCAGTGTAGGTATTGGAATTATTTCCATTAATTAAAACAATAATCCTCTCAAACAAAAAGTACTTATTAGTGCGATGCACTCTGCTTAAATCCAAAGTTGCCACAACTGCGATCTGTCGTAATAGTGGTGATCGGGGACTATCTCCGCGCAAACGACCGTGAACAAAAACTTCTCTCGTTTTAATTACATCGTCTCTAATAAAGATAACGAATGCAAAAGTTACTCAAACGTTGACCTGGGGGCACGTTGCTGGCGTTTATACGACTTGGTTCATCGCTTCTCTAACAAACATTAAGAACTTTAAATGCTAGCTGTAGAAATAAAGATAATACTTAGTTCTTTCTTAAGCTTGCTTTAGCACCAGAGACAAAATCTTATAGAAATGGTCAAAAATCTTTAAGACACATCACAAATTGCTCTGATTCCAAAGTAAGTATAGCTAAAGCACATGTGTTATAAAAATCCGAGACAAGCACAGACCTGAGTCAGTAAATATAGAAAAGTTATATCTCTAAATTGACCCATCTCTGATATTCCGAGTTCAACTCGGGATATCAGAGATGGCGACACCTTGAAAACCGGTGTATCTACAAACCACTCAACCACGGAGGACGGAGGTCATCAAGTATCATAAAATCATCATGTAGATCAAGTAGTTTTTAAGAGAGTTGAACATTGAATTTGGTGTTACTCTGGCCGCGTCGAGGCAGTCAGCGAGCGCCTTCGTACAGCAATCGTGAAAATAAATAGGTAGTACTACTAAGGTAACTTTATAAATATAATAGGATTTTGCATTTGATTTGATTTTGGTTTTTCGTAAATTTTTGTATTCATTTTCAATGCTCCGATTCTTGCGGGGACTGCAAAATCTGTGAATTTTTGATACGATCGGTATTTATCTCACCAAACTCCATAATATCCACATCATTTAATAAAGCTACTGTAAGAAAGTTCTATTGAAAATAAATTATGTTGCCAAATATTTATTGGATCATCATCATCATTGTCAGCCGCAACACTCTCTGCTAGACATACCACATACCCTAGGATTTCCACAACGATCGGTACTAGCGCTGCGTGAACCTCTGCCCCTTTATTTTCATGCCTAATAAAAAAAACTAATAATGATGTAACGAACATATATTACGACAAAATCCCTATTAAGGCTCCTTACCGTTTCTTGCTTGGGCATTCAATTTACAGACATATATTAAAGCAATTAAGCTTTGGTAGCTCGAATAGTAACAACGACTCCCTGGGCTGCTATAATATGGAATGCGAAGTGTTACAAATGAATTTAGTTAGAAATAGGTCCTTGATTCTATTTGTTATACAATTTAACTATATATTCATCTGTGCTATGAATTAATATTATGTCGTGGGAAATGTTTTTGCCTCACTGATTAAAGTTAAGTTTACAATCTGGATTGGGATGATACTTACTTGTATGAACAATACTTTTTTGACAAAATGGAATGAAATAGCAATAGGTTAAAAATTAAAATGGTGAAATATGTTATTTCCTAAAAATTTGGGTTGGATGCAGAAAACGCATTCAATTTCATTATGGACTTACTTAAATATTTTTACCATAATTATCTATGATACTTCTTGTGAATAGTGCCAATTTGATCAAATTCTTGAATTTATATCCGAAGATTGGAGTGTGTTCCATCATCACCATATCAGCCCTCTGTTGGGTATAGGCCTCCCTCAAGGATCTCCATAACTGTCGGTCTTGCGTTGCCCGCGTGCAGCGGCTTCCCGCGACCTTCACCAGATCGTCGGTCCACCTTGTCGCGGGGACCTACCCACGGAGCGTCGTTCGGTGCGCGGTCGCCATTCCAGAACCTTTCCGGGGTGTGTTCATCGTAAGGTTAGAAAGAAAAGAAAAGAAAGAAAGAAATTGCAGCTTATCTCTTGCAGACACAATTGAATAGCCTGTGACAATTACAGTTAATATTTTAGCTATTACTTTGACACTCGCCTACACTGCTGCCCCAACCAATACTAGTTCCGACAGCGATAATATCAAGTGACGGCTCCCCAGAGAGCAGTGATGGCGGACGCAACGCGTTACAAACGAATTAATATTATTTTAATGCCGCTTCCTTCACATAAATTACTCTTATCGCGAGCTTTTTTCTTGTGTACGAGAGGGCTCTTTGTGGAAATTATTTATGGCCTATTCTTGCCATTCGTGGTCTGAATTTAGTGTAATTCCCTTTACAATATACCGGTGTGATGGATAATTTATAAACTTGATTGTGTCTTCAAGTTGTTTTGGTTGCGAGTAAATCATTAGCATTATATTTAGGATTGGACGTATGAAATATTTACAACCGAGAATACAAAAGCACTTTTCAAAATGAGGTTTTAAGTTGACACCGGTTTTTGCAATTGTAAATTTTAAGGCTGGATGTTAATGGGTCGTTTATTATTTTTGTTTAATTTTCTTCCCCATTATTATTTTTAAGAATAACAATATCTTTAGTAAAATTAAGTATATTTATAAAGTGGCAGCCCTGTCTTGTCAAACGTTGCTTCCTATGCCGAAATACTTCCCGTTTTGCAGGAAACTATCATGCGTACACCACTATAACTTGAACCGCGCACGACATGGAAGTTTATATCTAACTATTTGACCAGTGGGATGTCTGAGTGGGCTGGTGATTGGATGATAGGCATGTTTTGTGTCACAGCCATATTATGTCATTAACACTATCAACACTCATTACCGTTACGTAGCGTAGCACACCTACTCGTTTGAAGACAGTTCAATGACTTCATTGCGAATAGTAAACTATTATTAGCAGAAGGTTTTTATGATCAATATGACCAGGGTAATAAACATTATTAAAAAAAAAACAACAATCGTATAACTGCACTAAGCTCTTTCGATTGAGTATCTATACCCCGCTTTACGCGAGGGATACGTTGCGTAAAAAATGAAGTTCGCGTAAATATGGGTTTGCATTTCAACATAACTAAAAGTCAACCAGTCAGTACAAAATGCAAATCAATAGGTTCTTAACACATTGTGCAGAGTTACATTATGCATTTGTTTTAAAAATATATATATTATGTGTTCTGGGTTGCGTTTCGGTTGCGTTCTTGTAAAATATTTTTATAAACGAAGTATTTATCGTAAAATTTGAAATTCGCTTACAACCGAAACCGCGCATAACGGGGTCGATAAAGCAGCGTGTTACTGAATAAGTATTTGTAACTCATAACATAACTTTATAGAGCCTTTTTAAACTACCAATGTATGCACGTAGAAATTATGCTTAAGTTCATTCATTAAAGAATTATTTTACCGTGTTTTTCTATTTCTGCAAGTTTATTAGCGATTGCTTTGATCGTAAATGGAGCAAGTGCAAATTCTTTAGTTAAGTGGTGAAGAGTTGTATTTTTTTCTAAATGAAGGCCTTATGGTGACTTATTGTACCATGTATGTATTGGTCCATTGGGACCATCACAGGCAGAGTGTGGGGGGGGGACAGTGTGGGCGGGAGCTAGGTATCAGATTCACGGCCAAAATGGTCAGCGACATCATAAACCCGATGTCGAGAGGTAAGTCACCTGGACATGACAATCTGAGCATCGAGCACCTTAAGCATGCTGGCCCTCATTTACCCAGAGTTCTAGCAATGTTTTATACATTATGTGTGGGTCACTCTTACCTGCCTGCTGAAATGACAAGAACTGTGGTGGTGCCAATTTTGAAGTGCAAAACTGGTGATATTAGCGACAAATCTTACTATAGGCCGATCTCCTTGGCAACGGTTGTAGCTAAGGTTCTTGACGGTTTGCTTAATGCTGAGCTCGATAAACACCTGCATATCCACGATAATCAATTTGGTTTCAAATCTGGACTCTCTACAGAGACTGCTATTTTATCTTTAAAGCAAACCGTCAAGTACTATATGGCTCGGAAAACAAATGTATATGCCTGTTTTTTGGATTTGTCAAAAGCGTTTGACCTGGTCTGTTATGACATCCTATGGCAAAAACTAAATAGTACCTCAATGCCAAGCGAACTTGTAAGCCTGTTTAAGTACTGGTATGAAAACCAGGTCAACGTTGTTCGCTGGACGACTGCATATTCGGATCCATACAGGATGGAGTGCGGGGTGAGACAGGGCGGGCTGACCTCACCTAAGCTCTTCAACCTTTATGTGAACGCCCTTTTGGAGGAGCTCAGCAGCACTCACGTCGGATGTTATATTGATGACGTCTGTCTCAACAATATCAGTTATGCTGATGATATGGTGCTGCTGAGTGCTTCTATATGTGGGTTGCGTAAGTTGTTATCAATTTGTGAGCGATATGCAGCTAGTCATGGCCTGGTGTATAACTCTAAAAAGAGTGAATGTATGGTCTTTCGGGCCAGCGGTAAGTATCCAGACAACATTCCTGCGGTCAAACTGATCGACTCGCCGCTTAAATGGGTTGATAGTTTTAAATATCTTGGACACCTGGTTGCCGCTGACCTGAAGGATAATGCAGATATAGAAAGGGAGCGCAGGGCGCTGTCTGTTAGGGCAAACATGATTGCACGCCGTTTCGCTCGTTGTTCGGAGGACGTCAAAATTACCCTTTTTAGGGCATTTTGTACGTCCTTCTACACGAGCAGTTTGTGGATAGACTACACAAAGAAACAGTACAGCGCCTTGCGCGTGCAATATAATAATGCTTTTAGGGTGCTGTTGGGGTTACCGCGATTTTGTAGTGCATCGGGAATGTTTGCTGAATACGGCGTGGATTGTTTTTATGCCACCATGCGTAAGCGGTATACATCTCTGGTGCGCAGGGTTCGCGCCAGCACTAACGGCATCCTCAAAGCATTTTCGAATCGTTTTGACTGTCACTATATGAATCATGCTGCTATGGTTCATGTAGTGACTACATAAACAGAAAATAAATTGAAATAATAATTAATTTAATGAATTTATAATTTTTAATAATAAATTAATGTAATGAATTGATAGTAATTAATTAATTAATGAATTTAATTTAATTTATTAATTTTGTACTAACCTAGCTCTAAGTCACATTGTTACTAACCCTAATGAGACTCTGTTTCTCGAATAAATAAAATAAATAAATAAAATCAAAGGGCTCTTATGAGTATGATTTTTCATGAATTCTCTGCCACCAAATAAGCTATATTTACAATTTAATTTAAATTACTAATGGTGATGAATGATAAATTCATAATTATGATTAAAAATTTAATAGTTGAGTTACGAAAGTATTTAGGTTTTACAAAATTAAAAAACAGGCACTAAAAAGCTACACAGGAATATGACCCAAACAAAGCAACACACAGTAACAAAGCTTAAGAAAGAACAAAGAACTTACTAAACTGTAGATCAATCACAGTGTCATCAGATAGACTTAGTTGGACTAATGATGCTCTAACGATGCTCGTAACGACGGGTCATTGCGGTGATCACATCATCTGATGAAACTAATAGAAGGTAGTTAAACGAAATTTATGTTCGTGATAAACTGGAAGAATTTGAGAAAGATGAATTTAGTGAAACTATATGTTGCAAAACAATTTGTGAAATGCTTTGATCATTAGCCATTTTTGATGTCCCTACTGCTGGGGCATAATAGGCCTTCCTTATGGGTGGATAAGGAGGATGGGCTATAACCCACCACGCGCGGGCCCAATGCGGATTGGTGGGTGTTAACGACTGCAAATGCACCCGGGAACAACGGCTAAACGTGCCTTCCAAAGCACGGAGAAGCTTGAGATAATAAATTTTTGGTCACCCATCCCATGACCGTCCCTTGCGAAACTTGCTTAAGTTCCGCAATCGCTGGGTCAGGCGCAAAACCACTACGCCATCGAGCTCCTTGTGAAATGCATTAAACATTTTAAATTAAGTATAAAAAAACTTACAACCGCCCGAAACTTCGTCTGCGTGGAAAGATTTTTGCTATCACTCGGGAACAGTACTTTTTTTCTGGATGAAAGGTACCCTGTGTCCTTTTCTGTACCCTGTATGCAAAATTTTCTGGTGATCTGTTGAAGACCGTGAAGGCGTAACAAACAAACAGACTTTCGCATTTATAATATTAGTAAAGATATGATAACAGAAACACCAGTATTTGCAAAAACGCTGTCTCTAAATTCTTCACGATTTCGGCATCACGAAGGCACAATTATACCGTCCAAGTGTCCAAAATGCTTGTAGGAAATTAACCCTCAACTGAATTTAAATAATACCCAGAAGCAGTATAAGTTGGATTGAATTTTGATTTATTTCTGGTAAAGCCACGTGTCCGATATCAGAAGCTGTTATTAGCAACACCAAACCAAACATTTGCGAAATCTAACGCCATCAACAATGTTGATTATTTAAGATTTAACACGCTCAAGCAAGCGGGTTCAGTGCTCTGAGAATTCACGATAATAGCACCACCAATCAATTAAAGGTGAAATTACCCAAGAATTGTCGTTACTTAGGAATTTGCGAGGCAGCACGAAGCGGACGCATCTTGCAATCGCGTTGATTGCTCACATCCACATTCCATCGATACTGAGTAATATATTTACATTTTGTATAGTCATTGTTCGGGTTGAGTTCTTCGTTAAAGGAAATTCCAGGAGTAAAAGCTTTTTGAAGTAGTAATTGTTGTTAACGATTAACATACCTTAGTTTATGTTATAAGATGGTTAACGTTGCTATATCCTAATAGCTTAAGTAACGATAATTAAGTTAAATGGACTTTTATATATGTATATCTAAAGTTCAGTTACAGTCCAAACATCTGATTTTACACACCAGATATTGATATAATAAACAACTTGTTCTTAGACAGGGTTATTTGTAAAACAACAACCTCGCAGGAGTAGATTACTAACCTCATAAACAACAATATTTGCTCTACGTCTTTTCCGAAAACAGAAAAAATATAGATTTTTCATACAAAACTCAATCAGCTGTTCGGGACATTTGTATGGAGAGTCGAATTTTTTTTGTCGGTTTTCGGAAAAGTCGTAGAACAAATTAATGTTGTTGTCTCCTGCGAGGTTGTTGATGTCTTACAAATAACCCTGTATAAGTGCTACTTGTATAAAAATGTAACCCAAATAATTATGTCCTTTGAGAAATTAGACCCCAAACCGTAATCGTGGGGTCCCGCGTGGGGTGGCAAACAAAGTACCACCATTAAAAACCCAGCATCTTAATTAGTACAAATTTCACATAAAAAATCACGAATTAAAATTCCCCCACTCCGATTGTCAGAGAATCTATCTTTCTACCATGAGCGGGTAATTTACGACAGTCGTAAACTACACATCAACTTAATTGGACGTCAATCAAGAAGCCATTCATTCCCAGATTGCAAATTCTCGTTAGAAATCACTTGAAGAATTCAGAAACATTTTTAGGTCCATAATTATATTAGGTTGCTTAAATTTTTATTCGTTGCAATTAAATTAGCTTTTTGCTTTAATGATTTTCCTAATAATTGTTAGCCAGGGTTTGGTGTAACAAAGCGTGTTTGTCTTTTATTTTTAGTTAATTACAATACAACCTTTTCAAATAAAAATCCGTTGCTTTTTATAAATTAGGTATATTCATTTTATTGTATTAAAATCTAGATAATAGCTTTTGTTTGCTACAAAATTTTTACAAAAATTGCACTATCTGTAGCTTAAAACAACTCAAGAAAAACTCTAAATAAGGCTAAAAATTCCAGAAACTAAATTGCCAACATTTGCGACCAACTCAAGAAACTTTATAACCTAATAGTAATTAAAGTCACGTCACACGGTTCCCCGGACACTGAGCATTGTTCCAGACACGATACAGGACATGCCGTTTAGAAATACATTTCACAGTTAAGCCAATTGAGACAACTATTAACTCAACGCACTCACAACATGCATCTTGATATTGTGTTCCGCTATGAAATGGAAGCTAGTAAATGCTAAAAAATTGCATGTCGTGCTTTGAATTGAAAAATTGAAAATGCAAAATTATGTACGATTGTTATTTATTTTTTACCATTGAAAATGGTTATCAGATGCAAATCGCCTAAAACGTATTTTTGGCCATATCTCCGAGGATTTTGGGAGGATCGAAATGAAAATAGTACCAAAAGTTGAGAAATTTATCGTGACACGTGTGAACGTTTAAATTTTGAAAATCTACTGGTATCTTTTTTTGGAATTTTGCGAAATTCCAAAAAATCAGGGTTTTTTGAGGGATGTTTGTTTACTAAATTGTAAATATTTCGGAAAAAAACCGACTTAAGAAAAAATGAAAAAAAAGGTCCTAGGGTATTAGTTTAGCTATCAAATGGCTAAATAAATAATTATGAAAATCGGTTTATAATTGTGACCTGTAGGTGGTCTCTTTAGATATGGAATTGTAGAAAAACAGCTATTTCCGTACATAAAAAGTGATGTAGCTTCTATGATTATTGACCGATCGTCATGGTAATAGTGTTAAAAGATGCAGAAGCAGACAAGAAGTGTATTCGTTGGAAATATTATTAGTTGGTCATATTATTTCGGTTGCGTTGAGGCAGTCAGCGGGCGCTTTTGTGACACGAGGCGGAGCCGAGTGTCACAATCGTAAAAATAAATAGGTATATACTAGGTAACTTTAAAAATATAATAGGACATAATATAATAGGATATAATATAATAGGATATAATAGGATGCATTTGATTTGATTTTGGTTTTTCGTAAATTTTTGTGTTCATTTTCAATGCTCCGATTCTTGCGGGGACTGTAAAATCTGTGACTTTTTGTGTGATTTGCAACTTTTAGATGTATCATGTTATACCTACATCATCATAACAACTTAAAGACGATTCAAACGAGCCCAAACTCGATGGGGTTGCATGGTTTTATTACAGAGTCCCAGTGGCCTTCTTCCGGCTCCATAATCAGACCCTGGAAACTATTTCCTAACTAAGTACTCGTCAATACGATTCAAACGAGCCCAAACTCGATGGGGTTGCATGGCTTCAATATTGAGTTCCTATGGCATGGACTTTCAGCTTCATCATCAGACCCTGGACCTCGTCTCCCATTAGAGTACTCGTCAAGACGATGCTAACGGGCCTAAACACGATGGGGTTGTATGGTTTCATCATAGAGTTTCTATGGCCTTCCTCCGGCTCCATCATCAGATCCTCGGACACTATTTCCCAACAAAGTACTCGTCAAGACGATTCAAACGAGCCCAATCTCGTTGGGGTAGCGTGGTTTTATTAAATAGTTCCTTTGTCCTTCCTCCGGCTCCATCATCAGACCCTGGAAACTATTTCCCAACAAAGAACTCGTCAAGACGATTCAAACGAGCCCAAATTTGATGGAGTTGCACGGTTTCAATATTGAGTTCCTATGGCATGGCCTTTTGGCTTCATCATCAGACCCTGGACCTCGTCTCCTATTAGAGTACTCGTCAAGACGATGCTAACGAGCCCAAACACGATGGGGTTGTATGGTTTCATCATAGAGTTCCTGTGGCCTTCTTCCGGCTTCATCATCAGATCAGCTCAATGACACCATAATATTGCATTGCCTTCCAGTTCTGACCAGTTCAAAGTTTCAAGTCTCTAGCTCATCGGGAAGCTAGGATAAAATCGTTCGCAAACTTTGTGGAGAAACACACAAACAAACAAACAAACAAACGCGAAAGCAACCTTATAAAAACGTGTAAAAAAATGGGAAAAAAATTTCGGACCATTAAATTAAACCACTTTTAATTTGGGACCAACTCTGAAATCGCGAAAAAAATCAGCTGTTTCATACAAAAAATTCACAGATCTCGTGCCATTCACGACCTTCTGGTACATTGAAAATGAATTTAACAAAATATTTTTTTTATTATATTCTTATCGACATTAATATTTTATTGTAAGGTAACCTAAGTATTATGTATAACTAAAAGATCTGAATTTCTGCCTAATAAATAAATAATCAAAATCAAATGCAGCATGTGAGACTCTCGCGCCGACTTCATCACCACTCGAATGTGCGATAGCAAACATCATTTTATTACAATTGCAAACTATGTTTATCTAGGCATCATCATCACACTCTCATTCAGAGATCGTTGTAAAAATTCATTTGGAATAGCAGAGTAATTAATACAGACATGACTGATCGAGTCATTTCAAATCTCGAAATTTAAATAACAGCAACTTACGATGAGAGAGTAAACATAAGTCTGTCAGTTCTGAAATGGCCGGAATACCTTAAACTTAAAATTTTTGTTTTTTAGTCATTTCAGAACTGACAGACTTATGTGTACTCTCTCTACGATTTAAAACTAAATGATGACACGGGTCTCTTACTGATGTCACATGACGTTAATATAACATTGACCTAAAATTTTTTTTTCTAATATACAGGTCAATGTAGTAAAATTTTGACCGGAAGCGGAAGATTTTCTCAAGTTTCCGGCCAATTTTATTTGCGATAATCTTCTGATTCTTGTTCAGCACAACTTTTCCGACCGTGTGCCATACATTTCATCGTGATGTCATATGACGTAGGCAATACTGTTGTGGGCTTACGGACTAATAAAGGATAAGCTACAGCACACTTTCTAAATGTAGTCCACCTCTATATCGACGGTTGAAAGGCTAATTGATCTAAACGACATTTTGTGAAACTCTCAGGAGGACCGATTAAAGTTTTATTATTCGAAAAAAAAATCATAAAAATACAACTATTGAATAGACGTTTAATTATTTAATACAGTATATCCCCAACTAAGTAAGGAAGTTTTCTAAGCTATTACTGTTGATAATAGTGTATTATTTTAGAAAATTTATGTCGGTTGGCCCAAAATTCACCAAATATAGTTATTTTTAGAGAAAGGCAAAATGGTTCAAACGCTTTACGTAAATAAAATAGCTGAAAGTAAACTGGCTCAAGCATTGACTTAGAATAAAATAATACGAGAGAAAATGAATTTAGCGCCAAGTCAACTGACGGTTAAATTTGCCCAATGAGTCTAAGCAACATGCTGGTGTTGCACTAGAGTGAAGTTGTTTAATGCAGATGACCATTAGAAGTACTGCAGGATGAAACAAAATTCAAATTTAGTAGAGTTATCATCATATCAGTCGCTCGACACCCACTGCTGGGTATAGGCCCCAAGGATGTCCACGACGATCGGTCCTGCGCTACCCGCATCCAGCGGTGCACCGCGACCTTGACCCTCAAGTCGATTGTCGAGGGCCTACCCACGAAGCGTCGTCCGGTGCGCGGTCGCTATTCCTGAACCTTTCCGCCCCATCAGCCATCGATTCTTCTCGCTATGTGTTCAGCCCACTGCCACTTCAGCTGAGCAATCCCTCGAGCGATTTCGGTTGCTTTAGTTCTCCTCATTTCTAATTCATTCACGCAGGGAAACGCTGATGGCTATGGCTCTCTCTATTGCACGCTGGGTGACCTTGAGCCTCCTTATGAGACCCATAGCACGTTTTACTGCCGTAAGTCATTACTGGCAACATACACTGGTCATAGAATTTCGTCTTGAGACACTGAGATAAATCGGATGCGAAGATTTTTCGAAGCTTCCCGAATGCTACCTTATCCGAGTTGGATTTGACGAGAGATCTCTTTCTCGAAGTTGCACTTACATAACTTGACTGCCTGTCCTAAGTATACGTAATGGTCAAAAACTTCAAGTGTAGTGTTTCTAACATGAACTGGATCGGACACAACATGGGCATTCGACATGATTTTCGTCATATCCATGTTCATCCCGATACCCACTCTTTGGGAAGTACTACGGAGATCTTTGAGCATTGTGTTCAGGTCTTCCAAGATGAGACCTTGGCTCAGCCATAAGAACTATATCATCGGCAAAACGAAGGTGTGTTAGGTACTGGCCATTAATGTTGATGCCGAGTCCTTTCCAGTCTAAGAGTTAAAAGATATCCTTCAACGCATCTGTGAATAGTTTCGGAGAAATGACATATCCCTGTAACAAATCCTATCCAACTGCAGCGAGGAGTGAAAACTCCTCGCTGCAGTTGAATAGGATTTGTGTTCTGGTTCTATACTCGGAACGACATGGTGGCATTTTCGTATAAGTACCTCAACACCTCGATATACCTGTAGTCCACTTAGCACTTTTGGAGAGACTGCAGCACCACTCAGGTTTCAATCGAATCAAAGGCTTTCTCATACGAACGCCAAACAAAGTGGGAGATTATACTCCTCGGTCTTCTGTATAACCTGCCGCAGCGTATGGATGTGGTCTGTGGTGCTAAAGCCTTTTCGGAACCCGGCTTGTTCGGGAGGTTGGAAGTCGTCGAACCTGCGAGCGAGACGTTTCGTAAGGACTCTCGAAAACAACTTATAGACATGGTTCAGAAGTGAGATGTGTCTGTAGTTCTGTAAGAGGGACTTTGTCACCCTTTTTAAAGAACAAAATCACCTCACTTATGTTCCATGCCTTATGCATTCTGCCTTCGACTTTTATTCCGCTCCTCTTTAATACTTAAATTGGCGAAGGTCGCTCGTCAAAGACTTAGATATCTGTCTATTTAGCTACCGATAACGATGAGCATCCACTGAACTCTGGAGCCTCATTTCACGTCTCTGATCCATAAGTAGGAGTGTGTGGTCGGAGAGTTTCTAAAGCTTAGGAAGGCGGGTCTTAAAGAACTCGGACCCTATTGTACGGACAGTATCCACCACCATCTTGTTTAGATCGTCCACATCTATTAATGCTGTTTTCAAGTGCTTCGAAGCAGTTTTGGAGTTCGAGTTAAAAGCTTTCGGGGTTTTGAATATAGGCCGGTAATAGTCGGAGCGTGGATTTTATCAGTCGAGGTCTTTCCAGCTTTAGGTAGATACACAATGTGCCACGTACCAATCGGTGATCGCTCCCCGTCTTGACGGGGTTGATCACAGTGACATCATTGAATGACTATACCATCCGGACTGATCCAGGACCACTTCCAGCTTTCCGGCTTCTTGAAGAAGGAGTTCATTAAAAAGAGGCCCTTCTTCTCCATAAAGTCGACCAGCGTCTGGCCTCTGGCATTCCGTTGCCCAACTCTAAATTGCCCCACTCTCAGCTGATTACCGCATCGTTTCCCCAACTTTGCATTGAAGTCCCCCATCGCAACGGTGGCGTAGTGGGTTTTGTAGCTATGCATGGTTTTAGAGATCTTCTCATTCATAGTCTCCACTTCGTCAACTTGATGTGTCGAGGTCGGAGCGTAAACTTAACATTCAACGAATACCGTTAGGATATTCTGACTATAAGGTACGCTACCCTGGTCGACACCCTAGGGTTATAGTAGATATTAATACTTAAGGTCTTCATTATTCAGCAACGTCCATAACATAATTTTGAGGTTGCATAACTCAAATTATGCATAAAATATTTTGAGGCTGTTATGCAATATTAACTCCATACAATTTTATTCTACAACTACTACTACTCATTGTCCTTAATAGAGGCTAAATGGCTCAAGCGACATAGTCAATTAATATAATTTGTTGCAAAATGGTCCAAGCGACATTAGCTTATCGTTTTGGTGTAATGCAAAATAGGCCAAACGACAAAACCACAAACATGGCAAAAAAGCCAAATGACATAATCGACACACTTTATAAAAGTTCGAAAGATCAAAACAGCCTTAGTCATCGAGTCCTCAAATTGGTCTAATTTTGTGTCGTATAGATCAATGAGCTTAGAAATGAGGCCTGTTTTGCTGTGGGTGTTAAGCGCCAAAAAAGTAGTCAGAAAAATTCGAAACCTGGCTCAAACGACGGAGAAAAATTTGCTGATTCCGAATATGTATATAACTCAATATCGCAAAAAATGTCGCTTAGACCAATTAGCCTTTCAACCGTCGAATCTCTAGGGGTTTTTTTCATTTTTTCGATATCGCTTTTCGTTTTTGGGAAATTGTCGATTTAGTGAGAAAAGACACCGAAAAGTGTGTAATTTTTCTACATTTATGCGATTTTCGAAAAAAGTTTTGGACTTTTTCAAAAATTTTTTTCATCATATTGTAGCCTTTGCCAAGACGCATCTTTTGACATATATCACATTCACGTAGATCTAAAACTCACGGGACCATGGCGATGTCTCACTCTGGCTGAAATTGAGTACCTTACTGAAGCGATCGAAAAAACATTTTTAATGTTAAAAAATATACTGTTGAAATTATCAAAATTTATGAAACAGCAGATTTTTTCCGCGTTTTCAGAGTTTGTCCCATAGTAAAAGCTGTTCATGATCCGAAGAAACAATTTTCCCATTTTTGGTTCATTCATTAACACCATGTATTGCTCTTTTGTTAAAAAAAATGTTTTTCCAGTATCAAACTCAGCTTTTAAATCGGTGTGGAGCTGGTGGGATTAACAACATGACTCAGGTGCTATACTTAGATCGTCACAATGACAATGTGATAATTTTATTTAACTTGGCTTCCGGTGGTCTTTTTCTGAGTATACTCCACATGTTCTTGTTAATGTGGCGTTGACAAAGTGACTTAGTAAGAATTCGATTTGCTTAAATGCTCCTTACTTGCGTGGAAAATTTAAATGAAGTGGAGCAAACTACTTATGGAATAAGTGTACTTAAAAAATTACGAAAAGAAGCTTATGTTTCGGTAGTCTTAACTTTACGCTGGTGTATATTTGATTTTACAGTTATTTTAGTTGCTGATAAAAATGAGACTGTATTCTTTCATATTTTTTTATGTTTGGAAAGATGTATATTTGATTTTACAGTTATTTTAGTTGCTGATAAAAATGAGGCTGTATTCTTTGATATTTTTTTATGTTTGGAAATATGTATATTTGATTTTACAGTTATTTTAGTTGCTGATAAAAATGAGGTGGATTCTTTGATATTTTTTTATGTTTGGAAAGATGTATATTTGATTTTACAGTTATTTTAGTTGCTGATAAAAATGAGGCTGTATTCTTTGATATTTTTTGTTTGGAAACATGTATATTTGATTTTACAATTATTTTAGTTGAAATAAAAGACTATTTAACGGATAGTAGCGCGGTTTTATTGAAAGTACTTTGGTAATTAGTTGGTATTTGGTTTGATTTTTGATTTTCCCGACGTTTCGGCACCTTTGCAGCTGCCGTGGTCACGGGGGATTATTTTAGTTGCTGATAAAAATGAGGCTATTTCTTTGATATTTTTTATGTTTGAAAAAATAGAAAGAATAAATAGATAAAGCTCAATATTTATAATGAGTCTACAGAAACAGTGCTATTATTGTGTAAAGTGAGGCAAAAAAAAGTTTTCAGATTTATATCGTTTATACGTTAACTAATCGAAACCAAAATCCAATAAAATTTTCAAAATCCCCTAAAGGTAGGGAAATTGAAACTTTTTAGTTCGTATAGGTACGATTAGGTATCGTATGAAGGATAAAAATCTGAACACTGAGCCATTGCGTTTTTATAGGGAACTATCGTTCCAAGTTGTTATTGTTCTAAGGATCCAAGTAACAAAACCACTATTTTAAAAAATAGAAATCCAAGATTATCTCTATTTTCTTTCTGAGCCAAGCTTTAAGACTGGACGCTGTCCTAACCGGTTCGCGCAACCGTTCCGTTCCCGGAAAAGCGCGGGATCCACCGGATGGTTTACTCGACTATTTTTGTAATGGATTCTGTCCATTAGCAATAAATTGTTGGCATTCTGCGTCTAGACGAGTCGCCTTTGTTGCGGCCAATTGCTTGCTTAGATACTCGAGATAAACTGTCGGCATTAGGAGAATGCGCAATAGATGTTGAGTGGAATCACTGTTCATAAGATCGTTTTTGGCTACTGAATTGTCTAGTGAATATCACACTTACCTATGTAAAAGCACTCGAAATACAGTGCAGTGTGTGCTAGATAGAGGTTCCGTTTTTTATTTTTTTTAAGCATTGCAATCTGCGAATAGGACCCGATATTTAAAAAACCGGCCAAGTCGGGCCACGCGCCGTAGGGTTCCGTAGTTACCTTATACCATACGATATTTAATACCAGTATTATTTTTCGTCTGCAAAAATAACTTTGTTTTTCACGGTGTTGGTATGAATGACAAAGTTATATTTGCGGTTTTGGAAAATGTGCTATATCTCAAAAACTAATTATTATATCTCGTTCAAACCAATTTTTGTTGAAAGTGTTTATTAAGATCTACAGCATATTTATTTTTATTTTACATTCTCTTATTTCAAAAGTTAGAGGGGGGGGACACACATTTTACCACTTTGGCAGTGTTTACCTTTCAAACGGTTGACTTTGAAAAAAAATCGTCTTAGGAACCTCAATGTCATTTTTAAAGACCTATCTATAGATACCCCACACGTGTTGGTTTAAACAAAAATTTTTTTTTCAGTTTCAGTTCCATGTATGGGGAGCCCCCCCTTAATCTTTATTTTTTTAATTTTTGTGTTAAATTCGATAAGCGGTTAACAGAATACATCTACTTACTAAGTTTCAACTGTATAATTTAATACTTTCGGAATAAAGTGGCTGTGACATACGGACGGACAGACAGACACACAGACAGACATGACGAATCTATAAGGGTTCGGAACCCTAAAAAGACGATCGGTTCTACTGTGCTGCCCATATCTAATCGCTTCACGAAACAATTGCCAGCTTTTCGGCCTATCTTTTAGGCAGCCAAGGAGCCCATAGTTATACAGCGTGAAATTTTAATCATTTGGTTCCCGCAGTGGGGTTGTTCCACTCATGATTACAAACAACTTTTACAATGGGGCCAACTCCGATATCCGGCAGTCCGAGTAAGTACTGCGCGTTTGTATGGAACAGCTGATTTTTTTATCGCGATATCAGAATTGTACCCATAGTAAAAGTTGTTTGTAATCTTGAGTGGAACCAACCCACTGAGGGACCTAAATGATTAAAACTTCAGCGCGCATTGTCACTTCAGCTGGGCAAATCTTCAAATATTGTCGGTGTACCTACCAGTGCTGCATTTAAAACATTTGTCGTATAAACCCTTTACGGCGTATACATATCGAGCCTTTTCAGGAAGAAGATCGTAAGCGCCAAAATGTGCAAAAAATAGTTTTTATACTAACCGCCATATCAGCTGATTTTGCACTATACACTAACTTTAGAGTTTTTAGTGGAATATAATTCAATTTTATAAAAAAAATAAAGTTTTTATCGTAAGTAACAACCTATTCAGTTTTTTGTCGCTTACGATAAAATACTAGGTTTTAGGTTACACAGCGAAGCAAGCTTTTTACTTGACGGTTGGCGTTTACGATAATATACACTCGACGTCAGAATAACCGCACCTCTTCGGCACTAAGTTTAGACTTGGCCATCTGCTATTGCTAGCTAACGTTTTATTGTGTAAATGTTGATATCTATTGAAAGAACATTTAATAAGCTTTCTTTTAATAAGTGTTTGATTTATTTTACATAACAGTTACCATAATTAAACGATTAAAGCGTTATTGCTAGCGCCACAACAAAAGGGAAATAAAAGGGGTCAATTCAGGTAATGCGGGTAAATTCGCTATCGAGATGATGGAGAAAACACACTTCAACAGTTCAATTGAAAAACGAATACCCAAGATGGAATACTATTGCCCATGAAGTTATTCAAATATTGCAATAAAATTAGGCAATGTAATGTGCTCGGAAACTCAATCTCAGTAATTGATTCCGTTCGACGAGTATTCCAACGGTTTCTAAAGACTGTTGGCTATGTCCGAAAGGGAAGAAGTATATAATAACACTTATCATTAAATTATATGGGATTAAATTAACTTTGAAGAAAAGGTGCGGTTTTTCTGACGCCGAGTGTATTATGTAACGTAAGTTAAATACTTGTCGCTTGCGATAATTTTGAAAAATATTTATAAAGCCTTCTCCTGTAAAATAGGTATGGCGGTTACGATGTTCTTCCTGAAAAAGCTCGATATAACTTTGTCTGAATGGGTTGCAACCATTATTGGTTGCAAGTTTCCCCAGAGCGTGCGAGCTCAATAGAGCGAATGTATCGCATTTAATGGTGCAGGAATCGACTCCCGGACGTCATACGAGCACTTCGTCCATAGGATGCGGAGCTAGAATTACCTGAATAACTGGATAGGTCTATATAGAAATGTGAAAAATTTCTGTATTAAACGCAAATTAAATTAGCTTTCTATTAGTTTTTGTAACCTTGATGTTTTTTTATCATAATATTTTCTTAATTGTCAATTGTAAATTACCGACCAAAATTCTTTACATTCTATCGCGTAACACTGAAATATGTTAGTCACACAATACTTCACTGTTTTTTGCAATCTTTATGAAACACTCGCGAACTTTCATACGACAAAAACTAAAAAAAAAAAAATATTAATTTCGTGTGTAAGTTTGCAATATTAAGTAACAACAGTCATCAAGTGAATGATATTGCATTGACCAGTGGCGTGCACAGAGATTTTAGTCAGGGTAGGCACAGATAAGAAACATACCAATTTTATCACTGTTTCGGTATCTAGCAACCTATACTGAACGAAATCCAAACATTTTTATCATCTTGATTGGAAAACAAAATGCATAGAAAACAATACAATTGGTTTGTGTGTACGTACACAAGCAGTAAGCCAGTTATAATTAATTATAATAAAACTTTTTATGAAAAGAACGAGGGGCATTCATAACCTACCTAACATTTTTTTTAAACCCAATCCAACGCATCTTCCTTTTGCAATCAATAAAATTTATTTAAACTTTATCCTCAAAAGATAACCCCGATAAAGCGGCAATTTTTATTTATTTTAACAAACTTTACCAGCATAGTCTCACATGTAAATTATTGAATTTTTCACAGTAAATTAAACAGTAAATTAACGAAATAATTACACTTAAAATAGTCATTTACTTGCGTTGCGCCAAGAAAAACAATCAAAACAAAGCAAAACTAACTGCAACTGCAAGGGCAAACTAAAAAACGCTACTCTTCTCTGCAATGCAATCATGACGCGGTCGGGTTGCAAATAAGCAGTGCCTCCAAAACATAAACACGCGCATACATTTTCACGCACACAGTCACACTTTTGATGTGTACTACACGAGATTTGTTCTATGAAAAAGAAGCAGCCCGTAGTACTGCTTATGGCCACGCGGTAAAAAATTGGCGCCTCTGTCACCCGGCCGATCGTTGGTTCTTGTTCTTGTGATTTTTGGTTAAATTGAAGTTAGTTTCAAAAACCACAAATAGATGGCGCGTAAACTAATACACACTGTGCACGATGATGGGTCATAACTTTTTAATTACAAGTATAGTTTACAAATAATAGGATATGGAATTAGGGTCATATATTTATGGGACTACAGGGTTTTTTTTTTTTTTTTAATTTATTTTCCATTAAGTGAGTATACAGTGTTTCACAAAAATAACACCTGCCAAACTGCACAGCAGTTTGTCGGCAGTAATTCTCGCCTTAGTTTTTAACTTACAGTCTAATTATGTGCTATAAACTTATTTTATTTTAACATAACAAATCGCACCCCATTTTGTTCATAATTGGTAGGTACAATGACTTATTGAAACTTATTAGGTGGTATAATTTTCTGTCTGAGATCTATGAGTGTTTGATACTTTTTTTTTTTGCTTTATGTTTTTTTTTTGTTTTGTTTTTTTTGTTTTTGTGTTTTTTTTTGTGTTTTTTTTTTTAAGCTATATTAATTTATGAATATATATAGCATGCATTTGTTTTTCTATTGAACTGTACTTATATTATTTTTGTCTCTTTACATGTATTTATTTATTTATCCTATACTAATCTTTTGTTATGGACTATTATATTTTTTACTACGGGCATAATGACAGGTAATGTTTTTTTAATATGGTTTTGAGATGGTTTTTTGAAATAGCAGCTTTCAATAAATCCGGAGGAAGCTCATTATGTAGTGTCGGTATGATCCATCGCCTCGTACGTTTGCCGAAGTAGTTATTGACGCTTGGTACTACATATTTTATTTTTTTAGATTGACGTGTTGGGTAACTATATTCCCTTTGCTTTTTGTGCTCATTTTTATTATATTGTTCTAAAATTAGCTTCATTTTTACCTTTTTATCAACAGGTACAATTTTACATATTTTATACAATTTTTCATAGTCATTTTTGCACGTGTTTTTAATATTTTTATCAACTAAATTTTTTAATAACCTTATTTGTAACGCCTTAATCTCGTTTAAAAAGGTTGGAAACGTTAGGCCATAGCTTCCCAGTCCATAATCTATAGTTGCTTCAGCAAGCGCATGATATAGCATAAATAATATTCCTCGATTCGTTATAAATTTTAAATAATACAGTTTGCCTAAAACACTACGTAGTTTATTACCAATTTTCTTTATATGTAATTTCCATGAGAAATCAGTATCAATATTCAAGCCTAGATATTTATAGGATTTTACTTGTTCTATGTGTGCGCATCCGCAATCTATTCTGTCGTTTTTATGTAAACAGTCGTAGGTATGACCCTTGATTAGAATTTCTGTTTCTTTTTGTTTATTATACGGCGAGGATATTAACATGCATTTAGTTTTATTCACATTAATGATTATGCCGTTATCATGCGCCCATTTTACAGTATTGTCCAAGTCTGTTTGCAATACTTCTTGTATATGTTTCGGATCTTTATCACTATACATTAAGCAGGTATCATCTGCATACATATAAGTTTTACTTGACTTAATCACCTTGCTCATACCATTAACGTGGATAATGTACCCTACAGGCCCAAATACTGATCCAGTAGGAACTCCGTACTTAATATTACCTACATCACTTCTAGCTCCACTTATGCAGACTTCTACTGTTCTATTTTTTAGATAGCTACGGAACCATTCATTTGTGGGTCCCCTAATCCCACACTCCTCCATAGACTGCAACAAGCCATCGTGATCCAGCGTGTCAAACGCTTTTTTAAAGTCAATGAATATAACCATAACTAGTTTTTGTTCATTTAGCGCATTGTTAACGTCATCTGTAAATTTTGATAATGCCATGTCTGTGCTTCTGTTCGGTCTAAACCCATATTGTACATCTGTCAGAATATTATTATTTTCCAAGAACTCAGACAGTTGTTTTACTATAACTTTTTCTGTTATTTTATTGAGTACATTAAGTATGGCTATGGGTCTATAGTTTGAGTAATCTTGATGCGAGCCTTGTTTGTAGATTGGCCTAATTATTCCTTTTTTTAATTCATTTGGATATACACCCTTTATAAGACACATATTAATAAATTTTGCTATCACAGGACTAATATTATTTTTAATTATTTTAATATCCCTTACTCTAATCTGGTCTGATCCCGATGACTTGTTGCAATTTAGTTGGTCTATGATTTTCGTAACATCCTCAGCAGACACCATTTTATATCGAAAACTCATACAGCAGTCGTTTGTGTATTGATTTCTATTTAAGAAAGTTTCATTACATTTGTGTTTTATTTTATCGATTTCATCAGTAAAAGTCTCGCAAAACTTATCACAAATTATTTTTATCGGCTGACCATCTTGCATGTGTCTTTCGATAATGGCATCAACTGACATTTTCTTTTTTCCTAGCCATTGATTAATTTTACCCCATATTTTACGCATGTCCCCATTACAATTAGAAATTTCTTGTTTTTTATTCTTATTTTTAGCTTTATTTATAATTTTTTGGACTTTATTTCTGTATTTTGTATATTCTAATCTGTAGTTATTATTGGTTGGGTTTGATTTCCATTTTCTAAATAAATTATCTTTAATTTCTAACATGCTAACTAACTTTTCGCTAACCCATGGCTGACTTTCCCTCTTTTTACATTGAACACTTATTCGTGATTGGTCATAAATACTACAAAAAATAGATTGAATTGCGCTGTATAATCTTATGGGATCATCAATTTGCAACAATTCGTTCCAGTTTTGTTCTTTTAACTTGTACTCGATCATTTTATTATCAAAACCAGTTTTACATACATTTTGCGGCACTCGCTTATCTATAACAGCTGACAGTCCCGTTAGATAATGATCGGCCACCTTACTTCTAAGTACGTACGCTCGCACCTCACTCACGTTCTCAGTTCGCATAAAGGCGTGGTCGATGCAGGTCGCTGTCCGTCGCCCGGCAGTCACTGTCTCGCGGGTTACGTCTTGTATTCCACACTGCAATCCATGTGATGATAACATATTTAAATAGCTGTTTGACGTGTTGTCCAAGTTTTTTTCCAATATGTCGATATTGTAGTCTCCAATCATTATAACATCTCTGTTTATAGGCGCACTTCGTATTACTTGTTCTATCTCTTTTATAAACATTAATTTGTTTTTGTGTGGCGGTCGGTATCCTACTATCACATCGGCATAATAGTTTTTTATCTTCAGACTGCCGTGTAGTAGTTCACAGTAGTTACTGCTCGTGTTATAGTTTTTAAAAGAAATATTGTTTTTTAAATACATCACTATACCTCCTCCTCTTTTCTTTACTCTTGTGTTTGAATACAAATTGTAGCCTTCTAAATGGAATAAATATAGTTCATCTTCTTTTATGTTAACTTCCGTCAAACAGATAATATCTATGCTTTCCATGCAGTTTCTAATTAGAGTTAAAAAATTATTAAAGTGCTTTTTAAGGGAACATAAATTGATTTGTATTATATGTAATGCATTATGTTTATTTATTTCGTTATGCCATGTATTTATTTCTGTATACCTCGTATATTCTATATCTTGATATTGTGGTAGTGGGTCACTGTTTAATGTCATGTAAATTATCTATTTATATATTGTGTATTCTTATTTTCTTTTTCAGTTTATTTATTTTCCTTATTTAACAAAAAAGATTTAATATCGCTCTCAGATCGTATTTGGTGGATTTTTTTGTCTGTATCACTCTTTCTTATAAGTATTCTTGCATTTTGTATCCATATATATTTATATGTATCTTTTAATTCCGCCTTTACTTCCCAGAAGAGGCGACGCAGTTGCTGCGTTACATTTTCATTAATAAAGATTCTTATGTTATTTTTATTTTTGAATATTGTGTCATTAGTGATGGGATTTTTCCGGCAACCTAGCCAGTCATTTCGGTCTTCTCGTGACTGGAGTGATATTATTATTGGTCTTGAATCCGTTCCCTCCTTTACTTTTCCCACTCGCCAAGCTTTTATAATTTTTTCAGGACATAATTTCAGTTGCGATGCAATCGTTTTTGCTATCTGTATAGTACTCATACCTTCCTGCGCCTGTACATTTATCAGTTCCACATTACAGTCTAGTTCCTTTTGTTCCAAATTACAAACACGCTCATCCAGTGCCTTGTTACATTTTTCCAAAAATATATTTTTTTGTACCAGGTCTTTTATTTTGTTTTCCTGAATTTTAATAGTGTTGGACACCTCTTTGTTATTGTCCTCCATTTCCATATACTTTTTCCCAAGGTATTCCACTGTCTGGTTGAGGTCCTCGTTGGATTTTTGAAGCTGGCTGACGGTATTTTTAATTTCAGATATATCTTTTTGAAAGTTCGCAAAACGTTCATCTATGTCTAGGGTATGCAGTGCTTATTTGCATGTATGGAGTGCACGCCACTGGCATTGACCACCTTTTCTTGTTTAGATTTTTTACAATATTACCTATTCTTTATTAAGCTCCACCTCCACCACTGATGGCCACCACCTGGCCACGAGTGTTTAGTGATTGATCATCATAGGTGATATCTGAGCGATAAGTGGGTGAAGATATTTTTTAGATAATAATTATGTTAAAAATTAAAGCATTTTTGAGTCTCTTCCAGCATCTGATTGCGGCGTTATTCATGACGTCCGGTGTGAACGATGCGAGAGTGTCCTGACAAAAGGCACGAATTACTGACGGATTAAATTATCGGGAAAGGGTTCTGAATTATGATCCCGGATGCGGAAACTAATTTCGAGGGCGGGATCATAAATGCAATTTAATCCTTGAATATTGTTTACAAGTTAATAAAATATATGGAAAGTTAGGTGAGTTTTTCTAGTGAAATTAGAAACTGCTTATTTAGTAGGTAGTTATTATGAATATAACTTAATTGAATCGGACATTCAATTCAAAATCCTTACTAATAGGTATTATAAATGCGAAAGACTGTTTGTTTTTTACGTCTTCACGTCTTAATTACTCAATCGATCATCATGAAATTTTGCATACACGTTCTCAGGAGTACAGAGAAGGAACTAGGGTAACTTTCCTTCAGTAAAAAGTATTATTCCAGAGTGATAGCAAAAATCTCTCCACGCAGACGAAGTCGCGGGCGGTCGCTAGTATAGACTAAATTGAAAAAAATTAAAGAAAATAGTTTGTGTTTTATTTTGGAGTTTATAGTTGTGCCAAGAATGAAATGAAAATAAGTAAGATTTTGAGGTATAAAAACGTTTTTTTTTAATACGCTTTTTATGTATCCGAATATCAACTTTCCAGCTAAAAGCCTCATATTTATCGCCTCAGTTATTTTTAAACCACCATAAAATAAAACGTCACTAAAAATACGACACCGCATTTCGCTTTCAAAACAAAATATCTCTTTGATTCCATAAAAAGGCAGAGACTAAGCGTCCTTTTACACTTTTCCATCAATCTTGTTAATCTGTCCGACTTGTAATGACAAATCTATCTTAGAAAAAATCACTGTTACGCTTCGAAGAGTTTATTCTTAAATCTTTGGCCATAAGGTCTAAAATCGAACTGCAGAATTCAACATAATTGTGTCCGGAAATAGAGAGCAGTGATGGAGTGTAAGGGCCAATGGCCTTCTGGGAAAATGTATTGGGTCGATCGTGTACAAGAAATATATTAGTTGTTCGTTTTGACCTTTCAAATCGGAAACTTTTTTATTTATTATGTTAGTTGAAAGACAATTTTCGAGAAGTGTTTAGAACACGTTACCAAAAAGATAATATTTCGATATTTAGGTGATAGTCTGTTTATCCTTACAAACAGTTTTTGACAGTTGTCATAATTGACATTAATAATGAGGGCTTTTCAAAGTGACATTAAAAAAAATAGTAAATATTTGACTCACTAGATGGCGTTGATGGAAAGAGAAGTGTCAAAATTGGTTTTTAAAATCAAACGGCCTACACCAAAGAGGCAAGTAAGCGCTCGCTGGCTGACATCTGCCCAAAGAGAAACATTTTAAGGTTACATCTGCCAGCCTAGTACTTTTCGAAGCTTAGTAAAAAAAATCATATTGACACATTTATTTTTATCAACGCTTTATCTATCAGCCTACAGTTTTTTGTCATTTGGAAAAGCCCTGATTATATCAACTTCTTGCGTAATCTGTCTGTGGAAAACCATATTTTGTTGTATTTTAAAAATGATTATGTCAATAAAGAGTTGGGCGAAGATTGTTTACCAAATAGGACAAGTAAAAATAAACAGTTTTTTTATTTGACTTACAAAACTGGTTACAATAAAAAGTATATCTAGAAGAACTTACAAAATTGGAGAGAGCTATATTATAACCTACTAGATGTAAGTACAACATGCGTGATATAAAAAAAAAAACATTGTTTCTCTGAATTACCTAACTCAGCTCAGACTTAGAATAAAAAAATAATGTTTGATTGAAAACAATTAGGTAAATAAATTAACCTTTAGCGATAAAAAAGCAGCAAAACAAATTATAATACTCAGGTAAAAAAGTAAACTAAAAATTTACGGATAATAGGTGATATTACTTGATGTGTGCGATGAAATTACTTTCAAGTTGTATTTTGTGTTATTTTGGATTTTCAAAGCCTACGAGATGAGAAAATTTTGTTAGAACAGACTCTGCTTAGTTACAGACTTTATAATAATTTGTGAGTTGTCTAAAATTAATTATTTATTATTAACAGTTTTAATCAACACAAGCTCCTGTACTATGAGTTAAGGCTGATGTAGATCGGACGCGGCAGTTTAGTTTGAATCGCGTCGGATTAATACACGCCCCACTCCACTCCTCAGCTGCATTCGATCTATTAGCATTTTGTTTTCAAGCTTCCTCGGATTAAACTCGATGGTGATGGAAAAACGTTAAGTCGGACATTTTAATGGGATTTTAAGCCAAAAAAATCTACACTTTATTTATTTACCTATACATTAGTGTTACTGTTGCTGCTGTTTCATACATTTTGATATTATCGTTATTAAATTTTGTACGAAATAGCTGATTTTTTTTCGCGATTTCAGAGTTGGTCCCCATAGTAAAAGTTGTTCAGTTTGATGGTCCCTATCTACCTTGATGGTTTTTTTTGTAACACGTTGTTTAGTATTATAAGTTACAACAAATAAGTAATCACAAAAAATCAGGTCGATTATTGGCTTAGGTACTTGTATAATAAACAAGCAAAAGACAAATTAAAGACAATTTCAAACAATTCAGATTAACTAATTTAGGCTCAAACTAAGCAAAGATTTTATTATGGACAGGCAGATTTCACTGACTTCATCATCCTCCTGTCCTTATCCCAATTTATTTGTAGTGCTGTCTACACAAAATAAAATTTTGCGCTCGTAGAACGACCACTATTGGGGTCGGCGCAGCATGTAATACATACTGCATTAGGTTTTGGCAAAGTTTTACGATCGGCCGCCTGCCTGACACCAACCCTCCTTGGGAATGCTGTTGTTGACAGTTTCCTCGCTGCCATTCGAGTGACCCTTTGTGCGATGGTCTGCGCCGGGTCCCTAAAACTTCCCTCTATCGCCTTCTACGATACCCACGGGATGAGATGGGACAGTCTTATTCTTAACCGGAACTGTGCGGCAGATTTCACTGACTTGTAGGACTTAAATCCGTGATAGTATTTTTTTATGCACAACGGGGTAATGCTTGATCTTCACCTCAACTACTAATAGTGACGATAAGGCTGAAAGTACTACACCTGGAATCCTCATCTCTGAGGAACTGGCTATAATATATAGGCCAGAACACAACAATTTTTTAAATTGTTGTTATGGCGTCAGACTTAGGTAAGATGGTGGTAGCTAGCCAGGCGGACTTGAAATAAACCCTACCACCAACCAAACTGAGTACGAATTGTACCCTTCCTGGGAATCGAACAAGGGACGCCAGCGTCTTACACGGGTGGGCGAACCACAAGACCACAGAAGCGGTTAAAGAATCGAAAGGAGTAGGTAGTCGCTTAAAATGTTAAGCGAAATGAAGTTGAAAGGAGTAGTAGAAAGGAGTAGTCGCTTAAAATGTTAAGCGAAATGAAGTTGAACTTAAAATCATAGCAATTAGACAAGTCGCTTCATATAAACCACGTCAACCCTCTCCAACTCAAATATTTGCTATTACATTACCGCGTAGCTATCGACTGTATCCACCACACAAAGTTAACAGACAGATGCATATAGCACGAATAACTAGCTCCAAGTTTATACATAGATGATGTGAACATCGAACAGAGCTTTAAATAACAGTGCTTTTATAAATTTACGAGAAAAAATTTAATACAAAATGAAGAATAAGTAAATATAGATAAAATACATTATAAAAAATGTGCCTGTCTATCAACTACACATACCAAGAAGTGATTAGGTGTCTCAAGATTTTAGGAAAGCAAACGTAACGGGAAAAGGCAAGTATAAAGAAGACAAGATTGTTTTCACCTCTCCAGTACGAAAAGGGCGCTATTGGCGCGTAAAAACTCGCAGCAAAATCGATTTTTGGAGGATATTAATTCTAGACTACTTCGCTACTTCGTGATTTAAAGTCGGCACTCGCAGCACAAATTGATTTTGGTCACTTGTGTAACAAATAACTATTTTCTATAAATTGTTTTATTCGCAGCTTTGTAATGTATTATTATTTTATACCAAATAATGAAACAAAGAGTTAATTTTTATTGTTATAAAGTACCTAGTTTAAGTAACTAGTACTTTTTAGTTTTCGATATATCACCCGTAATGTTAGTGGATTCTACAATAATAGGGTGCCCGCATAACAAAGCAGGTTATACTGGTCGGTACAGTTCTGTACCGATCGGTAAAGGTAAAGTAGCCCCATCTTTTCTATGGGAGGCCGCATAAAGAAAACAGATTGAAACGTGTATGTCGGTACCGGTTTGCGTAGGCATCCACGGTGCAAACCGGTACCGACATACCGGTACAGGAAAACCTGTATCCTTTATGTTTGTACCCATACGAAATATCTTGGGAAACCAAATTTACTGAATCATTAAAATCAATAATTTACCCCAGTGAAAGATGGCACCAAAGATAGTTTGTTGCTTATTTATAGAAGAACCGATAACCATACATATTTTATAAGGTTCTGAGCGTTGTCTCTGAGCGATTATTTACTCTGTTCGAAGCACCAACTCGACACACCCTAGAATAGGAGCGCGTGTGTTGTGAATTTTCAATAGTTTTTTATTAAAACGAATGTGCCAACAAAGCTATTTTGTACAAACGAACCTGTGTTGAGAACAAAATTAAAATTTCCTTTGAGCGGAACAATATTTTCTGTGTGTATGGCAAAATTATATTTGTGCCAATTTTTATATGTTTTATATCTAGTGCAGCCTTTTAATAGTTAGCTGGTTGGTAATCTTTCTTTCTTCTTCTTCGTTCTTCGTCGTAGTTTATTTCTGCAATTGTTGTGTCATTCAAGCTTTAATTTTTCCCAAATTGTAAAAACTTTTTCTTTTGTTTTAAAAGAAAAAATAACTTAGAGCCTTGCAAAAAAGCAGGCATGTTCTCAAAAGTCTATTCATAGATTACACCTGCGTAAAGTGACACGCAGATAAGTAATCTAAAAAAACTCTCCAAGAACGGAATTACCAAGACGCCTTGCTAGCAAATTGATGCAAAATAACAGTAGGCAAGCCCAGACTTACACGGTTTCGTCATCAAGATACCAGACGAGAGCATAAACCTCTGTCGCAACGTGTCTAATTTACATGAAGCGTGTACTACTTATGTAATAAAGGAAACCTTCGTCCTTTATGACGCAAGGAGATAACGGAAACGTTAATCTTGAGATGTTTTAGCCTGTGGCAGTCGTAAACTCAATATTTATGTTAAATATTAATAGCACATTACTGACGCGGTCAATAATGACTGCATTGCTTGCAGCGCGATGATGATGGCCGATAGCGTAGCTTAGCGCAGGTCCAGGCCATCACAGCAAGGGCTGCATGCAATGATGACCAAGCTTGAAGGCCGAGAGCGTAGTTAAGCTCAGCTTGAGGCCATCATAGCGTGGCCAGTAGTGCAGTCATTGTGGACCAAGTCTTGTATAGTGCTTTACTCAAAAATGTCAAAAATGAAAAAAAAAATGACAAAAATGTCAGAATTATGTGAAAAATGACAAAAATGACGAAAATATCAAAAATGGTCAATTTGGTAATTTTGGTCATTTTTGACATTTCTGTCATTTTTGTAATTTTTTGACATTTCTGACATTTTTGACATTTTTGAATAAAGCACTATACAAGACTTGGTCCAAAATGACAAAAATGTTAAAAATGATTAAAATTACAAAAAACTATGTTTGAAACAAAACTCGACAATAATGGATTTTCAAAGGAAATTGCTGGTGGCTAAAACTCGAAAATAATGAAATCCCATACAACTTTGTTGCGTCAGCATCGGAGGAGCACGGCAACCACGACTTTGTTCAAAGAAGGTTGTCAAAATAATGACCATATTACAAGCATTTTTGAGTAAAACAAATTATGACGTTAGTATATAGTGACAGTTTAGTGCATAATGTGATATTTACATGGGCGACTAAAGCCGCACAACTTTCACCGCACGGCTAAAATGCCGCAGGTGACTGAATAAAATTATCTGATCCGGTGGCCAAAACTTGAACTACGTTATTACATATTGTTACCTAGGTTACGCCATCAACTACATAGACGACAGCGACGCCATCTTCTGCGATTCAATTTTGGAAGCGACTTGCTAGGTGACTAAAGATAACCGTCACAGGTGATCAAAATCGACCCATGTAAATAGCCCATAACACACTTGCTAATTATCTTTCTATTGTTGTATAGTTTAACACCGTGACTCTCTGTCAACGTTTAAGTTTGACGTTAAAGGAAGAAAGAAAAAAAAATGGAAGAAAACAATTCTTTTATTATGATTTATTAGTAAGTAGATGGTACATGTCCAAGTGATATAAAGGCGGAACCTTTGGGATAAAGTGAAATCATGTTGAAATATGACACATTGAAACGTTTTTATCACGATGAAATTTCCATTTTTTTATGATAGGCTAAAATTTATTTCAAATCTATAAATTCGAATATACCACCAGTAACTTGTAAGCGCAACCGACCTGTCATCAAGACATGTCCCTACCATGCAACTGCTTTAAATATAGATTTATTACGTCCATGAATGGCTGTCACATGTACAGTGGTGGTTAGCAACCTATAAAACATTCAATGAATAACGAGCTGGGGTTGCGGATATTAGACTGAAAACTGTACCATGGTAACTACTTACATAATAATTTATCGCTTTATTAAATGCTATAAATATCGTATCGTGGATCCTTTTTCATAGTGTCATAGATTTACTTGACTATTTGGTAAATAAATGGTAACGAAATACGAGGCTCGCTTTTTCTTCTGCTGGAAACAAGAATTCTGGCTGCTATCTCCGTTGTTAAAAAGTAACACATTCCTGTATTATTTAGAACGATAGAGGCCGCCCGTGGTTCCAGTGGAAATAACGGGATAAAAAGTATCCTATATTTTAATCTAGGCTATCTACTATCTGTGTGCAAAATTTCAACCGAATCCGTTCAGTAGTTTTTGCGTGATTGAGGAACAAACATCCAAACATCTAAACCCACAAACTTTCACATTTATAATATTAGTAGGATTATAAAAACATGTGATTTTTAGCATATTGTCGCAGAAAATAATCTTGGAATAATAAAAAAAAAAATATGTACATTTCTTTTATTTTATTTATAAAGACTTGATAAGTGGCACTTCAGACATCAATGACAGCGAATAGATCGAGGGACTTGGTAAGATTTTTTGCATTCCATCACAGATCCAGGATAAGTTTTGATTAAATTATTCGACAGACAAATTCATAGTTTGTTATGTTCTTTAAATAAACTAGAAAATAGTAATATTCTGTAACAAGCCCTAAAACTTATAATAATAACAAAATCATAATAAAAATATTCAAGGAAACTGTGTTATGTGCATAGAGGAGATGCAACTGCTTTGAAGAACGTTAGTATGGCCAATGGTTTGTATAATTCAACGATCCGCAAACAAAGGGGCTCACGCTTCCACGAGACGGACAGTACATCATATTACTTGCACTATTGTATAGTTTACAAGGAATATTGGCCTAACGGTTTCCATTTAAGAATCAAGAAAGCTTTCTTTAATATTTTTAACCGTCTAGTGGTTTGCCCACCCATATAAGATGCAGGGGTCCCGTGTTTTGAGGAGATTGCATCCACGGACCCTCACACAGCCACGGCTGGCGACACTATGGCGGCGAGAGGGCAAGTGCCGGGGTTTTTTAGTGGGTATTGGCGAGTCCCACATACCCCCCTCTCGCTCACCTGCGGGAGGGGAAGCGCGTAAATGCGTTTTTCCTTGGCTTAAAAAAAAAAGGTTCCCGGGTTCGGTTCCCGGGGGCAGGGGTTCAATTTGTACTCGGTTTGGTTGGTTGTAGGGTTTATTTCAAGTCCACCTGGCTAGCTAGCACCATCACCACCATCTAACACCAGAGGTGGCCACTAATCCTCATTCGATAAGAAAGAAAGCACCATCTTACCTAAGTCTGACATGACACTATAAAAACAATTTAAAAATTGTTGTGTTCCGGCAGATAGAGGTAAGATAGGCAGTTCCTCAGTGATGAGGATTCCGGGTGTAGTGCGCTTCCACCTTCGGCCTTATCGTCACTTAGCATCAGGTGTGATGAAGGCCAAGCACTATGCCGTTGTGCATGAAAAAAGTTATAATTTTATAGATTTCGCAAAATCCTATTAGTGTAATAAGGTGGACCGCACGGTTTGGTGATGGTAGCGGAAAGTCGCTGGATGGATGGAGGCAGGATCAATTTTCAACGTGATTTTACCATTGAAAATGGTTATCAAATGCAAATCACCTGAGACGTATTTTTGGTCATAGTTCCGAGGATTTTAGGAGGATCGAGATGGGAATGATACCAAAAGTTGAGGCATTTATTGAGACACGTGTGAACGTTTGAATTTTGAAAATCGGCTGGTAACTTTTTTTGAAATTTCGAAAAATTCGGGTTTTTTGGGGGGTGTTTGTTTACTAAATTGTAAATATTTCGAGAAAAAAACCGACTTAAGAAAAAATGAAAAAAAAAGGTCCTAGGGTATTAGTTTAGCTACAAAATAGCGTTTTTTTTTGAAAATCGGTTTATAATTGTGACCTGTAGGTGGTCCCTTTAGATTTGGAATTGTAGAAAAACGGGTATTTCGGTATATAAAAAGTGATGTCGTTTTTATGATTATTGACCGATCGTCATGGTAAAGATATTGAAAGATGCGGAAGCAGACGAGAAGTGCATTAGTTGATTTTTGTGAATCGGTTAATAATATTTCAGCCGCGTCGAAGCAGTCAGGGGCACTTTTGTGACACGAGGCGCAGCCGAGTGTCACAATCGATCGTAAAAATAAAAAGGTACCCAGTATACCTTAGAAAAAATATAGGATTTTGCTTCTGATTTGATTTAGTTTTTTCGTAAATTTTTGTATTCATTTTCAATGCTCCGATTCTTGCGGGAACTGCAAAATCTGTGATTTTTTTGCCTACCTATGCCTAGCAGGCCCCTTACGGCCGATATGACGATGATGCTGAAAAAAGTGTTCAATTTAAGGGTAAGTTTAAGTTCAAATTGCTTCTTCTTACTCGTATCCTAATTAATGAGGGTCGCGACAGCATGAAGTCATTCGGTGTATGAGGGCCCTCAATGCGACGGTTTTCGGCCATCTGGTTATTAAATTCTGGTCTTATTGAAAGGTATGTAAGAAAATAACAATTGTATAAAACTGTCCCATTTTCTCAATTTCTCTCGTTACATACGTTTTTTCACAAATCTGTAAGATTGAAACTCACAACAACACAAACCTCTTTATTCTTATAATAGCGTAATATTTTCTAATTTAACATGCTTGGTTTAATATTATTCAAACCCATTAACACGCTAGTTCCCTTTCAATTCACAATCTACAGAACAAACTGCCACTAATGAAGTCGACATTGGAATCGGTTGTAACACTGTAAATACAACCTTAATCGACAATCGAATCGACACTTCGACGCCTAAGGCAGTTGTAAATATTAACCACAATGTAAACTTAGCACGTAACTTAGAATACACTAGGTAATTTTGAATGGTGAAACAAAAACTAAAACGTCAAAGTTTCATTAGTGTTATCTGAAAAGTAAACAGTTTTTTTTATATAATTATTTTTTTAAACCTAAGCGCATCATTGTCAAATGCCTATCACCAAATTTAAAGGAAAATACTTTTTAAGATTTTTCCTAAGAATATTAGAATGATAATTCTCTACAAACCGCACTCTCAAAAGTGAGGCAACTAAAACAGCCATAATGGGGCCGTTTTCAGATTTTTATTGTCCATTATTACAAATTCATACCTTATAAGTACAAAACAGTTTCAATTTCCCTTAGGAGATTAGTTACTATATTATTGGATTTAAGTTACGATTAGGTAACGTATGAAGGATATAAATCTGAAAACTAAGCCATTTTGGCTCAGAATTAGTTGCTTCACTTTGCATACAAGGACACGGCTTCTAGGTGTTATTATTCTAAGGATTTTTCATAAAAATAGCCAAAAGCCCATTGCATTCGTTTTGGCGTTAGGAATCCTGACCACAGATCACTAAAGTTTCAAAGTTGCTTTGACCTAATTATAAAAAAAGTTTTTTTCTCCTTTTTTATACAAATTATTAAAAAAAACCCAAATCTGAAGGTAAGGATTCCTTGATGCTGCAATAAAAACAAATCCACAGTGACTTCCCTTCATTTACATACAGACACTTCATAAATTTCTCCTTACCTTCTGCCTTCTGCCCACGCCTCCACCCTCCTGTGTCCTCATTTTAATTGTTATTCTAACCAACTTACAGTTTATAATCCTTTGACATGTAATAGCACAAACTTGCACAAGTGGACTTAAAAAACCACATTAAAGCGTGCCGTTTCTGAAGCGATGACGCAGCGAAATTTGTGCTTTAGCGCTAATGTTTAAGGGTTTAAAGCTGTGATTTTTGAATTTTTAAGTGTCATTGCATAAGTTTGTTTACGTATGAGTGAAATAGTCAGTGTTGCCAGTGGAGTGCAGTGTAAATTTGCCGAACTCCTTGTGTGGCGCGCTCATTTATTTCGTATCCGAATACGTGGTTGCTTTGCTTTGTGATTTGTTTTATTGATATTGCCGTGTTTTGTGTTGTCTTATTGTTTGCATCGCGGATGTATGGGGTTTACTTTGAAACGAGACAAAGAATAGGAACTTGGGATGTGTAAACACGACCAAATAACGGGAAATTCTCTAGAGGATATTTTAAAGTCGTAAAATAATTGTAAAGAAAATTCTATTCAAATTATATTTTATGTTGTAAAATAATGAGACATGGTTATTTGAACAAGCGCTTATTTTATGAACTAAAAATAATAAATTAGGTATAATAGGTACCCATAGAGAGAGCTCTGCTTACTATGAAAATGGTATTGAGTACTTAACTTATATATTTTTTTATTTCAGATCGTAGCAACACAATTTTAGAAGAAGCACATTTAATGGTTTACACCGAAATAAAATTACATAAAAAGGTGGACTGACGATCTGGTGAAGGTTGCGGGAAGCCACTGGATGCGGGCAGCGCAGGACCGATCGTCGTGGAGATCCTTGGGGGAGGCCTATACCCTGCAGTGGGTGTCGTGCGGCTGATATGATGATGATGATGAAATAAAATTACTTTATCTACGTGTATATGGTAGCGATAAAGTTTATTCAAAAGCATATTGTTCATTTTGTCACGAGAATTACACCTACGAATCATGTAGGCGACAACAGTAGATCTGCTGCGTTTGTTACAATCTACCCATATCAATTAGTCTTAAATTAGCATGCAATATCAATTAAGTGTAATGAAGGACTATTAACGTGACGTAATTATATGGTTCTATGCATCGTGAACTTTGGCTTCGACTCTGACGAATCGATTACGTGGATAGAAAGCTTGAAATTTTATGTTAGGAAATACGAGCTATGAGACGGCATTTCATGAAGATAATTTTATGATAGAGTATCTTAGGTACTTATTATATCAAAATGTACTGTCTGAGAGTTTTAAAGTCAGCCTAAGTATATTACTATCCTTTTTTTATTTCAAATATTTATAAGTATTACACTTTGGAGTTGTAAAATGTAATAAACAAGTCCACCGAAGTCAATTCAGTAAACAAAATTGACCTAAAAGGTTTTTTTTTAATGATTTTTGATGTTTGGTTTATGTATTTGGTTTTTTGTTTTCCTGAAGTTTCTATACCTTTGCAATTATTTGTTATTCTCATTCATTAAGTGTGAGTTGCACCAAAACGCTGTCAAAGTTAAAGTTATCGTCAAATGATAATGCTACCTATTTGTCACGTCAAACTTGTCAAAGGACATCATGCTGGCTGGCAACCTCTTTTTTTGGCTAACTTGTGCTTAACCGGTAGGTACTTTAACAAGCTTGTTATCATTAAAGTTAGGTGGTGCAGCTGAGCCTAAGATATTTAAAATATCTGTTAGCAATATGAATAAACTCATAGGTGACTCATACTAGTGAGCGCGTAAACTTGAGAAGTGAATAAACTCATAGGTGATTAAATACCTGTCAAAATACTCAGCTTCTGCTTCTTACCTAAAACAAAAAGAAATAATCAATACAAAAAATTAACAGAAACTAATAAGAAACGCTTGAGACAAATAAAACAATAACTGAAATGAATCACGTCAAGACATTAAAAGCTTATCCGAAGTTGGTGAAGTCGGTCGAATAAACAAACTCTAACAAGCAACCTTTGCCCGGTTTTAATATCGACGGTAACCGATGGAGTCGACGAACTAGGGAAGGGTGAAACAGTTTCGGATATTTCAGCTTATAAAATTAAATGTGTTTATACACCGTGAATTTTTCATCATTTGGTTGCCGCATTGGGGTGGTTCCACTCATGATTACAAGCAACTTTTACTATGGGGCCAACTCTGAAATCGCGAAAAAAATATCAGTTGTTCCATACATTAATTTAAGGTCGAGTAGGTATTGCGCTTTTGTATGGAACAGCAGATTTTTTTTTCGCGGTATAAGAGTTGGCCCCATAGTTAAAGTTGCTTGTAATCATGAGTGGAACCACTCCACAGCGGGAACCAAATGATTAAAATTTCAGACTGAGATCGAAGAATTGAAGAGCAGATTTTCTATGTTGTTCATGTTAAGAAATCCATTTATTTTTTAAAGTATAGTTTGTCTTGCACCGTTCGTCTCCAAACATCAGATAAGACACTGGTATATTGAGTGTCAGAAACATTCATAGCCACAATAGAGCTTGTGCTTCTCTTACATAATAACTCCTGATTTTTTTTGTTATTTGTTAAGCACAAGTTTAAGGGATTTATCATAAATGCTACGGACAAAATACGATACCTTAATTTTTGTAAAGAAATAATATACCTTACCTACATACTTTCAGATATCACCACCCACCACTATCGAGAAGTAATTTAGTTCGGGAGCACAGTGGCCAACAAAGTTCAGTGGGCAACTGTAAATGAAAACTGCCAAGAAATCTCAGCTCTCACGTAACCAAGGGTGTAAACAGAAAGTTTGCAAATAAAAAGGTACACCTGACCTCATTACTTAGGTAGTACACTGCACGTAGGTTTCTAAAGCTTACAGTAGTTTTTGTTACCAGAGCAGCATTTAAAGCTCAATGATATTAAAACACTGGCTGAATAGCTTTGTAGTGTCTGTATTTTAGTGTTTTTAGTGAAACATCTAATACAAAAGATTGAAGTTTCTAAAAGAGTTTTTGACTTCTCTGCTTCAGCTTCGGCAAAAAATCTTTCGGATGTCCGTCTGGTCTCCTCTACAGGTTGCATTTCTCAACCTATTCTCGTGAAATTTTGTGAGCAAGTTCGATATTTATATAGATTATAAAGCCAGTTTTTCGACTTTTATTTTAAAATGGCAGAGATAATATGTAAAAGAATCATATTTCAGTCGTTTTGAAAACTGTTCATAAATGACACAAACCTTCTTTGTTAACGGTGCAAAGCAAAAATTTTTTTTTAATAGACTCAAAATTTTAAAATAATAAGTTTGTAACAGAACATAAGATTGCGTATATTATTTATTTTTAAACAACATAGTATCAATTTGAGCTAATTTTTAACACGAGCTCTAAGGAGCCAGTAATAATAATAATTTTAATTCCTAGCGAGTATAAAAGAAAACAAACATGAAAAAGATTAAGTTAACACAATAACTAGATTATATACGAGTATGGCAGTATATTATTGTTTCTCAAACCATTTCCAGTTATTTAAGCATTTAAGTATTTAGGCATCAGAAACGATAGATATCAAATAAGTTCATGACAAATGAAACAAGAATGATAATAATTTTCAATTACGTGTCAATATCTGTCTGGCTATCCAATGAAAATTCATTGCAAATCGTTAAATTATTCATATACATGCCAATAATTTTAAACTCATTGGTGTTACGAGTGGGTGAGCCTATGGAACAATGGAGCTAGATTTAGGAATAAATATACTAGCTGCTGCCCGCACCTTCGTCTGTATTGACTTTGTTAAGGAGGCGTTTGAAGATGAAACGTTGTCGCGTAGCGGGTTGCTAAATGAGAAACCACAACTTACGTGTACAATAATTTATTGATGGCTTGAGCATGGGGTCGTGAGTTTAAGGGGCCCGACTGGTATTTACTTGCGTGTCCCAACTTATCTTAAGGGGGGCCCTCAGGTGGTAGGTGGCCCGATGTGGCGTGGGAAGGTGCAGTGCAGCGTGTGAAGCGCGTCGCAAAATGGCCGCCAGCAGAAAACCAAGTGGCCAAAGTTGGTCGGCCAAAGTTGGTTTGGCCAAAGTTGAATGGGTCAAACTGGATCCCTGAAATTGCCATCAAACTGCATAAGCTTGATGTTAAGCAGCCGCCGATTGCGATAGTCAATTCACCTAAGCCAAGCCAAGAAAAGTTGGGAGAAGAGAAAGTATGCAGTAGGTGAAGTGGCAAATTATCGCAATCAGAGCGGAGTGTACAAATACTAAAACAAATTAAATTGTGCAGAAAAGCATTGCGCTAATTGCTTACAAAAGGATTAATATTATAAAATGAAATAACATTGAATAAAATTGTAAAATTAATAAAATTAAAATGGGAGGGTATGAAGTGAATGATTTTGCAAATTTGATTTCGTCGTTATGGAATTTAAAAGATCACACCGAGATTATTACACACAGGAATGCATAATCATCAGCGTGCACTAAATTTTACATGAAACACAATTATTTTAAAACATAAAACCAAAATTACTAACTAATAACTACTACAAAACGATGTTCAACACTTACCCTTTCGGGGATTGCACTGAATTTATATTTAAAATGAAATAAAGTGACAAAACACAATTTTGATCACTGAGGTGTCCTTTTTCAAAAAAATTATAAAAATGATTTCCAACGGCGACTTTATGACGAAGTAAGTTCGTGTCGTCCGCGGGAGCTCAGGAAGCGGTGTGTGACAATGACGCAGCAAACCACTGCATCGCGAAATTAGTACGAGCTGCGCAGTCTGTTGCGCACACGCATTGTGTTATTCGCAACCACTGCCTTCACGTCGATACGCGAACAAAGTAAGATTAGGGTACTGTTCTCGAAGTGGTAAAACGTTTAAATAAACAATACGTTCGATTTGCAGTTTAATGTGCATTATTATTTTAATTGTAGTTATTAGTTTAGTGTTATATTAAGTTAGAAATAAGATTAGGTTAATTTAGCTATTTAAAAAAAATGGTTTGTTTTTATTTATTTTATTTTATTTTAATAAAATGAAGATTTTGTGTAATTTTAACTAAAAATTAACTTATAACGTTACAATACCCCCTCGCGCGACCAAGGATTTTATTCCTCTTAATAAAATCCGCACTTAGTAATTAAGTTAATGGTTCGTATTAACACTTTCATACTTCATCATTCATGCATCTCATACTTCACGCTTACAAAAGGCAACAATAAACAATATTATAGAATATTGACGCATCCTTACAATACGGTAGGTTCCTGTTACATATGAACTGGTAAACCCCTACAAACACGATTACTTTATTTAGATGTTACACATGCGAAGTTTCAGCTTTGTAACGATATGTTAAAGATATTGAAAATGTTCATTTTATAATTTATAATTACTATCTACTGTTAAAAAAAAATCGAATTTATTGTTAAAAAAAAATATTTACTTATTAAGACCAGCTAATTTCAAATCTTTTATGTGCCATGTTCCCAAATCTTTACCTTTCATATCCTCTAAAACGTAAACTAAAGGTGATTTTTTAGCAGTGACACGACATTTTATGAATTTCTGTGCCAACTTCTTGCTAAAATATTTATCTTTATCACTAAGGACATAGGCTCGTTTCATGACGATATCGCCCACCTGAAATTCGGCTGCTTTACGACGCAAATTGTAATGTGCGGTGTTCTTTGCATGAGCATGCCAAAGTTTTGCTTGTACATCGTCAAAGATACTTGACAAGCAACCTAAGTTATCCGCATAAATATCGCGCGGTAGGAATAAGACCTCATCACCTAAATCTGTGTCTGTGTAATGAGTACCACAGGTAACGAGCTCTCTGCCGAAAACTAAAAATGATGGCGTGAAACCAGTTGCTTCATTCACAGCGTTATTGATGGCAAACTGCACTTTGGGTATATAAATATCCCAGGTTCTGTGGTCATTCTCGACAAAAGTTGATATGCAGGTAATGATCGTTCTATTGTAGCGCTCTACAGTGTTTACTTGCGGTGTATACTTTGGAGAGAAATATACATTAGGTACGCTATATTTTTTGAAAAAAACAGTTGTGTCAAGGCTAATAAACTGAGTACCATTATCTAGAAAAATTGTCTGTGGGACTCCATGAACAAGAAAAACGTTGTCCTCTAAGATTTTAATAATGACGTCCGAAGTAGCTTTTTTAATAGGGTAAATTAAACAAAATTTGGAAAAAACACACGTCACAACTAGAATGTAGTTGTTCTGTTTACGAGTTGTAGGCAAAGGTCCCATAAGATCAATTGAAATTATTTGCCAGGGGCGTGAACACTGTTTAGGACGACCCATTTCTCCTAATGTTTGATGGTTATGTGACTTGTACTCAAGACATTTATCACAAGAACTTACAAATTTTACGACGTCTTTATGCATGCCCGGCCAAAAATAGCGAAGCATAAGGCGATGGTATGTCTTAAAAATACCTAAATGTCCAGCAGAAGGCTGAGAATGATTTTCCGAAATTACTTTCTCCCGCAACTCGGAAGGAACAACAATTTTCCATGAAAATTCGTCATTAAGGCTACATTTACTTTTAGTCAATCTATATAAAATATCATCTTTAATTAAAAAGTTTGGATACTGTTGAGGACTATTCAAACAACCGTTGCGAAGTGTCTTGTACCACTGGTCTTTAGAGTCCAATATGTCGGAAGAACTAATGGCACTAACTGGAAATGCGCGTGAAAGAGCGTCAGGAATAACATTATCAACCCCGCGACGATGTTTGATTTCGAAGTTAAACGATGATAATCGTACTCCCCATCGAGCTAACCGGCCTGTAGGGTTATTTAGAGTCAGGAACCATTTTAAAGCACTATGATCAGTATATACGGTGAAGGTTTTTCCGTTCTCTAAATAACATCGCCAATGCTCTAAGGCAGTAATCACAGCCAGAGTCTCACGCTCTGTAATGCCGTAATTACGCTCTGAAGGAGCTAACGAACGGCTCATATAAGCAATAGGGTGCTCTTTTCCGTCCTTGGTCTGCGTGAGCATAGCGCCGACGCCATAACTGCTCGCGTCTGTATGTACCTCGAATGGTTGGTTGTAATCGGGGCAAGTCAGAACCGGCGCGGAAACCAAACATTCTTTCAGCTTCTGAAAGGAAGCATCAGCTTCGGCAGACCACTTGAAGGGGGGTGCGCCCTTTTTGTTAGAAGTGAGTCTATTTAAGGGACCTGCAATAGTGCTGAAATTGGGGACAAAACGACGGTACCATGTAGCTGTCCCGAGAAACCTTTTGACGTCCTTCCGACAAGTAGGTGTCGGATAGTTCAATATGGCCTCCACCTTCTCGGGATCGGTCCGTAGTCCACGACTATCGACGACATATCCTAAATACTTTAGCTCACTACGAAAGAAGTTACATTTTTCTAAATTTACAGTGAGATTAGCGTTCCTAAGCTTTTCTAAGACCTTTAACAAGAGCGTGACATGAGTCTGGTAGTCATTACTAACGATGATGACGTCATCGATATATGCGAAAACATTTGCGCCAAACTCGCCAAACAAAAGGTCTACTAACCGTTGTTGCGTTGCCGGAGCATTGGTCAAACCAAAAGCAGTTCTCTTGAAACGAAGTGTACCTCTGCCTGGGACGTAAAAAGCGGTCTTATCTCGGTCTTCGGGCGCAATCTCTATCTGCCAGAAAGATTTGGATAAATCGATGCTGCTTAGATAACGCGCATCACGGAGGTTATCCAAAATCTCAGATATGTAGGGTAAGTTATAGGCATCGCGTTTGGTGACCGAGTTTAACTTTCGGCTATCGAGACAGAACCTAGGCTGTCCGTTTTTCTTGGTCACGAGCAAAACTGGGGAAGACCAGGCGCTTTCGCAAGGTTCGACTACGTCTAATGCTAGCATTTCATCGACCTGCTCAATCAAGGTTCGCTGTTTTTCCGGTGACATGCGATAGTATCGTTGCCGGATTGGTTGAGCATCGCCGGTGTCAATTCTGTGCATTATTAAACTAGTTTTGCCTAGACCCCTTTGTTCAAATGAAATTTCTTTAAATTGCTCAATAATATTGTCCGCAATCAATTTTTCCGATTCACTTAAATTATTATAGCTATGTAATATAATATCGGATGAGACGTCCACTGGAGTATTAATAGCATCGATTGAAATGTTTCCTAAGTATTTAGGGCATATATTAAATTTACGCCAAAAATCAACGCCTAGTATAAGAGACGTATCGATACCAGGTACAACAACAGCTTCAATAATGTGAAACTGGTTTTCAAAGTGCACAGGTATATTAATGTAGCCAATACTATTTAAAGACTGCCCACCTGCAGCAGTAACCGATATATAGCGGTCCCTTATCAATTTAAATCCCTGGGACTCTAAAACTAAATGTGAATTGTTGCCTAAAATTGTGACTGCGGAACCAGAATCGAGTAAGCCAGTAAAAGAGAGGCTGTTAATATTAATGGTGACATAAGGTCTGATATCATTATTAGGTTTATTATGAATTGTGGCAGTTCGGTATGCTTGAAAGAAAACACTTAAAGTTTTAAGCCACTTTTGCCAATCATCTTTATCAAAGTAATTGTGATTGGAACTACCACAATTCAATTCTATTAGTTTTTTGAACTGGATGGTTTACTCAAATTACAGTCAGGACATTGAGGAGTCTTAACATTCTTTCGACCACATTTAAAACAGTAAATGTTGTCCTTACCTTCTGTACACTGTCTCAAATTATGAGTATCTACACGACATCTAGGACAATAACGAGCTTTAGGAGCTTCGATAGCATGTAAATACTTTTCATTATTTGTTTTACTAGGATAATTGTTTGTATTATTAGGATAATTTGTTTTATTGTTGTTATTATAAGTGTAGTTATGGTTTGAATTATATTTATATTTTGTAAAAGCTTGATTTTTATTAAAAGGTGTATTGAAATTTTGTTTATATGTATTTGATTTAAAATGACCACTATTTTTATTACGATTACCATTGTAGGCAAACTCTGGAGCCAAAGTATTAGAAGTAGCTGTACTAGGCTCATGAAAGTTTGCAAGACGTGACTGTACACTTTCATAATTTCGGCATAAGGATTGTAAAGATTCGAGTGTTTTAATTTCACTAACTGAGGCTAATGTACTAGCATAACAAGGTCTAATGTTATGGAGAATTATTTCCAACTTTTCGTCATCGGACAATGTTTTCGCTAAGCGTGAAAACAAACCAGACATAATTGATAAATAAATTGTTATGTTCTCCGTTTCACCCTGTGTTCTTGCACGGATTTCTGAAAGCAGTCTGTAATCGAAGTCAGACTGATCAAAATCTTGCCTCAGCAGAATAATGAGTTCACTCCAAGAGGAAACTCGGCTCTTTACACTCCTATACCAATGCAAAGCGTCACCTGTGAAAATCTCAGTAACGAATGAAAGCGCTTTAGGGCCTGAAATGTTCCTTGCGTCACAAAATTCCGTTACGCGTTGAATAAACGCCCTGACGCAAGTCTTTCCATCATATTTAAGCTTACTCAAATCACTAGAACCCCCACGATCGCAAGTGACCGAGATGTTCACAGGCAATGCAGGAGTAGAAGACTCGCTATTGCTGGCAGAAATTAAAGGATCAATTCCACTGTCTTTAATAGAATTAAATTTTTCAAAACAACTTTTAAACTGCAAAACGCACGTATCGTATTGAGGCTTGACAGACTCGTCCGGAATAATTCGGTTGATCCGATGATACAAATGATGCAACAGATTTTGCGTACGTAACAATGTATTTTTATCCGTACCCGAATCTAAATTTGTTTTTGTTTTAGTGAGGGTATCACTAACCCCAACTAAATCAACTGCAGCCTCTAATGGACTGTCCAAAATGTCCTCAGAAGGAAATAAAGGTGCTAACTTCGCGATCTGCTTGCGTAGGTCTTGCACAGTAGCACAAGGTGTGGAACCTCTAATGGTCACCTCGTATTCTAGCTCCGACTTTTGCAAGGACAGAAATTTTATTGGAAAAGCCATAGCAACAAAAGGAGAAAAAATAAATTACGAAACTTCGGTAAAAGACGCGAAAGAAAGAAAAAAAAAAGAAAAAAATATCCGTAAGAGAGGGTAAATGTTAAACAATTTACTATCTACTTACAACTAATTAAAACTAAAAAACTACCTAACTCCGTCTGTTACAAAAAAAAAACTACGGATCAGAAATAAAAAAGTAACATAAATAAGCAAACACAGATTTGCAAATAAAAAAAAAAAACTAAAATACAACAGGTTTGCAAATAAAAAAAAAAACAAACAGAACTAAAAAGAAAAAAAAAACAACACAAAAAAAGCACACAACACACTAACTACAACTCACTGCGAAAGCAAATACCAGCCCATACCAAACCAAGTTGAGGCGCCAGTGTCGCGTAGCGGGTTGCTAAATGAGAAACCACAACTTACGTGTACAATAATTTATTGATGGCTTGAGCATGGGGTCGTGAGTTTAAGGGGCCCGACTGGTATTTACTTGCGTGTCCCAACTTATCTTAAGGGGGGCCCTCAGGTGGTAGGTGGCCCGATGTGGCGTGGGAAGGTGCAGTGCAGCGTGTGAAGCGCGTCGCAAAATGGCCGCCAGCAGAAAACCAAGTGGCCAAAGTTGGTCGGCCAAAGTTGGTTTGGCCAAAGTTGAATGGGTCAAACTGGATCCCTGAAATTGCCATCAAACTGCATAAGCTTGATGTTAAGCAGCCGCCGATTGCGATAGTCAATTCACCTAAGCCAAGCCAAGAAAAGTTGGGAGAAGAGAAAGTATGCAGTAGGTGAAGTGGCAAATTATCGCAATCAGAGCGGAGTGTACAAATACTAAAACAAATTAAATTGTGCAGAAAAGCATTGCGCTAATTGCTTACAAAAGGATTAATATTATAAAATGAAATAACATTGAATAAAATTGTAAAATTAATAAAATTAAAATGGGAGGGTATGAAGTGAATGATTTTGCAAATTTGATTTCGTCGTTATGGAATTTAAAAGATCACACCGAGATTATTACACACAGGAATGCATAATCATCAGCGTGCACTAAATTTTACATGAAACACAATTATTTTAAAACATAAAACCAAAATTACTAACTAATAACTACTACAAAACGATGTTCAACACTTACCCTTTCGGGGATTGCACTGAATTTATATTTAAAATGAAATAAAGTGACAAAACACAATTTTGATCACTGAGGTGTCCTTTTTCAAAAAAATTATAAAAATGATTTCCAACGGCGACTTTATGACGAAGTAAGTTCGTGTCGTCCGCGGGAGCTCAGGAAGCGGTGTGTGACAATGACGCAGCAAACCACTGCATCGCGAAATTAGTACGAGCTGCGCAGTCTGTTGCGCACACGCATTGTGTTATTCGCAACCACTGCCTTCACGTCGATACGCGAACAAAGTAAGATTAGGGTACTGTTCTCGAAGTGGTAAAACGTTTAAATAAACAATACGTTCGATTTGCAGTTTAATGTGCATTATTATTTTAATTGTAGTTATTAGTTTAGTGTTATATTAAGTTAGAAATAAGATTAGGTTAATTTAGCTATTTAAAAAAAATGGTTTGTTTTTATTTATTTTATTTTATTTTAATAAAATGAAGATTTTGTGTAATTTTAACTAAAAATTAACTTATAACGTTACAACGTGCTTTAGATCTTCGAGCAATGCATGAACCTCGTGTCTCTTCTTATTAGTATTCCACTTTAAGGTAAAAAACCTCACCGAAAGTGACGCCCTCACAAGTTTAATTTAATAAGTTTTTAATAGAAAAGTATGAAACTTTTCATGGATTTTTTAGGGCTCATAATCTAGTATTTTTAGAAGGTATCACTACCCGTTGTAGACATTCGTAGAAGTAGACAGCAAGTGTGTCAAAAGCGGTCACTTCTAGTAATGACTACGAAGAAATGTAATGATACCGTTTAAAAATATTAGACTATGGGCATATGCCGTACAGTTCCAGTTAAGAATAGGACTATCGCATCTCATCCCGTGGGTATCGTAGAAGGCGATAGAGGGAAGTTTTTAGGGACCCGGTACAGACCATCGCACAAAGGGTCACTCGAATGGCAGTGAGGAAACTATCAACAACAGCATTCCCGAGGAGGGTTGGTGGAGGAATTGGAGGACCGTAAAACTTTGCCAAAACCCAATGCAGTATGAATAACATGCTGCGCCGACCCCAGTAGTGGTCGTTCTACGAGTTCAAAATTTTATTTTGTGTAGAACACTATGAATAAATTGGGATAAGGGCAGGAGGATGATGGGCCTAAAAAAATCCACGTTAAGTTTTATCAAAATCATTTTCTTTTAACAACTTATTAAAAAAAAACCTCTGAGGGCGACAATTGCGTTGGTAATCTACCTTAGACAAGCCTCACCGTGTTTAACGGTAGAGTATTGGATTGTGTGTTTCTAAATTTATTGTTATTTCAGTTTCATGACTGTTTGAAACGTTATATTGGTGAAATATTATTGAAGCAATATTGAGTTAAGGTTTTTAATGAACAATTGTTATCAAAGATTGAATCGTTATTGCAAGATTAATTTGTTTTATTGCTTTGCGTGATGCAATATACATGAGGAAATAAATTTGATATCGAAATATTGACAATAGGGAATATGCATAAGTCACCGATTTTCCTAAAATTGAGCTTGATCGCTGCGGACACTTGTAAAAACATGATGGAACAGAAAGAAAAATAAAAAAAATGATTGTTTTCGTTTTATCACACGATGAAATCAGGGGAAAATAACGTAATTTTTCTTTCGTTTTCGGATATAATGCACTTTACAGTCAGATAGAATATCGAAAAAGAAATAATATTTTGTATGACACATATCTACTTAAACGCAAAATTTAGGGAGATAATTGAAGATTATTGGCTAACTCCATATTAAACGCGCCCGAAACACACCGAAACGTGATATGTGACGTCACCGTTTTGTATAGAGCGTTTTCGGTGGGAGTTGATGCGTGCTAACTTCGAGTACCTATATTACGAGAAAAAAACGCAAGAGACAAGTTTCAATATTACAGTTGATTTTCTCACGCATTATACTATTGATTTTGATAAAAAAATATTTGATGCATATTCCCTATTGTAAAACAAAGGGTGAATATTTTTCTAAAAAGTTTTATTTTTATTTTGGCATACATTAAAGTGCCTAGGTACCAATGAAATTCACTGAGTTAATAATGTAAGACAAGTTATTTCTTTATATCATTAAAAAAAAGTTTATATGCTGGGTTTTTCTGTTAAAATAAATCGATTTACGGATTTGTTTCTTTGTCCATACGCAAATGAATTAAGCAATTTCCTACACAGAGCAAAGCCTTTTTCGTTTATAATTTTATCAACAAGTACTACCTCCAAACTCTACTATTTACCTCCAAACTCTTTACAAGTATCTAATGAATGGCTAGCTGAAAAGGCGATGAATCATAAACACTGAATTTTATAAATCGTTGGTATAATTGTTGGCAATCACATGCCAGGGAAAGTCTGTGACTCATAGAGTTTAATGCGTCATATTTAATTTTGTTTTTAAGTTTTCAGGAAATATTTATTACGATTTTTTACGATAATAGGAACTTTGACAAGGTTTTCCCTAACATAGTGCAGAGTGTGGTTAATGTTTCTTTAAGCATTTTTAACCCAATTTCACTTGAACAAAAATATAAAAAATGTGCTGGTCTTTCATTGCTCAGTCTGCAATACGTATCACATAAAAATATATGTGATACGTTGTTGTTTAGTATTGTGATAAACACAGTTATATTTTTAAAGTTCCAAAATTGTACCTAATCCTGATTTTGACCAAAAATCAATGAGGACTTTTCAAAGTGACATTTAAAAACAAAACTTTAGCACTTTTTCGCGCACCTTTGAACTTTCTCGCCAGCCAAAATGCCTGGCAATGTTATATTCGATTTAGATACATGATTAGCTTGCTATTAAAAAAAATATTTAATTGGCTTGCTAGTAAAAGGCCTATGAAAAGCTTTTGGATATTAGGTAGTTTTCAATTCGATGCCTTAACATGGGTAGCTCTCTTTAATAATTTCTGCGGTGGTGCCGTGTGAGGCGGGTCGTTACGTTCCCTCAAATATGGTTGAACGAAGCGATGGCTGGTTCATTCGTCATGTTCGTGAACGAGTGCTGCCAGTGGGAATGGATCTGCTTCTGACTACCTATCTTAACGCATATTGAATTGTATGTTGATTGTAAACTTTGAATTTATCTTGAACCCTTTAATTTGATTAAGTAATTTGAAATTCATTATGAAATGAGCTAATGAAATAATGTTATTTATTTGTTAATCCATTGCCTGTTTTTTAACGCCAACTATTGAACCTACAGATTTTTGTCATTTTGAAAACAATATTACTTTGATTTGCGTAGATCCATTATTTGTCTTCAGACTGCCACGTGTACAAAATATGAAGTGAATTTGCTTATTCCAAAAGCTGTCCTGTTATTATCTAAAACCGTAAAGCACGCGTAACCAACAATTACAGGAACCGGTTCAATCGCAACAAACCGATTATGCGACTTTCGCCTATGAATTAAGGGCCCTTTTGTGACGGTATCGTAGAGTTTGTCTATGATAGTAAGTCACTAGTGAACAATAAGTTTAACGTCGTATTTTAAACATTTAATGATATTATATACATACTAGCTTTTGCCCGCAACTTCGTTCGTGTGATTTAGATAGTTATGCATTTATTTTGAAAGTCATGGATTACCAATATACCTAGGTATTTATCAGTAGACTTCATTTCACACATTTAAACTTTCCCATAAAAAATCATGTACAAACTGGAACATCCTTTAGCACCCTGTACAAGGGGAATTTTCCAAAACCCTTTCTTAGTGCTTACCCACACCATGAAAAGTATCTATTCTCAAAAATGGTGTCTCTACCTTCAGCACTATACAAATCTCCATATAAACTGGAAAACCCTGTAGCACCCTGAAAAGCGTGAGCCCGTAGCGATTTTGCCTCTAACTGCCGCTCTCTTGCTTGCACATTTCATGTTTTTTCAAGTTTTCTTAAAACTGAGTGCGTAATCTCAATATAAGATTACGGACATTTCAACCGATATCTCAATTTCAAGTTGCTGAAGTACTAAAAGTTATCGTATTTGCCAGTTCAAATAACTGTTACAAACGACAACTTTTTGTACTTTAGCAAGAAAAAACTGAAATATATTTAAAAAATCTGTAATCTTATACTGCGAAAAGTGGCTAAGACACATTTTTCAATTACGCACTCAGATTTAAGAAATCTTGAGAACATATTAAATATGCGAGCAATAGAGAGCTGCATTCACCGGCAAAATATAGAGGCTCTTAATCATAAATTCCTTGATTTTTTTTCTGTCGGCAGATACACGTGCTATCCTATCGCAGATAAAATGCAGGCAGCACGTGTAACGGCAAATAATTTATAGTCTTTATGTTAAGACATCGACTATGAGTTATCGAGTCGCAAGTACAGCCGACGGCACATCAAAATATACATGTTGACATTGAGACCGTCTTTATGCCATACGTAATAAAAGCTGTATTCTCAGTTTAACTGCTTAACTGAATGTGTTGTCGTGTGTACTCAACGACCGCAAGGTGGAGGTACCATAGGCAACAGCGTCGCTTAACCACTGCTAAGGTTAAAATCGCTCGCACGCCGCGCTCGCTGTCACATACGTTTAGTTCGTGCAGGGGCGATACGCGCGCACACGAATTTTGTTGCAAACTGGTTAAGCGACATTGTTGCCCATAGTACACTAAATCATCGGTTCGGATATAAAGGCTGGTTTACATTATCTTAGTCTTTAGTAGAGTGCTTTAGTGGAAATATGTAAACGGTCGTCTTATGACTAAAGAGAGTAACGTTCTAGTAGCCTTTCTACTCGCTTTCCAGTAGCACCCCCTGCGCGCCCGCTCACCCCCCGCGCGATATTTTACTCGCACTGGAAGCATGTAAATCGACATTTTAGTAGCGTCTTTAGTATAGTGCATTTGCCGGTGAACGCGTGACGTGTAATTGAATTAAATATTAGGTATGGCGAAAATTACACTCTACTGGAAGCGTGTAAACGGTCACTGGAAAGGCACCAAAACTACTAAAGCACTCGCATTCGAATCTACTCGCACGCTACTAAGCACTCTACTAAATACTAAGATGATGTAAACCAGCCTTAACCGATCGAAAACTAGCTTGGCGTATCTCCTAAGTGCTTTATGCTGATTTTCAAAATTATCAAAAGCGCTTAGCGATAAATTTTGGCAAGGTAACAAAACATGCACCAATCATTCAACAGAAAGGCAATATTGAAAAGTCAATTATTATACTTAACAGCATTCTTCATACCTAATTAATATTTCTGCCTACTTCAACAAATTAATAAGTATCATCATCCTCCTGCCCTTATCCCAATTTATTTATAGTATTCTACACAAAATAAAATTTTGAGCTCGTAGAACGACCACTATTGGGGTCGGCGCAGCATGTAATTCATACTGCATTAGGTTTTGGCAAAGTTTTACGGTCGGTCGTTGACAGTTTCCTCGCTGCCATTCGAGTGACCCTTTGTGCGATGGTCTGTACCGGGTCCCTAAAAACTTCCCTCTATCGCCTTCTACGATACCCACGGGATGAGATGGGACTGTCCTATTCTTAACCGGAACTGTACGGCGTTCTTAACCGGAACTGTACGGCGTTCTTAACCGGAACTGTACGGCGTTCTTAACCGGAACTGTACGGCGTTCTTAACCGGAACTGTACGGCGTTTAAATTAATAGGTATCAACATATCAAAATTAAGTTTCTTGTAACGCACATTGATATTAGCGGCTATAGGTGCTAACCTGCTAATGTAACGTATAGCTGCTAACAGACTTAATAACCATAATAATAATTTACCAGGCAGGTCAGACATGAATGCATGAATTAAAATTATACAAAATGAAAACACCGCTGTTATTTCAGGTGATTTATAGCTTTTCATTGAAAAAAGTCTAAATTCATTGAAACTTAGGTCAAGAAAACCCAAAATGTGACCTGTAGGTGATCCCTTTAAATTTGTAATTGTATAAAAACGGTTGTTTCCGTACATAAAAAGTTATGTAGCTTTTATTATTATTGACCGATCGTCATGGTAAAAATAATGTTGAAAGATGCAGAAGCAGACGAGAAGTGCATTCGTTGGAATTTTGAAAATTCGTTAATAATATTTCGGCCGTGTCGAGTTCGTCTCGTGTCACAATCGTGAAAATAAATAGGTACTACCTAGGTAACTGTAAAAAACCGGCCAAGTGCGAGTCGGACACGCGCACGATGGGTTCCGTACCAAAAAACGGCAAAAAAATCACGTTTGTTGTATGGGAGCCCCCCTTACATATTTATTTTATTCTGTTTTTAGTATTTCCTGATATAGCGGCAACAGAAATATATTATCTGTGAAAATTTCAACTATCTAGCTATCACGGTTCATGAGATACAGCCTGGTGATAGACAGACAGACAGACAGACGGACAGTGGAGTCTTAGTAATTGGGTCCCGTTTTTACCCATTGGGTACGAAACCCAAAAAATATAATAGGATTTGATTGATTTTGGTTTTTCGTAAATTTTTGGATTCATTTTCAATGCTCCGGTTCTTGCAAGGACTGCAAAATCTGTGATTTTGTTTTCAAAGTTTTTTCGTGTTTCGATTATTTTAACAACAGACAAGGGATCCGCTGCAACTTCATTCGCTCGAAAATGTATGGCAAAGAAAAATTAAAAAATTAAAAAACCCGCCTGCATAAAAAGACAAGTCAACTGAAAAGGTGGAAACAAGATTAAATATTAAAGGCAACATAATAACATGCAGTCGGAGGCATGCATAAAGAAAGTGATGTTATGGCTGATTTGAATTATATGCCTCCGACTGCATGTTATTATGTTGCCTTTAATATTTAATCTTGTTTCCACCTTTTCAGTTGACTTGTCTTTTTATGCAGGCGGGTTTTTTATTTTTTTAAATTTATTTTTTTATTTATATCTTTTTAGTTATTATATATTACGGTAATGATATACCTTTTTGAAATCCTTATAAAAAGCCCTTTAATTTGACACCTATATTGTAGTATTCTAAAAAAAAATTTTTTTCCACTACGTATAATAGCACCGTACAGCCGCCATGTTGTTTTTTTTATAACGCCACCTTCTTAAGAACACTTGGGCTGACAAGACAAATCTAACGATATCTTAATTACAGAAATCCATTCAGCCGTTTGAAAGATATGAGGTAATAAAGAATATTACATACAAACACACATACAAACATACTTACATAGTTACATACAAGATACGCGCGAAAAACATAACCCTTTCTTTGCAGTCGGGTAAAAATTGCAGATTAAAATGTCCTTTTTTATTCCGCAAGCGCTCTTAAGTAACCGCAAATCACGGTCTATGGCATAGACATAGAAAAAATTTCGCTGTCTATTTCTATGGTCTATTGTTAATCTTGATTTTCTGATTGTCATATCAATGCTTCCATGTTGACATATTCATTACATCAATATTGCAATATCCAGTTCAGTTACTCCAAATGTAGGTATACTTTAAAACTTGGCGAGAAGGTTCAAAATTGGTTTTCAAAATCCAATTATAAGGTAAGCTTCAAGATCTCATTAATCACCCCCAATAGTTGCCATTAAGACATAATATTACTTACCTGTACGAAAATGATAAATTAATTTTCGTTAGTAATCATTTATATTGCTACAAAAGCTAACCTTTAAAACACTTGAGATATGACCTACAAATTGAACTGCGGCTACGGTGAGCGGGCTTTCTACTAAAATAGTTGGACCCCTAAGGACTCTCGTCTATTACTTAGTTGAATACGATGTCGACGCACAGGTAACGAGTAAACTCAAGACTTCACTTGTATTGCCATGAAAGAAGCGATGTTTACGACGGGAGAGATCCGTCATTTTATGCTAAAGCTGCATACCTACTTTAATTTACGAAACTGTGATTCAGAATGATGGCTTTTTTAAAATGACAAAAAGCTGTAGGGTCGATAGATGGCGTTGATAAAAATGTATGTCTCAATGTATTTTTTTACTAATCTAATCAGTTAGACAGGCAGATGTAGCACTAAAAATGTTTCTCTTTGGGCAGATGTCAGAAAGCTACTTGCCTCTTTGGTACAGGCCGTTTATTTTTAAAAGCCAATTTTGACTCATCTCTTTCCATCAACGCCATCTAGTGAGGCAAATAGTAACTATTTTTATTTTTAAAATGTCACTTTGAAAAGCTAATAGCTTTTACTTGTTCACTTATTATTAATCTGTGGTACCTATCTGTCAACCAAATGTCAGCTGTCAATGGCAAATTTAAGTCAAGTTGACATTTCGCTTTCTTAAATTTCGAAAAAGGCAAAGGAGTCATGGATTATTCAGGCAAGTTTTTACTCATAGTGACTTTTCTGCCGTTTTTTCTGAACGTCGCTGATCGTTTTTCGATGACTTGTTGTTTCAGTGGTGTTTCCATATAAAAAAAATATTTGTCAATCTGTAAATCTTTTACTGCATGCGCTAAAAATAAGAAAAAACTTGATTCATGTTGTTGGCTACATTTTACATCCGAATTGAATCATATACTTTGTAATTTTTTCTATGGGATGTGTCAGGGCTCCTTTATTTATATCAAAAATACTTTGTCAATCAAATTAAAGTGCTCACTTATTTTAATAGTTTTAATGTGACAATCATTTATTAAAATTAAAAAAATGCTGAAAGACACTTTTCTCCGTAATTTCTGTGGCCACATTTTCAGTAGGGATGATTCTTGCGGTAATTAAATATTTGAGTGAATCGCAACTGGAAATAAACTAGGCCTGGTGCGAGGTGCGAGGTATTGATTAATGATATTGTGCTTGCAACATAGTGCACTCTAGGGGACTTCCTAGTAACACCTGTGCAATGAACCTGAATTTAACAGGGCATAAATGTTTAACGAATAGAAGGCAAGAGAGCCCGAGGTCGTTCGCCAACCAGATGGTCTGACCAAGTAAGAGTAGCAGCCTCCTCAAGCAAATTCCATCAAGCAGTGAGAGCAACCATGGACCGAGACCGATGGAGACAAATCGTAAAAGCAGCCAGTGATCACAGAGCCGGTGATCACCTCAGTAATGAGGGAACGATTAAGAGAGAGATAATGTTTAACGAGCCTATTTGGTTCCGTCAATTTCGTGGCCACATCCACAGCAGGGCCGATTCTCGCGGTAAGTAAATATTTGAGTGGTTCGAGACTGAAAATAAACTGTGCCTACGCGAGGTATTGATTACTTATATGTGCTTGCAACATTGTGCCCCCTAGTACTGTGCAGTCCGCACAGTAATTTTCACATCGGCAAAGCCACGTATTACTTTAATGGTACCTATGTCATCGGGATTATGATCAACATTAAACAATGTCATGTAAAAACATGAAACTTTGAAAACTTCCTTAAAATAATTACATTAGGTATCTAATCATTCGACGACCTGAGTTGTGCAGTGGTCACTATGCCAGTCTACCACACAAGGGGACCCGGGTTCAAATCCCGGCCGGGGAAATTAAAATGATGAATTTTAATTTCTGTGACGGGTCTGTGTGTTACAATGTATAATAAGTAATTTAAAAAGTATATATGTAGTATATCAGTTGTCAAGCAGCAATATTACACGTAAATTTGATCACACGTATCTCATTTTCGTTCTAATTCTTCGACCTAGCGCCTTCCTTTTCCATCCACAGCGTCCCCAGCCTATCGCAAAGAAATTTTCTCCTTTCGCTCCTCATCTTCACAGTGCACATTGAGCTCTTTCTCTAATCTTACTCTTGAAATCCCACGCCACTCAACTGATTTCCTTTCATTTTCTTTCTCTGTGCATGCTGTACGCCCATGGAATTTACTCCCGGAGGGTATAAGGAAAGCTCGCTCTTTGATTTCCTTTCACGATCAAGTCAAAAGACATTTCTATATAATTTACTAGCTTCCGCCCGCGACTTCGTCCGCGTGCATATTAGAGAAAATCCTTAGGGAACCTACAACCAGGATCCGACCAGCCGTTTTTACGTATTTGGCGGGTCCCCACCAAGCGCGCTGCCTCGCGAGGCACAACGTTTGCCGCGTGTGGCGGGCCTCGCACGAGGCTGCGCGCTGAATACTTACCCATATTACCCCCTAAGGGATGATTTTCAAAATAACAAATTACGTGTTTGCATATTTATTTTTAGACGTGCTCCTACGAATTTTAAAGTTGTAATTTCAATTTTAGATTCTTTTTCAATACAAAATTTGAACCCCATTTTCACCCCTTTAGGGGTTAAATCATGTCCACCGTGTTGGACATCAAAATAAATGTCATTTTCGCAATCACCTTCCCATAAAACCTCAAGAATGACATCAATATCGATTCTTATGTTTACTTATCCCATTTACCCCCTAAGGGGTTGATTTTAAAAATCACAAAATAATTGTTTGCTTATTTATTTTTAGACGTGCTCCAGCGAAGTTTTAAGTTGCAATTTCGATTTTATATATTCTTTTTCCATACAAATTTTGAACCCCGTTTTCACCCCTTAAGGGTTTAAATCATGTCCACCGTATTGGACTTCAAAATAAATGTTATTTTCGCAATCGTCATCCTAGAAAACCCTAATAACGACATCCATATCGATTTTTGGGTTTTTTACCCCATTACATCCCCATAGGGTTCAAAATACTAACAATAACGATATACGTTTCGTTAGATTTCCATCCATAAGCTTAAATAATAAATTTAGCTATTTTTACTTCGTAAATGAAGGATTTTCTTTACACAACTTCATCCCCCTTTTCACCCCTTCGGGAGTAGAATTTTCAAAAACGCTGAGACACGTGTATATTAATATTCAATCGTTAGCATAAACACAAAATTTGAAGATCCTAGCTTCGAAACTGAGGGACTTTCATACAAACTTTGGACCCCCATTTCACCCCCTTGGAGGGTGAGTTTTGAAAAATCCTTTCTTAGTGCACCCCTAGGCCTCATAAGGAACCTACGTGCCAAATTTGGAGTCTCTAGATCCAGTGGTTTGGGCTGTGCGTTGATATGTCAGTCACCAATCAGTATCTTCTTTTATATATTAAGATTTCCTCTCCTTATTATCACTAGAATCTAGAAAACATAATTTCTTTCATATCTCTATATATTTTCTTTCTCATATTTGCACCCACTTCCCACTGTCCTCTCTTCTTTCACTTTATAACTCAAGGTTGCCTGGAAGAAATTGCTACTAAGCAATAAGGCCGCCTTTTGTGTGCTTACTCTGTTTTTCGTTTTAATATGCCCTGTCTTAAGTGTGCAAAAAGTGTTTTATTATTATTATTATTAGAAATGCCAGTGCTTTAGCATTGGAAACCTTTACAGACAATGATACCCAAAATAAACAAGCGTAAGTAAATATTACTTACGTTAACTATTTTCATTTCTCATCTATATATATAAAAGAGTAAATCACTGACTCACTCACTCACTCACTCACTCACTCACTCACTCATCACGAAATCTCAGAAACTACAAGTGCTAGGAGTCTCAAATTTTGCATGGGGGTTCCTTTTAGGATGTAGGTGCTCACTAAGACGGGATTTTGCGAAATTCAACCCCTAAGGGGGTAAAACAGGGTGGCAAAGTTTGTATGGGAGAAAGCGATTCCTTGGCCCGATTGACTTGAAATTTGGCATAGACATTCTTTCACAAAATTAATTGAATACGTGTTTCGTATTTTCTTGAAATGTATCCCCTAACAGGGTTGAAAATGGGTAGAAAGCTATTTTTATAGTGATGAGCGATGAGCCGCGGGCAAAAGCTATACATAGTATAAAACAAAAACGCTTCCCGCCGTCTGTACACTTCTCTTAAATTACACATAAAAACTGCTTAAAATCGATCCATAGGTTTGGGAGCTAGGTTTCCTCAGACAGACAGATACACATAGGTATTATATTATACACCCCTTGCGTACGTCGTAATTAAGTAGATATCCTGTAGTATAATCAAATAACTTCACACTGACACCACATTAGCACAGTTTTATATTAGTAACTACATTGCACCCGTGCGAAGCCGGGGCGGGCCGCTAGTAATTGTATAAGAATGGGTGTTTTGTGTGTCATTCAATGATTAGGTATTGTAATAATTTTTAGAAAGTTTTGAAAGTTTTCAAGTTGTTCACAATATTCAAGGGTCTTGAATAATATTTTAATGGTGCAGGCTATGCCGTTACATAAGGTGTCAATCTCTAATGAATTGTGAAATGATTTAAAAACTTTTCATAAGATCATTAAGGTGGATAGCCTACTGAAAGTGGCGACCTCAGACGTTTTTATTTAATAGCTTGTTATTAGAAATGGATTTTAATAATACTTTACGTGGAATTATTAAGACACATAGTCTAGTATTTTTAAAAGGTATCACTATCCCTCGTAGTCATTCGTAGAAGTACCTATAAATAGCAAATGCGTCAAAAACGGCCACTTTTAGTAGTTTTGCTATCTACTTCTAGCAATGACTACGAGGGAATGTAATGATACTCTAAAAAAAAAAATAGTTTGTGGGTCTTTAAAAATCTACGTTAAGTTTCATTACAATTGTGTATTAGAATTACAATCACCGCGGAGCCACTTTCGGTCAGTGTGCCACCTTAATTGCGTAGGAAGCAAAAAATATCACAGAAACAATTTTCTTTTGTTTTTCAACAGTAGATTCGATAAAGTTTTTGTTTGTTTCTGCCTTTGTTCTTATTAATGCAAAAAATAACCACTCGAAATTTATATAACGAAACCACACAAGGTATACTTTTTTGAAGCTTTTGTTTTATTGAAATGTAGGATGTAAGTACACCTACGCTGTAAGGAAAAACATTATATTGTATAGCAAGGTTTCTCTAAGCAACATTTCTTTAACATGACTGCCCAAAAAACAGAAAGTGTAATGAATTTTTTTATTTACATAATATTATTTGTGTTTTTTTTTGCGAATTTTCTGTATCACATCAAACTTTGACTTTTTCGAAACATTCTGATTACACACTGTATTTTTTTTGTTCCCTATAAGGGTTTAGTTAATTGTTATATCGAATGTAAATAAAATCTGCACACGATTTGTGTCCCAGCAGCTTAATAGCTAAGGGCTTGATTATAGCAAAACAAGATAGCGATTTTTTTCTAACATGAATTTGAGTTCTAAGTATTTGAAAATTACACACAGTATTTTGGTACATACCTACGAAACGTAACTACGCTAGTACTAATTTTTATACTATGATGTAACTATTGTATGACTCAAATAAATTAAAAGGTTGAACCTGTAAGTTCAAATTACAGGTGAAATCAGTAGGATAAGTTTACACTGACACAGTGTTGGGCGTAATTAATTACTTTTGTAATTCAATTAATAATTAAACGAAAAGTAATTGAATTACTTTAATTGAAATTACATGTAATTGAAATTAATATAATGCAATTACATAAATCACTAGTAATTCTAATTACATTAGTTTGTAATTACAATTACTTAATTACTTTTTTTGGGTACTTAACATAAAATATAAATAAAATTGAGCTGGTGATCGCTTGCTGCCCGCACGCAGCATATCACAAATCACAACCGATGCTTTTAGTGCATGTGTGTGTGTGTGTGGCTGGTTAATGAACACAGGTATCCCTTCTCGCGCCTCCTCGCATGCACCTCTCCTCTTTTCGTCGCACCCGTCGCGTCAGTGCGTCGTTAGCAGGAGTGTGTTGCGTGACTTCGCTCGAGTGCAATCGAGCGCACTCTGGTGCGCGCTCTAGCCTTTCCGTGGGGCTCTATTTTTGAATCGCTCGGCTGGCGTCGAGCGCTCATTTCTACTGATTTTCGTTCGACATCTCATACATTTGACGAACGAATATTAGTAGAAACGAGGAAATTAGTAGGGCCCGTGGTTCGGTGAAATTTTACTCTGACAGCTGTCAGAGCGTAGTTTCATCCGTTCCGTGGCTCGGAGCGCAACAAGCATCAAAATAGATGGTGGAAAAACGCTCTGACGTTTATCCTTACAAAATAATGTCATTGTCATTTTGACATTATTTTGCATTTTGATGTCTTTTGTCTAAGTTTCAAAAAGCTCATGGTTTCTCTTCAAAATACAGATTTTTATTTGATTTAAGTCTAAAGGAAAATTTGAATTATCCCTATTCCAAATGGAAAACGAAAACTTTGTGCCTAAAGAGGTTATAAAAACAACTCGATCGGTCCGTGGTATGGTTGCAACTAAAACGGGTAAAATTTTAACCAAACAACTACACCCAAAACGACAAAACGCAACCCAGTGGTTTCGCTACCATACATACACAAATCGCTCGTGCATCTCATTTGCGCAACTCATTATCGTATTATTTAAAATAATACCTTAACTTTAAAAGAAATTATATGAGTAGTTGGGTAATTACAATTAACAATTACAATTACTAATTGTAATTGTTAACTGAATTACTTTTTAATAATTTCAAGTAATTTGTAATTGAAGTCGCCAGTTACAATTTGTAATTGTAATTGTTAATTTGTAGTTAATTACATTTTGCCCAACACTGGACATAATGTACCTAATATTTAATTATTTGAGCGAATGGCGGTAAGCCAATAATGGCTAGGATAACCTTGGTATAAAAAAAATGGTCGTCTCGTCACTGACACTGATAGGTGTGGACGCGTTCATAGAGAACTTGCGGCCGCCCGCGACTCCGTCTGCTAGGACAGTTATTTCTGTATACCCCGGGAATAGTACCTTTTTTCTGGATAAACGGTACCTCATGTCCTTTTCTGTACCCCTGAGAACATGTATGCAAAATTTCATGATGATCGGTTCAGTAGTTCAAACGTAAACAAACGGAATTTCGCATTTATAATATTACTAGCGGCCGCCCGCGACTTCGTCTGCGTGGAAAGGTATTTTGCGATCCCTCGGGAACTATACTTTTTTCCGGGATAAAAGGTACCCTATGTCCTTCTCCGTACCCCTGACAACGTGTATGCTAAATTTCATGATGATCGGTTCAATAGTTAGGACGTGAAGGCGTAACAAACAAACAAACGGACTTTCGCATTTATAATATTAGTAAGGATAATAATAAAGTAAGGATATATGGAAGAATAATTATCACAGTGGCGGTACTGTGCCGGAACTGGAACTTCACTGGTGTGAATCAGGCTTTACCATTTCCTCGCCTTCGTTTATCACTGTAACCTCACCCAAAAACCTCTGATTAATGGGCTCTACTAAGCAATTAGGCGCAACATGAAAATAATAAAGGACACTTGTGTCGCTGTTTCCGTCGTAATTGTCTACCTAATTATTTACACGGACACTTACGTCCAGCTTGTTTATTTATTGGACAAGTTGTCGGTTCATATAGAAATTGAGTCTGATTGACGAATGGGAGTTAAGAAGTTAGAGTACAAACACACAGTTTATGGTCAATATACACTCTTTAGTAAAATTTTAAGAAATGAAGTCACTAAATAAAAGACTGTCGTCAGGGTAGGAAAAAAAGACGGTAGTTGGAAGGAAAGTACCCTAAATATTGACGATGACAATTTTTATTGAAGGAAATATTTATTTTTAAATACCTATAAGTAAAACTGCATTCAAAGATTTTTAATAAATCGCTTGTCTCGACCGGAAATCGAACGGGCTAAAATCCAAAAAAATAACGTCTAGTATGCACTTTTATGATACGAATCGATAGGGGCAATGATAAGCGTCAATTTCTTTTATTTATAACATAGTATCTTAATTTTTTAAACTTTTAGATTTTTGCATTCACAATGCTATTTTTATATTAAGATGAATAAATAATGAAAAAATATTAGAAAAAATCGGCTCACCCGTAGCAACTCAGACGGGATTCGAACCCGCACCCTTAGTATTCCTTAGGAGTGCATTGGGCCGGAATCCTAAGGGTGCGGGTTCGAATCCCGTCTGAGTTGCTACGGGTGAGCCAATTTTTTCTAATATTTTTCATTATTTATTCATCTTAATAGTATCTTAAATTAAAATCAGACCAATTAATGTTGTTGTACCTACTTGATCTCCTTATTTAAAAAAAAAACCTTGAATGCAGTTTTACTTATTTTTAAAAGGAAAGGTAGGTCAGTAAAATTTGGCATCATCAATATTTAGAATACTTTCCCTCGAACTACCGTCTTTTTTTCACCCTGTATAATGATTTACCTATTAAAAAAAACTGCCAGTAAGCAACATTTGATTAGAGATCATTCACACACGTTTCATTAGCATAATTTGCAAAGCGCGTCAGACTAAAATATAAAATGTACAACATTTTTTTTACTCCCCAAGAGGAATGCAAGTTCCTTACCCGTATCAGTTCTTCATCCAAATTATTCCTTCCTTCAATATCATCACCACAAACTTTTGAATTTTCAGTTGCGAGTCATACATTTCCTCACAGTAAGTAACCTTTAGAATAAAACCTAAAACAAACAAAGGCAACAAACTTAGCTTTTCTTATTACAAAGATGTCGGAGAAAATGTTATTCTTGCAGCGAAAATTTTTCCCAATATCCGCAGTGGAAATGGGTGCTAAATATCGGCGTTTCTTGAGTAAACAGCTTATAAGTCATATAGTGGGCGTACAAAAGAATACTGACGGCTCCTTAGGGACTCGGAGGTCGTAAATTGGGAACGGAAGCGCTCATATTGCGCTGATAGCTGTTCGGCTTACTCCCAGCTTATATTCTGGAATTATTGGTTCGGGATTATGGTGTTTACTAAACTGTTTAGTGCTTTTGAGATACAAATAAATACAAAATAATAATAGCTCTCTTTTTAACGAACACGCAAGACACAACTTATTTCACTCACTATTTGATCACCATCTCTGAAAGCCGGAGTTACATTGGTAGTAAAATTGCAATGCAGTCGTAGAGAATCCTTATTCCTTACTTATATTATAAATACGAAAGTCCGTGTGTTTGTTACGCCTTCACATATCAATTACTGAACCAATCATCATGAAATTTTGCATACACGTTGTCAGGGGTACAGAGAAGGACATAGGGTACCTTTCATCCCGAAAAAATGTATTGTTCCTGAGGGATACCAAAAAAAACTTTCAACGCAGACGAAGTCGCAGGCGGCCGTTAGTCTTCTATATATATAAAATTCAAAGTCCTGACTGAGTGAGATATCAACGCACAGCCCAAACCGCTGAACCTAGAGACTTGAAATTTTGCACACAGATACTTTATACAGTGTAGGCATCCACTAAGGAAGGATTTTTGAAAATTCCATCCCTAAGGGGATGAAATAAGGGATGAAAGTTTGTATGAAAGTCCCTCAGTTTTGAAGCTAGGATCTTCAAATTTTGTGTTTAGGCTGATGATTGAAAATAAATAAATACGTGTCTCAGCGTTTTTCAAAATTCTACCCCCAAAGGGGTGAAAAGGGGGATGAAGTTGTGTTTAGAAGATAATCCTTCATTTTTGAAGTAGAAATCGCTAGATTTGTAATTTAGGCTTATGGATGGAAATCTAACGCAACGCATATTGTATTGGTATAATTTCAACCCCCATGGTGATGAAATGGGGGTGCAATGGGGTAAATAAACCTAAAAATCGATATGGATGTCGTTATTGGGGTTTTCTGGGATGAAGATTGCGAAAATGACATTTATTTTGAAGTCCAACACGGTCGACATGATTTAACCCCTAAAGGGGTGAAAATTGGATTTAAATTTGGTATTGAAAACAATATAAAATAGACATTACAACTTAAAACTTCGTAGGAGCATGTCTTAAAATAAATAGGCAAACATATATTTTGTGGTTTTGAAAATCAACCCCTTAGGGGGTAAATGGGCTAAGTAAACGTAGAAATCGATATGGATGTCGTTCTTGAGGTTTTATGGGATGGTGATTGCGAAAATGACATTAATTTTGAAGTCCAATTTAACCGCTAAAGGGGTGAAAATGGGGTACAAATTATATATGGAAAAATAATATAAAATAGACATTACATAGTTTACAGCTTAAAAATTCGTAGGAGCATGTCTAAAAATAAATAGGCAAACACATATTTTCTTATTTTGAAAATCATCCGTTAGGGGGTAAATGGGGTAAGTAAACATGAAAGCCGATGTGGATGTCGTTCTTGAGGTTTTATGGGATGAGGAATGCGAAAATGACATTTGTTTTGAAGTCCAACACGGTGGACATGATTCAGCCCAAGGGGACGGGGACGGACACGGGAACAGGAACGGGAACGGGGGCGGGGACGGAAACGGGAAAGAGTAAAGAAACGGGAACGTGATACTCTTAATATCTCTGGACCTAATTCTGATTATTGTAATAAACTAGCTTCCGCCCGCGACTTCGTCCGCGTGGATATTAGAGAAAATCCTTAGGGAACCTTCAACCAGGATCCGACCAACCGTTTTATACGCGATTACGCGGGTCCCCACCAAGCGCGCAGCCTCGTGCGAGGCCTGTCACACGTCGCAAATGTTTTGCCTCGCGAGGCAGCGCGCTTGGTGGGGACCCGCCTAATCGCGTATAAAACGGTTGGTCGGATCCTGGTTGAAGGTTCCCTAAGGATTTTCTCTAATATCCACGCGGACGAAGTCGCGGGCGGAAGCTAGTGATAAATAAAATTATTATAGAAAAGTTTCGAAAGCGGCTAATCGGTCGCTTCCGAGACGTTTAATTATAGTATTTTTTATGTCGGGTGCCCTTTTATCACTGTTGTATTGAAATAAATAATAATCCTCAGTGGCAGTGGTTTAGCGCCTGCCATGTGATTGCGGAGGCTAGGCAACTTTCGCAAGGGTCGGTCAAGGGATGGGTAAACAAAAATTTATTCCGTGTTTCGAAAGGCACGTTAAGACGTTGGTCACAGCTGCATTTGCAGTCATTAACACCCATCAATCCACATTGGGCCCGCAACCCACGTGGTGGCTTATGGCCTATCCTTTTTATCCACCCAAAAAAAAGACCTATGTGCAGCAGCATGATATTTTAAAATGGCTGATGCCGATTGAAATAATTAGTGGGCCGTAATTTTTTGAGTTGAGAAACCCTGAAGTTTGCTTTTTTATTTTTTTATCAACTCTCCGCGAACAGAGTTAGGTAATCACTTAATTTAATGAGCTTATAGAGGAAAATATAGAGCAAAGTCAAACAAACAGGTCATAAGTTACGAACGCCAAAGTGACTTTAATCTCAAAAGCACGCGACTATTATTTAGGAACAGCGTAGTGTTGCTACAGTAATAGTTATTTAGTTAAAGTATCCGAATTTATCAGATACCGAGGCGGCATATAAATGGGGTTTGAAAAGTCGTGATTCGTGACCCCGGAATCAAGACAAGAATTGTGTTAAAGCAAATAAGCTGTCTGTTTATTCCAAAACTTGCGTTTATTAGTAACGAATCTATATCTTATTATTTTACAAGGTCTTTGTTATTCATAATCAACAAGCAATGGATTTCTACTCACTATTTATTATGTCCTTTTCACGTGTGCCTTAACCACACGATTTAGCAGCGTTGTTCATACACTGCCACTTATGTCAAGGGACACTTGACTTTGCAACTTCTTGCAATTTTTTTAACCACCTCTGTGGCTTAGTAACTCGCACATCCGTTTAAGATGCAATATACTAAGAGCTGGCCCCGGAAATAGGTGGACAATTTACAGTGCGGTGAAATCCCTCTAGTTAGTTTGCCATATTACGAGTATTGTTACGGGAGCAGCAATGAAACACAGGCTCCAGCGTAGCGTAACAATGTATAACAATTCCACATTTTTAACAATAACAAACGGCTTTTATAAGTAATAAAATTCTGGCACAATGAAAAAAATCAGGATGATTGATCAAATCTGGCCAAAACGAACCGTTACTCTAAAGTCTGTCTTTCGGAACAAAAAAATTTTTTTTTTACCTAATTTGAAATTGCAAAATAAGTTTTTGCTCTGGGGAAGGAGGTCGGCATGGCCACGTTAATACAGTATCATTATTAACAGATCCGGGTACCTGGCAGATTTTCAGTGGTAGTAGGGGTGGGAGTGGTTGAAAAACAAAGGGGCAATTAGAGAGGAAGAAGAGGAGAAGAGGAGAAAGGGGGGGGAAGTTAGACAATTACGAGTAACAGAGCTCTGGATTTACTGTGGTATAACAGCAAGCCAATCATATATCTAATTCGAATATAACATTGCCCGGAATTTTTACTGGTAGAAAAGTAGTGCCAGGCGGCATTAAACTTTACCACTTTTTCGCGCACCTTTGATGCCGCCTGGCACTACTTTTCCACCAGTCAAAATGAACAATTTACAAAAATATGCTATCCGTGATAATACTTCAACTATTTTTCATAGAAACCCGCCCTCTAAGGTAACGTGTTGTGGTGAGGTCTTAAAGTTATGTTGAGGTGGTTATTTTGTTATGATTGTGGTTCGTGTGTTCTTACCCTTAGTCGACTAGTGCGATTAAGGTATAATCGTTAGTACTATTATTATATTCTGTGGTATAAAAGTTATTATTAAAGTAATAATGCTAATAAATGGACCGCATTACTTTGAATTGCCCAAAGTATAGATAAATATTAATAAATTGAAGTTGCACAAGATTTTATAACATTATTATTGGATAGATTAAAACATTTTACCTGGTAATAGCTATTGATTTATGTTCCTTGTAAAATTTTCGTAATTATCAGCAAACAAGAGTATACCTACAATGTTTTTTGTTGCAAGAAAATGATAAATGATTTCCTAAATTAATTTACTGCTACTACTACTAATAATAAAATTATGTGTGAATTTTTAACAGATTTTTTTAGGTAGGTCCATAATTTGTTTTAATTTTCACTTTTGCGGAACCAAACAAAAAAAAATTCACTTGCATTGCTTTCGCTTTAAAGTTTTCTTTTTAATCGTTTAGAAATTTTCTCACATGGTACAAAGCAGCGTAGTTACAACATCCTATAAACATTTCTATACACCAAGCATCACCGTGTCTCGAGAAATCGATGTTTCATACGCGGCGGAAGCGATATCGCGCCCCATAAATCTACGCTACACTGTTCGCCGCGCAATGAATAAATTGTACGTGTAGGGATGCGACAGAATCGATGGTTAGTTAGTTTATCATCGGGCAAATGGGAAAAGCACGATCTCCAGCATTACACCACGTAAGCAATAATTCTTCAACCTATCTCTTGAAACGAGCTAAAATTACAAGTGCTGGAATATCATGAACAAAAACCCTTTTGTGCAGATGAGCATATTAATTGTTTTTATTATTATCATTGATATTTTTTCACAGAGACAATGCTCAGTTTTCTGGGTTTAAATTGATTTACGCTTTTAGACCTATTATAATCTTAAGCAAGGAAATTAACTAGAGGAGACATTTTGACAGTTTCAGAATTGAAAGCTAAGATAAATACATATTTTTGTAGATATTTTTTTTATAGAGGTAGATATGAGAGGCTCTCTTTATTGACTTCGCCAATATAGTGTCTTCCTATTTATATATTTCTACTTTGTCAGCGAATAAGAATTTATCCTGGTTGTGGCTAGATTTTGTTCAAATAAAACTTTTTTTTTTAATCTGTCAGCCCTACCACCGGGTCGAGTTGTTCAGACCCAGTGATCCGTGCGGCCGTGAAGGATGGTGTTTGTAAATACGCCGCCGCGGGGTGTAAAGTCTCAATTTGTTGAATTTATACGCACGTCGTTGTTTGCCGGAATCTGGTCGTAAATTTACTTGTATTCAATAGTTATTACTTACACGTTTGTCTAATTTATATTATTATGTTGTCGTGTGTGATTTGAGCAGGACCATGTTTCAAGTCTTGTTTGAAATATTGAATTGAAATATCTACTTCTCGATTGGATTGGGTAAATAATTTATTGTGTGTTGCAACTAAGTATAATAATGATTTATTGTCACAAAATTGGTCAATTTTATTGACGAACTCTAAAGTGATCTAAGTAAGTTACTTTTTTGATGTGGTTTTTTAAAGATAGTGATTCAAGAGGAAGGTTTGTATAATACATGGTGTCAAATTTCACACTACACCGAAACGAAGCGAGGGCGGGTCGCTAGTATTTTCATATAATGAAACAAACACGTCATATCTCACGTTGTTTACAGGGGGTCTATTAAGAAAAGTTTAACGCGATTTACGCAGCTGCGTCCGTGCTTCGTTCTAATTGTTTCCTATTACAAGCACTTGCGTAAGCGATATCACAAAGTGATTGCGTAAATTTGAGTTTCAACATCATTCGTTCTATAGTCTATGGGCTACGTCTACGTACGATAAACAAATGGGGAAGGCAACTGTTAAAGTGGCGCTTTGTACGATTGTTCCACAAAAACCGTCAAAACAAAGGGATTTTTCTGGAAAAATCGTTTTGTAGTTTTAAAACGACCAAATTCTGTGTAATAAGCTGTAAAAATGTTGGCACTTACAAATTTCCAAAAAATTTTGAATATAAAGAAAAAAATAAAAATTCGCCTTTCGAAATAACGCCTTAATTTGGCTTTCAATTCCAGCATTTGCATTGTAGAATAGTCTTTTATATCCATTTTGGGTCAATGGATCCTTTTCGGAAAAAATGCCACAAAATAATTAGGTACCTGTTTTCCTATAGATTTGTTCTGAACGTCTACTGTCTTAGGAACAAGCGTACCGCAGCGACATCTACAATTAGCTTTGCGTTGCTATGTTGGTAATAGCTACAACCGACGAACTGCGGAAGACTATCGTGACCAAGTGACTGCGTTACGCAATTGCGTACGTTATTTTCGTAATAGGCCCCCAGGGCTACAGAGGTTTCCCTAGCAAGGGTCAATCCCAGCTTACCGCATACCTTTGTATCCTCTAACATTTACAATATTCACAAAACGACTAATCTGTGCAACTGCGAAGCGCACGAATTCACTAATGCGTTCCCCGAACACACTGCATATTTGATGACCTGCATAGGCCCGCGGATCCGAAACAATGTTCGAATCTAGCTCGTAGAATATTCGACGTATCAAAATCCAGTTTGTTTCATGACATTAGAGGCCTTTGAAAGCCCTTGAGGAACTTGGCGTGAAAAAGTTTTCAAGATTAGGCTGGAAATATTTATTTACGATTAGACTAAAATTATAACAAATCTATATAAACAGGGTAATTTGTAAAACACCAACAACCTCGCAGGAGTAGATTAACAATATCATAAACAACAACATTTGTTCTACGACTTTTATCATAACTCAATAAATTCACTAAAAAATATTTTTCAAGTTTTTATTGTACTGTTTGACACTTTTTACGTCTATGGATGGCGGCGGGGCGGGCGGGTCGCACGCACCAGGCGCTCCGCGCGCCGCGCGTAGTGTTATGAACGTACAAATGGTAAATTAAAATGATATATATTTTTTGTATGAATGTAAAATCTAATGAATTATCAAAATCATTCAGTCACTCATCAGGAAATCTCAGAAACTACAAGTGCTAGGAATCTCAAATTATGCATGAGGGCTATTTTAAGGGCGTAGGTGCTCACTAAGACGGGATTTTACGAAATTCAACTCCTAAAGGGGTGAAATAGGGTGGCAAAGATTGTATGGGAGAACGCGATTCCTTGGCCCGATTGACTTGAAAGGGGTTTATGGCCACAAATGTATGGACTCTAGTCCTGGACCCAATAGATATAAATAGTATATTGTTAGGAAGGTATATTCCCATAGAGCACGAATAGGTATGGCACTTGTAACTTTATGTAAGTGAAAATCAATTACCAGCTATATGATGCCTATAGATGGGCATACCTCAAGGATCTTCACAACGATCGGTCCCGCGTTCCCCATTATGTACTTAACTAAATGTTTTATGTATGTATTTATTATTTTAATGATAATTTTGATATGTTCACCTCCTAACTAGTCCAAACAAAGTTACAAAGTCAAAAATTGTGTTCCAAGCATTTCTCTCTATACCTTTTCGTTTACTGGGCTATGAACGTAATAGGCTTAGGCAGTTTGTTTCGAATAGGATTATTACTGTAAATGGAACAAATTTTTATTTATTTGCTACTTTGATAACATGGGAAAAATGGTCTTCCATTTTAGTATAACTTATATCAGAAATAATGATCATTTTGGGAAAAAGTTACAATTTTTGCGGCAATAAATTTAACATTATGAAGATAACCACAGCATTACCATATAGAGTAAAGGCCTTTACTGAAACAAATGTCAGTAATAAAAAAGAATGAAACCCATTACGTCGATAAAGCGAGTTAATTCTGAAGCCGTGAATAATATTTACTGGCGTAAAGCCTTTTGCTTTTGCACCTCCATATTGACGGAAACTAAATTTGATGTTGTAATATGCTTCTGTATGTAAACTGTTAGGAGCTCGGTTGCGCAGTGGTTTAGGTTTAGTACTTGGCTCTTGGCTTAAAACTCTGTCTCTGTCTTTTTCTTTACGTGTGAAGAGTAATGAAAATAACCTCATTTTTTCAATTTTTCAAGGTTTTTGTTGTTGTAATAATAATAATAATAATATTCTTTATTGCACACGAAAGAGATCACAAACAAAGAAACAGAGAAAAGAAGAAAGTACACAATAGGCGGCCTTATTGCTAGACAGAAATCTCTTTCAGGCAACCTTGGGAGAGAGAGATATAAGATACAGGACAATCAGGGAGTGGGTGCAACTATTTAGAGGACAAACTAAGTACATATATAAAATAAAATAAATAAAAAAGAAAATTCAGGAAAATGGAAAAATAATAATAAATAGATTAGTGAGGTTATTTTGAGCATAAAGTCACTTTTTGAAAAAGTAGCCGTTGAATATTCTTCTATATGTCATTACCTATTTTTTTTATATATTTTTGTGACTAAGGGATTGATAAAAAAGTATTATCCAAAAAAAATTACAATTAATGAAAATTTTCATTGTCTTTGCATATTTTTTTAGTCGAGTGAAGATACGAATATCGTATTTTTAACCGTAAAATAATCAAGATCGTTTATCTGCTCAAAATAAAGAATAATTAATTGTTTATTTTTTAATCAAACATAGGCCAAATTCGAAAGTTTGGAATATACTGGCCTTGCAACTTTCGCAAGGGTAGGTTATGGGATGGGTGACCAAAAACTTATTATCTCGAGTTCATCCGTGCTTCCTCAGAAGCGGGGACATTAAAATTGCTGATGTAGATGTTAATTGTACCTACTGCAAAGTTAACGATATCAGTGTGTAAAAGTGAGAACTAATATACATTTTTAATTACGTGACGCATTATTAAGATATCGCGCTGCCCCACGAGCTGCCTCGCAATTATGTTAGTAACTATGTGATAATTATGTAACTAAGTTATTATTTTCTCACAGAAATGCTAGGCTCATGGTTTTACCAACGTATCACTCGTGTTTGATTTTCTTCTAACATAACTTTCTAATTTAACTTTTAACAGAATGGAAACGCTGGCTATTTCCCCATAGAAATACATGAAACATTACGAAAGAGCTATAAATTATCCTAAGAACTATTTAGAAAAAAGAAAAAGTGTTGTTACTAGATTAGATACAAAAAAAAATTGGGAGTTACAAGTCATGATAAAGTTTGGCCACATGATGGAAACTGATCTGAAAACTGTTCCTAACTAATATTGAGCTGGGCCAAACTATCCTTACATACAGTTCCATACGGCGGCGGGTTAAATAGCGCCCTTTTCCTGGATCATTCTAAAAATTATATCAATTCAGGTTTAGCTAATAGGTCAAATGTAGTATCATTTTCGAATAAATCAATAACGCAGAATTTCGTTCTGATATAAAAAAAAATGCAATTTATTAAGCAGTTTCTGAAAAATTACACAATAACCAAAATTTTTAAAGTTCATTTTTTTATTTTAGGCATTGGCACTTGTTTCAGTATTTTCAAAAAAACTACCTTAAAGAAGCGTTTTCAGGTTAATTTGTCATGTACTTTTATTATGTTAACTATATTTTTTACAACTTGAACCTAACCCAAGTAGTTAAGGTCCATTGTTTGCGGAGACAAAGCTAGTCAAAAATAGGCATTTTTTCACGAAATAAAAATGATTTCCGTTTCGTTTGGAAGAATTTTTCAGGTTTTTTTTTTATATTTCTGTAAAGTTAATTATATTTTTTACAATTTGAGCTTAATTTGAGTAGTCTAGGTCTATTGGTTGCAGAGACGTAGCTGGTCAAAAATGGGCTTTTTATCTGAATTAATTGAAAAAATCTTATATTTGACTAGCTGTGTCTCTGGAACCAATAGACCTAGACTACTTAAATTAGGCTCAAATTGTAGAAAATTTAACTAACTTTACAGAAATATAAACAAAAAATCTGAAAAATGCTTCCGAACGAAACGGAGATCCTTTTTATTTCATGAAAAAATGCCTATTTTTGACTAGCTGTGTCTACGCAAACAATGGACCTTAACTACTTGGGTTAGGCTCAAGTTGTAAAAAATATAGTTAACATAATAAAAGTATATGACAAATTAACCTGAAAAACGCTTCTTTAAGTTAGTTTTTTTGAAAATACTGAAACAAGTGCCAATACCTAAAATAAAAAAATGAAGTTTAAAAAATTTGGTTATTGTGTAATTTTTCAGAAACTGCTTAATAAATTGCATTTTTTTATATCAGAAATGAATTCTACGTTATTGATTTATTCGAAAATGATACCACATTTGACCTATTAGCTAAACTTATTGATATAATTTTTTGAATGATCCAGGAAAAGGGCGCTATTTAACCCGCCGCCGCGCCGTATGGAACTGTATGTAAGGATAGTTTGGCCCAGCTCAATATTAGTTAGGAACAGTCTACAGATCAGTTTCCATCATGTGGCCAAACTTTATCATAACTTGTAACTCCCAACTTTTTTTTTGTATAGAGGTTCATACCTACTATACTAACAATTGTAAAGCAATGGATTTCAACAGTTAAGTGTCGATAAAACGCTATAATTACTACAGCGTTTTATCGACACTCAACTGTTAAAATCCATTGTCTTTTGACAGTTAAACGTGATAAATCTATCACATCGCGTTTCGGTGGTTATGCTAGAGGGGTTGCCCTTGTCCCCTAGCATAACGATGAAAAGTGTCGATAAACGCTATATCACGCGATATACAGGGTAATTTTGCGACCCCTTTACAAAATCAAATATTAGTTCAAGGAAGTAATAAAAAAAAAATTGGTGAGATAATTATGAATTATTTCTTTTTTAATTCACAGTTTTCAGCCACTTTTTATGTCCAAAAAATTTAGGCGCGCACGCTCACCCTCGCGCAAGCGACGCGAGCAGGGGAAGGCGGGTGCAGGAGGGGGGCTCGCGCGAGTCGACCGTGCGATGCGCAAACAGTGACAACAATTTCAATTTGTATAGGGAAAAGTTTGGGACAAAAATGTAAAAAAAATAATTTTTTTTTTACTTCACAAATCGATTGTACTGCTGTTATAGTATGACCTGACAAAATTTGAAAAGGGGTCCAAAAATGACCCTGTATATCGTGCTTCGGTGGTCATGCTAGGAGGATAGTGGCAATACTCACGCTTCCTTTTTTTTCTGCAAAGTGGTAAAGCACGAGTGTTGCCGACCGTACCAAGCGATCATCTTAAACTTACGCAACTCCGACTTCCAACTATAAATCATTCTGAGATAGCCCCAAGCAACAATTGCAAGACTACATTGTGGGTGAGTCTGGCTCCTCGCTATTCATCCGACGCTACTGGTGATTTACTAGCTTCTGATATGTTTGTTAAACTATCTGATATGTTTGTTGAACTTAGAATGAGTAGCAAAGATAGCTGTTTCACTGTCGCTCTTATGTTGCGATAAAAACTGAAGCTTTGTAAGTGACTTTTGGAGGGTAGTTTGAGATTGAGTTTGGGGTAAGGAAACTTCATTTAACTTTCTTTACCTAAACTCGTAGATTGCGAGTTTTAAACTTTGTTTTAATGTTAGGGATTTGACTGGTATGTACAGTGGTGGACGGATAATTAGACACCAGTCAATTTTGATACAAATAAGGTAACTTTGAAGCATTGGGTTCTCCGCCAGGGATTGATCGAGCTGTGAAGTGATGATGGCTATCTAGGGAGTGAATAGATGAGATCCAGATCACTATACATGCCCAACTGATCGGATCAGGATTGTAAGAGCTGTGGTATGTTTGAAAAATAACCGCCTAAAGGGTGTGTATAGCGATCTGGATCTCCTCCGTCGCTCCTCCTACTTGGGTATGTTGAAGAAATCACAGAGATAGAAATTATAATGCTTATATGCACAAAAGACACCATATAAAGTCAAACAGTTGAACTGTGACAACAGCTTTTTATTACGTAGGGTATAAAGGCGGTCTCAAGGTTAATATGTTACATCTAATGTGCCGTTATCTGTACATCTGTACATATAATTATTTTACTTCAACCAAAGATTTTGTAGATTTTATAAGAACAAAGTTGATTAAGCAAATTTTTATTTAAGAATAAAATTAATTCAAATTGCAAAGAATTTTTAATTTAGTTCAAAAAGTAATAAATTAAGAGCTTCTTCAAGGAAGACAATCAAATTTCAATTAAAGAATAATTAGTGGAGGGTTGGTATCGCTAAATAAGTTTCTCCTAATAAAAAATATACAGAAGAAATTATAACGAAAATAATTGAAAGAAATAATTAATTCTATCAATTGGCCTTTTCTAGGCTCGATAGCCATTTCATAATAGGACTAAACGTAAACTCGTTCGTCTAAAATAAACGTAGTACAAAAAGGTGTGTCACGAGCCACGACAATTTGCATTCTTTTTTTGGATTCTAGGTCTCAAAATCGTTTCCCAGAAGATTAAAATACTTTAAACTTGGTTGGTGGTAGAGTTAATTATTTTTTTAATAAAATAGCTAATTAACGAGCGCTGCAACTGTACTATTATGTATTCTGTGCTGCAACCTAATTTATTATTTAAGACAAGTAATTCATTATTGGTACAAACAATATTGGCTAAGCTATAAAGGACAGTAGGATATTGAAACCAAAACAGCCTAGACCACGTTTACTACTAGACTAAACATACTGTCCTATAAAGTCCTATGAATGTGACAGTTTGTAAATAAACTCGTCTGTAGTGTCGGGGATCTAAGTGCCTCAGACTATAATTCCCAATAACCTAACAATGTAAGAAATTAAACAAACTCTAGAGAAAACTATTTTTTCATTAGTGTAAATAGGTTATGGGGTATTTGCATGGAGCGACTTGGCAGGCGGCTTTGGTCAATTAGCACTTTTTGTCGACAATCGCTTGTAAAATCTAATCGCAAACCTAATTTCAATAAATAAATAAATAAATAAATATTTGACAACATCATGTATTCAGAGGACTTGTCCGGTTTCCCTATGACAAGTACGGGTAAGCGCCCCCGGACCCTCAGCCTCCGCTGCTGCAACCTCTCAACCCCCCCGCAGCAACGGTGTCCTTTTTGTACCCTGATCCGTCCCATTTTACACACTCCTATACCCACCTCACATCCCTATCCTAATCCTATTCCTTCCCCTCCGCTAAGCTAAGGTCTGCCGTGCCGATGGCTGCATGGCTAGGGGCGTGCCTAGTCATAAGCGTGCCACCCTGGAAATTGGTGCCCTCCAGGCGTAAATAGCCTTACCACACACGCGGGGCTCTGTGTGGTGAACAGTTGTCTTTCCCTAGCTAATCGTGGGAACAAAATGGTTTCAAATTTTTTTAATAAACCTGGCTGCGGCGATAGAGCTCGCCACTCATCACGCGTAACTTGTTTCTCTCGGGGCGAAAAGCGGGCATCGGAGACCCGTTTTGCTACGCTGAATGTATGTGGAGCGATGGAGGAGAAAATGGATGAGGTGTGTTTGATTATGGAAGAAAAGAAGTTGGATGTTTTATGCGTGAACGAGACGAAAAGAAAGGGCAAAGGAGTCTCAGAACATGGCCCGTTTAAAGTTCTGTGGTCGGGCGTTGCCGAAAATGAGCACGCGAGTATGGGCGTGGGACTCCTGCTGTCGGAAAGGATGATAGAATGCATGACTGAGTATGAGTGTGTTAGTCCCAGACTTCTCTGGGTTAGACTCAAAGTAGGATTACTTCGGATACGCGTCATTGGCGTGTATGCTCCCGATATATCCAAGTCAGCAACGGAAAAGGAGGATTTCTGGAAAAGTGTGGAAGATATCTTGAATGAATGCAAAGATAATGAAAGGATAGTTATGCTTGGAGATTTTAACGGATGGGTAGGTGTGAGAAGAGAGGGATGTGAGGGAGTTTTAGGAATATATGGAGACAAAAGAGTAAATGATAATGGCAGGAGTTTGATTGAGGTATGTTTAGAAAATAATCTTGTGGTAACGAACACCATGTTTGACCACAAGGAAATTCATATGTACACTTGGCAGAGAGGGGAAAAGAAGAGTATGATCGATTTTGTGATTGTTGATGAAAGACTGAAGGGCAGAGTTGTAGACACCAGGGTCTTTAGGGGTAGTAACATTGGAACAGACCACTTTCTTGTAGTGTCTCGGGTTAGTGGTCTGTTCAAAAGTTGGCGTCATCGTCCCACAGTGTCAACAACGGAGCTGACTAGAGTAAAAGTTGAGAACCTGGATGAAGTGGAAGTGCAAAAGACATATTTGTGCAAATTGAAAGAACGATTGGGAAATGTGGCTGAAGTGAAAGATGGCAAGCTTGAGGAAGTTTGGGAAAAGTTTAAAAAAGGTGTGACTGAAACAGCTGAGGAAATATGTGGAGTGAGTAAAAGGAAGAATGCTCCCCCAATAAACTGGTGGGATAGTGAGGTAAGACAGATAGTGAATGAAAAGAAAAAAGTATGGCAGGATCTGCTGGCCATCAAAGCCAGTAAAAGAGTGAATGCAAGTGTTACAGAAGATGATGTTGATACAGTTGCAAGGGAGTTTAAAAGGATTAAGAAAGTAGTGAAAGAAAAAGTAGACGAAAAAAAGAGAAAGATGAAAGAAAAGTGTGACTTCAAACTCTGTGATAACTTTCGAGACAATATAAAATTGTTTTGGAAACAAGTGAAAACGTCTCGAAGTGGATCACATAAGTCTAAAATGAATGTGATAAGAGATGAAAAAGGTGAGCTAGTGACAGATGAAAAAGGTGTACTACAGGAGTGGATGAAATATTTTGAGAGTTTGTTTGAGGCGGATGGCTCTATGCTAGAAGCCTCGGATAAAAGGGTGGAAGACGAGGAAGAGACAGAAGTGGATGAAAGAGATATATATATGGATGAGATTATAAGTGCAATGAAGAGCATGAAAAAAGGGAAAGCAGCAGGATATGACAGAATTACTGTTGAAATGCTGAGAGGTGGGAAAGAGCTGGTTGCGTCCTGGCTGTGCCTGATCTTTAATAAATGTTGGAACAGTGGCAAAGTGCCGGAAGATTGGCGTAAAGCCGTGGTCGTGCCGCTGTTCAAAGGGAAAGGGTCACGGCAGGATGCTAAAAACTACCGCGGGATCAGTCTTCTCAGCATTGTCAGTAAATTGTATGCAAAGGTACTGATTGAAAGAGTGATGCAAAAAACTGATCAGAGTATTTGGGATGTGCAAGCGGGATTCAGAAAGGGAATGGGATGCACGGATCAGGTCTTCTCCTTGAGGTGCTTAACCGAAAAACACCTGGCTAAGCACAAAAAGGTTTACTGTGCCTTTGTGGACCTGGAGAAGGCCTACGATCGAGTTGACAGGAATGAGCTATGGAAGGTGTTGTCCGAATACGGATTGGAGAGCAGACTGATTCATGCACTGAAATCTCTCTATGAGGATTCCCGTGCATGCGTCAGGATTGACGGCGTATACACTGACTGGTTTGGCATCTCTAGGGGTGTCAGACAGGGATGTGTTGCGTCACCATGGCTCTTTAATCTGTTTTTGGACAGTTGTATGAAAGGTCTGAAAGAACGTGACTGTGGGGTTGTGATGAATGGGACTCAAATCAAGTGCCTTCTCTACGCTGACGACCAAGTTATACTTGCGTCTTCTGCGCAAGAGTTGCAGGAAATGATGTCGGTTATGAATGAAGATTTTGTGAGAAAAGGGATGAAAGTGAATGTAACTAAGACTAAAGTGATGGTGTTTGAGAGAGATGAAGAAATGACTGACTGTACGGTAATGTTAGGTGGCGAAAAAGTGGAACAAGTCCGTGAGTTTGTATACTTGGGGAGTTTGTTCACAAGGGACGGAAAGAGTGAGGAAGACATAGAAAGACGAGTGAAGAAAGGAAATTCGGTGAGTGGTGCTATACACTCGGTTATGAGTAGCCAAACCGTTTCTGCAAAGGCGCGAATGGCTATTCATAACGGAGTGCTGGTACCGACACTGATGTATGGAAGTGAATCTTGGGTATGGCAGAAGAAGAATGAAAGCAGAATAAATGCGGTAGAGATGCGATCGTTGAGGAAAATATGTGGAGTTAAACTGAGTGATAGAGTGAGCAATGAGGTGATTCGCAAAAGGTGTGGTCTGAAAGATGATATAGTGACAAGAATTGAGAAAGGAATGCCCCAGTGGTTTGGTCACTTAGAGAGGATGAATGAAAGGCGAATCACGAAAGAGATATACTGTGCGAATGTGGAAGGAACGATTGCACGAGGGCGTCCCAGAAAAACCTACGCGGACCAAATAGAGGTTATTATAAAAAAGGCTGGTGTACGCAGTGACAAAAACCGCAGGGCATGTATGAAAAGATTGATGGATATGAATGAAGCGAAAGAAGTGTGCAAGGATCGTAGCAGGTGGCGATCCATAGTCTCTGCCTACCCCCATGGGAAACAGGCGTGAGTGTATGTATGTATGACAACATCACATACATTGCTCCAACCCCAAAGTAAGTAGCTATAGCACTTGTGTTATGGAAATCAGAAACAACGGTGGTATGACACACACCCAGACCTGAGACAATATTGAAAAGTTCATTTTCTACATTGACCCAGCCGGGGATCGAACCCGGGACCTCAAGAGATGGTGACGCCTTGAAAACCGGCGTGCAAACCACTCTACCACGGAGGTCGTCTGAATGAGTTGGCGATTCAATTTACAAGCGATTGTCGATAAAAAGCGTTAATTGACTCAAGTCGCCCGCCAAGTAGCCTGCCAAGTCGACTCGTGTAAATACCCCGTGAGTGTTTAATTTTGAACAGCGAAAGTGAAAATCTATTATTTAAAATTGTATTAATTTAAGAATCATGCTTACAGATTTCTCTGTTTTAACATCAACGTAAATAAATACCTTATTTATAAATGTTACTCCTTTTAACATTAAATTCAAGCAATACCACCTATAATTTCAACAACCAAACAAAATCACAATTCACAAATAGTACTAAGCAAATTTTTAACATTTCTAACAAAGACAACCAAAACAAGATTAAAACTCCAAAAGCTGCACCGAATATTTTATAAGAAGACTGTCTTGAAACAAATGGTGCATTCACTTGTTTCCCCTTTTGGATTATCTTTGGGGAATAACCCTTCAAAACATTTCTCGTCTGTTAAATTTTAAATCGCATCGCCTCCCGCTGTATTGCATTGTCAATGTGCCAAAAAATCGTAATATCGGTGTCTCGCGCGGTTTTATCCAATATAATGTTACCGCAATATTGTTAAAGAGTACTATTTTATGACTTGAGTGTAGTACAAAATATTTGGTTCAGGGTGGTTCAGGTATCCATTGTATTTTGAATTTGAAAACTATTTTACTGGATAATGAAAACAGGTGTAGGTGATCAGATGAGATGAGTGATGATACGGGTTTTAAGGAGATAAAAAAACTGCATTAGTACCTATATTATTGTTGTTACAAGTGGTTTCACTACTTAGTTTGCAAGTAGTTGATTCACATCATTTGAATGTGACTCTGATAGTATCAAAGTATAATATCAAAATTAGCTATGTGTTTTTAGGGTTCCGTACCCAAAGGGTAAAAACGGGACCCTATTACTAAGATTCCACTGTCCGTCTATCTGTCTGTCACCAGGTCGTCTAGCTAGACAGTTGATTTTTTTTACAAATGATGTATTTCTGTTGCCGCTATAACAAAAAAATACTAAAAACAGAATAAAATAAACATTTAAGTGGGGCCCATAGAACAAACGTGATTATTTTGCCGTTTTTTGGTGCGGAACCCTACGTGCGCGAGTCCGACTTGCCGGTTTTTTCTTTTATCTCTATTCGTGTAACAGATATTATACTAAAAACCACCATCATCCAGTAAACTCGATAAAACTGTATTTTAAATAAATCTTTAGGAGCACAGTTAAATAGTGCAAGCAACTGTACCAACAGATAACTGCATGAACTAACTTAAACCCTTTTGTTACAGTGTTTCTAGCAGATAGCAGGATTTGCAGACATTTTATTGCAATTAACTCAACTTAATGTAGCTTTTAGAAACATAACACATTATTTTCCATAACTCAACTTATGGGTTATTCAGAATCAAGTATAAAATACAAAATAAAGTAAGTAGGTACCTTTAGATCCGAATTTAAAACAACCCATGAATATGAAACGTACTGTTAGGTTCTTTATTTACATTATTTCCACACCCAAATTACAGAGAGGGAGCAAAAAGTTTCGACATACTAAACTTGCAAATGTAAAAGCCTACGTCGCAAATGAATGGTCCATTGAGCAAAACGTTTGAAATGTAATATTTTTCTTATTTGATGCTCTACCGAACGGCGTTCACGCAGTACCTAACATCAAAAGCGAATCAAATTGTTCGTAAACAAACTGAGTACCACCAACCGCAAGTCACGCAAAACTCAACCGTATTCTAACCACATAAGAGCTACTAACCACACTCTTTAATGTCTGTAGAAACAATATTATTTTTCTCATCCACGAAACGAGATCGATGAGCCGCGACGTAATACATAAAAAGACGAAAACCTAAAACAAATTTCCGAGTTATTTCAATAAAAGTACGGTCAATTTGACTTGTAATAAATTCTGTTTTAAGAAAATTTCAACCGTAAGAAATAATAAAGTTATCTATATATATAAAATTCAAAGTCCTGACTGACTGACTGATTGATTGACTGACTGACTGACTGACTGAGATATCAACGCACAGCCCAAACCGTTGAACCTAGAGACTTGAAATTTTGGACATAGATACCTTATATAGTGTAGGCATCCACTAAGAAACGATTTTTGAAAATTCCATTCCTAAGGGGATGAAATAAGGGATGAAAGTTTGTATGGAAGTCCCTCAGTTTTGAAGCTAGGATCTTCAAATTTTGTGTTTAGGCTGATGATTGAAAATTGATAAATACGTGTCTCAGCGTTTTTCAAAATTCTACCCCCGAAGGGGTGAAAAGGGGGATGAAGTTGTACATAGAAGAAAATCCTTAATTTTCGATGTAAAAATTTATAATTTAGGCTTATGGATGGAAATATAACGCAACGTATATTATTATTGGTAGTATTTCAACCCCTATGGGGATGAAATGGGGTAAATAAACCTTAAATAGATATGGATGTCGTTATTGGGGTTTTCTGGGATGACGATTGCGAAAATGACATTTATTTTGAGGTCCAACACGGTCGACATGATTTAATCCCTAAAGGGGTGAAAATTGGATTTAAATTTGGTATGGAAAACAATATAAAATCGACATTACAACTTAAAACTTCGTAGGAGCAAGTCTAAAAATAAATAGGCAAACATATATTTTGTGGCTTTGAAAATCAACCCCTTAGGGGGTAAATGGGTAAACAAAGTAAACATAGAAATCGATATGGATGTCGTTCTTGAGGATATATCCACGCGGACGAAGTCGCGGGCGGAAGCTAGTTGAATATAAAATACCTGAGGACAAAATGTGATAAAATATTCTACTATTCACTGATCACTAAATGAAAATACTATACCGGTCAAAATCATATAGGTACCATCCATTTTTTTGTTTCGCCGTAGGTAATCAGGTAAATATAAATATTTCTTATTTATAAAATAACATAATAGCGTGTTATGCGAGTCAGCCATAGGTAAGACATGCATTAATTTAATAAAAAAAAAATAGTAAGTAATCCTATCAAATGAATCTAATATAAAATCATTGTTCTATTTGACGAGCAAGTGGGATAACCACAGTTTATAACCACAGATTTAGCATTAAATTTGAATATGAATTTAGCAATTGTATCCGAAATTAGTTTCATTTCATTTCAAACTAAACTGTACGTTAGTTCATCGGATTCTATTTGCCCATTTAAGTAGCTTTTGTATTATGAAAAAGTTTAGGTTTAATCATAAATTTACCTTAAAAAGCGATGTAAATGACAATGACATACCTGAAACAAAAATATTATTGTTAATAACATGTTTTTGATCGACATTTGATTGAAGCTGAAGATACAAAGAAGTTTCATAGATATTTTTATACACAAATTCAAATAACTATGTATCTTATGTGGTATCGCACAACTTTCACCGCCGCAAGTGACTGAACAAAATTATCTGATCGGCGGCGGGCTGATTATCTAATTAAAAACCACCTAGCGACTAGTTGCAGTTCACAGATGATCGTGATCCATTGCTACTTCTTTTTGGGTTAAAAAAAACATACCAAAGAAAAGTGGCAATGTATGTCAAATGAAACCGGTCGCCAAATAGTTTCATTTTAGATAATCAGGGTGCCGTTGGCCAAAACTAGAACCACGTTATTACATGTCGTTGCGCGTGCAAAAGTCACTAGGTTAGGTACCTATGTGTTTTTTAGTAATTTTAGGTTTTTAATGCAGTTTTAATCGTTATGCTCATACACACATGGTACTGTAAAAACAGCTATGTGATAAATGCAATATTTAAAGAGTTAGGAAAGTAGCTATGTGACATTCATACATCGAATGTTCCATGTTTAATGAAAATTTCTCGCTAAGTGTTCACATAGCTAAAATTTAAGTTTGCGCAGAAATTGCGCCCGATATGTGCTTCAATATGCACATAGCGAGTTTTAGGTCAAGTTCAGACTCATAATAGCTAAATTTGACACATGGCGTTAATAATTTGGGTCGTAAGACCCAAATTTTCCTTTTATATTTTGATTACGGCATTATTAATACTGTTATACACCGTCATTTTGTATTCGTTTTAATTAACTTAAGGGTGTGTTGTACCAATGAAACTAAACATTTTTTCCCAAGAAACATGGGTCAAAAAACGACAAAAAACTTTAGTCCTCCCATACTAATTAGACAGCTAAAACATTGTATTTGTATGGGAAAGTCCAAATTTTTCGACCCATGTTTCTTTGGCAAAAATGATTATTTTCATTAGTAGAGCACTCCCTTAAGTTAATTAAAACGACTACAAAATGACAGTGTATATTCAAGTCGACCGCCAAAGGTGACTAAAATCGACCCATGTAAATAGCCCATAACTTGACTTCCGTCGTAGAAAATAATATTAATATGTGCAATCGATTTTAAATAGCGCGCTTTTTAACAAAGATAGTTAACCACAATTATAACTGAAGCCTCTCCTAGGGAGACCACAAAACGGAACAGCTTAATTCTATAGGTAAAATTCCATCAAAATTAACCTACTCAATTACACTCGTTCACATTAATAGTATTATCATCAGGCCCATCGGTAATTTTCTACTCTCGACAGCAATGGTTCGTATTTTCGATATGATTTCGGAGGCACAACAAAATGACTTTCGGATTTTTTTTCTCGTTTGATATATTGACTCTATACGACTTACTTTTACAACGTGTTGATGAAATAACGCAAAATGAGAAAACCGTTTCTTCGGACCATCAAACTGACCAACTTTTACTATGGGACCAACTCTAAAATCGCGAAATAAATATCAGCTGCTTCAGCATTTTTTATATTTTCGTTATTAATTTTTGTATGAAACAGCTGATTTTTTTTTCGCGATTTCAGAGTTGGTCCCATAGTAAAAGTTGGTCAGTTTGATGGTCCGAAGAAACGGTTTTGTCATTTTGCGTAATTTCATCAACACGTTGTATACCTACGAGTAAATTGTATTATTTTTATTTTTGGCCCTGTTTTTAGTAGTTCCACCATTACCAGACGTAGGTATACCGGAATGTCCAAAAGTGTATTGTGAAAAGGAAGGTAATGCAATTGTGTGCAGACACAATTCAGATTACCTACACTAACGTTAAACGAACTCTGAAATATTGGTTTTTATTGAGGTAGGTATTTACGTTTTCATGCGTACTTCGGCCGGTGAAAATGTTCTGTCGTTTTCGACGGTGATTTTAACTAAAACAAAAGTAGGTGATATAGGGTTGAAACGTATTGCTGCTATTTAAAAAAAAAGGTAAATTTACACCGTAATTTTTCAGACATTTTTATTAATTTAAGAGTGTGTTCTACGAAACATGGGTCCAAAGACGACAAAAAATCACTTTCCCATACTAACAAAATATTTTAGCCATCTAGTTAGTATCAGAAAATACAATGTTTCTTTAAAAAAATGTTTGGTTTCATTAGTAGAACACAGCTTTAAGTTAATTTTAAACGACTAATAAACAAAATGTTGGTGTATATTTGTAAAAAAAATTAAAAAAGGTTATTTTGTGCCGCAGACTGCATTAAACTACATTAAAATTGAATGTTTCAGAACTGATATTTGAACTGGCATTAATTCTTTCTATCTTTCAGTGACTATTTTTACTATGAAACGTTTTCAAGAATTTCTTCTACAGTTCACATTTTCACACAATGAAAATGTGGGAAGTTATAAATTTGGAGATGGATCTGGCGTCTCTCGTTACTAATGCATCGACGGACATCTTTGAGTCCATCGATCATAGATTTTTGTGGACATCGGACAGTATTGGGTTTCACAATCAATTTGAAAGTTAGATTTTAGTGCGTCATCTTTCTTGGGTGTTTCTTCAGAAATTGAGTTTCATGGGTTTGAGGTTAAAATACTGTATACACTAACCAATAATATTGTTTGAGTTCAGAAAAAAAAAAAGTTAATAATTGCATTTTCTGAAAACAAACATCCAAAGCTTGCTACAAGACAGCATTTATATAGTCCCTAGATCTAGAAAAATCACCCTTATCTACTCAAAAAAGAAGTAAAGTTTAAGTTCAGTAATTCTACGAAAGGTATTATAATTAGTACACATAATTACAAAAAAAATCATAGAAAACAATTCTCCGATAATTAAGTGGCGATGTCCAATTTAAAAGGCCCTTTGACTGGATAAAGGGCCAAGATTGAAAACGAGAAAGCAGCGCTAATGCCTCCCTTTGGCCGTGCATGCTCGCAAATTGGCCGTAAGAGGCTTATACAGCTAATTCCGCAGCGATCAGTGGCATAGTAGTCAACAAGCGAACACAGATTAAGCTTTAAAGTAGTTCCACAGATAGATAATGTTGGATTAAGCTCTCTTGTAAATTCTAACTCTAGGGAAACAATCGCGCTAAATTTTCATCGACAGTACTATAGCAAAAACATAATATACCTACTTTCTCGCTAAGATAACGGAAAAGCTTTTGCACCTAGCTTATCTTTGGACTTGGTTTAGATTTTGGTATTACTTAGCTCTATCAGTATGGAGAGTAAACGGCTTAGCATGGTTTGGGTGTTATTATTGAGACTGCACGCAGTTTACCCTTAAGTCATGGAATTAAAGTGTTCAATTTAGACATTTTTTAAATCGGCTTCTCTCTGCTTATGTTCTTAAAAACTTGTTCACCATTGTTACCATCGTACGTTTGTGTTCTCATCGTGGCTAAATAATTTTCTCCGCGATTGCAATATTTGTATATATCAATCTATTTGTCTCTGTAATTTAATTACTCTCTTGCATTGGGGTCCAATTATTCTTAATGGGATTACAAGTTTAGCGTCACTCTCCGCATGTTCTTAGTTGCGATAGTGTTTGTTAATCCAGGTTTAAACATTTGAAGCAAGAGTATGAGGTATTTTAGAGGCTGTCATGTCTTATGGTAAAACTATATCTTATGGTTAATAGTAACTAAACAAACACTTAGGTGCAAAAGCACTAAACTTAAGAATCGCCTAAGTCTTTTCTTATCTACAACTCGACCAAGGTAACTAGGCGAATGACAGCTACATGACGGCTAAGTTTATGACACCGTTTTAATTTGGTCGTGTTGTAGTCAGGAAAAGACTTAGGCGAACCTTAAGTTTAGTGCAATCGGGCGTTAGTCATATAGGAGTATTGTTAAAAACTGAACTAACTTAATATGAAAAAATTAAGCGACTCTTAAACCTACTTTCAGCTTTAAATCTTTCGCAGTACGTAATTTAGAATCAAAATTACCATGTTTATTTAAATACGTGGGCAAAGATTTAGCCATGCCAAATTGTTAAAAACTAAATGAACTTATGGAAGGTACATTGTCAAATGTTTAAACAACTCCGTTAAATATACGAAGAGCTCTTTTCAGCTTTAAATCTTTCGCAGTACGTAAATCAGAATCAAAATTAACATATTTATTTAAATACGTGGGCAAAGGTTTTTAATGCGTGTTTTTGCCGTTTCCGAGCTGCCGGCAATTCATTTAACCTTTGCAAATGAGTAAAGGAAGGGTCAGCCATATTGTTTCCGGTACGCGTTTAGCTCATGAAAACATTCAGCTTTACGAAAATTACTTTTGCTCTACTTTGACTTTGTTACGAAGATTTAGTTTAGTCTATAAAATGCGTATTTTCATAAAAATAAAAGAAATTGATTTCGTTCTTAAATTAATATTCCACTTAATTTGGGCCAGTTGATAAGTAGTTAGATGCTAACATACTTACTTTATAGATTAAATTAATAATTTGACTACAATCTTTAATGCTGTTTTGTGTTTGTAGTTCTAAATCTTTTTTTTTTCCCAATCTTTCGTTTGAATTCAATAATAGTGTTTCTAATAAATAAATAAGCAATGTCCAATGATCTTACTAGATTAATACAACATATAGCTTACCAAAAAAACCTGTAACAATAAATTATTTGCACGAAAAGTTTACATTACATTAACTGGACTAACATAGTCCACAAACAAAATGAACTTTAGAAATGATATGGGTGGTTGTTAAAAACTTGGGACGGCTAAAAATTATTCGTAATGAGTCTATTTATAAAAATAATTATAATTTTACAATAATGTTGAAATAGGCATAAAAACAAGAGGCATGCATTTTAGTCACTATCATACGGACAGCTTCAGTTGCAATTTCAAATGTTAGTACGTTTCTAACTTTGCCATAATATTTTGGCAAAAAGTACTCGTACTTTTACGTCTTATATAAATGGCGATCGATTTTTTTTCATCTAATAAGAATAATTACAAGTGACTTCTCCCTTGATCTACCAAGGGACATAGGGGTGCAGGATATTTAATAAAACCCCGCGGGTTAGCGGAGCTCGAAAATTTTCGCTGAGTCGCAGCCCTTAAGACGCGACTGGTATTTGTCAGATCTGGCTTTGCTAGGGTCGCTGGGTGCCATCCTTGGACAGACACGGAGTCTAAGGCTCAAGTTCACCAACACTAAAATAGGTGATTAAGTTTTAACAGTCTGTTTTTAAAGTTTTTATGTATGAAGAAAATGTCAAAATCATATGGTTAAAAATTAATCGGCTGTTTAAGTAGTTGATAACTGTGAGTGTTTCGATTAAAATAAAATGAGGCTTAAGTTTTGAGATCTTCGCAACAGGCTTTTTGTTTCTTTATTTTTCGAGACGGAGACTTTGACGTTTAATAAAATAAGTAAGTAAATTGAGTTTGGATTAGGTATTAGTCATAAAAACTCTTACATTATTTGAGTGTTTACGTAAAGAGAAAAAAAATCTCTAAATCATGAATATTTCTCATAACCTGCTATATTTCAGTATAATTATGTAAACTAGATAGGGAATTAACATTAAACCAATGCACTGTGATTATTACTTTATATAGGTAGATTACATAATGTGTAGCAACGGAAAATCGATTATGTATGACAGAAACAGGAAAGTATGGCATTTGTATGTGGTAGGTCCATAGATTTATATGGATTTTCGCATTTGGAATGATTCCGTTTCGGAATTCCGAATTCAAATTCCGACTGTATGTGGTGGGCGTGTATCTTCACCGTCAACGTATGTTAATTTAATACTTCTTGTTTAGACAAAACTAATACACAAAAATGTTGCCAGCGCAGCGTTCCGTTTCCAACGCCTGTAAATAAACACATAAAACTATTACACCCCTTAAACCTAATTCCACCCCTGGCTGTCGCAAAACGAATTCAATTTGGATCATTCTTCTATAGCATTATCCGATTGAAGGTTCCGCTGCCCTGCCCCGATTGGTTCGTCTTTGCATAAAATGAAAATCGAATACGAACTAACGAAATATTCCCGAAAAGGTTTCGTCGTGTCTTTATGAACGCCTTTTATGGAATTATAGGGGAAGTGCGATTCGACCTTTGAATGTTGAGGAATAATATTCTTTTTTTTAACCGACTTCAAAAAAAGGAGGAGGTTCTCAAGTCGACGGTTTTTTTTTTTTTATTTTTTTTTTTTATGTATGTTTTAACATAGCTTCGTCAGTTGTTACCCGATTTGTACAATTCTTTTTTTAACTCAAAGAACATAGTTCGTGTGTGGTCCCATAATTTTTTTACAGAGATCTGGCCAGTAGTTTTTTCATAATCCTGAAAAATATCAATTATTTAGCTCGCCATCGCACGAGTTTTTATGGAATTTCGGACATAACTTCTTTGTTTATGACCCGATTTAGATGATTCTTTTTTTATTTGAAAGGGTATACTTCAAGAGTGGTCACAATTTAATTTCATTGTTATTGGACTTCGAACTTCGAAGATACATAAAGGAACTCTTCAAAATCAAATAGTATAAGTAAAGTGATTTAGGTTTTGGTAAGTTTATGGCAATCCAAAACAAACCAAATCATGGTTTGCGATGCAACGTTCTGGACTAGACTTGGACTACGATGACACAACGGAACTCCTCAAAAACAAACAGCGTAAATTTGGAAATTGAGTTCTGGGCATTTTACCATTGAAAATATTATAATATAAAGTTAAAAAATATTTACACGCTGCGCTTACATACCTACCACTAAAAAGTTGAAAATAAAAAAGCTTTTTAAAAAAAAAGAAAAACCGCCTTCAAAAAACTGAAAACAAAAACACGTCTAATGAAGTCGGGTGGGGCTTTAAGAAAAAAATTAAGTTGTCCTCCAGCCCCACCCGACTTCAATAGACGTGTTTTTGTTTTCAGTTTTTTGAAGGCGGTTTTTCTTTTTTTTTAAAAAGCTTTTTTTTGTGAGGGTTTTCGGACTTTTGTTGAAATATCTATTATTTTTATCAATCAAAAGCTATGATAAAAAATCTCTCACGGGAGAAAATTACTTAAGTTTAGAACCATTAACTAGTTACTTTGAAAATGATAAATTAGTCACTTAGTGGTAGGATAATGTAGACGATTCAAAAGTACTTAATAATTAAGTCTATTTGAATAACGTTTATTTGACTTTGACTTTGAGATACATTCAGAGGTCTATCTAAAACTGTAAATAGGTTCTATATAATCTTCTTAGTTTTTAAAGGATTCAAAGCCAAAATTTTTATAACAATTCCTCGCTTCGTTAACCCATCCCTAGTAACACTACATTGGGTTTAACAAAGCCATTTCTTCCTCAACATAAAGCTATAAAACATGACACACGTGTCGATACAAGAATTACCATAACTTGCACGTAAACGTTCAATGGAAACAGAACCAATGGCGCGGCAAGGAGATAGCGGTTTGAGGAGAACATTCGCCTATCCGTGTTTTGTTGCATAAAGGGATACAGCGACATTTTGTAGCTACGATACGACGTTTGAACTTGCATGAATTTATAAAGATATTTTTTTAGGAAACAACAGCTTATAATATACAAACTTAATGAAATATCTGTTAGCATATTAGCCAAACAGTTTCTACTATTAGTTAACATAAATACAATTTTATTTCTGTTAAGTAACAAAGATGCGATCATAATTTATATTTATTGAATGGTACTTAAAAATAATTAAAATAAACAACATCAAAGTTTCATAATTAAGAAAGTCAATGAAAATTTATTACGTTTTTACTTTATTAACTTACAAAAAACCTGATTAAATAAGAAATTTCGACAAACCAAACGTTTCACTGAAATTAAAAATATCTAAAAATTGAATTGTGTTTTCTTAAATGTATACTATTATAAAAATAATCTAATTGATCTGTTTTGTTTTGTAGATCTGCTTTATTGCAATTGCAACTCTTTTTTCACAATAACTATTATTAACACCCCCAACGAGTAATAAAATAATTTTGACTTTTCATGCTTGTAAAGTTAGTCCTTATGTTAGGTTAGGCTGCAAAAAATTGCTTTTCGTGCTCCAGTGCGTAATTAAACTTGTTATTTCATTCTATTTCTTCATTTTTAGACATAATCGATGTTATAATGCATTTTTTTTGCAATATTGCTGTGTAATTTTCTCACAAACGAAGTGAAAAGCAGAGTGTTTAACTCGTACCTATATAACACCCATTTTATGCACTTGTTGTACAATCTACTATTAATGAACACAACACACATAACATTCGAAATCATAAAGTGTACAAACAAAAGATAGTAACTCTGAAAATACAACGAAAAAGATTTTTCAACGTTTACTTAACATACATCTAAAATGAAATGTACTTGTTATTCTTCGCATACCCGAGACCTTTTCTCTCAGCAACGTTGTGGCAACATTCTGATTTCAGTGCAAATGTTACCACGTAATATAAAAACACCGACAGCTTTGCGGCAATGGGGAAAAAATTGTGTAATTATGACCTTTTTTGTGGAGATTTCGTTTGAGATATAATTATGCGATGTTACCTTTTTCCGGCTGGCTCCCCAAAATTAGGGAAGTGTGGTCGTAAATTAAAAGAGAAGCAATGTGGTTGCGTAAGGGTTAAGGATTTTGGTTTTCTGTGTTATGAAGAGTATTAATATCGAAGCACTAAATAAATAATTTAACGGAGCTCGCCAACGTACAACTTTTTGTAGCTACGACAGTCGCGGTGATTATTTCAGCGACTTTTTGTGGCTCGTGGGCATTTCAGTCATGAACTCTGAATGTTCTATACCTACTCAGTGACAAAATATATCACTCAGCAATTATAGTTCGTGAACTATAATCGCTGAAATAATCACCGCGACTGTCGTAGCTACAAAAAGTTGTACGTTGGCGTACATTTTTTTCAGTAAATTTCAACATTCTGCTCACGAGCAGAATGTTGAAATTTACTGAAAAAAATATTTTTTGAAAATTTTTGTAAAATTTATCATCCATATTGTCTTTGGCATGCGCCCCACGTTTTTAGGTTTAAAATTTCTGTAGGTATAGGGTTATAAATATTTACAGAAGATTTATTTTTTTAATTTTTAATCTGTTTTCACTAGTCCGTTTTAATGTTTTTAGTCCGATTTTTTGTAGAATTTAGTCCGTTTTAAAAACGTGTTTTCAAAAAATATTTTTTTTAAGTAAATTATTATTTTCTGCTTTTTAGTTAACGAGCTAAGACTAAAAATATACCATCTCCTATCGGAGCACTCGTTAAGACGATTCAAACGAGCCCAAACTCGATGGGGTTGAATTGTTTTATTACAGAGTCCCAGTGGCCCTCTTCCGACTCCATCATCAGACCCTAAAAACTATTTCCCAACAAAGTACTCGTCAAGACAATTCAAACGAGCCCAAACTCGATGGGTTGCATGGTTTTATTATAGAGTTTCTATGGCCTTTCTCCGGTTCCATCATCAGATCCTGGGACACTATTTCCCATTAAAGTACTCGTCAAGATGATTCAAACGAGCCCAAACTCGAAAGGGTTGCATAGTTTTATTACAGAGTTCCAATGGCCTTCTTCCGGCTCCATCATTAGACCCTGGACACTATATCCCAACAAAGTACTCGTCAAGCCGATTCAAACGAGCCCAATCTCGATGGGGCAGCGTGGTTTTATTAAAGAGTTCCTGTGTCCTTCTTTCGGCTCCATCATCAGACCCTGGAAACTGTTTCCCAATAAAGAACTCGTCAAGACGATTCAAACGAGCCCAAATTTGATGGGGTTGCGCGGTTTCAATATTGAGTTCCTATAGCATTTCCTTTCGGCTTCATCATCTGACCCTGGACCTCATCTTTTATTAGAGTACTCATCAAGACGATTCTAAAGAGCCCAAACACGATGGGGTTGTATGGTTTCATCAAAGAGTTCCTGTGGCCTTCTTCCGGCTTCATCATCAGATCGGCTCAATGACACCATAATATTGAATTGCCTTACAGTTCTGACCTATGTTCAAAGTTTCAAGTCTCTAGCTTATCGGGAAGCTAGTATGAAATCGTTCGCAAACTTTGTGCAGAAACAAACAAACAAACGAACGAACACACAAACGAGAAAGCAACCTAATAAAAACGTGTTAATAAAAAGTACTGATTTGTGTTTCAAATACGTTGGTGAAAAAAAGGGTTACTTTAGTTACTCCACGCAATATATTTTTTCTATTGGAATGTAGCGTCCATAGAACAAATATTTTTTATTGGTAGCGTCCGTCCATGAAACATATTTCTTTAGCGTCAGTGAAAAGGCACAAAAATATCCCAATACTAAACTATGACCATGAACCAGGACAACATTAATAGATAGACTTATTATCACTTTATAATCTAGAAAACCGAATTCCTTTCTATTTATTCTTGTATATTATATATCTGTTCTCCTTCCCATATTTCCTTCCCACTCTATCACTCAGGGTTGCCTGAAAGAAAGTGCTATTTAGCAATAAGGTCGCTTTTTGTGTATTTTCTCTTTTGAACCGACTTCAAAAATTTGAAAAGGAGGAGGTTATCTATTCGTCGCGTATATTTTTTTAATATGTATGTACACTGATTACTAGAAGACGGCTGAACCGATTGAAATGATTTGAAACGTTATAACATGAGGTTTGTACCCAAGTTGGTCCCATTTTTTGAAATTTTGAAATCGGTTTAGTAGTTTTCGAGTAATCTTGAAAATACTGTCGTTTCGTTACCATTTTATATGAATTCAAACGGATTTTCAACCATTACTTTTTTGTTTATGAACCGATTTAGATACTCGGGGTATACCGACCATTGAAAAATGTGAAACATTGTAACGTTTTATTTTATAAAGTCATCGCTTACATACCTACCATAAAAAAGTTTAAAATAAAAAATCTTATTCACTTCTCAAGCTTACGCGCTCACTAGACATGAAATAAAAGACTTTTTAACGGATAAAAAATCTTAAAAAAAAAGTAAAACCTTAAAAGATTAAAAAAAACAGCTCTATAAAAAGCAAGAAATAATGTTCAAATCGATTTATTAAAACACGTCTATTGAAGTCGGGTGGGGCTTTTAGGATATAAACAATACAATAAGTAAAAAACCGGCCAAGTGCGAGTCGGACTCACGAACGAAGGGTTTCGTACCAAAATCGGCAAAAAAATCACGTTTGTTGTATGGGAGCCCCCTTAAATTATTATTTTATTCTGTTTTTAGTATTTGTTGTTATAGCGGCAACAGAAATACATCATCTGTGAAAATTTCAACTGTCTAGCTATCACGGTTCATGAGATACAGCCTGGTGACAGACAGACAGACAGACAGACGGACAGCGGAGTCTTAGTAATAGGGTCACGTTTTTACCCTTTGGGTACGGAACCCTAAAAATTACTTTCAGCTCCACCCGACTTCAATAGACGTGCTTTAATTAATCGATTTTAACATTATTTCTTGCTTTTTATAGAGCCGTTTTTTTAAGATTTTTGAAGAAGGTTTTGCTTTTTTCTAAAAGATTTTTGTTTTTTTTCTTTGTAATTTATATCATGTCTTATTAGGCAATAAAGTGTTTTTATTATTATTAGGTATTTTAATTAAGTATAAATAAATTCTTATGAACGAATTTGAAAATTTTAAATATAAAGCCTTGTATAATATTTACTGTGTAATTAACCATGGGAGATGATTCGCCATCTTGAAAAGAAACAACAACTGATTCAGCAGGCCATTATCTCTGCTTCCGGCGCGCTTCCATAAGGAACCATTTCCTATTTCATCCTTATTTCTCAAGGGTAATAAGTTTACTCGCTATTTTGTTCAGTGCAAATAACATGTGGTAACTTTTAGGCAATATATTGCTTTTTAATTCTATGAACAATGTCATGTAAAATTATTTAGGTAAAATAGTATAAATATTTATAATTATATAATGTTGCTTGACTTTTTATATTAATAAATTAATAATTTTGTTATTTTAGCGTCCATTTGATAGGTCAATGCAAATAGCGTGTAACTATAGCATAAAAGTTCGATTAATTTATCAGATAATAAAGTTTCGCAAATGTAGTATTGTCTTAGTTAATGTTATCCGTCAAACGAGTTGACATTCACGATCGACATTTGAACTAACAATTTAAATCCAAGCCTATATCTATATTGCACACCTACCAATTTGCATTATATTTGCGTGTGGGCTAAGATCCATTCTCCTTAGGGTATTTACATCCATTATAAAGCATGATTCTTCTTCTGCTTTGCCTAATTCCAACTTAGGTGTGCTTAGCTCTAGCCCTCCTCATTATACGGTGTCAGGGCAGCCTGTGCTGGGTTGTCAGATCTGGTTACTATTCCTTGTTTATCATACTAGCTGTTAAGCTGGTACCAAGTTCTGCTTTGACACAATTTTATGTGTATGTGCTCAGACTGGTGAACTGGTGATCATAAAATTAATATCATATTCCGGGTTAAGGTACGTCTTTTGAAGTTCAAACCCTTTTTCATTTTTTGCTTTTTGCTAAAAAAATAACTCATAATGTTTTAAATATAATGACTTATAGTTTAGCCAAGTGGGAACGTATTCTACATAAATATTATGAAATTATAGCGTTATTTGAAACGCGTTTTAATGTATGTCAGTTTTCAAGAATGAACTTTACACAATGTGATCAATTTGGAACTGTGAAATAGTGTGAAATACAAACAAGCCTTCCCATCCAAATGATACAAAAGCATCAACTTTAAGGTACTTTTGTACGCTTACCCTTTCTAACTTCATTATACTCTTTGCGCGCAGTAATGCAATCTTTGTTGTTATTCGCTAACGAAGCAGAGAGGGGGTAAAGGGGGCAAAGGTAATTAAAGGCGTTTATCTCCGGCAGGTGGCGCTAATTCCGACACAGATATGGAACTACGCGGAGGTAAAAACATCCTCAAGTTTTGAGCGCTTAAAACCAAATCCGACGTCTGAGCTTCTGATTACAAATACGCATACAGTAGGGAACTTAGGAATCTGTTGGTGAAAAGATTTGGAAATGGAGTGAGGCTTTAGAAGCAATTAATTCTTCGCTCTCTAAGATCAATTTAGTTGTTTCGTAATAATGGCTTATTTACTGAAGAATTATGTGATTCTCAAATACTAATATAATCAAGTTCTGAATGCAAGCATTACCAATAGAATTATCCTTATCGGCACTATAGGTATCCTTATTGGCACTATGGGTCTGTAATAGCTAGTGAGATAGATATACTTAAGTGCTTTTGTTTGAATGACTGTTTGTTTCCAAAATAAGAATAAAGAAAATGTTTGAATTTAGAACATTTTAGAGGACTGTTCTAATATTTTGCATAAAATCGTTTGCTTTCGTTTCCGATCAACATAATTTAGAAAGCTTCCAGGTTATTCAAAAACGCCGTTCCATTCTCAGACTTTAATATTTCCTTGCACAAAATATGGCATTCCTCATTTTTCGTGTGAAAAACTACCCTCGCTCGGTACGCTAACTCAGATTAAACAAGAGCTATTTAAATTGCAGTTTAGAGTGTTTTCAGTGAGGGGAGGGTTATATCTCTTTTTGAGAACCCTCACTTAAGGTAACACCTTGTGCTGAAGAGGTTTCTTTTTACTTTGACAAAGGCTGTTGACTGTTTAAGAATTTGAACAACACATGTAATATTGTTAGAGTCATTGAGATGGCGTCATATTCGTTCGTGAATCATTTTTGAGTTTATTACATCGATATTAAATAGCAACAGGTTCCCAAAATATTATGGTCTATAATAGGTACCTTAGAATGACAGTTTCAATATTTAATTCCATCCCTCCTCGGAAATCTCAAAATTATTATTAACACAACTTTGTCATCAGAGCAACGCGGCTTCCGAAGTTGTCATCTAATAAAAATGTAGAAACGCTATTGTTAATCCATGCTCCATAGTACATAAGCGATTATTTTATGTGATTCCCGATTACCGTACAAGGTTCAAAATGTGAGTTTGTTTATTAGGGCCAGCCCTCCTAGCATGACCGATAAAACATAATATATATCGCGTGATATAGCGTTTTATCGACACTCAACTGTCAAAATCCATTGGCTTTTGACAGTTAAATATGATAAATCTATATATCACGTTTCAGTGGTCTTGCTAGGGGACCAGATTAGCCTGGAAGTACAATAAATAACTATAGGTGTCTTTTGAGTACCAAAACACAAAAATCCTAATTGTCAGTTTCAATCTTCGAAAATGAAACGGAACAAAAAGACGGTTTTTAATCAAACCGTTTGTCCAAAGCACCGTCTGTAATTAGCGATGTTAATCTCCCAGGTGTCTGCGCCGGGCGTTAAATCCTTGAAGATATGGCGGCGTGCCAACACGGCGAAAACACCAAAAGGGGCGATTAATGTTCACGCTCATTTTTCTCTTCACACTAAGAAACTGTAGAGTTTTTTCTTTGAACGAACTACAAAATACGATTAGTTAATAAATAATCACCCCAACTATCCCGCTTTTTTTATCTGTCCATAAAAAGGCCCTGTGCCCCAGCAGTGGGGACAATAAAAGTGGCTGAAGTCATCATCCTCCTGTCCTTATCCCAATTTATTTGTAGTGCTATGTCTACACAAAATAAAATTTTGCGCTCGTAGAACGACCACTATTGGGGTCGGCGCAGCATGTAATACATACTGCATTAGGTTTTGGCAAAGTTTTACGATCGGCCGCCTGCCTGACACCAACCCTCCTTGGGAATGCTGTTGTTGACAGTTTCCTCGCTGCCATTCGAGTGACCCTTTGTGCGATGGTCTGCACCGGGTCCCTAAAACATCCCTCTATCGCCTTCTACGATACCCACGGGATGAGATGGGACAGTCCTATTCTTAACCGAAAAGTGGCTGAAGTGCAAATAAAATAATTGAATGACAGGTATTCTAGATGAATTAAAAATTGATTTGATTGATTGATTGAATTGAATGCATCAAAATTGAACCTACGGCGAAAACAACACACATTTTTTTTCTTGAAACTTGTTTTTAATGATCAAAATAATCAGTCCTACTAATATTATGCGTATGTTTGTGTGTGTCTTCATACCTAAACGACTGAACGGATTTTGATGAATGGAATAATGATTATAAGCTGGCTTAAATTATGGGATATTTTCATTCTGGTCAAAGATTCCCAAGGGTCTACGCAGACGAAGTTGCATGTTGAGAACCCTTGAAGACATTATGTTATTGCGAAGTAACATTTGATAAACAAAAAAAAACATAATTAGCCACGTTCTCAGTCCAATTTAAAGCCTCCATTAATTTGTGCCAAGCGCCAAAATTTTCTTGAGAATTGCCAAATTCAGCTAAGTTTACTGTAAGCTGTTGACTAAGTTGTTCTACGTGACTTTGCTCGGTATTTGGGTCAAAGTAAAACAGACTTTTAATATTTGTGTATTCCCTTCGTAAAATATTTGTGAAATATTTATGGGTTTTAAATACTAGTGGCTCTGTGAGCTACTAGACTAGACTAGACTTCGCGTTTTTGTCATTTTTGACCATTTTTCGTAATAAAATAAATATGTTTTTTTTTCGAAAAATTTCGAAAAAGAAGCTACATAATTATCGGTTCATAAAATTTCACAAGAATCGGTTTAGAAATGTGACTTGAGGAGGAGAACAAATGGACAGACATACAAAAGCATTTTTGCCAAAGCTGAAACGGAGACGCTTCGATCGCGCTTCGCACTCGCTCGGCCAATAAGTTTGACGTTTTTATTTGGATCTTTCTGTCTTTCTTATCGAATGAGGATTACGGGTCACCTCTGGTGTTACAGTTTATCAAGCCGCCTGTACGGCCTCTAATTCAACTTGGCTTAACGATTGTTATCAGATGACAACAGCCGGGACCGACGGTTTAACGTGCCCTCCGAAGCACGGAAGCGCTCAGTTGTATTGCCACTTTAATGGTCACCCATCCGACACCTGACCGGACCGAGCATTGCTTAACAAACGTGATCGAGTACGATCAGTTCCGCTATGAGCGCTTCAGTTTTTATTTGGATGAAGACAGCAAATTACCACTTATTAAAATAATGCATTCAGTCCCCCTTATAGCATGACCACCGAAACGCGGTATGATCATAGCGATTTATCTTTGAACTGTCAAAAGACTTTACGTTGTTGACAGTTTGAGTGTCGATAAACGCTATATCACGCGATGTTATATCGTGTTTCCGGTGGTCATGCTAGGGGGATTGTTGTATTAAGACCCTGATTTATTTCACGTCTTCTGTCTTCTAGCAATTTTTAGTTGTATTATCTTCTAGCAATTTATAAGCTGGACAAGCTATTCATATCAATAAACTAGTTCTGTTGTATTAAGTAAAGTAGAATTTATTAAGGTTGCGGCTTTATCCCGAGCAGATTTTTATTCATTAGGTAATAAAATAAAAGTTCAACTTTAACATTTTAGTAGAAAGATTCGGAGCCCAAATAACTCAGGCCCTTTTTTATTTTATTCATTTTTCGCTTGCGTTACAAATGTAAGTAAAGCATGTAAAATAAGTCACAAGACTCCGGACAGGAGACTGATAACACACGTTTCGTTGGAACTAAGCTGTGACAAATACAAAGAATCGTTGTAGTGTATTGGCTGTATGTCAATACTCACTTGTCTCGTGTGCACACGTCACGGTCGGGAGTCTGATCTGTGGTACAGACTAGACACTCACTGTCTGTCATGGCGGGACAGGGTGAGGACGTGTGGTGGTGCATTGGCGAGCCAAGACGTGGATAGTGGACACAACATCTGGCGACGAGTATAAAAAGGTACGCAATCGATAAAAAATACAAAAAAAAGGAGAAAGGAAAGGAATAGCGATGTCCAATAATTTTCCAGCCTTTGGTTTATAAGCTGTGGACGGCACAAGCAAGCTACAGCATTGTGGATTTCTGCTTTAGCATTGTATGCAAATACAAGTCCAGTAACTATGATCGCTGTCGTTAATATCGCTCTTCTTATTCTTCATATTGTTAAGTTAACGAAACCTTTTATAGATAATGTTAACTTGAATTATAACAAGAATAAGCATGCATTTCGTTACTCAATCACCGGCAGGCAACACAAATTATTTAGTAGGTGATCACAAGGTTTTGCCTTCAATTAAAAAATGCATCAGTGATTCTTAAATTTGAGATTTTTGCATTCAAAGTGCTATTTTCATACTATACTAAATAATAGTATAAGTACTAAATAATATGAGTGACTCGGTAGCTCAGCGTTCAGAGCATTAGACCGGGGTTATCCAAAGGTCGCGGGTTTGATTCCCGTCCGAGAAGTGATCTGGTGCGAGTCGTAAATTTTTAGTATATTATTTAGTGTATGTATCAGTGAATCAAATAATCATGTTTAACTTACAACCTGATACCATACCAGACCAACCAAATTCAGAGATGAGTTACAATTTTTAGTCGTCTGTCTCCTTGTTTGCATCTTATTTGATCTTGAATTTTAGGGTTGTGACAATGAGGTAATAAAGTAAGAACTCTAATGTAAATGGGACATTAAATTATAGTTTAAAATATTGAATAAAATTGGTCACATTTGGTCAGACCATAAAATTATTTTAGGAAAGCAGATAGCTTCTGGCCATTAAATTGAGCAGATATTGGACTTAAGCAGATATAATCTGGTCATTAAATTGAGTGACACAAGCAGACAAAGGTCTGGTCATTAAATTGAGTGTTTTAAGCAGACAAAGGTCTGGTCACAAAATTAAGAGTCATTTAAGCAGACAAAGGTCTGGTCATTAAATTGATTGACATAAGCAGACAAAGGTCTGGTCATTAAATTGAGTGTTTTAAGCAGACAAAGGTCTGGTCACATGACTCTTAATCATTTAAGCAGACAAAGGTCTGGTCATTAAATTGAGTGTTTAAGCAGACAAATGTCTGGTCATTAAATTGAGTGTTTTAAGCAGACAAAGGTCTGGTCATTAAATTGAGAGTCATTTTAGCAGACAAAAGTCTGGTCGCTTAACTGAATGACTTAAACAGACAAGGTCTGATCATCAAATTTAAAAAATAAAGCAGACAAAGTTCTGATCATAAAATTGAATTATTTAACTAGACAAGTTCTGACTATTAAATTAATGCAACGGTTAAGTAAATAAAGATCTAGATCATTAAATTGACTAATCTTAGGTGAGTTGTCATGTTTAAATATGTCTTAATCAAAGCAGTTAAAGTTTTGATCATAAAATTGATCTATTTTAAACTATGAAGAATATTACAGACTAAAGTCCACTAGAATGGCTACCTTGACACTTGAGAAAGTTAAGTGCAATAGTGGCCGTGCTCTAAATGAAAACTGGTGGGAGTATTTTATAAATTTCCACGTTAAGCATATGAAAAAATGTAATATAAGTACAAAGCTTTATTAATACCTTATGCATTTTGCTGTATAGCAAATGAAGGTGTACGAAAGACACCTGTAGAAAGGCCCGACTCATTAAGGACCTAAACCATGATTATAATCATTAAATGAGATATAATGATTCATCTAATTCAAATAGAAGAAAAATATATAACAGATTGATATTTTTCCATATTTGTGGGGTATATTGCAAATACTTATATTATAATTATACTGTTAGAGTATAAAACGTGTTGGTATAATGTTCACTGAATATGGTACAAACTTAAAACTTTCATATTATCATCGGTATTACTTCCTATTAATTAAGTTTACAAACAAATTATTTGTATTTTGCATTTGGTGAAATACAGACCGAATAATGAACCTGAATACAGACTACAATATTGACGCAGAATCAAAATATAGTACAAAATTAGAAGTTACAAGTTCCTTTGATGTTTTTAGTAAAATTCAAGAAAGTAATATAAAATAAGTCAATATTGCAAAAATCATATTAATTTCAAATAAAACTATAAAATTAGAGCAAGACCAAGTTAGATGAATAAACTAAATAAGGAACTTGATAAGTAGGTAAGTCTTACCTATTTCGGAAAGCAATGGCAAACAATTGAATAAGTATAGTAAACTTAAATTTGTTAAAAAAAGGAATCTGTTACGGATTTTCGGGCTTTACAAATATTGCAACACATTCAAATATACTAAGGTAAGATAAAATAAATGTAAAAAATATAGAATAAGGTTTATGACAAGACTGACATGTGTCTATTTAAGATAAAAGTCCCTTAAAAAAAACAATAATATAGGTAAATATCTACTAGAAATAAGGTGAGTACTTAAAGGGAGTATTTAAAGGGAGAAACGGGCTGCCGCTGTACTACTTACTGAAATGAATTATGTCAACAAGTAGACTAACGAATAAAGAAGGTAGTAAAGTTAAATATTTATTCATTAATATGTTCTAAAACACTCAGATTTATTAAATAGATTAATCAAAGATTTAATATCTCATTATCTTATTAATAAGTAAGTTAGATCACGGATCACCTATGGTACCTACCTAAGTAATTAATTTTGCTTAAAATTAGGGTAACGTGGTGTTATAGGCTTATCATGGACGTCATAGTCACGGGATGATGATTTGATTCAAATGAACATTTTATGAAGAATCGTCTGGATAAAGGGGAGATGGGGATCTGTCCGCCCAACCTCCGCTGCGCGTCGTCGCGGTCGTCGTCGGTGCTGCTTCTGTGTGCCTGTCGCTGTCACAGTAGGTATAATATAAGATAGGATTGTGCTATTAAGCCACTTTGACTCACTTCTAATTATTTACGCAATTGATTTAAATACTGTTTTCACTATACGTCAAACGTTTTATAAATATGTTTTTTACATAATCATTATAATGCTACATGCATTTGGAGGCATAATCATGAAGTAATGAAAAGCAAAGGTTTTGAATACACGTTGCGGAATAAAAGGTTACAATGTTAATCTAAAAACCTTATGAGGTTCAATCTTAAACTCAACGTCTTTTATCCAGTCTATTCTAGGCTGTTAAAAACATTTGTGAACATTGATGAAGCTACGAAATGTTCGTTCGTCAGTATTGGAATGTACCTTGTTACTATACTAACTAAAGAATTACAACAAAAAAAAAACCCTGCAGAAAGTTCTTATTGTGACAGGTTCGTCTCATAACAGAAATGAATCGTAAGTAAGGTACTATATACCTGACTACTGCTAAGTATTAAGGAGTTTAGTGCCTACCTGTGACAAAAAAAATTAGTTGTTAATAAAAATAACAAACAATTGCCGAACAGTCTTACTTATTATAGCGTTACTCACATGGGGTTTATAAAAATAATGGAGTATTAACGTTTTGCCCTATCCGGCATGCAATGTGAGAGTGTTAATTTGAAAACTCAATAATTTAAAGTTGTCTTAAAATCGAGATATAAAATAAGCTTTACACACCATTATCATAGAACCATATTTAATTTGCTTAAATCTAGAACCATCTTATGCTCTTATACCATTCAGTGGGTCAATGAAACAAACTACGTTTATTTATTTAAATACTGGCTATTGCTCGTTACTTCGTCCGCGTGGACGAAACTGAACATGACTAAACATTATTCTTTCAAAACTACAGTGATATATACTAAATATTAAAACTGGTTATGCTCTGAAAAAATAATAAAAGATTATAAATTTTAGTTAAATATAAACGCATATTTATTTTTAATATAAAATTAACAATCCTAGTTACACTGTCCAGTAAAGATGACATATTTACAAACGCTAATTTTACAGTAGAGATTATGATGAATAATTTTGGATTTTTGTGCAATTAGCATTTGTGTACAAAAAAAATATAATAAAAAAAAAACTCGTTGTAAGTATGTACTTAAGGTATGTACCTTAAATAATTGAAACAATAGAACAGTCTTCTTTATTAATTACTGGCAGGGCCGAATCTACCAAAGATTCAAAATATTGTAAGTGTGAAGTGTGAAGATAGATAATTGTAAATAATTTGTTCTTTACGATTTAATTATTAATAAAGTGTTATTACGTAAACGTAGTGCAGATAATAATGCCTGACTAAGTAGGTAGGTACTCATGAAGAAAATAATATCGAAATACTTTAGATTTCAACTAAGGTAGAAACACTAGGATTTACATACATAATATACAGCAAAGAATATTCAGCTATAGGTACTTCGACATTTGACTTACTGTTGCTTGCGTAATAATGGAATGCTGCAAATTGTACTTACCTAATAAGATTCTATCAAGACAAATACTTTACCTTAGCCGGCTGTAATTAAGTAGTATATGGAAATGTGATTTTTAAACCAATACGTTAAATTGACTTATTTTGTTCTGTTAACGAATCTATGCAAACTTTTATTGGGATACCCACATTAAACTAGGAAATTGGATTGTATGCTAGGTTTATGTTATGGTCGAAAACTACAACGTGCAGTCTCACTACGATGCCGTTGGATAGGGTTTCAGCTCTCTCTCTCTCTGATCGTTTCTCCACTTCTGGGAATCGTGATCAATGGCTGCAGATTTTGCTCTCACCGCCTGATGGAACTTACTTGAGGAGGTTGTTACTTCTACTTGGTCATAGTGGTTGGCGATTGACCTCAGGCTCTCTTGCCTGCTTTTCACCTACCACTACCAGATCCTCAAGTCTCTCATCTCTTCTACGCAAAGTATGAAAGTACGCGGTGTAAATATACGGTGGGTTGGATATACGCGTTCAAACTCTTAGCATGTATTCTGTTTAAGCCATCCAGGGTATCTCAAGCATTTGTCTCTAACACCACATCTCGAATGAATATTTTCTCTATCTCTCTCTGGCTAGTATGGTCCAGGTTTCTACTCCGTACATGGAAGATGAAAAGATTAAAGCTCTCATTAAATGTAACTTATTTAATTTGAAAACCTAGGCTTACAGATTTTTAAGATGACTTGAACCAGGCGTCTATGGACTTAGCAAAACGGCGCTTGATTTCTACAATTCTGCTGCCATCAAGGGTTATTTGAGACCCTACCGGAATAATCCTAACGTATCTCACTAAAGGGAAGTTTCAGCCTTATAGCATTGGCAGCCCAGCTTCGGCACAGCCTGTAACAGTAATCTATTATGCAGCAAGGTAAGTACTTCATTCTTTTTCAAGGGAAGGAACAGCATATGGAGTAGGTAAAAAGAAAGAAGCAAACATTGACAACCTAGAACCGGAAATAAGTAAGTTTTAAACAAGCACAACAAACAAATTGTAAAACTATCTTTATAACGTACTTACTTACATAGAATAAAGTGTAAATGCCATAATCAAAACTGATGAGACCAGGAAATGTTTTTAATTAAATAGTTTCTGAACATCGCGGTAAAATTCTTAGTAAAGCTCAAAAAATTAGCTTCGAAATCAACCAAAGGAAAAAAACTCTCTTGTATTCTCCTTGATGATCGAATATAATTAAGTTGTTATTGTTTTGGATTAAAAGTGATTAGGGCAGTAAACCTTTATATTGTTAGTGTCCTTCTCAACAATTAAAGAAAAGGAGGGATGTAGTGTATTGGCTGTATGTCAATACTCACTTGTCTCGTGTGCACACGTCACGGTCGGGAGTCTGATCTGTGGTACAGACTAGACACTCACTGTCTGTCATGGCGGGACAGGGTGAGGACGTGTGGTGGTGCATTGGCGAGCCAAGACGTGGATAGTGGACACAACAATCGTAATTAAAACTTTGTAGTTTCCGACGACTTACAGGGCAAAGCGATTGTAGAAACTTGTAGGCGAAAAATGTGTTGCTTTGTTTATGGTATTGTAACTTTGAAGTTGTTGGAAAGTATTATTTTTGTTAAAAAAACGACGTGTTGCAGTGATCAATTTTAAAATAATTGATTGTTATTTATTTACACTTAAAGCATTTTGTTGGTTGAATTATGGATGTCACTGAAACTAGGATTATATTTTAAAATATTTTTAATATAGTTTCATAGAAGATACAATATTTAATTTGTTGATCCTTCGATCATAGATGATTGAAGTGTTGAACAATCAAATTCATTAGAGTGTGGTTTAAGCTCAATATTGTAATAAAGATATGTAGTTAATATAGTTAATTCCTTAGATACGAAACGTTCGTATACGCTACTATTAATAATTCTACCCTCTAATTGGTCTTGTGGTATAGTTTAATATGAATTGGTAAATAATTATGGATTTCATTCTGTATTAAGATAATTAACACGTCTATACTTGTTACAAATCTCTAACAATTTATTGTAAGATTAATTTTAAATACATGATTATTGTTCAAATTAACTTTGTATTAATTGTGAAATATTATAATGCTCAGATCAATTCAATTGGTATTAATTATAATTGGTGTTATTTGTGAAATACGAATGAGTTTCGTAGTGAAAATTATCGGCCAATTGCATTGTTGAACCAAATCTTGTCACAGTATTGCATTTAATATTGTTTACAAAATCATATTGAATTTCCAAATCCACGTTAATAAACTTAACTATTGTTAATAGGTAACAATTTAATTCAAATTGCATTATTCATATCACTTTTCACTGTTCCAATGATAGCAAAAACTCGTAACTCAAATTGGTCACAATATCTAGTATTATTCCTTTATGACTCACTCTAATGTTTCATTCTATAGGTTAGAGCTTATCATAAGTAATAGTTAGTTTAACAGAAATCAAAGGTGTCTGGACAATATGAAGGAAATAGTAAATTACGCAATATTTCCCTTGAACACTGACCTCCATTAAACAAACGCTGGACAGGCTATTGTCATGAAATGACAGCAATTTTTTGTGCCGATTCAAAAATCGCCATATTGGCGCTGATAGCAGTAGATTCTTCTATGACAGTAGTGAGTGTACTCGGAACTAATTAGTTCCAAGTACACTCACTGCTTTCATAATAGAATCTACTGCTCTCAGCGCCAATATGGCGATTTTCAAATCGAATCAAACGATTTGTGACGTTCGCCTGTCCAGCGTACTTGTTTAATAGAGGTCAGTGCCCTTGAAGGTTAATTTTACAGTTGCGGGATTCAAACAGGTTCAATGTAAATTCATCATTAATAACTATATTTACATCATGATAGCTATATCATTTAAAAATTAGGCTGTATTACTCTTGTACAAAATTATCTGTGTTTTTTTTTCTACTCTACCGATGGTATGGTTACCGAGTATTTTTGTGTTGCTTAAGAAACTCGTGTAAGTTAATAAAGCTTAACATTTCATGAAATCTAAACTGCTACTTTATTTACAAACAGTCAGTCTCCTTTTTTTTGCAAAGACTGAAATCCAACAGAAAACATTATCAGTCTTAGACTGTTGGGAAAATATTTAAACAAAATCTTATAAATTAATGCAAACACGTAGCACATATACAACAGGTTCACTAGATGACTAGAATATTCATAAATATGTCTCCTAAAAGTTTACACGCAAATCTGCTTGCAATTAATCTATCATTGTACCTAACAATTACTGTGCTTTATGCGACCAGCTTCTAGTAGAACTGTCTGCGCCGGCGCAAGATATACCACCAGCATAAATCCTTCTCCAAATCCTACATTTGGCATACAATTAAGTATTTATAGCTGTTCGACTCGTTATAAAGCTATTAAGCAATAAACTATAGTTTCTCAATTTGTCATGAGTAATTAGGGCGCTAGTGAATTTATTAAGGTGAATAATCACCATCAACCTGTGCTGTGCTAAACAGTGCGATGTACAGATAAAAGTAAAAGTTTGAGAAACACAGAAGACTTGTAAAGCGTTTGTAATTTATACAAAAAGCTTCCGAGTTGGTCAAGCGGCTTGGCTTGACGCAAGAAGTACACTTTTCTTGAGCCCAGCATGTTGCGTCGTTTACAAGGCAAGGCACATCTTCTGTCATGCCCTGCGTGTTCCAACACCTGCACACGCGAGGATCTTTACAAGGCCACTGATAATGCGATATCAGTGGCTGAGTTCTGGTCCTCACAAATATAATTATACATATACCGAGTCGACACGTTAAGAAGAAGAAGAAGATGATAGATAGGAAACCGCTTGTCCGCTATCATGCCTGATGGTAAGCGATGATGCGATCTACGACCTATTCACTCGCGACTTGAAGACCCCCAGATTGTACCTTTTGGGAAACACAGACTCGGGCAAGGAGTTCCACTCTCTACTCTAGCGGTTGTACCGCATATTCTGTAGAATATGATAAAATTTGAAGCTTTTAGCTTGACGCGATGTTTTGACGACCGGTTTGATAAATAATATTCAATTTATCCGTTTGATAACCTTCCGTCGATCTCACTAGCACAGTTGGCACAAAATCAGTAAGCATTATATCACAACCATAAAACAGCACAGCTTGATGTTGTTTGTTCACCTAGCCTAGTCTTTTGTAGCCAGAGGCTCCAATTGCTTCCTCTAACTTGGTTTATATTTCCCTTTTCTGTTTCGTGTTTGACATAATAATGAATGTTTACGTAAATTAGTGGGTTTTGTAATAGAATTTATGTGAAGGCAAAATGCCTTAGGTCTATTTGTTTATGTTATAATTTTAATGATTTGAAACTTACGGTTTTACTGCGTTACCTTTTATTTACATATAAGTTATATACGTTATAAGTTATATATTTTACATAAGTTATATATCATATAAGTTATACTGCGTTACTTTTTATTTATTTGCTTTTGGTATATTAAAATGAGTTAATAAGTAAATAGCGAAGTATTTTGCATATTATTCTAACAACAACAAATCCATATTTATTTAATTGTCATTTATTTATTTAATCTTTATTGCAAAAAATACAGCAAATGGCGGACTTAATGTCATAAGGCATTTTCTAACAGTGAACCGGTTAGGATGTTAGAACTACTAAACTATATTATGGACCTTTAATACACTTATCGCCACCTGCTATAAACTCATATCCTACCTACCTAGCTACCTACCTTACCTATCTCTCTATCTACCTACCTTATTATTATACCTTTGTCCAATATATCTCCTAAATTTCTATATTCAAAACCCACCATTGAACCGCGCACGCAACACGTCGAATTTGAAATATCCTCAGGCGACGCGCAATAAATATCATGCATTGTCTAAAACAGAGTTGGTTTGTGATATTAATCTTTGACAATCAACGTCTGCCCATGTCACGACATCAAATTATCCTCGATACATTCGAATTTATTAACTGTATAATATAGAACATAACATAATAATTGGTTAGTAACCCTTCGTAATTCTCATCACAGTCTATTTTGGTCAAGGGAATCGCAAAATTTAAGCCATTTTACTCTACAAAAAAATACCTTGAGGCACTAAAAAAATATCTTTCCCTTCCCTTGTTCATAAGCAAAGCGCAAGAGAAATCTCAAGTTGTCGTTGTAAGTTTATTTTTTTATTTATAATGACAACTTTATCTACCATAAATTTCTAATCCTACAGAAGTTTTATAAAGCTACTATCATCATCATGAGCACTTTCAATATCCCCACTTTAGAACCCACAGTCCACAGACTTTTTTCGCAGATTCATCTTTTTCAACAAAACTTCTATAGATATCTGTTCCAAAAAATGAATCACCCTAATACCCATTTACCCAAGAAGCCTGCAGACGTCTGATAAACATTTAGGTCCCAGCTTATATTACAGTCAACGCTTCAATTCTGCAGTAACCATATAGCCCAAACTATAGCCCAAACATGTTACTGGCGACCCTTCAAGGGACTTAGTAAACGGGGATCATTGCCCGTGACGGTACAAACCCTTTTGAGGTAAAATGTTTTGATGTGTGGTCGCAATGAAAGCGATCGTTTGAATTTAAACGGCCGTTCCCAATAAAACCTATCCTCAGTAAGATATTCATTTAAGTTATTTTTTTTACTTTAGTTATTTATTTAGTAATTTTATTCTGTTCGGAATACCAACAATACATAAGTATTGTGGGTAATGTATGAACATTATATTATGGAAACAAATTCTTAAATCGATTTAGCTATTAACAGATATTCACATATGGAGAGATTGGCCTGCTATGGATCAGTTTCTATGCGACTGCTGTTGTTATTTCCCTTCAGTTAATGCGGATTGGTGAGTGTTGACACTGTCATTTTCAGTTATTGTATTGACTGACATACATTCTTTTAAAATATCCATAGGTTCTTTCAATCATCATTAACTGCAAGAGGATGAAAGGCAAGGATAGACTGAGGATTAAAAGTCTCGAAAATAGTTCTGCGTTTGAATGTGAGCTCAAGAAGGTCACCGGTCACCCATCCAAAGACTTGCATTTGCTTAATATGGAATTCATTAGTGAACATTACGCCTCCTCAACTTTTGTAAAAACTAAAGAAAGGATCACTCAATCTACCTACATGCACACGCCAAAGAGGCTTATAAAAAGAACGTGTAAATCATCTCTTACAATAACTTTGCTTTGTTATTTTAATTATAGAATTAGTAGAAACATTAGTGGGCATGCGACAGGATACAAATTATCGTCCCGGTCACAAATAACAGAAGACATTGTTTGTTTTTAGCAACGAAAGGAGAATCCATTTATCTTCTTAACTAAATAAAGGACAAAATATACAATCACTTTATTAGGAACAAGTAGAAAAAGAATATGGATACCTTTTTATATTTTACACTAGTGACAAATAAGTACATGAGCAAGCATATTTTCGAACAATACTTACGTATTTGTAAATGTGAGTGAATCAGCAGTAAAACAGTGATCCCTAGACTGATTATGGTCCAGGCATGAGCTCAACAATAATTATTGAGAGTAGGTATTTTACTCGTATCGTACTTGGACTGGGTTAGATTCAATGAATTTTTATTGTGTAACCTTATAAAAAGTAATGACGTCTCCGGTGTCCTCCAGGAGTATTTTAGATAGTCTGGTAGATAAATATAAAAAAAAAATCACAGATCTCGTGCCTTTCACGACCTTCTGGTACATTGAAAATGAATTAAATAATTGAATTTTATAAAAAAATATATTCCTTTGTTTGAATTAGTACTTACAATACTTTGAAATCACAGCAAAGCCATGAACAATTTTGGATTTACTTTTCTGTGATTCGTGTGTATGAAATTCATATAAATATTTCATTGTTATAAACATTATTATTTTATTGAAAGGTAGTAACTATAACCTAAAATATAAAACAAAATTTACGATTTATTTTGAAGCCCTCGGCTTCGCCTCGGGCTTCAACTACGTCAACCCAGCGACGCGATGCGCACAGCGCATCTAAGGAGCGTGCTTCCCGAAATGACGCCAACACGCTACATAGCCCTCGTTGATACGCGTCTTTTGATTTCAGGCTTCAACCATTCATGTAGCCTTAAAACTTATGACACCAAGGCGATGTCGCACTCTGAGCGAAAATGGGGGCTATAATGAAGCGATCGAAAAAAAATTATATGTTAAAGGTTAAGCTACACACAGGCAAACCCGATCGTCTTTGTTTTAGGCTCAAATTGTAGCTGACTAAATTGTTCAGAGGAGTTATTCTCAAAATTTTAATATCATTCTTCGTTTCCAAAATCTAGAGCGCCAAAATCAAAAAATCGGAAAAAAATAGTTTTTTTTTCCACTATTTCGACCATAATTTTTTACGTTTTTTATTTTCTCGAATAATTCTTTTTGCACCTTGTAGCTCTCGTAAATACGCGTCTTTTGAGTCTTTTTGAATATAATATCTTTAGAACCTTTTGTGATATAAGGGGATCGCACTTTTTCGTGAAATCAGTGCCTATACTGGAGCGAACGAAAATGTCAAAACTTTTAATTGGCACAGGCGCATTTTCCTCGGTCACTCGCACCCTTTCCGTAGGTATCACAGCGGTCATTACAGCCAATCAAACAAAGTGGCGTACCGTTTTGGCCGCACCCTGTTCCACTCAACGCGAGAAAGAAGCTTCCAACGGTTTTTTTTTTTAGTTTTTAGAGATTTTACTACGTTTACAAACAAATTAGTTTTGTCAAAAATTTAATTTCTGGCATCAAGCTTTTATTGCCGAGTGCAGTTTTGTCCGCCATAGTGGATTTAGAGTGACGTCACTTCTAGTTATTCACTGCAAGCCCTTTCAATTGATACCCATTTTGTATGAGCACATTCAAAATAACTTGTTCTCCATCCACCATTTTGGGTGTTCCACCATGTTGGATTTAGAATGTCGTCACACAGCTTACCATGCATTGTCTTTCAAACTAAACGTGTACCTACTTGAAGATATCTGCATCAAAATTGAGTTCCAAGATTCTAACCGAACATACATACTTAAATTGTAAAATTTAAACATACCAAGTCACTCAGAGGGACTTCAAGAACAGTACCTAACTAACTGAATAAAGGTGAATTTTAACTTTAAAAGGGTTAAGTAACAAAGTGTGGTGGTATTGGTAGTAACTAGCCGTACCCAGCATGTTTTCAATGCCACGTAGGCTTAGGAACGGAAACAAACAAACATATTTTTTTTTGCGTGCGAACGTACGGGTACGGGCAGAACAACATGCATTTTAATCACAGACGATTGAATGGTTTTAGAAATTAGGAACGAATGGGGGACAAACATACAAACAAATAAAACTTCTAAACCGTTCCTGATTGTTGTTTTATTTTATATTTATATCAATAAAGATCTCGTTTGTTTTCCATTATTATATTATATTAGTAAAAGTATACCAATACCAAGAAACTTCAAGTTTCTCAGCATATCGTGGCGTGGCTCACAGAAACCTACAAAATTGTTTGAGCTTATTTCAAGCCAGCTTAGGGGGCGTCCATTAATCACGTGATGTTTTTTTGGCCAATTTTTAACCCCCCCTCCCCCTTGGTGATGCATAGTGAGGTTTTGCGTTAACCCCCCCCCCCCCCTCTAAATCACGTGTATTTTTTGTTGTACAAAATAATCTCAACGATTTTCAGTACGAATATGTCGCGCGCGGTGGGCGGGGAAATCGTCCGGTTACGGTGAGTCTACAATCACGCAGTTTTCAGTTAAAAGTCACGCGTTCAATGAAATAAAATAATACACGTGATATCTCACTAGACCCCCCCCATCCCCCCTTGTGATACTTCGTGATTTTTTCAACAACCCCCCCCCCCCCTTTCGAGGCTCACGTGATTAATGGACGACCCCTTAGTTTAAATAAGGCTTCAGTTGTATCCATGCCACAGTTTCTACTTCATAAAAAAATATAAGGCGTTATTACAACACGTAACACTCATGTATCACACAAATCCGTTGTCCTCGTTCTTCTTGATTCGCACTGTTTTAGGGTTCCGTAAAAGAAAACTGCGGTTATAATTTTCATCCCTTTCAAACATTTGGAGCAGAAGGAGTATAAAATTATAAAGCAACTTACTCTAAGTTGCTTAATTTTACTTTTTTTGCTGGCAACGGCCAAGAAATAAAAACTTTAAGCGGGCGTGAAATGCTAAAAGAAATTTCAAAGTAAAAGTTATCAAAATTACTGAAAACATTATCGTTTTTTATTGATTACTTATAAAAAACTATTTCTTATATTATAAAAATGACAACGATAAACTATTTCTTATTTTGGAGAGATATGTAAGATTTTAATTTATTATAGTTTCAAGATTATAGCTTTACTAGCGGCTACCCGCAACTTTCTAACAAATAATTTAAAGCAGTACGTAGATAATCCTGTTTTTTCTCTATCGGTTCTCTCAGAAGGCCCGTTTTCCACTTAGCTAACTCTACTATAGCACGGTAAAATATTTTTATCATTTACAAATATATGAATAATCTACAATTTTATGTATCTTTGTTTCATTCCATGCTATCACAAAATTTATTTTATCTAAATAGGTAGTTATTGTAGGAACAAATAAAAGTCGGCGCGAAATATAGCGTTTTTTTTTCTAAAAAGCCATTTTAGCGCCTTCTAACGCTATTTTATAGCGCTGACAGTTCGTTTTCGCTACGACTAGTTGGCTACCGCTAATAATACAAGTTTGCAAAAGTCTTGTTGTTATAAACATACATCACCATCATCATATCGGTCGCATGACACCCACTGTTGAGAATAAAATAATACGGACCCTTACAAACGCTTTCGTGTCGCTTCTCCTTTTTTTACTTATTTTTAGCTTAATGTTTTTACCGATCCATCACGGCATCATGGAGTGATCCTTGCCGTCCCCGGTGTATTGCTATTATGAGGGCCTTTAATACGGAAATATTACATTTTGCCCTACACCCTCCCAAGAGGTTAGTGTTCTAAGGATTTATCTGAGTTTTCATAGGCTGCTTCCGTTTCGTACGTCAAACGGAAGCAGACTATGGTTCTTTAATTTTAGTTTTGCATTTTTTGGGCGCTTTTAGGGCTTATCGAAAACAGTGCCGTAAAACGTATTAATTAAAAAAAGTGCTTAAGGCGGTTGTATAACCGAAAGTGGCACGCTCAGAGGTTTTTATTTAATAAGTTATTAAAAGAAAAACATTTAAAAATAGTTTTACGTGAAGTTTTTTTGGGCCTATGGTCTAGTATTTTTAGAAGGTAGGTACTACATGCCCTCGTAGTCATTCGTAGAAGCAGATAGCAAATGTCTCAAAAACGGACACGTTTAATAATATAATAATAAACTAATACAATAAGAAAAATTTATAATTCAACAAGAAAAATAAATAATATATATATATATATAAAATACAACAAGAAAAAATTCTTTTATACTTTTTAGTCTGTTTTTACTAGTCCGTTTTAATGTTTTTAGTCCGTCTTTTTTGTATTAAAAACGTGTTTTTAAAAGAGTTATTATTTCAGTAAATTTTTATTTTCTGCTTTTTAGTTATCGAGCTAAGACTAAAAATATACCTATCGGAGCACTCGTCAAGACGATTTGAACGAGCCCAAACTCGATGGGGTTGCATGGTTTTAATACAGAATCCCAGTGGCCTTCTTCCGGCTTTATCATCAGACCCTGAAAACTTCCCAACAAAGTACTCGTCAAGACAATTCAAACGAGCCCAAACTCGATGGGGTTTGCGTGGTTTTATTAAAGAGTTTCTATGGCCTTCCTCCGGCTCCATCATCAGATCCTCGGACACTATTTCCCATTAAAATACTCGTCAAGATGATTCAAACGAGCCCAAACTCGATTGGATTGCATGGTTTTATTACCGAGTTCCAGTGGCCTTCTTCCGGCTCCATCATCAGACCCCGGACACTATTTCCCAACAAAGTACTCGTCAAGACGATTCAAACGAGCCCAAATTTGATGGGGTTGCACGGTTTCAATATTGAGTTCCTATGGCATGGCCTTTTGGCTTCATCATCAGACCGTAAACCACGTCTCCCATTAGAGTACTCGTCAAGACGATTCTAACGAGCCCAAACACGATGGGGTTGTATGGTTTCTTCATAGAGTTCCTGTGACCTTCTTCCTGCTTCATCATCAGATCAGCTCAATGACACCATAATATTGCATTGCCTTCTAGTTCTGGCCTATGTTCAAAATTTTAAGTCTCTAGCTCATCGGGAAGTTAGTGTAGTATGTGCACACGCACACTACAGCATAATAAATTAGGTCATGTCGCAAATGACGTAGATATGGTAAATTAGTATGTAAGCACTTTTTATTTACTTTAATATAATTGTATTTTTAAACACTAATTAAATAGACTTCAAGCGACAATCATGTTTTAATCTACCACCTGCTCCCGACCCTTATTATATGGCGACCTAGCCATTAGAACCGCCTGAAAAGTACCGGTCATCAACATCAAAATTTCAAGATTCAAGAAAGAAGATTTGAAAAAAAAAACATAGAATAGAATAGAATAGAATATTTATTGTGCATAGAAACAAGGTAACAAAAAAACAGATGCTGTTGTTAATTACAAAAGGTATCACTGGTTTCTACCTTTACAGGCGTATACACATTAAAAAAAATTACGTTAAAAAATTAATACATTACTTCTTTTTATAAACTAGGTATTCTTGTGTACTATAGAAACATTTACATGCTAACCACTCTCTAAGAGCAGATCTAAATTTAGAAAACTTATATTCCTTAAAATCTTTGGGTAATTTATTGTATACTTTAATACACATAATATTACAGTTCTTAGATACTAAGGCTAAATTTGTCTGTGGATAATGAAGATTATTTTTATATATAGAACGCAGATTTCTACTTGTCAATTGTTGTTTTTGAATAAATAAATTTTTATGTTGATGAACAAACAAACATATATCAAATACGTAGAGACAAGGTAGTGTTAGCAAATTGTATTTTCTAAAATAAGGTCGACAGGAATCAGTTTGTTTAAGCCCAAATATGGCTCGAATACATTTTTTTTTGGAGAACAAATGCCTTATCGCGATCAACAGAATTTCCCCGAATAAGAACTCCATAGCGCAGGGATGAATTTACAAAGCCGTTATAGGCAGTGATAGCAGCATCCTGTGACACGATTTGACTTATACGACGAAGCGCAAAACAAATCTATTTAACCTTGAGCAAAGCTCGTATATGTGTTGTTTCCAATTACAATAACAATCTATAGTTATACCTAAAAAATTCATACAATCTTCAGCTTCTATAACTTGTCGATTATAATTAATGTTAAGTGACTGACGTTTTCTTTTATAACTACCAAACTGAATGTATTTTGTTTTATCGATGTTTATCTTTAGGTTATTTTCATCGAGCCACTCAATAACTTTTAATAAAGCTGTGTTAATACTATTTTCAAAGTAATTTGAGTTTACATTTTTATCGCCTTTGATTACAATTGTAGTATCATCTGCGAACAGAATACATTCATGAGTTATGCTTTTGGGTAAATCATTTATGTATAAGAGAAACAATAGTGGGCCCAAAATGCTACCCTGCGGTACTCCAAATTTATTTACGTTAAAGGAAGATTTGTAATATTCAAGGCATTTACTTTCAGGACTCCATCTTTGGGTTATCACACATTGTTCTCTTTCTGACAAATACTCTTTTATCCAGTTCAAACATGGTCCACGAATACCATATTTGTAAAGTTTAGATAGGAGACGTTTATGGCACACAAAATCAAAGGCCTTTGTCATGTCAAGAAACAGAACCGTTACCGGATTATCATCATTAAGACAGCTGGTTATTGCTTAAATTAATTTAAAAATAGCTAATGATGTACTTTTGCTTTTCCTAAATCCGTTCTGTTCCTCTTTTATTACATCATGCTTGTCAAAAAAGCTATTTAATCTACAAAACATTATTTTTTCTAGAATTTTTGAAAATATTGGTATTAATGTTACTGGCCTGTAATTCTGTAGTGAAGTCTTTGCGCCTTTCTTATAAAGAGGTTTCACAATGGACTTTTTTAAGATATCTGGAAAAGTGCCTTCTAATAAAAGTTTATTGATAACAAATGTGAACGGTTTAACGATTGCTAAAATACTCAATTTGACAATGTCTGTGCGAATTTCATCATAACCAACAGATTTGGAATTCTTTAGAGAATATACAGTCTTTATCAATTCGCTTTCCGTTACTGGATTTAAAAATATTGTAGACGATATAGTATCTATATTTTCATTATGACCATAAGAAATGTTAGCTTTATGACACTCTCCTGAAACACTATTTATAAAATATTGATTAAAAATTTCGCAAATCATTTGTGGATCAGTAAATTCTTTTCCAGATTCACATACTTTTTCTATTGAACTTGGAGTATCACTTTTTGTATATTTATTAATTATATTCCATACTGCTTTACATTTGTTATTCATTTTATTTATATGATGTAAATTATTACGTTTTTGAGACATTTTAATACATTTTTTAAGTATAGATGCATATACTTTATACACTGAACTATATTTTTTGCGGTCATTACGATAACAAAAGTGCAATTTACGTTTATTTTTACAGCTGTTTACAATACCTTTGGTTAACCATTTTGAAGTATGTCTTCTGGAAAATTTCTTTACTTTTATACATGGGAAACATAAATAATAATAGAGTTTATATAAACTATAAAATTCATTGAATGATTCCGTGGCATTTAATCCACTATCATAAATAGTTGAAAACGATAGACTCTTAAGACATTCAATGAATTTAGTTTGGTTTTCGATGCAGTAATCCCTCTGATATTCATACCACCATTTGTTAACAGAGGATGTTTTCTTTCCTTTTATTGGGATCTTAAGTAGTTCTGCTTTATGATCTGATAAGCCCAATTCGTGGACACTAGATTTACTATTTCCAATATTAGTTGCTATCTGATCAAGACATGTTAAATAAAGAAGACAATGGGCAAAAAATATTCAAAAGAAGTTGTCGTTGCACAGAACGCTAATGGTGAGGCATCTGCTACAACAGGAGCCAGGAACAGCACGCTGCCGCCGCCACGTGCCAGCGCCACGCACGTGCCATCACATCAGCCCAGCCCCGCCCGACCTTCACAGATTATGTAATTCTACTAACTTAAACTTTAAACCCCATAAAGGTATTTAATTATTATTTCAATTTTAGTTCGTCGTGCAAATGTTGCAATAAATGAATTAGTTACCTACTTATATTTTTATTAGAAAATAGTGAGCATTTTTTTCTACATGTATTAATTAAGTTAGATTATGTCGAGTGAAATATTACAGTTAAATGAGCTTCTTAAATCATTATCTTATATTAGAGATTATTTAGTAAAGTTAGGACCTGAAAGAAGGCAACAGGAAATTGGTTTAAATAAAGTTAAAGAAGCAAAACATTTACATTCGACTTTGGGGAGTATTTTGCCTGTGTTGCACTCTCAGATTGACAGTGAAGAAATAAGTCCTAAAGATATTACGTCTATTCATAAAATAACAAATGAAATAAGTATAATTTATTCTAAAATAATAGATTTATCGATTCCTAAGACGAAGAGTATTGAATCGTCAAAGATGACTACCAATAGTGAGTTTGATTTAAAAACCGCTATTGCCTTGTTACCGGTAATGACGGGACAAGAATCAGTGACTAATTCTCTCATAAATAGTATCGAATTGTATAGTAAGATGATCTCGGACACGTCTAAAAAACAATTAATTGAATTCGTAATTAAAACTCGCCTTTCGCCAAGTGCTCAGTTACGTTTGAAATCAACTTACGATACAATTGATAACCTTTTGTCAGATATGCGTAACCATCTTATCCAGAAAAAATCAGGAGTAGCTCTTCAATGGAAGTTACACCAGTGCAAGCAAGGTAATCGATCAATCGAATCGTTTGGTTCTGAATTGGAAAATTTATTTGTAAATTTGACTATCGCTCAATCGGATGGTGATTCCAAATCTTATGATGTTTTAAAGCCGATCAATGAGAAGATCGCAGTTAAACGCTTCGCTGATGGGTTAAGCGATCGTAGGTTAAGTACTATCATAGCAGCTAGGCAGTTCGAGTCCCTGCCCGAAGCCATCAGAACTGCTATGGACGAGCAGTCCCTGTCTTCATCATTCGAGGTAATGAATATTCGGCGTAATAATACTTTTTATCGTGGACGAAATTATATGAACAATTATTACCGCGGAAATAATAACAATGTAAGACCGCGTAATAATTATTCAAATAACTTCTATCGTCGCAACCCTAAACCCTTGCCCGGGTCCCCACGTGGCCAGTATAGTGCACCACGAGGAGGTTTTCATCACCAAGGCCGCGCCCGCGCATCCTATTGCGCAAGGCCACCGCCGCCGCCGCCGCGCAAATCGGCTGCACCGATACGTCACGCTGTACAAGAGGTAACACCTCGTGAATCGCACTCCAGTGCAAATAATGATATTCCTAATGATTTTTTTCGTTAATTCGGAAAATTATGTTTTTAATTTTAATAACAGTAGTACAGTAAAATTTTATGTAGGTAATGAAATAGTAAATCTTTTAGTTGATAGTGGAGCAAGTCTCTGCGTTTTGAGGTATGAATGGCTTAGAAATTATCCTCAATTATTAGATCAATTATGCTACGATAGGATAACCATTAAGGGAGTAAGCGGTAGATTAGAGTCCGAAGGTTATATTTTTTTAAATTTAGTTTATGATAACGTAGTATTTACAGAAAAATTTTACGTTTTTAAGAATATGTCTTGCTCAGCTAATGGTATTTTAGGAGATAATTTTTTAAAACGATACCAAGCTATAATAAATTATAAAGATAGTGTCTTACATTTAACTAAGAATAATATTAACGTTTCTATTGAAATAACTTATAACGCTAGGTATAGACATTTGATCCCGCCTCGATGCGAAGTTATTAGGTTTATTCCTACTACATTGACACGCGATTGCGTAGTTTTATCAAAAGAAATACAAAAAGGATTTTTTGTAGCAGGGTTGATTGCGAAACCAAATAATAACCTTGAGAATATTAAATACCACAGATGATGAAGTGGAATATGATTTTCAAAACTTAGCTGTTTATGACTTAAATTATTTTGAAATTTGTTGTATTTCAGAAGAAAATATTAGTGTTAGTAGAGTAAAAACGTTGTTTGAATTACTAAATTTGTCCAACATGAACCAGGAAGAAAGACGTAGTATCGAACACATTTGTGCAAAATATGCCGATGTTTTCCATCTTCCAGGTGATAAGTTATCGACTACCAATATAATGAAGCATACTATATCCTTAAAGGACAATGTAACCCCTAGTTACGTCAAACCATATAGGATACCTCATTCTCTTAAGAAGGAGGTACAAAAACAAATTGATGATATGTTAGCGAATGATATAATAGAAGAGACCGTCTCTGAGTGGTCCAGTCCAGTCTTGTTAGTTCCTAAAAAGACAGATAGGTCAAACGAAAAAAAGTGGAGATTGGTAATAGACTATAGGCAGCTTAATAACAGAATTAAAGATGATAAATTTCCGTTACCAAATATCACAGATATATTAGATTCCCTATCAGGTAGCATCTACTTTTCTAAATTAGATCTGTCACAGAGTTACTACCAATTGGCATTAGATGAAAATTCTAGAAAATATACCGCATTTAGTGTAGATAAAATGTACCAGCTTGAATTAGACCCAGAATCGCGAAAATACACAGTCTTCACAACTGATAAAATGTATCAGATGAAGCGCTCCCCTATGGGATTAAAAACATCCCCCAGCGTTTTTTCTCGCTTAATGACAATTGCCATGTCTGGAATAAATTATAATCAAGCATTTATTTATTTAGATGATTGTGTCGTAATTGGAAAATCTATAGAATCTCATAATAAAAATCTTGTTACTGTTTTAGAACGTTTGCGAAAAGTAAATTTAAAACTAAATCCATTAAAATGTGAGTTTTTGCGCACAGAAATTGTTTATTTAGGACACAAAATAACGTCGAATGGCATTCTTCCGGACGATAGCAAAATCGAGACATTGCGCAAGTATCCGGTTCCATCGAACGCGGATGACGTCAAACGATACTTAGCCTTTGCAAATTATTATAGAAGGTTTATACCTAACTTTGCGAACATAGCATATCCACTAAATAAATTATGTAAAAAGAATGTAGAGTTTAAATGGACATCAGAATGTGAGCAAGCTTTTCAAAATTTAAAATCTGTTTTAATGTCCCCACATGTATTGCAATATCCAGACTTTTCGGAAAATAATACTTTTGAACTTCGAACTGACGCTTGTAAAACAGGATTAGGTGCCGTTTTGTCTAACAAAAATGGTAAAGTTGTTGCTTACGCGAGCCGTAACTTATCGCCCGCTGAAAGTAGATATCCTATTATAGATTTAGAGTTACTTGCCATAGTATGGGCCGTAAGGCATTTTAGACCGTATTTGTACGGCAGAAGGTTTAAAATCTTTACAGATCATAGACCGCTAGTATACTTATTTAATTTAAAAGATCCGTACAGTCGACTGACTAAGTTTAGACTTTATCTAGAAGAGTATGATTTCGAAGTCGTGTACATCCCGGGTCGAGATAATGCAGCTGCAGACGCATTAAGTCGACTCCCGATGACATTGACATCTGATGATTTAAAATCAAATAAGGAACAAGTAGTTTCGGTACTGACTCGAGCACAAAGAAAAAAGTTAGACTCGAAAAAACCGTTGTTAAGTAATGATTTGACAAATGATTCTTCTACTAGTAACAGGCCTGATCAACCTGATACTGTAGAGATTCTTAAAAAACCCAAGGACGTGATAGAATTCAGATAGGAAATATTGTACTTACATACCTTCACATTGTGTTATATACCTAAATACTCGATCGTTATCTACCCCACAGGAGTTAGCGAGGGATTTGGAATCACTTTGCGAAAGAGAAAATATTAATGAAATATTAATTATTAAAAATAGAGAAAATGCAACAAATATAAAAACACTTGCAAGTCATATGAAAAAGTTGCATTTAATTTTACCGAAAATTTTAATTACGAAAGATGTTATAAAAATTAGTGGCCATGAAGATAAGAAAATTACCTTAAACGATTTTCATTTGTTACCCACTAGCGGACATGCAGGGGTAAACAGAATGTTAAATAACCCTTAACAATATTATTATTGGCCAGGAATGACGAATGACGTCATAGAATACGTCAAGAAATGTAAACAGTGTCAATTTAATAAGTTTTCCAATCATATTGTAAAAGAACCAATGGTAATTACAAATACTGCAAGCTCTGCATTTGAAAGAATAGCTTTAGATTTAATGGGTCCATATCCAGTTGATTGTTATAATAATAAATACATTCTTACGTTGCAATGTGATTTATCTAAATTTATCGAAGCGTATCCATTGCCAAGTAAAGATTCTGAATCTGTAGCGCGAATTTTTGTTTCAAATTTCATCTTAAGATATGGGGTCCCAAAAGAAATTATTACTGATAGAGGTACTGAATTTTTGTCAAGTATTATGTCCGATGTTTGTAAAATTTTAAAAATAGAAAAATTTAATTCGACGGCCTACCACCATGAAACATTAGGGTCATTAGAAAATAGTCATAGGTCATTAGGAGCGTATCTCCGAATTCAATGTGATAAAAATACCACTGATTGGAGTGAATGGTTACCTTTTTGGACTTTTTCTTACAATACCACAGTGCACACGGAAACAAAGTACACTCCATTCGAATTGGTCTTTGGAAAATGTTGTAACTTGCCTTCAGATTTTGGAACTTTTGTTGAACCATTGTATAATTATAATGACTATCCTAAAGAGATGAAATATCGTTTACAGAGAGCTCAGTATGATGCAAAAAATAATTTACTGTCAAGTAAATTTAAAAGAAAAATATTATACGATAAAAATACTTATCCCATAACTTATAAAAAGGGTGACCTTGTTTTAATAAAAAATCAAACAGGAGATAAACTCCAAAATATTTATAACGGTCCCTATGAAGTTATTGAGGAAGTTTCACCTAATGTTAAGATTTTAAAAGACAGTAAAGAATATCTTATATATAAGAATAATACAAAAATGTACTTTTCATAATAACATTTTATAGTTAAGAATTTTATGCATTGTTGTACTTAGTAATAAGAAGTAAGTATGAGTATTTTAGTTGTAACATGACTTAATTCTTTATTTTGTATTTTTTCCTTTCCTTTCCTTCAGAAGGGGAGGGTGAACAGGACTTTTTCCGGGGAGTTGTAGTATGTGCACACGCACACTACAGCATAATAAATTAGGTCATGTCGCAAATGACGTAGATATGGTAAATTAGTATGTAAGCACTTTTTATTTACTTTAATATAATTGTATTTTTAAACACTAATTAAATAGACTTCAAGCGACAATCATGTTTTAATCTACCACCTGCTCCCGACCCTTATTATAGGATAAAATCGTTCGCAAACTTTGTGGAGAAACAGACAAACAAACAAACGCGAAAGCAACCTAATAAAAACGTGTTAAAAACGAAACGAACATTTTATGAGCCTACATAATTTGCTCGCAAGTACACATGCGCGAACTTTCCCCCACTCCGTCGAAAGAGCGTCAAGATGTTTGCCGAAGTCTTAACTTAATTTGCCATCATTGTAGGTACTTTATTTGATAATATGCCTGCATTTCCTTCATTTTATGGCAGTCATATTGATTTGTTTAGGCAGAAATATCGCATTAATTTGATCGCTAGGTGATCATTTACTACATTTGATCTTTGAAAACAATTTGTAGTGCAGTCATGACTAAAATAGCTAGAACTATTGTAATTTTAGACTTTATTTTTTTGGTATTTAGTTTTTTTGTTGTAAGAGAGCTTAGGTTACCAAACCAACATAGAAATAGAATGCCAAAGAACAACAAAATCAATAAGCAGGTGATCCGAAGAACGGAGTAAAAATTTGTGAGTGAAATAGTGCTGTTTACACCACTTACTATGTTATCGATGACTGTACCTACTTACGTCTTTTCTGTGTGGCTTAGTGATGATATTGACATTTTCTGCGCCATCGACCTTCAATACAACTACAATGCAGACTGATTATCTAAAACCAACTTCAAAAAACCTGCCTATAAAAAGCAAGAAATAATATTCAAATCTTTAGATATTATGCATTATCATAAATTTTTTTTTAGTGTAAGCAGGTACCTTCTGTATTAACTAGGTATATTATTTAGGTAGAAAAATCGACTCAGCCAAACGTGAGATAATTGCGGAGAAACATACATGCATACGGGTCAAACTGAGAACCTCCTTTTTTGAAGTCGGTTAAAAAGTCTACACTAAGGTATCCCTTTTCCAAGAAAATCGTCTAATTCGGTTCATAAATAAGAAAGTCATCAAGGTAGTTGATGCAAAATCATAGTATTTTCAGTATTACTTGAAAACTACTCGACCGATTTAAAAATAAAAAAGGGACCATCTCGCTAGCAAACTCAATCGAACAAAAAAGAATCATCAAAATCGGCCCATAAATGTCGAAGATACGCGCGAACAACGATAAAAAAAACATACAATCGAAATTGAGAACCTCCTCCTTTTGTTGAAGTCGGTTAATGAGCGACCGAACTCGACACCTGAATTATTTCGAAATCGTCACGCGACCGAGTCACTGGTTTGGTATTATATGTATGCGATTGCTGATTAATTTATACTTTGTTTATGCTCCTTAAAATCTCCATAGAAACTAGCGCCACTGGTAACCGGTGGGAGCGACTGTAAAGTATTTTTACCGAAAGTACTCTGTGACTGTGTATATGTGTGACCATAAGTATTCTATGAATGTGAAGATGATCTTTCTGTTTTCGCTTCAAATTTTATTTACTTACATTTTTTCGTTTACAAAATTGCAAATTCCGTGGTAATTTATCAAAAATTATAAGAAGTCTATTTTCTGATTGACAGAAGAAATCGCGAATTCGTCGCAGTCGGATCGTCGCGGTTTCTGAGTTAGGCAATACGAATTTCGGAGCATTTCCTTACAATTTAGTTCTTTAGTTGTCCGTTGGAGGCGGTCTCGGTCAGTTATCAGGAAGCCACTCCAGTGGATCTATTGCCCAAGTGTCGTCGACTTCGCCGTCGGCTTCATTTGATAGATGGATGAAATAAATTGCTACTTCTTTTTGGTACAAATAAAAACTTACCAAAGAAAAGTAGCAATGTATTACAACCATCTGTCAAATGAAGCCGACGGCGAAGTTGACGACACTTGGGCACAGAATACATAATAGCACAGAATACATAATAGTACAAGTATACCCACTGGTCTGTCTCTCGCCGTCCCCGGGTCACCCGAATGGAAGGCATCCGGGCATTTTAGGGTTCCGTAGCCTAAATGGAAAAACCGGAAACCTTATATAGATTCGTCATATCTGTCTGTCTGTCTGTCCGTCCGTATGTCACAGCCACTTTATTCCGAAAATAATAAAACTACACAGTTGAAACTTGCTAGGAAGATGTATTCTGTAAACAGCTTTACGATTTTTACACAAAAAAAAATAAAAAAAATAAAGGGGGGCTCCCCATACATGGAACTGAAACTGAAAAATTGATTTTTCATCAAACCAATACGTGCGGTATAGATAGGTTTTCAAAAATGACATTGAGGTTTTAAGACTTTTTTTCTCAAAGTCAACCGTTTGAAAGATGTACACTGCCAAAGTGGCAAAATGTGTGTGCCCCCTTTAACTTTTGAAACAAAAGATAAAAAAATCTAAAAAAAAATCTAAATAAATGCTTTCAATGAAAATTGGTTTGAGCGAGATAAAGTTATCAGTTTTCGAGATATAATACATTTTCCAAAACCACAAATATAATTTTGTCATTCATACAAACACTGTGAAAAACAAAGTTATTTTTGCAGACGAAAAATTATAGTGGTATTAAATATACCTATAGTATGGTATAATATAAGGCATCGAGATAAATATACAAGAGAAGCAAACCTCACTACCCCGCGCCACAAAAAGCGTGTAACTTTTCAACCGTGTAAGACGAAGCTTTGAAACCACTAAACATTTTTAAGTAAACATATATCTGACTCACTCACACACGTCCCAACAACAATACCGTCGCCAAGATTAGACAAAGACCACAACAAAATTAGACAAAGACCGCGATATCAACATGCATTATTTTTTTAGAAAATTTGTGTTGCCTACTATGTGAAATTTTACCCCTTAAATAATCAATGAAAACAAGAAAATTTTGGTAAGGCGGCTAAAGAATAAAAGTATTTTATAACAAAACTATATGACGGCGAACTTTTTTGTTTGTGGTCCGATTTCAGAAATTCGTGTCTTAGTACTATTTTGACAAGAAAACAGTAAAGCTATGTTGAAAATATAAAAAATCCAAGATTGCGGCCAACTTTTTTGTTTGAGGGATTAAGATAAAATTGGGTTTTTGGTACTATTTTAACCAGGGAATGATAACGTTATTTTTAAATGTAACGTTATTTTTTATTTTGTTTAGCGTTAATTTTAAAATTAACGTTATGTCAATAAATAACGTGAATCCGGTATATTGTACCGGTAAAGTTTAACGCTATATTTAACGCTAATTGGGTGCCGATTTCAATGAAACTCGATTTTTGGGTACTATTTTGACACGAAAATACACTCCCACTCCGCGGAAGTACATAGTTATAGAGATATATGCATTTGAAATTTCAACTAACAATTTTAATCGTGATTATATCAGAAACTATGAACTTCCGCTGGGGAGGAGTTGGACAGGGGAGGTCACTTTCATCCCCCCTACCTCCCCCCCAAACCACAACCCCAAATATCATGGGTCAAATTCTAAAGTTTACCCTGTCTTATTTTGATCAGTAAAAAAATATATTAGTTTTCCACGAATTAATGATTATGGGGGAAGGGGGTAAAGTCGGGGGGGGGGAGAGAAACTACCCTCCAGTGGCACTCTCACTCCGCGGAAGAACATAGTTATAGAAATATATTATGCATTTGAAATTTCAACTAACAACTCCAATCGTGATTATCTCGGAAACTATGAACTTCCGCTGGGGAGGAGTTGGACAGGGGTTGACTTTCATCCCCCTTCCTCCCCCCCAAACCACAACCCTAAAATCCATGGCCCATATTCTAAAGTTTACCCTGTCTTCTTTTGATCTGAAAAACAATATATTAGTTTTGCACGAATTAATGATTATGAGGGATGGGGGGGATAAGGTGGGGAGATAAGCTTTAGAATATGGGCCATGGAATTTAGGGTTGTGGTTTGGGGGGTTGTAAGGGGGGATGAAAGTGACCTCCCCTGTCCAGCTCCTCCACAGCGGAAGTTCATAGTTTCCGAGATATTCATGTGTAGGGTTTATTGTTTTAGAGATCACTTGTAATAAAAAGACCATATAAATACCTTGATTCTCCTTTATTTCACAGGACCGTACACACTTTATCCACTTTACACGATAGGTTTTCTTTTCAGGTTACTGCGCCGAAAGTTGGAACGAGAATGGACCCGATTCTACAGTAACTCTCTCCTTATATAGCTCTAGTGTTGCCAACAATCAAGTATTGCCAGTAAAATGAATAACTAATATTAGGAAAATAGCGTTAACGTTATCGTTAGAAATAGCAAAAACGCTAAAAACTAGTGTTATAAACGGCAAAACCTAACAATCGACCATCCTGACCTCGTGCATGTCCCCATGCACGCACGCGACCAGGATTTCATACCTAACAATCGGCCTGCTCGTTCCAACCTCGAGACAATTTTAGACATGACTTATATATCATTTAATTTTATTTTTATTTTATGACAATTTTTATTACAACATTATGTTTTAAATGTATGTGTATACTAAATCCATGATAGGTAATAACATCAAATTCCAAGTTTCAATATCATAGCAGTACATTAATTCATTTATGAAACAGATCTCTCTCTTTTTTGTGTCTTTTTAAGTTTATGTATAATTCATACTCATGTACCACCAAGATCATTTGCTCATGAAGTTACATGAGCTATAATCTATGAATGTAGATCAACTCATATCACCGGAATGGAGCCACCTTGGCTCTCATGAGGGTATATCAGTATTAAATCTCATTCCCTAATCAATCATCTAAAATCCTACTCATGTACCACCAAGATCATTTGCTCATGAAGGTACATGAGCTATAATCTATGAATGTAGATCAACTCATATCACCGGAATGGAGCCACTTTGGCTCTCATGAGGGTATATCAGTATTAAATCTCATTCCCTAATCAATCATCTAAAATCCTACTCATGTACCACCAAGATCATTTGCTCATGAAGGTACATGGGCTATAATCTATGAATGTAGATCAACTCATATCACCGGAATGGAGCCACCTTGGCCCTCATGAGGGTATATCAGTATTGAATCTCATTCTATCAATCGTTCAAAATCCTACTCATGTACCACCAAGATCATTTGCTCATGAAGGTACATGAGCTATAATTTATTTATGAATGAAGATCAACTCATATCACCGGAATGGAGCCACCTTGGCTCTCATGAGGGTATATCAGTATTAAATCTCATTCACACTCATTCTATATAAGCTAATCACAATTTTGTTTGCATATTCAAACATAATTAACGAACATAATATAAACATTAAAATGTAAATCTCTTGTAATAATTCATAATAATGATAAAACAATCTATATAATAAATATTAAAATATAATTCTCTTGTAATGATTAATAATAATAAACATCTTTTAATTGTATTAAATAAAATGTCTATTCATTTTCACTAATTTCACTAACATCTGAATCATCCTTATCATTTACTTCTAGTGCCGCTACATGAACCCAAGGCGACATACGATCCGCAGCTACTGTGGTTTTGCGCTTGTTTTTACTACCAGTCAACCCAGGTATCGCGGAAACCCTGTATCGATCATTTCCCAAAACAGACACTACTCTATAGGGACCTATGAAAGTTGGCAGAAGCTTTTTGCTTTTGCCATCATTAGAAAAACTGGTTTTGGTGATCTTAACTAGTTCACCCTCACCGTAAATTCGAGATGGACGCCTATTTTTATCATAATGTTGTTTTTGCTTAGCCTGTTCTACTTCTATATTATCTTTAACGGCTTCTCTTATGGTCACTAAATCTACATTGTCCCTTGTCTCAGCTACTACCTCATTAAGCCTAGGATCTATTTCCGCTTTCATAGGAAACCCAAATAAAACATCTGCTGGGGTTTTACCCGTGGTTTTCTGACGGGTATTATTTAAACCCCATTGAACGCTACCGACTTTGCTATCCCAATCTTTCTCATCTCCGTTTAGATTCTGTGCAGTGAGGGACTCAAGAATGGTACGATTGTACCTCTCTACTTGGCCATTGGACCTTGGGCTGGCCACGGCGTTAAGCACATGCTTGATTCCCTTGTCTAAACAAAAACGTTTGAAAGCATTTGACGTGAAAGAGGTCCCGCGGTCGCTAATAATACGATCCGGGTTACGAAAAGTGAAAAATATTTCCTCCAAGACCCTTAAAGTACTTTGCGTTTTAGTGTTACGTACCGGTTTTATAAATATGAATTTTGTAAAAGCGTCTATAATAACCAGAAGATAACAATTTCCTCTTTTCGAACGAACAAACGGACCAAGATGATCAATATGGAGGGTGTGAAAAGGAACCTCCACCTTTGTTATTGTATGTAAGTGACCCTCATTGTTCGTGACCTTTTTAGAGTAAGCACACTCTATACATGCTTGGACGTACTTTTTAACAAATCGTGACATTTTGGGAAACCAATAAGTACTTTTTATGCGCTCTAGTGTTTTTTCTATGCCGAAATGACCTATTTCATCGTGATTTCTACGTAAAACTTGCCATCTGGCTCCTTTTGGAACCACCCAACGTAATTTAGTTTTATCACCATCCAAGCATTTATAGAGTTTGTTATCTTTGATGAGAAAGTTGTCTTTTATATATTTTAGCCTGTCAGCATCGATATCAGAAGTTAATATATCACGCGTTCTACGTAATTCAGAATCACCTAATTGTAGAGTTACTAACCAATCTTCACTATTAATCGTCATAACGGAAGGAACAGATTCCGCTTCGACCTGGTTGTCTACCTCAACCACTGGATTCCGAGAAAGTGCGTCTACGTGCGACATCCTCGCTCCAGTGCGATACTCCACCGTACACTGGAACTCTTGCAAAAGCAACCACCATCTTGCTATTCGTGGAACAAGATCGCGCTTCGAGAATGTCGAACGCAGAGCACTACAGTCCGTTACTATTTTGAAATTTTGGCCCAACAGATAAACTCTAAACTTTCTGAGTGAGCAAACTACAGCTAAGGTCTCTAACTCGAATGCATGAAAATTTTTTTCCTCGGGAGATGTCTGTCTGCTATAATAAGCTACTGGCCGGAATGCTTCACTTTCACTAGCACGCTGCAGTAGAATGCCACCGATGCCAACTCGGCTGGCATCAGTGTGCAGCTCTGTTTGTGCAGCTGGGTTGAATATTGCCAGTATCGGACTATCAATTAATCTAATTTTCAGAGACTGAAATGCCTGTTCCTGTTCTTCAACCCATTCCCACTCAACATTCTTTTTTAGCAATTTACTCAACGGATGTGACAAAGCAGCAAAATTACTTATAAATTTGCGAAAATAGCCTATTAAGCCAAGAAATTGGCGTACTGAATGTTGGTTAACTGGACGAGGGAAATCTAAAACACATTGTATTTTTTTGTCACCCGGACGTACCCCAGCAGCACTAATCTCGTAGCCTAAATAGTTTATTTTATCTTGCAGGAAATTACATTTAGACAAGTTTAAAGTTAAATTTGCTCCCTCAATAAGTTTTAAAATCTTTTCAAGCCTCTGCAAACATTCCTCCTCATCCTTGCCGTAAATTAACACATCGTCTATATATGCCGTGGCTTCCGAAAATCGAGATTGACCTAGCACCCTATTTATCATTCGCTGAAAAACAGCGGGTGCATTTGCCAACCCAAACGGCATACGATTAAATTCGTAATGGCCGTCTGGGGTGACAAATGCCGTCAAAGATTTTGAGTTCTCCGAAATCGGCACCTGGTAGTAACCAGAGGTCAGGTCTAATGTAATAAAGTATGCTTGGCCTGATAATCGAGAGATCTCATCTTCTATGACGGGCATAGGGTAACGTTCCTTTACAGTAATGGAGTTTAATAAGCGATAATCTACGCACATTCTGAGTCCACCTTCCTTTTTGCGCACCAATATAATTGGACTAGCGTATTCTGACACACTCTCTCTAACTATTCCTGCCTCTAACATTTCGCTCACCATTTCCCTAACATGTTCACGTTCCTTATGTGAAAGTCGGTATGGTCGGTACACTACAGGTTTACGACTATTTAATTCAATTTCCATCTCTGCCACGTTTGTACACCCCAAATTCCTTAAACTAGACGCAAAACAATGTTTATATTTTTGCAATAATTCTAACAGCAATTTCTATGAGATTCCTGTACTGCATCCCCGATACGAATCTTACTAACGTCTAATTTCTCCCCATTAGATAAAGAGTCATTGTTACTCTCCAACATTATTCTATTAATTAACTGTATTTTAATACATCTTGATAATACTTCGCCTTCTCGTAAAGAAATGGAACCGGATATTGGAACTATGTTAACATGTCCTAAGCCTTTTTTTACTACATGTACACCTCCGCTGACTACAAACTGGCGATTTGGCGGTCCAATAACTTTGCTATTTAACAGAACATTTCCATCGAGACATAAAGCAAAGTGAGCTTTAATTGTGACCGGTCCAAAGACGTCTAAATTAGCTATTACTGTTATGGGTATTGTGTAGTCTTTACATTGTGGGGTAACTTCACTAAGGGGTTGGCTATTTGTATCATAAAATTTAAGCTCATCAGAATTTTTATATACAACTATGTGAGGCTGTTCAGTGAATGACTGGCCTATAAGCAAAGGTACGTCTAACAATCTATCTTCTACTACGTGACAAATAACCTTAGCTTTTACACTGTCAATACTTAAATCAGTCTCGACTCTACCTAACGAATAAACAACTTCATTTCCAAATCCCTTAAGGGGAGAGGACGTATTATCGTAAACTAAGCCCAATGAATCAACAGTAGAACGGGTTACCAATGATACTTCGCTACCGAAATCTACAAAACATCTTACGTTTGTATCCTTAATAATGGCTTCCTTATTAAACTTAGAACCCGAAGATGATATGCGCATCGTTTTGGATACGTTTTCAGGCGTTTTCCTTGAATCAAACTGAGAACCACTATTAAAGCTACAAGCATCAGCCTTGTGACCTATTCGACTACATTTTATACAACGTATGAGCGGTTTAGGACACCTAACGTGGGTATGACCCTTTTCCTTGCAATTAAAACAATGTATTGGGCCAGGTGTATTACCAGTATTTGGACGATATGGTAATTTCTGTACAAAGTTTTTGTTAAAATTGTTACTCTGTTCAGGCCACACCCTATTCCTAACCTTAGATTGATCTAATGAGTGAGAGTCTCGATTAGTCATAAGAAATTGTAAGAGCTGGTCAGGTTGACTGCAACGTAAAGCATTAGCACTTGATCTCATCGTTCTATCTGTTAACCCATGTATTAAACAATCCACAGCATGCTTGCCGGTTATGTCGCATTGGTTCAGTAGAGCTAACTTTTCGTAATAATAAACCTCAAGAGGTTCATTAAATTTACTTCTTCTTCGAAGCATCTCCTCCAGGGAATGGCCATAGTTCTGTTCACACGGGAACGCACTTGTAAGTTTCTCCTGCCATTCAGTCCAACTAAACAGAATCGTATTTTGACTTTCATACCAGACTCTGGCCAATCCCTGTAGTTTCTGCATCGCAAAATGTATCGTGGTTCGCTCATCCCAACCATAGACAGTGGCACACTCATTAACTTTTCTAAGCCATATATCGGTTCTTTGATTTTTAGAAGATGGATTAAAATCTGGCAGAATATTTTTATGATTAATTGTACTTGTTGTTAATGAGGTGCTTGCTGTCGCTGGTTGGGGTTTTATGCCATTAATTATCATAGCAATATCTTTATGGGAAAATATGGGGCTACGTGACCTTGTGTGCTCCGGCGTTGCACGGCGATCGTGGGGTCGGACGTCGTGTACTTGTTGGTTTTGTTCGGCTCGACGTTGCTTGGAAAGCTGATCACGTTCCTTGGACACCTCCTCCTCTAGTGCACGCAGTCGCTTTCGTTGTCGCCGAATCTCACTTTCGCGAGCACGTAGACTGTGACTGCGTTCCCGTTCCCGGGATTTTCGATTTGTTCCACCACTACTGGTCTCACGGGTCGGGCTGCGGCTACGGTTACGACGAGCTCTACTCCTGGAGTGACTTCGACGGCGACTTGGTCTGACGGCCGCTTCGGTCTGTCGGTCATCTCTCGAATTCGGTGTAGTAAGCCGACGACGAGGGGATCTCTCGTCATTAATGCGTGGCATTTTCTGAAACTCATAACACTGGCATTAATGTTGTACTCGCAGTAGCAATTAAGCAAAGTGGGTTTAGTGTATAATGGAAATATAAAAAGTAACGATATCTCAGAAACTATGATTCGTAACTCTAAAATAACAAAATTTTACACCCAAGGCGGGACGAAGGGTCCACAATAGGCACTAAATAATTAAATTTGCCTTGACTTCAAGAGTAAGATGAAAAATCTCATATATATTAACTGATAATTAGTAGTTTTCCAATGGAAACCGAATGCTACAAAATTATGTGATATCGGTTTCTATTAAAACCAAATAATTAAGAAAGGTTTCGAACCTCTCCTTTTCTTCATATAATTTGTGGTAAGTACAGTTCAAAAATATTTTAGCAAGAATAGAGTGTAAGGTACATTTTTTTTTTAACTAATTAAGGTAGAATAAAACAAAATGATTAAGAAAACCCCATTTTCTTTTATGCAGCGTACAGCGTATTGATAGTTAGTCATGAATTTTATGTAGATGTTGTAGGATCAAATCTCTTATCGCACTACCCGCAAATTCTATCGGGGAGTAGCCCCGATCAAGGATTAGCGAGCAGCGCTTTCATTACCCTACCCACCAATGCTATCAGGGAGTGGCCCTGACCAAGCATTAACGAGCAGCGTTTGAGGCTGGTGTAGAACTGAGTGTGAAGTATGCACTGTCGAAGTGTAGCCTCGACCAAGTGCAATGAGTGTGAAGTGAGTAGGATCAAACCACTTATTGCACTACCCGCCAATTCTATCGGGGAGTAGCCCCGATCAAGGATTAGCGAGCAGCGCTTTCATTACCCTACCCATCAATGCTATCAGGGAGTGGCCCTGACCAAGCATTAACGAGCAGCGTTTGAGGCTGGTGTAGAACTGAGTGTGAAGTATGCACTGTCGAAGTGTAGCCTCGACCAAGTGCAATGAGTGTGAAGTGAGTAGGATCAAACCACTTATCGCACTACCCGCCAATTCTATCGGGGAGTAGCCCCGATCAAGGATTAGCGAGCAGCGCTTTCATTACCCTACTCACCAATGCTATCAGGGAGTGGCCCTGACCAAGCATTAACGAGCAGCGTTTGAGGCTGATGTAGAACAGAGTGTGAAGTAAAGTGACAATTTTGTTTTTACTGCGTTCAATATTGGTTACCACTTCTGAATTGTAGGGGTTTATTGTTTTAGAGATCACTTGTAATAAAAAGACCATATAAATACCTTAATTCTCCTTTATTTCACAGGACCGTACACACTTTATCCACTTTACACGATAGGTTTTCTTTTCAGGTTACTGCGCCGAAAGTTGGAACGAGAATGGACCCGATTCTACAGTAACTCTCTCCTTATATAGCTCTAGTGTTGCCAACAATCAAGTATTGCCAGTAAAATGAATAACTAATATTAGGAAAATAGCGTTAACGTTATCGTTAGAAATAGCAAAAACGCTAAAAACTAGTGTTATAAACGGCAAAACCTAACACATGATTGAAGTTGTTAGCTGATATTTCAAATGCATATATATCTCTATAACTATGTTCTTTCGCGGAGTGGGAACGCCACTGGAGGGTACTTTCTCCCCCCCCACTTTACCCCTCTACCCACCATAATCATTAATTCGTGCAAAACTAATATATTTTTTTACTGATCAAAATAAGACAGGGTAAACTTTAGAATTTGACCCATGACATTTGGGGTTGTCGTATGAAATAGGCCCCTGATTAAATACTGATGGATCACAGTATTTACCACGCGTGTAGCCGTCGCCTTAGTCCAGTGCTCAGTGGCACAAAGATTTTGTGTATGTGAGACACATACCAAGCAACGCGCTGCAAAAAGGTTACTTTGCTTTCAATTTGACTTAAATTCTAGTTTAAAATGCCGGGTCTTTTTTCTATGATTTAAAAAGTTATTGTAAAAATAGCACAAATGTGATTATAAAAGAAAACATAATTTACCAAAACATTTATTTTATAATATAACAGAAGTGTATGAAACATCAGAGGTAGCGGAGTACCTATTCCATTAATCACTAATTCTCCCCAAAAATGGGAAAACTAAAACGATGTTTTTAGCGGCAGCACTGAACCTAAATTATGGTATGTATATATGTATATTTTTTAACGTTAATAGTAATACAAAAACAACAAATTATCGCGTAAAAAGTAATTCTCTTTGAAGTGATATGTTTTTTTGACCCCGAAGCGCACTCTTTCACTACGCATTTTGACCATTTTGAAGAGCTGTTTCTCTGTTGGCCTCCCACTGAGGACTGGCTTGACATAATCTTCACATATGTTAGTTGACATATCCGAAGTGGCTTCGCCCTGGCGCGGTAAGTTCTTCTCTAGTATATTTATCTCGATGGTATAAGGTAACTACGGAACCCTACTGCGCGTGGCCCGAAAGCACTTGGCCGGTTTTTTATTGAATTTTGGACTTGAATATTTTTTTTGTTTCATACTTTTTAGAGCGTGATTTTACCGTATAGTTGGGTTTTAGTTCTTAAACTTATTTTTTTTATTTTAAATATTTTCGGATTGTAACAGCTGTCTTGTTTATAGAAATAAACTATTTCTTTTAAACTTTAAAACATGTAGTACGGTAATGTTAACCATTTTACGGTTAACAGTACCGTACTAAATGTTAATTATAAAATAAATTATTGTTATATGATAATTAATTATTTTATAATTAGCTTAATAAAGCTAAAAATAATTTAATTTTTAGCTTTATTAAGACGATTTTATCCATGCTCGTGACGTCATCAGTTAGTCAAGCCCAGTCGTAAAACAACATTTTACTATTTTAGGTAAAATAGACTAAATTATTAATTTTAAATTTTAAAATATCACTATATATGGCAAAAGAAATTATAAAACTATGTTCCATACTGTTTTCTTTGTCGACTAACGAATAAATGTAGCGAAATTTTGATTTTAAAGAAATGTGTGGCAAAATTACCTGTGAAAAGTGTGATTACTTGGATTGTTTATTTTTATCACATCACATTACTTACAGCACAAGAGACCATGGCTCCACGATACCTTTATTTTTTAAACAAACTGTGATTGCTCATTTGCAAGGCGGGACGCTAGGGGCTCTTACTATAAAAAATTTTGGCACATTGTCACTTGATTCTGTGTCTCTTCTTTTCACAGACCGTGTCCGTTGTTAAGTTCTCTTTTCAACGCTTTGTTGGTCTTCTTCAGCGCAGCGAAAATTTTTCTATTTTTTGGTGGTCATTATATTTATATTAACTTCGCATTTTTTTGTGTTCCGCATGCGGAACGGTCGGCGTCCAAGGGTTAATCCCTTTTGGTAAACCACTGTGCCAGTGAACCGAGATATTTTCATACATCATCCATCAATAGATGGTGCTGTACTGTTGTGAATCGCGGTATCGAATTTGTTTTAGAAAAGTGTATTATGATCTAAGCTTCGCTTTTTCAACAATGAGTCGGGATTTGTTTTTTCGTTCGAATATTTAAATAAATTTTTGTAATCCCACGTTTGTATGTGGGATCATTAATCATAGGCCATAGCACATGCATGCCACACCACATCTTTGTGTCTAGACCATAGATATAGTATATTAAAAAGGGGTAGATGCGCCACCGAGCGACCGGGTGTAAGGGATAGATATATTATGACGTCAAAATATGGGGCTGCCATGATCGCAAAAAAAATACCCTAAAATGTAGTCGAAATCGTTACAATATTTGAATTCCGTAGTGAGTGAAAGTCAACATTTTGACTCGCTAATTAAGCAAAGTATTGCAAGCGAAATCGTGAAAATAAGTAGTCCCGACCGACCACTCTTTTTGTGATAAAAAATATTGAATTTTTGCCAATAACACCCTGTAACGTAATTGTTCTTCTTTATACCTCAACAAAAAATGTTCATCAGGCTGAACAACTTTTGCTAAGGTGTAATTTTTATAATATTAAGTATAGTTTAGCTGGACCATTATGGTTTTACATCAGGGACCCTATTTTTGAATCGCTCGGCTGGCGTCGAGCGCTCTTTTCTACTGATTTTCGTTCGACATTTGACTCAAATGTATGGAGATATCGAACGAAAATCAGTAGAAACGAGCGCTCGACGCCAGCCGAGCGATTCAAAAATAGGGCCGCAGGTGTTCCAGATATTAGATTTTTGTACCTAAACAAAAAATGCTTATCAGGCTGAACAACTTTTTCCAAGGTGTCATTTTCATATTTTGTATAGTTTAGCTGGATTACGTAGATTATTGTTGTCATTTTTATATTCCTTATAGTTAAGTTGGACCATTATGATTCAGCATCAGGAGTTCCATTTTCCAAAATCAATTATACTCTAAGTTATGCCCAGGCTTAACAGCAATATAACAAAAAAAGTTTCATTGAATCCATTCAGTATTTCCGGAGATTAGCGTGTTCAAACAGACAGACAAACAGACTCAATTTTTTTTTCAAATTCTTACTCTATTACTATGTCGCCATCGCCCCAGATATTTCATTTTTAAATATATGTAATGTACAGACACACTTTTTCTACTGTTTTATTATATGTAAGGATAAATGGGGTAAAAAACTGCATTTTGTTTACTTTTTTTTAACAAAACTTTCATTTTATAATTACAAACTATGCAAATTTGCTATGTCCCTTGCTATACTCAATCAACTTTGAATGATTTTAAACTTATCAATATATTTAATTCATAATGAACATTAATGGTATACAAATAAATTATTATTGTTTTTATTGGAAATTAGCATTACTTAGCAAAGTTTCTAGGAAAAATAATTAAAAATCATTAATGAATGTCTCCATCGCTTCAAATATATTTTTGTTGAAATATCTGTAAAGTACAGACACACTTTTTCTGCAAATCAATTCGTGTGTACTTATGCCCATTTTTCATTTTCCAGTTGCTTCTGTCCATTTCTCACGAATTTTATCTTCCGTCGGAAATCTGGAAAAATCAAATCGCTTGAAATTCCCTGAAATATGGGGTAATTTTTGGGGAAAAATTTATATATGGGTAGGCATCCGGAAATCGAATTATAAACCTACTGATTTTAATGGACGTCAATGCTAAGCTGGCTTCTATTACGTAGATTAATACGCAATTTTCCCGGTTTGCATGTCAAATGTTTCCGAGGTTATTTTTAGAAATAATTTTTAGAGTTTTCCTATTTATCAGGTTTTTCATGATACAACTAATGATTTAGCTCAGAAACTTGGTTCCTGTCAAATTTGAGAAAGAAATACGTGATCAAAATATAGAAAACAGTGTACTTACGCATGAAATGTAACACCCGCTTCTTTTCTTTATTATTTTGCTTTTGCAGCCAAATATTGAACACCCCACCATTTTGTAGGCTAGACACAAACACTACACATTCGATTTATAATAGATTTTATGTATAAATTAGGTAGTAATCCACAAAACCTTTAATTTCTTTGGCACTCTTGATATAACCTCACTTGTTTGTTTTGCCTAGTTGAACTGTGCCTATAACCCGACCATGAAAAAAAGTCCGGTCGGTGATAGAGATAAAACATGAAACTCTTCTCTATTTACTCCTATAGGAATCTCAATAAGACGATCTCGCTCTATCAAAGCATGTCAGACCCTTGGTCTAGACACACTATGGCGAAGTTACGCAACCGAAGTTGGGAGGTACAGTCAGTGGCACGAATCATGAATATTTTTCGACGGAGTGGGGATAAGTTCGCGCATGTGCTCTTGTGAGCAACCAATAGCGCGCGCCCCTCTCCCGCCGCCCGCGCCCCTCACCGTAACGCATACCCAAAATACGCGTTCCGCGCAATCCCCACCCGATTTTATGATTCGTGCCACTGACTGTAACGACTGACGATTTTATTATGAAAGAAACGCGAAGTAATTAATTTCGGCATAATGTGCCGTCAGTAATAATAATTCAAATACCTAGCATTTCAGGCACTGACCTTGACCTCCTTGTTTAATGGAGGTCAGCTGTGATTACAGACGTAATATTGCCGAACTTCAGTCGCGTAATTTCGGCATAGTGTGTCTAGATGACTGACCTGAATTTTTTTTACCATTGAAAATGGTTATCAGATGCAAATCGCCTGAGACGTATTTTTGGCCATATCTCCGAGGATTTTAAGAGGATCGAAATGAAAATAATACCAAAAGTTGAGGAGTTTATCGAGACACGTGCGAACGTTTGAATTTTGAAAATCCACTAGTAACTTTTTTTGGAATTTTGCGAAATTCCAAAAATTCCGGGTTTTTTGGGGGATGTTTGTTTACTAAATTGTAAATATTTCGGAAAAAAACCTGACTTCAGAAAAAATGAAAAAAAGGGTCCTAGGGTATTAGTTTAGCTATCAAATGGCGAAATAGTTTTGAAAATCTGTTTATAATTATGACCTTAGGTGGTCCCTTTAAATTTGGAATTGTAGAAAAACGGCTGTTTCCGTACATAAAAAGTGATGTAGCTTCTATGATTATTGACCAATCGTCATGGTAATAGTGGTAAAGATGCAGAAGCAGACGAGAAGTGCAATCGTTGGAATTTTGAAAATTGGTTAATATTATTTCGGCTGCGTCGAGGCAGTCAGCAGGCGCTTTTGTGACACGAGGCGGAGCCGAGTGTCACAATCGTAAAAATAAATAGGTACTACCTAGGTAACATCAAAAGTATAATAGGACTTTGCATTTGATTTGATTTTGGGTTTTTCGTAAATTTATGTGTTCATTTTCAATGCTCCGATTCTTGCGGGGACTGTAAAATCTGTGAATTTTTCTATATAGAGGTCAATGGTCTAGATCTAGACACTAGAGCAATGCCGCCGCCAGCTGACGGAAGCCACCTTGCTCTTAAGGCGTCTCTTGGCACAGAATACATAATAGTACAAGTACTCTTGGTAAAATGACAGCTAAGGATTTGACTCCCTTCACCCCGCCACCCTCTACATTACTTCGCGAGTCATTTATTACCGACATCTATTAAAACAAATAGAAAAACTAAGATGTAATTTATTACCGACATGTATTAAAATTTTTGAAAACTAATGTGTAAACCACCACCACCAAACAAAACAAAAAAGAAACCGATAGTCGGACGCAATTCGTCGTTCAATTTACTTGATATTTAACCTTATTAGTGGCGTGATCCTCAGTGGCCGGACCACATTTAAGTACTCAGATGGTTTAGTTCCACATAGTTGCTACCTAAAGTCTACCTTCACAGGAATATATCATAATTAATAGTACCTCAACAGATAAGGAAATAGTTAACAAATAAAGTGGTCCGGCCGCAGAGCAATGCTCTCTGGCCGCACCAACTCAAATTTTAAAAAGTGTGATACATTTTCAAGAAATGTATATCGCAGTAAAACCTACCTAAATAGTACCTTCCACACGACAAGTTTCGTAAAATAAAACTCATTATTGGCTTTGGCTTAGAAATTACAAGCCGTAGTTTGTGGTCCGGCTGGGAAGCATTCTCTGCAGCAGGTCAATATCGTAAGTGTGATACATTTTCAAGAAAATGATATCGCAATAAAAGCTACCTAAATAGTACCTTCCACACGACACGTTTAGTGAAATAAAACTCATTGGCTTAGAAGTTACAAGCCGTAGTTGTGGTCCGGCTGGGAAGCATTCTCTGCAGCAGGTCAATATCGTAAGTGTGATACATTTTCAAGAAAGTGATATCCTAATAAAAGCTACCTAAATAGTACCTTCCACACGACAAGTTTCGAAAAATAAAACTCATTGGCTTAGAAGTTGCGAGTCGAATTTGTGGTCCGGCTGGAGAGCATTCTCTGCAGCAGGTCAATATCGTAAGTGTGATAAATTTTCAAGAAAATGATATCCCAATAAAAGCTACCTAAATAGTACCTTCCACACGACAAGTTTCGTAAAATAAAACTTATTTGCTTAGAAGATACAAGCCCTAGTTTGTGTTCAGGCTAGAGAATATTGCTCTTTTATTTCATCAAACTATGAATTTGTACAATTAAGCTCAAAGTATTTAATCCGGCTAGGAAGGACTACTTTTCAGCGAATGGAAGCAACTTTCGCAAGGGTCGGTCATGGGATGGGTGACCAAAAAACTGTGCTTCGGAAAGAACGTTAAGCCGTTGGTCCTGGCTGCATTTGTAGTCGTTAACACACACCAATCCGCATAGGGCCCGCATGGTGGGTTATGACCCATCTTCTTTACAGTTCTTTACAGCAGTGGGGACTTCATTCGCGTGGACATTCGAGAAAATCCTCAGTAAGGAGTAAGGGGAGAACGGATTAACATCTTACCCGGCCTTAATGTCAACCTCACCTGCACGCGCCGGATGGCGACGGCAAGTCGCCTTGTCGCTTGCTTGTGACAATCTTTATGGGGAAAGATGGAACCCCCGATCACCATGTCATACTCGCAACAAAAATCCACAAGCATATTTCCATTCTCGCTTCGGTCGCCCAACGCATGTTTTCCAACCCAAGGTTCTATGTTTTGGTTGCTGTTCCCAATTTGAGCATTATAATTGCCCATACAAATTACAATATTTCCTTTTGGAATTGTTCGCATTGTCGCAGAAAGCTGGTCGTAAAATGCTTCTTTAATCTCTAAAGACGCTGAGTTGGTAGGTGCGTAGCATTGCACAATTGTTACATTTCTAATTTTAGATTTAAAGCGAGCAGTTATTATTCTATCCGAAACCGGTTGCCAATCCAGAAGACTATCTCGGGCATTTCTAGTAAGCAAGAGACCCACTCCGTATTCGTGTTTCTCACTTTGCCCCGAGTACAGCAGAGTGAAGTCTTCGACTTTATGCTCTCCGAATTCTTTCCATCTCGTTTCAGAAATGCCAAGTATATCCAGCTTATAGTCTCTCATATATTTAACAACTTGGTGTACTCTGCTTTCTTCTCTCATCGTGCGAACATTCCAGCAGCCTATCAGAGTCCGTGATTTCGCGCCAAAGGTCATTTTTTTTAAAACGGTCCGTTTATTCCTTCTTTGAGTTTCAGTAATAATAATTGTTTCAGACATACAGGTTATTAGCCCATAGTGTCCTACGCGACTGGCAGGGCTGCTGCCTCAGAGCGTGCCCCCACGCTCGGTTTATTCTCAGAGTTCCTTCTCTTATCGCTCTTTTAGGAGATATTTAGGCCTCCAAGGCTCTCGATAGCCTCCTCTAGCCGCAGCCAGGTGTATGGTTATACAAACTAGGGCTTGTATCTTCTAAGCAAATAAGTTTTATTTTACGAAACTTGTCGTGTGGAAGGTACTATTTAGGTAGCTTTTATTGGGATATCATTTTCTTGAAAATTTATCACACTTACGATATTGACCTGCTGCAGAGAATGCTCTCCATCCGGACCACAAATTCGACTCGCAACTTCTAAGCCAATGAGTATTATTTTTCCAAACTTGTCGTGTGGAAGGTACTATTTAGGTAGCTTTTATTAGGATATCACTTTCTTGAAAATGTATCACACTTACGATATTGACCTGCTGCAGAGAATGCTTCCCAGCCGGACCACAACTACGGCTTGTAACTTCTAAGCCAATGAGTTTTATTTCACTAAACGTGTCGTGTGGAAGGTACTATTTAGGTAGCTTTTATTGGGATATCATTTTCTTAAAAATGTATCACACTTACGATATTGACCTGCTGCAGAGAATGAAAGAACTAGTGAACTAGTGAACTACTAATGAAATAAAAGAACTAGACGGAGGGTAGACCGATTCGTCTGCCAATAACATCTACCCGCACGTGTCAGAAATGGTCAGAAACATGGTGAGAATTAAAACAAAATAAATCAATTTAAGTAAAGTAATGTTTATTAAATTGAATCGTCCAATTTCTTTTAACCTACCACCTGTTCGGACGTCTTTTTTTAGCTGAGAGAAGAACAGGCGGAAGAAACTCGTCAGCTTTATCAAATCAGATATTTACAATTAAATCGTTACAAACTACAACAATATAAACTTAAAGTTATCAGTTAATCTTTTTATTAAACTATGATACTAGTTACCAAGCAAATGCAAAAGAAATCTGTCTATAATGTACTTTACTTATTATTACTACAAATAATCGGAATAATCATAAAATTGGGAATGAAAATTAACAGCGGATAGCCTTTGAAAAACAATCAACTCACACACAAAACAATTAATTCAAAATAACACAATACAATGAAGAATTTACTTAAGATGAATAAATAATGAAAAATATTAGAAAAAATCGGCTCACCCGTAGCAATCCCGTCGGGATCCCGTCTAAGTTGCTACGGGTGAGCCGATTTTTTCTAATATTTTTCATTATTTATTCATCTTAATATAAAAATAGCATTGTGAATGCAAAAATCTAAAAGTTTAGAATTTACTTAACTTAAATCCCGTACTGCTCCAAACTTAAAAGTGAAACGTATGCTCCATTTTCCATTCCTTAAATACCCACCAAATTCAACACAAAGGTTTACCCCTCACACCATTTTTTCAACCAATGATAATCGACCATACTATTTGTACGAAAAAGTAATATCAGAGATAATATTTTATAAAACAATTACGTTGTAATCTCTTTGAAACTAAATCCCAATGAATTACAATAATTGTTATATTCATTACTGTAGTCTTACTTGCTTAAATTCTTGAAAATACGTTCAGCCAATGATAGGCGTTACAACTAACTATCGTGAAATTATCAAATATAATAAATGGTAACTTTTTTAAAACTTGCTAAGATATAAGATATTTACATTATTTTTATAAGAACTGAATCAAAATTAAATGTTAAACAATACATGATTTGATCACACTATTACCAAACATTATTTATCTGAACGTGTAAGGCAAAGGCAAATGTTCATACAGCCAAAAATACAATTATTAGAAAAAAGCTTAACTTAAAATCCGTCACGGCCATTCTGACATGTACTTCGCTCTCGAAGTACAATTTACAACATATAGGTACATGTTAGGTATATTAATAGTAATCATAATGGTCTTTAAAAGTAATAAAACAGTCATATTGACAAAACCACTACTGCCAACAATGGGCATCAGTCTTAAAAACAGTCAAAGTCAAATTTTGGCTCGCAAGCCTTGGCTCGCAAGCCTTTTAACATGGCTCGCAAGCCTCTGCCCGCAGGCACATCTCAAGTCATAAGTCATAAGGCAATAGATTATCACGATTACTATCAATATAATCTTCAACTTGTCCCATTTAATAAAAATCTTCTCCCAACTATTTATTGTAAAAAAAAGAAATGACAATTAGATCTAAAATATAACAATCAATGGTTTTACACATAAATATTACTAAAGAAATTAACTAATAATTAGTGACAATTCTGATTTAATAAGACAATATACAAATATTATATATATATATATAACACGTCGACGAACACAACTGTCAGAAGATGTTTACTAGCAGCAATCATCATCATTATCTTCAATCATCATCATTATAATCATCACCATCTTAATAATCCTCATTGCAAATAAATTATCATAACCATTACCATCATCATCATTATAATCATCACTATCCTAATAATCCTCATTAGCATAATTATCATCATTATTATAATTTTCATATTATCATTACATAATCTAAATCGAAATCATAATGTAAATCGAAATCATAATCAAAATCATAGTCTAAATAGAAGTCATAACCCAAATCTAAATCTAAATCGAAGTCATAATCCAAATCTAAATCATAATCTAGATCGAAATCATAATATAAATCGAAATCATTATCAAAATCATAATCTAAATAGAAGTCATAATACAAATCTAAATCATAATCTAAATCGAAGTCATAATCCAAATTTAAATCATAATCTAGAATACAAATCGAAATCATAATCCAAATCAGAATCATCAGAATCAGAATCTAAATCGAATCGGAATCTAAATCGAAATCAGAATCGAAAATGAAATCAGAATCCGAATCGAAATCAGAATCCGAATCGAAATCAGAATCCGAATCTAAATCAAAATCCGAATCGAAATCGAAAACAGAATCGAAAACGAAAACAGAATCGAAATCTAAACCAGAATCGAAACCAAAATAAGAATATAAATCGAAACTAAGTGTAAATTGAAAATCAAATTATTATAAATCAAAACTCAAAATTGAAACTAATATGTAAAACGTAAATGGATATTGAGATCGAAATGTAAATCGAAATCAAAATGTAAATCGAAATCAAAATGAAAATCAAAATCAAATTGTAAATCAAAATCAAAACTTAAATCAAAATCAAAATGTAAATCAAAATGTTTATCAAAATCAAAATGTAAATCAAAATGTAAATCAAAATCAAAATGTAAATTCAAATCAAAATGAAAATCCAAATCAAAATGAAAATCCGAATCAAAATGAAAATCCTAATCAAAATCAAAACTTAAATCAAAATCAAAATGTAAATCAAAATCAAAATGTAAATCAAAATCAAAATGTAAATCAAAATCAAAATGTAAATCAAAATCAAAATGTAAATTCAAATCAAAATGAAAATCCAAATCAAAATGAAAATCCTAATCAAAACGAAAATCCTAATCAAAACGAAAATCCTAATCAAAACGAAAATCCTAATCAAAACGAAAATCCTAATCAATACGAAAATCCTAATCAAGATGAAAATCCTAATCAAGATGAAAATCCTAATCAAAAGGAAACTAAATGTCAATCCAAATCAAAATGTAAATCCAAATCAAAATGTTAATCCAAATCAAAATGTTAATCCAAATCAAAATGTTAATCCAAATCAAAATGTTAATCCAAATCAAAATGTTAATCCAAATCAAAATGTTAATCCAAATCAGCAAAATGTGAATCCAAATCAGCAAAATTTGAATCCAATTCAGCAAAATGTAAGTCGAAATCAGCAAAATGTAAATTGAGATAGTAACCTAAAAATCAAACCCTTAATCGAAATCTATACCTTAATCGAAATCTAAATCATCATCCTCTTACCCTTATCCCAATTGAAATCTAAATTGAAAAATTGTTTTAAAAAACAAAAAAACTGACTTCAAAAACCTGCCTCTAAAAAGCAAGAAATAATATTCAAATCATTAGATACGCATTATCATTGTTATAACAACACGTCTATTGAAGTTGGGTGGGGCTGGAGTACAACTTCCTTACAACGTTGTTATAACAATGATAATGCGTATCTAATGATTTGAATATTATTTCTTGCTTTTTAGAGGCAGGTTTTTGAAGTCGGTTTTTTTGTTTTTTAAAACAATTTTTTATTTTATTTTTTTAGTATAATTACCTTCTATATTAGGTATATTATTATAGGTATATTATTGAGTAGAAAAATCGGCTCAGCCAAACGTGAGATATTCGCGGAGAAACATACATTCATACAGGTCAAACTGAGAGAGAACCTTTTTTTTGAAGTCGGTTAAAAAGACTACACTAAAAGTACCCCTTTCCCAACAAAAAGAAACATCTAATTCGGTTCATAAATAACAAAGTCGTCATGTGAGTTGATGAAAATCATAGCATTTTCAGGATTTCTCGAAAACTACTTAACCGATTTGAAAAAAAATTAAATGGGACCATCTCGCAAAAAAACTCAATCGAACAAAAAAAGAATCATCAAAATCGGTTCATAAATGACGAAGATATGCGCGAACAACGATAAAAAAAAAAAAACTTACAATCGAATTGAGAACCTCCTCCTTTTTGTGAAGTCGGTTAAAAATAAAAAGACTAAAATCGAAATCTAATTTTCAATCTAAACCTAATCCTAAATTGAAATCTAACCCGTAATCTAATTCAAAACAAAAACCGAAATCTAAATCTATCAAAATCTAAATTTAAAAACAAGATCGAAAATCGAAACTGAAAATCGAAACCAAAAATCAAATCTTAAAGTCAAATTCGAAAATCAAATCCGAAAATCAAGTCCTATAATCAAATCTGAGAGACAGAACCAAAAATCCTAATTATAAAAACAAAACCAAAAATCGAAAATATAATCTATAATCAAAATCAAAAGTATAAAATATAAGTAAAATCTTAAATCTAAAATCAAAACCGAAAATCAAAACCGAAAATAAAAACCGAAAATCAAAACCGAAAATCAAAACCGAAAATCAAAACCGAAAATCAAAACCCGGGTATCTCGAGAGACAGACACCATGAAAACCAGTGTACTACCCACTCGACGTTGTTGGTCGAAAAATAAATAATAGAATACGATATCTACCCAAAATAAAAACTTTCAATAAATTTAAAATGAGATTGAGAATGCTAAATACTGTGGCAGGGTAAGTAAAGTTCAAAAGTAAAGACACTCTGCTTTAAATAAGAAAAACAAAATAAACCCTCAAATGAAAAACATTAAATTCTTACTTAAATCTTACGACCTACTTTGCAATTCGAAACATACGTAGAAAGTAAACATTAAGAAATGATGTAACTATTAAAAATTTGGTAGCAATGAATAATATTTTGTACTAGTGCAGAAGTAAATAGCTGTGCTTCAATAAAATTTGAATTTTCTAAAGCTAAACTATCTACAAACCCAAATGTTTCATTGTAAACTTTATACAGACTTAGTATAAAAAGATCTACCTACTTATAACGTACCTACAAATGAACAATTTAAACAAGTTTTTAATCGCATTTACTTAGACGCCAGACCAATTACTAAGGCTTTTGATAAAACCACATCAGTATCACAAATACCGTCACAAATGAATTTTATAATTATTTTTAGTTAATATGGATTTCTCAATGTATTTGATGTTAATTTCGTCGTAACAAATTTTATTCTTTTTCCACATCAAAACAATAAATAAGTATTGAACTAGCAAAGTAGCAACCTCGTAAAATAAATTATTAAAACACAGCCACTAATGGCCTTACCGACTAGCGGACCAAAGTTGAAGGAGGATCTCTGAAGACTTCTCCTTTACTTCTCATTCTTCTTTCACTGACACCAGCTGGCTGCTACTCAGATCTCAGGATCGCAATGGCAGCGGAGCAAGGTCTCGACAGCATCCACCCTGAAAATCATCAGGAATTGGTGTTAATATTTTGTAAATGGACAGAGCCGATACCCACTTCTGATGTCAGAAATGGTCAGAAACATGGTGAGAATTAAAACAAAATAAATCAATTTAAGTAAAGTAATGTTTATTAAATTGAATCGTCCAATTTCTTTTAACCTACCACCTGTTCGGACGTCTTTTTTTAGCTGAGAGAAGAACAGGCGGAAGAAACTCGTCAGCTTTATCAAATCAGATATTTACAATTAAATCGTTACAAACTACAACAATATAAACTTAAAGTTATCAGTTAATCTTTTTATTAAACTATGATACTAGTTACCAAGCAAATGCAAAAGAAATCTGTCTATAATGTACTTTACTTATTATTACTACAAATAGTCGGAATAATCATAAAATTGGGAATGAAAATTAACAGCGGATAGCCTTTGAAAAACAATCAACTCACACACAAAACAATTAATTCAAAATAACACAATACAATGAAGAATTTACTTAACTTAAATCCCGTACTGCAACAAACTTAAAAGTGAAACGTATGCTCCATTTTCCATTCCTTAAATACCCACCAAATTCAACACAAAGGTTTACCCCTCACACCATTTTTTCAACCAATGATAATCGACCATACTATTTGTACGAAAAAGTAATATCAGAGATAATATTTTATAAAACAATTACGTTGTAATCTCTTTGAAACTAAATCCCAATGAATTACAATAATTGTTATATTCATTACTGTAGTCTTACTTGCTTAAATTCTTGAAAATACGTTCAGCCAATGATAGGCGTTACAACTAACTATCGTGAAATTATCAAATATAATAAATGGTAACTTTTTTAAAACTTGCTAAGATATAAGATATTTACATTATTTTTATAAGAACTGAATCAAAATTAAATGTTAAACAATACATGATTTGATCACACTATTACCAAACATTATTTATCTTGTAACACTTTTTTTACGTAATCTAAGTAATTCCTGAAAACAATTTATAATTTGTTTACTTTTAATGGTTAAGTTCAATGACATTAGTTGAAAGGTCAATCTGTCACTTCATTTTGACGTTTTGCCCGCTCCGTTCCACGAACGCTTTGAGATGTTTTGATGAAATTTTAGTAATCCAAACATTATTTCTTAATTAACAACTTTCGTTTATTCATTTTCTTATAAAAGAATATAAAATTAAATAAGTAAATTAAACTACACTAGTTCTGCAGTATCTTCTAAAAAAACATGAAACGGAACAAGGCACCGTGTCACAGATAAATTTCTGATCATAACCCTTCTAATAGATTAATCGATTAGTAATCGATGACAATCGATTAGTAATCGCCTTTAGAGTTTTAACTACAAAATTATGATTTTTCGATAGAAATATTGTAATTGAATAGTTTTATCGCATGCAAATAACTTATAAATAAAATTCTTCACGATTTGAGTCTCGTTCTGGTATTTTCAGTGTTTTACTTTGAGATTTGGCAAATCGCTAGGTGTCCGAAGCTGTTAGTTTTTTTTTATCGTCTGACATGACATGATGATGCACTTTTCTCTTGTCTTTTTTTTGGCTCCAAACCATGAAGTGAAGGAAGCAAAATTATCCTTTTTTGAGTCTTAATTTGTAGGGCTGCGGCCCATTTTTATAATTTAAAATAACTTTAAAACCCATGCAGTAAACATGGTAAGAAATCCTTTTGGAAATAATATCATTTCATGAATTGCGAACATTGACCCGCCATGTGCTAAACCGCGTGTTCTTTTGTTCCAGGGTTCTTTTTTTTGTTTGTTCTTATGTCTGTACATAAGTTTTAACACTGTTTAACAGTGCCTAGTTTTCTGGTCTAATCCTTAGTACCAGCCTCATTTTTGATGTAATGAAACCTTGAATTACACTCAACTTATCATGATGGAAATTGTCTCATATCTTCCATCGCCAATATGAAGTGGTGACCAACGCTTCATACTTCAAGCATCCTGTACTGTTCCGTACCTACTCAAGATGGGAAGTTGTATTTACTGATCAACGGCCTTGACACCAAGAGGGACGAAAACCTCACCGATGACATCCTTGGAAAGCTCTTAAATAGTGGAGATTCAGCAGTAACCAACCATCCTACTGTATGTACGGTAACTTTAAATATATTTCTTAACTTAGTGATAAGTTTTACATGTTAATCTTTTAACCGTAAGCGGGATATATGTAATGAACGATAAACTGTTCTGAGAAATAAATGTAATTCTTTAAATTCAATCTTTCTCTTTATTTATCTCTGAAATCGCTTGCTGCAGCGTATAAGGCGCCCTTATCTTCTATAAATTCTAATACGCTGTACTCCAGGTGCGGAAGAGCCAACTCCCTGAACATGTTCCAGCCTAACTGAGTAAGCCGCATTTCACTTGAGCTTAAACTATAACACCGAACGCTCACCCTTTAACTCTCAATAGTCGCCCTGTGGGAGAAAACCGTTACAATCTGAACGTGTAAGGCAAAGGCAAATGTTCATACAGCCAAAAATACAATTATTAGAAAAAAGCTTAACTTAAAATCCGTCACACGCAACAATCGACAGTTCTTCCGTGATTATGGCGCATGCAACTGCGCCGAAATATCGGAGTCTCAAAAATAAACAGGTACATGGTGTAAATCCCGACATAGTTTATTCTATTAAAATGAGATGAGTTAGAAAATTGTAGAAAGAGCCGAGTTAAAAATAAGACGAGTTAGGAAAGTGTCAATATTGCAAAAGAGACCAACTAAGAAAGAGCCAAGTTAAAAATAAGACGAGTTAGGAAAGTGTCAAGTTTAAGAAAGAGACCAACTTAGAAAGAGCCGAGTTAATAATGAGACAAGTTTGGAAACTGTCAAGTTTAAGAAAATGACAAAGTCGTCCTGAGGGCGTCGGACTTTGAAAATTTTTGATCAACACGGACTTGGAATATTTTTGGCGAACTACACTCAGACAATTTTATCATCGGAACAACTAAGTGAAATTTATCAACAAAATTGTACAAAATGAACTCATTAATAAAAATTTAAGAAGACATTCATGACAAAATATGTAAAGGTCACACCAACTTTAAAAAAGCTCCACTGACCAGAGTAACAGAATCATTCATTGAAACTAAATTGGAGACTCTTGAAAAGCAATGGTCTACATTTGAAAAAAACACACCAGAGCTTAATTTGCTTAGACGATGATGGCGCGTTTCAAAAATCTGAATACAAGACCAAGGATTTTTACACCCTCACTGAAGACCAATTATAAAACCGATTTAAAGGAGCGTCTCTCAAAACTTCGTGGCCCTGGAAAACTAGTTTATTCAGAATGTCAGACGGTTACTGAATCTATCAGTGTGAAATTACCAAGAATCTCCATTCCACCTTTTTCTGGAAATTACTCCGAGTGGACTACGTTCCGGGATCTGTTCCTGACACTAATACACAACAACAACTCCTTACAAGACGTCCAGAAACTTCATTACTGGAAGAGCTATTTGAGTGGTGAAGCTGAACAACTTCTGCGACATCTACCAGTATCAAGCGAGAACTACCTTGTGTGTTGGGAACTTTTGACACGCAGATTCAACAACAAGAAATATGTCACCAACTGTATTCTTGATAAGTTTTTAAATCAAAAATTCATTGTCTACGAATCTTCTGATGCTCTAAAACAACTTTTTGATACTACCAACGAGTGGTGGTCAACACTAAACACTGGGATATTATAATTATTTACATCTTGTCACCAAAATTAAACATTGAATCCCGCAAACAATGGGAAGCTAGAATTTCGAACGTCACTGAGGAATTACCAACCTCGAAAGAGTTTCTAGAATTTTTAGAGCACAGATTTAGGTCACTAGAGTTTTTGAATCCCGTACCAGTGAATAACATCCAATCGCACCATGTTGTAACTACGAGTAATTCATGCAAAAATGAAAAATCGTCATGTTCCCTTTGTTACAACACTAACCATAAATTAGGAACATGTGAAAAGTTTGCCAAAGAAACGTTATCAGAACGTAGTAGGTTTGTCCAAGCATCCGATTTCTGTTTTAACTATTTAGGTCCAAACCATTCGGTCACTTCATGTTATTTGCCTACCCGCTGCAAAATCTGCAAGAGAAAACACCATTCTCTTTTGCATTTCAATAAAGCCGAGGTAGTTACCGTATCAACAACGGCGACAACCTCACCAGGCGAGACCATCGACCAATGTGAACCTATCACTACAAGCTTCTCTGATAACAAGAGAAACATTTTGCTACCAACAGCATTAGTAAACCTTGCTAACGAACAAAACGGGTCTAATATGACATTGAGATCTTTATTGGACCAGGGATCACAGGCCTCCTTTATCACGGAGTCTGCAGTCCAGAAACTTGGGCTGAAGAAAATACACACCAAAAGTGTCATATCAGGGGTGGGGAGTGATGGCAACAAGTCACTTAACTCTGAATATGTCATTCACCTTAACCTACGATCCATCACAGATCCAACATTCACCATCAAGGTTGAAGCTCATGCGCTGAGCAAGTTGACATCATTTCTTCCTGAAAGGAAATGCGACCATCAATCAAAACCATTTTTTCCAACAATCGAGTTAGCCGATCCAAATTTTGACGTACCTGGTAAAATTGACTTGATATTAGGCGCTGAAGTATATTGCAATATCATAACAAGCGGTTTATTGAAAGCATCGGCTGCAACATTAATAGCTCAAAATACTAGATTGGGTTGGATCCTTTCTGGCAAAATCACCAAAGAAGAAATTTGATCTGTTCCTTAATCTGCCTTGCTATAATAACGATATGGCATACTCTTGTACATTTTGGTGCGGGTGGTTAAACGTGTAGATTGATGTAGGTATTTGACGAGTGCAATCAAAAAAGGGCAACAGCCTAAACGACACTACAAGGATTGAAAGTTTGTAACTTATAGTTTCTGATCAATTTACAATTCAACTAGGTTATTAGTTTATTTGGTTTGTTGTGTAAAAAAAGGTTATTTGTTTGTTTCTTTATTGTTTTGTATGTTTATTAACCTATAACAATGTAAACGAGTTAACGTAATATCATCTTTATCTATTCATTAGGAATTTTGGGTTTGTTTGGAAGTTATCAAGTCGTATGTGGAGACCATCCAACTGACTTATCTTCATCAAATTGTTCGTTTTGTTTTTAAACATCATATTTAAACGTGTTCGTAGCACACCATTATCAACCACCATGTTTACCAATAATTTATCTTCATATTACTATTTACAGTCCACTTTCGTTGTTTGTTGTTTCATGGTGGGCAGCAATGATGGACATTCCGTCCATGGTGGGCGGCATGTTCAACTCTCAAGTTATGTTTGTATACAATCGTTAGTTTTTGTTATATGACCGAGATGTCGCTGTAGCGAGATCAATCGCAGTATGGTTTTTCTTACCTCAATAGATAAGTGTCTGGAACATTATTTGAATAAATGTCTACGCCATAGAGTACATTATTATACCTAGAGAGTCTACGCCTGAAAGAACCCCGGCTTTTGTTCACTAAGTTCTGTTTCGGTTTCTTTTTAACACTGTTAGTTGTGCGTTTACTACTTATTGGTGGTTGGCATAATGATTTTAAAAAGTTATTTTCTTGTATTAGTTTAGAGTTTTGTTTGTATAAAATTCAATCCAAAGTAATAAAATAGGTTCCCCCCACCCCTCTAATTTTTAAAAATTGGTACTGCGGAGGTAGAGAATATAAGAATTATAAACACTACCTACCGTTTGTTGCACTGTCGGACTGTTCCGTCGCTTTTTAGGGTTCCGTAGCCTAAATGGCAAAAAACGGAACCCTTATAAATTCGTCATGTCTGTCTGTCTGTCGGTCTGTCCGTCCGTATGTCACAGCCACTTTATTCCGAAAGTATTAAGATTACACAGTTGAAACTTGGTAGGTTGGTAGATGTATTCTGTTAACCGCTTAACGAATTTAACACAAAAATAAAAAATAAAAAAAGATAAAGGGGGGCTCCCCATACATGGAACTGAAACTGAAAACAATTTTTCTTCAAACCAATACGTACGGGAAGTTTATAGATAGGTCTTTAACACAGACACTACAACAAGTACTTACGGTCTTTAAAAATGGTATTGAGGTTCCTGAGACGATTTTTTTTTCAATGTCAACCGTTTGGAAGGTAAACACTGCCAAAGTGGTAAAATGTGTCCCCCCCCTCTAACTTTTGAAATAAGAGAGTGAAAAATCTAAAAAAATACATGCTGTAGATCTTAATAAACAATTTCAACGAAAATTGGTTTGAACGAGATATAATAATTAGTTTTTGAGATATAGCACATTTTCCAATACCGCAAATATAACTTTGTCATTCATACCAACACTGTGAAAAGCAAAGGTATTTTTGCAGAGGAAAAATAATAGTGGTATTAAATATCGTAAATATACACTAACGTGAAAAGAAGCGACACTTGCGCATGGGTGCTGTAAAATTGCTCGCGGCTATGTGTGAGTGCGCCGAGCGAGCGCGGCGCGGGGGTGCCGCGACGCCATCGGGGCGAGGAATCTCCTCCGCGGAGGCACGCGCTATCAGGCTTGCTTAGTTCGCTCGCACCGCGCAATAGTACATACATTACAGGCAAGTACGAATACGATGTGTCGAGCCGCATGCGAGGGCATTCATCATTCAGACAATGTAATTTGCTTTCCGTACAATACAATACAGGGCATATTATTGCTTTTCTCAAGAAATGCGAAGAAATTAATAGTATAGAACATGTGGTATTTGAACTTTCTTCCGAGCGTCACATAGTGCTTTATACTACAGAAAAATTAATAAATAAGTACTCAAAATATTATTTACCAGATTAGCCAGATTATTATAGCCAGATTATATAACTAGATTAATTTACCAGAAAAGTTGTTAGTGTATTAAGTAGGTAATAGGTATTACTATTTTTTTTTTGTTTCGATTGTTTTTTATCTATGCGTATGATTAGCCTTTGTTGTTTTTTTGTATTTTAATGAATCATTAGCACTGTTTCTATTTTCAATCATGCTGTGTGCACTATTTAATTATTATTGTCTACATTAATATTTAATAAATTTTCTTAAAATATGTATTGACTCTAATCTGTTTGTGTACCAAAACCAAATAAGTAAATAAATAATTGAATTAAAATAGCTACAATAATTATGGCCTCTTGTCTTTCACCCCGGACACTCCATACAACAATCCCGAACTACATTATCTATTACACAGACACTACACAGAATGACGTTTTTGTACCTTTGTAAAAATATTGAAAACTCGCACTTGACCGTTTTTTACATTACATAAAATATTTTTTGATATTTTTTTTGTTGTCACTGATTTCCATAATTCTCTCTTCGCTCTTACTAAATTTATTGTTTTGTAAAATCGAATACGCATTAAGTCATAAATTAATTCAACTAAAATTAAAAAACTAAATAATTCTAAAATAACTGAATTAATACCAATATACAAGTGGTATGCAAGCGTAATCCATAAAAAGCGTTTAATTTCTAATGAACTGTACGCGCGGAAAGAAGATGTTGATTCGCGCAAACGAAAAATAAACCTTGAAATTTATACAAATCAAGAAATCATATTAACTATTGATCCATATAATTTTAATATATTAGCATTTAAATTAATATAAAATCGATACAAATTAAACTTTCGTTTTATTATTTCCTTGCATTAAATGTAATGATGCTAAAATCCAACCCTATCACAAGTCGTGACGCACGTGACGTAGCCGCCACCAGACTGGCGCCAAGCATGTACTATTACTTATTCTGTGGCCAAGCTCACACCTACCCTACAGAGAGTGACGCCGCTGTGGCAGTAGTCTTCTGTCCGGTAGCGGCAGTAACGAGCTGTCGCGATCGTGTTATGCGCAGTTTTGTCTGACGCGTGTCTGTGAAAACATCTAAAAACATTAGCAATGTATAAATCAAACCACGTTTTACCACCAAGAGTGACATTTATTTAGACGAACGTCAGAGATCATATATTGACAATTTATAAAGTAGACAACAGCCCATAGATGGCGCTACCAGTACTTAATTTTGATACTAACTAACACAATGAACCTACTAATAATAATCAAATCACTGGTTTTTAACTTTACTTTCAAAGACAATAGAGAATATTATATTTTTATACGGACAGACAAATTTAATTAAGCCAATGGAAAAATAAACATATTTAAACAAAACATAAGTGTGAAATCTCTGTAGTTAATCTGAAATGAGCTTTATTAACCAACCGCCACATTATTATAAATTATACAACATACGAAATGTGCGCCACGGGACTTGTTTTAAAAACATTGTTTCGGGCGACAAGCGACAAAGTGTTCCCCTGTGGCACAACACTGTTTGTAATGCTGCTGTGTTATGTAAACATAACGGGTTATGTTTATGCTTTGAACGGTTAAAAAAATAAGTTTTTTTGCATGCTTAAGAGAAACAACTTGTTACACAAACAAATTAAATGGTTTTGATGTTAGTTTACATACAAGTTAATTTGGCTTAGGCGATTTTAATTATATAAATGACCATTTATTGGACAAGTTAAAATGTCTATTTTAATAATAAATAAGTTAAAGCCACTATTTTAAAATCAATCTTTCAAATAAATGACGTAACATTTTTGCCCTCATATGAATTTACATAAAAGAACCAACTTACGTTTTCAAACAAAATATACCTTTATTCGAGCGAAAAATTATGTCACAATAAAAACGATTAATTTAAAGCAGGGCTTACCAATCTTTTCGAATATATGAATCGGCCGCACGTGCGACAAATTTACGACGACAAATATTACACATCCGATGGGTTGTTTACAATAAACACTCCTGGATATAAAATGGCAATAATTCGTGTTTAATTAAATGTTATTAATTACTTTAACGTTCACACCGAATGGTTGTTATGGCAGTTCACATATTTTTTCGTGTTTGAGAATGCTGTATTGTGTTTGATTTTCAAATGTTTTGTTTGGAACAATAATTTATTACATTATCCCTTTCTATTATTTTTATTATTTCAATGGTAGAAGCAGTTGACGGAATAAAAATAAGTATTACAATTACAAAGACTCTAGCTCTAGGTTCTATAAATTAACATAAATGGAGCATTTAACTTAGAAAATTCAGTTAAGTTATAATTGTAAACACTTTAATAATAGTGTGGACATCAATAACTTCCTTATAAGCAAGCTATTTAACATTAAATAACACACAGTCGATAATACGCACCTATCCATAATAAGTATTACAATAATTCGATCCGGCGACTGCGCCCGTGGGTCCAGTAAAAAGTGGGCGCAGTCGCCGGAAGACTCTAGCTCTAGGTTCTATAAATTAACATAAATGGAGCATTTAACTTAGAAAATTCAGTTAAGTTATAATAGTAAACACTTTAATAATAGTATATAATAGACATCAATAACTTCCTTATAAGCAAGCTATTTAACATTAAATAACACAGAGTCGATAATACGCACCTATCCAAAACCTGACTCTGTCTGGGTCTGTTAAATCACTTGTAACTTTATGACCATGTAGCTAAATATCTAGCGATACACGTGTATTAGTTTCAATTAAATCAAGCGAGTAGTTTTGAAGTTATAAGGGTTTTAAGGAAATGCCAAACGCACTTAAATATTATGTACTTTATTATGCAAGACATAAGGTTCACCTGTATGACCAATGACGTCATTTTCCAACACAAAATAACAGTGTTCTAGGCCATATAACTTTTCTATTTTAAGAGATATCGCGAAAATTTCTTCACAGTTGTGCATGTGGTCCTATAAGATATTAGATACGTCACTAAACAAAAATCGCTGTTTTTCTCCATTATAAAAGTAGCTTCGCACGTTTTTGTTAAGTCAGACAATCCGCAAAATATTATTAACTTAACTGTTATCGACACAGTAACAATCGTGACTTCTGACTGACTATAATAACAATACGGTTAATCGCTCCGATTGTTACAACTGAGGTCCTACTTTGTAAACCGACCTCGAGAACCGAACGAGTTTCGTTCTGTTTCATGAAATAATTAGCAGAAATAAGTAACCTAATTGTTTAACTCAAAATTAATCACAATCGCTTACAATTTTTCAATCTGTGGAAAAAACCTAGGAGTAAAATATTCACAGCATAAAACTATATCACTTTCTGGGAGTGTGACGTTTGAACAGAAGTTATTCAATAATAATCCTTATAGCTGTTATATGGAAGTGTGTTTTGAGTTTTTTTTTAATATAATATCTTCACAACTCTCCGAGATATAAGGAAATCGCACTTTTTCGTGAAATCGGATCCTACACTGGAGCGAAAGAAAAGACATTTTCAATGTCAAATGGCCTGCCAAAAATCGTAGAATTAATGCAAAAAAATTGTCTATAAAATCCTTACTAATATTATAAATGCAAAGTTCGTTTGTTTGTTTATTTGTTTGTTTGTTTGTTACGGCTTCACGTCTTAACTACTGAACGATCATCATGAAATTTTGCATACACGTTGTCAGGGGTACAGAAAAGGACATAGGGTACCTTTTATCTCGAAAAAAGTATTGTTCCCGAGGGATAGCAAAAAAACTTTCCACGCAGACGAAGTCGCGGGCGGCCGCTAGTTAATCAAATAAAGTAAATCGAACGTCGAAAGCGTCCGATTGATGCGTATTTCGTAGTAGGCCCTCTGAACCCTTAAGAAGTAGTTAAACCGCAGTTAAAAGCTGGTTAATGTTTATTGCAGCAGTAAACCCACCGTAACTGATATGGAGAATTGTTATCACTGACTTCGGGTCCAGTTAAGATTAAGACTGAGTAAATTATTTAAGACATTGAATGAATTAGCAAATAAATACTATTGTGTTATTAATGGGGTAGTTATAATTTGTTTCAATTTACTGGTATTGTCATAATATTTGCAATTAAGACATTTAATCGACTCTGAATAATTTAGTGGGTTTGTTTACATAACGTTATAGGAAAATATGGACAAACAACTAACCATTTAATTTTGAGCATTCAGAATTCAAATTTGGATGTCATGTTGCTATTTAATAATTTGCACACTCGTCCAAGTTTGCACACTATAAACATTTATTTTGACCATTAACTACTCTTAGGACAAAATAAAGAACATTTTATAAACTAGAGATTAGACTTTAGAGCAAGGAGTGTATGTAAAAATAACTAAATAAATACGGCGTGTCAGCCCCATTATCGCCACTTGCAAATGTAGAAAAGATATAAATACTTAACTAAATACAATTTTTTTTAAAGAATTCGAAGTATTGCATAAAAAATCTCATCCATTCCTTAATGCTCGTTATTAACCATCTTTGGGTCAAGTATATTTAAAGAAAAATTAACAAATACTTTATTCCCCGAAAATGTTAGGTTAAGCAACATTCGCAACGGTCGGTCATGGAATGGGTGACCAAAATTTTATTAAATATCTCGAGTTCCTCCATGCTTTGGAAGACACGTTAAGCCATTATTCCCAGCTGCATTTACCGATTATTAACATCCAACAATCCACTTTGGGCCTGCGTGGTGGGTTAGCCCTCTTGTACACACACGGGTTTTCGCCGTGATAATCTACGGCTGATTCGCCGTGCGTTGGCACGGTCGTCAGTGTTGCATGGATCACTATGGGAGCTTGTTGACGGACACAGCGCCGCAACGGCACGGCGCCGCTGCCGTATGCACCGTGCCTCCCCCTCGGCGCGCCGTGTCTACGCACGGCGTAATTTTAGTCAGTGCTCGTATTGTATTGCACTCTATGGGAGTGTGTTGACAGCGCCGGACGTTTTCACGTTTTCGGAGCAGATTACCTACATAAGCTTTGTTTTAAGAGGAAAATGGAAATAAATCAAGAATTACTAATTATATTAGTTCATGAAAGACCTGTAATATGGGATAAAACTATCAATGAATATAAAAATAAGCGGATAAAATATGATTCCTGGAAAGAAATTCTTATGCAATTAAATCCCATATTTAATAATAATAATAATATTTAATCCCATAGTTTTGGGGATAATTTTTGAAGCAGTTTATCAAATGTAGTTTTCTGCATTCGAAAATAATTGAAAAACTTGTCTTCATCTTCCCTCAGTTGATTTTTGACAAGTGTATAAAATCCGCCAAATTCCTCCCGCTTTTCTAAAATCGGATATATCCAAAACCTTCTCTTTCTTTTCTCTTCTTTTTTGAGTTTTCTATACCTATACATAGTGTGCAAGGATAATCTTTTTCTTATATGGATTCATGTTCCATGAGAAACGTCTGTAGCTTGGCGCAGAATAGTTTCAACTGAGCGGCACCTGGCCGTTGTTTCGACCGGTAGCTTTGCCGTGCCATGTACAAGCTTGCACGTTTTATCAGCCGTACGGCGAATACGCCGTACGGCTGATAAAACGTGCCGTATACAAGAGGCCTGGCCCATCCTCCTTATCCACCTATGCATGCAGAAGGTCTGTGCCCCAGCAGTGGGGACATAAAAAATTGCTGATGTCGTTTTCGTAGACCAAAACAAATTGTGACTGAAATCTTTTTCAGAGCATGCGCTACTGAAAGGCGGACACAAAGAAAAAAGCTCTATCTTTTTTCAAGGAAAAAAGCTCCCAACTTCAGCAGACGGTGTACGTAAAAACAACTGAGTAAATCTGGCGCATCAGCCCATCGAGCAGCCATCAGCGACCGCGCTTAATCGCCACTATTTACTTGCGAATCTAGAAAAGGCGGTCCGAAACAAATTTCCGCGCCTAACGACGCCGACCGTCATTTAATCAGGCTCAAGTGTTGATGCGATAGCCGCAACCAACGCACTTCGACGGCCACACATATCGGAATCTATCATGAAATAACTATCACCATCCCTCTCTTCTTTGACTAAAAAAACGAAACGGAACACAAGAGGGTCTGCCATCTTAATCTAAAGACAGGAAATAACCGGTTCCGAGAGGCTCGCGCCGGACATATCTGGACTTTTCCGGATTTCGGTCGGTTTAGTATGGGGGTAATGTAAAGTGGGCTACGTTATCACAAATGTTTTCCTACTAGAGGCTCTCGACGGAGGGTTATCCATTGAATTTTCCTTGTTTACTGTTAACCACGATACAGCGAAAAAATTTAAGATAAACTAGGCATGTTATGTACTCTTCTGAATTAGAAATGTTCAGAATCATGACGAAAACGTTATCACGAAAAAAATTTAAAATTCTATCAAAACTTTGAAGGTTTACGCCATAGAGTAAATTCAAGTCATTGAAAGGAAGGGATAAGATACGACATCCGGAACCGCATACCGCATTTTTCATACCTCTCTCTTTTTATTACACAGAACTGGACGAGAAAACCACTCGGTCGTTTCTGCGCTCTCCGGTGATCGCTGAGTCACATTCTCGCTTTACTGAACGATATTTCTGAGTGGAGAAAAGAGATAGAGCTGTTGAGTTTTTGTAGACCTTGCGCTTGTGACTTTTAGAACATTTTCTCAAAATGGCTGAAATATGAATTATCCCTTTCTCTCCGCCATTTTGAAAAATGTATAAAAAATTGAATGGACAAGAAAATCCATATAAATATAAAATTAGCTTACAAAATTTCCCGAAAATCAGTTGAAAAATGCGACGTGTAGATGAGAACAGCCGGACATCCGGACATATGAAAGCATTTTTGCCCAAGCTGAAACGGAGACGCATCGCTCGCACTTCGAACTCGCTCGGTCAATAATGCGAAGGCGTTTCGAAGGGGGTTCGAACAGTCTTTTCTCAGAGTATGTTGTGGAAAGGGTATTAACGTTAAAGGAGTTAGTTTTCTTATTACAAATAAGCAAGCGACTTTTACTGAAACTAGTTTAAAAACTTGTTAAAACAACGAGTTGGCATTATAACTTGGTTTTTAACAATAGAGGTTCCTTTTTATAGAGAAACAACAAAGAAAGTATTAAAATGTTATCTAACTTTTATATTGGTCTTATAAAGAAAACTTTTACAGTTCCCATTTTGTTAAGAAACATAATTTCATAGAAAAACTCATAAAATTATGTTTAGTAAGTCCAAAAAACTACATGTTAAATACAAAGTTAAACAGCGCAACTTTATATTGTCTGTGTTTTGTCTTTTTAAGAAAGAACCAAGCTAAAAACATGTACTGTTTAAAAACTTTAACAGTTTAACTACTATTCCATTGATACTTTTTTTAACTTAACTGTCTTTTCTAATTAAACGGAAACCGTTAAAACTTTGCGAAGTTCCCAGATCCTATTCCATATATAATTCAGAGAGACAACGGTCGGGCGGTCACACACACAGTCCTCGGCCATTAAATATTTAAATGTGAACATTATTCCCAATTAGAACTAAGTATTTACAAAGTTTTGTTGCTTAATATGCAAAATTATCTTTTTTTTAAAGGGTCCATCAGCCATTTTTTGATGTCCCCACTGCTGGGGCACAGGCCTTCCTTATGGGTGGTAAGGAGGATGGGCCATAACCCACCACGCGGGCCCAATGCGGATTGGTGGGTGTTAAATAAATAAATAAATCATAAATCATAAATTTTATTTTGCTAGAAACACGGTATGATACAATGTAGATGTTAAAAAATAAAAAAGTTCAACATGTTTCGCTGAATATTTCAGCATGCAAAAAGGCAAAATAGTTAATAAATTATAGGTAGGTACATTAAAGAAGTTATCATACATTATTAAAATCATAAATTAATCATCATTACATTAAAATAATGGACACCATTAAAAATAATTTAAATATTTTCCATGCATTTTCGGGTTCATTTAATACAATAATTAATATTAGTAGGTAAAATGTCAATACAATTCAATAATAAGTAATAAAAATGTCAATAAAATTAAAAATTATACTCTCAACACAATTAAAATGTCAATTTTAAGTAAAATGTCAATAAAATCAAAATATTAAGTAATAAAATGTCAATCAAATAAAAAAAAATATATCACGGTAAAATAATTGTCCAATCAACACCACTAAAATGTCAATAAAAATTCCACTAATTAAAAAATAACAATACTTAATAATAAACGTGAAGTCAAATAATCAAGTCCAATCGTAAATATTAATATTTGCTATCCAAAAATTATTTAATTGTATAAAAACACTTATCAATGAGCCATTTTGTCAGTTTATTTTTAAAGAAGTTGAATGGCAATTCTCTTATTTCTTTGGGAATTCGGTTAAATACTCGTATAGCCATGAATGAACAATTTACATGGTAGAGGTGACTTGAGAAATTTGGTACTAGTAATCTTGTAGGGTCTCTCGACAAATGTTTCTTTTTATTGCTTGCACGTTCGAACATTTCGGGATGCTTTCTGACAAAAACACCTATTTCAAGAATATAGAGCGAAGTCAAAGTTAGCAAATTCAGTTTCTTAAATAGTGGTCTACATGATTCCATGGGTCCGACTCCACATATAGCTCTGACACATTTTTTCTGAACTATAAAAGCTTTATGGATATGGGTGGAGTTTCCCCACAATAATAAACCATATCGTATTAATGAGCTAACATAACCGTGATATGCTGCAATGGCAGTTTGTTCACCAGCAATTTTTTTTAATCTTTTCAGTGCAAATACAAATTTGTTAATTTTGGTGCATACTAATTTTATGTGCTCTTTCCATTTGCAGTGGTTATCAACAACTAAGCCTAAAAACATTGTTTCAGACACTTCCATGATACTTTCACCATTGCAACTAATACTTAGAGGTTCACGTTTAACTCTATCATTAGAAAATTGCATAAACTTAGTTTTAGAAACGTTAACTTTTAATTCATTTCTACTAAGCCATTTTGTTATTGAGTCTATTGTTAAGTTTATATCAGTGTTATACGAGGTTTTACTAAATTCTGGTACTACTATGGAGATATCATCCGCAAATAGAACGCATTGATGTTTTGTCGCCTTAGTGATATCGTTTATATAGATCAGGAATAAAAGCGGACCTAATATAGTTCCTTGAGGCACGCCTGTCCGATTTTGTTCGTAGTCAGATCTGAAAGTATTGAGTATCTTATTTTCGTCAATTCTGGTGATTTCTACACATGTTTTCCTATTGTGTAAGTAGCTAGCTAACCACTGTTGAGCATTCCCTCTTATGCCATATCGATCACACTTATTCAGCAGGATTTCATGATTTACAAGATCGAATGCTTTTTTCATATCAAAAAAGATACCTGAAACACGAATCTTTTTACTTATATTTTCTACGACATTTGTTCATTAATGAGTAAGCTGCCAGTGTGGTCGACTTTTTCTTTTGAAAGCCATTTTGTTCGTTTATAATAACGCTAAATTTGTTCAAGAAATTTATTATACTTAAATGCATTAGTTTTTCAAATAATTTGGAAAAAATTGAAATTTTAACGACTGCAAATGCAGCCGGGACCAACGGCTTAACGTGCCTTCCGAAGCACGGAGGAGCTCGAGATAATAAACTTTTGGTCACCCATCCCATGACCGACCCTTGCGAACGTTGCTTAACTTCCGCAATCGCTGAGCCAGGCGCTTAACCACTGCGCCACCGAGCTCCTCTCATTTCATTCCTTTCATTTTAAAGGGTATTTTTTACTAAATATTCAATTTTTGATATTATCAACCATGTTTTTTGTTTTAGTTGTATTTATTTAACAATTCGATTGACCTTAAGTAAATTTCAACTTTCAAGATTATTATTTGTTTTATTTTTACGGATATTATTGATGAAATTAAAGAAAGAAAGACAAGTTAAAAAGTAAAAATTACAAGAGATTTTCAGGCTGGGCAAAAAATAATGAGTCCTATTAATGTATAAAATAGCCGATTTTTCTCATACACAAAGGCTCTCATATCTTGTATGATGTTAAAAATGCTTCAGTTACTTGTTATTATTTAAAATTATGATCACAACGGCCATCATCATCATCAGCAATAAAAATATTTCTATTTTTTGAATAAAAATAACAAACGTTAATAATCTTAAAAAAGACTCCTTTTTTCGTTAGCAGAAATGACCAACTTAATTCATTGTAACTTAGCCGATACTAATTTTTTCACCTAACACGTGTATTAGTTAGCTGAGTATTTAAACATTTGTGCATAAACGTTCTAAAACATTGGCGTTCGTGGTTGTTAAAAAAATCAAGAAAATATTAGTAAGGAAAATACGAATCCTTTAAAATTATCCATACAAAACGGCCATTTCATACTAACCCCTAATATTATTATTACTTTTAGGTGCTTTGTTTATAACTTTTAAAAATCTGTTTTTTAAAGAATTTAATTACTTTTTTTATGTAATACAATTGGTAATCAACCATTATCTAAAACGCTTTGAGACGTAAAACGTAAGGTGGAATAATTCAAAGCAATATTTTTGGTTAAACCAGGGTACTTACATACTAATTTTTGAAATCTATCGCAGTCGCTTTCATTTGACTGATGGATATGACACATTGCTGCATTTCTTTGGTAAGTTTTTATTTGTGCCAAAAAGAAGCATCAATGCATGACATCCTGAAAGCGATTGCGATATATTTTGAAATTAGACGATAAGCCCCCGTGACAATTAAAACTGTCATGACAATTATTTGGTTTACATTACGGTGTAGCTATGACTAGTTTGTTCTAATTTCAATTTTTTGACGCAATGGATATAAAATTGTCATGACAGGTTACAAATTTTCACCTTTATTAAATAGTGCCCTGGTTTAAACTTAAAACTTCGTTTATTATTAAGGCAGTCAGTGTATTCCAACTTAAGGCTCGTTAGCTGAAATGTAGCGGTCACTTAATTAAAGGCGGACTTGCTGCAAGACTAAGCTAGTTTAACCTTCTTTACGTCCATTGAATTTACTGAACGACCGAAATTGCATTAATTAAATATAAGATTATGACATTATTTCAATAGATTTTTGGGTTTGGTACCGCACAAACTTTTTGTCTTAAAGATATTTAAAGATATTTCGTCTTAAAGGTAACTTAAGCGTTTACGTAGATAACGCGTAGAATCCACTTCCCGTGAATTTAAAAATGTAATCATTTATGGAAGCTAAGTCATAGTAATTTGCCTCAACCTATTCCATGTTGTGGTTTGATCTATGCGATGATGAATCTGTCAATCAGGACATCATAATCAATTATGGATAAGGATAATGGAAGCGCTCATGGCAGAACTTGACAGACTGATCGTGCTCGATCACGTTTGTTAAGCAACGCTCGGTCCGGCCAGGTGTCGGATGGGTGACCGTTAAAGTGGCATTACAACTGAGCGCTTCCGTGCTTCGAAGGGTCCCGGCTATTGTCATTTGATACACTCTTATCACCAGAGTTGGCCACTAATCCTCATTCGATAAGAAGACGAAGAAGGACAATTTATGACTCTTTATTATGTATGTGATTAAATCTATGTTATATTTTTCATTAATGAAAATGTGATCACATAACATGTCATGAAAAATTATTATTCAATTTACAAAATCTCCTTCGCTTTTCTTAAATTCAGTTCTTTTTAAAAGTAATTTACCATCAGCTCTCTCAGATTGTGCATTTGAAGCCCTGCGTGCGTTGTGAATTTTAATTTTGTTTCTTAAAACTTTCAAGTTATAAAAAAGTTAAGTGCTCTATAGAAATTGTTGTTTCCTTTCATGGAGTGCTTTTGAAAAAAGAATAAGTTACATAAACTTTGTGTAGTAGATTTCAAAAGAAATAATTTGATAGCAAAAGACACAAATATAATTCGTAATGATTAAAATGTCATTATTATTTTATTTAAAACTTGACGACAGTTACCGCAAAAATATGAATTCATGGAGCACGGCCCCAAACAATTTTTTTTATTACCTATATTAAATGATTCTTTTTTTTACAGCAAAATCAATGTCTTCAAATAAATAAGTGATCCTGCCTCTCTACTCAAAATAGAGAGGCAGGATCTCGCAGGCAAAGTTTGAACGCTAGTTTAAAAAAATACTTAGCTTAGAAATTTATTATAGGTATTTCTAAACTTTTAGATTTTTGCATCCACAATGCTATTTTTATATTAAGATGAATAAATAATGAAAAATATTAGAAAAAATCGACTCACCCGTAGCAACTTAGACGGGATTCGAACCCGCACCCTTAGAAATCCGGCCCAATGCACTACCAATTATGCTACCGAGCCACTAATGAGTTTTGGCGAAATTTTCTAATACTTTTTACGTTTCCGCTGAAGATCAGCGCCATCTCACCAATGTGAAGAGAATTACTTCGACATTCGAAGGCAGCCCCATTAAAGGTGCTAGACAATCAATTAAGGTGAAACAGTCATATAATTTTAAACTTTTAGATTTTTGCATCCACAATGCTATTTTTATATTAAGATGAATAAATAATGAAAAAATATTAGAAAAAATCGACTCACCCGTAGCAACTCAGACGGGATTCGAACCCGCACCCTTAGGGATCCGGCCCAATGCACCATTGGTTGGCATTGGCATAATTGGTAGTGCATTGGGCCGGATTCCTAAGGGTGCGGGTTCGAATCCCGTCTGAGTTGCTACGGGTGAGTCGATTTTTTCTAATATTTTTTCATTATTTATTCATCTTATATCTTAAATTTCATTTATATATAAAAATAGCATTGTGGATGCAAAAATCTAAAAGTTTAAAATTATATGACTGTTTCACCTTAATTGATTGTCTAGCACCTGTAATGGGGCTGCCTTCGAATGTCGAAGTAATTCTCTTCACATTGGTGAGATGGCGCTGATCTTCAGCGGAAACGTAAAAAGTATTAGAAAATTTCGCCAAAACTCATTAGTGGCTCGGTAGCATAATTGGTAGTGCATTAGGCCGGATTCCTAAGGGTGCGGGTTCGAATCCCGTCTGAGTTGCTACGGGTGAGTCGATTTTTTCTAATATTTTTTCATTATTTATTCATCTTAATAGGTATTTCTGTTAAACAATAGTGATGAGTAGGTACGACTTCACTCAATCAAACAAAAATATACTTTCTTAAGTTGTTTTCCGCTTTCATACCTTTTGAACACTATTTTTTTTTTCGTCAAGAATGGCAAATGAACTAACGTGGAGCCGTTCCCGTGGGCTGTATAAACAGGCGCCCACAGCCTAATTTAATTAAGAATGCAAATCAGGACGAACAGGGAAGCTAGTGGATTACTCAGTTCGACTGTCGGCCTCTGACCGTTATGACCACTTGGTCTTGCTTGATTATGCTGCGTTATTAAATGGCCTTATTAATATACGAAGAGTAATTTTACACAAAAATATTGTGAAATATCAGTCCTCATTCTTACGTTTGACGTTTCAAACTTCGATTACAAAAGTTTCAAAGCAGTATATTCCTAAGCAAACTCATTGGCTAAACTAGAAACTTAGTAAATGTGTAATGAAATTTCGTGAGCAACGTGATAATACAGAAATCACATTAATTTTATTTTTGTAATAGAGACATTGATTTTTTTACAGAATATAAAATATTTGGTAAGACCGTTTTGTCTTAATTGTTATTGAGTTTACTTCCTTTAAAACAGCCTACCTATTTTATATAGTAAGTAGTTTTAAAGAATATCTAGGTACCTATCTTCTAGCAAGCGCTTGCTTATTTACCATAAAAAACTGCTCCCACCATGGCCACAAAAACGTGATAATCATATAGCGATTTATCATCTTTGGTTATGTCAAAATACAATGGATTTTAATAATCAAGTGTCGATAAAACGGTATATTATCGTAATTCGATGGTCATGCTAGGAAGTTTAGGTACAAATTGTGTCACCAAATCTTTCGATTAAATCCAAAATAGCTATAATTATCACTTTGCCTCATTACCAGCGATCTGTTTGCCAACGGCCATTAACTGAAGGTTAGTGAGGTTATTGGAAGACTATTAAACGTTTACGATCGTTTACGTTCCCAGCTTTGGGCTTAAACAAATTAACGGAAAACACAATTACTCAGTTCGCACAAGAAACAAAATTTTACTTTAGTTTGTTTTTTAAACATATTATGGACCTGTAAATATGACTTTGCAGGCTGTCCAACGGTTGTAATTTTTCAAAATTCTTATAAATAAGGAGCACCAAAAAACGATACAATCGGCAAAAAATAATAAATTAGCTGGTATAATCGACATGGTTTACCATTAAAAATACTTTAAATCAGTGAACAATAAATAGCTTATGTTACAAATTAATAAAAAAGAATAATAAAGAGAGCGGACGGAAGAGAGGACTTGCAAAAACTGTGTTTGTTACAGACATTATACATATTCCTTAATATAAAGCTAATATCTATCATAACTTCACTTGATTATCTCTTTCTAAAAATACTTTAAGTACAAAAAGACGTAAATGTGACACTTACTGTAACATGATAATTCAATTTTATTATACGAAAAAGAAACAATGCTCAAAAAAGAAACAAAATCCAACACCCATTTAGAATTGAAACAGATTGAAACAGTACAAAGGTAACTCGATCCACCATTGTTATAACAAAAATATTATCTGCTTGTGGTGTAAGGTAACTCCTAATAACGACCTACAATGATACAAGTCTTTTTTACACGACGGCCCAAAATGGAGTGTATATGTGTTCAGGGTTCATGTATGTTTGTGGGTATGTGAGTATCTTTATTCCACCATAACTTCTAAAATTCTAAATGGCTCAACGGATTTGGATGTATGGGGGGGTATCGTTAGAATTCTTACATCATTCCCAGGGACACTGGCTATATTTTTTTTTAAAGTCACAATCACTGGCTATAGAACGCCATTTTCAAATGCGAAAGAAATGTTTTCTTTAAGGCTATGTTTACATTACGCCAGCAGCTCGGCCCAGCAAACATTCCTGTAGAAGTACATTACGTAGTAGGTTTGACGTTCTTTTAAAATCGACGAACATGCCAGGCAATGTACTTCTACTCGCTACTCGACTCGGTCGTCTACTTGACTTAATGTAAACATAGCCTAATTATTGCAATATGAGCAAGCATCAAATGAAAGGCCTTAATGAGCACATTTCAAAACTATATAATTTGTCACTAAAACGTGTGAAATAAAAATAAATAAAATTAAAAATATATTAAAAACACGACTGCCCTGCCAATAAAAACAAAAAACCGATTTCAAAAAACTTGAAAATAAAAACAAAAACAACTTCAAAATAAAATACCTCTAAAAAGAAAGAAATAACTTTCAAATCACTAGATACCTATGCATATCACTGTAATAAAACACGTCTATTGAAGTCGGGTGGGGCTGGAGGACCCGAAATCTCTTTCAAACAAAAAAAGAATCATCTAAATCGGTACATAAACAAAGAAGATATGGTCGATCATCTGTATAAGTTCACAAAATGGTAACGAAAACGACAGTATTTTCAGGTTTTCCTTAAAAGTACTGAACTGATTTCAAAATTTAAAAAAATGGGACCAACTTGGAAACAAACCTGATCTAATACCGTTTGAATCATTTCAATCGGCTCAGCCGTCTTCGAGTAATCGGTGTGTCATACAAAAAACAAAAAAAAACTGGTCGAATTGAGTACCTTCCTCCTTTTGAAGTCGGTAAAAAACGAACTAAAAAGTAAAATAACAAGTATCATTGCAGTCGGGGGACTATTTTATGGAACAATTTTAATCAAAGAGGTCCCCCGACTGCAATAACACTTTTAATTTAATTTTTTAGTTCGTTTTTGGCAGGGTAGCCGAGTTTTTTCTATGTATATTATTGCATTTAAAATTGCATTTTTGGCTTTCCATGAACAAAGATTTTTTTTATATTTGTAAACTAAATAAAAAAAAAATTGATAAAAAAAAACATGCCATGTATGTATATAGCTGAGTTATGTCTTTTTGTAAAGCGATATCCTGAACTTTTTGTCACTCAATATCAAAGAAATGAAAATGTACGAAAATGCAGACAAAACAAATTATGTATACCAAAAATAAATTTAGCCTTTTTCAGAACAAAATTTTACTGTATGGCTATAAAAATATATAATAAATTACCAGTGAACTTGAGGGACCTACCCGTAGAGAAAAATATTTTTAAGAAATCTTTATTTTCCTGGCTTTCAGAACAGGGTTTTTACTCGATTAAAGAATACTTGGATCAGAAAAGTGCTTGACATTGTATTGTTTTTTATTATTTTTTATAATGGTCAAAGTGTTATATTTTTCTGACGTACCTTTAAATTAAAAAGCTGATGAATAGTGATGACATTTGAATATATCTATAAATATCTTATACTATTTTTATAAAATGATCATTAATTTAACTATTGACATTTTTATATTATTATTATTGACTTTCCACTGTAATTATGACTTACTTACCTAAATTGATAAATTTTAATTAATGTGTCCTGCTTTAAATTACTTATAATCAACCTCTTATTCTGTTCTTTTTTTTACAAAATATTTGCATGCCTACATTAATAAGGCAAATACTGTAGAACTGCTAAAATAGTATTCTTTTTGTACTTATATAAGATCTTGTAAACTCAGTGTTCGCAAATAAATGATTCTATTTCTATTTCTATTTCAAAGCATAATATTTATTTATTTATTAACTGTGACATGCATCAGACAGAACGTATTTAAACTAGTAATTGATGTAATAATGTTTGCCATGTTGCTGTACTAAAAATGAATAATAATAAAATAAGTAATTAATAATAATATGAACATTGACACTCTTTTTACTTTATTTTTAGAAATAAAGTAAAAAGAGTGTCAATGTTCATATTATTATTGACACTCTTTTTACTTTATTTTTAGAAATAAAGTAAAAAGAGTGTCAATGTTCATATTATTATTAATTACTTATTTTATTATTATTCATTTTTAGTACAGCAACATGGCAAACATTATTACATCAATTACTAGTTTAAATACGTTCTGTCTGATGCATGTCACAGTTAATAAATTGATTATTAGTCACAGAAAAAATAATCAAAGATTGTTTTTGCTATTCGCTTTATTTGCCTATGCAATGCGCGTTTCCTAGAAATAAATAAAGCACCCACTCATGGTTCTCTTATACACGAAACGATGCAATGGTAACACAATATCGTGTGCGAAGATATTTAACACGTCCTAATAAAACTTGATACTGTGAGAACATTACTATTATTGCTTTTTATTATTTTCTATAAAATATTTTTAGTCGCAAATAAAATGTATTTAAATTGACAAACTATTGTTCAAGTTTTTATATTTTTGATTTGATATTTCACAGCTTAATTTTGAGACTTGCACTCATTGTAATTTTGAAAAAAAAAACAATGAAAACTCATATAATTTTAAAGTTTCTCGGAATATCCTTTATCTCAGGTAAACAATGAGAGATTTTAAATCAGCTAACTATTTTCTAGTAAATGAAATATTTTTATGTTTTCAATTATCCACTTACTAACAAAGAAAAACATTATAAAAGAGTACTTATACCAACCCTTGGACACCCAGCCGTGAAAAATTACAACAGTTAATTTTAATAATCACCCTTCTGAGTAAAACCAGAGCAAGGAACACGAGAAATAAATAGGCGTTGGCCCCAATAATTTTATACAGAAACAAGAGTTCGCTACGCATCGTTGAATAAAGTGTGGGTGTTTATGTACCTACTAGCGGCAGATAGAAAGATACCATCTGGATTTAAAATATGATAACAGCTTAAATACCTGACTATGGACTTTGAAAAAAGTAAAATAAAAAAATAATGAACGTACCTACTCTTGTAGAAAATGATAGAACAACAAGTTATTTAAGGTTTTAAAAAGGTAGAGTTGAGTTAGTTTAACAAACTTTTAATAAACTTCGTTAATTACTTCAGACTAGAGGTAGGTAGAGGTAGGTAGAGGTAGAAAGATGACGGTGGAAAAAAGTTTTCGAAATGCCTGATTACTTTAGAATATGTTATTGTCTTTTTAGTAGCTTAAAATGTATTTGAGCCACAATAAAAAGCAGTAGTAATTAGTAAGTAATTTAAATCATCAAAATAAAGAGGTAGTTAGTAGGTATTAATTATGTTTTGCCATAAGAAACAATATTGAATTAAATCCTTATCGAAGTATAATCAAAATGATTAAATAAACTATGCCACTACTATATATTAAAAAAAACACCTTACGTACTTAATCATTGAGTAAACGAAACTGTTGAAACAGAAAATAGAAAAGTTGTCCCCTAAATATAGTGGGTTGTAAACAAGAGTGGGGAAATACGGCTTATTTATTATTCCAAAGAAAAACTCAGTTCAAAAATCCATCAAAGTGTCATCAGGGAGTTTGCTGCCGACACGCGTCGTGTCGTATTGCCGAAAAAAAGTTAAAACGGGTGTTAGAAAAGTTTTTCTTCGTACGAAGTTAATATGAAGTCAGAACTTTTTGGCCGATACTCCTAAAATAGGTTAACATCGCTAGGAGGCTGATTGGTGGATTCAGTAAATATTGTGCGGAAAAAAAAGATCCCGACAAACTGAGAACCTCCTCCTTTTTTCAAGACCGTTGAAAATGTAAGTCTCCTGGCTTAAAGAGGGTTTTTCATTAATGAATATGAAAGGAAAAATAACAGATAAAATCAAATAATAAACTATTTCTACGTTCTGTGGATATAATCGTTTTAAAAATATTGGCTTGAGCTTTTGTAATAGCACATGAAGAAAATCTGAACTAATTTTTTTAGGGATCTGATAAATTATTTCTCTCTAATATATTGTATATTAATTTGTAATACTAAAAATACCTACCCTATTTACTGCAAATAAATATTTCTATTCTATTCTATTAATTTGTTGTGGATGAGATAAATAAGTGAGTCCAAAAAAAATGTTTTTACAATTATTCACTGAATGTATTGATGTAGTAGTGTTGGACTGAAAAACGTCTAACCAGAATAATGAAATAAAAAAAATATGACAGTCATTAAACTTTTGAATGTGTTTTTGGCGCCATTTTGTCGAGTTCGGTTCGGTGACTATTTTAATTATTTGCAAATTGATTCATAGTGGATATTGGTGTCTTAAAATTGGTGCAATTTTGTGGTACAATAATGTCTACGCAACTTAACAATATGTGGGATAATTGAAATGGGCGCGATCTTGGTTGTGTGAGGCTGAGACTTTTAATGTAGTGGTTGGCTACCTCGGCAAAACTTACCGAGTAAACTATATTGATTCTTGATATACTTGGTGCCAAATGCTCCAAACACTATTGGAATGCGATGCACTCGCATTTTAATGAAAAATGAAACAATATCTATCACTGAACTATTCAACACTTGACACTGGCAAAAATTACTCCCTAAAAGATGAGAGTAGATTGCCAAACTAAAACACTCAAGCGGGCTAAAAATGAGGGAGAAAATCTTTTTGGCCCTGTCACTAAGGCTTCAGCACCACGGAGACAGGATGATGGGTGTGACAAGGACGGCTTTAAAAAGGTGGGGAAGAAGAAGAAACCCACCCGCCGTAACCTATGTGGCACCGTCCCGACTGGACACAGTCACCTGCTGCGCCCGGCTATTCCGACGACGCTGGTGTACGTGTCCCGCCTGCATTACTCCACTAAAGCAGACGATCTCGTGGAGTACATCAGGATCAAGTCAAAATATACTCTGAGGGTCCAACGGTTGGAGTCTCGCCACAATGTTAACTTCAACTCATTCGTGGTGAGGGCGCCGACCGAACATCTGAAGACCTTCTTGAATGAAGATTTTTGGCCGAAGGGTGTCCTGTTCCGTCGTTTCCGCGGCCGGTTACCGGACACTGCGTTGCGCATCACGTCGCTGTCAATTCGTGAATAAGTGTTATATTTTGAGATTGTTTTATTATTTATGTATGTTAGTCTTTAAGGTATTTATTGTATGGGCCATTGATGCCTGAAATAAATGGTTAAATAAAAAAATAAAACAAAAAAATAAGAAAAAGAAACTTTTGAATCTTTTTTCAACTTGAAACTTATATAACTTTGCTAACAACAAAATTGCAACAACGCCACAAAGAAGCAATATTATGGACAGCAATACCTCTAACTTTTACTATCAAAATAAACTGGAATAAAAATTCCAACCTCGATCCTTTATAAAATATTAAAGACTGGGCATCCATAATGCGCAACATGTCCGGAGAACGGGTGCAGATCGTCACTGGCATCTGCGTCCGATCTTCGAGTTTTTATATCTTCTGATATTTCTTTAGTTTATCTGTGGATTTCTGAAGTTGGAAATATATTTATCGAATGTGACTCACTATTCGTTGGATAAGAATAAAAGAAAGTTTGAATCATCCATTTTTAAAATAGTCTGTCTTTTTTATTGAATGTGACTATTCGTTGAATAAAGAAAAGTTATGAATCATCCGTTTTTTAAATAGTGTAACTTTTTCATTTTAATATTTCTGTCATACATATCGTAGATAGATGATCAGTCGTATTTTTTATGAGATTTATGTTAAAAGGATCGCGGACGACTTTTAGTAAGCTTCTAGTACTAAATTATAAACTTGCAGCATTGAAACTGCAATTCTGCAGCTAGTTGGCAGTGCTAATACAGTCCATCTGTAGTGCTGTCGTCTTTCTTACCTAAAAGTCTCGTAATCAGCGGGAGTAAACCCACCTCACAACTTCCGAATAGCCGGAGGACCACTTCCTATGTTGGTCAAGTCCACCGGACTGGACTAAGCGCAGGGAGGTCAACTTGAAGGCCGAGGCAGACTTTGGGTTGCTTTTCTGCGCCATCAAAGTAGTAATTCATAATCATAGTGTCACTAACACTTCCACCACTTTATTCAGCAACCTATTATTATAATCTTATTGCCGTCATCTGAAAGTATGCCAAGTGGTGTTGTGTAATTGTCGCGAGGAAGTCGGCGGTCGTAACCCGCACCTGTGCCGAGACTTCCATATGAGGCAAGTTTTTTCCCCTAGCTGGGACTGCAATAACATTGCTGTAGCTTTCTCATTAGGGTGAAAGGTTTGGATACGGTTCGAAAAGAAAATTAATTAAATTATCAGTGGTTTTAAAGAAAATTTGGAATTAAAATTTATGTTTACCTGTGGTTTTGCATAATAAATAATATATCGGATTTTTTTTGCATTAAAAGTTAATAAACATGACATTTATAAAAGTAAGTAAAACAACTAGTAAAAAAATGATAACATTTTTTTCTTTTCGATTGCAGCATTGTTATGTCTTTATTTTTCCGCATCTACCTTCAAGGGCCTCTTCAAAAAATTAAGTATTTTATTAATATTTCTAATAGTTTTAGTGTAGTCAAGTTGAAATTTTTTTTCCTTGTAAGTTATTTTTTATGAATAAATACCTTTTTTTTTTGGTTATTTAATAACGATTTCAACGGTAATTATAATATATCTGATATGGTATTTTTTACATATTTTTAAGAATTTAATGTTTTTATTGAAGGGGGGGGAGGAGCTCAACTACGTCATTTCACTTTTTAGATTGTTGTCAGACATAGCCATTAATCCTTATGGTATGGGTCGGTCATGGACTGTCTAGAACACAATTTGACTACATTTGATATGTGCCTACAGCTGAAAGTGACTACTAATAATTGGTCGAACTCTCAAATCTACTAAAACACAAATTGACTAATGCTGAAAAGACCTAGAACACATTTCGCCTCCTGGGGCCCTACCGGCTAACTTACACGGCTATCGTAATCGCTTTCATTTAACAGATGGATGTGATACATTGCTACTTTTCTTTGAGAAGTTTTTATTAATGCCAAATAGAAGTAGCAATGTGTCACATCCATCTGTCAAGTGAAAACGATTACGATAGCCATGTAAGTTAGCCGGTACGGCTAAAACTACTAAAATAAAAATGCAAAACTACTCTCTTCGCCACAGTGCTAAATAACAGTTGTTTGTTGTTATGCAACTCTGTATATAAAGTGGCTGCCTTTACGGGAGTTCCTCAGTAACAAAGGGCAGTTAGTTTGCGACACCCGTGGGATGAACAGGACGATCTGTCTCCCGGACAATATAGCAACACTTGTACGAGATTTGTTACAGTGGTGCAGGAAAATCTGTTGTTTTCTTATTTAATAACTAGCTTCCGCCCGCGACTTCGTCCGCGTGGATATTAGAGAAAATCCTTAGGGAACCTTCAACCAGGATCCGACCAGCCGTTTTTACGCGATTAGGCGGGTCCCCACCAAGCGCGCTGCCTCGCCCATTTTCACCCCTTTAGGGGTTAAATCATGTCTACCGTGTTGGACATCAAAATAAATGTCATTTTCGCAATCACCATCCCATAAAACCTCAAGAACAACATCCATATCGATTTTTATGTTTACTTATCCCATTTACCCCCTGAGGGGTTGATTTTCAAAATCACAAAATAATTGTTTGCTTATTTATTTTTAGACGTGCTCCAGCGAAGCCTAAAGTTGTAATTTCGATTTTATATTATTTTTCCATACAAAAATTGAACCCCATTTTCACCCATTTGGGGCTCAAATCATTTCCACCGTATTGTACTTCAATAAATGTTATTTTCGCAATCGTCATTCTAAAAAACCCTAATAACAACATCCATATCGATTTTTTGTTTTTTTTTACCCCGTTTCACCCACATAGGGGTTAAAATAACAAATAATAAACTAACAATAGGCTAATTATACGTGGCGTTAGATTTACACCCATAAGCAAAAAATAAATTAAGCGATATTTAATTGTGACGGCTTCCTGGCAGAATATTATTTACAAAAGCATGTGGCACGGAGTTTCGCCAATTCTTGAGGTTATATTCCAGATCAATCCGTGTCTCTACCAGTGGGTTGATGTATTTGTAGATGTCACATATTTATTGTGACAGCTACGAATACATTCCTTGCTCATGTAATGCAACCGAGGCAAAAATATCGCGATCTAAAATTTTGAAAGCATGCCAACCTCTGACCCTCACGATTTTTGAAATGTAAAGTCTAAAATATTGGTGAAAATTGTATTAACATTAAAAATAATAGTAGATTGTATTACAAGGGAGCAAAATAATATTTTTACGGCGAGGGCGCTTTTCCAGAGCGAAGTGAGGGATTCTAGAGTAGAATCCCGAGCGTAGCGAGGGATTCTTCAGTAGAATCCTGAACGTAGCGAGGGATTCAAAGTATGTCGCCCTCGCCAAAAATATTTTGCGCCCGAGTCATATACTCTACTTTTCATCCCCTTTCTATGAGAAAATAAATAGGAGACTGTGTTTATGTAATTAATGAAAATGTTCTTTATTTAAAAAAAGACACGTGAAAAGTAAAAATAATTACAAATTTATAGTTACGTTTGATACACTAGCGCGATTTTCAAAGATTATTGTACTAAGTACGTAAGTATGCAGACTTAATTCGCGCGCTTATGTTTTTCTTCAGTTCGCCGCGCCGTCTATACAGCCAGTCAATACATACCAGCCGGCGGCGGGGCGCGGCGTTCGAATTCTTTGAAAGATACATGTTCTAAATTCAGAGATTTGAATTTAGAACTAAAAAGTTCTTACCAGAAAAGAGCTATTTTGGTCCCACTTTTATAGGAACAAAGCATCATTTTTCGAATAGATGGGATGAAAACAGATTTTGTTAACCATTTAATCACGATAATCGGCCCGAAAACATATTTCCACGACATCTTCATTCGTTTTAGAGAAATTTGCAAATTTATTTACTTTGAATAATTTGTCACTGTAACTTTTTCAGGCCAATATATCTTGTGTTTAATTAATAAAAAAACAATCTTCGTATTTACTTCAGAATTTCTACGCGTACCTACTCCAACAACTATAACTTCGCTAAAATGTCGGAAAATGAAAAAATCTAACAAAAAAAAAACATTTAACAAAATCGCGTCTATCTATACAATAAGTATTTTACTTCAAAATGTCTATTTTGAGTGAAATAATCCGATTTAAAGTAAGGTGCTTGATTTTACCTCAATTATGTTTTAGATATTGTTGTCTTATACTGTAAAAAAGTTATACTAGCTTTGAAAATATCTGCAGGACAACTTATGTGAGATGTGAAACTTTTTTCATTTTTCCTAATGCACTACAGAAACTAGTAAAAGAAAGCAAAGTCTGAGAATTCGTTTGTTTTTACTTTAGTTAAATAAGAGGAGGTTAGACAATCTCTTAAGTGCATAACCCTTTAAAGATAAAAGGTAGTATGAAATGTTTGGAGCTTTGCCATGCTAGGGTTAGGGGGAGTGCAAACTTCTTATTCTAAACCGGAGGTACCCAAACAGTCAATCGCGATCGGTCGATCGCGAGAGGTTTTAAGGTCGATCGCCAAGGATAATACATTTGACAATTTATGCATCCAATGTAGTTTTACTTATTCAATTTCTTTTCTTGATAAATATTTGGTGGGTTAAACGGTCAAAATATGTCGATCTCGTAATCATAAATTTTTGCTAGGTCGATCTCCTTAAGAAAAAGTATGGGCACCCCTGTTCTAAACCATAGAATATAGTTAGATATGGTTTAAAACTAAAGCTGTTACTTTTGAAATAGGGAAACAAAGACAACAATGGTACTTGTATGCACGGGCGTAGCCAGAATTCTGTATCGGGGGGGGTTTTAAGAAAATAAAACTACAACAATATAAATGAAATGACATTTAGGTAGGTATATTGTTATTAAATGAGCCCATGGGCATTAGAGGACCGCTCGGAGAAATAAATATTAAAAAATAAAAATGTAACTTAAATGCTTGTATATAGTAAAAAAAACGGCCGGGCAGCGCGATTTTTAGTCAGTTTCATCCACTAATCTTGTAAGTTATGACCTTGCCTGTCTATTGAAAAAAAACGGTCGCGCAGCGCGATTTTTATTCAGTTTCATCCACTAATCTTGTAAGTTGTGATCTTGCCTGTCTATAAAAAAAAACGGCCGCGCAGCGCGATTTTTAGTTAGTATATTCACTAATCTTGTAAGTTGTAATCTTGTCTAACTATTGAGAAAAAAAAAGGTGCGCAGCGTAATTTTTAGTCAGTTTTATCCACTAATCTTGTAAGTTGTGATCTTGCCTGTCTATTGAAAAAAAAACGGCCGCGCAGCGCGATTTTTAGTTAGTTTCACCCATTAATCTTGTACTCTTGCCTGTCTATATTGGAATAAAACGGCCGCGATTTTTAGTTAATTTCATCCGCTAATCTTGTGATCTGTAGTATAATGGTGTGGTGTGACATCCTTCGGGGAACCCAATATGTTGTTGACCTTTATGCCTGGAGTGTAAACTATCGGTACAGAGTATTCACGTAAAACGTGGCCGATCTTATCTGTTACTCCATTATCATAAGGCATGTAGGTTGGTTGTCTGCTAACCTCGCCGAGGTTACCTCGGGATGCCAAAACTTAATAATAATAAGTTTTATGGTATAAATAATCACGAAAGAAAGCTTTACCATTTACTTACCAAATCACACTATGGACTGATAGATGTCAAATGTGATCTATTAAATTGGTCCATTTTTTTTAGTTATTTTCATTTACTTACAAGTAAGTGACAAAATACTTCGTTAACTGCAGTCCGGCACGCACGCTAGAATGTGTATTGTGTGTATGTATACCTACCCTGACCTACCCACAAAATTCTTTTCGCGGTAATCGGTGCTGCTGCTGACTGGCGACAGCTGAGCGGTGCACGAAAACATACGAAAATTACCGAATGCGATGCGGTGGGTGTAATTCAAATGATCGGTGACAGATGGCAGCGCGGCAAATTCACAATGTTAATATGTATAATAATTATACTCCTCGCCTTGCCTAACTTTATTTTAATGTTATAGATCAATAAATAGATGATGCCTTTTGTATATTTCGGGGGGGGTTTGAACCCCCAAAACCCCCCCCCCTGGCTACGCCCGTGCTTGTATGACTAGCCAACTTTTATATAAGGTGCATTCGGCTAATCCCGAACAAACTAAAAGTAATTAAATTTATGACAAGTTTTTTTTACCATTTCCGAAGATAAATGAAAAAATTCTTGACATAAACATTTAGGCTGTACATTAAAGTACACGAAGTGACCCGCGTTGGTAGCATTAACTCTACCATTCTGATAAGGTTACTGAAAATACAAACATCCCATCAACTCATCAAAAATCCATTCGTAAATACCCGAATGCACCTTAAATCCCTACAACATCATACCTACTTAGCGTTTGTTTTGTATATAAAAAACTACGCGAAGAAGATGTTTTTATATTTCTACAAATCAGATTTCAATAGTATGTACCTCACCTACAATAAAGCTTTTTAAACTATTTACGAAGAATAAAGGAATGCTTGGAGTGTGCGTTAGTATAAACCAGGCATATGAGCTTAAACACGCAGGCTGCGTTCCGGTCATGCGATCCGATATAGATAACTGCGATCCGATATAGATTGCTACGATCCGATATATCTATGTGATGTATGGGATCGGAAGGCAACCAGTGTGGAATGTGTAAGAGAATTCCCTACATCGCATTTATACATGACAGCGATCTGCGAGTCGGATCGCATGACCGGAACGCAGCCTGTGTGTTTAAGCTCTAAATGGTTGGTGCGAATTCAACTTGTTTTCGCTGCAAACATTGGCTTGAGCGCTGACTGTTACTTTTATGATAATAGGAAAATCTTGTTTGTTTGCACTTTGTTTCGAACTGATTTTCTTCATATTGGTTTTGTTTTTCAGTTAAAAGGATTGCAAAAGAAGAGAGAAGCTTTTTAATTTTAGAGTTGAATGATATTTTTAAAATCAATATTTAAAAAGGAGATAATAAACTTATTATACTGGAAAACCTATCTAACTTAGTAGTTGAGGGTACATTAATTTGTGATTCTCCAAATTTTCAAAAAATTTAGTTATGAACATACTAGCAACGGATATCAAAACAAATTTTGAGTAGCATCAGCTTCCATACTTGTCTCTATACTGTTGTGTAACTCAAAATCAATTATTGAGAATGAAATTGGACCGATTAATCAATTGAATGAAGTAACGGCATCCAAAAATTCCATAACACTCTATCATTATGACTTACGGTAAGTAACAATACCGCATTAATACACTTTACGCCCATACGCATAATACGCTTAAAAAGGTTTTATATCAATCGGACAACAGAGTCGCGTATCTAATAAGTGACATATCTGAGATCGGTACGCCTAAACCGTGTGGGCGTGAACTTGGGACCTCGCGCGGGTGGTCTGCACAGCGGGGGCTCAAATTCGAATTACGAATAAACCGGTCAAGAGCGAGTTGGGGTTAAATAACAAGAGCTCTGGCAAAATAGTACATTATGAGACAAGATAGCTTAAGTTGCTCATTGCACACGAGGCCGTGGGTTGCAGCCTGAACCGCAGGCGAGGGCGTAACTCACGAGTTTCATACGACGTTTTTCAGCACATTTACGGGGAAAAAACAAAGTAATTTACCACACACAGCAACAAATACGACAAAAACACAACATGAAAGTTATGGGAAAAGGTGCGTAGGTTTTTTTTCACATGCACAATGCAAGAATATTTTGCGAACAAAGAGGTGACTATACAGCCTACTTCAAAATTATAATTTTAAGTGATAAAATGCATATATTTTAATAATTTATAACAAAATATTGTAAATTATGACTAATTTGATAATAATAAATATTTGTTTAACTTAATTAAGGACTTACACATTTATTTTATTCCAAAAATGTACATGAATTTTTTGCGGCATAAAACCTCTATGATGTTACAAAAAAAAATTGCAGTAAGGTACTAGTTTGACTTAGTAGGAATAATTCTACAACGCACTAGTGTATATATTTTTAAGCACGGGTTTGTTATAGTTCGGTTTATGTCCCTAACAGCGATTAGGGCTCACTTTACGAGCAAGTGTGTTGTAAATACTTTTTTAACATTTTATACCAAACAAACCGTTTGAGACTTGTGTCCTATGTCTAATTAGAGCAAATTGAACGAAAACGTGACTGCTGCAGTACAATCTTAATATAGAATCGAATCAAATTATGCTCTATTGAGCATTACCTACTAGAGATACTCGTAGGTCAAAAGAAAATGATATTTTCTATATTGTCTCAGATCTGACTGTTTGTGGTACCGCTATTTTTTTAATCCACAATGGAATAGTGCTCGGCCTTCACCTCACCTGTTATAAAGAGACGATAAGGCCGAAATTGTAGGCGAACTACACCCAGAATCCTCACTACTGAGGAACTGGCAATTTTACCTCTAACTCGGAACGCAACCATTTTAAAATTGTTGTTATGGCGTCAGACATAAGTAATATAGTGGTAGCTATCTAGGCGGATTTGAAATAAGCCTTACCACCAGCAAAAAAAGTACAAATCTAACTCCCCCTCCTGGGAATCAAACCGAGGACCACTGCGTCCATCTAGACCACAAATATATTTCCGATGTTCCTAACGAAAATACTTAAGCTAGGGTTTCATAGGATAGCGGTGCTGTCATATTATGGCCGTAATATAGCGGCGTTAAATGTTGTCTATATAAACAATACGGCGACACCACAACCTCGGAAACCGCGCCGTTAAATTACGGCCGTAATATGACGACACCGTCATCCTAGGAAACCCTAGCTTTAGCTACTTACTTTGGAATCATATCAAATGTAATTTTGTTCATATATTTTTTTAATTATATATGTTCTTCTGAAACTCTACTTCACACACGCACGTACATTTCCTACAACAATAAATATTTGAATAGTGTTGCAAAAACGTACAAACTTCCGTTTTACAAAATCACTTATGGAACACCAAAAAAAACAGACTATGAAATAAGGATAAGACATGTCTTGCAAGCTTCCTCCATTTGTCTCGATTATAGAGGGGATTGAATCTCTGTTAGTAATGTAGTTAGGATTTTAGGATTGGATTTGTTTTCGTGAATCGAATAAGGCCTAAACATTTTTCGTAGCAAAAAGCAAACACAAACACCTATATTTTTTTGCTAACTTCCCAATTATTATATTTGTTAAAGGTGTAAATTTTGAATACGAAATACAAAATGGGTAATATTTGTTTACGAAATACAAAATGTGTAATATTACTCAATCAATAATAATAATAAAAATATATTTTCTAAGTCGTGGTCGAGTGTACGATTCTTTAATAATTTCTTTCAACTTCCAATATATTCAAAGAAAGCATTCAGGGTTTTTAATAGCAATATTTTTCCTATCTTGTGTTTTGAGTTTGTTTGTTTGTTACGCTTTCACGTTTTAACTGCTCAACCGATCATCATGATATTTTGCACTCACTTTATTTTCATAAAGAAAAAAGTTTTTTCCCCAAGGGATAAAAAAATAACTCCACGCAGACGAAGTAGCGGGCGGTCGGTACTTTGCTATAAAAATAATATACAGCCTGCCGTAGATCAGCTAGCTAGATGATCTTATAAAATATGAAGCGAAAGTCCCATTACTTCCACAGCTGGAAGCGAGAGCGTCAAGAACAAGCGAAAAATAAAGGCGCGAGCAATTTCTCAGAAAGGAACCGTTCGATGCCCCATCACGCTCGAATATTACCTATGTACTAGCGTATGCAGAATTTCCGCTTGAAAAATATATGAGCAGCGGCGCATTCATCTTCGGATGAGTTTCCCATAACACGCAGTAGGGGTGAAATACAGTAACTCATCTGAAAATCACCCAAGTTAAAAATAATTTACATAGTTACAAAAATAATCTTGTGAGTTATATTTGGGCATAGTTGTTTTAAGGCCGCCGGGAACGATCAATTGCGATTGTAAGTTTTTACGTCAATACCACTGTTAGAGGAATTGAGAACCGCTTCGAACGAAAGACGATCAAGTAAAAATTGAAAATCACAATTGATCGTTACCGGGGGCCTTTACGAAGTCCGTTCAGCTATGAATCTTGTAAAGGCTAAATCTTGTACATGCACATTGTTGTAGTATACGTCTGCACCTGAGAGCACAGTCTGTGGTCTGCACGCTCTCGTATTACTGTACCGGTCCAACCCATCAGTACCACCATTTTTTTTCACGCTTCGCATGTATCTACTAGCTAATTTTTTTTCGAATAAATACTTAAGATGTAATAAAATCTGAAGTACTGATATCTAAAAAACGGCATTTGACGTAATACTATCAAAACTAGCCAACGCCAGAATGTCTCTAGTGTTGAGAACTATGAAAAGAATAGTTATTATATTGTCAACTCTTAAACAGCTAGGTCAATTCTTGAAGTTCTTACGATAATGTTAACAGGCATTCTTGCCGACCATTTGCATTAAAACGAATATTTGAAGATGCAGGCTGCTTTGACTAAACGCGGTAAATTATCTATTCTGTGGTACTAGCATCGCCCAGTTGATCGGAATGTGTTTGACTAATGTAAAAGGGACATTAAAAAAGTAATCATCTTGTCTATGGTCTTGTCGTTCATATCTGAATGTTACCTAACTTGATTCATCAACCAATAGGAGTTTAGCGCAATTGTGGGGGTATTTCGGGATTTTGCCCTATTTTAAGCCAATTCAATAACTTTATAGTCCTTGCTATTAAAATATATTCATGTTAGAAAATCTTATTAACTGTCTAAAATGATGACTGCGGGCGAAAGTAACAAGCAATAAAAGATAAATAATGTATGAGAAGGCGTAAATTAATATTAGCGTAAATATTGATAACATAATGTAACATTACAAAGACTCGTATGTATTACTTAAAGATGACAAGCTATTATCTTACTAAAATGATTAAAATATCGGTTCATTTTATTAGTTATTTATGTATGTATAGTATATGTACTTATTTAATTAGTTTTACCTATGTTTTGCTACTAAATTCTATCGGTCGATCAATGAGAATGAGTGGAAATTAGAGAGTCTGGTTGGGAAATGAATGGAAGTGCCATATTGTTATATTTTGTGCAAATAAATTGGTACAAAAGTACAATGCGTAAACCTAGGTAGACAAATATAGGATTTTGAGGGCGATTCAGGAACGAGAAGCTGGCAACCCAAAACTTGAGTAAGGGGAAATTTTGGATTGATTTGAGATGACCAAATATGGTAGGGTTTTAGGACACGGGGAGGTGGACGATTCATTGCCTTTTATGGTAATAAAACAGGGACCAAAAATAAGTATAAATAGAGCTAGATTAGGATGTCTCGTGGAGTCTTATTTTGAATTCCGTCGCGTGCGTTAGCTGAAAACTGTCAGCCAAGTTTAGAAAAGTTTGTAGAAAGTTTACTCAGTTGTTTTTTAAATATTACAAAGTTTAGTTTTTCGGAAGTGAAGATTTAGTTTAGGGCGAATATTTTGCGTTAGTCAGGCGTGAGGGTGTGCGGTAAGCTGGTTGTCTTGTTTCGAGGGTCGTACCAGTAAATTCCCGTGAGTTTATTTTGCTCGATCCTTGTGGGTATCGGGGTTGGTCTGCGAGGCGCCACGCTGTCCGATTCTGATAGCCACAGGTGTCAAAACCTTAGTATCTATCCATCGTCGAGATCATCTAAAACTTCCAGGACATCTAGCACCATGCTAGAGGTCAGCTATGATTAACTAAATAGAACTTGCTTACCGTCCAACCTACTTTCGTAAGCTGCTTCGCTCGCGTTAGGCTTGGAGGGGCATCCGTCGGCTTCCTTAGAGCTTAGCGAAGCTTCGCGTCGCGGCGCGGCATCAGGTTATGTGTATCAGTACAGTGGCGGTAGTGTTTATGTGGGTTTTGTGGTTGTGATGTGATGTGTGTGGCAGGCGTTTCCTGTGTGAGGAAGCTATGCTGAATTGAGGAAGGTATGAGGAAAATCCACTTTACTAGACAGGTGGATTTGGGTAAGCGTGCATGTTTATAAGATTTCTCTTTGTTTAATTCTAGGAAAATCTGTGTTCCCATTAATAACGCTGTTAAGTGTGTTCTGTGTGTATACTAACTAGGTATCATACTGGTATCGGTTCGGTATTATCTAACGATCAAGGTCTTAACTCTGATTTAAATACTGGTTTCCTTGCCTGTACTGTTTACAAATTATGGGGCATAACTACTGGGTATTGTGCGGTAAGAAATGTTCTGTTCACATATTTGATGTGTCTAGTCCTATTTATTGGTCTAAAATACCTACATACTTGAATGCTTAAATTCAGAAATACAGTTATATTGGACAAAGTCTAACCACTCATTTCATATTTTAAAGTCTAAGATATGGAACTTGCCCAACTTTATGAAACTTGATATTAAATCTTACTCAGTATTATGTGAACAGGATATCATTGTTTTCATATATCTAACTTCTGGAATCTATATAGCTTTCAGAACATTTATCTAAAATGACAACATTGATCATCTGAGACGGTACTTGTCACACAAGGATTACTCTTTTGAGCATGAATATTTAATGTGTTTGGTTATTGTATGAGTGGTATGCAGTTTCCCTCACATGATTGACTTCAGTTAATTTGGGCATGTAACTCAATAAACTAGTCGAGTGTTATAGTGAGCAAACGGTGCCTTTCATGCAATGACCTACTATCTTTTGATTGAGACTTGCTATTATTATTATAATATTAAGTACTCAAATTATTGTATAGTTTGGAGATCTTTCTTGGGGTCTCTGAATTATATTTTGCATCATGTTATATTTTATTATGATGTTGCTTTATTCCTCATTATGCTATCCCTCCCTGTTGTGAAAGCCTAATGTATTTTAAAGTAACTTTACCTAGTCATTTGCATTTTCAATACCTAGTTATCTATTTGAACAATGCAATCGAGTTGACGGTGAGTTCTTCCATGTTGGTAGAAGTGTGTCATGTGGCAATATGCGTACTTACATGACACAAACTACACAAATTAGTGATATTTTATATCACTTTATTCTACCTATTTACTATTCCAATTTTACTTTGATATAAACTAGCCTGGTTATCTTAGTACATGATTGGCTGTTGACTAGCATTATGATACAGATGTTCCCTGTGGCATAATTATGATAACATCTAAGAATGTAATTATGATTGTGCTCCAGGAATCATTTTGGACACTTTTGCCAGGGTAAGTAGATCATGGAAAACGATAATTAGACTGTTAATCTTAGTCTCTTTGGAATACACACTATACCTTTCATATCTATCTTGGACAATGTAGTAGAATTGCATAACATTTTCAGAGTAACTAATGCTCGGCTGTTGACTTGTTTTACAAGGAAGTAGAGCTCGTGAAATGATTTGTTAGACCTTGTCTGCTCTTGTCTGAGTGGTTTCATTGTCATGTGTGCTAGCGACATGGCAACTTCACTAACACTCAAGTGATCTGTTGGTTATGTCAAATCTTGGCATTCTAATGGATTTTGTGCCTGTATTGGTACTTGATACATGGATACAGTGATATGGAACGGACGTGCTGTTGATGTACTTTTCATCCAACTACCTTCTTTGCAAAATTAGGTTTTCACGTCCCTATCTCTGTTCGCGTCTTTGTTGAAGCACCACTGTCGTGCAATACTTATACACTCGGTAACAGTGCCATTTTGCACGGAGAGGATCTGGAAGGGACCTGGGGCTTGATTTTATCGATTGACCATCCCAGTTGATTGATAAGGTCTATGGAGGTATGCGGTCCCGCCAAACTCACAAGACATGTGTCTGTGAGGTTGGTTATAGGTTTTCCAAAAGAAACCATACCCTATTATTCTATCCTCACCTCATTCCTACTAAAATACTTGTTATGTTATATTATTTAATTTATTTATAAATATTTTATCCAAATTGTTAATTTTAAGATATTTGTGATGAGACTTTTCTGTCATAAAATAGGTTTAGTTATAGTGCATTTGATAAGAAAGCATCGGCTTGAGCTAGGCATACCAGAAAAGTATTTGGGTTACTAATAACACAACGTGGGTCCATTCAATATAGACGATCAAATTTGGCCAATACTATCAACTTCTTCATGAATGTACAGACTGCTTATCTCTGTAGATGATTGAAGGGGTTTAAGGAAGACAGACCAATGGATAGCTAAAGTGTTTGGCTGCCCGGAGGGAGTGTTACATTACCCACACTGAAATAATGTGCATGTCCCAACTTTCATAGCCGCACGGACTTCGTGAGATTGAAGAACTAAGAATATTAAAATAAAATAATTTTTTAATTAACTATTTTATTAACCTATTAAAACGTCGGTTTTCTATACTTTTAATCTGATAAGTATATCTTAAACTAATTTTGCAAAGAAAACCATGTCAGCGGGACTGCAGTCAAAGCTCACAGAAAAATGGGAGATAATGATTTTAGCATTAAGCCCGCCTTTTGTAACGTTTGTTTTATAAATGTACAATAAAGATTGTTAAAATAAAAAAAAACACTTGTAACTTCTTTACTAACTACTGAACATTTCTGTTAGACTGTGACGAGTTAAAACGTGGGGTGCAGGCGTCAAATGCTTTGTGGAATATTACCTATCTAATCTCGCGAGGAAAACTCGATGACGGTGCGAACTTGGCATATTCTATGTACTTAAATGCATTAAGCATTTTACGACGAAAGAGAGAACATTTTAAGCGTATTATTATGCTTAAAAATGTATAAGCATAATAATTCTAAAAATGGTGTTTTTAAGGAATTTCTATTGTTAGATCGAATTATTTCAAGATTGAGTAAATATCTACACATATTGAGGATGCTATTATAAGCTTATCTGAACAACGATTATTGACTTAGCATGGTAGCCAGAATTTTAAAATATAATTTGTATAATTCTGTACCTTCAGTGAAAACTGATCTAACTCGAGTTGTATCGATTTTGATTTTATTTCACTATTCAAATCGTTGAAAAATTAGCTTTTTTTGTGTCTAATTGGCGTATTTATATGACTTATATTAACAGAAATAAGTTTTGTGCATAGTGATATAAGTGCTGATTTTTTTGTGTTTTTTTAGGAAAAAATTGTGTAAATTAATATATCTCTACTTTAAACAAAGTGTACCGAGACTATTCTTAAAAAAAATAGTGTCAATAAATATAACTCGATTTAATACTTTATACACAATTCAATAACAAGTGACTGACTTGTGCGTAGTGATTTATCTACAATTATATCAATACACATATATAATTTCACAGTATGCTAGTTTGTGCACATTGATTCAACTCGACTTATAGCACTGAAAATTAAAAAATAATGAATTTTTACTTCGTGTTTATCGATATAATTTCAATTATATCAATAATCACATAAACTTGGGAAAGGTGTTAAATGATATAATTGACTTATATCAAAAAATACAAGAATACAAGAAGTAAAACGTTTGATTATTATTTGTGTAAATTGATATAACTGCCTAAAATCCCCCCGCAACCTCTTAATCTCCCTCCTCTCTCTCGTACCCTTCCCCCGCCGCCTGCGTGGACACGACATTGTGTTGTGTTGTTTGCCTCAGTGTTACACCGACGTTCCTGAGCTACGGTTACGACACTCGAGAGTAAGCGACACGAACAATATGAAGCGAAACGTAAATTGTATCACTTTACACAAAGCATAATGGATTGTGCCATTTAATTTATAATGATCTAAATTGTTATTGATTGGACAATATCTGACCCATATTGCTTAAAATAAGAGTGAGATTGCTTCGATGCATAAAATGAATTGTATCAATATGCACTAACTATTCACACTGTTGTACGTTGTATTTATACAAGAAATTAATTAGTATTCGATTTCAGTAGTTAGCATCTTCTTCATCGGCAGTGGGTGTCGTGCTGCTAATATCAATGGTACACAACTTCATGACACCCACTGCTGGGTTTAGGCCTCCTCAAGGATCTCCACAACGATAGGTCATGCACTGCACTGCCCACACACAGCAGCTTCCCGCGACTTTCACCAAATCATTAGTCTGAAGTAAAAGAAGCGTCATCCCGGTGCGTGGTAACTATTCTAGAACCTTTCCATCTCAATGGCCATCGGTTCTTCTCACAATGTTTCCCACCCACTGCCACTACAGCTGAGCTATCCTTTGAGCGATATCGATTACCTTAGTTTCCCTAAGGATCTCCTCATTGCTGATTCGATCACGCAAAGAAACTAACCACGATTCATTGCCATAAGTCATGACTCTCACTGTCTACATACACTGGCCAAAGACGTCGGTCGTCCTAAGACTGAGGCAGGTTCAACGCAAAGATGTTCAAAAAACTTTCCGAATGCTAAATTTTGATGAGATTTATGCTCCGGTTCTGTAATCAGTCCGATATGGTGGCATTTTTGTATAAGTAGTTACCTCAGCACCTCGATATACATCTAGTCCATTTGGCACCTCTGGAGAGAATGCAGCACCGCCCAGGTCTCGATCGAATTAAAAGCTTTCTAATTAAAAGCTTTGATTGGACCAGGAAAGCCAAGCAAAGTGGCAGTTTTTACTATTCGGTGTTCTATACAACCTGCCGCAGAGTGTGGATGTGTGTCAAAACCATTTCAGAAACCCGCTTGTTTTGACAGCAAAAACTGTATTTTCCATCAGTACTCTGCGCCTTCAGGTAATGACAATGATTACAATAAAACTTAACAATTTACCAGGCTCTATCGGTACGAATGAGTGGCCATTGTCGTCAAGCTCTAATTTGAATCCATTGAATTATTATTTTTGGGCGAAATAGTTTAGAAAATAACATAATAATAATAATAATAAATACAATGATTATATTTTCTTAAAAGTTGACTTTTAGTTCTACTCAAACCTGTGATTATACGAGGTACCTATGAACGCGATAGCGTACTTGTAAACAATTTGGCGTGACAAACGAAAAAAGAGTATTAAAAGTATCTAGTTTGAATTAAACTGAATACTAACACAATGCTCGTAGATCTTCGTAGTGCTTCCCAAAGATTAGGTCTTAGAATGAACATGGATAAGACGAAAAATTAGTCGATTGCCCATGTTGTACAATCTCTAGTTCAAATTGGGAATACTACACTCGATGTTGTAGTTCATTACGTATAACTAGGAAGAACAGGCAGTCCAGTTAAGTAAGTCGAACTTCAAGATAGAGATCTTTCGTCGAATCCAACTTGGATAGGCAGCATTTGGGTAGTTTTGAAAAACTCTTTCCGTCTAACTTACCTTAATGTCTCAAGACTAAAGTCTATGACCAATGTGTGATGCCAGTGATGACTTACGGCAGTGAAACGTGAAACAGTGAAACTATGGATTTCTTAAGAGAACCATGCTCGGCCTTTCCCTACGTAATCGAACCAAAACTTGAGTACATACGTAAGAGAACTAATGTAACCTACATCGCTTGAAGAATTGCTCAGCTGAAGTGGCAGTGGGCGGGACACATAGCGAGAAGAACCGATGGCTGATGGGATTGAAAGGTTCTGGAATGGCGACCGCGCACCGGACGACGACGCTTCATTGGTATAGGTTCCTGACAAGGTGGACCAACGATCTGGTGAAGGTCGCGTCAAGCTGCTAGTTGCAGGTAGAACAGGATCGATTATTGTGGAGATCCTTGAGGGAGGTTCGCATACACATCACTTATACTCAGCGGTGGGTGTCGTGCGGCTGATATGAAGATGATTAGTCTAATTTGCTGGTGTCTATTTAATATTTTATTTATTTTTCACGAATTATATCACTATTCACATAATAAATATAGTAGTTATATCGTTAGTGATAAGAGTTGAAACAATATACACATCGTTTTTTTTCAAAATAGTTGTGTAAATTGATATAATTCGAATTTTTTAAACGATTCAACAAAACAAAACTCTAATTACTCATATTTAGAGATTGTTTAACAATGTTTCTTCGACAACTTGAAAAAAAACCTACAATTAAAAAAGTTGACACAAAAAGTAAAGGTAAGGTATCATTTGACACAAAAGCAGATGTGCCTGGTGTAAAATGATAGAAGTATTATTATATCAATATACACAAAATAAATAAATGTGCTAAGTGATATAACTGAACATTTTCTTGAATACTGAAAAATCTGTTAAACTTTTCTCTGTAAATTAAACAAGAAAACAAAGCTAGCATAACTATCTACAGTCTACAAGCACTAATTTTATTTTATCTATCTCAGACGAAGAGTAGGATTTTTTTAAACTTTAAAGTCAATTTCCCAAAAATCATGTTTTTAGAGTTATACCTCTTTTCACTGAAGGTACAGAATTTATACTAGAAATCAGTTTCTGACAATTTTATTTTTAACACGTTGAACGCCGTGGAATATTTTTACTATTTCCATTTAGGCCATGGGGGACAAGGTTTGGGCCACACATGTATGTTCCGTTCAGGCCACGGGGGACAACATGTGACCGCGCGATAGAGGTTATTTCAAACGTCTCTGTTGTGCTGGTGGATACGTTTAACTAACAAATCTGTATTGAACGGGTCCCCCACGGCCCCGTAGAGTAGTCAAGTCTAGTTGGTTTTTGAAAATATGTTAAACTTAGAAAAAAAATTACAAGTTTCTTGTCTATACTTAATACTAGCTGACCCGACCGACGTTGTCCTGCCTTAGTTATGAATATTGAATTCGAATTGGCATTATTAATGAAAAGTTGGGTTCAGAGCTTTGAAAAAATCTTCGTGTCCGAATTACCTCAGTGTCTCAAGACGAAAGTCTATGACCAGTGTGTGGCCAGTGATGACTTACGGCAGTGAAACGTGGTCGCTAACTATGGGTCTCATAAGGAGGCTCAAGGTCACCCAGCGTGCAATGGAGAGAGCCATGCTCGGCGTTTCCCTACGTGATCGAATCAGAAATGAGGAGATCCACAGGCGAACTAAAGTAACCGACATCGCTCGAAGGATTTCTCAGCTGATGTGGCAGTGGGCTGGTAACATAGGGAGAAGAACCAATGGCTGTTGGGGCGAAAAGGATCTTGAATAGCGACCGCGCACCGGACGACGCTCCGTGGGTAGGCCCCACACAAGGTGGACCGACGATCTGGTGAAGGTTGCGGGAAGGCGCTGGCTGGATGCAGGCAGCGCAGGAGCGATCGTTGTGGAGATCCTTGGGGGAGGCCTATACCCAGCAGTGGGTGTCGTGATAGGATGATGATGATGATTACTTTGTTGGGAAATAGTTTCCAGGCTCTGATGATGAAGCTGGCAGAAGGACACAGGAACTCTTTAATAAAACCACGCTACTACATCAAGTTTGGGCTCGTTTGAATCGTCTTGACGAGTACTTTGTTGGGAAATAGTTTCCAGGGTCTGATGATGGAGCCGGAAGAAGGACACAGGAACTTTTTAATAAAACCACGCTACCGCATTGAGTTTGGGCTCGTTTGAATCGTCTTGACGAGTGTTTAAATAGGATGGTATATGTATTTTTAGTCTTAGCTCGTTCACTAAAAACCAGAAAATAATTATTTACTGAAAAAAATATTTAAAAAACACAAAGAAATTACGTGTCACCTAGAACGCGTTTTGTCTGTGACTATGACTAACGAACGAACAGAAACTTGCGCGGGCGTTGCGGGAACAGTGCGGCGGGCGGGGGTGGCCGACACCGCGACCCGCGCGGCCCCCTGTAATGGAAAACCGAATTTCTGTCCTGGGAGGCCACGGGGGACATCTATTGAGTGACAGCTGTATTTACATTGAAAAAAGTAAATAAATTCATTATTTTAAATTGCGTTATAGATTTTGATGTATTTCCTGTCGAATAGAACAAAAAAAAAGAAAATGAAATTTTTGAAATTTCAATAATTTTTGATTGGCCCCGTGTACTAAAGTAGTGGGGGTCACATGGTATCCCCCATGGCGTTCAACGTGTTAATACAAGCTTTTATTGCGGATTGCACTTTTGTCTGCCATATTGGATTGAGAGTGACCTCACTTTATTTTTCGAATTATCTCAGAAAACTATTTCATTTAGGTAATACCCACATTGTAGGAGTGCATTAAAATAACATGGCCGCCATTTTGGGTGTCCGCCATGTTGGATTTAGAATGACGTCACACAGTTAACCATGCATTGTCTTCCAAACTAAACGTGTATGCAAAATTTCAGCTCTATCGGTTGAAGATATCTATCTGCTTCAAAATTAAATTGCAATATTCCAATCGAACAAACACAATGCAAGCAAAAAATAAAAAAGCTTGTAAAATGAGTAATTTCTGCAAGAAATGCAGTCACTTTAAATTTTTTAATTTAACCTGGCACTTGTATTGGTATAAATAATAGGGAATATGCATAAGTCACCGATTTTGATGAAATTGAGCTTGATCGCTGCGGACACTTATAAAAACATGATGGAACAGGAAAAAAAATAAAAAAAATGTATTATTTTAGTTTTATCACACGATGAAATCAGGGGAAAATAACGATATTTTTTTTTCATTTTCGGATATAATGCACTTTACAGTCAGATAGAATATCGAATAAGAAATAATATTTTGTATGACACATATGTACTTAAACGCAAAATTTAGGGAGATAATTGAAGATTATTGGCTAACTCCATATTAAACGCGCCGAAACACCCCTGAAACGTGATGTGTGACGTCACCATTTTGTATGGAGCGTTTTCGGTGGGTGCTGCTGCGCGCTAACTTCAAGTAACAATATCACGAGAAAAAAACGCAAGAGAAAAGTTTTAATATTACAGTTAATTTTCTCACGCATTATACTTTTGATTAAGATTAAAAAAAAATTGATGCATATTCCCTATTGTAACAAATATATACGAGACAACAGCACGGGGAAGAAACAGAAATAGTTCAGAAGTTTGGCTCGGGTCTGATCTTCCGTATGAGTAGTTTTTATTGGGGAGGGTATATTTAACTTGATAGACAGTAGGTCATTTTGGTAACGAGGTTTTGAAAAATGCTTAGAAATGTCATGATAGTTTTGATAACGTAAGAAAAAAAAACACTTTTCTTTGGGTATCAACAAAATATTTCAGCAATCGACTTTTAGTCTCCTGAAATGATTTTAAATTTATTTATTGTTACTATCTGAATTATTTGATCAATATTACTCTCGATTGAAAAAAGAATTAATTCCTATTTTATAGTATTTTCTTATAACAATAATTTTTTTTTTACGCATTTTATTTCTTGTCGTTAATACAAAACCTAATACCAGAAGACTTACACCTGTAATCACAAACATTACTACATATTATGTAATTACGCGTTAATGATTGGTTTTTGGTTCGCTGTGCGTCCTTACAAAGCTTTATTTCAACGCAGTGCGTTCGTGGAGTCAAGGGTCGTTTGAGTCCTTCGGTGCCTGTGGTCCATCCGTTTAGTTCACCTGGGTGTACCACGGGAAATAGTTTGTCCATAATTCACCTGGGTGGACCACGGGTATTGTTTGTAATTGCGGGTGTTATTGTACCGTGTGTGCCGTTCACTACGCCCAAGGCAAAGTCATTACATGTTGCCCCATTTGTTTCGTTAAGATACTGTTATTCATTTTTTTTAGTCGTTATCTGCAGTCGTAGGTTCGCATCGCTCAATAAAACTGCGATGTTGACATGTGGTTAGGTCTTTTCACATTCAACCGACAATTATTTTTCTACTTGGTGAGAATTTTAACGTAATATTATTTTGTACTTGCAAAAGTTCTTTTAAAATGGAAAAAATATGAAGAAGTCATCGTTGATTAAGTTAATACTTAAATTACTATCTGTATGTATCATTCATGAATTGTGAATCCTAAAGTTGAAGGAGTCCTCAAAAAATAAAAGTTAAGACTTGGCTGAGATCTTATTAGTGTGCAATTTTTTTCAGGAAACCAGATTTATAACATTTCAAGGCCCGGAAAATGAGACTCTTGATTTTCTATTGTTGTCCGGCTGTATGCGACCCCGCGAGCTAAAATAATAAAGAGAAGTATTCGATAAATTTTTAAAAAGTTAATAACATTAGTAAATGGCCTTTTAACTGAATCAGTAAAAGTCGTAAATATTAATTGCATAATTTAATTTGAAATTCTAGTGTAAAAATATTACTTAAGAGTTTTCTCTCAACATCAATTCGACTGAAAGTGTTTTTTTGTTTTAATCTTCATTTTGGCTATCGTATTATAGTTTATGTAAGGGAATGTAGCCGTTGACATTTATGATTTACCTTTCTCAAAAGTGTAACCAAACAATTCCCAGTTTATGATCCCCGCCCGAAATCACCAATAGCCGTCAAATCCTTCAAAATGGCGGCCGTATTTATAGGATGGGTGAGAAAAAAAATCAGCAATTTCCTGTGAAATTTACCGCCAGCCGGGGGCAAGAGCCTACGGCTTTATTGGGCCATATATTGTGGGACCCTTGCAGTTTTTTTATCCTATACTCAAAAACACATGCATCATAAGCTAAGTATTAAAAAATGTTTGATGATAACTTTTTTATAGGAAACATTGCCGTAAATGGTAAAAATGCTTACAAAGTTCCATTTACAACATAAGGTAATTAAGTGTGTGATAAATCGTAATGAATTTAAAAACTACTTATGATCTTTAGGCATGTGGGACCTGTACCTTGATTACGTAAAGCTGTTGCTAACAATTCTCGATTGAAATTGATTGAAAGCGCGGTTGCATTGCTGCTTTAGTTAAGATAGTTGTCACATTGGTTCTTACTAAAGCAGCGATGTAACTGCGATTTCTGTCAGAGTTGATTGCAACAATTTTATATAATCAGTACCTTGATTACGTAAAGCTGTTGCTAACAATTCTCGATTGAAAGCGCGGTTGCATTGCTGCTTTAGTTAAGATAGTTGTCACATTGGTTCTTACTTAAGCAGCGATGTAACTGCGATTTCTGTCAAAGTTGATTGCAACAAAGTTACGTAATTACCCCCCAGGGGGATCGGCTACATAGCAAAAATTACATTTCATTCCTTTAGTTAGTTATCGATAATCTTAAAAAATAAATACGTAAATAGAAACACGTTGCTCAGAGACGAGTTATTTTTTTTTTCACATAAAATATAAAAATACAATTACAATACGTTTCGAGTCTTTAATAATTCTGCCATGCATTAATAAAATATGGTTTAGTTTCACAAACTGGTATTTTGGGCGAATGAATATAATAAAAATATTTTTACGATCGATACTTAGCTATGCCATAAAAAATACTTATAGCATAACATTTGCTTTTACGAAAAATAAGGAAGCGCATTTCAGAGCTAGCACTGAATTATAATAATTATAAAATTATATTAAAACAATAATTTCATAAAATTTACTAAAAATACGATCACAAAGTTTCGAAATTACTGATGGAAATGGAATTGTAATTATCATAATTCGTACAATACCTTGAAACTTTTATTCTAATTTGGAGAAAAGGTGCCCAAACGAACAAAACAAAAACGATAAATTCAATAAAAACACAATCACGTAAACAAAACAAATCGTAACTCCAAATTAGATAACCCGAAATCTAAAGGGTCGGTACGGTACATACATCCATACCTCCATATTTCAACCCATTACACATTCAAAGTATGTGAATTTGCAATAAAAAAGTGCGTGTGCGGTCGGAAAAGGGACCGTAGTGGCATTGGAATAATGCCCCGAAACGAATCGAATGCAGACCGATAAAAATTCCGAAAGGGTTCCGCCGCACAAAACGCTGTCGGCGACGACACGTGCCGACGCCGTGACGGAAATTTAAACTGTCCAAGAGATGAGGCCACAGAACAATAAACTCAGTACTGCCAGTCCAAAACTGATGTAAAACTGAAGCAAAACTTTATTTTTAGGTAATAAAGAAAACTTGTCAGTCGTAGGTTTGTAATTTTCTAATTGGCTTAAGTATATTGGAATTTTTTAATATGGCTATAATTTTTTGACATATTTGTATACTATTGACTTGTAAAGTTGACACGTATACTAACATTGAAATAAAACACATATTCGTATATCCTAATGTGGTCTGTGCTTAGTCTTGTGAGAGCGTATACCAGCATACTTACACTGATTGTTATCATGTCTCATTTAGCAAATGTTTTTTAAAGCATCCAGCAGCACGTTTTATCAATTACGCTTTATTTCAGTCTAGTGGCCTCCCGCAACTTTGTTTGCTTGGACAGTTATTTCTCTATCCCTCGGGAACAGTACATTTAACGGGATGAAATATACCTTTTGTCTTTCTCTGTGTGCATGCAAAATTTTATTATGATCTGTTCAGTAGTTAAGACGTAAAGGGTAACAAACAAACAAACAAACTGAATTTCGCATACAAAATTATATTAGTAAGGAAGTAAGGAAAACAGAGTACTGTTGAAACAATAGTGTAAAAAAAGGAACAAATTCTCAAAAAGGTTTCGAAGGAATCCTTTTCCAAAATTTCAAATTGGCCTTTCACAAATAAAACCATACGTGGCATCTCCAGCCTTCGACTTGCGTACTGAGTACTTCACCCTGTACGACGGTGTCAGGCGTAATCGTTAGTGCCACCGCGTCCGGAGCATTTGCGACTCTTTACTCTAACTGCCGCGATTTGTGGGCGACTTTTTAATTACTTCATCCGCTCCCTTTTGCTTTAATGTATTTATCTTGCTAGAGAGTTTGTTGTGAGAAACGTTCGGGTACTCGCGTGAATTGTGTATGGTATTTTGTTTACATACTCTGACTTCATTTTACGAGTGTATGGGATTAGAGGTTTAGTATAAGTAGGTGAAAGTGAAAGTGAAATATATTTTATTTAAATAAGCTCACATAATAAGCATTTTTAAATCGTCAATTCTTTTACCCTACCACCTTATGACGTCTTTTAACTGACAAGAAAAATGGGCGCAAAAAACTTGTCAGCTTTATCAATCAGATGGAACGATATTTACAAATATGTATATCGTTTCCAGACTTTATATTAACAAAGATTAACAAATAAATAACATTATTGAATTAGCTCATTTCTTAATGAGTTTCAAATTTCTTAATCAATTTACAGATTTTAAGCTAAATTCAAAGTTTGGACTTGTTATTCAGTCTAGGCTGTTACAATAAGTAAAAATAAAAGAAAAACATACAATTCAATATGCATTAAGATAGGTAGTCAGAAGCAGACCCATTCCCACTGGCAGCACCAGTTCACGAACATGACGCATGAACCAGCCATCTCTTCGCTCAACCATATTTGAGGGAACGTAACGACCCGCCTCATACGACACCACCGCAGAAATGATTAAAGAGAGCATGACATACTAAGACTACCTATGTTAAGGCATCGAATTGAAAATTTATATCCAAAAGCTTTTCATAGGTCTTTCACTAAACTACTGACTATAGAAAGTAAAAATATTGCAATTAAATAAATCAAAACAAGGTAAGCTATTAAGAATTATATTTTTTGAGTAAGAAGTGCCATACATACAGAGAATATTAAACAGATCTTTTATATACGAGTTATACGACGCCCTTAATACAAGCAGACAGAAGCAGACCCATTCCCACTGGCAGCACCCGTTCACGAGCATGACGCATGAACCAGCCATCGCTTCGCTCAACCATATTTGAGGGAACGTAACGACCCGCCTCACACGACACCACCGCAGAAATGTTTGAAGTGAGCATGACATACTAAAGCTACCCATATTAAGTCGTCGAGTCAAGAAGCCAGAAGTACGTTTTTAAGTAGGTAGGATACTTCTCACAATTTTATACTTAAAAAAGAAAATCACGATTCGAGTTTAATTAAAGGACTTTTGTCTAGACCTATAAAAGAAGAACCCCGGACTTTTTCTAATCAATACTGAGGTATTAGAGTAATAATTAACAATACAAAAGCTATGCCCATGCCTTTTTATCCTTCAAATAATCGTCAACAGTGTAATAACCTTTACTCATTAAATTGGATTTAACAGTATTTTTAAATTTTTCCAAGGGCAGTTCTGTGACTTGTTCTGGTATCTTATTATAAAAGGTAATACATCTACACAAAAAAGAGCTTCCGGTTTTATGCAGTCTGCGCCTTGGAACAGCAAGTTTTTTCTTGTTTCTTGTATTGAGTTTATGAACATTACTATTTTTTACAAAGCTATCTAAATTTTTCTTTACATACATTATATTTTCATAGATGTATTGGGAAGCTACCGTTAATATTTTAATTTCTTTAAATAGGTCACGAAGAGTATCTCTAGACCGTAAGTTGTATATAGCGCGCACTGCCCTTTTTTGTAAGATGAATATGTTATTAATATTAGCAGCTGAGCCCCACAACAACAAACCGTAGGTCATAATACTATGAAAATAACTGAAGTAAACCAATCTTGCTGTTTCAATGTCGGTCAGAAGCCTTATTTTCTTAACTGCAAAGGCAGCAGAGCTAAGTCTGCTTGACAGGATATCGATATGAGGGTCCCATTGCAACCGCGAGTCTATAGTAATACCTAAAAATTTTGTTGAGTCAACAAATTCGACTGCTTCGCCATTTACATGTATAGTCATATGAACCTGCCTCACATTAGGAAGTGAAAATTTGACACATTTAGTTTTACTAGAGTTAAGCTTCAGATTATTAATAGTAAACCAATGCATCACCTTGGAAAGAGTGCTGTTTACATCGTCACTGCAGTTACATCCTCTATCAACTTTAAAAATTAAAGAAGTATCATCAGCAAACAGTACTATTTCACATTAGTTTTTGGTATAGTAAGGAAGTTCATTAATATAAATAAGAAAAAGCAATGGACCCAATATCGATCCCTGCGGCACGCCCATGGTAATGGGTGCTTCATAGGATTCTGTTTTATTTACAACAACTTTTTGGGTTCTCGCCGACAGATACGATTGCATAAGGCTTACTGCATTTTTTGATACACCATAATGTTCCAATTTATCTAATAAAGTACTGTGACTGACACAATCAAATGCTTTAGAGAGATCACAAAATATACCAATTGCATCTTGTTTACTCTCCCATGCTTCAAAGACGTGTTTGAGAAGTGCAATTCCAGCATCAGTTGTGCATCTACCACGAGTAAAACCAAATTGTTTCTCGTGAAGTAGTTTTTTGATAAGAAAATGTGCTAATAATTGATCATAAATGATCTTTTCAAAAATTTTGCTTAGTGCTGGCAAAATGGAAATGGGTCTAAAGTTAGCGGGATCGCTTTTGTCCCCAGATTTAAAAAGAGGGATTATTTTACTATATTTCATTAAGTCTGGAAATATCCCTTCATCAACACACTTATTGAAAATAAAAGCAAGATGGGGAGCAATGGTAGTTATTATAGACTTAATTATGTGAGTTGAAATGCCCCAGAGATCTTCAGTCTTTTTTATATTTATTGAATTAAATGTTTTAAGAATGGTATCACTATTGATATGTCTAAATTTAAATATATTATTGCACTTATCAACACATGATTCCACGAGGGAGACAGCAATTTTTGGAGATGAATTTAAATTACTGGTAGTTGCAATAGGTATTTTAGAAAAGAAATCTTGAAAAATTGTTGCCACTCATTCATCTGACTCAATAATTTTATTGTCTGATACTAATGAGTATTCACGGTCATTATTTTTAGTTTTCCCAGTCTCTTTATTTATAATATTCCAAGTGGCTCTTATTTTATTATCTGACTGATGAATTATTGTAGATATACATTTTGCTTTTGCTAAAGTACATACTTTATTAAACATTTTTGAATAGTTTCTTACATATTCATGAAATTCGGGATCATTTGAAATTGTTTTCTGACCATATAATTCAAACAACTTATTTCTGCTAACATATATGCCTGGTGTTGCCCAATCACTAAATTTCTTTTTAAAGTCTTTGGATTTAATAGATCTTTGCTTAAATGTTTTATCAAATTCTACTTAAATTAAATTAAATAAATCATCATAATGAGTATTGGGATTATCATTACTAGGTAAGCAAAGAGTTTTGGCAGTGACATTATTATGAAAATTTTCCAATTTATTTTTAGTTAGAGGTCTGCAAATTATATTACACTGATGAGGAACATGATGGTGCTCAAGGGAAGCTATTTGTCCGCTATGGTCAGAACGAATACAATTTATTATTTCTTTATCAAGTACATTACAGTTGCTAAAAATATTGTCTAGGCAAGTTTTAGATGTAGCAGTGATTCTTGTAGGTTCACAAAAGGTGTTTGCTAAATTGAAGGACTTAAACAAATTCAGAAACCTACTTGCAATTGAGGAGGGCTTTAAGATGTCTACGTTAAAATCACCGCACACCACAATTTTTTTATTCTTTTTGATGACTAATTTTAGAGCGTCCTCCATAGCGGACTCAAATTGAGGGTAGTTACCAGTTGGTGGGCGATACACACAAATCATTATCAACTGATCTAATTCAACACATGACAGTTCAACGTGTTGTTCAATAGAGAGGGATATCACATCTTTTCGTTCCTTAAAATTCATATTGTTTTGCAAAATTATCAAAGATCCCCCTCTAGTGGTGGATTTCCTACTGAATGAACTTGCAATTTTATAACATTGAAATCCTGTAATTAATTCATATTCCTTAAGCCAGTGCTCAGTGACACATAAAATATTAACATTTTTTTCAGTTAAAAAAAGTTCTAATTCTAATTCTTTGCCAGAAAAGCCCTGAATGTTTTGGTGAACTATAGTTAAATATTTAGGCTTTTCCTTAGTCATTACACGGCTAGAGACTTCCTCTATTGTCTTATTATGTAATTTAAATTACTAATAAAAGAATTACTTGGGACAAATGCCAAAGTGTTATTTTTAATGTCAACAATTTTTTGCTCAATAGGAGCAGGAGTAAAAATTGTATTATTATTACTTGGAACGGATTCCAAGGTCACATTCAAAATGTCAAAACTATTCTGCTCAATAGAAGCAGAAGTGATAGCCAAGTTCTTGGCTAAATGTTTAAAATAAAATGATAGCGCTAAAGCTACTTGTCTTTTAAAATAATTTGTAAGATAATATTTATCTTTTGTCAATTTAAAATTAAATATTAATTTATTTATGTCTATTATGTGACATCTCTGACTATTATAATAAGTCATATTGCTTAGTGTTAAATTCAAATTATATCTGATATTATTTTCTTCCTGTGGCAAGCTAGCACTGTAAGGTAGTGTAAACAATACAAATTTATTTATATTTAAACTGCATAACTTATTGTAGTATGAAATGAGATCCTTCTTATTTACATTACCTCTTTGACCAACTAATATAATTAAATTGGTATTTTCATTTAAGTTTAGAGTTATTACTTTTCTCATAATGTCATGTAGGGTCGCACCCGGTATACAATAATTTAAAACTTTTTCTCCCAATTGATTATTGAATAAGTAGCCTAAATCTTTTCCAATTTCATCACACAACATAATGTTTGAACATTTGTTAGTGGTAAAGGAATTATTTTCACTTGTGCTTGCTAAAATATTTACATGTTCTGAGATTAAGGGCTCATACACTGTTTGGTCTTGTAAATGGTCCTGAGCATCTAGGCCTGACGCTAAGGAGCTATCATTATGGGCTGAATGGTTTTCTGACAGAGAGGGGGTGGATAAACATTTAAGTGCCAGTATATATTCCCCTATCTCTTTTTTGGAACGGTCATAATTTTGGGTCATCCTGGATAATGACTCCTGTAATGAGTGAATTTTAGTATTTAACATAGCAATGTTATTTTCATATGTCAGTCTATTCTCATTGATTATAATTTGACATGTATCCAGCTTTTCAATTAGTTGTCTACGCTCTCTAATGTGACTAATATTTTTGAAAAAGTGTTTCTGCTTATTTAATAATTTTTTTGTTTTTTAAATATACTTGTTAATTTTTACATATTTCTTTAGCTTGTTTCTACTACAACCAACCATTGCCTGACTCATAGTGCAATTAATTGAGTCTTCAGAAGTTAAATCAATTGTGATTGTTGGCTTATGGTTAAGTGAGGGAGAAACAAGTTTTGGGTCACAGCCGACTAACTCATCGTAAAGACTCAAGTTCTGAGTGACTACCGTTTGGTTTTGTTCTGACTCTAACTTATAAATACGGTTATTAGCGTCATGTAGCTGCTTTTCCAGTCCAGAGATGAGTCTGAGGGCCTTCTCATACTCATCTCTGCACTGGTCGAACCCATCGATTAAAGTTTGTAACCTATTACGTTCCTCAAACATATTCTGTTGTGACAAATGTAACTCAGACATTTCCTTTTTGAGTTGTGTATTGCTTTGAAGCACATCTAACAATTCCTTTTCATTCTCATCTCTTTCCAAATGCAGTTGCTTAACCAACTCCTTGGTGGCCTTTAGTTCCTGTAGGGTTTGATGGAGTTTAGCCTCCTCCTGGCGAGATGCGGCCTTACGGGTCAACATTGTGAAAATAAAAAGGTGTTTGTTAAACCTAAGTAATTCCAAGGGGATGTTTAATCAACTATAGTGAGGTTATCCAAATGATAACACTACACTATCGGCTTTAAATGTAGCCTTACTAGTTATAAACTGAACAGATTAGACTAAAAGCACATACAAAAATTACTACTTTGAAAGAGATAACAATGATTTACAGATAAAAATGCAATGTCATGTCATACCGGTAAGTGAAAGTGACCGTAGTTCGACGTCACAAAACACACAAAATACACAAACAACTCACTGTTGGTATTCACTATACTTAATTTTATACGTAAATGTTACGTGATTCAATGGAATTATCCACAATTATTATGCTAATAATTAAAATATTTCAAATTTAAATACGGGAGCAAAATTTGACAACTGGTGCCGTCGGTGTTGCCACAGGAAAAAAGTATGGCGCAACAATATAAGGAAGTTAACCTGAATACGGTATTCGTCTGTTTAATTCTGATGTAAATGTAAATCTGATCAAGGGTCTTCATGGCAACGAACAAAAAGCCGATTGAATTGGTACGAAAATTAGACTTTGCTCATTTACACAAGTGGCTGTCCCCAATTCCCAAATTTGGGTAAATAATCATAATTGATAAGAGGCGCGATATCTTCTTTGTCAGGAGATGACGGTGCAATTAATGCACGTGGCAAAATTTTCCAGAGTTACTGACTCTTATTTTTTGTAATAAAATTATCATTGTTACATTTTTAGTAATCGGAAGTTGATGACATTTCAATGTTTGTAACTGTATAAGAAATACATAACACGAACTTGCTCTTAACAATAGTGATATAAATAAAGACATAAGAAATTCACATGCCCAGTAATTACAGTCAGTATTTAACAAACCCCTCCTTTATAACGTCTCCTAGACTCACGCTCTGTATGTTAATTTTACGAAAGCAAACATGGTTATTATTTCGAAGAACGTTTGAACCCGGGCGGAATTTGCAATTCAATACGGTGAAATTAATCGGTTGGTAGCCAACCATGGGAAATTGGGAGAGAAACATCTCAAAAATAACAATGCTGCGCTCGTTTGTCGTTTTAAGTGATTCTGATGTCGAAATTGTTATTAAAATTCTCAAATATTGAAACTTACATATTGCTGATGTTGTATCTTACAGCTTTCGTAAAATATCTCTTACATATTCATTTAAGCTTAGAATCCTACATATTATAAATGTGAAAGTTTGTGGGTTTGGATGTTTGTTCCTCAATCACGCAAAAACTACTAAACGGAATTGGTTGAAATTTGGCACATAGATAGCCTAGATTAAAACGTAGTATACTTTTTATCCCGATATTCCCACGGGAACGGGAACCACACGGGTGAAACCGAGGGCGGCCGCTAGTGGTTTACTATGCAAAATTGATGATTCAGAGGGTAAAAACTTAAAAATTTCTTAGCTAACCGATAAGGAGTATGGTTAAAAACGCATTTTTTTAAGTACAACTCTTATTGATGATGATGATGATCTTATTGAGTGAGTAAAGAACTTTAAATCACTAGACCGACCGCAAAGGAATTAACAATGAGAAAACCGGAATACGATAAGTCAAAACTAAGGTTGTCTTCCAGTAACCAAAAACTTGGCATCATACATGCAAGTTCCTTCGGACAACCAAAGTGAGTGGCACATCTAATAAACACCCAAAACTCGCACCCCCAGACATTGCACAGGGCAATTTCCCGAAGTCCCCCCACCAAGCAATCTGGTGGAAAAGGCCATAAACAAGAGCTGCCCAAACCCGCGAGCATTAAGCCCGCAGAATTAGCATGCACTGTGCATCTACAATGCAGATATAAAGTTGCATGTGGACTTATGAATGGTTAGACATGGCGTTTTCATTTTTATTGCAGAAGATTTAATTTTATGACACATTTGCTTCAAATAAGGATCTTTTCTCTTGAAACAATAATAAAGTCAACTAATTATAATAAATTATTTGAATGAACTGTACAGAGTAGTTACAGCAGCACACGAAGATCTAGTGACTCTATAATAGTCTTAAACATTTCTTTTTTTTGTATAAAAAGAAAGTTATAATATTTCTAAATAACTTCAAACCTCTCTAAACGAAAGCGTCTTTTATTCGTGTATTGTCTAGTACATTTTAAGTATATACTTATATAGCCTGTTATTATTCGGGAGCCTTCTCTAGTCGGGTGCAGCGGACTCCCAGCTTCCATTCCGCAAATACGTCATTTAACACGTGATTACATATTTTTAGCTGCAGACCTTATTTACACTCTAAACTTAAACATATTTTATTCATGTACTAGCGGCCGCCCGCGACTTCGTCTGCGTGGAAAGGTTTTTTGCTTTGCTATCCCTCGGGAACGATCCTTTTTTTGGGATGAAAGGTACCCTATGTCCTTTTCTGTACCCCTGACAACGTGTATGCAAAATTTCATGATGATCGGTTCAGTAGTTAAGACGTGAAGGCGTAACAAACAAACAAACTGACTTTCGCATTTATAATATTTTGCCTAGAACATTTCAAGTCTATAGCCTGTTATTATTTGAGAGCCCTTTCTGGCGCGGCACAACGCAGTCCCAGCTTCCATTCTGCGTATGACTTACTTCGGTTCACATGTGATTACATATTTTTATCTGCAGACCTCTTTTACACTCTTATTTAACGCATCCTTTACTCATGTATTGTCTAGTACATTTCAAGTCTATAGCCTGTTATTATTTGAGAGCCCTTTCTGGCGCGGCACAACGCAGTCCTAGCTTCCATTCCGCGTATGACTTACTTCGGTTCAAACGTGATTACATATTCTTAGCTGCAGACCTCTTTAACACTCTAATTTAAAGCATCTTTTTCACATGTATTGTCTAGTACAAAGTTTATAGCCTGTTATTATTCGGGCACCTCTCTGGTGGGGCACAGCGCACAGCGCAGTCCCAGCTTCCATTCTGCGTATGACTTACGTCGCTACACACATCCTACTTCCTACTCATATTATAAATGTGAAAGTTTATGGGTTTGGATGTTTAGATGTTTGTTCCTCAATCACGCAAAAACTACTGAACGGATTTGGTTGGAATTTGGCACACAGATAGAAAATAGCTTAAATTTAAATACAGAATACTTTTTATCCTGATATTCTCACGGGAACGGGAACCACGCGGGTGAAACCGCGAGCGGCCGCCAGTGATTACATATTTTTAGCTGCAGACCTCTTATACACTCTTAACTAAAGCATCTTTTATTCATGGATTGTCTAGTACATTTCAAGTCTATAGCCTGTTATTATTCGGGAGCCCTCTCTTTCGGGGCACGGCGCAGTCCCAGCTTCCATCCCACGTATGACTTACTTCGGTTCAAACGTGATTACATATTCTTAGCTGCAGACCTCTTTAACACTCTTATTTAAAGCATCTTATACTCATGTATTGTCGAGTACATTTCAAGTCTATAGCCTGTTATTATTCGGAAGCCCTCTCTGGCACAGCGCAGTCCCAGCTTCCATTACCCGTATGACTTACGTCGCTTCACACGTGATTACATATTTTAGCTACAGACCTCATTTACACTAATTTAAAGCATCTTTTTCACATGTATTGTCTAGTACATTTCAAGTCTATAGCCTGTTATTATTCGGGAGCCCTCTCTTTCGGGGCACGGCGCAGTCCCAGCTTCTATCCCGCGTATGACTTACTTCGGTTCACACGTGATTACATATTCTTAGCTGCAGACCTCTTTAACTCTAATTTAAAGCATGTTATACTCATGTATTGTCTAGTACATCTCAAGTCTTTTCTTCTTCTTCGTGTTCCGCTCCTATCGGAGGTTGGACAACATCATGGCTATCTTGATCTTTGAGGCCGCTGCCCGGAATAGAGACTTAGTACTGCGTCCGAACCAGTCCCGCAGGTTCTTCAGCCACGAATGACATCTTCTTCCAGCGCTCCGTTTACCCATAATTTTGCCCTGTATGATTAGTTGGAGAATTCTATATTTATCGTTTCTCATCACATGACCAAAATATGTGAGTTTGCGGCACTTGATGGTTTTGATGAGTTCAAGGTCTTTGCCCATCCTTTGAAGTACTTACCTCTAAGTTGGTCACTCTGTCCCGCCACGAGATTTTAAGAATACGGCGGTACACCCACATTTCAAAGGCCTCTAGTTTGTTGAGTGTATTCTGTGTTAACGTCCAAGACTCAACCCCATACAACAGTACCGAGAATATGTAGCAGCGGACTACACGCATCCTGAGGCTGAGTTTCAGATTCCTATTGCACAAAACCTTGTTCATTCTGAAGAATACACTTCTTGCCATCTCAATGCGGATTCTGATATCTTGTATGTGACTACCATCTTCACTCATCCAACTACCAAGATATTTGAACTTAGTGACTCTTTCCACATGTTGATTATCTACAAGTAAGCTGTGATTTGCCTTAGGCCCTTTTGATATCGCCATGAATTTAGTCTTTGATATGTTTATTCTAAGGCCCATGTTGTTACTGGCAGTATTGGCATTATTCAGCAGTTCTTGCAGTGCCTGCATACTCCCCGAAACAAGAGCAGTGTCATCTGCGTATCTGATGTTGCCTTCAAGTCTATAGCCTGTTATTATTCGGGAGCTCTCTCTTTCGGGGCACGGCGCAGTCCCAGCTTCCATTTCGCGTATGACTTACGTCACTTCACACGTGATTACATATTTTTAGCTGGAGACCTCTTTTACACTCTAATTTAAAACATCTTTTACTCATGTATTGTCGTGTACATTTCAAGTCTATAGCCTGTTATTATTCGGGAGCTCTCTCTTTCGGGGCACGGCGCAGTCCCAGCTTCCATTCCGCGTATGACTTACTTCGGTTCACACGTGATTACATATTCTTAGCTGCAGACCTCTTTTGTGAATGATATATTGTGATGTCAGTGGTACCTTCTATTAACTTCAGTTGGATGTCTCATATTATTAAAAGAGAGTAATGTTTTGTTTTTTTTTTATTTCATTTTATGGTCTACAAAAAGTGTCAGATTAGTACTAAACAAATACCATCATACCAACCCACCTACTGCCTTTTGTAGATTTAATTCTTCAAGTAATTAAAACAGTGGGGATTATTACACTCATATATTTATTACAGTTTTTTTATGCACAATGGAATAGTGTTTGGCCTTCACCTCACCTGATGTTAAGTGACGACAAGGCCGAAGGCGGAAGCGCACTACTCCCGGAATCCTCATCACTGAGGAACTGGTTATCTTACGTCTAACTGCCGGAAAATTGTATCCCCTTGAGAATCGATCCCGGGACCCCTGCATCTTACATGGGAGAGTAAACAACTAGACCATAGAGCCGGTTAATTGTGGTTAAACTTATTTTATTTAAATACTAGCGGCCGCCCGCGACTTCGTCTGCGTGGACAGATTTTTTGCTGTCCCTCGGGAACTGTACGTTTTTTCTGGATGAAAGGTACCCTATGTCCTTTTCTGTACCCCTAACAACATCTATGCAAACTTTCATGATGATCGGTTTAGTAGTTAAGACGTGAAGGCGTAACAAACAAACAAACAAATAAACAAACAAACAAACGGACTTTCGCATTTATAATATTAGTAAGGATAAGTTAAAACGTGCCATATTTGGGTCCGTAGTTTTACGCAAAGACAGTTCTATGTCGTCAAACCTTGTTTTTTTTAATTTTTTACAAAACACGAAGATCTTTCAGCCATATTCAGCTATAAAAACAATGAGTTCTTACTAGATTAGTCACGGTACCAAGTTTTCGTTTATTTGTTCAAATTTAATTTGGACCGTAGCGGTCCTTTTATCCTTAGGGATTTGCCTTCAAATTGGATCGCGTTTGCTACTTGCGCATTTACATAAGGACAAAAGGTTTCTCCACTTTGTGTAGTTATCTAGTCTACTAGAATGGTAACATACATTGTCTGTGTGGACGTTATTAAAGTTTTAATGGAAATTATGTGATGGACAAGTCTTCACTTTTCCTAATAAAAGTGCAAGATATTGTTCTTATGAAATGGCCAGAAATTTGAAGTCAATTTCGATCATTTGAATTGAAAAAATTGTTTCAAACACTTGTGAAAATTAAAAAGCTACTCGCAAGTCTCGTCGGCCAATGGATGTAACACATTGCTCGTTCTCTTTGATACAAATTAAAACATACCAAACAAAAGTAACCTTGTGTCATACAAATATCTTTCAAATAAGCCGAAAGCGATGCCGACGACAGTTGCGCGGTAGAGCCACTGTTCAGAGTTATTTTTTAATACATATTTCAAACCTTTCAATATTACCTATATTAGTAGGTACCTAACGTAGAGTAAAAAGTTCTACAAGGTCGTCAACACGTTTCTAAGTTATGTTATAGAAGAAAACAATAACTTTCATTCCGTCCCAAGAAATTTTACTATATTCAACAGACAGGCCATAATTTAGGCTCCATCAGTTTTATTATCGCTTGGAGAGCTCTATCTGCCATATACAATTTCACTCTTGATAAAACACCGATAATTCAGAAGTCAGCAAAATTACTTTTTTTTACCAAAACGGAGAGCTGAATATTTTCCTTCTCAGAAATAAATCTACAATCACTCTTCAAAAAACACTTTTAAAAATGCTGAGCGGCAGTAATTTGATTTCATTCGACTCCCGCGATGTGAATTCAACCGTACCATTACGGAATCATAGCACATTTTTGATTAGCATAACATTATTTTGCAAGCAAAGTAATGCATGTGAGCCAAATGAAATATTGAAATACCGCGAGACGCGTGTACAAACATACCTTAATACTTCTGCAGATTTATAAACCTTTATCGTTTAAACTTTAAGAGTGATTTTAAGTTTAGCAGCTGAATATGTGTCATATGTAGAAGCTTGTGCAACTGCCTTTGACAGTTGTCACGATGTTATTCACCATTCCACGCTTTTAAAGTGAGAAATATTAGAAAATACACGTTAGTATGAATTTCTCGTTCCGTACTGTCGTCTCGACTAATGTATGAGCAAACGGCACAAATTGTAAATAAAATATTATGACTTTTTGGTACGAAGAAACGTTTTGTATGTGACAAAAGAACAATTTATGAGTCTTGATTGTGAGTAATATCGAAGAATCAGACATTTCGAAAGATAGTTTGTTTTGGTTATTTATGAAACATGTGTTCCTTGATATCAGCAAAATGCGTTTAAGCACTTTACCAGATTTATTTCACACTTCAAACTTTTAATGTATTTTGCATTGTTTCTTGAGAGTTGTTGTAACATTGATAACTTCTTTCTAAAATAACTAAAAGAAAGGTACTAAAACAACGTAACCTACTTGCAAATCAAGGAAAAAAGTCTTGGTTTGTTTAGAGGTAGGTAGGTATAGATAGAGAGATATTAGCTGTATTCTTACAATATTTTTCTCCACATTTCAGTATAACATGTGAACCGTACGCTTGCCAACCCAAAAAGTATTTCCGATACAATCAAAATCTCCATCCACAAAGTTTTCTTTCTAAATTCTTTCAATATACATACTTTGATGAAGTTCTCAAATAAGCTAGTTTCGTCAATAAATCTTCTTTTGACGGAAGCTTTACGCGAAATATAAAGTGCGGTTGGGAAAAGTTTTTGTATTTTCACCATGTCTCAGAAAAGAGGTTTCAGTTTTTATTAGACTAAACTTTTTAGAATTTCCAAAAGCACAAAATAAATTCTGATAGAATCCATTCGGTTGTATATAAAAAGTGATATTTTACCAGATTGCTTTGTCCTTAGGACTTACTTACTTATTTTGCATTTTCATGTACCACTAGCTTCCGCCCGCGACTTCGTCCGCGTGGATATTAGCGAAAATCCTTAGGGAACCTTCAACCAAAATCCAACCAGCCGATTTTATGCGATTAGGCCGGTCCCCACCAAGCGCGCTGCCTCGCGAGGCAAAACATTTGCCGCGTGTGGCAGGCCTCGCACGAGGCTGCGTGCTTGGTGGGGACCGGCCTAATCGCATAAAATCGGCTGGTCGGATTTTGGTTGAAGGTTCCCTAAGGATTTTCGCTAATATCCACGCGGACGAAGTCGCGGGCGGAAGCTAGTTTATTACAACAATCAGAAGTGGGTCCAGAGATATTAGTAGTATCCTGTTCCCGTTTCTTTACTCTTTTCCGTTCCCGTTTGGTCCCGTTCCTGTCCCCGGTTTCCGTTCCCGTTCGCGTTCGCTTTCGAGCGATCGCGTTTGCGTTCCTGTTCCGTTCCCGTTCCTGTCCCCTGGGGCTGAATCATGTCCACCGTGTTGGACTTCAAAATAAATGTCATTTTCGCATTCCTCATCCCATAAAACCTCAAGAACAACATCCACATCGATTTTCATGTTAACTTACCCCATTTACCCTCTAAGGGATGATTTTCAAAATAACAAAATATATATTTGCCTATTTATTTTTAGACATGCTTCTAAGAATTTTAAGGTTGTAATGTCTTTTTTATATTATTTTCCATACATAATTTGCACCCCATTTTCACCCCTTTAGCGGTTAAATCATGTCCACAGTGTTGTACTTCAAAATAAATGTCATTTTCGCAATCACCATCCCATAAAACCTCAAGAACGACATCCATATCGATTTTTATGTTTACTTACCCCATTTACACCCTAAGGGGTTTATTTTAAAAACCACAAAATATATGTTTGCCTATTTATTTTTAGACATGCTCGTACGAAGTTTTAAGTTGTAATGTATATTTTATATTGTTTTCCATGCCAAATTTGAACCCAATTTTCACCCCTTAGGGGTTAAATCATGTCGACCATGTTGGACTTCAAAATAAATGTCATTTTCGCAATCGTCATCCCAGAAAACCCCAATAACGACATCCATATCTATTTTAGGTTTATTTACCCCATTTCATCCCCATAGGGATTAAAATACTACTGATTACCATATACGTTGCGTTATATTTCCATCCATAAGCCTAAATTATAAATTTAGCGATTTGTTCTCGTTCCCATCCCCTGCGGCTGAATCATGTCCACCGTGTTGGACTTAAAAATAAATGTCATTTTCGCATTCCTCATTCCATAAAACCTCAAGAACAACATCCACATCGATTTTCATGTTAACTTGCCCCATTTACCCCCTAAGGGATGATTTTCAAAATAACAAAATATATATTTGCCTATTTATTTTTAGACATGCTTCTTAGAATTTCAAAGTTGTAATGTCTCATCATCATCATCATATCAGCCGCACAACACCCACTGCTGGGTATAGGCCTCCCCCAAGGATTTCCATGACGATCGGTCCTGCGCTTCCCACATCCAGTGGCTTCCGGCAACCTTCACCAGATCGTCGGTCCACCTTGTCGGGGGCCTACCCACGGAGCGCCGTCCGGTGGCGCGGTCGCCATTCAAGAACCTTTCCGCCCCAACGGCCATCGGTTCTTCTCGCTATGTGTCCAGCCCACTGCCACTTTAGCTGAGCAATCCTTCGAGCGATGTCGGTTACTTTAGTTCGCCTGCGGATCTCCTCATTTCTGATTCGATCACGCAGGGAAACGCCGAGCATGGCTCTCTCCATTGCACGCTGGGTGACCTTGAGCCTCCTTATGAGACCCATAGTTCAAAGTCAAAGTCAAGTCAAATAAGCTTTATTCAAATAAACTTAATTATTAAGTACTTTTGAATCGTCTATATTTTCCTACCACCCGTTCCAGACTTTTTTAGCTGACAAGAAGAACGGGCGCAAGAAACTTATCAGCTGTAACAGCCATAAGTAACGATATTTACAAACTTGAATATATCGTTACCAGAAAATTACAACAGGGTGACAGGATTATTGGCAACAACATAGACTTATTATATTACTTCAACAAAGTACTTATTAGCAAGTTATGTGTTACATCATTTCCACGCATTTAGATCTTTAAGATAATCATCTACTTTATAATAACCTTTACCCATGAGCGTTTTTTTAACATGGTTTTTAAATTCATGCAAAGGAAGATCAATCACTTGTTGTGGAACTTTATTAATAAAGGCTATGCCTTTCCCCATAAATGAACCTCTAGTTTTTGCAAGCCTAAATCTTGGAACGGCAAGTTTATCTTTATTTCTTGTATTGAACTGGTGAATATTGCTGTTCTTAGCAAATGAATCATAGTGTTTCCTTACATAAACTAAATTATCATAAATATATTGGCCTGCCAAAGTTAAAATATTTATTTCTTTGAACATTTCTCTCAAGGTATCTCTCCGCCGTAGATTGTATATGGCGCGAACAGCTCTTTTTTGGAGTACAAAAATATTTTCAATACTGGCAGCTGAGCCCCACAATAGCAGTCCATACGACATTACGCTATGAAAATAACTAAAGTATACTAACCTTGCCGTTTCAATATCAGTTAAAAGCCTTATTTTCTTAACAGCGAATGCCGCTGAACTAAGTCTACTTGACAAGGCTTCAATATGTGGATCCCATTGCAGTCGAGAATCTAGTGTGATACCTAGAAATTTTGTGCTCTCGATAAACTCGACTTCATCGTCATTCAAATTAATATTTAATTTCGTCTGCTCAACATTAGGTAATGAGAATTTAACACAGTTAGCGACCACGTTTCACTGCCGTAAGTAATTTTATATTATTTTTCCATACACAATTTGCACCCCATTTTCACCCCTTTAGCAGTTAAACCATGTCCACAGTGTTGTACTTCAAAATAAATGTCATTTTCGCAATCACCATCCCATAAAACCTCAAGAACGACATCCATATCGATTTTTATGTTTACTTACCCCATTTACGCCCTAAGGGGTTGATATTAAAAACCACAATATATATGTTTGTCTATTTATTTTTAGACATGCTCGTACGAAGTTTTAAGTTGTAAAGTATATTTTATATTGTTTTCCATACCAAATTGGAACCCAATTTTCACCCCTTTAGTGGTTAAATCATGTCGACCGTGTTGGACTTCAAAATGAATGTCATTTTCGCAATCGTCATCCCAGAAAACCCCAATAGCGACATCCATATCTATTTTAGGTTTATTTACCCCATTTCATCCCCATAGGGGTTAAAATACTACCAATAACCATATACGTTGCGTTATATTTCCATCCATAAGCCTAAATTATAAATTTAACGATTTTTACTTTGAAAATTAAGGATTTTCTTCTATACTCAACTTCATCCCCCTTTTCACCCCATCGGGGGTAGAATTTTAAAAAACGATGGTACACGTATTTATTAATTTTCAATCATCAGCCTAAATACAAAATTTGAAGATCCTAGCATCAAAACTGAGGGACTTCCATACAAACTCTCATCCCTTATTTCATCCCCTTAGGGATGGAATTTTCAAAAATCCTTCCTTAGTGGATGCCTACACTGTATAAGGTACCTGTGTGTAAAATTTCAAGTCTCTAGGTTCAGTAGTTTGGGCTGTGCGTTGATATCTCACTCAGTCAGGACTTTGAATTTTATATATATAGATTTTAAAGAAGATTTTAGTGATGATTAAGAAGTAAAATATAACTCTGATCTACTAATTAATATAACTCTGATTCGTGAAGAAGTGATTTTTTAGCTTCAGAAATTTAAACTAATTTCAGTAACAATGTAGATATTTTAGAACCAGTGATACCTTGATACTTTTATCACATTATTTTATGACTTTTGTTTAAAAGTACTTACATTGTTAAAATAAGAAGTTTATTATCATTTTTAGGACTAATGTTAGCTACGAGGAATGACTGAATAATAAAAATGTGCAATAAAATAGTAGATAGTTTTCTTCCTGAAATATTAACGAGAGTCATGCATGGCATGAGTCATATGCAACAAAAGAATTTTAATAACACTCCCATATATCACGAAAGATTTTCTATCTGAACAATAAAATATGAAAATAACTTACGTAACTTTGTTACCCAGATAAAATTATATGCCAAGTGTCTTTTACCTTAAACTTTTTGTTTTCTAGCAATATTGAGTATAGCAAGAGAAAATCCTAGTTCAATACCCATTAGTTCAGAGTCCTTTGACCTTCATAACAATTATAATTCCGCCAAGCGAAAACCCCTCTTCTAAATTACTTCATTTACTTGGGATCAAAATGGCTGCAATGTCATCACAACCCTTGGATTCTTTATCAGAGAAAAAGAGGCCTATCTACCTATTAATCTCAAAAGAGCAAACGATTTCATGATTCGATGCCGATAGCCGCCGAATAAACTGTAACCTTTTGATCTAATCAATAAGAATTTGTTTTTTGACCTCTCTAACTCTCTTTGAATTATCGCTCTCACTATCGACAAAAAGAGAATAATGCTGAAAGCTGGTAAAACATCTAGACATAAATAAAAATTATCTTAATTTGTTTTATTATTTAGATCAAACCTTCACCGTTCCGTCGTGGTTAAAAATCACAATAGGAATCCTTGTCAACAAATTATAAAGAGAGAGCCAACATTTTCGTAAAAGATAAATATTAAATCTGTAAAGTCTGAAGAAGATGAATTACTTCCTCTTGTGTTAAAGTTCACCAATGCCAACGCAATTTGTTCAAGCTAATAAAACAATAATAAAACAGCAGGATAAGTCTGTTAATAAAATGTCTCAAAGCTTGGCGACTAATCATTCGGTCACCAGCTCATTATTCTGGGTTGACGTACGAATTTATAAGAGCTGAGAATCGGCGCAGATCTCATTTGTCAGCGAGTCTCGTAAATCTATCGTTGACGCTGACTCCGCAGCAGGGGTGACCGTCACAACATGTTTAAGGAGGAATTTGAAGTTATCTATTATACAACGTGTTACAAAATAACCCCTAATGCCGAAGGTGTATATAGGAACCATCAAACTGAACAACTTTTAGTATGGGACAACTCTAAAATCTCGTAAAAAAAACTGATGTTTCATGCATTTTGATATTTTCTTATTAATTTTTGTATGAAACAGCATATTTTTTTCGCGATTTCAGAGTTAGTCTAATAGCAAAAGTTGTTCAGTTCAATGGTAACTATCTACCAAATTCGGAATAAGGGTTTTTTTGTTACACGTTGTATGCATAAATATATTAAATCATATAATATATATTTGACAATGTTATAACTTATTTAAATCAAAACTGATTTAGAAATTCAATTTAGTATAGGTTTTTGAATTGATTGAATACGCAGTTGAAGTATTTCTTTCTTATTTTGATTACATCAAAATACACCAACGGGATTCACATATGCAAACTAGATGACAGAAAATGATTGTTTCCGGTTTTTAAATAAATAACATACTTATTTGAAGACAATACATGCATGCAGTATCCACGCTTGTTTATCTAAACTTTATTAATATAACTGTACTGGACTGACGAATTGCATAAATTGACTAGTTAAGTAAAGTGACGAGTTATAGAAACTGAAAAAATTTGAAACTGAATTTTGACAGAATATTTAAACAGTGGGTGTTCTACACAAGAATAAGCTTCTTGGTTCTACATAATTTGCTGTCATCCCTGTTGGGCTTCTGCCAAGATATTGGCCACAGATTATGTTTTGTTTCCTGGGAATCTATACGACAAATCAAGTGAACGGGTTAAATCTGTGCCAAGCTTGATAATCTTGAATATTGCAGTTCTGTGAATGACAAAATTACTTTTGCCGTTTGTTTGTCAAGAACCGTGATAGCTTTACTTAAATATAAAATACCAATCGTTAAAAATAACCATATTTCAAAAATTGTAACTGTAGTCAACATAATAAACGCTGGCCTGCAGCGGAAACGTGAAAAGTATTAGAAAATTTCGCTAATCTCGCTAGCGACTCGGTAGCATAATTCGTTAGTGCATTGGGCTGGAATCCTAAGGGTGCGGTTCAAGTCCCGTCTGAGCTGCTTCGGGTGAGTCGATTTTTTTTAATACTTTTCAATTATATTAACAACACAATAAACTTTAAAGATAAATAAAAGTCTTAACCCGTAGGGTGCGGAGTTTTCAGTTACAACAATTTTATTTGCTTGGAATTCTCTAACAGTCATTAACTAACTGCGCTCCATTTTTGTCCAAATCGAAAACAAAATTTGTTCTCGATTTGGACAAACGGAATAGACCGAAATCAATCTCTAATTAAAAAACTGATGATGACGTTGTCAAAGTGTAACCTACACTAATGATTAATGCAATATCGTTATACCGAAATTCTACAGTTAAAAATGCTTGATAAGAAATTAAAGAGATTATACGTCACAGGTTCAAAAATATTCAAATAAATCAAGCTAAAGAACAAAACAACACCCCACAGGGCAGTTGCCGAAGTTTCTCCCATACAGCCTTCGTGATCGAGCCGCGGGGAGCCATGCCTCGTCTGTAATTGTTTCATTGAGCGTTATAGCCCAACTGTTATTGCTTTAGTTTCAACAATTTTATGAGTTTCCTATTTCTTTTAGAACAAATGCTGCAGATACTATTACGTTACAAAAGATGTCACAACAATAGAGGATACCAAAAACAAATGAAAATCGAATAATTGTTGCAGTCTACAATAGCCTCATCTATTAAAATATTTATCAACTCGGCTCCAACTTCTTCTAGTTCAATAACAAAATCGCTCCCTGACTTCCGATCCCGAACTTAAAGCGGCCTTAATTCGCCTCGTGGCTCGTCAGATAAGGAAATCGAAGTAACTTTCGCGACGCGAGAACTTCAAACAATTAAGCCTTTACTTCGCGCCTTAAACAATGAGAAGTAATTAGCAGACTCTTGGTGTCTACCCACTTTTAAAAAAACAAATTCTACAGCTTTTGTTCCACGAATTTCCATCCAACTTGACTCTAAAGATGACCCTCTTGAATCTTATTAACATCAAACTTATTGGATCTTTTAAAGTTTTAAGCATACATTCAAAAGGAAACTCCCAATATCTCGAAGAATCCAAGGCAAATCAAAGGGCCATATTTGATATCCGCCTAGAGGTCAACATACCTTCGCACGGCCCTACGGCTCATGTACAAGGAAATTGAATAAAGGCCCATAGCTGATCTGGAAGAACGCTTCAATACTCTTATTGAGCCATTATGTCTAATGGCTGTGACAATAGAGCATTACAAATTTATCTTGCCTTAGTGCAGTAGGACTGAACCAGTACAAGAGGAATCGGAATCGGGGAAGACAAAGTAGCTCTTATCTGGGAAGTATGAAGGTTGTGTTTTGGGTGTCGAGGAGGGAGATGGCATCCCAATTGAGTTTATCGCCGGATATTGTAGAATGGTCGGTAGTCGCAATGTGTCGGTAGGCATTGATGCGACTGTAGCTGAATTGTGGGACACCGAAGTGTTCGAGGTCGTTTTCAACTGTGTTAATTGCTACAATGTGTTATTTCATAACGTTCTAAGCAAAGATGAGACTTTGATTATATTAGATTTTTTGTAGGAACTGGTCTGGTACGTCATCGCATCTAATCAAAGCCTTAATTTCATACTTTTCTCACAGCTAATACTTTAGTAGTCTAGGTGTTTACAAATAATGTCATTTTTTTCAATGAAGTGTCAAAATTCTACGGTGTTCTTATAAATATGAATGATCGGTACTGTAAATAATCACTTACCTGCTGGACAAATGCAGTCATTAGCATCCCTGGTCTTTCTCCGAAGCCGCAGAGAAGCTTCTTCCATAGTAGAACCTAAATGGTTCTCCTGCACTAATTTCTTCAATTCCAACTGCTGTTCCTCTAACGCTAACACTCGCTGGCTCAAACAATGCTGCCGGTACAATCCATAACCAGAAATGAAGATAACAAACACACTGCAACACCACAACACTACATTGTTCAACGCTGACTTGTCGAACTCTTTACGTCTGCCTGTATGCTCATTGGCCATTTTGGAATAAATTCAATATCAACTGCTGAAAACTAAATCCATTATTTAGGCAGAGACAGTTTATCTTTGATTTCTTCTAGTTGATCATTGTAAAATCACCACTAAGTAAAAGGCCGATCTTAAGAAGAGTATCAGTATCACTTCACGAGATTAATTATCTGAAGTATTCAGACAAGTCTTCGAGTTTACTAGTGTCACTGAAAGTTCAACGAGTTCAACCTTCGAAGGTTACTGAAGGCTGAGGGTAACCAGCCTTATACGGTTAGTAGACGTTTTGGTAGATCGTCTGTCCCGTCTAGCCGGTAGTCAGTCACTGGGCTCTTTGCTCCCGCGCAGTGCCGCGGGAAAGGAAGTTGGCTGTCCAACACTAAACGCCCTTCTACGCGTCGATTGGGGCACCCTACGGTTTGATGGACGTGTCGCATTGTTCGGATGCTGGTTCCGGATGTCTCTGTTTAGTGTTTATTTGTTGCCATGGACGTGTTTAAAATTGAGTGTGACTTGTTGCATGGAGATACTTGTCAACGTACTTTTATCAACTGGTCATCAATCGTGTATTGTTTGGTCGTTAATATTATGATCCATGAGGTTTTGTAATTGGTAGGTGCTATTTTTATAATTTCTAGATTCCATTCTTAGATACAAATTTATTAACATATTCAGGCTTTATCGGTACTTGTTATTAATTAGTGCTTTAAAAATACGATGTTACTCCCCACGTTTAGAAGTTACGTCTTATGAAATATTCATAGAGGCCACAATTACTGGCTTGAACAAAACGATAAAAAACTGGAGCTTACTTAAGTTCATTATAAAAAGCAATCTTAAGCCAAGCCATTTACATGACAATAAGCTGTGACAAAACGATTTGCATGTATATTGCACATAAATTGTGAGAGATCTCGGTGCAAGCAATTAAGGCATTCAGCTCTTGTTTCACATCACGACTAATGTTCGGGGGTGGACAGATAAAAATGCAAATTCCCATTTAACCTCCGAGGGGAAGTCACCTCTCCCCTTCTAGACGCATAAATCTCTTTCGAAGACTAGGAAATGCTGGCGAAGATTTCTATTGACGGCAACTTCCCAAATGGCGGGGAAATAATTTGTCTATGGCACGTGTGGAAAGATGTGATCCAAATGGCACCTGGTTGCTTCTTTTTATGATTTACTACTTTTTTGGTCCAGTCAGGTGTATTATACTGCTCATAAGTTTCGAAATGCTTGTTTTCTATAAAATAACATAACTAGATTCTAGAATATAATAATTAAGTCTAACGCGACGGGCTTACTGCCGCCTCAGTTTGTTGAACAACTTTACGAGTTGACTTACATCATTGTCAGAAAGAAAACATTAATAACTCTCGTCTTACACACATAATAAATAAACGTAGTAACCGAGTCCTTTTCATCATCCCGATGAACATCAGTGGTTCCGCACCTCAGGTGTACTTAATTAACTGCCGTAATTGCAACGATAAAGCACGTTGTTTCGGAAATTAAGCAAGTGTGTAATAAAATCTTGTTCCCCTTGTCCCGAGGTGGCCGTAAATCAGGGAAACGTCGCGCGACGTCAACGCACCCGTGTCGCCTTACAAGTTTCAGGCGTCTTAGGCGACGGTGATAACGATGCAAAGATACAAAATGTTGAATATGCCTACCTTTCCAGGGTTACTGAAACAAGATTACGCTTTTTATTCATTAAAATTTTCATGTTGCAAAATGTCATACTTATAAAAGTTGGCGAAACTAATTTCTGGTAAACCTAATTAGTATAGTTTTTTGTTGCAGACAGTCAAAGTGTGTAATTTTCTTTCCAATGCGTGTTATTTTTTGTAATTAATAATACTTTGCCAGATATTTGCCAAAAAGGACGTTATATTATAGTGTAATTGTCTTGACTAACTGAATAGAATTTAATTATTTGTTCGTGTCACCAAATTTTTTATTAGTTCGGTATTTGTTTTCTACATAGCTGCATTCACATGCAATATTGCAATCCCAATCTGCTTTATAAATTACGTGTCTAATGAGTAAGTATGAGAAATTAAAAATGAGATATTTATATTCCCACAAGAATCAGAAATCTGAACACTTTTGATTATTTATTTAGTATGCGTACACCAAAACATCTTCCTACGAACCAAATTATATTTACAGTAGATATTTATTAAATGAGCCATAACTTTTTGACAAGCCAGCCTAATTCCTCATCAGTCTTGCATGTTGATCCAATTAGTCAAGTTTAGGAACTTGAGGAGGCTAACTAACTTTCCAGACTCCGACCTTGTATGGCTTAAAAGTTGTACCGAAACATATCCGCTTAAAATTACAGCCTTCGATATTAAAAACAAATGTAGGAATCCCAATTAAACCAGGAAATGTCCAAAAGACACGTCCGCAAAAGAGACGACGGTCGGGAGCAAGAATTTTAATTTGGAAGTGTTTTACCACCCTGTTTTTCTGATGCCGTAACGAGGTGCAATAATTAAAAGGAAGGAATGTGTAGGCAAATTTGCTTTGTAATGGGACGAAAATGTCACCATATAAATTGCACCCTTGTTGATTTTGTAACCAATCACGGCAAAAGTGCAATGCTCGTATTTACTGCTAACGTGGTCAAGCTTGCCTGTGGAATTTGAGTGGACAATTCATTTTGGTCAACGATGCCGTTATTAGGAATGTACTGAATTTTTTGGCCACCCATTTATCTAAAGTATCGTTACGATGGTACATTTTTTTTTCTAAAAAAACCTTAATAGCAAATCAAAATTTCTTTGATTTGCTTTCTTTTTATTTTACCACAAGTTCTTTAATCATTATTGTATAGACGTTAGGATTGAAGTTTTAAATGTTTGGGAAAAGTACTATAAATATTGTATACTTACCGAAAGATTTTAACAAAGATGAGATAGTTCCATAAAGTACAGTAAACAGGCTCACGAAATAAGGATAGTTAAAGAATGCGAGTGTTGCCCGCATTTCTTTCCTTGGTTGCGGACTAAATGCGGGAGCTTTGGCAAAAAAATACTCTTTAAAATTACGCTTCGTTTGAACCGGGAAATCTGCATCTTGCCAGAGGCTTTTTAAAATGCTGAAACATTTGGGCCACTGCCTAGCATTTTGTTTAATTAAACAGGACTACAAGCGTTCCAAATTTTCTTTACAACTTCTTTTGCTCTGTATTTTTTGGTCACAAACAAAAGGAGTTAATACCAGTGTCATGTCATATCAATAAATAAATAAATGGGTTGTTTAATATATATAATTCTTTAGTGTTTTATTTTATCTGTAGATTACGATTGTAATATTAATGTTTTACAAAAAATACGTTAATATAGAAGGAAATGAGTATTTCTCTAGTAATTTTTAACCAAACATTTTAATTGTTTACCCCCGAAAACCCTCATACACCAAATTTCAGCGAAATTGTTAGAACCGTTTCCGAGATAACAGAAATACCTAATATACAAGAAGATATAGATTTTATATAAAACCTTTTTATATAAAGCCTTATTTTTTATAGCTTGTGTTTAAAAAAGAAACAAGAAACAATCAGATTACGAATTTGCCTAAAAGTTCCACCACTAAAACAGAATACTTAGCGGGGACTTGTCATGTAAATTCCTTAAAAGCTAAAACATCCCTTAATCACTTAACAGCAAAAAGGGCCTACAGAATCCAATCAAAATTCAACGATCACAGATTCAATTAGAAGTTTTCGGAAAAAAAACGGCTCTCTACAGATAGGAGACTAAAATGAGTACCAAATACTAAAGAGCATGCTCAGACACCGTTGATCTAATAAAAAACGGGATGGAGTTCAATTTGTACGATTGGGATTCCGTATTTTGTGTTTCTGCAGTTTTCGAACAAAAGTGGATGTAATTAAAATCTTTTTCATTACACGATTGTTCATCGTGCTAATATTATAAACGCGAAAGTATGTTTGTTAAGTCTTCTTCACGTCTTAACTACTGAACCGATCATAATTTTTGCATACACGTTGTCAGGAGTACAGAAAAGGACATAGGGTACCTTTCACCAAGAAAATGGTACTGTTCCCGAGGGGAAGCAAAAAAGCGGGCGGTCGCTAGTGCAGTTATATTAATGTGTGAACTTTCCTCTTGAGATGCCTTGTTTGATTTTAAAGCAGTTTATTAATCTATATATATAAAATTCAAAGTCCTGACTGACTGAGTGAGATATCAACGCACAGCCCAAACTACTGAACCTAGAGACTTGAAATTTCGCACACAGGTACTTTATACAGTGCAGACATCCACTAAGGAAGGATTTTTGAAAATTCCATCCCTAAGGGGACGAAATAAGGGATGAAAGTTTGTATGAAAGTCCCTCAGTTTTGATGCTAGGATCTTCAAACTTTGTATTAAGGCTGATAATCGATAATTAATAAATACGTGTATCATCGTTTTTCAAAATTCTACCCCCGAAGGGGTGAAAAGGGGGATGAAGTTGAGTATAGAAGAAAATCCTTAATTTTCAAAGTAAAAATCGTTAAATTTATAATTTAGGCTTATGGATGGAAATATAACGCAACGTATATGGTTATTAGTAGTATTTTAACCCCTATGGGGATGAAATGGGGTAAATAACCCTAAAATTGATATGGATGTCGTTATTGGGGTTTACTGGGATGACGTTTGCGAAAATGACATTTATTTTGAAGTCCAACACGGTCGACATGATTTAACCCCTAAAGGGGTGAAAATTAGGTTCAAATTTGGTATGGAAAACAATATAAAATATACATTACAACTTAAAACTTCGTACGAGCATGTCTAAAAATAAATAGACAAACAAATATTTTGTGGTTTTTAAAATCAACCCCTTAGGGTGTAAATGGGGTAAGTAAACATAAAAATCGATATGGATGTTGTTCTTGAGGTTTTATGGGATGGTGATTGCAAAAATGACATTTATTTTGAAGTACAACACTGTGGACATGATTTAACCGCTAAAGGGGTGAAAATGGGGTGCAAATTGTGTATGGAAAAATAATATAAAATAGACATCACAACTTTAAAATTCTTAGAAGCATGTCTAAAAATAAATAGGCAAATATATATTTTATTATTTTGAAAATCATCCCTTAGGGGGTAAATGGGGTAAGTAAACATGAAATTCGATGTGGATGTTGTTCTTGAGGTTTTATGGGATGAGGAATGCGAAAATGACATTTATTTTGAAGTCCAACACGGTGGACATGATTCAGCCGCAGGGGACGGGAACGGGAACGGAACGGGAACGCAAACGCGATCGCTCGAAAGCGAACGCGAACGGGAACGGAAACCGGGGACAGGAACGGGACCAAACGGGAACGGAAAAGGGTAAAGAAACGGGAACAGGATACTACTAATATCTCTGGACCCACTTCTGATTGTTGTAATAAACTAGCTTCCGCCCGCGACTTCGTCCGCGTGGATATTAGATAAAATCCTTAGGGAACCTTCAACCAGAATCCGACCAGCCGATTTTATGCGATTAGGCCGGTCCCCACCAAGCGCGCAGCCTCGTGCGAGGCCTGCCACACGCGGCAAACGTTTTGCCTCGCGAGGCAGCGCGCTTGGTGGGGACCGGCCTAATCGCATAAAATCGGCTGGTCGGATTCTGGTTGAAGGTTCCCTAAGGATTTTCTCTAATATCCACGCGGACGAAGTCGCGGGCGGAAGCTAGTGTTTACATATTTGTTCTGATATTATTTCTCTGCGGATTTATTAACTAAAAACCCCATGTGCTTAATCTGTCTTAACCGGTCTTGTGGGCCGCCAGACTCTGCACTAGCGGCACTTGGATTTTCCACCGTCAAATTATATCTTGCTGGCACTTACATCATGTCATGTGTCCAAGTAGACCAGTATCACATCACATGTGATCAAGTGACATCATATGAAACAAGATTGGATGTAAAAATATATATTACAGTTAGCGCGCTCACGCCACGCGAGCCATACGTGTGTCAGTTCTATTCGACCAGTGATTCCCGATTTCGTTTATTTTTATAACCTAATAATGTTTGTGTGGAAGGTGTGGTGATGAAGTCACCGAGGCCATTCAATGCTCGGCGTGCTCAAAGCATTTCGACTTCCCTTGTTCCGGGATAACCGAGAATGCCCCTAAAAGCCACCATTGGAAGACTCGACGAGGATCTACACGACACGGAACAGTGGCTTCGTGGTAACAATGTGGAAATCAAGGGTGTTCCCGTGAAGGACAAAGAGAATCTTTTTGATATTTTGGCTAATATAGGTCAGCTGATTTCCTATCCAGTCAACAAAAGTTCCGTAAATTTTATTCACAGAGTACCTACCAACGCTAAATCTGACAAAAATATAATAGTCTCATTCACCACCAGATACACCAAGGAAGACTTTATAGCAGCAGCACGTTCCCTTAATGACCATCTATCACCTAAGGATATTGGGCTCGTTGGTTCTGGTAAAATATTTGTTAACGACCACCTGACTGCAAAGAACAAGATACGCCTGTCCAAGGTCAAAGCACTGGCTAAGGAGCATCATTTCCAATTTGTTTGGGTGAAACATATGAAAATTTTTGTAAGACGAGACCCTTCTTCAAAAGCCTTTATAGTAAAGACCGACTCAGATTTAAAAAAGATATTTTCGTAATCTGTATTGTTATTAACCTACTCATAATTTGCATTTTTTTTACTCGATTATCTTTACTTAAGTTAACAAAACACTTATTTTGTATAAGTTCTAGTAAGAACGATGGAATGCAACTGTTTATCAGTTTCTTTTGTTTGATGGCTCGGCCGTCCTTTGTTCGCTACCTTGTTTACGTTTACGCTCGACCATCTATTCATGTTTTTTCTATAGGCAGTTTTTTGTCGGATTAGTCCTGCATTGTATTTGTACTTGGTTATTATGCCGCTCGTTTGTAACTATTTTAATGCATCTAGTGAGCGTTATATCTACACATATTATTCATATTACTTTATTGATTTGTTCATTAAAGTGGTGTACTCTAATAATAATTGTTGGTGTAATTTTCGGCAACGACTGGCGTTTGGAGTGGTTATTTAATGCATGTGAAAATATAATTAATTATTTAGCCTTTTTCGACATAGAACCTTTTAATATTTCGGCCATTCTAAAGTATCAACTCAGTAATAACTCTTATTGCTATAGATTTACAGTTGAAAAACGATGTCGTACTTTTAATTTAATATTTTTAATTTTGTGTTTATTGAGTATTAGTATAACTATTCAAATTTGATTCATTAATGGTCTATTACCAAAACGTTCGGGGTCTATGAACCAAAACGGAGACTTTCTTTAGAAGGTTGTCGATGACGAGTTATGACATTATTGCCCTGACGGAGACCTGGCTTGTAGGGGATATACTGGATTGTGAATTATTCGATAGCAGATACTTAGTTTTTAGGCGCGATAGGGACTACGCGAGCACTGCTCAATCACGTGGTGGTGGTGTGATTCTTGGCATCCGCCGGGATCTGCCTGCTATTGAGAATATTGCCTGGCAATCTAGCGCTGAAGATATTTGGGTGACAATTTCCTTAAAGCCCCACAATTTAAGCTCCGTAGTTAAGCTTCATATATGCGTATTATATCTATGTGACCAACATAAAGGTAATTCTTTCTCAACCCAGCTTTACACATATTTAGACAAACTTTCCGACACAGTATGTCAGAATCCGTCTGATCACTTTCTTGTCCTTGGTGATTTTAATATGAGTGCCATATCATGGAAGGTTTTAAATGGCAACGTGACACCAATTTCACCTCCTCTAAACTTATTTACTTATTTTGTCGATACGCTTAGTCTATGTAATTTAAATCAATTTAACCTATGTGTCAACAAACATGATAATATTCTTGACTTAGTTTTATCAAATGAAACGGTCTCTGTTTGTGCGTGTGCGGACCCACTGGTACCTGAAGATAGTTATCATCCTTCCTTAGTTATTTGTCTCGATTTCATCCAGCTGCAACGTACACTTAAAGCGCCGGTTCGTAAAAGTTACTTGTACAACAAAGGTAATTATGAGCAAATAATTATTGATTTAGCCAATATTCAATGGAGTGACGTTTTGATGGAGGGTAGCGTCGATGAAGCAGTGTCTAAATTTTATTCTATCGTGTTCAAGGTCAGAGATCTATATATTCCACAGCGCACACTACGGGATTCCAAATATCCTCGCTGGTACACCGCTTCACTTATTAAAATTATTAAAGAAAATATAAGTATCTAACTAAGTACAACATCTATGGTAACATTTCTGATCTAGTATCGTTTCGTATGTTTCGTGAGCGGGTAAATGAGACCGAGCGTTCCTGTTATGAAGCGTATATGACCAGAATTGAATCTTCAATTACGGAGACTCCGAAAGTGTTCTGGTCTTATATTAAAAGTAGACGAATGAACAGCAACTACCCATCTAATATGTCATATAAGGGCATTAATTATGAAACTGGACAAGATATATGTGAGTCCTTTTCTGACTATTTTGGTTCCACATTCTTGGCACCTCTTGCATCTGCTAATGACTCATTTCAGGCGCACGATACATTCTCCTGCTCTAATATTATTAATTGAATTGAGATTGACCCTATGGTTGTGCAAAAACATCTGAAGGCTCTCGACCTGAATAAATCTGCCGGGCCTGACTGTCTTCCAGCTGTATTTTTTGTTAAGTGTGCCGATGTATGGACCGAGCCCGTGACGATACTTTTCAAACGTTCTTTAACTGAAGGTGTGATGCCATCCAAGTGGAAATCAGCGTTCGTCACGCCAATCCACAAGAAAGGTGCTAAGACTGAAATGGAAAATTACCGCCCAATATCTAAACTCTGTATTTTGGCTAAAATACTTGAGCGCATAGTTTACGATCAATTACTCAGTAGCTTATCCCCATCAATTATCCCGCAGCAACATGGGTTTGTACGAGCTAAATCTACTGTGTCTAACCTAATGCTTTTCACTGACTTTGTCTCGGAGCAGATGGATGATGGTGCTCAGGTTGACGCTATTTACACCGATTATAGCAAAGCATTTGATCGGGTTGACCATGACATTCTGCTGCGTAAGCTCTATGGTCTCGGAATAAGAGGTGATCTATATAGATGGTTTTCATCTTACGTCCAAAATCGAACTCAGGCAGTGGTACTCAGTGGTTACACATCCGCCTGGACAGGGATCCCGTCAGGGGTTCCACAAGGGTCCCTTTTGGGTCCCTTATTATTTGTAATTTTCATCAATGATATCGACGAATGCTTTAAACATTCCAAATTTTTATTATTCGCGGATGATATGAAAATATATAAAAGGATTGATTCTTTGTCTGATGCACACCTCATGCAAGAAGACATCCTAAGGGTAGTTGACTATTGTAATGTGAACCGTCTTCACCTTAACATATCCAAATGCATGGTATTAACTTTTTCTCGGAAAAAAAGTCTAGTGAAATTCGATTACCCGATTGCCAATACCCCATTACTTCGCGTGGATAGTACTGTGGATCTTGGTGTACACTTGGATAGTCGGCTATCCTATAATTATCACATTGACCGGTACCTTGATTACGTAAAGCTGTTGCTAACAATTCTCGATTGAAATCGATTGAAAGCGCGGTTGCATTGCGGCTTTAGTTAAGATAGTTGTCATATTGGTTCTTACTAAAGCAGCAATGTAACTGCGATTTCTGTCAGAGTTGATTGCAACAAAGTTACGTAATTACCCCCCTGATCGTAAAAAAGGCTTCTGCGGCCCTGGGCTTTATTATCCGCAATAGTCAGGCGTTTTGTACCATGAAATCACTAAAGATTCTCTACTGTGCTTTTGTCAGGAGTCATTTGGAATATGCCAGTCAAATTTGGAACCCTAATTATGCTATACATGCCTCAAGGCTGGAGAGAATCCAAAAGAAATTTACTAGATTTCTGTGTTTTAAGTTCAAAATACCTGCTATGACCTATGAGGATCGTTGTTCACGTTTCCATCTGTTTCCACTCGAGACCCGTAGGAAAGTCTCTGATCTCCGTTATTTAATGAAGATAGCTCAATGTAAAGTCGATTGCCCTGAACTCGTTTCTAAATTAAAGTTGAATGTGCCATCCCGTCATTGTCGTCCAAGAAATCTACTCCACACTCCATTCGTCCATACTGTACACCACAAAAATGTTTATTATATTCGTTCCAGTAATTTGTTTAATAGCATTAATAAGCGGGACATCTCTGCTCTAGACCTATTCTGTGATAGTCTGTCAGCTGTTAATAGAGTTTTTAGTTCATTACAAATTTAATTTTAATTTTCTTTTAATATTGTAGACTGCAATCAGCTGTTTAATCACGAAGTTAGCGCATAATTAGCTATATTCACTGTTATCTGTGGAGGCTTGTAATTGGCTTCTTATATTTTATTTAAGTATCTACTCTGTAACGTTAGCTGTAAGCCCCCCAAATATTATAAAATGAAATAAAATAAAAATAAAATATTAAACCTAAAATTTTACAGCGGACCTCTAAACTAAAAACCCCATGTGCTTAATCTGCATTAGCCGGTCTAGCGGGCCGCCGGACTCAGCACTAGCGGCACGCGGATGTTCCACCGTCAAATTAAATTGGCCGTCCCCATTGGACGTCGAACGTTTTCGCATTTTTTAAATGGCCGAACTTGTGAAGGGGTACGGGGATTGCAGCTCGTTCATCAGTTTTAATATAAAAGGTAGTTATTAGAAAATACTAAAGGTCTTTAAAACAATTGCATTATTTACTATTAAAGATTGATTGCTACTCAAAAATTAAAAAGTGAAATCTAGCTAAAAGTTGTGCCCAATGTGGCGAGTAAGGGCACATTAGACCCCTCTCGAATACTTTTTTATTTAAAGTAAATCTGTAGCATTTATTTTTAGGGTTCTATACCCAAAGAGTAAAAACGGGACCCTGTTACTAAGACTCCGCTGTCCATCTATCTGTCTGTCTGTCACCAGGCTGTACTTATCTCATGAACTGTGATAGCTAGACAGTTGAAATTTTCACAGATTATGTATTTCTGTTGCCGCTATAACAACAAATACGAAAAACAGAATAAAATAAATATGTGGGACTCCCATACAACAGATGTGATTTTTGCCGTTTTTTGAAATGGAACCCTTCGTGCGCGAGTCCGACTTGCACTTGGCCGGTTTTGTATATACTAATGCTGATGGGGAGATAAGTATATTTACGATAATAGACATTATAAGTAATGTCAAGACCATAAAACGCTAAACGCAGAAAAGTTAAAAATTCCTGAAAGGGACCATAATTAGAAAAAATGACTTCCCACGGACACCAATATAGAAAAGTTCGTTTTCAATAAAAAAATGGCGACAACATGAAAACCAGTGTATTAGCCACTCGATCACGGAGATAGTCAAAGAATGTAATAGGAGAGACGTAATACCCAACTCATTTCTTAGGCACTGCATAATTCAGTGCATTCATCCTACATCCATGACGAGGCACAAACAAAGCTCGTATCTCCTAATGAACGCATAAAGTATCACACCTCGTCCCGTCGGTCGCAAATCAGGTACACTCTGTCCCTGTTTTATAGCCCTGAACATCGGTAAATCACAGGTGCATTACACTTGCGGGCCGGCTCGACAGAGAGCTTTAAATTGGGTTAACGAGGCATTTTACTGTTGAGTCAATCAACAATGTGTTGCGTGTCGATACTTAAAAAGTACCATCGTGGGTCAATTTCAAGAAAGTACAATTAAGCAAATAATGTCTAAAGAAAACATTGATAAGAAATAGCTGCTTTGAGTTTCTGACCGTTTCGTTCTCATAAGTACAAAGGTCTCCTTCGATAGATGTATTTGTATCTAAATCAACATACAAGTTAAACTCGTAGTTGGCAGGTAAAGTCATAGGCTGCGTTCAGACGATAACGCACGACCCGACCTCAACCCGAATCCAACTCAAACTCAACTCAACAGGAGCCCATTCCTTGAAATAAAGCGCTTACAATTTTGTGTTTTATGATACACTAATAGCTCCGTTATATTTTGTCTATGCAACTGCACACGCCCCGTGCTCAACCCGAACTCAACTCATACTCAACCCGAACAAACCCAAACTCAACTCAAACTCAACTCAACCTGAACTCATTTCAAACTCAAACTCACCTGAACATTACACAGGAGCTTATTAATGTGTCATAAGACTCAAATCAAAATTGTAAGCGATGTATTTCAAGGTGGGCTGAGGTTGAGGTCGGGTCGTGTGTTATCGTTGGAACACAGCCTTAGATGCTTTAGATTTAAATTTGTATCATACTAATACCTATGACATACATAATTATTAATTATGTCAAGTAATTTGATTGTGAAAACCTGTGAAAATGTCCCCAAAGCAAATATTTCGTAATTGAGACTCATTGCTTAAAACACAAATGAAAAAATCTGTCTAAATGCGTTAGAAAGAGATTACATGATCAATCTTGCATCAGTCCATTCCATCGGTATGGTTAGACTTTGATTTTTTTCCAGACTGATGATTCAAAATTTGTACCAGACTGATGGAATGGACTGATGCCAAACTGAACATGTAATCTTCCTCTAAGAGGTAACTGAAACCTGTCAGTAAAACTTTGGTGAATATTTGTGGAACCCGACCTTCAGCTATAGCTCGTCATAATGCATTTTCAGCGTAAATATACGACTAGCTAATGGAGCTCTAATAGGTAACGTTGCGACTTCAATCTGGAACAATTGTGATTTATCACTACTGCCTATCAACGGTCCATTGTGGACCTATTTGAGAGAGTCATATTGATGGTTAACTGTGTTATTTATTATGTAGTTAGAGCTCTAGTGCCATATAGACTTCGAGGTTTTTTAGAACAGGTGACATAGAAACTTTTATCGGATCTTGATGCGTGTATGAAAATAACGCGATGTTCCGGTAATTTTGTCCCTCATTATCTGTACGCCAAGTTTGAGCAATGAATTTTAAAAGTATAGATTTACTAAAAATAACCTACATTTGAGCCTTAAGTAAATACATTTTAACATCTCCCCAATTACGTCATCATCACGAAAATGTGCTTCAATATTTCCTTCGCAAATTACGTCCATAATTACGCGAAATTTCCCTTCAAAAATGGCATCACAATGGCGACAAAGGCCTGACAAAGTTAAGATAATATCATCTCGTAACGTCGTTATGAAGGCGACATTACCCGATCGGCTAATTACGGAATTAATTGGTCGAGCGACGGAAATTAGCTGGTAGAAGCGGGTGCAAATGAGATCCATTTGCTGAGTGCTCGAGATTATGTTCTAGCTGGTGTGGTTGCGACACTTAGTGTTCCTGGGGTACGCGGAATGGAAGAATCACTCACTGCCTTTAGACTGACTGGCAATGTTGTGAAGTCACGTAATTTTTCCCCAAAAATACTCCAGAAGGAGTTAATTCAATGCTATGACCAGGACAGGGTATTCGTATTGTTAAACCTGGGTTTAGCCTAATAAGACCGCAGAATTATTAACTAGTGGCCCTTGTGGCTCCGTGAGCTGTAGACCTCGCGTTAAAAATGGCTCAAATTGTATGTTGTTTATAAATTAATTTTACCTCTCTGGTTCCAAAATAATACTCGTATTGAAATTCTAACCAGTAACTCCTTTAAAAAAATCCAAATAATTTTAATTGTTTGAGTAAATACAAACACAAGTGACATAATAATAATGTCACTAAAAAATTATGGTGAAAGTGTCGTATGGTATTATTTTGCTGCTCTGTGTATTTACACAGATTTTTCGTCTTCCACTCAAATACTATCAATGTATGGAAATGTTAGACTTCGAGTGACGGAAATTAGCTGGTGGAAGCAAATTACATCCATTTGCAGTGTGCTAGAGAATATGTTCGAGCTGGTGTGGTTGAGCCATTAAGTGTTTCTGGAGTACGTAGAATGGGAAAATTCCTCACTGTCTTGAGATAGTTTGGTGGATTCACCTTAGTTGAAAACAATGAATAAAAAGTCTCCAATACATTCAACTGGTTGAACGTAATTGGAATAGAGATTGATGCAAAAATGTCAAAAAGGCACTGAAATAGAATCCACTGCCGTGATTGGGACGTGTTATTATTTTACAAATGTACATATTTTCATACTTCTTATTGATCTAATTCAAATAAATTTAAAAAAAATCATTTTTGAAAATGTACCCATTATCGATTTTGAAATCATACCATTACAAAGTATATGTATTCAACAAAAATTACAGGCATGTGAAATGATGGGGATATAATAATAACCATAAATTCAATACCTGTCGAACTTTTACAATAATGATTGAATAAATCTTCTATTAAATAATTTATCAACCAATAAAAATGTATAATGCTGAAGAAAAATGAGGAGATACAAGAACAGAATTAGCGTGAAATTTGAATTTTATGAGGAGCCTCCCGGCGGTCTCGAGATTTGGAAACTTCCGCCTATAAATAATAAAGACGCCTAATGATACAAAAAATGCGGATTTCATAAAAAATCCACTGAATATTTATGAAAGGCCGTGGCAAGGCTTTGTAACGAAAATAGTGTATATTAGTTGTATTTCTGCAATACGAAGATTTTGTGTTGAGGCTTTTATTTTGTGCATGTTATCAATAGTGACGAAGACTGGGCCTAAGCGACAGTAACGTTGTGTAATACATAATTCATTTATTCCATAATAAAATAATTTGTGTCGAAAAAAATACAAAAATAATCAATAAATTAAATTAATCAATCGGCAAACATAAAAAAGCATGTCAAAAATATTTAATAAATGTCCAATTTAGTTAAGGAGAATAAAATAACAAAAAATATATAAACGTTCCGAAATTAATAGTAAATTTATTTATTTATTTTTTTAAATAATAGTTTTTGGCGGGATAGGAAGGCGGTTATAAATTTTAACTGCCTGATACCTAACGCTGTGTTTTACAAATTTTAGCTTTGGTGAAACCAACTGCGATAGATCCTTTTTGCGAGTTTTCAGACGGATGTCTCGCTCCGTAGGTGTTTTAGACTTTTCTATGCTTTTAACCAGATTTGTCAAAATCACTGAAATACAAAGACCAGGGTTTGTTAAAATGTTTAATTGAAAAAAGTAAAAACGCCCTGAGGTACAGGCCTGTTTATGGATGGATATGGATATGGACAATGCCTAGGCATTGTATACAATGCCTGAAATGATCAGGCAATGGATGAAATGATATTCATTTTATACATTGCCTAGGCATTGTATACAATGCCTGCTGGTCCACCGGCAATGTGTAAAATAAGTATATTTCTGTTGTCTGTTATAAAAAAATAACCTCGAAATTTAAGGCTCACGCTCCGCTGCGCTACGCGCTCGCCTTATATTTCTAAACTAACCCGGGACCTACAGCAGTAAAGCAGGTTCGGTTACAAACTCAATAAGCCGCCCTCGAGCCCCCCTCGAGCCCCCCTCGAGCCCCCCCGAGCCCCCCTCGAGACCCCTCGAGCCCTTCTTGAGCCCTCCCCTCGAGCCCTCTCCTCGAGCCCCCCTCGAGCCCCCCTCGATCAAAATCTTTTTATTTTCACATTGCCGGTGGACCAGCAGTCATTGTATACAATGCCTAGGCATTGTATAGAATGCCTAGGTAATGTGTGACAATAATATTCATTCTATTTCATACATTGCCTAAAAGGGCCAGGCATTGTATACAATGCCTGCGTTTCATACATTGCTGGTGACATATATAATTTCATGTAAAACTGTTGGTGTACCTTACATAAATGAATAAAATAAAACAATAAGTGAAAAAATAAATATGAGTCGTATTCGTATTTGTTACAGCTGAAACGTTTGTGAAAAATAACTCTGAGAAGCAAATTTGAAATTCCACTTGAACAGATCGTTTTAAAATTTAAGGCACTAATTTAAGAATATTGTTTCCTAAAACTGAAGTTTACATCAATAGTAATGCTTTGATTCTTTGGATAACTTTTCATACACTCTTAATGCATTTCATATTTTTTATTCATTAAACTACTTTAAAAATTTACGTCCACAAATCAGTTTTTTTTTCAGCTTTCTTATTGTCTTCAGATAATTTACGACAGACGATATTCACAGATAAGGTTCAAGTCGGTAACATTAGAGCATAATATATTGTCACTAAAGCTACATTTCCAACAACTTTTCCAGATTCTCACTAGAAAATAAAGGCAAAATATATGACGCGATTTTAGACGCAATTTAGATTCGGTATTTCTTATAAACGGACACTTAGGAGCATCTGTCCTGGCTCTGCTTTCAGGATTGTCGCTGTCTTTATTGCATTTTGTAAGATACTGTATTGCAGAATGCTGTTGCATTTTTGAACAAGGACATTCTAATAGAATAAAAGTTCGATCAATAATAAAAAAGCAGATTTTATCTTAGTAAAAAAATTCACAGATCTCGTGACTTTCACGACCTTCTGGCACATTGAAAATGAATTTAATGAATTTAACAAAATATTTTTTTTATTCCATTCTTAAGACAATTAATATTTTATTGAAAGGTGACTTATTTTATTGAATTTTTCTAAAAAATTTAAAACTTATTCTAAAATAACCTAATAAAAAATAATCAAAATCAAATTCAGCATGCGAGACTCTCGCGCCGACTTTATCATCACTCGAATGTGCTATGACAATCCTCATTTTATTGCAATTGTAAACTATGTTTTTACCTAGGCATCATCATCACACTCTCATTCAGAGATCGTTGTAAAAATTCATTTGGAAACGCAGAGTAACTAAGAAAGACATGACTGATCGAGTAATTTCAACAGCAACCCACGATATAATATTTTGGATCTACTTTTGTGTATCTACTCGTAAGTACCTATTGATCGTAAGTATCAAACTAAAACCTCTCTTCTGTTAAACTTTCGCTTAAGATTCGTTTATCCGTTAACCTACACACAAAAACTCACTACGAGCGACGCCTAGCACGTGTACTGGATATAATAGCGTCATCTCTTTTGCTCCTACAGTTATTGCTAACGCTACTTTCTCTTTCGTTTTCACATAGTAAGCGACGTTACTTACTTGACTATGGACTTATGGAGACATTTCAGCGCAGTCACACTATGGTACCGCGCCGAGCCGCCGTATCAAACGATTTAAATCTTTGATTAGATCTGGAATCAGCACTTGCTTCACGCTCTATTCGCGTCATACCGTCTGTTGACCTACTAGAGCTAATCAATATTAAGTTTTTAACATTTTCCATTATTTTTTTTAGCTTCAAATCAAATAGACAATGCAACTTATTGGCCCAATTTTTTAAAGGTATGGTACAGGAATGATACTTGTTTCCAAGTAAGTATACATTTTATCATTAGGGTTGACTTTTCTATGGCACCAAAAAATCTTTGGTGCCATCTAACGCCAGAAAAAAATCTTTCATATTTTTTTGGCTTCAGTGCATTTGTAACTTTTTTTCACCAGGATAGATTTTTTTGGTGCCTTAGTAAAAGTCAGCCCTAATGATAATATCGATATTTCGAAACAAGTTTCATTCCTGTACCATACTTTTAAAACAATTGGGCCAACCCGTCCAGGGAAAAGTTGCATTCTCTTTTACTAAATAACAAATCGCCAGAAATATATCTAACTATTTTTTAGCTTTGAAATATACAATAAATTACAAACTTCAATCGTACTACGTATAAATCCATTATCCCGCGCCGCGCGCGTCGCCCGCGGTATCCCGACATTTCGCTACATAAAGGATTAGCTACAGCCCAGACCGTAAAAGTCAGGGACATATAATATTTTCTAAATGTAACCCAACTCTATATCCCTAGGGGTCTTTTTCATTTTTTCGATAACGCTTTTCATTTTTGAGAAATTGTCGATTTAGTGAAAAAAGACCCCCAAAAAGTGTGTCATTTTTCTACATTTATGCGATTTTCGAAAAAAGTTTTGGACTTTTTCAAAAATGTTTTTCACTATATTGTAGCCCTTGCCAAGACGCATCTTTTGACATATATCACATTCACGAAGACCCAAAACTCACGGGACCAGGGCGATGTCTCACTCTGGCTGAAATTGGGTACCTTACTGAAGCGATCGAAAAAACATTTTCAATGTTAAAACAGTAAGAGTAGCTTAAGTAAGTAGCAGCAATTTTATTGTGTCTGAAGAAGAAGTATACAATTTCCCGTGTGTGATGGTACATTTTTTGTGAGCCTCACCCATAGACTACAAAATAGTTTAGTGCTAAAAGCAGTACTACTACATATTCTGTGCTTAAAGTATATACTTGCATTTTTTTTTATCCAATCAGCTTTAAGAAAGAATTTAAAGTTGCATGCTCAGTTCACAGTTTATATTATAAAACTAAATAAAGTATACAATTTATTCAGCTCATTAAAGTTGCTTGGTCGTCTAGTTTCCGTGGAATAAAAGAAGAAAATGTAAACTTTTCAACATCGAGAGAGGAAACAAAAGGTATGGTACAAGTCTTAAACTTTGAACGCTGTGAATATTGATGTACCAACAGTTAATATTGTTCACCTTTAGTTTACTAAAGTATTTTTATCTTCACCCATGCTTTAAATCCTCTGTAAAGGGTTCTGAAACAGTTAGCTTACTGCCATCATTACAATATCCCGAGCGAGAGGAGGTCCTGCTAGATCGTTGGAGCGTTGCATTATGAAATTCATTACAACATTATAACACTCTTGCGGAAGACATAATGACAAAGAGGGAGAGGAAAGTCAAAGTCAAAACCTTTATACAGGATACATAATATCACGGGTTAAGATAAATATCATGGGTGTTTTTAATCCATATGTATTAAAATATTGTTTGTTTCCCTAATAAAAATAAAAAATGGGTGTAGATAAAGTCTTGTATGCAACTGTACATAATTAGGTATTAAAACACTCATGTGATATTATTATCACACTAGGCTTCGCCTCGTTCGTGCCCACATTCGTGTTTTAATACCCCTCGTTATAGTACAGTTGCATAAATAACTATTATGCCTCTATAGGTCATTATTGAATCTAGTATTATTGTTACAAATCCTCTGAAACAAAAGCTGGTCGGACTAATTATAGTTCTCTTCGTAAGATGAAGCTAGCCTATGAAATTACATAGTAATCTAAAATTAAAATTATTATTAAGAATCTGAGATCCGTGGATCACAGCAGTCCAAATTTTCCATCAGCGAGGATGGCTGGAAAAACGTTAATGTACTCTTGACGTTACACAAACCACACACATTACATGACAGTATAAATTAATTTAACGGAGCGACGTGAAACCCGAACCGCTGCGTCTGACAGTTCTTGACAAACTGACTGCTGTGATGACTGATCACAATATACCTACTACTCCTCTCCATAAAAAAATATTACCTACCCTCATCAATATTATGAAAATGGGTGAATCAACTTTCTAATGTAAGGAAAAATCGACCTGTGTGTAAATTTTCATAAAACAAAACTAGATAACTATAAAAAAAATAACTATCTTACAATATTTAGATTTATATGCAATAAACATACTTAGTTTTGTACAAAAATATTGAATAAGTACTTTATAAAAAAACATAGGTGACCCAGGGGACACTTTTTCCTCAGCTTTTGTATGAAAAATAGGGGTTGTCTCCTGGGTCAACTATATTTTTCTTTAAAATCACATTATAATTTTCATGTCTTCTAAGTTTTCTTACAAGATAGGTAATCATCTGAGAGTATTAAATTTGCAACTGCAGATTAACTTTATAAAAAAATTACTCATGTAGATATTTACGAAATGCCAGAAAACAACAAATACTTAATGTATTTATACATTTTTGAAAATTTGTGGTAGCCTAACTGATTTTCTCTTTTGCCTTAGACTACAAAGAAAACAGTGCCATGTGTTGGAGTTTTATTGGGCATGTCTCGATATATTGCCGCAGCCTGATGAATAAAATGCTGCTTTGCGGCTGAATCGTGCCTCTTTATAACACAGTTTTAATCAGTATTTTATAAAACTGAACTGTCTAATCAAATGTATATTGATATCCCAGACACGCATTGGTTTTTTTAGTAACTGAAGGTTTGAAAATTAGTTATTTTTTATGCAAAAACTTTAATGCGTAATGTAATTGCAATTTTTGCGATTTTCGCTAAAGGCACAGAATATATAATAATTCCTACCTATAGGTCTAATTAATAATATTTTATAGATTTACCTACCATGTCATTGTTTTATTATTTGAGTAAATTTTAAAAGGAGATAAATAACATCATCCAGCCCATGTTTAGTGACTACACCATCACTACTTAACAATGTTGCCATTTACTCCCTTGTTTACAATTAAGTTGCTTACCATGGTATACTAATCATATAGAACCGTCATTATCTAATGCAGCCACCTCAATTCCGTGTAAAACCGTCTAATTCCCGCATCTGACAGCTTGGCCACTCTCGCCTGGAGTGTCTCCAAGTCAATAAAACGACACGTTCCCACTCACAGATTTGGCACCAGCTACCTGCGAATCCATCTCGACGAGATTACGGACTTCAACGGTCATACATGATTCAAGTTTGAGTATGCCAAGTAACTATGCGTACAAACAAGGTGAAATGACCGACGACGTTGGTCGAAATATTACAAAATATTCGGTCCTATTCTGCTTACGCTGCGACTAGCCATTGGGAAACTACTTACGTGAGGTTGATTTATTTGTTACAGGCTGTACATACCAAATGGTACCTTTCGATATCACGGCGAAATCATTTTTGATAGGTACCTAAATAAAAATGTCATAAAATTAAGATAGTTACATTTAATATATTTTAATTAATGTTCCATTATTAGTAGAAACCTAATGGTACCTACCTAGTGTTGCCCAAATTCAGTCTTGGTCTTGCAGTCTTGGTCTTGTTCTTGCGTTTTTGCAAGACCAAGACCAAGAACAAGACCGCGTATTTTTAGCAAGACCAAGACCAAGACTGACCGTGCAAGACTTGAGCAAGAACAAGACATAGCCTGCAAGACTCTTGCGTCTTGCAGCTAGGACTTAGCGCTATTTCACTGAGTAGTTAGGTGTAACAGTTCGGTGTATAGGTAGGTACGCTTAGGAATTCTATGAGACGCAAAAAACTGTATCAAAGAATATGAAAAACTGGACCTATGCGCATTACGACTAATACCATAAACATAGCGAATAAAAAAATATATATTAAAATCAAACTGAGTGCATGCATAGTTATGTTTTAACCATCGGCACTTTGATAATGCGGCATCAAAGGTTTTGTACTTACTTCTCAAAGAAATTTGCCGCTTTTCGGAAGTATTTTACATGGTTATGATACACGCGCCGGCGGCTTCTTTTGAAATCTAAAACAATCGTTGCCGCCACGCCGAAATCATAACATTTGACACTATTTGATTGCCGCCATAGGGCGTAGGTATACTCATGCAAAATAATTTCGAATTTTAAGAGTAAAAGCTCGTTCGCTCAGATAGTGTCGGTACACCCGCAAGCAAATGTGTTCACAGACAGGCATACCGGCAAGTTTTTGGTAAGTAATGTTACTGATAACGGTAAACAATATCGTTATCGATAATTATTTAAGTTGTACCATAGTGTGCGGAAAGGGGAGGGGGGGTCGTGTTTTTAGATAACGGTGTCCGTCCCTACTTGTGTTTATTGTAATAAATTACATACTACATTTAATTTAATAATAATAATTAATAATACATTTTGTAAAATTTATCGTCCATATTGTCTTTAGCATGCGCCCCACGTTTTTAGGTTTAAAATTTCTGTAGGTGTAGGGTTATAAATATCTACAGCAAATTTTATTTGATACTTTTTAGGTTGTTTTTACCAGTCTGGTTTAATGTTTTAGTCCGATTTTTTTGTAATAATTTAGTCCGTTTTAAAAACGTGTTTTTAAAAAAGTTTTTTTCAGTAAATTTTTATTTTCTGCTTTTTCGTTAACGAGCTAAGACTAAAAATATACCATCTCCTATCGGAGCACTCGTCAAGACGCTTCAAACGAGCCAAAACTCGATGGGGTTGCATGATTTTATTACAGAGTCCCAGTGGCCTTCTTCCGGCTCCATCATCAGACCCTGGAAACTATTTCCCAACAAAGTACTCGTCAAGACGATTCAAACGAGCCCAAACTCGATGGGGTTGCATGGTTTTATTATAGAGTTTCTATGGCCTTCCTCCGGCTCCATCATCAGATCCTCGGACACTATTTCCCATTAAAGTACTCGTCAAGATGATTCAAAGAGCCCAATCTCGATGGGATTGCATGGTTTTATTACCGAGTTCCAGTGGCCTTCTTCCGGCTCCATCATCAGACCCTGGAAAATATTTCCTAACAAAGAATTCGTCAAGACGATTCAAACGAGCCCAAATTTAATGGGGTTGCACGGTTTCAATATTGAGTTCCTATGGCATGGTCTTTCGGCTTCATCATCAGACCCTGGACCTCGTCTCCCATTAGAGTACTCGTCAAGACGATGCTAACGAGACCATACACGATGGGGTTGTATGGTTTCATCATAGTGTTCCTGTGGCCTTCTTCCGGCTTCATCATCAGATCAGCTCAATGACACCATAATATTGCATTGCCTTTCAGTTCTGACCTATCTTCAAAGTTTCAAGTCTCTAGCTCATCGGAAAGCTAGTATAAAATGGTTCGCAAACTTTGTGGAAAAACACCAAACAAACAAACAAACGCGAAAGCAACCTAATAAAAACGTGTTAAAAAATTAGACTTCCTATTGTTTCTTCATCACTTGAAGTGTCGGAGTCATTATCACCTGTATTACTTAAAGTTTCATCTTGAGGCACTTCATTGCCCTCCCAAGGACGAAAAAACATTTTTAGTATACGTAGCAGAGTCAACAAACACAACTTTTCACTACGGCCAAAATCCAAATTGACTTGCGGGTGTACGCCGCACGCGGTATCCTTTGTTTATGCGGCGGCATCCTTTGACAAGAAGCGGCACGTGCAAAGGCGGCGCGATAAAAGGGCGACACTATCTAAACGAATGCGCTTTACCTACAGGTGTTCCAAAGAATAAATAAGTTTCAGAGTGCTTGGAATGAAAATGAATACATTATACTGATCACGCAAGTAGTATTATGATTAGGATAAAATGGTAAGGATAGGTAGTAGATGTCATATTAATTCATTCTAGTAAGTATATATTATAATATTGATTACTTATATGGTTTTTATTTAATTACTTAGGTACTATTATTGTACATTTAGTCATTATATTTCTTAAGTTTTTACAAGAAAAAATAGCAAAAAAGTGTTCAAATATCACCCGTTTAATAAATATTGTAGCCACTTTTAAATATACTTGAAACGTGTAAAAAAATTCTACAAAACTAATAAAATAATATAAAAAGCGTAGGTACTTACCTACTAATAAAATAAAAAGCCTGCGATAAGAGTTTTGTATTACTTACCAGCCCGAATATCTCTGAGAGAGATGATGAGAGTAAGTATTTACTAGCTGTGCCCGCGACTTCATCCACGAGGAATAGTAACTTTGGAGGTATAGTGACGTTCAGGACTTATTTATTTATTTTAAAACTTCTGTCATCAAACATACAAACGAACTCTTCAGCTTTATAATATTAGTATAGATGTACGCCAAAACATTCACTTATATGTAAAGAATAGTGATTGGCACTAATTCTTTACATATATTTTATTCACGCGTCGCGTCTGTACAAGTAGGTAATATTTAGTGTGTGTTTGTACGCCGCACGCGGCATTGTTTGATTTGCGGCGGCATCCTTTTCATAGAGCCGGCACGTGGCGAGGCGGCGCGGTAGAAAGCAAGGAAACGTACTATAAATAAAGGAATTATTTTAATTCCAGTCATTTCCAATTGAGCTGTGCTTCGAGTCTAACTTAATAATTGTTTTTACTAATTCTCGTTGTTTTCTAAAAACGTATCACGTGTACAATTTAATATGAGTGACGAAGATTCAAATTATTCTAGTCCGAGTAACGAGAGTTTGAGTCACAGATCTAAAAGACCCAAAAGCAAATTTGAGGAGTTTTTCGAAATAATTCATGCATCCCAAACTGCCTTCTGTAAATTGTGCCAACATAAAAAGATTGAAATAAAAATGAAAAACAGAAACACTTCAGGCTTAAGGAAACATCTAATATCTTTCCACAAAAAGGAATCAGAAATATTTCTTCCTGTTAAACCAAAATTAAGTGGAGATATCACAAGCTTTTTAGTAACCGCTGGAAGAAGTGGACAGGTAAGAATATTTTTTTAACAGTTAAAAGAATTTTAACTCTGCGTAGCTATTGCGATACTTTCAAAAACGCCATTAACTTACGTAAGTATTTTTGAGTTAGTGGTGTTTTCATCTAGGGGTGCGACATATTAAGTATGTAATTATCGTCTTAAATATTTTTTATAAACACCCATATTTTCATTTAATCGGCCAGTAACAACTAAGTACTTTATTTTGGTAAATTACAGTACAGTGCAACCTTAATATAACAAATATCAATTTAACGATTTTCTCGATTTAACAACAACAAACCTCCTCCTCTTATACGCTCAAACCTAGTATGTTTTAAATAATAACACAAGATTTATTGTTTTGTTTCAGTCGGAAAACAGCAGTGACAACATCACGACAGCTACAGTTGATTGGGTGGTGAAAAAATATCTTCCCTTCTCATTTTTCGATGACGAAGCTACACAAGTATATTTTCGACGTATTTGCCCTAATATGGTGTTTCCTAAAAGGTCTACACTTAGAAGGAAAGTCAAAGAGCGATTTGAAGAGCTCCAATTGAATCTCAAGGAACGACTTCAACAATTATCATCTAAAATGTCTTTTACCATTGATGGGTGGACGTCAATTGCTGGTAGGAGTTACTACGGGGTTACTATTCATTATATAGACAACGAATGGAAGTATCAATCTGTAGTTCTTGATTTTATACCATCACGCGGTCGACATACTGGGGAAGATATTGCAACGATTTTCCATGAATGTTTATTGGAATATGGCATAATTGATAAAATACAAGGTATCACGGTCGACAACGCAACTGCAAATACCAAATTTATGTATGAACTGAGCAAACAGCTGCCGCCACACTTTGATTCAGACAATCAACATTTCCGGTGCTTTGCTCACATTTTAAACCTTGGTGTACAAGATTTATTAAAGACCTTAGCATTACACTGTGAGTCTGACACTAACGCGCAAGATCAGCAGTACGAAGACTATGCAGACGAAACTGAGGATGAGGAAGATGAAGAATCTGCACCAAATATTGCTGACTCGCGTACATCTGTAACAAAGTTACGCAGTATTTCCAGTAAAATAAAAAGAAGTGAGATAGTGAAGAAGAAGTTTCAGTCTGCTTGTGAAGCAGCTGGCGTGCCATCAAATCTAAATGCCATTCTTGACTGTCCAACGAGATGGAATTCCACACATGATATGATTGGATTTGGTTTAAAAGTGAGAGCGGGCATTGACATATTGTGCAGTTCTGTCACCGAATTAAATGATTTTCAAATCACAGCTAATGAATGGCAGGTACTCGAAAAATTACATAAATTTCTAATAAACTTTAAACTTTTAAGTACAAAACTTGGTGGAGACAAATATGTTACATTACCGCTAGTCATTGTATCATTCAATCTCTTGCTAGATAAAATTGAATCCATGGTAAAACAGTTAGATGAGAAACCTAATCGATCTGAAGTGGATGAAAGGCTCATTCTGGCTTTCCAAGCAGCTCGAGACAAAATGCTTAAACATTACAAGAAGAGCAACTGGATTTATTGTACTTCTTTAATTTTAGACCCAAGGCATAAGGCTCAGACTTTTGACCTGACAATGTGGGGGAAGCAACTTAAAACAGAAAGTCTGCGCAAGTTCAATGAACTTTATGAAGAATATAAAAGTCTACACTCACTGAACAAATCTCTGGAATTACCAGAAAAAGAAAATAAAGTATGTGATGAAGATGAAGACGTAATAGACTTTGATAAACTCTATGAATGTCCCTCGACGTCATCTGGATCTTGTCTTCAAGGCTTAGTGATAGACGAGTTGGAGGAGTACCTGAGAAAACCAAGAACTGCCAGCTCGGAAGACATTTTAGATTGGTGGAGGACGCATGAGACAGAGTATCCGATTTTATCGAAAATGGCCCGTGATTTTCTCTCAATACCTGCAACTTCAGTACCTGCTGAGAGGTTATTTTCTAAAGCATCATTAGTAATTAGAAAACATAGAAATAGGTTAAGTGATGAGTCAGCCAGATGGTTACTTTGTATTAATTCTTGGTCAAAAAAATTGATATAAAGTATCATAAACTAATGATAAAGCTGTTGATTTGTGTTGTATTTTATTTTTTATTCAAATAAATGATAAATCGTAAAACTCTTTTATTAAAGGACATCAGGCACATGAGACCCAAAAGTGTATAAACATAATTCTGTTATCTATAAACACTTTATGTTACTAGAATCATAAAACAGCAGCAACATTATTTTTTAACTCCTTCATTTAGCTTTAATTAATTATTGAAAAAAAAGCATATCAATGAAACGGACATCTTTGTCAGCGATTTCACAAGTCTCCCCTGAGTATATTTGTTCTGTGGCACAAGAGAAAATGTCTGCCGGCTGTCTGTCAACTGTCAAAAGTGTTTTGTTCACAGATTATCCGTTTGATCTGGTTCCGACTCGTACATTGTGGTGCTAATCTGTATCACTAATGTTACGTGCACTAGTGTGCACTGTAGTCCGTGATATGGCAATAATTATGGCCATAATTTTCCTTATTCCTATACGCATAAGGTTCATCAATGGTCATAATTGTTGGCATATCACGGTAGTGTGGCCCTAGCATAACGCAGCTAACGAAACGTGTTGTCGTTGTGGTGTTGCTATGTGTCGGGGTTACCAAAAAAAATACTTTCAAACATAAATAACTCTTAAAACATAAATCTTCGTAAAAATCTGAATATTTTCTATGAATTACTAAATACATGCCTACATTTTGGAAAATACAGAAATGTTATACATTCTTTGGTTTTTTTCTATGGGACTCTGCCTGATGTCCTTTCTTATAAGTTGAGGGTTCAATCTCTTTCTAGACAGATAAGTATTGTTCTTTAAAATACAGTCAAGTTATTGTAATTAATTTGTTTTTTTACATGTTTTAGCAAATGTAAGCTTATAAATCATAAATGTTTATTAAGAAACAGTTACTTCCATGGAAAACGACATATAGGTCAGTTGATTTTTCGAATTTCTTATCAAATCTTCAGTTATTTATTAATCTGCTTGATCTTTACTATGGCTATGTTAATTCAAGCTCACAATGTTCCAATTATAATACGTTTTTCTAAGATTTAAAGTAAACTTTAATAAATAGTAATAGACTAATAGGTAATTGCAAGACTTGCAAGACTCTTGCTGCAAGACCAAGACCAAGACCAAGACTGGGAGCGCAAGACCAAGACCAAGACCAAGACCAGGTGTATTGGCGCAAGACCAAGACCAAGACTGGCTAAGTCTCGTCTTGTTCTTGCATTTGGGCAACACTATACCTACCTACCTACATTAATACCGCGGATCTGTAATAACTACGTTGCTGGCAGCGATGATGAAGGCCGCGAGTGGAGTTTAGCGCAGGCCGTCACAGCGCGGTCAGCATTGCAGCCCTTGATTTCGGTATCGGCTTTTACAGCGCGGACAGCAAGGGCTGCAATGATGACACAAAGCTTTAAGGCCGAGAACGTAGTTTGAGGCCATCATAACGTAACCAGCAGTGTAATCATTATGGATCAAGGCTTGTTTAGTGCTTTACTCAAACAATGCAAGTACTGCCTCACTGTCTACTACTATACTATATTATCCTTTAGGACCATAATGTTCACTTCTTAAAATGACCATTTCCCAAAAGGACCGCACATCCCAGAATGACCACTCCCAGATCGTCCACTTCCCGTAATGACTGCTTGCTTTCTCAGATTGACCACTTCCCATAATGACCTCTTCCCAATATGTCCATTTCCCATGATGACAACTTTATAAAAACTATTAAATTTTAAGATATGCATATAACCTAATTTCTAAAAAAAATACAAAAAAAATGAAAATAGGTATGTCAAGAACGGTGTATCTGAGCCAAAAATTAAGGCTATTTTCGACCCCCTCAGGACTCTGGAGGTAGGTAAGAGGTATTTAATTAAATGTCAAAAAAGGTCAAGTGCGAGTTTTTTATATTTTTCTATAGGTATTAATTTGATATAAAGGTTCCCTAACTTGTTTGTACAATGAACTATTCTTCACCTAACTATGTTTGAAACAAAACGCGACAATAATGGATTTTCAAAGGAAATTGCTGGTGGCTACAAATTGACATTAATGTATTGCATACAACTTTGCTGCGCCACCATCCAAGTGGCGTGGAAAGGTTGACTTTGATCAAAGAAGGTTGACAAAATAATGACCATATTACAAGCATTTTTAAGTAAAAGCTATAACATTCAAAATACAGTTTTATATGAATAACTACTTAAAAATCTTATCTTAATCTCTTCTTATCTTCCTATCTTAATTATCTAATCTTAAAATTAAAAAAAAGGAATTGTGTACAAATATCTATAAAATTTCATGAACTACCGGACTAGTAAACCGCAACACGGCATATTTTCCATTTTAAGCTGCAGCTTGGCGGAGCGGAAAATTCATTCATAAAAATGTATAAACCTGATGATGGTACTATGGGACTTTACTAAAATTTGAAGTCCACTGGTAAATTGTATTTGTCAAATTTTACAACATACTGGGGTCATAGCATAGTTCAAGACTATTTTAACAACCTTCTTTTACAAAATGTAGCTAAAGATTAGGAACAAACAGAAATATAGCCGACGAAATTAAAATTAAGAACATAAATGTACAACTAACTTTAAAATATTCTTATATAACTACGTAATTTATTACAAAAGCAAAAACAATAAAATAACTTTAAAAAATTAAGGATAAAAAAACGTAAACATAAATAACGTTTAAAAACGACAAATGAAAAGCTTCTTTTATAGATAAAATGTGTCTATTTTCACATATTCCGAATTGCAATATTCTTATTTTAAGTACCTACTTACCTATAGCTTTATAAAACACAAGCAAGCAACTTTGCTCAGAACAAAACTATATGACGGTAACATGCACATTGCACTCTCATTTTTCCTAAAAAATCATAGGCTCAAAATATAGCATAGGCTTATTTGCTAGGAGAGAGAGTTCGCTACACAGATAAAAAAGTCGCTTAACGAACACGAAAAATATCTGCAGTACAAAGAATACAAAGGCAACTTTTCATGGGGCCTACAAAACGGCCTCGCTTGTGGCGTTTGGATCCCCTCCAACGAAGCCTTCGCAAATTTATTTTTGCTATTCAGGTAAAGGAATTTGTAGCTAAAGCTCTTTTGTTTAAAGTTTACGCCAAGCGCAAACAGAATTGCAGTAAATTTCATGCACTGAACATTTTAGTGGTCTATGATTTTAAAACAGGGATTGGTTTTAGGGACGACTGGTTTTTTGAATAAAAAAGTTTTAGTTAAAAATAAATTAAACATCGTATAAAATTTAAAATATCTTTGCTGAGTATGACTACCTAGTTACAATGTATTTGTTTATTTCTGATGTTTTCCTCGTTTGCAATTTTACTGAACTTTTTCACTAAAGGCTTACGCGCTCACTTTACATGAAATAAAAAACACTTTTTACCCAAAATCAAACCAAATACCAACTACATAATTACCAAAGTGCCTACTATCCTATCTACTATCCGTTAGTTGTTTGTCTGTTTTATTTCTTTACTAAACTTGTTATTGGATAAAAGAATAAAAACGTTAAAATTAACTTTAAGATTTTTAATAAGTTTAAGTGGAGTTCTCTGTTGTGATACACCGTTTCTATTTATATTGTACACTCACTTCTAAGTTTTCGTTGAACGAGAAACCATTCTACCAAAATATTATAATAAGGTAAGTATACTTTTTCAGCTTTCCAGAGAATAAAACAAAGCTTTGAAAATATTAATTTGATGAATCTGTGTCAGAATATATTTTATAAGCACCGAAAGGTTTGTTATTATGTATGTTATTGGAAGCCAAATATCCATATAAGTTTTTATATTTATTTTGTATACCATAAGAGCCTGGCAAGTAATATCCGTAATTTGATAGAAAAACGGCCAGCAAAGGGTCAACAGAAAAATGATCGAAACTGTTAAATCGAGTTGGAATATTCAAAGGAACAGGGATAAACATAAAATTTGGTCTTGGACCCTTTGTCTGACGAGATAAGGTGTAGTTTGGCAAATCATCTTCAAGTTTAATATTGTATTTAGAAAGGGTTTCTATAAATTTATTTGTGATGTTAGGTATTTTGGTACTGTTAGCTTTAGGTCCTGGACGTTTGTAAGTATAGCTGGATTGCTTACCGTCACCTTCATATTCATTTACCTCAAACATTTTTTCAGTAACTTGGTAAGTATTTCGGTTACCTTTCGCTTTGGAATTTTCTTCCCAGTTTGTGAAATCAAGTTTTTCTATTTGAATGTCTCCAGCTGGGTCATTTTTGGAATATTTTGTTAGATCTACTGCAGGTATATGTTTTGGTTTTCTATTATTTATTCCTACTATTAACTCTTGTGGAACGTCATATTTTTCATCCGCTTCATCTAGCTTATCAACATCGTCTGTAACGGTTTCTTCAGTTTTAAATGATTCGCAATCTGAAACAATATTATTTACTTAAAAATTAAACAAATAAAGGCATGTTCTCACTTTCTTATTCACTGGACATTACTTACCTTTATTGTCACATTCGTGATGATAATTTTTAAGTTGTTTTGATATTGTGTCAAATTTCATGGGATTTGGCAGGATCAGCAAGCGTTTTTGTGGCAGCACCATTTTGATAACACCCTTCTTCAATATCTTCAGTTCGTCTGTTTGGTCATCCATAGTATCAGGAAAATGTTGGTCCATAAAAGATCTCTCTTTATACTCACTATCTAAGTTTCTTATTACTTCATCTTTTGTGAGTGGTATCCATCCATTGTTGTCCACGAGTGAAAAAGTTGGCAGCAATTGAAGAACAACCTAACAAATAAAAAAATATCTGATTATAAATTAAATACAAAGTTACTTTTTATGTTTCAAGTACTTTAGTTTGAAAAGCATCCTATTTACTAGAGTTGATGTGTGAAATCTGATAGAGTATCCTTTTTACTATCTACTTTTACTATACTTACATCAGACAATTCTTAAGAGCTGTATTAGCTTTATTATATTTTTATTATTCTTAAGGTCTCTGCCCACTACACAGTACCATACTATGACCGTGCTAGGAACGTATAAGGCAAAAAAATATTTGCATTGAAAAGTATGACACTATTCCTACTAGACCGTTCTGTTACCGGCCATACACATATCTTACTTTTCAATACAAGAACAATTTTTTGCCTGACACATTCCTAGCACGGCCATGGTATGGTACGGTGTTGTAGGAACAATAAAACTTTAATGAAAAAAATTGAGATAACATCAAAATGCATGCAAAATATATATTTTTTATTTTATCCGTTAATACGTAGAAGTACTTATTTCAGTAAAAAAACCACAACTTTGAGTTTGATTTTTACTATTGAAAAAACTTACCAACAAAACAGCTAATTTCACTGATATCAAAGACATTGTAAACTTCGCATATAGGGCGAGTGTTCACGGTAGCATCACTTAGCGTAATGTTTGAACTTAGTTCTGTGGTCAAAGGCTACTTGTCGAAGCAAGACACAAGTAAGTTTTATAAAGCGGTGTACACACGAACGGGTCAGAAAAACCTTATTTGGAACTTATAAACGCAATTCCATAAAATAAACTAAATAATTTAATAGAAAAAAATTCGACTCCCACCAGGTCATATCCAAATATTGTGGTTTCGATTCCCGGCCGAGAATATGATCTGATGCGAGTCAATTTCTTTAGTATATTATTTAGTATTGTATAAAAATAGCATTGTGAATGCTAAACACTCAAGTATAAAAATATTGTAGAGATGATGGAAATTGCAAAATATCAAAAATCTTTTAATCTAAAAATAATTTACCTAATAAAAACTGTGAACCGATCTATTCTCGATATGTAACAAAAGAGGTACTAGATAAATTGTATTTTTAATTGTTCGTAATCCCAAAATAATTTCAAAAAATTGTGCTTAAATTATTTGGGCATTGCGCATCACTAAACGAAATTCTATAGGTTTATACCGATAATATTTATGAGGAATTATTGGCGTATCTATATTTTGTATTTAAGACTTTGTGTTAATATCAAAACGACGGCATGGACTTTTGTACCATTTTTTTTTCTAGTTTTCACGTTTCCGTCGTCCTGTACAAGGGCTAACCGTTGCAAACGTAATGTGGAGAGTTTCTTAATTGTTTCTTTGCGGCGCCATTACTCGCGACACAGGATTGCTTTCAACAACTCACCGTACACTTCGATTGTTTTCTTTTACGTACTTTTTATACTTAGGCCGCTGTGCAGTGAGAACCGATGGAGAATTAAACTTTCGTATTTTTAGTTTATTTTAAGAAACAAGATCTACATCTACTAAGGATCTTCAAATAAACGTAATTATTCAGCATTTTGTCTCTTTTCTTCACGTTTCAGTAAGGAAAATATAAAGCTTTTTTCTTGATTGTTTTAATTAAATGCAATAATGCTGCTAACGCAATAAGCGTCAAGTTTGAGCATTCGGGGCTTAGATGATTCCACATGTAGCCTTATTTTATAAGGGAAATCACGTTGAAAATGTGCGCCAAGAAAAGATCTTAATACAAACTTTTAATCCCAATATTGAAAATCTTTTAATCGCAATCACAAAACCTACCGAATTTCCTTCTAAAAATGCAAATATGCTCAGTGGTGGCCCGTGCCTCACCCTGATTGGCCCAATTATCGCCATTAAAACTTCTCCAATTATGGCCATAGGACTGCAACGGATGCGCCGACCGTCTCTATGCGGCTTTCGGACGTAATTGTCGTATTCTTGTTCCAAAATTCGGTGTATTACGGGGATATTTTGTCACCGTAGTACAAACTCTGCTTAGTTGTACTTGTACTATTATGTATTTTGTGGTTTGAGACAAAAAATATTCGTGTGTATTGAAACGAATGCAAGCTTATCTATTGCAATGCCAAGATTTGAACACGGGATCTTTGGCGATCTCTGGCAAGATCTATAAAGAAGAAAGAAAAAAGAAAATGAACTCTAGTTTATTGCAGAATAGGCCATTTCAGATGGAGGGTATCAATAATATCCACGCTTGGTAGGCAGATTGGAGATTGCAGTCAGAATACATTATTTGTGTTGGATGGACCGCTTTTATAAAAAAAAAATATCCGGGGAGGTGTTAGCACGGTAATTACCTATAGTTACCATCACTGTATCGTTATTGTTCTAGTCATTAGTCACGTTTTATGTCACCCTCAATCGTGAAAGGTTTTTTTGACGCTAATTTACTCTGGCGGTTGCCAAACGCTTCTCAAAGATGCACCAAGCGGTCATAAAATTCATACTCACATGGTGGTTCTATTTTTTATTCCACCTCTTTTTTCTTAAACTTTCCCCATTCTATTTTTTCTTAAACTTTCCCCACTAAAAGTCACATCACTAGTTAACGACTGGGATATCACACTCTTTATCTGTCCACGTCACCTGCTGAAAACTTGCGACTCATTCCTGTAATGAGTGTAATCATTAATCTTACTCCACACTGACGGGATGATATTAATTGCTGAAAAATAAACGAAGCGACGAATACGAAAACGCTAAGATGTTTTTTCAAGACATAGGAATATTTAGACATGTTTTTTCAAGTAACATTGGACGAGATAAACTTGGTTGTTGTTAGAAATAACATGTTTCAGTGAGGTTTTTGAACTTGTGTTAGTGTAGCTCAGGGCTAATTTGAGTTCAGTGAACTTGCGAAATATAGCTGTTATTTCGTTAGCAGAATTATATTGATACCTCGACTAAGGAATAATTATAATATCTGCTAAAGTATGGGTAGATCTGATATTGACTCTGACTTGTCTTTTTTTTTAAATTAAGATTTTAACTAAACAATAAACAAGATATCAGGACTAATTCCTTTCTATGTTTTGCAACTAATTTTTGGATTTTCAAAGGAAATGCTAAAACTCACCAGCAATAACATTCCATACAACTTTGCTGGCGCCTATTCGAGTAACTTAGAAAGGTTGACTTAGCTCAAAGAAGGATATTAAAAAACCACATGACAGGCATTTTTAAGTAAAATAATAATATATTGATACCTAGTTGGGAAAAAAATATACATTAAAAAAGCTTTAACGACCTCTTGATATTTTTGTCGTAAAAATAGCGACACGGTGATTTACAATACTTATTCAGAAACGTGACAAGAAAAGGAGAAATCTTCATTTCAGTAGAATGATTATATTTTATAATTATTATTGTATAATTTTACTCAATTGTTTCATCATCAATAGTTATAACTTCAGATTGTCGTCGCTGCTTCCACATTTCTAAACTCTTGAACACTCGTTTTTCCACAAAACCATAAGTAATTATCTCGTTTTCCGATTTTTCTCTTTCAGTTTCCAAATTTCCCATGACGCTGGATTTACTTTTCACGTTGGCTTGGGATCTTGTCCTGAAATAAAGTCATAGTTACAGGATGCATCGTGAAAGATCTATAGTTAAAACTATCTTTTGCCATTTTCTCTCACAAATAATTATCGTAAAATTAAGTTTGCATATCTCTGGCCCAATTGTATTGATTTGGGTTAGTAATATTATTACAACTCTGGCGATATATGCTGAAATACAGGATTTAATATTCTAGTTCAGCAGCAGATGCTACGTTGACTGTGATTTTAATTTGTTTTAAACTTTTACCTGCTAGATATCCTAACTAAATATGTAAACAACATTTAAATGTGAGGTAATAAATAATGAATTCATTTTATTCATTATTTATATTTAATTTAGTAGGTTAGTACTTTGCTTACCTACCTTCCTTGACTTTTATCAATGAGCTGTCCTAATTGATGTTTATTCGTTGTTAAGTCAGTCATATTCTGATTTAGAATTTGAAGCACAGAATAAATAATAGTACAAGTTTGAAGCAAAGCATAAGAATGCGGAAAATTAATTAATTTTCATAGTATAACTTAGCAGCTCAAGTTCAAACGTAATCGTGATTCAACTCTTGATAGCGCCATCTTTTCTTAATATTATAAACTTTCTAAACCGTCGTCGCTTTACAACATGAAAATCCGTTTCTACTAAAGCGACATCTACTATCATAGCTGAAATTATTTATCAAGGCCTACGAAGCAACAATGAAGCAACGTAGTGGAGGCAAAGCAAGGAAAAGGAAACCGCACCGTGTCTCATGTGTTTCAGGAAATATTTATAGATGGCGCCCCGATATATTTATAAGAGAAAATAGCAATTGTGTGTGATATTAAAAATATTAATCATATTGTTAATTATTAAAACTATTCGTAGTCAATTTATGATTTGTTTAGCTTACTAGGAGCTACCTAGTTTATTACAAATTTTGTGTTACATTTTATTCTGTGTAGTATAAAATTCATCTGCCGTTGCCTCTTGCAAATTAGGATTATAGATTTGAAATCCTACTTATTAGGGCATTTACAGCTCTCCACTGAACAAGCAACTGGTAGGTAGGTACCTATTTTGAAGGTAGTATACATACTTACCGAATCCATCATTTACGAGTATCGCGCGTTTTCAAGTGAAAGCAAAATATTTGAGCTTAAGTTAAAAATGCAAGTTGTTACAACGTATGATGAACATAATGATTATAGGATCCGGTAATTCGACGTCATTCTCGATGTTGATTTTAAAAACTGAACTCTTTTGCAGTTTTTTTATTTAACCCAGAGGTAGTTCTGGTTTACTAAAAGCACCGAAGTGCTTAAGGCCAGTATATTCCGAAAACTCTGTCTCTGTCTTTTTAGGGTTCCGTACCCAAAGGGTAAAAACGGGACCCTATTACTAAGACTCCGCTGTCCGTCTGTCTGTCTGTCTGTCCGTCTGTCTGTCTGTCTGTCTGTCTGTCACCAAGCTGTATCTCATGAACCATGATAGCTAGACAGTTGAAATTTTCACAGATTATGTATTTCTGTTGCCGCTATAACAACAAATAAGTACTAAAAACAGATTAAAATACATATTTAAGGGGGGCTCCCATACAAAAAACAGTTTTTTTTGCCATTTTTGGTACGGAACCCTTCGTGCGCGAGTCCGACTCGCACTTGGCCGGTTTTTTCTTTACGTGTGAAGAGTAATGAAAATAACCTCACTTTTTAATTTTTTCAATGTTTTTGTTGTTATTTTGAGCACAAAGTCACTTTTAAAAAAAATTACCGTTGAATAATCTTCTATATGTCATTACCTATTTTTCTATATATTTTTCGTGAATAAGGGATTAATAAACTTTAAGTATTATCCAAAAAATATAAAATTAATGAAAATTTTCTTTCTCTTTGCATATTTTTTAGTCGAGTGAAGATACGAATATCGTATTTTTAACCGTAAAATAATCAAGATCGTTTATGAAACTTCAACATTTATTTTTAACTGCTCAAAATAAATAATTTTTTATTGTTTATTATTGAATCAAAATAGGCCAAATTCGATAATTTGGAATATATTGGCCTTAAAATATGTTTTTATTATTTGATGCATTTAGTAGTTGTGTGGTTTGTTTTGGAATACTTTATTAGGCTTTCTTATCAAAATGATAAAAAGGAACCCTTATGTTGTGACTCAGTCTGTCTGTCTGTCACAGCTGGATATCTCAAGAATAATTACTATCAAATCAAAATTTTAAATATTTTTTGCTGTCATTGCCATTTATGTTACATTGCATTTATTTGACTTGCTCTTGACCGGTTTTTTTATGGCTCGATGTGAGACATAATGATTAAAATAATGGTAAAAGTACGAAACACACAGTTTATTATATATCTAATAGATAAAGCTTAATAATTTTACCGCTCTATTATAAATATATATAAATAAATCTTCATTTTTTCTTTGATACATTTCTATCTCGTAATCTTAGGAAGCGGTGGCCACACCTCGCGGTCATGTTAGGAAACGGAGGAAATCAAAATGGCGGCATTTCCGGGAAGCCGTCTGATAATGGGCAGTGTATCGGATCGATTATAGTGTAACGAAGTTTATTGTTAGTTATGGAAATACACGGTTTATTATGTGGTTAAATAGAACGTGTTACAAAATAACCCATTATCACAGAATAGATATAAGTACTACCTACTACCTAATGCCGAATATGGTATACCTGGGGGGTTATTCACGATTGTCGGAAAACAACTATCCGAATCGAATCGGAAAGTCTATAGTCTTCGATCTTATTTTCTACCATAAGCTACCAAACTTTGTAAATACATTTTGCTTTCCCGTCGAAAAATGAATCGAATGCCAGTCGAATGTATTTGTGAATAGCTATATTTTTGTTATATCGGAGGATACGGAATCGAATCGAAAGCTTTCGACTAGATTTCCGACAATCGTGAATAACCCTACCGGTCGAGATAACTTGGGACCTGAAGCGCGATAGACCCCTCTCGTTTTCTCCTTGCCTCACGCCACTGTCGTCATGCCAATAGCGTAAGTAGGTACATTCGTTAACGATAATTTATTGATAATCTATCGAAATGTTTCAAAAAATTGACGACGGTAGCGTGAGGAAAGGAGAAAACGAGAAGGGTCTATTGCGATTCAGGTCCCGAGTTAACTCGACCGTGTTGTAACATTACCTTTTAAATCTGATAGCTTATAAAATATACAACATGTTACAAAATAGCCCCTAATGCCGAATATGGTTGATAGGGACCATCAAACTGAACAACTTTTACTACGGGACCAACTCTGAAATCGCGAAAAACATCAGCTGTTTCATACAATAAATAAATAACGAAAATGTATGAAACAGCAGATTTTTTTGCGATTTCAGAGTTGGTCCCGTAGTAAAAGTTGTTCAGTTTGATGGTCCCTATCAACCATATTCGGCATTAGGGGCTATTTTGTAACATGTTGTATATTTTATAAGCTATCAGATTTAAAAGGTAATGTTTTAAGAGTAATTTGAAAGAAATTAGTTATTCGTTGCCTGTGAAATAGGTAGCTATGTGTAGAAGATAAAACAAAAGTAGTATTTTATAAAATACTAGTGACTATACAAGGTTATTTTTAGTTTATACAAAACCTCTCGTGGGGTTGATCAGACCATCAAACTGAACACCTTTCATTATGGGACCAACCTTGAAATCGCGAAAAATCAACTGTTTCATACATTTCGATGGAGTAGGATTGTACTTTTGTATGGAACAGCTGTTTTTTTAATCACCCTATCCCTGATTAGGGAATCCTTCGCTGATTTTATATTTTTAATTTTATACAAACACTATCAGTAGTACAAATAAACAGTAAAGGATTTTCAAGACTAACGTTACTGTGCTAAATATGTGGCGAATCATAAAAATAAACCTCATCTTCATTCGAAAACATGATAAAATTGGTGTATTTTGAATAAACTGTTGATTTATAGGTAAATTAAATTAATAAATTACTGTTGTTCTTCCTAGATTTTTCACTGATTTTAGTTAATTAATTAATTAAATAAAATCAGCGATGACAGAAGTTCGTGATCTAGTTAATCGAGATACCTACTCTATAAAATAGTAGATATTATGTAATTTTACGATTTGGCCAAAATTGATGGTTCTAATCGATTTAGAATTATGCAAGGTGCTTAGATTAGGATACGGTTGTGGTTGTGGTAGCTGGTCTGCTCCTCACCACAAATAAGAGGCCGTGTACTCAGTACATTTACTTTTTTCCTATTTCCCCTTCTTCTTTCTTTCTTATCGAATGAGGATTAGTGGCCACCTCTGGTGTTAGAGTTTATCAAGCCGCCTATAAGGCCTCTAACTTGGCTTAACGACGGTTATCAGATGACAACAGCCGGGACTCGAAGCACGGATGCCACTTTAACGGTCACCCATCCGACACCTGACCGGACGGAGTGTTGCTTAACAAACGTGATCGAGTGAACGAGTACGATCAGTTTGTCAAGTATCGCCATGAGCGCTTCCCTTGTTCCTCGGAGATAACCATGGCCAGATAACTGGTTATCAGTGAAGATTTTTTTCTTCCAATATAACAAGTTATCTCTTAGAAGTAAATTTTCTTCGCAGATAACTGTTAAAATAATTAGTTACCTGCGAGGAAAATTTATTCCTATTAGTTAACTGGTTATCTCCGAGGAATACATTTTAGTATACATACTCTGTAAGTGACCAAACCACCGGAGCATTCCTTTCTCAATTCTTGTCGCTATATCATCCTTCAGACCACATCTTTTACGAATCACTTCATTGCTCACTTTATCACTTAATTTTACCCCTCATATTTTCCTCAACGATCGCGTCTCTACCGCATATATTCTGCTTTAATTCTTCTTCTGCCATACCCAAGATTCACTTCCATACGTCAGTGTTGGTACCAGCACTCCGTTATTTAGTATGTAAGTTTCAAATGTGTTATCTATTAAAAGGGATTTTTTTTAAATACAGATTGATTGCTTACTTTTGCGTACCCATTTTGTACTTTAAGCCCTATTTTAATATCAATTGAATCCCTAAAATAACATAAAAAACCATAATAATATAATTTGTCTTACAAGAAAAACTTTAATTATACACAATCACTTCTTATATAAACGCACTCTAACATTAAGCTACAGACCAAAATTTCTGCGATTGGTCGCGGAGGCTGTTGAAAGCTTTGCTAATTCTCAAACTATGCACCACTTGTGTTTACGTGCCTAATTAGTTGCGAATTAACCTAGTTTAGCTACTATGTTGTATAATTACGTCAAACGAAACACTAAAACAAACGACAAACAAACGCAGAAAATTAGTGGATTGTGTGCGTAATGTCAGATTAGTTATTTATGTAGATAGGTACCTAAATGTAGTGAATTTTGGTAACCATTTTCAATAGCTTATGAGTAATATTGCTTAGATAGATTTTGAGCTGAACTGAGCACCTAGGTACTTGAAATTACCTATATATCATTATCATCAGTAATTATACAACGTGTTACAAAATAACCCCTAATGCTAAAAAATAAATAAATTAAAAAAAATTATTAAGAACACGACTGCCCTACCAAAAACGAACTATAAAGTTAAACAACAAGTGTCATTGCAGTTGGGGGACCTAATTAGGGAACAATTTTTGATCAAAGAGGTCCCCCGACTGCAATGACACTTGTTGTTTAACTTTTTAGTTCGTTTTTGGCAGGGTAAATATTTTTTTATTTTTATTTCACCCATTTTAGTGACATATTTTAGTGAAAAATTTTTACTATGCGGGGCCAACTCTGAAATTTCCAAAAAACACAGCTGTTTCATGCATTTTGATATTTTCGTCATTAATTTTCATATGAAACAGCAGATTCTTTTTTCGCCATTTCAGAGTTGGTCCCATAGTAAAAGTTGTTTAGTTTAATGGTTCCTATCTACCACATTCGGCATTAGGGGTTATTTTGTAATTGTAACACGTTGTATTATATGTAGACTTAACCAGATCTTGTATAATGGGCCCTATATCTAAAGGTGCTCCCTCACCGGGAGCATTCGCGTGTAATGTAACGTTACAGATTTGAGCATTACATCAGTGAAGGAGGAGAAACGAGCATTACAATGCGCACCTTGTAATGATACAAAACGGGCATACATCAGTGAAGGAGGAGAACCGAGCATTACAATGCGCACCTTGTAATGATACATGTGTAATATCTCGATACAACTTGTAACATCAATGCGAAAGTCGAATCTATAATATTACATTACACGCGAATGCTCCCGGTGAGGGAGCACCTTTAGCGCTAGCGCACATGAGCAACTTTTGTCTCTCACATCAATTCTACACAGGTTTTATGAAAGCGCGAATACGTAGCGACGCGACAGTCGGCAACTTTTCATAGAGAGACAAAATAGTTGCGGAGACAAAAGTTCCTCGTGGGCGCTCTCCCTTAAAGTAAGTTAAAGTTATTTGATAGTACTTTGAAAAGAGACCCTATCAATAAGTACAAAATTTTTGAGGAACCTTGAAAGACACCATATTGGTTGCGAAACATCGCATCATTGCGTTCCATACAATTTCAACAACATAATAAGGAAGCCCTGTAGGAAACCTGTCCAATTTCATGGCCGGGTGACATCTCCCATTGTCCAGTAATGGGCCGTTACGACATATCTTAATGCTATCATTGCATTCTGCACGGTTGTTTGCATATCGGTGCGTGTGTTGAGCTGTTGGAGTGTGACTTTGGTCATTTTGGTGTGACAAAGTTTGTGATTTATTAAAATAAATATTGATTTTTAAGACATGTGTTGACATTTATAAACCAGAGCTCCGAAAAATTCGGAATTTGAAGAAGTAGACTTCACGCAGAATCCTCATCTACAGATGAGCTGGCCATATGTATTGACTCTCACTGCTGCTGCAGCAGGAACATAAAAAATACATTTTATCTATGAATTATATCTACACTTAACTGTCAAAATCTATTTTTAGATTCAGGTTCATTTATTCACACAAAACACATTACAGTCTTTTGACAGTGAAACGTGAAAAATTACTATATCATATCGCTTTCCAGCGGTCATGCTAGAAAGGCAGGCTTAAAATCACGAACAAAACCATATTTTATTGTACAATACTAAATAATATATATGACTTGCACCAAATCAATAATCATATTTTATTGAAAATACATTTATTATGCAGACATTTTTATATAGGTAATAGGTAAGGATAATAGGACTAACAAAACCAAGGCATCTAGCTGAAAAGCTCGTATTGTCGGATGCACATAAGGAAGTCATGTTCCCATATCGGTTTGCGGGCCTGCAATCAGGCTGCAATGATCGATAAGTTATTCACTAATCGCTTTCCTAGGGTAAAAAAAGTATGATAGGACTATAACTTAACTTTTTAAACGAAGAATTTTATATTTAGAATAACCATACAGTTTGTTTATACTTAGAATAGCCAAAACGTAAGAAGTAAAATATTGCTAAGCAATATTTTTGGTTAAACTAGGTATAAAGGTATTCTTAATTTATTAGTAAGGGAGTTTGTGTCGAAGTTGTAACAGCTCTTCATTATTACTTGCGCTATTGAACCAAGCGCAGCGCAAATGCGTGACGTCCATCACTCCCCGAGTAACGCAGGTGCGTGCGCGCACGCCGCGCCGCCATGCCTTATTTCTTGTGGAAAAACTTGTAACAATTCTTTTCTTATACGTAATACACGAAAAACTTTTTCGTCTAAAACTAGCTAGTTACTGCACAGAAAAAAGATAAATTATCTGTTATTTTCTTTACGCTTCTTTGGCGTATGTGACCACGCCACACTTCGTCGCTTCTTATACATGTAGTACAACAAAAACTTGTAACTTGTAAAAAAGGTTTCTCGAGTGTTTACCCCTAGAATTTTCTTTTAAATTTTGTCTTATTGTCTGATTCTGACCTCATGGTGATTTATTTGTAATAAAACATGACATTAATAGAAGACCTTGTATTATTACCATGACACGATATTTTATAATATTGAATCCAAGAAAATGCAAAAATAATTGCAGGAAATTACATTTACGATTATTTGTCATCATTTGCGTACAATTGAATAAGTACTACTTATGCAATGATTTGGAACCCACAACATTTAGTTGTAGCTTAAGTGACACTGTCGAATTTTCTAAAATAAATTCAAAAACTGTAAATAAACCCCACTGGTTTAATAACAAACCACAAAACAGTTCTGTAAGATTAAACTTAACGGCAAACTAATGTCCAATGATTTTGTGGTGAGCATCCCGACTTGATACTTTGACGAAGTAAACTAAGATAAAGTATTAGTAATAATGTTGAGATTTCTCTTTATATTTAAGTTCCGGGTAAGACCCACCTTTTTCTGGGAAACAGATAACTGTAGCAGATTTCATGTTTCATGATTTTTCATCAGGGAGCTGTTCCGTGCTTCAGAGGGCACGTTAAACCGTCGGTCCCGGCTGTTGTCATCTGATAACAGTCGTTAAGCCAAGTTAGAGGCCTTACAGGCGGCTTGATAAACTCTAAAGCTAGGGTTTCCTAGGATAGCGGTGCCGTCATATTACGGCCGTAATATAGCGGTGTTGAATGTTGTCTATGTAAACAATATGGCGACACCGTAACATCAGAAACCGTGCCGCATTGTTTACATAGACAACGTTCTACGCCGCTAAATTACGACCGTAATATGACGGCACCGTCATCCTAGGAAACCCTAGCTTTACACCAGAGGTGGTCACTATTCCTCATTCGATAAGAAGAAGAAGATCAGGGAGCTTAGTGGCGCAGTGTTTAAGCGACTGACCCTGCGATTGCGAGGTAAGCAACTTTCGCAAGGGTCGGTCATGGGATGGGTGACCAAAAATTAATTATCTCAAGTTCTTCCGTGCTTCGGAAGGCACGTTAAGCCTTAAGTCCTGGCTGCATTTACAGGCATCGGGCCTGCGTGGTGGGTTATGGGCCATCCTCCTTATCTACCTATAAGGAAGGAATGTGCCCCAGCAGTGAGGACATTAAAATGGCTGATATCGAAGTAGCATAATTTAGTGATACAACTGGTTTTAATTATTATCACCACGGTATCACAGTATGCGCCTCTCGCTTACACAATCACTTTCTTACTCACTTGCACTAATAATAAAGCCTATCACATGCCGCCATTTTCAATCCCTTTTTTAAATGACCGAGTAGGCGAGGAGTGAAATTATGCCAAAGGTAAGCAGTTTTATAAAAATTTTATGTTATGATGCACAGTGGATCGGTCGGGTATGGAATATGCATGGCGAAATTTTATTTTATTTTATGTTACATAAATTACCTCTCAAAAAAAGAAACATTAGTAAAATAATTATTTAGCTAGCGTGAAAACTGCCCGAGATATCACAGTTTAAAATGCACACAAATTGGACTCACCCGAAAATTCTCCATACTAACGGCTACCCTAGTTATGACGTCACGCCTAGGTGTTTGTATGCAACGCGTAGGAAATTTGTTCGGCAGCTATATTAAATATTGTGTTTATCAAAATGGTTTCTTAGACAAATTTGCTATAAATTTTACGGATTAATTAAAGGTATTATTTATTTTAATACTTTATACTTTTTAAATGGACTTGTCCGCCCAACTTTGAAGGGTTATAAAACAAATAATACGCAATATATAAAACCAAGAGGTATACAAGCTACTCTAAAGGTTCAATATGTTTACGATTTTTATTAACATTTTGTTATTTTATTCATTAGTCGTCATCCCTATTTCTAAAATGTAAGCCGATGAGAATCGGCTTGTATAGACCCTTGGCCACAGTCATACGACCATGTAACTCTTCAATTTTAACCTTGAATTTACTCGAATCAAATAAAAAATGAAGTGAAAGTAGGTTTCAATTACACTATGTCACAAGGCTCTTAAGAGCATTTTTATTAATTTTATTCTAGTCCATTTCAAAGTTGTCATTAACTAATTTGGTGCATCTCAACAGGTTCTTGCTACATCCAATACGGTCGCTAGATTTTGTTCATTTATTACATATGAATTATGAAATCGAAGCTTTGTTGCTGAAATATGTAATTCGGTTCTATTTTAAGTATCATCTAATGAGCTAAATACTTTAAAAAACCACTCGTCCCTAATTTTGTAATAACTTAGATGGAAGTACGAAGTTAGAGACGAGTTTTTTTTAGTTGTATATTTATTTTGTCGTGGTACAACATCTGATTAATATTTTCAAGTAACTGTAATGAAATGCAAAAAGGCATTAAATTTGTTTTTACATCTTTTCGTATTTTTTTTAAATTAAAACCAACTTGCAGGCCTTAAAAATAATCACTAAAGACTTAACAAATGTTACATAATTATTGTTGCAAGTTGTCTTGACTTTTGAAGATGCATAAACAAATCTAAGATAAAATATGCGTTACAAAAATATCGTCAAGTTTCGTAATGAAGATGCAGAATTGGATCATAATATGTTTCGCAAACAGTTGGTTAATGTACAATTAAAATTAGTTCTGCGTTTGGTAAGATTAAATATTCCGATCGACATCGGGTAGTTAAAACTATTTGAAGACATAATAATGCGAATCTGATCTATGTGTTACTCAACGTGCAAAATGAAATGTGTTATTTTTAGGGTTCTGTACCCAAAGGGTAAAAACGGGACCCTATTACTAAGACTTCGCTGTCCGTCTGTCTGTCTGTCTGCCTGTCTGTCTGTATGTCTGTCTGTCACCAGCCGTGATAGCTAGACAGTTGAAATTTTCACAGATGATGTATTTCTATTGCCGCTATAACAACAAATACTAAAAACAGAATAAAATAAATATTTAAGGGGGGCTCCCATACAACAAACGTGATTTTTTGCCGTTTTTTGGTACGGAACCCTATGTGCGCGAGTCCGACTCGCACTTGGCCGGTTTTTATTATGTAATTACATGACAGTATTATTTAAAGAATTATTGCTGACGCTGGGATACTGCACATAGATAAATAAACGAACAAAAAGCAGTCATGCCATGTCAAATTCAAAATCATTGGTGAGCCAAATATATATTGACCGTAGAATCAGTGGGCCGCAAAACCACAAAACCACAAAACTTCAAAGAAAAAAAAAAACGCATTGCATAAGTAAAGTGTTACTCTTTGAATTTAAATGACTTGTTATTAAGACTCGCTTGTGGGCCGCAACAGATTTTTTTAAAAATTGGATTGGGCCAGTCAATCGTGTAAAGGGCCGCATGTTTGACATGGCTGTATTAGATGTATAGCAACATCTTTTAGACATATCAAAATACTTACAAGTCACAATATCATTATCATCTTGTTAACCGTATCACGCCAACTGCTGATCAGTCCTGTTTCAAGATTCTCCACGATGATGAGTCCGACGCATACAGCCGTCTACCTGCGATCTTCACCAGCCCTAGCATCACCACTGAAACACAATATACAACGTGTTACAAAAATACCCCTAATGCAGGCACGTATCCAGACTTTTAATTCGGGAGGGGACAACTGCATCCCGCAAACCGGAGAGTGTCTCGCCCGCTAAATTTGAATTTACTCCTGTACTGTGTGTTCTGGATTTCGGGGGGGGGGGGGGGGGGGGGGATAAATCCCAACTATCCCCCCCCCCCTGGATACGTGCCTGCCCTAATGCCGAATAAGGTAGATAGGGACCATCAAACTGAACAACTTTTACTATGGTACCAACTCTCAAATCGCGAAAAATATCAGCTGTTTCCTACAAAAATAATTACGTGTATCTAAATGTATGAAACAGCTAAATATAATAGGTATGACACAAACGACACGTAACATCAACGACGTTTACGGAGAAAACTGTACAAACGAACGTACAACCCGTTATTGGTTTGCTCGGTTCCGTTCTGGGAATTTTGACTTGAAAAATGAACCTCGTGGTCGTCCGGAAACTTTGGTCAACAATGATGAATTAAAGGCGATTGTGGAAGCAGATGAATCGCAATCTACAGCTGAGCTGGCAGCAGCTTTTGATGTTAGCATCAAAACAATATTGGTCCATTTGCGACAGATTGGCAAGATAAAAAAGCTTGATAGATGGGTGCCCCACTGCTACTTCACGACAACGCGCGACCCCATACTGCACAACAGACCGTCTCTAAGCTGCATGAGTTGGGTTTGGAAGCTCTCCCTCATCCGCCATACTCACCAGATCTTGCGCCTACCGACTATTACTTTTTCCAAAATTTGGACAACTTTTTAGCGGGAAAAAATTCAATTCCCGAGAGGCAGTACAAAACGCCTTTGAAGAGTTTGTTGTCTCCCGTCCAGCTGTTTTTTTCAAGAAGGGCATCCATAAACTGCCACAGCGTTGGCAAAGATGCATTGATTGCAGGGGTGATTACTTTGAATAAAAGAAATAAATAAGTTCGAAAAAAAAAATACTTTAACTTTTCTCAAACAAAACGGCAATTTCATAGGTAAAGACCTAATATTTCAAGATTTCAGAGTTGGTTTCATAGTAAAAGTTGTTCAGTTTGATGGTCCCTATCTACCATTTTCGGCATTAAGGGTATTTTTGTAACACGTTGTATATCGCGTGATATAGAGTCATCAACTGTCAAAGTCATGTCATTGTCATTGTCTGTTGACAGTTCAACATGATAAATCGCTATATCATATCGCGTTTCAGTGGTCAGGGGAAGGCAACTGTGAAAATGGCGCTGCGTACGTTTGTTCCACGAGAACTATGAAAACAAAGGACTTTTATATACACTTTTAAACTTTCGCGTTGCATTTATTATTAATTAGTATTCACGTAAAACGTGGCCGATCTTATCAGATAAGATCGGCCACGTTTTACGTGAATACTCTGTACCGACAGTTTACACTCCTGGCATAAAGGTCAACAACATATTGGGTACGCCGAAGGATGTCATACCATTACAAACACCTGGCGTGTACAAGATAGACTGCAGCTGTGGTAGTTGCTATATTGGTCAGACGAAACGAACTATCACCGAAAGAGTCCGTGAACACATCACAGCTGTAAAAAACCGCCAAACTAATAAATCAGCGATCTTTCCACTGATCGTAATTTTTATTCACGAGTCGTACGTGAAGCGATTGAAATTAAAAAACATCCTAACAACTTCAATCGGGAAGATGGACACAAATTATCTGCAGTGTGGAATCCAGTCATTACAAACGCACTACCTCTTTGTTCGCGGTCGGCTAACTATCAGAATACGGCTATGATACAGAATAGGGACATCGTTAGTATTGTGTGTGGCGGTAGTTGGAAAAACTGTTCGACGGTGGATGAAGATTCCACCGATGCAGAGGAGGAGGCGTAACACCGCAGCTCCAGTCAGCCCGTGACCACGGCCGATGCAACTCGGTCGAAACGTCGGGAAAAGGTAGGTGCTCAACACCTATGTTTTAGTTAAAATCGCGTTAAAGCCTGTGTTCCAAATCTAATAAAAGGACTTTTACTTAAAATATCGTTTTTTAAGCTTTAAAATGATTAAATTCTGTGTTGGCTTTTGAAATGTTAGCACTTACAAATTTCCGAAAGATCTGGATATAGAAAAAATTGATAAATTCCGTAAGAATAAAAACGTCCTAATTTGGTTTTAAATTCCGGCATTTGCATTGTTGAATAGTCGTCTATATCCATTTTGGGTCAATGGGTCTTTTCCGATTGAAAAAACCACATAATAAATAAATATTTTCCCATACAGTTTGTTCTGAACGTCTACGGTCTTAGAAACAAGCGTACGCAGCGACATCTACAATTAGCTTTGCGTTGCCAACCCCCGTAACCGTTTCAGTTTCCTTTACAGAAAAATACTTGCTTTATTTTTGTTAAAATTGTTGAAAGCTATGCTTGGAGTCTAGGATACCAATATTGGACAATTTAAACGAAAATTCTAAAGCTATACTTACCATTTTCTTTTTAGGTAAATATAACTTAAATGACAACGTAACGGTTTTGGTTTTTCGTTCAAAACCAACACCTGTTAGATATAATAATTCTGCGAATCTATAAGATATCATTAAAAATCTGAAGTATATTGTTACGTCATATAAAATATGTTAAGAAGAGAAAATTACAACAAAGTTATTGACTCCAACTGGACCATTACTACAAACCAAAAAACAAATCTGTGTGACCCATAGACATAGAAAAATTTTCGCTGTACTCAAGAAGACCAACAAAGCGTGGAGAAGAGAAGTTAACATTCTACGGACAGGACACGGTCTGTGAAAAAAAGAGACAGAATCAAGACGTGACAATGTGCCAACATTTTAAACAGTAAGAGCCTCTAGCGTCTCGCGTTGCAAATGTGCAATCACAGTTTGTTTAAAATATTTGTTAATCCTTATTAAAAGGTATCGTGGAGCCATGGTGTCTTGTGTTCTAAGTAATTGTGATGTGATAAAAAGAAACAATCCAAGTAATCACACTTTTCAAAGGTAAATAAGATTTTGCTACATATTTCTCTAAAACCAAATTTCGCTACATTTATTCGTTTATCGACTAAGAAAACAGTATGGAACATAGTTTTTTAATTTTCTTTGCCATTAATATAATCATATTTTATGTATTATTTTACGTATCTCAAAATGTATACATTCGTTTTTCGGATCACCTGTTTATTGACATTGTTGTTCTTTGGCATTCTATTTCTATGGTGTGACATTTATAATGTCAAATATATAAAACTAGAGTCATGTTCTCAAAGTATTACGTCTGTTTATTTATTGAATGTAAAACACATAACTGTTCCAAAAGGACAAAAGTTATGTAAAGAAAACTAAAATATACCTACAAGCTAAAAGTCCAACAAACTGAAAATGAAGGTTTATTGGCTAATTCATAAGTCAACAATAAATGGGTTAAAGTATATTAACACAATTTTTAACAAATATAATGAAAATTAATCATAAGATTCTATCCACCTGACAAAATACACTTTGCCAGTGCTTACTTGTAATGGACACCATATATAATATTTTATAAGCTTTTGCCCGTGACTTCATCAGCGTGAAATTCACTATACCTAGAAATTTCGGGGAAAATACTATAATAAAACCACTTGAATGCTGTACGAAATCAACTAACTTTTTTTTTATTTATAACGACAAAATAGGTGCCACAGATTATACACAAATGTTACCAACAAAGGAGAATGGCAAACTGGGAACCATTTTCCAAATTCATAAATACTGAGCGTGCCCAATTCGGACCTTATGAGATTTAAAGGTCATAATTTGGTGGTTACTTTTCAATTTAAAGTGTTCGTAAAAAGAAGGCAACATTTAGAAAAACAACGTCATCCGCAACTAAAAATGACAAAAACAGTAAAATTCTAATAGATAATATAATGTATCAATTATTGAATTCTTATTTTCAATAAGAAAGGGTCTATATGTATATGAAAAAAAAAATTGTTTTTCGTTTTTGAGGTTAAAATCATGGCCGCCAGGCGCATTACCAATTGACGCGGATTAGTGCCTACTTATCGTTATCATACTATGTTTCAGGTCAATGATAGATAGGTAGTAGGTAATTGTCTATTACGGTCTAATTACTAAATATTTGTAGATTTCATGACCAGCCTCACCTATAGCTTTTAAATAAAAATCATTCTGTGTAGGTTATGTAATGTATCCAAAGTAATTGCCTACTAGGTGCTGTTTTGAGGTTAGGTTTTAAAATAACTTTTTATCCCCAGCTTTAAAGTTTATCTTACGATTACATAATTTATTAGGCTTTAATAGAGGATTAAAGTCATGCTATTTACTTCTTGGCACGCTAAGCCTTTATGTGGTTCTGAAAATATATGGACACCTGCCATTCTCCTTTAGTATGGATGGAGCAGTAGCAATTACATAAAATGAATACCTAATATAATGTAATATTGTTTCTGATATTTTCCAAAAAAAAATCTGCAAATTTCAAAATCAATCTCTAAACTAAATGTCAACAAAGAAAGTTCAGCGCCAAAGACACGTTAACATAATTACTATAGCACTTTTGATATCAATAATGGATTTGCATTCTTGAAAAGGTGGCAAATTATTATTGCTAGCAAATTACGATGATAAACGACTCATTACTACCAAGGAAAAGACCAATGCATCGAATTGTAAACACAACCTATGAACTTCTAGTATAAAGCTTGACGCGTATGGAAAAGTAAAAGTGTGAGCAAAACCGGAAATACAGGCTGGCTAGACCTGTCGCAGGCAGATTATCATCGCGATGTGAAAACGTATAAAGTTACACTTTATTACTTTACCTAAAGGTTCCGTATTTTTTCGTAATTTTAAAAGAAACAATTTATTTTGCCTATAATTTATTTCTTATTAGCTTAGAATAATAACACCTAGAACGATAGTTCTCTACAAATCGCACTGTCTAAAACAGCCAAAATGGCTCTGTTTTCAGATTTTTATTCTCCATTATTACCTAATCATACCGAATAAGAACAAAACCGTTTCAATTTTCCTACATTTAGGAGATTTATGACCGAATACTCAAACGCTAATTAACTTTGAGGGGCTGTCAAACGTCGTCCTGTCGCATTTAAATGTCAAAGATATGACAAAGACAGCATGCTGTTTGAGAGCCGCTCAAAGTTAAGTAGCGTTTGAGTATTCGGCCATTAGTTACTTTATTATTGGATTTTAGTTACGATTAGGTAACGTATGAAGGATATGAAATATGTGAAAACTAAGCCATTTTGGCTCAGTATTCGTTGCCTCACATTATTGTTCTAAGCTTATTAGTATATTTTTTTAAATTCTGAATTATTTAATTTAGATAAAATTTCATATAATGATATGTTTATTTAGTTAATTTGTTAGTTATTATTATTATATTTATTTGTACGCTGATAACATGCGATGAAAATTATTTCTTTATAAAAAAAAATCCAAAATGAAAACAAAAGTGGATTTGAATTTAAAAACAACTTTGCTAAAATACCTGACATAAATAATCTAATAAACATTTTAGAAAAGTTAGTAGTAAATATTATTGTTTACATTATGGTGGTTTATATTATTTTTTTAATTAAAGAAAAGGTTTAAATGATATTTTACTGTATATAACTGAACCCTAAAATGTCTAACAAGTCATTCACATTAATTGCAAATGTAAAGCGTTTTAATTTTTAATGCCGTGTTGTCTACAAAAGGTCGGAGATCATTCGATATTTATAAATCTGCATAAAAAAGCTAGGTGGTATAAAATTTATCACAACACTTAACAAAAAATTACATAATTATAGCGATCTTTAATATTTATTTAATTTGATCTTTAAATTATGCTACTTTTTTATAAAATATAATTAGAGTTAGTCCAGACACGTATTTTTTATGAAAGGAAAGTAATTTTATTTCTACTAAAACACGTGGTTGTTGCTTTACAAAAGTAGTTTTTACAATTATGACAAAAAAGTATGCTTTTGACTTTTTTTACCGGACTGTATGTGCAACCACGTGTTCTTAGTAAAAATAATTTTAGTTCCGTTTCATAAGTTTCTACTACTACTATAATTATGAAGAATTTGTTTCATTTCTTGCGGAACATCTATAAAGAAAAAGTTGTGTGAATATTGGACAAAATAAACTATGCGACATAAATGATAAGTCAGAAAATTATCTATACTTCAACACACTTTAAGACACCTTTTATTCAGAAATCTCAGACACCTTTTATTCAGAAATCTCAAATTAGTCTTTTTGTGTCAATTCACGTTTGAACTTCCGACTACCATATTTATTATAAAATTGACGTCAATTTTATGAACAGTAATGTTCACATTTACAATCACGTAACACGCATACGAATCAAATGCTATTATATGACATAATTTTCTATCCATTTGATAATGTCTTCTCGAGTGTTGAGTTACCGCATTATTATTATCATATCATAGAGAAAGGCAAAACCGGAACACGCATTGAGCTGTAGGAAAAATAAACCTGCCATAGACATTTTGCATAATCTTCACTACGTGTTATAAGGCAAATTATATTAAAGGACTTTTCTAAATTTGTTTTTTTATTATAAATTTAATAAATACACTGAAAGAGTATGCGATTAGAAAATGCGGCCAAAATAATTAATCCATTTTACGAAATAAATGATTTCGCGACATGTTCGCGACGAATTTATGCAATCGTATTAGTGTCAAAAGTGTCATCTTTTAGAAGTATAATGACTTTAATGACTCGTTATTTTAATATACCGGTTCTGTAAACTTTTTTTACAACTGTACAATTATTCGAATCATTTATAGCGCATCAACTTGTAGGTGGATGAAGATTCACTTTTTTAATTGATTACGAAACTTACCTGTTATTAAATAATTGTTTAAAGTGCAACTAAAGAGTATTGGCAATATTAGTATTTTTATTTCTGGCTTTGATGGCCTCTTCCATTGATGATATCATAGAAAACTTCACGTGCTTTGGATATTTCAGACAAAAAAGCTACTTGCGACATTTTATGAATTGTTTAAATATTCCTAGAAGTCTAAAATATAATTAATGGCTCTGTGAGCTGGATACCTCACATTTTTTGATCATGTTTCAAATTGGCTGAAACATGTTTTTTTCAAAAATTTCGAAAACTTGACATAATAATTTTGTGGCGGCAATGGTACTACTGGTCCAGAAGGAAACACGAGAATCTGTTGAAAAATGCGACCTATAAGAGGAGAAGTGCAGCTGGACAGACGTATGAAAATATTTTTGCCCAAGCTGAAACGGAGATGCTTCGCTCGCTCTTCGCACTCGATCGGTCAACAAAAGATTACAAAGTTGTGCTCACGGTGAATTACCACATATTATTATACACCAATACGCTACAGAAAGACTGCAATGCGTCAGAAATTCAATGAACGTGAAATATAGGTACAAGGTTTAAGGCTAGCAAACAGAGCGTGCACATATACAGACCCACCAACTTATCTGTGCGGGTAGTGGCGTCGCTAGTAGTAATTGATGTCAAAAATGTATGGCTGCAATGTAGTTCCATTTTTCACCACCGCACAGAAAAGTTAGTGGGTCTGTCTGTACATTTACTTTCTATAGTGAACATGCGCTTTGAGATAAAGGGACGGTGAAAGTGATTATGGCGCGGAATCAAATCAAATTGAAAAAGTATTGTGTAAATTATGTATTCATAAATTGAACGGAGAAACTGTCTATTAAACTTGTATGGTCAGGTTTATAAATTTAGCTTAGTCATATATATATGAACTTCTGTCGGGGTTTTAAAAGTATTCGTAGATAGATATCCATTTTAGTCTTAAATGTACTAAAGAATTTTAAGTCAGGGTTTTAAAAGTGTAAGTTGATTCCCATCCTCGGGTCTAGTCAAAATAGAAAAAGATTGAATAAGATTTTATTATTGTTTCGAGTCTGGATGTTTGTGCTACCACCTTCGTTTCCCGTTTATATAAAATGCTTAAACTATTTATACATCTGTTAGTATTACTAATTTCTTACAATTTATCTTAATGCTTAAAAAGTTGCACGTGTTTCATGAAACAATGCTGCAGAAGTGAAAAGGAAATAACTAAAAATAATAAAAAACAAAATGCTCAAAAAGGACGATTATTTTTTATTAAACTACTTAGTTTTACGTAACGAAAATTAGTTTCGTTCCAAAAATATTGCGTTATGCCGTATAGTTAGTTAATAGATTCTGAGTATCGTTATATTTTACTCCAATTGTTACATTTACTTAACATATAATTTTCTTCTATTATTTCAATGAACTAAGTGCAATATGTTGCTACAGAGTTAAGTTAACAACTTAATAGGATCTGTTCATCTGTAAAAAAATCATACAGCATATTATAACGTCTTTTTTAAGATATGAAAATTTTTATTTGAAAAAATCCCTCGGACTTTAACCAGAACAAAAAGTATCCTATGTGTTTATCATAATCTGCTTGTGTTTTTGTATGATTGAGTAACAAACATCAAAACATTGAATCCTCCAAACATACAAACATTCACATTTATAATATTAGTAGGATAGGATTTATTATAACCGGTACAACATAAATGGAACTGCAGTCAAGTTGCATACTTTTGCAAGTACTTGACTGTGATTATTGCAAGTAAAAACGTGCCAGTTATTTTGCAACATAAAAACATTAATGTAGAAAATGCACTGAGTAGAAATGTTTGCGTGATTATTACCAGAAATGCATCAAACATAAAAGTGTAAGAAAGAAAGAAAACAACACTGTTTTTGTAGACTATAAAAATGGAGGTCATTGATACGTTAGTAATGAATAATAGAAACCATTATTATTTTAACCCTTACAGATGTTTTCAGTCATCATTAAAAAGGAGCACGTACCTTAAATTCAGTTTTTCATTTATTTAATCCATGGGACGTTTTATTCAATCTTGCTTAGTAGCACAACTTTAGTTTATTTTTCAGTAATTTCTTGCACTTGTTTTCCAAAATTATTAATGAAATTCATCTGAACCTATCTAGGTTTTCCATCTTGAAGTAATTGTCATTCACTCTCTACTGGTGAAATAGAGAGTGACTAACAAAATGTTTACACTTTGTACTTACTTTTTAAGGTTTGTTCGTCTGTAAAATTATATGCAAAGCTGTTAATAAAACCTAAGTAGAGAAATAAAATACAGTGTGTTTTTTTGAACATTTATTAAACTTTGTGGTGTGGCTTAGACCATCAACTGAACAATTGGTCTTCGTCTATGGGACCAACTTAATCAGATCAAAAAAATAATCAGCTGTTCCATAGAAAACATCAATAACTACTCGACCAAAATGTATGGAACAGCTGTTTTTTTTGCTCTGATCAAGTTGGTCCCATAGACAAAGTTTTTCAGTTTGATGATCTAAGCCGCACCACAAAGTTTGATCAATGTTCAAAAAAACACATTGTATAAGACTGTAATGGCAATCAATCACATCCAAGTGCGGCATAATGATATCATTATCATCAATATCAATGTGCTGTGCACTTTGTTGGTGTTCCAAATAAGATAAAGAAATAAGTCTAGATCGAATCATAATGTTCATGCTAGAGCATAATTTTCTCATGCGCTTGTCATCTTCGCGTCCGTCGACAGTCTCGCTACACCGGCGGCGCGCACGCACGCATCGCAAGTGCGATTTGACGATTTCTTGCATCGGAAATTGTATGTCAAATTGTGTGAAGTGATATAAAAAACTTTTGGCTTTGCTTATGGATGTTTGACTTTATAAATTATGGTAAGATTTTTTTACTTTTCCCAGTTTGGTGGTTGTTGTGATTAAAATAGTTTAAGAAATATGTTAGGGAAGATAATTTAAAAAAACAATGTTAGTTTGTGTTTTTGATTATAAACCTATATATGTAATACCTTCATCAAATTTAACTAAAGTCAAAAGGGATACAAAAATAATAATAAAAACCTCTGTCCAAGAAGCGTACGTACAAAAGACATCAACGAACGCGAGATATTTCTATACACTTTTTTAACGGATACATACCTACTTTGTTTATACAAACAAGAGTCAATATTGTATTTCTATTTATAGTCCATTCAAGCTACATAAAATACGAAATTGATGATTTTTTTTATGTAGATACAAAAATAAAAGAGGTTAATCAACAACAATTTATTTGCTGAAATATTCAACGAATAATAAGAAAATATAAACATCAATTAATAAAAACTAAGTCTAATATTTTGCCGCTTACAATTTTAAAGCACATTATCGTAATATGATAATCTAATATTTAAATATTGTTAGATAATAAATCCTCATATTTCACTGAGCTTCCTTGAGATCCTATTCACTTTCTAATTTATTTAAATATTTCAACAGACTGTAAAGATCTCAAACCACCTTTAAATTGATTAACAAATCATTAGAAATAGTAATTAATACATGTTTATGTTAATTATAAGGCTTTCAGATGAAATCGTGATAAGGCAATAGAAAATTAAGCCTATTAAAGCATAAAGTTTTAGTGTTTGAAAGGGAAAGCATGCAAAATAGTGTCTTTAATCACAGAATGATTAATATCAACGCCAGATGGAACAACACAAAAATTTAAGAGAAGATTATTTTTTTAGCTACGTACTAATTACGGAATCGACTGCGGAAGATATAATATAATGAGAGATGAATATAAACAAATTAGGAATCTTGTATTCTTAATTGACAAACCTTTGCCCCTGACTTCCTTCAAGTTATTAATGACTGAAGTCACCTCGTCTGCGTGGAACGTTTTTTTGCTATCCCTCGGGAACAATACTTTATTTCGGGATGAAAGATACCCTATGTCCTTCTCTGTACTCCTGACACCGTATATGTCAAATTTCATGATGATCGGTTCAGTAGTTAAGACGTGAAGGCGTAACAAACAAACGAACGGACTTTCGCAATTATAATATTATATATAGTAAGGAAGTAACGATATGACGTCAGTGAATCCGTTGCAGAATAGTTTTTTATACCTGCCTGAGTAACTATTATTTTCCTTGCCCATTTTCTCTCTTAGTACACACCTACACCATGAAAGGTCCAAAAATGGTGTATGGTAGGGCTCTATCACACATTTCAATTTTCTTATAAAAATCCTATACAAACTTTTATCCCCTATTTCATCGCCTTAGGGTGTGATTTTTTTTTCCATTCTTAGTCCACCGAAATCATGAAACCATCCCAACCCCTTCAAAAATGGTGTCTCTACCTTCAGTCGTTAGTGCTCTACGCACACTTATGCTAACAATCAATCAATTTAAGAGTTTTGTTATGTATATAGGTAGATTACCTATTTAATTTAAATCTTTCTTTTTTATTATATTTGGCGCTAAACTTAAATGTCTGTTACTTCTTCAATAAGTTTTTATGGTGATACACCCGTAATTATCACCATTTCCAGTATGTTATTTTCTCCCATTAGTTCCATCCGAATCGGCGCAACACCACTATTCATCCCGCAAAATCAAAGCATAGTATATTCAAATTAACAAGAATTACAAGCATTTATTATACAACCGTTATTCCGTTATTTAAGAATATTCATGAAAATTGCGCAATACTTACTGTACATAAAATGTTCAGAAAAAACTCGGACGAACTTGGCACATGTTGATTGCATTTGTAGAACAGTTTTTGTAATACAAGACAATCATTTCCGCCAGATTACTGCATACCTTTTGTGTATAATTGATACAATAAAATAAGTGGATGTAAGCAACATGTCTCAAACTTACTGTATGTGATCTTGACTGTTGTAACTTCGTCGTTGCTTCATACACTTTTTTGCAGTGTACCGGAAGATTTGCAATATCGATAATTGTGTAAAGCACATGAGGAAGATGTTGGCAAATTATTTCAGAAGCTACTTAATTGATGTTTACATCACAATTCAGCAACATTTTTCAATATAGAAAAAGTAAACTTACGAAATAAGTGGACATCAGTTGATTATCACACTAATATCTTCAAAAATGTTTTCGAAGTGTAAAAGTCTCGCACATGTTAAAAAAAAAAGTCTTCACAGTTTAATAGCATCCATATCGAGAGATCATTACATTATAGTTGTAACAACACGAAAAAATATTAATAAACATACCTTGCTACGCTCATTTTAAACTCATTATAACTAATATCATTTGCAAGAATAATATGACCATTCTAGAGATAGGCCGGGTCACCGGGTGGGAATATTCCCGGCAACGGCACATTTTTAACCATTACCCTTTTAATAAAGCACCTAACCCTCTACGCTGTTATAATTATAATCTCCATATGTCCATTTTTCAACGACACCACCCGCTAATTTCTGATTATAATTTTTATACTGTACCCTGTTCTAGTTACCGTTGCTGCCCAATAACAATATTTTTATTTGTAAGCATTTGGTACCAATCAGCCTCGTAATAAATAGGCCCTTACTTACTGCTCAGGGTTTTTTTAAGTTTTCTTCTTTCGTTCGTGATTCATTTCAACGTACCCTCCGCTTTTCCGATTATAATTTTCAAACTGTGACCCGGCATAGTTACCATTGCTGCTCTATAAAAATGTTTTCTTCTCAAGAAGGTATCAATCAGTAAATCACGGAAAATAGACCCTTTCTACATAGGGCAATTAATCGTTTTCTTCTAAAAGTCAACTTTTAGGTCGTGCTTCATTTCAACGTCTAACTCTCCGTTCATCTCTGATTATAATCTCCATACTGTACCCCTGCTTGGTTGCCGTTGATGCTCAATAAAAATGTTTTTTTCTCAAGAAGGTATCAATCAGCAAATTGCGGTAAATAGGCCCTTTCTACATAGGGCAATTAATTGTTTTCTTCTAAAAGTCTACTTTTAGTTCGTGCTTCATTTCAACGTCTAACCCTCCATTGATCTCTGATTAAAAGCTCTATACTGTACCCCGGTTTGGTTACCGTTGCTGCCCAATAAAAACGTTTTTTTCTCAAGAAGGTATCAATCAATAAATCGCGGTAAATAAGCCTTTTCTACATAGGGCAATTAATCGTTTTCTTCTAAAAGTCAACTTTTAGTTCGTGCTTCATTTCAACGTCTAACCCTCCATTCATCTCTGATTATAATCTCCATACTGTACCCCGGTCTGGATACCGTTGGTCCCCGTTAGCTCGTCTCAGTCTCAGTTCATCGAGCGATAATTGCTGCGAGTGTTAAGTCTATCACTTTGCGTTTACTACACCGAAGGTCTTGATCTATATCTGTCGATTTACTATCCAGTTATGAGAATTTCTTAATCGACCTGACATTTAGCCGTTAAACGACGATAGTTGAAATTCAAAATTGTTATTAATAATTATTAATCCTACAAACACTGAAACATGAATAATAGGATCTTGTCTTGAAAACATAAAGCAGTGAAACTTGTTCGGATAAGTTTAGTTAAAATGAAATTTCACATTATGAAATAAACTTTCTTATATATATATTACAGTGAAAACTTACATATTTTGTTTGTCAAATGACTGAGCATTAATTCAAATGTAAAAGAAAATTTTGCATTCATTGTCAAGAATATTGTACTTTCAATAAATTCATCTTACACTTTCTCTCGTTTGACCAACCACTATAAAGTTTTAATAATAAAAAACATTTATTCAAATGGCTTTGCGATTCTTCTTAAGTTCGTCAGTGCGTTACTTATGAAAAACCAATGACGTTAAAAAAAGTTTAAAAAAGAGCATTGTGTATCCGAAAGTCTGGAACGGGTGGTAGGAAAATATAGACGATTCAAAAGTACTTAATAATTAAGTTTATTTGAATAAAGCTTATTTGACTTTGACTTTGACTTTGAAATCGATGAAATAAGCATAAATCAATTTATAAGTAGGACACGTTCTCTAGAAGGTTTAAAAACTCAATTTGTCTACATAAAGTAATATTAAACTATAGACACATTATAATGCCTAAATAATTCATTATCGCCAACTAATAACATAATTTATTACAATCGTAGAGTCGTTCTCAACAAGTTTCTCATCTCGGCATGACCCTCACACATCATTACAAACGTTGCTTACCGTGTAGCCTGAAGGGTTTTCGAGCTTCCCAACTACTTGGCAATAAATAGGTGTACCGTTCAGTAGAAACATTGCTGATAACTGTTTGCAATATCACAAATAACGAAATAGCGATTTGATATCTTCTAAAACTGTATATCTTTAAAATAAATGGTAGTTTAATTAACAATCAAGGATGGTATATTCATACATCGTGAAGGCATACGCATCGTCCACTTTGTAATAAAATTAGCTTCTAAGAATAATTAAAAATAATAATAAAGGTAAAAAGTTAGTAAATCTAACAACTAACATCGTTCGATTATGATTTCACAAGGCAAGCACAAATATAAAATCTGTGTGTAGAACTCGAAAGAAAAAAGCTCCGCTCTTAATCCATTCAATACAGGAGTTAAAGTATGCAAGCGTATGACTAAGCAATTCTTTCAGAAACTTGCTTAGGGATTGAACATACTAAAAGTCCCCTCATATTGGAGGTGAGCCGGACTAGGGGGTTTAAAGTTCTCACTTTTCGCTTTTCGCGAATACCTCTAAAACGTTTTCTACATAGCGAAAAGTGCTTTATTCTGTACACTTTGTTCGAATTTCCATCCGTTTTGAGCTACTCACTCAGGAAATGTTAAAATTTGGATGATAGGCAAGACCCAAGGAGTTGGTCTACTACAGGAATGTCAAACATGCGGTCGCATGTTTGAGATGCCTGCATTAATTTGAATTTGAATTAACACAGTCGCTACGACCGATGCATCGTTCTGGAGATATTCGAAAAACCCAAAAGTGAGAACTTTGTTTTTGAACTTGTTCTGTGTGGCTCACCAGTCTTTCTACTTTATATTTTGTTGCATCATTACACTACGTAGTTCTCAAACGCATCTTGCCGCAACGCGGATGCCTGCGGGAGCTTATGTTAACCGCTTCATTGCCGGGCAATAACTAGGAGTACCGTTGACATAAACATTTATGGTGGACGATGTCGGTGTTATTACAAAAGGTTTTTAAACACATGTTTAACTACGACACTGTTTAAATGTGATTTGTTGTCTTTTTTGACAATATTGTTTGAAAGAGACAGCATCACATTTAAACACTTTCTAGGTTGAACAGGTGTTTAAAAATCTTTTGTAATAATACCATGTATTTTTTAAGGATAATAGTCAAGGTAAAGGCAAGTCAAATGTAATTAGCCAGATATTATAGAAAACAATCAGTCCCCCTATAACCATCGAATCACGATAATATATCGCGTGATATTAGCGTTTTATTGACACTTAACTGTCAAAATCCATTGTCTTTGACAGGTATGATAAATTGCTATAACATATCGCATTTCGATGGTCATGCTAGGGGGGCAGGGCGATGTGCCTGAGTATATTGATCTATCCACTATTACTTAATGATTTTCAAATATTTCGTGATTGTCAGCAAATTTATGAACTTGGACATTTGCATAATAAATAGACCTAAAAACAAATTCGGTCACCCATCCCAAATCCACCATTGACGAAAGTTGTTTAACTTTTAAAATCACAAATCGAACTTAACCAAGCTCGCTTTTAAAATGGTAATCATTATTATCTCCCTAGTATATTCTCCCGGAAGAAAGTATCCCGTTAGGCCGGTGCACGCGCATAGTTCATTGAATACTTCCATATTGTATGAAGCAATATGCTGTTCCGTCTCACTCGGCATTTTAACAATTTAAATGAGCATTGTACGATATAAATCCAATAAAAAGTAATTTTGTGCTTCAATTGGATATACGTCACTTGGTAGCGTTTACGTAATACTTATACTGCCCCTTGGCCGTTAATATTGTAAACTAAAAATAATGTACGCACTCGTTATCAAACGTCGAGTTTTCAAAATTACGATAGAATCTATTGAGGATCCAGAAGAAAGTATTAAGGTGGCACCCTGAGCGAAAGTGGCGCCGCCGTGAATTTTATTTAATATTATAATTCTAATACACAATTTTAATAATGTTTTACGTGGAATTTTTAGGGCCCACAGTCTAGTATTTTTAGACGGTATCGTTACATTCACTGTAGAAGTAAATAGCAAAACTGCTAAAAGTGGCCGTTTTTGACACATTTATCTGTTTCTACGAATGACTACGACGACATGTAGTGATACCTTCTAAAAATACTAGACCATGGGCCCTAAAAATTACACGTCAAACATTATTAAAATCTTTTTCTATTAATACCTTATTAAATAAAAACCTCTGAGAGCGCCACTTTCAGTCATACAACCACCTTAACTTCTTTCTCTATTATCATGATCTAAGTAAGGAATAGAGTTAAGGCAATACGCTGCATTGCCAGCAAGTCATTTAGGTAAGAAAAATGTGAAACTAACATTTATTTTTAAAAACAAGTTTTTTCTCGTCAAATCAAAATTGTAAAGGCTCTTATTTCATTATTTACATTTTGCAATTACTACTGACTAATTTATACTGACTTTTTTTCTCTTTTTCCAGATTTAAAGTTGCGAATATGACCATCGTGCGTGTGCGCAGTGCAAACGGTCTCGACACAAAATGTACAGTGCAGTGATCTGACAGACCGACAAAATGAGTGCGAGAGTAGTGATATTGTTGACGGTGGTGTTGGCGGGAACGGGGAATTGTAAGTACCTATTATATTTATTTATTATTAACTAAAAAATCATCAATCAAAAAATACAGTGCACAAGGAAAGACCAACTTTGAGCACTGCCCCATACTAGCTTACTGAAGTTAAGGAGTGACATATTCTGCACCAACCACGTTTCAATCGTTCGGTCCGTAGTATCGTCTTCGTCAGCAAAGTTGCTGTAGGGAAAGTGTGTCTGAATTCCGAAAATTTTTAAGCTTTTGACCGCTGTCTAATATAATTAAGAATTAATGGATAATGGTTAAGAGGAAACATCACGGTCGAGAGAATTGAAAAATTCCTATACAAAGTTGACAAAATCAACGTTTTGTTATCCCCTGTTTCCTCCTCCAAAACCATACCGATTTAAATATTTTTTTCGTTAAAATTTAAAGGAATGCTTTAACTGTGTTCCTATGTTTTGATTTTTTTATATTATCTCGCCAATTTCGATTGCTGGATGTCTAAACAATGTCATTTTTTTTGTTTTTTGAAGATTATTATCTCTTTTAATAATTAATTTATGAAAAAAAGGAAAACATAGGAACACAACCAAACATTTTCTTTAGTTTTTAATGAAAAAAATATTTAAATCGATCTGGTTTTGGAGGAGGAAACAGGGGACAACAAAACGTTGATTTTGTCAACTTTGTATCGGAATTTTTCATTTCTCTCGACCGTGGTGTTTCCTTTTAATGGCTTGCTGTCGAGTTATTCATGCCTTGTCAAACATAGACTCATATAATACGAGTATAGTGCTTGTGACCACTAGAATATCGTCTAAGCTAGTGTAAACCACTTGCCATCAAGTGAGCAATAAGTAGGTTTTCTACGTCTTTATAAATAAGTTCAGGATTAGTTAATGATAGGCCAGATGACGAAAGCTTATACGTGACAGCAAACCATTAACTATTAGTATCATTTTAAGTGAATATGTCATAATATCATTGTCGGAATCACTCAAAACAAAATCACTTCTGCATCATACGTGATTATGACGAAACACGTAATATAAGCAATTGAAGGATATTAGTACAGCACGTAATCCAACTAAGTACACGAACATTACCGTATAATACGACCAAACAGTCATCTAAATAGTCTATCGCGGCAATTTATTTGCCTAATTATGGTCAAGAGTTCATGAGATCACGCTTTCACCGATTTCTCTGTAACAATAAAATTGTATTAAGACAAAAATGACGATAGTTCATAAAGATACGTACGTGAGATTCTTTGTGTCTTATTAGATGTACGATAGTTGGGGTCAGAATGATGTTGTGACAAAAAATATGTTGATAAGATAGCCTTGTATTGTTTACTTTTTCTATCCTTTTACTTTCATTTTGAATGCTTTCTTTCAGTTAAATCTGCAAAAAGATAATTAGTAAGGCTAGATGGCGGATTATTACTCATTTAGAAGAGACATAATATTATTATAATCAGCTTTATCAAGCAGATTATAAAATAAAAAAATAAATTTCGCTGTTTATTTGATAGCGGAAGTGCTTTATAAGTGACCAATTTAGGAGTCAAGCGGATTTTTGAACATTGACATTCTCTGCATGTTGTTTTCATGATGATGATACCTACCTAAAATACAATGTAATGCTCGAATCAAGTGTAGGTATTTTGAACTAATTAAGTTTAGAAATGTATTATTACTTTTATATGACTAAATAATATAGTAAGGTAGTATCTATAAGCCTTAAGTTGTGTGTGTCGAGTAATTACTTAGTTTTATTATCGACTAGCGGCCGCCCGCCCACGTGGTTCCCGTTTCTGTGGGAATATCAGGATAAAAATTATTATAGATTTTAGTATTCTAGATTTTAATCTAGGCTATCTACCGTTCAGTAGTTATTGCGTGATTGAGGAACAAACATCCAAACCCAACTTTCACATTTACAATTAGTAGGATAAGTCAATAAAACTTTGTACAATTTGTAATTACTAATTATACAGAACAAAGAAAGCTAAAAAAATATTGTTTAGCTTTCTCCGATCTCTATATCTTGAAGTACACAACTTATTACCGATCGCTTGAAGATTAGCCTAATTGAAACAAAACAATTCTGTGATTACCCTGCAAAATAAAAGCGACACAATTTGACTGCAATCAGAGCGAAACAAGATACTTATCCCATCAAGTTCAACACCACTTTCCACACATCAAATAGTAAGATCATCTTAACACATTCGAATTCAACCTTTATCCTCTTTAAAACAAAAACCATTTTAGGTCAAAAAGTTTTGACTTTTTAAATAATTAAAAAAACTAATCGCTTCATTTGCATATAAAAAGGTTTACAAGTTAATTGTGTTACAGTTATCGATAAAGATAAAGTTGACTTGAATGTGCTTTACGGTTTTTAATACATACTTTGTAGTCAACGCCTTTCAACATCTTTATCTGTTGTTGTGATTTTAGAATAAAATTTATTCTAAGGTAAAGGTAATTTATTCAGTAAATTACCTTTACCAAGCCAAAGGTAGACAATATTATTAAGATGTAAGAAGAACAAATAAGTAACATTAACTTTAAAAAAATGATAATACTTAGGTACTTCAAAAACTTACTCTATATAATGGGAATATTCATTATTAGCATAGCAAAGGAAGGAATTTAATCCTGTAAGACATTCTCTTTCATTCAACTGGTAAGGATGTTGTGGTGTACATAATTGCATTTTTACAATAACTCAATCAGTGGAGTAAATTTAATCAACCTAATGATACAACCCAGTTAGTAAACAGAGTGTCCCAAAATTTTGCCACATGAAGGGAAAATGCTTTAAATATTGAAGGTAGGAAATTTACTGAAAGAATACTCCATTTTGATTGTAAAAATAAGGAACTGCATTCAAAGATTTTTGATAAATCACCTGTTTTAATCAGGAATCGAACCCATCAAAAATGAGGAAAACACATCTTTTATTTTTACGATACCGATTTTTATTTTTTTTTTATTTTTTTTTATTTTATTTATTTATTAAGGTAAGCTTACAGCCATACACACACACCGATTGAAAGGGTTACTCATTAGGATTATTTTTTCCTGAATAAAATCTTAAACAAAAGGAAGACCATGCAATTTGACATTTAAATATAACGTATTTTATCGTATGTCTTGTATAAACAGCACTGTTTGTTATTAACGAGATGCTAGTTTGTCCCAAACGTTCATGCAATGTTTATGGAACTCTATGATTTTAATCTAATCATGTTCCTAACCAATGGTTACATCATACAACTTTTTTCTATGAGAAACAAAGATTCCCAAAACTGTCACAAAAGTCGTGGTGCACGTTTCCACTGCAAAAAACACGAATCGTGAGTATTAATATGCAACATCCTCGTTTTTTAACCGTGCCACCAGTCTTAAGCTATGTTGTAACTTATCAAATGTCATATCTTTTCCGTCTGAGAGCTCTTAAGTATTACTTCAAGTTAGTGCTTTAGAAAGTCCTGCGCTTAAGTGTTAAATTACAGATAACATGTGCGCTACTGACAGAAAAAAATTGTTCTTGATACTTACTTTTATGTTATGTCGTTTGTTCTTTTTGGTTATATTTGATTTATATTTTAACTAGCGGCCGCCCGCGACTTCGTTTGCGTGGACAGTTTTTTGCTATACCTCGGGAACTGAACGTTTTTTTTCTGGATGAAAGATACCCTATGTCCTCTTACAACGTGTATGCAAAATTTCATGATGATCGGTTCAGTAGTTAAGATGATCTATTCCCCATTCATCCGCAAAATTCATCCGAAATATTTTCATTCCCCACTCATCCGAGTTAATATGTCCCACTCATCCGAAAATTAAATAAAAATAAATTGTTACCCATTCATCCGAAAATAGAGTCCCCATTCATCCGGCGTGTTAATTAACTAATGGAACAAGAAAAAGATACAGACTGCAGAAACATTGATCTGTATCTTTTTGACAGTTTACATTTAAGAAAGACAAATATTAAAAAAAAAACATTTTTACGTATCTAGGATTCCAGCACGTTCGCAACTTTTAATAAATAGTAGTAATCTTTTTCGGGATTTTTATTTTCAAAAGAATAATAAAAAACCAAATTAAGTATACCGGGTGTAACAAGACCTTCAACGAAGCCGAGGTCTACGTATTCTGCCCATCATCAGGACCATTTTTGTTCAAAATTATTGCTGGGAAATGATTTTGATTTTTGGTGTTAAAAAATCATTGCATACTTTACCACGCAATGTAACGCGTACAACAGACCGCGCCTGCGAGTGAATGCTACACAGCTGCGTGCGGCCGAGTTGAAGGCAGCGTTTATGTGCGTGCTCATGAGATACATTGAGTGATGACGTTTTGAAGCCATTGTTTGCTACGAAATACTTAAAATTTTGATAATGTTTCATTGGACAAAAAGGAGGCAATAACGAATAAAATAAGATTTCATAAAAAAATTGAAATCAATTTTTTGACTTTGACCTTCAATAACTTCGTAGCTATTGATTTCCCAGGTATAGTCTAAAAGACAAAAATGATCCTGATGATGGGCAGGATACGTGGACTTCGGCTTCGTTGAAGGTCTTGTTACACCCGTTATATAGACTGGAGCAGAATTTGAAAAAATGAAGTTCTAGAAGCAAATAGTATTACTTTTTGGTAACTGATATTTTCTTATTAATTCGACCCCGCTGAATCCAAAAATGCCAAATGCCAACAGCTTTCCTTTTTTTTCATTTTACAGAAAAACTATTATACAGATAGGAGCAAATTATTAAAGATGAAATTAATCTACATACAATTTTCTAAACATCAATGCTAATGCTAAATTTATATCGATATAATAAGTAGTTTTTGTAATGATTTATTGATTGGTATTTGTTTATTGCCGTTATAAATTTCTATTCCCAACGAATACCAAAACATAACATTTGGTACAATCACAGAAACAATTTATTTTGCTTTTTAATAATTTAATAATGATCGATCATAACCGGCAATTTTTCTAGAGGTGAATATATAAGAAGAGTTTAAAAAATATCTTTTCTTCTTAGTACGTCACCTAAGTACCAGGATCACATAAATATGGAGAAGGTTAACTTCTATATTTATAATCCTTTTTAATAAAAAAAATCTCTTCTTCTGAGTACGTCACCAAAGTACTAGGATAACATAGATAGATATGGAGAAAATTTAATTCGAAATTTTAAATCACTTTGTAATACAAACTGTACCTAGGCATTTAACTTGTTTAAGGATTCGTTTATGAATGGTATTCGTTGGGAATAGAAATTTTATAACGGCGGCAATAAACAAATACCATTTGATATTCGTTTTTAGTATTAGTTTTTGGTATCAGATCGAAATAGACTTGATCGGCCGGCTCATTTTATTGTAATGCACATTATTTGATTTCATTTATGCGTTCATTTAAATCTAATATCAAATTAAATAATAATAAAAAAAACTATTTAAATATCTCGGTAGGTAGGTAATATTATGTAAATGTGTTAGGTACTTATTTTTATTGTAAATTTAATATTTCACTTATTCGTGCTATTACATATTTAATTTAACCCAACAACTAATTAAAAAAAATACTTTTATTTGCCGACCCTATTTATTTTTAAGTATAAGTATTACGTTTACAAAATAATCGGATGAGTAGGGCATACCTTCGGGTTTTCGGATGAAAAGGGAAATTACTGTAGGTATTTCAATATTTATTAAAACTCATCCGGATGAATGGGGAATAGATCGTTAAGATGTGAAGGCGTAACAAAAAAATAAACAAACGGACTTTTGCATTTATAATCATATTTATAATATTAGTAAGATTAAAGTTCATCCATTCCAATAGATAGCACAGGGAATAAGGATCAAATAGTTGATTTTTGAGAAGCTTCAGAATTCTATGGTATTAAAATACAATCATTTCATTTTTTTAAGACAAACATTATTGCTTACAAGGAAAAGGACCTAAAAACAATGCCCATGGATTTCACATGAAGAATCATCCTGTTTTGTGATTCTATATCAGCCATTTTTGATGTCCTTACTGCTGGGGCACAGGCCTTCCTTATGGATTGATAAGGAGGATGGGCCATAACTCACCACGCGGGCCCAATGCGGATTGGTGGGTGTTAACGACTGCCAATGCACTTGAGACCAACGGCTTAATGTGCCTTCCAAATTGCGAAAGAGCTCGAGATAATAAATTTCTGGTCACCCATCCTATGACCGACCCTTGCGAAAGTTGCTTAACCTCTGCAATTGCTGGGCCAGGCGCTAAACGACTGCGCCATAGAGCTCTTCGTTCGTTTCCTCCTCGAAATTTGTTTAGTGACTAATTACCCTTAAATTCCTTTACAATATTAAAAGCGTTTAGTTTTTTATTCATTCACTGGAGCACATGTTGTGAAACATGTCCATGGTTTAGAAAATGCGATTGACAAATACTATTACGTTAACCATCTTATTTTAAACAAAGCCACATTAAAAATTAATGGCTAAACCTTAAACATAAACCTAGACACACTTACAGGAAACCAAATCAGACAAAAGAAATCGGAATAAAACATATCCAAGCATTTCTGTATTGTGATCTAAGTAAGTCACATCCCACGACCGAGTTCGGATCATATTTTGCGGTCACATTAATATCTATTGCGACGACTCAAGATTCATATTTGAGTTTCGAGCTTGTGAATGAATGGCAAAGTTTTAGCCTAGTTCTGCTTGGCTTATGCCATAATGGAAGCGACGACACGCCGGCGTTTCTTAGGCTAATTAATTTGCTTGGGTAGTGAAATCTATGGGATTTCTGAAGGCATTTTTAGTGTTCTGTACCGAAATTTCTAAGCCAATGACCAGAATGTCATAGTTATTAATTAAGTTAAATTAACAACTGGCTTGTGTTGTTATTGGATGGTCGAATTAACTTCTTTTAAATTTGCTGATATTATTTTCTTTTATAATAAAATATTATTTTAAAATAGTGTTGCAGATTGATCGAATACTTAAATAAATTTCGTAACTTCAATTTTCGTACGGAACTGAGAAGGTTTATTACTGTATTTTTCATGTCGCAACAAGGTCGTACTGTTTAACGAATCGGAGGGCCTATTTTAAAAATAGAATTGCGACAATCGAACGAAGTTTGTCGTTCGATTTACTTTATTTCTAATGAGATATTGGGGAGCTCAGTGGCGCCAGTGGTTTAGCGCCTGAACCTGCGAATGTGGAGGTTAAGCACGCAAGAGTTGCCAAATTGTGACCAAAATTTTATTATCTCGAGTTTCTCTGCTGATGATCCCAGCTGCATTTGGAGTCGTTTAAAACCCTCCAATCCGCATTGATCCCGAGTGGTGGGTTATGGCCCATCCTCTACTACTATCCACCTATAAGGAAGGTCTGTGCCCCAGCAGCTTTGGTGACATTAAAATTGGCTGATGTCAAAATATGATTAAATAGTGTCATGGAGTGAAACGAACTACGTCCGATCATCGTAACTCTTTTCTTAATAGGCCCTCAGCAGTAAGGAATTAGTTCCACGGCCCTTATTTGTTAAGATGATAAATTAATTTGCGACAACACAAGTCGCGAAAGCGTTTAAAAATGACGCTGGTAATTATTTATGCTTTGTTTTGTAAACAAAAATAAACTTTGTTAATTACTGTGAACGGTTATTCATAAGTGATAAAAGGAGGACAGGGAGTCTAAAAAGGCCAGATTGTTTATGAAACATTTATCTAGGTACTGATATGTAGCAAGCATACATACTGTGAAAACCCTTAATTTTGTGACATTATTAACTTTATGAAACATCTGCTACTCATTTTTTTATTGGAATCATATTAGAAGATCGATAATGTTTAAAATGATCAAGATTAATAAGATCTGAGAGATGAAACTAATCATTTTGAACAATTACGACAAGCAGCCAATTTTTATTTCAAAAAGAATTCCTCGATTTTTTTTTAATGCTTAGGACAAAAAACCAGGGAATGCCAACGTTATTTTTAAATGTAACGTTATTTCTTACTGTTTTACCGTTAATTTTAACATTAACGTTATGTCAATAAATAACCTTAATTTAGATAACGTTACATTGAAATTAACGTTATTTTAGTAAATAACGTTAATTTTAACGATATTTCTTACTTTTTTTACCGTTACTTTAAAATTAACGTTATTCCAATTAATAACGTTATTTTTTTACCGATAATTGTACCGGTAAAGTTTAACGCTATTATTAACGCTAATTTTACCGGTACAATATCTTTAACGTTATTTTTACCGGTAAATTTACTGATAAAATGTAATTATAAATAATATTTAGTATTTTTAACGTATTTTTTTTTGTATCGTTATTTTTTAACGGTATTTCAATCCCTGCAAAAAACAATGAAAATTATATAATTTAAAAAATGCTTACATTTTTGACTTAAACTATTCAATCTTAATCTTCACATGGTATGAAAGATAGTTTGCCAATGTTTGTTTGTTTTGATAGATCGTTTGAACATTCTAGACTGCAATGCAATTTCAACTTAAATACTATGTTGTAGTCATTTCCTTGTGAAATATGTTGACAGGTCTAATTAACATGCTAACTAATAGAACCGCTACAGCTAACTACAGGACACCTTTTCATAACTTAAGTGCTTAAGTTAGAATTAAGTAACATTAAAGTTACGAAGTCTTGAATATAAATAAGACTACCTACAACATGTCTTAGCTATTTATTTTAGATTCAATTAAAAAAAACATAATTAAAAAATTTAATAAAGTTTGACCTTCTTTAAAACTGAAGCTGTCGTTGTTATTTGTTGTAAAGTAACTGTCGAATACGACCGAATCTTTTTTCTTCGTACGTATCCTATAAAGGTCAGGTAATTTTTGGACCCCTGGTCAAAATTGATATTAATATGGGGTAAAGATACCTATCTAATAAAAAAAATACTCTTATAGAATGCGTGTCTGACCTGCCCCCCTACAATGACTGTCAAAAGAAATATCGAAGCGATGTTGTGATTGAGATGGCGCTATACGCAATGTATAGCTTTGTCTCTATCATAACATCACTTTGATGTTGCTAAAAGAGCTCAGAGTACGGCCTCAAGAGTACAAAATTTACCCGGTAGCGATAGCATAAAGTCACTTGGTGGTTGGGGCTCTCCATGCAGAATGGTTTCTGCCATCCGGATAGATGTCTGCATATCTGTGAGTCTACCGCGCAAGTGTTGTGTCGTCGCCATCGTTATCGGCTTCATGATGGATGTGACACATTGCTACTTTTCTTCGGTAAGTTTTTATTTGTGCTAAAAAAGAAGAAGCAATGTGTCACATCTCTCTCTCAAATGAAGCTGAAAGCGATGCCGGCGACACTTGCGCGGCAAGGCCCCTGTTTGGCAGACGACCCTTATCGGTCCATCGAGTGATGATCTTCCGGCTCCCTTTTCCCTCCACATGGTCTTCGACGATGAGCTATTCAAGGTTACCCGATTTCCGTCTGGCCACGTGTCCAAAGTATTGGCTAGACGCTGCGTGCATATAGTTGATAAGCGGGTCTTGACATTCAACTCGAACAGAATTAAAATATTAGTAGAGTCTAAGTTGCTACGGGTGAGCCGATTTTTTCTAATATTTTTCATTATTTATTCATCTTAATATAAAAATAGCATTGTGAATGCAAAAATCTAAAAGTTTAAAATTGTACTGTTTCACCTTAATTGATTGTCTGGCACCTGCAAGGGTGCTACAACCGAATGTCGAAGTAGTTCTCTTCACATTGGTGAGATGGCGCTGATCTTCAGCGGAAGCGTGGAAAGTATTAGAAAATTTCGCCACATCCCTCAGCGGCTTGGTAGCATAATTGGTAGTGCATTGGGCCGGAATCCTAAGGGTGCGGGTTCGAATCCCGTCTAAGTTGCTACGGGTGAGCCGATTTTTTCTAATATTTTTCATTATTTATTCATCTTAATATTAGTAGAGCTTTCTGTTCATGAGACGAGCTCATACCTACATCTCATAATTTCCTCAAAATTAGTAATATTATGTACGTTGTTTATTCTTACACCATGTTAGATGTTAGGCGTTTATTTTATCGATGTAATGTTTGAAAAATGTATGAGGTTCAAATGAACATTTGGTTTAAGGTTAAACAATAGCAACCCAGCTAGCAAAAATGCGATAATAAGCTATCTTTTATCACTAAGTAGTGATATTAATATCGTATATAAGTAACGCTTATCACTGCTAGTTGTATATCTGTGTTTGAAACACAATTTAGCTGTATATGGATATACAGCTAAATTGTCGTATTAACCTATCACATAAACGTTTACTCAGCTGCTTTATACAACATATATAACACAGCTACAAATTGATACTCCTTAACTTGAATATGGAGCAACTATGTTGTATAGTAGGATTTATGATGCTATTAAAACACATGTGCTAAATAAATGATAAGGGGATCCTAATAGCACTCATAAGTTGTAATGAAGCTTTGTGCGCGCTTGACGGATTTTAAGTAAAGCTTTTTTCCATTAATTGCATTTTTGGCTGTATGTATATTTGCCTTTGCCTTACACGTTCAGATAAATAATGTTTGGTAATAGTATGATCAAATCATGTATTGTTTAACATTTAAATTTGATTCAGTTCTTATAAAAATAATGTAAATATCTTGTACATATCTTAGCAAGTTTTAAAAGAGTTACCATTTATTATATTTGATAATTTCACGATAGTTAGTTGTAACGCCTATCATTGGCTGAACGTATTTTCAAGAATTTAAGCAAGTAAGACTACAGTAATTAATATAACAATTATTGTAATTCATTGGGCTTTAGTTTCAAAAAGATTACAACGTAATTGTTTTATAAAATATTATCTCTGATATTACTTTTTCGTACAAATAGTATGGTCGATTATGATTGGTTAAAAAAATGGTGTGAGGGGTAAACCTTTAGTGTTGAATTTAGTGGGTATTTAAGGAATGGAAAATGGAGCATACGTTTCACTTTAAGTTTGGAGCACTACGGGATTTAAGTTAAGTAAATTCTTCATTGTATTGTGTTATTTTGAATTAATTGTTTTGTGTGTGAGTTGATTGTTTTTCAAAGGCTATCCGCTGTTAATTTTCATTCCCAATTTTATGATTATTTGTAGTAATAATAAGTAAAGTACATTATAGACAGATTTCTTTTGCATTTGCTTGGTAACTAGTATCATAGTTTATTAAAGAGATTAACTGATAACTTTTAAGTTTATATTGTTGTAGTTTGTAACGATTTAATTGTAAATATCTGATTTGATAAAGCTGACGAGTTTCTTCCGCCTGTTCTTCTCTCAGCTAAAAAAAGACGTCCGAACAGGTGGTAGGTTAAAAGAAATTGGACGATTCAATTTAATAAACATTACTTTACTTAAATTGATTTATTTTGTTTTAATTCTCTCCATGTTTTTGATCATTTCTGACACATATATCACCAAAATATAATTTATCGTAATGGCCGCCCGATGTTGTATATCGTCTGAGTAGCAGCAACACTAACACTAATTAATCATATATTGGTATCTTCACAAATAACTTGATAAATTAAATCAATTTTATTAATTAAATACTATGAATTAGAGGGGGGCACTAAAAAAACAATAACATTATGCTACTAATTTAACAATAGAATTGCAAGCGCATGTGAAATTACACTTACACCAATCTTTTTTACACACATAAATTGGATAATAAAAATGGAGCACACGCTGGTGACATTGGTGACATAAAAATATTACTTATTAACGAAATATACCTATGAATATTTTTCTTTCTGATAAAAATCACCAGTAACGCGTTCAATTATTCACGTTATTCAAATTGTTACGGACAGCTTCAATCAAGTGAAATCAGTGGAAAAAGTGATTAAAATGTGTATAGCAAAAAGACTATTTGTGGACACTAAGTGCGTTCCTAGTGATAAAATCTGTGTTTGTGATTTTCTCATGTAAGTACTGTAGTAGCTTGTTATAACTAATTGAGTTAATTAGTTTGTGTTTTTAATTACTTTGAAGTTTATTAATGTGTAACGTTCTATTTGGTTTTAAATTGTTGCTTTCAAAATGTTCTGTAAAATGAGATATTTAGCGTAGCTGTAAGTTTTATACTTTGTGAGATATTCAAGTTTTAGCTCAAATAGGTATTGTTTAGGTATTTAGGTATCCTAGGAATTAAATGATATTAACGCTTGTGTTTTACTTACAAAGGTACTGGTAAAGGTTTTGAGGTAATGGGCTAGGTAATATGGGTCTAGGAGGTGGTAGTTTCGACCTAAAAGATGTCTAGGTCATACGCCAACCTTTGTCCCATAAGCCCTAAAGGTTTTGATGTGGTACTAAGAGGTAAGATTATAAATAAAGGCCTCTTGTATAGGTCTCTGGTTAAAATAATGAGGTGCCTAAATACCTAGATCTTCTAACATAAAATGTAAAAGGTAGACAAATAATAAAATGAAGTAGGTAGTCTCGCAAAGAAAAAGGAGTGGGGGCTTCGCTACCCCCACCACCTCTGCTAAGTTGATTGCAGGCGAGGAGTGGGGGTAGGCGCACTCCCCACCACTGCTAACAATTTGTAATAGCGTAGGGTAGTCATAATTTGAATTTTGTAAACTACCCCAGATAGGTAGAAAATATAAGTTTTTGTACTAGTGGATATTTGCTATCATACAAAATGTTACCTTAGGACGTGTGAACGTAGGAAAATTTGTAAGCTCGCACGCCCATCTCAAGTTGTAACCATAACCACAATATATGGGCATATATCAAGAAAGGTGTTTTCATTCTGCTCTGCTCCCGCTCCTGCTGCTTGGCGTTTCATCCTATGGTACAGTGTTGAGGTTGTCGTCATCGGCAACAGTGCTGTTGGTCCTTCTGCGCGCGGATAAGAAGAATCCGAGTGCTGCGTGGTTCTCCAGAGCTCGGATAAGAAGAATCTGCGTGTCAAGCGAGAAGAAAGAAGCGAAGCATCAGAGTAAACATAATTATACGTCCAACGATCACTGAAGACTGAAGAAAAGAAGAATCACAGTAACTAGTCACCAGTACGCGGGTGGACCGCGGCTCACACTGCCACACCCTAACGGTGCCAAGTGTGGTTAGTGTGAGTAACGCCGTTCAAGGCGGTGCAGCCTAACGGACACGGCTGCCAGCCGCCTTTTTCAAGGCAGCTGAAATTGTCCGGCTACGCCGGTACGGGTTTGTCAATCTGAGGGCCGGACTGTAGGCACGCACGAAGTTGCCGGGCGTTCCCCCCGGTGACAGAGCACCTCGGAGCGGCATATCCCCACTGCCGGGTAGTTCCTCCCTTCCACTCCTGCTACGACCTCCATCCTCACCTGGGCTCCCCACGGTAGTGTGCCCGGGCGAGATTGTTAGGAGTAGGCTTCAAAGGGGAAAAGGGGTAGGCTTCAAGAAAGAAGAAGATGCCAATCACAAGAAGCCAAGCTGGAGGGAAGAAGAGGGGGGCAATCACACATGAAGAGCCACCGGCGTCACCTTCGACGATCGCGCCACAGCCACCGCCACCACCACCGTTATTGACTACAGTCACGATGCAAGAAGAGGCCACAGAAAGTGGTACAGAGAGACCGTTACCGCCGCCGCCGTCCACCAAGGAAGTTGACGATGGCAACGCCGCCGCCGCCGCCGCCACCGACACTGAGGCTTTGAGACGTAACCCGCCGTCAGTGTGTTCGTCGAGTATCGCTGCGCGCGTCCGGCAGGCGCAACTTCGGGCCGCGGAACAGTTGGCCGAGATTAAGAGACGAGAAATGGAATTAGAACGTGAATTAATTCAACAAAGGTTACAAGTTGAAATGGATACTATTATGGAAGAGGAGACCCGTGCAGACTTACCCACCGAGAGCATCCCAGAGAGACTGAAAGAATGGTTGGATACCACAGCCGATCCTCGGTGTCGGGTAGACGAAAATTTAGAGAAAGACAGAGATATCGTTCCCGTCGTTTCGCAAGACAGAGACAGAGAGATCGCTCCCGTTATCGTGCAAGACAGAGACAGGGATATGAAGCGCAATGAGGCGCGCGCCATTGAAACAGATAGAAACCGAACGTTTTGTGTAAATCCAATGCAGACTGACGCGAGGCCCGTAGTCGATACGCAAAAGGGCTACGGGGTGGAAAACCTCGCTGAAACATTGGACAGGGTTCTAACTAGACGACCGATGCCGCGGTACGCGCAAGAGCTGCCCGTGTTTTGTGGCTCACCGAATGAATGGTTGTTATTCAAGGCCGCAGTGCGTGATTCCACACGATTATACAAGTTCACTGCAGAGGAAAATCTAGCAAGATTACGCGTGAGCTTGAAAGGGGAGGCGAGAGAAAGTGTGTCGGCGCTATTATGGAGTGCGACCGACCCCGATCGTATTATGACCACACTAGAGCAATGCTACGGCCGCCCTGAAGTGCTTATAGACAGAGCGCTCGAAGATTTGAAAAGTTTACCGCGTTCTGGTACGAGTGCCACAGAGTTGAATACCCTCGCAGTGAAATTGCAAAATATAGTTTGCGTTATTCAAGCGGTTGATGACCGAGGGTACTTACGAAATCCGCTATTGGTTCGAGAGGTAGTCAAGAAGCTCAGCCCGCATTTGTTATCGAACTGGGTCGCCTACGCTGAGAAGAATGAATCGAGTGAACCTGAAATCATTGTTTTATCTCGATTTCTTATGAAAGAGGCTGACTGCGCGCTGCGTTTTGCCTACGTACCGACTACGTCACAGCAAAGAGAAAACGTCGCTGTAAAAAACCGTAGCGAGAAACGCACCGATAAGAAGAAAAATGTAGCAAGAATATACACTTTGGGCCGGAAAGAGACGCCGTCTGCACCGTGTTTACTATGTGGAAACGATCATGAAGTACCTCACTGCAACAAGTACAAAGCCATGACGGTAGATGAGAGATGGCAGTGGGCAAGAAATAATGGAGTGTGCTTTCGGTGTGTGAACAATAAGCACCGGAGGTTCCGCTGTACACACAAACTATGCGGGGTGAACAACTGTAATGCGCGTCACCACGCTACGTTGCATAAGGACTGTGCCGCTAGTAATGAAGAGACGTTGGTGCGAGAGTCGCAGACTGAGACGATCGCCACGATTAATAGGGCCAACGTCGTGGCGAATGTCATGTTAAAGGTGTGTCCAGTGACAGTTAAAGGACCCAGCGGCGCTGTACAGACATACGCGTTGCTGGACGAGGGATCCACAGTGACGATCCTTGATCAAGACCTGGCGGACGAAATAGGTGCGAAAGGGCCTGTAAGCGACTTGCGCATATGTAGTATAAACGCGCAAGGGAGCGTAGCGAACAGTGAAGACGTAAGCCTGGTGTTAGTAGCAAGAGATGAAAGCACCCATCATGTTCGCGCTAAAACGATGACAAGTTTGACGCTCAATCATCAGACAGTTAGTGAAGATTGCTTACAGTACGCACACTTAAGAAGATTAACGGCTAGTGACGTGTGTTATGACAGAGTGAAACCACGTTTACTGATCGGGGCCGATAATTGGCATTTGATTGTGTCAAGAAAGTTGTTAATGGGCAATAAGAGACAACCGGTAGCGTCATTAACGAAACTAGGGTGGGTCATACATGGAACGGCGCCTCGAATCACGGCGCTAGAGGGCGCGTCGAACGTATACAAGACGGAGCTCATCGCACCCGAGGTTGAATTGCACGACATGGTGAAACGTTACTTTGAAATAGACGCACTCGGTATCGCTAGGAGGGAACGCGAAAACCCAATGGAAGTGAGAGCGGTTAAAGCGTTCAATGAGAGTATTAAACGAGTCGGCGGCCAGTGCGAAGTACGACTACCGTGGAAGAGAGATGACGTCACGCTACCACCCAGCTATTATAACGCTGTAAAGCGCTTGAAGTCTATAGAACGCAAGATGGACCGGTCAAGCGACTTTGAAAAAGCTTATACGACACAGATAGAAAATTTATTCACGAAAGGCTACGCGGAGCAGTGCAGTGGGAAAGAGACAGACGATCCACGAGCATGGTACCTGCCTCACTTCGCAGTTACCAACGTGAACAAGCCGGGGAAGATAAGATTGGTTTTCGACGCGGCAGCAAAAGCCAATGATGTTTGCCTCAATGATGAGCTTTTAGAGGGGCCCGATTTATTACAAGATTTAAATGGGTTGCTTTTGCGGTTCCGTGAGAAAAGGATAGCAATAACAGCCGACATTCAAGAGATGTTTTTACAAGTGAAGATTGCGCCTATAGACCAACCGGCACAGATGTTTCTATGGAGAGGCGGCGATAGAGATGGACCGCCACGAAAATATAAAATGACGTCGATGATATTTGGGGCAAAGAGTTCGCCATTCTTAGCACATAGTGTGCGCGACTGGAACGCGAGAGAGAGCGCCGACGAGTACCCGCTAGCATGTCAAGCGATAACGAGCAATCATTATATGGACGACTGGGTGGACAGTTTCGATGATAAGGAACGGGCGATTGCTACGATGAAACAAGTGATTGAAGTGCACAGGCGAGCAGGATTCAAGCTGACAGGCTTCAACTCAAACGAAGCTAGAGTCTTAGCTGAGCTGCCATTGGAGAGCCGTGCTACGTCATCGCCTAAGCAACTGGGGTCCAACCTAGACGATTGTGGTCGCACGCTGGGGCTACTATGGGATGCGGCGACCGACACACTGGGGTTCAACACGACGCTCGCGAGGGTACCGGCTGAAGTAAAGACGTTAGCGAGGCCGCCGACAAAGAGAGAAGCGCTAAGCGCGGTGATGTCGGTTTTCGATCCGTTGGGCTTACTAAGCTACTACACCATTCGAGCGAAGATTGTATTACAAAATATTTGGAAACTAAATATAGAGTGGGACGAGGCTCTACCAGGGCCGGAGGCCGAAGAGATAATCCAATGGCTTAGAGACATAGAAAAGCTACGAACACTAAGATTACCGCGCCTCTACGCTCGAACGGGGGGAGAGCCGAGCCGAGAACTACATGTATTTTGTGATGCAAGTGAAGTGGCTTACGCGACCGCGGCTTACTGGCGCGTCAAGAATGAAGATGGTGAAATAGAGGTGACATTAGCGGCCGCTAAAGCACGGGTAGCGCCAATGAAACATCATAGCGTACCAAGACTCGAATTACAAGCGGCTCTGATAGCGACGCGTCTGGCAAGCTCTATCAAGAGACAGCAAGGCTGGGAGCCCGAGAAAACTGTATATTGGACGGATTCGCGTACCGTGTGGCATTGGATACGGAATGATAGCGTGCGTTACTCACCATACGTAGCGCACCGCTTAGGAGAGATAGCCGAGACTACGGACGCTAGCCAATGGAGATGGGTTCCGACAGCGCTGAATGTGGCGGACGACGCAACGCGCCCTAATGTAGAGATGAAGACGTGTAATGACAGATGGTTTAAAGGACTCGAATTTTTATATGAAGATGAGGCTTTATGGCCAACATGTGATATCGTAACGGAAGAAGACACGGTAGAGATAGTGCTCACGACAATGGGAGAAGCAAACGATAGTGTGCCCCGAGCCGAGCGTTTTTCCTCATATGAACGCTTGGTGAGAGCGATGGCGAGAGTATTACTATTCGTACGCAAATGTCGTGACCGTGCCGCTACGATGAATGTAGAGCTTTTAGAAGAGGCTGAGATGAGATTGCAACGAGCTTCGCAGCGCCAATGTTTCGCTGAAGAGATAGAACGCATCACCGCAAAGCGAAACCTTAGAGCGGGAAGCCGGCTGCGAAAGCTAGATCCGTATTTGGACGAACAAGGTGTGCTGCGTGCCAGGGGACGAATAGGGGCAGCGGGTGTGTCTGCCCCCGCTACTCACCCCGTAGTACTGGACGGCAGGCACCCGTATGCGCGGTTGCTACTATATCGTGAGCACCGTCGCGCCCACCACGCACACAATGAGCGCGTTGTGAATGACGTCAGAGCCAAATACTGGATACTGCGACTGAGACCGACGATACGTACAGTCGCTAGCAAATGCGTGTTTTGTCGCGTAAGAAAGGCACGTCCTGTGGTTCCAGTGCACGGAGATTTACCTAAGGCAAGATTACAGCCATTCACAAGGGCCTTCACATACTGTGGGGCTGACTATTTTGGACCTCTAACTGTGACGGTGGGACGGCGGCACGAAAAACGGTGGGGCGCACTATTTACGTGCCTCACGACGAGAGCAATACATATAGAGTTGGTGGGTTCGCTATCGACAGACTCGGCAATCATGGCTCTAAGAAGAATGGGCGCGCGCCGCGGGTGGCCGCGCGTTATGTACTCAGACAATGCAACAAACTTCAGAGGCGCCGACGTAGAGTTGCGTCGTGCGATAGAAGAATGGGAACCGGCGCTACGTGATTACGCACTAACAGAGCGTATGGAGTGGCGCTACATCGCTCCGGGCGCGCCACATCAGGGAGGCGCGTGGGAGAGACTCGTGCGCTCAGTCAAAGGCGCGCTACGAGTCACACTGAACGAGAAGTCACCGCGAGAAGAGGTACTAGCAACGCTGTTGGCGGAGGTAGAGCACACCATAAACGCTCGCCCGCTAACCCATGTACCAGTCAGCGAAGAAGATCCAGAGGCGCTCACCCCAAATCACTTTCTTCTGGGGGGTTCGCGCGGTCTGCCACTCACTGGGCCGTGCGAGCCAGCTTCGCGCAAGCTGTGGCGTGCTGCGCAGGCGCTGGCCGACGAGTACTGGCGCCGCTGGGTGCGCGAGTACCTGCCAGAGCTCATTCCGCGCGGGGGCGCGCGTGACGTCACGGGCCGCTCACTTAAGCCCGGTGACGTCGTCATCATCGTCGACTCCAGCCTGCCTCGCAATGTGTGGCCGCGAGGCGTCGTGACGGCGGTGTATCCTGGACCAGACGGCGAGGTTCGCAACGCTGATGTCAAGACAAGAGGAGGAGTTTTTCGTCGCCCGACAGCGAGATTGGCTGTCCTCCCTACTGAAGAGGAAGGTGCCGCGAGTGCTGCACCGGGGGGAGACTGTTACGGACAGCTTCAATCAAGTGAAATCAGTGGAAAAAGTGATTAAAATGTGTATAGCAAAAAGACTATTTGTGGACACTAAGTGCGTTCCTAGTGATAAAATCTGTGTTTGTGATTTTCTCATGTAAGTACTGTAGTAGCTTGTTATAACTAATTGAGTTAATTAGTTTGTGTTTTTAATTACTTTGAAGTTTATTAATGTGTAACGTTCTATTTGGTTTTAAATTGTTGCTTTCAAAATGTTCTGTAAAATGAGATATTTAGCGTAGCTGTAAGTTTTATACTTTGTGAGATATTCAAGTTTTAGCTCAAATAGGTATTGTTTAGGTATTTAGGTATCCTAGGAATTAAATGATATTAACGCTTGTGTTTTACTTACAAAGGTACTGGTAAAGGTTTTGAGGTAATGGGCTAGGTAATATGGGTCTAGGAGGTGGTAGTTTCGACCTAAAAGATGTCTAGGTCATACGCCAACCTTTGTCCCATAAGCCCTAAAGGTTTTGATGTGGTACTAAGAGGTAAGATTATAAATAAAGGCCTCTTGTATAGGTCTCTGGTTAAAATAATGAGGTGCCTAAATACCTAGATCTTCTAACATAAAATGTAAAAGGTAGACAAATAATAAAATGAAGTAGGTAGTCTCGCAAAGAAAAAGGAGTGGGGGCTTCGCTACCCCCACCACCTCTGCTAAGTTGATTGCAGGCGAGGAGTGGGGGTAGGCGCACTCCCCACCACTGCTAACAATTTGTAATAGCGTAGGGTAGTCATAATTTGAATTTTGTAAACTACCCCAGATAGGTAGAAAATATAAGTTTTTGTACTAGTGGATATTTGCTATCATACAAAATGTTACCTTAGGACGTGTGAACGTAGGAAAATTTGTAAGCTCGCACGCCCATCTCAAGTTGTAACCATAACCACAATATATGGGCATATATCAAGAAAGGTGTTTTCATTCTGCTCTGCTCCCGCTCCTGCTGCTTGGCGTTTCATCCTATGGTACAGTGTTGAGGTTGTCGTCATCGGCAACACAAATAGTGTTATTATAGAATCACAATCACTAATATATCACTATATTGTGTTGCAACTGATTCGAGGTCACTGATATGTATCTGATTAGTCCTTAGTGGAGCTACAATAGATATACTGTATCACTTTATAGTGATAAAAGTGGGGCCTTTTTCCAAAGATAGAAACGTTTATGTAACACATATGCGACCCTTTATATTACCGATATACAGCTAAATTATGTGTCGTTTTGCTAGCTGGGAATGGACTTACTATTATTATAGGCACATAACGTCGTTTCCCAGGATTTTAACTTACCCCCGGGCGCACTTCATACAAGCGACTACCTATTACACAGTCGCTACACAGTGACGTTTTTGCACACGCGCAACTGTGTGCGTGAAGTCTGGGGCTATTGAATGAGCACACGATTCGGCACACGAACTCGCGCGGTGGGGTGAGGTAATTGATTGTGGGGCGGGGCGGAGAGTTTCTTTTCTGTACGGTAGTACTTATATCTATTTTATGCTTTTATACCTGAAATATATTTGTAGTATTTGGCGAATACAACTGACACTGCCTATTTGTGAGTGCATGGAGTGTATTTGTAGACACTAAAGTTGTTGTATTCGCCAAAAACTACAAAAAATATTGCATTATTAATAATTTTGCTTTACTAACATTGTTCATAGTGAACAATAATTGTCATTAGCAAAAATATATTGTTTAAAAGCTAAAATCCTGGGAAACTTTTTATTATGTGCCTAATTAAAGTTAAGTTAACAGTTTCTATGAATAGTAGAAATTCACCTCAGCACCATCTGGTGATGTAAAACCGATGTCAGTAAAAGTGCGATTTATTCTAAATCGATGATGAATAAGCAACGCGTTTAGTTAGAATATTTTACGACCATTAAGTGTCTGTTTGTAGATTCTAACTTTTACCGCAACTTTCGATTAATTTAACAGTATAATCCGTGATACCTAGCCTAGCTTAGAGCTAGACTAGTAGATTGAGCTACAAAGGAGGCTATTGAGGAGGTTTTGTTTTCATAACGATTTTCATAAACAACAATAATAATAATATAAGTATTGTATTGACAATACAAAGGCAAAACTTCTTTTTAATTTCGTTACGTTCCATTTTAATCTCCTAAAGGAAATCAATAAAAAAAATCAATATCTTTATTCAGTTACATCAAATTCTTACAAAAAAATATATAAGTACTGAGACCCCCATATACTCAATATTCTTAAAGCAAGAAAATCATCTTGATCCAGCAAAAAATGTCTCCTATAATCAATATTTAATAGGAAATTTAATTAAAGTACTGCGTCTCAAGCTTACGCGCTTACTAGACATGAAATAAAAGACTTTTTAACGGATACTAGCGCGGTTTTATTGTAGTTTCAGTAGATTCTCTCTCTTTAGCATTAATTAAATCACAAAATTAACTTAAACCAATTTAAAAGATAAAAAAATTGAAATATATTAATTTCTGAACGTCTTAAAAAATTAATCGCTTGAGGGTAGGCTCACGAGTAGCTTCAGTCCCCCGTGACCACGGCAGCTGCAAAGGTGCCGAAACATCGGGAAAATAAAAAATCAAACCAAATACCAACTAATTACCAAATTATTTTCAATAAAACCGCGCTAGTATCCGTTAAAAAGTCTTTTATATCATGTAAAGTACTGCGTTAAAAGTAACTGACGTATAAGACGATACCGCAGTAAGTTAAATTCAATTAAAGAGTTTCCTTTATTATTTAATTATGATTAGGCAATAACAATAAACCTCTTTTCTTAATAGCTTTGCCTCAGAGATTTTCCACAAATTGTTTAGAAAGTGTTATCGCTATTACCTAGGATAAGGTAAGGCAGCCCTGCAATTACTAAATAGTACTGCTATTACCGCGGTAGGCATCGGCATCAGCGACTCGGATCGACAGGTCATTGACATCGGCAAAAACCCGGGAAACGCATTTGACGCACTCTAGTAAAGGTGCGCACTGACACGCGATCGTAAAATTTATCGTACATTGATGCTTTTGAAAGAACCTCTTTGAAGCATTTTTTACAAAACCGGCAACGTACGATGAATTGTGCCGATGCTTGGTGAATATGTAGTGCCGGTATAATGAATATTAAAAATAATGTATATAAAAAAATTAATGAAAAAAGTTGTGAAATGCTCAGTGGAAAATTTAATTAAATTAAAAAGCTGTACTGCGAGCTTTTGCACTACTAAAGCACTAAAGCTAAGGTTTCCTAGGATGACGGTGCAGTCATATTACGGCCGTAATATAGCGGCGTTGAATGTTGTCTATGTAAACAATATGACGGCACCGTCATCCTAGGAAATAGGTACTTATTTTTTCTAAGTTTTTCTAAGTTTTTTCTTATTCAATTCTAAGATTCACGCGTGCAGTAGGCGTTGAAATAAAACACTTTTACAAGATACTAGCGCGGTTTTATTGAAAATACTTTGTCAATTGGTTGCTAAATATTTGATTTTATATGGAAATAATAAACAACAACAAAAATAATTAGAAATTTTAAACAAGACTTAAAGATTTAAAAAACCGCAACTTTTAATAACTTTATGAACAAAGAATACATCAATGATTAACTGCAAATGCCTAACTGTTAGCTGTACATCTTGTGAGAACAAATCGACAGGTTTAAAAAAAAGTACTTAAGTAATAACATTCCCTCTAGACAGGTGTGTTCGTTCCGCATTCCCAGTCGTAGGAAATCGACAATAATGGTAGTTTTTTTTTACACGTTTCATCGGAGTGTCAATAGGAACTTCTAAGTATATTCATAGATGAGTAAAACTCATCAAAAATCTTGTATTTTCTCAAAATGAATCGTATAATGCCGAAAGGGCCTTACTAAATTTTAAAACTATAGGGAATTAAGTGAAAAAAGGCATTAGACGTAAAACTTTGTGGCCTTTTCTGCACAAACTCTATATAGTTTGGTGTTCGAGAGGTTCGAAAGATTGTACCTGAGCGTTCGAACTAATGCCGTTTTTGCATAATTTGTTTCGGCTATGTGTATGGAACGTTCCGTGTATCAGTTTGTTTTTTATATTTTGTTGGACTTATGCCCTTTCTGCAATATGCAATTCAAATAGTATTGATATTTACTACTATGTCACAGAATACGTTTCTATGTTTCAAATTAAACAAACAATTTATTTTTCAACACGAGACTAACTACAAAGTAAAACAACAAAAAAGTTTTTGTCTTTTGAATTACTATGTATTTGTGTCCATATTGAAACTGCGAGTTAAATCAAAGTTAAACAAACTTTGATTCTATAAGTCATGGTGAGTTTAATAACAAAACCGATGTTAATGAGCATGAAATAAGAGAGGAGAACAAACTACGGGGCTACTTTCTCATAAAATGTTATCACCTTTTTTAAAACGTTTTCCCATTGAAATTAAACGCAGTTTTTGTGCAGGTAATAACTATGATATAAATATATGATTCAGCCTTTTTAATGTGAAAGACTTTACAAAGTCATTGGATAAACTAATATGTATAAAAAGCCTTCTCGGAATTTAAAATGTTTGCAGCATGCGTTTTTATTTTCCATGCTATCAAAAAATGCAAAGAACGAATCATTTCAGCACTAAAAACGTTAAAAAGATACTATTAAAAGTATTTTCCATTTTTAATACGACTTTTATGTATGTCCGGCATAAATCTATGCTCAATACCTTTCCTATTCATAAAAATGTTACTCATTATGCAAATCATTCATATCTAAAAGCTTAGCGGCTCAGTCAAAGTTATCTAATTATTTATCTTTAACAATCATTTTATTTCCGCAACACCTAAACCACAGTACCGTTCTTCCTCTTATTTATTTCTCATATCAAATGATTATATAACACAACATAGCTATAATCATCTCATAATGATCAATAAGTGATTCATATTCGAAACTTCGTAAGAATCGCTTTCGTTTTTTTCTGACCGGTTCTTTAATTAAAGTTAAAATATTTCTACCAACATTGTTATTATCAGTTCCGATGTAATTTTTATGTTATGTGGTATATGAAAATCAAAAGCACGATTTTTAAATGGATTAGATTTAAGCATTATGTATCATACCGTCAAGTAATTAAGTAAATTTTGTTAGAAGAATTCATGTAGGTACATGTACGAAAATCATTTTTAATAAAGCTTCGCTTGTTCTGTACCTTCGTATTATGTCACAGTAACATCAGAAAGAAAAAGCCTCCTTAATTTAAACTACCTACATAATCACACATCAAACAAGGTACAAAAATGCAGTTCACAAACTTTTACCTTTACGTTCGTTCTTGAATGGCGCCCTCCAAACGGGTTTGTAAGTTAGAAATCGAAATTGATGCTCGTAGGTCAGGCATGGTGCCGTTATGGAGCAGGTGGACTGACCTTCGAGATTTTGTTGCTCTTAACTGAGAAAGATAAAATTATCATTGTAAAATGTAAGAAGGGTAGTGATGAGAGTCGTTCTCTGATGAGTGTGATGTGTGATTTCACAAATAAAACCCATCGGAATTTACATTGAAACTTTTAAATTTGTGAGAATAAAAACGGTTTTATTTATCCACTACGGGTTAGTGCTTGACCGTCATCTTACTCGCTGAAGGTGAAAGCGCCCTGGACCTGCAATCCTCAACCACAGAGAAACTGTAAAATTTTTGATAGTTGGTTACTTTTGATAGTTATGTGGATATGTAGAGTAGTACCCGACTGGGTACTTGACGCATGCGACCTATTTCAGGCCCACCACGATCCAAATCCCGAAACGCAATATCGATAATGTATGAAAATGCCGAACGGAAAAATACTGCATGCGTGTGTGTGGTAAGTCCATAGATGTGATGGATTAGCTTAGCCGCGTTCGGAATGATTCCGTTTCGGAATTCCGAATCAAAATTCTAATCTATTTTAATCATTGTTTAACTAAAACAAAATACAAATTCGTAAAGAGCATCAGTCAATTACTTAATCTATTTTAAACAAGTTTTTTTCCTATTCCGAATTTGTCCGATTGAATCCGATTTTGTTTTTGTATTCCAACAATAACTGAAATCATGAACTTGAATTTAAAATCTTCACACCGTAACTGATTCTGTAGTAAGGTCAAGCGTGACTTACACACATTAATTTATTTCATCGGTCAACTCAACTCCATCGATATCTTGTACGGGTCATTAGATATTGTTAAATTGAATCAAAATCAGGTCACAAATTAATTTGGTTATTGGATCAAAATCAAATCAATTAAATGTAACTATAACTTAAGACGCTGTTTCATCAACATCTCTTGAGTGGTATTTATTGTCCCTGTAATATTTTTTTACTTAAAGATCTACTTGAAAGGAATTCCATAACATTACATATAATTATACTTAGATACTTATAGAAAGTATAACTACTCATTTACAATGATGGCAAGTCTGAGGCAGTAATTTCGAATCGAAATTCGAGAGACTGGAATTATTGAACATTACGTAAACTGCAAACTTGAACTTTCAACTTTGCCGGCAACGTAAAAAAACACGCTTTCATTATTTTAATCTTGGAAAATATGTTCAAAGTATTTTTGTGACTACTTATTACACTTGCTTTTTAACGAAAGTGGTATCACAAACGTTATTAACGTTGATTGGCTCTATTAAATTTTTTTAAATATTTATCGAACCTGCTCACAAAATTTCACGAGATTTGGTTGAGAAATGTGACAGACGAGAACAAACGGAAAGCTGGAAAGACGAAAGGAAGGACAAACAATATTTTTTGCCCAAGCTGAAGCAGTGAAGCTTCGCTTGCGCATCATGCTCGCTCGCGAGATTACAAAAGCTTGTTGATTTCGGCCAGGTACATGGACGAAACGCTTTGGTTTTTGGGGTAAAAATTTTTACTCCAAAAGCCAGAGAGTTTCGGCCAAGTACCTGGCCGAAATCAACAGGTTATTGGAGTATTTTTTTTTGAAAAAGTGAGACTACAAAAGCTTGTTGAACTTGGCCAGGTACATTGACTAAATCAACAGGCTTTTTTAGTTAATTTTTTTGACTACAAAAGCTAGAGCATTTCGGCCAAGTGCCTTGCTGAAATCAACAGTGTAGAGTATGTCTGCACTGTATAGGTAGACTATACCTTGTTTTGTCTTTATTTTTTTGTGCTTTTTGTGCCTACTTTACCTAACTTTAAAAATACTTTACAAAAACTATACTTTATTTTTTACTTTGTTTTATTCTATTTTACTTAAAAACCTACCCGCGTGTAATCAATTATACTTCTGTGTATATTCTAATAAATATATTAATTTAAATGAAATGTTGTAAAGAGTATTTTGATCTACATTATGTGCCCAATTAACTGAAAAACTAAATTCGATCATTAATAAAAATTAATTTATACTGTAGGTACTTTATTAGTGAAAATACTTCGATATTAAAAACTTTTTTGTGAATTAGGAGAAAAAAAAAACATTTAACAGTATTTGTAAAGAAAAAATAATCTTAAAATTAGAAAATAAACAAATCTTAGTATCTTATATCTAAACAGTGAAAATAAAACATAGTTCCTAGTTATTTTAATTAGTAGTATCAAGGGCACGGCACACAGACAAGTTTATATCTTTAGTTTGTAAGGGAATGAAGAAACTACCTGGGGCCGTACCGGCTAACTTTTCGATCTTCGGTGGGTCTGCCGAGTTTCAACTTAAAACAGAAAAATCAAAGTAATGAATTTCGTTTTGTACTTTCTGTTGACGTCATTTGGAAAATATCGATGTTCGTGTGACATCATGAATTGGGTTTGCCATTTTGGCCTGATTGGGGCTCGATTTACCTGTTTTAATTTAAAACCCGGCAGACTTTTCGATAATCGATGCGTTAGCCGGTACGGCCCCTGAATTTATATATATATTTCATTGTCTACGTAATGTAGACAGTGTTTTTAGATAAACATTACAAGTTTCTACCTTGAATAGTTTATTAAAAAAATATTTCGTCACTAACTCACTGACTAACTGATCATTAAAAAGATAGATCACTTCCAGGTAACTTAAAATAAAACACGTCATTGCCCTACCAAAAAAGAACTAAAAAGTTAAAATAAGTAGGTAGTATCGTTACAAGCAGGGGACTGCTCGGAATATTGTTTAATCAAAGTTCCACCGACTGCAATGTTTTAAAATGTTTCAAAATATTCATATTAATTTCATACATTATAGCTTTTTTAGAATATGCTTATCTTAATAATAACCTTTCATTTGATAGTCATACGAGGGTGGATTGATAAGTCCATGACTTTTTAATGAAGACATATTTTTTTTTCGGAATATTTTGTTTTATTTCTGTACATAATCTTATTGTAGCTCTGCATATTCATTCAGTCCAACGAAGTTCCTACCTCTTTAACCCATTATTTTTTCTTTCATCGCCTGAAAACTGGTAACTGAAACGAGGGTCCATTTCAGACATCACCTTTTGGCTTGATGAAAATCTTTGCACGCCAAGACATTTATCAAGAATTTATTTATGTTTGGTAGGAGAAAAAATCTCACTGGGTTTGAATCTAGAGAATAAGAAGGATTCGCATCTTCATTCCATGAGTTTTGATGTCATGAGTGCCGCCGAGAGGGTCGACAGGGTTATTAAGAAAAGTTAGAAGTCACTTGAGCTTTTTGTTTCCAAAAGTAATCATCTTTTGCCGAATTTGAAAAAATGTAGTTTAAAGATGCTAAGGCATCTTTACACTACATTTTTTCAAATCAAATCAAGGAGTTTATTTTTAAGACACAAAAATAAATTATGAAAAAAAAGTATTTCTTCTTTTCAAAGTCATGGACTTATCAAACCACCCTCGTACATAATATTGTAATAATTAAAGAAAACAAAATTCACATTACAAAATGGTGTCATGACATGAAACCGTTCAAGCTATTTCAAAAACATTAATAATCTGTTGATTTCGGCAAGGCACTTTACCGAAACGCTATGGCTTTTGTAGAAAAAAATTCACTCCAAAAGCCAGAGCGTTTCATCTATGTACCTAAAAGTTAAACAAGTTTGCAGCTTCGAAACACCTATGCTGCTGGCTGCTGCGAGTGCTGCAAAGTTAGCACAGGTCTTTCGAAGCTGCAAACTTGGATTTACGCTACTGGTAGTGGTCCTAACAACATATTAAAAAACCAGAACTAGCCGTTAGTTTGCGATTTTAGCGATTTCTAGTGTTAGATATGACCGGCCTACCTATTTATAGCTATTTATTGGGACAGTTTGAGCTTGTTTTTAATGCGAGTCTACAGCTCACGGAGCCACTAGATTTATTTAATGACAGCACAAAACCAACTCGACACTGAGATTAGCTTCACGTCAGTTTTCCAAAAATTCGGATATCTGGCCGAAGAGAAAACATATTATATGGAAACAATCTTATTGTTATAAATGAATCATAACTCTTTTCCATACCGCGATTCAGAAGATAATACCGTCATCTATTGTTAACAACTTAAACTATACTAGGTGAATTAAAACGTGGACTTTTTTTGCATGCATGCATTGCAGCATTTGCAGCCACAGAATAAATAAAATTAAATAAAATCAAAAATTATTTATTCAAATACAGAAATGTGCTTTATAAGTAAGGCAGCGCTAAAATATTTTGGAAATTGTAATTATAGGTAGGTACATCTTTAGGGTGCATCGCCGCCAATAAATAAAAATCATTAAAACGAAATAGGTAGATATCTATGGGAAATTTTATTCTGCTTTTCGGAGATAGATGGCGTAATACAAATGTACCGAATATTTTGCTTTAAATAGAGACAAGACGAAAGTCATGATAGTAGATCGAGCTGAACATAACACTACCGGCATACTCAATATAGCCAACTGCGAAGTACTTAGTGCAGTGCTACATCTACTTAGGGGCCATCCATAAATTACGTCACACGAATTTCGTGATTTTTACCCTTTCCCTCGTCCTTGTCACAACTGGTCACATTTGTGAGACCCCTCCCCCGTCCCTAGTGTGATGTCACGTATTTTTCAATTTTACATCTAGAAATAATTATTGAATGAAAACAGCAGTTCCGAAATTTGTTTTATTTCAACTTAAATGATTTGAAATGTGACGTTACGAAATTTAGGACCCCTCCCACCCCTTGTCACACAATGTCACACTTCGTCGACCCCCTCCCTCCCCCTTAACGTGTGACGTAATTTATGGATGACCCCTTACCTCGGTTCTACTATCTCAAACATTACAGGATGCGAAGACGAGATTAAGCGACTTTGGAATGACAGGAGGATAACCAAGAGCACAAAGATCCGCCTGATGAAGATCCTCGTTTTTCCAGTCTTTCTGAACCTGAGCCGAAACGCTAAGACTCCAGGACCACCGCAAAATCGATGCACTGGAGAAATGGTGTTGGAGACGACTGCTAAAAATACCCTGGACAGCGATCCAAACCGCGTGTCCATCCTCAAAAAACTTTACATACGTGACAGGTCATATGTTATCGTCGATTGTGCAGTTACGAATACTTAAGTTCTTTGGGCATATCTCCAGAAACGAGGAATCGATGGAGAGGCTCGTAGTACAAGGTCACACAGAGGGGAAGAGACCACGAGGCCGCTCCATGCAGTCGACCGCAGGACAGTGTTTTCGCAACGCCGAAAATCGGCTAAAATCGAGAGGCATCGCACGTCGTGCGGCCGTCCTGGGAGCGAGTGGCGACGGCGAGCTGCAACCCTGTCCATCGTCTAGTATTTTTAGACAGTATCATTATATTCCCTCGTAGTCACTGCTAGAAGTAGATAGCAAAACTGCTAAAAGTGGCCGTTTTTGACACATTTGCTATAACTTCTACTATAGTAGTGATATCTTCTAAAAATACAAGACCATAGGCCCTAAAAACGGGCTACTGTACTACAAGGGTGACATAAAATAAACTAAAACTTATATTCGAGTGTTGCAAATCATGAGCGTAGCCAGCCATGGGCTCAGGGTGGGGCAGCAGTCTAAAATAATATGTAAATAGCAAACTATACCCGCGGTCTTACCCTAGTATTTTTTAACCGACTTCAAAAATTTGAAAAGGATAGGAGGTTATCTATTCGTCGCGTATATTTTTTTTTATATATGTATGTACACCGATTACTCGAAGACGGCTGAACCGATTGAAATGATTCAAACGTTATAACATGACATTTGTTTCCAAGTTGGTCCCATTTTTTGAAATTTTGAAATCGGTTCAGTAGTTTTCAAGTAATCTTGAAAAAACTGTCGTTTTTGTTACCATTTTATATGAATTCAGGCGGATTTTCAACCATTACTTTTTTGTTTATGAACCGATTTAGATGATTCTTTTTTTGTTTGAAAGAAGACACCTTACAGATGATACCATATTATTTTATTGGTATTGGACTTTGGATTTTGAAGATACACAAGGGAACTCCTCAAAATTAAATAGGAACTCTACAGTGATTGAAATATTGGTAGGATTATGACAATCAAAAACAAGTTAAGTACCTATTTATTGTCAAGGACGTGCTGGACTAGGGTTGAACTGCGAAGGCCCAACGGAACTCTTGTGGAAATTGAGTTACTCGGGGTATACCATTGAAAAATGTGAAATATTATAACGTTTTATTTTATAAAATCATCACTTACATACCTACCACAAAAAAGTTTGAAATAAAAAAGCTTTTTAAAAAAAGCACAACCTCCTTTAAAAATCTTAAAAAACAGCTCTATAAAAAGCAAGAAATAATGTTCAAATCGATTAATTAAAACACGTCTATTCAAGTCGGGTGGGGCTTTAAGAATATAAACAATACAATAAATAAAAAAAATACTTCCAGCTCCACCCGACTTCTATAGACGTGTTTTAATTAATTGATTTGAACATTATTTCTTGCTTTTTATAGAGCTGTTTTTTAAGATTTTTGAAGGAGGTTGTGCTTTTTTTAAAAAGCTTTTTTCCCATGCATATTTTGTATTGCTACGGGCCTATCTCATTAATTCCGCGTAATTTTTTATATTTTCTTACTTTTGTAAGATTAGATAGGTACCTCACAGGTCAGAGCCAGGGTGGGGCAAGTGCCCCACCCTGCCCCACCGTGGCTACGCCCATGTGAAAATTCATTATTACTTACCTACTCCTTAAAAAAGACCATTGACTAGTTAAAATGGAGAGCTAACATCATAACATAACCGTTTATAAAAACTCCGAGAACATTAGACATGATACCATTAGTATACTTAGTCATTTAGTAATTTCTTACACTTCTAGGTACAGAACTAAGTATTTCCTAGTTTCTATCTCTCTAACATTTTCACTTTTACTGCATCATAATTATGCGGCTACTTTATGTCATTGCTAAGGTCAATGTCCTGTCACTAAACCACGGGAAAGTTGCAAAGGAATTTAAATAACCGCGAAGTTATACCGTGGTGATTAAAATTTTCATAGGAAAATGGTTAAATCTTCGTAAAGCAAGTATCTTAACTTTTTTTGCGAGTCGATCGTACTCTAGGGTTTTTATGTTATGTAACCCGTCATATTTTATGTTTTTGGACCGTGCTGATAGCGACCGCTTGACAACGAAGATTTTTGTTTAAGGCAGTTGTATGACCGAAAGTGGCGTCCTCAGAGGTTTTTATTTAATAAGTTATTAATAATAGTAGATTGTTATACAAGACGCTAAAATGACCCATTGCATACGAGGTAGTTTTATTCCCGAGCTTTAGCGAGGGAATAAATAGAAACCGAGTTACAATGGGTTTTAGCGTCGTGTGTTACACTCTACTTTTCACTACGAAGGCGAGAAAATAAAATACAATATTAAATACCTAGTTTATACTTAAACGAATCCACTCATTTTTCTATCCTCCACTTCATAAACTTTTCATACAGTATTTAAATAAATGATTTGTGCTTGACGGCAAAAGATTAAAATTATTTCTTTCCTATTACTTACTTACAGTCACACAATTCAATCAGTTTGGTATTAGAGAAAAATTCTAAAGATTTCGCGCCTTTTTTAATTTCTACTGTAGCAGCTAAGAAACACAATGCACGCATTCTACGATCAAACTTGAAGTCACAGAGTATAAATAAGTCTATGATTTCACCGAAGAGATCGCTGCTTTTAGTTCCATTTTCAAAAATAAAAATGAGAAACAGTATTAAGTCGAGCGAGTCTTTATTCGTGATTATGAATAAAGACTTTTTCGTTTTAGTAGGCTCATTGGTAATAGACAAACATTAAAAAAGAAAAAACTTTATCCCCTAGGGGTAATTTTGCTATTTTATCCTGGCTCTTGTACCTTACAATGACGGACTTTTAGAGCAAGAGGAGTGAAAAAAAGATTATGCAAAATTATGACATAAAAAGTTCTGGCATAAATGGCCTTTTATTTTGTGTATCCACACAGAAAAGATTAAGTAAGTTATTTAGTCACAATACAAGAACAGAATAAATAATAATAGTGCAAGTGTACAAGCTTTGCTTATAGTTTAAGTATGTTAGGGACTAATAGATTACTTAGTGTGATTTGAAGTAAAACTGATACCAATAAGAACCCTAATTAATTGGTCTAGCCTAGTTTATTCATTAAACGAGCTCGGTACTAAATTAAATTCATATTGTTGTAGGTTTCTTACGGTCCTGCGTTAACATGAATTGTGCTACGGTCGCATATTTAAATACCGCAAGGATCATTTCAATGATTGAATCAGACATGCAAACAAATTATATAAACCGCTTGAAAATTCTGATTTATGAACTTCGTATCTACATTCTATAGTACAGTAACAAAAGGCCAATCAAACGTAGTTCAAATAATGTTATTTTCATTCATTTTAAAGTTGTTATTTTTTTCAAGCATAATGATATCTTGTGGAAGTGTCTGATTAGTATATTTCTATAATAGTTGTCTAGTCATAGTATAGTGGTAGCGTATCTACCATTTGATACCCCATTAAATAACCAAAACTATCCGATACATACGTGAAAAAAATAAAAGTGACGTTCTACCAATGCGTAATAAAAACAATTGCATAACGACACAAACACTGCAATATACATACATCCATAAAAACAGATACCGATCTAGTAACTTTAAAATATAGCTATCAATTCGCTCGGCATTCGAGAAATAACTACTTATAGAGATAGTTATCGCGACTTTGAACGATGGTTCTCAACCTTCGCAATCGATGCAAGGTACAATTTTATAGAATAAGCCTTTTGTAGGTCATCATAACGGATTATGCTTTCTCGATGATAGATCTAGGCTTTCTGTTGATCGATAGTTTTGTTTCTCGATTCCTATCCTCTTATAATTTTGTTTCCAGACCCTTTCTGATGACGAATTATATTCAGGGACGAGTTTACAATAACCCTTGTAATCCTAGGGCAAATTGGTTAGAGCTCAGATGGTATAGCTGAAAGTTAAAGTGATTTGAAAAATCTGTTAGATTTTCAGAAAAACTGAGTATAATATAGTTACGATGGGATGGTCAATTTTACCTGTAATAAATTAAATTATTATGTAGTAGTAGACAAAAGACAGTGATCCACTTCGATTTCACTCGAGGATGTATGGAAAAGAGCAAATTTTACAGATTAAAATACCTACGTCGTTTTGTACCGCAAGTGCTCTGAAGTTAGTCACTTCAGTTGTACATTGTTAATTTAATCACATTGTAAATAAAAATATATTCCGATTTATAGAAGGAATAAATACGATGGCGTTGTCATAATAAGGCTTATAAATGTTTAAATAATCACTATACTAACCTAACTTAACCCAGAATTAGTGAATGCTCACCAAATCTTCTTGGGTGAATTAGAATTTGGTGAACATTTACTAATTTTGGTGAACAAAATGTGTTATTTGGTATGCTAAAGTATTAATTCCCTTAAAATAACAACTAATCTCAGCCATCAAAGCTATGACAGTCAGTTGAGAAGTGAATACGTACTACAGTCACTATAAAAATTAACAGCAAATACTTTTTACACTATCATTTTTGCGCCATCATTGTGATATTATAACTACAACACTTCATCTCACTGCCGACAGGTAGGTTATCTTAAATTGTCAACTTTCGCTATCAACTCAATAAATCGACAGCTCCTTCTTATAAAGACTCGAGATTTCGTGTCATTATTACATTGAAATTAATGGAGCCATTACGAGATTGGGGTAACAGTTTAACTGAGAGATGTGTTTATGTCATTATTGATCTTACGCAATGTATCCGTTTATAAAGAATTCTAAAGCAATAAGAATTTATGAGAATCACTACTAGGTCTGTAATAGTGTCATTATTATCTTTTTAAATCGAACATATTTGACCTAATTTTTCTGCTCATAACTTTTGATTGGTACAATATAATTTGATGAATAAAATAATTTTTTTATAATATAAAGTACGTAACATATAACACTGTTATGTTATGTAATAAACGTGACGTAGGTAGCTATTATACCTATTTCTTTTTTGGGTTCTATAAAAGTGGCAGTTAAAAAGTTTGTGTTTGAAGAATGATCTAGAATTTAATGAGCCATTTTTAATGTCCCCACTGCTGGGGCACAAGCTTTCCTTATGGGTGGATCAAGAGGATGGGCCCATAACCTACCAAGCGGGCCCAAAGTGGATTGGTGGGTGTTTACAACTGCAAATGCAGCCGGGACCAACTTCTTAACGTGCTTTGCGAAGCACGGAGGAACTCGATATAATACATTTTTGATCACCCATCCCATCACATGACCGACCCTTGCGAAAGTTGTTTTTCCTCAGTAATCGCAGGGCCAGACAATAAACCACTGCACCAACGAGCTCCTATAGTGGATTGAAGTCCTGTAATGGACTTTAATACGCTGTTAAGAAGATGATACTCATATCTGCTGTATAGTTTTTCATCATCATATCTTATGGCCGACTGCGTCATCATCCTAAACCTCCAGTTGTAAGTCTCTTAGCCACTCCTCGGCTGCGGGCGTCAGTTGGTGGAGTTCCCTTAAACCACCACCGGGGAAACAGTACAGCGGGCAGTCCTCAGCGGCGTGTTGTAGGGTCAGGGTACTTATTGTCTAATTTCAAAATCTATCGCAATCGCTTTCAAGATGTGATACATTGATGCTTTTTTTTGGCACAAATAAAAACTTACTAAAGAAATGCAGCAATGTGTTACATCCATCTGTCAAATGAAAGCGATCGCGATAGATTTTTGAAATTAGACAATTAGCCCCCTGGTCTGGGGCCCCGCATTCACAGGCTGCTGAGTCTTTTAGGACCCATTTATGGAGATGGTGATTTGATCGCCCGTGTTAAGTTTGACCCATATTGCCCGTTGTGCATCAAATCCTGCTGGTTTGTTCGTTGGGTTCGGTATCAAAGATTTTTGCGGGTGGTCAGAGGTTTCCCATAAAGAAGTCCATGCTTTTTAGCTTAGCTGTATAGTTTTTGAACAGAATTAATCAAATCTTATAAGCTACCAAGGTACACGCAGCCGTCCGTTATACAGTCTAACGCTGTTATTTGCCGATAACAGAACAATAGCATAGGAAATGCTCCATCATACCCTGATGTGACCTTCCATGAGATCAGTTCCCGTCAGATCTTATCTTCTTTGTTCTGAGCTTCAATATCTTTCCGTTACGACGCTGTAATTTGCATGTATATTTTTTAAAGTTGTAAGATAATAGTACATTACGATATTAGTGCGTTATAACCAATACGCACGTATATCGTACGACGTTTTTTAACACCCTTGCGAGGAAAAAGAAAAAAATACGCCAAAAGTACATTTTCGGAAAATGACTTGGCATTTTTCATGTTTTTCCACTTCAAGAAATTTTGATACGTGGTTATGTATCTATTCTGTCCTTGGATATTGATGGCAGCAAGCTATCGCATGCGGTTCGCGCTTCTGTTAGTATATCCGGTGGAGTTGAAGTAATATATTGCTCATCTTCATTATTGAAAGTTGTCATGTTTAGATATTCACAATACAAGTACAAAGAAAAGAAAATTTGAGAAAAATGGCGCGAGGATTATTTTCTGCCGTAGCTGCGTGAAAATGTTGGCAAAGACGCTAGAGCATGCAGCCAAGTTTTTAAATTACCGAATAAACTATTTTATTTTTATTTTAAATAAACTCAATCTGTGAATGCACACTGTCTACTGAATGGCGCCGCGCGGCGATTAGTTCGAAATTTGAATAGCAACAGCGCGCTGCTCACTAGCTCCAGCTAGTCGTGCGGCGGCGATCAGTTCCATATTTGAAATGGCAAATAATTCTGTTATGGAATTTGTATGGACTATAACTTAACTATTTGCTTTGATAACACACGCGTTTTTTATGACCCGCTTTACATATTTAAAACCGGTGGAATTACATCAGCTTTACGAGCAAGGGTGTTAAAAATAAAATTACATCTTTTTGCCTTATTAGTTTGTTAGGCATCTTCGCTTTCCTCACCAACTCAGTAACTTTACCAAACTGTAAGTACCGAGCCAGTGATAAAGCAAGCAAATATAATCAAAAAGGATGGAGGAAGGACGATCATTTCTTATTTCGTTTAAAATTTTTATTTCTTTCTTTTCGTTTAAATCTTTCAACTTTTAGCATCGAATACACAGATTTATTTTATATAATACTAATCTATCTGCCATGCCTTGCAATGCCATAATACCAAATGAATGGTTTAGGAACGCGAAGAGAACTAACTCATAAATATCAATTTCTAATTAAATTATGTTCTTGAGCCATGAATCTCCGACTGCGTATGCAGAAAAATTCACCAAAGTTTCATCACAATCGGATAAATAGTTTACACATAGAATAGAATTAAAAAATATACTTTAAATTATAAAGAGTACATTAGTTCCACTAACCGCTATGTTACGGGCTGCTTTGCTATACCAAATATCTCAAAATTTGTACGCGTAGGTAGGTGCACTATAAAATGGGCAATGTTTAGTATTTTCATACTACATATACCTGTTACCTTCTCTGTGGTTGACACTTTTGATGTTAGGTTTTCTTAGTCTGCGGTAATAACTTGCATTCCACACTCTTCATCCATGAATTAAATAAATAACAGTTTTAGTGTAAATTGTGATGTTTAAAAATGTGTTCTATAAACTATAAGTGCAGTGCCAATCCAGTTTTTTTATTTATGGCGCCTAAAAATCCTAAAGAGGCATGTTACATACGTTGTACAGTTAAAATTTCAGGGACATAGAGATACCATATAACACATTTAAAATACATTATTATGCAACAACTTCGATCATCTTCAGCTCATCCGTCACAATCATAACGACAGACCGCTACAATATAATGGCCCCAATGTCCCATGCATGCTAGCGGTACCTTATCATGAGCATCACGTGTTACAGCCACTTTACACTAGCTTGTAAGGCGATTCTCTGACCGAAAGTGGCGCCCTCAGAGGTATTTATTTAATAAGTTGTTAATAGAAAAGGATTTTAATAAAACTTTTCGTGGAATTTTTAGGGCTCATAGTCTGAATATTTAAATAGGTATCATATCACATTCCCTCGCAGTCATTCGTAGAAGTAAGTAGATAGCAAATGTGTCAAAAACTATGCTACTTATAGCTATCTACTTTTAGCAGTAATTACGAGGTAATTAATAATACCGTATAAAAATACTAGACTATGGGCCCTGAAAATTACACGAAAAGTTTTATTAAAATTGTATAGAATTACAATATTAATTAAAATTCACCGCAGCGCCTCTTTCGGCCAGGAATTGAAAAATATGGTGACCAGTTTAAATGACCTTATTAGTGTATGAAAGCTAGTGATTACGGAGAGTTCAAACTGTTTCAACTTGTTTGAATTAAATGAACCATCGCATAGATTTTCAGCTGGACCCCAAACTACCAAACTGTGAAAAGCGGTTCAGCGGTTTTGCGTGATTCGCGCACAACAAACATTTACAATTTACAATATCGTTGGTCAAAGGCCGAAACACGCGCTATTGGCACTTTGACTAAGACTTCTTGTCACAACACTAGTTTAGTTACGTTTTGACGTTTTGATTTGTTGCTACGATAGGTAATACGTTGTTTGATAAACGACGAACGATACACAGTGTTCCCCACCTGCCTGTGTAAAGGGGCTTTTAAGTCGGCTTATGAGAAACTTCCCGGAATTATTTTTCACATTCAATGAACCAATGTTCTCAGGCCCACTGTAAATTTTAACGGAATTTGCAGTCTTTGGTTTATCGGCTGACATTCATCTTTTGTAATTGCAACTTTCTTGTATGAGAGCTTTTTGTAAAATATTTTGTCTCGGTAGAATGAGGATTGTTGAAAATGTTATTTCGTTTTACTTGTCATGAATAGTAAAATGATTGGCTTAAAAATTGGCTGCATTGTGACAAATAATGAATTACCTAATATTAACACAGAAACAAGAATAAAAAGAAATTCACCTCGTGTATCAACAAGAATAAAAAATTATAAAAATTATTAATTTGTTTTTGTAATATTTTTTTTATTTTAATTATAAAATACTTCATTGCTTTGAAATCGATACTACAGTCTTTTTAGCCTTCTCATGTTGCGACTTCTGCTCATCAAAATGACTACAATCACGAACATTAACCATTCAAAGTCATTAACGTTCATTTTTTTTAACAACATACTTTAAGTATCAAACAATGTACTTTGCAAAGTCACGCATGCGCTTACAAAGTCATGAGAATTATTGGTCTTTTATACATACACAAAAAAAACTGAGAAAGTTTCAATGTCACTTTCGTTATGATGAGATCTATTCACCAAAAGATATATTTGTTTTTAACCCATCTAAATTCACTTTTGAAAATTATCTCATTTCCACATCTGACGATTGTTTCAAAACTGGAACGGTAAAAATACAATGCAAAAGTGGCAAAAGTAACACGTTTTAGCGCTAAAATTATGAAGTCACATGTCAGCATTATAATGAAAAGTTAATGAATGAAAGTCTAGCCGAAACAATATGGGCACAAAAGTGAATTTTTATAAAAAAAACTAAGTAGGTACTTTTTAAAAGTTCGCTGGGATTTCTAATTGACCTAGCTAAGATCAGAGATAAGAATCTTTATTATAAATCCTCTACATGATTACTGATTTTTGTTATTAGCTACTGAAGATTTTTAGCACAGAAAATCAATAAAAATAATTTGCAAATTGTTTTAAGTTTTCTTTTTTTAAGTATTGTTATGGTCGAATAAGAAAATTATTCGTTCCACAATGAGACAACTTATATGGTTTTGTCTTGCAAAACTTCACTTTTCGATTAAACGAAAAACCTAGCTTGGTTTGATACATTTTTGTTTTTTTTTGTTTTATAGATTGTTTGATAATAATACACTCGCTAGCAAAAATAAGTACTACAGAGGCATATTTTCATATACTTAAACGAGGTAATTTTGAAGCTTTCGTTCTCCACATAGGATTAAACGGGGTGTGATAAGATGATGGCCATTTAAAGAGTAAATGGAAGCGGTCCAGATTGCTAAAGAAACCCAAGGGATTAGAAGAATTGCTTAGCTCAGAGTTGAACTTAAAAAGAATATCAAGCGAAAATGACATCAAAAGTATGGAAAATGTAAAACTAAAAAGTTCGTTCGGTTTCTGGTGTAAATGACTCTTCTAAATCATTGGGTTTCTTGGGAAATCTTACCCCATTTAATCTAGTGCGGAGAACCAAAGCTTCAAATTTTCGTCGTTTTTTATGAAAATATGGCCTCTGTAGCTGTAGTAATTATTTTTGCTCGCGAGTGTAGTTTAATTTCAAAAGCACGAGACGTAAAACAATACAAATAAAAAAACTTCAATTTTAGGAACGTGTTTAAAATCAGTTTCCATAATACTTTGCTTAGCTTGAATGATTTGGTTAATAACCATAAAATAAAAACGAAACATTCAACTAACAAAAAACAATCTAATTGAATCGACCAAATTCCACGGAGTCAATAAAAAAAAGTTTTAACGCAAACAGTGTCACAGATGATTGAAATTTCATGGGTTTGCTGGCCATCGTTGGTTTCTACTCGGTTGTGAAACTTGATGGGAACCATAGTTGCGATGATGTAGGTACTTTGATCGCAACTGATTTGTCGCGCATTCGTAACCATAATATCGCCTGCGAACTGTTGGGTAATTTGGTAGGAAGTGGAGTGACACCGATGTGAATCCTGACTGAAAGTGAAATATCCACTAAATCTTTGCAATACTAATCTGACCGTTACAATATAGTACCCCTAATCTACTATATAATACGATAGATAGACTATCTTGGGCCCTAAAATACTGCTTGGTCATGTGCGTCCTTAACTTTTTCGGTTTTCAGAAAGCTCAAAGCGCCGTCTTCGATTAGAAATAAGTGGTCTACACCACGTTTGGAATAAGTAGTAGATTGTTATACAAGAGTTGTAAGTGATCTATTGATACACCCGAAATATTAGTAGCTTAGCTATAGTTTATAGTTCGAGGGTGTATCAATATAGATCACATATATGCTCGAGTTGAATACACAAATGCAAAGAAAAATATTTGCAATTTGCGCAACGTTTTCAACAAGAAAATTACCTCCCTAGGTATGTACATCTCGGATTTCCAGTTAAATACAACCATCTTTCAGAGCACACACCATCACTTACATCGTTAAAATTTAAAAGGTACCTACATAAATTTCATGCTTATATTAATGTACAATCGATGATTATATTATTACGGAATTCTTATGTAACACATTCGCTACGAGAGCATTATACCATCGAGTGCTGTGGACAAAACGTTGACATTTCGCATGTAATATTACAGCATTTTAAGCCAAACCATCTTCACAAATCTCGCAACAGCCTATCAATTATCGTTCAGCGTCCGAAGTTGTACGTACACCAATACTTAAGTGGCAATTTTTCGTTCTTAATCTGACATTAGAATGGCGACCGCAGTCCGTTCTAAGAGAGGACTTATTTCGTAAGAGCCCTATTCACAGTTGATTGTATTAGATGGGAGAATTTAGTTGTATTGTCTAGTTTGGTAACTAAAAGGTTTTGCTGTACTATAATAGCCATATTGTCTGATAGGTATGCGGTGATATTAATTAGTCTCATTTGTTGAAGTGCTTTGTTTTTGATAACCCCATAAATCGCTTTGTTGCAATGTCAGTTAATTAAAATGTTTAATTTTGTTTTGTGGTTCCATATGCATTAAAAACTTTGTAGCCTTTGCGTATTATGTCTTAAGATCTGCTGAATTTAATATTCTACCCGTATAAACCTTGGCTCCAATATTTAGTCAATTTTTTTTTTTTTGGTTATTTTATTTGTTACTAAAGTCGCATTACTAATTTCCCAGCAAAAATGTAAACAAAGAAACGTCACTGTCAAATTGACAAACTGACCCTAATAGTGACATTCTCAGATATTGAAAACCTTTGGTCACTTTTAAAACTTTTTAATTTGTATATTATATTTTGAGTTATTATAAATATAATGTTATCCAGGGTTATTTTAAAGTAGGATGATAATTAGAAATTTTATCTTTATAACTTATCATAATTTTAGATGTTAAAAGTTCTTGAAACGAACTGACAAGAAAACTTTACTTAGATATTACCTGTATGTAAACTATCAAAAATATGTAGCATCACCGCCTGTTCCCCCCCAATACCAAAAGACAAATGTTACTACTACAGCTACTACTCGTAATACTAATTTAAATGAAATTTTATAAAAAGACCAAAGGTTGCTGTGTACGGTTTGCAGTTGATGTGTGCACAGCGTCATAAAATGTTTTCTACTATAAAACTGTTATTATGAAATATTAAATTATATTACTCTTTTTTGTTATTTGTGATGAAAACCCATGTAAGTATGTTTATTTCTTGACTTAGGATTATACTATTTCTTTTTGTGTTGTTTTGTTCTGGCAACACCTTTGTTTACCTTTTTGCTGGGAAATTAGTAATGCGACTTTAGATCAATTTTGTCACTATTGGTCACTTATGAATAAATATTTAGTAGGCCTATTTCTAAGTTATTTTAATATGATGTTGTCTAGGTAATACTTTGCTTTTTCCTGTTAATCAACGAGACATACTAACGGTTGCCTTTAAACTAAACCAAATATAGGTTACTAGCGGCCGCCCGCAGTTTCACCCGCGTGGTTCCCGTTCCCGTGGGAATATCGAGATAAAAAGTATTCTATGTTTTAATCCAGGCTATCTACTATCTGTGTGCCAAATTTTATCCAAATCCGTTCAGTAGTTTTTGCGTGATTGAGGAACAAACATCCAAACATCCAAACCCACAAACTTTCACATTTATCATATTAGTAGGAGTAGGATTAGAAAGCCGTTAGCCGATTTCCCATCTGTACGAGGGATAAATTTGAATGTAGTGTTCATTATTAAAAGTAGAGCATGAAATTTTTTTTATTTTGTTTCAGGCTGCAACTTCTATCCTGCTGGAGAATACCTGAAGTTTGTGAGGATACCAGAGAACCTAAAAGTGGGAGATGAGGTTTTGAAAGTAGAAGTGCATCCAAGGTGAGAGTAATTTTTTTCTTCATTTTATGTTTTGGATCCTTTTGGGGTCTTAAATTGAAGTTATTGAATAAATAAGTGATTAGCTAACGTCAACTCAATGTAACTTTCGAACTATTGCTTTGTTGATATTTTGGAGGCTTCGTTTTTACTATTTTTTCCTTCTAAAATTATTGAACAGTTGTTCTTCAACCATATTTATGTTACTACAAAACTAGTAGATAGGTTATACTTAGGATACACTTTACTAGGATATACTTAAAAGCAAACATACTACATATTATCGTATGATTCGACATTCGATTCGATGTTCATAAACATCGAATCGAATGCATGGAAAATTAAGACTCGATTACTAGTCACTTTTTGGTTGGTGTTAGGACTTATTTAAAGTCCGCCTGGCTAGCTACCACCATCTTATCTAAGTCTGATGCCATAACAACAATTTAAAAATATGTGTTTCGGCAGTCAGAGGTAAGATAGCCAGAACCTCGATGGTGAGGATCCCGGATGTAGTGCACTATCGGCCTTATCGTCACTTAATATCAGGTGAGGAGTAGGCCAAGCATTATGCCGTTGTGTTTAAAAAAAACCGGCCAAGTGCGAGTCGGACTCGCGCACGAAAGGTTCCGTACCAAAAAACTGTAAAAAAACACGTTTGTTGTATGGGAGCCCCCCTTAAATATTTATTTTATTCTGTTTTTAGTATTTGTTGTTATAGCGGCAACAGAAATACATCATCTATGTAAATTTCAACTTCCTAGCTATCACGGTTCATGAGATACAGCCTGGTGACAGACAGACAGACGGACAGCGGAGCCTTAGTAATATGGTTCCGTTTTTACCCTTTGGGTACGGAACCCTAAAAACCGTATAAAATGTGCATCTGCAAATATTAAATAAGACTTAAGTAGCTATTAATATCAAAGCAGGTCACTGAGCCACTGTTACATCACTCCCTGAAACTAGAAATTAATATTTATTTGGATCGTTTATAAATTATGCGTAATTATACCGTGTCGAGCAGTATCGTTATTTTAAACTGTTTAATTGCTAGTATAAATGTTACGGCTAATACCCGAAGTGCAGCTAAACCTAATTCTAGCCGGCTAATACTAGGTGTAGCCGATAGCTGATGGCTAAAACTAGGTGTAACCGATCTGCTTTCCTCCTGTAGGTCCCGGGTTAGGTTAGAAATTTATTATAATATTATAATTAAATTTCGAGGTTATTTTTTTTTAAAAGACAACAGAAAAAACTTTCTTTATATCCCATGCTGCACCTAGTTTTAGCCGGCTACACCTAGTATTAGCCGCGAGCAAATCGGCTACACCTAGTTTTAGCCAACAGCTAGCGGCTACACCTAGTTTTAGCCGGCTAAAACTAGGTTTAGCTGCACTTCGGGTATTAGCCGTAACATAAACATGAAAGAATTTTAATTTATTTGGATTAGGTGTAAGTAATATACTATCTTAGTAGCTAATTGTTTTAGTATATTAAAATAAAATTATATTTATTAAAGGTAAGAACCACTACTTTTCTTAATCCTTTTAATATTTAATACTAACTTTCGCCCGCGACTTCGTCCGCACGGACATTCGAAAATTCCCTAGGGAACTTTTGACCGGGATAAAAAGTGTCGAAGGTGTATGTGTTTTAATCCATACAATCTGTTAAACAAAAGTGTGCCAATTCAAATCGGGTCAGCTATTCCCCAAATCTCAGGTAAGAACTCGGGATTTTAAACGGATAATTTTATCACCGATAGCTTGAAATTGTAAATTTGTAAAAAAAAATACCATATAGTCTTAGGTCTTATTGACCGAGCGAGCACGAAGTGCGAGCGAAGCGTCTCTGCTTCAGCTAGGGCAAAAATTCTTTCATATGTCTGTATGTTCTCTTCTACAGGTCGCATTTCTCAACCGATGTTCGTGAAAATTTGTGAGCAGGTTCGAATATTATATAGAATTTTTTTGTCGAGCCAGATTTTTTTAATTTTCCAAAATGGCGGAGATATGTTAAAAAAACAGGTTTTACGGCTTTCCAGCGCTGTCTGTTCTCCTCTACAGGTCGCATTTCTGAAGTGATTCTCGTGAAATTTTGTGGGCAGATTCGAAAATCATATATATTTTTTTTAGTTGAAACAGTTTTTCTAAATTTTTCGTAATGGCGGAAATATGTAAGAAAAATGTATTTCAGTCCGGCTTTCTGGAGCTGGATGTTCTCCTCTACAGGTCGCATTTCTCAACCGATTCTCGTGAAATTTTGTGAGCAGGTTTGACAATAATATAGAATTTTTTTAAGTTAAGACAGTTTTTCTAAATTTTTCGTAATGGCGGAGATATGAAAGAAAAATGTATTTCAGTCTGGCTTTCTGGCGCTGTATGTTCTCCTCTACAGGTCGCATTTCTCAACCGATTCTCGTCAAATTTTGTAAGCAGGTTCGAAAATTACATAGAATTTTTTTGTCACGCCAGTTTTTTGAAATTTTTCATAATGACGGAGAAATGTAAAAAAACATATTTCAGTCCGACTTTCCAGCTGACAATTTTCCTCTACAGGTCGCATTTTTCAACAGATTCTCGTGAAATTTTGTGAGCAGGTTCGATGATTATATAGATTTTTTTAGTTTAGCCAGTTTTTCTAAATTTACCAAAAATCACCATTTCGGAAATTGTTTAAAATTAGAATCGCCATCTAGCTGCGAATATACCTACCAAATAATACCAAACAGCACGCAGGTACCTACTACGTGCTTTGAAAAGCTCGTGAACAGTGTGGGGAAAAAGGGGTGGCGATATCTTTTAGATTATTTTTTAAACAACATACAACTTGAGCTACTTTTTAACGCGAGGTCTACAGCTCACGGAGCCACTAGTAATTTATCGTTTACATAAGAGTATTTAACCTATTTGCAACAAAAACCGCCTTCAAAAAACTGAAAACAAAAACAGCTTAAAAATTAAATACCTCTAAAAAGCAAGAAATAATATTCGAATCATTCGTTACACATATAAATATTAATAAAACACGTCTATTGAAGTCGGGTGGGGCTGGAGGACAACTTCATTTTTTTCTTAAAGCCCCACCCGACTTCATTAGACGTGTTTTATTAATATTTATATGTGTAACGAATGATTCGAATATTATTTCTTGCTTTTTAGAGGTATTTAATTTTTAAGCTGTTTTTGTTTTCAGTTTTTTGAAGGCGGTTTTTCTTTTTTTTTAAAAAGCTTTTTTATTTTCAACTTTTTAGTGGGCGTAAGCGTAAGCGCAGCGTGTAAATATTTTTTTACTTTATATTATAATATTTTCAATGGTAAAATGCCCAGAACTCAATTTCCAAATTTACGCTGTTTGTTTTTGAGGAGTTCCGTTGTGTCATCGTAGTCCAAGTCTAGTCCAGAACGATGCATCGCAAACCATGATTTGGTTTGTTTTGGATTGCCATAAACTTACCAAAACCTAAATCACTTTACTTATACTATTTGATTTTGAAGAGTTTCTTTATGTATCTTCGAAGTTCGAAGTCCAATAACAATGAAATTAAATTGTGACCACTCTTGAAGTATACCCTTTCAAATAAAAAAAGAATCATCTAAATCGGTTCATAAACAAAGAAGTTATGTCCGAAATTCCATAAAAACTCGTGCGATGGCGAGCTAAATAATTGATATTTTTCAGGATTATGAAAAAACGATCTCTGTAAAAAATTTATGGGACCATCTCTGTAAAAAATTTATGGGACCACACACGAACTATGTTCTTTGAGTTAAAAAAAGAATTGTACAAATCGGGTAACAACTGACGAAGCTATGTTAAAACATACATAAAAAAAAAAAAAATACCGTCGACTTGAGAACCTCCTCCTTTTTTTGAAGTCGGTTAAAAATCAATGTATGTCATGTTCACCAATATTTATCACCTAGTTATGACACTTAAGCACTCAATTAAAAATCATGACTTCCGTATCCAATCTTTTTATTGACACTAGCTTGAGGCTTCCTCACTTATATTACCTAACAGTAAGTGGCAAGTCGCTGACCTGTAGACACCAAGGCTGTTTTAAAACGACGCAGACGAGCGTTTAAGCGACGATACAACGTCAAATACACATTTGAGCAACGATTTTACACAGTATTACCAAAATAACAAAAAGTTTAGATATTAGTTACTAATTAAAAACAATAATATTATCTAATTTCGATAATATTTACTATGAAAATGTCTTCCAGCGCTGTTAGGCAGTGTACGAGCTAGCGTCGTACAATGCACTTTTCCCCGCAGCATCACTTTTATGTTGACCTATTCACTAGTGTAAATGAGCACTATATTGTTTTGACAAATCAGTTCGCATTTACCAAGCTACCAAGTCGCGCGTTCTCACTACCATAAATCATTAGTTATTAGTTATTTTAAGGGTTGTTCCAATTTACCATTTTCACCATCACCAAATCGTATCATTCTTCGGAGTAGCCCTACAGTAAGGAAGCGTTCACTTAAGCACTGTTCAAACTTAAAGCAAATTTACTTTAAAAATTATTGGAGGAAATCATATGATGATAATAATAAGAAAATCATAATTTAAAATTTATTTCATTTGAATACTAAAAAAACTTTGAAGTTTGGGAAAAGTGCAAATGAAAAAAATACTGCAAAAACTTACGTATAGAAATGGTAGAATGTTTTATTATTATGAAGGCGTTACACACTTTGAAAGCGTTTGGAACGCTCGTTTGTAAGTGACATGCGTCTGGCACACTTTGCGAAATGAAATATTAGTTTTAATATCTGTGTTATCAAGATAGTAATGGGTAAAAATTAACAAAAGAAATAAATTCGCAAAGAGTTTAGATCACTGAGTTCAGTTTCTATTCTCAAAATGAGTCACTGCCATCGAGTTGCTCATTCAGTACGTACTAGTCTAAATTCATCATTATCATATCAGCCGCATGATACCCACTGCTGGGAATAGTCCTCCTCCAAGAATCTCTACTCTACCACAATCGGTCCTGCGCTGCCCGCATTCAGCTGCTTCCCGCTGTCTTCACCAGATCGTCGGTCCACCTTGTGGGGGCCTACCCACGGAGCGTCGTCCGGTGTGCGGTCGCCATTCCAGAACCTTTCCGCCCCAACGGCCATCGGTTCTTCTCGCTGTGGCCCTCCCACTACCATTCTGCTGAGCAATCCTTCAAGCGATGACAGTTACTTTATTCCTTCTACGTCTAAATACAATTCAGGAATTTACTTGACTAAAACAGTTAATTGTTAGTAGTCGTAGGCATTACTGAATGCTATTGTTATAAATAAAATAAAAATATTACATAATTTTTCCGCCGTTGTTTGTGTTGTGGTGAAAATTGTAAAGCATTATAAAAATGTGGTTTTTACTTTCGATTACCTAGACATAACTGCGGCCTAACCAAGGAAATTGCATTGAATCTAATATTAATGTTTACAATTTAAATCAATCTCTACTTTCCTATTCAATCAGATAACGACATCTCAACTAAAAATATAAACACATTTCAGTCTTTTCTTTAATTTTTCGTTATAATTATAAATTCAAGCCAAGAAAACAGAAAAAGTTACCAAAGTTAAGTATATCTAACAATGAAATGGAGATTTCAGACCACGTGAATGAACAACTTTTACTATGGGCCCAACCACGAAATCTCGAAAAAAAAATCAGCTGTACCATAGAAAAGTACAACATCGACTCGACTATAATGTATGAAACAGCTGATTATTTTTCACGATTCCGTGGTTGGCCCCATAATAAAAGTTGTGTATTCACGTGGTCTGAAATCCACTTTTAATTTTTAGATATACTTAAAAATTTACGGTGTATAAAAAAAATGCCATATTATTTTGACAGCAAAAAGTAGAAAGTTGCCACAATAGTAGATAAGTAAATAAATTTTGGATTTTCAATGTTCATGCTAAAATAAATTCAGTATTGAAATGTGATTTTTGCAGATCTACAAGTCTTTTGCTTAATAACCACACATTACATTTTTACTTTTTTTATCCACTATACGATATTTCTTGGCCTTCACCTCACCTGATGTTGTGACGATAATACACCCGGAATCCTCCCAATTGAGGAACTCTGACTATCTTACCTCTAAACTGCCGGAACACAATTTTTTTTTAATTGACAACAATTTTGACGCCATAACAATATGGCGTCAAATTTAGGTAAGATAGTGGTTGCTAGTCAGGCGGACTTGAAAAAAACCCTACCACCAACCAAACCGAGTACAAATCGTCGGAATTCCTTGGAATTGAACCCGAGATTAGGGTTGCCAGATACCTAACCGGTCAAGTCGCCACTTCGCGATTAAAAGATAGCCCAAAGTAGCCCAATTTAAAAAAAAACCTAATAAAACCCTAAAAAATTACACTGTAATTACTGTTATGTATTTAATCGATATTATAAGGAGATTTGCTTCGTTCTATTGGGTATTTATAATAGTGAGAAGAGAACCAGTTGATTGTATTCATTTTTGTGTTTCACTGCACTTATATAAGTGAAAATATTAGCAATGGAAATCTATATTTTTTATTAGGTAGGTATGCCTTTAATTCATTTATTTATTAACGAAGAAAGAAATCTTTATCAAACTAATCGTCATCTACTGCAAAAAGTTGGACTGTGTCGAGCAAAGTACGATCCAACATATCGACTTCCTTCCTCAGTCCTCTTCCTGCAGGAGCAGTAACCTACAGGAACTGTGCAGGAACACAGTTCCTTATTTTATATCGTACATAGCCGAAGTAAAACGATTCAGCATTGTGTGTCTGATGGCCTGAAAGCTCGGCATCAAAGTTCATTGATTTGAAAGAAATCGTATAATGTCAAATTAATAAATACGGTGATCACGTTCGTGAAAGATTATTCAATGACGTTTCGTGTGAAAGATAATTCTTATTAAATATCTACGGGTTGAAATCCTTATTTTCATACCTCTAATTGTACCTACTACCTATTCGTAATGTCAAGCAAGCGTGGCCTAAAATGGCCGCGTTCATGAAAAACGTGTAGCCCAACAGGCGATAAATTGAAAGTCGTGTCGCCCAACAGGCGATATGTCGCCATTCCATAATTTTTAGTAGCCGCGACGGTCCCCAAGATAGCCCAATTGGCGATATGTCGCCCAATCTGTAGACCCTGCCCGAGATCCCAATGTCTAACACGTGTGAGCGAACCACTAGACCACAGAGGCGCTTGAATACCATTAAATACAAGGTTGTACGTTTACTTTTGATCAAATCTAGATTATCATGACGATTAAATTTTTTCAAAAGCTTGATTTATTCTAATAGATTGCATTATTTAAATTCAAATTTATATACTTAATTATTATTCTGAATATGCATAATACTACTATAAGCATTTGTAAAGCCTGAATCTAAAGATTTCTTTAAATGTTATTTTAATTATGTCAAATCCTAGATCTTTGGATTGACAATTCAATTTATCACTTTTGAAACTGATTTACGCAAGTCAAATGAAATATATCTATCTAAATTACTGAAATAAAAATAAATCATGCTATATTTTTTTATAAAATTGCTTATACAGGGTGAAATTGAATTCATTAGCAATTTTTTAAACTAAAAATCTAACCGCGATAACGATAACATTATGACAAACATTTCTTAAATCAAAAGTTATTAAAATTCAACGTAAAATAAAAACATAAAAAAATACATAAATTGTTTTATGCTTTTGCTTTACATTTTTTTTATTTATGACTTCTTGTGATTTTTCATGCTTATTTCCCCTTGAATTTTGATCACTTTGAATTTTGAATTTGTTGTCCTAAAGTTATTAATATCGCTGATAGATTCTTAGTTTAAGAGATTGCCACCAATGACTTCGATTTCACCCTGTATACAAGTTAAATATACAAATATATACAAAATCTTTGAATCCTGTTCGGTCGTGAAAAGATTTTATTACCCCTTTCACACACATTTTTTTCTTTGTAAAAATGAACTACGAATTAGTATAAATGAATAGCACAACTATTAATGTACATGTTCTAGGTAGTTCGATTTAATTGTAATCCTTAAATATAATAAAACAGTAAAAAAAGTGTGTCTGTACATTACATATATTTCAAAAAAAATATCTGGGGCGATGGAGACATAGTAATAGAGTAAGAATTTGAAAAAAAAAGTGTGTCTGTTTGTCTGTTTGTTTGTCTGTTTGAACACGCTAATCTCCGGAAATACTGAACGGATTCAAATGAAACTTTTTTGTTATATAGCTGTTAAGCCTGGGCATAACTTAGGGTATAATTGATTTTGGAAAATGGAACACCTGATGCAGAACCATAATGGTCCAACATAACTATATAACTATAAGGAATATAAAAATGACACCTTTGCAAAAGTTGTTAAGCCTGATGAGCATTTTTTGTTAAGGTATAAAAATCGAAGATCCGGAACACCTGATCCAGAACAATAATGGTCCAGCTAAACTTTACAAAATATAAAAATGACATCTTTGCAAAAGTTGTTCAGACTGAAGATCTGGAACACCTGATGCAGAACCATAACAATTCTACAAGTATTTTCTTATGTAACTACATTAGTTCATTTATATGCATACGCCGAAGTCATTAAGTCCACGCGTACGAAGTCGCGAGCATCAGCTATATCATAATAATTATTATCCTTACATATAATAAAACAGTAGAAAAAGTGTGTCTGTACATTACATATATTTAAAAAAATATATATCTGGCGCGATGGAGACAGCAGAAATCAGAAATCAGAATATTTATTTGACATAGTAATAGATTAAGAATTTGAAAAAAAGTGTGTCTCTTTGTCTGTTTGTTTGTCTGTTTGAACACGCTAATCTCCGGAAATACTTTTTTTTTATCACCTACCCTCTCGCCGCTACGCCGACAGCCAAAGGGCTGTGTGTGGGACCGTGGAGGCATTCCCCACAACGGCTAACGCGGCCTACCCCGCATCCGGGCCTCCTCCGATGGGGAATGGCCGGGCAAGTTTGGCCATTCCCCCCCCTCTCTTCAGGGCCGTGCAAGGCAAGCAGTGGTTCACCACCCACTGCCCGCTTGGCCCTGAAAGGGGGACATTACCTCCCCCCCTCCTCGTGACCCTCCCGATCTCTTCTCCTTGGAGATGAGTGGGGAGAGGTCTGGGGCTGTGCCCCTGGCGGCAGCATCGCCGTCTCCTCGGCTACCGGTATTGGGGACGTCTCCATGGACGTCTCCTCTGTGGGCCTTTGGGCCTCGGCTGAATTTCCGGAAATACTGAACGGATTCGAATGAAACTTTTTTTGTTATATAGCTGTTAAGCCTGGGCATAACTAAGAGTATAATTGATTTTGGAAAATGGAACACCTGATGCGGAACCATAATGGTCCAGCTAAACTATACAAAATATAAAAATGACATCTTTGCAAAAGTTGTTCAGCCTGATGAGTATTTTTTGTTGAGGTACAATAATCGAAGATCTGTAACACCTGATGCAGAAACATAATGGTCCAGCTAAACTATACAAAATATAAAAATGACATCTTTGCAAAAGTTGTTCGGCCTGATGAGCATTTTTTGTTGAGGTATAAAAATCGAAGATCTGGAACACCCGATGCAGAACCATAATGATCCAGCTAAACTATACAAAATATAAAAATGACACCTTAGCAAAAATTGTTCAGCCTGATGAGCATTTTTTGTTGAGGTACAAAAATCGAAGATCTGGAACACCTGATGTAGAACCATAATGGTTCAGCTAAACTATACAAAATTTGACATCTTTGCAAAAGTTGTAAAGCTTGATGAGCCTTTTTTATGAAGTATGAAAATCGAAGATCTGGAACATCTGATGCAGAACCATAATGGTCCAGCTAAATTATACAAAATATATAAATTGTCATTTTTGCAAAAGTTGTTCAGCCTGATGAGCATTTTTTGTTGAGGTATAAAAATCGAAGATCCGGAACACCTGATGCAGAACCATAATGGTCCAGCTAAACTTTACAAAATATAAAAATAACATCTTTGCAAAAGTTGTTCAGACTGAAGATCTGGAACACCTGATGCAGAACCATAACTCTTATACAAGTATTTTCTTATGTAACTACATTAGTTCATTTATATGCATTCGCCGAAGTCATAAAGTCCACGCGTACGAAGTCGCGGGCATCAGCTAGTTATCTAAATAAAAAATCACTCCAACGCATTTGATTCATTTCAATATTTCATCAAGACGTAGTTGCGAAATCTTCAATATTTATGATGTTATTTTAATAACGAACTTTACGCCTATTAGTGTCATTTTAAGTTTAATTAATAGGATTGATAGCTTTTGGTCCATTTCATTAAATCTTTGCCATTTAGTAATTTTTAATTTAAAATTATTTAAGTCCCTTCCTTATGCAATAATTTCAATATATTTCGATAGATTATCATTTGTCTTTGCTCAAAATTTTTATGTTGAGCCAACATTTCGAACAAACTTCCATAAGTTTTGTAAATAGTTCATAAGACTTTCTTTACGATTCAAAACCGATAACATCACAATTGTTAGAACATTAAGAATCATTATAATTACTGTCACAAGTAACAATAGGTTTACATAATTCTGTCTGTCCGTCTGTCCCACCTGTTTCCGTGGGCATTATAACATGGGAACATTGATCCAATCATAACTTCACTAATTTAGTTACGTCACTAATTTCAAATTAAGCTGATACTGTTACGTAGCTACAAATTGGACTTTACTTGAAGTAAGTAGGTAAGCAAATAAAATATTGAAAGAAATGAGTTATTGAAGATTAAAAAGATAAAAAAGAGGCACCAAAAATGCGCTGTTTTGCAATCATGTAGTATATGATAAGAATAGCGTCTAAAGATAACTTGCAATAGGTTTGTAAGTAGTTTTCAATTGCTATACCTACCCCTACTGGGGTACTGTTATACATAAGTACTGGATCCATAAATTTCCTAGGTAATATTTTTATAAAATCACCACCACGAAAAGAAAAGAGCTCCTTATTTTTTTTTCTACAAAAACTAATCCTATATTTTATATGGCTTTGCAAACATAAGCCAGTAACGACATCTATTAGAAAACAGTTAGTCGACCATTCAAAGTAGCATCTGAAAACAAGTCCCAAGTTTTTTGCAAGCCTTCCACTCCACGCCACGTGGGTTGGTAGTCCTCGCAATAAAGTCGAGATGGCGTTCTAAAATACAATATATTTTATTGTATCATCTGAAATAGCAGATACTTTTTTTTGCAATACTTAAATTTTCCTTATGAAAAAAAAACGAATCAATGTCATTCCATCCATAACCTTATTAAGATGCCCACAATTACTTTCACAAATTATTAATTCTGTGCCTTTTACCCAAAAGTTCTCCAGACAAAATAATAACTCAAAGTAACTCAAAAATAACATACGGAACCCTAAAAACAATAGTCATTATTTTCATGATCAACCTCTCTCCTAATTTATTGACTTTGTTTCTTTTTACAGAAAAAACCTCAGCCTGCAGCCCGTCGACAAGGAAGAAGACGCCCACCTCTTCACGTACCGAGACGTGAATCGAACCCACGTCTCCGTGGTGCTGGCCCAGAGTGTCGACGCACTGGTCGACAGTGACACTCCGCAGAACGTGGTCAAGTTTCGGTTGGGGTGTGACTTCGATTCCGGCGATGACTTGGTGAAGCATAGTGTGATTTTTTATCCTCTCGAGCGTCAAATTCAATTCAATGCCGTGTCAAATTTTGAAATCGGTTCATTCGTTTTCAGAGAATCCTGAAAATACTCATTCCGGTAGTAACTGGTAGTAACTAGATTGATAAATTATGGTCAAATAATAGGGATGATGACTAATGAATAAAATAACGAAATACTAATAAAAACCGTAAACATAGCAGACTAGTAGAGTTTTATGACCCCTTAAAGTTGGGCGGACAAGCCCATTTAAGGCGTGAAATACACAGAAGCGACGCGGCACGGATACAGCGGCGATACGGTGCAGATGTGAGACTTTCGGATGCTTTCGGCAAATCAAATACACGTATAGCCGCCGTCGCCGCCGTATCTGCGCCTTATCTCCGCCGCATCGCTTCTATGTATTTCACGCCTAAAAAGTATAAAATTTGTTAAAATAAATAATACATTTAATTAGTCCGTAAAATTTATAGCAAATTTGTCTAAGAAACCATTTTGATAAACACAATATTTAACATAGCTGCCGAACAAATTTCCTACGCGTTGCATACAAACTACTCAAGCGTGACGTCATAACTGAGTAGCCGTTAGTATGGAGCGTTTTCGGGCGAGTCCAATTTTGTGCATTTCAAACTGTGACATCTCTGGCAGTTTTCATGGTAGCGAAATAATTATTTTACCAATGTTTTTTTTTTGAGAGGTAATTTATGTAACATAAAATAAAAAATGTCATTATTCCTATATTGTTCGGAGAAGGAAACCTTTTAATTTAAATTTCGAAAGGTTATATAGGCGATCTTTGAAAATGTCTATTAAATTATGAAATAGATATATGGATTTATAAAATCCTTACTTAATATTAAAAATGTGAAAGTCCGTTTGTTTGTTTGTTTGTTACGCCTTCACCTTAACTACTGAACGGATCATCATAAAATTTTGCATACACGTTCTCAGGGGTTCAGAAAATGACATAGGGTACCTTTCATCCAGAAAAAAAGTACTGTTCCCGAGAGATAGCATAAAAATCTTTTCACGCAGACGAAGTCGCGGACGGTCGCTAGTACTCAATATATTTGACAAATACCCCATAATTCCAATAAAAAATAAAAAATACTTTAGAATATTCGAATACCAGTAAAAAAATATTTCTTAATACCTATCTAATTTTTTTCTGTAAAACATTTTCATATTTTTTTGTTAATTGTGCACTCCATGATAATACACACAATAAGAAAAAGTCGGTTAAAAATAAATGAGGAGTATTCTTCTTTGTTAAATTTACTTTCGTGAAAAAATGCACCTGACAAGCAGAAACTCTGCTTGAACAGACACTTCGTTTTAAAAAATCTGATGATATTTATGTTTTTCTCTTTATACGGCACTACTTTAAGATTGTTTTCCTTCATATAACTAGAGTTTATATCAATAATAATGCTTTTATTCTTTAGATTTCGTACTTACAAAAACCGTAATTTCGTTTGATTGATTGAGTCTTAAAAATAATGTTGTGGGAACATGAACAAATACATTTTCACCTGTCATAAGAATTGGCTGTGAAAGTAACCGATAAGACAATGTGAATTCTTTAGAGTTGATATCATATTCCTTGTTCGGTGAGGTTAATATCTCAAGAGATGTTAACGATATGAATATCTATTTTATTCTTGGAAAAATCAATAAGATAGCTAAGAATGAACGAAGGATTGTAAAAATTACTTACATAAATATACCTACTTTGATTGAACACTTCGAGAAGCAAACAAAAATTTAAGAAGTTTGCTGAATTCGTCGAAGTATCCTAAAATATGCTTTAAGCTAAGCTTAGTTCAAATCCAGAAAAATATTTTCTTAGGAAGAAGCAATCTACCAAAAATATATATAATACATAATTAATATATAATACTACAATGAAGAGCAAAATATTTATTTTAGAACAATATTTTAGCACTTCTTATTTTATTGTCTTAAGGATAAAAAGACTTGATCCCAAAGACAATCAGACTTTTCGATTTGGGATAAAAAGTCAGGAGGTGCCAAGTGGACTAGTCTATAGGCCACCATGTCGGTCCGAGCACAGAACCAGAGCACAAATCCCATCCAACTGCAGCGAGGCGTGAGACAGGGAGACGTTATTTCTCCAAAACTGTTCACAGCTGCGTTGGAGGACATCTTTAAGCTTCTGGACTGGAAAGGACTCGGGAATTCGGGATCAACACTAATGAGCAGTAACCTAACACATCTTTGTTTTGCCGGCAGCATTCGGAAAGCTTTGGAAACTCTTCCCTTCTAACTTATTTTAAGTATCTCAACATAAAGTCCATGACCAGTAGTGTGTTGCTAGTGATGACTTACGGCAGTGAAACGTGGTCACTAACTATGGGTCTCAAGGTCACCCAACGTGCAATGGAGAGAGCCATGCGTTTACCTGCGTGATCAAATCAGAAATGAGGAGATCCGTGGGATAGCTAAAGTAACCGACATCGCTCGAAAGATTGCTTAGCTGAAGTGGCAGTGAGCGGGAAACATAGCTAGAAGAACCGATGGATGTGTTGGGGCGGAAATGTTCTGGAATGGTGGGCGCGCACCGGATGACGCTCCAGTAGGTAGGCCCCAGATAAAGTGGACCGACGATCCGCTGGCTGATTATCTAATTAAAAACCACCTAGCGACTGGTTGCAGTTCACAGATGATCGTGATCCATTGCTGCTTCTTTTTGGGTAAAAAAAAAACATACCAAAGAAAAGTGGCAATGTATGTCAAATGCAACCGGTCGCTAAATAGTTTATTTTTAGATAATCAGGGTGCTGGTGAATGTCGCGGGAAACCGCTGCCGCTGGATGCAGTCAGCGCAGGACCGATCGATGTGAAGATACTTGGTGGAGGCCTATACGAGTATTTCATAATATAGTACCAGCAGTGGGTTTAGTGCGGCTGATATGATGATAATGATGAGTCATAATAACTATTTGCATGCTAAGTGTCATCCTAAACTTTCTATTGATGTGATCTGTACCAATGATGGATCAGAGCGTCAGTGAGAACTCAGAACATTTCAGGCTAAGCAATTGTTGAAAAATATTAGTATGCTCACGCTCAGAGTGGCCACACACAGACGTTTTTCCGTTTCGGAATTCCGTACATACGTGATTCCGAACGCAGCTAATCCATACAAATATATGGACCTACCACATACATGCGGGATTTTTCCCTACGTAATTTCATACATATAATCGATATTCCGTTCTACTTATTTTACAATAAGTTATACTTATTTTTTAATAAGTTCTAAGATAAAGAGACACTCACAAAAGCTTTCACTTCCGTAGACAAAGCTCTCTCGAGCTCGAGAAGAATAATGTTGCCACTAGTAAATATTTATAATTATTTCCATCATTTCTCTTAAAGGGCGTTCCTTTCTATACGTTTCACGACGCAAAACTCTTAAAACCGAGTTAAATATAGCCGTATGGATATAGTTCGTTTGCCTTCCTTTTATTGAGAGATTTTTGAAAAGATGACACAGACCAACGCACTTGTTAATTTAGTAATAAATATTGAAATCAAAGTATGAAAATAATTTTAATTTACGTTTTTAAGTAAATAAATTAAAATTAAGTAAAATAAAAGTAAAAAAAATACTGAAGGGAAAAAAGTGTAATATTAGGAAACAATATTATTGAATAGGTAGGTACCTTTTTACAATAAATTATTTATTGTATTATTTTAATTTATAAAATTTATGAAAAAATTTAAGAATAAAAAATACTTATTCGTTATTTACTACTAGTAAATATTTAATATATTTTTTTTTTATAAATTTTATAATAAAAAAGAATTACTTAAATACAATTTTTCATTTTTTTTCTTTCCGGACAGCTGTTTTTGTCGTTTGTGCTGTAACTTCTCTTCTTACCTTAATAAAATATAAACACGGAAAACTTAGATTTATTTTTATTGCGAAATTAGAAACTCAGAAAAAAAAATAAGTCGACAAATTTTTCTCGACCACTCGAAGGGTGGTAGACAAATTTCTCCCACTCAACTGTCAAATTAATGTCAGTTGAAGACAAAAGCTCGTGTTTGTCGACTTTTGACATTAGGCCACGACAAAGAACAATGCGAGTCTACGGTTGTAAAATGCGAGCATGAGTATCTCGATCTCAACCCGACAAAAGTGACATTTCGGTGTAGACAAGCCATTGTTCTGTGAGTCGAATCTTATCTCGATGTTGGTCATGCTACGCGTGCAGGTCTACAGAGATTTTGGTGCCGCCAAAACTATAACAGATTTTTAGTACATTAGATACCCGAATTAAAACTGCATAAGTACTTATTTTTTTAATGCTATGTGTAGTTTTTGAGATATGAAATATGTCTAAAATAACAAAATAAACAAATTTTAAACATTTAATTAGGTCATTTTACAGGGGTCCTTTTTCTGATCTTTTTTACAATAAAAAAAATAAAAAAATACAATAAAATACATTTATTTCAGACTAGGTCCATATCATCATCATCAAAAAATTGATTAAATCTGAGCACACATTAAAAATATCATTCAAATCAAATATAAAATTATAAATTACGGATTAAAAATTAATTAACATTAGAATTATAAAACAGATTTTCTTTTGGTATAACTAAAATTGTAAAAATAAAATGAACAAAATAATTAATTAAATTTAAAATTGGTATCAAATTAAATTAAAATAACATCAGAATTATAAAATCAGAATTATTATATTATAAAATTGAAAAAAATCAAAAAAAACAATAATAATTAGTTAAAATGAAGTAAAAACAAAAATTAGGATTGATTACAAACAGACAGCAACAAACAAGACAATCGATTTAATTTAAATACAATCGATTTAATTTAAATAAAAACAATGTGTGTGTGTAAACAATAGTATCAAGTCATTCAACAAATTACATGATTGGATTGCCAGCACCAATTTTTTTCTTTTGTAGATTTTTTGTAAATTTTTCATCAATGCCATTGTTGGAGAAATTGACAAGCGCTTCAATCGCACGTGAAAACGATCAATTTTCGCATCAATGAGCGTCAATTACGTAAAAATTTAAAATCGCAAATGATCGTTACACTGGAGCTTTTGAATAGAGATCAAGTCAAAATTAACAAAATGTTTCCATGCCATATTACTTAACTATCTCCTATTCTGGCCACAGAGAAAGCAATAACTACGTAAGAATTCTGGCCTTGAGTACTGGGCCGTATGAGGCCGGCAACTTGTTCACGTGTTCTTCTTTTGTCTCTTTTCTTCTCTGGTGCTAATTATTTTTAGGGGGGTATACGGCAGGCGAAGATGGGTTATACTCATTTCGCCCCTTCAGTTTTACTCACTGCACAGTTCAGTGATAATTGATTTACCTACCTTTGACTCATATACTATGTAGTTAATAAAATGAAAATTGCCCCTTTCAAAGGATACGAGTTTATAAAATTTTAATTTAATTTTTACGAAATTAACAAAATATTCTCAGCAAAAGTACTTCAACTAGGCATGAGCGTATTAAAACATAAAAAATACATGTATTTTGTACAACAGACAGACTCTATTTATTGTACGGTCAATGGCACACTGGGCTTCCACGACAGCGTAATGATATTCAATCAATTTTATACTTAAATGCAAATCAATTAAGGTTCAAAATAAATGACAGATTTTTGGCAGTTTTGTATAACCTCATGTGCTGCTGACTGTACTTAATACGTGATATTTTATTAATACGTGAGATACTGTGAGATATTATTAAACGGAGTCAAAGTCTGTTTATTTATGAAATTAAAGTAGTAAACAGATATAATAAACAATCTAAAATACAAAAACACGAAACACGACTTGTTTTCGAACGAAATTTTATCAACTCTACTAATAAAAATAAAGTTTCAGTCCAATTAGATTTTGATACTCCGAAATAACTAGAAAAATGTAAGAATGAAATTATGATTAATAATTCGGTGGATCGACTATCTGGTGAAGGTCACGGAAAGTCGCTGGATGCGGGCAGCAGGACCGATCCTCGAGGACATCCTTGCGGAAGCACAGCATTGGCTGTCATGCGGCGGATTCGATGACGATAAAAGACACAACGTAAACGTAAAAGTAACAGTCAAATGTCAATTTAATGTATACGCAGTTACAACACTGGCGTTCCTTACTAAAATAAACTGAATAGGACTGAAAAAGACTTTACGTTCATTTTTACAACCCCTATCGTAAAAACTTGAAGGCGTCGTTTTAATGAAGTCAACGAACTTGTATGGGTGAGAATACAAGGTTTCATGGATAGAAAGATACTAGATAGGAACATCAACTTTTAATCCCCGAATACGAAAACATATATTGATGGAAGCCTATGCCCAGCATAATGGACGTTGCACCTACGGCTGAAAAGAATTAATGAAATTGAATAAAGATTTTTTAAATGTTTTCTGTGAAAGCACTATTACCAAAAAAATATTATTGATTAAAAAAATACGCAATGCTAAAAACTTAAAAAGCATTACGTTTTTCCAAATCTCTCTCTTCCACCATCTCGGTGTTTTACTTATAGGTATTGGATTTTCAGGTTCCCAATGTATTGCGATTGCAATACAATAGACTATTTGACTAATTTTGGAAAACCATTTTAAATTATTCCTTATTACGTAATAGGCGCACCACACTGATATTTCAGGAAAAATCAATGTATTTCATTAAAAAAAACAATTTTAAAGTTTAAAACTTTAAAACCGCGCCAAAAACGCTATGGCGCTGGACACGTGACTTGTTGACGTCACAAGCCTGTAAACATTGTAATATCCTTAGCCATTTAACAGCCATCAATCGCGGATCCGGTCGTGTCAAACGCCTGAAGCCATATTTATTTACAGGCAAGTGACGTCATCAGTCATCTTAAGAGCGTTTTCCCCACAGAAATAAATACAAAAATTAATGCATTTTTCTAGGTGAAATTAATCAATTAATAGACTTAATTTTAGTCCATATAATAGTTGAATATGTTTTTTACGCCATTATCTGTTAGGATGACCACAATTTGTAGAATATTTTCAATGTTGTCAAATTGTCTATTGTGGCATTGCGATGTTGTCAAATACACCTAAACTTCTTATACATCTTATTGATTTTGTAATATTTTTTGAAAGAAATTCGCATTATTGCCTTATTAAAAGTCCTATTGTCACTGTTATTTTAGTACTATTATTTATTCGGTACTGTTTTTAAATTAATTAGTAAATCGTAAGGTTACGCCAAGGAAGTACAAAGTTCTTATAATATTTAGTTGCAGAAAAATATTAACATATTTTTACTCGATTTTGGACAATTAATTTTTACGTTTCACATTAGTAACACGTTTCAATATTTTCAAACTTCTTACTGTGTGCACATCTAGTTTTATTTCTAAAGCCACGTAAATTCGCGAAGCATCGCCGTCTGTTTGCGCGTGTCTTACAGTATCTGCATAATAATTATTTCCACGGACGAACCCAATGACGCAGTTCATTTGAACTGGGAAGACTACCTGTGGACCTTCTTTGTTATTGTAAACAGACATTCGATATAATCAATCCCTCAGAATCTTTTAACCATGAGGTTTGTCCATCCATCGATTCTGAACCCGGAAGTATTAAATACGAGTTCTGTTAGGGGAAACGATTGTTTTTTTATGTTAGCACTAGCGGCCACTTCTTCCGTGTGGACCCTAGATAATCTTTGATCAGGATAAAAAGTAGGTACCATATATTTTAATCCAGGTTACGAACTGTTTAAATTCAGTTATTAATAGTTTATAACCTGGATTAAAATAGTTCTTCTTCTTCTTCAGCGCATATCCGCCCACCGTTGAGCATACGCCTCTCCAATTGTCCTCCAAGCAGCCCTGTTTTCTGTTTGTCTAGACCAGAGTGGTCCTGCGACTGTTGATATGTCGTCAAACCATCTGGCTAGTGGTCTCAAGTTCATACAAGGGAAAACCTATCTAGAGTTGGTCGAAAACGAACAGAATAACACGTACTCATTTTGCTCTTTTTCCTTTCAACTTGTTAAGAAAGACAGAGCGCAATGGTTTACTATCTCCATCATAGATCACAAAATTAGGGGAGGAATAAAAAATAAAAAAAGTGAGATTATATTCTCCTAATTACCTATGTACAACTAAACTAGGTGCACGCACAAAGTGGAATTTTTAGTTTTCTCAAAAGCAATAAATTTTTATGTATGTCTTTTCTTGCTTTCAGATATCAGCATATCTCTCAGTGACGGTCTACATTGAAGATGTGAATGACAATGCGCCTCAGTTCATGGATACTCCATACAGAGTCAAAGTTGATGAACTCACGCCTACAGGTACGAATGATGAAATCATCATTGAATCACTGAATAAAACCCCACGTTTAGATCACTAATCAACATCAAGCTATGATGAGCTGTGTGCACATATACATGTGATAGAGCACAGCATTATGTGCTCTAAGGATACCCATTTCTTGATATCGAACAAACACGTGACGGTCGCGTCGCTAATTCACGCGATGATCGCGTATAGTCACGTTGTATATTAGGACAACGCTTATACAGGGTCATTCTAAACTTACTCAAGGATGTGTCCAGTTCATGAAACTAAACAACTTTCTCCAAGAAAAATGTGTCGAGTTTTGCCACAAAATGTTGGTCATCCCATACTAAATTGATCACGTGATCCCTTTGGTTTGTATGGATAGTCGAATTTTTTTTTACATTATGCCCTGTGTTCCTTAGAAAAAGTTGTTCAGTTACATGGACTGAACACATCCTCAAAATTAAGATAGGGAATACAAAATGACCATTACAGTATCCTCCTCCCTATCAACAATGAACAAAGGTGAAGTGTTGCACTTTATTTGTCCAAATCAAACGAATCTAATGATTCGATAACATAAGAATTCAAACCCCGGACCTTTGATCAAAAGGCAGGATTACTGCTTCTGTGCTAAGCGGTCCTCAAAGCTATGCCTTTTTACACTGGAGCAATGACTTTAAGAAAAAGAAATAAATTTGTTTTGCCTAAATCTAGTACGACATTAGTTGGATCAGGACCTTACTCTATGGCAATAAAGCTATACAATAGTCTACCAAATTATATTAGGGAAATCGAGACCTATAATAGTTTTATAAAATGTCTAAATAATTATTTAATTGATAAATGTTATTATAAACTTAACGAATTCTATAAGCCTATACAATAAAGTAGCTATCAACCTATTGAAGTTAATTCCATGCAAACATTTATAACAATGATATTCTTAATATGTGATGCATAATAATATAATTTATTTAATTATAAAAAAGTAATTTCTAATGTAATGTTATTTTTAAGAATGTTTTGTTTTTGTTTATTTTTTTTCCGTTAGGTGTTTTTAAGATAGGTAATACATTTCAAATAAGTTTGAATTTAATTTTAAGTACCTACTAATATTGTTATGTCCTTACAGGGCTCATGTGTAAGCACCAAAATAATTTTAAGATCCTTACTGTACCACATAAAATGCAATAAATACATTCTCATTCCCAAAAACAAATCAGGGTACACGTAACTACGCTGACTAATAAACAATAACAATGTTGACTAAACACTCTTTGTCAAACGTAACAAACATACAGATTATGTACGAGTCTGTTGCAAAGGCTATTATTATACTTTTTCTATAAAACCTAAACAATTTCACAACGAAAGTAAGCAAGTTTTATAATAAAAAAGAGTCTCTTTTTAACCAATCAACAATCTCTCCAGCAGAGTCCAGCCTGACAACAGCAATTTTCTTTTCCAACTTATTGAAAAATGGAACAACTATCATATAATTTCTCATGAGGTTTATTTAGTTTCAAAGGTTTCTTTGCCTACCCACGGGCTTTTTCGATTTCTTATAAATTCAATATTCTCTAATACGATTGGGTATCGTCTTACTCAAAAGGTCTATTTTCATTTTTACATCATCGAATTATACTTTGAGTCGTCTGGCAATAGTATTAGCACATTAACTTATTTTTAAATTTAATTAAATAAAGACAGTATCTTTATTTGTTGTAACTATTATTTTAATACCTGCAGCGGAAAGGTAGGGGCGGGTTATTTGATGGAAAACAATTAATTTCGCTCATATACCTATTACTAAAGTAAAGTGCCTAGTAACCAATATTAAACAAGAAAATTAGACAGATACGTTGCCAGCATATTCCTTTGATTAAGCCACATATTATGATCAAACGATTGTAAATTGAATGGCAGCTTTCAACTGCCAGTTTCACCTTACACTAGAGGGCACCAAAAGATAATGAATACAATTTGAGCGATACACTTAACATGGGTTTAACCCTTAACCACCTACCACATATTATGGTCACACAACCTCCTGGCATACGTCTGTAGGACTCCGAGAGTTAAATAATTCACAATTGGAAAAATTAATAGAGAAAGGTTTTGTTTTTAATTAAAAGTCTGATTAGGAACATTTAAACTATTTATCCGAAAAAAAGGCACATGAAAGTCAGCAATATTTTTGGTTTAATCACTGATAAACTAAAGACAAAATGTCTTTAACTCTTATTTTAGGCTTACCGACTAACACATTTGGAAAATGAGATCCACAAAAAAACATACGTAAAAGTAACTCATTTATAGTTTTTTTTTTTATTTAGATAAAGAGAAAACTCAGAAATAAACTAACTAACTAAACTAACTCTTAATTAAATAACAATAAAAAATAGGCTCTCCTCCCTCTCCCAGTACATTGATACTCACTTGAGCTAAACGCGCGCACGTCCAACCTCGACAAGCGATTGCGGGGTCCGAGGGGCGTGGGGAAAAGGTACAGGAACGAACAAGTTAATACAAAACTCAGGCGCAAACATATTCACGATTATTTACTCGACAGGATCTGTGAGACGTATGGTAGGTGGTTAAGGGAAAATATTTATTCATATATTATTATATTTTATAGCACCACAATGACTTTTTTTTAAATAAATATTCTCGTACCTTTTAAATTGTGTTGATCAAATTGACTGTATTCTGTATTCATTTTTGGAAGATCAAACCAATATAAATGCTTAATCCAGCATTTCATCAATAATTGCAGGTCTGACAATCTTCAAAGGGATCCACGCGTTTGATCGCGATAAGCCCAACACACCGAACTCAGATATCCAGTACAGCATCACGTCTGGCGATCCTGAAGGCCATTTCGCACTCGAGAGCTCTCACAAACCAGGCTTGATACTCAGGAAGCCTTTGGACTATGACACGGGAGACAAGGAGTTTACGCTCATCATCACTGCATCGGTAAATATTCACCGACCTAGGTCTTACTATAACTAAATAGGTAATCATCTTCTTTGGAAAAAGTGCTTAAGTTTTTTCACAAGTACTCACTCTAAAGTACAAGAAGGGGAAAGACGATATTTAATTTTGTTTAAAATTATCATAAAGGACCGAGATACAATGCGAGCAAGAGTGAGTTATTAGTATTTAAATCAGTAAGAAAACCATACTCTGAGCTGCCACCTGTTACTCTTGCTGGAATTCCTCTTAAAAGAGTCGCAAAATTTAAGTATCTGGGTCATTGGGTTTCCGAGGATCTTAATGATGATTCAGACCTGGAGAGAGAACGCAGGGCAATTGTCTGTTCGGTGATTGCACCGAACAGACAATTGGAGAATATTGATGCTGGCTCGCAGGTTCGCACGATGTACGAGAGAAGTGAAGGCCACGCTCTTTAGAGCATTCTGCCAATCCTTCTACACGTGCAGCCTCTTGGTCACATATACGCGGCGAGCATACAATGCATTAAGAGTGCAATATAACAATGCATATAGGGTGCTGGTGGGACTACCCAGGCACTGCAGTGCTTCAGGCATGTTCGCGAAGGCCCGTATCGATGGATTTCACGCCATTATAAGAAAACGGTGCGCCTCATTATTAAATCGTGTGTGAAGTAGTCCCAACAGCATCCTATGCATGATAGCCGATCGATGAGACGGGCCGATGCTGATACACTGGGCAAGCTTGCACTGTAGTAGAGCAGTGCCGATGTATTAGCTTCGGCAAGTTTTATGTTTTATTTATGTTTAATTTTATTGCTATTTTTTTATTTATTTCTCATTTCATGTAATTTTGTTAATATGGGTTATTTTGGCCTTGAAATAAACTTTTATTATTATTATTAGGAAGTGTTTCGGAGAGATTCAATCAATCAAAAGAGAGAGATTCAATCAATCAAATCAATCTCTCCGAAACTTTTTACAGCTGCATTGGAAGGTATCTTTAGGAAACTCAACTGGAGTGGAAAAGGACTAAACTGTATTCTGACTTAACAACCTGCGATTTGCTGATGACATTGTGCTTTTTGCAGACAATGTGAATGACATGGACGATTGAACACCTACATACTGAATCTCAGAGGGCAGGCCTAGTAATGAATAGGTCGAAGACAAAGATCATGACTGACATCCCTGATGCAGCTCACCTGCAGTTGCCTTTTGAAGTGGTGGATCACTATATTTACCTTGGCCATATGATCACACTTGGTAATGCGAATCAAACCGCTGAAGTGGATCGCCGAATCGCACAGGCTTGGGCTGCATATGGTGCAAATAAGTACATTCTAGGCTCAAAGAAAATACCGCAACACCTTAAAACAAGTGCCACAGCTGGAAGTGTGAAGCACGACCAGTGCGCAGAAGGTGGTAAATGAAACGTCAATGTTACAATTTACCAAGATATATTGAAAAAAAAGTGTCTCAAGGGGGGTACACCGATCTTCGTTTCGTGGTAGTCGCCTTGTAGTATAAAAAGCACTTAGCTTGCGTTTTGCCTAACGGAAGCAGAAGCGCATGTGCAGCACGAGGGCTACGCGCTCAAGGTGAGGCGAGTGCGCAGGCTCGGCGTGGTGTTGCTCCGGGGTAGGCCGGAAGCAGCAGGTGGTGACTCGGGTAGGTAGGTGCCCGGAGGTGTAGTGGTAGGCGGCGCAGGAGAGGGTCCGGTAGGGGAACTCCTGCCCGTAGGTACGACCCTGGAATGTTACACAAAAGGTATGAACAGGTGTTCACTAATTCTGACCGCTGCTAAATAGGTGCTAGGGCAGATGGCTACAATTGAAAAGTCTCAAAAAAAGTTATTGACCATAATAATCAAAATGATTATTTTGGTCAATTTGATCAAACTAACTAATTTGACTATAATATTACTTATGGTGAGCATTCGGGCACTTCACCCTATTAACATGTTTGAAAAGAATAATTTTATTAGTAGAAAGGTATATTTTAATAAAAGGGAATAATAATTTAATGCTTAATTTTGAAAGGCAATTTAGAATATTATAAAATAAACATTAAGATCGGGATTCACCCATTGGCAGCGTCGTAGGTTATAAAACGAAATCATTTCATTGCAAGATAGAAATTAAATTAATGTTGGTTATAGTATTTATTCACAAGCTATTTAGTAGCTCATACAAAATACTATTACCTGCCTTCTGAGTTTACTGTAAACAAGGATTTCGTTCTGCATATCACTTTCCACAAAATATTGCTGCACATTGATATGAATCGTTTACACTCGATAAGAATTTAGCACAAAAATCACACTGATTAAACGATTAGATATTAATATGAGAAAAACTATTAGATATTTGATTAAGGTATTTAATATGAGAATTCACTATAAAAATTTATAAGGAATTGAAATGCAAAACGAACGTATTATAGCTACACTCACCCTAGAAACGGGGTTGCACAACACAAAGAAATGAATTAATGAAATTAATGTAGGTGACTTGTTAGGGTTACGAATGTTTTGAAAAGAAGAAAAAGGATTTTTGCGAATCGTTCGTATTTATAGCAAGATAAATATCGAGAAGCACCTCAAAACAGCGAGAATCATCTAGAAGTCCCGGTCTTATCCTATTGGTCGAGCTTGACATAACGAAGGTGGATGTCATTATTGACAATGACATCATCTGTCACCGTGTGACACTACGGCCGCGTTCCGAGTCGCGATTTGGAATAAGGCAGAGGTCAGAACTTCCCACATTCCACAGGTGAAGTGATGTAATGAATTTTTAAGAAAAGTTCGACAGTAATTATTAATTATAAGTAGTAGGTTTTTAGCAACCGTTACATATCCCCCCTCTTAGAGTAGGATTTTGCCTGGACGAAATCCAGTTAAAAACAAAAACGACCAACAAACCAGATAACAACCCAAAACAAGTGAATAAGACCCTTTCATTCAGACAACAACAGCTATATTCAAATTAAAAGACAATAGTTAAAATTTTCATGCAATGTAAATTATAGTAGTGGAAACAGTATAAGTATTTAAAAATGTATACTTATATTGCTTGTCTATTATTATTTTAATTTAAAGTATTAAAAACAAGTTTAAGAATAATTATTCAATTTAAAATCTTTGATATGCCAAGAACCCAGATTTTTCCCTTTCATATCGACAAGTTCATAGACCAAGGGCGACAATTTAGATTTTATACGACATTTAATATATTTAGGAGCAAGTTTTTTAGAAAATTTCTTATCTTTGTCGCTTTGATAATAAGTTTTTCGCCAGACAATATCATCTACGTTGAATTCGAACTTTTTACGACGAAGATTATAAGGACCACAATTACGAGCATGCGATTTTATAAGAGAACTTTGCACTTGATCAAAAATTTTCCTAAGTTTCCCAGTATTTTCAGCATATTCATCCCTAGGTGAGAAGATAATGTCGTTTAGATCGACATCAAGATAATGAGATCCACAAGAGACTAATTCCCTCCCGAAGACCAGAAACGATGGGGTATAACCCGTGACTTCACTTACAGCAGAGTTGAGAGCGAATTGTATTTTAGGGATATTAAGATCCCAAGTTCTGTGGTCTTCATCAATAAAGGTCGAAACAGCCGTCATAATGGTCTTGTTGTAACGCTCGACTGTATTTACCTGTGGAGTGTATTTAGGCGTAAAATGCACTTTCGGTATTTTATATTGAGCGAACATATGCTGTAGTTTCTGACTAACGAACTGTTTACCATTGTCCATCAGAACGGTGCTAGGAATGCCATGTACAAGAAAGACTTTCTCCTCAATAATATTAGTTATAATTTCAGCAGTTGCACGACGTATAGGAAATAATAGAGAGTATTTAGAAAAACAGCAAGTGACAACCAGGAGCATAGTATTTTGCTTCCTACTTGGAGGTAGTGAACCGACCAAATCAATACTAATCATTTGGAAGGGCCTAGAGCATTCTTTAGGTCGACCCATAAGTCCTAAGGTAGGATGATTAGCATGTTTGTGCGAGTTACAAGCATCACAATTATTTACGAAGTTAGCAACATCCTTATGTAAGCCAGGCCAAAAATAATTTAAAGAAATACGTTTAAAGGTTTTAAAAATTCCCAAATGTCCTGAAGTAGGATTTGAGTGGTTAGCAACAATAATATCAAGTCTGGAATCGTTAGGGACAACTTCCTTCCATTCGAATTCCCTAGCTAAAGGGTTTAAGGATTTCATGTGACGATATAATTTATTGTTAGTGATTTTGTAATTAGGAAAGGAAGTAGGAGAGGATTGGCAACCATTAAAGATCTCCAAATACCATGGATCTGTTACAGGTGAACAAGATTGGTTGGCACTGTCTATAGCTGCTACAGGTAAGGCACGAGATAGAGAATCTGGCACAACGTTGTCCTTGCCACATGTGTATATGATATCGAAGTTAAAGGCCGATAGACGTATTCCCCACCTAGCAAGGCGACCTGTAGGGTTATTCATGTTAAGATACCATTTCAAAGATGAATGGTCAGTATAAACAAAAAATTTTTTTCCGTTATCCAAGTAACACCGCCAGTGTTCAATAGCAACAAGTACCGCGAGAGCTTCGCGCTCTGTAGCGCCGTAATTACGTTGTTGGGCCGATAAGGATTTACTCATATAGGCTATAACCCGCTCTTCGCCGTTTTGAATCTGAGAGAGCACAGCACCTAACCCGTAGTCGCTAGCGTCGGTGCGAACTTGGAAAGGTTCAGAATAATCAGGACAAGATAAGATAGGAGGTGACGTCAGACACTCCTTCAGTTTAACAAAAGCGGCCTCTGCTTCTTCTGTCCAAGCAAAGGGAGGCGTCGATTTACCTTGAGAAGTTAGTTTGTTCAATGGTGCAGCCAAGGAACTAAAATTAGGGATAAAACGACGATACCAAGAAGCAGTGCCCAAGAAACGACGAACTTCCTTCCTATTAGTAGGGGAAGGATAATTTACAATAACATCCACCTTTTCAGGATCAGCATGGAGACCATTTGAATCAACGACGTAGCCCAAATACTTAAGCCTTTCTCTGAAAAATTGACACTTTTCGAAGTTAATTGTTAAGTTGGCGAATTTCAATTTTTCTAGAACCCGCCTAAGAAGCGACATATGTTCTTCGAAGGTGTTTGACACTATAATTACGTCATCGACAAAAACGTAGACCTTATTTTCAAATTCAGGACCGTAAAAGAGCAAATCTACTAGTCTTTGCTGAGTAGCAGGTGCATTAGTTAAGCCAAACGGCATAGACTTAAATTGGAAGGTCCCCCTAGAGGGAATATAGAACGCAGTCTTGCATCTGTCTTCAGGTTTTATTAAAACTTGCCAGAACGATTTAGAAAGATCAATACTAGATAGATATTTAGCATCTCTAAGATTGTCTAGGATCTCCGAGATATAGGGTAAGCTATAGGCATCTTTACGAGTGACAGCGTTTAGTTTTCTGCTGTCCAAACAAAACCTAAATTCACCGTTCTTCTTAGGAGCCAGAAGAACCGGATTCGACCAAGGGCTCTCACACGGTTCCACAACGTCATCCTTTATCATCTCCTCCAGCTGTTCGGAGAGAATTTGTTGTTTATGAGGAGACATTCGGTAGTATCTCTGTCTAATAGGAGCAGCGTCACCAGTGTCGATAGCGTGAGTGATCAAGGAGGTACGACCCAAACCGCATTCCTCATACGAAATACCGCGGAAATCAGAGATTATATTATCAGCAGTTTTCTTTTGGTCATCTGAAGGTTGAGCGTACGGACAAATATGTTTAGATTCGTCAAGAGCGATGTTCGAAATATTTGCCTCCTGAGACCCATCAAGTACAAGGCTATCAAGTTCACTGGGAAATAACCCAAAAGTCCTCCAGAAATCCATTCCTAGAATAAGATTATTTAGTATTTCCGGCACAACGAAGAGTTTAATATTGTGCGTTTTATTATTAAAGGAGAGAGGTAAAATGAAATATTTAGAAGAACAAAACTTCTGACCGCCAGCTGCAGAAAGCTGTAACGGATCACAAGAGTAACATTTATAGTTTAGTTTTAAAAAATAGTCATGAGAATTATTTCCTAATAATGTTATGCCGGAACCAGTATCTAAAAGACCAACAATTTTTTTGTCACCAACAGACACATTAATATAAGGTCGAGAAAAATTAGTTTCAGAATCCAGGATTGGAGACACAGATTGGCTCGATGAAAATTTAGAAATAAAGGTAAGCCAATCCTTCCATTCAGTCTCATTACAACGGCTAGAAAATCTCGTGTGCTGAGATTCACTAGTTCTCCAATCCTGACTAACTAGTTTTTTGGATTACATTTAGTGCAATCAGGAGTACGAACACCTTTATTCCCACACTTAAAACATACAATAATGCGTGGCTGAGTACATGTTTTTAAACTGTGCGTATTATTACGACATCTGGGACAATAAACGTTATCCGTAGCTACGGCCGAAACAAAAGTTTTATTATTAACTGAACTTCCAGAGCTAGCAGAAGCACTGGATTTGCCACGATATGCAAATTCAGGAGCTAGGGTTGAAGAATTTGGAGCAGAAGGCTCATGAAATTTGGAAAATTGAGATTTTATTTTTTCAAAGTTTTGGCAAGCTGCCTTAAGTGCTTCTATAGTTAAAATTGGCCATGCTGAAGCCAATGCATTCGCATAGCAAGGACGCACGTTATGCGACAATATTTCCAGTTTTTCGTCCTCAGGCAAGGGTTTGGTAAGTCGTGAGAACATGCCATCCATTATGGACAGGTAAATACAAATAGATTCACCCTCACCTTGAGTACGAGACCGAATTTCAGATAAAAACTGATAGTCAAAGTCGTGTAAACTAAAATCGGCCTTCAACAATTCCGCTAATTGGGACCAATTATGAACTTTGGGTTTAACACCACGAAACCAATGCAGGGCATCGTCTGTAAAAATCTCATAACCAAAAGATAACACTTTATCGTAGCTGATACCTCTTGATTCTACAAATTCATCCACTTTTTGAATGAAGGATCGGACACAAGACTTCCCGCTAAATTTAATTTTGGAAAAATCAGGTACGGTATTACGATCAACAACTAAATTAATAACTGATTTTTCCAATTCACCGATGTTTGCACTTATACTAGATTTCGCCTCATCAACCGGTGTCAACGACTTAATCTCTTTCGTTTGGAACTCAAACATAGATTGACAATCCGACAGAAGAACCAGCAAGGAATCATCATCAACCTCGATTCTATTTAACCTATGGTATATATGATTTAGCAAAACTTCAGTTCTTAAGAATAAGTTTTTTTCAAATTTAGATTTTAAAGATTTTAAATTTTTAAAAGATTTTTCAAGAGAGAAAAATATTTAAGAGGGTAGCTACAAAAAATTAAGGTTAAAATTTAAAGATTTTCAAAAAAAATCGTGAAACAACGTTAAAAAATTTAAAATAAGCACTAAAGCGCAGTAGCAAAAGTAATTGTACGTTTAAAATAGTTAACAACGGCTTAGTGACCGTTAGTTACACAGTAAAGGTAGGTACCCACCTAAAACACAAAAAAACAAAATTTAGTAAAAATAAAAAGGCGAGAACCACTGAGCGAAAGATCTTGAGCGAGTTGGGCGCCACTGCCACAGCTGGAAGTGTGAAGCACGACCAGTGCGCAGAAAGTGGTAAATGAAACGTCAATGTTACAATTTACCAAGATATATTGAAAAAAAAGGGTCTCAAGGGGGGTACGCCGATCTTCGTTTCGTGGTAGTCGCCTTGTAGTATAAAAAGCACTTAGCTTGCGTTTTGCCTAACGGAAGCAGAAGCGCATGTGCAGCACGAGGGCTACGCGCTCAAGGTGAGGCGAGTGCGCAGGCTCGGCGTGGTGTTGCTCCGGGGTAGGCCGGAAGCAGCAGGTGGTGACTCGGGTAGGTAGGTGCCCGGAGGTGTAGTGGTAGGCGGCGCAGGAGAGGGTCCGGTAGGGGAACTCCTGCCCGTAGGTACGACCCTGGAATGTTACACAAAAGGTATGAACAGGTGTTCACTAATTCTGACCGCTGCTAAATAGGTGCTAGGGCAGATGGCTACAATTGAAAAGTCTCAAAAAAAGTTATTGACCATAATAATCAAAATGATTATTTTGGTCAATTTGATCAAACTAACTAATTTGACTATAATATTACTTATGGTGAGCATTCGGGCACTTCACCCTATTAACATGTTTGAAAAGAATAATTTTATTAGTAGAAAGGTATATTTTAATAAAAGGGAATAATAATTTAATGCTTAATTTTGAAAGGCAATTTAGAATATTATAAAATAAACATTAAGATCGGGATTCACCCATTGGCAGCGTCGTAGGTTATAAAACGAAATCATTTCATTGCAAGATAGAAATTAAATTAATGTTGGTTATAGTATTTATTCACAAGCTATTTAGTAGCTCATACAAAATACTATTACCTGCCTTCTGAGTTTACTGTAAACAAGGATTTCGTTCTGCATATCACTTTCCACAAAATATTGCTGCACATTGATATGAATCGTTTACACTCGATAAGAATTTAGCACAAAAATCACACTGATTAAACCATTAGATATTAATATGAGAAAAACTATTAGATATTTGATTAAGGTATTTAATATGAGAATTCACTATAAAAATTTATAAGGAATTGAAATGCAAAACGAACGTATTATAGCTACACTCACCCTAGAAACGGGGTTGCACAACACAAAGAAATGAATTAATGAAATTAATGTAGGTGACTTGTTAGGGTTACGAATGTTTTGAAAAGAAGAAAAAGGATTTTTGCGAATCGTTCGTATTTATAGCAAGATAAATATCGAGAAGCACCTCAAAACAGCGAGAATCATCTAGAAGTCCCGGTCTTATCCTATTGGTCGAGCTTGACATAACGAAGGCGGATGTCATTATTGACAATGACATCATCTGTCACCGTGTGACACTACGGCCGCGTTCCGAGTCGCGATTTGGAATAAGGCAGAGGTCAGAACTTCCCACATTCCACAGGTGAAGTGATGTAATGAATTTTTAAGAAAAGTTCGACAGTAATTATTAATTATAAGTAGTAGGTTTTTAGCAACCGTTACACAAGGGTCTACAATCAGTGTGTTCTACCGGTGATGACCTACGGTATGGAGACGACAACACTTACCGATTACTCCGCCGAAAAACTGCGAGTCGCCCAGCGAGCAATGGAGAGAGCAATGCTTGCAATCACTTTGCTCGATCACAAACGCAATGAATGGATTAGGCGCAACACGAAGGTCATCGACGTCGTGGATACCATCCAACGCCGTAAATAGAGATGGGCAGGACACATTGGTCGCATGAGCACTGAGAGATGGACCAGGAAGGTACTGGAATGGAAGCCAAGAGAAACTACGCGAGGTAGAGGTCGTCCACCTGAAAGGTGGGTCAATGACCTAACCCAAGTAACAAAACTTTCTATAACCAGGGCGTTTTATCACCAAACAGTGATATAGCAATCCTTTAATGGTAACCGTTGTGACTGCGTGTGCTATAAAAGTTTTCAACATAGCGTTTTGGTTCTATAATATTAAAGTGCATTTAAGTTCTAAAATGTAGCTCTTAGAACACATACAGGAACATACAAAAGAATCTTTAAAGTGTTGCACTGTAATAGATATGAAAAAAAACGATTATAGTGCTATTTAGTACTATAGACGACCTTACTGTCACTTTTATGTAGCTATTTTGCACTAATAATGCGTTAAAATAACTTTTACAGTACTAGTATTGTAGCAGTATCGAAAACACTATTACAGAATCAATCTGCACTATAAAAGTACCTTGCACAACCATTACGTCACGGTTTAGCTTCTTAAATGCTCCCTCAACATTGCTATGGGGCTAGTTCTGTAAAAGTCAAGAAAACTCTTCTATGGTACTTAATAGTACCATAGCGACTCCTGGTGCAGTTGCTAAATAACTTAAATTAACTTAAGTTCTAAATAGCTCTATAAGTGAGTTTGTGTTACTACTACCAGACTAAAGCGTGACATAAAAGCAATAAAACTAATAATTAATGGACTAATCCCTTTTTCGGTGAAAACATGGCTGCCGTTTATGCCATGATAGCACATTAGTAGCACGGCTGGAGCCAATATGTACTATAGCAGCCATAGGCAGGACTAGTCCTTATTTTATTAATTTAAATTAATTTAAGTCACGAAAATTATGAAGGCGCATTGTCAAATTTGAAAACAGCATAGTGATTTTATCGATAAAATTATTTTTGCAAGTGCAAGTTACGGTGGAGTCACGGTCAATGGACGATCAAAGGTGATGTTTTGTAGAATGCCCTTTGTATTACAATTAGCGAATGACATTTTGTTTTCTTGGGTAACACTCACGATGTCGTGGATAAATAAAGATCACTAAAATCGTTTACGGTGCAAAATAGCACTATAAACATCTTTTGGTTTTCAACTATAGAGTTGATTTATTACCGTGAGAGCCTTTATGTAAGGTATATATAACAAATCAGTGATAAAACTAGGGCCTATTTGGGGTTCTGTAAAGGTTTACAATACCATTATAGTGCTTATCATGAATCTAATTAGCACGTCCTAAAGCGTTCTCAGGACTTTTATAGTACCAAATTTTGTTACTTGGGAAGGAGTCATGCTGGTAGCAATTGGCTTCAGGTGGCGCAGGATAGAACATCGTGGAAAGCTTTGGAGGAGGCCTATGTCCGAAGACGGATGAACGAAAGGCTGATATAGATAGATATAGATAGATTAGGAAGTGTGGACATACGAGTATGCTAATTAGTTAATGAGTTAAAATGAAACTGTACAGCATAGTAAACTAACTTAAGATAATTGCTATAACCTGCCCACCAAATTGTATTTGCTAATGTGATTTTGGAATTTATTTCATTCTATGCAGGACATCATAATTTTATGGAGGACAAATTGATGCTGACAATAATAATTATTATTATTGTTATAAATATAATTGAAAAAATATTAGTAGTAGCTCAGACGGGACGGCTACGGTGAGTCGATTTTTTTCTAATATTTTTTCAATTATATTTATAATCTTAATATAAAAATAGCATTGTGAATGCATAAAATCTAAAAAAAATATTATTGTTTCCCGTTGTTAAGAAAAAACCCAATTTGTTAAAGATCAGCAATTTCAAAAAGTGCTAGTCTTTCTTAATCTAGTTAAGGATGAAAAAATATTTGGTATTTTATTACAATTTGTTTTTTTTTTACAGGATCGTGGATCTCCACCACGCAGCACAAATGCGACAGTCCACATAACCGTTCAAGACAACGATGACCTGCCTCCAAAGTTTACCTTGGATGCTTACAAGACACAAATACCCGAGTTCTATCCGATTTTGGTATTGACTAAAAACTACTTGTCTGTATATTTTCTAAGAGCAACTTGATTTGAGGGCAATTGAACTTCATCAATACGGATTGATTTGGGGCAATTGAACTTCATCATCAAAGTGTGAAATTACTATTCACAGTATAAACTAAGGAGAGTCTGTTCGGAAAGAGAACTGTTCTTGATCACCGTTTTTGTCATGTTGACGGCACTTATACGTAATTATAGTGTGACTATCTTGTCTTGATAGATCTATATCAAGATATTATAGTCGCACTAAAACCATAAGAATAAATAAAACGTCTTATGCTAAAACATAACAGTGCCGTCAGTCAAAACGGTAATCAATCACAAATCCCAAGTCGGTTCTCTTTCCGAACAGATTCTACCTAAGTTATTTATACTATAGATATTTATTGGTATTGCAGTTATATAATTTCGTCTTTTATCCAATTTCAGGGCAAGCACATCCACAGTGAGCTAATATTTTCGGAACCGATCCACGCATTCGATCAAGATATGGGTGTCTCATCTGCTGTCCGATACGAGCTGGTGGCAGGAAATGATAGGAAGCTGTTCTCGTTGAACCATCTCAATGGCAGCTTATTTCTGGAGAAGGAAATTGACTTGGACATGGAAGTTGGACTACCAGGTACATAATTTTCCAAAAATTTTCTTAGTTGCAACAAATCAATTAAAGAAGTACCTTTGCACTAGTTAAAGTCAACACTTATTTTTAAATAACGTGGGTGTTACGTCTTTACGGTTTGTACATTTACGCGCAATTTGTAAGACCATATGAACGAAAACTCAATTTAAAATAGCATTGTGAATGATAATATGAATTTTGTTTCAGGAAATGCATTCGTTTTACAAATCCAAGCAACTCAAGTGGACAACCCTCTCAAGATGGCCCAAGCTCGAGTGGAAGTGGAAGTAATAGACCTGAACGACAACTTGCCGGAATTTGAAGTGGACTTCTATAACATCAGCATCGTAGAGAACTTGCCCAATGGTATTTAAGTAAATTTCAAGTATTTTCTTGTTTTGTGACAAAAATTAGCATGCATAATAATCATATTATTATTATCGTTACCAGTACCGATGAAAATGAAGAAATCGTAATGCAAAAACCTAAAGACTTAACTGTACCATAAGATTTGTTATATGTTTCACTATGTTTCATTTTTTGTAAGCTTAACATCATATTATTTCGGCTTCTGTTAAACCGTGTTTTTTTAGGTTTTAGTGTATTACAAGTAATGGCAACCGATCGCGACCAAGGCGATAACGGGGAGTTCATTTATCAACTAAATGATCCTGAAGGTGCTTTTTCTATAGATCCAAGAACTGGATGGTTGACTGTTAGGAACCAGGTATTTATATAAAAAATGGAATTGACTAATTTATATAGCTCTGTTACGTTTTTTACGTTTTTTACGTTTTAATTTTATTTCAGACCGTGTTAGACCGTGAGAAACACGCATCACTGCGTATGAAAGTATATGCTAAAGAAAAAAATCCAAGCGTTGTGGGAACATTTTTGGATAAACAACGACTATCAAAATGGCATCGCATGCCCTCCACATTAAGACCGACATATAAAGACAAAACCACCTATATCTTTCCAGACAAAATTGGTACTAAAAGCGATAACGTCGAATACTTTGAAGATATACATCAGCTAATGTCTTTCGTTACCGTTGAAGTAACGTTACTGGACGCAAATGATAATAACCCTGTTTTTGTCCCTAGTAATCTTTACGAGTTTTCCATAAAATCCAATTCTAAAGTTGGCACCTTTATAGGCAAAGTGAAAGCTGTTGATCCAGATCTAGGAAGAAACGGAATAGTGTTATATGATTTGCAACGAACAAGCAACTTGACTATAACATCTCCATTTCAAATCGATCCTAAAACAGGTGCCATAAGCGTAGCAGAATCACCAATAGTAGAAGGACGACATGCTCTTTTCATCGAAGCATCAGATCAACCTGCTAATCCCAGTGAAAGACGATACTCATTAGCTGTTGTCACTATAGACGTAACAAGAGTAACAAAAGGTTATTAGAATAATATCGTTATTTATTAGAGAAATAGAAACCAACGAACTAAATCCTGTCTAAAATAATTGTTTTGTTTGTATAACTATTTTAGGTAATAGACCGGATAGACCAGATTTTATAGGAGCGCCATACGAATTTTGGGTGGGTTCAAATGTTGGAGTTGGAACAAGTGTGGGTCAAATAAGAATTAATGAGGCAATGCACAAGAAAGAAGTTACATACGATCTTTTACACGGATATGAAGAAGGAGGTTTGAAGCTTAGTGTAGTTTTATAAACATTTTTAAAAATAAAATCGGTATTTGGTTTATCTATTTTTTGTTTACAGTGCCGTTTGCTGTTGAAGAAAAGTCAGGAGTAATAACTGTTATTGACGAGTTGAAAAACTTTGACCGTCCATTATATGATTTCGAAGCAGTCGCAATGCAAGACAGTACTAATTTATCTATTTCTACCAACACTACCATTCACGTCGTTGACGTAAATGATGAAAGAGGCGTTCTTCTAAAGTAACATTTTTTATTTCGAATTTAATAAACTTGTAAATTCAGTTTAAGTTAGAAAAATCTATGTCAAGCGTATTTTTGTTACAGGGGTGCAAAATCACCGCTTGTGTTTCGTGTCAAAGAAAATGTGGCTGGTGCAACTATCGGACAAATTTTCCATGTCAATATAAGTACTCTGCCTATAAATAGCACAGGAAATATTCATTTTATTATAGCTAACAAACAAGATATGAGTGATGACATAGCTATAGGTAATGAACATACAACTCTTTTAATAAAGTTACAAAAAAGTTACGTGAACGTTGTGATGATTTCGCCTTTTACTTTTCAGGACAAGATGGAACAATTTTCACACAAAAGCCTTTGGATAGAGAAAGAAGAGATACATACAGTATCACTGTTATTGCAGAGTTCAATAAAGGCATGATTTCTGGTGCTGGCATATATCAAGTCACTGTTCACGTTGATGACGAAAATGACAACGCACCAATATTTGAAATGCCTTCTTATGAGGGATCTATTCATGAAAATGCAAAGAAAGGAACAGAAGTAAAAATGAGTAACAAAATAAAAGCCACAGATGCTGACGTAGGTCAAAACGCATTGTTTATGTTTACTTTGTTCGGTGATGGACATGAATCATTTAATGTCAATGACAAAACAGGGCAAGTTATTTTTATTGGAAACAAATTGGATCGTGAAGAAAAATCAGTCTATATTCTGAGAATTGTGGCAAGAGATAGAGGTGGATTAAATTCTGAAGCTAAGATTTCTATTACAGTTTTAGATGTAAATGACAATGAGCCAGTTTACAATCAAATAATTATTCCACTGGGAGAAACTGTTGAACTTCTGGAGTCTGATGACCGAAGTAATGTAAAGATTTATAGAGAGAGGAAAAATGATTTAACTGGCCTCGTCTCTAATAATGCATTGAAACCAAAGAATAAGTTTGCCCTTAATGTTACTGAACTAGGTCCTTTGTTTATGGTACCTGAAAATATCGCAATTGGCTCAACCGTATTGAAATTACATGCCATTGATATGGACAGTGGGACTAATGGTCAAATCAGATATGAATTCATTTCGGAAGTATTTATCCCTCCTTACTCTTTGACAACGAGTGCAATGCAAGTTAAACGATACTTTGTAATCAATGAAAGACATGGTCATATTATTGTCGCTAGAACTTTACCTCCAGAATCTGAATTCAGACTTAATATATCTGCTATTGACGGTGGTGAATTAAGTGATCACATTTCTGTGAGAATCTTTGTAAAAGATGTCAATGATCATTACCCTATGTTCAAAAAATCTTGGTATACTTTTGACGTCGAAGAAGCTCAGTATTCAAGAAGAGTCCTAGGAAAAGTGGATGCTACGGATGCTGATTTTGGCCAAAATGCTAACTTGACTTACTTTATTCAACCATCAAGTAAAGATATACCATTTGAAGTATCACCACTAACTGGAGTCTTCAGTGTGAATGGTGAACTTGATCGGGAAAAAGAAGATAAGTATATTCTCACAGTTGTGGCCAGAGATAATGGCCAAGAAAAGAAGCTATCATCATCAGTAAGCGTAGAAATTCAAGTTTTAGATATTAATGATAACGCGCCAAGGTTTATAGGGTATGATGATATTTTAGAGTGGAAACACCCTGAAGCCAATGAAATGTCAAACCACAATTTTGAGTCAGTTTCTGTGATACCCATTTATAAAGTTGTGTTACCAGAAAATGCTCCTGTTGGTACTATTGTAACTAAAGTTTATGCTAATGACTCAGATTTCATAGGAAACGGAAATGGTCTTATTTTGTATAGCTTACCACAAAGGAAAAATCAGCTAAGTCTTTTCACTATTGACTCGAAAGAAGGTATTATATCGACAACAGGAAAATTAGATTATGAAACTCAAAATAAATATAATGTAACTATAATAGCATCTGATCTTGGATCTCCTAGTTTAAGTTCTACGGCAATGCTAATATTAACAATAACAGATGTACCCGATGATGTAGAGGTATCTGATAAACCTGTATTTATTTCAAGATATTATGAGTTAGAGATTGAAGAAAACGTTCGAACTCCTGTAGAGCTAGTTACATTAAATTTGACAGAGTATTATGAGGCATTTAAAATGAAGTATTTTATTCTGAACGATAATGATACTATTATCAAACGAACTTTTATGATTGATCCAAAAAATGGTACTCTATACTTGACCAGAAGTCCAGACAGAGAGGTCAGAGATCTATACGAAGTCATAGTACGTGCTGAAAGGCAGAAAGTAAGCAGAGAACTTCCACACATGATATATCCCGTCTCGGACGATGTTTTGGAAGGGATGACTAAGTACGATGTTAAAATAGTCGTAAGAATAAGAGATGTAAATGATAACGCTCCCAGATTTTCGAATGGTGGACGACCTTTAGTCACCGCAATACCAACCACTGCGCCTTTTGGTTATCAAGTTATGCAATTACATGTAAGTATAATTACTATTGATTATGTCAAAATATTGTGAATTGGATTGGTTTGAACACTATAACTAATACAAATGAAAAATTAATGATTTTATAGGCAACAGATGCCGATACGGGTATCAACGCTGATATCCGTTATCAGATCATCAACGAACAAGCACCAAGATTTGCTATTGATCCTATCACAGGCCGTGTCAGAGTCGTGGCTTCATTATTGAGAGACGCTGGGAGAGTTTTTGGGTTTGATGTGAAGGCGACAGACAAACGTGGTGCTGATGATGGCAAATCAGCTATTGCTAATGTTTTTGTAAGTTGACATCTTTTTATGATGATTTATTTATTTATTTCAAAAGCGTCACACTTAATGATAAATTTAATCGAGCATGATATTTCATAATCCAATTGGATTTATCAGGTCTACGTTCTAGATGAAAACAAACAACTAGTTTTGGTAGTCGGGGCCAAACCGATGGAAGTAGAAAGAGAGATAGGAAACATAACACGCTACTTGACGACTATGACGGGCTACGACATTAGAGTGAGAAGATTGGAGGCAAACATGAGAGCTTCTATGGATGGATACGCGTAAGTAACTATTTCATTTGTTATCAAAAATTTTTTGAAGAGTTGGCTTCTTTGCGAAAAAAGCGAGAATGAAATAAAAAAAAATAGAACTGGCCACCAGAGGCCAAAAAGACAACGATTTGTGGCGCAGTGAACTACGAACAAGGCTAACTGCATCAAATTTTTAGGTATAAATGTCAATAGTTTAGTTAATGACTGACTAACGATGTGCTTAGAAAAAAATACATTCTTCAGCGGCCTTAACATTTTCTTTAAATATCTCTATTGTTCATGTACTGACTAACATTCAATTGATGAAAAATAAATTGTGAATTGTGATTTTATGTGATGATTTTTAATTTGAATATTTGATTTAACTGTTTTCTTCTGTAATTTTATAATGGATTTGTGATATCTGAAATAAATGTATTATTATTATTTAAAAATGAAAACAGCTGTGGTCAAAGTAGTACCTACATACTCATTTATTTTAATATTCTTTCACAAGACAACCAACTGTTAAATACATTGAAGCACAACATAATATTAAAGTGACCTTTACGTTACATATAATTTTATTTTTAGGACTGACATTTACCTGTACGCTGTAGATCCGATGTCGAACGCCATTATTGATATGGAAATCCTACAAAAGTGAGTACCTTTACTTTAATTTACGAACAAAAGGTAAAACTAAACAAAGTGCCTTGTTAAAAAGGATACCTTTTACTGTTGATTTGGCTTTAATATAGGTATCTAAGCACTTTGTTTATAATGATTCAAAATAATTGATTTTACAATATCTAGTTTTAAATTGAATGTTTTTTTTTAATCTCCAAAAGCTCTTCATCCCAAACCTTAAACCTTAGATATTTAATCGATATGCATTTGTAAAAAAAAATATGGAATAACAGAATTGTGCCTTTTGAATCAAACAATAAATGATAATTCTTTAAACTAATATTTTCCCAAATAATAGTGCCAAACTTTCAATCGATCGGTTTCAATCGAATAATATTCAAACACAAAATAACTACCTACTCATGAATGAAAATCTATAACAAAACAGTTTTTTGTTAAGAGACATTTCAGTTTTACTCTGTACCTAAGTACCGTTTGTTTAAAAAAAGGAACCGAAACGCAAAATAGAATTATTAAAAAGTTATGTGATTTAGTGAAACAGTATAAAGGCATTTCCATAAATTTTTCTTCAAACTTCAAACCGTCTTTTAACGTTACAGATCCCTCCTTAAAAGAGAGGTAGATCTCCGTCATGACCTCTCTGGATTTAAAGTTTTGGAAGTTGGAGACACTGCCATGATCCAAGCCCGCACCAGCAAACTCCTGAGCACGATGGAGATCAGTGTGGTAGCTCTTGGATGTATTGTCTTCGTGGGAGCTTGTACCACGGCTATTTGCGTACTATGTGTTAGAAAAAGCAGAAGGTATGTGGCTCCTCTTCTTTTACCCTAATATGTGAGGCTTGAAGAAATATACTAGTCATAGATTTTACTAGCAATTGAATCGGTTAATTTAGAAAAGGAACATGTAATGGCATGCTATTTTTCGGGAACACGAAAAATAATTTTCTTAAAATTACTTATTCCCTTTCTTACCTTCGCTTCGTGTAAAAATTTCGTGTCTTATAAATTGTAATTTTTAAACCATTGTACTGACATATTATTGCCATAAAGAATCGAAATCCCTGACCATCAGCCATTTTAGATGTAGCCGCTGCTGGGGCACAGGCCTTCCTTATGGGTGGATAAGGAGGATGGGCCATAACCCACCACGCGGGCCCAAGCGGATTGATGGGTATTAACGACTGCAAATGCACCCGGGACCAACAGCTTAACGTGCCTTCCGACTGGACTGGCTGCAGGGACACCTCGCCCATCACAATCCATTAATGTTTCTAAAATAGGGAAAAAGGTGACACGTTCCCTTTCTTAATTAACTGATTCACTTTGCCTTTTCATGAAGAATAACTAATATTCTAAGAAAAGCTAATATTCAATCAATTACCTACATCAGAAGATGTCCTTTAAAGTTTTCAAACAGGCATGACTGGTTGCACCAATAAAGATACAAAGAAAATTATTTCTTGCAAGTCACATCCGTCACAAATTATATTAATTAATGTTGAAAAGTTTCTCATTCAAACCATCTGATAATAAGTTTAGTATCGATTTTGCGTTGATCAAAGAAGCTATAACTTTCGAGTCAATTCATCGAAAATGACATTACTATTTTCAACTTTCTTAGAAAACTTGGGTACCTTAAATCTGTTTGAGGTGTCAATAACCTCATAACCTTGTCCTGTCCTAAAGATTTCATTTCATGTGTTGCAACAGATGCGAGGTTTTTAGACCGGATAAGTTCGCAAGTCTATATTTTACAAACTATTTGCTTTACCACCCTTGAATAATACATGTGTTCTATCCGTCTTTTTCTTGTAACATTATAAGGTGAGGAAAGTTTTATTTTATATTCCTTTTCAGAGAACACCACCACAACATACCAAAGCATGCAACTCAATATTTCTATAAATAATAAGTCTTTACTATGTGACATATTCTGTTTCTAATTCTTGGTAGTAGGACAGTTAATAATTTCAAAATATAATTAAGTAGCAACAAAGATTTAAATAAATTTTAATATGAAATATGGTGCCTTGTTATTCTATCTCAAAAGTTGTACATTCTGTAGAATCTCTCGTCTCTCTTTTTGGTACCGTATCTAACTCTTCTTCTATCTCTACTTTAACAGAAAACGTCACAAACCATACCCCCAGCAACGTCTTAACGCTTTCTCCACTGAGCACTTAACTAAATACGGGGGTCTTTTCCCGTCTGGTGGGAACCAGTGCCAAGAGCTGAATCAATCTTACAGCGAAGCAGATTCTTACATCGATGTCCTAAACCACAATATATCGAAGAAGATTTGTCCGCATGGTAATACGATAGAAGAGTTCGGAAAAGCACACCAGAAGTGCGTGAAAGGGCAATTCGAACACAATTCAGATTTCAACCAAAAGCACGAGAGAATGTGCATTAAGTTCAATCAGCAGCGTCCCTTGAAGAAAAGGTAAGGTTCATACCATTTATTAACTTTACCAACAACCCCTATTTCTTAATTATTAACAGTGTATAAGCATTGCATTAGGTGGTTCTGTTCATATATTTTAATATCGTTTTCGATTAAATTTTAGGAGAGAACACACATAAATATGCTAAGCTTATAGATTGTTTATGACTGTATAGAATGAAGAATCCTTGGTGAATCTTTACAATCTTATTAACATTATTTTGTACAAAGTGTTAATTATTATTTATCTTTTGATATAAGAATTATCTCCACAAGTCCAATTCGAGGTTTCAATGTTTAACATGTATCTTTCGGTTGTAATTAATGCTCATGTTCTTATATTCTATCATTTACATCATAGTATTTACTTCATCAACTTACTCATTAGGCAATACAATATTGTTATAAGTATAGATCGTATATCGGGTAAATTTTGGTGACCGCTTAGTACATCGGCAGATATCCGGTCACAATTTCTCTTTTCTGATAAATATGTTTAATTCATTATTCAAGGAATTTTGTATACAAGTGTTGTCAACAAATATTTTACTAAAGACAAATTAATATAAGGGAAAAACGCATAAGGTATATCATTTGTTTCAATGACTCAGTCTCTGTCTCATTTACTCAACCCAATGCTTATTAATAACATCATACACCAAATAGTTGTACAGCGTTACTAACCAATAACCACTAACCAGATCCAACACAACACAACAGTAAACATGAGCAATTCCTAGGAAGGGGCAAGATACATCGATAACTTCAGTCAATTCTAGTGGCCAGGACTCCGGGATAGCTGAGGCGAGGTGTCCCTGCGGCCAGTCCAGTGTTCACACCTCTGAGGAGAGTAGTGGGTAAGATTGATTCCTCTAATTTTGTGAAAAAAAACGTATTACAAGCTTCAGCATGTGACTTTTGCACTGCCATTTTGTGCGCAGAAGTAATTTTTGGGGTCTCATTGGCGGGAGACGTGGTGCGGGGCTACTGCAATAATGCGCTGTAATCCTCGCCAATAATATCTTTCTCTCTGCTAAACTTGCGTGCCGCGGCCTATATTTTTATTTAAAAGATCTTATAATAGTCGTAATAAATAAACTATCGTTTTTGAGAATACTTTTTGAGGGAAAGTAATGGTTCGCTAAAAAAAGCGAATTGGAAAGAGGACAAACTGATTGTTCGGTTTTAACAATTTATTTTAATCATGATTTTCAACTTTTTGAAGTTAAAAAGTAATGTTTTAATACCAATCTAACATAATACTATTTCAATTTGGATTAATAAAGAAGCTTTTAAAATATGTTTTCTTCTACAGCTGCAGTTACGAAGACTCGTTGAAATCAAATCACAATCAAGAGTCCCGTAAGTCTTACCGGGATACGGACCAAGTGTTCCACCGACGTGCTTCATTTGGTCACCAGCCGTTGGACTCACGCCATCTACACAACAGAAGACAATCATTCTCAGAAAACATGCAGCGACATTTCCCACAATTCGAGAAGACCACCAACAACCGACTGATGAGACAAATATCATCCCCCAACGTTTCCAACATTGGGCAGTCTTACTTTATAAATGGTAAAAAGAATTTGAGAAGAAACGAAGTCTTGAATGAACCTATGATCGATTACGATCATAGTGAAAATGAAGATGTGTTTGATACTAGAATGGATAGAAGACCGAGTGGTAAGAACCATAAAAGAAAGAGTTTTGTAGAATTAGGTGGGCAAGCAGCCGTTTTCGTTGCCACTCCTGCAGCTGCCGAAATCATGAGACGGCAAGGCAGTGAAAGACTAATGTTTGCTAGGCCTTTATAGTAGGAGAACAATGGATACCAATGTAAAATAATGGTCCAGAGTGTCCAGACTGATATGAGGCGCAGTGCAATTCCCTCGATGTGATTAATACTCAATGATGTTTAGACCAATCAAAATTGGTTACCAATATGTATATAGAAAAATGTGATAACACTAATACAGCGAATATTCCAAGAGGATAGTGCAATTTCGTTTAAGTGTAAAATTTGTAAATAAGTTTTGTAGATATTATTGATACGAATGACGTAAACAAAATACTCTTTGCCTATTTCAGCTTTATTTGTATTTCTATTTGGTACATTACGTCCAAAGAAGTTATTTTCGTTATGCTAAGTGTGCCATTTGGAGATGTCTGCGATAAGAAGACTATGTATGATGTTCGTTAATTTTAACCACCTTTATTATTACTGCTTATTTATGTGACATAAGATTTATTTTCTTGTAAATACTCGTAGGTTAAAAATATTAAAACATTTGATTTACCTATCTCTTTTATTATTTTTACCCGACTACGGCGATGCCAAAATGGAGGGTATATGATTTTGTCTATATTTTGAAAAAGCTGCCTGGATAAAAACAGCATGGAAAAATACTCTTGAATGAGTTTCCAACCACTTGGGTTGGTAAACTTTTCCAAAACTGTCGTGAATTATATATTTTCTGGTATCTTTTGGCTTTGGAGTCAGGAATAACCAATTGCGGAATTTTTATAATACTTCATTTTAATTTAAATAATAATTTAAAATTTAAATTTACATCATGGTACAATAAATCGCTTTTACGGCTGTATGCGTAATGCCTTTGCTCAAATAAACAAAAATTAAAAGTTTGTCATTGGCAATATCAACTAGTTGTCATGTCAGTCACAGTCAGCTAAAATAAATAAAATAACTATTTTGTGAGCAAGTTTGTAGATATACATATATTTACGTGATCATCACAAAAGTATAAAGCGCTCTGACGACAATTCCAGTTTAATCCTCTGCACCACGTCTCTTTCAAAGGTATGGAAATTGTAAAAAAATTATCTGCGGACGGTCACATCTTTATTTCAACAAAACGGAACAAAGCAGTGTAGTTACTTCATCGGCGTAATAAGATGGATAATGGATTTCTTCAAGCTGATCCATTTCCCATAACTGAACAAGAAAAACACTAGAAAATCACAATAAATAAGCTGATAAGCAAACAATAACATTAGGTCGTGATTAATGATCACAGAGTAAAGTGATTATGATTACTCTTTGACATGTTTGTCAAAGCTGTCCTGTCAATCAGTTTTTTTTTATCAGTAAATGCAAGGGAACTTCGTGTTCAGCCGTTCGTTTGATATTTTATCGCGATAATAATATAAAAAAATATATTTGGTTAACAAGGTAAAATAAAAAAATCATAATATTATTTCCTTTATTCTTCAAACGTGTGCTATCAAAAAAATTTATAAAACAATTCTCTTCGAAAAAGTTTACCAACCTAATTCTTCTTCAACAGATGTTGTAAGTAGATACTTATAACATTACCAGCTTCCGCTTGCGAATTCGTTCACATTCGGATAAATCCTTAGGGAACCTCTGATTAGGGCAAAAAGTGTCCTATGTCAATCCAGGTTATAAACTATGTGTGTTTCCAACCTAATCCGTTCAGCCCTTTTTGCGTGATTGAATAACAAACATCTTAACATTAAAAATCCAAACTTTCACATTTATAATAATAAATTGAATAGGAATAAAGTTATGTGTAACGGTGAATGACGTACCTACGAGTATATTTTTACACCATACATATCCGAAAAGAGTGGAGATAAATGCGTTATTCCTTCTATTTCTATTCTGTTTCTAAGATACCTCAAAAAACAACAACTAAAATGTTAGATGAGCTCTCATAAGTTTCCTCGCACAAACAAAATGTTATTTCACGTCGACGTTTGTTCATTGTTAGGAAAATGCTTTATTTTCTGACGTTTATTTTCAGTAAATAACAAGCCAATTCGAATAATGGTCACATATAAAATACAAATAATTTGGACAAAGTGAAGATAGGATTTCCAAGTACAATTATTATTTAAGAGTTATTTAAATTTATGATGTAGGCATGAACTATTTATTTTCCTATATGTGAAGATTTGTAAATGGGATAAGAAAACTTGTAAATAGTATTGTATTGTTTATTTGACTGTAAATCCTCCTACAAGGAAATAAATAAATACAAGTAGACATTACTGAATAATATGTACCTATATACCTGCGAGAAAAAATCAGACTCGCACCAGATCATGATAAAAATAGGATTGTGAATACTAACATTTCTAATTAAAAACAAAGACATTATTTTATTATTTTGTTGATGTTTTTCGATTAATTACTCACTCAACCTCTTCTATTTACATACAAGTAAAGTTAATTCTATTCGTAAACAACAAGAGAAAAATACACAACAGAAAAATAGAAAATCCAAATAAATGTGTTGGCTAATTCTAATAGAAATAACAAATCCAAAAGCAATCTTACTGCAACAGAACCGTTGATTAAAATTAGTGAATACTCGATGATATGAATCGATGAGTATAAATCTAGAAAAAAACAAAATCAAATACTTAAACCTAAATGAGTTTTCTAGCCAACAGTTTTGTTTATTTTATTGACCCGTTCCTTTAGAGGCCCAATACCACCTACGCAAAACACCACCTTTACGTAATACCTACGCCATATACGCAAAATACCACTTACGAAAAATACCAACTTTGATTTACGCAAAATACCTACCTTTTACAAAAACAAATTAAAAACTTAGCATTCCTTATAAAGCGGTATATTTATGAAAGATGCGTATGAAAAAAGCTAAGTAAGCAAAGCTCTTGACCTTGATGTTGCACAAATCGCAGCACTTAATTATATTTTTATTTACACTGAATCTTATTGATATAAATACAATACCAATTTTCAAACCTATTATTGACTGAGTGAGCGCGAAGCGTCTTCGTTTCAGCTTCGGCAAAAATGCTTTCTTAGACGGTCCACACACCGGCACCGCGCGCGGTCGCTGAGCATCTGCGCGAGGATACGTTGTATGCAAGTAATCAATTAGTATAGAAAACACTGATGTCCATTATACATTGTAGCAATACGCCGTGACGTCACTAAAGAGTATTTTTACAATCTTCACTATGATACTAGGCGTGCAATCTCCATTGTGGGTCTAAGCTTCTTGATTAACTTTATGGTACAGACATAATACATAATAGTACTCATAGTATTGTGCCGGTTTTTGTACGTAAGCGCGGGGCCGTAGTACAACGCCGACCGACGCGAAGGCGTGGAGAAATCTGCTCGAATCGGATCCGCTGCTCCGTTGCCGCGCAGGGGTGTAAATCAGTCAGGCAGTGTGAAAATCGCAGGCAGTTTTCATCCACAGGTAGCATTTTTCAAACGAATCTCGTGAGCAGTTTTTTTCTTGATACCTCCCCTACTCTCGAGGGAAATTGACGAGATCGAGTTCACATCAGGATCGAATAAACGTCAAAATTTGTTAGTTTAGTACCTACATGGAAAACGGTTTCCATGGTTTCCATAGTACCGTTTCGACGTTTACTCGATTCCAACTCGATCTCTATATTCTCATTCGTGTCGGGAGTAACCCCCACAGGGGGTGTTTCAAAATGGCGAAGATATGATAAAGCACAGGGTTAGAGTGAGGTCTATAGCTCATAGAGCCACTAGAGGGCTTTTCAAAATGACAAAAAGCTGTAGGCTCGATAGATGGCGTTGAAATAAACAAGGAATTCAAAGTATTTTTTACATAAACTTAATATTCACTGAAATAGACGAACAGAGTTCGCTTGGCTGCGAAACCAAAAGTGACATGAGCCTGTGTTTGTTAATTTGTAAACGTGTGTGTGAATTTCAGGGATGCACTGAAGTCCATTTTAGGTTGTCGATAACCATAATTACCCCAGTAAAATTCTACATTTAAATCGCAAAACGCGATGTAAAGCTGCATTTTTGGTATGTTATTTGGACCCCTTAAGGGAGTATGGAACCATGTTTTGCAAGCAAAAAAAAGTTGTGCTAGCTGCGTTATACGTGAAAAACTGCATGTTTTTTCAGATTTGCAATTGGGAGGCGAAGGCAAAGTGAATTACAGATGGCGCTCAGTCTTTGGAACAATTGTCAGTTTGAGCTTATATTGTCTTGACTGTGTATTACGTGATTTTACTTTCTTAGATTGTATTTTTTTCGGTTTTGCGGACAAACAATGTATTCTATGCTAACTTTAGCTCATATAAAAGAAGAATTACGGAAAAGAAAAGCCAAAACAACAGGCAAGAAAGTTTATAGCAACTTACAAAAAATTGCTAACAAGCATTACATTTCTTTAAATTTCGTATAAGATTTACAAGTAATCTTTTTATTTCAGATTAGAAGCATATGATTTAAATTTTAACAAAGCAACTGAGTGTGAATTTCCGTGTTTATAGTTGCCTGATGATGCCTTCTGTGAAATAGTAATTTCAGGTTTCTGTACTGGAATTTCTGTACCATCCAAAATTCCACGAACCGTTTTATCATATTTATTTTATTATTCTAAGTTTCTTGAATGACTCTGGCATATAAAATTCTATTAATTCTCTGTTTGGCCCCAATATTGGGCTTATTCTATATTTGATATACCTATCAAATTCATCCAAGTTATAAATATGTTAGAAACTGCTGAGGTTGAAATATTAAAGAACAAAGCTGTTATAATTCAAATGTTGTTTTATTTTGGCGAAGCTTCTTCAAATTCATGAAACATTTCTTTTGATTTATAATGTTTCTCAGGCTCAGCAAAGGAGAAAATCGAGGGAAAAGCATATTTGTTTTGATATTTTTTTGCCTACTATTTTTTTTGTTACTGGGAAATCGATGAACTCCAATATTTTACAAGTTACATGCATAACAATGCGGCATTTTCTCAGTATAAAATTAAAAAGTGCAATACTCCAAGAGATTCCCATATGTTTTGACACTTTCTTTGAGGCGGCCCGGTACCAAAGACCGACGCCACCTATCGGGATAAAATTGCGCTTTTCCTCCCCATTTTATTAAAAAACTATGCGCTTTTGACATTAGTTGTCAACTTCATTTTGAAAATGTATTAAATTTCAAACAATTAAAGCTAACCCACAGCTCCGTATATCTAATAGTTTTTGAGATATGGGGGGTTATTCACGATTGTCGGAAACCAACTTTCCGAATCGAATCGGCAAATCTATAGTCTTCGATCTTATTTTCTACCTCATGCTACCTAACTTTGTAAATGCATTGGGCTTTCCCGTCAGAAAGTGAATCGAATGCCAGTCGAATGTATTTGTGAATTGCTATGTTTATGTAATATCGGAGGATACGGATTCGAACCGAATGCTTTCGACTAGATTTCCGACAATCGTGAATAGCCCTAATGATGCTTAAAACATTGACACTCACCGGCATATCTAACCGCCTACACCGCTATTTTCATACAATCATGCTCACTTCACAGTCTCATGAATATAAAAGTTTACGCATCTCTGCAATGGTTTGTATGTTGATAGATTAGGAAGGTGCTCGTTTTTCGAATAAGAATGTCAAATAAGCATAGACATCTCTCAATTTCGCCAAAAATGCAGTAAAGCAATGCATAATTTTAATACCATATAGTATAATTGTATGGAACGAAAAAATTGGTTTACCTTTTCCTCTTTTTGGATAAATTGGGAGGTGTCTATAATTATTTGACATTTCTATTCAATAAATGAGCACCTGACTAATCTATCTACATACAAATCATTGCAGAGATGCACAACCTTTTTTATTTATGAGACTGTGAAGTGAGCATGTTTGTATGAAAATAACGGTGTAGGCGGTTAGATATGCCGGTGAGTGTCAATGTTTCAAGCATCATATCTAAAAACTATTAAACATGAAGCTGAAGTTGTTGGAGCTGAAGTTTGGCTTTAATGGTGGCAACTAATGTCAAAAGCCTAAAGATTTTGAATAAAACTGCAATAACCTGATTTTTTTGCAGTTTTTCACGTATAACGCAGCTAGCACAACTTTTTTTTGCTTGCATACATAGTTTCACACTCTCCTAAGGGGTCCAAATAACATACTAAAAATGCAGCTATACATCGCATTTTGCGTTTTTAGCAAAAGTATTTGTAAGATTTTACTGGCCTAAATGTATTATTGCTCTAATAAATAAAACACAAACAAGATTTTGAACAATTTTATTTAAGCAATTTCTTTAGGTCTCCTTTCAGGCTCCATGCCATTTATCCAGTTTTACTTAATCACTGGATTTACAGGAAACCTGGAAATATTGTTAAATTAGTAGTTAAGTAGGAATAATTTACCATTTGAAAACTGTCGGTTAAAAGCAGCTTTAAATAAAACTATCAGTGTTCAAAAACACAAAAAAAAGTTATATTGGAAATCATCGACATGAGTGTCGATATCGATAATTTTTGATCAATCACTACGCCTTATTTTCTCAAGTTCACGGACATAATATCTTTTTATCTTACACGTAATGTTTAGAAATCAGCCTTTATTTAGGAAATAGGCGTTTAATAGCATCATATTAGTATATAACTTAGTGGGTTTGGGAATATATTCAACTTAAATATGAAATACGAAAATGGTACTTGTACAATCATATTTACCTGTGAAATGAGTGTTTATTTGGGTTATTGTCGTAAGTAACATTACAATCCAGTACAGAACACGACACCATTATTGATTTATATAGCTTTGAGAGCCAAACCGACCCGATCGCGATCAAAATTACAAAATAATCTTGTTGACACTTTTCACCAAGGTGATAAACGATGATAAATGAAGTCAAACCAGGTTCTGCTGTCAGTTTTTTTTTACTCTTTCTCTCACATCGCATAAGCCGTAAGAATCGGTTTTTCACTCGCACCTTTGTCCGTCTACTTGAGCATAGCGAAAAATTTTCTAAGTCTATGATTTTTACTACCAATTTTGACTTCCCTACTACCATCAACGCCATCTAGTGAGGCAAATAGTTACTTTTCTTTTTTTTTAATGTCAATTTGAAAACCCCTCATTCAAAGAAATGACGCGCAGCTCTGACAGATAACAATGTACAGAGTTTTCTTACTCATCATCATCATATCAGCCGCACGACACCCACTGCTGGGTATAGGCCTCCCCTAAGGATCTCCACGACGACCAGTCCTGCGCTGCCTGCATCCACTGGCTTCCCGCGACTTTCACCAGATCGTCGGTCCACCTTGTCGGGGGCCTACACACAGAGCGTCGTCCGGTGCGCGGTCGCCATTCCAGAACCTTTCCGCCCCAACGGCCATCGGTTCTTCTCGCTATGTGTCCCGCCCATTGCCACTTCAGCTGAGCAATCCTTCGAGAGATGTCGGTTACTTTAGTTCTCCTGCGGATCTCCTCGTTTCTGATTCGATCACGTAGGGAAACGCCGAGCATGGCTCTATCCATTGCACGCTGGGTGATCTTGAGCCTCCTTATGAGACCCATAGTTAGCGGCCACGTTTCACTGCCGTAAGTCATCACTGGCAACACACACTGTTCATAGACTTTCGTCTTGAGACACTGAGGTAAGTCGGACGCGAACATTTTTCGAAGCTTCCCGAATGCTGCCCACCCGAGTTGGATTCGACGAGAGATCTCTTTCTCGAAGTTGGACCTACCTAACTGGACTGCCTGTCCTAGGTTTACGTAATGGTCAACAACTTCAAGTGTAGTGTTCCCAACATGAACTGGAGAGGGTACAACATGGGCATTTGACATAATTTTCGTCTTATCCTTGTTCATCCTAAGACCCACTCTTTGGGAAGCACTACGGAGATCTTCGAGCATTGTGTTCAGGTCTTCCATGGTCTCAGCCATAAAGACTATATCATCGGCAAAACGAAGTACTGGCCATTAATGTTGATGCCGAGTTCTTTCCAGTCCAAGAGCTTAAAGATGTCCTCCAACTCCAACGCAGCTGTGACAGTTTCGGAGAAATAACGTCTCCCTGTCTCACACCACGCTGCAGTTGGATAGGATTTGTGTTCTGGTTCTGTACTCGGATCGTCATGGTGGCATTTTGGTATAAATACCTCAACACCTCGATATACCTATAGTCCACTTGGCACCTTTGGAGAGACTGCAGCACCGCCCAGGTTTCAATCGAATCAAAGGCTTTCTCATAGTCCACGAACGCCAAGCAAAGTGGCTCATTATACTCCTCAGTCTTCTGTATAACCTGCCGCAGCGTATGGATGTGGTCTATGGTGCTAAAGCCTTTTCGGAACCCGGCTTGTTCGGGAGGTTGGAAGTCGTCAAACTTGCGAGCGAGACGATTCGTAAGGACTCTCGAAAACAACTTATAGACATGACTCAGAAGCGAGATGGGTCTATAGTTCTTTAAGAGGGACTTGTCACCCTTTTTAAAGAACAAGATCACCTCACTTATGTTCCATGTCTTTGGCGTTCTGCCCTGGACGATGACGGAATTAAAGAGCTTCTGGAGGACTTTGAGTATCGGCTTACCTCCCGCTCTCAGAAGTTCTGTAGTGATTCCATCGTCACCCGCCGCCTTGTTGTTTTTCAGCTGTTTGAGAGCCATACTAATCTCGTACAGGCTGACGTCCATGATATCTTGGGTATAGTGTCGGGTAAGCTTGGCTCTGGGGTCTTTAGCCTTGCTTTCAACAGGTGCCTGCGTGGAATAAAACTGCCCATAGAAGCTCTCGATCTCCCTCAGGATTTCAGGCTTTGATGAAATGATGCGTCCGACGTCAGTTTTCAGCTTCGTCATCTGGCTTCTATTCTGGTTTTCTTACTACCTTCGACGAAATATTAAAAACTGCATTCTCTATCTACATAATATGTCCTTCCGAAAGAAAAAAAAGAAACCTAATGAACTGCCAACCATTTTATGACAGTCTTCAACAGATTTCAGAACATAACATAGTGATTACTTGCTCAGTGGAACATACCTACACTGTAATTTTTAGGGTTCCGTACCCAAAAGGTAAAAACGGGACCCTATTACTAAAACTCAGCTGTCCGTCTGTCTGTCTGTCACCAGGCTGTATCTCAAGAACCGTGATAGCTAGATAGTTGAAATTTTCACAGATTATGTATTTCCGTTGCCGCTATAACAGCAAATACTAAAAACAAAATAAAATTAATATTTAAGGAGGGCTCCCATACAACAAACGTGACTTTTTTTCCGTTTTATGCTCGGTTTCAATAATCACAACAGGGTGACAGTTGAAATTTTCACAGATGATGTATTTCTGTTGCCACTATAACAAAAAATACTAAAAACAGAAAAAATAAGGGGGGCTCCTATACAACAAACGTGATTTTTTGTCGTTTTTTGGTACTTAGCTAAAGTAGTCAGCTATTTCTGAAGCCTGAACTGAACTGAACTGTACTGTGGCAAATTGTGGTATATAGTATACTAGCGGCCGCCCGCGGCTTCGTCTCCGTGGAAAGTTTTTTTGCTTCCCTCGGGAACAATACTTTTTTCGGGATGAAAGATACCCTGTATCCTTCTCTGTACCCCTGACAACGTGTATGCAAAATTTCATGATGATCGGTTTAGTAGTTAAGACGTGAAGGCGTAACAAACAAACAAACGGACTTTCGCATTTATGATATTAGTAAAGATTATAATTTTCAAAATAGAAACATATTAAAATGTATATCTCAAACAGGGATCCAGATATAACACATTTGACGATAATTGGAAGCATGTAACTAGAGTCGTTATCAACAACTGAACATACATCATTATGTAATGTTTACATAACTATTAATATAACTGTTGATATTTTGATGGCACTTCCGTGTTTCGAACCAATTTCCTTGATATATCAGTTTTGTTTTAGGTTGGTTGTAGTACTATTATAGATAACACTGATATCGATACAACCGTTACTATGAAGTATTGATACATTGTTCTTTCTGTACACATAGAAAATAGTGATCACCCAAAGCCTTACAAATAAACAGGTAAGCTAAAATTAGTTGGTCCAGCACATTCCAGGTTTGGTCCCCTTTTTCCATATCTGATCAACTGAACCGATCAACTGGAAACTGAACAACAATTTTACTTCCCAACAGCTCAACTATTTGGTTGATCGGTTGGGAAGTAAACGAATCAAATATTTTACTTCTCAACGGCTCAACAGATTAGGTACTATTTGGGTTGATTGATCGGTTTTGAATGCAAGGCCAATTATTTTAAAATTAAACTGAGGTTTTTTTCAATAATATTTCCTTCTTTCAATATTCAAGGTACTTTCGCTTCGTGTGGTAAAGTTTTAGGATACCCTCCATTTAGTTTGAAACAAAACATTAGATAAGAGCGCGTAGTCTGCACACTAGCGCCAAATAGCGCGCCATTTAAAAAAATATCATAGTTAGCCCAGTAAATGAAAAGGTGTAGAGGGAAATGATTGGAACACAATTTTTGACTTCGTAACTTTGTTGGGACCAGTTAGGAGGAGAACATATCAAAAGTCCCCGACCGTAGCCCCTATGCCGGGGGGGAGGGGGGTGTTTGAATGTCCCATTTTTCGGTTTTTCAGATATATCTTGAAAACTATGCATTCCAGCGACATGAATTCTTTAATAAAATAAAAGCTGATTAAATTTGAGACAAGATTTATAATGGAAAAATTTTCGATATCTTGTATAGTTTTTGAGATATCCGCTCCTGAATATCTGTAATTTAGGAAAAATTATATTTTTTGATTGATGATTATTCGCCCCCATTTCATCCCCATAATGGCTGAAATACTAACAATAACGATATACGTCGAGTTAGATTTGCATCCATATGCTAAAATTATAAATTTAGCTATTTTTACTTCGAAAATGAAGGATTTTCTATACACAACTTCATCCCCCTTTTCATCCCTTCGGGAGTAAAATTTTCAGAAACGCTGGGACACGTATATATTAATTTTTTATCGTCAGCCTAATCACAAAATTTGAAGATCCTAGCTTCGAAACTGACGGACTTTCATACAAACTTTGGACCCCCGTTTCACCCTTTAGGGGGTGAGTTTTGAAAAATACTTTCTTTGTGCATCCCTAGACCTCATTAGAAACCTATGTGCCAAATTTGGAGTCTCTAGACCCAGCGGTTTGGGCTATGCGTTGATATGTCAGTCACCAATCAGTTTCTTCTTTTATATATTAAAGATAAAATTACAGACTTTTAATAGTGAATATCTCGAAAACTATACAAGATATCAAAAAAAAATACTGAATTAAACATGTAGCAAATTTAACCAGCATTCATTTTGTGAAAAATTTCATGTCGCTGGAATGTATAGTTTTCGAGATATATGTGAAAAACCGAAAAATGGGACCTTCAAAACCCCCCCTCCCCCCCGGCATAGGGGCTACGGGCGGGGACTTTTGATATGTTCACCTCCTAACAGGTCCAAACAAAGTTACGAAGTCAAAAATTGTGTTCCACGCCTTTCCCTCTATACCCTTTTTTGAGCGTTCCTTTCCTGAACTATAGTGCCGAAATTGTGAATTATCTCTCTGCAGTGCACTCCAAATAAGTTTTGTGGTACCTACCTAATTTTTAGTAAGCAAAAAGTAAAAGGATTCTACTTAGTATGGTAAAAGTATCACAAAGCTTCTTCGGAGCCTTGTGGTATCTTTCTGTACACTACAGAGGTGAGGTAATTCACGATTCATCTTTATTTCGTCTTCTAGCACTATTAATTTCTTTCCAATGGTGGCGCTATAGTGTACAGGCTACGCGCTCTTATGTTAAGTGAGGATTATATTTCGTTGCTATTCCAAGCACATTCCAACTATGAAATTATTTTAGACCCTGTGAAAGGTTTAACGATTAAACTCCAAATATTATTTGCTAGTCTTCCTTTGAAATTGACTTAAATATTCCCCTAATACCACATGACAACGACATAATTAACGGTTAAATTCCTAAAGTAATTAATCTCGGTCCCGGACCTAATCCTAATAGGCCAAAAACGTGTTATCCCGGACGGCCGCTGGTTTTGGGACATCCTGTGTCGCCCTTGGGTCAGTGACCGTCAACCCATGTGATTTTTTGCAGCCCCCATAAATCTTGGGAATCGTTTTTTAGAAATTATTATGTAAGACATAAAGGCTTTTTGTGTAAACGTTTCCACGATTTGTTTTTAAACAATATAGGCCTGGATTTTTAACTATTTTCTTAAGGATGACTGTTCTGGTCTTAGAGCATTTAACCAATTAAGGAGACGCCACTCAAAGTCAAAGTCAAATAAGCTTTATTCAAATAAACTTAATTATTAAGTACTTTTGAATCGTCTATATTTTCCTACCACCCGTTCCAGACTTTTTTAGCTGACAAGAAGAACGGGCGCAAGAAACTTATCAGCTGTAACAGCCATAAGTAACGATATTTACAAACTTGAATATATCGTTACCAGAAAATTACAACAGGGTGACAGGATTATTGGCAACAACATAGACTTATTATATTACTTCAACAAAGTACTTATTAACAAGTTATGTGTTACATCATTTCCACGCATTTAGATCTTTAAGATAATCATCTACTTTATAATAACCTTTACCCATGAGCGTTTTTTTAACATGGTTTTTAAATTCATGCAAAGGAAGATCAATCACTTGTTGTGGAACTTTATTAATAAAGGCTATGCCTTTCCCCATAAATGAACCTCTAGTTTTTGCAAGCCTAAATCTTGGAACGGCAAGTTTATCTTTATTTCTTGTATTGAACTGGTGAATATTGCTGTTCTTAGCAAATGAATCATAGTGTTTCCTTACATAAACTAAATTATCATAAATATATTGGCCTGCCAAAGTTAAAATATTTATTTCTTTGAACATTTCTCTCAAGGTATCTCTCCGCCGTAGATTGTATATGGCGCGAACAGCTCTTTTTTGGAGTACAAAAATATTTTCAATACTGGCAGCTGAGCCCCACAATAGCAGTCCATACGACATTACGCTATGAAAATAACTAAAGTATACTAACCTTGCCGTTTCAATATCAGTTAAAAGCCTTATTTTCTTAACAGCGAATGCCGCTGAACTAAGTCTACTTGACAAGGCTTCAATATGTGGATCCCATTGCAGTCGAGAATCTAGTGTGATACCTAGAAATTTTGTGCTCTCGATAAACTCGACTTCATCGTCTTTCAAATTAATATTTAATTTTGTCTGCTCAACATTAGGTAATGAGAATTTAACACATTTAGTTTTTTTGGGGTTAAGTGCTAAATTATTACTATTAAACCAGTATGAAACTTTAGAGAGGGCACTATTTACTTCGTCCGAACAGTTATTACCTCTGTTTACTTTAAAAACTAAAGAAGTATCATCCGCAAATAGTACTGTTTCACATATATTATACGCGTAGTTGGGAAGGTCATTTATATAAATTAGAAACAGCAATGGGCCCAATATTGATCCCTGTGGCACACCCATATTGATGGGGGCTCCAGTAGATTCAGTTCTATTAATCACTACTTTCTGAGTTCTATTGTACAAATACGATTTCATAAGACTAACTGATTTATCAGAGACACCATAATGTTCTAGCTTCTTTAATAGTGTTTGATGATCAACGCAATCGAATGCCTTAGAAAGGTCACAGAAAATGCCAATTACATCTTGCTTTTCTTCCCAAGCATCCAGAATATGTTTGAGAAGTGCAATTCCAGCATCAGTAGTACTTTTACCCTTGGAAAAACCAAACTGATTTTTATGAAGTATATTATTGTATGTGAAGTAATCTAATAATTGGGAATATATAATTTTTTCAAATATTTTACTAAGTGCTGGTAGTATAGATATTGGCCTAAAGTTAGCTGGGTCACTTTTATCCCCAGATTTAAAAAGAGGAATCAATTTACTATTTTTCATTAGATCAGGAAAGACCCCTTCGTCAATACATTTGTTAAAAATAAAAGCCAAGTAAGGGGCTAGTATATCAATTATTGATTTAATTATGCTTGTTGACATGCCCCAAAGATCTTCTGTTTTTTTAACATTAATTGTTTTAAAAGCTTTAATGATATCTGCACTATTTATATATTTAAAGGAAAAACTTTCATTGCACTTATCAACACTTGACTCCAGAAGGGAGACAGCGATGTTGGGACAAGCACTAAGAGTACTGGTAGTTTCTACAGGTATTCTAGCAAAGAAATCTTCAAAAACTTTAGCGACCTCATTGTCAGATTCAAAAGTTTGATCACCAGTTTTTAAACAGAAGGAATTTATATTGGATTTTGATTTGCCCGTTTCTTTGTTAATAATATTCCAAGTAGCCTTAATTTTATTGTCTGCTAATTTAATTTTATTTGCAAAGTACTTGGACTTTGCTAAGATACAGACTTCTCTGAATGTTTGTGAATACTTCTTGACAAATTCAATGAAGTTAGGATCACTAGAAGTAGCTTTCTCTGCATAAAGTTCGTATAATTTCCTTCTGCTCTTATATATGCCGGGTGTGGCCCAGTCACTAAATTTCGTACCATCATTACATTTGATGACTTTTTGTTTAAAAGTTTTACTAAATTCAGTTTGAACTATGCTAAATAAATGATTATATAGGTTATTGGCTTCAAAATTTGGTTCTGGTAATGTTTCAATTTTACTTGTGACATTGGTTCTGAATTTTTCAATACAGTGTTTTTTTACTGGCCTACACATTATTTCCCGTTTAGGCGGAACATGATGGTGCTCAATGGAGGCTAATTGTCCACTATGGTCGGATTTAATACAATTTAAAATTGATTTTTCAATGACATTACAGTTACAGAAAATATTATCTAAGCAGGTTGCCGATGTGGGTGTGATACGCGTTGGTTCATTAAAAATATGTAGCAAATTAAATGATTTAAATAGGTTTATGAACCTACTCGACAGTTTGGCTATTTTAGGGTCTAAGATGTCGACATTAAAATCTCCGCAAATTGCGACTTTTTTATTCTTCCTACAAGTTATTTTTAAAACTTCCTCCATAGTGGACTCAAACTCAGAGTAATTCGCTTTGGGGGGTCTATATACGCATACTATAATTATTTGATCAAGTTCCACGCACGATAACTCAACGGTTCGTTCAATTGAGAGGGATACTACATCTCTACGCTCTTTACATTGTAAACTATTGTGTAGAATAATAAGTGAACCCCCTCTTATAGTAGATTTCCTACTAAGCGAGCTAACAACTTTATAATTATCTAAACTTAAAAGTAATTCGTGCTTTTTCAACCAATGCTCAGTAACACATAACACATCAATATCTTCAGAGTTTAAGAATAAGCTTATTTCTAAATCTTTGCCAGAAAAGCCTTGCATATTTTGGTGTACAATTCTTAAACACTTTGGCTTTTCTATTGTTAAGTCAGGGCTAGAGGACGCCTCTATTGTCCTAGATGGTAATTTAAATGTGAAACATTATTATTACTTGAACTAAGTAAAATGTTATAATTATTTTTATTTGGAACAGATTCCAAAGTTGAATGACTAATGTCAATAGTTGACTGCTCAATAAAAGCAGTTGTTTTACTAGCCAGATTATTGGCTAAATGTTTAAAATAAAAAGATAGCGATAATGCTATTTGTCTCCTAAAAGAACTAGGCAGATAGAACTTATCTTTTGTCAAGTAAAAACTATTAAATAATTTATTGATGTCGATTATGTGTAGCTGTTCACTATTATGAAATGCTACCGTATTCAATGTTACGTTCAACTGATACCTAAAGTTATTTTCCATTTGTGACACACTTTTGCAATAAGGGAATGTGAACAAAATCACTTTTTTTACTTTTAAAGACATTAAGGAATTACAATAAGCTATCAGTTGGTGTTTGTTCACATTACCCCTATTTCCTATCAAAATTATCAAATTAGTGTTTTTATTAAATGTTTTTTTAACAATAATTCTCATCAAGTCATCCAAAGTTGACCCAGGCATACAATAATTAATTATGTTTTCCTTGGTGTGTTTTTGAATTAATTGGCCTAAATTCTTACCCATCTCATCGCAGAACATAATTGTTTCACAACAGTTTTTATCAGAAGATCGATTATTTTTTGTTGAGTTTTTCAAATCGTTACAAGTGTATGAGACCTCTGGTTCTGGTTCACATACTGAGTGGGTAGTTAAGTTAGTTGGGTCATTATCAGAAACTTTAAGCTCACACACTGAGTGGGTAGGTAAGTGCTCTGGGGCATCCTGGACAACTGCATCACACTGCTGTGTTACAACAACAGTATTTTGGTTAAAACAGCTACAATTCTGTTTTTTGCCAAGGGATTCGAACCGGTCTGTATTATAGTTACACATGTCAATCATGTCATTTGCAGCTAGCTTTTGGTAATTTAGCTGTTTGCGAGAAAAATCACTTAAATTATTGTACATTTCCCTGAGTGAAAGTTCCAAATTATCAATTTTTTCACTTAATTGATTATTTACCTTTTCACATTCTTTACTGTTATTACATGATGCCCTATTAATTACATCTAATTGCCCTAATAATTGCTTACGCTCTTTCCTCAGCTTTGAAAATTGGCTATAATAATTTTGTCTTTTTATCAACCTTTGAGTTTTCTTAATATATCTATTTAAGACCTTTGAGTTTTCTTAATATATCTATTTAAGACTGTCAGGCGTACCCCTCTGTCAAAGGTATATGACCGCCGATCATACTCGTTATATAAAACTAGTTGACCCGAGTTCCGCGCCATTCAGCTGATCATCGTACACGCGAAACGACGGGAGCTAAAAATGCCGAATGGCAGTGTTTTTTCATTTAAAAAAAGATTGGAAACATCTAGTGTGTAAAAGGATAACGTTATTTTCCATTTGTTAGTATTATTTCGACCAATTATTATCAAATAATGCACTAAAAATGAAAATAATTCAAAAATATTGTCAATTAAACAGTGTTGCCACTAAATTATACAAGATCTCTTTTAGCCTAATTTTTAAAGTTGAATGTATGACACTTAAAACATCACGTTCTTTACCTGCTAATATTATCATTAGTGTAGATGCTTGATGAATTTATTATAGACTAACTGATGCCTGCGACTTCGTACGCGTGGACTTTATGACTCCGGCGTATGGATGTAAATATGAACTAATTTAGTTATATAAAATACTTGTAGCAGTGTTATAATGTTAAAAGATAATACATAAATTTTATTTAATTTAATAAAAGCCACATAAAGTTGTCCATGCGAAAAACAACCAGTCCTTAGCTCGACACCCGCTGGTGTGCTTTAAGCGTCTGACCCGTATTTGGGGCAAGTCGATATCAAAAATTAGGCCCAAACTGTTACTGCCTTCACCACGTGGTGTGGAGGTACTCCCAGCTTATGTTATTATATTATGCTAAATAAACAACTTTAACCTGATCTCTTAGATTTCAACATCAGCTGATGATCTTCGATTTTTGATTTCCACATCAGATGATCTTCGATTTTTGTAAACATGTTTGTGCAAATAAATTAAACTTGGTTCTGCATTAGGTAATCCAGATCTTCAATTTTTATCCCTCTCGCTCTCCCTCTCTATCTCCCTCTCCCCCTCCTCTCCCTCTATCTCTCCCTCTCCCTCCCCTCTCCCTCTCCCTCTCCCTCATCCTTTCCCATACCCCTGCTCGTCCCCGACCTCTTAACAAAAATTTGAACCCCATTTTCACCCCTTTTGGGGTTAAATCATGTCCACCGTGTTGGACTTCAAAATAAATGTTAATTTCGCACTCGTCAACCCAGAAAACCTCAATAACGACATCCATTTCGGATTGCCTACTTGAGGATAAGGCTGGCCCCAGACCTACCGGTTCCATTTCTTTGCTTTGCTGTTCTACCATGGACCGCCGGCCAAGAGGCTCATTTTCAATCTATCGCATATTTTGACCTGACCACATTGGCAAGATAGCCATTAGTTTGGTGTAATCAAATATCGTCGTCTGGGGTGCGATGAGAAGTTTTAGTTTTCGTTTTAAAAAAAAACTGCTGTTTTATACAATAATTAATAACGAAATTATCAAAATGTATGAAACAATTCATTTTTTTCGCGAGTTCAGATTTGGTCCCATAGTAAAAATTGTTCAGTTTTATTATGGTCCCTATCTACCATATTCAGTTTTATAGGGCTTTACCAAACATCTTGTATAAATAAGCGATCGAGTTATTTTTAACGATCGGAATCCATGTTCAGGGTGGCATATCGCCTAAAAGCTTCCTACTTCGCAATCCAGGCGATGATATTTGATAAAACCAAGCTAATGGCTATCTTGCCAATTTGGTCTAGTCCCAAAATGCGATAGATTGAAAATTACCCTGGTTGGCCGGCGGTCTTTCAAGCAAGGTAGCACAGCAAAGCAAAGAAACGGAACCGGTAGGTCTGGGGCCAGCCTTACCTATCATAAATAAATTGATTATATTTCTGTCTTTCACTTCCAAGATTTTTTTTTTCTTCCAACTTTTCAAGTGTAGTAGAACTTCACGTTCTACTACACTTTACTTTTTTTACCTCCGTAAAGTTATGCAGAATATTATCAAAAAATATTTACGGATGTCACTAATTATTTCCAAAATATGCCGTTTTAATTTAGAAACGGTGGCCACACTGCAGCAAAAGTATTGTTGTGACAGCACAGAAACAAATATCGATATCGACTTTATCATTACCTACGTATGTTATTCCGGCTATAAAATATTGAAAAATATTCAACGTTTTTTCTGTCGAAAGAGGAATTTCGTTTATTCAGAAAAAATTACAGCCTATAATTTATTTTGACGAAAGCGGAATGTGACGAAAGTGGCCTAAATCTTTATATTTCAGATTTCCAAAAGATGCAATGATACGAGATGCCTCGATCCAAGCTTGTGCAAAACATGTTTCGTGGATACCTAAACGTACTCGCACAATTATTACCTATTGCTTTTAGCAAATTAAAAATATGAGCCGAAGGTATCGAGAGTAAAATATCGATAATGTCAAGCACTATCCCCGTTTACATGAAAATGACGTCATCTCGTGTACTGACAGGTTGGTTTTTATGTGTGTATGTATTTGTGTGCGTAAGGTTTAAGCTAGTGTTTGATAAGTTTGTCGTGTGCGTGCGTAGTGACGTGTCCGAAAATGCATTAGTGTTTAACACTATTTGTGTGTGCATTACCTCGTACCCCGCGGAAAGTGGCAGACTTTTTCGTAAACAAATTAGTGCTAGTGGCGTCTCCTTACTTGGTTGAATGCTCTAAGGTTCTGGTCATGCATGTCATGGTCCATCCTCTTATCCATCTTTAAGTAAGGCATGTGACTCAGCAGTGTGGAAACTACCAAATGTGCTTTTCAAAAGCGAATGCACTAGCTATTAAAGAAAATACCCAAATTGCTAAAGGTGTACCTATAATATTTGGAGAGTTTCCTTGATTTCTCCAGGATACCATCGTCAGCACCCTTAGCACAACAGCTATCAAGAGAAAAAGGTGCGTATGTAAAACTCGATACAGTAGTTCTCTGTGGAAATTCAAATTTCGCTTTTCAGCGGGAGACGGCGCTGTCTATTCCCACACAAAATTACTCTACCTATCGAATGTTTTTACGCGCATTATTTTTCTTGATAGGTACGTGCTACGGGTAAGATCCTGACCTGATGAAAATGGGACCAACTTGGAAGTATACGCCTTCAAATAAAAAAATAACTTTTCAAATAAGTCCAACCGTCTTCGAGAAATCGAGTAACATATACAAAAAAAACTCCGAAGAACTGAGAACCTCCTCCTTTTTTGAAGTCGATTAAAATGGTTGATTATGACGATGAAGTCTTTTTGAACTCGCAAATCTTATACTATACGAGGTGTTTGGTAAAAGCCTTCTAAAGCCAAATATGGTAGATTACATTTACATTAGATACATTTTGATTTTTTCATTATTATTTTTTTTATGAAACAGCTGATTTTTTTTTCGCTATTTTAGAGTTAGTCCCATAGTAAAGTCGTTCAGTTTGATGGCCCCTATCTACCATATTCGGCTTTATAAGGCTTTTACCAAACACTTTGTAGATACGAAACCAAGAACTTATATTCTCCAAATCACAAACGAATAAAACAAAAAAAAACTGGAGCTCTAGAATTTCAAGAAGGTATAGTGTCTTGCCGTAAGTGAAATACCGAGTGTAGTACAGTAATAACATAGTAACCTAATTCCTAAAACCAGTTGCTAAAGTATAAGTTTTGGAAGAACTAAAACGTTATCTTCTAACCTAGTTGAAAAATATAGCTCAAAGGATCTAGCCTTTGTTACCCGCAGTGTAACAACGTTGTTTACTCTAAATTATGAATAAACCCTATCAAAGTACCGTACCGTTTATGGCACTTTTATGGTTTATATAAAAAATAATGGAATGAGTATAAACTTGAAGGTTTTTCCGACGAAGCGATATATTAGCTCGGGATATTGAAATGGATATATTATGTTTATTTAGGTTCATAAGAACTCATGAATTTTAAAGATACACCATTGGTAAGTTTGTTTGTATGTATTGTGTATATACCTATCCAACAAACTAAGATTGTAGTATTTAAGATTAAATGACTGTGAAAATGTATTTTCTTTAGCATTAATTTTATAACTCGTATACTTGTTGTGCTACGAAAGAAAATAAAAGTAAAAACGTTAAATGGGGAAGGTGGAAATTTAATTTAAAAAAATGCTTATTTTGAGTAGGTAAATTATTTTATTTGGAGGTGAATGTTTTTTAGGCTCGCCAGATTTCAAAATCAGGCTAGTCTAGATGATCGGAGAGTTATAGTCTCACTCGTATTATTATCTAGATTAGATAAGCTTCTGTTTTTTCAATATTAGCTTCGATATAATATTAATAGATCCTACTGGGTTTGGATGAAAAACTACTGAACGGATTTGGTTGAAATTTGGCACACAGATGGTAGATAGCCTAGATTAAAACAAATAATACTTTTTCCCGATATCACCACGAGAATGGGAACCACGGGGGTGAAACCGCGGGTAATCGCTGCACCGCCGGTTGGTGTGAATCGAACATTAGAAAATAAAAATGATCAACTGTACATAATAAATGGATTTGGTCTTTCTCTTACTAAAGCTACATGACAGATTTAAAATTGAACAAAAAAGCCTAAAAATAATATCTAATAATATATCAAACATGATAGATTAGTTCAAAAGGCAGCCATTTTAATCAATCTTTTTTCAACGGACAGGCAAAATGAAATTAAAATACACCAGTGGCGTTAAAAATCATGATTTCCATTTTTAATCTCGAGATGGTTCTCAGTTCAACGAACCACAGAAAGATAGGAACTTTTCAGCACTCTAAAAGATATTTTATATAAATTCCCTTTGCTGTAAAAATAAAGAACCAGAGAGTCATCTTCGTTGAAAGCTGTAAATTTAAGGGTTTCTTTCTTATGAGGTTTTCAGTCAACGTCAATGTCTTCTACTCCTCGCCACTGTAACATACTTACATACATTGATGTTACTGCAGTTTGCTCAGTGCAATATTAAAGTATTTACTATCGTGACGTCATCACAACCGGTTTATATTTTGATAAGTTTTTTTCATTCAAATAAGATTAAAATTGTGTCTTCTACTTTATAAAACCTTCTGAATAAGGAGTTTGTTCATCTCGGAATGAACGAGATTGTCACTGGGCCTTTCCACAGTACACAACTTTGCGGGATTAAATAAGAAAAGTTTTATATGGAAAATCTGATCCGGCGAGTTGGTATGAACGAGCTCGGGATCATTCGTAAAATTAATCTAAATTGGTCATCATGGGTTTATGAGACTCATGGTCTTGACACGTGATCTGGAATACTAAACTCAAGATTGAATTTGAAATGGTAAATTCAATATAAAAATCTTTACGAACAACATTTTGTACAACCTATGTAAACCTATCACGAAAACATCTATTGTTTCTTATTAAAGGGTATATTTTTTTGTATAAAATATAATAAAAACTTATCTTTTTCTTGATTTTGAGGTGGTTGGTCTTTCATACAAACGACTATTTCATAGAAGACCAATAATCCATTAAAAAGTTCATAAAGACACACACGTGTAGTAAAAGTGAGAAGGCGATTGTAAGAAAGGTTTATTTTATTTTTAATCAATTTCATAAAATAAACTTTGATATTGCCTCCATTTCATAGTAACTTTGACATGTGTCACATTGCCATTGACCTGCATATATTTTTTTTTCAGGTCAGTGCACATTGCACATAAAGTCCAGGCACCTAGTAGCTATTTTTTTTTATCTTACTCTATGCCTAGTAGCCATAATTCAGGGGGCTTATTGTCTAATTTCAAAAATCTATCGCAATCGTAGATCGCAATCGCTTTCATTTGACAGATGGGTGTGACACATTGCTACATTTCTTTGGTTCTACAAGTTTTTATTTGTGCCAAAAAGAAGTATCAATGTGTCACATCCATACAAATGAAAGCGATTGCGATAGATTTTGAAATTAGACAATTAGCTCTCTCTGGTCTAATAAACATCCCACACACAAGCAAACAAACCTAGTTTACCTAGACATATCGAAGTTGGCCCTAGGGCGCTTGCTGAAATCACACACGTTATTACTTATACAAGCCGCATGTAACAGCTAGGTCGTTCAATAGAAACTTTCTGGACCTATTCAAACACAAGGCGAACACTAATAAAGAAAAACTGGCTTCTACTGCGTTGTTGTAAGCCCAATTTTTCATATTTCTTTTTCAGAATCTTAAGTTATAACTTAACCTTCATTTCTCCTAGTTAAGTGAAAGCGCGCTGTAATCAGAAATTTCCAACCATTGAGGAACTGGCCATCTTAACTCTAACTGCTAGACAGTGGAAATTCTTGCTATGGCGGATGATTTAGAAAGAGATGAGATGATGATATGAAATCAAACAGCCAGGTTGTGTAGCAATGAGTTATTTGTGTACTAATAGAAAAATAATATAGTGGTGGACGGATAATTAGAAACACCAGTCGTATTCATACAAACGAGGTAACTTTGAAGCCTTGGTTCTCCGCCAAGTATTGATACTAGGTGTGATCTGATGATGGCTATCCAGGGAGTGAATGGAGGAGATCCAGATCGCTATAGATACTCAACTAGTCTGATAAGCATTCAAAGAGATGAAAGGGTCAAAGTACTCAATTTCAGAATTTCCATACATTTTAATGCTATTTTCACGGTTTTTTCGAAATATCTAAATAGCTCTTAGAATGCTGATCAGATAAGTTGGGTGTGTATAGTGATCTGGATTTCCTTCATACACTCCCTGGATAGCCATCATCAGATCACAGCTAGATCAATCCCTGGCAAAGAACCAAGACTTCAAAGTTACCTCGTTTATACGAAAATCGATTGGTGTTTCTTTTTATCCATTCACCACATGCCATTCTATTTCATACATTTTTGAAATATTCAAAAATGTATTGCTTTTGTTAACAAAGACCTCTTTCAAGGTTCACTGCCAATGAAACAAGGCGTGCATGGATATAAGTTGAAGCACTTTCAAAGCTCGTAAGCATCCCTTGTCTGGTCTATTTGAATAGACATACACGTCACTTTCAAATATGATTTGCTGACTTTTTACCGTAAAACTTGGAAATGGTGTTTAAAATATTTTTTCACTCCTCTTGCTCAAAAAGTCCGTCATTGTAAGGTACAAGAGTCATGATAAAATAGCTTAAATACCCCTAGGGGATAAAGTTTTTTCTTTTTTAATGTTTGTCTATTACCAATGAACCTACTAAAACGAAAAAGTCTTTATTCATAATTACGAATAAAAACTCGCTCGATTTTTGAAAATGGAACTAAAAGCAGCGATCTCTTCGGTGAAATCCTAGACTTATTTATACTCTGTGACTTTTAGTTTAACATGCGTGCATTGTGTTTCTTAGCTGCTACAGTAGAAATTAAAAAAGGCACTGGCGCGAAATCTTTAGAATTTTTCTCTAATTCCAAACTGATTGAATTGTGTGACTGTAAGTAAGTAATAGGATAGAAATAATTTTAATCTTTTGCCGTCAAGCACAAATCATTTATTTAAATACTGTATGAAAAGTTTATGAAGTGGAGGATAGAAAAACGAGTGGATTCGTTTACGGAAGTATAAACTATAGGTATTTAATATTGGATTTTATTTTTTTGCAATCGTAGTGAAAAGTAGAGTGTAACACACGACGCTAAAACCCATTGTAACTCGGTTTCTATTTATTCCCTCGCTAAAGCTCGGGAATAAAACTACCTCGTATGCAATGGGTCATTTTAGCGTCTTGTATAACAATCTACTATTTCACTCCTCTTGCTCTAAAAGTCCGTCATTGTAAGGTACAAGAGCCAGGATAAAATAGCAAAATTACCCCTAGGGGATAAAGTTTTTTCTTTTTTAATGTTTGTCTATTACCAATGAGCCTACTAAAACGAAAAAGTCTTTATTCATAATCACGAATAAAGACTCGCTCGACCTAATACTGTTTCTCATTTTTATTTTTGAAAATGGAACTAAAAGCAGCGATCTCTTCGGTGAAATCATAGACTTATTTATACTCTGTGACTTTAAGTTTGATCGTAGAATGCGTGCATTGTGTTTCTTAGCACAGACGAATAAGAAGATACTACGTATCAGACAGCCAACTTCCAGGAGCGTTTGTCTATGCTTCAAATGTCAAGGGGCTAATCTTGTACGGAAATTTTAATAGTTTTAAAAACAAGCTTATATACTGACAGTAAGGCAAAGGCATTTCTGTAAACAGCCAACCTTTTTTTTTTACTATACAACTTCAAAATCAATCCTCGGCAAAGGTATTGTGGTGAACAGCCATGTTATCTTTTTACCTAATTGTTAAATTTCATTTCAAGTTTATGCGCAACAATAATATTTAAGACCAAACTTTTTAATTTGGTCTTTCGATATTATTGCTGCGGATAAATAAAGTGAGGGTTTTAATAAAACAATAGTGACCAAGTATTACAATTTATTTATTTCTACTAAAACACAAAAATCACTTGAATCGGTCATTTGAGGATCCCCATAAGGCAGGTTTTACGGATGCCGCCGCCGCGCGCCGCCGTGTAGAAAGAACTTCAAATTCACCTCGGAGGTTTTTATTTAATAAGTTGTTAATAGAAAATTATTATAATAAAACTGTACGTGGATTTTTAGGGCTCATAATATAGTACTTTTAGAAGGTATTTATTATTCCCTCGTAGTCATTCGTAGGGGTAGATAGCAAATGGGTAAAAAACGGCCACTTTTAGCAGTTTTGCTATATCTACTTCTAGCAGTGACTACGAGAATGTAATGATACCGTCTAAAATTATTAGGCAATGGGCCCTAAAAATTCAACGAGAAGTTTTATTAAAATTGTGTTAAGTAAAATCCACGGCGGCGCCACTTTCGGTCATACTGGTTGTATGACCGAAAGTTTTTAAATTATTTGTATGAAAATTTTAAATTATTATTTAAAAATCGGATGTCTTAATAAAAACTACATAGATGTCTGTCCGTTTATACTTACTTTTGTGCCTTTTGGTAAACAATCTTCACCCAACTCTTTATTGAAATAATCACCTATAAAATACGGTTTCCCACGCATAGATTATTTATCAAATAAATTGTTATTAAAATAATAAGAATTTTGATTTAGTATGAAAGTATATTTTTAAATAACGATTTAAGTTCTAAAAATCTGTTTACTAAAATAATAGGATGAGTATGGATAAACGGACAGGTACAGGACAAGCCTTTTATGTGATATTCGATATGTGAAAGTTTGCATTAGTTATCTATTAAATTACACAAAAAGCAGTTAAAACAGATTTGGATTAAATGTGGCACAGAGATAGTTTCTGTAACTTGTATTGAAATATAGGATATTTTTAATCTTGGTCAAAGGTTTCCTTGGATTTTTTCGACTATCCACTGGACGAAGTCGAAGGCAGAAGCTCAGCTCAATATGGATCTTTGTTGTCCGAAATAAATGTTTTATTATTTAAACTGTATGCTGTTTTCCACTTTGTTGTAAGGAAACTATCTGTGTGCGAAAATTTATACAAATAAATAAACATTTCATTAGGGGCGATCGGTCCAATTTCCATTTTTGCTGTTGGTCCAATTTGCGACTGGTTCAAAAATATATTTTTGAGCATGATTTTGGGTAGGTATTACTAAAAAATATGTCATTTTTCTTGGAGGTTATAAAAACAGGAAATAGTATATTATGAATATTAAATAAATAAATGGCGTCTGCAGTTTAAAGTTGAAAAATATATATTTTTTTACCAACCGTGAATTGGAGTAACTGCGAAAAAGACATTTAGATTATTGGGTCAATCGCCCCTAATGATTTCATAAAAAAATTAACATACAAATATTCAGGTAGTCCAAAAAGTTAACATTGACTGACACGGGTTTCTCATTTGACCGACTTATTTATTAAACGACTTGTTTTTCAATTTTTTATTATAATTTTCTAATGCTTTCCTTTGCATTTTAGGGAGATCCGTTCGCCTATTTAATCTTATTATGTCAGTGCCCTTTAGTATTCTATTTATATTGTTGCACCAGTTTAAAATACTAAATCTCACTGTGACATAAATAAAATTTTCCGTTAAATATTCTTTGTGTTCAGCGCAAGTGATATATTCAAATGAATATTTGGAAATGATATCGTTTTTTATTTTTTTTGTAAGCTCATTCTGGTGAGCATTATTTTCCAAATATTCATTTGTTACATTAATTATTGCGCCAAACGATCTTACTGCCCCTTCGGATGGGTATGTCAGTCGCCTTTTTTGGGCTTTTGAATATTCCCTTTGGTCGATCCAGTTGTGAATACTGAGACTTTCTGAGCTAGTAAGGCTGTCTCGACATTCACGACAGTCTAAGTTTTTTAAAATTTTTCCGACCACCCATCCGGCAGTATAGGCCCGCGAATGAGTGTTCATACGCTCTCGGCGGGCCTGCTCTATCAAATTTTCAATGTTATTAAGTAATGGACGATTCGGCTGATCATCATCACAAGGTTTTTCAATAATACTTTTTAAATCTACTGCTTGATCAGCCGAATCATCCTCACAATTAAAACTGTCACTGTGAAATTTAATTAATCTTGTAATTAACAAAGATTTGAAAGTGCAACTGAAGTTGTGGCAGTTTGGGTCATTGTTACGATAATTGTAAGCCCTGACTTGCCCAAAGAAATTTTCAATTGGGTCGGAATTAAAATATCTAGGCCTCATTATTTTTAAATTTTTTTCTTTAAAATACTGCCACAATTTCATGAAACTTTTTAAGGTTGTTATGAAATTTTTCAATGAGGGCACTGACTTCACAACACCATTCTTATCAACATAATTTAGTTTTTCTAATTTTTTTATAGCTTCTGGCCAAAATTTATGGTGCAGTGATTTTTCAGTTACTGCTTTTCGTAGATTTTTTCCCCTAACTTTTTGATGACTGACAGATGCACCATTCACGCTGTCAAATACTTCGTCTAGGAATCCAACCACTTCGGATGTGTTTCGTATTGTTGAGCTCACAGGTCTTCCATCCGCATAGTTTGCTAAAAAATATAATATAATTAGAGAAGTCGAACACAGCTCATTATAAATTGATATGCTTTTTAGAAAATTCCGCTAAGATACTTACAGAAATTGGCAGTATAAGATAAAGCTGCAGCCATTGTTTGACTTAATACCCTCACGCAATTTCTAACCTGAAAGAGATTATGCTATATTATTTATCAAAGTTTAGGCACAACATTCGGCGGGAGTTGTTTGTTTACTGTGGATGTCCAAAGTAATGGCTAAGGAAATACCTACTAATACAACTAAAGTGTGCAATGCTAGTGCTAAAAGCGTGCAATGGAGAGAGTCATGCTCGGCGTTTCCCTGCGTGATCGAATCAGAAACGAGGAGATCCGCAGGAGAACTAAAGTAACCGACATCGCTCGAAGGATTGCTCAGCTGAAGTGGCGGGATACATAGCAAGAAGAACCGATGGCCGTTGGGGCGGAAAGGTTCTGGAATATCGACCTCGCACCGGACGACGCTCCGTGGGTAGGCCCCCGACAAGTTGGACCGACGTGAGGGTGAAGGTTGCCGGAAGCCACTGGATGCAGGCAGCGCAGGACCGATCGTCGTGGAGATCCTTGGGATAGGCCTATACACAGCAGTGGGTGTCGTGCGGCTGACATGATGACAAAACTAAAAAAATATTAATTTACATAATGTGTATTAGGATTCGAACATGGTTACAAGAGGTTAGTTTTTGTATTAATTATTAGTTAATTTTAATCACTTGTTTAACAAAACAGATATTCATGACCAGTTACAAGAGCCTCAATCAATTAATTTAAGGCGATTCCCTGACCGAAAGTGGCGCCCTCAAACGTTTTTATTTAATAATTTGTAAATAGAAAAGGATTAAGAAACCTTTAGAGAATTTTTAGAGCACATAGTCTAGTATTTTTAGAAAGCATCACTACATTCAGACGCAGTCATTCGTAGAAGTAGATAGCAATGGGTAAAAAACGGCCACTTTATGCAGTTTTGCTATCTTACTTCTTGCAGTGACTACGAGGGAATGTAATGATACTGTCTAAAAATTTGTATTTTTAGACAGTATCATTTCATTCCCTCGTAGACTCTAAAAATTCCACGAGAAGTTTTATTGAAATTGTGTATTAAAAATACCAAATTAAATAAAATTCACCACGGCGGCGGCGCCAGTTTCAGTCAGGAAAGCGCCTTAAGACATAAAATATATTTTACAAGTACAGAGAGAAAAGTAAAAAATATTACCTTCATCTTTTTTATTTTTTTAGGTATGACACATTGGTCATTCAGTTTGTGAAGCAGTCTCATTTCAGTATGTTGACAGTCGGTCTCATAAACGTCCACAATATCTTGCCATTTTGCAATTTTTCCATCAAAAATTATATCTTTTGAAAGAAAATTGTTTCTTAGTCCTTTTATTAAATGGGAAGGATCATACACTACATGTAAAGTGTGTCCACATATAGAGATAGTCCCATCTAAAATAAAAAAGTAAAAACATCATTAATCTTAACCAAAAAAAAGTAAAAACAACATTTTAGTACAATACAATTACTAAGGTAGTACTAACCTGGATTTTGTTTGCTTATAATTTGTTTACGTTTAGTCTCTTCTTTAAAGCTATTGATTGCCGATTGAAAGGCAGCACCCTGGTCGCATATTATAGCGATTGGATCAAGTCCTAATTTCAATATTTCAGGTACCAATTGCCTTAAAATGTATTTTATGTTGATGGCTGAACTTCGAGCAACAAAAGGCTTCGTTTGTCACGAAGGGAGTAGCCTTAGCGATATTACTCTATTCAAATTATTCTGGCATTTTTTGCGGGGGGGGAAAATGCACACAAGTGCAGTTCCGCATACCCACATACAAAAACTACACTGTAATGACGACACTCACACATAAAAAATAAAACAAAACGGCAAAAATTTGTGTACGGATGAGTCACACATCAAAATATGACAGGTTTTTGACATAAAGGGCTGGGCTCAACTGTCGATGCAGCAATATCGATACGGAAAAAGGAATAAAGATTACAAACTCAATCATTTTACAATGGGGTGAATAACAACAAACCCAACACACTGCACACCCAACAATTTGAATTTACAGCAATCGCTCCCCGTCTTAACGTTGATAACAGTTACATCATTGAATAATTGCTTTTTTACCATCGCCACTCTAAAAAGTACGTTTAATTCAACCATAAGAGTGAATAATAAGCGATTTTAAGTTATACAGAGCGATGCTGAATCTTCGGCTACTATTCAGCTCTTAGCAGTGTTATTTGCTTTAATTTGAATATAGTTTATTTAACAGTACTACTTACGGTCAGTATTCAGCTTGGATAAGAATCGCATAAGTCTTTCCTAACTACAACTCGACCAAATTAAAACGGTGTCATGAACTTAGCTGTCATGCAGCTATCATGCGCCTAATTATCTTGCTCGAGAGACGGCCGTTAGTCCCTCGAACTAAATTCTCTTTTTATTCACTTGTTGTATAATCTACTACTTCGACATTTATTTCGCGATATCTGTCGCGATCACATCAGTGCAGAGCAAATCATACAAAAATCTCGCAAATGAATTTGGCGCAGAATCAGGGCCAGATTGACCAACACTTTATCGACAAACATTATTTAACGGTAACATCACTAAGTTGCCCATCGGCGAGAACTCGGATTTATCTAGCGACAGATCTGAAATTTGTACGGACGAGCCATGGACTAGCAGAACCGATGTCACTGAACAAATTTGACAACTAATCAAGAATAAAATATACGAATTTAATGTTTAAATGTAAACAAATAGCAATAATACGATAAAAAAATACTTTTATGTGAAATGTAAAACCGTCTTTTTGTATACTTGATGTTCAAGATCTCTTTTAACAGCAAAAAACTTATCAATTCGACATTTTAAACAGAGCAGCGTTCACATGCGCGACTGGACTCGGTCTAGAAAGAAATCCGGGCGCAACTGGTTTTACTAACGCGTATGCCCATTTGGGCTTGTACTTCGGCAGAGGGGAAACGCTTCGTATGGCTTCTCTTTCTGTAGAAGCCCGTCTTACTCTAAGCGGCTGAAGTAGCTCCTTTACAAAAATAATAACATATTGGCTGCTGCCACTTGTATACAGCTCCTCTTAGCATAAATACTAATGCGTGATCAGCAAACTCCGCTTTCTTTTCTTTGAGTTCCACAAAGCCACTGATAGAATCTTTATTTTTGTTGTAGACAAGTGCTGTGTCTAAAGATATCTCGTCAAAGATTATCGAACATATCTTTTTTCTGGGGTCCCATTTCTCAACCTAATAAATAAAATAACAATAAAAAAATTAAAACAATAATAAAGGTTGCATAATATAGGTAGTCTGGAATAATTAGTCTGTAATAAATAATTACCTCTTTTTTCAACAAATTGAAGACCTGAGGACTAATACCTGGTTCTATAACCAATTTGGCAATCATTGAGTTTAATGTTGATTTTGATGGTAAAATGAATATTGTGCTCAAAAACCTATAACACTTTGGGCTCTGTTTCATAATCGACAGTGCACCTATTTTCTCTTCTGTAGTGAAACGCCTCCCATGTTTCTTTTGTCTGCACAGCCTCATTTGCATGTCAATAATTTTCTTGCCAATTGGGTTCAGGCATTGGATGCGTTCTTCAAGTTTAGATTTTTTACAAAATTTCACAGCACTTTGGACCCTTTTATAATAATCTAAATGATGAGTGGCTTTTTTATATTCATCATATATTGTTTTTGATAGTGGTGTCAACAGACTTTTCTTTGGTATTAGTCTTTTTCTGGTTGTCGCTGATTTGCGAACACGACGTATAGGTTCTACAAAAAAAATGGTACATGTTACAATAATGCTATAAAGTAGTAAGAACTAGAAAGGAAGACTAACTAGTCTTACCTGATGAAACATTGGATTGCAATGCTTTTGAACTTCCCGAACAACCCGGCAAAGATAACTCCACAGAAGCATCTGGAAGCACATTATGGGGCTTCAACACTCCATCATCTAGGATAAAATCAATTATTATTAATCAACAAAATTATGAATGATTTCATAAATAATATTGATAATAATATTCTCAAGTCATATTGTTAACAAATTAAATTAGTGCCAAGTAGTCAAAACTAGATAAACAAGCAACTCTTAAGATAATATAAATCTTACCTAATGAAACATTAGTTTGCAATGCAGTTGAACTTCCCGAACAACCCGGCAAAGATAACTCCATAGAAGCACTGGGAAGCACATTGTGGGGCTTCAACACTCTGTCATCTATGATAAAATAAATAAAATTGGCATTAAACAGAAAAGTAGAAATGATTTCATAAACAATTTTGATAATAATATCATTCTCATGTTATATTGTTAACAAATTAATTAGTGCTAAGTAGACAAAACTAAATAAGCAACTCTTGAGATAATTAAAATCTTACCTAATGAAACATTAGCTTGCAATGCCCTTGAACTTCCCGAACAACCTGGCAAAGATACCTCCATAGAAGCACTGGGAAGCACATTGTGGGGCTTCAACACTCTGTCATCTGTTACAAAATAAATAAAATAGTTATTAAACAGAAAAGTAGAAATGATTTCATAAATTAATAATGTTTTTAAATTTGAGATGTTTGCATTCACAATGCTATTATTAAACAATACTAAATAATATACCAGAAAAAATGATCTGGTGCGAGTCATATTTTTTCTAGTATATTATTTAGATTAATAATGTTGATAAATATTTTTCAACAAACCTTTGTCAGTTTTCAATTTAGAATAAGTGTGGTCATCATGTCTTTTTAGTGCATAAGTGTGTTCATTAAGAGCTGGCATGACATCTGAAATAAAAAAAATATAAGATCACTCAATTAAACATGATAATAATGTTTAATTTTTAGTTTCATGTCTAGTGAGCGGGTAAGCTTGAGAAGTGAATATGATAATAACACCTTTAATATTATTATAAAAATTAACATAGTGTACAATGACAGTTTTTTTTACTATCCCTCCGGAACTGTTATTTTTTTCTGAATGAAAGAAATGGATCATATCCTATGTAATTTTCTGTACCCCCATCATCATGTATGCAAAATTTTATGATGATCGGTTGACTAGTTTAGACGTGAAGGTGTAACAAACAAACAAATGGACTTTCGCATTTATAATATTAGTAAGGGTTTTTTGTATGGACATTGGGACCTTTACTTTAGACAAAGTACCCACTGCAAACATAGATGAATCATACTTTATTTTAAAGCCTGAGATGTTCTAGTTGTACCGGCTATTACTTGTTTTTTTTTTATAAAATAAAAGTATTTTTTGAATTTTATGATGACATAATTTTTAGTGCATAGACGTAATAGTAAAACATGATTGACAAACTAAAACAAAATATGACTTGACCATCGTATCAGATCTTAAGAGGGTTCCAAATTGACGGGACCTAAGAACAAAGACTTTGTTTTTGGGACCCGTCCGATAGTTGGAATCAGTATGAAGAAGTACTTATGCAAGTGCGCACACTACAACGATTTGGTATCAGCCGATTCTTCATACAAAACCAACTATCGGCCAACAGTTTCGTCTGTAGTCTGCGGGCACGATTAGCAAACATTCTATTCATAGGTTCTGTTTTTAGCAAAGGTTCTGTAGTGTATACCACTCCGTAGACAACTTCGGGGTTTCTTACTTTCTAAATTCGCAAAAGTAGAAAACATAGTAGGTTTAAAAACAAACAGACTGGTCTTACCAAAGGTAATCAAAGATGACTTTCCACTTGTTAACTCTTCAGCACTAAATAATGAAGGATATGCGCCAACCAAGAGACGTGGTTTGATACGTGAGCGTTGGATGAAATGTGGCTCAAAGTGTTTACTACACACTACACTTTTTCCAGGGGTCAAGTTTTCAACGTCACACACAGCACTAAGACATTGTAACCATTTATGGAGTCTTTTCTCCCTTACCGGTAACTTAAATAAAATTGCGTCCTGTCGCGTATTTTGGCAATCGCCAACACAACACACCCGTTTTCTAGGCATTTTACATAAAGAAAATCACCTTGCGAAAATTAGTGTGTTTGTATTACAAAATAATGTGGAGAGGATAAGCACAAACGTAACTTCACTCGATCGACACAATACTTGTAATGAATGACAGACAAGATGGCGGCCGGCCGCTGACAACTGTCAAAGTGAGGAGAGGAAGAAAGAGGTGCGCGGGGGTAGGAAAAAAAAGTAAAAAGTCATACGGGATTAGACCCTACGCCCTAGCCAATCAGTACGGAGTTGGTTGGCCGTGTTTCTTAGCTGCTACAGAAGAAATTTAAAAAGGCGCGAAATCTTTAGAATTTTTCTCTAATACCAAACTGATTGAATTGTGTGACTGTAAGTAAGTACTATCCCCGTCAATTGGTAATGCGCTGGAACCTTGTCAAATTAACATACACATCAACGTCATCCGCAACTAAAAATGACAAAAAACTGTTAAATTCTAATAGGTAATATAATATTAAAATTATTGAATTCTTATTTTCAATAAGAAAGGGTCTAGGTATATGAAAAAATACAATTGTTTTTCGTTTTTGAGGTTAAAATCATGGCCGCCAGGCGCATTACCAATTGACGCGGATAGTAATAGGAAAGAAATAATGTTAATCTTTTGCCGTCAAGCACAAATCATTTATTTAAATACTGTATGAAAAGTTTAGTTTTTAAAGTGGAGGAAAGAAAAACGAGTGGATTCGTTTACGTAAGTATAAACTAGGTATTAATTATTGTATTTTATTTTCTCGCCATCGTAGTGAAAAGTAGAGTGTAACACACGACGCTAAAACCCATTGTAACTCGGTTTCTATTTATTCCCTCGCTAAAGCTCGGGAATAAAACTACCTCGTATGCAATGGGTCATTTTAGCGTCTTGTATAACAATCTACTATTAATACCCAATGGCTTTCTTAGATCCATAGGTACTAACATTTAACCTATGATTTGGTAAACGTCGCGGGAATCCACTACATGAGGGCAGCGTTTTTACGCTGGTTGGTTTTTCAATCGTTAAAAAAAAACGAAAGACCTATAAGATTTACCGTGATAAAACTACTTGATAAGTAGGTACTTCGCGAATGTCTTGAATATCGTTCACATAATGTTTTGTTTCCTTGATATCTGATTTTATGTCTTTTTCTTTTGAATATTAAACTACAGTACCTACTTAAATGTTCAATTAAATGTCTGCTATCAAACCATTTATTAGTGTAAGAATTAAGAATACAATATTTACTTCCTTAAAAGTTCAATAGCTTTTAGAAGTCAATATTCTCCATGATACCAATAAAGAAACACTTTAAGACACGATTTTATTACTAAAGAAAATGTACCCTGCCCGTAAAAATATAAACATCAATCGTCCACAGACTAAATAATGTAGGCTTTCTAAATAACAAAACCTGCCCCCACAGGCAAAGTAACATTGCAAATCTTCGTTTGCTTTCGAAAGATTTATGGGATGGGATTGACCTAGTATTGTGGTATGGTCTGTGGATTGACATCTTTATTAACGATTTTTAAAACATGAAATCCTTGCATGTTTCGAAAGCAAAGCGATAACGAATATGAATTTGCAAATGTTACTTTGGCTAGGGGACAGGACATCACGTTTTCTAGTCTGTGTCGATTGGTTGACATAAAAAGTTGTATGTAGCTCGTATTTTTTATTTCCTTTGCCATAAAGGCGACATTGTTAGGATAATATTTTGGCCATAACTTTACGGAATACGTATTGTTTCTGTTGAGTGGGCTTTCTCGTCCTCAGTATGTTAGGGGATTTGTTTTATTTATGTGTTTGTGAGATTTCAGCTCTGTTTCCTGATGACGCAGATTGTCGATATTTTCTTTCTCAATGTTATATTTGGCTGTTTATTTCTGTTAACATAGTCGACGTTTGATATGGAATGTACTATTCTTGCTACCTGGACAAACTTGTTTGTTTTATTTTTTTTATTTTAAGGCTGCGTTTCCACCAGAGATGTGATAAGAAGATGAGCGGAGTGAGGATGTGTAGCGAAGCTGTGAAACGGTGTGCAAATGAGCGGTGTGAGGTTGTGTAACTGGCTCTTTTCAAATACAAGCGAGAGTGGGGTGAGCTGTCGCTCGCCTCCATCCATAGGACACATCCCTCGCTTACATCTCTCGCAGTCGCACACATCCCTCGGGCACATTCCTCGCTTATTTTGTATGCACAAAAATTTCGCTCCGCTAAAGCTAAGGTTTCCTAGGATGACGGTGCCGTCATATTACGGCCGTAATTTAGCTGCGTAAAACGTTGTCTATGTAAACAATACGGCGCGGTTTCTGACGTTACGGTTTCGCCGTATTGTTTACATAGACAACATTCAACGCCGCTATATTACGGCCGTAATTGACGGCACCGCTATCCTAGGAAAGCCTAGCTTAAGCCGTTTCCACCAGAGCTTTGCTGACCGAGGCAAGGTAAAGAAGCCATTCTATTGGTTCCTTACAAACACATCCCTCACTACGCATCCTCGCACATCTCTGGTGGAAACGCAGCCTTAATTGCATTATAAACAAAACTTTACAGGAAAAAAAAACAAAAGGCCTGAGAAGTAGCTAGACATGTAACTCTAAATCACACAGACTTTTTATTTAATTTAGTCAGTGTGAGTGATATTATTTAGCAATAATACCACCTCAACTAAACTTTCTTCTTTGCAATGTTTTTATTAGGTACCTACTTACTTTTTTTGCATTCCTAGGGTTGAAACTTACTGAAGTAGCGTAGTCGGTTTTGATGCTAAATATACACAATTGTGATTTAAAAAATACTTAACCATTTAAAGAGAACGTTAAAGCAAGACAGTACATATATGTAAGGAAATTGTATGCCTGTCCTATCTGAAAACTGTTACATTTATTCCCTCAATCCACCGTAGCTTTTTACCAATCCTAATATAGGACCATTCATCCTTTTCTAGAAGAGACAGGTAAGGTTATAAATCACCTCAAATTGCAACGAGAAAACCGTAAGGTGTAAGATATAAAAATATACCTATTGTATCTGTTACCGGCAATGTGTATTCTCCGGCATTGTATATGTTACAGTCAAAACTCATATCCGGTCAAAACCACTTTTGACTGCAAAAATCAGGCAAAAGTGGTTTTGACTAAGGACGTTGGTCAAAACCATTTTTAACTGATTTTTGCAGTCAAAATTGGTTTTAACTAATGAAGTTGGTCAAAACCACTTTTAACTGCAAAAATAATGGGTAATATTGTTTTTGACCAAATTATGTCGGTTAAAAGTGGTTTTGACCACGAATGTTAGTCAAAACTGTTATTGAGGGGGACTGGGAGCCTATTTAATAATTAAACAAGTGAAAGTTTTATAAATGATGAGATATAAGTAATTGTAAATTAAAACTTCACACATTTCAGTGTATGATAACAACAGTGAAACAGTGAAACGCAACCTAAGCCATGTTAACGTATAAATAGCATTTAAAAAATAATAAAAATAAAAACTACCTGTTAATTATTTTTATTTATAAAATTTAGTAGTAAGTTAATTTATAAGTTAGCATGTTGCGTTTCCACTGATATGGAGCTGGGCGGAAAAGAGCGGTGATCATACACTGAAATGTGTTAAAAACCCGCTTCTTTCCACCTAGCTCCACTGCGCAGTTGCTGTTCATTTAGCCCTACCCAGACAAGACAGGTGCAGGTATCTAAAATAAAAGCCCATGGACGCAAATAGCTCTATCCTGAAAAACTATCAAAATGACATAGTTTCAATATTATATTTAAAATAAAAAATAAAATAAATATTTTGAGATCGAATTTCTGCGTATAAATTTGCAGTTCACAGGTCTCCGTACAATGTCGAATGAATTTTGTATCCATAACTTTTTATGAGTTTTAACCGATAGTCTGCCTTGAAATCAGGCAAAACTTTGTTTTGACTGAGAATGTTGGTCAAAACCAATTTGGACTAAGAACGTTGGTCAAAACCACTTTTGACTGCGAAAATCAGTCAAAACTGTTTTTAACTGAGAGAATCGGTCAAAACCACTTTTGACTGATTTTTTTAGTCAAAAGTGGTTTTGACCGGATATGAGTTTTGACTGTAACATATACAATGCCTAGGCATTGTATACAATGCCTGAAACGATCAGGCAATGTATGAAATGATAATCATTTTATACATTGCCTAGGCATTGTATACAATGCCTGGTGGCCCACCGGCAATGTGTAAAATAAGTTTGTTTCTGTTGTCTGTTATAAAAAAATAACCTCGAAATTTAAGGCTCACGCTCCGCTGCGCTACGCGCTCGCCTTAAATTTCTAATATACAATGCCTGCGTTTCATACATTGCCGGTGACATATCTACAGCGTGAGCTTTAGGTATAAAGCTGAATAATATTAGATAGGGAGCATCAAACTAAACAACTTATGGGACCAACTCTGAATACCCTAAAAAAATAGCCGTTGCATACAAAAAATAATAACGAATATATATTTTTGTATGTTTATTCAGTTTGATGGTCCTATCTACCATATTCGGCTTTATACGGTTATTATAACACCCAGTTTAGTTCCATACATTATTGTATTTTGGGGATTTTGTAGCAAACTCTGGGGTCATCAAGTTATAGCCAAACCATGACCACCGAAACACGATATATCGCGTGACATAGCGTTTTATCGACACTGAACTGTCAAATCCTGTAATTTTTTTTTTTCGACAGCGAAAATCGATAAATATCGTGTAGCATTTTGGTAGTCATGTTACGGGCTTTTCTGTTAATTTTCGAAACTGAAACTGATTTTTTTATAATAATATAAATATACTCAGAGAATAATATTCTCTGAGTCAGAGAATAATATTCTCGGAGTCAGAGAATAATATTCTCGGAGTCGATAAAAGAAATTCGATTATGTAAAATTCTTATTTCTGGAAAGAGAGACGGGACCTAGTCTTGGTTCAAATATATTTAATATTTTATTTAATATATTAATTACATATAGGTACTTACTTAAATGTTTACTATGTCCAGCAAACGGCGTTTTATATTGTGCGGCTGACAATGATGATGACACAGTCATTTAAAATTAATGTTGATTGGTTATCTTTCTTTTATGTCTGACTGGGAATTAAATGAAATCAAAACCACGGTAGAGTCTGTCTAAAAAGTCAGTTTACATGGGTAATTTCAAAAATATTTTTTATCCACCTAAATCCCCAACCACCCCACCAATATCCATCTAAATAAATAAATAAAAAAATATGTTTACTATTAGAATTTTGACAGCACCGACAGGGTTACCAGTATAAGTTTTTTTTAATAATTTAATAATTTCTCAGGTAAACTGACTTTTTAGACAGACTTTAATTATTTATTTAATATAGAAATTGGGAAGATTCATTGACACAACCCAGAAAAATGTAAAAGGTTATTAAACACTTTTTACCTGCCAATGTGTCAGTGAGTGATGGCAGCAATACATAAACCTTTTACGGTTTCTCTTGCTGTGATTGGAAAAATATTTGTTATAATTTTCTTTTGTACAAAAAAAAAACTTAACGCTTTTTTATGAACAACGGGATAGTGCTAAGAGCTTAACCGTATCTGATGCTAAGTTACGATAAGGCCGAAATATCAAATGTAGTCTTGTATTCTAAACAGTCCAAGACCCCTCTCAAACCGGATTTAAAAAAAAATATTAGGTTTTCCTACCCAAAAAATAAGGAAACACCATCAGTTAAAAAGTTAAGTCAATAAAATGCGTTCTTCCGAGAACTGGGTCTTCCGGTTGGCCGGCACTGATTTTACTGATCGGACATCGTCCAGAGGTCATTTTGAGTCGATCACCGAGATTGGATGCCCTAAAAACATTGTCTCTGAAGCAATTCACATGGTAAAATATGAATCGTTTGTGTACCTAGTCATTCGACTAGTTTAGTTTATTGCACATAAAGACAAAACACATTAAAACGGCTGCATAAAACAATATTTAGCGATAACTTTTTTACCACATATGGTAAAATATGCATGGGCGTACCCAGGTTCTGGGCCAGGGGGAGGGGCAAATCTATTGTATCACCCCCAGGGGGGGCAAATTTATAGTAAAACAAATATATTGTACTAGCGGCCGCCCGCGACTTCATCTGTGTCGAAGGTTTTTTTGCTATCCCTCGGGAATGAAAATTTTTTTCGGGATCAAAGGTACCCTATGTCCTTTTCTGTACCCCTGGCAACGTGTATGCAAAATTTCATGATGATCGGTAGAGTGGTTGAGAGACGTGAATGCGTAACAAACAAACAAACAATTAAACAAACAAACAAGCGGACTTTCGCATTTATAATATTAGTAAGGATATTAGTAAGGATGGCAAATAAGAACTTTTATTGATAACAATAAGATAGTTAGTTGGAGGTAAACAAAATTAGGGGGGCAGCTGCCCCTCTCTGCCCCCCTTGGTACGCCCATGAAAATATGCAACAAATGTATGCACCGCCCGCCCGCCGACAATTAAATTCCGTATACAAAAACCTGCAAGCACACTGACAGCAAAGAGTTTTCCGCGTAAGGTCAATCGTGCGATTCTTTAAACATCCTGCCCTTATACCAACTACTCTATACGTGTTTTGCCCCTACACGGAGAGCATTATCAGGAGCTTTGCACAGTCTAACGAAATACTATTAAAAAGAAGAAGAAAAGAAAAATTAATTAATTTTAATAAAAATACGGCCATACCAGAAACGTGCTAAAATATCAATGCAATCGGAGGACCGTTGTGTGAAAAAAAATTTTAATCAAAGAGGTCCCCCGACTGACTGCAATGACACTTGTTTTGGACAGCAGTCGTGTATTCAATTTTTTTTCATAGCATACATTTTAGTAACAAATTATATAGGTAGTTTTGGAATTATGCTCATCAAGGCCTTTCATTTGATACCCATTTATGATAATTGAAGGCAAATATTTTTTTTTTCACATTGCAAAATTGCATCATTCAGCTGACTTTCTTCAAAAAAAACCATATCAGTGTCATTCGGGGTGATGCTAGAATTCTAACGATACCTCGCACCTCCTAATCAGTTCAGGCATTTAGAAGTTATGGTGGAATAAAGAAACTCACATACTTAAGTACATAAAATAAATAAATAGGTAATAAAAAAAAAACAAACATACATGAATCTTTTTTGGACAATCGTGTAAAAATAATGGATTACTACGACCTAGTAGCTTAGTTTGTTAAACAATTTCCAGTATTCCCAAACAATTGAAATTAACCTGTCACCGGCGGCGGCGGCGGCGCTAATGGGAAGAACTTCGTGGCGCCAACGGGAAGAACTTTGTAGCACAAACGGGATGAACTTCGCTCCACAAACTCCCGGGTGAGGCAAATATCCGAAACGCAGAACTACTTTAGCTTCAGTTTCCTAGTTAGGTTTCAGGCAAGTTGCTCTTTGATTCTATGGCAAATAGGTACAGCTCGCGCAAAATAACTTGACCCAAACCACAGATAATGAGGCCTGCGCAGTAGCAATTTTCAGTACAAAAATTGTAGTGCGCAGGTCACGTGGTACAAAAAATTGGGTCAAGTTATATTGCGCGAGCTGTAAGTAAGTTACAAAGGAATTACTGTTTGTTAAAAAAATATATATACATATTCTCGCCTTTGTTTTCGACATCTACAATTTTATTCAACTGAATATTTTTTTGAAATAATTTAATTTTGTTGTATTTTTGTGATTCCTTTATACTTCTTCTTCTATGTGTGTCGACTCAGTATAATTATATTTGTGAGGTCCAGATATCAGCCACTCAGCCACTGATATAGCGTTATCAGTGGCCTTATGAAGATCCTTGTGTGTGTGCAGGTGTTGGGACACGCAGGGCATGACAGAAGATGTGCCTTTGTGGGGGGGAAATACCACACAGACATGAGCCCTCCGAGCTGCAACTGCAACCCCACCAGGACCAGGCCCGCCGCAAGCGGGCGTGCAAGGCGTGCACCGCACGCGGGCGGCACGTCTAGGGGGGCGGCAAATCGACCGATCCAAGCGTCGAAGCTAGGGTTGTAGAAGGGTCATGATATGAGCGTTCCTGGCAAGATTTGAATTTTGCGCCCCAAGGCTTATTTCTAGGATCTTGAGCGACACTGATTTGAATTTTGCGCCCAAAAACTAATTTCTAGGATAATGAGCGCCCCTAACAAAATTTGAATTTTGCGTCCCAAGACTTATTGAGTATTTTCTAGCTATGGGTCAGCAAATTGAGGGTTGCGCCCCTGGCAGACGCCCCCCCTTGCCAGCCCCTAACCTAGCTACGACGCCAGATCCATTACTTAATTTCAGGAAGCTTGAAAGATGTATCTATCCTTGTACCCACTTGTGAAGAAGCGGCAAACCGCGGCTCGCGAGCTGCATGCAGCTCTTTGGCTCCCTCTGAGCGGCTATGCCGAGAATGACCCATAACTAAATAATTTATTAGAAATAAATAATTTATTTCTCTTGCCTTGCCTATACCGCTTCGCATTGTGTTCTGGCAGCGGGGATAGATAGGGATCTAGACTGGATTTTATGAGTTTAAACCGAACTCCGCTCGGATTTCATTCAAGACCTGGGGCCCTATTTTTGAATCCTTCGGCTGGCAAATTTAATTTAAAGATTACCCCTTAAAATATAAAACAATACTTTTAAATTAATTCTATAATTAATTAATTCATATAATAAATTAAAAGTTAAATTTTTGGCGTCGAGCGCTCCTTTCTACTGTTTTTCGTTCGACATTTGACTGAAATGAATGAGAAAATTAGCCGAAGGATTCCAAAATAGGGCCCCTGATATTTCATCGCGCTTGGACAAAATCATTGCACCATCCATTGATTGTAATGATTTTGTCCGAACATAATTGTCGCATGTCCTGGAGCGCGCGGCGCGCTTCGCACGCCGCGAATAGACTTCTACATAAGAAGTACCTAGGTACAAAGATAAAGGCATCTTTCAAGAAACCACCTACTTGTGTAGAATTTTGCAAAAACTAAGCGCGGGGAAGAGTCATATCGCCATATGTCCCGGAGCGCGCGGCGCGCTTCGCACGCCGCGACTAGACTTCTACATAAAGAGTGGATACAAAGATAAAGGCATATTTCAAGAAATCACCCACTTGTAGTACGGGGCGGCAAAATTGGTCTCTTGCACGCGGGCGCTCAAACAGCTAGCGGCGGGCCTGACCAGGACCTGTGTATGTTCTCTCTGCTTCTGCCTACTTGAGTCCTCAGTCTATTTAAGGACTTCAAAGTTGCCCAAGGAAGATCATGACCATACTAAAAAAGAGCATGACTTGTTTTCTAAATGCTATATGTATCGAAAAAGTGCAAAAACTTTACAATGTGTATCAATTTTGTGGCAATTTCATTTTGCAGTAGTATTTTTTTTCTCGCTTTCATTGACTTCTTCTAGTAAAAATAAGTATAATATGTTATAAAATCTGCTCTTCTAATATTAATGTGTATCTACTTTTTTCGTCCAGTTGTAATGCAAACGCTATAAAAATACAAGCTCTTAAGTTTCGCGAGTAGCAATCGTCAAAATAACCTTGTTTGAAGGCGAGCCTCAGAAAAAGTTTCCCGATGAAATGATATTTGATTACCGCAACATTGAAGATAGCTAATAAGTTACAAACTTAAGGCGATTTTATTATGAGCAACAGCGTCGCTTTACCACTCCTAATGTTAAAATCGCTTGCACGCCGCGCCGTTACACGTTTAATTCGTGCATGGGCTGTATACGCGCGCACACGAATTTTGTAGTGTCGCTGGTGCACATTGGTACATCATGATGTAGGCCTGCTCCCCTAGCATGACCACCGAAACGCGATATAATATAGCGATTTATCACGTTTCACTGTCAAAAGACAATGGATTTTGACAGTTGAGTGTCAATAAAACACTATTATATATCATGTTTCAGTAGTCATACTAGAGGGCCTGACACATAACATCAGTTGATTCAGTTGTTATTTCATCAATGGAAAATATGAACATCAAATCCTTACTAATATTATAAATGCGAAAGTCCGTTTGTTTGTTTGTTTATTACTCCTTCACGTCTTAACTACTAAACCGATCGTCATGAAATTTTACACACACGTTGTCAGGGGTACAGAGAAGGATATAGGGTACCTTTCATCCCGAAAAAAGGAACTGTTCCCGAGGGATAGACAAAGTACTATCCACGCAGAGGAAGTCGCGGGCGAAAGCTAGTGTTATTATAATACTAGCATCCGTCCGCGATTTCGTTCTAAATACCAACCAATTACCAATAGATATTTGACTTTTCATGGAAAAATTATGCAGCCATTATTGATCCAGCAGGATTACAAACAACCTTAGGGAAATCCTATAGTATTTTGTATTGTTAATAAAAACAGATACTGTATTATCTGAACTTAAAATACAGTTTAAAATTACTTCTGGATAATTAAATATATGAAAATGCCAATCCAGCTTGAAATAAATAAAATAGTACTTTTCTTTAATTTTTTCTTTTTATTAACCGCCTATTGTGGTCTAGTGGTTTATCCATCCGTGTAACACGCAAAGATCCCAAATTCGATTCCCAGGAGGGGGTCACATTTATAATCGGTTAGGTTGGTGGTGTGGTTTATTTCAAGTAGGTACGTCTGGCTAGCTACCACCATCTTACCAAAGTCTGATGCCATAACAACAATTAAAAAAATGTTGTGTTCCGGCAGATAAAGTAAGATAGCCAGTTCCTCAGTGATGACGATTCCGGGTGTAGTACGCTTGGATCTTCGGGCTTATCATCATTTAGCATCAGGTGAGGTGAGGTGAACTATCTTGTTGTGCATAAATTGTCACACGCTGGTCATCGATCCCAACCCAATAAACGCTGTCGCCTATGACTTGTGCCCTTTAACAACTGTTGACAAATGGCAATGGTCTCAAATCTTGAAGGCTTAAGTTGAAAATTGTGTTTCAATGAAACGTTTATTTACGTTAATTTTAACTCGTAAAGGGCATTGACCACGTTTCTAACGAGATTATAATTATTCATTAGATTCTCTTTATGTCTCGAATTATTCCGTGATATCATTGGTTTGTGGTAACTTTGACTTCTTTTTGATGTAAATGTATGTATAAAATGTATATGATACACGTTATCACAAGGTTCATCATCTCGTAGGAGGTGCTATAAAATTCTGTAGTTTTTCTAAAACAAAAGATGTACCTACATTTTTAGGGTTCCGTACCAAAATGGTAAAAAGGTACCCTTATGGTGCGACTCTGTCAGTCTGTCTGTCTGTCCGTCTGTCACAGCTGGATACCTGAAGAACTACTAATGCTATCAACTTGAAAGGAAAATAGTTATAGATGACGTTTGCCCAAATATTTTGCAAATAAGAGAAAAGTGAAAATATAGCACACTTTTCAGAGATCATCAACAAAAACTTCATTAGTGCCACTAAGTGATTTTTCCTCTATGAGTGCCACTATCGGTCAAGAGACGGTGCTATATTCTACACCGCATTATATTTATACATTACTAGCGGCCGCCCGCGGTTTCACCCGCGTGGTTCCCGTTCCCGTGGGAATATCGGGATAAAAAGTATTCTATGTTTTAATCCAGGCTATCCTTTATCTGTGTGCCAAATTTCAACCAAATCCGTTCAGTAGTTTTTGCATGATTGAGGAACAAACATCCAAACCCACATACTTTCACATTTATAATATTAGTAGGATTTTGATGGTAGGGATACGATACGGAACTGGTTTTTTTTTAGTTTGAGATTTTTTACTCGTTGTTAGAGGGGACTCCTGGGAATCGCTTTTGACTTTTTCAATTCTAAACCTCTGAACCAAATAGTGATGTTCTTTCAAATCATCCATTAATGTGAAATCACAAAAAAAGGAAACAAACTTAGTACCTACTCGGGAGTTCAACGAACCCAAAACACAGTTTGACTGTTCTCACCAAATTCCGACCGAAGGAAGACGAAAACAAATAATTGGCTTATCGGTAAAAGTTATAATATCTATGTTTTTGTTTCCCTTGGTGATAATTAAATAAGCTAACCTCATGCTTTATAGAAACTTCGTCTTTAAATAAACTCCCTAGGTATTTTGTTAATTAGTATAATTAATGTTGGATGTGCCACGAATCAAGGATCCTAGGATTTGTGACAGACACTAATATAATTAAGATGAATAAATAATGAAAAATATTAGAAAAAATCGGCTCACCCATAGCAACTTAGACGGGATTCGAACCCGCACCCTTAGGATTCCGGCCCAATGCACTACCAATATTAATACCATACTAATTGGTAGTGCATTGGGCCGGAATCCTAAGGGTGCGGGTTCGAATCCCGTCTAAGTTGCTACGGGTAAGCCGATTTTTTCTAATATTTTTCATTATTTATTCATCTTAATATAAAAATAGCATTGTGAATGCAAAAATCTAAAAGTTAAAATTATATGACTGTTTCACCTTAATTGATTGTCTAGACTCTAGCACCTGCAATGGCGCTGCTTTCAAATGTCGAAGTAATTCTTTTCACATTGGTGAGATGGCGCTGATCTTCAGCGGAAACGTAAAAAGTATTAGAAAATTTCGCCAAATCCATTAGTGGCTTGGTAGCATAATTGGTAGTGCATTGGGCCGGAATCCTAAGGGTGCGGGTTCGAATCCCGTCTAAGTTGCTACGGGTGAGCCGATTTTTTCTAATATTTTTCATTATTTATTCATCTTAATATAAAAATAGCATTGTGAATGCAAAAACCTAAAAGTTAAAACTAATATAATTAACGAAAAAATGAGTCGAAAATGGGTTTTCACTGAACTGCTAGTTTACCTTATCTTAGCTGTTAGTTCTACTCGTAAGCAAAAAAACCGTAAATCAATGTACAGCAAATCCGTTTGGTACACGTATACTTGAGGTAAAACCAAAATTTTGGACCCGCAGTTCTTAAAAATTCTTCCCTTAGGAGAGGATTTATGGTGTCATCTTTTTTTTTATGGGAAAAAAATCTATGGTATCGAATGAAAGGGCTTACTGAGCCGGTTCTAAAAATATATCACTGCATTATATTTCAGCCACTTGTCTTAAATTCAACCAAAAAACATTTTCAAAACATACCAATTTTGGGCCCCTACAGATACCTACAATATGGTTGAATAATTTTTCATAAGATATATATACCTCAAATGATATGTAATATTCTCATATCTAATCTCAAGACAGCAATTTTTAAAATATTGACATTTAGTATTTTAATACAAACATTTATTTAGCGAAATCGGTCTAGCCGTTCACGCGTGATGGCTTGACTACGCGAAATGGGGAGGAAAAGCGCAATTTTATCCCGATAGGTGGCGTCTGGTCTTTGGTACCCGGCCGCCTCAAAGAAAGTGTCAAAACATATGGGAATCTCTTGGAGTATTGCACTTTTTAATTTTATACTGAGAAAATGCCACATTGTTATGCATGTAACTTGTAAAATATTGGAGTTCATCGATTTCCCAGTAACAAAAAAAATAGTGGGCAAAAAAATATCAAAAAAAAGATGCTTTTCCCTCGATTTTCTCCTTTGCTGAGCCTGAGAAACATTATAAATCAAAAGGAATGTTTCATGAATTTGATGAAGCTTCGCCAAAATAAAACAACATTTGAATTATAATAGCTTTGTACTTTAATATTTCAACCTCAGCAGTTTCTAGCATATTTATAACTTGGATGGATTTGATAGGTATATCAAATATGGAATAAGCCCAATATTGGGGCCAAACAGAGAATTAATAGAATTTTATATGCCAGAGTCATTCAAGAAACTTAGAATAATAAAATAAATATGATAAAACGGTTCGTGTAATTTTGGATGGTACAGAAATTCCAGTACAGAAACCTGAAATTACTATTGCACAGAAGGTATCGTGAGGCAACTATAAACACGGAAATTCACACTCAGTTGCTTTGTTAAAATTTAAATCATATGCTTCTAATCTGAAATAAAAAGATTACTTGTAAATCTTACACGAAATTTAAAGTAATGTAATGCTTGTTAGCAATTTTTTGTAAGTTGCTGTAAACTTTCTTGCCTGTTGTTTTGGCTTTTCTTTTCCGTAATTCTTCTTTTATCTGAGCTAAAGTTAGCATAGACATGGACGAAAAATATTTTTTCGTCCATGGCATAGAATACATTGTTTGTCCGAAAAAACCGAAAAAAATACAATCTAAGAAAGTAAAATCACGTAATACACAGTCAAGACAATATAAGCTCAAACTGACAATTGTTCCAAAGACCAAGCGCCATCTGTAATTCACTTTGCCTTCGCCTCCCCATTGGATTCATTTTTATACTAGTGGCTCCGTGAGCTGTAGACCTCGCGTTAAAAAGTAGCTCAAATTGTATGTTGTTTAAAAAAATATCTAAAAGATGTCGCCACCCCTTTTTCCAAGCACGTAGTAGGTACGTGCTGTTTGGTATTATTTGGTAGGTATGTTCGCAGCTAGATGGCGCTTCTAATTTTAAACATTTTTTGAAATGGTGATTTTAGGTAAATTTAGAAAAACTGGCTAAATTAAAAAAAATCTAAATAAATATATAGATTTTTTATTAATATATAGATTATCGATAAATATCGAACCTGCTCACAAAATTTCACGAGAATCTGTTGAGAAATGCGACCTGTAGAGGAAAATGGACAGCTGGAAAGTCGGACTGAAATATGTTTTTTTACATTTGTCCGTCATTATGAAAAATTTCAAAAAACTGGCGTGACTAAAAAATTATATGTAATTTTCAAACCTGCTCACAAAATTTGACGAGAATCGGTTGAGAAATGCGACCTGTAGAGGAGAACATCCAGCGCCAAAAAGCCGGACTGAAATACATTTTTCTTACATATCTCCGCCATTTCCAAAAATTTGGAAAAACTGTCTCAACTTGAAAAAATCTATATGATTTTCGAACCTGCCCACAAAATTTCACGAATTTCGGTTAAGAAATGCGACCTGTAGAGGAGAAAAGACAGAGCTGGAAAGCCGTAAAACCTGTTTTTTACATATCTCCGCCATTTTGAAAAAAATCTAAAAAGTGGCGTGACAAAGAAATTCTATATTATTTTCAAACTCACAAATTTTCACGAGAATCGGTTGAGAAATGCGACCTGTAGAAGAGAACATACAGACATACGAAAGAATTTTTGCCCAAGCTGAAGCAGAGACGCTTCGCTCGCACTTCGTGCTCGCTCGGTCAATAAACAAGGTGTTTGGCAAAAGCCTTATAAAGCCCAATAAGGTAGATAGGGACCATCAAACTGAACAACTTTTACTATGGGACCAATTCTGAAATCGCAAAAAACAAATCAGCTGTTTCATACATTTTGATATTTTCGTTATTAATTTTTGTATGAAACAGCAGATTTTTTCGCGATTTCAGAGTTAGTCCCATAGTAAAAGTTGTTCAGTTTGGTGATCCCTATCTACCATATTGGGCTTTAAAGGGTTTTACCAAACACCTTGTATAGATGATTCAAAGTGCTAAGTTTAATAAAATAAAGACATTTTGACTATGACTTTGACTTTGACTTTTTATGCGTTGATATGTTGGAACATATCAACGCATAAAAAGTCAAAGTCAAAGTCATAGTTTTCATGAAATATTTTATCAAAATGATCTTTTTAGATTAATTGAGATTGTTAAAGCTCACGCACACGTGGATCTATTGTATAAATTATTTCTTTACCTCAGTCAATATTGGCAATTCTAACAAAGGAAATCTCAGAACGTTCTTCTTAATAGAAAAAGTAAACAGAGGTTTTAAAGGTAAAGTTGAATGTATGAAAAAAGCTTATCATGTAGCTGATATTTATTAGAAAAAAAAATTAGCTATAGTGATTGAAGCGTACATACAATGCAAATTTTTTTATATGCATAACTAGATTTTGCCCACGACTTCGTCCGCGTAGACATTCGGGAAATCCCTAGGGAACCCTTGACCGGGATAAAAAGTATCCTTTATTTTAACCCAGGCTATAAACTATCTTTAAGGTACTTATCTCCTTTCTACCAATAAAAGATTGAATGAAATCAGACTATAAATTTTGATTTTCATCCCCTCTCCCAAGGTCACCTTGCTGAATTTCGGAATAAAAAGGTATATGTCGACCTACCTCGTAGCATAAATCAAATCATGCTTAGTTTCATTTGAATTCATTCGGTAGTTTTGGAGTGATGCGCAACTGTGTACCAGACACACAAACAGAAAGAAATACATAACAGACAGATAGACAACAATGAAACAGTATCGATTAAAGACTTTTTCAATGTCCAGAATCGGACCTATTACAGTTTTATTATTAAATCTTAATACCTAGATATAACAAAAAATGGCAAAATTAAAAATTTTGAAAAAACCCACTACGGTTAAAATTGTTACTCTTTATTTAAAAAGACTAAAATAAGTTTTACAAAAATCCCTCGACTAAAAGTGATGTAGGTACTATACATACTTTATCTACCTATTCATAAATTACAAACGCAGGAAAAATCCGTTGGGGCTGCCATTACCTGCCCCCAAATGAACAAATATATTTCATTTAAATAGTTACTTTAGAGAAATGGCAATGGCAGCCCCCGACGGATTTTTCTTGCGTTTGTAATTTATGAATAGGTAGATAAATTATGTATAGTACCTACATCACTATTAGTCGAGGGATTTTTGTAAAACTTATTTAAGTCTTTTTAAATAAAGAGTAACAATTTTAACCGTCGTGGGTTTTTTCAAAATTTTTAATTTTGCCATTTTATTTTAAACTTTTTAAAGAATTCATACTCTAAAAACCGCATCTAAATCGGTCAAACCATTCGGAAAATGATTACTACAGCGCCCCTTAGCGGCTGAACACCATAACACCAAGAACCATCGCCGACAAACTACAAAACTATTACAGAAAACCGCATCTAAATTGGTCAAACCGCTTTGGAAATAAATGAGAAAATGATAACTGCAGCGCCCCCTAGCGGTTAAACACCATAACATCTATCTGAGAACCATCGCCGATAACCTACAAACCCATTACAGAAAACCGCATTGAAATCAGTTGGGTAGTTTTTGAGAACTTCTCAAGCGTGACTTATCTGGTTGCTGCAGCGCCCCCTGGTGATCTACCACCATGTAACATATCTAAGAACCTGCTCTGAAATGAAACCCTTTGATTGCAAAAAACCGCATTGAAGTCGGCCCAGTAGTTTCCAAGGAAAATGGTAATAGATAAACTTGGCTTATCTGGTTGCTGCAGAGCCCCCTGGTGGTCTACCACTATGAAACATGTTTAAGAACCTGCTCTGAAATAAACCTTTTGAATGCAAAAAACCGCATCGAAATCGGCTTAGTAGTTTCCGAGGAAAATGGTAACAGACAAACACACAAACAAACAAACAAACAAACGCACAACCTCTAACCCCAAACGCATATACCGCCTCCATTCCGTTCCGTCTGTCGTGGGTAAAAAGAAGAGAAACGCCATGAATATTATGGTAATAGTACCTACCTATATTTATTTACTAAAACAACATACTTTTTCTGTAATATTAGGCAAGTTATATATCTATTACACAAAATAGATTTTATTGATAATATCATAATGAAAGAAAATGTGCGTCTTATCAGAAGATCTAAGATAAAACAAAGTTGGCGGGAAACAGAGTCGAATGATTTAATTCATTTCACAGACACATCACTGACAAAGGGAAAAAACATTCAGCCTAAGTAATAGTAAGGTTAATACAATTTTATACATTCTAACAAAAATTCTAACAGTGGCCCAGTTCTAGCTTTGCAATAAACATAAGATGAAAAAGAAACCCAATACCCTTTTAGAGGGATAAATAAAGGATTAATGATGTAGAAAGTAATAATGTCATGTGAACTTCCCATTAGATAGTGAAAAAGTGGAAAATAATAGCAAAAATAAGAAGGAGTACAAATGGAAGGAGGTTTTGTGTAGTGAGAATCCAGTCAAGTATAATATTATAACCAAGTTATTCTGCGTCAAAATTATGCAAAATAAATATTTCCTGTAAGGAATATATTTAAATAGTTTTAAAATCTTAGATTAATGGATGCAAATCAAAATTATTACCAGTATAATATAGGATGCTTCAAAAAATACATAGAAGCTGACAAAAAAAAGTGCGGTTTTATTGAAAGTACTTTAATTAGTTGTTATTTTCCCCAGTGTCCACGGCAACAGCTGCAAAGGTGCTGAAATATCAGGAAATTAAAAAACGTAACTAAATAACAAAAGTACTTTCAATAAAATTTTAGTATCCGTCAAATCTGTTTTATTTCATGTCACGTAAGCTTTGAAAGGTGAATAAGCCAGCAAAATCTTTCTTTTCGTCAACATTTTTTTTTATTCGGTGCTGGGTTTGAATCCAGAGTTTGCAAAGTATTTTGTTCCCGAGACATAGGTGTTTATATTTTTATTTATTAATTTTATTTATTATGTTTAGTCTCCACAGTGTAAGCTGTGTAGGTATGTTCTGGGTATAAATAATTGGTGGGAGTTGTCCCGGAATTATAATGTCTTAGAAGAATGGCTGGCACGGTGGCTGCTGGATCCTAAGTTCTGGAGTCCCAAGATTTGGTCGGGTTAATGTAAAGAAATATTATTTTTACAAAATACAGAAAAGAAATAGATTACCTACAGTAACACTGCCACCTTTAGGCAAAATACTTCGGCATATGAGTAATAAGTAATAATTTACCAAAATCAAAATTAATTCTACGAATCAATACTCACATCCATTCCCTTATGACTAATGAACTTTCCCTAATCACAAACAGATAAAGGGCGATGACCCCGCATGAGTTTGGTCCAAATAACAAGCAATTGAACCGAGTGCCAGATGGGACTGTTTCCAGTCACTGGTTCAGAAGGTAAAACAAAGTCAACTCAAGGAGATTGCTCTAAGTGACGATTCGTAGGGCAAATTGCCAAATGAAGTAGCGTTTGGGTCCGTTTGTTATGATGTGTTACAAAAAACTATAAAGATAGTAATAGTATTTTCTTGAAACGCCATAAAATATGGGAATAAAGGAAGAAAATTCAATTGATTCACTGTTTAGATAAATCAACAATTAAAAACATTAATGTTTTTTTATTTGAAAAGAAATAAGAAAATATTTTTTTAATATAATTTAATATCTTTGAATATTCAACAGATAAGGGGCCAATTTAGCAAATGTCATTATTTCATTGCTTAGTATCCATAGTACTTAGTTATAAAGATTTAGATACTTGCCATAAATTCGACTCATTGGATCTCTGCCATCTTAATCTAAAGTTTCAGTAAAGGGATCCATTTGATTTCTCCATTTGATCATTTTCATTTGGATATAGTTTTGCCTAGTGAAACTTATTACTTAGGTTACACAGAGATATGAGATATTTGAATCTGATGATGATTATTATCCAGGCCTGTTCAATAATCCAATAAATTGCGAGAGTCCAATGTGATGTAACCCTAAGGGCTGGTTTATACGGAGTCAGTGACTGGACCCAGTGACTCGGATTTCCGGACCCAGTAACTGGGTACATGTAGAAAGGATAGGGAGTAAGTCGTACTGTGCCCGAAAACAGAACGGGTGCCTAGTCAGCTGGATTGACTTGCGAGCGAGAAGTCAGCACAGAGGCCGTATTACGAGCTCTTAAATCCTGCCAGGTTTATAAATTGTTGTAGTGACATCTCTTTCTCGTCGTATAGCAAATAAAAGAGATAGATTGATAGCCAGTCAGAAAACTGCCTGGAAATAAGAGGTCATAATACGGCCCCTGGACTGGCTTAAAACTAGTGTTTACACGAGCCTAGTAGCAAGTCAGCGCTGAACTGGGCTACTTTACTGCCATGTTACTGACCCCGTATAAACCAGGCATTAGTTAAGGCGGTGCAGGAGTTTTTTTCAATACGACTGTTGAACTTTACAGATTCAGTGTGCTGTTTTGAAATGACTTACAAAATTCTCTAGCAAGGATGTTTCCAAAAAGTATTCAAAAACATTTAAGCAATAAAATATTGTCTTATCAGACAATTCACGACCAACCACAGTCATCAACAGACATATTTACCCACGAGGGACGGAATGCAACGGAAGCGGTATATGCGGGTAAGAGGTCGTTTGTATGTATGTTTTTACCATTTTCCACGAAAACTACTGAACCGATTTTTATCTCTCTGTTGCATAAGAATGCGATACAATAATTCCCCATGCGAGCCCAATGCAGGTTAGTGAGTGTCAGCCACAGACCATACAACAAGTACTAACTAAGTCAGTAGTGTCAGCCAATCACATAACACAGACGGTTGCATCTACGTTGCAGCCAACGTAACCACTTTTTACAGCGGCGAAGATGTAGGATATTTAAATATCTATAGCTCCACATACGTCCTGCTGCGACGAGGTAATATAGGTTTAGTGTGCAGTACACACTGTGCACTGTCTCTTGTATGACACATATGTATTTTCTTTACACAGCTGCCATCGTCACGTCGGTCGTGCCGAGCCATGCTATACTACTGGCCATGCTAGTATGGGCATGGACGAAAAATATATTTTCGTCCATGGTATGGGGCAGGATTCATACAAAGGACACCCGACACATTTTAGAAAAAATCTGATTTATCTGAATCATAAAATGTAGCCAATAATATCTGCTACATGAATTAAGTTCTCTCTTTCTTTTAGCGCATGAAAAAAAAGAGTTATTAATTGAATATGAATATTTTTTTATATATAAACATTACAGCATAGTTTAACATTTACAGTAGAGGCAGGGCAGCGCAGGACCGATCGTTGTGGAGATCCTTAGGGGAGGCCTATACTCAGCAGTGGGTGTCGTGCGGCTGATATGATGATGATGATGATGATGGAAACATTACAGAAACAATGAGGCACCGAAAACGTTCCGTTATCCACATTAAATTTAATCTTCAAAGGGAAATCTTCAATGACAAGTCACTATGAAATGTAAGATAAAACTTGGCTGCATAAACCATAAATCATTTGCCTTTTTCGAAATTAAGAAAGTGAAAAGTCAACTTGTCTTCAATTTGGCATTGACAGCTGACATTTGGTTGACAGATACCTAGATTAATATAGATATAGATTAATAAAGTCAAAGTCAAAGTCAAATAAGCTTTATTCAAATAAACTTAATTATTAAGTACTTTTGAATCGTCTATATTTTCCTATCACCCGTTCCAGACTTTTTTAGCTGACAAGAAGAACGGGCGCAAGAAACTTATCAGCTGTAACAGCGTATACGTAGTAATTTATACGTAGTAAGTAACGATATTTACAAACTTGAATATATCGTTACCAGATAATTACAACAGGGTGACAGGATTATTGGCAACAACATAGACTTATTATATTACTTCAACAAAGTACTTATAGTAGCAAGTTATGTGTTACATCATTTCCACGCATCTTTAAGATAATCATCTACTTTATAATAAACTTTACCCATGAGCGTTTTTTTTAACATGGATTTTAAATTTATGCAAAGGCAGATCAATCACTTGTTGCGGAACTTTATTAATAAAGGCTATGCCTTTCCCCATAAATGAACTTCTAGATTTTGCAAGCTTAAATCTTGGAACGGCAAGTTTATCTTTATTTCTTGTATTAAACTGGTGAATATTGCTGTTCTTAGGAAATGAATCATAGTGTTTCCTTACATAAACTAAATTTTCATATATGTATTGGCCTGCCAAAGTTAATTCTCTCAAGCTATCTCTTCGCCGAAGATTGTATATGGCGCGAACAGCTCTTTTTTGGAGTACGAAAATATTTTCAATACTGGCAGCTGAGCCCCACAATAGCAGTCCATAAGACATTACACTGTGAAAATAACTATAATATACTAACCTTGCCGTTTCAATATCAGTTAAAAGCCTTATTTTCTTAACAGCGAATGCTGCTGAACTAAGTCTACTTGACAAGGCATCAATAACTGATAAGTACATGCCAAGAATCTCAGATTCTATGACGTACATGTTGATTCCGTTTCTTAGATTAAAAAAGTATACAACTTAAGCATAAAACGACGGGTCTCCTTTTACGATCTCCTTTAAGGTTCTTGCACACACATCAGTCACGTCAACTACTCTCTTCCATCTTTTGGCATGTGAAACTCCTAAGGGTTGTTATAAAAATACGAAAAAAAAAATCTTCTAGGTCTCTAAATGTTGGTCACGTGCCAGGTCCGATTTCGTCATGGCGGCGGAAGTACGGACCGGATGTATACTCGCAAGAGGCCGGGTGGCGATGGCCTACAAACCCTCTAATATAAACCATTGGCGTACCTGCCATTGGGAAAGCTGACCTATTTGATTGGTGAAATTTCATGACTATAGATTTCAATTTTGTTGCAATGTAGATTTTGTCAATACATCCCAAATTGCACCCACTTGACACGGAGGCAGATTATATACAGAAACAGCGACCTCTGGTGAATGTATAAGTAGTAAATTAAAAACTAAAGTAAGAAAATTTTATTGAAACTTAGTCTCCTCAGTACTGACAAAGAATACTAACTATTACTACGTAATTCATGTCTTGTTTGATCAGCTGAAGTCTCAGTAATTACTTAATAAAAAGTTTTCAGCCAGACGAGGCACTTTCACAAAATTATAAATGGATGATAAAAATAATAGTCTTAACAAAACAGTGAAATGGAAGATTACCTTGAGACAGGTATGTTTATTTTCAAAATAATAAGCTGCTTTTAAAAATTAAATAACAAAAATATTATATTTGTTGACCTGAGTGGTACAGTGGTCAACATGATGGTTTACCACGCAAGAAGTCCTGGGTTCAATTCCCGGCCGGGCCTATGACGGGTCTGGGTGTTACTATGTATTAATAAGTACATATTTACAAAGTATATAAGTACCTATTATATCAGTTGTCTAAAATCTATATTACAAACTAAGCTTAATTTGCGGCCAAGCATTTATTATTATTATTTAAGAGTTATTTTGTTTTATGAAATATATTTATTATTATTATTTAATCTATACAATGAATGAGAATAGAAATAAAAAATATATAAAATACGTGTAATTTTATAAAGTTTATATGAAAGTGCATAGTAATTTATTTTTGAACTAGCTTCCGCCCGCGACTTCGTCCGCGTGGATATTAGAGAAAATCCTTAGAGAACCTTCAACCAAAATCCGACCAGCCGATTTTATGCGATTAGGCCGGTCCCCACCAAGCGCGCTGCCTCGCGAGGCAAAACGTTTGCCGCGTGTGGCAGGCCTCGCACGAGGCTGCGTGCTTGGTGGGGACCGGCCTAATCGCATAAAATCGGCTGGTCGGATTTTGGTTGAAGGTTCTCTAAGGATTTTCTCTAATATCCACGCGGACGAAGTCGCGGGCGGAAGCTAGTTTATTACAACAATAAGAAGTGGGTCCAGAGATGTAGTATCCTGTTCCCGTTTCTTTACTCTTTTCCGTTCCCGTTTGGTCCCGTTCCTGTCCCCGGTTACCGTTCCCGTTCGCGTTCGCTTTCGAGCGATCGCGTTTGCGTTCCTGTTCCGTTCCCGTTCCCGTCCCCTGGGGCTGAATCATGTCCACCGTGTTGAAATTCAAAATAAATGTCATTTTCGCATTCCTCATCCCATAAAACCTCAAGAACAACATCCACATCGATTTTCATGTTTACTTACCCCATTTACCCCCTAAGGGATGATTTTCAAAATAACAAAATATATATTTGCCTATTTATTTTTAGACATGCTTCTAAGAATTTTAAAGTTGTAATGTCTATTTTATATTATTTTTCCATACATAATTTGCACCCCATTTTCACTCCTTTATCGGTTAAATCATGTCCACAGTGTTGTACTTCAAAATAAATGTCATTTTCGTAATCACCATCCCATAAAACCTCAAGAACGACATCCATATCGATTTTTATGTTTACTTACCCCATTTACACCCTAAGGGGTTTATTTTAAAAACCACAAAATATATGTTTGCCTATTTATTTTTAGACATGCTCGTACGAAGTTTTAAGTTGTAATGTATATTTTATATTGTTTTCCATACCAAATTTGAACCCAATTTTCACCCCTTTAGGGGTTAAATCATGTCGACCGTGTTGGACTTCAAAATAAATGTTATTTTCGCAAGCGTCATCCCAGAAAACCCCAATAACGACATCCATATCTATTTTAGGTTTATTTACCCCATTTCATCCCCATAGGGGTTAAAATACTACTAATAACCATATACGTTGCGTTTAATTTCCATCCATAAGCCTAAATTATATATTTAGCGATTTTTACTTTAAAAATTAAGGATTTTCTTCTATACTCAACTTCATCCCCCTTTTCACCCCTTCGGGGGTAGAATTTTGAAAAACTATGATACACGTATTTATTAATTTTTAATCATCAGCCTAAATACAAAATTTGAAGATCCTAGCATCAAAACTGAGGGACTTTCATACAAACTTTCATCCCTTATTTCATCCCCTTAGGGATGGAATTTTCAAAAATCCTTCCTTAGTGGATGCTTACACTGTATAAGGTACCTGTGTGCAAAATTTCAAGTCTCTAGGTTCAGCGGTTTGGGCTGTGCGTTGATATCTCACTCAGTCAGTCAGGACTTTGAATTTTATATACAATATAGACTAGCTTCCGCCCGCGACTTCGTCCGCGTGGATATTAGAGAAAATCCTTAGGGAACCTTCAACCAGGATCCGACCAGCCGTTTTTACGCAATTAGGCGGGTCCCCACCAAGCGCGCTGCCTCGCGAGGCAAGACGTTTGCCTCGTGAGGCGGGCCTCGCACGAGGCTGCTCGCTTGGTGGAGACCCGCCTAATCGCGTAAAAACGGCTGGTCGGATCCTGGTTGAAGGTTCCCTAAGGATTTTCTCTAATATCCACGCGGACGAAGTCGCGGGCGGAAGCTAGTTTTTTACAATAATCAGAATTGGTCCAGAGATATTAGTAGGTATCTCGTCCCCGTCCCTATCTCCATAAAAGCTCAAAAACGACATCCACATCGATTTTCATGTTTATACTTACCCCATTTAGTTACCCCTAAGGGATGATTTTCAAAATAACAAAATAGGTATGTAATTGCCTATTTATTTCTAGACGTGCTCCTACGAATTTTAAAATTGTAATGTCTATTTCATATTCTTTTTCCATGCAAAATTTGAACACCATTTTAACACCTGTAGGGGTTAAAATCATGTCCACCTTGTTGGACTATAAATTAATGTCATTTTCGCAATCACCATCCCATAAAACCTCAAAAACGACATCCACATCGATTTTCATGTTTACTTATCCCATTTACCCCTAAGGGATGATTTTCAAAATAACAAAATATATAATTGCCTTTTTATTTTTAGATGTGTTCCTACGAATTTTAAAGTTGTAATGTCTATTTAATATTATTTTTCCATACAAAATTTGAACCCTGATTTCACCCCTTTAGGCGTTAAATTATTTCCACCGTGTTGGACTTCAAAATAAATGTCATTTTCGCAATCACTATCCCATAAAACCTCAAGAACGACATCCATATCGATTTTTATGTTTACTTACCCCATTTACCCCCTACGGGGTTGATTTTCAAAATAACAAAATATATATATATTTATTTTTAGACGTGCTCCCACGAAGTTTAAAGTTGTACTGTCTATTTCATATTGTTTTTCTATACAAAATTTGAACCCCATTTTCACCCCTTTAGGGGTTAAATCATGTCCACCGTGTTGGACTTCAAAATAAATGTTATTTTCGCAATCGTCAACTCAGAAAACCCCAATAACGACATCCATATCGAATTTTAGGTTTATTTACCCCATCGCACCCCCATTTCATCACCATGGGGGTTGAAATTATACCAATACAATATGCGTTGCGTTAGATTTCCATCCATAAGCCTAAATTACAAATTTAGCGTTTTTTACTTCAAAAATAAAGGATTATCTTCTAAACACAACTTCATCCCCCTTTTCACCCCTTCGGGGGTAGAATTTTGAAAAACGCTGAGACACGTATTTATTTATTTTTAATCATCAGCCTAAACACAAAATTTGAAGATCCTAGCTTCAAAACTGAGGGACTTTCATACAAACTTTCATCCCTTATTTCATCCCCTTAGGGATGGAATTTTCAAAAATCCTTCCTTAGTGGATGCCTACACTGTATAAGGTATCTGTGTGCAAAATTTCAAGTCTCTAGGTTCAGCGGTTTGGGCTGTGCGATGATATCTCACTCAGTCAGGACTTTGAATTTTATATATATAGAAGATGATAAATAAAAATCAAATCCGTTAACCATCAGCACAACCATCGAACGTACCCTTCTTCATCGGTATTATAATTTAATTCGAATATATTATCCTAAATTATATATGATATCAAAGTTTTGTTCCATTAAATAATTCCTAACCACATTTAAAATGAATAATGTAATAAAAATTATATCTCGGTCGTTTCAGTTCTTCATAAGCAGTACATCATCAATGTTCTCAATAATGGCTGGTGTAGCTATGGGAGCCCCGACAGTCATCATTCCACAACTGAGGAGGGAAGCAAACTCTACTGATTTAATCAGTGAAGAAATGGTGTCATGGACATGTAAATACATAACAATAATATTTTCACCTTAAATAATCATAATACTAAAGACAAGTTTCAATTTCCTTTGCCCTCGACTGATATTTTCTGCTGACTTTCTACCGATTTATCGGTCTTACAAAGATTATTTTAACCATAGAAAGTAGCGAAAAATTTTCTAAGCCTATGATTTTAACAGATACCTATAGTGTCCGATTGGATAAAAGTAAAGGATTAACAGATATTATTTTAATTATTTCAATAATTAATTTTATTTCAGCATCTGCAACAAACTTCTCTGCAGTCCCTTGGGCACTATTTCTAATCGCCATGTCTTTTTATGTTGGCCGAAAGAAAACCATGTACTTTTTGGATATCAGTACATTCTTAGCTTTCCTGAATTTGTACTATAGCTCAGATATTACGCGAATCATAATGAGCCAACTTATATTGGGCATGGTTGATGCATCCATGGGCACTTTATCAACCTTCATAGTTACGGAGTATAGTAGTCCTGAATATAGAGGAATATTTCTAACACACAAGGAAGCAAGTTATTTTTGGGGCATTTGGATATCCAATGTACTCGGAACGTTCTTCCATTGGACAACAATTGGGTTATTTGGAATGATAAGTGCCATTTACAACTTCATAGTGATAATCTTCGTACCTGAATCACCGTACTGGCTTGCTAGTAAAGAAAAATATGACCAATGCACTGAATCATACCATTGGGTCAGAGGAGTGGATGATAATACAGAAAAAGAGTTGAATTCGTTAATTGCCCGAAAGAAACTTCATAGCAGCCAACATAAGTCAACGGTGCCATTTTGTCGATACCTTTATAAACATATCAAGGCCATTTTTCAGCCAGAAATGTACAGGCCTTTATTTTGTTGTTACCTTATAGCTTCTTTATATATTATATCAGGAAAACAAGCATGTGCAGTTTATGCCATAGATATAATTAAGAAGATGACAAGCAGTGAAGACACAGCCTACACTGGAATGTTGATCCTTGATGGATTTACTGTATTTGGTATGTATCTAGCCAGTACCTTAATTAAAGTCATGAAGCGGAAGACTTTATTGATATCGGCTACTTCAGTTTGTATATTTTTCATGTATGCTTTGAGTATTTATCTGTATTTAGTTAAGTTTTCTGTTATATCTGAAAACAACTTTGTTTCAATATTTCTTTTAATAGGCTATTCATTAGGCGCTTGTTGTGGACCTATGATGATGTGTGTAGTAATTTTTGCTGAATTATTACCAATTAAACATAGAAGTGTGGGTTTCATAGTCTGTGGTGTTTTCTGTAAAAGTATTTTAGCGATATTCTTAAAGATAACGCCAGCTATTTTTAGGCTCTGTGAGAACCAGGGAACGTTTTTGTTTTTCGGTGTGGGCTGCACATTATTTATGTTTCTTGTTTACAAATATGTTCCAGAAACAAAAGGAAAAACACTGTATGAAATTGCAGAATATTTTAAGCCAAGTAAGGATACTGAATTATTAGAAATTAAGAAAGACAATAATGACTCGCTGGAAATTATTAACTAGGGTGATTTTCTTTAAACGTAGGTCAAAAGACTTTTATAATAATGATGATACCGTTTGATGCTATTTATAATAGTACTGTTATATTTTAAGATACCTAGGTAATTGTTGTTTTAAGAAACCATTTGAGAAAAGATTGACTAGATTTAAAAAAACGCATTGGAATTGACATGTTTGTACATTAGGATAGCAGAAAACATTAATGTCATGCTAAATAGTGATCAATGGTCTTTAAAACATTTTGTGTTTTTTTTATTTGGGCTTTGTACTCTCTTCTCCTGCACGATTACACCCAATACACCTATTCAGAATCATCTTTTGGTAGGTATTCCATATTTTAAACTACCTACATGTTGACTTTGAGACTATCTTTATGGCCTTCGTAATAAAAGCGGTTGTCCTAGTTCAACTGTTTGACTTGATGAGCTGTCGTATGTGCCATGTGTTAGGTAGTAAGAAAATTAAAAACATCTAATGAAATTCAAACGTAATCGCCCCAATGTTGATGTCTTATTTGAACAACTGTTACTAATATTAGTAATTTTTAATAAATATTCACAGTCTTCGACCAGTCTTAGGCACATTCACATAACAATAAATGGATGAACAAAATAACAGTCTAAATAGTAAAACAGTGAAATGGAAGATAACCTTAAGGCAGGTATGTAAATCTTTATAATAATGGATAGACTACCTAAGCCGAAATCTTGCTTAAAACTGCTTACACTTAAAAGTAATATTGTAACAACTAATATCTCATCCATTTCAGTTCTTCATAAGCAGTACATCATCAATGTTCTCAATAATGGCCGGTGTAGCTATGGGAGCCCCGACAGTCATCATTCCACAACTGAGGAAGGAAGCAAACTCTACTGATTTGATCAGTGATGAAATGGCGTCTTGGACATGTAAATATTTTTAATTTATTTATTATAATATATCTAAGCATATTGAGTTAAGCCATAGTATTCGTAAAGGTAGTTTTACGCTAGTACAACAATTGGTCGAAGCAACGGATTGTCGTACGAACAGTTTTCAACAGTGTTGTACGGTTATGATCAACGTCTGTTGCAGCAATAGATTCAACAGTTTAATCCTTACTAATATTATAAATGCGAAAGTCCGTTTGTTTGTTTGTTTGTTTGTTTGTTACGCCTTCACGTCTTAACTACTGAACCGATCAACATGAAATTTTGCATACATGTTGTCAGAGGTACAAAAAAGGACATAGGGTACCTTTCATCCAGAAAAAACGAACAGTTCCCAAGGGATAGTAAAAAACTGTCCATTACGCCTTTACGTCTTAACTACTGAACCGATCATCATTTTGCGTAAATGTTGTCAGAGGTACAGAGAAGGACATAGGGTACCTTTCATCCAGAAAAAACGAACAGTTCCCGAGGGATAGTAAAAACTGTCCATTACGCCTTTACGTCTTAACTACTGAACCGATCATCATTTTGCGTAAATGTTGTCAGAGGTACAGAGAAGGACATAGGGTACCTTTCATCCAGAAAAAACGAACAGTTCCCGAGGGATAGTAAAAAACTGTCCATAACGCCTTCACATCTTAACTACTGAACCGATCATCATGAAATTTTGCATACACGTTTTCAGTGGTACAGAGAAGGACATAGGGTACCTTTCATCGATAAAAAACGAACAGTTCCCGAGGGATAGTTAAAAACTGTCCATTACGCCTTCACGTCTTAACTACTGAACCGATCATCATTTTGCATACATGTAGTCAGAGGTACTGAGAAGGACATAGGGTACTTTTCATCCAGAAAAAAAGAACAGTTCCCGAGGGATAGTAAAAAACTGTCCATTACGCCTTCACGTCTTAACTACTGAACCGATCATCATGAAATTTTGCATACACTTTTCAAGGGTACAGAGAAGGACATAGGGTACCTTTCATCTAGAAACAACGAACAGTTCCTGAGGGATAGTTAAAAAACTGTCCATTACGCCTTCACGTCTTAAGTACTGAACCGATCATCATTTTGCATACATGTAGTCAGAGGTACAGAGAAGGACATAGGGTACTTTTCATCCAGAAAAAAAGAACAGTTCCCAAGGGATACGTGAAGGCGTAATGGACAGCCATTACGCCTTCACATCTTAACTACTGAACCGATCATCATTTTGCATAAATGTTGTCAGAGGTACAGAGAAGGACATAGGGTACCTTTCATCCAGAAAAAACGAACAGTTCCCGAGGGATAGTAAAAAACTGTCCATTACGCCTTCACGTCTTAACTACTGAACCGATCATCATGAAATTTTGCATACACGTTTTCAGGGGTACAGAGAAGGACATAGGGTACCTTTCATCTAGAAAAAATGAACAGTTCCCGAGGGATAGTTAAAAAACTGTCCATTACGCCTTCACGTCTTAACTACTGAACCGATCGTCATTTTGCATACATGTAGTCAGAGGTACAGAGAAGGACATAGGGTACTTTTCGTCCAGAAAAAACGAACAGTTCCCGAAGGATACTAAAAAACTGTCCATTACGCCTTCACGTCTTAACTACTGAACCGATCATCATTTTGCATACATGTAGTCAGAGGTACTGAGAAGGACATAGGGTACTTTTCATCCAGAAAAAACAAACAGTTCCCGAGGGATAGTTAAAAAACTGTCCATTACGCCTTCACGTCTTAACTACTGAACCGATCATCATGAAATTTTGCATACATGTTGTCAGAGGAACAGAGAAGGACATAGGGTACCTTTCATCCAGAAAAAACGAACAGTTCCCGAGGGATAGTTAAAAACTGCCCATTACGCCTTCACGTCTTAACTACTGAACCAATCATTATGAAATTTTGCTTACACGTTTGCAGGGGTACAGAGAAGGACATAGGGTACCTTTCATCCAGAAAAAACGAACAGTTCCCGAGGGATAGTTAAAAAACTGTCCATTACGCCTTCACGTCTTAACTACTGAACCGATCATCATGAAATTTTGCATACACATTTTCAGGGGTACAGAGAAGGACATAGGGTACTTTTCATCCAGAAAAAACGAAGAGTACATGGCGGAAGATATTTTGCGGCGGCTGCAGCAATTACATGCAGATATGACTTTTAATGATCACATCTACAACGAAACGCTGACGAAGATTGAAAACAAGGTTATGACAATGGCGGGGAAGAAGCTACAAGATTTTGGAATGGTGAGCCCTCGACGATCAGACGAAAATAACTTAAACGATGAAATTTCTCGAGAATTAAATTATGATTTCACAGCGTTGCATCAGCAAGTAACCGAATTAGTTCCGCGGTTGCTTCCAGAACAAAGTTACGTCTTTCATCAGGTATTAAGTCAAGTAGAGTCAGGGAAGGGTGCACTCTTCTTTCTCGACGCCCCTGGAGGAACCGGAAAAACGTTTTTACTGAACTTATTATTGACGTTCATAAGAAAAGACCAGAAAATAGCCGTTGCCGTAGCTTCCTCTGGTATAGCCGCTACTCTGCTCAACGGTGGCCGTACTGCACATTCCGTTCTAAAATAGCCGTTAAATCTTGCACAAGAAGAGTCACCTATCTGCAATTTCAGCAAAAATAGCTGTCGAGGTATGATGCTACGACAGTGTAAACTATTAGTGTGGGACGAAAGTACGATGTCTCACAAAAAGGCCATAGAGGCGTTAAACCGTACTCTTCAGGACCTGCGAGACAGTACAGATATTATGGGAGGAATGGCAGTTTTACTGCATGGCTGGTGACAAACTCTACCGGTGATCCAAAAGGGCACACCTGCAGATGAAATCAAAGCCTGTCTCAAGTCATCAATCTTATGGGAAAAAGTGAAAAAAATTTGTCTAACAACTAATATGAGAGTACACCTTTATAATGACGTAGATTCGGGACTTATGCAGAGACTCTATTGAAAATTGGCGATGGACGTTTGGAAACAGATGCTGAAGGTTGTGTTTTACTAACAAGGGAATTTTGTCATTTGGTGGAAAACGATTTGGAGCTCATGGCTAAAGTTTACCCGGACTTGCAAAATAATTTAAATTGTGATCAGTGGTTGTGTGCAAGAGCAATTCTTGCACCAAAAAATGAAATAGTCAACAAACTAAACACTGAAATTTTGAAAGAGGTGCTGGAAGAAACAAAACAGTATATTTCTATAGATACAATCATGGACACAGAACAGAGCACTTCATACCCCGCTGAATTTTTAAATTCTCTGGAGCTTTCCGGTGTACCCTCGCATAAACTCGAATTGAAATTTGGTGTACCGGTCATGCTGATGCGAAATATAGATGCACCCCGGTTATGTAATGGGACGAGGCTTCGTATCACACAATTAGGACAAAATATCATCGGAGCCACTATTTTAACAGGTGTAGGAAAAGGGGAAAGTGTGATGATACCTCGAATCCCAATAATCCCCACTAATTGGTAATGGTAGGTCAACTGGAATGGTAGGTCATTCCAGTTGACCTACCATTCCAGTTTAAGAGGCTTCAATTTCCAGTCAAATTAAGCTTTGCTATCACTATAAATAAAGCGCAAGGGCAAACATTACAGGTAGCAGGGGTTCATCTGGAAAAGCCATGTTTTTCCCATGGTCAACTAGGTATATGTATTATGGTCACGTGTGTCTACTGCCCAGAATTTGTATGTATTCGCGCCAAATGGAAAGACATACAATATAGTTTATAGCAGCGTCTTTAAATAGTGCTTTATTCTATGCCCATGATTGCAATGGCCCAGGAATTAATAAAAAATATCATCAATCCAGTGGAAAAATAATATTTTATCGTCATTGCAACCTACAACTTCGTAGTAGAAATTTAAAAAATTAAGCAAATATGTATTTTGTGACTTTCTGATTTTTTTCCCTTAAGGAGTAATGCTTCTTGAATGCCTCGATTACATACGCCAATTTAGCTTCCTAGCTAGGAACCAATTTCGGGTTGCCACCCGTACTTGACAATAAAATATTGTAGTATAAGTTCGATTTTAAAATCGAATCTACACTATAACGGAAAAGTAAACATTGTTTAAGATTGGAGATGAGAATTGAAAATAAAAAATGTTGACCGTTCCGTCATTTGTGCAAATTCACTGTTAAAATTTAACTTATTTATACGAGTGGCAACTCTAAATTGGTTCCTTAAATCGGCGTATGTAATCGAGGCTTAAACAGGGTAAATAAACCTAAAAATCTTTATGGAAATCGTTATTGAAGTTTAATGGAATGTTGATTGCAAAAATTAAAAAGTTATTTAGTGAAGGTTTGGATGTTTAGAGATGTTATAACTCAATCGCAAAAACGACGGATTTAAAATGGCACACACAGATATTTTATAGCCTGGATTAAAACAGATACTTTTCTCGGTCAAAAGTCCCCTAAGGATTTTCCGAATGTCCACGCGGACGAAGTCGCGGGTGAAAGCTAGTTTTACATACATTCTACAGTTATGTTCATTTACCTACAGTCATGTCTACCGAACAAGTCATAGCTGCTGCTTCTATTTGGAATGCTGTTCTGATATTTTTTATTTACTTCTTCACCATCTCTTTTGAACACTCATACCGATTAGCTAGTTTTAAGTAGGCATATTTTTTCTTTTTTTTGTCTTTACATTCACTTAGGATAGACCAGAGATTACCCTTATTTCTATTATCCTCAATAAACTAACTTTTTCATTACTCCATTGAATTTCCATTTTTCACAAAACAAACAAGCAAAAGATATGATTTATTGAAGCAATATTGTTGAATGAATGCATCAGCTGTGGGTAGAAAAGCAACATGTTTCAACAAGACATAGTATTTCATTTAACGTTCATTTGTAGATCCGTTTGTAGTACAAGTCTTACAACAGAGCGTCAAACGGCTCTGTTGTAAGACTCGTACCACAAACGGCAACAGTGTTGCTTTCAACATGTTGCTTTCCACAAAATTGCCAGTCGTTGAACATATATAAACACACCTTTATAAAGACAGTGTAGTTTTACCGATTATTGGATCGAAGAATAGAACATAATAATAATGAATTCACGTATACCGATGCAGTCTTCTACGTACATAGAAAAAGTTTCCGATCTGATTATCCGAAGTAGGTCGGTAACAACCAGTGATAGAATTATTTGTTTACTTGTTTACACAATAGATTTATTTAAATTCATGCACAATTTTTTTAGATTTTTCAATAACTATTTTTCTTTCAGCATCTGCAACAAACTTCTCAGCTGTCTTGTGGAAAGTTTTTCTTATCGCCATGTCTTTTTATGTTGGCCGGAAGAAAACCATGTACTTTTTGGATATCAGTACATTCTTAGCTTTCCTGAATTTGTACTATAGCTCAGACATTACACGAATAATAATGAGCCAACTCCTATTGGGCATGGTAGATGCATCCATGGCCACTTTATCAATCTTCATAGTTACGGAGTATAGCAGTCCTGAATATAGAGGAATATATCTGACACATAAAGAAGCAGGTTATTTTTGGGGCATTTGGATATCAAACCTACTGGGAACATTCTGCCATTGGACGACAATTGGGTTATTTGGAATGATATGTGCTATTTACAACTTCATAGTGATTCTATTTGTACCTGAATCACCGTACTGGCTTGCAAGTAAAGAAAAATATGACCAATGCACTGAATCATACCATTGGGTCAGAGGAGTGGATGTCAATACAGAAAAGGAGTTGGATTCGTTAATTACCCGTAAGAAACTTCACAGGAGCGTACATAAATCACCAGTGCCATTTTGTCAATATCTTTATATAAATTTTAAGGCCATTTTTCAGCCTGAACTGTACAGGCCTTTATTATGTTGTTACCTTGTAGTTTTTTTATATATTATATCAGGTAAGCAAGCTTGTGCAGTTTATGCTGTTGATATAATTAAGAAGATAACCGGTAGTGAAGACACAGCCTACACTGGAATGTTGATCCTTGATGGATTTACTGTATTTGGTATGTATCTAGCCAGTACCTTAAACAAAGTCATGAAGAGGAAGACCTTGCTGATATCGGCTACTTCATTTTGCATATTTTTTATGTATGCATTGAGTATTTATCTGTATTTAGTGAATTTTTCTGTTATATCAGAAAACAACTTTGTTTCAATATTCATTTTAATTGGCTATTCATTAGGTGCTTGTTGTGGACCAATGATGATGTGTGTAGTCATTTTAGCTGAATTGTTACCAATTAAACATAGAAGTGTGGGTGTTATCACTTGTGGTGTTGTTTCTAAATGTATTTTAGCGATATTCTTAAAGATAACGCCAGCTATCTTTAGGCTCCTTGGGAACCATGGAACCTTTCTGTTTTTCGGGGTAGGCTGCACCTTATTTCTATTTCTTATTTATAAATATGTTCCAGAAACAAAAGGAAAAACTCTTTATGAAATTGCAGAATATTTTAATCCAATTAGTAAGGAATCAATAGAAATAAAGAAAGACAATAATCACCCACTGGAAATTATTAACTAGGGAGTTTTCTTTAAACGAAAGACCTTTTTAATAATCATGATACCATTCGATGTTATAATATTAATTAGCTAGTTTGTATTTTAAGACTATTTATATATCTATTATGTAAAAACATTTGTCTCTGTATTTTTCTTTACGTGTTAAGAGTATGGAAAATAACCTCACTTCGGCACTTTTTTGATGGTTTCCGTTGTTTTTTCATCATTATCTTTAGCGTTTCCGCTATTATTTACGCCAAAAATATGACCTTACGCAAGCGCTTTTGATGATATTCTGATTTTTATTACAATCATCTGCTGTGAGGTTTAAATGCAATTTAATACTTGTAGCTACTAGGAAATCTCTTTAGCTTATCGTAAGTTTTTTTTTGTGGCTACAACATTACTTTTTCTATATAAAAATATGATTCCCGCAAATCATGTTTTCCTATCATGGACCCTTTAGGTACTTTGTTGTTTTTAAGAAACTGTATAATAAATTGATTTTTTTCTGTATAATAATGTCATTAAGTGTAGGTACCATTTTATCAGAAAAAATAATGTCATGTTTAAAAATATAAAGTGATCATGAACTTAAGTGGTTTTCTTTTTCTCATTTGGGTTTTATACTGTTACGGACGCGGGGTACGGGATTGGAAGGAAAACACTCGGTTGCAGAGACAACGCTTTATTTCCAAAAACACACCATAAACTCTGAATGTCGCGGTCCGCTCTTCTGTGTGGCGTAGTCTTCCTGCGAATGACGTAACCACCCAGCGCTGTTACTCGATGACACTCCCCCTACTACTCTTCCGATATCGCGGTCCGCCCTTCCAAGTAGCGTCACGTCCGAACGACGTAGCCTCTCGGCGCTGAACACGACGACATCCTCTTCTCAGGTACTATCGCTAGTACCTGACCTCGCAACTTCTCTTCACTACAACTTCATCTTCTTCTTTTTCCCCTTGTTCCTTTCCCTTCTTCTTTACCCAACTACTGCTTCTACTGAACTACATCGATTGTGCGTTTCGCCGCTGCTTATATACCCAATAGAACCTTCTAGTAACTCGAATTTCGATAGTCATTTCGTTATTCTTTTCGATTGTCTTTTTCTAGCCATTTTCTGTCCTTTTTCATCTTTTCCATTAATTCCCGACTATACTAGAATGTTCTATTTCTCTATCAAATATGTAAATAAAGATTGTATAAACACGTAAACATTCTAGAAATATCGTAAAAACCATCAAAACACTCTGATCCGACTGCGGAGGATCGAACTGCGGGCTCTCGTGTACTATCCCCGTCAATTGGTAATGCGCTGGAACCTTGTCAAATTAACATACACATCAACATCATCCGCAACTAAAAATGACAAAAAACAGTAAAATTCTAATAGGTAATATAATAAATTCATGATTGAATTCTTATTTTTAGTAAGAAAGGACCTAGGTATATGAAAAAATTACAATTGTTTTTCGCTTTTGAGGTTAAAATCATGGCCGCCAGGCGCATTACCAATTGACGGGGATAGTATAAGGCGAGTAGCCACACCATTACGCCATTGTGACTTGACATCTAGCGGCCAAATTGGTCATCGCTTGGTGCTCCATATCACTTCTACGTAATGTGACGTCATGGCCGTCACAATACTCTTATCTCCTGCACCTACTAATTATCTAGATTCTTCTTTTTGGTATTTCATTTATTTAAAATCTAACACAAAATAAGCAGTTTAGTTTATTTAAATACATTCGGTAACCAAAATAAATTTGAAATGTATGTACGAATATAAATAGTTATGTTTGATCAGATGCTTTGAAGACTTAGGTAACTTCAAACATGTTTACTATTTCAGTAACACTATTGGTTTATCAAAGGGGGACAGAATATAAACATATAATAAAAATGGATATAAATGGAAAAGTTTTACACGTCAGGTACACGTTGTATTTTATGTAAAAATTGGCCTCCAATGCTATATTCCATTTGGTTCTTAGTTCTGCTAAGTAATGTAATATATAAATAATACGAGTGCCCCACACATCCGAGCCTTGACATGTTCGAGACCCTATAGTCCGATCAACGGGGCTTATGCAACCCGAATAATTCTCCCGTTCATGAAATTTGGCATGTGATGAATTTAGGTAATACAGATTACAGATGCACAATAAGCCAATAAATTTTATTACGAGAAGTTAGGTATTTTTACCTAAACATGAAAATTGCTTATATCTCTCTGTGAATATTTCCTCGGGCTGAAACACTTTCTGTATACGTACTTATGTACTTGTTATAATAAGTATGTGAAGGAATCCAATCTTTTTTCGATTTCAGAGATACCCCAAATTTAACATTTAACATTTTTCAATATATCTTCTATTGAAAAAATTATCTGTCGATTATTATTTTTTAATATGTTCTTATATCCTTAAATACATAGCTTTATTCAGTAAGCCAATAAATTTTCTTCTTTAATCATTTTTATTTTTATTTTTTGACTTTAAGAGGTTATTTACGTAATGTGAAAAAATAGTCGGTCCACTTTTATACGTTTATTAGATAAATTATTTTATATTAAAACAGATTTAACAATAATCCAATCATTTTTTGAACGCGCATATATTTTTTAGTATAGTCGCCGCTTTATGATAGAGCATAAGGGTTGACCTTCACTTGACTACTCAGCGCTGCTTTATCACGCACTTTTGGAGTAGTGAAGGCGAGTTTGGTGGCCACTGTTATCAAAAATAATTAAGAGTTTCAAGAGTTCAAGAATAGTGGTAGGTATTTTTGAATAAAACAATTAATAAGTGTGTTTATAAGTAGATATCAGATTTAATGCATTTGCATATAACTCTCTCTAATTACGGCGTTAATGCATATTTTAGCCTTTTTTCCCAATTGTTCATATTTCTTTAAGTAGCGGGAGCTACATATAGGCAGCTTTTTAAGCTAGCCTCTATTTAAATCAATAGAAATACTGTAAACAATGATTGAACATGCCAACGCCTTTCCTCATTCCTTAGCCGAAAAGTTGCGAATAAAGTTAAAGTTAGACGCTATTTTGCGCAAAAAACCAGAGCTTCGAAAAAAACGAAGAACATTAATGCCTTCATCAATGGCACAGGTACCCTGCGTAAAAAGTCAGTCTCCGTGCGGTAGCCGTGCGCGACGCGCGCTCAACATGTTTTATTCACCGCCACATAGAAAAGACGCGGGCAGTAATAGCTCAAGTGATGACCACGGGGTTATTAATAGCAAATGCGGATCGTGTAATTTGATAATAAACGAATTATTATCATTTATTTGTGACAAGGTGGACACTTTACCTGAAACTGCGCTGTTGCAAATATGTATGAGTGCGTACGCCTCGGATGAAATTGAAGATGCGCGACAAATAGTTACGACGTTGCTAGCTCCTACTAAGCGGAAATTAAGACGTAAAGAAGGCTCCGAGCAGAAGAGTTTACAAGAAATAATTAAATTAATTAAAGAAAGTGACCCGGATTGCTTACCAATTTTCGTAGCGAGAAATCTCAAAAAACTACCGCCGGTGACCTTTGATCACATCGACATAACAGCTTTTTTAAAGGATATGGTGCTCATGAAACGTGAATTAGAAAATTTAAAAAATTGTAAACCGCAAGCTGAACAGTCATCGGAATATCAAAGTGAAGTAATAGCACTAAAATCTGACATGGAAGATATCAAACGATCGTTAGTCAGTTTAAACAGTAAAATATCAATAATTAGTCCTCAAAGTCTGGAAAAGTGCACAAAATCGACATGTACGCCTTTGAAATCATCGGTCGAGCGCGAGACCGTCAACAATGTATCGATGTCTACCCCCGAACTCGCTTTGCCTGTGCGCACGGACACATTACCTACTGCGGCAAGTGGCTCAACGAGTGAAGCGCTATACAAACCTACCTATGGCGATATAACCAAGAGCCGTACGAGCTGCGCAGGCGGCGCCCCGAGCGCGACGAGAACGCAACAGCTGACTCGTAACGATACTAACATAAGTATGAATAACAAAGCGGCGGCGCCGACGACAGCGGATCAGGACGGATTTGAACTAGTACTAAGAAATAAGCGTAAAAATATCATACGCAACCAGTGCGGCTCGGGCCGAGGGCTATGCAAAATACAGGTGGCGGATATTTGTGTACCGATTTATGTCTCACGAGTATCTAAACTTACGACGCCTACACAAATAAAAGAGCATATAGAAGACATGGGTGAAAAATGTGAGGATGTTCAGCTTTTGACTCAGAAACACGAAATGACGTTTAATTCATTTAAAGTGATGGTACATAGAAATAGACTGAACGCATTTCTATCAAATGAATTTTGGCCTGAAGGAATAAAATACAGAATCTATAAAGAAAAATACACACCTGCACGGAAAGATAATAATGTACATAAAAATACCTAATTTATGGATAATACAACACTTATCAATATTTCTACATTCAACTGTAAATCAGTTAAGAGATCACTACAAGATGTAAGAAGCCTTACCAAAATATCGAACATAATCGCACTGCAAGAGACGTGGCTATTATCGCACGATCTGAATTTCATTAATGACATAAGTGACGACTTTGCATGTATAGCAAAATCATCAGTTGACTCGTCCGCGGGTATACTGACGGGCAGACCATACGGTGGCCTGGCTATCATGTGGGAGAAGGCCAAGTTTCCTCGTGTGACACCCATCGAGTGCTCAAATGACAGAATACTCGCCGTCCAGGTGGAAGCCACGGGAATGTATTTTCTGGTGATAAATGTTTACATGCCAACGGATAAACCAATTAACATGCCGGAGTTCACCGACCTCCTCGGCGTTATCAATGCCATCATTGAAGAATCGGGAGTGCAGTGCGCCTATATGGTTGGTGACTTTAATGCGCACCCTAGTGCTAGTTTTGGTGTGCAGATGACGAGGTTTTGTGATGAAGTGCTGTGGGAATGTGCGGATATGAATATACTTGGGAAAAACTCAGATACGTATACCTACAAAAGTGACATAAATGGCTGCTTGAGTTGGTTGGACCACTGTCTTACGACCGAACTAGCTTGGAAGACGGTTGTTTCCGCGGAAGTCTTATATGACGTAATGTGGTCAGACCACTATCCGCTCAAAATTACTCTAGAAGTACCTACCTTCGGTCGTGACAGTGGTTCAATGAACACTAGCTCGGTTGATACGCTTAAGGGGGTTAGATGGGGAAATCGGAGCACGGACCAAATTAGTATTTATGGTAATTATTGTTTTAATAACTTGGATAATTTTTGTTTTAACTGTATATGTGAATGTGATTTTATAAGTAGCTGTAGCCATCTTACAGAATATTTTAACTATATTGACAATTATTATAACCATTTAATAAATGTACTGCAAAACGCAGCTAAACTAAGTTCCTCTCCTTGTGGACCGATTAAACGTAAACAAATAGTGGGGTGGAATTTTCATGTCAAGGAAAGCCATGAGAATGCCAGATTATATTTTAAATGTTGGGTTGAGGCCGGGAAACCTTTAGTTGGGGATATTTACACTAAAATGAAAAAGAGTAGGTCTGAATTTAAAAACAAGCTTAGTTGGTGTCAAAAAAATGAAGAAACTATAAAAATGAATGTTTTGACAATTAGTAAACAAAATAAAAACTTTTCAAAATTTTGGAACTCCACGAAGCAAATTAATTGTAAAATCTCAAAAAACTTACCTAGTTCCATGGATGGTATCCAGAATGCCCCTGATATAGCTGAATTATTTGCTAATAAATTCAAAATTAGTCCTTTGCCAGTAAATAATGATTTGACTAAGAATGACACCCCTAACTCGGAGGCATGTCCGAGCTTCTCTAGTGCAGATGTCGCTCAGGTGATAAAGTCGATGAAGAGGGGCAAGTCACCAGGTTTTGATGGGCTGAGCATAGAACATTTGTTCTGGGGTAGCTACAAATTGCATGACCATTTAAGTACCTTTTTTAACTTATGCATTAAATATGGTTACTTACCTCATGATTTAATGAAGACGGTCGTGGTACCCATAGTCAAAAACAGAACTGGTGACTTGTCCATCTCGTCAAACTATCGTCCTATTTCGCTGGGAACAATAATTGGGAAAGTCCTAGAACGTCTCTTGCGTCCTTCACTACTGAAATCTGTCAATATAAGTGATGCTCAGTTTGGTTTCCGCGCCGGTGTCTCGACGGATTCTGCGATTTTCTGTCTGAAAAACACCGTGCAATACTATACCAGTCGGAATACTTCAGTGTACGCGTGTTTTTTGGACTTGAGCCGCGCATTTGACCTGGTCAATTATGATATTCTCTGGGCCAAACTGCAAGCAAGAGCCCCGAGCGGAGTCGTGGGTCTGTTGAGGTATTGGTATGGCAACCAAACAAATTTTGTTAAATGGGGCGACGCAACCTCTAGTGAGTATATGCTAGAATGTGGGGTACGCCAGGGATCCCTGACCTCTCCCGATCTGTTTAATCATTACATTAACGACTTGATAGAGGAGCTGAGGAGCACCGGTGTAGGCTGCCATGTTGGTAACGTGTGCGTTAACAACTTGAGCTATGCGGATGACATGGTGCTCCTGAGCCCTTCTATCAAGGGTTTGAGAAAGTTACTGTCGGTTTGTGAGCAATATGCCGCTGCTCACGGGCTGAAGTATAATGTCTCAAAGACAGAGGTTATGATATTCAGATCGGGAAAAGGTCCAGAGAAAGTGCCTAGTGTTTATTTGAACGGTGGACAGATTTCAGTAGTGAACCGCTTTAAGTATTTGGGACATTGGCTGACGGAACAACTGACGGACGACTTAGACATGGAACGTGAGCGGAGATGCCTATCTGTGCGAGGGAATATGCTGGCTCGAAGGTTTGCGCGCTGCAGCCGGGATGTCAAGGACATTCTTTTCAAAACTTTTTGCCTGGGCATGTACACCTGCCAACTATGGGTTAACTATACAAGAAAGTCCTTTGACACCATAAGAGTCCAGTATAATAATGCATACCGTGCTCTTATGCGATATCCCAGATTTTGCAGCGCATCTACGATGTTTGCTGAGGCAGGTATTTCCGATTTCTACGCTATACTGAGGTCTCGTGTGGCTGCCTTTTGGAAACGTATCAAAGAATGCGATAATACTATTGTGAAAGCTGTCGCTGACAACCTCCAGAGTCCCTTGTATAAGCACTGGATATCGGTGCACACGGAGAGGAACAAAAAATAATAATGTGACTAGGTATATAAGGTACCTATTTTATTAATGTAAGTGATATATGTTTAGTATGTTTTTAATTGATTTTATTGTCTTTATTTTGATTTTTATTTTGTATTTTTGTATAATGGGTCTGTGCCTGAAATAAATGCTTTATTATTATTATTATTATTATTAAAGTATCTCTAGATTCTCCAGAAATGGCGCCAAATTTGGCCAATGACATCAGTTGATATAGAGAGGTCGTTTTCGGCGTTCAAATTGATATTGGGTGAAAAAAATTTTTTTCAAATTTTCATTGTGCATATTTTGGACATATTAACAGTTTTTAGTGCATACTTTGGTCTTTTTAGTGCATATTTTAATTTTTTGGCACTTTGTTAATGCATATAATCCGATGTCAATTTATTAGTAATGACTATTATGAGTCACTAATTTTTATTTAATTCTAGCCAATGGAAATTGGTTTACACATGACTGCCCAAAAAGTTCGCATAAGAAATGTATTGGCAAAGCGCTTGGTACTGACCCTTGAAGTATCTACTATGTAAGGGTGATATATATCACACCCTTTCTCGGAAAAAAACAACTATAAAGTTTATACTCACCAGTGTTTCTTCCACGCTCAACAAATTTGCAGACAATCCAGGGACATACTTTACCTCTCTCACTCCAAATTGCATACTCTCATCTTTAATTACATCACCTGAGCCACATGCATACAACTTTTGGCCGTTTGCTACATTATTATCAACATCACTGTTAAAGTCTCTATAATTAGCTTGCGGTAGGTCATGTGAGATGAAAGGACGCTCCTGAGTCCACTACCCATTCATTGTCATTACTCTTGATGGTGCTATAAGCAGCTAGAAAAGTGTTACCCTTTTTCTCTTTGTTTGCATTAGGATTATTCGGACATATCAATGCTTTATGCAGTCCATTGCATATAAAGCATCTTATCTCTTTCTCCTGCTTTTCACGCTTCTGCTGCGTTTGTTTTTGCTGATTGCCTTTACTTACTGTTCGTGGAACTACTCTTGTACCTTGAACGGCTATCTCTTGCAACCAATGCATTCTCAGTGGATGTTGAAGGTATTGGACTATACTGTTGAAGCAATATTGTTTTGACGTAGTTAGATGTCAGTGTGATGTTCGCATTCTCTATTGTCATCTTAAGGGGTGTATGTATACTCTTCAGTAAGTCCTAGTAACATAAGCGCTGCTAGTAATCCATCATCTACTTCCTTACCAATATCTCGTAACTGTTGAGCTGCTTTCAGTATTTGCGTAACATAGTCCTTCATACAGCTGAATTGCTCTAACTCAAAGCTTACAAGTTGTCCCAGTAACCCTCATCTGTTTACGACTCCTTGGTCTTGGCATTTATTCTCTAATGCTTGCCATACTTCCTAAATAGTTGTAGCTTCTCTAACATGTACTAGTAAATCAGTATTTATCATGCGACAGATCTTAGCGCGAGCTCTCTGATCTTTCTTCGTTGCCTCTACCTACATAGTACATACATCTATAGCAGCTGGTGTAGTTATTACATAGCTCCATAAATTGCCGTGTACTAGTGACATCTGCATTAAAAAATTCCATGTCGAGTGATTCGAAGATCCTTATAATTTCTCAAATGCAGGTAGGCTACTAGTGCTCGTACTGCTAGTACTTGTGTTGTTACTACTAACACTCATGGTGTTGTCGTTTTCTCCGAGCATCTCAAAGTTTAAACCAATTTGTGTGTAACTTTCTCTATCCGAAAAAAACTTACAGTTTTGCGGAGTGCTGACCATAACCTGTTGATATTTGTAGATGTTTTGATATGAATGTTTTAATTAAGTTTTTAACTTGAATTAGTATTTAGTTAATTTTAACATCTCACGAACTATAATATCAAGTTTTCTGAAGGATTTTTAATGGCAGACAGTCGCAACCTTACCAAAATGGACATCATCACACTGCTGAAGCTGAAGTCTTTGGTTTGGCACGTAAATCAGTGTTTGTTTGGGCATTTTATTACAGTATTTTTGCAAGCAGGAACTACACATGAGATTATGGAATCTAATTTACAAATATCTTTATCTATTATTGTTGAAAATAAGGTTAAAATAGCGACAATAAAAGAAAACAACCTCGAGCAAAACATAAACAAACAAACGTCATTAGCGTCTATAGATTAGGTTGACAGGTTGACGTCAAAGTGAATTTTTTATTCATATGGGCAAAGGAAATTCCGCCAGAAATCCTTTAAACTGCACTTACGCTCTTTTAGAATGAATACGTTTTCAAATTAATATTATGATGACAAAAAATAAAAATTTGGGAAAGAATAAAATACGTGTCTCTTGTTTTCATCAGTAATTTCTAAATAACAATTAAAAACACAGGATAAAAATTTTGAAATGTTGTCAATTCCGTTTTTAATTAGAATATTTTTAAATTTCATGCTAAAAAAACCTCACTTCCTTTGTTACTTAACATTTTTAATGATATGTCTTGGTATTTCAGCTACATTCAAGAAGATCTTTAGCTTTGAAGCTGCTTCAAACTTAAGTATTTGCTCAACTTTTCCATTAACAATGGCTTCAGCTCTAATGTTGTCTATACCAATGGCTTCAATGGGTTCTCCATTCGCTGCAGTCACCGTATGTAAAAAGTGCTCAAAGCTCTCGAAGAAGTCACCTCTGTTAGTAACATGGCTTGCCGCTCCATTGCCAACGTACTAGTTAATATTATCCATTGGCAATCCATGTTCTATAGTTAACACAGTCAAGTTTACATTTGGGTTTTGACTAGCGTTTGGCGGCTTCAGCGGTTTTCCGTTGTTCATCCATTTTTGGCATTTCCGCATATCATGTCCAGTTTCTCCGCAATAATTACATTGCAAAACTGTATTCTTCGTCTTCTTCTGTATATTGACGGTTAATACATTTTCAGTATTATGCTTTCTACTTTAGCAGTCAAAGCTTTTTAATAAGCGCTTAGTTGCGATGTCAGATTTTCTACTAACAGATCCTTTTTTTGTGATTAAAAGCCAATTCGACTTGAAAGCAAAATAATCTTGTGGTAAGGTTCTGAGTGTTTTGCAAATCAGTAGTATCTCAGTTAGATTTGCTTCAATTTGGCTATTTAGCTCGTGCTCTTCAACGCAGATATAAGCTTCTTAATGTCGTGTTCAGGATCCTTTTTATAATCAAAGAATTTCAGACAGATATCATACCAGCTAGCAAAACAACACAAAACTTAGCTGTATATCGGTGATATAAGCAGTCGCATATGTGGTACAGAATCGTTTCTATCATTGGAAAAGAGCCCCAATTTTATCACTATAAAATGATACAGTATATCTATTGTAGCTCCACTTAGGACTAATTAGATACATATCAGTGACCTGTGTGCTCCATTTTTATTATCTAATTTATGTGTGTAAAAAAGATTAGTGTAAGTGCAATGTCATGTCACATGCACTTGCAATTCTATTGATAAATTAGTAGCATAATGTTATTGTTTTATTACTGCCCCCCCTCGAATTCATAGTATTAAATTATGAAATTTTACAATGGTACACGTTGTCAGGGGTACAGAGAAGGACACTTTCATTCTGAAAAAAGTATTGTTCCCGAGGGATAGCAAAAAACTTTCCACGCAGACGAAGTCGCGGATATCTAATATTATTTAAAGTGTAAGTTATCTAACCTAATTTATCTTTTGTTTTATTTAGGAACTAGCTGTTGCCCGCGACTTCGTTCGCGTGGTGGTTTTTCAATTTTCTTATAAAAGATCTTATAAACAATTTTCTTATTAAAGGGACATCCTTAATTTGTAATTTCCATTCATTGCATTTTTAACGCAACATACAACTGGCAGTGTGAGAAACAGTCAGTCCTAAAGTCAATTCCTGCGGCTTTAAACGTCTGCCCCTGCAATCGAGTTCCATTGCACAATCTTGGGGGGCTTAAATTGCGTAAAAGCATAATCAGAACGCCGACCTTTAGTTTTATTTGATGGGCAGGGAGACCATTAGCACTACCGGATAATTAGTGGCATCATCTTGATCTACGACAGTGTTTATCGACGTGTATACTACTTCATTCTCAACTATTTCAGAAAGAATGGTGTTGTTGATGGCCGTTGATTGGTCATTTTTTTGGCGTTAAAATAGCACGTTCACACAGTCATAAATTGACTTTTTGTGTAATTTGCTTAATTTCACCGTAAACCAAACGAATAAGTTCCTGTACAGTTGGCACTATAGTCCCTAGAGTTTCTGGCAAATTCACTTGACCACTGTCCTCTGGTAGATTTCCTTCACCAACTTTTAGCAACAAATCTGAAAGTTCTTGGGCGCATGAATTTCCACCTCGCCGGGCTCTCATATTGATTGTTAAATGCAATCTTTGAATTTGAGGCCATATAGTAGACCGTTTAAGGGAGGAATTCACCTCATCAGCTCTAGTTCTCTACTGTCGAAAATCACCAGAAAAGAGGACAGTAATATGACCCATTGTGCGATTATCTCTACGAATATCTTTCAGAGTTCTGTCCACAGCTTCTACAGCTTTTTTATTAGCCATCGTACATTCATCCCATACAATAAGACAGCAATCCTTGAACACTTTAGCTTTGTCACTGTTACGTGATACGGCACATACAGAAGTTTCATTGCTGTTTAAATTTATGGGGATTTTTAAATGTGGTGTGAGCAGTTTTTCCGCCAGGAAGCAATGTAGCCGCGATACCGGAAGATGCTACAGCTAGAGCAATCTTTCCCTGCCTCCTGGTTTCCGCAAGAATTGCTGACGTGAAAAATGTTTTTCATGTTCCACCAGAAGCATCAAGAAAGAATATGTTACCTTCATTGAGGTTAACACTTTGGATGACAGTGTTAAAAATCTGCCTTTGTTCAGAAGTGAATCTCTCGATGGTGTCATTCACAATTGTAGCCATCGCGGTTGGATTATAGTTGGTCTCGGCGTCATACTCACGGTTCATGTGAGGTTGATTAGGTAGTGGTTGAGGAGTTGGCAACCCGTAATCATTTAATGGCTTTCCACCGATCGAAATGACAATATCTTGTAGAGTACAAAGGCAACGATCAATCTACTTAATTTCCTGTTATATGCCTGAAATCTCGTAAAAAATCTTCAGATAAATGACGGCGATACTTTTCCCATAACTCAAGGATTTGAAAGCCCACAAAACACTAACATAACGGCAAACAAATGACGTAGGTAGGGGGCTATCACTAACGCAAGCTTCTTCAAGAGTTTCATCATAGTGTTGATCGCTATTAAGCAAACGAAGAGCTTTACAGGCTGCCAGAAATGTTGGATGTTCGATACCGTCAACTGTCCACAAAAATGCGAACGATGTTGGGCCATGGACCGTGTGCAGCAACAGTAGCAAATAATAGCACTCTCCATTATTAGGATGTATGGTATATACCCTACCCAATGCATCACCTCTTAAAACTTCTGGGAAACCTTCCACGGGGCACCCACGTCGACGTCGATTAAATACACCTCCTTGTTTATCATACGTGTACGATGGTACCTCGTCGTATGTTAGAGTCTTAGCAAAGTGGTCCGTCTCACAGAACTTAAAAAGCTTTTTTTGAAAAAAATAATCCTCCTTCAAAAAACCGTAAAATAAAAATTGTCTCTAAAAAGCAAGAAATAATATTCAAATCATAAGTTACGAGATACGCATATCAATTTTAATAAAACACGTCTAATGAAGTCGGGTGGGGCTGGAGGACCAGTTTTAACATTGAAAATGTTTTTTCGATCGCTTCAGTAAGGTACCCAATTTCAGCCAGAGTGAGACATCGCCCTGGTCCCGTGAGTTTAGGGTCTACGTGAATTTAATAAGTGTCAAAAAAAGCGTCTTGGCAAGGGCTACAATATGGTGAAAAAATTTTTTGGAAAAGTCCAAAACTTTTTTTTTAAATCGCATAAATGTAGAAAAATGACACACTTTTTCGGGGTCTTTTCTCACTAATTTGACAATTTCTCAAAAACGAAAAGCGATATCGAAAAAATGAAAAAAACCCCTAGAGATATTGATTTGGTCTACATTTCGACAATATTATATGTCCCTCACTTTTACGGTCTGGGCTGTAGCTTATCCTTTATGTAGCGAAATGTCGGGATACCGCGGGAGACGTGCGCGGTGCGGGATAATGGTAATACACTTGTACTATTATGTATTTTGTGGTAATACGTAGTAAATATTGTATTGTATATTGTATATTTCAAAGCTTGTAACAGTGATTTTATATTTTGTATTGTTTAATTTATTTTCACATTTTTTATAACTAAAAAAATATTAAAGATCTACTTCTGGCGATTTATTATTTATTAAAATTGCTTTAAAGCTAAAAACTAATGAAAAATGTAAAAACCGATTAGCTCTAGTAATTCAACAGATTAGATGGTTTGACGCGAGTAGAACGTGAAGCAAGTACTGATTCCAGATCTAGTCAAAGATTTAAATCGTTAGATAGTGTGACTGCGCTGAAATCACTCCATAAGTCCATATTCAAGAAGTGACGTCACTTACTATGTGAAAACGAAAGAGAAAGTAGTGTTAGCAATAACTGTAGGAGCAAAAGATATGACGCTATTATCTCTAGTACACGTGCTAGGCGTCGTTGTGAGTTTTTATGTGTAGGTAAAACGAATCTTGAGCGAAAGTTGAACGCTGAGGGCCTCAATAGGTAGGTACTTACAAGTAGATACAGAAAAGTAAATCCAAAATATTTTAACGTGGATTGCTGTTATTTCAATTTCGAGATTTGAAATGACTCGATCAGTCATGTCTTTCTTAGTTACTCTGCGAATTCAAATGAATTTTTACAACGACTTCTGAATGAGAGTGTGATGATGATGCATATGTAAACATAGTTTGCAACTGCAATAAAATGAAGGTTGTTATTGCACATTCGAGTTATGATGAAAAGTCGGCGCGAAAGTCTTGCATGCTGCATTTGATTTTGTTTTTTTTATTAGCTTATTTTATGTAGAAATTCAGATGTTTTAGTTACACATAGTACTTAGGTTACCATTCAATAAAATATTAATGTCTACAAGAATGAAATAAAAATTTTTTTTGTTAAATTCATCAAATTCATTTTCAATGAAGGAAGAAGGTCGTAAAAGGCACGAGATCTGTGAATTTTTTGTTTGAAGGAGGTTTTTCTTTTTTTAAGCTTTTTTATTTTTAACTTTTTTTTGGTAGGTTTGTCGAAAGATATTTTGACAATTGAAGCAGCTTTCATAGCTATTTTTACATAATACCTACTAAATAAAATAGTAAAAAAGTTTGACTCGCACCAGATCATATTCTGAGGCAGAAATCAAACCCGCGACCTTTGGAAGTCCGGTTGGCCTGCAATTGTGGAGGTTAAGCAACTTTGGCCAGGGTCAGCCGTGGGATGGGTGACCAAAGTGTATTATCTCGATCTCCTCCGTGCTTCAAAAGGCACGTTAAGCCGTTAGTCCCAGCTGCATTTGTACTTATTAATACCCACCAATCCGCATTGGGCCCGTGCGGTGAGTTATGGCCCATGCTTCTCATCAATCCGTAAGTAAAGCCTGAATCCTAATTAAAATGGCTACTGCGAAACCTTTCAACACCTTAATGTCATCACTAGTACACGATATTTGATTTTGAGGAGTTCTCATGAATATCTTCGAAGTCCAAGATTCAATTCCAATGAAATTAACATGAGACCACCCTTAAGGTATTACTTTCCAACAAAACAAGAATCATCTAAATCGGTTCATAAACAAAGAAGTTATGTCTGTAGATCCATAAAAACTTGAGCCATTTTTATTTTTACCAGTATTTTCAGGATTACTCGAAAACTACTGAACCGATTTCAAATAAAAAAAAATGAACGTGAACGTAGAAGGAAGAAATAACTCAGGTTACTGCCAATATAATACAAAAAGTTTTGTTCAAATCGTTCCAGTAGTTTAAAAGTTAACAGAATTGGCCTCGTTACGATACTGTTTTTACCTATCTCCTTTATGACATAGCGTAATGAATTGTACCTAAGATTATACTGCCAATATAATAAAAAAAAGGTTTGTTCAAATCGGTCCAGTAGTTTAAAAGTTATGCGCGTACATACAAACAAACAAACAAACAGACAAAAATTCCAAAAACGATTGTTTTGGGTTTAGTATCATATACTTAACATGGAGCATTTTTTTGAAAAAATGTTGAATGTACAGAATTGGCCTCGTTACGATTTTATTATATGTATATGTCACCGTTTTGACTAGTCAATACTAGTTTTAACTAAGTGCCTTTGTAAGAACTAGTTTTACCTAGTCAGAACTAGAATTAACTACAAAGTGTATTTCAATTTGAGTTAAAACTAGTTCTTACTGGGAGCTTTAGTTAAAACTAGTATTAGAGAATCTTGTTTGGACAAATGCCTCAATCACAAGCGAATCGAATCGAATAGAACCTGCTTTATTCCTGTAGGACCTGGGTTAGGTTAGAAATTTAAGGCGAGTGCGAAGCGCAGCGGAGCGTGAGCCTTAAATTTCGGGGTTATTTTTTTATAACAGACAACAGAAATATTTTATTTTATTATAATAACTGACAGCAAACCTACGTTTGACGGACGTATCTACGTTTGCTGTTTACAAAGCAACAGGTGTCACCCCCGAGTCAGGTGACATCTCTCGACCAATCAGAATGAGGTACGATGAAGTTTGACCTAGCTCGAAACAGTTCTTACTTAATCAGTTTGTTAAAACGCGTTTTGACTAGTCAAAACTAGTTTTAACTAATAATATTTATTTAGCAGCAGTAAATACTAGTTGCAACAAAGGCCTTAAGTAAAAACTAGTTTTGACTAGTCAAAACGCGTTTTTACTAAAAACGGGTTTTTACTGTAACATATAGATACCCGCCCTCGCTTCGCTTCGGTGTAGTGTGGAATTTGACACCATGTATACATTTAAACCTACCTCTTGAATCACTCTATCACTAAAACCGCATCAAAAGCCGTTGCGTAGTTTTAAACATCTAAGGTTACATAGTGACAAACATCGGGAAGCGACTTTGTTTTAGACTATGTACTGTAGTGAGCACGGTGGCCACCAAACTCGCCTACACTCTACTCCAAAAGTGCGTGGCAAAGCAGCGCCGAGTAGTCAAGTGGAGGTCAACCCTTATGCTCTATCATAAATCGGCGACTATCCTTAAAAATATATGCGCGTTCAAAAAATGATTGGATTATTGTTAAATCTGTTTTAATATAAAATAATTTATCAAATAAACGTATAAAAGTGGACCGACTATTTTTTCACATTACGTAAATAACCTCTTAAAGTCAAAAAATTAAAAAAATATGATTGAAGAAGAAAATTTATTGGCTTACTGAACAAAGCTATGTATTTAAAGATACAAAAACATATTAAAAAATAATAATCAACAGATAATTTTTTCAATAGAAGATATATTGAAAAATGTTAAAAATTGAATTTGAAGTACCTCTAAAATCGAAAAAGAATTGGATTCCTTTACATACTTATTCTAAAACGTTCATAAGTACATATACAGAAAGTGTTTCAGCCCGAGGAAATATTCACAGATAGATATAAGCAAATTTCATATTTAGGTAAAAATACCTAACTTCTCGTTACAAAATTTATTGGCTTATTGTGCATCTGTAATCTTTATTACCTAACTTCATCACATGCCAAATTTCATAGACGGGAGAATTATTCGGAAGTCTCCATACAACAAATATGCTCATTAATTGGACTACTAGTTACGTTTATCGTGCCAAGATTATGTATTGTGCATCTCATGGATCTAGTGTGACGTAGTATATAGTCATAAGTATAGATACAAATATACCGCAAAACTTATCATGAGTGTATGGTCGCAGTTGTCGTCCTGCGGGTCAAGGGTCGGTCCTGGTCGTCTTTATCGTCCCTGATAGTGTCTTTTTACCAGTTCCGTTTTCTGTCGATAGTCATCTGTCCGTCCGTCCCGTACGTCAACCCTGTCACCCTCCGTCTGTCTGTCAGTCATTAGTCAAAGGAGGCTGGACGCCGCGACAATGAGTGTAAATCCACATTGTCTAAATGGTTAAAGACTCTTAATTACGAGGAAACCGAATTAATTTTGACTCACAACAGGTGAACTTCCATACATATAACGCACACACACACACACACACACACCACACACACACACACACACACACACACACACACACACACTCACATGTATCTATAAGAAACTAAATATACAAGTTAAATTAAGTAAAGTATTTATATAAGTAAAATAAGAACTAAATATATAAGTTAAATGAGTATTGAGTATAAGTATTTTCCTAAAAATAAGAATTTAAGAAATGTTTTATAGATTTCTTTTAAATTATTAGCACGTAAGTAGGTACCTACTAAAATCTTTAATGTCCGGATGAAGGAGCGGAGCCCTCTGGTACAGGCATTGTCATGCTTAAAAGGGGACTCCAGCTACTAAATGTTATGTCTTTGCATGTTAAAGTAAATAAAGATTTTTGATTTTTTTTTATTTTTTTTTATCGCTTCGCTCAACCATATTTGAGGGAACGTGACGACCCGCCTCATACGACACAACCGCAGAAATGTTTAAAGTGAGCATACATAGGTACTACTAGTGACTACGACATACTAGTGACTGATACATAGGTACTAGATACTTCTACATAATACTAATTCAGATTCAGACCAGTAGTTAGTGACTAGTTCCAGACTAGACTTGGTAAAAACGGACATATGCTCGAATAAAATCTCTCAGTACGACACCCTAGATAGAGCAAGGTGGAGGAGAAATATTCGGAAGGCAGACCACCATGAGGGACTAAAAATTGCGTAAGAGAGGGAGAGATTTAGACTAAGTAGTGAACCTTCATACTAGTGCCTATAATTTCACATTAGTGACCATTTTCGGAATAGTTCAGACTAAAATGACAACGTTCAGAGTGTGACAAGTTTCAGATAGTGTTTTGTTTTAGACTGATGACTATTTCCCTTCTGTAACCACCAACGCAATTGACCTACTTCTGCCGGGGCGGTTCAAGGCCGGTTCCGGCCGAGTGTGGTCTCGCGATCACGTTCTAAAGCCGTTTACAGAAAGAAAGCTGGCGACCTATCAGCGCTTATAGGAGCCACTCCATGCAGGTAACCGGCACAGGCATTTATACGAACGGTCAGCGCTGACTACGTTGAGTAAGTACGACATTCTGCTTCAATCTGCTTGCTGTCCGAAATACACCGATGACTCCAGACACCAGACTCCCGGCGGCTGCAACTTGGTTCTTCGTCCTTAGCCGCCCTTATGGTGTCCTTGAGGGACGAATAGTTACGACCTAGCAACACAGTACTGAGTTGGCGATTTCGCAATCCGTCGGTGAAACTTTTGATTGCAAGTTTTTCATTGATAGGACCTTCCTAATGTCTTATATTTTTCTTAACGTCAACTCGACAAACAACTGTTAAATTTTCTTACCATAGGAATCAATAGAGTTACCATTTTGTCTGCTATTTACCAACTCTTTATGAATAGTGGTGCTAGATTGTTTTGTAAGGAGATGATTCCGCATTACACGAATCGTAAGATGATGACAACCTTAACTTTGCACTACTACTTAAACGTGATTTTAAAACAAAATTTATAAGCATAATATTATTACCTTCCGCGCTAAGTGAGGAACTATAAAGTTCGATGGAGTCAATGAGGTCCTTAGTGACATCCTCCCTACCATCCATTTTCGGCAACAAGGAAGTTGCGATCTTAAAATCAAACGAAGCCATGGTTACGTCACACTCTTCGACTGTATCAGTAGTATATGTTTTAGAACAGAAAAGTTCTATTTGCAAATATAAAGCTTTAATTGAGTCACAATAACTTTGTATATTTGTTAATGCCTTATTTTCGATCTGTTTCTCTTTTATTAAACTTTCAACAATTTTTGTACCATATATTGTTTTAAATTTCCATGGTTATTGACGTTAATAGAATAAACTATGTCGGGATTTACACCATGTACGTATGTATCAGACGTAACAAAATAGTGAAAGTTTTACACAACAATAAAACTTGTATTATTGAGCAGAGACGATGCACAGCATCTGTGAGAGTGCGCCGCCTTCCAGTCTAGCTACATCCTGTCAAAGTAGTCAATTGACTTACCCTTTAAGCAGTTTTCCTGTCAAAAAATCGTAAAACAGACTTACTTCCGGTTGGCGCCATTTTTACTTACTCCTGTGGAGTCGTTGTAACGAAGTGTCCTCATAGAAGTCTCTCACCAGGAGACCTTAATGGGATGCTGTGCATCGTCTCTGCTCAATAATACAAGTTTTATTGTTGCGTAAAACTTGCACTATTATCGGCATGTGACGATGCACAGCATCTGTGAGAGACGTGTTTATTAACTCCTGGTGACTCCAAACGACGCTATGTGATGCTGTTGAAGGCATGATTAACTTGAGATAACTGAAAACACATTTCAATATTGAATCTCGCAAATTGTATTATTCCCAGTGACTGCACTTTTAACAAATTAATAGTAATACTCGCGTGTTACGAAGCGAATCTCCGAGCAGCCACTACAATATATTGGAACCAGTACAACGCGACTTAAAAATAACTACGTTAGAGTACCATCAGGTAGTGAAAAGTTTCCACCCTACTCTAATTCCTCGCAACAGATGCAGCAGACCACGATTGGAGTCGGGGACTCAGATTAGCATTGCAACCGCAAAGAGGACAAATTCACAGCGGTAAACCATATCAGGCCCTATCTTTAGATGATGTGACGACTTCTACTTCACCTTGACCGTTGGAACATCTTGATGACAGCAGAATACCTGCCAGATAAGTATAAAACGGTAACATACAGGCTGTCTCGGGGCAGCCAAGCGTCTGGACGGCACCTGTCACGACCAGTGGTGAGCACCATGTTTTCGGAGTTCCTCCAGATCGAATTGTCGCAGCCGTATGAGAGTTGGAGAACTGTCTACCACAAGATTGTTAGTATTATGCGGTGCCTTAAACAAGACCCACGTCCTGCTGAAGTCATTGTAGTTCTGACTAGTATAGGTATTTTGATCACAAAGCCTGATACCTTGCCTGTCCCACCACCTGGCACCCATAGCAAGAGTGTATATCCAGATTATATATACACATACAGATGTTGTGGGTTTTGTGCAAAAATGCAAAGCGGTACTACTACCGGTAGTAGTACCGCTTTGCTTCTATACTTCCATCTACTATTTTCATTTATTAGCACAAAACCGACAACACAATCTTACAAATTTAGCTTAATGCAAATAACAGATTTACATTTTGTTTAATACTACGATATAAAATACTCGTATATAAAATATAAGATTGCGAACTTAGAATCAGTTCTTCCACCACCTCAAGTTCGAGCTCTACGTTCAGAAAACTGGTGACGGGATAGTGTGACACAAAAAGACGTTGATTTTGTAGAGATAATAATTTAGGCCATAAATATCTTGAAGCTAAAGGCCCATCTAGCTAGATTCTTAGCATACCTGCCTTTTGAAGAGAATTTAGCTTATCGGATGATTTTATTACACAAATCCACATGTACCCAAAACCACATCCACAAACACATTGTACCTCTTCAAAAACAGCGAGCAGAGAATCCACGAGCTACCTGTCTTGGATTTGGGTGGTTTGCTCGCTTCGATACAACATAAGCCGACAGCTGCTTACATCACATTATTTGAAGCTTCACGCAAGGTTAGTGCCTGCTGCTTCTAACATCGGGCTGACAGGCACACAACCTCACTTTTCTAAGTGTATCTACGAGTCACTACGGCGATGCCGGCGACCACATCATCCTGAGTCCAGCTCTTGGGTAAAAGACGGACACAGTGTTTAACAGACTGGTTAAAAATTAAAACATAACAATATTAATATATTTCCTGTATTTGGTTGAGGTGAGTTATAAAACTAAGGTTTCAGAGACGCACAGGCGGAGGCGATGAGGCGAACGTAATAAGGCTATATTATCAGTGCTAGAAGCGTGTGCCCCTAGCCACCTCATGAACTGAAAGTAATCTACAACTAAATTAAACCATGTGAAAGATGCAGTTATAACCGTAGCTGCAAGTTCCTTGGGCTCGGCCGTTGCCCCCTAAATTTGTACAATAATATCGTTTTTTCAACTAGTAGCCTTCATAGAGACGAAAAGATTGCTGCTCGAATTGATTAGCAATAATTATTAATAATTTAGTAATAAAGCTAGCTTTTAAAAGTGAGTTATGCTAATAACTCTGATACAGAGTGACACATGTTATATCAATATTTCAATTAATTGAAATGTGTTTTCAGTTATCTCAAGTTAATCATGCCTTCAACAGCATCACATAGCGTCGTTTGGAGTCACCAGGAGTTAATAAACACGTCTCTCACAGATGCTGTGCATCGTCACATGCCAATAAAACTTGTATTATTGAGCAGAGACGATGCACAGCATCCCATTAAGGTCTCCTGGTGAGAGACTTCTATGAGGACACTTCGTTACAACGACTCCTCAGGAGTAAGTAAAAATGGCGCCAACCGGAAGTAAGTCTGTTTTACGATTTTTTGACAGGAAAACTGCTTAAAGGGTAAGTCAATTGACTACTTTGACAGGATGTAGCTAGACTGGAAGACGGCGCACTCTCACAGATGCTGTGCATCGTCTCTGCTCAATAATACAAGTTTTATTGTTGTGTAAAACTTTCACTATTTTGTTACGTCTGATATATACGTACATGGTGTAAATCCCGACATAGTTTATTCTATTAACGTCAATAACCATGGAAATTTAAAACAATATATGGTACAAAAATTGTTGAAAGTTTAATAAAAGAGAAACAGATCGAAAATAAGGCATTAACAAATATACAAAGTTATTGTGACTCAATTAAAGCTTTATATTTGCAAATAGAACTTTTCTGTTCTAAAACATATACTACTGATACAGTCGAAGAGTGTGACGTAACCATGGCTTCGTTTGATTTTAAGATCGCAACTTCCTTGTTGCCGAAAATGGATGGTAGGGAGGATGTCACTAAAGACCTCATTGAGTCCATCGAATTTTATAGTTCCTCACTTAGCGCGGAAGGTAATAATATTATGCTTATAAATTTTGTTTTAAAATCACCTTTAAGTAGTAGTGCAAAGTTAAGGTGGTCATCATCTTACGATTCGTGTAATGCGGAATCATCTCCTTACAAAACAATCTAGCACCACTATTCATAAAGAGTTGGTAAATAGCAGACAAAATGGTAATTCTATTGATTCCTATGGTAAGAAAATTTAACAGTTGTTTGTCGAGTTGACGTTATCTCAAGCCGACGGCGATGAAGAAAAATATAAGACATTAGGAAGGTCCTATCAATGAAAAACTTGCAATCAAAAGTTTCACCGACGGATTGGGAAATCGCCAACTCAGTACTGTGTTGCTAGGTCGTAACTATTCGTCCCTCAAGGACACCATAAGGGCGGCTAAGGACGAAGAACCAAGTTGCAGCCGCCGGGAGTCTGGTGTCTGGAGTCATCGGTGTATTTCGGACAGCAAGCAGATTGAAGCAGAATGTCGTACTTACTCAACGTAGTCAGCGCTGACCGGCGCGTGTCGAAGATTCTCGGAACTTGTCAGCGACGTTCGGCGCTATTCGGTGCTTGTTCGTATAAATGCATGTGCCGGTTACCTGCGTGGAGTGGCTCCTATAAGCGCTGATAGGTCGCCAGCTTTCTTTCTGTAAACGGCTTTAGAACGTGATCGCGAGACCACACTCGGCCGGAACCGGCCTTGAACCGCCCCGGCAGAAGTAGGTCAATTGCGTTGGTGGTTACAGAAGGGAAATAGTCATCAGTCTAAAACAAAACACTATCTGAAACTTGTCACACTCTGAACGTTGTCATTTTAGTCTGAACTATTCCGAAAATGGTCACTAATGTGAAATTATAGGCACTAGTATGAAGGTTCACTACTTAGTCTAAATCTCTCCCTCTCTTACGCAATTATTAGTCCCTCATGGTGGTAGGGTCTGCCTTCCGAATATTTCTCCTCCACCTTGCTCTATCTAGGGTGTCGTACTGAGAGATTTTATTCGAGCATATGTCCGTTTTTACCAAGTCTAGTCTGGAACTAGTCACTAACTACAGGTCTGAATCTGAATTAGTATTATGTAGAAGTATCTAGTACCTATGTATCAGTCACTAGTATGTCGTAGTCACTAGTAGTACCTATGTATGCTCACTTTAAACATTTCTGCGGTTGTGTCGTATGAGGCGGGTCGTCACGTTCCCTCAAATATGGTTGAGCGAAGCGATAAAAAAAATAAAAAAAAATCAAAAATCTTTATTTACTTTAACATGCAAAGACATAACATTTAGTAGCTGGAGTCCCCTTTTAAGCATGACAATGCCTGTACCAGAGGGCTCCGCTCTTTCATCCGGACATTAAAGATTTTAGTAGGTACCTACTTACGTGCTAATAATTTAAAAGAAATCTATAAAACATTTCTTAAATTCTTATTTTTAGGAAAATACTTATACTCAATACTCATTTAACTTATATATTTAGTTCTTATTTTACTTATATAAATACTTTACTTAATTTAACTTGTATATTTAGTTTCTTATAGATACATGTGAGTGTGTGTGTGTGTGTGTGTGTGTGTGTGTGTGTGTGTGGTGTGTGTGTGTGTGTGTGTGTGCGTTATATGTATGGAAGTTCACCTGTTGTGAGTCAAAATTAATTCGGTTTTCTCGTAATTAAGAGTCTTTAACCATTTAGACAATGTGGATTTACACTCATGATAAGTTTTGCGGTATTTTTGTATTTTTCCATTTATTTTGTTATATAGGTAAGCTGATTGTATATTACATTGTAGTCTCGCAAAAACAGTGTTGGTTCTAGGTATACTAATTACACAGTCTTTTTTTCTCTTGTTTTCCAACTCTGGGTCATATAGTAAGGTTTTATGTGTTTTAAGTATCAAGGCTAAAATATATAGCTTTCGGATTGATAGAACATTACTAATTTGGTATGTACTCTCAGTGGAAAAACGTCGTTTTTTAAAATACATGACCTTTAAGAGAGCTCACTGAGCTCGTTCAACTTCAAGGAAGCTTGTCTTATATGCGCCACCCCATATGGATAAACAATATGTTATAACGGATTGTACTAAAGCAATATAAATCTCATTTAAAACGTTTCTTGAAGAGTTAGTGTCATCTGAAGTATTTTTTGGTACTACATATCTTAAAGTTTTAAACATCCAGATAAATTTTCTGATTCTAGAAGTGATTTTTTCTATTTGGGGGTACTAAGATAACCTCTGGTCTATAATTACTCCTAAGTATACTGCTTGATCCACTTTAGTAATTAAAGGACAGTCACACGTCTTATTAAGTAAGTCTCCACAGACGTGAATTTTTATGCAAAAGTTACTCGGTTGTAGGTGGTTACAGATACTAAAACATATATATTTTGTTTTATTACTATTTAATGTAAGGAGATTGTGTTTTAATCAATTTGCCACCTGAGTCCTGACGTTCCGCGTCAGATTTAATGGCATCCCAGGATGGACCAGTAAACATAACAGCTGTATCGTCTGCGTATGAAAAAACTTTGGCATTCATGATACTCATGTTGCAGAGATCGTTAACATAAATAAGAAATAAAGTTGGGCCTAGTACACTACCTTGAGGGACCCCGCTTGATACAGTAATATAATCACTAGTATCTTGTTCTAGCCGTACTTTTTGCACTCTATTTGATAAGTAATCTTTGAATATAGATAGTTGACTACCTCTTAATCCAATTTTTTCTAATTTATGTATAAGGATGGGGATAGAAACGGCATCGAAAGCTTTTTTCAAATCTAAAAAAGTAGCTAAGCACTTCTTACCTTGATCTAGTTGTTCAGATACAAATGAGCTTAAGTATGTTACTGCATCTTCAGTAGATATGCCTTTTCGAAAGCCAAATTGATATGGGGACAATATGTTATAAGTTGTTAAATAATCCTGCAACCTAGTGTTTAAAATTTTTTCTAAAATTTTTGATAATACGGGTAATACAGATATTGGCCGGTAATTGTTGATGTCGTTTCTATCTCCACCTTTATACACGGGCGTTATTATTGATTGTTTTAAAAGAGCAGGGAAGATACCCGTCTTTAAGCAGAGATTGGCTAGGTGTGTTACAATAGGGATGATTTCATTTTTTACAATTTTTATGTATCTAGTAGTGATTTTATCCCACCCAGGGGCACTGTCACTTTTTAAATTCATTATGATGCTGTTTATTTCATCAGGGTCAGTGTCCAATAGGACAAAAGACTGAGATTGAGTTGGGATATTATTGAGGTAGTTCTTTTGGCAGTCTTCAGATATATTGTAATAAAAGAAGAAAACATTTTTTTTTCACATTTGAAAATGGCGTCGTACAGTCGCAATATTGATTTTTTCTAAAAAAAATATGGCTAGTGTCACTCGGAATGCTGTAAGGATTTTAACGATACCCCATTTATTCCAATCAGTTCAGGCATTTAGAAGTTATGGTGGAATAAAGAAACTCACATACCCACAAACATACATGAACCCTGAACACATATACACTCTTTTTGCTTTGGGCAGTCGTGTAAAAAGCAGCCCTTGACGAGTTTCTTGCCGGTTCTTCTCGTTACAAGGTCTCCCGCTTAGGGTTTGCGAACCGATGGCGTAGCTTCTATGACATTCACAAGTGCTTGTAACAGCCTAGATTGAATAATTATTTTTGAATTTTGAATTCAGTCTAAAATTGAAATTATCCGCTAGTCTGATAAGAGTTACTATTTCAGAAGTCTTCAGTAGAAATAACGTAAGTAAATAGAGCCATAAAACGTGATCCCGTGAAACGTGATAAAACGGCCACAGTCGGGCATGCACCGGCCGTGAACCGCCCCATCAGAAGTGGGTCAGTTGCATGCGTCTAAGGGCGTATGCACACGGCAATCCCAGGGGGAAACTGTCCGCTGGAATATTGTTTAACGTTTCAAAACTTTTGTCATCACAATAATGTGCCACGAACATAGTAATATCGTGTCACATTTGAATTGAATAGTTTTTATAATCTTTTTTGCAAAGATTTAATCTTTTTTTCGACAATTTTTAACTAACCAGTAAGGTGACGGGTGGTTTCTTTATATTCTGCAAATTTTGTTTTTAAATATGTTTTTCTTATTTTTTTTTTTGCAAATTGACGATCACGGAAAAGCAAGGTCTCAAGGCAGCAATATCAAGGAAAACGAAAATTGTTATTTTGTAATTTATAAAAAATTACATAAAAATATAAATACTTATAAAAATATTGCCATGTGAGATAGAGACTCGATTTGTCTTGTTTTTTTATAGAATGTCTATGTTTGTCATAAGACCTATAGTTCAGGAAAGGAACGCTCAAAAAAGGGTATAGAGGGAAAGGCGCGGAACACAATTTTTGACTTCGTAACTTTGTTTGGACCTGTTAGGAGGTGAACATATCAAAAGTCCCCGCCCGTAGCCCCTATGCCGGGGGGGAGGGGGGGTTTTGAAGGTCCCATTTTTCGGTTTTTCACATATATCTCAAAAACTATACATTCCAGCGACATGAGATTTTTCACAAAATGAATGCTGGTTAAATTTGCTACATGTTTAATTCAGTATTTTTTTTTTGATATCTTGTATAGTTTTCGAGATATTCACTATTAAAAGTCTGTAATTTTATCTTTAATATATAAAAGAAGAAACTGATTGGTGACTGACATATCAACGCATAGCCCAAACCGCTGGGTCTAGAGACTCCAAATTTGGCACATAGGTTTCTAATGAGGTCTAGGGATGCACAAAGAAAGGATTTTTCAAAACTCACCCCCTAAAGGGTGAAACGGGGGTCCAAAGTTTGTATGAAAGTCCGTCAGTTTCGAAGCTAGGATCTTCAAATTTTGTGATTAGGCTGACGATAAAAAATTAATATATATGTGTCCCAGCGTTTCTGAAAATTTTACTCCCGAAGGGATGAAAAGGGGGATGAAGTTGTGTATAGAAAATCCTTCATTTTCGAAGTAAAAATAGCTAAATTTATAATTTTAGCATATGGATGCAAATCTAACTCGACGTATATCGTTATTGTTAGTATTTCAGCCATTATGGGGATGAAATGGGGGCGAATAATCATCAATCAAAAAATATTATTTTTCCTAAATTACAGATATTCAGGAGCGGATATCTCAAAAACTATACAAGATATCGAAAATTTTTCCATTATAAATCTTGTCTCAAATTTAATCAGCTTTTATTTTATTAAAGAATTCATGTCGCTGGAATGCATAGTTTTCAAGATATATCTGAAAAACCGAAAAATGGGACATTCAAACACCCCCCTCCCCCCCCGGCATAAGGGCTACGGTCGGGGACTTTTGATATGTTCTCCTCCTAACTGGTCCCAACAAAGTTACGAAGTCAAAAATTGTGTTCCAATCATTTCCCTCTACACCTTTTCATTTACTGGGCTACTAACACTACATTATACTTGACATTGATTTCATGTTATAAAAAGAAAACCGATAGTGTCTGGTTCTAGTAAATCGATTTTCAATCTAGGTATCTCATACACTTCTTAAGCTTTTCAATTTCATGTCTAGGTATCTCAGTCTAAAAGGCACCAAAAGACAGAGTTGGCCTAATATAGACCAGAACAAATTTCAACGATGAACGTTTGTGCGAAAGGCACTTTATTTCCATAAATAATACTTAGTGGTCATGAGCGACTTAAAGCTTCACAACCTTTCGCCGCACGGCGAAAATCGACCGTGTAAATGGCAATTCGGCCTAGGCCGCAGGTGACTGAACAAAATTATCTGATCCGGTGGCCAAAACTGGAACTACGTATTATGTATTCTGTGACTACGTTATTACATTTGTTACCTAGGTTACGCTATCATTTTCATAGATGGCAGCGACGCCATCACCTGCGATTTAATTTTGGAAGCGACTTGCTAGGTGACTAAAGTCGACCGTCACAGGTGACTAAAATCGGCCCATGTAAGTAGTCCATTAGATAGATAGGAATAGATAGAAGTCGTATAAGTTCTAGTATAGACACACTATGCCGAAGTTACGCGATCGAAGTTCGGCGGTAACGATTTTATTATGAAAAAAACGCGACGTAATTTCGGCATAACGAATCGTCAGTCATTCAAATAGCATTGCAGGCGTAAATATTGCTAAACTTCGGTCGCGTAATTTTAGCATAGTTTGTCTAGCTAGACACTAAAATAATGCTTAGATGGTAAGGCATAATTATTACACTATACCTAGGTGATGGTGATACGGTGTTCAATCATCCTAAAGGTACCAAAACACAGAGCTAGCCTAGTACGAGTATACAGACCAGTAAAACAAATAGTGCAACAGGATATTCAAGGTCGCAGCCTCCGGATGTAGGTAATCAGGTCAGGCTGGCCTAGGTCCCGATACGAATCACGGGAATAAATCTCGGAACGGGACCATGTTGGCATTTTAAAGCTAGGTGTAAGATGAAGGGATTTTAAATAAAGCTTAGTTGATTAAATAAAAATAAAATACTTAAATTATTTTCGAATCTCTCTACTCTAGTGATAAAGTTGTAAAGTTAATAACTAGACCTTATGGGGTATTTATGTGGGTCGATTTTCCGAGTGACTTGCTAAGCAACTTTATTCGACTAGGACTTTTTATTGACGATCGATGGTTATTTTTTTTTTATTCAAATAAACTTAATTTTTAAGTACTTTTGAATCGTCTATATTTTCCTACCACCCGTTCCAGACTTTTTATTGATAAAGTGCCATATTCGAATAATGTCACCTAGCAAGTGGCCCGTGAATTCGAGCCGTGTAAATGCCCCATTAGGAAGACGAAAGCAGCCCCCAATGAGTTTCTATAAAAAGCTGGGATATTGAACTGTAGGTTGTCAGAAGAATTGGCAGTTGATTTAATTGAAAAAAGCAACCTAATAAAAACGTGTTAAAAAAGACTACACGCTAAACTAGTGATATACTTACAAGACTCGAGTCCTCCGAGTCCTTTTGTCTAGAGCTCGGAGTCGTTTTACAGGGCTCGCCTCGTTTGTATGAAGCTCGACAACTCGGGAGTCTTTTTCAGAGCTCGAGCCTTTTTCATAGCTCGGCCGATTTCGAGCCATTTTCACGAATCGAGCCTTTTTGAGAGCTCGGCCGATCTCGAGGCTTTTTCACGGCTCGAGTCTTTTTCGGCGCACTAGTTGTGATGGGCTGCTGATGAATGAGGATAAGTAGAGCTAAAGCACAATAGATTAAGCATCTACGGTACTCTTTATAACATAAGACATTCATCTTTTTGAGTTCTCATTTTGGAGACTAGAGTCAGATTTTCAGGGCTCTGTGAGCTCGATAGGCTCGGCTTTAATATCTCCGTAAATAATAATATTGTAAAAAATATTATTTACTGATATATTAAAGTCATAAACAACTCTAAGCTTTTTATGAGGCTCATGTTCATTTTAAGACTTTATGAGGCTCACGTTCATTTTAAGACTCGAGCTTTTTTGAAGCCTCGAGCTCTGTAGATAGATTCGAGCTCTTTTGAAGGCTTGAACTCTTTTGAGGCCTCGAGGCGTGGCTCAGAGAGCTCGTTTCTCGGCTAGGCTCGGGCTTACGAGCCTACCGAGCTCACCGAGTCCTGCCAATCCGACTCGAGTCTTCAAAAGTAGAACTCGACGACTCGAGTTACGTTACGTGTACATCACTACGATAAACACAATCAGGTTTGTGGTGGAGGATTCCGAGTATACCTCGCACGACGAGTTAAGAGCGCTCGGCAGTGTGGAGGGGGTATGCGCAGTAGTATTATCTAATAGCAAATTACTACTGGGCATACCCTCTCTACATTTGCCGAGCACTCTTAACTCGCCGCGCGAGCTATACAGTGCGTTTCATCAACCTTCGGCCTTATCGTCACTTAGCATTCGGTGAGGTGAAGATCAAGCACTTGACTCGTTGTGGATAAAATAGACTTTCAAAATAAATTCGGCAACCCTGGTTCGGGCAGAAATTGAAATGATGAATTTTAATTTCTGTGACAGGTCTGGGTGTTACTAGGTATAATAAGTATAATAAATAATATATACTATGTATGTAAGTATGTATGTAAGTTTGCCGCACAGTTCCGGTTAAGAATAGGACTGTCCCATCTCATCCCGTGGGTATCGTAGAAGGCGATAGAGGGAAGTTTTAGGGACCCGGTGCAGACCATCGAACAAAGGGTCACTCGAATGGCAGCGAGGAAACTGTCAACAACAGCATTCCCAAGGAGGGTTGGTGTCATGCAGGCGGCCGATCGTAAAACTTTGCCAAAACCTAATGCAGTATGTATTACATGCTGCGCCGACCCCAATAGTGGTCGTTCTACGAGCGCAAAATTTTTATTTTGTGTAGACATAGCACTACAAATAAATTGGGATAAGGACAGGAGGATGATGACTATTAAGTAGTATATCAGTTGTCAAGCACCCAAATTACAAGCTTTGGTTAGTATGGGACTAGATGACGCTGCGTGAAATTGTCCAAGCATTTAGCAAATGAAAATTGCGGACTTTAGTTTGAGCAAGTTAAAACAGCTAATCTTATTTTTACAGACATTTTTTTAAAACTGTTTGTTGTTTATAATAAAATTCAAATATTAAAAACACTCGCCAGCTTTATACTATCGCCATAATTAATCACTTAATTAGCTTCTATTGGCACTCGATAATATGAGTGCAACCATGACACATTGGCGTAGGCCAAGTTGGGTGGACTAAATATTCAATGCCTAATACCAACGAACGAACTAATCCGCGGACTCACAGTGTCCTATGAAGATGAACCAATCACAAGTAAATACCGAAAGCAAACGGACAGAGCTTTATATAAGAAGAGCTGGCCCCGGAAATAGGTGGACAATTAACAGAGCGACGAATTCCCTCTAGTTATTTAGCCATACTATATAGGTAATTAATTATTAACAGATCCGGGCACCTCGCAGTTTTTCAGTGGTGGGGGTGGGAGTGGTTGAGCAACAAAGGGGCTGAAAAGCGATTGAAGGTAAACAATTTTCAGAGCTCTTAATTTGGTGTGGTATAATAGCAAGCCAATCATGTATCTAAATCGAATATTTAACATTGCCGGGAATTTTGACTGGTAGAAAATTGGTGTCTGGCGGCATCAAACTTTACCACTTTTTCGCGCATTATGATGCCGCTACTTTTCCATCAGTCAAAATTCCTCTGTTAATAATCGGATCTGTTAATAATGATAGTATGGCAAACTAACTAGAGGGATTTCGTTGCTCTGTAAATTGTCCACCTATTTCCGGGGCTAGTTCTTAGTCCATTATTTCAACTCTTCAATCTCACAGTACCCGCCGATGCACATAGTCCCACGAAATACGTAAAACAAATGAACCAATCCTACTAATATTATAAATGTGAAAGTTTGTGGGTTTGGATGTTTGGATGTTTGTTCCTCAATCACGCAAAAACTACTGAACGGATTTAGCTGAAATTTGGCAAACAGACAGTAGGTAGCCTAGATTAAAACATAGAATACTTTTTATCCCGATATTCCCATGGGAACGGGAACCACGCGGGTGAAACCGCGGGCGGCCGCTAGTCACAGATATTTATTCCAACGCAGTGCGTTCACGTAGTCAAGGGTCGATTGAGTGTTGCTTGAGAATAAGGGTGCTCAGTCGTGGGGATAAGTATTAAAAATTTGATGACGGCGAACACTTACATTTCTTACACGCATGGCTGAACGGATTTGGATAAAATAGTGGCTATAGAGAGAAACAGTAAAATGATCACGAGGACAGTATAATGATGATGATGATGGTGGTGATCTTTATTTTTGCCTTCGCCGAAACGCTATCATTTTTACATGGCAAATAAAAATGTAAGTAAACCATCCCTAAGTTAAGTTTTCCAATAGAGCTTTCCAACTTTTAAATCACTTTATGATACAAAATAATGTAAATTATTCTAATCTTGTTATTCGTATAACCGAACATTATATAATGGTTTAATTAAAATACAATATTTTATGTTACCCTTCCCCATTAATAAACCCTTGTCTAAAGAAGGTCAGTTTGTTACCCTCTTAAATTTTAATAGGTTTCAAATTATATTCCAGTTAGTAACAGAATATTGGCACGGCTCGAGTCAGAGAGTCTACACCGAAACTGAACCACGATGTACGATAACGTTCGTTTTGGTTCGTAATACTATTATCTCATGCATAAGGTTCAAAATGAAGTGAATCGAACGACGAATATCATCCGACTATCGTTGTTCTTTTTTGTATTAGCCCCCCTGACCCAGTTTCTGCCGGTTCAAGGCTACTGCACTGCCGCCGGTGTGTTATTGTATTCAGTTGTTTTCTTTTAGATATACCAATTAGATTAGTTTCACTTAGGCTGTATGTTATGTTATTCTAATGTTCTAAGTAACCTGGAAGAAAAAGGTAAACAGTTGTTTTTTTTAAAGTAGAATTTCAGAAATAAAGCAATTGCTTATTCTGAATGGCATAATGCTGATCTTTCTGATAATGATATTTTATTTACCAACAACGGATTCTTTTTGTTTAAACAATTATTATAATTGAGATTTGAGATTATTTGTTAAAAGTAAATTTATATTAATAGCGTCTTCGTTTAAAGAGGTTTTGTTTTTCTATCCTATTCATAGATTATCAAATCATCTTTGACATCAAAAGATAACAAATCACTATTTACTGGTATATCAAAAATTATAATATTAGAAGACCACGTAATCTAACTCAGCAATGATACGAAAAGCTCACAGATTTACATAATAATTTCCATTTAATACTTACTATTTGCTCGTTTCAAAATCACAAATCTGTATGTCCAATTGGATTTAAAAATTAATGTTAAAAATTACCTCTCCATCGATCCAATGCAACAGGGAGCTTGCATACGGGTGTGTCCATGAACTGGCTATTTTAGGTCACAGACAATGGAGAGAAAGCTAGTATGATAACTCTACTTCATGGACATGCAACCAGAGACCGTAGCATTCAGACTTGTCCAAAAAATAATAAATCGATGTTAATTCATTGAAATAAATCACTTTTATAGAATAATTTAATTTTGGTTTATTGTTTTTTTTCCATTGCAGGGGGCGGAGTCACGTGATGATGTGATAACCTGCTAATTCACTATACCTAATATAAAAATTACAGTTTTCTTGTAAGTTTCATAATGTAGACCCTATATTTTCATCCCCGATTGTGATCCATTATTTTCAGGTCAAAACTTAATGCATGTTATCCTTACTAATATTATAAATGCGAAAGTCCGTTTTTTGTTTGTTTTTTTTTTTTGTTTGTTACGCCTTCACATCATAACTACCTGAACCGATCATCATGAAATTTTGCATACACGTTGTTAGGGGAACAGAAAAGGACGCAGGGTACCTTTCATCCGAAATAAAAGTATTGTTCCCGAGGGATATTTTCAATTATTTTGCTTATTTGTTTCTGTTCAAAAAACTTAATAAAATAAATGGACTACAGATACTTTATTATACTAGGCGTTCGCCGGCCGTTAATGTTCCTTTGGTAGCCTCATCAATTTAACTGTGATTATAATCAAGTTACAAAATGTATTTGACATTTCATTTAAAAAAGATCCCGTGGGACTGAGTTCCTCCGCCTTTTTTGAAGTTGGTTACAAAATTAAATATGTTTGCTTTTATCTGCACTTTCTGCCATACAGTACACTATGATCGAGCCCAGCCACAGCCACGGGACAATTGTTTTGGAAGGAATTTTTATCGAATTGTGTGGATTTCCGACCCAATAACTCGCAATAGAATATTTATGTCCTCTGACCTCATCGCTAAGGAGACAGATAGAAATAACTGGAGTCCTTCAACCGTTGTATGGCCGAAAGTGGCGCTCTCAGATGTTTTTATTTAACAAGTTATTAATAGAATACGATTTTAATAATGTTTTACGTAGAATTTTTAGGGCCCATGGTCTTGTATTTTAGAAGGTATCACTACATGCCCTCGTAGTCATTCGTAGAAGTTGGAAGAAGAAGAAGATGGAAAATGTGTCAAAAACGGCCACTTTTAGCAGTTTTGCTATCTACTTCTAGAAGTGGAAACTACAAGGGAATGTAACGATACCGTCTAAAAATACTAGACTGTGGGCCCTAAAAATTCCACGTAAAACATTATTAAAATTGTGTATTAGAATACTTTCGCCTTAACCTTAATGAAAATTAACGAGAAACTTTGCTTTTTGATTGTGATTGATATTGTTAATTATTACCAAACATCATTTTATGTCACAAACACTACATTGAAATTATTTTGTAGAAAAAACAGATCAATAATAATATTATTAAATACATCATTCATAGAAAGTTGGGTATTGATATTTTTCCAACGTGGACTAAAGTTAGACAGGACAATTTTATTAAACACTGATGCTACCACTTCATTTGCTAAAAAGTCTTCCTTTATTAACCGACTTCAACAAAAGGAGGAGGTTCTCAATTCGAGTGTATATTTTTTTTATCGTTGTTCGCGCGTATCTCTTGATGATTCTTTTTTTGTTCGATTGAGTTTGCTTGCGAGATGGTCCCATTTTTTTTATATCGGTCGAGTAGTTTTCAAGTAATCCTGAAAATACTATGATTTTGCATCAACTACCTTGACGACTTTGTTATTTATGAACCGAATTAGACGAAGTTTTTTGTGTTGGAAAGGGGATACCTTTAGTGTAGTCATTTTAACCGACTACAAAAAAATAAGGTTCTCAGTTTGACCTGTATATAGTATGTTTCTCCGCGATTATCTCACGTTTGGCTGTGCCGATTCTTCTACCTAAATAATACACTTACCTACACTACCTAGTACAGAAGGTACTTACACAAAAATAAAAAAATAAAAATTGTTTAAAAACAAAAAACCGACTTCAAAAAAAACCTGCATCTAAAAAGCAAGAAATAATATTCAAATCATTAGATACGCATTATCATCGTTATAATAACGTCTATTGAAGTCGGGTGGGGATTTTAGAATAAAAAAAGGAAGTTGTACTTCCCGTACGTACATGCGGTACGTTCGTACCCCACCCGACTTCAATAGACGTTATTATAAGGATGATAATGCGTATCTAATGTTTTTAATATTATTTCTTGCTTTTTAGAGGCAGGTTTTTTTGTTTTTAAATATTTTTTAGGAAAACTAGTCTAAATTTAGTCTACGTTACTAACTAGTCTACTACTTAAGGGCATGATTAATTTTAAGATAATAAATAAGTCTTCCGCCCCTTCTTCCTTAGGGCGGAAAGGTTCTGGAATGGCGACCACGCACCGGACGACACTCCGTGGTGGTAGGCCCCCGACAAGGTAGACCGACGATATGGTGAAGGTCGTGGGAAGCCGCTACTGGATGCAGGCAGCGCAGGACCGACCGTCGTCGTGGAGATCCTTGGGGGAGGCCTATACCCAGCAGTGGGTGTTGTTCGGCTGATATGATGATGACTGAATAAGTCTTATGCCAAACAATACAATTAAAATAATTTTATTAATAACTTAAACCAAGCAGTATTTTTAATATTTTTGAAATTATTATTATTACTTATTAATATTCGCAAAACTGAAAATCGTTAATAAGATAGAAGAAGAAAATCGGCCCAAAAATGGAACCTTGAGGCTTAGAAGTATCCTTGAGGAACTAAAATCTATTGCACCGAATGCCTGCATCCAAGAGGCCTTTCTCCCGGCGCATTCGACCTTGCACTGGTGACCTGACCGAAGTTCATGGACCCGGTCAAGGATATATGCCCGACGGATTTTAAACTCATTGCTCTACTTTATGTAGGTGTCACTAGCGATTTATGATAGGCTTTTATAAAGCAAAAGTTTGGATAAATCAACACTACTGTTTACAACAACTTAATAAGTCTCTTTTAATTTGCAATGTGGTAAGCACAGCACGAACATGGACAATAAAGAACACTTTAGATTATTTATATGTCTAGATGGATTGTGACGTACTAACCAACCAAGTTGGTTTGCGTATTTAACATCATCTCGTTCAAAGGTATAATAATAAAAATTATGGCAGCTTCACACTACTTACAATCTGTGCGTGTTTTGGTCACTTGGTCACCCAACTGATGGGTGATATTTTTTCGACGCTTTCGTAGCTTAAACAATCAAAGAAAAAACAAAACTTTTATTGGTTAAGAGACCGGTGACCAGTGAACTTCCTATACACACGTAATACCAAAGTGATTTGCAATTTACAAGTGATTGCATAATTAACTCTTGTGATGTTATTCGGATTAAGATAGGATTGTCTACGGTTATATTAAATAAAAATTACAAAATACAATAGGTATAAAGAACAATCAAGAAACTACTTTTGGAACTACATCTATTCTATGAATAAAGAGAACATTACTAAGAGCATAAAATGTTTATGTGAATATCTCAATCATTCCAAAGATGCACTAAACTAGAAAGCTACAGGAGACTGATGGGTAGAAAACAAATCTCACAAGTCAAAAAAAAAGTGGAAGAAAGTTTAACAATGCTTTTAAAACCCACAAAAGTCCATATTTGTAATATGTTAAACTGTCAAGAAAAGTAGTTTTATGAACAACCAGACGATCTAAAACAACTGTTCCCAACCTGTAGTCCGCATACCACCAGTGGTCCGCAAGAGCCAAAGTTTTACCTGAAGCTTTGACCAACAAGATGAATTTTAATAGTCCAAGGATTAACGAATTTGTCGTGATCCAGAAAACGCAAGTTCATAATTCACATTACAGATTCAAACACATTTTGCTTTTTTGAAAATGTTATCTACTAAAAGCTTAGAGCAACGTTGCTTCCGTGCCGGAAGGAAGCCACGTTGCTTTAAGACTAAAAGTAATAACACAGAAGACTCTCTTTACTCTCTGGTGACACAATTAATTTTGATGTTGAGTTCTTTTTCCTCCGTGGTCCCCGATAACACGAAAAAAATCAAAGTAGTAATAAAACGTTGAGAACCTCTGATCTAAAATCGGACCTTAGTAACATAAAGTGGGGTTCATTTACCCCTACTTTATAATTATTGTCTCGCAATGAATGCCACAACTCTACTAGCCCTCTACAAATCTGGCTAATTAATCTTAGTAATAGAGGGTATTTAAACTCTTTTGAGGTCCGATTTAGGAACGTGTCTTTCTTGTTATAAAACCTTATAACCAGACTTAGAAAATTTTTCGCTACGCTCAAGTTATGTGGAATATTAAGTTTATGCTTATAACTTACCTTACCATATAATCTAATTTTTAGATATTTTGCTTTGTGTTTCATATTTTGTAAATGAAAGATTAAAATGGCTGCCAATATTTACTGTTATCATGTTTTAGACTGAAATTTATATTTTTGCTGCATTTTTTAAAACATTAAAGTGTACCTATATACGATTAAATTTTAAGTATATCTAAAAATGAAATGAGTATATCTCTTCCCCATTCTAATCAAGTATGTACAGTTAAAAGTTTCAATATTTAATAATTGGCCAAGATATTGAGTTTTTTTATGTCCCAAAATTTTACTGAGTTCTGGATTTAGAGCTCACTCATACAATTACACGCGCGTAATCAAAAGACACTACATAAAATAAATAATGAAAAGAATGAATTTACGCACGCGTATTGCAATTTTTGGTAGTTTGCCCATTAATCAAGATTATTTTTAGATATTTTCAAACTATTCATTTTTAACTTTTAATTGCACGTTCATGTTCAGAAACGTGGCAGATACTTAATAATTAACGGTGTATAATCTTTATGAAGAGGAGCTCACGTGCTCAGCTCGGTGGCGCAGTGGTTTAGTGCCTGGCCCTGCGATTACGGAGGTTAAGCAACTTTCGCAAGGGTCGGTTATGGGATAGGTGACCAAAAAATTATTATGTATATGTCGAGCTCAACCGTGCTTCGGAAAGCACGTTAAGCCGTCGGTCCCAGCTGCATCTGCAGTCATTAACACCCACCAATCCGCAGGGCCCGCGTGGTGGGTTATGGCCCGTCCTCTTTATCTACCCATAAGGAAGGCCTGTGCCCCAGCAGTGGGGACATTAAAAATGGCTGATAGAAAATCTTTATGAAAGAAAGATCATGTTGTGTTTGCTTGTAATAACCCAACTAACAATTTATCGTCGTACAATCGTCGTACAAACGTTATCTTATTACCACTGGTCGCAAAAGCTAGGTCGCACTAACGTTATAATAACGTTTGCTCAACGCGAAAAGGGCCCCATTTATACGACCTACATTGTTGTTTAATGGTCATACAAAAGTCACAAGATGACTTTGTTAACGTCATTCAAAAGTCGTATGAACGTTATGGAATTACCGCTCATCGTACAGTTGTCGCATCAAAACTTTACAACGACTCTCTCATCGTACAGTAGTCGCATCAAAACGTTACAACGACTCTTTCGTTATATTGTGGTCATACAGATGTTTTTGAATGACGAAAACGTTTTATTTGAGTCAAGTCACAACACCTGTACGACTGATTTTTAATGTTCGTTAGTGGCTCGTGTTTGTGGTTATGTTTCGAGATCTGAGTGCAAAATAAATCAATAAGTACAAGGATATAAAAGGTGAGTTTTATTTAACTTTCATATTATCTTACTGTCTGTCTCTCATACCGTTTAGTTCGACTGGGAATTAAAGTTTTATGATAATATACCTATGTAAATACTATTCATATTTTCATGCCCCTTCGTAGTTTTGCGTTTAACACATAATATTTTAATTCATAAAATTATGTTCTATTCTAAAAATGTCAGCCATGTTAATTTTGTCGCACACTTACCTCTTTATGACGTTATAAAGACTAAAAGTCGTTCTGAGGTTATTTGATGACCAAGTAAAGACATACAATACGCCATTGCCGCTAACTATTAGGGTTCTTTAAACAATTAAAAACCCTTTTTTGATTATGTCAATATTAACCAAAATAATTATTTAAATTTTTTTTTCAGGCAAAAACTGGTCATTGTATAAGTTCAGTGCAGATTATATTCAAGTACTTATCTAAATTTATCTGAAACATGATTAAAAGATTAAAGGATCTCTAAGGATTTTCTCGAATGTCCACGCGGGCGAAGTCGCGGGCGGATGCTAGTACCTACTGGTAGGTAATACGTTATGAAAAAAGCTTACCATATGTTACCACAGCGGATCCACTAGGAATACTTTTAACAACGTCAACTGTAATCCAAATTAAATTCACTTTCATATAAGAACATAAATCATTTCAACATTTAGGTAGTTAGTTAGTTTTTTAGTTAGTTAACATTTAGGTGGTTACCTACTTACTATAAAAAAATTCAATATCGGAAAAAAATCATAAACAATATTTTTTTATAGGTAGTAAATAAAATAAATATTGATACTGAACCTTCTTGTTGTTCATGTGTTGTACACTTTTCTTCTTCAACATTTGTGACTAATGCCACAGTTGTTGGTGTTGTACTTTTTAATAACAGGAAATTTCGTTTTACTTTCCTTTTGAAAGCACTACGTTTTTTTGTTTTCTCCACGAATTTTTTGCTTCCAATTTTCGTATTTGATTTATCATATGTTCCGTAAATATGGCGGCCAAGTCGTTTTAAAGTCAAAACTTGACTCAAATGCGACTACAAGGTTTATTAAAGTCAGGGCATGGCATTAAATGGACATCACGTAATACAAAGGTTATATTTGAGTCGTAAAAAAACCACCAAGTCATATAAATGTCTAAAATTGACTGCTGTATAACAAAATAGTGATAGTTTTATAAACGTCACTGTAAAAACGTGTATACAACTGCCACATTATATAAAGGTCGTATATAGGTTTTTCAAACACCTAATTTGGTCAGTTGAAAACGTCTAACGGACTGTAACGTTAGTACGACCATAGTACGACTATTGCGTTGTCGTATAGACGTTTTAGCTAAAACGTTAATGTAACGTCGTATAGTTTAGTCTTACCGACGTTGCTATGACCAGTTTATTATGACATATTCGTCGCACGACTAAAAAGTTAAATTTAAGACGTCTATACGACCTAGAAGTCATCTCATTACTATTATAAGACTGCTATCCAACTTAAAGTCGTAAAAGACAGAGCTTATATGACGTTTTTGCTTGTTGGGAAATCGTTTCTAACTTTCTTATATTTTTTGAAAAAATCGATATTCATGTAGTTATCGTGTAAAATGTTGGATGGATTGATAATTAATGAAGCCTTCATTCGTTAACCCTTGGCATGTTTGCTTCGTAAAATTATTGTTCTAACAAGTCAATCTGTTCATGACTAGCTTTTAATGATGGCATAGAAACTTCCATTGAAATTCCATTAAGAAGAACAAAAATAACACCACGTAGTTAATGTACCTACTAAATACATATCAGCTAATGTATCGAAAATTCACACGTACCGATTGAAGCTGAGGTCATCATCATTATCATCATCATGAGCCTCTTTGGGTCCATTTCTGGACTTAAGCCTCTCCCAAATTTATCCACTGGGTTCGGTTTAGCGCCTTCGTCATCCAGTTGAAGCTAAGGTACTTTTTTACAAAAAATAACAATATAGTAAAATATAGTTTGTTGTACCTAGTAGTAATAGGCAAAAGAGCATAAAGTGTTTTTTTATGTATTTATAAATCTACCTTTTTCTTCTAACTGCATTACCTATGTGATTAATCACATGTCATACATGATTGTGAATAACATTATGTAATTATACATAGTAGTAAATTTAATGCAGTTTTTTTTATGAAATATTACTACACCCACACTGTAAGGTGCTTAAAAAGTTTTAATGACAAAAATTTGATAGTGCTTTCAAAATAATATCTATGATTACTTAAAGGCAATTTAAGCATTGCAATCACATAACTTAAAATGCTTCAGCAAAAGTTTTCTATTTTTACCACCCAAAAATTTAAGTTTCAAACGTGACCAAATATTCATTTTACAACTTAATTACTTGAGTTTTATTAGTCTAGCAATAAAATTTATTACTCGTAAAAGTAAATATATTTATAGGTAAGACTGTTAATTTTTGTTTCAACGCTCACTCAAAACGATACGATCTGAGTACAAAAAAAAAACTAGGAAAAATTTACTTCAAAAAGAACCACTTACTAGACTATATCAAAGAAGATTCTAACCAACAATTGTAATTAAATTTTAAGGCTGCGAAACGGGCCTGAGTCCCGTGACATTTTACTTCCGTAGTTCGATGAACTTGCATTGAACCCTGGGCGGCTTCAGACTTTTAGAAATAGATATTAATAGAAAAAAATGTATGTTTAGCAAATTTTCTATTTCTATAAAAGGACCACTTGAGATTTCAGTTCTTAGTAAATGTTGATGTTTGATACCCTTTCTTAATGTCCTGCTAAATTAAGAAGTTTGTGAACACAAGTTGATTTAACAGATGCTCATTTTTCATCATAATCATCATCATCATATCAGCCGTGTCCTTCTGCTGGACACAGGTTTCCTCTATAAAGATCTCTACGACGACGATCAGTATTCAATACATCTAATATATCTTAGAAGCATTTTACGTAAGTACTCGTATGTTTACGTACGTAGAAAATGAAACCTTCTGCTGGACACAGGTCTCCCCCAAAGATCTCCAAGATGTCGATCGGTATTAAACATAGAAATAGAATGTCAAAGAACCACAATGCCAATAAACAGGTGATCCGAAAACGAATGCATACATTTTATATGAGATACGTAAAATATGACTTAGATTCATAAAATATTACTATATATGGCAAAGGAAATTAATAAACTATGTTCCATACTGTTTTCTTCGTCGATAAACAGATAAATGTAGTGAAATTTCATATTAGAGAAATGTGTGGCAATATCTTATTTACCTGTGAAAAGTGTGATTACTTGGATTATTTCTTTTTGTCACGTCACAATTACTTAGAGCACAAGACACCATGGCTCCAGGATACCTTTATTTTTAATTCTAATTAAGATTAACAAATATTTTAAACAAACTGTGATTGCTCATTTGCTAGGCGGGACGCTAGGGGCTCTTACTGTAAAAAAATTTGGCACATGTCACTTAATTCTTTGTCTCTTTTTTTCACAGACCGTGTCCGTATAATGTTAACTTCTCTTTTCCACGCTTTGTTGGTCTTCTTGAGCGCAGCGAAAGTTTTTCTATCACGTAATATATATTTTTGTATTAAATATATATTACGTGAGTATGTACTCGGTTTACGTACGTAAACATAAATTACGCGGAAGCTATGTCCCATCAGTTTTATCTTCTCAATTTTCCGCGAAATCTATTTTCATTACCACCACATTAATGTAAGTTACCCTAGTGATAAGCTCTGTAATCCTTATATTAAGAAAGCGGTCATCGACCTCGGGAAACTCGGCAAAGTACCCGCTTAATAGTCGTAAATTGGCTGCAGCTAAGATGGCCGATTGAGGTGATTCACAGACTTATTGTAGTCGAACCCACAATCCGAAAGGTTTATGTACGAAGATGAACAGATTTTAGGCTTTGTACGGATTCTTTATTGAAAAAATGAGATTTGTAATAGCAAAATCTGAGGGAAAAAAGAGAAAAACATGTTTTATAAAATTATTGTAATGTTTTAGGTATGTGTTATGTTAAATTGTATGCAAATCAAAAATGTCTTAGAGTAAATTTCTCAAAAATCCTTTCTTTTTCAAAGTCAAAGTGGCTTTATTCAAATAAACTTAATAAATATAAGTACGTTTAAATCTTCTATATTTTCCTACCACCCGTTCCTTTTTAACTGACAAGAAGAACGGGCGCAAGAAACATTTCATCTCAGATACAAAGATGCAAACAAAATTAGACTTACCAGAAAATTTAAGTAGGTACCTATTGTGTCGGAAATGGTGAACATAAAATTAAATGGATGATTCTTTAGAAACGTCAGAACCATGCGGCATGCCCTATGTTTTCGGTACATATACAAAACCAAGGAATAATATATGATAAGAAACAAACAAAAATTATTGCTTGCAAAGGTCGGCACTTAAACCTTAACAGAGCCCATGAATCTGACGCGTCTCAATGATCATCAATTTAATATTAAAACCTTAACGAAATCTAATGAGTCAAGAGCAGGGTGACAGATGGAAATTACCAAATAAAGAATACTAAAATATCCACTTATGACACTCTTATGTAACTTTTACGCGACTATTTCCTCTGACGTTATATTTTCTCGCGTCATTACTAAGCTCAACTAGCCGTCTTTTCTGCAGTTTCTCGTGTAATCAAGCTCCATTCTGTAGCAGATGCGTGGGCCAACCTAATATTGCCCCTTAATACGGCATTAGTTACAAAAAACATCCACTGAAACCCCTTTGTAACTTTAACACGACTATTCTGCTGAAGTAATATTTCCTTACGTAATGATGAAAGGAAACTTCAGCAGAAATCGTCGAGAAAAAGTTACATAAGGTTTTCAGTAGATTTTTTGTAGTGGATGTTTTTTTTTTGTTTTTAGTAGTAGAAGTAGGCGACAACCTATTTCAGCTTAGCAATGGCTAGGCGCATAGATAGTCGCCTAATTCTACAGTTTCTCACGTAATCAAACGCGTGGGTGAACCTAATAGTGCTCCTTAATAGGGCATTGCCGGAACAGAACCTTGGCATTGGAACCTGATGCTACAATTAAGATTGGGCACATCACAAGCTATGCTATATAAGGCTAAAAGAGAACTAAAATAAACGGGTATGGTTAAGAATGGTAAGATGAAACATACGTACTAACTATTGCATGTTTTTTTATTTTCCCACAGCATACGAAGTTGGCAATTTTACGATTTGATAATGATAGTGTCTCTTTTTTTTGAGATCTAATGCACAAAATAATGAGAGTGACACACAAAACATTAAATACCCCAAATTATAGAGCTGACTTTACAAATTTGCCTTTATGTATGATATTGATTGATGATTGATTATTATATAATATCTTCGATCATCTATACCTGAGATGATCGAAGATTAATATGCAAGGAAGAAGAAATTATTACTTAACCTTATTCAACTAACTAAATTAAATTGTTTATCTGCTCCGTAATTTATCGTTTTGTAGCAGTATCTCATTTCAGGCGAGTTATTGCCGTCAATGATGTATTTATTACCTTACTACATATTATTCGCATCGCTTTACATTTAACATGTACAATAAGCACTGTCAGAACTCTCGACGCCTGAATAAACGTTCTTGGCTTAGTGGCGTTGCTAACACATATTGCTATTTTGCGTCTGCGAGATTCAATAAGAAATGTCTGTTTCCATGAGTTTTATTCCACAGATAACTCTCGCCAAATATAAATGTTTGTGTGCTTTACACCGAATGTAAAGCTTTTGATGAGTTTAAAATGCTCAATAAGAGTATAATAGAAAGCATGAACTTTAGTATAAACGTATGAGTATTCAGAGGATTTTAATATGTATACCTCTAATGACCCGTGGATCCACTGGCATTACCCACTGGTGGATCGAACGGGAAATTGCGTTTCCCATTCAACCCACTGTATTAGAGTTGGCAATTAAATATAAATGTAGATTCTTTTCACTGCCCAACTGCGAATAGTTGAGCAGTGGGAATGTTTACAGTTAAGTAAGAAACTAATTACTATTTTTAATTTCTCGCAAGTACGGAAAAGACATTCTGATTCAGAGCGAGATAGCAAGCATCTGGTGAATGCGATAACAATAATGTTTTCATCCCTTCTATTCGAAAAATGATGATTTGTTCCTATATAAGTGGGACCAAAATAGCTATTTTCTGGTAAGAACTTTTTAGTGGGAGGAAAAGAGATTTGAATTTAGAACATATATCTTTCAAAGAATTCGAACGCCGCCGCCGGCTGGTATGTATTGTCTGGCTGTATAGACGGCGCGGAGACTAAAAAAAAACATAAGCGCGCGAATTAAGTCTGTGTTCTTGTAATTAGTAGGTACATACTTACGTACTTAGTACAATAACTTTTGAAAATTGCGCTAGTGTATCAAACGTAACTATAAATTTGTAATTATTTTTACTTTTCACGTGTCTTTTTTAAATAAAGAACATTTTCATTAATTACATAAACACAGTCTCCTATTTATTTTCTCATAGAAAGGGGATGAAAAGTAGAGTATATGACGGGCGCAAAATATTTTTGGCGAGGGCGATATACTTTGAATCCCTCGCTACGTTCAGGATTCTACTGAAGAATCCCTCGCTGCGCTCGGGATTCTACTTTAGAATCCCTCACTTCGCTCTGGATTCAAAAAAGCGCCCTCGCCGTAAAAATATTATTTTGCTCCCTTGTAATACAATCTACTATTTCATCCCTTCTATTCGAAAAAGGATGCATTGTTCCTATATAAGTGAGACCAAAATAGCTCTTTTCTGGTAAGAACTTTTTAGTGGGAGGAAAAGAGATTTGAATTTAGAACATGTATCTTTCAAAGAATTCGAACGCCGCCGCCGGCTGGTATGTATTGACTGGCTGTATAGAAGGCGCGGAGACTAAAAAAAAAACATAAGCGCGCGAATAACTTTTGAAAATTGCGCTAGTGTATCAAACGTAACTATAAATTTGTAATTATTTTTACTTTTCACATGTCTTTTTTAAATAAAGAACATTTTCATTAATTACATAAACACAGTCTCCTATTTATTTTCTCATAGAAAGGGGATGAAAAGTAGAGTATATGACTCGGGCGCAAAATATTTTTGGCGAGGGCGACATACTTTGAATCACTCGCTACGTTCAGGATTCTACTGAAGAATCCCTCGCTACGCTCGGGATTCTACTCTAGAATCCCTCACTTCGCTCTGGATTCAAAAAAGCGCCTCGCCGTAAAAATATTATTTTGCTCCCTTGTAATACAATCTACTATAGCGCGACAGCGACAAAGGTAAAGTATAGACGGGTCAAAGAAAATTCCTTCTGCTTATTAGAAAATTAAATGAATGTTTGATAAAGTTACCGCATGCTTTCCTTATTGGGTAAAAGCATGCGGTAACTAATGAGGTATATAAGTAAAAAAAAAAAAAAAAAAATAGATATATATAAAAAAACCCAAAAAAAAAAAAAAAAAGTAACAAAAAAAAAATATATAAATACATATAATCTTAACAATAACATATAATAAGTAAATACAAACACAAATACACAAATTGAATGATTATGAAATGTTATTATGAAAAAGAATGAACTCAAATTTATAATGTATTTTTATAGATATACGATAACTACATTATTTTCTGAATTTAAAAAGCGATCTGCATGTAAGATGTTATTTTAAATGATTGTAATTTTTATGTTTATTGGGAATAAAGGCTATTATTATTATTATTATTGATAAAGTTAATATCCTCTAAATCTATGCTACCCTGGTACTTTGGTTGAATAATAAGGGTTTTATTTATTTAATAAAATGAAGCAGTTTATCTACATTAATTTTAGTAATGTAAATTAAATATTATATAAATTCATGCAAAACTTTAGGCTAGCTCTGAATCAGAATTTATTTTCCGTTCCATACGGATATTCCGGATAAATAAAAAATACAAATATTTTTATCTCAATGACATTTTTCATTCGTTTCTAGAACAAAAATGATTTAGTAATTTTTCAGTTAGGGCAACCTATTTAGTTGAACTAGTCAACAGAGTCGTCATCCTGCGTTCTGAATTGGGTTTCATTAAATTCGTGCGTGATATAAATTTTAATGTAAACAAACAAAGTTTATATATTAATTATTGTGTCGTAAATCAGAAACATTTTCAGTGACACAACTCGATTAGACTTTCGTTAAATTTTACGATACTCACTTTTTGCTACTAATTAAAGCTTTTATCAAAATGATCTTTTAACAAACAGGTGAGTTTTTTCAAACATAGGGGTGTTAAGGAATGAAAAAACATCATAATTTTTACATTTATTCAATTTATTTAAATACAATTTCTGCGTTGTTGAATAATGTTATCTATGTAAAAACCGCTACCATACTATAATCACACAACGTTACATGTGGTTATGTGATGACACTAATTTTGGGTGGATTTGGCACCACAGTTGGAAAAAGTGACTCTAGAATTAAGACAACTTTTACAAACTTTACAAAATACGAAGTCCTTCATGATCCAGGGGGGCTACTCAAATGGCCACTTTTCTATTCGTTCGCTAACTTAAAAATTTAAAAATAAGCCATAAACTCTAAAATCACGTGTCGTAGGCTTGCCAATTCCATACAATACAACAATGTCTGTGATTTACATAAACTTGCGACGTGTGACTTGATCGTTTAATTGGTTATTTCTAAGCTTTAAGTTAGCGAACGAATAGAAAAGTGGCCATTTGAGTAGGGGGGCAGAACAGACTTTGTTCCTCCAGCCTTATGTAAATGAACACTTTAGTACACTGTTGACACAATTTACTATTCATATGTCATTAATACAGCAAGGTTGTCTTTCTGAAATAAATTTATTTCGTATGACATATGTGACCAGCTGTTTCTGAGGCCAACTGTACTGGCTGCCTAGTTGTCATTCAGCTTCTTAAAACTATGCTTGCCCTGACCTAGGTTCTAACAGAGTGGTATTTAGATACTTACTAGTAGTAAGCCTAGGCTTATGATTATAATTACAAATTAACAAAAGATCTGGTGGTTTAACTTACAAATACATTTTGGTGCCAAAATCAAAACTGGTGCCACCACGATAAAAGGGATCAATCAAAATGACAAGGTGCTTCAAAACAGTAACTTATTCCTTTAAAATATTAATACGATTATTTGATCATGTAATCGCTTTGCATGACAGCAATATTGTCACCGACTTCAGAAGATCTGAAGCTCTACCATGTGTACTTGCATGTTTTCGCTACCGACGACTATCTAATATACTGCTCACAGTCAGTGCGAGTGAAAGAGAGAAACGATAGTTTACGTTAGAGAAAACAGTTTATATCAACTCATGGTAGGGCCACTGGGGCCCTATTTTTGAAAGGTGTCGAGCGCTCTTTACATTGCTGTCGAATGAAAATGAGTAGTCAAGTTTGCTCGAAGCCTTTCAAAAATATTGCCAATTAAACAAACAGATAACTCTTTACACACGATGTTCGTAAGCCTCTTAAGTTCGTAAGTTCTACACGAACAGTCGTTATGTATGCACCTTTGACAGTTCATCAAATTTTGAAGCCTTTGTAATAAAAGTCAACATTCTGTCAAAAGTGCAAACATTATTAATGAACTCGACTGTACCTGCTACGCACTTCAATGGACACGCAACCCAACGAACGTATACGCTACATACCTATACATTGGAGGTTCACGTAGCGTAATAAGTTCGCATAGTGTGTACCCACCGTTATGTTTATTTTAATCTTTTCTAAATCTTCGGCTAAATAGCTTTGCAAACTGAATTGCAAATGCATTTTTTTAATAACTCAGATAAAGTCAAAAGTTAAACATGACTTCATAAAGTTCTCTGTAACAATAGTGACAACTATAACACCTGATAAGGTGACCTGACAGTTGAAAACACTGAATGTACAGTCAACCGCAAATCAAAAATGCCTTCACCCTTAAAAGGTATTTCGTTATAATAACGGTTAACTTCCGGCTGGAGTTATTTCTTTCGAAGCTATTAATTTAAGCTGACAGATGTCTGTTTAAATTAATAAAGATATCAATTCTGACATTCCGGTCGAAATTACATAAGGATTGGTTAAACGACCACAAATGGCATAATGGCAATTACATAATAAATTAAAATAAATTACATTTCACCCGATGTTTATCAGAAATAGAAGACTCGCTTTCGAATTTGAATAAAAACAAAATACAAGATTTAAAAAAGTATTGTAGAACTTTACAGAACCTTACTTAATTGCCATCTCATTTTCTTAAAAGAAAACTAAAATTGAAATAAACTGTTGACTGTACATGTACATACATACATGCAATAATAAAAAAAGACATGCATTTAATATTTTTTTACTATTACGTTTTTACTGATACACAATGGAAAACAATATAGAATAACATGGGAACAAACATTATTATTGCTGCTGTTATTTTTATGCAAGTTGTTTAATTTAAAATACTTACCTTGTTAAAATTATTAAATGTTATAGCTTGGTCTAAATAATAATAAATAAAAAAGTGTGAACAAATAAATTATAAAATTAATGTATAAATAGTAGTAATAAAATACAATGACTTTGAAATAAAATGTTACAAAACATTTATGATTAGTTTTTGACATCTTATTGGGAATTTTCGTGTTTTAGGTACATAATTGAAATTTAAACGTGAATATTATTATTTTACTGAAAAAAAACATGAAAGTATTTGAGAAAATATCTGAAGCAAATATTATCTAAAATTATAACAATGTCTTTTTTAGGTAAGTACCTACCTAATATTTCCTTTTTTTTCTTGTAAACACATTCCTAACCATATTCTAACAGGGTTTTTCAACATTTCTATATAAACAGCACGCCACAATAATTAAGCAGTGATAATAGCTATTGCTCAAGGTCGGAAATAGTCGCATGCTTTATTTTGCATTAATATTTTAGCACACCTAATAGCTCAAAATTTAAAGTCTGTGTATTTGAAACAGAAACGCCGCGTTAGGAACTGCCAATGTACTGAATATAGCCCAGTCTGGCCCTAAATTGCTTCTATGTTATGTACGTACCTACATGAAAAAGTATGTGTAGATCGAGTCCCATAAAAAGACCTCTGAACAATAAGCGAGTGATGGAGGAATCTATAATTTCTTCTAAGGACATTAGATACATTTTCGCTCAACTTTGAGGCAACTATCTGCGGTGTTTTTACACGACTGCCCAAAAAATTAAGAGTGTATTGTAATTAGGGTTATGTATGTTCTCTGCTAAAAAAACGAACTAAAAAGTAAAATAACAAGTGTCATTGCAAAATTAAAACGATACACAATTTCCTCGGCAAATCGCTACAAAAAATAGTCAAAAGTATAAATCTTAAAAAACGCTATTTACTATTTATATAAATGTATTGTTTAAATGTGTTTTTTTATTACAAATCTCACAATACCTATTTGTTGTTAAAATTGAGAGGATATTATTGATATGTTATCAAATTGTACCGGGATGTGATAATTATTTCGATTGCTTTTTTTTCTTAGATTCTAATACATATCTTGACTGAAGATGACAACTTTTTATTAAATAAGTACATTAAAAAACCGCATTTTTCTGTTTCATTTAAAAAAAAATGTGTCTGCAATTACCTTAGTTATAATATATAGTCACAAATGCAGGTAATATTATATTTAAGTATAATATGTAATTAAAGTGTTAATTTATTATTGTTTACTCAGAAAATATATTTTGCACGACTAATAATCGTTTTTAACAGGTTCGAAACTTCGACCAATAATTTCGGTTCTCTTTTTTGTTGAAACATGTATGCAGTCCCCATTTTTGAGACATTTAAAATACCTATCATTTGTGCATAAATATTTCCTTTATACCAATAAGTATTTTAATAACTTAGGTTTTAATATTGTTTGCTTTTATCATTTGTTAAAGAAAATAACTATCTACTCTAATATGTAACAATAATGTAACAATGGGTATTGTTACATAAATAGAAAATAATAAAAAAATGTCCCCCGTAATCATATCAGTTTCTTATTCATAGCTTTTTTTACCATTGAAAGGCCTAACGAATGCATCAAACACCAATCTAATAGATAATTTTAGCGTTTTAAATATTATGGTACAGTTTTTACACAATTCTAACAAACGGCCTATACTACAAGCTTTAAACTTTAAGTACTATTACTGCATTAGTTATTATTGTATGAATTAAATTTATAAATTATTTTCAAGATTTATTTTTTATCGTTAAACATCAAACATTACGTTTATTGTAATATGACATTTTCTGTAAGAAACGGTTGTAAATATTATATTTTTAATAATATTTAATGTCCGTACTCAGGTCTCACTTTATATTCCTTGCAATTAATAAATAAGTATTCACTTTATACAATATGTATAATCTAAATCTAACACCAAACATAGCAAAATAATAACAGCAATATTATACAGAAATGCATATTTGAAACAAATAATTTAACATCAAAAATTCACGCAGAATGTTCAAAAATGGTCACGAATTAGTTTATTTATATTATTATATAAAATCACAAGACAAATTACCAATTTTATAAATAAATATGTCACTTTCACTCGCGAACATTCAAACGTTTTGTCTTTTAATATAAATAATATAATTTTAATTATGGCTTACAGTATTTCTACTATTTACAGAAGGTGAAAAGTGTTTATTAAAATCACCAAGCCAGTTCGAATTTGGCATAAAAAATTAACTTTTGTTCACTATTAAGTTGCTTACATTAATAGCCTATTTTTATTATACATAGATATTTAATATACAATAACATTTACAGATAGGTTTTATTTCTACATTCTCATAGATTATTTTTATTATGATAACGTCAAACATAAAATATTTATACACTTCTAATACTTCCGCGCGTACAGTTCATAAGAAATAAAACACTTTAGTCACCCCGTGACCACGGCCCCGGAAAGGTAACAAAACGCCGGGAAATCAAAAAAGCAATAAATCCAAACTACTCGTAAATAGTTCTAAAATAACACCTGAATTAATTATATACGCGCTGTAGTCCGTAAAAAGTGTTTTAATTCTATTAAAATATCTAGTATAATTGTAAATTGTGCAGGCATACTGCTAAAACTGCATGTCCATTATTTTGTGCGATAGACTGCAGTTTTTTAATGCTATTATGCATTTAAATAAATAATTATTTTATTATTAAAACTTATAAAAACTGTATATTATTATAATGATTTTCAACTTTTACCGAAGAAAATATTGATGTGATTTCCCTACAGATCTTGCTATTGGGAAGCCATTATTGAGTTTATTTATAGACAAATATCAAGCAAACCTAAAACCTTTGCTGCGAATCAATGTACCAAAATTTCAATTATAAGCTGATAAATTAAGAAGATTATTTTTTTGGGAAAATATGTTAAAAAATTTACTACAACTAATTGTTAATTGGTGCTCTGCGATTGCCAATAAACGTTTGCATTTGTTATTACTTTTAACACTATAAAACTTTTCGATGGAACTTTGACGGATTCAGACCTGTTGAAATATGAATTGTTATTGAAAAAAAAGAAAAACAACAGTAACATCTATACAAGCTAAATATAAAGCCATAGGCGCACTTATAAAAATAGTCGAATTAGATATCCATTCCTAACTATCACACAAGAATCCTTTACAAGGATTATTCGAAAAATATCAGTCTTGCAAGCTTTGACTTCTTCCTTTCCGCACATTAGTAAAAAAAAATATGCGAAAATAATTTACGCAAAACTTATGCTGAATGTGACAAAAAATTATGAATTTTAGATTATAACAGCATTATTAAATTTATATATTATTTAGATGTCCACAGTAGAAAAATATCTTTTAAGACGTCCTTATATTTTTATAGTTTAATCTGTGATTATTGTGTATTTTTAATCTAGTTAGAATTACATAAAATCTTAATATACCTGCTAACTAACTTCTACGAATGCTTGAGAAATAAAAATTATCATAAATGTTTGTGGTTTTAAAGTTCGTAAAAATATTTTGTTACGTATTTGTGCTATATTATCAATCGAATTTCACGACCACAAAATAAAATAAAATATTTTTATTTCTCCAAGCATAACATTGAAGATTTTACAAATTATATTACTTATTATCATTACTCATTTTGTGCACGTAAAGCGGCCTTCGACATCGTCGAATATTTTTTATTAATAATTCAGCGATCTAATTCTATAAATTACTTTGACATACAAAAGTAGATAAATATCGACTGATATTATATGTATTCATAAATGTATTATGCTACATAACTGCTGATAGAATCACTAAAATATGAATTACTCCAAAATGTGAATCATTATTTTAAAATATAGAAATGGGATTAATCAAAAGTATTTCTAACTAATCTATAAGTGTAAAAATCTAATGATTCGTTCAGTTTTTTCTATTGCTTTTTTCTACTTAAAACTAACTTATAGCAAATCATTTTTACAACATAACAGGATATGATTTTTTAATTATGAGATTTGACTAGACAAAGAAATCAATTTTTCTAAACACACTTTAAAATTTTAATGAAATAGGATTAAAAAATAAAACCAACTCTCAGTAAAATGCATTATCATACATCATACATATAACATGAAACCAACTATTTAAGAATAATAATTTATCAAATTTAATTTTTAAAAACGCTCTTGATTATCTGTAAGTGATGTAAATTTTATATTTTGTTATCATAGGTATATATTTTTATTTAATATTATAGTTTGAAAAGCTTATTTCCTACAAATTATTTTTGTACTGTAGTATTAGTTTGTGTAATATTTTTTTGGGTTTCACATTTTATAAACATTAAAACTTTAAAAACTAAACCTGTGAAAACTTACAAAAGGAGATGCTAAAAAAACATCACATGCTTAAACCTTTGTGCGCAATGTGCGTTCTCCCTTTGACCACTATACAGTATTAAAATCAGTGTAAAAATAAAATTTCCTTACAACACTTTAACCGTCTTACGTATAAAAGTTACATATTACCTTACTAGAAAATACATCCATAGATTACGTTCACTCATTAGCAACTAGTATCAAGTCACGAAGGTCAAAAACTTGGTTCTTGAACAAGACAACATCAAACTTTAAACCATACATTTATGCATAAAAAATGCCGTATGTGTCGATATGCTGAGATGCGTCGTCGCGCGGCGCTAGCGCAGGCAGTGTGCCGAGCGCGGAGCCCGATGGCTCATTGAGGAACCGGTTCCAAGGTTGCACAAGAGCATTCTTACACTCCGGTGTGGTTAAAAATGAAAGATACCGCGTTCTTGTCGCCCGGAGGCGATCTGCGCGTGATCGACGGATGGTTGTTGTTGTTGTAATGCCACGACTTCCTTGTCGACGTACTTGACGACTGAAGAGCTATGGTTTCGTAGTAACGCAGCCTTCCACAACACTTCCTGCTCTTAATGATAGCCACGAAGCCCTTTCTGTACTTCTTGTTGAAGAAAGCGTAGAGTATAGGGTTTATACATGAGTTAGAAGACCCCAACCATTGTGCTAAGGGAGTCACAACTGGAAACATATCTTCTTCCCATTTCTGTATAGGACCTCCAAGTTTTATTCTCGCAAAGATCAAGTAGAGCGGGAACCAGGACAGCACGAATAGGATCACGACTGCTACCAACATCTTTACAACTTTGACTTTGGATTTCTGCTGCATCCTCTCCATTTGTGCGTCTTGAGTGTCTGTTGGGATGGACCGTCTCCAAACTTTGATCCAGATTAAGATGTAACACATTGTGATAAGGACCATGGGTAGAATGTAGCAGAAGATGAGGTTTCCTATGACGAAGTATAGAACTTCGCTGATGGGGTTAGGCCACACGTCAAGGCATAAACGCACGTTGGGGTCATCTTCAAAGACTACCACAAGATCAAAGAAGAACACCCAGGGCGTAGTGACGAGGACGGCGAAGATCCAAATGAAGACGATCATCATTCTGGCTCGGCGTTTGGTGATCTGACATTTCAACGGCCACCAGATTGCGAGGAACCTGTAACAAACGAAAATTCTAAAATTAATTTTACTCTCAAACAAGTTAACAATAACTTCCCTTAGGAAAACAACATGACCTTTAAAATTTCAATAATAAAGGTTAAAATAATAAACCACGATTGCTTTATCACAAGAGCATGATAGAAAAATAATCAATTCATCTCGGCTGAAATAGAATATTGCTGTACAATTTCCTTGTTAAAAAAGTAATTCAAATTTTTCGTTTACTCGTATTTTTCGAACCTCTTGAGTCTGAGGTTGCAATATTTAAGCTTTTATTCTCTACTTAATTGAGGTTGAAAATCTCGAAGAAATAATGGACAGATATTGTCCGGAAGACGCGATGCAACGATGCGTTAAGAACTTATCCGGTCTGGTGGATTAAACGAGAAAAACAATGGATCAAAATTACATGGATCAGTTAATGAACTGACTGATCGCAAAAATTGTGAAAGATTATAGCATTAAAAAACAAAAAAACCGACTTCAAAAAACCTGCTTCTAAACCGACTTCAATAGACGTTATAACGATGATAATGCGTACCTATCTAATGATTTCAATATTATTTCTTGCTTTTTAGAGGCAGGTTTTTTGAAGTCGTTTTTTTTGTTTTTTTAAACAATTTTTTATATTTCAATTTTTAGTGTAAGTACCTTCTGTATAAGGTAGTGTAGATATATTATTAGGTAGAAAAATCTACTCAGCCAAACGTGAGATAATCGCGGAGAAACATACATACATACAGGTCAAACTGAGATCCTAATTTTTTTGAAGTCGGTTAAAAATAATACACTAAAGGTATCCCTTTTCCAACACAAAAAACTTCATTTAATTCGGTTTATAAATAACAAAGTCGTCGTCGGTTAAAAAGACCTATAATAAAGTTTGTAGTATGATTCTTCAAAGGTAAACCAGTATTAGGAAATACATTATCTTTGTAAATGTTATCACACTAAGCTGTTTGAGAGTTCAAATGGTCCACTTTTCCTTAACATATTTTATTTGGCTTCGACATGAGTTGTAATTATGTTAAAGTAAATTATTCATGAGGTATGTTTGTTTGTCGATAAAATGATATCAATATTGACCTTCATCTATTAATCACGCTGATTCAACAATTATGGATATTGCACATAGAAAATTTTAACATACGAGTAGTATGCGTATTTTTTTTTTCAATTGTACCTTGCGTAAAGATATTGGTATATTCTACACGATAATATTTTTACTTTTTTAAATAAAAAAATACAGTTGATTTTAATTTGTTAATTGATTCAAGTATCATTTTTATAGTTGTAAGTTGCAAATACTTTTTATCATTTTCTTATTTTGTGGTTCATTCTTTGGCTCCTTTTATTGGCTGGCTATGGCTATTTAAAAAATGATAATATTCTAAAATATTCAATGATATAGATAGGCAGTGATCATACCGTCTCCTTTTTTATTTATCAAAGGCTAATCATGTGATTCTGTATCGGAAGTTCGACTGGTATGAGAGTGTTGCACTCATAGAAATAGAATGTCAAAGAACAACAATGTCAATAAACGGGTGATCCGAAAACGACTGCATACATTTTATATGAGATACGTAAAGTATGACTTAGATTCATTAAATATGACTATATATGGCAAAGGAAATTAATAAACTATGTTCCATACTGTTTTCTTCGTCGATAAACGAATAAATGTTGCGAAATTTGGTTTAAGAGAAATGTGTGGCAATATCTTATTTACCTGTGAAAAGTGTGATTACTTGGATTATTTCTTTTTGTCACATCACAATTACTTAGAGCACAAGACACCATGGCTCCACGATACCTTTATTTTAAATTCTAATTAAGATTAACAAATATTTTAAACAAACTGTGATTGTTCATTTGCTAGGCGGGACGCTAGGGGCTCTTACTGTAAAAAATGTTCTTGATCCTTTGTCTCTTTTTTACACAGACCGTGTCCGCATGATGTTAACTTCTCTTTTCCACGCTTTGTTGGTCTTCTTGAGAGCAGCGAAAAAAAATCTATGTCTATGGTTGCACTATTATAATTTGTAGGAAGGCTTACGTCATATTGCATAACGTCGTAAAATTTATATTTTCTTATTATTTTTCTACCAAATTGAAAATGTTATCGGTTAAACTTTGGGGTTCAGATTAGGGATGTTCGATCCGATCCGATACTTATGTGGATCGATACAATGGGATACGATCCACTCGATTTTTGTATCGATGCAATAGCATTCGATCCTTTGGTGGATCGATACACATGCATAGAGGATCGGATCGAAAGAATCGTATTATGTATATCGTATTATATAAAGTAACTAGCTGCCGCCCGCGGTTTCATCCGCGTGGTTCCCGTTCCCGTGGGAATATCGGGATAAAAAGTATTCAGGCTATCTACTATATGTGTGCCAAATTCCAACCAAATCCGTTCAATAGTTTTTGCGTGATTGAGGAACAAACATCCAAACATCTAAACATCCAAACATCCAAACCCACAAACTTTCACATTTATAATATTACACTAGCGGCCGCCCGCGGTTTCACCCGCGTGGTTCCCGTTCCCGTGGGAACATCGGGATAAAAAGTATTCTTTGTTTTAATTCAGGCTATCTACTATATGTGTGCCAAATTCCAACCAAATCCGTTCAATAGTTTTTGCGTGATTGAGGAACAAACATCCAAACATCTAAACATCCAAACCCACAAACTTTCACATTTATAATATTAGTAGGATTACTTAAGGGTAATAGTAGTTAATATTAGTAGGATTACTAAAGAATATTTGAAGTTGAACAGAATGTCATCAAGTTAAAACCTTAATACTTTTCTAAAATCAGCGTTTTAGAAAAAATATATTTAATGTAGAAATTTCAAAACACCTCTCTAAAAGCATTCCATTTGCAAGTATGTAGTGTCAATGGATAACGCATTTTTATCTCTTTATTGCGTATAGTAATCCTACCTTTCTTATTAATTATTTCTTTCAAAAGAAACCACAAGAGCTTATATATATTGGATTTAAAAGAAAAGACCTCAAGCTAAGTAATGAAACCAAAACATGGGTTATCAATTCACAATAGCCTCCATCAAATTGAGAGAGGCTTGCAAAAGTTATAAAGGATAATGTCAAGATCCAAGAATCTGCATAAAAATCACTAGAGCGAGATGATGGGTCGTCATGATATCCAAAATGGCAGTAATTCGTTGAGATGCTATCTCTGGCATAGGTATAATTACTTCTTTTGTTGATTAAATTTATTTATAACTAGCGGCCGCCCGCGGTTTTACCCGCGTGGTTCCCGTTCCCGTGGGAATATCGAGATAAAAAGTATTCTATGTTTTAATCTAGGCTATCTACTATCTGTGTGCCAAATTTCAACCAAATCCGTTCAGTAGTTTTTGCGTGATTGAGGAACAAACATCCAAACATCTAAACCCACAAACTTTCACATTTATAATATTAAGTAGGATTGCTTTTTACAACGTTAATATTTTACTAACTAAAAATCAACAAAAATAAAAAATTACTGTCCGTAATATCGCATTGGAAAATATAGCATCTATACAATAGCCCTGAACTCAAATTCAAATTAAAATAAAAGATAACACGGAAATCAGCTTAGCCAAATACAAAATTTTAATAGGCTTTTAATATAATCTTATCGCGAATTAAAATGTTACTAAATATCTATACTAGACCAAACAAATAAAAAGCTGCATAGTGAAAGAATATTCCCTATTATTTTATTCCTATTAAAATTAAAAGCTCACAGACTGGCATAACAAAATGACATCGAAACTTCGCTAAAAGAATCAAGTAAATAAGAATAAAGTAAATAGAAAAAGTTGTAGACTTCGCTAATCAATAGCCCATCAATTTATTTGTTCGGGCGAGAAAGTCGTTTGATAAAAGTTATGTGCTTCAAGATTTTCTGTGATCTTTTGAACAAATTGATTAATCTCTGTAACCCTAGTAATGGATAAAATTGCTTGTTATAAATTTATGTTATTGTGTCATTAAAGCTTTTAATACAATATTATTTGTATTGGATTTTTCACAGCATTTTTAAAATGATATCACATTTGAAATTTTAACATTAGCATAGCATCCACAGAAATAGAATACTAAAGAACAACAATTTCAATAAACAGGTGATCCGAAAAACGAATGTATACATTATATATGAGATACCTATAATATTTTGACTTACATACATAAAATATGACTACATTATGGCAAAGGAAATTAATAAACTATTGTTCCATATTGTTTTCTTCGTCGATAAACGAATAAATGTAGTGAAATAGAGAAATGTGTGGCAAAATCTTATGTACCTTTGAAAAGTGTGATTATTTGGATTGTTTCTTTCTATCACATCACAATTACTTAGAGCACAAGACACCATGGCTCCACGATACCTTTATTTGAAATTCTAATAAGGTTTAACAAATATTTTAAACAAACTGTGATTGATCATTTGCAAGGCGGGACGCTAGGGGCTCTTACTGTAAAAAATGTTGGCACATTGTCACTTGATTCTTTGTCTCTTTTTTTCACAGACCGTGTCCGTATAATGTTAACTTCTCTTGGTGGTCCCTACTCCCATACCTTGAAATGTCAATAATAATCTTTATAGTTAAACCGTAAACATTTAATTTTAATCGTACTTTGTAGTCGTAAATTTTCAGTTCAATGGTAGTTTTGACAAGGTTGAAGACTGTTAACGTTAGTTTTTTTCTTCCAATGCCGTAACAATCAAAATGGGTAATAATTTGATACCTACAGTGTAAGTCAAGGGTCTTCAACCTTTTTGAAGTCAAGGGCCTAGTATTCTCTGATAAAAGTTTGGTGGGCCGCAACACAAGAGAATCGTTTTAATCTGTAAATAGGTATAATTTGAAGACATGTGAATTTAATTTTTTCAATATAATGACGGGCCGCAAAGAATGCAACCGCGGGCCGCGGGTTGAAGACCATTGGTGTAAGTAATGATTTGTGAATTAATGATTGTTTTAACAACATAATTGTACCTCCATTAAAAAAAACGATACAATAGAATTTTTAAATAAATTACATAAGTGTCACATATAATTAAATACGTCATTATATCAATGTGAAAGAGTAACGCGTAAAAAAATTATTTTGCAAAACATTAGCACATCCTTAAAGCTTAATAAATTTTACTTATCCATCTTATATAATAAAATCTGACGGCAGTTTATCACACCGAACTCGTTAAATCAGTCTTAGTGCAATGAAGACGATTTTGCTCAGCCTCGTCCCAAAAACTTAAGGCATGCATGACGGACAAGAATTAAGTACTCCACAATCCTTACTGACATTTAATTTAAAATTCATAATACTTAATTAACCAATTTTTCACACCGATGCCCTTTCGAGATCATCTTCTTTAAGAAATGTTGAAAATTTTCATTAAATTTCATAGCACCCGATTACATATATTACAGTTACTCAATAAAACCAACATGCTTAATTTCTCCCATTACAATATCAACGTAGATTTAATAAATCATAACAATTTATTCGAAAACATGTAATTTGAGATCGTTTTGCGTGATTTTTGCCGCTATCGTCGCCTTGTTTTGGCGCCAACACTCCTTTCTCGGGTAATCTGTCAAATGACATTGACATAAGACAAAATGGTGTAATTACGGTCGTTCATTATCGACTTTTACATAAAAAAAAGTTTTAAAGTTACGATACAAAGTTCAATATTGATTGATAACGATTTTTGTGTAATTAATGAAGTGTGTTTGCTCTGCTGTCATTATTTGCAATAATGTGGTGTAGTGGCATGTGAATGGAACCCGCTAATCGATCTGAGAGGCCGCCTTTTAAGGTAGCCTAAATGACTTTTATTGATATGTAGTTTCTGAGTACTTTAAAATCGAGCAGATAATAAAGTTATAGTAACTATTTATTTACAAAAATGGTCAAAATAAGTAAGTATAGTAATTTTCGGACATTGCCAAGAATACCAAGAAAATTTGCAAAGACAGTCTCAAAAGTTAAAAACCTACCTATTTTAGGTTCGTTTTCTGTCTTAGGACCGTCTAATCAGATTTCTTTTTATAAGAAAATTTGAAATTCATACACAAAATCTTTGAACTGAAAAATAAATAAATGTATTCCAAATTCAGAACCATGACTGGTTGAATCAGATTTCCGTTTCATAGTTAAGAATTCTTAGAATTTGAAATTCATACGCTTAAAATTCATCGAAACGAAAAATAAAATACATATTCTATCAAATCTGTTTAGAACTCAGTTTGCTGGCTTATATTTATTTCAAAAGATACAATAAATGTGAGCCGATGTAGTTATTAGGTTTGTAAAAACTAACAAGTAAAAATTGCAAAGACCGAAATTCTGCCGCGCTAACAATAAGAGCAGTAAGTCGAAAATATCAAAGCTGAGAAAATGGCGGGTAAAGTTTTCGATTACATTTTTACTTACTACTACTTTTGCTTATAATTTTTAGTATTTCTGATTTTTTCAATATGTAGCTTAAATGTAGTTCTTTCATGATACATACTTAATAATTGCTATTTAATTATTATAATATATTTAAACGACGAAAACTCCTATCATGTCTAGTACGAGTTAAATTTATTTGTACTGATTGCTTAGAATAACCGCAGTAAGTACTCCAGTTACTGCTTTTATGCTAAGTATTCCATACATACGATATCTGTATTTTGTATGAAATGACGTGTCACTTTGGGGTAAAAAAACTAAGATGTTTGCTAAATAGTATTAATAATTATATATCATTTAAAAGATCATATAGTGAGAAATCTATATATATCTTAAAAATGTAGTAAATTACGTATAGGTTTTTTCTACAAGGCTCTGAAGTATGTAATTAAAGTAGGGCTACTGCTTATAAACTTAGAGATAAGGTAATTCAGCTTGCAAGGTATGCTAGACATAAAAGCAGTAAGTGTGTGATTACTGCTGATATGCTAAGTATCCGATTTTGATTAGGCTCATTTATACAGCAGTATGTTCACTTACTGTTTTTATTATTAGTATAATAAAACAAAGATAACGGAGGTACACCAATTACCGAGAATTAAGTATATTTCCTGCTTTTATGCTAAGGAAAAAATGCTTAATGGTATTTTTAGGTTCCAGTGAAGCTAGAAAAATAGTAGTAAGACCAGTTTATAGATCATTACGTGGCGATCCAGGATATGTACTTAACTCATTTTTGAAAAAAATCGACTTACTGCTCTTATTGTTAGCGCGGCAGAATTGAAAGGTAGATTTACCAAAAAAGTTCTCAAATGAATAACTAAGTTATCATAAATACAGAAAAGTAGTCAAAATAATTTGAATATAAATCTTAACTTTATAATATGATTGTTTTATTGATAAATTTACTCGTGACCCGCCCTCGCTTCGCTTGGGTGTAGTGTGGAATTTGACACCATAGGTTCCGAGCGCGAAAATATTTTCCGACAACTCCTAAAATATTCATTTAAATTATAATGGTGTAAAACATGAATACTGTATCCGTCTAAATAACTTTCCAACTTCCGTATTGTACGTACGTACATACGTACATGACCAACTTTTTAGAAAATATAATGAGTACAGTAAGCTGTTCTTAAAAGATAGATATATGCCATCGCTGGTTTTTTGTAGATCTATAAAACAGGAATATCCAACCACGCATTGTTTTTTTATATCTCAAAGGGATTATACAGCGTTTTTGGTGAAAGCTCCCTGGCGGTTTGACTTTTTCCGACACTTCCAACAGTTATCGTTATATTTCAATCAATTTACACAAAACCTTTACAAATTTTATACTAAAACCTTCCTCGTGAATCACTTTATCTATTGGTGAAAATAGCATGAAAATCCGTGCAGTAGTTTTTGAGTTTATCTCGAACAGACAAAATGACGCGACGGAGGACTTTGTTTTATAACAATGTAGTGATTTGGATATTAAAATGTTATGTCATTATAAAAAAAATCTAATCAAAGCATTGTAACAAATCCATCAAAATAATTTTTACCAGATGACCGAAATACTAAAAAAACTGATTTACTACAGCGCCTGTATTATAAGTTTGCACAGTTACCTCGATAGCAACTGTAGTTTTGCATTCTAGTCATTCTGCATTTTAGTCATTTTGAGTTTTAGTCATTTTGCATTTTAGTCATTTTACGATTCAGTCATTTTGCATTTTTATCACTCTGCGTTTTAGTCATTTTGCCACTACCGTGATTTTGCCCTCATATTCTTTTTGGTTTTTAGCACAGCGCCTTTGCCGGTAACGACACTAAACTAAAAGTTGTCATACAAATGTAAACTACAGTCGTTATCGAGTGTAGTAATCGTAAACTCATATCATAATACACCTATGATCACAATAAAGTGTCGCTTCACTGGGAGTGTTTATCTGGCGACATTGACAGCCAATATTGCCAGGAGTCACACGGGAATCGGTATGATACAGTTTTATTTTTCACGAACACACAACTGAATTACTGTACCACAATATTTATAAAGAACACAGAAAATCGGCTTGGGAAAAATCGAGGTTTTCCATGCCCGCACACATCCACATTACGTATAGGCGTCTAAAATATGTGTATGTAGTTTATAACTTTGTTACTTTGTTGTAGTTATCATTTGTCATTGACTACAGTTCCAAAAATTAATAGCTTTTAGAGTGATAAAGTTCTAAACTGTATCAGTAGTTTATGATACAAGGTTGGTAAGGAGGTTTTTAAAACAAGTTGACGTTTTATAAGCCCGAGTCGCAGGCGAGGGTTTATAATCGTCACGAGTTTTAAAAAACCTTAACAACCGTGTGCCATACTACGTTTTTCAATACATTTGCGAGAAAACATTATAGGTAGGTACTACTGAAATTGTAATCTATAACATATAGTTAAACTGTAAATTCTAAATATTTGTGCGTGAATTACGCAAAAACCGCTAAAAGAATTTTGGTGGGCTTTTCACAGTTTATTAGATTGAAGTCCAACTTAAAATCTAAGCTGTTTCATCAAATTCAGGTGGGTGGAACCAGGGAAACAGCTTGAACTCTCCGTAGTACTAGCTTTAATACACTAAAGAGGTCCTTTTAAACTGGTTGCTATATTTTTCTACTGTCTACTGTCCACGCGGATGAAGTCGCGGGCGGAAGCTAGTAGAAATTTAAAAAATCGTACGTTAACAAAATTGCACGGCGCGGGCGTGCGGTAAAATCAACTTTCCGCACGCTGTACTAAACCGTAAACAAAAATGCACGGCATGCGGTAAAATCAACTTATCGCACGCTGTACTGTCATCGTAAACTCACATTTTCAAGCAACTGTATTGAAAAATACATATTTATAGACGTGACTGTACATGCAATCTCAGGGGCCCAATCGCAAAATTTTCCAAGATAATGTTCATTTTTCTAAAGGGGTTTCCAAATTGTATTAAAAAAAGTTAGCAAATCATTATTGAATACCTATTTCATAAATATCTTAGCATTTTAACGGATTTAATTACCAACAACGGTTAAGTTATAAAATTAATTAGCGTTTATTAATCTTCGTCGAATAAATATGGCTTTATAAACCATATCCCTTGGCAAGCTTACCAGGTCCAACTTCAAAGAAATTTAGTTTTTATTACCTTAGCTTTAGGTTGAAAATCGAGAAGCAATCATTGATCGTGATCTTTAACGCCCTGTCGTCATTCGTTGCGGTAGGTGTGAATGATTTAATCGATACGAGAATTATAATAACATCGATACGCAAAAATAAAAATATGAATGAAAAAATCTTGAGAAATTCCAGCCACTTTTCTGTAATTTAATTAATGTAATTTAAGCTGATGTTGTAACTGTGAGCAAAATTTATATTGATTTCGCAATAAAAAGAGATATGGGTAAAAATATGCACTAAACGAATAAATGCTTAATTGACAGGTGCTTTAACAAAGTGACGTTGTAACACATAACTTCATCCAAACATGGTGAGAAATGCTCTTTTAATTATAATCGTTAAAGTGCAATTAAATTTATTTACGCCTTTAAACTGTACTTTAAGCGCATTTCAGATTGCGCTGTAGATAGAAGCAACTATCAGAAAAAAAAACTAAATTATAATGAAACTATTACCAACCACTAATTTAACAGTCGAATTACTGTTTATCATAATACACTTCTACTATTATGTATTCTGACAAAATCAGTCAGGCTTAGTGTCAATTTTAAAGTTTTTTTATGAACGGGATAATGCTTGGCCTTCAGCTCACCTGATGTTAAGTGACGATAAGGCCGAAAGTGTAAGCACTACACCCGGAATCCTCACCACCGAGGAACTGGCTATTTACCTTTAACTGCCGGAACACAACAATTTTTAAATTATTATTATGGCGGGCGGCGGCAGACTTAGGTAAGATGGTTGTAGCTTGCCAAGCGGACTTGAGCCCTACCACCAACCAAACCGAGTACAAATTGTCCCCCCCTCCTAGAATCGAACCCGGGACCCCTTTGTCTTACACGTGTGAGCGAACCATTAGACCACAGAGGCTATTAAAAAAGTGTTCGGATTTGTTTCAATTATCAGACCTGAGAGAAAATTTCACACATTTTCTGTTCCATTTATTAAATAACATTCATAAGGTAGGTGCTACCAGAAACCTGTGAAGACAAGTGCTTACTAAATATAAAAAAAATTAAATTAAAAAAATAAAAAACCCGCCTGCATAAAAAGACAAGTCAACTGAAAAGATGGAAACAAGATTAAATATTAAAGGCAACATAATAACATGCAGTCGGAGGCATGCATAAAGAAAGTGACGTTATGAATGATTTGAATTATATGCCTCCGACTGCATGTTATTATGTTGCCTTTAATATTTAATCTTGTTTCCATCTTTTCAGTTGACTTGTCTTTTTATGCAGGCGGGTTTTTTAATTTTTTTAATTTATTTTTTATTTAAATCTTTTTAGTTATTATATATTACAATAATGATATACCTTTTTGAAATCCTTATAATAAGCCCTTTAATTTGACACCCATATTGTAGTATTCAAAAAAATTTTTTTTTCCATTACGTATAATAGCACCGTACAGCCGCCATGTTGGTTTTTTATAACGCCACCTTCTTAAGAACACTTGGGCTGACAAGACAAATCTAACGATATCTTACTAACAGAAATCCATTCAGCCGTTTGAAAGATATGAAGTAATAAAGAATATTACATACAAACAAACATACATACTTACATACAAGATACGCGTGAAAAACATAACCCTTTCTATGTAGTCATTTTGAATTTATCATGTGTAACTTCAAAAGTCTATTATTAGAAGACGTACTTCTGTATATACGAAACGATTTGCAAGTCCTTGAAAACAAATGGTTTTGATTTCCCTAGGGTTTAGCTTCTCTCATTACAACAACATAATCAAGTTTAAATCGATCTATATTAAAATCTAAATTTGGTTAGCGTGTTTATTACTGTAAAACTCAAGAAATTTTCCGATATTTTCTCAAAGATACCTTGTGTTGTGTTCCATACATCTTAACAAAATAGAAATTAAATGCTGTTCGTTGGACGCATCACTTGAGAACTTCTAGACCGATTTGACTATTGTATATACTAACATAGTCTATAAGTTATATTGTTACTAACAAACTATGGATCTTTGGTCTGAAAATAATTTATTTTTATTTTTATTTATTATTTTATATATGAAACTACTTATTTTTTATAATCTGAATAAGATTTATAGATTAATAAATTTAGCTATTGTGCCGTAAATGTTTCATATTGGAGAAAAACTGAACGTTCTTTTTCAATGGGACATTGTACGAAATCAAATCTTATAACTCATGATTCAAATGATAGACTTGCGTATGATTATTGGTTTATTGGTCATGGAAACGTTATCATAAAAAATCGGGAAAACAGAAATACCTACCTATTAAGCAAAAGTTATTCACAAAACAACCACATTGAAGTTTGAGCAGAATAGCATTCGGTAGGTAAGCAGTGTGTAATAAATAGGTACCTATCTCTCAATCTTTTTATATTATTTATTCTGTTATTTAGTCTTATATTTAAACAACTTAACAATAAGCAATGTACAATATAGATTTACTTCTATCACATTCTATCATTTAATTTCTCCTTGTATTATTGAAAAATGTATTTTCCCATTCGTATTTCGACAAAGTTTTTCATCAAAAAAATTCTGCTTCAGATCCTTTTCTGTAAAAAATAACCACACATTTGTAGAACGATTTTGCTATATCGGAAGCGGCTTACAATATCTTCGTTCATTACAAATGATCAATATGTTTCCAGAGCTTCATAGAATGAAATTTTCAGAAGCATTCAAAATAAACTGTATGAAGAATTCGTTAACGAGAATTTCGGATAGCTTAAAATATGAAGAAATATTTTGTGGATTTTGCTGAGAAGATTCTGACGAGGTAAGAGCTCATTATTTTTATTGCTTAATGTAGTATTATTGTCTTACAATTTCCTTTTTCATTTGAAGCCATCCAGCACTAGCGGATCCAGGGGGGGGCTAAGGGGCTCAAGCCCCCCCCCAAAATCAATTGGGTGCACCCAACAAATCTGTTGATTACCTTGGTAAAGCCTGCCCTCACCTACGTCAAGCCCCTCCCAAACCAAAATTCTGGATCCGCCACTGCACCCAGTGTAAAAAATTATATTATACTTGCTTCAAATTGCTATCAGTTTAATAAAAAAAATTGCTATAAAAACAACTTTCCAGTAGAAAAGTTAAAATTAGTTAAAGTTTCTACTAGAGTTGACGCCTGTATCAAAATCAAGCGTAATCAAGCGTATATTGGCCTTGTGTGTAATCAAGAGCATAGAAAAGGACTCACCATAAAACTGTTATTATTATATTATTGAATAACTTCTATAAGTGGTTTGTATGACGATCTCCGTGGTCGAGTGGTTTGTACACTGGTTTGCAATGTGTCGCCATCTCTGAAGTCCCAGGTTCGATCCCCAGCTGGGTCAATTTAGAAAACAAACTTTTTTATATTGGCTTATTTGGGTGTTTGTAGTTCCACCGTTGTCTCTGATTTCTACAACACGTGTGCTTTATTTACTTACTTTCTAATCAGAGCATGTTTATGATGTTTTCTAATATTTTGTTATTTATTAGTATTATTTTATGACATTACGAATTTGTCATTAGAAAATCGAAATGTGACATTGTTGATTAGTAGAAAATTTAAATGTGAGATTGTTGTTGTACGACGTCGATTGCGTTTACGTTTACGTGATAGTAGAATTGAGTCTCTAGAGTACAAACCTTCTCTATGAAGCAAGCATTCTTATCTTGATATTAAATCGTCGATTTTACATCAGCGGGGAGTACGGTAGATTCTCACTGCTTGATTGTACTACTGCTACGAAAAAAGATTTCGCCATACAAATCCAATTTACATAACCATTCGCGCATACGGAAATGGCGAAAATTAGACGCCGCTTTTTCCGACGATGGGAAATTGAATCTTTACACATCGCCATGTTAAATTTTATATTATTATTATTTGTTTTATTGAATGGTGGTCTAGTAGCCAAAATTTACAAAAATATTCAAAGACTATAAAAACATTTTTTCTCACAATAACGCAATGAAATTAAAATGTGTGACATGTAGGTATTGATGTTCTTTTTTTAGTTTATACAATTACTTAATGTATTTAGTTTTTTTTTTTAAGTTTAAGTCACCGGGCAATCTTAAACTTAAGACCGCTGGGTTACAGACTTAATACTAAAAACTAATATAGGAAAGGTTTAAGTAATCTTATTATATCATGAAGATCTGGCTTGCCTATTCTGTGAGGACTGAGTGAGCCCACATTTAGACTATTTACTATTTAGTTAAATGTTTTAGCATTTGCTAAAATATTTAAAAAAAAGAGGTTGCTCTCATATTATACATTTACCTGGACGACACTCTTGACACGGCTTGACTACAGATAATAACCATTACAACTATATCATTATCATCTAGATCTCGAATTGAAGAGATTGAATTAATAAAGCTAATAAAAAGTCCGACAGTAGTCGCTGAATCATACTCCAACCGAAGCGACAGGAAATTTATCCCGAAACCATTCCCGAAACGGCACTTTTTGCAGCCGTCCGTTGCCGTCAGAACAATTCTTTCACTCCATCAGAGGGCGCGAAGAGTTTGTCATAGTCCATCTGGTTTTGATGTCTCGAATTTTATTTCAAGGCCTCTATCTAGTTACGGGAGAGCAAATATTTCTTCATTTACTTATGTGAGTCTCACATAAATATTTAGTGCAATTCCTAGTGCATCTAAAATAGTTTTTTTTAACAATATTGACTGACGTTTCAGTGCAAATCCTAAGCTCTTGTGGCTGGGAACTTGAAAATTTTAAGCAAGCTCTATGAAAGAATTTTTAAAATTAACCCACAGAGTCGATGTCAGCTACTAAGTATGTAGTTATACGTACCTAAGTATAATACAATTAACGTAACTCAATATTTAAGTTAGAAATAGTGCGTGTTTTAAATAGATCACTAATAGTTACTGCACTGAGAAAAATTTCCTCTGCCGCACTACGTAAAATAAGGATAAAAATCGACCACTATGACGTGTGTAACCCGCTACATTACGCGTAAGTAGTCAGTCATACGTAGTCGGCATACTGACGCTCATCATGGGGCGGGTTACGTAATTTACGAGTGGTCGATTTTTGTACGTACGTACGTAGCCCGACATCCGGCTACGTACATACGTAGTGCGCAAGTCGCACTGAATACTCCTGAAACTACGACTGCGGCTTACGTACGTTACTGTAGCGGGCACAGTAAATAATGGTGAGCTATACGTGTGCACCGAGGCGGCATACGTACAATACTGTGGCAGACACAGTAAAGCACGGTGAGCCGTACGTGTGTACCACGGCGGCATACGTTCGATACTGCAGCGGGCACAGTAAATAATGGTGAGCTATACGTGTGCACCGCGGCGGCATACGTACAATACTGTGGCAGACACAGTAAAGCACGGTGAGCCGTACGTGTGTACCACGGCGGCATACGTTCGATACTGCAGCGGGCACAGTAAATAATGGTGAGCCATACGTGTGCACCGCGGCGGCATACGTACGATACTGTAGCGGGCTCAGTAAAGCACGGTGAGCCGTACGTGTGTACCACGGCGACATACGTACGATACTGTAGCGGGCACAGTAAATAATGGTGAGCCATACGTGTGCACCGCGGCGGCATACGTACGATACTGTGGCAGACACAGTAAAGCACGGTGAGCCGTACGTGTGTACCGCGACGGCATACGTATGATACTGTAGCGGGCACAGTAAATAATGGTGAGCCATACGTGTGCACCGCGGTGGCATACGTACGATACTGTGGCAGACACAGTAAAGCACGGTGAGCCGTACGTGTGTACCGCGACGGCATATGTACGATACTGTAGCCGGCACAGTAAATAATGGTGAGCCATACGTGTGCACCGCGGCGGCATACGTACGATACTGTGGCAGACAAAGTAAAGCACGGTGAGCCGTACGTGTGTACCGCGACGGCATACGTATGATACTGTAGCGGGCACAGTAGATAATGGTGAGCCATACGTGTGCACCGCGGCGGCATACGTACGATACTGTGGCAGACACAGTAAAGCACGGTGAGCCGTACGTGTGTACCGCGACGGCATACGTATGATACTGTAGCGGGCACAGTAAATAATGGTGAGCCATACGTGTGCACCGCGGTGGCATACGTACGATACTGTGGCAGACACAGTAAAGCACGGTGAGTCGTACGTGTGTACCGCGACGGCATATGTACGATACTGTAGCCGGCACAGTAAATAATGGTGAGCCATACGTGTGCACCGCGGCGGCATACGTACGATACTGTGACAGACACAGTAAAGCACGGTGAGCCGTACGTGTGTACCACGGCGACAACCGTACGATACTGTAGCGGGCACAGTAAATAATGGTGAACCATACGTGTGCACCGCGGCGGCATACGTATGATACTGTGGCGGGCACAGTAAATCATGGTGCACCATACGTGTGCACCATGGTGGCATACGTATGATACTGTAGCGGGCACAGTCAAGCATGGTGAGCCATACGTTTGCACCACGGCGGCATACGTATGATACTGTAGCGGGCACAGTAAATAATGGTGAGCCATACGTGTGCACCGCGGTGGGATACGTACGATACTGTGGCAGACACAGTAAAGCACGGTGAGCCGTACGTGTGTACCGCGACGGCATATGTACGATACTGTAGCCGGCACAGTAAATAATGGTGAGCCATACGTGTGCACTGCGGCGGCATACGTACGATACTGTGGCAGACACAGTAAAGCGCGGTGAGCCGTACGTGTGTACCGCCACGGCATACGTATGATACTGTAGCGGGCACAGTAAATAGTGGTGAGCCATACGTGTGCACCGCGGCGGCATACGTACGATACTGTGGCGGGCACAGTAAATCATGGTGCACCATACGTGTGCACCATGGTGGCATACGTATGATACTGTAGCGGGTACAGTCAAGCATGGTGAGCCATACGTTTGCACCACGGCGGCATACTTACGATACTATGGCGGACACAGTCAATCATGGTGCGCCATACGTGTGCACCATGGCGGCATAGGTAGGATACTGTGGCAGGCACAGTAAAGCATGATGTGCCAGACGTATTAACTGTCGTAGTAGAGGTAAGGTACCGTTGCCGGTACAGTAAGACATGATGAACCGTGCGTATATACTACGGCAGCATACGTACGATACTGGTGCGGGAACAGTAAAGCACGGTGAACCATACTTATGTAACACGCCAGCGTACGTACGATACTGCTGCGGGTATAGTAAGACATGGTGCACTATACGTGTTACGTATGGCACACCATGCCTTACGATACTCGCACCTGTATTTTCCTTATGCTGGCATGGTACATACAAAGGTGTTCAGATAATTAGTATGAATATTAACCAAAGTCAATGAAATTTTGTAGACACGATCGAGAAACTAATATCTATAGTTTATTCCATTTTCGTAAAAATGTATAGTTTAAATATTGCAGGGAGTTTTTAATGAAAATATGAAAACCCCCTGTAATATTTAAACTATAAATTTTTACGAAAATGTATTAAACCACAGACCTAGGTATTACTTTCTAGACCATGTCTACAAAATTTAATTGACTTTGATTGGTTAATATTCAAAATAATTATCTGAACACCTATGTATGTACGGCCAGCGTCATAAATATATATACGTTAACAAGAGCTCAAAAATATCTACACACCTCTATGTCACTGACAATAAGGTTTGTGTTTACATATTTTGACTCAATGGCTGTATATATGTATATAAATGACACTGACTGTACCATGCCAACATAAGGAAAATACAGGTGCAATTATCGTAAGGCATAGAGTGCAATACGTAACACGTAGTGCAATAGTGCATCATGCCTTATACCCGCAGCAGTATCGCATGTACTCGGGCGTGAGTCTAATTAGACACACTTGATTTTTAAGTTTCCGTTTTTCCTTTTTTTGAGGCACGGAACCCTAAAAATCAAGTATGTCTAATAGCCGTCTATCTATGTACATACGTATGGTGAATGGTATGGTGCCTTATTGTCCCACACTAGTATCATACCTTCTATTTGTCTTCTCAGCATATATATTTGTCCACTGCTGGAGATATGCTTATCCCATGGTTTTTCTATGTCGTCCTTGTTGCGGCGTATCTGGTTGAGGTAGGCCCTGACATCTTAGGAATGGCGGTCTGCCCACGCTTCGACTTCCCGTTCATACCTCTACTATAACAGTTAATAAGTTTTATACAACATTATGCTTCTTTGTAGTATAACCTGCACTGATTACATAGATATCTACTTATAAATATTGGTGCGGGTACGATAAAGAATGATGTATCATTTTAAAGCTGACCAGATGTTTTAAAAACCCGCATGCGGCATTTTTCACATTTAATTTCTTTTACTGGCAATAGTTACGTATAAATAAATCACAAAGGTCGCGTCCTCATTGCAGGGTTTTTTTAAACTCTGGTCAAGCTTTATCTACTTTTGTTGAACTTGTACGATATTAGTGCGGCTATTATTATTATTATTATGCAAAATAATTTTATAGCAAACTTAACAGCTGCACCGATATAGCACCAAAGTCCAGACCTGTAAGCGAAAAGCATATAATAATTGGTAATTTAGATAAAATCATACTTCACGATACATATACATTTAGTCAGCCATGATACAACATTTTTTATTTTTTAACTTTTACAAGGTTATTAACAGAAGAAATTCCGTTCTCAAACCCTGTACAAGTTTTATAGCTTTAAATGCTTAAAAGGAAAAAGACATAAAAGATTCATATTATTTATTTTCAATCGTGAAATTGAGACATACAAAAAAAACACAAGCTTAATTGATTATACTATTTTAAAATTACATAGTCGTCAACTTGGCGTATTCGCTAAACATAATAAAAGCTTCATATTATTTATTTTCAATCGTAAAACTGAGACATAACAAACCACAACAAGCTTAATTAATCATACTATTCTAGAATTACATGGTCGTCAACTATGAACGATGAATTTCACTGTCTGTCGGTTGTTGACAGGCATCCACCATTGCAAGATTTTAAGGCCTACTTAAATCTGACAGGGTATCCTGTACCGGTGGCGATACCGGTGGCGGTAACGCGCTGTTCAAAGGTGTTCCGCAACTGCTGCCGGTAATGCCATACAAAATACCGGTCGGGATATCGGTCGGGTATACCACTACCGCCATCCCTTTCGTCGCAGAATGTCCCTTTCGCAAAATGTCCCTTACGCAAAACGTCCCTTTCGCAGAATGTCCCCTTGGTATCAAATAAATATCACTCGTACCAAATTTCCATTTTGTTCGAAATGTTCTATGAAAGTCAAAAATATACTAACTGCTTGGGAGAATTTTTAAGCTACTGACAACACTAAATTGTAATAATCATCAGATAGGAAGGTACTTATGAAAATATTTTTTATTGTTTCTGTCAGCGAATATTGCGAATAAATCTTGTATGGTTGCAATTACATGTACCTAGTGTTTAAAGTAAAAATATGTTTTAATGTGTGACGAATTTTATTGTAAGATAAGTTGAATTAAAGATATGCGTAGTTACTTAGAAAACCTGTTTTTTTTAAACATAATGAACATATTTACTAGTTTTATATGATTAATAATATACATAATGACCTACATATTTGACTTTCATTTTTTCATTTTCATAGAAAATTTTGAACAAAATGGCAATTTGGCGAGAGTGTGATATGATATTTTAGCTACAAGAGGGACATTCTGCGAAAGGGATATTCTGCGAAAGGGACATTTTGCGAGAGACGATTTGCGAATGGGACATTTTGCGAAAGAAATATTTTGCGAAAGGGACAATCTGCGACCAGGGGACATTTTGCGAAAAGGACATTCTGCGACGGAGCCCCGCCACTGGTACAAGATACCGGTCAGGTTTGAGTAGGCCTTTACAATACGTAATACGGGAAGGACGAGAGGATTGGCGATTAGATATTTATCAAAAATAAGGGCGTCAGTAGAAATCCTATCTTATATAGATTTCGTCTGAGTGTAACCTAACTTAAAGCTCGTTCGCATACGAACGCTTATACTTACGCATAAACCTAACTATGTAGTTGCGGAACCTATGTCGCAAGGCCCGACTTTATACTGATATAACCGGTATTTTACAAAAAAAAATGTGGGGATCGCCCCGTTTCGGTAGCGATCCGAGAGCCACCTTTTGGCAGTAGGGGCGGTGCTCCCCTACCCCAGGGCCTAGGTGAAGGTTAAACATCAGTACCGAGTTTCGATATTTCTACTTTTAAGAAATTTGACTGATTTTAAAAATAAATGACACAATACGATGAAAGAATACAAACAACAAATGAAACTCAGTACTGATGTTTAACCTGAAGTTAAGTTAAAGAAACAAATTGGTGGTGGGCCCGTATTCACGCTTTTGTAAAACGGTAAGTTACGGGTAAGTAAGATGTGTATACTGTATCACCTGCGGGCAACAGATCCACACAGGTGGGTGTGTTTGTGAATTTTTGCACGTGTTGTATGTGTTATAGTCAAACCCCGAAGTCCCGGCGCTCTTAGGTTTGCCTAGTCAAAACTCAGGTTCGACAAGAAGGCTTAGTCAAAGTCCAAAACTAATAGCGTGTTTCGACCTTTGCCTAACGCATTTATGTCCAAACCTAGGAGAGACTAACTTAGAAAGTCAAACGCCGAAACGCAATTTGATCAAGTCAGGGTTTGGCCAGTCAGACTTAAATTAGGTACAGAGTTTGTTTTTTTTGTATTTAAATGTATGAAAGATACATTCTTTAGAGTGAAAATTTAATTAAATTAACAATCTTCCTGTGAAACAATGATTTCTGTTGTCTGTTAAAAAAATAACCACGAAATTTAAGACGATCGCTCCGCTCTGCGAAATTTCCAACCTGCATGCAGGACCACGTGACCTGACCTGCAGGAGTAAGACAGTTTTGATTAAATGTAACATCGGAAATGAATGATTTTTTTCATACATATTTAGTTTTTTTAACAGACAACAGAAATTTTTGTTTCACCGGAAGATTGTTGATTTAGTTAAATTTTCAGTCTAAAGAACGTATTTTTTATACATAGATAGATAGATAGATGAACACTTTATTGCACACACACATTATAAAAATCAATCACAAACTAAAACTTAAATCTATGGTGGGCAAAGGCGGTCTTATCGCTGGAAGCGATCTCTTCCAGACAACCTTTGATTTAGGATAGGTAGCTGAGAAGAGATTTGGAGGGCAGTGCTAGATATAAATGAAAATTAGATACCTACTTAATCTAAGTTATCAAGTCAATAAACTTACATACTATCATACAGAGAAAATTACAAAAAAAAAATAAACTACATAAACCTAAATAGTTAATATATAAATATGTGTTGCAAACTAGGATTTTGCTAAAAGGTAAGCGCGCAATTTAGTTTTGAATATGGCAAGGGATTGTGAGTGTCGAAGCTCAGGTGGGAGGTTATTCCATAGGCTAGTCGCCGTAACCGTAAACGACTCTTTGTAATAACCAGAGCCAGGCAGAGGATTTCTAAGGATATTGTCGGTTTTGCTCCGAAGTTCCCGGTTATGATCCACGCCGAGAGGCTGGAAACGCTCTTTAAGATAGGGAGGGGATCTAGGATCATAAAGGATTTTAAAGAGTAGTGTAAGAACATGCTCCTCCCGACGCAACCTAATGGGAAGCCACCCAAGTTCCTTTCTGCAGGCCGACACATGATCGAACTTTCGCAATCCGAAAATGAATCTTATGCACAGATTCTGTAGACGCTGCAGTTTGTCCAAAAGGTCTTCATTGAGGTCAACGGTAGAAACATCTGCGTAGTCAAGAATTGACAAGAGGAGCGATTGTGAAAGTTCGATCTTGGTCTTCACAGGAAGTAAGTTTTTCCACTTACGCAAAGAGCCAGCTGCAGCGTACACCTTCCTGCTCACCTCAGCAATGTGAGGTGACCATGAAAGAGTACTGTCAAAGAGGACACCTAGGTTTTTGACAACATTGCTGAAGGGCAGGGGAGCAGAGTCGAAGAGAAGAGGTGGGACATTGACATGTTGCAGTTTGGCGATCTGCTTTGAACCTCCAATAATAATGGCTTGTGATTTGTGGGGATTGACCGTAAGGCCATAGGACAGGCTCCACTCATGGATGGTGGCAAGGTCAGCATTAAGGCTAGATATAAGATGGTTTAAATCAATGATGGAAGATTGAGAGTAGATTTGGAGGTCGTCAGCATAGAGGTGATACTGGCAAGAAAGAAGAGGTGTAAGGAAATTAATAAAAATAGAAAAAAGGAGAGGGGAGAGGACGCCACCCTGGGGTACACCCGCCAAAACGTCACAGGGAACAGACATTTTGTCATCAACCCGAACACATTGCAGACGATCAACGAGATAGCAACGAAACCACTCGACCACAACATCCGAAACGAGGACAGTTTTAAGCATTGCCAAGAGTATGTCAAAATCAACAGTGTTAAAAGCGTTGCTGAAATCTAATAGAACTAAAGTTGTAATCTGTTGTTTAGACATACCCTCTCGAATGTCATCAGTTACCTTGGTCAGAGCAGTGACTGTGCCATGCCCAGGGCGGAAACCAGATTGAAAAGGACTGAGAAGATTTACGGAGTTGATAAATGCGTTGATTTGATGAAGCACAAGACGCTCGAGGACTTTCGAAAGAAATGGGAGAATAGAGATAGGCCTGAAATGAGAATGAAGAGAAGGATTAGAGGTTTTAGGGATAGGAATTACTACGGCTTGGCGCCAGCAACTAGGAAAAGTGCCGGTGTCAAGTGAGAAGTTAAATATATAGCAGAGAACGGGGACAATGACAGAACCACACTGCAGAATCATTTTCCGACTTATTCTGTCCGCGCCCTCCGCATTTGATTTGATGTCTTGTAACATCTTTTCAATCTCAGGCTCAGATACGCGTCGAAAAGAAAATGCAGAGTGGTGAACGTTTGGCATGGAGGCAAGAGACCGCAACGTGATCTGTTTAACTTGAGAAGAGAGAGGAGAGTGAGATAAAAAGTGGCGATTTAGGGAGTCAGGATCCAGGTTAAATGGAGTAGTCGGTTTTGTCTTACCTATTCCCAACGAATTTAAGAAAGACCACACTTTAGCCGGATTTCCATTCGAGACCGAGGCATGTATGTGTAGGCGCTGCGCATCCCTACACAACCTGTTACACCGATTCCTTAACTCCCTATAACGGCACTTGTTCTGTGAGGATGGATCACGCTTGTATTTCGCTTTGGCCGCATTGCGTCGTGTCATCAGGGCCTTAATATCCGCGGTGAGCCAAGGAGCAGGAAGATGCTTTAGACGAATGGGTCGCAATGGGGCATGCTGGTCAAAGAGTTGGATAAGGATTGAGTTGAAAATGTCCAGCTTTAGATCAATGGTTGGAGCATCAAAAACCGCATCCCAGTCGATATTGTTAAGATCTGACAAAAAACTCTTTCCATCTATGTTTTTGAAGTCTCGCTGCAAAATGACTCGTGGCTTAGGTTTAGGGCACCGGATTTTATAGGAAAGGAAAATTAGGTCATGGTAGGAAAAGGCGTCGGCAGAGAGTTGCCCGTGATTACTAACGTGATCAGTGGAGGAAACAATGATAAGATCTAACAGGGACGGCTGGCAGTTAGGGAAGTGATGAGTAGAAGAAGACGGTAGAATATTTAGATTAAGGGAATCAACGATTGAGTTAAGCCGAGAAGAACGTGAGTCATGCTTAAGTAAACAAGTGTTAAAGTCACCCAAAATAATTGTGTGATCGACAGTGGGAACTAGATTCTCTAAAATGGATTCAAACTTAGAGAAATAGTCGATGTGAAGATTAGGACTATAAAACACCCCCAGAAGGACTTTGACATGGCCGAGGAGGACTTCAACGAAGAGATGTTCAGAGGACTCAGAATATAGAGTAGGGGATTTATCTAGAACTTTATAAGAGAAGTGACTTCTTAGGTAAATGGCTACACCACCGCCACCCTTGCCAGTCCTGTCATTACGAATAAGGTGGAAACTGGGAAGAGAGTAAGAGGAAGAAGGTAGACAGGGTTTTAAGAACGTTTCCGAAACCAAGATAGCATGGATATTCGGGTTGTTTGACATAGTGGCCACTAAATCAGTATAATGCGCAGGGATACTTTGTGCGTTTAAGTGGACCACATTAAAATTTTTAGAAAACGTTGAGAACTCGGAAGCAAGCTGTGAATCTAAAGGTTGAGATGCGCTATGGAAACTACAGTCAGAGATACTACTAGACGCTGAATGAAAATCTGAGCTATTACTCGAAAAGGACTCGTCATTATCAAAAATAGTATGCAACATTGATAAATATAATAAATATGTTAAAAAATTAAAATAATAAAATTGCAAAATATGCTATAAAATAAATATTAAAATTATCAAAATCTGTAATTATAAAATTACTACCCGCCAGCAGCAGACCAAATACAATATACCAAAAACATAAAGAAAATCAGAAAACAAAAACGAAAAACAATCACTATAAGCAAAAGATTTAAATATTTATCAATAAAGAAGAATTTAAGTTAATATACAAAGATTTTTCAAATAGTTAATCAAAAAATTTAATTTTACGTAAATTGGAACGGAACGCAAACTTTTGCACACGTAAAACGTCACTGTCATGTCAAACTGACGTTGACAGATGTAAATGAATGTCAAATGTCAACAAATTGTCAAAACTCAAATGAATTAGTTTGTGTGTGAAGTTTTTGAAATGTTTTTGACTCCAGTTTCCAAAATAAATTACATTACCCACATTTGATTACAATGAAGTGTATGACGCATACAAAACTACAGTTATAACGATGATTCTGATAACAACGATCATAAAATACTATACAGAGATGCGATAACCCATTCTGTCCCTAATTTAAGTCTGACTGGTCAAACCCCGATTTGATCGTATTGAGTTTCGGCGTTTGACTATCCTAGTTGGTCTCCCCTAGGATTATTCATATTTTTTTTGCCAATGGCCGAAACACGCTTTAGTTTTGGACTTTGACTAATAAGGTTTCTGGTCAAACCTAAGGTTTGACTAGGCAAACCTAGGAGTGCCGGGACTTCGGGGCTTGACTACATATGCATGTAAGTGTGTGATTAATTAGGTACAACAATAGACAGTCCATTATCAACATTAACAATGTCTCAGATCTCAGTTATTTGTAGCGCGAGCCGGAGGTGGGAAAGTCAGAGCAACCTAGGATTCCCGACCAAAGAATCACTAGTAAGGGTACCTTGGCGTCAATGGAGTCCGCGTGGTCGTCGCTGGAAACCAATGCGTCTAGGCCTACGGTAAACTTAACTTAAAGCTCGTTCATGTGAACGAGTATGTACGAACGCATAAACCTATCTAGTTGCGGAACCTATGTCGCAAGGCCCGACTTTATACTGATATAACCGGTATTCTACAAAAAAAATATATAAAATGTGGAGATCGCCCCGTTTCGGTAGCGATCCGAGAGCCACCTTTTGGCAGTAGGGGCGGTGCTCCCCTACCCCAGGGCCTAGGTGAAGGTTAAACATCAGTACCGAGTTTCGATATTTCTACTTTTAAGAAATTTGACTGATTTTAAAAGCATAAATGACACAATACGATGAAATAATACAAACAACAAATGAAACTCAGTACTGATGTTTAATCTGAAGTTAAGTTAAAGAAACAAATTGGTGGTGGGCCCGTATTCACGCTTTTGTAAAACGGTAAGTTACGGGTAAGTAAGATGTGTATACTGTATCACCTGCGGGCAACAGATCCACACAGGTGGGTGTGTTTGTGAATTTTTGCACGTGTTGTATGTATTATAGTCAAACCCCGAAGTCCCGGCGCTCTTAGGTTTGCCTAGTCAAACCTCAGGTTTGACAAGAAGGCTTAGTCAAAGTCCAAAACTAATAGCGTTTTTCGACCTTTGCCTAACGCATTTATGTCCAAACCTAGGAGAGACTAACTTAGAAAGTCAAACGTCGAAACGCAATTTGATCAAATCAGGGTTTGGCCAGTCAGACTTAAATTAGGTACAGAGTTTGTTTTTTTGTATTTAAATGTATGAAAGACACATTCTTTAGAGTGAAAATTAAATTAAGTTAACAATCTTCCAGTGAAACAAAGCTTTCTGTTGTCTGTTATAAAAATAACCACGAAATTTAAGACGATCGCTACGCTCTGCGAAATTTCCAACCTGCATGCAGGACCACGTGACCTGACCTGCAGGAGTAAGGCAGTTTTGACTAAATGTAACATCGGAATTGAAAGATGTTTTTCATACATATTTAGTTTTTTTAACAGACAACAGAAATTTTTGTTTCACCGGAAGATTGCTGATTTAGTTAAATTTTCTCTCTATAGAACGTATTTTTTATACATATAACTCATTCTGTCCCTAATTTAGGTCCTGATCAAACCCCGATTTGATCGTATTGAGTTTCGGCGTTTGACTAACCAAGTTGGTCTCCTTTGTTCGCAAAATATTACATTCGCAAAATATTATATTCTCAAAATATTATAAATACAATCAAACACAAACAAAATAGAGTAGGTACCTAAGTGTTTTTGTTTAATTTCTTTACTTCCTAATACGTCACCAAAGTACCAGAATCATATAAATATGGCATGGGTTAAGTTCTGTAAATAACATTTTGATATTTTTAAATTATGTGTTAAAATAAAATATAGAATTTAACCTTTTCCATATTTATGTGGTCCTGGTACTTTGGTGACGTATTACAAAGGAAAAAAAAAGTGAGGAAGGGAAGAAAATTATAGAAGTTGATGCATTACGGAAAAAAGAAAAAAAACGAAAAGTGATTGAAGATTGTAGAAATAAACATTCGCCATATTTATGTGACCCTAGTACTTTGGTGACATACAAATAAAAATATATAATTTAGGGAACGTACCCATACTACGTGACCCATTTTACAATTTTTGAGCCCCCTCCCCCCCCCCTTAGTGACCACCCGTAGTATATTCCAAGACCCCCTCCTCCCCCTTGGTTTTCACGTACTATTTCATAGATAATGGTTTTACCTTATTTTTAACAGAAAGCTACAAAAATTTTGCTCATTTTTGTCTTTTTATTAGTAAGGCGCTTGCCACAAATACCAAGAGTGTGTACTTTATTTTTACATACAATTTACAAGTGAAAAAATGTATCAAGATGAAAAAACGTGACAAAGCATAGGCCCCTTCCCCCCCCCCCCCCCCGTGACCAAGCGTGGTATTTTAAAGACCCCCCCCCCCTTAACGAGTCACGTAGTATGGGTACGTTCCCTTATATATGTTACGGCTAATACCCGAAGTGCGGCTAAACCTAGTTCTAGCCGGCTAAAACTAGGTGTAGCCGATAGCTGTTGGCTAAAACTAGGTGTAACCGATCTGCTTTACTCCTGTAGGTCCCGGGTTAGGTTAGAAATTTAAGGCGAGCGCGAAGCGCAGCGTAGCGTGAGCCTTAAATTTCGAGGTTATTTTTTTTAACAGACAACAGAAAAAACTTTCTTTATATCCCATGCTGCACCTAGTTTTAGCCGGCTACACCTAGTATTAGCCGCGAGCAAATCGGCTACACCTAGTTTTAGCCAACAGCTAGCGGCTACACCTAGTTTTAGCCGCACTTCGGGTATTAGCCGTAACATATACATAAAATATATATAAAAAAATAAAAAAGTGATTGAAAATAATATTTCTCCATATCTACTAAAATCTGGCATTTGCAGAAGCAGAAACTACTTTGACTGTGATTGTACAAAGTATAATATTTTGCGAATGTAATATTTTGCGAACTAAGGATAAGGCTTCTTGTCAAACCTGAGGTCTGACTAGGCAAACCTAGGAGCGCCGGGACTTCGGGGTTAGACTACATATGCATGTAAGTGTGTGATGAGAGAAAAATAAACAAAGACTGTTGGTGCTAATATGATGGGAAGTGTACGTAAGTGTACGAAACCCAAGGGTACGTATGTCGTATGTGATGTGTAATGGTTCGTTGTTATTCTAAAGTCCATCGAACAGTGACATAAAGTTTTAAATTTGACATTATAGTAATTGTAGCCGGTACAGGTGAAACAAGGGTATTATAATTATGTAATTGGTAATCGTTGGTTCTCTGCACTTGATACGCATAGTAATGCTGATTAAAATCTATACACTCTAATGAAACAGACTCAAATATAACTTCATCATTGTCAAGTAAATAAATATTTTTTATTTCACCAAACTTTGGTAAGCCTGAAGATTCTGAAATATCTAGAATTATAATTGACGACAGCTCAAATCGGACACCATACAGTTTCACCCACGATAATGAGTACCAACAATTATTATCGATTATACCTCGAGAATGAAAGTTTAGTCTTACATTTTCAATTTGCGCTTCTGTCATATTTGCCTTTTTGCCATAAGAGATCGTCTTAAAAGTTTCATTTTTAAGAAAAGTATCGTTTAAAATTAATTGATGCTTAATAGCTATTGTTTTACAAACATTTACTCTGTTGTGCGATGCTCTGGCCACAAATTTTGATATACGATGCTTGGCTTCAAACCTCATCGTCCAGATTTGGGTAAGTGGGCCAAATTTTTTTAACATTTCTGGATAATGTGTAAGAAAATGAAACTTTGGCTTTAAGTCTGTTTCAGCAAATTGACGATAGAGCTCGTTTAATTCAGCTACTGAAAATTTTACTTGATCAATAGTGTTTTCATGGACTCTATGACTCAAAAGTTTATCCAACAATTGTCTTAATTTGATGTATAAGAACCAAACTTCGTTTTCATCTGGGACATTATGTCCGACAATTAGTCCAAAATATCGAACAAGAGTAAGCATTTCAGAAGCCGAACATTTTAATTTTAATGTTGAGCCTTCTTTTGCTACAGAATTGCATGGTGTCGAAGCAGAATCAGGTCCATAATTAAAATATCGTATTCTTGATTTCAAACTGTCAAAAGAAATTAGAGTCTGAGTGCATACTAGATTTTGTATCACAAATGACATTACATATCGACAAGCACCCTCGAGATAGTCATGTAAAACATCTACGGCGACGTTTTGAAATAAGTCAAACCCATCTAAAGCAAGCCACGAGCATTTTTCTTTAAGACCAGTCATATAAATGTCATTTAAATGTAAATCATTTTCATAATTGACATTGTTTCTCAACAACGTGTCATCTTCATAAAGCAGTGTTTTTATTTGTTCTTTATTAGCAGTACAAATTCTACATGGCCGATTTGCAGAAAAACTTTCAACAAAACCTAACATAGCATTCAATCCTAAATTATCTCCGGTCACAGCTGCAACATAAAACTTTATTTTGCCGGTGTACACATCAGTTTCAACATGAATACCATTGATCTTTAAATCATTAAGAACATCAAAAACTTTTTGAAAAATTATGTTGTTTCCAAAGCTTGTTCTGTCTGATGAGTGAAAAAGAGCCAATAATAAAATATTTTGCAAAAGCGACACGTAGTGAGGTGGAAGACATGGTACTGAAGCATAAATAGCTCCAAGTTTATGAACCCCAGCGTGGCTTCCTAAGGGATTGCCTATTTCAAAATCGTCAAAGTAGATTATTAATGGTAAAATCATTGCATCATGCTCTACAGAACTTTCTGTCATTTTTTTCCATACTGAACCCTGAACAATATTCTCAATACCGAAAGAGTCATTTTGTACTATGTCCAAATATTCAAGAGTGTCCTTCATGAAATTTTTTGATGAAAAAATTCGTTTTAAATTTTCTTTTAACGGAATCACCTGCATTGTACAATTTACTTGTACTAATAATGAACCAGCCGCTGTTTTTTTAGCCTCGTTACGTTGACCCACAACCACTTCAAGGGGCTCAGAATAAGTTCCTATTTTATTAAAATATTTTAAACGTTTGTGTTCCGAATCTAAATTCTCAAAAGCATCGCTGAACGCGCTAAATATTTTTTTGAAAGCATTTTTAACATGAACATTATTTTGATCTGGTGGTACCATATCATTCAACTGTCGCTCTATAATGCATTGTGATTTAGAATGAAATAATTGAAGATTTTCTACAAGAACTTGTACGGCTTTACGCGGTATTATCGGGTTAGCATATAGAGTGGAGACAAAACATGCAGCATGGTGACCAAGAGAGGTTTCATCTCTTTGAGTTGGTAGAGATTCCATCGTATTTGCTGTTTTGTAAGTTTCTTTGCTTGACGTTGAAGGTAAATTTGAGATATTGGCTTCTGTATCTGTATCGATCGGTTTGTTACTATTTGGATGACGCAAGGTTGACAATAATGACTGGTGGTCTCTAACTAAGTGCTTTTTGAAAGATGCAGAGGAAATATAATGACGATAACACCCTTGTTCACCACACCGAAATCCCGAAAATCCTACCGTTAATTTACAGAAAGTTCGCACATGAGTAATAAGTAAATTCGGAGACGCACTGGCTTTTTTGCAATAGTAACAGGTAAACATTTTTAAAGTATTAACTCTAGATCAGTTAAAAGAGTATTCACAGCCTGCGTGGGCCTGTCAAATTTAGTTTTAATATCGTAGAAACCCAATTGAATAAAAAGCCATATGTCTCCAGCTTCTTCCGGGTAACAAGCTCCTATCGATTGAAATATTTTAAATGCACAGTCTACTGCTGTTACTAATTTGTTGAAACTATAAAATGTGTCATTTATTACTACATATGCTACTTTTACCTCAGTAACGGTAGGGCCAACAAAAATAACGTAGGGTTGAACTGTGCGGCCTAGCCTCTGCAGGTTCTCCTTTTTTTGAATGATCTTGTTGGTAACGTCGGCTTCAGAAGCAGCTTGCGTTATATAGCCGTCGCAGACCTCTGCTCTAGATGGCTTCCACGCTGGCTTTCCTTTTATTTTCCGTGCAGGTGAAATGTTGATGACATAAGCCAGCAACATCAAAGCAACATTGCTAGATGTCTCTGGTTCATCTTCTGTATTCAAAGAAAAAAAAGTTTCGGTTAATTTTTGAGACTTAATTTTATGAAGGTTTTAGCCTTCAACTATGGACGTCATTTTTTCAATACACTAATATGGTCGTGGAGTCTCTGATCTGAGATCCTTGTATTTCATGACTGTAGTTCTCATGATGTTTTTAAAGAAATAGTACATTACATCCAAGAACGGGTAGCTAGCGATTGCATTGTCGAGGATGGTTTGAAATACTTCCCGCACGAAGTAAGTATTGAATTTCATTTCCGCACTGTATTTCAAATTTAGAATGTGATGAACCAGACCCAGATTAGTTAAAGGTTAATAATAAGAACTAAGATCCTTAGGGGAGGCCTATACCCAGCAGTGGGTGTCGTGTGGCTGATATGATGAATAAGAACTAATATTTGAGCAAAACTTCTTACCGTCAATCAGTGCAATTATATTTGCTATTTTTGATCTCGTATCTTGGTCCCTAATTTTTCGTAATTTTAATGAAGCATATTTTATAATTTCTTCATTTTTGAGGGTGATAGAGGAAAATAATTTATTTTCCTTTCCCGGATACAGTTGACTGAAATCGTTCATTAGCTGAAAAAAAGAATACAATAAATGTACGCTATGTTATTTCCACTGGTTAGAAAGGTCTGGATCGCTACGTCCAGAGCTTGGGTTGTTCGTTTGACTCTTTTAGTGCCTTTGTAATTCAGACACTTGTCTTATAAGAAATAAACAAACTTTTGTCATTTATAATCATATCATTGCGTACGTTTTTATAGAAAAACCAGAAGGATTATGTAAAAAAATAAGGCTACGGTATAATTATGCTTACCAAGGTATAGCCTTGTGATTGTTTTAAGGCTGGGAAATCCTTGAAGTAATCCGCTATATCACCTTTTCCACATTGGATGCGATTTAGGCGGTGATCTGCAGTTTCTGCCCACTTTTCTTCAACAGACTTCCATGGATCGACATTGTTTTTCAGCCATAGTAACGATTCTTCATGTACAATACCTGTAATTCATTTATATGTGTATGGTGGGATAAGTTAATTAGAAGAAGGGCATCATAGTACGTACAGTCGCCCGTGGCACATTTAAATCACAAAAAAGTGACTAGCGATTATTTGCTTACCACTTTCCAGAGATTCCAGGCTATAAATGTCATCATCTGTAATAGTTGGCGTGGATCTGAGCGATGATCTGGACGACTTTGAGGATGAACGGCTAGTTCCCGGCAACTGTCCGCCTTCTCGCAACTTTCTCCTTCGAGCTATATAGCTTTCGTACAGCTTTCCGGACGCATTTTTTTTAGCTAATTTATTTGTAGCTGATAAATATGCAGAATAATACACCACAACGCGTTCCTTGTGGAATATTTCCACAATTTCGGTAGCTAATTTATAAAATTCTTCACTGGAAATTTTCTTTGCACAATTTTTCTCTAGTTTGTGGTGTATTAGCAGCTGGCTCAATTTCCGTCGGGAACCCTCCGTCAGTAAGCCTCCTTTTCCCTCTTTGAGTATTGCTCTGCCGTCTAAACTATCCTGTATGATGTTAAACACAAACACTATTAATACCAACTTTTTAAAGTTATTGAACAAATTAATAAATTAATGAGTAAATGGTCCAGTCGGAGTATAGCATTCGGGGCTCTGTAAGCAGTAATATAACCCAAAAAATATTAGAATTGTAAAAAAATATTTTTTCGATGACCGATGATCCTTCCGGACGACTTCGTAATTTTCTTAAACTTGACACTTTCCTATCTTGTCTTATTTTTAACTAGGCTTTTTCTAATTTGGTTTCTTTCTTAAACTTGTCTGGATGACTTCGTCATTTTAACACGTTTTTATTAGGTTGCTTTCTCGTTTGTTAGTTTGTTTGATTGGTTGTTTGTTTGTTTGTCCACAAAGTTTGCGAACGAAGTTCGATCCACTACCAGTACCATAAGGTAGGTAGGGTAGGGCATGCGAAATGTTATATTCAGAATACACGAAAAGTACCAGGGCAACATAACTTACGAGGAGTTATTTTGATTTCATGCCGCGAAGATTTCTTTTAGCTCTTTAATCTATCAAAAATATAAATCGAAATAACTCCTTTTAAGTTATGTTGCCCTGGTACTTTTGACTGAATTTTATTTATTTTGTTTTATATCAAAACATTATTTTGTAAATAATGGTCCGTAGTTCACCTAGGTGAAATGATCCGGTGGACCACGGCTAAGAAGAGAGGAAAAACAGCGAAAGAGACAGAGTCGAGTTAAGAATGAGCCGAGTTAGAAAATTGTAGAAAGAGCCGAGTTAAAAATAATACGAGTTAGGAAAGTGTCAATATTACAAAAGAGACCAACTAAGAAAGAGCCAAGTTAAAAATAAGACGAGTTAGGAAAGTGTCAAGTTTAAGAAAGAGATCAACTTAGAAAGAGCCGAGTTAATAATGAGACAAGTTTGGAAACTGTCAAGTTTAAGAAAATGACAAAGTCGTCCTGAGGGCCGATGATACCTCCTTTTTTTGCTCTTATTCAATTAATGATACCCGTAGAAACAATTTAGGCTTTTTACACTTTTTTCGTAAAATGTATATTTTTCGAGTAATTTTAACTATAAAGATTTTTTTACTTTTTTTAATAATTAATAATGAAATATGACGTATCCCCGACTCACAAGTCGGGGATAAGTCATGCCCATGACCATAAGAATAAAAAGTTTATTTAATTTTATTCTTATGCCATGACATAAATTGATGGGGACAATGATCGAAAATTGATACAACTCACTGAATATGCATTTAACAAAAACAGTTTACAAGTTTAAACATGTTCCTATATATGCCCTAAATCGAATAAGACCAAAAACAGTCATCGGTCACCGATTTAAAAAAAAACTAAGTCTTTTTTTCCCATAGCGCCCCAAAGGCAACACTCCAACTGATTCCGACGAATTGAGAACGTCCTCCTTTTTAATGTCGGTTAAATGCCGCGCAGTTATTGAGTTAAGCTAGCTAATGATAAATACTGAATACTATTGAATACTAAATATACAGGGTGGTCCAGACAGTGACGTCAAAGAATTTTTTTTAGATTACTCACACCTGGGTGTATTTGCGAACAAAGGTCCGAAAATACCCTATGTATGTTCTGCGATTTTTCGTAGTTTCGAAGTAATGATTTTTTAAATGTTTTTGCGAATTTTCTACCGGACTGAACAAAAAAATTCATAACTCCTTTTATATTAAGAACTTTTTGAATTTTCCTTTTGCAGCATATTTGTCTTGAAACATTCTTCCATACGTAAAATAATCAACTACACGACATCTAGATAAGTTCCTGAAAAAAGGGTCGTAAGTGAAAATTTTTGGTTTTACTTCGACGAAGTAACATTTTAACAATTCTTTTAAAAATACAAAATGGATATTTCATCAATTCAAACTGATTTTAAAAACTTAAGTGGCTTCTTAGCTTAGCAAATAAAACAAAAACCGGCCAAGTGCGAGTCAGACTCGCCTAAAGTAAAACCAAATTTTTTTCACTTTCGACCCTTTTTTCAGGAACTTATCTGGATGTTATGTAATTGATTATTTTATGTGTCGAAGAGTGTTTTAAGACAATTATGTTGCAAAAATAAAACCCAAAAAAAATTAATATGAAAGGAGTTATGAATTTTTTTGGTCCGTCCGGTAGAAAATTCGCAAAAACACATTTAAAAAATCATAACTTCTAAACTAAGAAAAATCGCGGAACATACATAGGGTATTTTTAGATGCACCCAGGTGTGAATAATCTAAAAAAAATCTTGGACGACACTATCTGGATCACCCAGTATACTACTTAGTAATGCAGGCCATACACGAGGTAATCGCGGACAAACATACATATTATACAGGTCAAACTGAGAACCTCCTTTTTTGAAGTCGGTTAAAATACTTAAAACCTTCTCTCAAATGCAACAAATACTTTTCTGAAAACCGCGTTAAAATCAGTTTAGCCAAACGTGAGATAATCGCAGATACAGGTCAAACTGAGAAGCTACTTTTTTTTAATTGGTTATTAAGATAAAATAAAGAAAAAGGTTTAAAGAAAACGTAGCGTTGCAAGAGTTAGAAAGACTAAGAAACCTATAATTTTAATGCTCTGATCAAATCATTCAAACCGTTCTCGGGATGAATGGGAACAGATAACTAAAGCGCTTCCTAGCGGTTAAACATCGTAACATCTATCTAAGAAATATCGCTGATAGCCTACAAAACTATTACAGAAAACCGCATCGAAATCGGCCCAGTAGTTTCAGGGATTATCAAAGTACCCTAAAAATCGCATCTAAATCAGTCAAACCGTACGGAAAATGATTACTGCCGCCCTCTAGCGGCGATACACCATAACACCAAGAACCATCGCCGACGCACTACAAACCTGTTACAGAAAACCGCATCTAAATCGGTCAAATCGCTCTGGAGATAAATGGGAAAATGATAACTGCAGCGCCCTCTAGCGGCTTAATACCAAAACACCTATCTGAGAATCATTGCCGATAACCTACAAACCCATTACAGAAGTAAACCGCATCGAAATCAGTTGCGTAGTTTTTGAGAACTTTTAAAGTGCGACTTATCTGGCTACTGCAGCGCCCCCTGGTGATCTACCACAATATAACATGTCTAAGAACCTGCTCTGAAATGAAACCTTTTGAATGCAAAAAACCGCATCGTAATCGGCTCAGTAGTTTCCGAGGAAAATGGTAATAGACAAACATGACTTATCTGGTTGCTGCAGCGCCCCCTGGTGGTCTACCACCATGAAACATGTCTAAGAACCTGCTCTGAAATGAAACCTTTTGAATGTAAAAAACCGCATCGTAATTATCCCAGTAGGTCCAGGGATTATCAAAGTACCCTAAAACTCGCATCTAAATCAGTCAAACCGTATCGAAAATTATTACTGCCACCCTCTAGCGGCTATACACCATAACACCAAGAACCATCGCCGACACACTACAAACCTATTACAGAAAACCGCATCTAAATCGGTCAAATCGCTCTGGAGATAAATGGGAAAATGATAACTGCAGCGCCCCCTAGCGGTTCAACACCATAAAACTAAAAGCCATCGCCGACACACTACAAACCTATTTCTATTACAGAAAACCGCATCTTAATCAGTCAAATCGCTCTGAAGATAAATAGGAAAATGATAACTGCAGCGCCCTCTAGCGGCTTAATACCAAAACACCTATCTGAGAATCATTGCCGATAACCTACAAAGCACACAGCCTTTAATTAAGTAAACGGAAAATAATAATTTTAATAATATCTCAATAAATAAATTTTAACGTAATAATAACTGTTCCGAATTCGAGCGATAGTCAGCAGGATAACACGAGAGCTCCATTATTCAGCCTAAAATTCAATGCAATCCGCAAAGGTAACCAACCTCGTGGGGGGGCCATGGCCCCCATGCCCCCCCCCCCTGGATCCGCCAATGCCTCTAAGGCTGGCCCCAGACCTACCGGTTTCATTTCTTTGCATTGCTGTTCTACCTTGCTTGAAAGACCGCCGGCCAGCCAGGGTAGTTTTCAATCTATCGCATTTTGGGACTAGACCAAATTGGCAAGATAGCCATTAGCTTGGTGTTATCAAATAACATCGCCTGGATTGCGAAGTAGGAAGCTTTTAGGAGATATGCCACCCTGAACATGGACTCCAATCGTTAAAAATAAATCGATCGCTTATTTATACAAGATGTTTGGTAAAGCCTTATAAAGCTGAATATGGTAGATAGGGACCATAAACTGAACAACTTTTACTATGGGACCAAATCTGAAATCGAGAAAAAAAATGAGCTGTTTCATACATTTTGATAATTTTGTTATTAATTTTTGTATGAAACAGCAGTTTTTTTTTAAACTAAAACTTCGCATTGCAACCCAGATGACGATATTTGATAACACCAAACTAATGGCTATCTTGCCAATGTGGTCTGGTCAAAATATGCGATAAATTGAAAATGAGCCTCTTGGCCGGCGGTCCATGGTAGAACAGCAAAGCAAAGAAATGAAACCGGTAGGTCTGGGGCCAGCCTAACCCCAAACGCATATACCGTCTCCGTTCCGTTCCGTCCGTCGTGGGTAAAAAACATACAAAGTCGACTTGATAACCTCCTCCTTTTTTGAAGTCGGTTAGAAAGAAAAAAATAATCATCAAAACCGGTCTTTAAATATCTAAGACAGGCACGAACAACGAGAAAAAAAAAATACAATCAAATTGAGAACCTTCTTTCTTAAGGTCGGTTAAAATACTAAAACCTCCTTAATGCAACAAATACTTTTATAGAAACCGCATTAAAATCAGTTCAGCCAATCGTGAGATAATCGTGGATATACTGGTCAAACTGAGAACCTACTTTTTAAATCGGTTAAAAATAAAAAATAAAGAAAAAGAAACATCAAAATCGGTCTACAAATGTCGAAGATACCCGCAAACAATGATAAAACAAATATATTCAATCTAATTTAGAACCTCCTTCTATTTTGAAGTCGGTTAAGAAAATCATACGATCGATCGCCCACTGACATACACGGTCCAATCAGCATGATCCAATCGGCATGATCCAGCCAAAAGGATTGAATTTTGATTGTTCCGTCAATTCGATCTGTCCAACCGAAGCCGATCCACCGCTGACACACGGTCAATTCGATTGGATCCAATCGGCAGTATCATGCCAAATGGAGGATCGAATTGATGGTGTGTGACCTGCATAACTATACGGGTTGTAATAATACTGGTTTTAATAATGTACTAAATTAATACTATACATACGGATGTACTTACATTTTGCTGGTTAAACAATATACCTAAACTCTACTAGCACACTAACTTTGACTTGTGCCTTCTAAATACTCATACAAGCTACTAAAAGAAAATAACATTACATTTAATAGTTTCAATACCTGAAACAAAAAAATTTAATCTTAGAATTATTACAAACATACATACATAGGTACCCGGTCCTATCTTAATGACGGGCAATTTTATCTTAAGTAAGGTTTGCACGAGGCCATCGCTGGCTGCCAGTCACAGCGATGGCTTGGTATTGGCCTTGTCTAAACAATTATTCAAGCCAGTGATGGCCTTGTGTAAACAATGCTTTTGGTCCATATCACAAACATAAAGTACCTAACAAATTCAGCTACAAAATAAAAATTTGAGTGAGCACCAAAAAAGGGTGAGGCCGCTTGTCAGAATTGTATTACAATTCTACAATCTTGTAAACTTGTAACTACAATGACTGAAAAATTTTTGCCCATCAAGAGAAAATCTATTGGAACAGAAAAATCTTTCGAAGAGAAACATGTTAAATGGTGGCTACAATTTGACAAATTTTTAAGTACGTTATGTTATCAAACTGAGTACCTAATGTTATGATTATGAGTAACTCACAGTGTTATTAGCTGCAGTAGAAGTACAATTTGCAGATATTTTTGCATTATCATCATCATCATCAGTGTCCAGTGTCCTATCATCATGTTCAGCGTTTTCAGTAGAGTTGTTAATTTCAAGGTCCTAGAAAAATAAATAAAAAACTTTATTACAAAGTATACAGCATCGGTCCAAGGGAAAAAAAAGAAAACATTTTTATTAACTAAATACAAGATGTACAATAAACAAGTAGGTACGTACATTGACACCGGTCACTTTTTTATGTTCTAATAGGAAATTGTTTAGTTTTCTTCTGGGGCCAAGTTGGGGAAACAATTCTCTCAAATCCACGTCGGTTAACAAAATGGCTGTTTCCAGTGTTGTTATAAGATTGTCTGAAAAATACAAATAATAAAACAAATATGTACAAAACTAGTTATGTAGGTGCCTACCTACTTGTAATTACCTACATGCGTTCAGTCGGGGCGGTCTCCTAGTTTTCAACAAGAAAAGGTTTTAAACTTGTTTGTAATTAGTATTATACAGATTTTTTCAATAAAACAAACAAATACCTACTTGTAAAATACGTATGTCTGTTGTTTGTGGGTGAAAAAACTTTGATCAAAGTATACTTGGATACCCGCTGACACGATCCAAGTAAACTTGGACCAAGAAACTTGGACAAAGTAGCTTTTTGTATTGTACCTATACGGCGACGTCAAAGTTCACTTGGTTTGCTCGTTTACATGATCCAAATAGGTCTTGGAAAAAGCAAGTGCGCGTGCGTGCAATGGCGCTGATGGCGCACGCATGCGTGATGCGTTGTTATGTTTACGGACGGACGATTTAAATCTTTGGTTTACAAACGAGAATTCTACAAGTTTTGCATAAAACTAGCTTAGATAATCTCAGAAAACTAATACCTGTTTCTTGGTGAAAACGAAGAGTTAATTTATGTATGACGCAACATACATATTTCAGTGCGAGTACGACAGATCTAACAAAAATTTATAATCTAAATACATACATTTCAATGTCTAAATAAAACAAAAAATCATGACTAAATAAAACCGAGACATTTACCTTGAAGGATTGGGAGTAAATCTTGTAAACCAGCTTCACAAATCTCTTGTTCAAAATTCATCGCTGCTACGACGAAGACGAACGACGCGACCTTTTGGCAAGCAAGAGTGAGATCCGGTGTTGCCAGATGCTACCGATGCGCGATTATGAACGATCATTCGATTATCTCAATCATTCGAATAATTCGAATGACCATTAACATATTATTACTAATAATTAGTATTGTAGATATTTTATTTCATTGATTTGATACTAACGCCACGGCAATACTGCGGTACGTTGGTGTAAAAGGAAGCAACTCCCTCTTTCATTTTGATTATTGTATAAACTTACAGCTTTCTTTCAATATCATCGATTATAATTAACACAAAGTTTTATTGGGTTGCTTTAGGTAACAGCATAATATATGCTCAAGGTAGATTTTCTTGCTGTCTAGCATATTATTTTGTCGTTTAGCACAATAGCATATTTTTTTGGATATAATCTTACAAAACAATACTTAAATGATATTATTATAATGGACAACAAGCAGCACATCAGACTTAAGGTGTGGGCACATTTGTCTGACGCCACGCGTTAACACGCCGTCAGATAACATCGGTTTTCATAGTAAAATGTATGTGTTACCGGCAATGTGTATTCTCCGGCATTGTATACAATGCCTAGGCATTGTATACAATGCCTGGTAGTCCACCGGCAATGTGTAAAATAAGTTTATTTCTGTTGTCTGTTATAAAAAAATAACCTCAAAATTTAAGGCTCACGCTCCGCTGCGCTACGCGCTCACCTTAAATTTCTAACCTAACCCGGGACCTACAGGAGTAAAGCAGGTTCGGTTCCAAACTCAATAAGCCGCCCTCGAGCCCCCCCCCCGAGCCCCCCTCGAGCCCCCCAGAGCCCCCCTCGAGCCCCCTCAAGCCCCCCGAGCCCCCCCTGGAGCCAGAAACAGAATTATTTAGTTTCGCTTATATTTTTAGTCAACTTAAGTGGTTGCCCACTTGGTTGTAAAAACAGAGCAAACACAAATACGCTAAATAAACTTATAAAGTAGCTAATGACCACCAAACAACATAATTTAATGTGATGGCAACCCCAAATACGTTAAATGCGCAGTACGACGACGTAAGTAACCGAGCTATTTATAAATAGCGCGGTTCATTATAATGAAGCCGCTTACTTATTTACGTAATAGGGCTGCAGTATAATGCTTGCGGTTATTCCGATACGCATAGCGGCTGTTTTTTTCCGGTTCCAGGGTATCTTTTAACTAATGCGACTACTTAAAATGTTTCGGGATATCTATACGTCGAGTTACCTTACCTACTAAGAACCATAGACTTCGAAAATTTTTCGCTATATTAAGTTTATGCTAAGAACATATAATCCAAGATGGCGGCCAATTTGTTTATGGCGCCGGCTAGACGCGTGGTATTTACCGTGATCCAACGCCATAGAGTAAATTTTAACCATTGAAAGTAGTTTGTATGGAATATTCAATATTTTACTTACCATGGTTAAAATTTGCTCTATGGCGTTGGATCACGATATTTACCACGACGTGTAGCCGTCGCCTAAGGGCCGATTAAAATGAAACTCGGTTTTTGGAACTATTTTGGCAAGAAAACAACATGCAATGATAAAAAAAATCGAAGGTGGCGGGCAACTTTTTTGTTTGTGGGCCGATTACCATAAAACACGGTTTTTGGAACTAATTTAACGAGAAAATAGCAACGCAATGTTGAAAATATTGAAAAATCCATAATGGCAGTCAACTTTTTTGTTTGTAGGCCGATTTCGATGAAACTCGGTTTTTAACACAATTGTGACAATAAAACAGCTACGCAAAAAAGCTACGTAAAAAATATAAAAATTCAAGATGGCGGCCAACTTTTTTGTTTTTCGGCCGATTTAGATGAAACTTAGTTTATGGTGTTATTTTAACAAGGCAATAACAACGCAATGTTAAAAATATAAAATTATCCAAGATGGCGGCCAACTTTTTTGTTTTTTGGTCGATTTCGATGATATGGTAGGGTGAATACGCCAAATACCAGCCCCCCAAGGGTTTTCAACTTTGAATCTCTGATGCTACTACAATGAATTCAACATTAAATTAGTTTTTTTTTTCTTAAACCTATGTTAGTAAGCAATACCGTACCTACTTTTTAGCCCTGTCGCTATTTCAGCCCTCTGCCTTTGAATGGGACAGTTGGTCTGGAATCTGGATGCAAACACCTTCAGGATGCCATTGCCACTGTTGACGCCGCAGTAGGGAAGCAAGTTTTTTGCGCATAATTGCATGGAATGGAACCCTGTGTGATTGTCAGCAAACATTTTTGATGGACTACAGCGAAATAATAATAATGCTCGCTTTCACCTCGTGGCTTTTTTCTTCATAATATATCGACCCTGTTTCTTGGTCAAATATATTGTAATCATGAGCAAATGCTAGACCTTATTTTAGCAGCTGCCTTTATTCGAAAAATAACAAAATAACTGACGATTAGATTTGGAATTGACACTGACTTATTTGTTCCTGTTGTGGTACCAGACATAGATTTTACAAAACGTAAAGATTTTTTTTAAAACAACATTAGTAATTAATACCGATAGAAATCTTATTTCTAAGCAAAAGTAAAAAGTTTTCTATTTTCAGCCACGTAATAATAATGTATATTTTATTGTAGCTAAGCTTATTTTTGTAAGCATGTTGATAATAATAATGACGTAAATTTTTGCACTCTAAAATTTATGTAATATCATCAAAAGTTTCTGACTTCATTTTCCTTTATTCTATGTCGAATTCAGGGACATAAATTTTCGAATTTAGGGCAAAAGCGGCCGAATTAAAGAAAATTGCGTCACTCGTCAAACTTTCATTTTTTATTATTATTATTATATTGTTTTTCTTGCAATTATTATAGATGATAATCATAATTTTCTCTAATTTCGATGAAACTCAGTCTGGGTCACTATTTTGACAAGAAAACAGCAATGCAATGTTAAAAATATAAAAATCTTAGATGGTGGCCAACTGTGTTGTTTGTAGGCCAGTGTCGATGAAACTCGGTTTAGAGCACTATTTTGACAAGAAAACGACAACGCAATGTTAAAATTATAAAAAAATCAAAGATGGCGGCCAATTTTGCTATTTGTTGGCCTATTTCGATGAAACCCGGTTTGACTTGTAATTTTGAATGACATTAATGTTGACATATTATATTTATCACTATTATATTTTGCATGCCAGCTCCTGGTGAATGTGATGTGACCATATGAAATATTTTAAGACCCTTATGTATCGCAGTCTAGCAAATAAATTTTTGATTCGGGTTCTATTTTGACAAGAAAACAGCAACGCAATGGTAAAAAACACAAAAGGTTGAGACTCTCTCTGAAAGGCAGCAAACTTTGTTTTTAGGTTGATTTCGATGTAACTCGGTTGACAAAAGAAGAACAAATAAAAAATTGGCCGCTATCTTGGATTTTTTATATTTTTAACAACATTGCATAAAAATTTTCGAATTTAGGGCAAAAGCGGCCGAATTAAAGAAAATTCCGTCACTCGTCAAACTTTCATTTATTATTATTATTTTCTTGTTTTTCTTGCAATTATTATAGATGATAATTATAATTTTATCTAATTTCGATGAAAACTCAGTCTGGGTCACTATTTTGACAAGAAAACAGCAACGCAATGTTAAAAATATAAAAATCCTAGTTGGTGGCCAGCTGCGTTGTTTGTAGGCCAGTGTCGATGAAACTCGGTTTAGAGCACTATTTTGACAAGAAAACGACAACGCAATGTTAAAATTATAAAAAATTAAAGATGGCGGCCAATTTTGCTGTTTGTGGGTCTATTTCGATGAAACCCGGTTTTGGGTTCTATTTTTTATTCGACGACCTCCGTGGTTGAGTGGTTCGCACGCCGGTTTTCAAGGCGTCACCATCTCTTGAGGTCCCGGGTTCGATCCCCGGCTGGATCAATATAGAAAATGAACTTTTCAATATTGTCTCAGGTCTGGGTGTGTGTCATACCACCGTTGTTTCTGATTTCCATAGCACAAGTGCTGTAGCTACTTACTTTGGGATTGGAGCAATGTATGTGATGTTGTCAAATATTTATTATTTATTTTGACAAGAAAACAGCAACGCAATGGTAAAAAACACAAAAGGGGCAGTCAACTCTGTTTTCAGGTTGATTTCGATGTTACTCGGTTGAAAAAAAGGAGAACAAATAAGAAGTTGGCCGTTATCTTGGATTTTGTATTTTTTACATTGTATACCTGTTTTCTTGTCAAAATAGTGCCCCAAACTGAGTTTCATCTAAATTGGACCACAAACGCTTTACCCGTGAATGTTCGAAGCGCCCCTAGCAAGTTCGTGTTCAAGAGATTGGTTCGTGAACATTACATGAGTTCTACACTTTAGCTTGTCATATCTGACATTTGTGCTGTACATTCTTATATGTATATATTGTGTGTATATATATGTATTATATTGTATTATATATTCATAATATTTATGTATGTATTGGTATTTTACTACATATTTTTATTTTATATTAATATTGCCGCCACGATTTCTTTCCTAAACACCCTTACCGGTTGACTGGAAGAGAATGCCTTAAGGCTTTAAGTCCGCCATTTGCTCTGTTTGCAATAAAGTTTAAATAAAATAAATAATAAATAAATAAACAATAAAGTTGGCGGCCATCTTGGATTTTTATATTTTTAACACTGCGTTGCTGTTATCTTGTCAGAATAGTGCCCCAAACCAAGTTACATTGAAATTAGCCCACAAACAAAAAAGTTGGCCGCTATCTTGGATTTTTATATTTTTAATATTGCGTTGCTGTTATAATGTCAAAATAGTGCCACAAACCGAGTTTCATAGAAATTGGCCCGCAAACAATGAAGATGGCCGCCATCTTTGACTTTTTTTTATTTCTAACATTGCGTTGCTGTTTTCTTGTCAAAATAGTGTCCAAACCGAGTTAGATTGAAATTAGCCCACAAACAATAAAATCACACATCTCTTGCCTTTCACGACCTTCTGTTACTTTGAAAATGAAGTTAATGACTTTTAATAAATATTTTTTTTTATTCCATTCTTATAGAACATTAATATTTTATTGAAAGGTAACCTAAGTACTATGTAAGTATAACAAATGAAATCTGAATTTCTACATAAAATAACCTAATAAAAAACTAATCAAAATCAAATGCAGCATGCGAGACTCTCGCGCCGACTTCATCATCACTCGAATGTGCGATAACAACCCTCATTGCAATTGCAAACTATGTTTACCTAGGCATCATCGTCATACTCTCATTCAGTTTGGAATCGCAGAGTAACTAAGAAAGACATGTGACATGACTGATCAAGTCATTTCAAATCTCGAAATTGAAATAACAGCAACCCACGATATAATATTTTGAATCTACTTTTCTGTATTTACTCGTAAGTACCTATTGTGGCCCTCGGCTTGGCCTCGGGCCTCAAACTAAAACCCTTCTTCTGTTCAACTTTCGCTCAAGATTCGTTTATCCGTTTACCTACACACAAAAACTCACTACGACACGCCTAGAGATGTACGCCATGTGTACTGGAGATAATAGCGTCATCTCTTTTGCTCCTACAGTAATTGCTAACAAAAAAAAACGTTCATATTTTTGGCTTCAGTGCAGTTAGTTGTAACTTTTTTAACCAGGATAGATTTTTTGGTGCATAGTAAAAATCTGCCCTAATGATAATATCGATACTTGGAAACAAGTTTCAAACCTGTACCATACTTTAAAAAAAATTGGGTCACACCACACTGCCGTGCAAACGAATAAGTAGGTAGAAAAAAGATTGTCAAGAACTTCGATTAATTCATCCAAAACACTGTAACTTGAAATACAGTGTTTTGGATTTATAGGCCTAAATCGATTAATTTAAGTGTCTTTTATATCCCTATTTTTTTAGTTTTATATAATATATAAGGAGATATAAGCATATACATACAAAACAATGCAATATAATTTTATTTATGTTTTGTCATGCCAAAACACCCTACCTAATTCAAATTACAGTGTATTGGCTTTACTGATTCCGCGAGACAAATAGTTATCGTGTTATGGTTAGCCAAATATGTCGGACCTATCGTGCAGTAGCATTTGCCTCGGAAGAGTAGCTCTGTGATAAATGGTCGTACCAGGGTCGCGTCACGATCGCTCTAAAATGTGTGCGAGTGGACGCAGTAAAAAATGCATCCGGTAATTTAATTTTATTGAATCATGTACAACATTATGACCATCCGACCAGTGCTATTATAGCGTCAAAATTAAACAGTAAATCAATTCAAAAGGAAAATAAAAACTTCCACAACAAAGATCATCTTGGCGCTAAAGGTGCGTCCAGATATGTTCTTTTGATCGTACCGTACCTCCGTTCCGTACCAGCGTTCCGATCAAATAAGTCTGGACGCTACTTTTGCCCGTTCCGTACCTCCGTTCCGTACCACCGTTCCGATCAAACCGCCGAACGTCGCCGCGATCACGTCCAGACTAGCGCCGTACCGTACCTCCGTTCCGTATCAACGTTCCGATCCAATAGTACAGCAGCCTGTAGTAAATTTAAATTACGAAAAAGGTTACCGTTTGCCGTTGTGATATAGTTATTTATTACAAAATTATAGATACTTTAACAGATCGCAACCCGCCGCAACCTATATTTGTATATCTCCAAAAATGATTATTTTTTATTTTTCGAGGTTAATCACATGGTTTAGCTATTGTCGTGTTCTACAGCGCTATGTTTGATTGCCACTGATAATATTAAAGGCCTGGGCACACCGGATGCGTAGACACGCGCGTGGTTACGCGTGCGTGTACACGCGCGTAGTTACGCACGTAACCCCCTGACACACCGGGTTACGCATACGTCTACGCGGCACGCAACGCAACCTGTCCCTTGCGTACCCAGCCGCTGCGGCAGCCATGTTTGCGACTCTAGTGCCAGATGTCAGACGAAGATTGAGTAAATGGACTAATTTTTTCGCACTAATTCAGTTAGTTTTTCTTTAATATCGTTATTCATTACTTAAAAACAAAATAAAACACCACTTACTACCGGTAGTACCGGTACTATTTGTAAACAAATATAACTGAATGCGTAGTCACGCGCGTGGTTACGCGCGTGGTGACGCGCAGGAATGATACGTGCGTGTTCGTATTTGTTCGGTGTGACGTCCAATAGGGAATGCCATTGAGTACAACGTCATCAATGCGTTCCGCTCTGCGTAAGTACGCAGCCTGGTTGTCTCATGAGAGCTGCAATGCGTAGGGTTACGCATCGGTCTACGTGCACGCGTACGTTACGCAAGCGGTGTGCCATGTCTCATAAGTTTTCAGAGATTACAACGTCATGGTACGTCTACGTGCACGCTTACGCATACGCTTACGCATCCGGTGTGCTGGAGCCTTAAGACTATGAAAAGTATCCATACACAGATTTAAGACCAGATAAAGTCCATCCATTTCATCTGGTCTTAAATCTGTGTATGGCTACTTTTCACAGTCTAACTATTATCAGTGGCAATCAAACACAGCGCTGTAAAACACGACAAAAGCTAAACCATGTGATTAACCTCGAAAAATAAAAAATCTCATTTTTGGAGATATACAAATATAGGTTACGGCGAGTTAGGATCTGTAAAACTTGGGTTAAAGTATCTATAATTTCATAATAAATAACTACATCACAACGGCAAACGGTACCTAACCTTTTTCGTAATTTAAATGTACTACGGGCTACTGTACTACAACCTCCGAACGTCGGCGTCGCCGCGATCACGTCCAGACTAGCGCCGTACCGTTCCTCCGTTCCGTTTTTCCTTTGAACGGGGCGAAAAAACCGACTCGCGATGGATCGGAGCGTACCTGTCGGCGATCGAGACGGCGTACCTCCGCACCGTTCCGAACATGCGTCCAGACTAGCGTTCTTTGTTCGCGACGCTCAAGAGCGAGAGATACGGGTACGGGCAAAAGAGCGAGAGATTCGAGGTGGATCGGGGCGTACCTGTTTGGCGAACGGAACGGCGTACCTCCGCACCGTTCCGAACATGCGTCCAGACTAGCGTTCTTTGATCGCGACGCCGATCGGAACGGAGGTACGGTACGGGCAAAAGAACATATCTGGACGCACCTTAGGCCATACGAACGTCGAGTTTAATAACACTGACAAGTATTACAAGTTTTATTTAATTAATTAAAGTTTAATTTTTTTTATCAAAAAAGAACTGTGGAAATAAATAAAAAATACAAAATATAGAATCACTATAACAATAGGCAGTATCCCGACATTTCGCTACATAAAGGATAAGCTACAGCCCAGACCGTAAGAGTGAGGGACATTTAATATTTTCAAAACGTTTCTTTTCATTTTTTCAATAAAGCTTTTCGTTTTTGAGAAATTTTAGATTTAGTGAAAAAAGACCCCGAAAAAGTGTGTCATTTTTCTACATTTATGCGATTTTCGAAAAAGTTCTGGACTTTAAAAAAAATTTTTTTCACCATATTGTAGCCCTTGCCAAGACGCATCTTTTGACGCTTATCACATTCACGTAGACCCAAAACTCACTGGACCAGGGCGATGTCTCACTCTGGCTGAAATTGGGTACTTTACTGAAACTATCGAAAAAACATTTTCAATGTTAAAATTGGCCGCTATCTTGGATTTTTTTAATTTTTAACATTGCGTTGGTGTTATAATGTCAAAGTAGTGCCCCAAACCGAGTTTCATAGAAATCAGCCCGCAAACAACAAAGATGGCCGCCTTCTTTGATTTTTTATTTCTAACATTGCGTTGCTGTTTTCTTGTCAAAATAGTGCCCCAAACCGAGTTTCGTCAAAATCAGCCCACTAACAAAAAAAGTTGGCCGCTATCCGCTATCTTGGAATTGTACTTGTATTTTTCGATAAAACGCTATATTATATTGTGTTTCTCTGTGCTAGGGGGCTGACCAAAGAATTTAAAAACAAAATTCAGGTCTTGGTGAGATCTTAACTTTACATATTTAACAGCTGTCAAATTCAAATTTATCAAACTTGAATTTGACAGCTGTCATCTAAAATGAAGATCTCACCAAGACCTTTAATTTTATCATAAACACCATCAGTCTGGGATGAGTACTTTTCGAGAAATTTTCCATGCAATTATTGATCGAGCTTTGTATGGAAAGTAGTTTTTTTTGTTTGTTTTCGGAAAAGTCGTAGAACAAATTAATGTCGTTGTTTATGATGTTAGTAATCTACTCCTGCAAGGTTGTTGGTGTTTTACAAATAACCCTGTGTAGTGTTTATTAATTGTACATACGTCAATGTGATATTTATTAGACTATTACAGTAAATACCTTTGTAATAAAACTAGCGAATTATTATTAGTATTCGAGAACCTTTTATTATTAACTAAAACATTTTTTTGCAATTACTTTTTGGGAATCATTATTGGCACATTTACCCTACGACATCTCGCCTACAACAGCCTACAGTGCCGCGGAAGTAGCAGCCGCGCTGCGCGGGCCGCATATTCGTAAATAGGTACCCGATGCGTTAGCCACCCGAAGTTGCTTTGTAAATAGCAGACGTGTCAGACTAATGCGTCTGCTATTTACAAGACCCCGAAGTGCTTTGTAAACAGCAAACGTACCGCGTCAGTATAATAAAAGAAAATACAAAAGATGTAAATGCTTATTGTTTTTTAGAGTTTATTATAGATTTTATAAACTAACTGTCTTTTTCATAAAAACAAGCAAAGTTATAGGTTTATAAAGTGTTATTTTACTCTTTTCACAAATGATAAAGATAAAACTATATTTTAAAGGTGCAACAGCTAAAATAAAAATTATGGACTACCTATACAGCGTGAAATTTTAACCATTTGGTTCCCGCCGTGGGGTGGTTCCACTCATGATTACAAGCAACTTTTACTATGGGGCCAACTCTCCTGCTCGCAAAAAAAAATCAGCTGTTCCATACAAAAGTGCAATACCTACTCGACCTTAATGTATGGAACAGCTGATTTTTTTTTGCGAGCAGGAGTGTTGGCCCCATAGTAAAAGTTGCTTGTAATCATGAGTGGAACCACCACACGGCGGGAACCAAATGATTAAAATTTCAGCGTGTATAAATAACCTTATATAGGTAAATATTGTGTAAGCAATGTAAACATTCTAGAATATCGTAAAAACCATCAAAAAACTTTTGGTCCGACAGAGGTTCGAACCGAGATCTCTCGCGTAACAGGCGAGCAGCCTCACCGAAACGCCACAGTGACTTGACAGTTTGTGGCAAAATTGGTCATCGCTCGATACTTTGATGCTCATCTACGTAAATACGAGCGCTCGCATGTTTACGAATATGCGCGCGGCCCCCCGCGCCTGCTCCGCCCGCCCGCTGCTTCGCCCCCTCAATATCTCGGTAGCCCCGAGCCGACTTCACCTTATGGCCGGTATACATTTTGATTAGTGTTTAGTGCGAGTGGCTCGTTTAGTGTTTAGTGTTTAGCAAAAAACACGTTCGGACAGTCTCTGTTTAGTGTTAAGTGTTTAGTGCGAGCGAAGTACAGTGTTTAGAAGCGCGTTCTATTTTTTCTGCGAGTAGCTCCTCCCGCGCGTTCCGCACGTCCCGCCTCCACCCCTCACTTGCAGCTAAACACGCACTAAGCACGTCTGGACAGGACTGTTAAGTGTTTAGTTTATATCAACAAAGCCTGTACTAAACAGCGTATGCTAAACAGTATGGGACATCACCTACTAATCACTAAACACTTAACAGTGCACTAAACACTAAACACTAAGCACTTTACTAATCAAAATGTATACCGGCCATTAAGTAAATTACGTATGCTGCTCCGTGCAGAATCATTAAGCCGCATACGTAACTGTAAAGAGTGCGCAACAGTAATTTAATGATGCGGCTGACGTCATAAAGATTCTACGTACCAAACACAGTCGGTAAGTAAACGGAGTTCGTAAAATGAGCCAGGATACGTAAAAACTGATGATGTAGACGGAGACATTATTAATTATCCCGTGTACGTAAAATGTATCGGCATACCTCCGACCCTGCTCGTACATTATGTACGTAACCGGGACCATTACTTAATGTGACAGGGACAGTACAATGATTTGGCAACCAGTTACTGTTATAAAGAGCCTAGATACTGAAATAATGCAGCTGTATAACTATTCGTACGTATGGCGCATACATATTTTATGTTACGGGTTAAGTAAATTACGTATGCTGCTCCGTGCAGAATCATTAAGCCGCATACGTAATTGTAAAGAGTGCGCAACAGTAATTTAATGATGCGGCTGACGTCATAAAGATTCTACGTACCAAACACAGTCGGTAAGTAAACGGAGTTCGTAAAATGAGCCAGGATACGTAAAAACTGATGATGTAGACGGAGACATTATTAATTATCCCGTGTACGTAAAATGTATCGGCATACCTCCGACCCTGCTCGTACATTATGTACGTAACCGGGACCATTACTTAATGTGACAGGGACAGTACAATGATTTGGCAACCAGTTACTGTTATAAAGAGCCTGGATACTGAAATAATGCAGCTGTATAACTATTCGTACGTATAGCGCATACATATTTCATGTTACGGGTAAAGTAAATTACGTGTGCTGCTCCGTGCAGAATCATTAAGCCGCATACGTAACTGTAAAGAGTGCGCAACAGTAATTTAATGATGCGGCTGACGTCATAAAGATTCTACGTACCAAACACAGTCGGTAAGTAAACGGAGTTCGTAAAATGAGCCAGGATACGTAAAAACTGATGATGTAGACGGAGACATTATTAATTATCCCGTGTACGTAAAATGTATCGGCATACCTCCGACCCTGCTCGTACATTATGTACGTAACCGGGACCATTACTTAATGTGACAGGGACAGTACAATGATTTGGCAACCAGTTACTGTTATAAAGAGCCTGGATACTGAAATAATGCGACTGTATAACTTCGTACGTATAGCGCATACATATTTCATGTTACGGGTAAAGTAAATTACGTATGCTGCTCCGTGCAGAATCATTAAGCCGCATACGTAACTGTAAAGAGTGCGCCACAGTAATTTAATGATGCGGCTGACGTCATAAAGATTCTACGTACCAAACACAGTCGGTAAGTAAACGGAGTTCGTAAAATGAGCCAGGATACGTAAAAACTGATGATGTAGACGGAGACATTATTAATTATCCCATGTACGTAAAATGTATCGGCATACCTCCGACCCTGCTCGTACATTATGTACGTAACCGGGACCATTACTTAATGTGACAGGGACAGTACAATGATTTGGCAACCAGTTACTGTTATAAAGAGCCTGGATACTGAAATAATGCAGCTGTATAACTATTCGTACGTATAGCGCATACATATTTCATGTTACGGGTAAAGTAAATTACGTATGCTGCTCCGTGCAGAATCATTAAGCCGCATACGTAACTGTAAAGAGTGCGCAACAGTAATTTAATGATGCGGCTGACGTCATAAAGATTCTACGTACCAAACACAGTCGGTAAGTAAACGGAGTTCGTAAAATGAGCCAGGATACGTAAAAACTGATGATGTAGACGGAGACATTATTAATTATCCCGTGTACGTAAAATGTATCGGCATATCTCCGACCCTGCTTGTACATTATGTACGTAACCGGGACCATTACTTAATGAGACAGAGTCAGTACAATGATTTGGCAACCAGTTACTGTTATAAAGAGCCTGGATACTGAAATAATGCGACTGTATAACTTCGTACGTATAGCGCATACATATTTCATGTTACGGGTAAAGTAAATTACGTATGCTGCTCCGTGCAGAATCATTAAGCCGCATACGTAACTGTAAAGAGTGCGCCACAGTAATTTCATGATGCGGCTGACGTCATAAAGATTCTATGTACCGAACACTGCCAGTAAGTAAACGGAGTTCGTAAAATGAGCCAGGATACGTAAATGTTTATGTAGGCGGAGACATTATTAATTATCCCGTGTACGTAAAATGTATCGGCATATCTCCGACCCTGCTCGTACATTATGTACGTAACCCGGACTATTACTTAATGAGACGGAGTCAGTACAATGATTTGGCAACCAGTTACTGTTGTAAAGAGCCTGGATACTGAAATAATGCGGCTGTATAACTTCGTACGTATAGCGCATATATATTTCCTGTTGCGGGTTAAGTAAATTACGTATGCTGCTCCGTTAATACATATGCGGCATCATTAAACCGCATACGTAAACGTTAACAGTGCGGGCACAGTAATTTCATGATGCGGCTTACGTATTAAGGATTCGGCCTCATTACAAGTAACTCGTTTACATTGTCTTTACAGGGCATTATGCCGCATACTTACTGGACATGGTGTCGGCTCATTATAAGTATGGCTCTTATTTATTTCATGTGAAAAGCACATTATACGTATCTGGCTGCCGGTGCATTACAAATTTGCCAATTTTAAGTAGCCCGTTTTTCTCAGTGTGAGACAAACTTTTGAAACAACTTTGTGAATTTCATAGCTGTACCTTATGGACTTACAAGGGACGAACTTTTAAAACTCATGTTTATCAAGTTCATTAAGCTATTTCCAAAAACTTTTTACTTGTAACATTTTGCCTATGATGACATATCAAGCATTTTATTTCTTCTTTAAATCAATCTCCATACTATTTGCACGTAATACAATGATCAAAACTAATCGAAATAGTGAAACGTACACTAACACGAATTTTATATACCTATAGTGTACAATTGTACATGCATGTATAATGTATACCAAAGATTAGGAGATATTAAAAGTGCAGATTCAACCAACATTAATACGTAATTAAAAGCTTTGGGCTTCCTTGTACCTACAATATTAAATTTAGACATCACAAAACGCCAACAAACATTTCGTAATTGTCAATGTGAATCTACTCAATGAAACTCTCTAAATTAACTGCGCGTAACTGTCAATTCATTTCTGATTATGTTAATTGCCATCTAATGATATGACATGTTCGTAACAAAAAAATATATATCTCAAGGCCCCAAAACAAAACGCAATGCATCCGTCGTCGTGTGTCGTAATTTAACCAATATTTATTTGCAAAATAAAACCAAAAGTTTCAAGTACACGACCCAGTCTTTTCGTAATCTGGGCCGGCCAATAATTTTGAAGCATATAAAAAGTACTCGCTGGGCCCACTACCCATCAGTGTTGTTTATGAGCTGTGGCCAAACAAACTTTAACAATGCAAAAACTTGTAAGTTAATAAGTCGTGAAAAAATGCTTTAAATGAAGTATAATTAAAGATAGAAAGCTCAAATCAGTAAGAATTCTGATATGAGATTACCTTTTTTATCGAGTTTAAAAACAAAATTATAAAACCTAAATTAGTTTTGAATAGTCATAAACCTAATTACTTTTCGTCATAACTTGACCTTACAATAGGTCACTATCTCAATCTTAAATCAATTCATGAAAAAAAAAATTCGTTAGTTAAAATTTACAGCCTACGGGTCTGGTAGTGACATCGAGTAAATCAAGCGGAGAAAATCTAATACTCATCATTCATAGCTCCGTCAATATTTTATTTTATTATCAATTGCTTTTTATTCGTATTTTAATCAAATCCAATCTTTTACAGATCATCTTCAGTGCCTTCTTGGCTATCGCCTCCGCAGCTCCTGCATTTCTACTAAGTCATGATGCAGAATTTCACGTTCCACTTGGAAAGACCACTATCACTAAAAGTAGCCAAGTTGTCGACCACGGAAGCACCTTCGTTCACTCCGTTCCAGTAGTTCATGCTACCCCAGTGGTACACGCTACCCCAGTTGTCCATGCTGCCCATCTGATCCACGCTTCCCCAGTAGTCCACTCTACCCATTTGGTCCACGCCTCTCCGGTCTACCACATCCAGCCATCCAAGACCACTGTCACCAAAAGCAGCCAAACCGTGAACCATGGTTCTACCCTTCACTCCATCCCTGTAGTTCATCAAGCTTACCACGTGCCACATAAGACCACTTTCACCAACAGCAACCATATTGTTGAACATGGTAGTACCCATGTGGTCCACTCTGTACCAGTTGTGCACACACCAGTTCTGGTACACTCGTCTCCAGTGGTCACCTTCAAGGGTGGTGACTCCGCTGTATCTCACCACAGTTCGACAGTCCATGAAACAGTACCAGTTGTTAAGTCTGTATCATTAGTTTCGTATCATCATTAAATTTTGGTTGACTGATAAATGTTTTCTTTATTTAAACCAATTAACTTAAGTACTTACTCAACATCATTCAGAGGTTTTGTGTTTTTATGACACAGCTTTATAAAAAGTATGTACTGCAATTTATTATTATGCGAATATCACACATCTCAACATACCTTGCATTGCGTTTATTACGAAAATCAGGAAAGTTGATATCACAATAAACGGACAATATCAATTCTGTTTTAATAATATGACCAACACTTTTGTGACACATTTAAGTCCAAAAAACAATTTGCAAACATTTCGAAACTTTATCCGATTAAATTTAAACTTACATTAACTTATCGAAATTGACTAATTTCATCATTTAAATAACTCCCTAAATCGACAGTATAAACATCGGTGTTTTCAAAAACGAATGTAGTTCTTAATTAATATTGAAATCTGACTGATGAAAAAGTTATCGCAAATTAATTTCGAGATAACTTCTAAATGCAAGGCAGTTCGCCGGAGGCTCGATAATAATTAAGAAGGGATAATAATTCCCTATAACATGGGAACTGAGGGAAATTAGATTAATTTGAAGTTCGGCAGTTAAGATAACGTTGATGTATTTGGATAATTTATTGGGATATTAGGTTAGTGGACCGATGGACGACGATTATGGCAACGATGTTTTCCGTGAAAGAATTCTGTGAGCGCTATTCTGGGCTGTACTTACGTAGAAAAAATCGTATGCATTAAATTATATCTTCTGGAATGTACGTAAATAAGTAGTGTTTTGCAACGTTTAAAAGACCAATAGAAATAAAACAAAAACCGGCCAAGTGCGAGTTGGACTCGCGCACGATTGGTTCCGTACCAAAAAACGGAATAAAATCAAGTTTGTTGTATGGGAGCCACCCTTAAATATTTATTTTATTCTATTTTTAGTATTTGTTGTTATAGCGGCAACAGAAATACATCATTCTGTGAAAATTTCAACTGTCTAGCTATCACGGTTCATGAGATACAGCCTGGTGACAGAGAGACAAACAGACAGACGGACAGCGGAGTCTTAGTAATAGGGTCCCGTTTTTACCCTTTGGGTACCCAAAACCCTAAAAAAGACAAATAAATATGCAACTCGTTATTCTAAAAGTGACCTTTTAAGTTTTATAAAAAAACGCTCCTAATATCTAGCGAAATTGGTCCAAACGATATCTTAATTTATATCGCCATTTATTTATAAATAACTGAACATGCGAATCTTATTAAACGGAGCTATCCTTGAGCATTTCTAACTCATTTATCTATAAGGACTGCACCCAACTGCGCATTAGTGTCATAATAAGAATTTGTTTGATTTATTAATTTAATGTTTCGTGCAACTGTCAGGTGTGTCTGTCTTAAGCCCGCCGGTAACGATCATTTGCGATTGTCAATTTTTACGTCATTGACGCCCATTGATGCGAAAATTGATCGTTTACGCGTGCAATTGAAGCGATTGTCATTTGCTCTAACAATGGCATTGACGAAAAAATTGACAATCGCAATTGATCGTTACCGGCGGGCTTTAGATTTTTGTGTGAAATGAAAATAAGACACTCATCCCTTCTTCTCTTATGTGACGATGTCAGTCCTTAAGAAAACAAGAGGATATCTACCTAAACCTGGAAGGTTTTCCTCATCAACGTTGTATGCTTCATGACGTACAGTACTAGGCATAGGTCTCTCTCAATGATATCTAAAGTTTTGTCCAGACTTGTATCATTTTGGCATATCAGATCACCGTATCTTTACCATACATCGCTAGTTTGGTTGGGCGTGCGTTGATATTACGTATTAAAGATACGGTGATCTGATACGCCAAAACGGACTAATCTGGACAAAGCTTAAGATGCGATGATCAGAGGGCCTATTACAAAAAATAATGACATACTCAGACCAATGTCCGTTGATCGATTTAATCGATTTATTTGATTTTGAACCTTATACACGAGTTAATAATGTCATGGAGTGGGACGAACATCAAAAGCTTATCGCGATTCGCGATGCTTTTTTGTAATATTCCTTCAGTTCTGCGCTATCCGCATCCTGCGGTTTCACTCGACCTTTCAGGATCGTCTGTCTGACCTTGCAGAGGACCTACTCACGGAGCGTCTCGTGTTGTATTGTATGCCATCACCATTCCACTCCAACGGCCATTGACTCTTCTCAAATCTCCCGCCCCACTGCCACTTCAGCTGGGCACAATCCATGGAGCGATGTCGGTCACTTAAGTACGTTAGTACTATTAATCTACTATATATTCTGTGCTTAAGTTCTCCAACGAATCTACTAATTTATAGCCATGAACAATAATAAATTTATTAATTATTAGTCGGTACCTCGTCATTTTAACGCATGAAGCTTTCACATCTCATTATTCAAGTCTCCAAATAAGCAATGAGGCACATTTATGTGTTCGGAATACAACATAATTGGTTCAGGTTCATAGCACATTTGTGTCTATATTTAGACACTATTGCATGACAGTCAGTCACTTTAAATTATGCAAAATGAGAAGATTATATGACACGACTTATTATGAACATTATTGATAGATTCTAATTTTGCCCAGTAATATTTTATAAGAACTGTTATAATTATAACTCTCACTGATTTATAATAACGAAAATTACTGTTATTGTTTAAATTTTTTAAGTGCACAATATCCTTGTATGGTCAGGAAAGCGAAAGCTTTATCAACATAGGTTTTTGCAAAGTTATGAACCAATCAATTGACAAACATTACTTATAATATAATTATGGTGATCATTATAATTTTAAAAATTATCTCATAAATGTAAGTCACGGTTAAATAACTTAATAAGGCATCCGTAACTTGAAACTCTTGAAATTTAAACCCCATTTTAGGAGTCCAATTAATCAGACATAAAAAACTACCTGTTGAAATAATTCAAGGTCCAGTAAGAAGTTTATCTGGTACTGGAATTAGTTACTTATCTGTTTTATCATTCAAAAGTTCCAACGAAGTAAAAAAGCAAGTACCTTATTGAAACAAACAAAAAACTGATTATTAATATTTCTTCTTAATCTTAATAATTAACTTCTACTATACCAAACGCATCTTAATTTTAGATAAAATCAATTATCGGACATGTTATGGGCACCTTAAGTAGGATTTTTCATTCTCCCTGTTATAATGTAAATATCTATTATGGAAGATTCAATGTTGTTTTCTGGTACTTCATTAGGACTAAATAATAAAAAATAAGCATCTAAAATTACCGCTGTGATTTCTACAATACGACAATCAAACTTGCACAAGGCGTTGCTCATTTAGTCCTTGAAGCACAAAGACTTCATAGCATCTAATCGACAAATCGCATGATGCTATTACAAAACTACTAAATATCGAGGGACCCAATTTCATGTTGCATTGGTTATCGGTATCAACAATCTTATAAGCAAAACTATAAACAATGGTGACTATAGATATGGCGATAAACAAAGGCCAACTATCAATATCTTTAATAGAAACTATTAATATATTTTTAATAACAAAAACTAATATCGATTTCATAATAAAGAAAACAGAAAATTTTGAATTGTTGGTACACAAATGTTTGTAAACAGAATAAAGAATTTTCTTTTCTTTTTTGTATTAGTTATCGTAGAATTAAAAAAATGTTATAAATGCATAGAAGCCAGAAAATATTAACTATTTTTTCTGGCTTTAGTGCATCGTAACTTTTTTTCACCGGGATAGGTTTTTTGATGCCATAGTAAATATCAACCCTAATGATAAAATCTATACTTGAAAACAAGTTTTATTCCTATTCTTTACTTACATAAAAATTAGGCCAAATAATTGCGATGTCTTTTCGGCGTTTTTTTTTTACAAAAGTATTTTTTTCTATGATAGTCCTAAGGCTACTTTTACTCACTTTAAACTGTGTTTTTTAAGTAGATAAACCTAGTTTCACTCTTGGTAATGAAGTAATTTTTATGGAAATATTTCTAGCAGCAGAGTAACAAATTGTTACTTCTTTATCAACCGTAGAATGCGATTCATTCAACAATTAATACAACTGAAGTGACTAACTTGACAGTGTTTGCAGTACAAAGCGACGTAACTTAGTCTTTAAAATTTTCACTTTGCCATACATCCTCGACTGAAGTTAAATGCGGATCACTGTCTATTATCAGTTTAGCCTCATTGTAAAAAGTTTCTTCAAATATGATGAAAATTTTATTATGTTTTTACGTTATTGATTTTCTATGTTGCAATACAAGCGTTAGTTGTTTTGTTTTCCTTAAAAACGTCCTTTAAATTCCAAAATCGAAAAAGATGATGTCAAAAATCATAAATTGATATATTGACGATCAGTTATGACCTCCGCAGTCAAGGCAAGACTCGCCAAATAATATATTCTGACTGATTATAGTGACCTTCTCGTTATGGGAGAATAAGTCTACTAGGCGAATTTGAATATAAAAATACTGTAGTAAAACTTTAACTTAATATTTATTGAAATAAATTATAATAAGTTTTAATTTTAGAGTTTTTAGCTTGTTTACTCTTTTATTTTGTTTGATAGATACGAAAGAGCTCGATGGTGAAAGTTCGATATTGACTGTGCAAACTCATAATACAGGCACTGATGTTAAGTGACGATAAGGCCGAAAGTGTAAGCGTTCTACACCCGGAATCCTCACCGCTGAGGAACTGGCTATCTTACCTCTAACTGCCGGAGCGGAACACAACAACATCCGATGATCCCACAACTTTAATAATGGCGAGGGTCTCACATTTTAAGTACCTGGGGCATTTTGTTACGGAGGATTTGTGTGATGAAATGGACATGGAGAGGGAGCGGAGAGCTTTGGCGACCAGGAGTAATATGTTGGCTAGGAGGTTTGCACGATGTAGTAGTAACGTTAAGATAACTCTGTTCAAATCGTTCTGTCAATCCTTCTACTCGTGCTCCCTCTGGGTCAGCTATACTCAAAGGGCGCTCAAAGCATTAAAAGTGCAGTACAATAATGCATTTAGGGTACTGTTGGGGTTGCCCCGTTACTGCAGCGCCTCAGGCATGTTCTGTGAGGCGCGCACGGACGGATTTGACGCGATAATGCGTAAAAAGGCTGCTTCACTTCTAGCAAGAACGAGGAGCAGCACCAACAGTATCCTGAGTGTAATAGCCCTAAAAAACGACTGCCCTATAAGGCAGCTCGTAAAGACCTGCTGTGGCTAGTTTTTAAGATTTTTGTACTTCTTTATAATATGGACCTATAATGTCTGAAATAAAGTTTTATTATTATTTTTATGAAAAGGTCTAATTTTTCACAGCCTAATTATTATTATTAATATTATTAATAGAGTCGATAATCGGATAAGTGACAAATGAATTAAAAATAAATATCTGGAGCGTCTGTGTTAGTACCCACAGATCAACATTGGATTTATGTGTTGGGTTATGGCCCACCCTTCATCAGGAAGGCCTACTCCCATCAAGTAAGGACCTTAAAAGCGATGTGGTGTGATAGTGGCAAGTATAAATGAAGCTTAGATGACAACTAGCCCAAATTAAACTCACACACCATTTGTTTTTCTTTATTGTTCACAGTTCTAACTTAACCTATCCAAATCATGACTACTTATTAAAAAAAATTCAGATAAGTTTCAATTATGCAAGTTGCCACCCTAGGCGTATTAATTTACAATAAAGGTGAGAGATTAATCATAGTTTTATTAGATTCTGTCTGAACTACACCCACGAAGGTAAACTTTGTTTTATGATTGTTTTGATCAGGTACAACCTACACAAATATAAGTTTCTGGTAAACTAATCAATTACGGATAAGACATCATTGAGTTACAACAATATAAACATTTCTAAGCTCCACTAAGTGTCTAGACTTACTATGCCGAAGATACATGACCTACTTACGCCTGCAATGCTTTGTGAATGACTAATAGCAACACAATTTATCGGCTGAAAATGACATGTCTATCGTTTTTTCATAATAAAAGCGTTGCCGCTGATCTTCGGTCGCGTAACTTAGGCATAGTGTGTCTAGACACCATAAACATTGTTATATAACACATTATAATTATACTGTGTTGCCACTTCTCGAGACAATGATTGTCAAGGTAACGTCAAAATCTCGGTAAAGTTTCATATTACATTAAATGGAGAGATAATGGACCTATCTAATAATATGTGGAAGGAATACCTTAAAGAAACTCTATATTTAGGGATAAATATGTTTTAGTTTTCGTCCTTTTAAGGGTCTTGATAAAAACATATAAAATAATAATAGCTACTAATTAGACATATACTTTGTTCTAAGAATGAGGGCTTTACAAATTATTAACCCAACAAAGCAAAGCTATTATATTTTTCACAATAATCGCGTCACTGCAAAATTACTAACAAAAACAGCTACATATTCATATGAGAAAAATAATAAACTGACAACAAAAGAACCTGATAAAGCTGTAAAATGCATAATCAAGTTATTTTGCCGAAATTTCGACATTCATTGGGTAATTTGTACGATTTTATTGTAAGCATAAAAAGCCGTAAATTTAAAGATAAGTACTAAGATATTATATGTAAAAGTTTTTTGTGATAGAAGTTATACGTTTTAGGTTTTGTTTTATTTCTGAATTTCTGAACCTCTTGAAATTTTATTTTTAAACTATAGAAAAAAAGATACGCAAAACTATCAATATGTCAGTGTACTTAATAAATAAATATTTTATATTAAATCACTGCTGCATTAAAAAACTATTTTCTCTCTCAAAATATATAGAGTTAAGAAACGAGATATAAAATCAAACGTAAAATTTATAGCTATATCGTGATAGTAGAGTTTAGACAGACCCTAAGGATGCGACTTCGCGCACAGAAAATTATCGTCAAGCCGGATTATCGACAGAAACAACTCACATCTTATATTATTTCCACATGAAATATTATCGCATTAATGATTAAAAGTTGAATTTAAATAAAACTACATACTGTTTATGTAACAATTTTAAGGGAATCCATCAATATGTCACGATTATCTTGGAGAACAAATTGAGACATGAAACTGAGACTGTGAAAAGCATTATTTTATTTGATGAATCTTTTATTGGTTTTCAAGTAGAACGAACACCTCTATTTGACCTATAGTAGTAAGTACCAATTAAATAAGGGCTTCCTACAAAAAACCAAAATGACTCATCGTAACTAAACGCCATCTAGCGTTTGTGGACAAGTGAAGTGTCAAAATTGGCTAATTTAAAAATAAATGCTTAAAAAAGCATTTTAATTTCTTGGCATTCGTTAGTTGTTAGCGCTGTTTTCAGTGTTTTCATGTGAATTGTGTTTTTTTCCTACGTTTTCTACAGTTTACACTGCCTGTTTATCAACGTCATCTACCGAGCCTACAGTTTTTGTTATTTTGAAAAGCCCTCATTGAGATTACGTTTCCACAATTTGCTGCGTAAAACACATCACTAGCCTTCGTGTCAACTTAGTAACGAAATTAGTTCGAGCGCCTGAAATTCACTTTGCATTTTCATTGTTCGTCTCCTGCAACTTTTACGCCATAATGAAGCATTTAAATATCGATTAAGACGGAGCTAAGTCGATTAAATATCGAATGTTTACCAGTTTGAGTATTTACTAACTTAAAAAACAGTCAGCGTAAATTCTTGAAAATGCTAGATTTATTTTACAATATTTATGAGTTTGTTTTATTACAAAGGTAATTTATAACTACTTAGACCGTAAACCTGCCCTAAATTGAATTGTGAAATCTCTAATCCTTAATTAAATCGAAGGTCGAAAAAGCTTTCTGAAAAAGCACCTCCAAAGTTTGGTCTCTAGAGAGCACTTCGGTAATACCTTTTATTTAGTAAGTACTCTACAGTTATGTAAGTTTGCGTTTAGGTCATACTTAAGAGCATAATTTAATTTTATAGCAGCTACGTACTTTCATCAAAACATCAAAAACTATAAAACAAAACTGGTTGGCATTTCGGTTACATTTGCTGGAGGTCGCAAAAAATTGGGATAGAACAAAATGGAACTAATTTATTTATTGCGATAAAGATGTTGATAGGATAAATACCAAAAAGTTAAAACCATATTTAAAGCTTTGAAATACTGTTTTAAGTAATTTTTTACCTATTTTTGATTTATTTATGATGATTTAAATAACTGACCAAATACTTATAGTAGGTATTATTTGTTGAAATACAAATTATTAAGGACGATCGGGCCTCTGTTTGCACAAAATAATGTCAAGTAATAATCAAACATTTGACAATCGTAAAAATAACAATAGTAGTGACGAAACTGTTAACAACGTAAACAATACAGTGATTATAGGTTCATCTTACGAGAAACCAGTTATGTAAGTCGGTTAAAGTTGACTGAGTGAACTTGGCATAAACCTACATGCACCTTCGGAGCTGGTCATGCTGGTTTATTCATTAATCTGTATGAATGCCATGAGCGGTTTGAAATGTGCGAAGCGAGTGAAAGCACTGACGCGGCAGTTGAGCACATTAAGTGAGCTTAAAAGAGCTCAATGTGCTTTTAAAAAGGGTGGATTTTTGAGAAGGTGCATTAAGAGCAGGTAGGACCTTAACCGTTATAGTTAGAAGAAAACGTTCCTGGGAGACCTTCCATAACTTTTTAAGATATTTTGAACTGTATTCACAGATTTTGGAAAAAGTTACCGTTAGCAAAAAAAGGATAAAATACCAAAAAAAATATTTTTATGCCAATCGATCCTATTTCATGTGGGAATCAAAAGACTCTATGGGACCATTTAAGGTATGAGTAGGTACTAGAAACGACAGAAATTGTCAAAAACTTTTCCCATACATTTTGTACGGAAAAACGAACTGTATAAGCGCGAGAAACTAAAAAATTTTGTTTTTAAACTTTTTGGATGTTTCGATGTTTATTACTCGATTACGCAAAAACAGCAGAACGGATTTGGATAAAACTTGCATCACAGATAGTTCAAAAGCTGGATTAACATAGAGGATATCTTGAATTTCCGTTGTAAGTAATTCCCGTAGGATGATTTTATTCTGTAGACCACGCAGACGTCGACTTGGGTGGAAGTTAATAATGGAGTAAATTACTCGTAGATATTTCAACTTTACGGTTTTTTTTGTTTTTTTTTATTCACCGTTATTTAAAATGTAGGTACTCCAAATATATAGGAGTAAAAGTTGTTTCTTGGCAGTCATAAACTGGACTAAGTCGCTGCTAGAAAACCAAGTCCCTACCTATAACAGACCAAGTCTCTACCTAATAGATGCGACCTCCACGCAATCGCAGCTCTTTATAATTTATACAAAATTCAAGTACATTATTGCGTACGTATTGTAAAGTTTCGGCGGCCACAGATATAAATACGGGGAGAGGCTTGGGCTCGTTAGATAACTCAGCAAGAGCCAATCGACAACAATCAACATGCAGACCTTTGTAAGTTTGGTTGTTGCCTATGGAAATTATTTTTTGATAAACATATGAATCACTTGGGTATAATGTAAAAGAAAAAACAGGCCTTATGGCCGAATACTCAAACGCTAATTAACTTTGAGGAGCTCTCAAACGTCGTCCTGTCGCATTAAATGTCAAAGATATGACAAAGACAGCATGCTGTTTGAGAGCCGCTCAAAGTTAAGTAGCGTTTGAGTATTCGGCCGTTAGACTTTTAAGTTGCTCCATCCTTGACTTCTGAAGTTATAATCAATTTTTAAATGGATCCCATGAGGTGGTTTTTTTTTATTATGAAGCAGCTTATTAATGTATCTATTTTCTGTATTTGCAGGTAGCTTTCACCGCCCTCTTGGCTTGCGCCGCCGCCGCCCCTGGTCTGCTACTCGCCCACGAAACCCCCGTGGTCCATGCAACCCCACTGGTCCACGCCGCTATCCCAGTAGTCGGCTCAAAGACCACCATCACAAAGAGCAGCCAAGTCGTCAACCACGGATCCCCCGCCGTCGCCGTACACTCCGCCCCAGTGCTCCACGCCGCCCCAGTGGTCCACGCTTCCCCAGTGGTGTTGAGATCTGCCCCAGTGGTCCACGCCTCCCCCCTAGTAGTTAAGACTGTCCCAGTGGTCCATGCTTCCCCAGTTGTAGTTAGGAACGCCCCGTTGGTTCACGCGGTCCACGCTACCCCAGTGGTTCATGCTGCCCCAGTCATTGTCAAGACTTCCCCAGTCGCCGTCGCCCACTCCAGCTCAGTTGTCCATCATGGGTCAGTGGTCCACCATGGCTCAGTCGTTAAGACTCTCCCCCTCGTCGCCGTCCATTAATTTAATGATTAGAATAGATTAAACTTCGTACCTCAAATTACATGTTGCCTTTTATTTTTGTGTCGTTACTTCTAAGTTTAATTACTGAACAGTAAAAAGGTTTTAAGGTTCATTCACTGCTAGTTAATTTTGTCTGAAGAAAGTGTATATACATACTTCGAGATGACGTTAATGACTGAGTACAGTCAAATACAAAGAAACTGAGTAGTGAGTATATTCAAATACAAGGTTATTTAAAAAAAATATACCGATAATACTATTATTTATGTCCTTGTAAGTGTTTTTGTTTTCGTAATATGATATACTTACATAAAACCAGCGGCAGTGTAAATGTGAAAAAGATCACATTTCTAAGGAAAAAAAAAACGTACGTCGAAAAAGTTTCAAGATATCTCATTGTAACGGATGTAATAAAATCTTTAGAGATTATCTTATTTACTCTAGTAAAGATGTTGAAAATAGGGTAGCATATTGTTGTTTTTATATCGTTTTAATAGGATTATTATATAGTTATGTTGAGTGTATTTTAGTCACATGTTCCAGTAAGCAAGCACCGGAGCTATGCAATGCGAATGCGATGCGATTACCGTGCCGCAAAGTCAACGGCAACATGCCATCTTTGCCCTAGTATTCGAGATTCGCGCACCGCATACCTAAGCGTACTACCTAGCTAGTATATGAAATTACCAACTTATTTATTTATTTAATTAAGAAATGTAACTGAAAATACACGTCTATATAAACGACAGAAAAAAGATAACAATAATCTTTTGCATGTTTCTCATTTCATTAGGACGGAATTGATCAAAAACAAACTCGTTAGAATTTGAAATTAAAATCTATCAAACAAGATCCATGTATTTGTAAACTCACAATCTACATTTTATAGTACTTATAGAATACCAAAATCAAACTTTAGAGTGATTTTTATGTGCTTAATTATTATTTTAATTCTACTTACCCACTTGTTTACGAGTTCATATAAAAAACCTTTTGTACTCCAAAAAGTCATTTAACTATCGGTTATAAAGCCAAAGGTAACAAAATTTGTATAAAAATCAAAAGTAGGTAGGTAACCTTTTATTATAAAACTATTTTGTATTTCAAATACTTGAGATGGCTTCAAATACTTTTGTCAAATAGAAATCTTTGATTATTATTTGTTTACTAGCTTAGACTTATTGCAGTACAAAAATAATTTGAATTTAATTCATTTATGAGTTCTATTGAAGTGCCCTTTGTAATATTAAGCAAAATATTACACTAACTAGACTATTATAATTGGCACAGTAGACTAATTATTTTGTGCTATTGGGTCGAATAAATAAAAACAACTTTTTACTATGTTGATAGAAACTGAAATCGAAAACTGAAATTGGAAAATAGGAACCCGTATAAGATCACTTCGATATCCGGCTGTCTGTCTACTAAGACTTTTTCTCATATAGAGCTAACAATTTGAAATTAATCCTATCCTACTAATATTATAAATGTGAAAGTTTGTGGGTTTGGATGTTTAGATGTTTGGATGTTTGTTCCTCAATCACGCAAAAACTACTGAACGGATTTGGTTGGAATTTGGCACACAGATAGTAGAGAGTCTAGATTAAAACATAGAATACTTTTTATCCCGATATTCCCACAGGAACAGGAACCACGCGGGTGAAACCGCGGGCGGCCGCTAGTCCTACTAAGCTACTTAATATTATAAATGTGAAAGTTTGTGGGTTCGGATGTTTGGATGTTTGTTCCTCAATCACGCAAAAACTACTAAACGGATTTGGTTGAAATTTGGCACACAGATAGTAGAAAGTCTGGATTAAAACATATAATACTTTATATCCCGATATTCCCACGGGAACTGGAACCACGCGTAAATTCAAATAATGTAAATAGTTTAGGTCCCTAGCTGTAGCCACATTCATGCTCCATAATTTCATGCTCAAGATACTTTGTAAATAGGTGATAGTTAATACTTACTTATTATTTAATCTGTGCTCAAGACAGATAGTTTTTATTAATGTCCGTTTTAATGATATTACTATAATGAAACTACAGTACTAAAGGTCAACCACTTTTACTTTCTTCACTGGAATACACCATGAATATTATTAACTAGGCTATAGCAACGATACGTTAGCAGTTTTCCCTAACTACTTCGCTTCTCGACGGTTGAACAGTGACTGAGCCCGCAACTGACTTTCGTTGACCGTTCTGCCGCCTATCCCCACCGCTTACCTCCCCATTCCACTACAAATGGCGGGAAAATATGGCGGGAAACGGTGGAGCTAAGCGGCGGTGTTGCCAATCTATTAAACTAAAATACTACTATTATCCTTTCAATTTGATTCGAAATCATAACAATAAAATGGATTAATTACTATCAAACGACAAAACGTCACATTCGTCCATCCTGACCTCGTGCATGTCCTCGTGCACGGTCAACTCAACAATATTATAGGTTATTATAAGTGTCAACTCAATAATTTCATAATAATATCTTCACATTCGGCCGGTTGTATGTTAACTAATACCGCATTCTATTAAACAAACTTATTTGGTTTAACTTATTGTTATATTTTTTAATTTGAGAATTCTCATTTACTTTATTGTTATAATTAATTTTGTGGATTAATTAATGCTAAAAAGAGAGAATCTACTGAATCTGCCACCATTTCAAATAATGAGAGGACCCTCCAAGAAAGAAATGGCGAAAGAAAACTTGGAGAGGGTTGTCGACCTCCGTCTTTTATATTTTATAATTTATTTACAAGAGAAACTAACTGTTGTAACTTATCGCGCCTAGTATGACCATCAGATCATAAAGCATAACATTATTAAAAGCATGTAAGATTGTGACACAAATATTAACTCTAAAACATCTTAAAAATAATATAACCGTTTTTTTTTCCACGATAAGCAATCAAATTATTTATGAAAGTACAACATTTCTTATTATTTCTTTCTACTAAATTATAAATTTTATTAAAATATTTAATAAGAGAGAAGTACAAAAAGTAAATATCACAGTCGACGGCCTATCTACCACGAAAGGGTAAACAACTTCAATTACAAATCGTCGACATTTGACAGATAACGTGACGTGCTGCCGACTACCTAACTGAAATTATCAATGATATCAACTTATTAAACTTACAATAAGTATACAATTTCAATTTACCATACCTACTAGCTATGCAAAACGCAAGGTAATCGTTAAATATATCTAAAGTTGCGTTGCAACAATCATTATAAGTATTATTTTTATTTATTTCACAATTCACAGCATGAGCTAGGTACTTATAATATTTAATTTAGCTAGTCGGGAACTAAGTACCTACTTTAACAGGTTCTGAATAAGACTTAAATATATTTGACAAATCAATGCATAGGAATTCCGGTCCGTTTCTATGTTCAACCAGATAATTGCAGCTGAAACCTGTTAGCCGTCGCAGCCTGTTGTCATCATGTTACAAAAACTAGGATCGACCAATAACGGTACAGTTGTTTCTACCATCCAGTCACGCGTCGCACATCGCGCCATCGTCACCTTAGTGACATATAATGCATCGGCATCTTGTCAGATGCAATATGTTTCTGAAATATATAAAACAATCGACAGTAACCGTCCCTAAATCATAGGACAAACGTCAACAAAATAAAACATCAGAGTCAAAAGGAAATAGTATTTGGTTTGGTTTTTGATTTTCCCGACGTTTCCCCCGTGACCACGGCAGCTGCAAAGGTACCGAAAAAAGGGTTTTCCGTTCCGTTAAAAAGTGTTTTATTTCATCTCCAATAACTATTTTCGTACCTAATGAAAACTTTTAATTTAATAGTCTAAATAGATTAAAAAAACTTTAATCGTTATGATTAATGTACTTAGTAAATAACTATGTTAAAGTCAGTATAGATGAAATGAGGATGACCAGTTGCCCTTCGGTAGTAAACGCCTTCCATATTCGATATGGCCAAGGTGCCTCGATGTATCGATCAATCTTAATTGAATAGATACTTTTGAAATGTCAACTTAAGTTGTTACTATTATTTTTGTAGGTCATCTAAAGGAATTCCTTTCAAAGACAACCTAAGTAGAGTTGTCTTTGAAAGGTTGTCGTTAATAAAGTTGGGGAGAATAGCAACCCTAATGCCTAAGTTAAGCTAGTTAAAAGGTCTGAATAAAACTTAAATAATTTAGGCGGGGCGCCAATAAATAAAAAAAAATACCTTTTAATTTTCGGGGTTATATTAATTGAACGATTATCAAGAAAAATAAATAAGGAAGATTAGTAATTATTAGTAAATATTATATATTAAGTAGGTATCTACAAAGAGATTTAGTGCTAAGCGCCGTCCACAAAATGGCACCATTACCCTAGATAAGCTTTTACGATTTGCTATTGGCAATAAAATAGGCGTAAAACTAAAAATTTGATTGTTTATGTAATGTCGATTAATATAAATATTATTGCATCTGGTCATGCTAGTTTATAGTGAGTTTTCATAACATACCTAATCAAGGTGAAATGTTATTTAATTATTTTTCTACAATGAAATTATATACCGTGTTAAAAAAAATATGTGGACGTGGAATTTGGGCACCGTTTAAGACTATCTCCACTCAAAGAATTTAAATTTAAAGTTATTTTTTCTGTCTACAAAACTTTATCTTATCATTAAACAATAAACTTTATATTTGTTTGACCGAACTGATTTACTTTTGTTAATTTAGTATTAGTCTAATATCTAAATCAAGTAGGTAATATACTTATATTGCAATATATCAATATAGATGTCGATATTTCGCACCAATCTTAAACATTTGCTCCAATATTTACGATAATGTTGTTGAAACAGCTTTCCCTAATACACTGCACCAGAATGTAATTCCATTTCAAAAGTTCCATAGATTTTTTTTAAATTACAGCTACAATGTTACACCGAATGACTAACTGCGGTCGGAATTAGATGAATTCTTGACCATATGTAGTTTGCGCAGTTAGTGGTGGAAATTCGTAGAAAAATTGTCTTCGGTATATAAAGCTGGTCCTTGCAGATAAACTTAGTCCGTCTTAGGTCCTCAATTGGAGTAGCTTTTTTTCAAATTAATTTTGGATTAAACGAGAAAATGTTTGGTGTGGTAAGTTAATTTTATTTATTTTGAGGATATTTTCGTTTTGATATCTATCTATAATTTGCACTGATAAGAAATGTGTATACAAATTGTAGGTATTACCAATAACTTTTATTTTTCCATTACTTTTGTGCATAAGATTTCTTTCTCTACTGTGCTTACGATGAAATATACGGTTAAAGCAAAATTTTACCAATTTATTTAATTTTAGTAACGTTAAGTACTATTTTATTATAAAAACTATTCCAAAAGAAACTGCATGTGAGAGTACTATATGAGTAAAATATATAAGTCATTTGAGTAAAAAGTATAAAGGTATGGGCTCTATTGAATGAACCCTGTAAGACGGAGCCGTGACACTATGTATGTTATGTAGTTTACATAAATTAATCAAATTCATTGTAAATCCATTGAAACCCTAAATTAACATTATACAATACAAATTGATTAAACTTAATCTTTAATTAATTATAACTTTAGACTAAATGATTTGGTTTCAAAGTACTGAAATAGGAGATATAATAATATTTGTTTGAAATTAACATGTCTGGCCTAGTTACTAAGTTAGCGAAAGTAAAGCTCAAAGTAGAAAATAAAGCTTAATTAATAACTTTGAGCTTACGAGATATTAACACTAGCCTTGTAAAAAATAAAGCCTTTTTGAAATATAGGTAAATATTTGATAATCAATATAAAAATATTGTACTTCACTTTTATAAAGAAACCAATGACAAAGACCTATGTTTTATATTTTATTTAGTTGTATGTTTTGTAGTCCAGACAACGCGGACGAAATCAAAAGATGTGCCGTTATCAAGAATATTGCCTTAGGGTCGGGAATATTCTCAATATTGCCGGGAATATTCCCACTCTGACAATATTCCCAGCAACGGTACATCTCTAGTCACGGGCAAATCTATTTATCTTTTAATTATAACCCCTACCATATTTAGATGATGAGGCTCCACCGGACCGCTTGAATCCATAAAAAAACCTTCCAAGTGCGAGTCGGACTCGCGCACGAAGGGTTCCGTACCGAAAAACGGCAAAAAAAAATGACGTTTGTTGTATGGGAGCCCCCCTTAAATATTTATTTTACTATGTTTTTAGTGTTTGTTGTTATAGCGGCAACAGAAATACATCATCTGTGAAAATTTCAACTGTCTACCTATTGTCATTATTAATATCGAGCAAAAACATAAAAAAACACGTTTGTTGTATGCGAGCCCCCCTTAAATATTTATTTTATTCTGTTTTTAGTATTTGTTGTTATAACGGCAACAAAAGTACATCATCTGTAAAAATTTCAACTGTCTACTTATCACGGTTCATGAGATACAGCCTGGTGACAGACAGACAGACAGACGGACAGCAGAGTCTTAATAATAATGGGGTCCCGTTTTTACCCTTTGGGTACGGAACCCTAAAAATGAAATCATGTTTATAAAATATAAAAAAAGCCTTTAGTTTCTGAGTTGAACATAAAAAACTCGTAAATCAATTATTCGATATCAAATCAACTTAGTAAAAACTTTGTGTACAGATCAACTTTTGGGAAGTAAATAACATCTATTGTTTTCTGCGACCCTAAATCATTTCTCTCGGGTCATTCTACAACATTAACAAAACACCATTTTTCTGGTAAACCCTGTTACCCACTTCTTTTGTTAGAGCTGACGAAAGTTGGGCATGTCGGTAAATTGTGGAACTACATATCGATAATTACAAAAGAACGTAGATCTAGGGCTAAGTAAGGACGGTGACTGACAAAATGTGTTTCGGTAATGTTTTATTAATTTTTAAGTGACAAAACACTGTTGAAATTTGTGTTACAAATGTTTACTTTTTATGTGAACAATATTTGTTGTTCACCAGTAGGTGTAAAAACATTATCTGTTTGATAAATCTTTATCCTGACAACTAAAAAAAGCAGTAAATACGAGTATCATTCTGTCATTATCACTTTTCGGATAAAATTGTACCCTAAAACATAAATAACTAGCGGCCGCCCGCGGTTTCACCCGCGTGGTTCCCGTTCCCGTGGGAATATCGGGATAAAAAGTGTTCTATGTTTTAATCTTGGCTATCTACTATATGTGTGCCAAATTTCAACCAAATCCATTCAGTAGTTTTTGCGTGATTGAGGAACAAACATCCAAACATCCAAACATCTAAACATCCAAACATCCAAACCCACAAACTTTCACATTTATAATATTAGTAGGATGGTAGTCATGAAAATTTAACCGAAAAGAAGCAGTTAAACGAGTTGATTTTTTTATTTCGCAACACGTTAAAATAGTTACTGGCACTAAATAATTGATAATTATTTTTAATTGGTTGACAATAATTAGTACATTTCATTAATTAAGTACAAGTATTTCTAATATTGAGCTTTTAGCAGTCACAATGATATTTTTATATAATACTTAATAATATAGATATTAGAAAAACATCGACTCGCAATCAGATCATTTTCTCAGGCGAGAATCGAAACTGCGACCTTCAGAAGTCCGGTCCAATGGTCTTCCAACTTAGTGTAGTTACTCGGTAACTCAGTTAGAAGAGCATTTCCAAAGGTTGCGGGTTCGATTTCCGCCTGAGAAAATGATCTGGCGACGAGTCGAATATTTTCTAGTACTTATATTATTTAGTATTTATTTATATATTCATCCTCCTTATGCACCCATAAGGAAGGCCTGTGCTCCAGCAGTGGGGACGCTAAAATGGCTGATGGTCCATATTATTTAGTATTTTTGAGAGAACTTTTTATTTACTTCTCTCAATGATATCGATAAAATGGACAGCTCTATGCCAGACTTCCGTCCATAAATAAAAGAGTCTTCCGCAGTAGTCCCGCTTTCGTCTGGCCCATTAATTATGAAACCAGGCGTATAAATATTAGTCCAATTAAGTTATATTGTCGGCCGATACTGAATTAGGTTTAATATTAGGGTTTCATTATTATTACGGTCATTTTTGTAACCTTAATAGTTTGTTTCATATTACCATAATACATAGATATTTCCGATATGTTCTTATTATGCCGATATTGATTGCGATTATGTTAATTATGTATGTATTTTGTATCGTAACTTGGATAGATAATTACCTACATTACCCCTTAAATAAAAATATTATCCAAAGATGTTAAGGTACACCACCGTCTGCCTACATATCAAAATAATAAAGATAAAAAAACTGCCAAAATCCATGATATATTTTTTTTAAAGCTTGAAGTAATATTTAATCCTCATGTCAAAAGTATAATTATGCGGAGTACTTATATTTACATTATAATAAAGAAACATTTTAAGATATTAGTAAGGAATAAAAATGCACTTTTCAGGGTTCCGTAGCCTAATGGAAAAAAAACGGAATCCATATAGATCCATCCTGTCTGACTGTGCGACCGTATATCATAGCAACTTTATTCCGAAACTATATTAGGATTACACAGTTGAAACTTGGTAGGTAGATGTATTTACACAAAAATAAAAGATTAAGAGGGGGCCCATACATGGAACAGAAACTGAAAAAAAATCACCAAACCTATACGTGCGGGGTGTCTATTTATAGGTCTTTAAAAATGACATAAAGGTTCTTAAAACCATTTTGTCTCAAAGTCAAAGTGTGAAAAAAAATATCGTCGTTGTTCTGCGAAAACCGAGTAAATCAACATTTTTCATACAATGAGTTAACACAACCAATAGACTCAGTTTTTCATGCTCTTTCGTCTGCGAAAACCCATTATAATGACAGTAGCATACTTACGGAGATACTAAATGAGAAAACCAATTATTTAAACGATATAAAGCATTATTCTCAGGTACAACAGAGTAACCTAAATTAGTCCCCATTTTCTCAGGATCATCTCTGGTAAAGCACATTAAAAATATTTAACTGGTTTTGCCTTCAATACTGTTTTTAATACTTTTTAATTTTTCCTCAGAAATAAAAATGTAGTTGGACTTAATTGTCTATTTTTCATAAAAAGCTACAGATATAATCTATTACCGAAATTTAAATTATTTTACCTGAGGGGTTAATGTCTACTTTAATATATTATTGTCAACCAAAAATCAGTTCATTTGAATAAGCTGTTTTCGCTGAGGATATAATTGATCGCTCCTAAATATCACTGCAGCGAAAACAAGGTAAATCGTCGTACTCGCAAATGTCACGCGGCAGTGCTGCAACCTGCAACTGTAACCTGCTATGTTACCGCGTTTTTTACTTGTTAAATCCGTCCGTTAAATCACTCCTTGCAGTTTCACCTTGCACTTGGCACCGACAAAGTTTTCATTTAAGTGACTGTGTCTATAAATGATATTATATTCTATGGGTTTATTCACCCCATTTACCCCTAAGGGGTTAATTAACCGAAAATCACAAAATACGTGTTTGCTTTTAAAAGTTGTTTATTTTAAAAATACCTACTCGTACGAAGTTTCACATCGAAATGTCTATTTAATATTTTTTTATACAAAACATGGACCCCATTTTACCTCTTTAGGGGTTGAAACATAGCTAATATGTTGGACTTAAAAATAAATGCCATTTTCGCAATCAACATACCCAACCTGAATAACGACATCCATATTATTATCGAGTTTGGGCTTTTTACCCTATTTACCCCTTAAGGGGTTGATTTTAGAAATTTACGAAAGACATGTTTGTTCATTTGTTTATAGAAGTTATTTAGGTTATCGTCGTAGGATGTACTCCTGCAACAAGTGCGCAAGAAAATTCCTTTTCACTCCTCTTGCTCAAAAAGTCCGTCATTGTAAGGTACAAGAGTCAGGATAAAATAGCATAAATACCCCTAGGGGATAAAGATTTTTCTTTTTTAATGTTTGTCTATTACCAATGAACCTACTAAAACGAAAAAGTCTTTATTCATAATTACGAATAAAAACTCGCTCGATTTTTGAAAATGGAACTAAAAGCAGCGATCTCTTCGGTGAAATCATAGACTTATTTATACTCTGTGACTTTTAGTTTAAAATGCGTGCATTGTGTTTCTTAGCTGCTACAGTAGAAATTAAAAAAGGCACTGGCGCGAAATCTTTAGAATTTTTCTCTAATTCCAAACTGATTGAATTGTTTGACTGTAAATAAGTAATAGGATAGAAATAATTTTAATCTTTTGCCGTCAAGCACAAATCATTTATTTAAATACTGTATGAAAAGTTTATGAAGTGGAGGATAGAAAAACGAGTGGATTCGTTTACGGAAGTATAAACTATAGGTATTTAATATTGGATTTTATTTTTTCGCAATCGTAGTGAAAAGTAGAGTGTAACACACGACGCTAAAACCCATTGTAACTCGGTTTCTATTTATTCCCTCGCTAAAGCTCGGGAATAAAACTACCTCGTATGCAATGGGTCATTTTAGCGTCTTGTATAACAATCTACTATTATTATATCATGATTATATCCGTTTCTTTTTAAGTCTATCAATCTCCATATAACTTGTTCTTCGGCGAATCGTTGATTCTTTCCCAAGTGCGTGCGCAGCAGGGAGATCCACTAGGGCCGCTAACCTTCATTGTCGCGATTCAAAGCACAATAATATATCGTCTTTGAAATCACCACTCAACGTACGGCACAATAGGAGGAAAGCTAGAGGAAGTAAAACAAGATTTGAGTGTTGCTTCCTCTTTTTCAAGGTTTGGGACTGGAGGTGAATACAATCATAGTGTGCGCTTTTCTGCTGCGGACCCGAATCAAACTCTTCTTTTAATGCGTTCTCTTCTATACTCCCTGGCCTTAAACAATTGACTCGAAGTTCTTTCAGTTTGTTGGGTTCACCCATATTTCCTGACGCTATAGCTCTAGAGAGCATCCGGAACAAGAAGACTTAGGCCTAGAGGCCAGGAGAAGTCTTCTTGTTCTGGCTCAAGATCGCTTAAAAAATATCTCCTCGCACATTGCTCTGGTTCTTTTGAGGACTTGTTTTGCGGTACCTAAAATTATGGACCTTTTGAGGACGGCTCCGATTGGGCTTTACCCCGGCTTTGTTGATTCATTCGACAATACCTAGAAGGATATTGTCGAAAACATTTTAAACGTCTGCCTCTCAGAAGATCAGTGGAGCCAAGCTTCTTTACCCATACGTTACGGGGGATTAGGACTGAGGCGTGTGCGGGATATAAGCTTGCCAGCTTTCCTTGCGTCGGTCGCTGACCTTGTCTCTAACATAATAACGTCTCATGGAGGCAGGGTCGGCATACCTTTTGTCGACGATGCTATGGTACAGTGAGCTGCGCTGTTTCCTGCGGCCACCCAGGCCTCAGACCCCAGATGTACAGCGGGCTTGTGATGACCTGGGAGCGAGAGAGACACTTGACCGACTTATGAGTGGGGCTGCGGGGGCAGAGTTGGCTAGACTCAGGGCGGTGTCAACACCGGAGACTGGAGCATGGTTGCACGCTTTACCATCGCGCCACGTAGGAACACTCCTGGATGGTGACTCTATACGTGTGGTGGTAGCTCTTCGTCTGGGTTGAGCTGTTTGTCAACCTCATTTATGCGTCTGTGGAACCATGGTGGAAGCGAGCAGCCATCACGCTTTGAGTTGTTGTCGATGTTCGGGCAGATTCCCTCGACATCACGCCTTAAATGATGTATTCCGCAGGGCACTCATCTGCCTACATACCGTGCGTTCTGGAGCCGACGGAGCCGCCGGGCCTTAGCCGCTCGGGCGGTAAAAGACCAGACAGGCTAACCTTGGTGCCGTGGCAGAAGGGGAAACGCCTGTTGTGGGATGCCACGAGCTTTAGCACCTTCGCCGCCTCACACCTGGGCCACACTGCGGTCAGCCGGCGTTGCTGCTGCTGTTTAGTGGTTTGGGCTGGGCACTAGTCTGTCAGTCACTCCTTCATTTTTATATAAGAGATAAATAGTTTTATCTACACCCATGCTTTAAATCCTCTGTAAAAGGTTCTGAAACGGCTAGCTTACTGACACCATTACAGTATCCGAGTGATAGGAGGTCCTGCTGCGCCGCGCGCCCACGCGCGAAGCGTTGCACTATGAAATTCAGTACAACATTATAACACTCTTGCGGATGAGATAATGACGAGGAGGAGGAGGAAAGTCAAAGACAAAGTCAAAGTCAAAACCCTTTATAAAGGATACATAAGTATCATGGGTGTAGATAAATATCATGGGTGTTTGTAATCCATTGTATTAAAATATTGTTTGTTTCCCAAATAAAAATAAAAATAAATAAAATAGGGTGTAGATAAAGTCTTGTATGCAACTGTACATAATTAGGTATTAAAACACTAAACCAACACAAAAATAAACCCACATTCGTGTCTAATACAGTTGCATAAATAACTATTATTTTGCTAATCGTCTATCTTATAATAAAGTAAGCTGTAGAGTAAAGTAAGTTGTATACATAGAAATTTCCACGGCAAGGAAAACTCAGTAAATATTTAAATTTTATTTTTTATTAAAAAAATACATTCTTTATCTAGAATCTATTTAATTTAATAGGTATTATCGGAAATAAACTAAGTTATTTTAATTAGTCTGTTTTGTTTATGTTTAAGAATCCCCGATTAAACCGAAAATAAAAGTCTTCAGGGAAAATCAAGTAAATAGGTACCTTTTTGTCTTTAAGTACGATTTTATTAAAATTATATACGTAAAATACTATAATAATAAATGTTTTTATCAAAATATGAAACCACGAATTGTTTCGTAAATACAAATATAATTTATTCTGTTCTTAAATAATAAATATATTTATCTGAATTTTCATTTCCCCATAACTCCAAATTCAAAATCTTCGATTTACTCGGTTTTCGTAGAACAACGACGATATATAAATGCTGTAGATCTTAATAAACACTTTCAACGAAAATTAGTTTGAACGAGACATAGTTAGCAGTTTTAGAGATATAACACATTTCCCAAAACCGCAAATATAACTTTGTCATTCATACAAACACTATGAAAAAGAAAGTTATTTGCACAGACGAAAAATTATAGTGGTACTAAATATGATATGATATAAGATAAGGTAACTACGGAACCCTACTGCGCGTGGCCTGACACACACTTGGCCGGTTTTATTATTGAGCTGCTTTATATTTTATACGTACTTACTTATTTATTCATTTTATGATGAATGAATTTTATAGAAAAGTTAAAGAAAAAGACAAATATTTTATTAAAGAATTCAAAAAATAATTCAACAATTTATAAAAGTTTTTATATTCATAAAGAGTGTACTTCAAAAATCATAGTAGATTTTGTTATTGCGGTTTTACGGCGCTTTTTGATGAAAGTAATATTACGAGAAGAATAAATCGTAATAAAATATCCCTTAATCTCTACTATAATTTTAAACTATTATTGTCGCTAAATAAAATTGCGTGGGATAAATGTAAAAGTTTGGGTTAAGACTTTTGGATGTTTGTTACTCAATGACGCAAAAACGACTTAACGGATTTGGATGAAAATTGGCACACAGTTTTAGTCTCGATTAAATTTGGCACATAAATAGTTTAAAGCCTGGATTAAAATATATAATACTTATTACCTTTTCAAAGGTTCCCTAGGGATTTTTATAATGTCCACGCCACGCAGATAAAATCGCGGTCGGAAGCCAGTGGTTTAATAAAGTGCTTTCAACTTAAAATCTTTGAAAGGGCAAGTGAAGTTTTTATGTCTCCTATTCATTTCTAGTTTTCAAATATTCGTACAGAATATAAACTCCTAGCAAATTAATTATTCATCTACTACATCACTTTAACATACATTACTAAAAATTGCACAGATTTCTAACAAGAATTGAAAAATTCTGATGTATGCCACAATAACGGCGCATAACATTCGTAAAAAATGTATCATGTTGGTAAAAACACAAAAATTAAACCAAATAAAAGATACTGCAAAAGTCTATGACAAAATTACTTTCAAAATGCTCAGTATTCATCCATAAAAAAACTTTAACCAGAATGAGCGTAATAACTATAAAAAAATAACTAAATCTTTGGAATAACTTTTATCATCAGAAACTATTGCAAAAGACGTATAATCGCGACCATTAGGTACATTGAATTTCAAATAAATTTTAGCTAAATAAATTAAATTGTAAGTATTTAATAAAAGCGCAATAAGTCAAACAATGCTTTTCTTAAGCTTACCTCTTAAACTTGTTAATATTAAAAGCAGTTATGTTTTGATAATTAGTGTTGTCTACCTAAGTTGAGGATTATTCTAAATCCTTATTAATCTTTTGTTATTCAAAAACTATTTAGTTAATAGAAAGTTGCATCAAGTCAGAAATAAGTTTAACATTATTTTATAAACTCAATTTGATTGATTAATTAATATCTAAGATGTACTATGGTTTGATCAGATTTTCTTCTGAAAGAAAATTGTAATACATTTTAGAATTAAGAAACAGGTCACATCAATAGGTTAGGTTAGGTTAGGATGGTCAGTTTAAAAAAAGCTGATTATTTTAGTACTTTGTCATACTAACTATAACGCTTGACGACGTAAGATAAAACCTTACAATATACTAGAAATTATTGGAGCGATTTGGTTCTAAACAGTTCACTAACTTTTAAGACCGACTGTAATACTAATAGATACGACTAGCATTTTAAGCTGTGTCTCATACCAATATTAGGGATTCTATCTTGATGGCTATCTTTGAAAACATAAAACCTATTATAGATTATGGATATTCAAATTGGCACAGGCTGCAAATGTAAGACAAGGTAGATTGGCAAGTGACTCATTGACGAAGAAGGTATAATGTAATTTCTCTTTTTTACAAAATAACTAGCTGACACGCCCCGGCTTCGCTCGGGTGACGCCATTTAAATTATTTTCTTAGTTGGTCTTTTAAAGTTATTTTTGAGAACCTAGTCACAGAATAACTATGACCTAGTACTTATCTAGATAAATTAATTTAGGCTTTTAAGATTTTACTAACTATTAATGTAATATGTTTATTGGCAAATGGATAATATATATGAAAAAAAATCTATTATATTGCAATTTAAATGATGGAAAAGAGAAAAAATATTTTACGTTTTTCCTTACATTTTATTGAAAATTTTCTTTCATACAAACACTGTCCTGATAATAACAAACACAATAAAAATAATTATCTAATTTGTTGCAGTCGTAGTTGTTCTAAAGTTATGAGCTTACATTTAAAAATATAAAAAATAATGGCCACTTTCCTATTCGTTCGCTAACTTAAAGCTTAAAAATAAGCAATTAAACGATCAAGTCACACGTCGCAAGTTTATATTATTATGTAAACCACAGACATAGTTGTATTGTATGGAATTGACAAGCCTACGTTACGTAATTTTGGAGTTTATGGCTTATTTTGAATTTTTAAATTAGCGAACGATTAGAAAAGTGGCCATTTGAGTAGCCCCCCCAGTTTGACAGTCCCTATTTACTATATTCTGGTTTAGACATTAATTCTTTTACACGTTATATAAAAAAATGAATCGTCTAAATGTATGTAAGCTCATAACTTTAGAACAACTACAACTGCAACAAATTAGATAATTCTTTTTTATTTTGTTTGTTGTTATCAGGACAGTGTTTGTATGAAAGAAAATTTTCAAAAAAATTTAAGAAAAGACGTGAAATATTTTTTCCCTTTTCCATCATTTAAATTGCAATATAATAGATTTTTTTTCATTATTTTATTTTGAATTTTTAAGTTAGCGAACGAATAGAAAAGTGGCCATTTGAGTAGTCCCCCATAAGTTTCACTATGGGACCAACTCTGAAACCGCGAAAAAAAAAATCTGCTGTTTCATACAAAAATTTATAACGAAAATATGACAGTGCATGAAACAGATTTCAGCGCTGTTGGTTCTAAAGTAAAAGTTGTTCAGTTTAACGGTTCCTATGTACTTACTATATTCTTATTTGGTCATTAATAGACAATTTGACAACATTGAAAATATACTACAATTTGTGGTCATCTTAACAGATAATGGCGTAAAAAAACATATTCAACTATGATATGGACTAAATTAAGTCCATGAATTGATTAATTTCACCTAGAAAAATGCAATAATTTTTGAATTTTTTTCTGTGGCAAAAACGCTCTAAGATGACTGATGACGTCACTTGCCTGTAAATAAATATGGCTTCAGGCGCTTGACACGACCATAGACTTAGGATCTGCGATTGATGGCTGTCAAATGGCTAAGGATATTACAATGATTACAGGCTTGTGACGTCATCAAGTCACGTGTCAAGCGCCATAGCGTTTTTGGCGCGGGTTTAAAATTTTAAACTTTAACATAGATTTTTTTAATGAAATACATTGATTTTTCCTGAAATATCAATGTGGTGCGCCTATTACGTAATAAGGAATCATTTAAAATGGTTTTCCAAATTAGTCAAATAGTCTATTGTGGAGAATTAAGAATTTGACCAAAAAAAAACTGGGCCAAGCTTCAATCATCAAATTTTCTTTTTCAAATATTGTAAGTACTTATTGTTGATGTTACAGGTAATCCTCCTGTCTCTACTGGCGACGGCGTTCTGCGCGCCCGCACCGAAGCCTATAGTGGTGTACCCCCCTGTAGCGAGTGTGTACCACCCACCGGTGGTTGCCCACGCCCCACTCATCCACCCAGCACCATACACCGTACCCCACTACGGGGCGCTTTATCGTCCACACGTCGTGCCCGCTGTGCAACCTGTGTACTTATAATCGGCATCTTCCTAGCCAACACTATCTTTTTTCTTCAAATAAATCACTTTATTCTTTGAATACTTTTCAATTCTTTACTTTTTCTCTTAGAATAATAATACCTAGAACGATAGTTCTCTACAAAGCGCACTGTCAAAAGTGAGGCAACTAAAACAGCCAAAATGGCTCCGTTTCAGATTTTTATTCTCCATTATTACCTAATCATACCGATTAAGTATAAAACAGTTTCAACTTTCCTACATTTAGGAGATTAGTTACTACATATATTATTGGATTTTAGTTACGATTAGGTAACGTATGAAGGATGTAAATCTGAAAACTAAGCCATTTTGGCTTAGTATTAGTTGCCTCACTTTGCATACGACGACAAGGCTTCTAAGTTTTATTATTATAAGCATTTTTTTTCCTTCTGACAATAAAATAAAGCATTGAATGGTGTAATCATTCAGTTTAACTGAGTGTGTAATATGATCACTTACCTATGCATCTTGTGTTTTTGTTGACGTCGTTTGCCGCTTTACCACATGTCTTTTTTTTAATAAACCAATTCTTTATTCTTTGATTTTTTATTTAATTGTTTTCAAATCTGATTTTTCTGCCTGAATTGTTAAAGACCAAAATGGTTTATGACTGTAAGACAGACTGATTCCATACTGAACTAGCTTCCGCCCGCGACTTCGTCCGCGTGGATATTAGAGAAAATCCTTAAGTAACCTTCAACCAGGATCCAACCAGCCGTTTTTACGCGATTAGGCGGGTCCCCACCAAGCGCGCTGCCTCGCGAGGCAAGACGTTTGCCGCGTGTAGCGGGCCTCGCACGAGGCTGCTCGCTTGGTGGGGACCTGCCTAATCACGTAAAAACGGCTGGTTGGATCCTGGTTGAAGGTTACTTAAGGATTTTCTCTAATATCCACGCGGACGAAGTCGCGGGCGGAAGCTAGTTTATTACCATAATCAAAATTGAGTCCAGAGATATTAGTAGGTATCCCGTTCCCGTTTCTGTTCACTTTCCCGTTCCCGTTCGCGTTCCCATTCCCGTTCCTGTTCGCGTTCCCGTTCCTGAATCATGTCCAACGCGTTGGACTTCAAAATAAATCTCATTTTCGCAATCACCATCTCATAAAACCTCAACGGCATCTATATCGATTTTTATATTTACTTACCCCATTTAGCCACTAAAGGGTTGATTTTCAAAATCACAAAATATATGTTCTCTATTTATTTTTAGACGTGCTCCTACGAAGTTTAAAGTTGTAATGTCTTTTTTATATTCTTTTTCCATACATAATTTGAACCCTTTTTTCACCCCTTTAGGGTGTAAATCATGTTCACCGTGTTGGACTTCAAAATAATAGTAGATTATGTGCAAAAAGAACAAGTGAAAAAAGAAGGAATTTAGTTCGAGGTACTATGTTGGATCCCGAGAGCAGCGAAGGATTCTAGAGTTCAGCGAAGGATTCGAGAGCAGCGAAAGATTCTACTTTTGAATCCCTCGCTACGCTCGGGATTCAAAAGTAGAATCCTGAGCGAAACGAGGGATACAAAGGACCGAGATGAAATTTTTTTTCACGTGTTGTGTACTCTACTTTTTACCATTGACTGCGAGAAAACATAATAGCAGTACTTACACCTATAGTACCTATTTATAGTTATCAAATTTTATTATTTATATGTAATCGGTAATTTAACCGTTAGAAAATAGTGAAACTATAAGTTTTCCAATGACATAAAACAACCATGCTATGAGGGAAATTACATGATCAGTTCAGACTGATCATCATCATCAGTCCATTTCATCAGTTTGTATAGACTTTGAATTTTTACAGACTGAAGATCGTACCAGATTGATGGAATGGACTGATGCAAGACTAAACATCTAATCTCCCTCTAATATAAAGAAAAGAACCCAAAGATAAGACACTAAAAAGAACCTAATTAATTTGGCGAGATATTTTTTTAGAAAATAACCCAAAGATAAGACAATAAAAAGAACCTAAATAAAATTGGCGGGATATTTTTTTTTATTTAATTGTATAACTATGGCTTTATCTATGGAATAGCTCCATACTTTCAGCACGTTTTTTTGTACATAATTCATACGATGCGCGCTTGTTCCAAATTCAAATAATTTTTATTCATTTGGTGAATAAAATAGCTTATGATTCACTCTTATCGGTGAATTAAACGCACTTTTTAGAGTGGCGATGGTAAAAATGTCATTTTCGCAATCGTCATCCCAGAAAATCCCTATAACGACATCCATATCTTTTTTAGGTTTATTTACCCCACTTCACCCCCATTTCATCCCTATAGGGGTTGAAATACTGCCAACAACAATATACGTTGCATTTGATTTCCATTAATAAGCCTTAATTATAAATTTAGCAATTTTTACTTCGAAAATGAAGGATTTTCTTCTAAACAACTTTCTTCTAAACAACTTCATCCCCTTTTTCACCCCTTCGGGGGTAGAATTTTGAAAAACGCTGAGACACGTATTTATTAATTTTCAATCATCAGCTTAAATACAAAATTTGAAGATCCTAGCTCCAAAACTGAGGGACTTTCATACAAATATTCATCCCTTATTTCATCCCCTTAGGGATAGAATTTTCAAAAATCCTTCCTTAGTGGATGCCTACACTGTATAAGGTATCTGTGTGCAAAATTTCAAGCCTCTAGGTTCAGCGGTTTGGGCTGTGCGTTGATATCTCAGTCAGTCAGTCAATCAGTCAGTCAGTCAGTCAGTCAGGACTTTGAATTTTATATATATAGATTAAAGGGTCTCATAATCATAATTCAAATATTGTGTAGACAACCTTATTATTGCGTTCTCGACATTTATATTTTTTTACAAAAAATAATTTCAATACTGTGTAAATTATGGTAGAATTTAATATAACCGAGAAATTATAAGATAAATTAATATGCAATGTATTCTCTATGCGATAATGTCCGGATTACACGAGGACATCTTTTCAAGTCTGTGTTTCCCTATAGATACAATCTGGGGGCCTTCAAGTCGCAAGTAGGTATCCTAGGCAATCGTAGTAGGTATTCTAGGCAAGCGCGTTTCGCGAGTAGGTATCCTAGGCAATCGTAGTAGGTATTCTAGACAAGCGCGTTTCATCGTAGATCGCATCATCGCTTACCATCAGGCGAGAGGGCGGGAAAGCGCTTGCCTATTCTATCATTAAAAAAATAGAATACCAAGCTAGTAGCAGTAAGCCAGTTACTGGCTGGCTTCATGTAAACAGAACGGGCTACATTTCTAAGCTAGTAAACGAGAGAGCAAGCATGTTCGAATCCGAAACAGAACAAGCATGTTCCAAGCCAGGACAGAAAGAGAGCAAGCATGTTCAAAGCCAAGACAGAATGAGAGCAAATATGTTCTAAGCCAGGACAGAAACAGAGCCAGCATTTTCCAAGCCAGAGCCAGCAGTTGCTGCCTTACTGATACTGTCTAGGTATTTTGGCTTTAAAACTAGCCTTACCGAAAGTTACAACAAATGTTTGTTGTTGTTGCTTTTAGGTTTTGTTTTGTTTTGTGCTTTTAGGTAGGTTTTGTTGCTTTTAGGTTTTGTTGCGCAACAAAATATTTTACCCTTCTATCGATAAAGGTTCTGTTTTTGTATAGGTAAGGTGACTGGGTCAAAGTGCGCCATACTTTTTTCATAGTTGACTTTGGCGCAATATAACTTGTGTTTAAATTCACATATTATACTTGTCGTGATACCATAGGGATCTGTGATATTTTGCAAATACAACCAATGTGGTGTCATTGGAATCTGACTTTAAAATAGTTAGTTTTAGCACAAAATCAGAAAACATGGACCGTAGGCGCACTTTGCCGACAAATCGGGTAAGTGCGCCTGGTATTAATAAAACGCAATAATGAAGCATTAGAATTAAAACATACACATATTATTTTGAGAAAACAGGCAACAAAACGCATATTTTTTTTCTGATAGGCACATTCTAGAAAAATCTATGGTATTCAAAACAAATTTGGGCTAAGTGCGCCATACAGTCTTAAATCAGAGGCTGTCAACCTTTTTTTTAAATAGTGATAATCGAGTTTCAAGTATATTTTTTGATGGAATACAATGCTGAGGAACTATTTGATATAACTACTAAAGAGGGACTAAGAAAAGGTTTGTAACCTCTGAATTGCGGCAAAGTGCGCCATATAAAAAGTCAGTATGGCGCGCTTCCCCAACTATACAAATATGAAGTTAAAATATTTGACCTGCGAAAAATATAAAAAAAAACTAGATAGGAATGAAATAAAGTCAGAATCTTTTAGCAAAATATTTAAATTGTGCACATACTTCACTCGTTTATCGATCGAAACACTATTTCTTGAGTTGTATGACGATGACCATACCCATAGTCATCTCTGCTCACCACTTTGAATGGCAGTGAAAATAAAATGGCGGATTTCTCAAGAACGCGTGACGACAGCCATCTGTGACTATTACCAAAACTATGATTTAGTTTGTAGCATGGATGTAAGATGTCACTACTAGTATCCAATCGGTAGTTTTCGAGATATTTGTGGTAGGTGCCCTTGCCCGCTAGGCGCACTTGGCCCCGGTAACCGTAGGTACTTTTTACACTCATTCTATTTTATGGTGTTTTTTGTAAGCTAGAAATATTTTTGGTTACGGAAATTCATATTCAGGTCTCTACAAAAATTCTGAAAATGAATCATGATTTGATGATGAAGAAAGTCCACTGTTACGTATATTCCTAACTAGCGGCCGCCCGCGGTTTCACCCGCGTGGTTCCCGTTCCCGTGAGAATATCGGAATAAGAAGGATTCTATATTTTAATTTAGGCTATTTACTATTTGTGTGCCAAATTTCAACCAAATCCGTTCAGTAGTTTTTGCGTGATTGAGGAACAAACATCCAAACATCCAAACCCACTTTTAATTTATAATATTAAATAATATAAGTAGGATCAAACACTTTTAGACAACTAAATAAAAGATTACCTAAGTAGTTATAAAAAGACCAAATTGTACGATTAGTAACTCGTCTACCTAAAAATATCAATTTTCAAATTTATGTTCAAAGAGTAGCAGCATATAGTGTAGTCCTTAGTTTGTGATTGTGAATGTTGGGATATTCTGCTAGACTATTTTGAAATTAAGTCCTTAGACCTCCAATATTGACATAAGTTGTCAAAGCTATGGTCGGGGTCCTCTATTCATAATATATTGTACTTTGCAATCACGAAGCGAAAATAGCATAGTATGGTAATCAGTATACTGGAGCAGAAAATTGTTAAAGTTCATTACTATTTGTTGTATAGTCTGTGTTACGAAATGAATATTTTTATATTTTCTTCTTGAAGAGACAACCATAAACTAAATTATGTTTGCAAAATACTTAGGTTTGTAAATATTCTGCTTTTTATTTATGAAACACAGAAGAAACTGTGAAATAACTTAGTTTTTTAATTAGTTTCAAACAGACAAACAAAAATTTTTAACAGTCGGGATTTAAAAGAATCTCAATTATATAAAAAATAACTATCGGCCAACGCTATTTTATGAGCGTGGAATTTTGCTTCACGTAAGAATTTTCAAATATTCTTTCTTATTGCTCGCTCAAATTTTAGAACGGATCCTTGTGCAAAATCAAGTTTGTTGTTGTTGTTCATAGTCTCGATAGTTTAGGCTGATCTGATATATCAGTCAGCTTCTCTTTTAATATTTATAGAAGATTTTGCCCCTGATTGTACCTCTAACGAGATCATTGGGTCAAACAGTACTTCATGATCGCACCGCGCCAGCCTCGCGCTGACATTGACATTATCCATTAGGACACGCCAGCAACCGGCTCTTTACATGCCCATAACTAATACAAGAAGTACTTAACATATTTGTTGCGTCAGATCTTTATTGAAGTTTAGCTACACTTAGTTATCACCAATGGAACACCATGGAACCATTGGGTATAGGTTACATCCCTCTCTCTCTTTTCCAGAGAGCTATTGAGATCCTCTCGTGTGCTTACGCAGGCAACATGAATGACGTGCAAGTGGCAGCGGGGTTAGCATGGTGTACCTTAGCGTATTTTAAGTATGTGCATACATTTAGTACAAAAAAAATGTTTGTTCTTGGGACCAAATCGTAGCCATGACCAAAAATCAATACCACAAGAAAAAAAACAAAATACAAAACAATAATCATGAAACGTAGGGTATGTTAACAAAACTGTTTTCTTTAGACTGAACTTATCCACTTCATATTCGTGCAACTCCGTCTCCTTGACTCGAACTCAAAAACCGACAACGAACGGAGGTCCCCGTGGCGAGGCGAGGATGCACGAAGTTATTCGAAGTGCCTCTCTACTCTACACTCTCGTCTTCGCTCAACTTCGATCAACTTCGTGAGTAGTGTAGTGCGGGCTTTAATGCATACATCGGGTATTATTTTGAGACATTCACTCGTCCTATGGTAGGGGCTCCCACCTTATTTCCATTTTCGATCCATCAGTTAAAAATGTTTGCCAGTCTCAATTTTTCGATTAAATATGTTATATCAGTTTGAAGTTTTTTCATCACAAAAAATTTTTGTTCTCGAGGGACAGAAAAATAACTGCCCACGCAAACAAAGTCGTGGGCGGCCGCTAGAATAAAATCATATTGATGGAATTGTTAACAATCAAGTTTAAGATCATTTTCTGCGGCATAAGTTTAGTAGGAGCTTATTTATTACTTAACATCTAATCCATTTTCATTGTCTAACTGAGCAATAAAAAAATTACCTTATAAGAAAATAAAATCAGAGCTTTAACGTTCGTGAACGTGCGTAGGTGTGAAGTTAATTGGGTTTCAATTATATACCATTTTGCCAGAAAGTTAGGGAAAGTTCTGGATATTGTTCTTAGGTAGAGTAATGGAGATCTTGATTAAATAGTTGTTATCATTGTCGATTGTCGGCATTTCTATTAGGGCTAATATTACGTACCCAATTTTACTGTATATAACCTAAACTTAATCATAATGTATTACAAAATTTTGCTAAAATATATTATGGTCTTTGTATAAATTGTTTAAGTAGTATTACTCTAGGAAAAGGTTTTCTTTATAAAATGTAAACATTTTCAATTTTAAAACAATGTTACGTTTTATTAAAAAATAATAAAACATAATATTATAATAAAACGTATAATTGTTTTTAAAATTCAAATATTTCAACAAAACAAAGTCAAACTTACCAATAGAACTACAAAGTTCCAAAGTTACAAGTTTCACTTACAAAAGTGCATATTATAAGTTTATTCCTTGTAGCAGCTTATTGATTTTCATCAAATTATTATCTACATCTATGAACTACACTTAAAATTAGAGATAATTGTTTTTAATGATTGTTTCGATGTATTTCTTAAACACTTAAACAAAACTTTACACACTGAAAATGAAATCTGTCGTTCTAAAATAAGATGCATCCTCGTTTCACAGCTACTAAGAATTTCAAGAAACAGATGGAATTTATTATAAAGTTAAACAAGAATATTATTTTGTACTCAATTATTACAAAATAAAATTATACACGTGTGAAGTAAAACAATTTAGCTTTAACTACGTGAACCAAAAAGAAGTTATTTATTAATAAATTGTATACTCCTTTATCTCAATCTTAATAAAAGGATCTGTATTAATTTATTTCACTTTCCCGCGGCACGTGTACTTGTTTCTATGGCTTTGTGTTAAATAGCTTGAAAATTGGCTTGAATTTTTTTTCGACCGCCCTAAATAAACCACGGTAACGCTGTTAGAATATTATCTATCACAATATAGTGTAAGAAATGAAGCGATTTTAAACTTTTAGATTTTTGCATTCACAATGCTATTTTTATATATATATTATATATATATATATATTAAGATGAATAAATAATGAAAAAATATTAGAAAAAGTCGGCTCACCCGTAGCCGTAGCCGTATCCCGTCTGAGTTGCTACGGGTGAGCCGACTTTTTCTAATATTTTTTCATTATTTATTCATCTTAAAATGAAGCGATCTTTTGTATGGAGACCCCAACATTAAATCTTCAGTCGATGCATGAAACTTTGCAAGGATGTAATATAGTATGGACCAAAACCTATGCACATGTACGCAAAAAAAACGATTTGGATAATTTAAAAAATACTCGTATGTTTCATTTATAATTTAATGATCAAACGAACTTACCCTAAGTGAAGTTCGATCTTAATTATCCCGTCTTCATCGAAGAGATTTAATTTGTTACAAAGTAGTAGCTCTGCTATACGCTCGCACTATATCGCACGTCTTCAGCGCTAGGAAGGAAAGAGAAAGCAATAGCTACCCCCTCTCTGCCTCCGACCAGCGCTGCCCGCCGCCGCGTCAACCTCATTCAGTTTGGAGTAGTAAGTAAATACATTGATATCTCCATCTATTATAGGGATACGGTTGTTAAACAAACAACTAGCAAGGGAGGGTTGGGACTTTAAATCTCTTCGATGAAGACGGGATAATTAAGATCGAACTTCACTTAGGGTAAGTTCGTTTGATCATTAAATTATCCCGTCTTCATCTCCCGAGATTTAATTTGTTACAAAGTAGGATGTTTAGAGAAGATATCAATGTTATTAGAGGAACCCTTGTTTGTTTATATAAATAAACAAGGGTTAAGTGAACACACATTAAATAATTTTAAGGATTAGTTAAATAAGATAAAAATAAGTCAGTGCTCCTGCACTGCAACTGCAACATAATAAAAAATTGTTTTATTACAATGTCGGTTCTGCAAAATTAGAGCTCGAATCCTGGAAACTCGCAAATATTGTCGATTGTCCAGTCCAAACAGCAGATTGCGAATAGCATCCACAGAAAATTCGACACACAGACTAGTAATTGAACAAATTTTTCGTCACAAATGGCAGCAACTTGGCCGCCGCGCCGATGTAACCACATGTTACACAACATGATAAACAGGTAATGAGATTAATAAAAAAATCGGTGTAACATTCCTCCATTATAAATTTTATCAATCGGCCGAATGTTTGTGACGAGGCAGCATTGATAAGTTTTTTTGGGGGGGGGGGGGGGGGGGGGGGTTGTATTAGTTCATAAGGGCGATAATATTTAAGATATTTATATTAATAAACACAAATAATTTAATTTAGGAAATAAAAACTCAAAGAATGGAAAGTTCAACAAGTTGAGACTTACAGAAGATGTGATTAAACATCTGTCATTTAAATTTTAAATAATAAATTATTTCGCCAAATCTTACTGTGTTACCTCAGATAATATAATACAATACTGAGTTGTTTAATTGAATTAAATACATGATGTGTATTCATTCACTTGTAGCCAAGGCTAACAAGGTGACCAATGAATGCTTAATTGTTCAAAATGTAAGTTATTTGGGAGTAAGTTCAACAGGTAAACTTAAACTATTGTAAGATCCAACGGTATCTAACGGTAATGTAACGGTAGTGTAACAAACATATCTAAAAAAAAAATTTTTTTTTTTTAGGTTACCATTGCCGCTGATATGGATTTAAAATAATTAGGAGATATCTGAGCAATGATTGTTTACTGGGATTCGTTTAGAAAGCAGTTATTTAGAAATCTTATTAAATCATAAATTTATATAAAATAAGATATTCTTTCTTGGCACTATTTCCAATAAAAATATAGATTTGCTTGCAGTATTATTCAAATACTGAGGCAAGGTATGAATAGACACTTCTAACGCTTGACTAAAGAAACTTGTTTTTTAAGGAACGTTTGCCTTATAATATGCAGCCAGAGAAAACTGACAGCGAGGATTCTTCTGATTTCTTTCTGCGAACAGATAAAAATAAATTAACGTTTGTTGTGACTATTACCATCGCTATTTCTTTAACAGCAAGTTGATTAAGGTTTCAACGAGGGAATGGAGTTGCCTGTCACAAGTATATTATTATGTTTACTAGGTAGCTTTAATAATATAAGTTTATTTAATGTATTGTGTAATTGAAGAAATAAAAAACTTTTATTTTTTATTTTATTTCATTGAGAAACCATGGCTGTGATAGCTATTATGTCATTTGGCTTTGTCATGTACAATAAAATAAGTTATTATTATTTTTAAATAAGTAAGGAAAAATAAAGCTGGGGAGGCGTTATTACGCCTATTGTTAATCATAACACTGCCATTTCTCGCGAGCAATTTATCAATTTAATTTAATTGCAAGCAATGAACACCACTAATTCGATTCATTTATGAAATGGCAGTGGTGTTATTAATATACAACAAAAACTTCAGTATAGGCACCTGCAGACAGACGGCGTGGTGCGCGTCCCAGCGATATCCAGCACAGCCGCAGTGGTAGGCGCCGCCCATCGGGTAGCAGCCCATCGGTGCTAGTATACGCACGGCATGCGAAGAATTTTATAACAAAAAGCAGATCCAGGTCATTAATGAACAGCAATTATTCCTGGTTTGTGCAAAATCTTATATTGTCTCACTTTGACCGGCTGCTGCGCAGTCTTATTGTCAAAGCAATGGAGAAAGTATTGAAAACTATTCGTTTATCATATTGATTTAAACGTATCAGGAAAACAAATATTATTTTTCCACCATACAATACAAAGTTGACAAGGTACATAGTACGATGTAATATGTAATTATTATATTCATTATTTTAAATAGTTAAATATTAATGCTCAATATGTACAAGCCTTAAGCTTGTCCAATATTAAAATTTTAAGTGTTAAAATAGTAATGCTACCGCAGTACAAACTCCTGTAATAGTTCCCAAGTATCTGACAAAGTAACTAAAATGTATTTTATTTGATTTTAATAACTTCTTCTAAAAATATTTTGTTTGTCCTTATTTGTCAATATACTACTAATTTTAGAAATTCAATACAAGGCCAAAGAATTTACATGTTTGGCTGGGACTTTCTTGATAGTTAATGAGGATCTTCAATATTAGAATCATTGTTTTTATAGTTTCTAATACTTGAAAATTTGAGAAATTTCGGTAATTAATACCCAGACATAAGTGTCATCTTAATAGGGCATTGAAGCCTGTAATTAATGGGTTAAATTATTGGTTTAAAAATCTAGTAAAGATGATGATTCTGTGTAGTGCTGTAAAAAAGCCAAAGAATAAGACCCAAAACTCATGAAGTTTATTGACTTAATAACATCTTTACTAATATTAAAAATGCAAAAGTCCTTTTGTTTGTTTGTTTGTTACACCCTCACGTCTCAACCACTGAACAGATCATCATGAAATTTTTATACACGTTGTCTGGGTTACAGAGAAAGACATACGGTACCTTTAATCCCGAAAGGAAAATATTATTCCTGAGGGATAGCAAGAAACATTTCCTTGGCGGCCGCTAGTCTTCAATACTTTTTGCGCTGTGCGTGAAAGCAACCGTTCTCAAGGACTAATAGTTGTGCCATGACATTATCAGGACACATGTTATGAGTTAAGTCGTTCTAGCATCCTCCATAAAATGTTCAGAAAGTACCCACATGTTCTATTTTCTATTGTAAAGAAAATAAAATATATTTGTTTATTTTTTAATTTAACTAACTGAATACTTAGGATTGGTATTGGAAAATAACCTCAGCACATAACGGTCGTTTGATAGTTTTTACTCGAATCGAGAACGTATTTTAGCTGACCAGCTAAAAATACAGACAAGGTACAGACTTTTTGTTCTGATCCGGTAGCGCGTCGGTGCCGACGGTGGTGATCACGGGTAGCCCTTGGAGCTGGAAGCTGCAGGTAGGTGCCGCAAGGCTGATGAAACACGTTAAACTGGCTCTGCCGATTGTTGTCCGTCACCTCGGCTCAACTGCTTGTGTTCCAAGATATGGTTGTGGTTGTTGTGGCAGACCCCAAGTTTAGAGAGAACTGAGCAGTAGGTGTCGTCGCGCTGACGGTCTTTAAAGACACTGTTCGAACGATTTTCAGTAGTGGCCATAATAGCATGATTCATTTTCAACGAATCGGAGATGAATTTGCCGGTAATGTTTTTTTTTTTAATTTTACTGACCATAAGGGCACCTTTAACACTTGTGGGAGTGTATTTTGATGTTCAACATCATTGCTGATTTTTCTCGAAGAAAAAATAAAAAGGAATCAGAATTTTGTTTTATAATGTTGTTCGAGAAAACCGAAACATTTAAAAGTACTTGTACATACCTGTATCAGTGACAACAATTTTGATGTTTCACGAAAAAGATTATTAGGCCTTCATTTTTGATAGCAAATATCTTATTAATATTTGTAAAATAACGGTTAATATCTCGTATTAACACATAGAAGTATCTCGTATTGACTTAAAGTAAATAATCTGCAGTTTACGTCAGCAAATCTAGGTAATGTTTTATAAAATTACGGCTAATATCTCGTATTAGCTCATAATAGTACTTATCACTTGTCAATATCACGTATTGACTCGGGAAAAAAATATCTCATAAAAGCAAGTATGTCGTATTGACTCAAAGCAAATATTTTGCAGTTAACACCAGCAAATATATTCATATTTTGTAAAATATGAAGCGGTTAATAATGATTAAACAAACTTACCTGTAAGTTGAGTTCAATCATAATATACGAAGGATTCGTTATTAAGACATTAACTCACAAAAGCAGGTCGTATCGACTCGAGGCAAGTATTCGGCAGTTTATTGTAAAATTATGGTTAATATCTCGTATTAACGCATAAAAGTATCACTGGTCAATATCTCGTATTGACTCGGGAAAAAAAATTCACTGGCCAATATCACGTATTGGCTCGGGAAAAATGTACCATTGGTCAATATCTCGTATTGACTCGAGGCAAATATAAGGCAGTTTGCCTTTGTGAATAACTTGCATACTTTTCATCACTAAGAGAAAAGATAAATTGTGAGTCTACCTTCAACATTCGTATCACTTGCATAGTGACGGTATTTTACCGTTTTCATGAATTAATTCACGTTTATAATTTCACTGATTTTAAAACTACAGTTAAACAAAAAATTAATATTTTTGTGATGACCGACGTGCGTCTTGCGCGCGCGCGCAACAAAGAATGAGGTTGACGCGGCGGCGGGCAGCGCTGGTCGGAGGCAGAGAGGGGGTAGCTATTACTTTCTCTTTCCTTCCTAGCGCTGAAGACGTGCGATATAGTGCGAGCGTATAGCAGAGCTACTACTTTGTAACAAATTAAATCTCGGGAGATGAAGACGGGATAATACTTTATCATACTGTAAAGTTACATATACTGAGGATTTACTGTGGGGGTCCACTACCTTCCTTTCCTACACTTATATAGGTAGGTACTTTTTGACTGAGTTAGCGTAAAGCGCGAGCGAAGCGTGTCCGTTTCAACTTGGCTAAAAATACTTTCGTATGTCTGTCCTCTACAGGTCGCATTTTTTAACCGACTCTCTATCCATAGATCAAGCAACTGATACATCCGATGGATCCTTAAGCCAAACGACTGGTATGTCCGACGGATCCATAGACCAAACGACTGATATGTCCTACAAATCCTTAAACCAAACGACTGATATGTCCGTCGGATCCTTAAATCTAACGACTGATGTGTCCGACGGATCCTTAAACCAAACGACTGATACATCCGACGGATCCTAAAAGTAAACGACTGATATGTCTGACGCATCCGTAAACCAAATGACTGATACATCCGACGGATCCTTAAACCAAACGACTGATATGTCCGTCGGATCCTTAAATCTAACGACTGATGTGTCCGACGGATCCTTAAACCAAACGACTGATACATCCGACGGATCCTAAAAGTAAACGACTGATATGTCTGACGGATCCTTAAACCAAATGACTGATGCATCCGACGGATCCTTAAACCAAACGATTGGTATGTCCGACGGATCCTTAAACCAAACGACTGATATAATTATGTCCAACAGATCATTTAACCCTTCACTTGCAATACACATTCAGAAAGAATTTAATCCATGTCTTACAACAGTTGAATTTCCGGCAAGATTTCCTTACAATTGCGATCCCAAAAAAATTTACTGTGCCCCTTAAAACCGACTGAACCCAGTTCATTCACTCCGTAATTAGTGAAGAACAACTATTAGGAGAATATATATCACTCTAATGGCTTCTCTCACTAATTTAATCACTCTTGGAAGTGACAGTGAAAATATCAGATTACGGGAACAAAAGGCCCCTTATAATTTCACTCGTTAATTTAAATTATGTATAGCATCTATAAATAGAATCCTGTAGGGAAGATGTTACGAAATCACGTTGATAACAATTTTTTCGACGTCATTACTTAGCAAATTAATTTTGTGTCTTCTAAGATTTTGTTCTTTGGATTCTCCTCATTTTTAACTTTTGTTTATTTTGATGAGTGACAAAGTGACTTACTAACAAGGCCCAATACAGAGACAGCCAATTTACCTATGTGACTTTGAATTGTACATAATAAATGATAATAAGTAATAATCGCAGAAAATCTCAACGATTTCAACAAATTAATGATTTGAATAAAAAAATCATTCGGTAAACACTTCATATATTTCGACGCATTTTGATGGTACTAGCACAGAATAGATAATGGGACACATTTTTTAATCATTCAAAGTGAATCTCAAATTCATTCACGAAAGCAAAACGGATACGAAATTAATTTCAGATGCTCATACTATATCTATGGGATGCTCCGATATTTTCGTATTTTTAAAACAATAGAAATGAGTGTTGCCCTAAAACTCGAATCGTATAATAATTTCACGCTGAAAAAAGAAAACCGGAAAGCCATAACTCGTTGATTTTAAAAACCAGTAATGAGTTACGGGGGACCGAAACGTAAATTAAAAAGTTATAATGTCATTGTCTGTCAGTCATTTGATTTTGATATTTCTCTCTCTCACACGTCATTTCTACTGGTAGAATATCGAAAACCAGTGGGTCGGACCACTCATTGCAAAATTCACGAGTATGAATATTCAGTAATAGCGATTTTAGGGATTCGCACACGAATCTCGCGATTTCATACACGATTTGGAATACTAATGATTACGTATCGGTACTAGTGGCTTCGGCACTTTTCTAGGGGCCATGGTGTAAGTTAGCAAGAGCTTTATAATCATATCTGTTTTATTTTTCAAATCTCCTTCTCATTTTGCTAATTATATTCATCGCAAAATTAAAGGCAAGCAATAGTCACAAGTATAACCGTAAAAATTAAGTAATTTAATTTCCTAATAAAGTCAGTTGTCCCGCAGGTCACAAGATCAGTAAGTAACCTTTTACTTTGGTTAGAGTTCTATGTATTTACCGATTAATTAACAATATATATCATCGCAACAAGATCTGCGTGGTAAGTTCACCGGCAGTGTCATATTACAGTTGGATCACTTTGAAGTGGCACCTTATTTCGAACCTTATATAATAAAAATATTTTTGATAGATGCCTGATTATTGTTCATTATAATCTTGAATTACAATTATTATTGGGACTACATTAATTTGGAGCTATTTCCTATTACAGATACAGAGCATTGCTTATACATCGTGTTAATGAATAAACGCAAAACCTCTTAGGTGGTGATTGTTCTCATGAATATGAACAACTTTTAATATGGGGCCAACTCTGCAACTCAACAAAAAAATCTTCTGTTTCATAGTAGTTGTCAATACCTACTCGACGAGAATGTATGAAACAGCTGATTTTTTTTGTTGAGTTGCAGAGGTTGGCCCCATAGTAAAAGTTGTTCATATTCATGAGCACAATCACCACCTAATGAGAGGTTTTGGGTTTATTCATTATCACGTTGTAAATAATGTTACATTTTGACTACAGTTTTTGTGAGGTGGAAATATGCCAACCATTATTTTCCTTTGTATTTTTCATTTAATTGAACCTATTTCAAAGTCACATTGAAACTCTAAAGTTTCAATGTTACATTGAAATAGATTCAATTAAAAGTAAGAAAATCTCTAGAGATTCTCTTACAGGCGTCTGAATTAAACAATAAACTTGCGCTTCACAGCACTTTCTGTAACACCTAAACAATAAGCCGCAGCCGACTTCAATCATTACCGATCAAAATCACAGAACTAGGTCGCAGACAAAAGATGAATGATCAATAAACTTGGTCAGGTAAAATTTTGATATATTTAAAGGGCCAAATTATGATATTCGATGATAAAACACTTTCTTCCTTAGTGAATTAATTTTGTTTTTTTTTACCGCGTAACTATAGTTTGACATGAAGGCTTGTTATGTCATTTGAAGACAGAATTTTTAAGTTATTTTGCAGTTTTCACTGTTCTTTCTAACGACACTCGTCTCGAGTCTTTGCTAGTAGGTATTGATGAAAAGTGATTCTTCTGATGACGCTGTCGATAGCTTTAATATCCAACATATTTTTTTGTGATACACATAATAAGTCAAAACTAAAATTTTCGTTACATGGTTCCTAGAAATGCTTTCATATGTCTGTCGGTTTGTTCTCCTCTACAGTTTGCATTTCTCAACCGTATCTCATACAATTTTATAAGCAGGTCCAAATTTTATAGATTTAAGTTTTTCGAAATTTTTCGAAAAAAAAAACATTTCAGCCGTTTCGAAAATTATCAAAAATGTCACAAACGCGAGGTCTTTAACTCACAGAGCCACTAGTAGGTACTTATAATAATGTGGAGTATTGGTGCGAATAATAAAATTAATCACACCAATACTCAACATTACGACTATATCTCACACGCTCAGGTTGCAATTGCCAAACGGGCTTGGATTTATTACCTACCAGAGTTAGCCTAGACCGCTAGGACGCCTATAAAAGGGCTGATCTAGGTAATCTGGGTACAGTCGGCAAGCTTCGTCGATAATAGGACCTAACTCAGCACAATGCTTAAACTGGTAAGATTTAATTATATTAGACTTCCATCAAAAATATCCTAGATAACTCTTCATGAACTAAAATAGTAGGCAAAAATGGCACCTCAAATAGCGTTCCACTTACAAACTTGGCGCTTAATTTGGACATAATCACCTCTTATTTTGTACAAACTCACATTTTATATCACTTATTTTGTACAAAATAAGCTTATTTTGTACAAAAACAAATCATTTATCATTTACTTTGTGCAAAATAAGCGCCCAGTTTGTAAGTGGGACGCTATTTGAGGTGCCATTTTTGAGACTCTGACCGGACATCTAGGGTCTTGATCGAACATATTATTACTAGATGAAAAATTATAGATATTAGTGATGATTAATTTAATTTAATGCATTTTAAAGCAATATGTCAGTGGTTCAATCAGAGCTATTTGTTCGAGTTATTGTGGGATTTTGTTCATTATCTTTATTTGGAAGGTTGCAGATTCGAATCATGTCTGAGTGATTAGAGACGTGTTGTTTCCTTTCAAAGTACCATTTACAGAGTGTTCGGTAATAAGCTTATAAAACCGAATAATGGTAGATAGGGTACCATACATCATACAACCCCGGAATACTAATAAAAACCTTAAAAACCATATCTTTTTCCTTTTTCCTTTTTATGATAAACTGCATAGTGGCAACCATTTTTTAGACCAAAATTGCGTTTGATTGTGCCCAATAAATGGGATTGATTAGTTAGCGAATACTTACAATAGTCGATTTGCGTCTAGATTTGTCATTTTGCATTTTCCATACAAATAAAAAAAACAGGCGATCCATACAAATAAAACAAACAGTTTCTGTTCCCATATTGCTCAAGAAACTGGAAGCTGACGGCATTCGTGGGATTGCCTTAAATTGGTTCCAAAGCTGCTTATCAGATCGAACCCAGTGAGTTAAGATTGGCAGCGCCATGAGCGGTCCTATGGCGATTAATTTTGGGGTTCCCCAAGGAAGCATACTGGGCCCAACTCTCTTTTTAATTTACGTTGATAACATCCTTCGAACTAATCTGGTTAATGCCGACATTATTTGTTACGCGGATGATACTGACATTGTCTTTCATGATCAAACATGGGATCACGCTTTTGAACGAGTTGAACGGGGAATGTCGATCGTGGCTTGCATGCTACTGAACCTAACTAAGACAAAATTCTTGTGCTTCCACAAAACTTTGGCTTCTGCACCGGCAAATTCCATTCTAAAAGTGCATAACTGTTGTCAGCAAAACTCCCGTTGCATCTCCTGCTCTTGCAGCATAATTGAAAGGTCTGATTCTGTAAAATACCTAGGTGTGATTATAGATGAAAAACTGTCCTTTAAAGAGCACTTGGTGGCAATGTCAGGCAGAGTGCGAAAACTAATCTATGTTTTCAAACATCTACGTGAGGTAGCCGACTTAAAACTTCTTAAATCGGTATACATCGCTATCTGTGAGTCGGTTATTGGTTATTGTATCACAATCTGGGATGGGGCAGCAACAACTAACATGATCATTCTGGAAAGAGTACAGCGTTCCGTTCTCAAAGTAATGCTAAAAAAAACCTCTTATGTACTCGACCAATGAACTTTTTAAAGAATGCGGATTACTATCAGTTCGGGGTCTTTTTGTTTTACGTGCTACGGTTAAAGTCCATCGCTCAATAAAAAGTCGTAAGGGGTATGAAGAAAATCATACTATAAAGAAGAGGGTATTTAAATTGCCTGTGCCCTGGACTAAAACTAGCTTTGCTAGAAGACAGAGTGCCTTCCTCCATCCATATCTTTACAATAAAGTTAACCATTCCTGTAATATTAAACAATGCTCAGTACTTGAATTAAAGTGTAAAGTCAAAAAATGGATTACAAATTTATCTTATAGGGACATCGAAGATTTACTCAGAGTCATCAGTTAACCATACACTGGGTAACAATCTCAAAACTTACCTCAGGGCTGGCACCGCCAACACAAAACTCATACTCACACTACTACATCATACACATCACTCCACACTCACCCCTTCACAATCCAAAAACCCTTCAACTATGTCATAATATTGCGTCAAATTTTAAAGTAGATTTTGTTGCTTTCTGTGTTCATGTTTCAATATTTTATTACTACATTCTTCTTTTAATCAGTGGTCGCTCAAGCACTGTAACTGTGTATGTAAAATGATTACCTACAGGACAGGCTACGCCTAGTGTAGGGATCATTGCAATTTTTTTTTTGAAATGACCTCATTCAATGTTAATGTAACTTTATGAATCTGAAGCTTATCAACTGACTCTTTTTGTTAACATTGTGTCAGTAAATATATTTTATTTATTTTATTTATTAGCCACTTGGTGGTTTTCAGGGTTTATTATCATGGTACTCTAATCTACCATATTCAACTTTATAAGGCTACTAGCTTCCGCTTGCGACTTCGTCCACGTGGACATTCGGAAAATCCCTAGAGATCCCTAGAGACCGGGATATATAGAATCCTATGTTTTAATCCAGGCTATAAACTATCTGTGTGTCAAATTTCATTAAAAACTGTTCAGCCGTTTTTGCGTGATTGAGGAACATCCAACATTCAAATTAGTAGGAAGTAGGATTACCGATCACCCTGTAGGTCAAAAAGCTATTTCTAAATTCTATTTGTAAATGTCTTTCTATATTGTCTGTCAGTCTCAATAGGTAACTTACAATTAAAATAATTAATATCTAAAAGAATTCTCAAGTTACGAACGAAAGCTCCTTTCATTTCAATTAATTCTTCGTTATCGATTTTTAATTAAAAAAACTAGACAGGTTGGACAGAATCGTTTGATATTCTATTAATTTCACTCCTTTAATTGTGAAAAGAGAGTCGTTGATTAGAAGTTTCTAAATCAACGTAGCTACCTAACTGTTTTAAATATCAGTTGGAGATCATTTAAATTTATTTGGAATGAATTACTTTTGTGCGCGCTCTTCACTTTGCTATTTAATCCCTTCTATCACAATATCTTAAAAAATAATCATATAGGCAAATCAGTTCTTATACAAAAAAAGTTTTTTTTTTTACATTAAATGGGCCTACTCTTGGCCACATTCGAGAACCATAAGGCTAAGAAGAGGCCGAAGATGAAGCGAGCTTGCCCAGAAGAAGCCTATTCACTCGGGCTTTAAATATCGCTGGGTTATACGGACAGCGGAGTCTTAGTAATGAGTCCCGTTTTTACCCTTTGGGTACGGAACCCTAAAAACCGCCAGATTTGTGATCAAAATAATGTTGGTATATAGAAATTTATCTATCTATTTTTCTTTACAGACAATCTTCATCGCCATGGTGGCATTTGCCCATGCCGGGGTTATCGCGCCAATCGTCCCCGTAGCTCACCCCGTTGTGGCCCACCATGTCGTTGCCCACTCCGTGGTCCACCACCCCGCGCGCATAGTCACCCCAGTGGTCCACCCCGTACCACTGGTCCACGCCGCACCACTGGTCCATGCACCAGTTGTACCCGTAGTGCGACACGCGCCGATCATCGCCGTTCATCATTAAAAACAATTTGATGGGGATTCTTTCGTTTTTTTTTTCATATTTCTTTTATTTTACTAAATTAACTCCCTTGATTGTGTCAAGAAAATTCATAGTAATTCTAAGTATGATTTCAAAATATCTCCTCTGATTGTCAGTAGTGGTTACTTTTTTTTGCCGTTTTGTTAATAAATAGTGTTCGATGTTTTGTTTATCACGAAAAAGGTAAACTATTTTCTCCAATTCTTTCACATTAAAGCAGTATTATTATTATAAACAAAATGTATTTTCTTTTGTCTGAATCTATTTTAACCTATCTTTTGTGAAGAGATGATGTCTGTAATAAATTCAACGTTTCCGCAAAATAATATTAGAAAGATATTAAACCTCTATTTACTAAAATATATTTCGTGGCTAAGAGCCGAAAATATCTGAACACAATAACAAAATTTTCAGCAAAATTGATAGAAGATGTTGAAATATGTTTCATGCTAATAATTATCTGTACTTATGGTTGAACCGCCTACGTACTAAGAAATGGAGCAAAATGATTTACTTTCTTTTATACAACATTATTTTTTTGTATAATATACGAAAGCCGAAACACGGGTCACATATTTTCATTTTCAGAATGAGTATAAAAAATATAATGATACCTTAAAAACTCACAAATATAAAAAGATATAAGAAAATATTGCAATCGATTCTATTACTGATTCTGAACAGTTTTTAGGTTTCGTATGTAATAAAAATTACCTTGTACATTTCATGTTTGTTTTAAGATATGCCAACGACATCGTAATGGTATTTCATTGTTTTCTAACTAGTGGGATTTTGGTAAATGTCATTTGGGATACCTTACATAAATATAATATATATATTGCTATTTCTGGAGAGCAAAATCTAAAGCGTGGGATGACTAAGTATCTCTCAAAAACTTCTGAATTTGTCTGCAAAATATGACCTTTTAGTTTTCAACTATTTCTGTCTTTTTCTTCGGTTGATTTGATGAAGTTTATATTTGAAGTGGTAAAGATAGTAAAGTACAAAATTGTAAATAAATGGAAACATATTGTATTTTCATATGTTGTCACTAACAATAGTTAGTATAAAATTTTGAACCTTGGCATAGTATAGTTAAAAAATAAATATTTGAGGTTATTGTTAGGTTTTAGGTTAGTTAGTATACGTGGCAGGCATGTGGCAGGCAGACAGACATGTCACATGACTTGCACCAAAGAGTAAAAGTTTTATTTTATTTTTTTCATTTCTTTTTATTAGCATTTTACCTGTTTTTTTTTTGTTTTAATATTGTTTTAATTGTTTTAATATTTTAGTTAATCTTGTAATGTTTGTATTGTTTTCGTCTCTGTTCCGTGATGTCACGACTGGCCTCAGCAGAATACCAGTGCAGTAGACGCTGTCTGCTGCTTATACTGAGCTGAGGTCAGTATTGGCATCACATAGCACGTAGCTTATTGTAGGTATTTCTTTTTGTTGTTTTTTTTTTTGTTTTTATTAATGTTTATTATCTGTGCCTATTGTGTATGTGCTATGTGTTGCTAATAAATAATATTCTATTCTATTCTATTCTATTCTAGCAACCAATAGGTTGCTACTATACTATGCCAAGGTTCAAAATTTCGTACGCCGATACTTTTTCACGGGCCATTTAAAGGACCAATGCTGACAAAGAGCCGATTAAGACGTTTATTAGTGAGACCGACGCAATTATCCTTGGCTGGGATGAGGCTCGGGAGACCGATACAAGCCAGTGAATGTTATCAACTCTCCGCTGATTGGATTTTCAAGAGCGAGATAATTTTGCGGCTTCTTTTTGACCACTTTTCGATTCACGTAGCTCCACTTGAACTTGGGGAAAGTCAGGTATTGTTGGTGCGAAAGTGAAACAATATTTTTGTTTTACTTACTCGTAATTATAATCAAAATCTTGTTTTATTTTTGTTTCTTAATTATTAGAATTAGATAAACATGTTTCCGATCATATTATATATTACAGATAATATTGATTGGGGTGATTACCCCATTTGAAAAACATTAAACCCCTAAACATTATCATTACTGCACACATTATATACACGATTGTCGGAACTGCTTCAATTCTCACTACGTTCAAAAGTATCAACACTTTTCATTCATAATATTATTTTTTTCAATACTACCCCTAGGTTTTAAAGTTTTATAAATTTTACCCTATATTTGGCTTATAGCAATCTTTCTACTATAACAACACTAAACACAAAAAAGGTTAAGTCAATAAGTGTAGCCAACACGAAAAACAACAACCCTCTAACAGCGAAACAAGAGTTGTTTATTCACAATAACATAATTTTATCACACCAAGCTCAGGCAAATTTCAGCGGAGGCGATAACACCAGCAATAGCTTTTATAGCTTTCCTTATAGGCCTTTTTTCGCCAAGGCCGAATCAACGGAGCATCCGAGGCCTCAAGATTAACATCTGCAGGGTTATGGGAGGATCCAAGGTTGCACTCGAGTGCAGAAATCGAGACAAACGGTAATTGTATCCTGTGACCTTATGGGGTAATGTCCTGTAACCGGAAATTGCGTTTAGGAAGGATCTAAATCTCGACATTATGGGATGCGCTTTTAAGGACTATTTAAGAGATTATCTGTTTTTTTCTGTCGTTATTTATTCGTAGACATTTAGGAAATAGCCTGCATTAATTTTTTGTGTTTTTTAAATATGTGTTAGTTAAAGTGGCTTAAATTACCAAAAATAATAGACATTCTTTTTCATAATCAAACTTTTAAATATGTTTTTTTTTTTGTAAATTCTGAAAGATCTTATCACCCCACACTTGAATAAAACATACAACATTAGTAACAATATCTGTTCAACTATCGACGTATTGCCGACAGCGATATAAATTTTCCTTATTTACATGACAATAACTTCTTTCCTTTCGGGCTTTCACCAAGATTAATAGGAATGGTATCCTTGAACGGAACCTTCGGAACAGAAGGGTGAGTGAAGTGGATTAAAAGGATAGAAATGACGGTGAAAGGAAGTAGGTTATAATTATAATAATGACCTAGATTAAAAATTTGACAAAGGACAATGCTCATTTATTAGTCATACGGTGGGAAAAGTCTCAAGCAAAAATACGAGAGATTTCGTAGGTAAGCACTTGAACGTTGAACCTCATTTTATATTACAGAATATTACGGAACGCAAGATTTTTATGAGAGAAATAATATCTGTGGTGCTTTAACTTTGTACTGGTGTAATATTTGAAAGAATAATACCTATATATAATAAGAATGGGCATGATGACTATTTTTTTTATTTATTGTTACATAAATTACCTCTCAAAAAAAGAAACATTGGTAAAAGTATTATTTCGCTAGCATGAAAACTGCCCGAGATATCACAGTTTGAAATGCACAAAATTGGACTCACCCGAAAACGCTCCATACTAACGGCTACTCAGGTATGACGTCACGCTTGCGTAGTTTGTATGCAACGCGTAGGAAATTTGTTCGGCAGCTACATTCAATATTGTGTTTATCAAAATGGTTTCTTAGACATATTTGCTTTAAATTTTATGGACTAATTAAAGGTATTATTTATTTTATTAAATTTTATACTTTTTAAATGGACTTGTCCGCCCAACTTTGAAGGGTCATAAAACAAATAATACAAATAAATAAAATTAAGAGGTGTACAAGCTACTCTAAAAGTTTAATATGTTTACGATTTTTATATGACGATTTATTTCGTTATTTTATTCATTAGTCAACATCCCTATTTTAACACATAATTTTAGTAAGCAAAGTTAGTATTTTATGGTAAGTAATGAATATACTTTTTTTAAGAATTGATTGAAATTGAATAAGATTAGATTATACCTACCTAATTTATTGTATTAAATTTTATTAATGCTTAGGTAAGCTAAGTAATATTTACTTATCACCATTTTATTTTAGTGATCTAACATACCCTTTTTCATGGTCTATTACTAATTTATAAGTACTAATAAAATTGACAATTGCTTGGCCTTGGTTTTTACTCTCTCGTTTTTAAGATGTCACATAAAATGTAGGTCTAGGTCAGAAAAACAAAAAAGTAAAATTAATGTTGTATGAAATCGGTAACATAATCTTTTAGCGTTCCTTATCAGTGTCAGAACGGACATTTTGGACATATCTATGTTATCGGATCACAATATATAGAGGAAAAGGCCTTGGAGAAACAAAACACTGGCTTATTATGGGACGCAGTATGTGTCTACGTTTAATATTGCATGAATGTCGGATTTTTCATAACATGCTGCCGTAATGTAAAAACACTTTGAACACATATGTATGCTTCTTATTTTTGTGGGTTTTTTTTTAAGTTATATACATTTACCTATATAATGACGGTGATCTCCGTGGTCGAGTAACGATGAGTCTGGAGTTAATAATAATATAAATTATAATAATATAAATTATAATAAATTACACTTTATTGCATACAAAAAAAGAATAACAGAAAGAAGGATAGTAACAAAGAATTTTCATAAGGGAGTTTTCATAATATGATTCAGATGTTCAATGAGAAGATATGAACTTTAATTTCTATAGCTTTCAATATTGTCTAAATAACAAGTAAAATATCATGGCATGGTTTGTAGTAAGCGTCTAAAGACTTTATAGGGTGTACGTATAGGCAAGATATAAATGATGAAACCATATACATAATACATGTGTGGCAATACGAAATCATAACTCTCTAAGTACTTCATTATATAAAAAGTGCAAACTATGATAGGAAAATAAATTAAAAAAATATCAATCTAAAATTGATAAAATTAGATTTTGATACCTTTTTACTTATAAAATTAAATCGTTGGTTAATAGTAGTTAGTAAATAATCAAAGTACTATGCTTCCCAGAATTGTTATTGTTCAGTTAGTGCCAGCTAGTTTAAATCTATAACATACATAGTTCAGATTCCGTTGAGAAACACTGAAAGGTATGCAAGGTAAGCAAGCAAGCAAGGTAGCATCGTCAGAGGTAAGCTATATAACTTAGTTTGGGACTAAACAAAGTTTATAGCATCGATAAATGATTATTTATTTAACTACGGCTAACCATCATTTAATTGGCGGTTTATATTTTTTTTATCATAATATCACAATAGGAAACAACTTTGACACTAAATTAGCTCAAAAGAATGAAACTAAATCCAACGATTCTATCACCTAACTATTCCAAACAAGCTATCTAGAGATAGATCAAATGATTACCGCTATTAAAATAAGAAAGCACCATTAAAATTCTCACACATAATTATACAGTCGATAATTATTATGATGTTTGTATCCGTTCACGTTTTTAGATAAAGTAAAAATATCATAAACAAAATAAAGCCATGAAAACTTGAGTGCGGCGCAGAAGTAATTAACCTACGTATGATTTAATTTCGTGAGAAGAATTGCGGATCTGAGGGTGTAAGGCGAGTCGTCAACATCGCAAACTGCGGGAAGAATATTAAACAGATGTGGTTTCATTGAAAGAGTAGGGGAGACGGGAGAACGACCATTCACGTTTTGCCATTTATATTCACGCAGTCAATAACACCACGTAAATATAGAAAAACGGAATGATTACGAAATTCTTGATGACTTTGTCAGATTCAGTTTAGATATTCTATACTTATTTATGTATTATATTATAACAGTTAATTTATTGATTTCTTAAGATGGTTTATAGAGAATATGAATTATGCTCATTTTCTACAACAAACAACAAATATTAAAAACTATAAAAATGCTACCTTTGACATCGAAATCCATAAAAGTAGATGACATTTTATTGTTTTGTATTACACAATATTTTAGCACAGATTTAATAGTGATTTTAATGTCTTTCAATTTTGCTTGTGAAAAGTTTGCATTGGTAAAAGTGTTTGCATTGGTAAAAGTCAAAACAGTTACAGCGACAAGGTTGTAGAGGCCTAGAAATCAAAATGGTTTCTGTAAGTACCTTAGTAATAATAATTCGGTTTGATATATTGTATCATTTAAATTTCAAATCTTTTAAACGTCATTCCAATAGAACATTACTAAAGTTAAAAAGTTACCTTTTATAAATTAATATGCCCAACTAGCCTTCATTAGTCTCGAATACTTAAGTGAGTCTAACTTGATTATTTAAATCCGGCTCAACGTTCAAAAATAGAATTGGACGATTTGAATTCCCAATAGCTATTACCAAGTTCTAACATTTCAATTTTCAAGCCATTTGACTGCACTCTTAAAATGTATTCAAGGTTAATGTTCTTCAAAGCATTATTTTTAGAATTGTATTTTGGGTTCTTATTCCAACCATCCTTATTTGATGTTATTTGAATAGTCGGATCTTGAGCCAAATCGCATTGGAAAGATTTGCACTTAGCGCTAAAACAATTTTGAGGATGTTCAAAGAGGGTAAAATTGTAATAGGTTTGGGCGTTAGAATACAGTTTTTGGAATGGAATTGTTTAGGCGGTCGGTGTAGTCTCGAGAGGTTTATTTAAATGATTTGTTGATGTTTGTTGAAATGCAGTTTGAAGTATTCTGGTACATAAAAACAGAACAACATTAAATTATTTGTATACCTTTTATAAATGGACTATCAAATAAAGAACACAAATCGATATTGAGTTTTCATCTCACTTTAAAAACACTAAATCAAAGCCTAAGAGGTAAGCATTTTATTATTGTCTAACAAAACTTTAGGAACTCTCAAAAAAATTAAACCGCCTCTGTTGCCTCAGATTCGATTCCCAGGAGGGGAGTACATTTTGTACTAGGTTTGGTTAGTGGCAGGGCTTTTCAAGTACGCCTAGCTGGCTACCACCATCTTATTACCTAGGTCTGACGCCATAAAAACAATTTAAATATTCCTCAGTGGTGAGGATTCCGGGTGTAGTGGGTGAGGTGGAGGCCAACTATCCCTTTGCTTTAAGCATAAAAAAGATAACATAAGAACTAAGTGAATAATTAAAGTAACTACAATAAATAATTTAAAAGTACTACACTTTTAACGTAACGTACTTACTCGTACATAATCCTAGCTTTTTGCCACATTTGTTATAAAAAATAGGTAAACATTATGTTAAAAGGAAACTTATGCTAAAAATAATAACATGCACGATGTACCTACAAGGTTGTTAAACTTTTGCATCTTTCTTTACCTTCTTAAGCCTTGACGTCTGAACAGTCGAATTTGATTATATGCAATACGACATGCGTGTCTAACGCTTGTAATGACAAACACATTTAATTCACTATGTATGTTTACTTAAATGAATATCGCAGGAGACAGGAGCAAATCACAAGTGACAAGCGAACATAAATTAAAATAATCTATGAAATACGGTGAGTCAATGGCAGAAAAATAGAGGTTTGGAACCTCTACGGGGTTTTAACCTCTAGGTATGATATTTTTTACAGTCGGCCTCAGAAATAAATTTCAGAACAGTTCAGTACTATATCACACCAATCCTTACTAATATTATAAATGTGAAAGTCCATTTGTTTGTTTGTTACGCCTTCCCGTCTTAACTACTGAACCGATCTGAAACCGATCATGAAATTTTGCATACACGTTGTCAGGGGTACAGAAAAGGACATAGAGTACTTTTTATCCCAAAAAAAATGTTTTGTTCCCGAGGGATAGCAAAAAACTTTCCATGCAGACGAAGTCGCGGGCGACCGCTAGTTACTGATAAGGTTTCCACTTACTAAACACGTGCAATAGTTAGTATGACATGGTACTAATATGTAAAGCTGTTTCTGAGACTGACCGTGACCGGTCCGCAGCATCACAAAACTTGTGACTGAATTCGCTTAGGGTTTGTTTGAATATTCATATTTTATGCTAACTGGAATAAATAAGACACGATACTATATTTTCATAAAGTCAATAAGTTTTCATTTCCGTTTAGTATTTATTACAAATGTGCGTCTAAATATTAATAAAATTAATTGAAAGTGATATCGTGAAAGGCTTGTAACTTAAGACTGACGAAATATCTATAGACATCAAACAAATTCGTTTTATCAAACCGCATTATAATAACATTGCCGCTAACTACATCTGCAAACAACGTATTTCACTAACATGATTTAGTTTTAATTGCATATATTGTTTTAAACATATTGGAAACTAAAATTAAATCATCACGAACTATTACCTTATAAGATGTGAGGCAAAATTAGTTCAAACAAATATAGTATCGCTTTTATAAATATTATTACAGTTATAAATTTAAAAAACCTAATCCAGCTGTAATTTAAAATTATGCCTGAATTTCAGGGATCTAGGTTAGGGCTAAATCTGGGCTTAATATGAAACGCGTGTAATCAAAATAACATACTCATGTTGTTAAAGGCATTAAATTTGGAATAATAAATATTGTTTTGAATATGAATTATGGACTGAACTGAAAATACATGGAGATAAATAATGACATGGTCATTCAGAAAAGGTTTCTTTAAAACTAAATGGGACCATATCTTACTCTGTATATTTTTAAAGTTATAAACTTTATCTCTTTCACCCGGTTTCTGAGTTATCGGAGGTTTAACTTTATCGGAGGGTTCAAATTATCTGGTTTCAAGTAAATTTTATTACTTTAAACCAGATAATGTGGACGGATAAAGTAGCTCAGAAACCGGGGGTCAGCCGCTAAAGCTAGGTTTCCTAGGATGACGGTGCCGTCATATTACAGCCGTAATTTGGCGGCGTAGAACGTTATCTATGTAAACAATACGGCGCGGTTTCTGGCGTTACGGTGTCGCCATATTGTTTACATAGACACCATTTAACGCCGCTATATTACGGCCGTAAAATGACGGCACCGTCATCTTAGGAAACCCTAGCTTAAGAAACATAATTTTATAAGAGAAAGAGCTAAGGCGCTCCGGAAACCATCATTTGGCATTGTAAATTTTTACGCATAAGTATAAGTAATTGACGCCCATTGATGAGAAAATTGATCGCTTAAGCTAGGGTTTCCTAGGATGACGGTGCCGTCATATTACGGCCTTAATATTACAGCGGCGTTGAAGTTGTCTATGTAAACAATATGGTGACACCGTAACGTCAGAAATTGCGCCGTATTACTTACATAGACAACGTTCTACGCCGCTAAATGACGGCCGTAATATGACGACACCGTCATCCTAGGGAACACTAGCTTTACACATGCAATTGAAGTGATTGTCAATTCTTCCAACAATAGCATTGATGTAAAAATTGGCGGCCTTAAGGCTGAGAGGACCAATGTACTCGTAGTTTTTTGTCTGTGTAAAATTTTCACTATATAGGTACTTCAGTTGCAATCTACCGGTAGGTGATAGATGTAATGCTTGTGTTTGGCAAAAGGGCTTTAAGCCCTTATGACAAATAAACTAAGGTACTATTATGAAAAGATTTTTTCAATTATTAAATAATCGATTGACGATTTAATTGACGACCTCCGTGGTCGAGTGGTTTAAGGCGTCACCATCTCTTGAGGTCCCGGGTTTGATCCCCGGCTGGGTCAATGTAGGAAATGAACTTCTCTATATTGTCTCAGGTCTGGGTGTTTGTGATACCACCGTTGTCTCTGATTTCCATAACACACGTGCTTTAGCTACTTTGGAATCGGAGCAACATATACTGTGATGTTGTCATGTTGTCAAATACTTATTTACTTATTTATTTAATGACGAATATAAATAATGGAGTCTTTTATGAATTTTACCAAGATTTTATAAGAGATACTTTTGGCATGTATTATGGAGCCTTCTGCAGCTCCTTAAACCCAATCTGAGCAGCCTTGGTCCCTTGCATTTGCGTTAAATTGTTCACTTGGCCAAATAGCCGGAATCCCAAGCGTTCGCAATAACGCCCAGCACAATACACTCCTGATGTTACCTTTTGGCAACCTTGACCTGCTTTAAGCATTGCCCATTATGCCACTCCATTGGCGCAAGGTTTGGCGTGCCAGAAATTTGTAGGGTGCAATGAAAAATGGCAGGGTTTGATCGATGGGGGATCCAATGGGATTATTGTGACGTACCGTTATGGGGCGCGGGGAATTTAGTTCTCTTCAGGGTTCTATGGGGAGATGGATGTAGCGTTTTGTATTCATGTATGTTTTGCGCCTCTCAAGGTTTATGAAATACAGAGAGAGCGTTGTTGGCTTGAACTCTGTCTATTATAGTGTAGGAAATGAAGCGATCCTTTGTATGGAAACTCCAACATTAAATCCTCAGTCGATGAAACATTGCAGTGCAGAGATGTAATATAGTATGAACCAAAACCTATGTACTTACAAATAGGTATCTAAAAAAAAAATTTGATAATGAAAAAAAAAATTCATTTATGATAAGTACTTTATAATACTGTAAAGTTTCGCCTGCTGATGATTTACTGTGGGGGTCCACTCCCTTCATTTCCTACACTATTTTCACGGTTTTTTTGTAATCAGTAATCACAGAGAAACTGCACAAGAAAAACAATGAATGCAATACATGTGAATGACATTGTTTATCAATAATCTTGTTAAATTTATTACTAAACTAGGGGCCGTCCGTGACTTCGTCTGCGTGAATAGTTATTCCTCTTTCCCTTGGGAATAGTAGCTTTTTTTGGGGTGAAAGGTACTCTATGTCATTCTCTGTACCCCTGACAACGTATGTGCAAAATTTAATGATGATCGGTTAAGTAGGCATAACAAACAAACGGACATTCGCATTTATAATATTAGGATTATGTTGCGATAGCCACTTGACTACCATTAGACGTTTACATATTTATTCAAAGAAACTAATGATAAAAGAATATTTTTTTATTAACCGACTACAACAAAAGGAGGAGGTTCTCAATTCGATTGTATGTTTTTTTTTATCGTTGTTCGCGCATATCTTCGACATTTATGGACTGATTTTGATGATTCTTTTTTTGTTCGATTGAGTTTGCTTGCGAGATGGTCCCATTTAATTTTTTTTCAAATCAGTCGGGTAGTTTTCAAGTAATCCTGAAAATACTATGATTTTGCATCAACTACCTTGACGACTATCTTATTTATGAACCGAATTAGATGATTTTTTTTGTTGGAAAAGGGATACTTTAGTGTAGTCTTTTTAACCGACTTCAAAAAAAGGAGGTTCTCAGTATGTATGTATGTTTCTTCGCGATTATCTCACGTTTGGCTGAGTCGATTTTTCTACCTTAATAATATACCTAATACAGAAGGTACTACACTAAAAATAAAAAAAATAAAAATTGTTTATAAAACAAAAAAAACGACTTCAAAAAACCTGCCTATAAAAAGCAAGAAATAATATTCAAATCATTAGATATGCATTATCATTTTTTTTAGGCAGGTTTTTTGAAGTCGGTTTTTTTGTTTTTTTTTCAGAGATTAAACTTAAGTTTAAAAAAACTGTGCAGAATTTATACCATATTACATTAAGTTGACAAGACCTATAAAGCACCTAAATGAATCACTTCAAGTGATTTCTGCTATATTATCTCAAAATATCCTAGTAACTGAAGATATTTTAAACTATTAATGGTAGCGAAACACAAGTGAAAACTTGTAGAGCTGCGGTTATCACGAAGCCTTGTTCACTAGGCGCAAGTACAATTAAACTTGCAAATTCAAGTGTGCAAGTTATTCATACGTAAATAATTGACGATCAACTCACACCAGTTTCGTTTGTAAAATTTTGTAAAACTTTGGTATTTTTAATGGGCCTGGATATTTTTGACACATTCTACAATCATGACAATTTCATAAACATTTTATTACAACAGGTACTTAGTTATGTACTCGATTGAATTTTTGAATGGGTAGGATGGGCATAAACAAATGTTTTTATCAAACCTTTTTTGTCGAATTCCTTTCTTTACTTCAGTTTTTACGTAGGTGTTATTTCCACAATTGAGACCTTTGGCATTTTATTTTGAGATAAGTGAGATCCTTTCACTTAGTTGTTGGAAATGGCAAGCAAATGAACTCTGTCACAAAGGAATAAAATAAGGGACAATGACCAAAGGTCTAAATATAAGAAAATCCTCGACACGTGCAAATAGGTACTATTAGTACAGTAGCCCGTAGTACATTTAAATTACCAAAAAGGTTACCATTTGCCGTTGTGATATAGTTATTTATAACGAAATTATAGATACTTTAACCCAAGTTTTACAGATCGCAACCCGCCGTAACCTCTATTTGTATATCTCCAAAAATGATTTTTTTTTTATTTTTCAAGGCTTACCACATGGTTTAGCTATTGTCGTGTTCTACAGCTTTGTTTGATTGCCACTGATAATAGTAAGACTATGGAAAGTGACCATACACAGATTTAAGACCGGATGAAAATGGATGGACTTTACCTGGTCTTAAATCTGTGTATGGCTACTTTTTAAAGTCTTACTATTATCTGTGGCAATCAAACAAGGCTGTAGAACACGACTATAACTAAACCATGTGGTAAGCCTTGAAAAATAAAAAATATCATTTTTGGAGATATACAAACATAGGTTACGGCGGGTTGCGATCTGTAAAACTTGGGTTAAAGTATCTATAATTTCGTTATAAATAACTATATCACAACGGCAAACAGTAACCTTTTTGGTAAATTAAATGTACTACGGGCTACTGTACTATATACTCTTGAATAATGAATTTTTCCGATAATGGCCACTGAGGAAAAATACTTCAAATAATAGGTGTAATAAAAAAGTTGCTTCTTTTTAGAAACATTAAAATTTTGGTAAAAAAATATGAAAAGTCCATCTATCACAAAAGTAATTATTTTTCAAAAACCTACAAACGTTTATTTGACCCTATTAATCTATGTGAAATGAAGTTCGCTGTATTTATACAGGCTGTTTGGTAATGGCCATAAAGCCGAATATGGTAGATGGGGTACCAAACATTGAACCCCGGAAATTTATTATTAACCCTGAAAACCACCACATTGGTGAGAAATTTTGTTTTTTTTTTTTTGGAAAAATGACAACCCTAGACGAATAATAAAAACGTGTTGAAATAGGCAATTTTGTGCGATAAAGCAAGACACAATTTGTCAAAAATTAAAACCCACACTAAGCTTATCACGTTTATTAGGTACTCTAAATTGTTTTTTAGGGTTCCGTAGCCAAAATGGTAAAAAACGGAACCCTTTTAGATTCGTCATGTCTGCCTGTCTGTCTGTCCGTCCGTCCGTATGTCACAGCCATTTTTTTCCGGAAGTATTAGGATTATACAGTTGAAACTTAGTAGAAAAATAAAGATTAAGGGGGGGCTGCCCATATATGGAACTGAAACTGAAAAAAATGATTTCCTTTATACCAATACGTGTCTATAGATAGGTCTTTAAAAATGACATTGAGGTTCCTAAGACATTTTTTTCTAAAAGTCAACCGTTTGAAAGACAATCACTGCCAAAGTGGTAAAATGTGTTTTCTCCTTTTGAACTTTTGAAATAAGAGATAGAAAAATCTAAAAAAAATATATGCTATAGATCTTAATAAAAGTTTTAACGAGATATAGTAATTAGTTTTTGAGATATATCATATTTTCCAAAACCGCAAATATAACTTTGTCATTCATACCGACACTGTGAAAAACAAAGTTATTTACAGACGAAAAATGATAGTGGTATTAAATATAGTATGGTATAAGGTAACTACGGAACCCTACGGCGCGTGGCCCGACACGCACTTGGCCGGTTTTTATTTATTTTTTAATTTTATTTTATTTAGGAACTTTGTTTTGTAAACAAAAAGATTTTGTATAAATAATCTTATTTTTCCGTATTTGGACTTAGAAAAAGACGTTCAGTTACAGCACAACAGGGTAGTGCTTGGCCTTCGCCTGATCTTAAGTGACGATAAGGTCGAAGATGGAAGTGCACTACACCCGGAATCCTCACACCGAGGAACTGGCTATCTTACCTCTAACACAACAACTTTTAAATTGTTATTATGGCGTCAGAGTTAGGTAAGATGGTGGTAGTTAACCAGGTGGACTTGAAATAAGCCCTACTTCCAACCAAACCGAGTACAAATTGTACCCCCGCTGGGAATCGAACCCGGGACCCCTGCGTCTTACACGGGTGGGCGAACCACTAGACCACAGAGGCAGCAAATAATGTGACTTACCTGTCAAGTGAGACAGCAACAAGGCTGTATACTGAAGCTGCGACTGAGAGTCCCTGGACGTATGGCACAGTTTTGCACATCAGCCATCCGAGCACCCAAGCTGTAACAAAAAAAAGTAATTTTAGCAATTTAAGTACCTATTTTTTACAACACGGCAAAACGTCGAGAAATGCGGGGAAACTATGTTTACTGTAAATAAAACAAAAAAACTTAATTTATTCAATTAGTATGTACACTTGTATTTAGACAAATGACTAAATACAAGCAAAAATGTCTAAACAATAGATCTAGACTAATATCTAAATGCTCAAATGAGTATTGTGTTTTATTAAAAGGATTGAAAATCTAAACTAACTTTTTAAAATAAATTTTGAATTCAAGTGCTTGTGAAATGTCTATATTTCCCTACCGCTCATTCCAGACTTTTTAGTTGACAAGAAGGATGGACGCGCAAGAAGCTTAAATCCTCACCACCTTCATGTGACTTATAAAAGCTTCACCACAGAATAAACAATGCTGCACCCCTAGCATGACTACTGAAACGCGAAATGATATAGCAATTTATCACGTTTAAATGTCAAAAAAAATGGATTTTGACAGTTGAGTGTCGATAAAACGCTGTAACACGCGATATAATATATCGTGTTTTGTCGATCATGCTAGGCCTACCCAAGTCTATATGATACTAAATGTTGATACACTCATAATATTTCAATGCTAAATATCTGCTGAACCTTTTCTCTGTCATGATAAACAATATTACAAACATGTATTATATTCTTGGTCGTCCTGAAAACTTTTTTAATCGGTTCAATGATCAGGGGGCTAATTGTCTAATTTCAAAATCTATCGCAATCGCTTTCAAGATGTGATACATTGATGCTTCTTTTTGGCACAAATAAAAACTTACCAAAGAAATGCAGCAATGTGTCCCATCCATCTGTCAAATGAAAGCGATTGCGATAGATTTTGAAAATTAGACAATAAGTTGGCAGGTTTTTCAAATATTAGATAGAACAGAAGATTCACTCAGATCAATACGCTACTAAAGCTTCTCCAAGGACGGGCATTACCAATGCATTAAAATTACAGAAAAAAGATCCAAGGAGGCTCCTAGCTAGGCGCAACAAGTGGAAGGAGGTCACTAAATCAATATTTACACGATTCCCTGCAGCCGGATCTGGGTCAGGTCAAAGTCCTACCTGCGACCTCTTAGCCTTGCATTCCTATATCACCATCCCTTTCACACGAACACTACACCCCCTATCTACATCCCTCTCCCCCGTGGCCTTGGCCCGCAACAAAACGCATTACAATATAAACGTCGGAAATGACAATTCGGTCTCCAATTAAATATAAAACGTTTACGCCGAGTTATAAAGTCGATGTTTCCATAAAAATGGGTAAGGAAGAGTTGCATAGGTTCAGCTGTATCGATTTGACTGAGACGTTTGTAAATGATTTGATTTTAATGGTGGCTCAGGTATTGTTTTTACGATTGCTATGGAGTAACCTAAATATTCGATCCATGACCTCATAACTTAGGGCACCACTTAGGACAGTTTAGTATAGTGTGTAATGATAAATTGATCGTTCCTAAACCTTTTTGTTGAGATTTAGGCTTTTAGGCCACGCTACTTGAATTGTGGTTTTGGATATAAGTAGGTTTATGTGCTTGAACTTATTATTATTTGAAAAAACATTCATTTGGTCACTTTTGGAGATAAATTTATTCTAATTTAGAATCAACAGGCATACGTTGTTCATGTATAAAAGACTTAAAAATTCTGCTTATATATCAGAATGGTAATTATTGACGACCTCTGAGGTCGAGTGGTTTGCACACCGGTTCATGACGTCGCCAAATTTGAGGTCCCGAGTTCGATTCCCGGGTCAATTTAGAAAATAAACTCTTCTGTTTTGGCTCTGGCTGATCTGGGTGTTTGAGTTACTGCACCGTTGTCTCCAAAATATAATATATTTTTAAAAACAATAAACTCTACTCTATTCTATAGCATTTAATTAGATGTTTTAGTTACTCCATCTGCACCTAGGTACTTTTTAATTGTGTAAAGCTGTTGATCGTGCAAATAATTGTGATAAATTATGCCATAAGTTCAGTTCAACAGTGAATTAATTTGCAAGTTACTAAGTTTGATGATTAATAAAATGTAATGCATTAATAACTTAGGTCGTGATCGAGTACTGTTTCAAACGACTATTGTTTACTAAAAGGTTATTTAACGCCTATTTTATATAGAAATCATACTACATTATAACTGCTTAAATGTATAAAATTATCATAATATCATAAAAACATTACGCATTTGAAAGTTAGTTTTGTGTGTGCCATGGCATTGTAATTGATTGATTACCATAAAAGTGTCATTTTCTATTTGGTGCTATTTTTTAATTTCCATAATAATAGAATACACTAAAAATCGAAAGTAAAGTTCTAACTTTCAATTGATTCGTACTAATAATTTTCTAAAAAAAGATTTGATAAAAAAATATTTATAAATATAATTAGGTCTTCCAGACATAATAATGCCTAAAATGCTTAAAACATTACATACAAATGAGGTCAGTCCCATATTCAATTATGAAATTAGGACGGCAGTGAAAGGTGTTTGTTTTTATGATCCCCTCCGAATTTAACGATGCCTCTTCAAACATGGCCAGTGTGCCCTTCTCAACCGCTCTGTGCTTGATATCAGAATTCAATTAATTGTTATTTTAAATGGCATTGAGGCAGATAAAGCGGTATTACTGTTAGAAAATACAGTTCTCTCACTTAGGAATGATTTGAAATATTATCATTGCATTTGAAAAAGGAATGCGGGGTAGGGATGTTCGATCCGATCCGATACTTGCGTGGATCGATACAATGGGATACGATCCATTCGATTTTTGTATCGATACAATAGCATTCGATCCTTTGGTGGATCGATACACATGCATAGAGGATCGGATCGAAAGAATCGTATTATGTATATCGTATTAATAAAGTAATTACTCAGAGAATATTTTAAGTTCAACGGAATATATAATCAAAATCCATATTACGATATTTAATAAAAATTCCTCTAATTACTTGGACACTTTTTGCGAATGTTGCCATATGCACTGTCAACTTCGTCATAAGTCATAACAAATATACTGTTTAGTTTGAGAAGAGAACATTTTTATTTCGTTAGGATAAGTACGTTTTGTTTGCTTGGACCACTAGCAACTTTTAATTTTGTTTTTGGGTACTTTAAAATACAGTGTGTTTTTTTAACAGTGATCAAATTTCGTGGTGTTGCTTAGACCATCAAACTGGCAACTTTGTCTATAGGACCAACTTAATCGGAGCAAAAAATAATCAGCTGTTCCATACATTTTGGTCGAGTAGATACCTATTGATGTTTTCTATGGAACAGCTGAATATTTTTGTGATCTGATTAAGTTGATCCCTAGACAAAGTTGTTCAGTTTGATGGTCTAACTAAGATAAAAAACAAAATTTGATCACTGTTAAAAAAACACACTGTATTATATTGCCATTATTTTTTAGTTTACCATATACACCGCTATTTTTTAAGTATATCTAAAAATGAAAAGGGGTGTTCAGACCACGTTAATGAACAACTTTTACTGTGGGGCCAACCACGAGATCGCGAAAAAAAATCAGTTGTTCCATAGAAAAGTGGTGGAAACGTGGTCTGAACATTCGTTTTCATTTTTACATATAAAATGTAAAAGCCTTATAAAAAGATGAATAAATAATGAAAAAATATTAGAAAAAATCGACTCACCCGTAGCAACTCAGACGGGATTCGAACCCGCACCCTTAGGAATCCGGCCCAATGCACTACCAATTATGCTACCTATATATATTATTAGCCTTATAAAGCCGAATATGGTAGATAGGGACCATCAAACTGAACAACTTTTACTATGGGACCAACTCTGAAATCGCGAAAAAAAATTAGCTGTTTCATACATTTTGATATTTTCGTTATTAATTTTTGTATGAAACAGCAGATTTTTTTTCGCGATTTCAGAGTTGGTCCCATAGTAAAAGTTGTCCAATTTGATGGTCTCTATCTACCATATTCGGCTTTATAAGGCTTTTACCAAACACCTTGTAGTGCACTGCATATTAGTCACTTATTATCATGTTTCTATTAAAGTGATTAAAAATCCGACTTTTCGAAAATATTTAATTCGATACTGGATCGATCCAAAAAATCGTATCAATTTATTAGGATCGATCCATGGATCGATACAATGGATTACGATCCATTGCGATCCGGAATATCGATACAAGGCACCCGGATCGAACATCCCTAATGCGGGGCGTTCCTGTTCGTACAGGGGTCTGATCATAGCCTTCTTTATTTCCAAGCCGTGAACATAAGTTTGGCAACGTCTGTTACTGTCAGTTCGTGGTCATGTCGTCCGCCAGTCTCCATACTAAATGGGAATATTTCAATTTTAAGAGGTCGATATTTTTTTTTCATAGTAATTGTGTGAGGTTTAAAATATGAAAATAATTTAGTTCTTTTATTGAAATGCTTAGTATATTAAACAATAAGAAAAATATCAATGTTAACCAGGAAAAAATGGATGTCAAAGATGTCATCTTTTTGTTGATTTTCTTCAGCAGGGAGTTGATTAACACGCCCTATAGTAATAAGTGATATATCATTAGAAAGGTCTTTTTAAGACAAATATTTACTGTTAATATACTTTATATCAATTGCTAATACTTTTGGAGTTAAAGGTTATTAAAGTATAAAAGTGGTTTATTGTCTATGGGAGTTGATCTACCACACCTATAGAAATGAATGATATATCATAAAAAAGGTTTTTATATGCCGAATATTTGCTGCAAACATACTTTCTATTAATTGTTAGTATTTTCGGAGTTTTAGGTCATTAATGTTAAAAAAAATAGTCAAGTTTAGAGCGTTATAACTCTCAAAGTACTAATAGTTGACGTTTATAGTTATACAATAAAGTGTTTCAAATTTAAATACCTTTCCAATCATGTAAGATTTATTGCTAGAGGGGGCTTAGATCAAAATGCTCATCGTACTAAAGGACCCCCGAAAAGTTCAAATAATTTGACTCAAACCTTATGTTCTAATAAATAAATAATAATAGTTAATAAATATAAAACTTAATTGAAATAATCTTACATCACAATTATTTACAACTAGTTTAAACATAGATAATATAGGAAAAACAAATAATAAATAATTTTTAAAATAACTTTATACTATGTGCTTGACCACATGCGATGTTGCCGTTCTGCTCAACTTCAGGGCTTGGAAGATATAGAAGGCTATGGTCTGATTCATCACATCACATTCTAAATTTGAAATTCAGTGCGGAAATGAATTTCAATACTTCCCTTACTAGTGCGGGAAGTTCTATTCCAAATTCAAAACGGTGGAACATCAGCTAGCATTTTTTCATAAAACTTTATGGTTGCATGACTGGTCATTTTAACATGGCCACACGTTTATACTTAGAAAATTTTATTTCCTCTGTCACTTTTTTACTTAGAAAATTTTATTTCCTCGCATTTCTTGAGAAAATTCTTATATATACAAGCTTGTACTGAAGCTATTTGCATTGCCTTGACTGATTAAACCAACTACGAAAAATTTAAACTATCCTCGACAATGCTAGACTTTATGTACAGTCGACCCAACTGAAGCATGACCCACTTTGCCGATAATTCCTTTGAAACCATAAAAATTGCTAGGTTTTCTTTTTTATCATGTACGTTGCACTTAGTACGTTTTGAATATGAATAAAAATGCATCATCACGTGTGAGAAATCGATGCAATTTTAACCTTTATTATTAGTGCACTAGATTATGTTTTTAAATAAAGCAGTCATTATTTGAATGTCGAATAAGATATGGTTCATAATCCTTACTCTTTTTACTGTAGAAAAATTATAATTTTAAAAATAAAATGACACTATTCAACGCTTGACACTGGCAAAAATAACTCCCTAAAGAGGAAAGTAGATTGCCAAACCAAAATTAAGAAGAAAAAGAAGACATTATGACATTGTGTCAGATGTCAAATTAGTAGTCAGTCACATAGATATAGTATATTGTCAGTCATGAGAAAAAAATATTATGAATGACAGAGACAGTAGTAGGATTTCTCTGTTGTTGTCACGAGCGAGTTTTAGTCAGTCCGATCTATTCACCATAGCCACTGACATGAAAAAAATTTTTCTATAGAAGTCAATGACCATAGCCTAGCCAGTGACTGTCAGCACTGTCAGTGTCTAATAAAATGATAAAGGTAATGAATGTTCAAGCTAATTTCAACCTAATTGTATTTGAATGACTGTAAGAAAATTACCTTAAGGTGGGTCATGATTCAATTTCGTTGACTGTACTATAGATAGGTCATATAGTGTAACAATATTATCTTCATGATTATGTCTTTTGACCAATTTTAATAATCTTCAGCTTACTTGTTGAACTTAAATTGTAATGGAATGTATATAATAATGATTAGAATTTATTGAAATGTTTTTTTGTCAAATAAAAGCTATCAATAACAAAACTTTATTTACGAATAAAGTTCAGAAAGCTTTTAAGCTGATTAACTTTAAATTATTGTTTCAAGAAATTATTTACTATTTAGTTTAGTCTGCTGATCTAAGTTTGTATAATGTTTGTTAATTCAAAAGGTTAAATCAAAAAAGCTAATAAAAAATATCTGTGCTAGTTTTAAACCATTACTAGTTTCGAAGTAGATTAAATTCCAAACTATAAAAGCTGTGGTTCTAAACGCTCACTAAAATTTAGTCCATTTAGTAAATACAGAAAGCAGACGTTCTAATCACTTATTGGGTTATTATAATAAATTAAACATTCAGGTTGAAATACAGCTCAATAATTAATTATTAAGTTTGTTGGGCTTAAATTTTTATGACAACAGCTTTTGGCTTTTGCTAATATTTTTCAAAAATTGTTAAATAGTCTCTGAAAACAAAGAAAGAACGGGAAAACATATTTATAAAAACTCGAAGCGTTTAAAAAAACCATTTTCAACGATCTGAGTAAAATTATAGTATAGTCAGGTGGGGTAAGTGAAACATACTTTATTTTTATTTTTATTTAACAAGGTGTAGTAAAGCTATAAAACTTGCAATTAAAGTAGCTGTATAGGCAATGTACTCCTAATTAAATCAGCCTTTGACGGTATGAATATAAATATCTAAAGACTTGCATTAAGCAACAAAATCACGAAAAGGATATAAAAGCTAAGAAGTGTTTCACTTACCCCTGACAAGGGGAAGTGAAACAGTGGCCAAAATAGCTTTAAATATTGTGTCCATTTAATTAAAAACAGGACTAATGGATCATGATTAACCGTTAATATCCAAAATGTATCAAATTCTCATAAAATAGGGTCCAGTTTTAAAGATTTATCAAAAAAACATCGTGTTTTGCGTTTTGACATCTAATGAATTTCTTTTTGGTTTACTAGCTAGTTTAATGATCGCAGTGATATCTGTGTTGTATTAAGGGAAGTAATTCGTCATTCCTGCTTTATCGACACATCGCTATGAGAATAAACTACGATAGTTTCTTAGATATGGTTGGGTGTTTCACTTACCCCGGTGTTTCACTTACTCCACCTGACTATATATGAATTGTTCATGTCTAACTGTGTTCAAGAAAGTCTGTATAAATATAATAGATATTTTAAACATTAAAATAACCAATTCAGTTCTCTTATGTTATTTTTCGTTCCGTTCCACTTAATAGTGCTACGCCATTATAATGGTTGGCATCTATCACATTTTCCAAAAAGTTTTTGGCTTAATCTGAATTAGACAAAGATTTTTTTTAAGAATTAGCAGCTTTCCTCGCTGTAGAAAAAAACAGTGAAAAAAAAACAAATCCGCTTTGTTGTGACATTACTACAATTATCATTTTTATATTAATATATTTATTTTTATTTCATGTGTGTTTATTATGATTATTCCATGTGATCAAAGGATTATTTTTATTTATAATACCTGGACTGCGTATAAGACTCAGATATATATGTGTGACTTATGTTGTGCTTACCTTAGGATTCGACTAATCTGCTGCGATTTGTGGAAAACGATTGTGCTTTTGTTAACAAAAACATTAATGTTTCTGTTTTTTCGACTGTATTTATTTATGAAAAATTGATGAAATGTATTAAAACGTAGTTGTTTTATTATTACTCAAAACATTATTTAAATATTTAGTGATATAAAATATAGTTAAGTACCTCAATATCAGATATATTTATCCTATTTATTCTGAATCTTTAACGCAATTTTTCATTTCTAAACGCTAAAATTTTTACACATAATCACGTATGGGGATCTGCCATTCTCCTTTTCGGGTTTCGAAACTCAAAGGTCCGATAAATTTTATTCAATAATATTATGTATAAACTTCCATAGACACAATGTCAAAATAATATATTAAAATAGAAACTAACTTTATGTTATTATCTATCATCATGTTATAGATCTACGCGGAGGAGTGACCTCTACTATATTATTAGACTGTACATCAGTAAACACAATATTGATGTACTTTTTTAAATATTGGCTTTAACTTAATTCAAGAGGTTTATTAATTAATATGAACCATTTATTTAACAAACTTTACTATTATTAGATCAAAGGCTCTCGGAAAAATAAATAGTGTTCAAGATTCCAACTAAATAGACAATAAGATGTTAATTCTTAAGCATCGTCCTAAGGAATCCTTTCCTCTGTCCGCGCAGAACCCCCCGGCCCCCTAGACCCCCCAGACCCCTTCTAGAAGTAGGTCAGGCTGATGAACTGGGCCACGGTACAGGTGGGTCTACCGACTGCGTTCTGAAACGTGTTGCTCCTGAAGTTACGAAAGATGTTTTAAGCTTGAGTAACTGACAGCATGATTTAAGTTGTCGGTAGAAAAAGTTACTTTAAGCGGTGCAGCGGTATCCCTTATAACGGCTCGTTGTACGGTGATTTAAGACTGTCTTTTATATTTCACCGATTGGTTTAAAGATTAAGCCCTTAAGTTTTTGGATGTTTATTTTAAGTCGGAAAAGGTTTGTAGTGTTATATGGAGGTTCACCGCAACGGATACTCAAAATAATAACACAGTGAACCTAGTAAGAACCAAGTAAGGTTCAAAAAATTTATAGTTAATCTAAATGCCTAACCGTATGAAAATCTAATCTACTTATCCAGTTTCAATTAAAGATAATGGTCGTTACTCTCGTAAACTTTGTTAGTTCGCAAACTTAGATAAGACGAGATTTACGGAAAAGTGGATAATTAAATGGCGGCACTTAACTAATTAACTAATATTAATGGAAGTAAGAAAACTTAAGAAATCTCTTTATTGAACCCTCAGTTCATAAAGTTTAATTTCCATTAAATTAGGTATATGTTGAAATAATTATACTAAAAGAACAGAATATAATTTAATGTTACTACTAAAAGTATATTTCTGAAGATTTTTTTTGTACGTAATCTAATAATTTATTTTAAAAATTGCCACGTGGTTCTCTTTGAATACTGCCCGATGAGAGCCACGGAGCAAAGAAAATTAAATATAAGGAGTAAACAAAAATAAATAAAAGATGGTATGGGTTTAATGGTCTATATTGTTAAAATTTGGTTTACACCTTACATAAGAAAAATTCCAAAATACTAGCTTAGCGATAGGGGTCGCTTTACATGGGTACGATTTGGTTGGTGTGCGTTGGGCCGCAAAAGGTAAAAGTTACAGTTCTACGTCAAGAAACCGAGCCCTACATGGAGATACCACGGTTCACTAAAAGAGCTAAATTGTAGTGAAAGTTACACCGACCTCATGTGTCCGATATGATGACAACTTCTAGTTATTAATGCTCCTGTGAGTCTTGAATGAAATTAGGACTCGGTGGACAGCAATTCGTTCAGGCCGGTGACGTGGCCGTGGATGGACACCGTCCCAAAGTAGGGTATTCTCATAAAACGATGAGTCGAATAAAATTAACTTCCCATAGCTGTAACAAAATATGTATGATTAGCAAACTGGAAAACCGACCACGAACACGTTGTGCTATGCGGCATGGCGGCGTGGCGTGGGAAATAATATTTCCAAGATTCTTACCAGGTTTTCGCTGAACAGAATCCTGTTTAGCGGGTGTTCAAACCGCCTGCTCCCACCACCCGTTTGAAACTTTGCCTGGCCGAACTCAACCACAGCAAGTAAAATTGGAGAATCTGGCACACCCTCAAACCAGTGACCAGTGGTTCTACCTGTAATAAGAACAACCTCAAAAAAATGTTCCTGGCGTCTTGCGACATCTGCATTAAACAGATAAAACTGCACTTACCTCAGTAGCGTTTTCTGACTATAAATTATTATGCGAGCGACTCTCGCCGCGTTAAATAAAATAACCAAATGGAATCTCGTTCATCACAACTGTCATCTTTCTTTTCTGAAAATTACCGATGCGCGATTATGAATGATCATTCGATTATTATTCGATTATTGAAATTAGTTTATTACCAATCTGACATTCGATTATTGAAATTAGTAATTAGTAGTTAATTCGATTATTGAAATTAGTAATAATCGCGCATCACTACTGAAAATCTGAAAACTTGCTTGGTGTTGCCCTTGCTCGTTTTGAAACTTCTTCCAAAACGTTCCGTTTTCCCAAATCCTACCATAACTTGAAATTAAAAATTGACCAAATATTTTTGTAAATAAAAATTTAACCTACATAAACAAATACCTGTGTTTTGTCGACTATAAATCTTTTGGACAAAACACAAAGAACTGTCACTCGACGCTTCAATCAGCAAAAAGGTGTTTGTGCATAACTTCATTAAAAGTGTCAGATAGAAGAATGTGACGCGAAATGGCAACACCGCGGCACCAAAATCAGCCTTCCTATTGGGCGTTGTTGCTATTCGTCGAAATCAAGAATCTTATATTCGTATTGGTCGAAATCATGACACGCCGCACGCGCCATTTTCTATCGTCAAATTCTCTGCAAAACTGAAGCGAATATTGAGAGACTTTGTTCTGTTTTCCAATGTTTATTCATTTCAAAACCTTATTCAAATACTAAAAAATTCGAAAAGACATTTATTAAAGTTGCGGCTGCTACACACGTCCGCCAATGACGTTAAGGGGGAGGTGCCAATTCCTGTAAGGTACTGAAAACTACCATTTCGCTTCCGCGCCAAAATTTAAACTTGGTGTCAGAACGCAACGTTACAATACCCCCTCTCCTGAAAAAAAGGCGCTGCCCTCAGCGTCCTCAAACTACAAATCCTACTACTAACACAAACCTAGAAAAAAAAATCTATTGAATGCTACGATTCAACGAACCATGTCGACCGACAACCCAAAAAAAAAATATATATATATACCCTGGACGTACAACCCGTCACCCTAGTGACATCACATTTGACGACACAGGACTTCCACTTAACGAGACAAAACAACACCGCACAAACAAAACATTTACAACTCAACACAAGTTGTAAACCAACCAAGGAGTCGAAACTACGCTCCTTAAAAAATGTAGCATTCACCAAATGCGCAAATGCAACTACAGTTGTTGTGACTGTACAACAACTAAATATTCAAAATTAAAAAAAAGTTTGTGACCTAAATTTCAGTCACCCAAATAGCAGAAAAACATACCGGTTTCTTCCATAACAACTCTTTGCAAAATTGGAGTATGAATTGGAAAAAAAAATAAGTTTCACTCCCTGCCAAACAGCAAAAATAAAAAAAATACCAAGATTTACCCGAATCTACACCTAGGTAAAAAAATAGATTCGAAACTCGTAACAAAAAGTGAATTCTAACTCATTAGAGATTAGAACCACACAAAAAAAAAACTAAACCAGTCCTACATCTACCTATAGCTTGGCTACCGGCAATTCCCTGCTCTTTCACACCCAAATTCCTCCGCATGCAATCGTCATTCATTCGTTCATCACCATTTGTCCTTTCATACCTCACCATGCAAACCAAAAGTGTTACAGTGAAAATAACTGTAAACACCACACACAGACATACGCTTCGTGTGCCAAATTTCGTGTATTTGACACACTACTAGAGAAAATGTAATAAGTGCCCTAAGCTTTTAAATCTTTAATGTGCCAAGAACCTATAGATTGACCATCAGAAACCCTTTCCAAATCATACACCAAAGGCGATAAAACTTTTTTGACCCTACATTTCTCAAATTTAGGTGCCAACTTTGCCATTTTAAATTTTTGCGCATCACTCTGAGTAAATGTTCTCTTCCACACAACATCACCTACAGAAAATTTAGCCTCTCTTCTTCTTAAGTTATAGTGAGTGGTGTTCTCAGCATGGGCTTTTAATAAATGCTCGCGTACCTCTTCGAAAATGGTCTTTAAATTGTGAAATTCACCGGCGTATTCGTCCCTAGGTACCCCAGGTTCGTATTCCTTATCTGTGTCCCTATAAAAGGTACCACTAATGACTGGTTCCCTAGCATGTACTAGAAAAAATGGTGAAAATCCAGTGGACTCATTCACGGCACTATTAATTGCAAACTGAATTTTTGGCAATTGTTCATCCCATGTACGATGATTATCTTTAACGTAAGAAGCAACAGCTGTCATTATGGTTTTGTTGTATCTTTCAACCAAATTTACTTGAGGTGTGTAACGCGGGGTAAAATGGAGTTTCGGAACTTTATAACGTTCGAGCATTTGGCGGAATTCAGATCCTGTGAATTGCACTCCGTTATCAGCAATTACAGTCTCTGGAACGCCGTGTACTAAAATTACGCGTTGTTCCAAGTTTTTCACCACCTCCGCACAAGTAGCACGTCTCATTGGAAAAATTAAACAATATTTAGAAAAGCAACAGGTAACTACCAAAAGATAAACAAAACCAGAACGAGACCTTGGCATTGGACCGACGATGTCCACGGATAATACCTGAAATGGTTTATGGCAGACTTTCGGTTGACCCATTAAACCTGGAGTTGCCTTTTGTGATGGTTTGTATGCGGCGCAAGTGTCACAGTGTTTAATGAAATCAACGATGTCTTTGTACATTCCTGGCCAATAATACCGTAGACAAAGGCGTCTATGGGTTTTGAAAACTCCCAAATGAGCCGCTGTTGGTTCACAGTGGTTCTCCCTAATAATGGCCTCTCTCTGATCCTTCCGTACTACCAGCTTCCAATCAAATTCACTCAATAAACCAAATTTACTTTTTGAAAAACGATACAAATTACCATCCTTTACACAAAAATTAGGAAAATTAAGTGGATGCGACTTACAACCATTAAAAATTTTATCAAACCACTCGTCCTCCACAGAGTTGATCACGTTTAAGGTGTTAGCGTCCATAAGTCTGGATAACGCGTCTGGAACCACATTGTCTGTGCCTTTCCTGTGCTCAACCTGAAAATCGAATTGAGACAGTCGACAAAACCAACGCGCCAGTCTACCTGAAGGGTTCTCCAGCTTAGTAAACCATTTAAGAGATGAATGATCCGTGACAACTTTAAAAGGACGAGATCCCAAATAAGGTTCAAATTTCTCGACCGAAAATAAAACAGCTAAGGCTTCCCTTTCTGTAGCACTGTAATTTCTCTCTGCTTTATTTAAAGAACGACTTACAAATGCAATAGGGTGATCATGTCCTTCAATTTCCTGAGATAACATTCCTCCTAACCCATATGAAGATGCATCACAATGTACAGTGAAAGGCTTACCAAAATCTGGTACAGCTAAAACCGGTGCTGTAACTAGGGCGTCTTTCAAAGTATTAAAAGACTCTTCGGCTTCCTGTGACCAAGAGAAGGGTGGCGCATTCTTTCCACTACACGTCAACTTATTTAGTGGTGCGGCGATAGTCGAAAAGTTACGAATAAACCGTCTATACCAGGAACACGTTCCAAGAAACATTTTGACCTCACGACTTGAAGTTGGAGTAGGAAAGTTCAAAATTGCGGAAACCTTCTCCGGATCCGTTCTCAGACCGAATTCGTCTACAACGTAACCCAAATATTTAATAGAACTTCGGAAAAATTTAGATTTTGCAAAATTAATAGATAAATTAGCTTCCTTAAGCTTGTCAAACACCCGTTTTAAAAGTAGTAAATGCGTTTGGAAATCAGAACTACAGATAATAATGTCATCAACGTAACAGTAAACTGTTCCGTTGTCAATATCACTGCAGAACCCGTGACCCAACAACCTATCCATCAAACGTTGCTGTCTAGCCGGAGCTCCGCAGAGTCCAAACGGCATCACCTTAAATTTGAAGATACCTCTTCCCGGAACAGTAAAACTAGTCTTATCCTGCGATTCAGTTTGGAGTGGAATTTGCCAAAAACTGGAGCTTAAATCTATCGAGGATAAGTACCTAGCCTCCTTAAGGCTGTCAAGTATCTGAGGCATGTACGGAATAGCATATGCATCGCCCTTTGTAACGGCGTTAAGCTTCCTACAATCAAGACAGAATCTCCAATCGCCACTCGCCTTCTTAACTAATAGAACGGGATTATTCCACGGACTTTCACTAGGTGTTACAACGTCTAATTCCAGCATTCTATCCAACTCGTCATTTAAGGCTTTCTTCTTTTCCGGCGACAACGGATACTGACCTATCCTAATAGGTATGGCCTCTCCCGTATCAATAACATGCTCAGTTAAAGGGGTCCTTCCTAACCCAATCCTTTCTGAAGAAATTGATTCAAAGTCTTTCACCATTGAATCAGCCAATTCTTTTTGACTAAAAGACAAACTATTATACGACTGAATACTATTTATTTGTTCTGAGTGAATTGAACTACAATTATTAAAAAATGATTTAGGAGCGTTCCTATAATCTATTTGATCAAAAATGTTCTTTCCTAAATCGAAAGATCTCCAAAAATCACAACCTAGTATCACCTCTGTGACTATACTAGGAATCACCAAAAATTTCACTACCCGGCTAATTTTACCAAAAGTAACCGGTACAAAAATAAACCCTAAAGATTCTAGTTGAACTCCATTTGCAACACTACACGACCTGTCTACACGCTCCTGAAGTTCAAACCCAAACTTGATAAATTGTTTATGTGCATTGTTCCCTAAAATTGAGATACAAGCACCTGAATCTAATAAACCAATAATTTCAAAATCATTCACTTTAAATTTTAAATAAGGCCTAACATCATTTTCACTAGGTGCGAAGAGAACCGAAGCGATGCTACGAAAAGATTTAAATTTACCCTCACTATCCACTAAATTATTACCTCGGTTCTCACCAACTAGTTTTTTGTCTGTGGTGAACTTTTAAAACTTGTGCCCTTACTGCAGTTCGGACACGATGTGACAGTAAAACCTACTTTGCCACATTTGAAACATTTTATATTTTGAGGTGTCACTTTGCATAATCTGAAATTGTGGTTACCCTTGCCACATTTATAACACACTCGTTGGTTTGCAGAAGGCATTGAATTAGAATTAAACTGTTGTGATGTTGTTGGCGGTCTACTGGTGTTGTGTGTTGCTACATAATTAACTTGTTTTGCTTTACCCTTATAGCAAAATTCTTGACTCAGAAAATTCGACTTAGTCGGTTCAACAAAAAAATCCGAACGTTGGCGAGCAGATTCAAGTTTACGACATTTTGTCTTTAAATCGGAAATTGTAGTAATATCTAACAAAGCTAACTGTTGTGAAAAATACGGTCTGATGTTATGCAAAAGGATTTCAAGCTGCTTCTCCTCCGGCAGTGGTGATTTCAGTCTGTTGAATAGGCATGCCATTACTGAAAAATAAATGTGTGTTGGCTCCTCCATTCCTTGTGTTCGTGAACGGATCTCACCCAGTAACCTGTAATCATAATCGACCGGGTCAAATTCTTCGAGCAACAAAGATTTCAGTTCTGCCCAACTGTCAACCTGACTTTTAATGCCACGATACCACAGCAAACCCTGTTCTGAAAACAACTGAGCGGCTGAGTTGAACAACTTGCCGTCAGAAACACCATATGAAATTTGGAGCTCGTCGACACGTTCCAAAAATGAGCGTGGGTCTGTGGTCCCGTTGAATCTCAAGTTCCACTTTGCCACATTCCTATCACCAGAACATTCTGCAACTGCTACTACTGGCACCGGTTCAACCTGGGTATCGCTCTGATCCGGATGCTGTGCTCTTGTTGACAAGAAAAACTTTTCAGAAACTGACAATAAAAACTCAATTGCGCCAGACAACTCTGCCTTTTGTGACAAAACAGCAGGGTCATCCGACACAACTCGCAAAAGCCTATGATGTAAGTGTCGTACCAAACCACGGCATCTGCTCAAACAATGTGCTGTAACAGATTTTTCACTAAGTTTTGCTTTTAATTCTTTAATTTTATCTGAAATAATTTTAAGTTCCGAACCACTTTCAAACTCTGTTTCTGTGATTACCTCAGAGGGACACTCAATAAGAAGCTGTTTTAGTTGCTTTCTCAACAAAGGAACCGTAGAAGTCGGTGTTTCAGACCTAATTGTCACTTCATAAGTAAGTTCATCTTTTAAAAGAGAATGTACTAAAATTTCTAAATCCATCGTTAAGAACTGGTGGTATTTCCTTCACAAATGATTTAAATAAAAGGTAATATTAAATTATCAAACACTAAATCAGAGAAAACACAGTATTCAAGAAAATTATTTGTAATTGTATTGACCACAACGACACACCGCTTGTACAATATTGTAATATTTTGTAAATTTATCACCTAAATGTATAAAATGCAGGTAGTTTTAACAAAATGTATCAAATTTATAAACCAACTGTATGAACTTTTAAATTTAACAAAATGTATTCATTGTAAAAACAAAATAAAGTTTTAAGTTGAAAACTGAAATCTTTCCTTTCAAAGTATGAATGTGTACACAACACTAGTTTGTTACCAAATGTAAAATCTGATATTTATGTCTGTTTAGTTACAGTTTTACATAAAAACAATATAACTTGAAGTTAACTTTTAAACATGAAACATGTAGGTAGATACCTATACATATAAATCTTAGTTTTATAAAAACATATAACACATAACATAAAACATGGAACAAAAGCTTAACACTTAAAAATTAAAGGAAATGAAACAACCACACATGTGTTTTTTTTTACTTTATAACATTCACAATAGCAGCACACCACAACATAAAATTACAAAACTAGAACGCGTGGTATTCCAATCCTAAAAATCAATTTAAATCTATGCCGCTACTGTTAAAAAAACAAATTCCTAATAAAATGTTCCAAAGAAATTTATTAAATTGAAAAACAATTCTTTACTGTGGTTATGTTGTTCAAGCAGAAAAAATGATCTTAAATGTTATTCGCTCAATAATTATGAACTAAATATTCTTGTTTGAAAAATATATTATGACTCTAAGTTACACAAAATACATAATGACTCTACCAAATACTTTCAAAAATATGATTCTAAGTTAAGCAAAAATATATACCTACCCTCTTTTCAAAATCAAAAAAAATAATATGACTCTACTGTAAACTTTTATTAAAACAAAAAAAACTCCCCTACTCTCTCCTACCCTCTCTCAATCTTCCAATCAGTACTAAAATCATTCCATAAGTAAGCCAAAGGTGTGGGCCAGGACAAATCTTACACACACAATATTCCCTGCGGTCCGGGCCCAGATATGAGAAAGATGGGGGATATTTCTGACCAACACACACCAAACAATATCTTTAAATAAATGTGGGCGCCATTTGCCACGTGGTTCTCTTTGAATACTGCCCGATGAGAGCCACGGAGCAAAGAAAATTAAATATAAGGAGTAAACAAAAATAAATAAAAGATGGTATGGGTTTAATGGTCTATATTGTTAAAATTTGGTTTACACCTTACATAAGAAAAATTCCAAAATACTAGCTTAGCGATAGGGGTCGCTTTACATGGGTACGATTTGGTTGGTGTGCGTTGGGCCGCAAAAGGTAAAAGTTACAGTTCTACGTCAAGAAACCGAGCCCTACATGGAGATACCACGGTTCACTAAAAGAGCTAAATTGTAGTGAAAGTTACACCGACCTCATGTGTCCGATATGATGACAACTTCTAGTTATTAATGCTCCTGTGAGTCTTGAATGAAATTAGGACTCGGTGGACAGCAATTCGTTCAGGCCGGTGACGTGGCCGTGGATGGACACCGTCCCAAAGTAGGGTATTCTCATAAAACGATGAGTCGAATAAAATTAACTTCCCATAGCTGTAACAAAATATGTATGATTAGCAAACTGGAAAACCGACCACGAACACGTTGTGCTATGCGGCATGGCGGCGTGGCGTGGGAAATAATATTTCCAAGATTCTTACCAGGTTTTCGCTGAACAGAATCCTGTTTAGCGGGTGTTCAAACCGCCTGCTCCCACCACCCGTTTGAAACTTTGCCTGGCCGAACTCAACCACAGCAAGTAAAATTGGAGAATCTGGCACACCCTCAAACCAGTGACCAGTGGTTCTACCTGTAATAAGAACAACCTCAAAAAAATGTTCCTGGCGTCTTGCGACATCTGCATTAAACAGATAAAACTGCACTTACCTCAGTAGCGTTTTCTGACTATAAATTATTATGCGAGCGACTCTCGCCGCGTTAAATAAAATAACCAAATGGAATCTCGTTCATCACAACTGTCATCTTTCTTTTCTGAAAATTACCGATGCGCGATTATGAATGATCATTCGATTATTATTCGATTATTGAAATTAGTTTATTACCAATCTGACATTCGATTATTGAAATTAGTAATTAGTAGTTAATTCGATTATTGAAATTAGTAATAATCGCGCATCACTACTGAAAATCTGAAAACTTGCTTGGTGTTGCCCTTGCTCGTTTTGAAACTTCTTCCAAAACGTTCCGTTTTCCCAAATCCTACCATAACTTGAAATTAAAAATTGACCAAATATTTTTGTAAATAAAAATTTAACCTACATAAACAAATACCTGTGTTTTGTCGACTATAAATCTTTTGGACAAAACACAAAGAACTGTCACTCGACGCTTCAATCAGCAAAAAGGTGTTTGTGCATAACTTCATTAAAAGTGTCAGATAGAAGAATGTGACGCGAAATGGCAACACCGCGGCACCAAAATCAGCCTTCCTATTGGGCGTTGTTGCTATTCGTCGAAATCAAGAATCTTATATTCGTATTGGTCGAAATCATGACACGCCGCACGCGCCATTTTCTATCGTCAAATTCTCTGCAAAACTGAAGCGAATATTGAGAGACTTTGTTCTGTTTTCCAATGTTTATTCATTTCAAAACCTTATTCAAATACTAAAAAATTCGAAAAGACATTTATTAAAGTTGCGGCTGCTACACACGTCCGCCAATGACGTTAAGGGGGAGGTGCCAATTCCTGTAAGGTACTGAAAACTACCATTTCGCTTCCGCGCCAAAATTTAAACTTGGTGTCAGAACGCAACGTTACAAAATAGTAGAAGTAAGAAAACTTAAGAAATCTCTTTATTGAACCTTCGGTTCATAAAGTTTAATTTCCATTAAATTAGGTTTATGTTGAAATAATTACACTAAAAGAACAGAATATAATTTAATGTTACTACTAAAAGTATATTTCTGAAGATTTTTTTTGTACGTAATCTAATAATTTATTTTAAAAATACTTCCATTTCTGTAACTTACTTAAATGAGTTAGCCAAACAAATCAATAAAACCAATCTAAGATCGTGCTTCGAAATATTATGTATTAGGCTACTATTAAGGGTATACTAAAATGAATAGAATTATTAATCAAAATTAGTAAACCATATAACTTTTATTAATAAATCTAAGTATTTATTTAGGAGATGGAATTAATTATATAAATTTCAGTGTATGAAAAGCTGAACAAAATATAACATTAGGTAATAATGTACTGAGAAAAAGTAAAGACCTTGACCTTATTAATATACTCGTAATTATTTAAATTTCACTTGAATTTTTAGAAGAAATATTAATTACAATTTAGGTAAACCAAGCCGCGGCGCCGCCGGAAAATTATCATAAATAAACGGAAGGATGAAACATTTTTATCAGTTTCTTTATTTTTTTATTTTAATTAAAAAATTGGTAGTATCACAGCTTTGACGAAGCTTTTAGATATAATATTTTGCCGATCTTGGTTTTTGCATAGACTTTTTTTAACAAATTATCCATAAATGTTTAATAATTTAGACTTAATTAATTTATGTAATGTATGTTTGTCTACGTCGCATTGGCTATGCCTGTAAAGGTAGATGTGTGTTTTTAAAAATAAAATTACCTAGTTGTATACTACGTTTCATTATTTCATCATCATTGTTTCATTTTATACTGTATACCAGGTTTCATCGTTTTCCAAAAGTAGCAAATCAGTTAATTTTAGAAAGAAGAAGGACGCAATTACCTACTTTTTTGCTGAAAGAAGACAAAGTTGCGTCAGTTTTAAGCCGATATGTGACTATTATGTCGTGTGTCGTGACTTGACACAGTCGCTTTCTTGTTTCTTATTGCATTCAATAGGGCATGCCCTATTTAATAAAAAAGTCAAAATATAGCAGATGTGACTATTATTAAGGTGTGTCTTGACTTGACACAGTCGCTTTCTTGTTCCTTATTGCATTCAAAAGGGTATGCCCTATCTAATAAAAAAGTCAAAATATAGCAGAAAGTTTAAAGAAGAAGCGCATGGTTTGGAGCAGTATTGAAAACGTCTTGAAATATTGCTTGCGTCTGACGCAAGTTAGAAGAAACTCGGTGAAGACCGACTCATTATATTTAGTTCAATAAGTATAATGAGGTACATATTTAGGCCAGACATCCAATCACATTTATTAATTCGTAGAAGCGCCTCGTTAAAAATATTTTAGTACCTAAAGCCTATTTCTAAATCCCCACTCTTCATATTTAACGAAGGGCAAACCACATATTACATTTACACCAGTAAAGGGTTACTCTACGTCCGTTAATGAATTATAATAATGTGAAAATGTGAATATTATCTCATTCAAAAATGGTAGGTTCGTGTTATTTAATTAGGACGCTCAAAAGGGACATTCCATTTCTGCTCCATTTACTTAATATTACGAATCTGAATAAGTAATCTGTAAAAACCATTTTCAGTAAGTAATTCAAACAAACCTGATAACCAGAGTAAAACAAAATGTTCAATATTGTAATTTTGATATGAATAATAAATCCAAACTTTAAGTTACATAATAACCAGCAGAAATTTATTTTGATGATGAGACTCACCACTTGTAATTGCTACCTAATCGACTTAATAGGATTGGATGAAGCTAAATTGTTCTCTTCACCTTTTTTTCTATTTATACAATTTAATAGTTTTATGGGGAAGATCTTAAGGCGAACGGTTTTTCAATGTAAATATACGCCCCGTGCGTAGGCACGAGTGACAGTGTCGTATGGAACACTTTGGAACCTTGTTCGTCCACACGGTTGTGCTACGGCGCGCCGCGGCGCTACGCTACGGGAGCGGCGTCGCACTGTAGCGCCCCGCCCCGCCGCCGCCGGTACGTGGACAAGCTTCCATGTGCTACATACAATACAATATTGTCAACCGTGCCTACGCACGGCGTATAATCGTAGATTTTCAGTGCGTAGGCAAGGCACGGTCGACAGTGTTGTACGAAGCACTATGGAAGCTTGTCCACGCCACCCCGTAGCAAAACGGCGTGTAAACAAGCTTCCATAATACTCCATACAACACTGTCAGCCGTGCCTACGTACGGCGGTAACTTAAGAAAACCATCTTAACTGGTTTATTTACCACAGCCGGTGCGGCATGTTAAGAAGCAAATTGATAACAAATTTACGCCAGACTCCGTAATAACTATAGCCTATAAATCTGTACCTAATCCATAATCTATTCAAGTTGTATTACTGGTATCGAGGGCATTGTTTTGAAGCACAATATTTATCCAGGGCCTTGAGGAATCTTAACGGGGATAAGTGAATCGGCGAACAAATTGGGTGATGTTGAAATATTGGCCAATACTCAGTGGCCTATTTCTTGACCAGTGGGTCCTTGGGTGGATATATGTGTGCAATTTAGATAGTGACCCTAGTTGAACTAAAGGTTCTGTTTGATCCTTGGAGCTAAGGACGAAGGTTTTATTAAAAACTTTTTTGATGTAATTATAGAACTATTCGGTACACAATTTAATATTTCAAGTAATCCAGGTAACTTTTGGACTTCGTGGAAATTAGTTTAGGAATTCTCTTTCTTCTTTTCTAGGTCATACCTAATTATAATGTTTTCACTTTTTAGATTGTTTTGACTTTATTAAAAGTCATTGTTTACAAGCAGACAATTATTTTTTATTAAAATATTTTTAGCACTTGTTATGGATACCAGCTCTTTTAAATAAATTAAATTTTCTCTTTTTTAGTTTTATTGTTAAAATTTTGGTTTGTTTTGATTTTTGAAAAAATTTATGATACCGTAGAGTTTAGTAAAAACCAAGTTAAAAACAAAATGCTTCTAAAACTAATAGATAGCATTTCTCATAGAATGCTTAAATATTATATTTAATGTCTTGAGTATTTGCCAAAACGCTACTCCATTCATAATATTAGTTGATAATAAATCACCGACAGTACTTTCCGGATTTATTCCCCTCTCCAGGAATCCGTAGGATGCTGCTTAGTTTTCTCAACACGTCTTCGCTCCAATAACATCATCCAGCCCAGTGATTTTATTACAAAGATATGATAACTTGATAGTTTTAGTGGTGATATGACTATTGTGGTTAATTATTAATCTATGAATTTCGATTTCATTTTGTAAGTTTTCTTAGAAGTCTAAGTAAAGCGTTATCAAAAATTTACCTGGGGAAGCCGTTTGTAGCTTTTTCTAGTTATTAACTAGTATCTGATAAAAGTTTGATAAATAATCGTTGTAATTTATATTTTTCTGCCACAGAGTGATTAAAACCTAAAACTTATCTGGAGGCACTTTTTCTTGTACCATTACGATGGTTTTCATTATAACTATAATATACTAGTCAAAATAAAATATTGGCCAATGAAATATTGGCAAATAAATGAATGGTTATGGCAAATCAGTGATAAAAAAATATTTCGATTTTTTCGGTTATTATAAATCAAATGGCATGTCCACACTATGCTAGCCGCAGATTCGTCAGCGCAAAAAAGTATTTTAAATTTTCCGGTTATTATTTTATTTTCAAAAGGGCATGTCCACACTAAGCCAGTGGCTTATTCCGCGCGCGGACGATAAATCCGGTAAACGTCACGATCAGGAATAGGCGGCGACGCTCTATCGAATTGTTAAACACCGCCAGAATTATTCTATCAATTTGTCTTCAGTCTTATTATTAATTTATGTATTTTCTTAAAGCCAAAAATAAGATATCCTTGCTTCGGTCGCTGTAATATTTTGCTAAAAGACAAACAATATAAAACGACTCCATCAATATTTTTATCCGGTAATATTTTTTTATCAAACCTTAAACAAATTAAATTGCAATACTCTGAAGTCGCAGTGCTATAGCGCCTGGCCCAGCGATTGCGGAAGTTAAGCAACTTTCGCAAGGGTCAGTCATGGGATGGTGACCAAAAATTTATCATCTCGAGCTCCTCCGTGATTCGGAAGGCACGTTAAGCCGTTGATTCCGGCTGCATTTGCAGTTATTAACACCCACCAATCCGCATTAGGCCCGCGTGATGAGTTATGGCCCATCTTCCTTATCCACCCATAAGGAAAGCCTATGCCCCAGCAGTGGGGATATAAAAAATTACTGATGGCCACTCGGAGTTTTTATATTTAATTAAAAAAAATAACTATGTTGAACTAATAAACTTTATCAATGTACTGTCGATTAACGAATTCATGGACTAAGCGTAATATGTAATTCAACAATTTCAGTAATTTCTTCTTGTGCAAATCTTTTATAGGCACTTATTTTTAAGTATTATTATAACACGATAAAGTAGAAAAAAGTTTATTTAACAAAATATTGTTTCTAAATTTCGGAGGCCGAGATTCACTTTGGGTGGGCCATTAAATAAAGTACCTATTAACTAAATTTCCATATAACATCTAAGTGATAATTTGAATGCAATTACTCTAATGTAAGCAAATATTACCCTAACACATTATTGTGTTAAGCTTGTGTTAAGCCATAAAATTAAATCGGACCTTGAATAAAACTCTGTACAGATTTACGATAGTTCAGTGACGCGTAGACTCAACGCGTAAACTTTATGAGGCCAACAAACTTTATGTCGCTTTTGGGTGTAAAAACCACTTGTCAAAACATAACATCTAAATTATTATAATGTTTCAAAACATTTTTCTTATTTTTATGCTTGACAGGAAAGTGTTTGATAAAACCAAAGGTGGAAACGTACTAATACCCGGAATCCACATCACTGAGGAACTGGCTATCGAACCTAACTGCCAGAACACATCACTTTTTAGGGTTCCGTAGCCTAAATGGCAAAAAACGGAACCCTTATAGATTCGTCATGTCTGTCTGTCTGTCTGTCTGTCTGTCCGTCCGTATGTCACAGCCACTTTATTCTGAAAGTATTAAAATTACACAGTTGAAACTTGGTAGGTATTTGTATTCTGTTAACTGCTTAACGAATTTAACACAAAAATAAAAAAAATAAAAGATTAAGGGGGGGCTCCCCATACATGGAACCGAAACTGAAAAAAAAAAATTGTCCCAACCAATACGTGTGGGGTATCTATAGATAGGTCTTTAAAATGACATTGAGGTTTCAAAGACAATTTTTTTTTCAAAGTCAACCGTTTGAAAGGTAAACACCGCCAAAGTGGTAAAATGTGTGTCCCCCCCCCCCCCCCTCTAACTTTTGAAATAAGAAAGTGAAAAATCTAAAAAATATATATGCTGTAGATCTTAATAAACAATTTCAACGAAAATTGGTTTGAACGAGATATAATAATTAGTTATTGAGATATAGCACATTTTGCAAAACCGCAAATTTAACTTTGTCGTTCATACCAACACTGTGAAAAACAAAGTTATTTTTGCAGACGAAAAATAATAGTGGTATTAAATATCGTATGGTATAAGGTAACTACGGAACCCTACTGCGCGACGTCCGACACACACTTGGCCGGTTTTTAATTTTTGTTATGGCATCAGGCTTATAAGGGAAGATGGTGATAGTTGCTGGCCAGGAGGACTTGAAATAAGCCCTAGAACCAACCAAACCGAGTAAAAATTGTACCCCCCTGGGAATCGAACCCGAGACCACTAGATCACGAGGCGGTTAAAATTCGCTATCATTTTATTTATGGCTATGAAAGAAAAAATATGCATCATAAAATTCGGTAGGTATAGGCCTACCGACTTTTATGATGCATATTTTTTCTTTCAATTAATTTCAGAATATTTCAGCATCGCATCTTTATGAGTAAAGCCCGCCCACACCTTCCAATCCGATTCAATTTATCGGATGAATGTCTAAACCTTTAAACTTTTGCGTTGAACACACAGGTATTAAATGCGTAAACTAGACGATAGGTATTTTATCTATCGTTTAGTATACGCGTTTAATACCTGTATGTTTTTACACGCCTTTAAGTTCAATATCGTACTAAATAATTGTGTGTTTCAGATACTGCTGTCGAACATCTGAGTTTGGATATGACGAGATTACTTCGTTGTTTTTTCTTGTGTGTATGTATTTTCGCCTTTCTCGTCTACCATTTACTCAATTTGCCTCTCGTCCGTCATTTGTCAGTAGTTAGAGTTCTTATATGACTTTCAGAGCTTTCGATTCGCAACATAATCGGGAAGTATCGATATGCCATCGATTACACTCGATAAGAATTCCTTTCGAACATCTGACAAGGTCGCAATTCGCATTAATCTCGTGCATTGGCTGACGGACTCCGAAGGCTGCACTCCTTACAATATCTCTCCATATTGGATTTCGCGGATCATTTGCCTCTTTTATTACGTTATGCCGTTTTCGAAGGCTGTGGGAATTGATATATTTAGCGTAATATGGCCTTGGAGTGGTGTTATTTGAATTGGCTCATATTTTATGGAACGATGAGAATTCTGCATCCGAATAGAGTTTACCATATGATTGATAATGTGGCGTTTGATTATGTAACGCGATAAAGGAAATATGTTGCCAATAATAGTTTTCTTCACGAGTAATAATTACAATGTAGTGCGATATTTGAATAGTTAGTAAAGCCACAAATCAAGCTCTGCTGAGTTTGGGAATAGTTGATGTAGTGTAGTCTGCTTAGTTATGAATTGTTGAAATATTCTATAAACTACTAAACTATACTATCTTGACTGATCTGGATATCTACGTGATATTATAATAACTAGGTACATATATCTTTATGCCAAAATTCAGCCCAATCAGTTGATGGTATGAGCGGTACGATAATGAATCTGCCAGTGAGTCAGCCATATTTTATTAAATAAGTACAAATCAAGTTAAAAACTTTAATTAAGTAGTAGAAGTTACATAAAATCAATGTTAATAGCAAATATTTTGAAAGTATTTAGTAAATTGTTTAAGGTTAAATTAATAAAATTCTGATTTTGTCAGAGATTAAAACAAAATCAAAATTCATTTATTCAAATTAACTACAGAATGTTGTACAACCTTTCTAATTGACTTCACATCAGTTTATTAACATTTTTAGCTATTGATTTTCGTCCATTGACCTATGTTTGTGATTATTGTTTTATCGTCAAATTTGATTAACAAAAAACGAGGGAAACAATTTAATTAAAATTATTCTTTGAGACTTTAACAATTTCGGGAATAAATCTAGTAGCAGATGAATGGCCGCTGCCTAAGCTAACATTTGCTATGTACGTGACTTGGGCATGATGTATCTAGATTTCACTGTAGTTTTACATACCTAGTACTTTGCCACACTAACATGATAATGAGCATTGGTGTGACCGAGCATGAAAGTAGTCATCAGCCTTCTGAGGTGGAACTCTATGTAGTTTTATATTTACATAATCAAAACTATTATCACACATATTACAGGCTATTTAATGTCATGTCTATGACAAAGAAAAATTGAATTATAGTTATGAGGATTGATAACCATCGCAGTATTACCTTAGTGACGACACACTCTACACACCTACATAAAAATCGCAAGACCCACTCTGTAAGAGCCGATTTCACTAATAGGGAATATGCATCAATTTTTTTTTTAATCTTAATCTAAAGTATAATGCGTGAGAAAATTAACTGTAATATTAAAACTTTTCTCTTGCGTTTTTTTCTCGTGATATAGTTACTTGAAGTTAGCGCGGAGCAGCACCCGCCGAAAACGCTCCATACAAAATGGTGACGTCACACATCACGTTTCAGGTGTGTTTCGGCGCGTTTAATATGGAGTTAGCCAATAATCTTCAATTATCTCTCTAAATTTTGCGTTTAAGTACATATGTGTTATACAAAATATTGTTTCTTATTCGATATTCTATCTGACTGTAAAGTGCATTATATCCGAAAATAAAAAAATAAAATTGTTATTTTTCCCTGATTTCATCGTGTTATAAAACTAAAATAATACATTTTTTTTATTTTTTTTCCTGTTACATCATGTTTTTATAAGTGTCCGCAGCGATCAAGCTCAAATTCATCAAAATCGGTGACTTATGCATATTCCCTATTGTCAAAAAAACACGTTTTGTACAGTCAAGATTTACGAGGCATTCTTTAATAGGTACTTAATTGGCATTTTTTGTTAAATTCATTTCAATTCCATTTTTTTCCAAATACGGGTAGTAGAGGTATTTAATAAATTATATTGTATGTAGCATAATCCGTATTTCACCTCATGGAATGCAATCCTTACTTTATTTATAATAATATTATAAATGCGAAAGTCCGTTTGTTTGTTTGTTCATTTGTTTGTTTGTTACGCCTTCACGTCTTAACTACTGAACCGATCATCATGAAATTTTGCATACACGTTATCAGGGGTTCAGAAAAGAACAAAAGGTACCTTTCATCCCGAAAAAAAGAACTGTTCCCGAGGGATAGCAAAAAAACTTTCCACGCGGACGAAGTCGCGGGCGGCCGCTAGTTAACAAATAAATTAAAAGAATCATTTTTGTTGTTATGACGTTGACAGCTTTAAACCGGTTTTCGGGTTTAGTCGCGTTTAAAATCGCTGGTTAAATTGGGTCTGAGTCAAGGAAATCGACCGACGAACATCGTCCGTTATCGCAATTCTTTTTTGTGCCTCTAATAGACCCTCGAAGCATGAGGTTAATACCTTCCGATGGAATTGTCGGAAACCCATGTGAATGGCAGGAACGCTTACCTAATACTGTCACGTACTTCTGAACATATAGGAATGGTTGGAACTTATTGTTTTTGAGGTCAATAAACGAGGAACGTTCATGAACGGTAATAATTCCTATAGAGTGTTCCTTTATAATAATTATTTCGTTTTAAGAAATCGTCTATCTCTAGTAAGACCTTAAAAGAAAATAAAACATTGTCTTAATGCAAAAATAACCAAGTAAAACTTTTTATCCCTTTGACAATGGAGATCCTAATATTTTCGAAAAGACAGGCGATGCTGCCTCTCGACGGAAATTGACGGTATTGAGTTAACATCAGGATCGAATAAACGACAAAAAAAACATTTTGGTAACAACATTGAAAACGGTTTCCATGGTTTCCCTAGACCGTTTTGAGTTTACTCGATTCCAACACGATCTCTAGGGCATAGAGTACATTATTATACTTGAGACTCTAGGGTAACTCTAGGGGAGTTAAGCTAGGGTTTCCTAGGATGACGGTGCCGTCATATTACGGCCGTAATTTAGCGACGTAGAACGTTGTCTATGTAAACAATACGGCGCGGTTTCTAACGTTACGATGTCGCCATATTGTTTACATAGACAATATTCAACGCCACTATATTACGGCCGTAATATGACGGCACTGCTATCCTAGGAAACCCTAGCTTTACTTCCGACGCAGTTTAATAACACAACGCGTTTAAAGAACAATCTCTTTTCTTAAAATGATCCAAACAACAAAATTGCACGCTCTGTCTGTATTTTCTTATTTGTTTTGTTGTGTAAGGCACTGCTTGGGAATTCTCAATAGTTGACATAGTGTATACTGACTATATAGCCCAGTTTGACCTGAACGTGTACGTGATGTCTACATAATATGCGTCTTAGAGATATGCGTGTTCACAAAACCGTAATTTGTTCTGTCTCGTTTATATTTTGTGCATTTATTATCAAAAAAATACAGATTTCACGCTCCACGCAACTATTAGAGTCCATTGAAAATGAACATCAAAAATAAAAAGTATTAATAGTATCTATCTAGTTCAGCTTATCTGCGTCTATTGAAATCGGAGAGAGTAAAATTTTTAAGATATATTTTTGAAAAATTTCTAAGCTACTATGCGGGAGCACCTTTAAGTAATACATTTATTTACTAGTGGCTCCGTGAGCTGTAGACCTCGCGAAAAAATAAAATAAAATGTCGCCATGAAGTTTTCAAAGCACACAGTAGGTACGTGAGTATTGCAGCTAGATGGTGCTTCTAATTTTGATCATTTTTCAAAAGGGGTGAGATTTTTTTTATAAATTTGGAAAAATTGGCTTGAATGAACAGTTATATATAATTATCGAACTTACTCACAAAATTTCACCAGAATCTGTTGAGAAATGCGACTTGTAGAGGAGATCAAACAGCCGGAAAGCTGGAATGAAATATGGTTTTTTACATATCTCCGTCATTTTCACAAATTTCGAAAAATTGTCTCGACAGTTTTTTTATATATTTATCGAACCTGCTCACAAAATTTCACCGAGATCGGTTGAGAAATGCGACCTGTAGAGGAAAACAGACAGCCCTGGAAAGCCGAACTGAAATATGTATTTTTAACATTTCTCCGTCATTTTGAAAAATTTCCAAAAACTGGCGTGACAAAAAAAATCTATATTATTTTCGAAACGGCTCACAAAATTTCACGAGAATCGGTTGAGAAATGCGACCTGTAGAGGAGAACATCCAGCGTCACAAAGCCGGACTGAAATACATTTTTCTTACATATCTCCGCCGTTACGAAAAGTTTAGAAAAACTGTCTCAACTTGAAAAAATCTATATGATTTTCGAACCTGCCCACAAAATTTCACGAAATTCGGTTAAGAGATGCGACCTGTAGAGGAGAAAAGACAGAGCCGGAAAGCTGGACTGCAATAGGTTATTTTTACATATCTCCGCCATTTCGAAAAAAATCGAAAAAGTGGCGTGACAAAAAAATTCTATATCATTTTCAAACCTGCTCACAAAATTTCACGAGAATCGCTTGAGAAATGCGCCCTGTAGAGGAGAACAGACAGCGCTGGAAAGCCGAAAAACCTGTTTTTTTAACATATCTTCGCCATTTTGAAAAATTTTAAAAATCTGGCTCGACAAAAAATTCCATATAATTTTCGAACCTGCTCACAAATTTTCACGAGAATCGGTTAAGAAATGCGACCTGTAGAAGAGAACATACAGACATACGAAAGAATTTTTGCCCAAGCTGAAGCAGAGACGCTTCGCTCGCACTTCGTGCTCGCTCGGTCAATTACATACACTCGGCGTCAGAAAAATCGCACCTTTTAAAAAAAATATTCAGTTCAAAGTTAATTTAATCCTATCTAATTTAATGGTCCTTGCCCTTCGGACCTTATGTTGGCTATCCAACAGTCTCTAGAAACCATTGGAATAATATACTCGTCGAATGGAATCAATTACTGAGATTCAGTTTCCGAGCAACATTACATTGCCTCATTTTTTTGCAATATTTGAGCAACTTCATGGGCGATAGCATCCATCTTAGGTAATATTTTTTTTTAATTGAACTGTTGAAATGTGTATTCTCCATCATCGCGATAGTAAATTTACCCGCATTTCCTGAATTTACCCCTTTAATTTCCCTTTTATGGCGTCGCAAGCACTGACGTTTTAAACGTTTAATTATGGTAATTGTTATGTTAATTAAATCAAACAATTATTATTTTAAAGCTCATTAAATGTACTTTCAATAGATATTAACATTTACAACCTCCGCAACCCACATCTGTCATCCGATCATCTTTCCAGTGGGCTTATTTTGCATTTTAATCTCCAGATGTGTTTTTGCTTAAAAAAAAGTTATTATTATTAATGTCTCAAAAACTACCGGACCGAGTTTCAAAAGTCAGGAGCCATACTTCGCTAGATGTCCACGCCTTGCACGTTTTGACACCTCACTGATAAAGGTATCTCTAATTTTGACTGATCTACGGCCATGCTATTCAATGTCTAAAATAAAATAAACAACAAAACCTGTATTCAATAAGACGTAGAAAACTATTTAACTTAGTTACTTAAGCTAGTCCGTGTCGCGATCTAAGCTTGCTAAGGTTACTTCAAGAAGACGAATTGTTGTTAGATTTAAGCCCTTTGGGTACGTGTTATGTATAATGCTCTATCCATCAAAATAATAAGTAGCAATAAAAAAAATACCGAAAACTAATGTAGTCATTAGGTATATAAAGGGTACCTAACTATTGTTAACAATCAAGTATTTATTAGTTATGAGTATCTCATCACAGGAAAATTAAATGATTTTTCTATTTTACATGCCAATCAAAGGTTTAGTTTTTGCTTGCTTGTATTGTAAAAAATATTATTTTAATCTTTTTTTATGTCTAAACATTAATCTTAACAAATTCCACGTTCTGTGATGCGATTATTTAGCCACTTCATATTAGTTTTAGGAATTTCGAAGAAAAAAAATATACTAAAACTTTTATTTGTAGAAGTCGACCAGTTAATATGCCCGTTGAACCTGAAATAGATATCTGAAAAAAGGTGAAAAAAGGTCAGGTGAATTGTTGCGAATGAGTTTCAGATTAGGGTCTAAGAAATATATTCTTTATAATAGTCAGCCCCTAAAACTGGGTATTAAAGTCATAAAGATAGGTACGTTCTTTTACTAAAATGACTTCGCTGATATCAATCTTTACATAACCACGGAAAGTATCAATATTTTTCCAAACATTGAAATTTAAATTATACCTACACAGACCGACAGACCGACATAGACAATTAATGAGCAACAAAGTGTTCACTTAAAAGAACTTTTGCTAGTAGATTCTTTCAATTTATGCAGTTTCAGAATACTTCACATATGCCAAAATTTACAAAATTTTAGTTATTTTAAATTAAATTACACAAAAAAATAAAAGAAATCTTTTAATCTTCGCTTAACTCAAAATCTCTAATCAGTTATTCAGTACTAGTAGTCTACCTATAATTCAATAACTAATTAAAATAACTAACTGTAAATTTTTCAAACCCAAGACCAATTTGGTTTGAATAAACGTTACGCTCCATGAATTTTTTTCATCACAAAGTGTGCGTTCTGAGTGGCGGAGAGTCGCGAATGCAGAATTCGCAGCGGGCGAATCGTGGACCACGCGCGCACTTTGCGTCTTGCGTCTCGGCAACCATCGGATTTCATGCGTGGCCGAGGCGTAAGACAGATTGTCCACCGTCGGTGCCGAAGTATCAATATTATATAAATAAATACATTGAATATGGTCGCCTGTCCACTACACGCCCGTCACATCATCTTAAACCGCCTAGCCCCCCAAAAATGACTGTCAAAAGTTATATCGAAGCGATGTTGTGATTGAGATGGCAAACGCTCTGTCTAGCTCTGTCTAAAGAGACATCACTTTGATGTTGCTATAAGAGCTTAGAGTGCGGCCCGCTCTACCCTTCGCTAGTAGGGACAGTCACCCGCGTGTTCCTCCGCTCAGCAATCCGCATAACGCGATGCACCGCTGCCGCCACTGAGGACGCGCGCTAAGAGATACAATTTTCAGTTAATCAGTAAGGCGAAAACGTACCACTTTTCTGTAAACACTCGTCTCAATTTGTGAAGCCAAAATCAAGCGTTTACACAAAAAATTCAATAGTTTTTTTGTTTTCCAATCCTAACTCAATTCAAAAGGCTGAAAAAGGATTATCTTATTTTCTTTTGGGCTTTCTTAGTTTTCTATTCTAAGTTCTCAAGTCTAGACAATTTAATACGCACTCAGTCAAATACTTTAAGTACCTGCAAGAAATTATGAAGCGCTAAAAAAGGTGTACTTAAATACAAGGTTATTTTTAGTAGGCATATACGAAATCTGAAAAATGTTTGTTCAGAATCAGTAATAGAATCGATTGCAATTTTTTTTATATCATGTTATATTTTGACTAACCAATAATAAACCATAATTAACGCATACCCTACTAACGGGCCAATACAAAAACTTGTGACTTCGTGAGTTTTTAAGGTATCATTATAAAAAAATATATACTGATTCTGAAAATGAAAATATGTGACCCGTGTTTCGGCTTTCGTATATACAAAAATAATGTTGTATATACAGTATGTAAGCTAACTAAATGCAATCCTTTTAATCCAGTATTTAGAATAGTCGTAACTTACACTTCCTTTTTAGGGTTCCGTAACCTAATGACAAAAAGGGAACCCTTATAGATTCGTCATGTCTGTTTGTCTGTATGTCACATACGGATGTCTCAGCCACTTTATTAAAAAACTATTAGGATTACACAGTTGAAACTCGATAGGTAGATGTATTCTGTGAATGGCTTTACGATTTTTACTTAAAAATAAAAAAAAATAAAGAATAAGGGGAGCGCCCCGTACATGGATTTCTTCGAACCTATACGTGTTGGATGTCTATAGATAGACTTTTAAAAGTGATTATGAGGCTCCTAAAATTGTTTTTCTCAAAGTCAGTTTGAAAGATATTCACTTCCAAAGTGGTAAATGTGTGCCCCCCCCCCCCTCTAAGTTTTGAAATAAGAAAGTGAAAAACTAAAAAAAAAATTGTTGTAGATCTTAATAAACACTTTCCCAACGAAAATTGGTTTGAACGAGATATATTTAGTAACTTTAGAGATATACTACTTAGCACATTTTCCAAAACCGCAAATATAACTTTGTCGTTTATACAAACACTATGAAAAACAAAGTTATTTTTGCAGGTGAAAAATGATACTGTAATTAAATAAGGTATGGTATATGGTAACTACGGAACCCTACTGCACGTGGCCCGACACACACTTGGCCGGTTTTTTTAAACGAGTTATAGTTTACAAACTACGGTGCGTAAAAATTCGTCATTTTCAAACTAATAATTTTATTGAATTCTGAGAGTGCTGGGAAATTATATTTGTAAAATATTGATAGATATTTTACAGGTAATATGTTTACATATTACAAAAGAGGGTAATTTTTTTAAAAGTTAAATAAATAAAATAATTTTATGATTAAAAAATCATGTATACAGTTAGCTCCTTCCCAACCTTCACTCAGCATGGTTAAAAAGTTTGCCTTTAGTTAATTTACATACTGTATATATTTTTGAATATGTTGCACAGATAAAAAACAATTACGTAGGTACAGATACTGTATACAAAGCAATTTCATAAGCAATGTAAACCGCTGGACATCACATCTCACAGTTGCCTATTTCGTATAGTAGGTGTACTATACATAACAAGTATGAATAAAGTTCCTTTTTCACAGGTTTCGCATAGCACCATATGAAAAATAATTTCTGTGAATCTGTTAAATGGAATCCGGAACATGAAACTGGCCATAATTATTTTTTAGCGATAGGTGATGAACCATGATTGAAACTAAAAAAATACGGGAGCATTAAGGATAATGCACCCGTATTTTTTTAGGTCATCATAACCTCATAGCCCATAATTATCCGCATTGCGTTAAAAAGAAAATTCTTTTGCTGTCATATTGAGTCCATTATCAATACGGTATTAGAAATCTATTTTGGCATAAACTCTTAGACAAAGAAACCTTTTATGTAAAGCAAAGTCTCCTGTGGGATTTGATTGATCAGGATTTATGTTTCATTGTTATATAAAGCTTATTAAAGTCGACTTTGCTTCAGTATTTTTTTTGCTAAATTACACAATATTATTTAAATTTGGCCTCCTCCTCCTCTGCTGTTGACTGGCTTTTATGCTAAGTCTGGTATCTTACAAAAAAAATATTAAAATATGTTGCTTAGCAATTTTTTACGTTATGGAAGATTAAAAAATACTACCAGATTTGATTAATTTGATTAAAAATCAAAAGAATACATCACACGACAATGATACCTACTTTTCCTCCTTTTACAAAAATCAACAAAATTAAATGCAATATAAAAAGTATCAAATCCCTTTTATGATCTCGTAACGTCGCTTTTCCCTATTAACATAAGTGTATTATAGCTCGTCCTACCGACCTTGATCCTAAGTGCAAGGGAGCGGTCGCCACATATTTCATCCCGAGGGCCGGCGATTTATCCTATGCCCCTTGAGTTCCTAGCAAGATCATAACTTTTTTTAGGTAAAGGTCATCTGGGAAATTGAGAACCAGTCATAACATTGTTGTTAAGTGGAAATTTTATACTAGAGAACTCGATATTAACAGCATACCTACGTTAAATAATTTACTAGAAAAAACTACTCGATCGAGCACTGTGTCGCATCAACATTACAAAAACCAGACTTTTACCAAAAAAAAATTTATGCACTACTGGTTTGGCCTTCACCTCACGGTGGAAGCACACAACACTCGGAATCCTCATAACTGAGGACCTGGCTATCTTACCTCTAACTGCCGGAAGACAACAATTTTTAATTGTTGTTATGGTGTCAGACTTAGGTAAGATGGTGGTAGCTAGCCAGGCGGACTCGAAATAAGCCCTACCACCAACCAAACCAAGTACAATCGTACCCCATGGGAATCGAACCCGGGACCCCTGCGTCTTAAACGGATGGGCAAACCACTAGTGGTCTAGTTTACCCACTGTGGAGAGGTGGTTAAAAAATATTTTATTGTGTCAACATTTATTTATCTAAGAGACAGGAATAGAAATTACAAGACCGATTTTGATATTAGCGATTGCAAAATATTTCAACTGGAATGCCACTTTGTCACTTTTAAATTGCTCTTCATTTAGTCCAAACTAAATACAGAGCAATTTAAAAGTAACAGAGTGACAATCCCAAGATTGTGACATTATTCGTCCTTTGATATAAAAATAACTGAAGGCATATCTTCGTAATTTTTCTAAATATAAATCTTTCATAAAATTTTGTAAATCTCAAGTGCCTCTGCTGATTTAAAAATAGACAAAAGTGTTTATTTTTAAATCAGCTGCGTAAGTCCATTCAAGGTTAAACACGTTTTACCAAACTTTTTAGTAGAAACTTTGTTTAAACTTTATGTACTCGTAGATAGTTTGTTTTAGTTATAATCTACATTAAACTACGCTTTGCAGGAATAATTTCAACAACCTTGCCTATTATTATAATGTCCCTAAAATACATTTATTGTATGCTACGTAGAATTTTAGTGTAAGGTCCACGACACGACACGACAAGCGACCACGACATCACCAGCGCTTGAGGTTCGCAATGATTGCTGAACCGCAAGACGCAGGACGCGCGTCCGGAGATGTCGTGGCCGAGGGGTAAGGGTAAGGACTGAAGATATTAAAGGCTGGCGTCCCCGTTGCGTTCCGCCTAGTGGATGCAGGCATTGCTAATTTCTTTAGTGCAACAATATAAAGAACTCTACTATCTTGGAGACCCCAAGTAAATGACGAGCAGCGCGGCAGCAACGAGATGCCCACGTCGTTTTTTTTTTGTTGTTGTTCTTATTCATTATAAAGAATTTGGAACAACAACATTTCTTCATCTGAGCCATCCATTGTAGCACAATCACACTCGCTCAATAGTTAGTCAATACGTCAATAATCGACAATATTTCTGCGTAGCCGATCCGCCGTGCCACGTACAAATGGATGCAACACAACGTATGCGATGTGGCCCAATCCGCCCCACCCCAGCCCGCTAAAGGACACCTACCTTTATAAAACTTTTCTTCCTAAATTAAGACAATATTCCAAACTCTACGTATCCATTTTTAATTGAATTACAAATCAAAATTATTGTTCTAACAACAAAATAAAAAAAATGCGTAATAAATTCAGATCTTCATGAATAGTTAGTCTGTTCAATATGATTATATCAAAAAAGCAGTTAAAAGTCTAATTAAGTTTGCTTAGACAATTTGAGTTCAAGCGTGAAGTTTACGAATATTATAATACTAGCTTCCGCCCGCGACGTCGCCTGCGTGGAAAGTTTTTTTTGCCATCCTTCGGGAATAATATTTTTTCTGGATAAAAGGTACCCTATGACCTTCTCTGTACCCCTGACAAAGTGTTTGTAAAATTTCATGATGATCAGTAGTTAAGACTTGAAGACGTAACAAACAAATAAACAAACGGATTTTCGCATTTTTAATATTAGTATGGATTCTAACGTAAAACAGTCAAAATAGACCTTTTGCTAAGCCGTAAAAGTTTTATAGGTCTATGAAATAACTCACGAGGGATTGGTTGACCGTTATGACACATTTTAGCAATTTAATCTCATCAACCCATTAAACTGTTTATAAACTATTAACAAATAGTCAATAAAACAAGAAGTCTCATAATATGAGTGTAAGAGTTAACCTTTTTATTAAATAACAATATTTGTTTATAAAAATACACTTTGTTGATATATTGTTATATTTTGCTGATGCTTAAGTAATTAAATAGTTAAGCCTGTATAAATGACAGGTTCTTTATTTTTAAAACTGGTTTCGTCTTGAAAATCAGGCTTTTTATTTTAAAAATTGTTTTCGTCTTGAAAATCTTCAAACTGCGATTCAGAGAAAAAAAAAACCCAATTTTTACTTTTCCAAATCACTCTATTTTGACTGCGAAGCCGTTTTTGTTTTGATTCTAAGATTTGTTTTACGTTTTAAACGTAATAATAACTGATTTTTTTTTTCGTGAATGCTCTGTTGCCTTCACTCTTTTATTATTTAATTAAGTATTAAATTTGTCACCTAGCTAGAATATTGTTCAAAATCTATAAAACATGAGAAAAATTTTTGTTTTTACTAATTTATCCATTGCAAATATAATTTCTTTATACAAATACAAAATTCCCTTTGAGGTTTTTCACAAAGCCGACAAGTATTCACGGGCAATTGACATTTCAAAAGCCTTTGTATGAATTCATTCGAATAAAAATATATTTTAATGGAATTTAATTAAGCTAACCATTTTCAAATGCGACTGCCGACATTTTATATCAGCGAATTGTTAAAACAAAAATACTTAGTTACGTCGTCAAGATAAAGAATGGGCATCGTGTTTTTTCTTTTCTTAAAAATAACGTTGACATTTATTTCATTGCAATAAAGTTGAAATTGTAAATTACTTTTAGGGGCAAACTTCTTTTTGTTAAGGTGGCACTCTAAGCGAAAGTGAATTTTATTTAATATTATAATTCTAATACTTACCTACTGTTTTACGTGGAATTTTTAGGGCCCATGGTCTAGTTTTTTAAAAGGTTTCACTACATGACCTCGTAGTCATTCGTAGAAGTAGATAGCAAATGTGTGAAAAATTGCCACTTTTAGCAGTTTTGCTATCTACTTCAAGATTGACTACGAGGGAATGTAACGAAACCGTCTAAAAATACTAGACTGTGGGCCCTAAAAATGCCACGTAAAACAGTAGGTAAGTTTTAGAATTATAATATTAAATAAAATTCACTTTCGCTTAGGGTGCCACCTTAACAAAAAGAAGTTTGCCCCTAAAAGTAATTTACAATTTCAACTTTATTGAAATGAAATAAAAACATTATTAAAGTCTTTTTCTATTAATAACTTATTAAATATAAACCTCTGAGAGCGCCACCTTCGGTCATACAACCGCCTTAATTGTCTTTGTTATGTAAATGTAAACGATTGTTTCCGGTGTTTTCCGATGCCCACTTTTTATCTTGAAGTTCTGAAATGATTTCATTGTTTTTATTCAGACTCTCGCAATCATACTAGCTTTATAAATTTCGTATATGAACAAAAATTCGCTGTTTTAACTACTTTCTTGACGGAAATACGAAAAAACTCTTATGTAGGGTTGCTATGATTATTAATTCCCGTCACATAAATAAATAAGTTTATGTCGCAACTGGTTGCGATTCAGGCGAATCAGGATGCCTAGCTGCGGTTAAGGAAATTTTTTTCTTGATTCGCAACTGGTTGCGAACAAAGAATGAAAATTCTTGATTCGCAATTGGTTGCGAATCGGAGTTGCGAAAACGGCCGGAGGGGTTGTAGGTTGTAAATAGAGCGTGCCTTTGCGTGTTGGAATTCTGGATTTTATTTTTAGAATTTTTATAGACTTATTACTTAATTATTTATTTTTAATAAAAAAAGTTGTTAGGTAAAAATCCCAATAGCCACTTTTTGTCCATACAATCATTAATTTTGAATACAAAGCAGCACCCAAAATTCCATTTATTAGGTACCAAAACTGCCTCCCACCCAATAAACCTTTCATACGTTACCTAATTTATAAGGGGGGTAACTGCAGGGTCATGGAGATAATGGCAATGGCAACCATTAGAGGAATTGTTTGGGATCGGATCTGAGAACCTTTATACTGCGAAAACTGAAATACGATAATAGCATGACGTTAGTTCCGCTTCGTAGTGATAAGGTCCAAACTTAAGTAAAAGACGACGAACATCGTTCGATTATCGTGTTTCTTTTTTCATAATAGACCCTCTGAGATGAGAGAGGAAACGTGTGTGTTTATACGGTGTGCAAAAACAGACATATTGGCTTAGGCGCTTTGATTGAGGTATTGTTGATCGTAGCTTTGGAGATCTTTGCAGATTGGATATTTGACTACTTCCCTGGAGTTATCATCGCGTTTTCTTTATGTGTAAAGAGTAAAAAATAACGTAACTTTTAAATTTTTTCAATATATTTGTTGTTAGTTCGTGGAAATATACAATTTTAAAATTAAAGTTCAGCTAATTTGTCAAGAAAATTGATGTATGTAGGTTGGTACAAATATAAGTTCAATAATTTTGTTGTTAGTTGTTGTAGAAGTAATAAAAATACATTAAAAAAGAGGCAACCTTGGGTTTTTTTTTCTATGGAGCGAAGTTCATCAAATTGTGTAACTGTAAGAGATTATGTAAGTACCTATATGTTAGTTCCTCCACTACCACATATTTTTTTCAGAATTTTTTGACTGATTTAAATAGGTTTTAAAAAACTTCTACGCAGGAGTTCGAGATATTAAATTAATTTTATGCATATGCAATTAGTTTCAATGCATAATAACTACACCCATCCAATGACTCATTCCACCCAAAATTGCTCAACCTACACGATCGCAGGCAAAATGACCTAAAGCTTCTATGACATTGAGCTTCTTATACCTGCATTATAATTATAATGAACGCTGTGCAAAATATTTAATATCATTAAGGCTATTTGTCAATAATATAATTTTACTTCATTCGCACTTTCAAGCAATAAAGACGTAAATAATCCCGTACGACTGCGCAATAGTGTCTCATATTAACGTAGCACTTAACTTGACGTCTAGTAGCCGGATTACGTGCGAAATCACTTTACCCCTTCTATCTCTGTTATATTATGCGTCGCTACTAAAAGAAAACAACGACTGAATACAATATCAAACTGTGTTTTGCTCACTGTCCTTGTAAGGTTGGCAATAAATCAGAAATAGAAAAAATTCAAGTAATAAGCATACGAGTATTTAAAACATGCAAGACAATACGCAACTCCCACAAAGTAAGTCGAAAATATCCAAAGTTTTTATGTTGATATTATTACAACTATCAACAGTTTAAATTAGAAAAATAATAAATAAAATTTATTTCGATTTTAATAAGTAGTTAAATTAAAAGTAGTAGAGGAACTTACATCATATTATTTTAAAATATTCTTAATACTTTTGAAATGATGACAAATTTCAAAAGTTCCTTTTCCTATTACGATATCCATGATAATGATACGCTACACTTTCCGTTATAAATAGTTGATAGTAACTTGTTTGCAAGCTTATTTGCTTATTAATATTGCCATAGACCTCTCTACTTATCAATACAATTTAATTACTCATAATCATAACCCATAAGCTGCTCAAATTCTAAATAGGTAGAGAGAATCTTCCACATACTAAGTTATGTGACACAAATATTCCACATGCCGCGACATAGTTAGCTTTCGAGCCCGTATTCTCAAAGGATACGAAAATGTACAAGGTCACGCATACTCACGGAATTGGGACAAATCAAAGTTGCTCGCTCATTGAGAAGCATTCACTAAGTCAGCAGGAAATTCGGTCAGGGAGTCAACTCAACTTGGAAGTTCGTTCAAAAGTTCTGTATAAAATAACGATTATTTCCCTCCCGACGACATTCGAAGGTCGGTCACTTTTGTTGCTTTGTCTCGTTATACTGCGAAAAAATATGATTATACTATGTGTTTTATTTCATTATACTATGTGATTCTAACGTATGATAAAAGAGTTTTTTGCTGTAGAGTTTTCTCATCATTATTGATGCCGACTGACATAATAATATTGAAATCTTTCAAATCAAATCTTGACATTTTAATGCGTAAACACAATAGAAAAGTAAAATTAAATATTTAGGAGGACATGTACCTATGACACATTGAACTTCATATATTTTTTTGGATAATATATATGGGCCACCAAGAAAACGGGTAGCCATGTCATTTTCATACATATTACATACATACAACATGCTCACTTCACAGTCTTATTAATAAAAAAGAATTACCATCACTGCAATGATTTATATCGATGGATTATTTGGATGTTCAAGTTTCGATTATGGATGTCAAATAAATACTGACACCTCTTGATTTCCTCGAAAGAAACATACGTAAACTGCAATTAGGTTCCATACTTTTATTTTAATAGGGAATTGAAATCATTATTAATTTATTGTATTTTTATAATTTGCTTTAAATGCTTAGTCATAAGTATTTATAAATCATTGCAGATATGATCAAACATTTTTATCTAAGACAGTGAAGTGAGCATGTTCATGTTCTTTGTACGAAAATAACATGGTGACCCCTTGTCCTTTGCAGACAAGAAAAAAAAGAAAGATTTGGTTTTCGAATAGAAGTATAATATTGGGTCACAAGGCAGAATATGAGAATGTAAGTAAGAGAAAGTTAGTGTATTTTTACCATTTTTGAAAATTATTTATTGTAACGCGAAAGTTCTATACAAAAATTGACGTTTACAAAAAAGGGATTGCGAGAGGGGCGCACGCATAAATGTAGCAAATCCCACGTCCACAGATCATTGAATGGAGTGAAATTGACAGCTCAGCAGACTCATCGCTTGACCATTGCGTCGCGGCGTAGACACCCCTTTTTTTTGTGGCCTAGTTGGTTTAAAAACAAGCAATATTTTTGTAAATTAAGTCTATTTTATTAATACGAGTAGATATCTAATGTTAGAGTTGTGAAAATGGATTAGAACCATTTTGCTTGTGTGTTTTAATCTGCCTCGCATGCAATTTAGGATAAAAGTAGATTTGTTAATCGCATAAGATAACCATCAACTGCAGACATACAAGAAATGAACAATTAAGTAAGTATATCATTTATAAAGACCAGAAATACATCCCAGTGGTATCAGGTCAGTAGGCTCTCTCGACTTCGATCGGTCTGAAAATAAAACTGCCGATATACTAATTATTTATACGGATTGGGTAACAGAAAATTATTTGCATTCGGAATTGATATGGATATCTTTAGCACATAACTGTTAAACACCAGTTACTTAAATTAGTTTAGCAAACTACATTCGTTATCGGAAACTATCGTTCTATTATGTATACATAAGTTGATGTGAGCCATATAACATTACAAATTGTTTATAATATAGTCAGTTTACATAAACTCGTATTATGAGATGTGTACAGAATATTGGCAAAACCCTGAATTGTCCAATATTTACTTTCAGCACGTTTAAATTGTAAATGTTGTTAACAGCAAAATTATTGGGGTTGGCAACGCAAAGCTAATCGCAGATGGCGCCAGCGGCGATCTAACCGCTATCAATACTTTGATTGGTTTAAATGTGTCACAAATGACATTTGATGTTTGAAACAACCAATCAAACGCCGTAGTACAAACGCTTGTGGCGCCATTAGCTCCTCAGTTTGCATCCCCAAAAACTCGAATAGAAAACGCTGAAGATACATAGAGATTGACGCATCTTGTTAATAACTTGAATCGAGAATATGTAATCTATTAGATCTAGCATAACAACATATTCAATAGCATTTAGAATTTTTTAATGCCGCATGCGGCCGGAGTACAATAGAATAGTACATAGTACTAAAAAAATTACTGTATTGCCCGGTTAAATTGGGAATGCTCTGTTTATATAAATATATATACATATTATTGCACGGTGTTTGTTATAGCTCGGTTTATGGCCCTAAAAGCGATGTGTTAGGGCTCTCTTTACGAGCAAGGGTGTTGAAAAATCTATTGTGTCTCATTTTCCGGGCCTTGAAGTGTTTAAGACTTTGTTTCGTTGAAAATAATTTGTGTTATTATAGCCCGTATGGGAACTTCCTTTAATAATCTCAATGAAGAGATGATATAAGAGAAATATAACATCTTAAGATATTATAACACTTTGTTACGTAAATATAAATAACTAGCGGCCGCCCGCGACTTCGTCTGCGTGGAAAGTTTTTGCTATCCCTCGGGAACAATCCTTTTTTCGGGATAAAAGGTACCCTATGTCCTTTTCTGTACCTCTGACAACGTGTATGCAATTTCATGATGATCGGTTCAGTAGTTAAGACGTGAAGGCGTAACAAACAAACAAACAAACGGACTTTCGCATTTATAATATTAGCACTTCAACTTAATTATCACAAAACTTAAAAGTTATTTTTTTACGACTTATAAATTGGTCTCAATAATATACTACGTAAAAAAATAAGTGTCTATTATTCCAATCAGTATAATACAAAGGTGTTCAAATAAATACATTTCACATGTTTTTAGCAAAAATGTATTGCGTTTTACGTCAAAGAGATTTTCATTTTGTTTACGTGCACGATCTAGTACGTGATGAGATTCGTATATTTTGTTATTATGAAAAAATAACAAAAGAAACCGAAGCAAACAGATTTTTGGGCTTCTTCAGTTCAAGGCTATTATCTGGCACTGTGTGTTGGCGCATCACCCTGAAATTGCGATAGTTAAGCAACTTTAGCAAGGATCTGACATAGGATGGGTGACCAAAAATTTGTTATCTCGAGCACCTATCGTGCTTCGGTTGGTCCCGGCTGCATTTACAGTCATTAATACTCACCAATCCACATTGAACCCGCGTGGTGGGTTATGGCCCATCCTTATCCACCCAAACAAAGGTCTGTGCCCCTGCAGTAGGGACAATACAAATGTCTGATGTTCATAATAGTTTATACAAGGGTTAGATTGCCTAAGATATCCTCCCTGTGTGCTTAAGTGACCAACTCGGCCACTATTTTAACTATATTTTTCTAATCATGTGTTCAACCTTAAGTTACCTGTATTCATAATACACACTAACAACCAATCGACGTAACAAAAAGTATCATAACATTACTGATATGTTACGCGTCAAATGTTGCGGAGTATATAAAAGTACAAAGGCGTAATACGTCTTATATTTTTCAAGGGTCAAAGTACCGCAAGTGTCATCAACAAACTTCATTTGACAACAACTGTTGAGGGCGCGGTAACCCGGTTGTTGCTGGGTCACCATGTCGAGTGCTGATCAATCACCACACCACTTGCTCTCAGCCGCCCGACGACTATTTGAGCCTGGCCGTGTCTCAAAGGAAAAGATGTTCAGCTGAGTGGTATCAAGTTACCCTATGTTAGTTAAAAAGTGTTTTATCTTGCGTATTAAGAATTGAGTTTGAACAAAGAATATAACACAAATTTTAACTAAAATAGGTTTATTAGGCATTTGATTTTTTTTATTAATAACTAGGTTAGCGTTTATTAAGATAAAGAGTAGAATAGTTTGAAGGAAGCTTCATATTATCTCTACGGAAAAGAAGGGCTATTTTATTTGCACTTAAAACGAAAAGGGATTTGCACTTTGTAATTTTTAGGCTCTATACAGTATCAATTATTAATTCTGTGACAGTATTCCAAGATAATTTTCGCTACATTTATGTCAAAAACTAAATTTAATTTAGTTAGCATAGTTTTGTATAATTTTGATTGTTTTAAGTGGATATGGCCGTTTTCAGATAAATATTTAAACATGGTTCACCAATGATACCTACTAAACAAATACAAACTTCGTGGCTTTGCGTGACTACAAAAAGCTTTAAGTATTCCTATTTGCAATTTTAAACTTCATTCCAAATTCACTCCAATTCATTCATAATAAGACACAAGAAGTAATTTTCCTTACATCAAATATTCAAATCGCATGCAGCAAGCAAGTCATTACAAAAGATTACACAACCGCTTCCAAGAAGTAGCAATCAGAAATCGATCGTGTAAGTTGCAAGGGATCGATAAGAAACCAGGTCAGTGGGGCGGTCAATGACCCCACTCGTAATGCAGAATAGTAAAATGTTGGCTCTAACACGCCAATGCATCGGAAATGTTCGCGAAGCGATATTTGCAAAGCATCGCATTGAACGATTTGTGTAAAACTATGAAACTTGATACGATTGTTCGTTTCGAGAAGGTTTTATTTTAAATTCTTCTTGTACCAACTTCAAGAAAAGTAAAGCTATAAATACAATAATAAGGCTAATTGCCTAAGCCTTCACCTATTTATTCTCCTCTATGATACAAAAATATTATTTGCTTTTTTTGGTTAAGTAGTTATAGCAAGTGTTTAGTTATTTACTACCCATATAAATGGGAATGTGGTAGATATTTATTTTTATCGTATAATTTACTTACGTTACAAGTACAATATTTTATTTACAACAAACTTTTTCGTCCCTTAAGCTATTTTTATTTTCCTACGCAGTTACATTATTATGTGTCGCTGTGAGTAAGGAAAGATTGTCGATTTCAGTTCCATTGAAGTTTGGTAAATAAATAAACTGTTCGTGTAAATCCTGTCTAATTTAATACCATGTGGGCGATAATGTAGGTTGTGATTTACTGTAGGATGTTCTAATACAATGAAACAAAAATATTAGGGCTTTTCTTTCCATTTTAGTAACTGACTAATAACATTGTTTTACTTTACTTAAAACAGCTAGTTTGTACAAGCCTCTAGTCTAGAGTCTTGACAAATCTTAAGTAAAATGCAAAAAAAATACAGTTGGCTTATTTATTATAATAATATTACCAATGGTCCAAATTAAAAGATAAAACAAAAACTTAGGTTTGTATATTTTTATCAAAAATGTTTAGCCTAATCTATGAAAATATTGTTGAAACTAAAGCATGCAGCCCACGATGCCCTTAGAGCAGTCAACCGATGCCAGACGGACTACATAATTAATTTTTTCATATACATAATGAAAATGACAACGTTTTCGTTAAATTTATGGAGATTGGGCCCCATTCCAAATACTACGGCGACCGTAGCGGTTTCTCGTAGCAGGTTTTCGTAGTTCGTAGCACACGTACCGTTACGTCGTAGTATACTTATTATATTTTCTGCAGTACAAATAAATGAAGAATAAGTTTGTACCTAGTTTAACCAATGGAGGAGCTCGATGGGGCAGTGGTTTAGCGCCTGACCCAGCGATTGCGGAGGTTCAGCAAGTTTCGTAAGGTCGGTCATGGGATGGGTGACCAAAAATTTATTATCTCGAGCTTCTCCGTGCTTCGGAAGGCACGTTAAACCGTTGGTCCCGGCTGCATTTGTAGTCCTTAACACCCACTAATCCATATTGAGCCCGCGTGGTGTGTTGTGGAACATCCTCCTAATCCAACCCATAAGGAGAAGGAATGCCTGTGCCCCAGCAGTGGGAACATCAAAAAATGGCTGATGATCAATGGTCATATTATTCCTTATGTTTAACGTCTCAAAGTATCATATTTGGTTATTCTAAGTACGAGAGTATACTATTAGTTATTCTGTGGAATGACGACCTGAGTGGTGCAGTGGTCAACATGCCGGTTTACCATGCAGAGGTCCCGGGTTCGATTCTCGGTCGGGCCGAAATTGAAATGATGAATTTAAATTTCTGTGACAGGTCTGGGTGTTAAAAATGTATAATAAGTATATATTTAAAAAGTATATAAGTAGTATATCAGTTGTCTAGCATCCATATTACAAGCTTTGCTTAGTTTGAGGCTAGATGGCGCTGTGTGAAATTGTCCAAGCATTATTTATTATTATTCTTCGTTTATTTGCACGGCACGAGTATAAATGCGAAAAAGTGTGTGAGTTTGTTTGTTTTTTACGCTTTTACGTCTGAACTACTTAAGCGATCATCATGAAATTCTGCATTACACCCTAATTATAACCCTGACAACGTGTATGCAAAATTTATACACGTTATCACGTTGTTTATACAGTACCTTTTATCCGTAAAAAGTACTGTTACCGAGGGATAGAAAAATAACTGTCCACGCAGACGAAGTCATGGGGCTAGCTTATGCCTTTAAAAATATTCCTAACGCCATCGCCATTTTAATAGTTTTATTGTTGGGCACTTATGTAAAAAGGTTAAGAATACTCTTACATTCTACTGTTCATATCTCATTAGCAACTACATAGTAACGACCCGACATGGCCTTATCATGAATAGAATATGCAGATTGAAGGCTGTCCTATTTACCAGTAAACTGTTCGAGTTGTCTAGTATGAATTTTTTTTTGTTTTATTTATATATTGCCTTTTATTTTCTAATGCCATTATAAGTGCAATTGAAATAAATACATTGCTAACAACTTTCTTTCTAACTTTAAAATCTGCTAGATTGAATTATTATACAACATCGTTCAAAACTAAAAGCCCTATATTTTTCCGCTTACAAGTCTCCTTTCATTTTAGTCATATTCAAGTGCCAGATGTTGTCTTCTTGCCAAATTTCGACGGAACAGCTGGATTTTCAAGATTTAGATTTCAGCTTCAAAAGCTAATGTATAACACGTTATTTTATGTGTGTATTTTTAAACTGTATGACGGACAGTAGATACGTTTGTCTTTTTCCTGAGAAACTTATCCAACCAAACCCGTACAAATAAAACAATTGAGCATCCTAACACAAGGACCCGAGAAACCATTAATTACAGGTCAGCAAGTACAGTCAGCGGTACGTCAGGTTGCCTCAGGACGAAACATTGTCTTAAACGATTTTTAATCTTTACTCTCCACATTTTAGGGTTTAAAATCATTTAAGGGAATCTCAAAGTCTTCCATGCTGCTTTGTTATTGCGCAGCTGGAGTGTTTTGTATGGATGGTACTAAACAGTCTTGTATTTCAATATTATGCGAAAATGGGGTCGTTTACGCAGTATGTCTTTTGTAAGTAGGTACCCTAATAATATATTTTTAAATTAGAGTACCTGTACTTACAAAAAAATGTTAAAGCGGCATAATGCTCGTCGTTGTTTGTAGTTTCTCGTTGAGGAGCTCGGTGGCGCAGTTGTTTAGCGCCTGGCCCAGTGATTGTGGATGTTAAGCAACGTTAACAAGGGTCGGCCATGGGATGGGTGACTAAAAATTTACCACCGATCCGCATTGGGCCCGCGTGGTGGGTTATGCCCCGTCCTCCTTATCTACCCATAAGGAAGGCCTGTGCCCCAGCAGTGGGGATAATAAAAATGGCTTTTGAATATGCTCGTCGTTAGCCACTTGTATGACAAGACTTAAAATCATTCGAGGGAATCAAATTTTTTTTTCCAACTTCATGTGCTGCTGTGTGTACATAGGATAGGGGATAGGAGACAAATAGAGACATTATCTAGATTGCTTGGTGACTTATTATGGCACGTACTCGGGACTAGCAGACGCAGATGCGACAAAAGATAGCGAGCCTTAATTGAGGATCGACTGTGATACACTGATTAATGAAGAACGTACTCTTTAGGAAGCTGGTGATTTCTTTGCAAGAAAAAGAATTTTATTTCAATCTAAACGTTTTTTTCCCGTACTTCTGGGATTCACGCGTATCGTAATAAAAAACTGATTCCGATTTATCCATAATGAATGATTCATTTCAATATTTTGACTTAGTTATACTTAATGGAATTAAAAAGCCCAATTACATCAACAACTTGGATTTTAAGCAATGATTACTGTATTGTACAATTTTCTTATTTCTTTAATAGAAAAGCCAAAAAGGATCATGTCGCATTCTGGGCCATGATGCGCATTAACCATACATATCTGTGACAGACTCATGTCATGTCAAAAAGGGATAGATAACAAAATGTCATATAATAGGAAAATATCAAACAATTATAACCCCAAACGGCTCCTTGAGATTGAGATTTCTCTTTTTTCCCGCATTTTATTTTAATGATATTCTTCCCATGCAATCACTATAAAATTACTATAGTATTTTGGTAATTTCATCAAAGCGCATCATGGCCTAGCTTGTATAGTAAAATCGGCATAATCTTTTACTTGTCAAGCAAATGAAACCAATGCGTCAATCAAATTTAAAATGAACTAAAAATCGGTTTAAAAACATATCGATTAAAATGGAGTAAAATTATAATATAATTACTCCCGTAAAGATTTATAGCCCTATGAAGAAGTTTTAAACCTAAAAACGTAGGGCGCATTTGATAAGATTTATCACCTATCACCAATTGTCTTTGGCCTGCGAGAGACGAATCAGACGAGCCCAAACTGGATGGGGCCGCATGGTTTTACTACAGAGTTACTGTAACCTTCTTCCAGCTCCATCATCTGACCTCGTTTCCGATCAGAGTACTTGTCAAGACAAATAAAACGAGCCCAAACTCGACGGGGTTGCATTTTTATTAAAAAGTTCCTATGGCCTTCTTTCAGCTCCATCATCAGATCAGCTCTAATACACCATAATATTGCATTGTCTTCCAGTTCTAACCTGTTTGCTCATCGGGAAGCTAAATTAAAACAGTTTGCAAAAGGAGATTGTCCTACGCCCATACATTGCTCGCCCCAGAGCCAACAGCAGAGAAAAAAATATTTTCTAATCGTAAATGACTCGTATAAGCCCATAAGAACAATGTTTTCCCACGGACACTTTTGTAAACATTTTTATTTAAAGAAAATGTACAGATTTTGAGGTTATTTTTAATAAACGCCATCTATAAAAAGCTCTTTGACAAATATATAATTTATTTGAAAAAATATCTTTTTTATGACTACATACCAAAAAATGTCGTCTAAGATCGGATTTTAACTGAAAAAAAATGATATACTTATTCAGATATATTGACACCAATATCGATGTTTTCGCAACACCTATCATCCATCGCTACATGAACTGAACTGACAATGGTTGCATTCCGGCAGACGAATTGCTAAGTCATCGATCACCACAGGATATATTGGGTGCTTTCCGACAGACCAATTGCTAATTTGACCATGGAAAGTAATAAAATTGAACGTTAAAACAAATTAATTTCAGTTAAAATGTGGTGATCGATAACTCAGCGAATAGCCTGCGCTATAATGCACACATTTTAAGCATGGAAAGTATTTTTTATAATGTTTAATAATTTACATTCCATGGTTAAAATGTACGCTATAGCGATCAATGACTCAGCGATTAGCCTGCTGGAATGTATCTTATGACAATCAATCAATGCAAATGACAATAATTGTCTTAAAAAGATTGCGGATTTCATGGTATTAAAAATTAAAGTACTTTTAAAAGTGTATTAAATGTTTCGCAGTGTCCGCTTGTAATTATAATTCTCAATTTGTATATTAAAATATAAAAAAAATTTAGGTACATTTCAAATGCTTGTTGGTTTTGGGGCGATTTTGAACAATCTCCTTTGTGGACAAAGAAACAAACGAGAAAGCAACCTAATAAAACGTGTTAGGGCTGATTTTTCAATCCTCAGATAACAGATATCAGTCAGTTAAATTATAATCCGAATAACATAAAAGTCATTCAAAAAATTTGACAAACAAACTTATGACAATTATTTTCAATTTGGCGGCATAATACGTTATCAAACGAATAAAGCTTTATCTGAGCATTGGAAAATCAGCCCTATTAAATAGGCAAAACTCTCATCTATGAACAACATGTTGGTCTTATTTTTTACCAAAGAAATGGCTAAAACCTATCGCTGAAAACTATTATTAAAATAGACAAAAAGATGACCAATCGCAAAAAGCAACCGTAGACATTCGAGAATATTAAGTCGAGAAATACTTAAGGTGACCTAGTTTTAGGGCTCCTCCAAGGCTTTGTACCTGGGCTACTCTCCCCGTAGTGCAATAAAATGTTCGAAAAATATTTGCAGTTCTTTGTAATAAGAAGATACTGTTATATTAGTAAATAATTTCGCACTGTTATTGGGCTCAATATTGGCATCAAAGAATTTTATTTTCGAGTTAGGTGTCCTTGAATAAAAGGGATTTTTTTAATTTTATTGATACCATTTCTTTGCCTTAGCTTTCTTTTAAACGTGGTTTGCGTTCGTTAACCAAACTGTCTAGATTTATTATTTCAATGTACTATTGAAGACTTGAGGAGCTCGGTGGCGCAGTGGTTTAGCGCCTGGCCCAGCGATTGCGGAGGTTAAGCAACGTTCGCAAGGGTCGGTCATGGGATGGGTGACCAAAAATGTATTATCTCAAGCTTTTCCGTGCTTCCGAAGGCACGTTAAGCAGTTGGTCCACCCATAAGGAAGACCTGTGCCTCAGCAGTGGGGACATTAAACTTGGCTGATGGACATTGTCCGTGCTTCGGAAGGCACGTTAAGTCGTTAGTCCCGACTGCATGTACAGTCGTTAACACCCACCAATCCTCATTGGGCCCGCGTGGTGGGTTATGGCCCATCCTTCTTATCCACCCATATAGTTTATGTTAAAAAGCTGATAAAAAATCCTTTTGTGTTATTTATCAAAGTTTCTCTGTACAAAATCAATTTTATTAATTCTTTTCCTTTATCAAAAGCATTTGCCAATTAAATCCATCAAATGGCTTTCATTTACAAAGTTTGAAGAAAAATGATGTTACGAAGCCCTTCAAACAAAATGATCAACTCTTAACTATTCGCAAGAAATCCGAATTCGTCCTTCAGTCGCTAAAAGGCCCGTTTCCTTCCAAACCCCCTTTTTAAAGGCAGTCGAGTCAAAAACTCTCCACAAAAAGTTTCTCCAGTTACTTGAGTAATGCCACGGCCGTGAATCTTAGGAATGATGCCGCGATTTCGGTAGTGAGATGGGTAAGATAGATGAATCCTTGTCGATTTAGGCACGATAAGACAATTATGGTGAGTGGTTTTTGTATGAAATAAGTGGCAGCACTGAAGCTTATAGACAGTAGTGATACCACTTAAAAATCACTTCATTACCAGACCATGCCTTATAGCCCAATAACTTTTTACAAATATAAAATTGTGTGATGTCACTAACCATAGACAATCACGACGTTTCAAAATGTCAATCGAATTGAAAGTCCACTGCTGCACGCAGGCATCTCTTAAAATGTTGCCATAACCCTCATGATTAGCAGGCGACTTAGAGGTCGTAGTGGAACGATTTCATCAGAAAACGCTGCTACCCATTTTCTGGTTGGTGTTTTCACGGAGGTGCTGAATGTGTTAGGTGCCATTCAAAATCCTAAATTAGAAAGAGTGGTGCTTTTCAACTCTACCAGATGCTACATGGCAAAGCATCGCTTCAGCTACCTTTCATCATATCAGCCGCACGACACCCACTGCTGGATAAAGCCCCCCCCCCCCCATCAAGGATCTCCACAATCGGATCGGTCCTGCACTGCCCGCATCTAGCGGCTTCCCGTGACCTTCACCAGATCGTCCGTTTGTCCATCTTTTCGGGGGCCTACCCGGCGTCGTCCGGTGTGCGGTCGCTATTCCAGAACCTTTCCGCCCCAACGACCATCTGTTCTTTAGCTACCTTTATACTTCTACATTTTATCTAGGGACACACTTCTAAATTTTACCTTGGATCACGGGCACCCTACTCACCGTCAAAATCACAAAGAAACGAATAATACTATTGTTTGTCTGTCGGCCTTCTTTCAAGTGGAATTCATGCGAAAAAATGTCGTCTTATCTTTCCTACTCATTCAGATTCTTTTGCATTTTTCATAGCTATACTGTCATATCGACATTTTTCAGACTGAGTTACTCGAGACTTGAAAAAAAAGATAACTAAGTACATTGTAGGTCGAAATCACAGGTATTTCGCTTGTAAAAACTGTACAAAAGACTATTTTAGAAATAATTTATTACAACCGAAACAACCTGTGAAGAAAGATAATTTTATAAAATAAATTGGTTGTTTTTGCATCTTTTTAAATATATTAATGGCAATGTATTTCTGTCACTGTAGCAAAATTTATAATAAGTAAATAAAAATTAATTTCGATCTGAATCGAGTTTTATTCGCGTTGGCGTCAAATCATGTAACATAATCTTAGCTAGTTTAATCATGTAACTTAATCTCTACCTCATCTTCAAATTACAGTAACAAATTATATTTTCTTATTGAACTAGGTACCTTTGTTTATTTTTAACGTTGTATATTTAACCATTCACATAAAAATACGAGAGCAAAAAATTACCCTGATATTTCAACCGTGTCTTCTTAAAATAACATTCGGTATACATTCCTGGATTTTTCTTAGTTGCTTGTAACATTTTCATTTCTTAGCATTTTGGGATGCGTTATTTATTATATATTTTTTTACCATTGCCACTCGAAAAAGTGAGTTTATTTCAACGATAAGAGTGAATAAATTTTTTTGAATTTGGAACAAGCGCGTATCGTATGAGTTATGTACAAAAAAAAAACGTGCTGAAAGTATGGAGCTACATATTCCATAGATAAAGCCATAGTTAACAATTCAATGAAAAAAATATCCCGCCAATTTTATTTAGGTTCTTTTTAGTGTCTTATCTTTGGGTTATTTTCTAAAAAAATATCTCGCCAAATTAATTAGGTTCTTTTTAGTGTCTTATCTTTGGGTTCTTTTCCTTATATTAGAGGGAGATTAGATGTTCAGTCTTGCATCAGTCCATTCCATCAGTCTGGTACGATCTTCAGTCTGTAAAAATACAAAGTCTTTACAGACTGATGAAATGGACTGATGTCAGACTGATCATGTAATTTCCCTTCCCTCATAGCATGGTTGTTTTATTTCATTGGAAAACTTATAGTTTCACTATTTTCTAATGGTTAAATTACCGATTACCTATTTAAATAATAAAATTTGATAACTATAAATAGGTACTATAGGTGTAAGTACTGCTATTTGTTTTCTCGCAGTCAATGTTAAAAAGTAGAGTACACAACTCGTGAAAAAAAAAATCATCTCGGTCCTTTGTATCCCTCGTTTCGCTCAGGATTCTACTTATCCTTCGCTACTCTCGGGATCCAACATAGTACCTCGAACTAAATTCCTTCTTTTTTCACTTGTTGTATAATCTACTATTACGACTTGACAAAAAAATTGCCGAAGTATTTTTTATTTATACCTTCGCCAATCACACTTTTTTTCTCCAAATTCGTTTTACCTCACTCATTTCTGCTTATCCCCTCAATATTGTAGATATTAAGGAAGGAATATTTCTTTTGCTTTAAAAACTGAAACAATTGACTACGAGAAAAAGTTATCATGTGAGAAATAAAAGGAAAAATCCGACAAAAGCTGTTAAGACTTATGTGTTATTCTTGTAAGAGTCGTATAATTAACTGTTCTGGTAAAAACCTCTTATACCTTACCATAATTATATTATTTATCTATCTTCGTCTTGAACAATTGTAAGTACTTTCTCGGAATGATAATAAAAAAGGAATGCTAAGAGTACAAAGATATTAAAAAAGTAAAATATGCAAAAACATAATTTTCATTAACCCTTCATTCAACGAATAAAAATAATAACTTCAACTAAAAATAAATAATAATTTCTAAAATAAATAATTTGCCAAGACTTTTTAAAAAGGCATTTTCTTAAAAAGGATAATGGGAAAACTATAATCCTCTTTTACCAGAAATTTCGGTAATCTTACTGTTGCCCTTGAAATATTTGTCCCTTGAAATGGGTACCTCCATCTTACAAAGAACAGCTCAAGATTTCGAAGTCAATGTGTTGTTATTAAGAGTTTCTGAGAAATGCCTTCAAACTTACTCGTTTCCAAAGAAAACCGGGTTTCAGAGCCATTTTCTACACAAGTAATTACTTCCATTTTGTCATTACTAGTAACATACAATATTTCATAAGTAGTAGTACGGTCGGCACCAGAATTACTTAATACATTTGGTAACTTTTTGCGTCTAAATCACGTGCTTGGTTTGGTGGGCGCATAGAAATAGAATGTCGAAGAACAACAATGTCAATAAACAGGTGATCCGAAAAACGATTCATACATTTTATATGAGATACGTAAAATATGACTTAGATTCATAAAATATGACTATAATATGGCAAAGGAAATTAATAAACTATGTTCCATACTGTTTTTTCGTCGATAAACGAATAAATGTAGCGAAATTTGATTTTAAAGAAATGTGTGGCAATATCTTATTTACCTTTGAAAAGTGTGATTACTTGGATTGTTTCTTTTTGTCACATCACAATTATTTAGAGCACCAGACGCCATGGCTCCACGATACCTTTATTTTAAATTCTAATTAAGATTAACAAATATTTTAAACAAACTGTGATTGCTCATTTGCTAGGCGGGACGCTAGGGGCTCTTACTGTAAAAAATGTTGGCACATGTCACTTGATCTTTTGTCTCTTTTTTACACAGACCATGTCCGTATGATGTTAACTTCTCTTTTCCACGCTTTGTTGGTCTTCTTGAGCGCAGCGAAAATTTTTCTATGTCTATGGGTGGGCGAATATAATAATACGTTTTGTTAATTCTGTGCCTCCAGTCAAAAGGGGCATAAGACGAGTTATGCCCTTTTTATTTTATTGCACTGTTGTAATCAGCGCATTGAGTTACATAACATATCAAAAGGGCATAACTGTACCTACCTCCTAACATACATTTATTTTTTACACAAAAAGCATAACTCACCGCTTGTAAGGGCACAGTTTTTAATAATTGTTGAGTTTTACGTTTAGAAAGACATAAATGGTATAGTCTCAAAATTATCTGTGATTAAAAAAGCATAATTACATTTGCTTTATTAATAGAAGACATAATTCATGTTATATCATTAAGTTTAAAAATAATATAGAATTAAATGTAGTTATGCTCTTTATAACCACGTTATAACCACTAAAAAAACCAAAGTTTTCACCATCACCATCCTAGAGATTATTACCAGATGGTAAGGTCTGCTGGGGAAAGAGGCCAATTCACTGTGAAAGAAACGACTTTGGAGACTTTCTATAATTTTGAAGCACTCTTTAAAGGCCCACTGGTACCACTTAAGGAAAATTAATGCCAATAAAGAAAATGTGCATTGGCGCGATATAAGCTGGTTCCGATGTTCACAATCAAATCAGAGCTACTTGATGCTCTCTGCAAAACAAATTTATGTGAAGAAAGCGATTATGACTACATACAATATGTATGTGTATAATAAGATAAATTTTATCGACAAACCCCCCCCCCCCCCCCCCACATGTTCGGGTCTATCCCCTGTCGTGTTGGAATGACCAGCATTTTAAATTTATTTGACTTTTAATGTTTGATTGCCCTGCCGAAAATATAAATTCCTTTGGATTACAAAGTCCTACAGTTATAAAAAAAGTAGTTTTTGAAAGCTTATAATATCACCTATCAAGTAAAAAAGAATAATTATGTCAACTATTAACTTTAATTCGTCATAAAAAATACTTTAGTAAATTTTTATCCGAAATTAGTGCTTTTTTTAGGTTTTCCCACAGATCTTGAAAACAAGGATATTAATGTGAGTTTTTTTTTAATTTGGTAATACACAGGAATATTATAAACAAAACGACATCAAAATCAATGCTCTGTGTTGCAGATTTCAAGAGTTATTATTGTTTGACCCTATGGCACTAAATGTTAATTTTTGAAAATGGTCAAAAATCAAAACTCGTAAATACTTGCTTTTATAGTTCGCAATGACATTTATATTGCGATAAAATTATCAACTTAAGTTAAAAACTGATAAAAATGTTTTTAAATTTGTCCATTTACGTAAGAGTCATATTCAAACAATAATAACTTTCAAAATATGCAACTCAGAACAATAGTTCTGATTTCGTTTTGTAGATAATATTCCTGTGTATTATAAAAATATAAAAAATGCACCTTATTTTGAGATCTGTAAGAAAAACAAAAAAGCACACCAATTTCGGATTATTTTATTATGGTGAACAATAAAGTATTCATTCATTCATGCATTCATTCATTATTTTTTAGGATGTATTAAAGTCAAAAGTCTACATAATTATTTTTTACTTGATAAGTAATATTGTATAAGGTAATGATGTAAAGTAATGATGATGATGAGGTAATATAGTAACCTTTTTAAAATAAAATAAAAATTAAATAATTTTTATTTCAGATACATTTTAATGCTATTGTTAATAATTTAATTTATATTTTACCATATTGTGCCAAAACTGGCTGTCACATAAAAGGGTAGGTTCCCGTGGCTGTCACTCTTTGAATAAAGCACTTCCACAGTGGGGAAGTGTATCAATTTGACTTTTGCGTTTGATTTTTGAAAAGTATTTTTTTTATAACTGTGGGATTTTTAAATCTAAAGGAATTAATATTATCGGCAGGGCCATCTTAAATAAAAAGTCAAATTTAAAATGCCGGTCATTCCAGCAGGAGAGGGGATAGACCCGAACATGTGGGGGGTTTTGTCGATAAAATTGATAATATGATCTGCCTTTAAAAACTCCGATATCGCTAACCAAACATATTATGTACATCATTTGTTACCTTTAGTCTCAATTTATTGAATAGACAATTAATGTTATTCTTATATCATGCAAAAAAAAGTTCATTTAAATCACGTTATGCTTTTATGTAGTCGTTAGTAAGGGCATAATTCAAGAAAATTTAGAAAAAAAAAATATATAGAGTGTACAAATGTAGAATAAATTTCCATTAATCGTATCATTAAAAATATATCTAAATAAATGCAGTATTGGATTTCGTGTTCATAATTTAATAACTAAAAAACAACCAAAATTTGGTTTTTCAACTCTCCTGAAAAGTAGTCTTTTTGAATTATGCCCTTTTTGACTGGAGGCACAGAATTGTTCGTTAGTCAAAATAATAAATATTTGACAACATCGTATACATTGCACCGATTCCAAAGTAAGTAAGTAGCTAAAGCATTTGTGTTACGAAATCAGAGACAACGTTGTTATCACAAACACCCAGACCTAACAATATAGAAAAGTTAATTTTCTACATTGACCCAGCCCGGAATTGAACCCGGGACCTCAAGCGATGGTGACGCCTTGAAAACCAGCGTCCAAACTACTCAACCATGGAGGTCGTCAAATACAAACCATTGGTAAAAAAACGTTGTTTCCAACAGTTTTTTCATTACCAGCCAACAACTAAATGTCGGTTATTACTTTTTTGGAAAATGGCTACTGGTATTCGAAGAAAAATCTTTTGAATAACTACAAAAGACTTCGCAGACATCTATTTTAAAAAAAGAGTAAGGAAGGATATGAAACGAATTCAATTAATACTGAAATTAAACCTGAGGTTGAAGTGTTTTGATTCTATTGAGGGTAGGACTCCACGTTAGCTAAAAGGAAAAAGAAAATGTTATTAAAAGGATACATTTTGTAACACGTTAAAAATCAACTAGTAAGGGTTAAATTATTGTGATTGAGCAATTAGCGAGCAAACAAATAGATAGACTTTAAATTGTACAGGTGACACCATGCTGCCCAATTTTCATTTTATTTAGGTAGTATGAGTTTATAATGTTAGTATGATTATTTCCCCATCATATCCGGTCATCTTAAAAATTGTGATAGCATTTTTCTGCACTACCAGTTAGCAGAAAAAGGACTTCTATTTTTTCTGCCCTACATTTACGGCTTTGAACCTGGAACTTTTGAAGCAGTCGATAGAATTGCTATCATTGCACTCAGTGGTTGCACCAAGCAGCTGTATTTTAATTAATTACTTGCTTAGAGAAGACGTCGGTATAACAATGACATTAATAATTCCTTATACCTTCAAATTCATCGACCTTAAGGGCCCTATATACCTCAAAGTGACGCTCTCATCTTAATTAAATTTTTTGCTCGCTATGTACAAATGTATCAAAAATTTTCATGTACAGATTGAAGCTACAAACAATAACCTCTGTAAAAAGCTCGTTGCCGTAGTTGAGGATCTCTATGGTGCAGTGGTTTAGCAATTAGCGATTGTCGCGATTGCGGAGGTTAAGCAACTTTAGCATGTGTCGGTCATGGAATAGGTGTCCAAAAAATTATTATCATGATCTCCTCCGTGCTTCGGAAAGCACGTTAAGCCTTCTTCCCGGGTGTATTTGCAGTCGTTCATACCTACCAATCCATTTTGAGCCGTCGTGGTGTTTTATGGTTCTTCCTCCTTATCCACCCATAAGGAAGGCATGTGCTCAAGCAGTGGGGACATAAAAAAATTGCTGATTTTCAGTAGTAGGGAAAAGAGTAAAAAGTGGCCCACTAGTACATTATTTATAGGTACATAGCGTGGAATAAAGTTAATTAAGATGAGGGCGCAACTTGAGGGCTATAGGAGCCTTAAGCCAAGAGGCTCCAGGTAAGAGTAGTGCAGTTTATTAAATCCTGCCATAACCACAGTGCATCGAGGTCCCCTGAGTGCGGGTCAGTGACCGGCCGCCGCTCGATACCACGCAGTCTGTGAGGTTTGGCCGGAGACACACTTCGCGTTTTGACAGTTGTTCGGGAGCAACCATGTCTAAGTCAAAATCATTGGTGGGCCAAATGTATATTGACCGTAGAATCAGTGGGCCGCGAAACCTAACTTTAAAGAAAAATAAAACTTATTGCATAGGTAGTGTTACTTTTTGAATTTAAATATTATTGTGACATGCTTGCGAGTCGCATCAGGCCTATACGAATAAAAAAGAAGATGGGCCTTAAGCCACCTTGGACCCAATGCGGATTAGTTGGTGTTATCAATTATATTTATTTATTAAAGTAAGTCCTACCATTTGACACACATTATAATAGATTTATTACAAGGATTTAAAATTTCTGATATATGCCACAGTAACGGCATATATAACATTCGTAAAAAATAATTTAACATTAAAAACAGATATTGGCAAGTAAGTACATATTTTCTAAAGTCGCTTTATAAGTCAGTGCTTACTATTTTGACAAGACACGATCTGAAAATTATAGGTACCTGCAGTAAATGATTTTCAATTTTTGTTGTAACTATTTTCAGTATTATCCGAGATGGTCAGATATAAGCCCACAAATAGGTATGTTAATGTTTTATGACATAAATAAAAATAAATTAATTTTAAAAATATTAAAAATACGACTGCCCTGCCAAAAACGAATGCAAAAGTAAAAAAAAAACACATTTGAAAGTGGCGTTGTATAATCGCCGCCATATTGATTTATAGCTAGTACCACTCGGGATACTGTAAAGGTTCTCACGATACCCCATACATCCAAATCAGTTCAGGCATTTAGAAGTTATAGTGGAATAAAGAAACTCACAAACCTACAAACATTCATGAACTCTAAACACATGTACACTCCTTTTTGGGCAGTAAAGAAGAGTCGTGTAATAATTAAAGCAATTACAATACACACACTAATTTAGTTTGAGTAGCACCTTGGTGATCAGGCTTGGAATAGACCAGTAATTTTGCAACTTTGGTCATTTCAACAACTTGGTCGGAACACTTGTAGCTGTTCTGTCGCCCAGTCTGGTTACGGCTTTATTATGCACTTCAGGTGTATAAATAGCCGTGTAGGTTGGGTTCATTTTACCAACCTCATATAATCAAAATTATTTCGCCATTTGGTAGTTAAACTAATACCCTAGGACCCTTTTTTTCATTTTTTCTTAAGTCAGTTTTTTTTCCTAATATATTTACAATTTAATAAACTAACACCCCCCAAAAAACCCGGAAGTTATGGAATTTTGCAAAATTTCAAAAAAAGTTCCCAGTAGATTTTCAAAATTCAAACGTTCATACGTGTCTCGATAAATTTCTTAACTTTTGGTACTATTTTCATCTCGATCCTCTCAAAATCCTCGGAGATATGGCCAAAAATACGTCTCAGGCGATTTGCATCTGATAACCATTTTCAATGGTAATATTACTAAAGAAGTAAGGATAGTGTTAAAATCGTATAGAACCGTGTAGAGCCAATTCGTAGAAGTCTGTATTGTGTAAGTATTTTTAAATTTACAAAATACTCTTATAAACAGGCAGATATTTGAAAACGTTTTTCTTAATCACCCTGAAAGTTTCAAAATATTTGTGATTATCAGTCATGACATTTTACAAGAGATATGACAACAATATGAGTTTTTATTCTACTCTAAAAAAATACTGTGTCAGTCATTATTTTCACAAGTATATTGAAACATTTGATTCCGACAACATGTATTCAATTCCCTCGTAACCCAATTCCTATGATATTCCTTTATCTCTTCCATAGCAGTTACAAGCAAGTTTACCGGAAAAAATCTAATAACATATTCCTTGGCGCACACGAAAGGGGAAAAACGTCGGCCAACAAACGGTAAATTTGAATAAACATCAAAGAAATTATTATAAATGAGACTGTTGCCATGTATTTGTGATGGATTCTATGAATTTGCCGCCACGTAAAATATATATAAGTCTTTGCCTAAGAAATAGCAGTATTTTTTTTTCTTCCGCTCAATAATTATGAAACTCTTAGATCCATCATTTGGTATTCGAAATTATGACATAACTGACAAGATTGTAAAATAGTGCATTACTTTTGTGACATATAAAAATATTGTAAAAGACATCCATTCTTAATTAATTAATATACTTAGTAAATATTGTTTTTCAATTCAGTATTTATCTGCATTATTACTAATTTGCCTTTTTTCGAAAGGTCATTACCCTTCGAGCCAACTTTTTTCTACACCAAGCAATCTCACCTATGCGTACACAACTGCTTTTACAAAGATTCCAAACTAATTGACCGACTATGATTACGACTTGTACCTTCAGATCGAACGAGATAGCAATTAGGGGGTCTTCAGACTTGTAACTTGTAAGTTCATCGATTCCAAAACTTTCCCGACGTCAACAAACAGCTCTATCGCTAATCACTCGTAATATATCGAAACGGAATATACAATGCAAATAAACATAGTTCATCGTTTCATACCTAGGAATTCCGTTTTCGTTAATTTGTGTACACAAATTCACATTTTGTAAAAGCAGTTAGCCTTGTAAAAATTAATAGGGTTGGCACTAGTTTTCACAAACCATAGCGTTGTGATAAATATCAAATCCATATTAAAATGTATTAATTTTGTAATCGATATAGTTAAGCTCAAGATTGAACACTTCGAGACGAAATGAGAAATCCCTCGGTTATCCAGGGAAACAGGAATTTCAGAGAAGTTAGTCACCCCGATCAATTGTATGAGAGGGAGGTGTATTGTTTTGACATATCTATTGATCAAACCATTCCAAGACGAGTCTGACGATAGATAAACGAAAAAAACTTTTTCGTATTGTCCCCTCTTTTCTTTCATATTTCCGTAAAACAACTTCGCTATTTATTTGTCTTGTAATTGGAGAAATGTTTACAACTTTTCCTACTTATTTAAATTGCCACTTCTTTAAAATACATTATATTGCCATATTATACTTAAATAGGTACAGACTAAAAGATTTGAAGCTAAATAAATCGAGTTAAATTCCAACTATTTAACTGAATTAATTCAAACTGACATTAGATAAACTATTTTTAGAATGGCCGCAATCATAAAATCTTCATTAAATATTAAAGTAACAAGGCCAACAATTAATATTTCAACAAACTTTTACATAGATTTAATAGCGGGGTGCCCACTATCGCACACGTGCCTTTTGGTCTCGATATAACATAAGAAGCTCAGACATGCTTAAGTCAATAAATGAGCCAATTAAATAAGTACTAATAAATATTTCTCCTTTTTGGGAACTGGGAATTTTCTTCCCATTTTTTAGAAAATATAATTAATTTAGAGAATCTTTGAAGGAGAATATACAACGAGGTTATTTAAAGCTGATCAACCTACGAACACGAAATACTTTCAAATTCATCTGTCTTTTTTTATTTATATTCCTAAGAGCCACAGCAGACACGATACTTTTAGCACCTTGTTTGCGCGACTGCGACTGAACGCAGAGTCGCCATAACGCGCGTTTTACAGGCTGCATCGATGCTGCGTGCAGTGTGACTTGCTGCGTTTGGTCGCGGCATTGAAAACGCGTCCTAAAGTAGTTGTCACCGGGGCGTTTAAAGGTATTTGGGTAGTAGCGTTAAATCGCTGTGTTTGAGCAACTTGACTGCCGTGTTCGTTGTTTTTACGTATACAATTTGTGGGGTTGCTGCATCAAGCTTCTAATAAGCATAAGACGTCGATCGCCGATGCTAAAAATATCGTGTCTGCAATGGCCATTTGACCGAGTTAGATCGGACGCGGCACGAAATCGCGAATCACTGACTGCTGAAATCTTGCTTTAGTGGTACGTGTTGAGGAAAAAAATGGTTATTTGTTTTCTTGTTACGACAATCGGTAGTACTTATTGGTTGGATTCCATTCAATCTGGATGCGGAAATCGGAAACTATTGTGGTGGTTTTTCGTGTAAACAAGCTTTCTAGTTTATTGCAAAAAAACAAAGATATTGTACCCATTACAACAGTACTTGTATAGACGGTAACGGTACTAGCAAATTTATTTAGATTTATAATCAAACAAAAGCACAAAGGATTAAAAAAGTTTAGTTTGACATATTTTAAATCCTGTAAGGCCTGTATTTATAACTCGCTCTCAACGTTGAGAGCGGTTTATAAATACGGGCCTATTCACACGTTTTAACACAGTCATATTGAATGTTTAGTATAAAACTTACATTATTATGTTGCTACTAATTCTAACTCAAAGCCTTGCTTCTTGAAATATGTACTGGTACTTAATTTTTTTTATATTTATATTTTTCCACGTTCAATTTTTATTTGCCGATTCTTAGCTAATAAAAATTGAACTTGGAAAAAATATATATATCAGTATTTGATGTTTTCAGTTTTATTTCGTGGGTACCTTTTTTGTTGAAATATAACCTAAATTCGATTATATTTCCAGTGGAGACAATTTGTAGTAAAAATAAAGGTTATACCTTTACAAAGGTCCTTTTATAGAGGTCATACTTTTATTTTTTTAATCTAATTTGTATATTTTTAGATTGAATGTTTTGTTTTTAGATTGCATGATAGGTGTACTGTACTTTGCTTAGCTAGTACAAATCAAACTTTTTCAAATCAGCCTAAAGAAACATGAACTTAAACTAACTTAACTAAGTAATTTCTGAATAGTGATTTATTAGAAGTGAAGCACTTTCCTAACTTAATTGTATATTTATTGAAATAACTGTGAAATTAGTTTTTCAATAACGTAAGTAACGTTGCTTGCTTTGCACAAACGATAATTATGAATTATTTATTCTCCAATACAATATTATAATCGAGGGTAAAAGTGAGTGAAATTCGATTAGTTTTTAGTAAAAATTTAACAAAGTTCGCATGTGAGTTTTATATTTGTTTTTTTTTAGAGTTTCTTTAATCTCAAAAAGGTTGGCAATGTTTAATGTAAAATATAGTGTTGAAAAACTCAATTGTGTTGAAACCAAATTAATTTTTGCTTTATAGTGTGCATCCACATGCTTTTAGTACAGAAAACAAACGAAAAGCTATTTTTTTTAACAAAGAGTCTTTTATTTCCAAGAATAAGAATAATAAATTATTAGTGAGTAGTTGAAACTTAAAAAAAAATTCAAATTTATAAATATAAATAAACAATTAAATTATCCACCGCTAAGAATTGTAAATAGTATTGGATGATGCTTTCTATAAAACAAAGTTCATTGACACTCTCAAATGTGACCTATGCTTTCCGCAAAAAATATGCTAGCCCAAGGTCACTTGAACTCACAGATCAACTATAGTTTCAGAACTTCAGAGTTGTCGAAACGCTGGCGGCAGTACAATGCTCAACTGTTGTTGGGGAATAGTTAAATTGAAAAAGTTTCCTTTGTGGTTATTATGTCATATCTATTGAAAGTGAAGATGAGTTCCCAAGTCTATTCAATCGGCTAAATTAGAACTAAATATAAATAACTACTATTTTACAGAACCTTGATGCTATTTTGATAGCTATAAAATTATTTTTTGAATTTTACATTAAATGTTAGTCTAAGAATAGGAATAGTTCTCCAAATACATATTAAAAAAGTTACTTACATTTTACCTACCTTTTAACTACCTACGTATCTAATTCTTTAATTATAATTTTCAATGTTGCCTTAACAATGTTATTGTATAATTATATTAAATAAACATGGAAAACAAATAGTCTTTTATACTGAGTAGGAAATTTCCACACATCGTACTTAGTAGAACTACAACAAAACATGTACTAGTATCGTGGAAGTATCTGATTGTAAGAGAAAGAAAAAACCTTTCCGGAGCGTTAAGCTAGGGTTTCCTAGGATGACGGTGCCGTCATATTACGGCCGTAATTTAGCGGCGTAGAACGTTGTCTATGTAAACAATATGGCGCGTCGTATTATATTTTGCCGCCGCCATGTTGTTTACATAGACAACGTTCTACGCCGCTAAATTACGGCCGTAATATGACGGCACCGTCATCTTAGGAAACCCTAGCTTTAGGACCAAGATGCTGAAATGACCAAAGTTGCAGAATGACTAGGTAATATCTTTTTGAAATCTAATGACCAAGGTGCTAAAATGACCATGGTTACAAAATGACCAAAGTTGCAACATGACTAATGACTAATCATTCGTCGAAGTGCTAAAATATCCAATGTTACCAATAGCCTAAAGGATTAAAAGGACTTGGACAAGGAGTTCTTTTTGATTTTGCGCCAAATATTTTATACTACAACCTGTGACCTTAGTTTTCAGTTTGTACGAAACATATTACACATTTATAACCATATCAAGTTACCTAATTGCAATTGTTTGTGTTTCATGTGATAACAATGTCTGGAATTATATTATTTTCCAAATGCATGAGGCTTGTTGTGACATAACGATATTAATGCAAAATCTAGTTTTACAATTTTGTGTAGTATTAAATTATATCACGAAAATAAATGTCATTATTTTGCTTTGATAATATTATGCTCTCAAAATAATGTGTGCCAATTCTTTTTATTATTCTACTTGAATTTTATCGTTACGTTTTATTTGACCTACCTACATAATATGGCCTCAACGTTTATTTACTTTATTAAATTACACAAAACAATATATTATCTTTTACAAATATTTTTTTACTTGTGTTTTGGTCTCTTGATAATTTGTAATAAATACTAGCAATAAAAATATTTGCATGTATACACTCATAAGATATAATACTGTTGATCCACATTGACTATACCCTCTAACTTTGTCTGTCTGTACATGGTATACTGCAAATAAAATTTCTTATTCTTAATGATGTGCATAGCCACGTCTTGACACTTTAAAAGCTATTACTTTCTTTGAACAGAAATCAAATGACAATTTATCTTCATCAAAGTGATAAAGTTCTAAATTGTATACATATTTTTAAACGAGACTGTAAATAGAAGACATCATGATTATTTTACGGATATAAAATATTACCTAGGAAATGCGTTTGTGTGAAGTTGAAGACAGTGCGGAATAGAGAATGTGATGAATGGTAATTGTGCGGAATCTATATTGTATAGAATCGCGAATAGGAAGAAACACATTTGTGTAAAATTTAAGACAGTGTAGAATAGAGAATATGATCAATAGAAGTTGTGCGGAATCCATATTGTGTAGAATCTCGAATAGGTAGAAAAGAGATTGTCAAGAACGTCGATTAATTCTTTTCAACAACGTTTTGGGAATTCACATTAAAAATGTGTTGTGACTATACCGGTTCATTGGCCATACTGTCATTCAATACTAATTCATCTGTAACCTTTTTTCTCACACCTGCAGGTGTCTGACCCGAACCCCAAATAGCACAGCAACTGCTAAGACGTATCTGTGTGTATATCGTATCCCGAATGTGTCCAAATGATAGATTGTCCAGTACCCGTGGCACACTGCGATTGGGGTTACCTGGGCCTGGAGGTAAATGTACCAGTTTGGGGACAACGTTTGTGACAATTGCTTTTTCTTCTTGAGAGGAGAAGACGATATTGAGCTAGCAGTGTTTAATCATTCAACTGGTAAGGTAGGCACTATGTATTTATACTAAGGTGTAGCTTTTGTTGGGGTAAAATAGAGTTTTAAAAACGACCACAGAAAAATAGGCAACGGTTGGATTGAAAGTTATTTGTGTATAATACGAAAAAACCCTAAATAACAGAATGGCTAAATAAACGCCTAATTCTATTTTCTAATTAGATATGATTTAGTAAGTAAGTTTTTTTTTTTGGGAAATTTGGTACAGGTACTAACTACGAATAAAAGTAAAATTTCCCTTAAAACTTCATAATATGACATAATATGCTATTGATAAACAGAAAGATTTACTTTCCTGATGAACGTACCTAAACGTGTCCTTTACCGAGGAAAGTCAACTAGGTACTACGCTAACAAGTAACAAACAGAGAAATAAATCATGGTAAAATTTCATTTTCTAATTTCAATGTTGAAAAGTAAAAATCAATAAATAACAAAATTCAATTTCAAACTTTGAATCGAAACAGCAACCCAAATACATAAAGCAGGTCAACAAATCACAAAGAATTATAGCGAATGCAAGTGAATAGTAAAGTTTCATGAGGTACGGCCCTTATTCAGCCGTAGGGTTGTCAACAAATCGACCTAATCTTTCAAACTAATGAAAATACAAAAAAGCGAAAAGGTAATAACCATTAAAATATTTTGTTACATTCCTAAATACAAATTTTAGCTCACGTTTTTATTTAACTACATTACTATGTTGTCAAAACTTAGTAATCCCATGACCGCAGCAGCTGGCATACGTGTTAGCGTGGCGTCGGAATATCGTAAAACTAGTGGCCGCCCGCGACTTCGTCTGCGTGGACAGTTTTTTTGCAATCCCTCGGGAACTGTTCACTTATTCTGGATTAAAGGTACCCTATGTCCTTTTCTGTACCCCTGACAACGTGTAAACAAAATTTCATGATGATCGGTTCAGTAGTTAAAACGTGAAGGTGTAGCAAGCAAACAAACAGACTTTCGCATTTATTTTTTTACATTAGTAAGGATGGAAAGTAAAACCAAACATTGAGAAACTTTCATTAACCGCTGTGTGCCATTTCTCCAAAAAAAATCAACCCTATTTATTGTTATTTTCGTGCTTTACATAAACAACTGTCTATAGATTGACTTTTTCTAATACTGAAATGAAAAATGAAAAATAGTAGCCCTAGCTTCGAAGGCCGGCCATCAACCCCATGAAGTGGGTCAAAGCAGGTTGCTGATAGATAATAAATATGAAGTCAGGTTACTGTGGCTATGATGTAACCATGGAACGTCTGTTGAAGCCATTAATATTACGATGGCAAGTATATTTGTACGATCGGTGATCAAATCACATAAAACAGGTATTAATGTTCGCAATAATGACTGCTATCTATATCTATCTATGTATCTTCTATCTATAACTATAAATCTATATCTATTCTATATCCTATCAAATCTATTAACAGTTTTTGTGTAAAACGTACGCAACAAACATCCAAACATCTAGACATACTAACTTTCAGATTTATAATATTAGGGGCCATCCATAAATTACGTCACACGTTAAGGGGAGGGAGTGGGTCGACAAAATGTGACAATGTGTGACAAGGGGGTGGGAGGGGTCCTTAATTTCGTGACGTCACATTAAAAAATCATTTAAATTTAAATAAAACAAATTTCTGAACTGCTTTTTAATTCCATAATTATTTCTAGATGCAAAATTGTGAAATATGTGACGTCACACTAGGGTGAGTCTTACAAATGTGACCAGCTGTGACAAGGACGGGGTAGGGGGTCAAAAACCATTAAATTCGTGTGACGTAATTTATGGATCGCCCCTAATATTATAAATCTGAAAGTTAGTATGTTTAGATGTTTGGATGTTTGTTGCGCACGTTTTACACAAAAACTGTTAAACGGATTTCGATGAAATTTAGCACACAGATTGATTATAGCCTGAATGGAACGTAGAATACTTTTTATCCCGGTCTAACGTTTATTAGGGATTTTCCGATTGTCTACGCGGACGAAATCGCGGGGGCGAAGTTAGACTTCTATTTCTGAAATATAATGATGAAGGAGGTCATAATGTATCAAGATTATTTTATAGGAAGTAACACCTAGAGAGGAAATAATTATATTAAAATACTAATAGCTAAATATATAAAGGCATTATAAAATAAGAAAAAGAATGGAGGAATAACATACCTGAGACAATCTTACACAAAATAAGTACAAAAAAAACATACGGCGGAATACTCAAAGGCGTCTTAGCTAAAATCTTAAGTCAAGGTCTCCTTAACTTTAAATAAGCTGTCAGTTTCATAGTTTCTGTCAAATCTGATAACTTTTTTTAATTTAAGGTAGCCTTCGTAACTTTAAGATTCGTTTGAGTATTTGGCCGTATGTCACGAATATAACAAAATAGCGCTGATCTTCCGTCGGGATCGGTTTGTTGACGCTACGATGATGACACAAAAAAAATATAAAAATAACAAAAAAACACGAAAAAAAAACATACTTAACAAATATAATGCCTTTTCCTTGCCAGATTGAGAATAAAACCCGTTAAAAAAATGTTTACTAATAAATTTAAACAATTTTGAACTTTTAGATTTTTGCATTCACAATGCTATTTTTATATTAAGATGAATAAATAATGGAAAAAATATTAGAAAAAATCGGCTCACCCGTAGCAACTCAGAAATTTAAACATTTAATATAGGTACCGCGACAAATCTCCCTTGAAATTTTCATGTGAATAAATAATTACTTCAAACGACCTTCACAAAAATTAAAAATGTTAAAAAGTTTACTAAAAACTTTTTGCTCTCAACCCTTAAGATTAATTATTATGAACAAAGAAAAGGGCATATTTTACAGAAAAACATTTTCCCGGTTACGGACATACTGGGACAATAAATTAGGCTAAGAACTTTCCTCAAGTTTACTCCTTTCAGTGCTTTCAGTCCCTCCCTCACAGACATTTTGTAAACTTGAGAAGAAAGTTGGGTGGTATGGTTTGATAATTCGATTTATTACGACTTACTTCATTTTTCTGGTTGCACGTAAACCAACGTAAGCTTAGGACGTGGAATATCACGTAGGTTTCGTATAATTTGAGGTAACTTCATGTCGCATACAGTCTACTATATAGGAGATTTCCCAAAAGAGTAGGAACCGTCAAATAAAACGTGAGCTTTTTATAAATAGCGACAGTTTGAAATGCTACTTTCACAAAGTCAAAGTCAAAGTCAAATAAGCTTTATTCAAATAAACTTAATTATTAAGTACTTTTGAATCGTCTATATTTTCCTACCACCCGTTCCAGACTTTTTTAGCTGACAAGAAGAACGGGCGCAAGAAACTTATCAGCTGTAACAAGTGTCACAAGTGGCCATCACTATTAGAACACATTTGGATTTTTGTTTTTCAATTTACTGCAAATATTCCTGTGTCCGAGTAAGTGTATACACCTCTGGCATTTATATGCCACTTTTATTAAGTGGAAAATAATTTTATTCTTCTTCATAAAAAAAAATACCCACATTTAACGTCCTCCGTGGTAGAGTGATTTGCACACAGGTTTTCGTAGTGTCCAAAACTCTGAGATTCCATATTCGATCTTCAATTTAAAAAAAAAACTAGCTTTTCTATATTGTCTCATGTCTGGGTGTTTGTGATACCGTTGTTGTTTCCATGACACAAATGCTTATAGCTACTTTATTCGGAATTGGAACAATTGGTATTGCTGTATAACATTTATTTGTTACTAGGTTCCCGTTTCCGTGGGAATATCGGGATAAAAAATCTGTTTTAATCTAAGTTGTCTTCTATTTGTGTGCCAAATTTCAACCAAATCCGTTCAGTAGTTTTTGCGTGATCGAGGAACAAACATCCAAACATCCAAACCCACAAACTTTCACATTTATAATATTAGTAGGATTATTTCATTCTCAAAGTAGAATAAAAGGAGAATTTGATATAGTATCATTCAATTCATGACGTTGCTATTTACCATCAGCCATGTTTATTGGCACTGCTAGGGCACAGGCCTTCTTTATGAGTGTATAAAGAGGAAGGACCATAACCACCACGAGGTCCCAATGCGGATTGGTGGGTGTTTACGACTGCAAATGCAGCTGGAACCAACGGCTTAACGCGCCTCCGAAACAAGTAGGAGCTCGAGATAGTACTGACCTACACTGGCATTTACACAACAGACACCCAAATAAAAAAATAGCGATCATCCGCGAGGTGAACGCTCGCGGTCCGGATATTCGTATATAGGTGTACGAACGGAGCTGTCACCGGGTTTGTATCTGTTTGTCATCCAATCAGCTCAGCTCCCGATCACTCTCGATGCCGCGTTAGAATATCCCATTACGAGACGGGTTCAACGACACTTTTATAAACAGGTGATGATCAATGAGTTCTTTCATTGAGGTTACGATCCTAAATGCAGGTGAATTGTTTTATTGAGTACTTTTTAAATAGGTAGTCCAGTTCAGTTTCAGAATTTTTAGCCAACAAAAAGAACGGGCGCAAAATAATTTTCCTTGTTAGGTCAATCCTATTAATCTTTATCCTTCCTAATCCTTACTAATATTATAAATAAGATAGTCCGTTTGTTTGTTTGATTGTTTTGCGCCTTCACGTCTTAACTACTGAACCGATCATCATGAAATTTTACATACACGTTGTCAAGGGCACAGAGAAAGACTTAATAGCTTTCATCCCGAAAAAAGTATTGTTCCCGAGGGATAGCAAAAAACCAATCCATGCAGACGAAGTCGCGGGTGGCCGCTGGTAATATTATAATCGTGTAAATATTTATATATAGATGTTTGTTACACAAAAGAAGCGCAAAAGCGTCTGTACAGATTTAATGAAACAAAGTAGGACACAGATAGTTCAAAGCCTGGATTAACCTTTCAGATATTTTTATCCCATGTTACATGTATGTATTATACTTGAGCACAGTAATGAAGATTTTTGATTACTAACGGCAGAAAACTAAAGTAGGGCCACTTTAATAGGCCACATTTGACATATGTCAGTCCATAGTGTGATTTGTCAAAATAAATCGTAAATTTGCTTTATTTCCTGATTATTACAATAAATATGTATTATGAACTGAAAAAAGTTAAGCAATTATGCCTTTGAATAAATAAATATTGTTTTCCCACCGTTAAAAGGTTACGTTGTTGAGTTTTCATGAACTGTCAAATGTGACCTATTAAAGTGGCCCTACTTTAATTTTAAAGTTAAGGCCACCTTAACTTCAAAAAAGTTGTCAGATTTGACAGAAACTTGAGACTGACAGCTTCGAGCAAGTTAAGCAGACGTTAACAAAAGAATTTATACCTATGTAGCCTTTGAGTATTTTGCCTTAAGCTCCGTAGTTAACTTGTTTTATTGTGCATATACTCGTATGATTAGATGAATGAAAGAGAATTAGAGAAATGAACTTTAGGTCCACTATAAACCATAATTTTACCCCTCACCTCGGACGTCTACCGAAAATCATTCTATTTGATAGAAAACTAAATTCACCCCGCTTTCTAATCGCCGAACCGCAATCGAAGTTCAATCAACTCCGAATGTGTGCCACTGTATATTTGTGGGATGTGGGATCTCTCTGGCACACATCCACCTGCCGTTTATATTGACAGGCTGTCGCGTTATGTTGACAGACTTGAAATACGAATTTATTGAGTGTGACTAGGATCGACCTCATTCGTAAGGTTCAGTCAATCGGGAGTTAATCTAATTGAGACAATGTAAATTTTAGAACAATAGTCGATACTTTAGTTCAATGACTCACATTTTAAGTTCAATTACTAATCAAAAGTAAACACATGGACCGCCCTGTTTAATGTCATTTCCTGTCTCGGGCCCGCTGGAAGAATCTTTGATATAAAATGCATTAATAATTATTAGCATCATGGCTTTGTATGACAATTCACTTTCTTCAATTAGTAGCTACTTAACCATTCACCACTACCACGGCGAGATGTTTCTGATTTAAAATAGTCGAATAGGTTTCTCGTCGTCTCAATGCAATGAGTCTTATGAAAATTTTTAGCCTTTCATTCCATCCATACCACAACTTGCCAAAAGTTACTTCGCTTTTCTAAAGTTACTCCGCTCCATACTTTGTCACAAATTTCTGCAACGCCCATAGTATAACCGCCCCCTTGATTTAATTTTAAAATTCTACATTTGTAGCAAAAAGATTAGTTCGTATCACGAAAGATGACCACAAATGACGCCCATCGACTTATGACAAAATAATATTATTTTGTAAATATTATTTTGTCTCAAGTCTTTTCTTCATGAGTTATGATGCGAAGATGGGCACAGTTTGTGGTCTTTCACGATTCACACTGTACCTACTGAATTATGAAAATTACATAATTATGAACTTTGAAAGTAGACTATTATTGTTATCTCTAATAAGTTGAAATTATTAATGTTGTTTGAACGTTTGAAACAGATTTTAGATTTCTAATAATTATCTAAAATCCCAGCGGCCCATACCAAGCAGTGGGGGTAGTGCGGCTGATATGATGATGATGATCTAAAATCCAAAAAACTTTATACAAAAGCACTAATCAGATTTTTTGGGAATAGGATAGGTGTACGTGTATCAGTCTTTCTGTACCACATATATCAGTCTTTCTGAATGGATTTCTAGCTACGTTGCTTTTTGCTTTTATTTACGGTAATAAAGTGTAAAACCGATACCAGTTGTTTATCAAAACTTACATGCTACAAGTAAAATTTACATGAAAAATTTTACAAGTTCTTGTAAAATAGGTCTATCTCCAAATAATTTATGCAAGCCACTTATAAAAATTGTCAGACGGAACGGAGAGTCGCCGGACACCCTCAGAAATACTCAGGATTTTCCATTGAGTTTTTTACAAGTTGTAGTTTTTTTACAAGTTTTGATTTTTTTGATTAACGGAATCACTAATATAAGGGTGAAAACATATTGTTCAAATAAACAATAACATTTGTAGCGTTTAATTTAACATGTTTTGATAAACGGATTTGTGGAATAATTATTTTCATAAGGAAAATGCTTGTTTTTAAAAAGTACAAGACTTGTAAGTTTTGATAAACAGGGCACAGGTCGTATATAGGTAGAGTAACGAACGAGTCCTGAATTATTTTTTACCTTTTCTAACTAAAAGTTTGCAAGTTTCTTGAGGTCATTGGTCGAATTCGGAAACCTTTTTCGATTTACTAGAACTATTTCACTCTTTCATTACCATAAAACAAATGTTTTTTATATTGGTATTTGAGAGTGGGTATTAAATATAGTAGGTGTAATTGTACTCTATAAAAAATTATTTATTTAAACGAACATGACATAGGAGTGATTTGTCTACTCAATCTCCCGATATAAGTAAAATATGTTTAAAAAATATCTGAATACAATATCCAATTTTTCAATTTATCATTCGATAAAATCAAAAGAAATTTTAAATTAATCCAAATTGAAATTATTTAAATAAGAAATGTAATTTATTTACTTTTCAGAGATAGTAACCTACTGTAAATGGTTCAACGTCCTTTTACAGAAAGTGTACGCCTCTTTGCGATTCCACAAAGAAACAAAATTGTAAAGTCTGTTCATCCTTACTTGTCTTATATGGTAAACAATCTTCACCCAACTCTTTATTGAAATAATCATTTATAAAATACAACAAATGGTTTTCCACACATAGATTACAAAATAAATTGTTAATTAACTTACAACAATTTCATAAAGTTACTAACATATTTTTAAATAATGATTTAAGTTTAAAAGACGTATGACAACTGTCAAAATCTGTTTACTAAATAAGACAAGTAAGGATGGACAGACTTTAAGCACAATAGCTTGAATTTCTATTATCGTTTCTTAATTTACAACAAAGAAGAGAACAATTGTTTTATCCTTGAAAATAATATGTTTGCTGAAACAGGAATTAAGTACACAAAATGCTTTTAATATTAACCTTTCGATAATGTCTATTTTTCCGTAAGCGTAGAACATAAAAAAAAACCTTTATGGATATAAAAAATCGCAAAGCCTCCGCAGCTAACTATCTACCTATATTTTCAGTCTGGCAATAAAACCTACCTACATTAGGTTTTAGTTTGCAATTACTGAGTTTTTTTTATCTAGTGCGTGTCCTCATAAATTACTGTGTTAACCTACATTTAACTTTAAAATGCCTTACAGACTTGTTTAACAAACTCACTAATTTATAAGTAATGTGTAATAAAATAACATTCACCACATTTAAGTTTTGATAAGTTTTCAGAAACCGCTTAAACTTAACTAGAACACTTTAAACAAAACACATGTGTGTTAAACTTTCACAAGAAATTGTTTCACTAGAAATATATTTGCAGAAATTCAACATCATAACTTCAATTTCTCGCAATATGGAGTACCTACTTTATCGTTAGTCTCTCCTTGAAAGCAGATAAATGCAAGGACAAAATTAATAGCTACATTAAAGAGTTATCTCGAATATTGTTTGCACTTAACCACGTAATACACGCCGAGGCAAAGGATTATGACGTAAGGTATAGTAAACCGCATATTAAGCTGGGTACGCACTTACGTTCGCGAACCTCGTGTTTCACAAACCTGCACCATGTGCACCAAGCTCAATCTGGACGCCATTACGAACTTCTTCTTGTAAATGTAATACATCGGGTCGTAAAATATCTGAAATTTGGACTAAGTTACTAAGAAGGTATTGATAACTTAAACATTGACAGTGGCATTGTTATGTACTTTCGTCTATAAAATTATTAAAAATCCATCATTACTATGCTTGTGTAAATATTATATAATAATCAAAAGCAACATTCAATCTATTTATAGACAATACACATCCAACGTTACGGTGAACGACCGAACGGAACGCCATAACGCAACTTTTCCCAAAACCGATCGCGTTATCTCGAATGAAACGAAAATGTAACTTTTGTGATACGAGACGCGTAACGCAATAACAGGTTGTTTCTACTGAAAGAAAGAATCTTCGGTTTCAACAGAAGAATGTTTTCTTCCCACATTGCCACTTTGAAGTAGTCTCGTCTCTGTGATGCCAAAATAAAATATTGTAGTTATGCTTTTTGCACTTACAATGCTATTTGCTCCTGTTATTTTTATTAACTAGAAAAAGACTTGTTTTTTATTTAAATCAAAAACTATAACTTTGTTTAAAACCTCTCTTATATTTTTTTTTTGTCACAAAGCTTTTAATTATTTTGTAAGCGGATAAAAATTGTATCAATTCTCTTGAGAAGTAATAGTTTCCAATATACTTTACACTTACTTTACACACTGTTTCGATACTAATTATTATTAGTCAGTTACACATTATAGAAATATAGGCACAACTTATTCCGCTAAAACAAATAGCTCTATAATTGCTTTTCCAAATCCTCAATTAGTCTTATTAAGGCGACAACAGAACATTAGGAGGAGAAAACAAAGCGAAAGAACTAATAAACGAGTTAATATTGAAAACACAATTTCCTTCCCGGACAAATTTAAATAAACTGTCCTGCCTGGTACCTCATTAGCACATAATTAAAAGGTCATTGAACTGAAAAGGCAGACAAAAAGTACAACATTTACTGTTGGAAGATGTAACGACAAAGTCATCACTTACAAATTGGTACGTCCACTTTACTTAATTTAATTAAGGGTATGATTATTTTAAAATAGACGCTTAGTTCAGAAAAAGACCCTGAATAGATTTTGACTATCAAATAAAAAAACGTCTACGCAATTTTGCTCAGAATGCTCTAAGCAATTTTGTATACGGATAACAATTTCATTACAGCTACTGTATCTAGAGTTAATCCATAAGCCCCTGACAAATTGCCTACGTCATATTAACATCACGATGAAATGCATGGCACACGGTCGAAAGCGTTGTGCAAAGCGAAGATCAGAAGATTATCGCGAATCAAATTGGCCGGCAGCTTGAGAAAATCCTTCACTTCCGGTTAAAAATCACTTTTGAAGGACTTCCCGCCAGATATGGCTTGGCAGACTTATTTATTCTCAAACACATTGAGTATCTCATTAATACACACTGTATTTGAGTATTTTATTATTGAAAAAGCAACATTAATCATTTTAGTAAAAACATGTTTAACTAAGCGTAGGTAACCTAACTACAAATAAAAACCAAATAGATCTTTTTATCACAACACAAAAGACCGCGGAACAAAACTATCGCAGTGATTCTCAAACGCCGAAACCAAAAAGCAAAGTTGTTCTTTAGACGGAAAAAACAGATAAAATCCCAAATCGTTCCTCATCGTGCTTATAAGTTCGCAAACAAGGTAATGTTTCAGCTTCAGATTGCTGTAATGGCTGTGATGGGGGACGTGACCGTTTATACCACGTCTATACAGTCGTGTTCAGTGTTTCCTACAGCTGTAAGCTATTTACGAGTTCAGTAAATTAATTAACTCTTCTGAGTTAGTTATTTATAGAATGTCTTTATAAGGTACTCAATTAATTAAGCTCAGAATAGATCAAAGTTCATGAACTAAACAAGAAGAGACATAATTAAAGAACGTGATTTATATATTTTGAAAACTTCAAGAAAACCCACACCACAGAGTCTAGACAAATCTTTGAAAGATAAAGAAGTATCAACTCGACAAAAACTTTGCTAGACAACCAATTTACAGTTAAAAAGTTACATTTTAAAAACACTAAAAACACAATTCAGTAAATAAGTTGAATTCAAATTTGTGTACCGTTATTATTAAAACAGAAAATAACCTTTTTTTTTTAAAAAAGAAGATTACAACTATCCGCTATAGATCAAAGAAACTAGCCACAAAATAATTTATACCTACTTATTTACTGGATCTACTTATAAGTCTCAATTTGATTCGCAATGATTTAAAAAATATGCTCTCAGTTCAGATGCACACAACATTATGTAAAACTTGTTATCTCATACACACTTCGTGTTTTATAAATGAGAAATAAATTCTTTAAACCTAAACTCTTTTATACTCCTCGATCTTACTACTACTCGAGATAACTCTATCATTATAAGTGTCATAATCCTTAAACTAATACCAATTGATTTATAATAATAAATATTACTGCTATATAATGAAAATAAATTAATATAAAATTAAAAAAACAGGGTGTAGAATATACTCATAGGAATAATATTTCTATCAAAAGTGAATATGAAAATTTCCAAATACAATATCGTATCCCAAGTACCACTTGCTGAGAATGTCGGCTCGCCTATTCTTTACGAAAATGATTCCAGGATATGTGATATTAAGTCCTTTCAATTTATGAACAAAGTGGGGATAAGGGTAATATTCTGCCATAACACCAGCACTCTTTGTCCGGATTTAAAAATAAACTTCACTGTCTAGAATTAGGTACTTAAGAAAATGGATTCTTAAAAAAAGTGTTGTTTGAGACAGAATGGCATATTCAAATATTAATACCAGTGCTTAAATGTGTAAGATTTTTAGAAAGTCTGATACGACTGTGGAAAATCGATGCGAAAATAAACACAAAAGTTATTTGAAGCATTATTAAACTTTTTCAAAATTTCTATTTTCTTACACTAGTAAATCACTAAGTTTTAATTCAAGTTTCAAAAAGAATACCTATCACTTCATTTCTAGTGGAATATCGATATGTCACAGTCTTTCTTCGAAAAATGAAATCTCCAAAAAGCCAATAAGTTACTTCCATCGATGTTATAATTAGATTAATCTAAAAGCGTACCGAATCTAAACTAATTAATGAAAGTCTCCAACATATTAAACAAAGAAATCTGAATAAGGATTTAATTATTGAGGAGGTTTCTCAGAAAGGTCATAAGTTTTGAGTTTTATATCAGTCTTAGAGGGAGATTACATGATCAGTCTGGCATCAGTCCATTCCATCAGTCTGGTTAGATTTTGTGTTTCTTTCCATACTGCTGATCCAAAATGTATACCAGACTATTGGAATGGACTGATGCCAAACGAACATGTAATCTCCCTCCTATAAGTAAATGAAAATATTGATCTGGTGCGAGTCGTATTTTTTCTAGTAGGTATATTTAGCATTTTATACATTAGATCTTTGTATAACCTTTGGTAATAATAATTAAAAAGCAATTCGAAGAAAAGGAATTTGAGCGGGTATTAAGGAACGTGGGATGGGTTTGAAAAAGCGTTTTCTTCGATGAAAGTCTTGTTATTCAGCTTGCATAAACTTAATTTTTTGGAACAACTGCTAAGGAAAGTTTATTAGATTATTGCATGGCTTCATGTAATATTGAAATGAGTTTATTGAATTTCTAAAACACACACGATTTGCATTAAATAAATTGCTTGAAACTAGAAGACCGTGGAGCTCTAAAAATTTGTGGGTAATCTGATAAACTGATACCAACAGCTGTAAACTGATACTAACAGCCGTAAACTGATACTAACAGCCGTAAACTGATACTAACAGCCGTAAACTGATACTAACAGCCGTATTCACAAACACTGCTATGAGTTCTCATGCCCGCCGACGCACAGCCTTCCAACAGCTACCAATCACTAACACGTATAACGAACCAATCACAGTGCCCTATTAAGACGCAGTGCGTTCGCATAGGCAAGGAATACAGGTATAAGATAGTACCTATCTGTAGAAACCGATGGGTAAAATCATAAAACCAATTCATTGTTAACAAACTGCACTACTTTTAACCGACTTCAAAAAAAGGAGGAAATTCTCAGTTCGTCATATTTTTTTTATTTTTTTTAATAGAAAAAGATATACTTACAGGATGAAACGAAGTCATTGACAATCTTTTGAACTAAGAATTATGACTTCGATTTCACCCTTTACAAATGTGTCACTAGCGCTGTTTGATCACTGAATCGAGCGACTCCAAAAGATTCTTATAGTTTCCTAACATAAATATTATTTGGTATCCATATAATCGCTACCAAAAATCTTCAAATTCTTAGTTGTAAATCATCATCATCATATTAGCCGCACGACACCTAATGCTGGGTATAGGCCTCCCCCCAAAATCTCCACGACGATCGATCCTGCGCTGCCCGCATCCAGCAGCTTCTCGCGACCTTCACCAGATCGCTGGTCCACCTTAAGGTTGTAAATAAATAAATAAAATACATAGTAACTCTCAAAATTAAACGAAGCAACGTACGTTTGATCTAGAACTCGTGTCGTCAAGTCCACTCTGTAACGGCCCATAAACCCTTTACGTGCGCAATAAGAACCGTTCTGACATAATTTCTTTTACTACAACGTTTCGGTTAACGAGACCGGGGTCCAATTGCGCTAATATTCAACGATAAAAACAAAAATCGTTACCGTTTAAGTTTCGTTTACAGAAAAAATACCTAAGTACTTACTTTAGTTTTGCTAAAAAATTTGAAAGCTATGGCTAGGAAGCCTAGGGTGTCAATCTTGGACAAATAAAAAAATTAGATGATGAAATGAGAATTCTAAAGCTGAACCAAAGATTTTTAGGGAAAATATAACTTAAATTACAACGCAACGATTTTGATTTTATCGTTCAGAATTAGCGCTATTTGGCCCTTGATAAGCATTACAACCTAAGATTGCAACACGAATGATGTGCACGCCAGAATGCAGTTTGATGACACAGGTTAGAGTTCAAAATTTATTGCAATCTTATCTGACAAAATTTAATTAGACTAATGATGTCTTTCAATTAGTTAGCAAAAGTTATAGTTCTGTATTATTTAGTGTAATAACGTGATATTCTTAGACAGAGCACTTTGTAAAAAATCAGGAACGCTGCATGACTTGCAGTAGTTGGTTGTTTTCGTTAAAAATAAGAGGTAATTAGGATTATCTTCACATTCTGTCCCTTAAAAAATGTACTTATTTGCGTTATGTTTTGTTTAGTTTTGCAAAAATCTAAAACTAACCACAGATCACGCAGTTTGACTAACACTGACATAAAGTATCAAAATGACATCTTCTTTGTTGTTTTCATTAAAATGCACAAATTATATAGTTCCTTCCAAAAAACAAAGCTATTTTAGAGAAATTGGATGATAAGAAACTGTTTATCGTGTTTTCACCTATTTTTTTAGTAAACTGTAGATACATGAACCAGACTCTCTACATTTCGGGACATATTTTTCGTTGCGAATGATTTCTTATTTCTTAAAATAATTAAAAATTACCAAAACATAATCTAGTACTTCGTTCTTAAAGACAAATCTGCTGAAAAAGATACTGTATCGGAGAATCTAGCTTCAAATCTTTATTACTTAGTGCTTAACCGAATTGTCCTGCTCCGGGATTTTATTAACAACTAAGGGCTAATTTTTCAATGACTAGATAAATTTTATTCGCTTGATAACGTATTAAACCGCCAAATTGACAATGTTTGTCATTCGCTTGTCTGTCAAATGTTTTCAATACTATTTATTTTATGTGGTTAATAATTTAACTGACAGATATCTGTTATCTGGCGATTGAAAAATTAGCCCTAAAACAACAACTATCCTTTAAGCTGAAACACGTGGACGTCGAAGGTAAATAAACAATGCCAGATACGATTTCAATTTATCTGATTCAAACTAAATGGCTTTTTTCATTACTTTATAATGGAATGAAAACGTAACTTACTTAGAAGTAAAAGTGTTATACCATGTTTGGAGTTTATACCCTTATGGGCGTTCACTATACCTAAATAGGGTTTATAGTGTATTGGCTGTATGTAAGTACTGACTTGAGGAGCTCCTCAATCGGTGGCGCAGTGGTTTAGCGCCTGGCCCAGCGATTGCGGAGGTTTATCAATGTTCGCAAGGGTCGGTCATGAGATAAGTGACCAAAAATGTATTATCTCGAGCTCCTCCGTAATTCGAAAGGCACGTTAAGCCGTTGGTTCCGGCTGCATTTGCAGTCGTTTACACCTACGAATCCGCATTAGGCCCGCGTGGTGGGTTATGGCCTTTCCTCCTGGGGCACAGGCCTTCCTTATGGGTGGTTATCCACCCATAAGGAAGGCCTGTGCCCCGCAGTGGGGACATTAAAAATGGCTGATGGACAAGTACTGACTTTGTCTCGAGTACAGACGTCACAGTTAGTCTATTCTGTGGTACAGTACAGACTAGACACACACAGTCTGTCATGGCAGCCGAAAGAGTCAGGACGTGTGGTGGTGCATTGCTGAGCTAAGAAGTGGACAGTGGACGCATTAGGGTTTTCTGTAGATAGAGCTTAAAATATCAATTAATTAATTTAACCTCAAATGATCCACTGATCACATACCTAATTATGATATTATTGAAATGGGAAGGAATCAAAAATTATAGAATTTGAAATTGGATTATTTCACTGGCAATAAATATACATATTGATTGACATGACAATAAATAATTTCTAATGAATGAATTAATAATCCATACTAAAATTATAAATGCGAAAGTAACTCTGTCTATCTGTCTGTTACGTTTCCACGCCTAGATCGCTGAACCGATTTTGATGAAATTTGGTACGAATATATCACAATCAAACTGAACAACTTTCATTATGGGACCAACCTCGAAATCACGAAAAAAAATCAGTTGTTCCATACAAAATGTAACTATGTATTCTGTGACAAAAGTACAATCTTACTCCATCGAAATGTATGAAACAGCTGATTTTTTTTTCGCGATTTCAAGGTTGGCCCCGTAATGAAAGTTGTTCAATTTGATGATCTGATCAACCCCACGAGAGGTTTTGTATTAACTTAATAACCTTGTAGATGGTACCTAGGGAAAGACATAGATTTCTTTTATCCCACTGCTGGGCACGGGTCTTTCTGCTGGCTTAATATCAGAGCGATCAGAGCATTAGACCAGTCATCTAAAGGTCGCGGGTTCGATTCTCGTCCGAGAATTGATCTGGTGCGAGTCGTATTTTTCTAGTACTTATATTATTTAGTATTCCAATATTAATTTTATGAAAAATAATGACATATTTGTAGTGTTAATATTAAAAAAAAACTATTTAGTTATAATGTTCTTGTGTTCTAAAAAGACTTTGTATTAAGATAGATAAAGGTGTACGTATTTCAAAAAGGGCTTCAACTTCTTCTTCTTTTAATACTAGGTATTACCACAGTACATATATAAGTTTGATGTACTGTGGTATTACTGACAGCTTTGTAAGCCTTTTTGAAATAGTTATTTGATAATCTTTAGAGTTGTTATAAGTTGTTTTTTTATCATTGACTGTAATTTTATTTATTCATTTTAATGTTTTTTTTTCAAATGGGTTATCGTTGACATAAGGAGCTTTGTCTGCAGATAGAATGATACTAGCTTGAATATTATAACATATCATACCTTTATTTTTTAACACGTTTTTATTGGGTTGCTTTCTCGTTTGTGTGTTCGTTCGTTCGTTTGTTTGTTTGTTTCTCCACAAAGTTTGCGAACGATTTTATACTAGCTTCCCGATGAGCTAGAGACTTGAAACTTTGAACATAGGTCAGAACTAGAAGGCAATGGAATATTATGGTGTCATTGAGCTGATCTGATGATGAAGCCGGAAGAAGGCCACAGGAACTCTATGATGAAAACATACAACCCCATCGTGTTTAGACTCGTGAGAATCGTCTTGACGAGTACTCTAATGGGAGATGAGGTCCAGGGTCTGATGATGAAGCTGAAAGGCCATGCCATAGGAACTCAATATTGGAACCATGCAACCCCATCAAATTTGGGCTCGTTTGAATCGTCTTGACGAGTTCTTTGTTGGGAAATAGTTTCCAGGGTCTGATGATGGAGCCGGAGGAAGGCCATAGGAACTCTATAGTAAAACCATGCAACTCCATCGAGTTTAGGCTCGTTTGAATCGTCTTGACAAGTTTTTGTTCGGAAATAGTTTCCAGGGTCTGATGATGGAGCCGGAAGAAGGCCACTGGGACTCTGTAATAAAACCATGCAACCCCATCGAGGTTGGGCTCATTTGAATCGTCTTGACGAGTGCTCTGATAGGAGATGGTATATTTTTAGTTTTAGCTCGCTAACTAAAAAGCAGAAAATAATAATTTACTGAAAAAAAAACTTTTGTAAGAAATTTTTTTTAAAACAGACTAAATTATTACAAAAAATCGGACTAAAAACATTAAAACGGACTAAAAAGTAAAAAATAAATTCTTCTGTAAATATTTATAACCCTATACCTACAGAAATTTTAAACCTAAAAACGTGGGGCGCATTTTGTAAAATGTATCATCCATATTGTCTTTAGCATGCGCCCCACGTTTTTAGGTTTAAAATTTCTGTAGGTATAGGGTTATAAATATTTACATAAGAATTTATTTTTACTTTTTATTCCGTTTTAATGTTTTTAGTCCGATTTATTTAATTTTTAAAACACAAATAAATGGTTCACTATTATTGTTACATAACTTATATTGCCTCTATTCTAATAATGGATGTTGGCTTTCGTGTGTTTCACCTGCCTTCTTATTTCTTTCAATTCCTTTACGATTATTCTCAGGACTACCTAATGAGGGCCTTTTTATTTCAACCTTCCAATAAAATAGTATTTTGTTATGACTCTATCTATTTCATTTATTTATTTACGACCAAATTATTTAATTAATTAATGTCAATACTAACGAAACTAATAAGAGTAAAACTAATTTACCTCTGAAACTAAAATTTTCTCTTTGCGAAATTCAAAACCACGATTGCAGATACAGTCTCTCACCACTAAACCCTGATTTATGAAGGGTTGGAAACGTATACTGAACCTTGTTCTTCAGCGACTACTCCAAGGCAATTACTTAACGTAAAGCAGGTGTCAGAAAAACATTTTCAATATGCCATTTATTATCCTTACAGAACACCAACCTTCTCGGTCAATTAGTTGTTTATTAATCAAAAACCAGCCAAGTGCGAGTCGGACTCCGTATCAAAAAAACACGTTTGCTGTATGGAAGCCCCACTTAAATATTTATTTTATTCTGTTTTTAGTATTTGTTGTTACAGCGACAACAGAAATACATCATCTTTGAAAATTTCAACTATATAGATAGCTATACAGTTGAAATTTTCAAAGATGATATTATATATATGTTACGGCTAATACCCGAAGTGCGGCTAAATCTAGTTCTAGCCGGCTAAAACTAGGTGAAGCCGATAGCTATTGGCTAAAACTAGGTGTAACCGATCTGCTTTACTCCTGTAGGTCCCGGGTTAGGTTAGACATTTAGTTATAATGTTCTTGTGTTAAATTTCAAGGTTATTTTTTTTTAACAGACAGAAAAAACTTTCTTTATATCCCATGCTGCACCTAGTTTTAGCCGGCTACACCTAGTATTAGCCGCGAGCAAATCGGATACACCTCGTTTTAACCAACAGCTAGCGGCTACACCTAGTTTTAGCCGGCTAAAACTAGGTTTAGCCGCACTTCGGGTATTAGCCGTAACATATATAGCTATAGAGTTATCACGGTTCATGATATACAGCCTGGTGACAGACAGACAGTGCAGTCTTAGTAATAGGGTCCCGTTTTTACCGTTTGGGTACGAAACCCTAAAAAATAATGATACAATTTTGAAATATCTCAAAAGTGTAATTAACGTGATTCTCGAATAGACTGGAAGGCAGGACAAAGACTATTCATCGACCCAAACAGAAATCACCTTTGTTTTTTAAACAAACCGTGAAATGAACTCAAATTGCGTAGTTTACCTTCAAACACAAAAATACAACAAACCTATTTCTTTAGGATAGAAAAACGAAGGGCTAACTTCCATTATTTCAGTCCAGGATATTATAACAATTCCAAAAAATCAACTTTTTCTCAATCCAGATTTATAGACGAAATAAATTTGGGTAGTTTGTGGCACTGGCTATAAATCTGTCTAGCATGGCACTCGTTATCAAATGAAATGCACCCTAATTTCAACTTTAAGTATACAGATGAAGGTGTTCTTTTCAATTTAATGCTGATTTTGTGACACATTTAAAAAGTGCTTTTTAAACCTACATGAGTACTAAAATGCACTAATGCAGCGTGCTTGTGATATAAGAGAGTAATGTATGAGCATTCGTCGTCGTCTCGATACTTATTTTTTACCGCTTTTTTGCTGTCTATTTTTTTTTTCTTATAATATTTGGCCTAGGTAGGTATAAAATAATGATAACTATGATTTTAAAGGAAAGAACAATATTTTTTACTTCATTAAAAAATAATAAGTAATTAAATTTTCCATAAAATTGGGTGTGGGATCCGAAGTTTTAAAACCGTTTTTTTTTTACTTTAGTAGCTTTTTCAGCTTTAAACATACATACAAATAATACATACATTTTCTCCAACTTGTTTGGAAATTGCTTCATGATTTAAAAAAACCGGCCAAGTGAGAGTCGGACTCGCGCATGAAGGGTTCCGTACCAAAAAAAGGCAAAAAATAAAACACGTTTGTTGTATGAAAGCTTTCCTTAAATATTTATTTTATTCTGTTTTTAGTATTTGTTGTTTGTTGACTGTCTAGCTATCACGGTTCATGAGATACAGCCTGGTGACAGACAGACAGACGGACAGCGGAGTCTTAGTAATAGGGTCCCATTTTTACCCTTTGGGTACGGAACCCTAAAACAATACTTACATTGGTACGCAACGAAAGAACACACTCGACTTATACATGGGTTTTTTTAATAGGTGCTTTTTAGGTACACGACACAATATTCAATATTTTAAAGGCTGAATGCGCATTTCTTTTTTAAAGTTTAAAAAAGCAGAATGTACTATGGGCAACAGCGTCGCTTAACCAGCTAGCTACAAAAGTCGTGTGCACGCGTATCGCCCCTGCACGAACTAAATGTATGTTGTGACAGCGCGGCGTGCAGGCGGTTTTAACCTTAGCAGTGGTTAAGCGACGCTGTTGCCCATGGTACAAACGCTATCAGATATTTTTAACTACTTTAGACGCTTTGATTCTTTTGACGCTGACTGCACAATCCGTTCCTCAAGATGCTGAAGCTGCACTTACATCACGGCATATTAAATATTCTTACATACTCATTTCTTTTAATTTGCTAGACCTACTAACACATTAAAATAAGGTTGAAAAAATAATCATTTTAAGACAAAAATGAATAGGTAAGTGCTTTTATAAGTGAGCTTATATCATGTTTCCTCCACCTAAATCAGGTCGTAGACTAATTCCCTACTGTCGCTTTCCCACAACCGATAGTACCAGCGTAATACGAATAAAACCGGCCAAGTTCGAGTCGGACTCGCGCACGAAGGGTTCCGTACCAAAAAACAGCAAAAAATCACGTTTGTTTTATGGGAGCCCCCCTTAAATATTTATTTTATTCTGTTCTTAGTATTTGTTGTTATAACAGAAATACATCATCTGTAAAAAATTCACATGTCTAGCTATCACGGTTCATGAGATACAGCCTGGTGACAGACAGACAGACAGACGGACAGCGGAGTCTCAGTAATAGGGTCCCGATTTAACTCTTTCTGTACGGAACCCTAAAAAGAAGAAATGAAAATTAAGAACTTTTATGTACGAGTAGGTAATAAGAAAATGATCTAAAGTTTATCAATACCTATACAAAACAAAAGACAGTTTGAAATACAAATAACGTTCATAATTATTTACACAAAAGTTACTATTATTTTATCATTAAAAAAAGTGAGTTAGGTATTATCCCAATCGCACTGTAAAAATATTGCTAGTTTCACAGTGTTGTCATAACTAAATAATGAGCTACTAATGAACACTACAGTGTTGCACTATGTCCCATTTCAATCCTACAATAAAAGGAAATTCTTGATGCAACAAATGTAGTGGTATTAATAGGGACCATACACAGAAAAAAAAACGAATGAGAAACAAAACTCTAACTTCCTAGAACCCAACAGACGCTTTAACAAATAAATGTGACATGTGGTAAACATTAAGAGTCTTAGAAATCTGATATTCAGGCAAATTCTATAGATAAAATATCCTTTTTTAACACTTTAAAGGGATCATAAATTTTCTTTCAAACATGTCGATGGTTTCAAAATTACTTTTTACAAAAAAAAAACATAAAGCCCACATTTTGTAAGTAATACATTTCGTCACGCTGGCAAGGGGCGACAGGACGGCGCCCTGCAGTTAATATGCAGAAAAAAAACGCAATGTAATAATAAACGGCAACTGCCACAAATTTGAATCTTATGCCTTTAAGCTTAAAGCCTAGGGGGGACTTACTAGGTCTCTCTAGAGTGCTAAACTTTAGGAAAATGCAGGTATTACGCAGGGGAAATATTTCTGTTGCAGATCTAGACAAATGTTGACCAAAATCATGGATCCAGAGGTTCCTGAGATTTAATCCTCGATCATTTCCTAAACTCGTAGTGACATCTATCGAAAGGGATTGAAGCATCAACAAAATGCAAGGACGAGCCAATCAGAGGAAAGGGACACATCGCTGAGGGCTGCGCAAGAGCAAGGAATCAACGAATTATGGACCGAACTCAGATGACTTTAAAATTTAAGTTAGATTGAAATAGGGATAAGTTAGATTTGTGTAATTGTTTAAAGTTTTCTTGTGAATAAAACATGCGACAGGAGGCATTCCGATTCTATCCGCGTCTTGGTATAGTCGGTCGTTTCATTTAACGAATGTAAAGTTTAGATGTGCAAAGTTGCTTCGTTTGTAATACCTAAAATAATTCAAGTCTATTCAATTTAAATTTGTATCTCTAGTAAATAGTTTAACAGATAAAATTTAACTGTATAAATTCAGTGAGGCGAACCGGCAGGAGGCTAAACAGCTGAGTATTTTAGTGTCATTTCAGTGTATTTAATTTGACCTTACCTTGTAATTGAAATAAATTGATTGCCTTTGAGTGGTATTGACACCGATTAGTATTGAGAATAAATCTAAAGATTTTGCGATATTCGTTCTCTGGTTTATCAAGGTCAAATAAGTACTCTTTATTATTTTTTTTGTGATTCATTATTTTGTGTTTTGATTTATTGTTAGTTTTACTTTAAAAGGCTGGAGGGAGTTTTTATCTTTGTCCGTGGGTTTTTCTTCCTACCTATAAATAGCCTTTAGGAAAGAAACGGAAGGCTAACTCATCACTAACGTGAAAGTTAGTCAAAATAAACAAAGAGATTCGCTTAATAAACTTTATTAAATAAATGAATTAAAATTTTATCTTGCATTCATATTTCTCTCCATTATAGGCACCTTTTCTCAGTAATTAGTGTTCCGAATTGGAACTAGTGTATTATTAAATTTTAGCGGTTTGGGTCACTTTCGAGCAGTGGCAATTCTTTTCTGTTGAGTAATAAAACCGAATTTAGATTTCCTTTTCCCTAGAGGTTGAAGTTTCAGATAGATTGATATTTTCAAACGAAATTATATTTTCAGATATTTTTCTTGTCCTCAGATAATTAGACAAATCTAGATAAATCAGTAGATCCATACAAATATATATATTTTAGGTAAATTCAAAGTTTCAGTTGGCTAGATAAATTCAGATAAATAGGAAATTTTATTAGTTCATCTTTACTTTTAGACCTTTTTACCTTCATCCTTGAATACGATAATTCTAGATAAATAGGAAATTTGATTAATTCATCTTTTCTTTTAGACTTCAATGATTTCAGACAAATAGACCAATCACTTCATTAAATTTATCTTCTTCCTAAAATACGATAAATTTTACATAAATAAGAAGTTTGACCTAGTTTTTCTTTTTCTAGTTTCGATAAACTCAGACATAAAAGATCATTTAATTTAGGTTTCCTTTGCTAGGAACCTTATAGTTTCAGAATAAATTGATCGTTCCCAAATAATTGATTTAAATTGATAGCCTCAGACAACTAAATTCAAGCTCAGCTTAAATGAACTTTAACTCTGATCACAATTGGTTACATAGTTGAAATACTGATGCATTCAAAGTGAATGATTTATGACGCTGTCATAAATCTTTGACCCATAATATATAATTGGATTTAGCCAGGAATTAGTTATCTACCCAATAATAATAGTATTTCTTTTATTCTATTTTGATTTAGAGTTGATCATACTGTTTGGATTTATCTTAGCAAACCCTACGTAGTCCCGTATTACGTATGTGAGTTTCGTATGTTGCATCAGACTTATCGATACAGTCAACGTAGTTTTAGCGTAGGAATATATATATGAAGAGCTCGTGCTGATCTACCCTGAAGGTGGCCACCTGTTACAAAAGAAGGGGAGAAAGTTTATCTCCCCCAAACAAATTATTAAAAGGGAATAAAGACAGCAATTGACATCCGTCTAACGAGATTGTCAAACATAGAATAGGCAAAAATGCTAGGACTGCATTCGACTAGTTGCACATACAAAGATTAAGTCCACACGTGTGTTAAAATCATTTTAAATCACTTGCTAATAGTATAAACCCTCTTATCACACCTGAATTTATTATTTGGAAGGTATACAATATCACCGTTCTCAGATGAGTTTGTAAAAAGATACATTTGTTTAAGCTGAGCTATATTTTGGGATAATATAATGAAATAAAATCACTAGACGATCAAAGCAGATACAATAAGTATCTCAGGTAACTAGGACATTCTCAGCCGACTAGGAGCTGAGATCCCGACGGGCCATCACACATGGTGCCGTGACCAGGATTCTAGATTTTTTGTGTTCATTTGAAGACACAACTAGAAATCGAACTTAAAAGATATATAACACAACGTAGATTATTGATTTTTTATCCCAATAATTGTATTTCAGCAGAATCATGTTGTAATTTCACCAATCAAAGCAAACTGAAACTTTGAATAATAACTTTATAACTTTATTCATCTTTATGGTTTATATTTTAAATTTATCAAACAAAACAAAGTGAAACTTTAAATATTAACTCTATAATTCTAAATATCTTGACGGATATCCTTTTTTTTTTCAACAAGAAATTATATACGTTCATGTTTGATCATAAAAGCGGGGGAAGGAAAATTAACTATCTGTTGTAGTAAATTAACACTATAATTTCCATATTAGAACAGTTGATGAATTTCACTTTGTATTGCTTTGAAAGTGAGAATTGCGTGCTATTGTGTTTTTTGTGTGTACCTTTTTTTTACAGGCAGCGTTGTTCATTGTTACATTGTGTTTTCATTAGGCGCGTTAAATAATAACAATAACGGTTTAGGAATTCTTTATTACAGTTGTAGGTGAACGAAAAATAAACAAACTTATAATGTCGGAGCGGGTAATTACGCGACGTGGTAGAAAGAGGACTTTAGTAGAGGATACAGATTCTCATGTAGTTACGACAAATGTGGATAGGCGCAAGAAACCTAGGTCACAAACGGTTGGGAAATCAACACAAGCTACTAATGATGGATACCAACTATTAGCAGGAAAGTTTGAAGAGCTTTTCGAGCGAATTGAAGCATTGGAGTCTCGCACTACAAGTTCGCAGAACAGCGGGTCTGCTAATAATTACCCTTTAGTAGGCGATAGTACAATAAATCAACCTGATCGGGTTATGGTCGCATCCGGAAGCGATTGTTGTGAGAGAAGGGCAAACAATATTTACGTCATGCGACCTGCTATAGAAAAACCGGTATTTAGCGGTAGAGGGGACTTAAATCCCATGAGATTTATAAAACGGTTAAGGAAATATATAAATTCTTTAGGCGCACACGAGAGGGCGATCGATGTAGCTACGGAGTGCTTAACCGGGCCAGCACTTAAGGTACTGGAATTGAATAGTAGGAATTGGGTAACATTAGAAGATTTTGAAGCAGACTTTCGCCGTAATTATTGGGGAGACCAACATCAAGAGGCAGCTAAATATAAATTAATGAATACAACGTTCGACGTTAGGGGAAATTTCAATATGTGTGAACATTTTGCGGACCAAATTGATTCGGTTAGTTCATTAACAATACCTTTGAGCGAAAGGGATTTAGTAAACTGTGTAATGCGGCACTTCCCAACAGATGTCCAACAACTGTGGTTTACTAGAGTAGGAGAGGTAACTATATTGACGGCTTCCGAGTTCCTTAGAAATTTAGAGCACAATGTAGTGCATAGAACATTGAACAATACGATTAGTCATAGTAACCGCGGGAGAGACATTGAACGTGGGCGTTCACAATACGGCAGAGGTGCAAACTATTTACGAGGGAATGCGAGGACTTTGGCTATAGAAGCTAGACCGTATTTTTCTAATAGAGGGTCAACGCGAGGTAGGGGTAGAGGTCGTGGTAGGACGATGATAAGAGGAGTATATAATAGGCACAATTACCCGGCTATCAAATATGAACCCGCTTCGACATCGGGAGTCAGTAACAGCGGCACTAGTTTAGATAGGGGTGTAAATACAAGCGCGAGTGGATCAAGTTCTAATAAGAATATTTGTAATGAGATCAGTCAGGGAAACGGGACACAATCGAACAAATAAGTCCTGTTTGTGAGATTGGGAACGATAGGGACAATTCTAGATGGTTAGGTAGAGAAGGCTGTGTTGAGAGGGAAAATTATGTAGCATATAATATTATGGTTCGTACCGGATGGGTTCCAGGAAAAGGTCTGGGGAAGTTGGAGAACGGACGGCAGACACCAGTTAGTTGCGGAATAAAATTGATCGAAAGAGATGTGGTCGAGATGGTGGGGAAGTTGTTAGGAGAGGCCAATGAGAGAGCAGAAATATGTATAGGGAGGGGAAGACCAGGTTTAAGTTGTGATGTGCGAAAGAGAGAGGTATGTACGATTTTTAATGATATGGAGGAGGATAGTATGAGTGATGATGAAACGATTCCCGCTTTGCCTAAGTTGCCTGTAGTAACAGTGTGCGTTTACGGACGAGAGATACAGGCGTTGGTAGACACAGGAAGTCAAATCACAGGTATTACGGCTGAGTTATGTGATTATATAGAATCTCAGGTTGGGAAATTACCGGAGGTTCCAATACCTACAATACAAGTACAAGGCGCGTTTGGATCTAGAAGTGAGAGCGTAAAGCGATTAATTCTAATAGAAATAGGGTTAGGGAGTACACAGATAGAGACACCTGTCATGGTTTTACGCAAGTTACCTAAGTCTGTTTTGTTAGGTTTCGATTGGCTAGAAAGGGTCAAAGGAATAATTAAATGCGGACCGGAAAAGGGGTTAACTATCGAACATTTGGGCGTAAAGACTGAAATTAAAATCGGTTCCCAAGATGAAATAAAAATGTTAGGGGGCGTCGTGAGTTCTATTGAAATTGAAAGTACATTAGGGCGACAGGACAGTGAAAGTACAAGTAAATTAATGAGTACCAAACAAAGTAAAGACAATACATTGTCGGTTGAAGAGTATGTAGCTTCGTTGGAAATGCAGGCGAATCATAAAACTTTATTATTGCCGATTTTACAAAATAATAGAGAGGTATTTACTCAAAAGCTAGGTTTGACAAATAAATACATTCATGAGATTAAAATGGCTGATGAGACACCTTTCGTAAAACGTAGTTATCCAGTACCATTTGCTCACCGCGAGCAGGTAAAGGAAAAAATCGAAGAGCTTGAACAATTAGGAGTAATAAAACGGGAGGCAACGCCGTATTGTAGTCCATTGACTTATACAAAGAAAAGGGATGGGTCCGTAAGACTATTGCTAGACGCGCGCGAGCTAAATAAACGAATGATTGGTGACTCTGAGGCCCCACCTGTTACGTCGGAGATTTTACAGTCGTTTCATGGGGTTAATTATATAAGTTTGATTGACCTTAATAATGCTTATTTTCAAATTCCCTTAGATGAACAATCGACAAAGTATACTGGGTTTACCTTTTTGGGAAAAACGTACACGTATGCAGTTTTACCTCAAGGATTAAAGACATCAGTAGCTAGCTTCTCGCGTGCTATGGATATAATTCTCGGAGGAGATGTTAGAGCTTTTTGCACGAACTACCTTGATGATTTAATTGTATATACTAGTGGTGAATTAAAGTTACATCTGGAACATCTAAATCGGGTATTGGGACGGCTGTGTGAAGCGAATTTGACGTGTAACTTAGAGAAATGTAATTTCTTGCAAGTCGAAGTGAAGCTGTTAGGGCATATAGTAGACACAAAAGGCATTCGTATGGACCCAGATAAGACAAAAGCTATTCAGGATTTCCCTGTTCCTAAAACGGTAAAGCAAGTACGGGCCTTTTTGGGACTTATTAATTATTTTCGAAGATTCATATTGAAGTATGGGGAGGAGACGAAACCATTATGTGAGTTATTACGTAAAGATGTAAAGTGGAGATGGACAAAGGTAGAGAGTGATTGTTTTGAACGAGTGAAAGGGTTATTTTTAGAGACGGTGATGTTAATACACCCTGATCCACATAAGACATATTACCTACAAACGGATAGTAGTGCGATAGGAATTTCTGGGTGTGTTTATCAGTTGTCTGAAGAGGGGGACGAGCAGGTTATAGGGTTTTGCAGCAAAGGTTTGACGGATGCAGAAATGAGATGGACAGTTACAGAACAAGAGTTGTGGGCAATCGTATATAGTTTAACTAAATTTGAGACTTATTTAAGGGGGTCGAAGTTAGTCATACGAACGGATCATAAAAGTCTTACGTTTTTACATTCATGCCGATTATTAAGCGCACGTATGATTAGATGGGTACATTATATAGGACGATTTGATTTTCACATACAATACGTAGAGGGTAAAAGGAATGTTGTAGCTGACGTATTATCACGACACATAAAGGGAGTAACCGACATACAAACTTCGCGGAATCAAAATCCCCAAATGAACTTATTTAAAACTACTAATTTGCAATCAGTTCGAGAGCAATTTAAGACACTAAGTTTACGACAGAACGAAGACAATAGATTAAAAGGAATCATAAAGGCATTACGCGAGCAAGATACTACGAACGTAAACACAGGTTGTCGGAACTACATACTAGAGGACGAAGTTTTGTATTACGTAAATCCTGAGACCGGAACCCGAGGTTTAGTCGTTCCGAAAACGATGCAGAGAGATTTGGTAACCAGTGTCCATGAAGAAATAGGGCACTTCGGGAGATTCAAGGTCCTTGCATTGCTAAAGAGAAGATATTATTTCACGAAAATGTCGCAAACAATAGCTAGGGTATTGAGAGAATGCGCAGTTTGTCAACAATCTAAACATGCGATAACAAATCACACGGGGCCTAGCAAACCGGTTATAACTAAAGCGATAGGTGAAATAGTTTTCGCAGATTTATATGGGCCGTTACCCATTGGACAGTTCGGAAAAAAATACATTATGGTGATCCAGGATGCTTTTAGTAAATTTATTAAATTATATCCATTGAAGGAGGCGACCGGTAGGAGTACCGTAGCTTGCATAAAAAAATTTCATGAGATAGTACACATAGAACACGTTGTAACAGACAATGGGTCTCAATTTGTATCTCGGGTGTGGGTAGATGGATTAGCGAAATTAGGAATACAGTTATCACATACTTCTGTACGAAATCCGAGGCCGAATTCAACCGAGCGCGTGAATAAAGAATTAGGACGAATGTTTAGGACTCATTGCGATAAATCACATAGATCTTGGGTAGCGCTAATACCGGAGATAGAGGATTGTTATAATAATGTGATACATACCTCAACGGGGTATTCACCAATAGAAGTTATTTGGGGGGAGAGTACTGGGCTTACAACAGACAGATTGTTGAATAAATATAACGTGACAGGACCAACGAAAGGTAATATTGACGAGATTAGACAGAAAGTTCGTGAAAATATTTTAAAAGCAGCTGAGTCAAGGGAAGTTACATACAATAAAAACCACCGACTAGTACGGTATAACATAGGAGATTACGTTAAACTAAAAACATTTCCCAAGTCGGAAGCAGGGAAAAAGCTAACAAGAAAATTTGCGCGACTTTACGTAGGACCTTATAAGGTCGGAGCAATACCTTACGATAACGTATACACATTAGTATGCCCAAACACGAATAAAATCAAAGGAAATTATAACGCTATTCATTTATTTAGATATTACATAAACACCGACAAAAAGGAATAATAAAGTAATTAAACACTTAAATTTTTGTCAGACAGATGTTTGAACTAAACTAAGGCACGAGCATAGCCGTGGGAATATTTTTATTTCGTTACGAAATTTTATGACACCCTTCTAAAAACAAAGATCACTGTGTCAGTAAAAATAGACGTAATCGGGGGCGGTTTAAAGGCAAGTTGTGGGATTTTTTTTTCTTTCATTTGAGATTTTACGACACTAATAACAAAGGGCATTTTGTCAATAAGATTAGGCGCCATCAGGTACATTGAGGAGGCGAGTATACAGTAGTTTTTTTTTATTTCATATAGAGATTTAATAAGAATATAATCAGAAGTTCAAGCGAAGTTTGCGTAAATGCATCTAGCTCCATTTACTCAACTGGGGAAGGCGTGTAGTGGTATTAATAGGGACCATACACAGAAAAAAAAACGAATGAGAAACAAAACTCTAACTTCCTAGAACCCAACAGACGCTTTAACAAATAAATGTGACATGTGGTAAACATTAAGAGTCTTAGAAATCTGATATTCAGGCAAATTCTATAGATAAAATATCCTTTTTTAACACTTTAAAGGGATCATAAATTTTCTTTCAAACATGTCGATGGTTTCAAAATTACTTTTTACAAAAAAAAAACATAAAGCCCACATTTTGTAAGTAATACATTTCGTCACGCTGGCAAGGGGCGACAGGACGGCGCCCTGCAGTTAATATGCAGAAAAAAAACGCAATGTAATAATAAACGGCAACTGCCACAAATTTGAATCTTATGCCTTTAAGCTTAAAGCCTAGGGGGGACTTACTAGGTCTCTCTAGAGTGCTAAACTTTAGGAAAATGCAGGTATTACGCAGGGGAAATATTTCTGTTGCAGATCTAGACAAATGTTGACCAAAATCATGGATCCAGAGGTTCCTGAGATTTAATCCTCGATCATTTCCTAAACTCGTAGTGACATCTATCGAAAGGGATTGAAGCATCAACAAAATGCAAGGACGAGCCAATCAGAGGAAAGGGACACATCGCTGAGGGCTGCGCAAGAGCAAGGAATCAACGAATTATGGACCGAACTCAGATGACTTTAAAATTTAAGTTAGATTGAAATAGGGATAAGTTAGATTTGTGTAATTGTTTAAAGTTTTCTTGTGAATAAAACATGCGACAGGAGGCATTCCGATTCTATCCGCGTCTTGGTATAGTCGGTCGTTTCATTTAACGAATGTAAAGTTTAGATGTGCAAAGTTGCTTCGTTTGTAATACCTAAAATAATTCAAGTCTATTCAATTTAAATTTGTATCTCTAGTAAATAGTTTAACAGATAAAATTTAACTGTATAAATTCAGTGAGGCGAACCGGCAGGAGGCTAAACAGCTGAGTATTTTAGTGTCATTTCAGTGTATTTAATTTGACCTTACCTTGTAATTGAAATAAATTGATTGCCTTTGAGTGGTATTGACACCGATTAGTATTGAGAATAAATCTAAAGATTTTGCGATATTCGTTCTCTGGTTTATCAAGGTCAAATAAGTACTCTTTATTATTTTTTTTGTGATTCATTATTTTGTGTTTTGATTTATTGTTAGTTTTACTTTAAAAGGCTGGAGGGAGTTTTTATCTTTGTCCGTGGGTTTTTCTTCCTACCTATAAATAGCCTTTAGGAAAGAAACGGAAGGCTAACTCATCACTAACGTGAAAGTTAGTCAAAATAAACAAAGAGATTCGCTTAATAAACTTTATTAAATAAATGAATTAAAATTTTATCTTGCATTCATATTTCTCTCCATTATAGGCACCTTTTCTCAGTAATTAGTGTTCCGAATTGGAACTAGTGTATTATTAAATTTTAGCGGTTTGGGTCACTTTCGAGCAGTGGCAATTCTTTTCTGTTGAGTAATAAAACCGAATTTAGATTTCCTTTTCCCTAGAGGTTGAAGTTTCAGATAGATTGATATTTTCAAACGAAATTATATTTTCAGATATTTTTCTTGTCCTCAGATAATTAGACAAATCTAGATAAATCAGTAGATCCATACAAATATATATATTTTAGGTAAATTCAAAGTTTCAGTTGGCTAGATAAATTCAGATAAATAGGAAATTTTATTAGTTCATCTTTACTTTTAGACCTTTTTACCTTCATCCTTGAATACGATAATTCTAGATAAATAGGAAATTTGATTAATTCATCTTTTCTTTTAGACTTCAATGATTTCAGACAAATAGACCAATCACTTCATTAAATTTATCTTCTTCCTAAAATACGATAAATTTTACATAAATAAGAAGTTTGACCTAGTTTTTCTTTTTCTAGTTTCGATAAACTCAGACATAAAAGATCATTTAATTTAGGTTTCCTTTGCTAGGAACCTTATAGTTTCAGAATAAATTGATCGTTCCCAAATAATTGATTTAAATTGATAGCCTCAGACAACTAAATTCAAGCTCAGCTTAAATGAACTTTAACTCTGATCACAATTGGTTACATAGTTGAAATACTGATGCATTCAAAGTGAATGATTTATGACGCTGTCATAAATCTTTGACCCATAATATATAATTGGATTTAGCCAGGAATTAGTTATCTACCCAATAATAATAGTATTTCTTTTATTCTATTTTGATTTAGAGTTGATCATACTGTTTGGATTTATCTTAGCAAACCCTACGTAGTCCCGTATTACGTATGTGAGTTTCGTATGTTGCATCAGACTTATCGATACAGTCAACGTAGTTTTAGCGTAGGAATATATATATGAAGAGCTCGTGCTGATCTACCCTGAAGGTGGCCACCTGTTACAAAAGAAGGGGAGAAAGTTTATCTCCCCCAAACAAATTATTAAAAGGGAATAAAGACAGCAATTGACATCCGTCTAACGAGATTGTCAAACATAGAATAGGCAAAAATGCTAGGACTGCATTCGACTAGTTGCACATACAAAGATTAAGTCCACACGTGTGTTAAAATCATTTTAAATCACTTGCTAATAGTATAAACCCTCTTATCACACCTGAATTTATTATTTGGAAGGTATACAATATCACCGTTCTCAGATGAGTTTGTAAAAAGATACATTTGTTTAAGCTGAGCTATATTTTGGGATAATATAATGAAATAAAATCACTAGACGATCAAAGCAGATACAATAAGTATCTCAGGTAACTAGGACATTCTCAGCCGACTAGGAGCTGAGATCCCGACGGGCCATCACACAAAGTAGCTATTTTTGAAGTCAACCGCAAATACAAGTATTAACATATGACCCAGTATTATCCTAAATCACTTTCTGTTTCATAAATCTAGGTCTTTAACAAAACTAGCACAACTCCCACTTAATTTTTGACATGTCTGCCTTATTTTGTTACATTAAACACCAAGTTCGACGACTCCACATGCGAGTATGGCATTTTAATTTATCACTCAATTTTCAAACTAAACACTTGGCAACTACGAACAACTGATGATATATTTTCTCAACAACTTCAATTCAAAGTTATCAGATGCTTCTCATGAGTAACTTTCGCAATGGCCCTATCTACGATCTGCAGAGAAGCGGAAAATTCTCTTTAAATTTTGCAAACAAACACAAATATCTTAAGGATATGACTAAACTTCGACAAGTCTTAAACTAAGACCCCAAAAATTCATGAATTTATATTAGCTACCCTATTTACTTTAATGTTCATGAATATATATTAAAATTCTTTATAGTTGACACTTAAATATGTGCGCAGTTTGAATTGGTTGTTTTGTCTGTCTGGAGTTTTTCCTTAGTCACTCCTAAAGTCGGTATCAGATATTTTTTGTGGTTTCAACTCCATATTGAGCTGAGGTGAAACAAAAATAATAACACACAAATAATCAGCTGCATTTTTATTCAGAGCTGCTTAAAGAAATAAACAAAGGGTTGCAGGTTTTTATAACGTTCTATGAGTTGGAGATAATCAGGAAGTCTGTAATCATTTTTCGCTAAGTTACTCGAAGACCGAACCATAGCGAGTTTTACCTAATTGTTCTTGACCCAAGTCAAGACCCGGAATCCTCATCCACTGAGGATCTGGCTCGGGGAATGTTTTTAGACTTAATTGAGATGGTGGGTGGTAGCTGGCTAGGCGGGCTTATAACAAGCCCTATACAACCAGTCAAACTGAGTACTGTAGTAATATACCGCCTTTCTGGGAATCGATCACGAAACCCTGCGTCTTGCCTTACACGAGTGGTTGAAACACTCTGTGGGTAGACCACAGAGGCGGTTAAACGTTCCGTCAAAAAAATAAATAAAAAAAAAACCCGCCTGCATAAAAAGACAAGTCAACTGAAAAGATGGAAACAAGATTAAATATTAAAGGCAACATAATAACATGCAGTCGGAGGCATGCATAAAGAAAGTGACGTTATGAATGATTTGAATTATATGCCTCCGACTGCATGTTATTATGTTGCCTTTAATATTTAATCTTGTTTCCATCTTTACAGTTGACTTGTCTTTTTATGCAGGCGGGTTTTTTATTTTTTTTTATTTATTTTTTTATTTATATCTTTTTAGTTATTATACCTATATTACAGTAATGATATACCTTTTTGAAATCCGTATAATAAGCCCTTTAATTTGACACCTATATTGTAGTATTCGAAAAAAAATTTTTTTTTCCACTACGTATAATAGCACCGTACAGCCGCCATCTTGTTTTTTTATAACGCCACCTTCTTAAGAACACTTGGGCTGACGAGACAAATCTAACGATATCTTAAATAACAGAAATCCATTCAGCCGTTTGAAAGATATGAGGTAATAAAGAATATTACATACAAACAAACATACTTACTTACATACAAGATACGCGCGAAAAACATAACCCTTTCTTTGCAGTCGGGTAATAAAGAGGAAAAAACTAAAAGAATTTTGAATCTTGATGCAGGAATTTTCTTTTCATCCTTAAAGATTTAAAAGTAAGTGAACCCGCAACAATTGTTTTGCTCATCCTTTTATCATTAATATAAGCAAAAACGCGCTATTATTTATAAATTTGCATTTACTATGCTCCACCAACCGGCTGTCTAGAAAAGGTTAGGAAAATGATACATAGCGACTACTGATTTATTGTCGAGCTATGTTGAGAAGCCATTACGCTTGTGGAAAAAATCTAGAAATTATTTTTCATTCTTTGTTTTTAGTACTATTTTTTTAAACATATTTTTTGGCAGCAGAGTCCTGAAAAAGTTTTTGATAAATGAGACATTGCCAATATAATAAACGTGCATACACATTACATGAGATTTACTTTATGTCATTATTAACTTGTTAGATCATTTTTTATAACAATACTAAACGAAGGATATTATCCTTATTAACGACGCCTTAATACACTAGGAAACTCTATCTCTGGTACCCAATTTTATACAAAGACAATAGAATTTCGGCATTTTACTGTTTCTAAAAGCTCACTTCGGGTGTTTTGAGTTCGGAGTAGTGAGTAAAAGTGGCTCAAATTGTACAAAAATAAAATAATTGAGTTGAGTTTCTAACTATTGGTCGAACGAAGATACCTATGCCGTGAAGGTTTGTGCAATAAATCGATTGTTCGATTCACTTTCGTGCGAATTTTTTTTTTATATTAGTATTGTAAAGTATAAAGATATTAGTTAGTAGTGCATTCACAATCTTCAGCACATCCTATTTCGTAGCACTTTGGAATTTTACTCATTTTTAGATACTACAGAAAATAATTATATGAATGAAGCTTTTGATACGGGTACTTACCACGAAATCGAAGCAACATTTCCAGTCAAAAATGCAAAATATGCAGAGTTTTAAACATTCAATTGCAGCATAGACCGACCCCATATTTTAATGTAAACATCAATACTCATTTTATTTGAAAATCAAATGAAAAATTAATAAAGAAAATTAACAGCATCTTAACTTTTAAAAGACAATAAAGAACACAGAACCAAATTAACTTTTTGTCAAAACATCTGTTATTGAAGTTATTCGCATAAATCAGCTAATTTTGGTCCCGAACCTTTAGTTAAGTAATCAGAGTTAATTTATTCATAAAGATGAAAGTTAAATATTCCTTCAGGATAATAAAACACAGGGAACTCATAAAAAGTCATGTGAATAACATAAGGGTTATTTGAACATTCAACCTTAAAATAAAAGTTCCAAAAACAATTAAATATTCTCAAGAATTTTTATCTGTTTTTGAAACTTTTACTTTAAGATAATTGTGGCCGTCGTAATGTTCAAAGATTATGACAGCCACACTTATCTTAAAGTAACTGATAATAATGTTACAACTTACCTGTTTTATGATTGTTCCAGAAAGAACATCTCCTATTAAAATTCTGAGGTAGAAAGTTATCGCCATTCTTCACCGATGAAGAACCGTCTCACCTTACCTTTTTAACTCCTGACACTACGCTGATATTAGTCTCACTTCTTATATTTTCACGTGAACTATAAGTACACGTTACGTGCATTGCAATAAAACACTTTTACGGATACTAACGCGTAATGTAGTAAACATAGCATAGATTCTACGCCACCCACCAATTCGCATAGTTGGTTATGGACTATCCTTCTTATCTACCCATATGGAAGGTCTGTGCCCCAGCAGTGTGGACTGATGTCGAAGACTCTACGCTGCCTTAGAACAATCACTCCTCTAAGCTGGCAGCTAAAAAGGTTCCAAATGTTCTAAAACGTTGCATCGTCTAAAACTAAAAGTAAAAAGAACTTATAAAACTTTAAAAAGCTTAAAATAGTATTCATAAAAGAGAAAGTATTCATAAAAGTATTTCAATACGTTGAAATTTTTATTAAATAACAATGTTGAGAAAGATGACGTTGTTATTGCCTATCCAGGAATTGAACCTGGGGCTGCTTTATCTGATTACGTTGATTGCCCATGAGATAAAAATTGTGCAGACAACTATTTCATAATATAAAGTATTTCAAAGTGGCACGAAAAAGAAGGATCATTCTCGCAAAGAACGTAAAGATTTTGAAATGCAGAGACTTTAAAAGTTTTAAACACTCGGTGCTCAATTTAGCTAGGAAATGTATACTTATGTCAACAGCGTTGAATAAATTAGATTTCTGTCAAAACACGTAGTCTGAAATTCTTTTTCCTATACTATAGGTAAATACCTATAGTATAGGTAAATACCTATAGTATAGGAAAATCGTCATCTCCAAAATTTCATTTATAATAAAATATGTCTTACGCGAAAGGTGGCGAAAGGGTCTAACCAAGGTCTAACCAATCGAATGTTTCAATATTGACAGAACAAAAACGTCCAGAAATGGTAACTAAATCACAATCAGATATATCGGATCTTCAATTTTGCTAAAGTAAATAAGAAACTCGGCAAATAACACGAGCCAATGAAGCCAACAACACAATAACAAGACGCAATAATAAAATAAAAACACGTAAAAGTAAATAAGTAAATGTCACTAGACAGTTGCTGCAATAAATTGGTTGAAAAAACATCATTAGAAACTATGTTTTATTTTCATTTTTTGACAATTTGTATAAAAAAATTGGTAAAAATAAAATTAAAGCGTTGTTTCTAATGATGTTTTTTCAACCATTACATTTATTTATTTTTTTAATTAAAAGTGCCATCGGGTAAAAAATTCCCTCATCTATTTGAGCAATGAAAGTTTTAAATGTTTTATATTTGCACGCACTACTTTTTATTAAAAGAAATATTATTTCATTGTTTATAAAATCTTTTCAAAGATAGAATACTCTTATTATAATCGTTCATTCAAAAGATATGTATGTACCCAACTACTACTAAAAATAAACTGTGCTACAAAACATTACTAGCAGGAAACAAGATTATGACAGCCTCACTTATCTTAAAGTAACTGTAGCTACTTTTCATAGATACTCATCACATTTTGTCCCAGAAACATTCGATATTTAACAATACTTAAAGTTATTTACTCATAAAAACACAGCTTTCATGAGCCAGATTATAACTAATTAATATCACATGTCATTTTCATCGTTAAAGCATAGTGAAAATTGCAAAAGTACTCACGGACAAAGATGTTGGACATCAGCGTCGCCGGCAGACAAAACACAATCACCAAAATGTCAGCCACAGCGAGATTCACGATGAAGAAGTTCGTGACAGTCCTCATTCGCGGCGACCGGTATACCACCGCGATCACGAAACAGTTCCCGATCAGGCCCACCACAAACACTAGCAAGTACGCCACGCAGTACACGGCTGTCATCGCACCGTTATGCCTATACATGAAGTCGTCACTGACACCCTCCAAGTCAGACCTGTTCAGCGTCACATTCATCCTCAAAGGAAAATGCCTATCCAACGACCCATCCATATGCGTCGACAACGGCTCCAAATCTGGCAACACACTGTTCTCCGGCACTAACTTCGTGTTCATCGCCTCCATTATAGAGTTTGACAGGAAATCCACTAAATTATGGTTCTTCGTATGATTCTCATGAGAGTGGGAGTGGTTCCTATGCCTACCGTGGTGTCTCGTCTCGTGCGGCAGCTGTGTCGAGTAGTTGAAAAAGTCCGAGAGATCGTCCGTGAAGAAATCCACCGGCACCCTCAAAGGAGCCATCTTTAGCATCTGATACTCATCACACACAACGTCAGCAAAACAAGTTCACAAGCGCACAAAAAAACTTCAAGTTAGAAAAGTATGAAAAGTTTCGTAGTATGAGCGTGGCGGTTTGTAGCGGGCCTACGCGTGTCACAGTCGGCGGTCGAGCGCCGTCTGATCGTAGCGCTACGAGTGGCTACGGATGCCGAGCGACGCATGTGCATGCTATTAAAGCTACCACTAACGGTTTTCAGACAACAAACGCCTTATTACTTATACTAATAAAGTACATTTCAGTTTATACGATGATGTTTGAATGATTTCAGGAAATTGGAAGGTCGTTCAGAATGCATTCGGGCGGCCGAAAAGGTTAGCGTTCCGTGCATTTTGATCGCAGTGATCCATAATTGAATTTTCAGTTAGATAACAAGTTGAGTGAAATTCCCGTAAGATAGTTTATTTCGTTAGATACTAGATATTTTTTCGGGTCAATATAAATAAAGTTTCGACCAAAGCCATAAAAACCAGTTCGAATCTTTTTTTCTGAAATAATATTCTTATTCTTCATTGTATGGTTGATCTTTTTAAGCTTCGTCCTGCCTTTCAGGACTTAAGATAAATTATGGAAAAAGATGATGTAGTATACAAAAGACTTTTACAATAGTTGAATGCCCGCCAACACCAGTCTTTTTATTACAAATCTATTCGATGGTAAAATTATAACCGCAAAGCGATTTCTGCAGATTTTATTATGAAAAAGACAAGTAGTAACTTTATTTATTGCGACAGAGATGGATATAAAACACATAAAATTTTATGATCACAAATTATTGTATTTAAGGTCACTGCACTCTGCACAGTGTGGAGATGCTGTTAATATTTCCAAAGAAACTGGGTATAGTTATGGCATTGTTAAATCAAAGTGTCCGATTTTAAGTAGTGCAGCGAACAGGGTTTTTGCCCTTTTACATATACTTCATCTGTTACGTTATGCCTTTAACGTTATGCGTGACTGCAAGTACGTTGATTCATGAACGCAAGTACGCTTACGTTGATTATAGATTAAAAATATTTTTTTAATGTTTGGAAGGTTATTAATCAATACATCTATACAATCTCGGTAAAAACGTGTGCACAAATCTTCATCAAAGAAGGTTAACCTCATGGTATCACAATGGTATTGCAGTTATCTAACCTCCTTGCAGGTAATACAACTGTTATAGATAACCGCATAGCACGAATTATGCCCTATAATGTATTTGCTATGTCTTTTATTTTACTTTACTTTTCTGAAAAAATAAATAAAATAAATATAGAAAAATAAGAAAAATGTGCAGAGCACTCTAAAGTACAGGTTATTAATATTTTTAAACCATTATTTATTACAATGATCTACATCATTGTGATAAATAATGGTTTAAATGTATTGTAAAGCTAACTCTAAAACTCGAATAACTTTCCAGGATCGTGTAACTCCAGTCACCGTAGCCTCCGGAGTTAATTAAGTCCGGCACGAGTTTCCGATTGACGTCTTGTTATGGCTAGTCGTTCGGTTCGTAGTCGGCTTGTCGTCTAAATCTTGAACTTGCTGAATCACCCTGATTGGAACTTTGCACCTGAGATTACTTACACAGCCATATTGCAATCTTCGATCGAATCGAAAGTTTGTGAGTTTGGATGTTTGGACGTTTAGATGTTTGGATGTTTATCCTCAATCACGCAAAAACTACGGATTTTGTTGGAATTTGGCACACAGATAGTAGATAGCCGAGATTAAAACATAGGATACTTTCTATTCCGATATTCCCACGGGAACGGGAACCATCGTGGGCGGGAGGGGAAACCGCGGGTGGCCGCTAGTATAGGATATTTGGGAAATTATTGAAATATTTATAAATACCTAGTAAAGTCACAACGAAAGTTGCAACACTTTTGTACTTTGTCATAGCAATTTTTTGACAGTCGCACATGACAATCAACATAGTTTTATCTAAAAAAAAATTCGGCCGTAATTTAGCGGCGTAGAACGTTGTCTATGTAAACAATACGGCGCGGTTTCTGACGTTAAGTTTTCGCCTTATTGTTTACACAGACAACATTCAATGCCGCTATATTACGGCCGTAATATGACGGCACCGCTATCCTAGGAAACCCTAGCTTTACCGAGGCTACCACGACATCAGTTCGAGTGCCTAATAACTTAAGATGAATTATTAAAAAAGGAATAAAATAGCGATAGTTCACAATTATTAATTCAAGGCATGAAATTCAATCTGGGTTTTTAAGACTGGCATCTTACAGAAATAACAATGGCACTCTGACTGGCATGTTATTTATTAAGTACTTGTAGTTCACGCGGGAAGAATAAGGAATGTCAGTTATTTTACATTTTGTGGAAAAAAATATTTTTATGCTCGTACATTCCTTGTTATATCCAGTCTATATCTAGCCAGTCTTTTCAAACTTAATATCTGAAAAAAATAAAAAACCGGCCAAGTGCGAGTTAGACTCGCGCACGAAGGGTTCCGTACCAAAAAACGGCAAAAAAAAAAAACACACACACACACGTTTGTTGTATGGGAGCCCCACTTAAATATTTATTTTATTCTCTTTTTAGTGTTTGTTGTTATAGCGGCAACAGAAATTCATCATCTGTGAAAATTTCAACTATTTAGCTATTACGGTTCATGAGACAGCTTGGTGACAGACAGACAGACGGACAGTGGAGTTTTAGTAATAGGGTCCCGTTTTTATCCTTTGGGTACGGAATCCTAAAACTAACATACCTTATTCTTCCCGCGTGGTCTTCACTTATATTGTTCCGACTTGATATATATTCTTTAAAAATACAGGGTCATTTTTTATTCACCATCCAAAGGAGAATGGCAGGTGCCCATATATTTTCAGAACCACATAAAGGCTTAGCGTGCCAAGAAGTAAATAGCATGACTTTAATCCTCTATTAAAGCCTAATTAATTATGTAATCGTAAGATACACTTTAAAGCTGGGGATAAAAAGTTGATTTTAAAACTTAACCTCAAAACAGCACTTAGTAGGCAAACCAACATGGGCTGCATTCCGAATCACACTAAAATCGATGACAGCGCACTAAAATGCGTTCCGAGTCGGTGATTTTGTATGGGTTTGACAGATAACGTGAGCGCTGACATCGATTTTATCGTGATTCGGAATATAGCCTTAATAACATTGCCGTTCTTAGACTGCTGTCATGTTGGCTGTCATGGATATATATATTTACGTGACGTGATTGGTTCCCTGTCTTTTTTTCTAGAGGGGCCAATATAACAATAATAAACCAAACCTCACAAAAGCGTTTTGTTTCAGATCAATTGCGTTTTGTTTCTAGCTAAGAAGAATATTACTATCATGTTTTTCTAAATGTTGCCTCCTTCTTTACGAACACTTTAAATTGAAAAGTAACCACCAAATTATGACCTTTAAATCTCATAAGGTCCGAATTGGGCACGCTCAGTATTTATGAATTTGGAAAATGGTTCCCAGTTTGCCATTCTCCTTTTGAGGATGTGTTCAGTCCTTGAAACTGAAGAACTTTTTCCAAGGAACGCATGGCCAATCATATGGGATGACCAAAATTTTGTGGCGAAATTCGACACATGTTTCTTAGAGAAAGTTGTTTCATTTCATGGACTGGACACTGGATGGTAAGTTCACAATGACCCGATTTTGCTCAAGTACTTTATCTAAACTATTTACAAAAAATAATCTAGGTATGATAAAGAATGTTTCGCAGGTTGTCTGGTTCGCAATTCTTGTGGCAGACAAACTGAATTTTTCATCTCAACTCGTCTGGCTTTATGATCTTTGTATTTTTTCTAATTCGCAATTTGTCTGGTAGACGAATTAATCGTGTCCTTTTTCTGTTCGATATAATATCAATACCTAAATCGCAACCCACACATTAATATTGAGCCCACACACTTAGTAGCTTACATTCTATATAAGTAAAGTAAATAATATCAGTACCTCACATCTGATTAACATTTTTATTTCGAAGATTCTTATAGAGTAAAATTTTATTTGATGTTCCCTGTTTGCTTTCGGTCTCGCCACTTTATTAAAATAGGAAAAGCTAGCACTCCGCTACGGAAAGGGTTTTATCATGAACTCTTGTAAGTATTTAGCATGTGTCCGTGCTATAAATACTGTGATGTATAATCCGCGCGCGATGAGAATGGTATAATACCTTTTGGAACTGAGACGCGCACGGCACCGCTGACGCGGCAGCGCGGCGCTGAACAAATTTATTTTTCATACAATTTCAATTCACTTTGACAAGGTCCCTTACCATTCTCATCGCGCGCAGGATTTAATAGCATCATATTCGGCCTCTTCCTGTAGCTTTTTGGTTACAATAAAAAAAAACATTTTCGGATGGCAAAAAGAAAAAAACCGGCCAAGTGCGTGTCGGGCCACGCGCAGTAGGGTTCCGTAGTTGCCATTTACCATACGTTATTTAATACCACTATTATTTTTCATCTGCAAAAATAACTTTGTTTTTCAAAGTGTTTGTTTAAATGACAAGGTTATATTTGCGGTTTTGGAAAATAAGCTATATCTCAAAAACTAAATTACTATATCTCGTTCAAACCAATTTTCGTTGAAAGTGTTTATTAAAGTCTATAGCATATTTTTTTTTATTTTTCACTCTCTTATTTTAAAAGTTAGAGGGGGAGGGACACATTTTACTACTTTGGAAATGTATATCTTTTTTTAATAAAGTGGCTATGACGGACGGACGGACAGACAGACATGACGAATCTATAAGGGTTCCGTTTTTTGCCTTTAGGCTAAGGAACCCCAAAAAGAAACTCGTTCAGTTGGAAATACTCGTACAGTTCAATTGAAGCTATGTATTCTATATATTTTATTAACATTGGTCGGTCGGTGCCAATGTAATCTGTGTTCTTTTCACAGAGATTTTGTTATTTCATCCCCCATAAATTTTATCTTAGACCTGGCATGTCAAACATGCGGCCCGCGTGCCGCATTCGGCCTTTACACGGTTGACTGCAGCCCGATCCAATTTTAAAACCATCTTTCTGATGCGGCAAGCAAGCATATCTCAATAATAGTTCAATTCAAATAGTAAAATGAGTTTTAATTTTCTTTAAAGTTCCATCAGATTTCACATCAGATTGCCTCTTCTCACTTCAGTTCTTTCCATTTTAATAGGCCACATTTGACATATGTCAGTCCATAGTGTGATTTGTCAAAATAAATCGTAAATTTGCTTTATTTCCTGATTATTACAATAAATATGTATTATGAACTGAAAAAAGTTAAGCAATTATGCCTTTGAATAAATAAATATTGTGTTCCCACCGTTAAAAGGTTACGTTGTTGAGTTTTCATGAACTGTCAAATGTGACCTATTAAAGTGGCCCTACTTTACTTACATATTTTTTTATCAAATGTATAAATAAATAAATAAATATTTGACAACATCACATACATTGCTCCAATCCCAAAGTAAGTAGCTATAGCACTTGTGTTATGGAAATCAGAAACAACGGTGGTATGACACACACCCAGACCGGAGACAATATTGAAAAGTTTATTTTCTATATTGACCCAGCCGGGGATCGAACCCGGGACCTCAAGAGATGGTGACACCTTGAAAACCGGCGTGCGAACCACTCGACCACGGAGGTCGTCAAATGTATACCTAATAATGAGACGCGACGACCCGATTACAATCTTATGTCTAAAAAAACCATGACTCTTGTAGGTAGGAAAATGGCGTTAACTCAGGAAATCATAAATAAAAAAACCGGCCAAGTGCGAGTCGGACTCGCGCACGAAGGGTTCCGTACCAAAAAACAGCAAAACAAATCACGTTTGTTGTATGGGAGCCCCCCTTAAATATTTATTTTATTCTATTTTTAGTATTTGTTGTTATAGCGGCAACAGAAATACATCATCTGTGAAAATTTCCCCTTTCTAGCTATCACGGTTCATGAGATACAGCCTGGTGACAGACAGACAGACAGACAGACGGACAGCGGAGTCTTAGTAATAGGGTCCCGTTTTTACCCTTTGGGTACGGAACCCTAAAAATCAATACATTACAACCAAATCTCTATTCAGTTGGATGAATTTTAAATTTCTCGCTTTATGGCATGAATAGGGACAAGGTAGACATTTTTTATTAGAAGACGTGCATAGAGATAGGGCGGAGGTCGTTCACACCTTAGAATAATTACACCTAGAACGATAATTCCTTACAAAGCGCGCTGTCAAAAGTGAGGCAACTAAAACAGCCAAAATGTCGTTTTCAGATTTTTATTGTCCATTATTACATATGTTAGAATTAATTGCAATAAATAGACATTTTGTGTTGACTGGGCTGAGTAGCGCTGCAGGATTCAAGTTTAAAACCGTTAATTTTAACCGTTAATTTTAACCGTTAACGCTATTTTTGATAACGGTAACATTTCATATCGTTGAACGGTTACTCTTAGCTCTGGCAACACTGGGATGTCTCGCCTATAAAAAGGCGGGTAGCGTAAAATTCAGTTTAGTTGTTTGCAGATTTTCACAGTATAAGGAAGTAAAGGGGAAACCCTGCTAGTTAGTTGGTCGGATATTTTTTATGGATGGATGTTAGATTTATTTGGACGGATATTTTAGAATAAGTTGGTCGGATATTGATTTTGAAATTACTGTGGTTGAAATAAAAAAGGTTCTTCAAGTGAAACGCTGTTTAATTGGTAAGTTAGATTACATTTTCAGAAGTGGGGCTGTAATCCACATTTTTTTTCCCCTTATTGTTTTTCTAAAGTATTAACGTTAGTGGCTTGATCGGGCAGAAGGGGCATTTGGTTAGGGTACTCCCTAATAATGTCCCTTTTTGCACATCGAAGCAAGTGGTTAGGGTACTCCCTAATATTGCTTCATGTGCTATGCACGTTCATAGTCTGAGTTTGTTAATCATCATGATTTTGATCGAGCAGGAGGGACATTTGGTTAGGGTACTCCCTAATAATGTATCTTTTTGATTAGCGTATAGTTGGCAGACTCACCATGGAATTAGAAGGTTTTGACTAGGTCAAAAAATTGTTAATAAATAGTGATAAATAGTGAACTATAGCATATAAATAGTGATACTATGATTCAAAAGATATTTGAGTATCTTGGTGAGGCTGCAAACTTGACGTCAATTTGGCAGACACCTTAAGAAATACAGTTCGTATCATTATGATTTATATGCCAAAAAATTGTTAGAAAATAGTGAATCGTATACGCAAAATTTCAATAACATTGCTTCAATACAAGCCGAGATATTACGGTCTCTAAGTGGGCTGCCAACTTGACGTTTCAGGCAATAGCGATTCCAGAGAAACGGGTGCAAGTTTTAAACAAATAAATATATCAAAAAATTGTTAGTGAAATTGTGATTCCTACGATATAAATAAAACAAGAATTCATCATTGCTATTTTCTAAAAATCGATTGTTACTTTTACATAATACTCTGAATAGGATGTCGATCAATATTGAACTTTGCTCCACGGGAATAAGGTTCCAACTTTATTGCAATCGTGAGGTGAGTACTATCAAGCAAAAAAAGTGAGATTTATATTTTTAGCCATGTCCTCCAAGTATTATTACACTTGTTTTATTAATTAAGTGTTGGTATCAAACAATAACGATATTCATTAATAACAATCATAGCAATAGCGCCATCTCTCGGAAAAGATTGTCAATTTCTCAGTTATAATTTAACGTTAGGTACCTATTTATGTATGAGTTAGAATAAAGATATTATTATTATTATCTGGTGAGATTTTTAGTAAAACTAGCGGCCACCCGCGCCGCGACTTCGTCTGCGTGGAAAGAATTTTTGCTATCCCTCGGAAACAATACTCTTTTTCGGGATGAAAGCTTCTCTGTACCACTGACAACGTGTATGCAAAATTTCATGATGATCGGTTCAGTAGTTAAGACGTGAAGGCGTAACAAACAAACAAACAAACGGACTTTCGCATTTATAATATTATATTAGTAAGGATGAGTATCAGTTGGTATGTGAGTAGGTAGGAAGTAATATAAGTAGAAATTATTAATAGTTTCTCCTGAATTAATAATATTGAATTAAGAGTAGGGTATTGACCACAGCCTACTAAAGAGTAGTCTTTATACAGTCGATCATCGCCTGTATTGTTGGCGCAAAAGCCACCGTTCGTAAAAATAGACAGTTGACGCAACGAATAAAAGTGGTTGGCACGCTATGATTTGCCTTTTTGAATTTCAAAAATAAATAAGTAAATAATACCTAATACATATATAGGCACCTAACTTTAAATTATAACTGAGAAATTGACAATCTTTTCCGAGAGATGGCGCTATTGTAATGAATATTATTGTTATTAATGAATATCGTTATTGTTTGATACCAACATTTAATTAATAAAACAAGTGTAATAATAATTCGAGGATATGGCTAAAGATATAAATCTCACTTTTTTGCTTGATAGTACTCACCTCATGATTGCAATAAAGTTGGAACCTTATTCCTGTAGAGCAAAGTTCAATATTGATCGACATCCTATTCAGAGTATTATGTAAAAGTTAACATTCGATTTTTAGAAAATAGCAATGATCAATTCTTGTTTTATTTATATCGTAGGAATCACAATTTCACTAACAATTTTTTGATATATTTATTTGTTTAAAACTTGTACCCGTTTCTCTGGAATCGCTATTGCCTGAAACGTCAAGTTGGCAGCCCACTTAGAGACCGTAATATCTCAGCTTGTATTGAAGCAATGTTATTGGAATTTTGCGTATACGATTCACTATTTTCTAACAATTTTTTGGCATATAAATCATAATGATACGAACTGTATTTCTTAAGGTGTCTGCCAACTTGACGTCAAGTTTGCAGCCTCACCAAGATACTCAAATATCTTTTGAATCATAGTATCACTATTTATATGCTATAGTTCACTATTTATCACTATTTATTAACAATTTTTTGACCTAGTCAAAACCTTCTAATTCCATGGTGAGTCTGCCAACTATACGCTAATTCTTTTTGCACATCGAAGCAAGTGGTTAGGGTACTCCCTGATATTGCTTCATGTGCTTTGCGCGTTCATGATCTGATATGTAATGTTTTATGTTGTTAGAATGTAAATTCATGCGTAGCGTACACATGGCTTTGTGCAATTAGATGTTCGGTTAGGTTACTCCCTGATAACATCTTTATTGTGTGCGAGGTGATTGTTAGGGGCACCCCCCGGGATCGCGTCTTACACAAAGCACTGGTCATGATTACGCTGTTTAATCTACATCGCGACAGTAAATTGTGATAACGACTATGCAGTGATAGACATTCGGTTAGGGCACTCCCTAACAGTGTCTTCATTGTGTGTGTGAGGTGATTGGTCAGGGCACTCCCTGATATCGCCTCTTACACTTTGCATTTGTCGTGGTCATGTTTACATGTCCGATGATTAAATGAGTAAGATTTTATGTGTAAAATATTTGGTCTGACTATTGGGACTGCAATTTGTGATTACGACTGTGCAGTGCTAGACATTTGGTTAGGGTACTCCCTAATAATGTCTTCATTGTGTGTGAGGTGATTGGTCAGGGCACTCCCTTACATCGCCTCTTACACTTTGCATTTTTCGTGGTCATGGTTGCATGTCCGAAGTCAGATTCAATGAGAGTTTGAGATTATAGTTGTGACTAGCTTCCGCCCGCGACTTCGTCCGCGTGCATATTAGAGAAAATCCTTAGGGAACCTACAACCAGGATCCGACCAGCCGTTTTTACGTATTTGGCGGGTCCCCACCAAGCGCGCTGCCTTGCGAGGCACAACGTTTGCCGCGTGTGGCTGGCCTCGCACGAGGCTGCGCGCTTGGTGGGGACCCGCCAAATACGTAAAAACGGCTGGTCGGATCCTGGTTGTAGGTTCCCTAAGGATTTTCTCTAATATGCACGCGGACGAAGTCGCGGGCGGAAGCTAGTTTATTACAATAATCAGAATTGGGCCCAGATATATCCCTCTCGGAGCTCGGTGGCGCAGTGGTTTAGTGCCTGGCCCAGCGATTGCGGAAGTCAAGCAACGTTCGCAAGGGTCGGTCATGGGATGGGTGACCAAAAGTTTATAATCTCGAGCTCCTCCGTGCTTCGGAAGGAACGTTAAGCCGTTGGTGCCGGCTGCATTTGCAGTCGTTAACACCCACCAATCCGCATTGGGCCCGCGTGGTGGGTTATGGCCCATCCTCCTTACCACCCATAAGGAAGGCCTGTGCCCCAGCAGTGGGGACATCAAAAATGGCTGATGGATATCCCTCTCCCTCTCCCTAATCCTTTCCCACACCCTTTCCCGTCCCCGACCTCTTAACAAAACTTTGAGCCCCTTTTTCACCTTTTTAGGAGCTGAATCTGTCCACCGTGTTGCACTTCAAAATAAATGTCATATTCGCAATCACCATCCCATAATTTAACCCTAATAACGACTTCCATATTTATTTTTATGAATACTTACCCATATTACCCCCTAAGGGTTGATTTTCAAAATCACAAAATAATTGTTTGCTTATTTATTTTTAGACGTGCTCCAGCGAAGTATAAAGTTGTAATTTCGATTTTATATTATTTTCCATACAAAATTTGAACCCCATTTTCACCCCTTTAGGGGTTAAATCATGTTCACCGTATTGGACTTCAAAATAAATGTTATTTTCGCAATCGTCATCCTAGAAAACCCTAATAACGACATCCATATCGATTTTTGAGTTTTTTACCCCATTTCATCCCCATAGGGGTCAAAATACTAACAATAACGATATACGTTGCGTTAGATTTCCATCCATAAGCTTAAATAATAAATTTAGCTATTTTAACTTCGTAAATGAAGGATTTTCTTTACACAACTTCATCCCCCTTTTCACCCCTTCGGGAGTAGAATTTTCAAAAATGCTGAGACATGTGTATATTAATATTCAATCGTTAGCCTAAACACAAAATTTTAAGATCCTAGCTTCGAAACTGAGGGACTTTCATACAAACTTTGGACCCCCGTTTCACCCCCTTGGAGGGTGAGTTTTGAAAAATCCTTTCTTAGTGCACCCCTAGACCTCATAAGGAACCTACGTGCCAAATTTCAAGTCTCTAGGTTCAGCGGTTTGGGCTGTGCGTTGATATCTCACTCAGTCAGGACTTTGAATTTTATATATATAGATTACGACTGTGCAGTGCTGGACATTCGGTTAGGGTACTCCCTAATAATGTCTTCATTGTGTGTGAGGTGATTGGTCAGGGCACTCCCTGATATCACCTCTTACACTTTGCATTTGTCGTGGTCATACTTGTAAGTCCAATGAGTGTAAAAGTGAGATCCAATTTGTCTTATAATAAATCTACCTGAAAGAAAAAAAAACACGAATAAAATATCAAAGAACTATTAGTGCCCAAAATTATTATAAAATTCCAGCTTAAATGGAGGAAAACCGACTACGACGTTTGTCAACACCCAGACCATCTACACCCTACGATGAAACGTCTTCAGATGACACCGAGTATCTGCGGGACAACGCGATGCGCTCATACAGAACCGAGGATGGTCGTAGTCGTACTCGGCGCAGTTCAACGCGGGCTAGGTATCGCAGCGGATCTCCACACCGAATGACCGTGGCGCAAGTCAACAGACATTCCCGTAGCCGGGAACCGGATCGACGTCAATCAAGATCTCGCCGTCGCCGCGTCGATATATCGCTGCTCCGGGACAACGAGTCTACCCGAAGAGCACAAGATGAAGGTACGAGAGACTTTATTTCTAAGTTTACTGATATTTTAAGAGGCTTAAATGAAAGTCAAAGCCATAGACCTAAGGAAAATTTCTCTAATACAAATGTTATCCCAGAATTTGATCCGTCCTTGAAAAATCAGACGATAAATACTTGGTTGATGAAAGTTAATGAATGTGCGTTGTTGTATGACTGGACAGATAGGCAAATTGTGCACTATGCACTTCCCAAATTAGCAGGTATGGCTAAGAAATGGTATAAGGGCCTACCATCAGTTTTATTTTCTTGGAATGAATGGCAAAATAAACTTAGGAATGCGTTTCCAGCGGATGAGAACTATGGTCAAATGTTGTCAGATATGTTAGAAAAACGAGCTAAGTTTGGGGATCCGTTGGAAAATTATTTTTATGATAAGGTAGCTTTGATAAATCGGTGCGGTATCACAGGAAAAAGAGCGGTTGATTGTGTACTACATGGTATTGACGATAGGTCAGTTAGAGTAGGTGCTGAGGCTGCGCAATTTGACGACCCAGATAAATTATTGGCATATTTGCGTAACGTTAAGGTTATTAGGAAATCGGACATATCATCTAATAAGAAAGTAGGTAGTAATGCTTCTAATAAAGAGGACAAACGAAATTATAGTACTAAAGTATTCAGATGTTACAATTGTAAGGAGGAAGGCCATCCCGTGTCTAAGTGTCAAAAGCCAATTAGGAAATGTGATAAGTGCAAAAGTTATGGTCATACGGAGACGGACTGCTTCAGAAATGTAGTTTCGACTGAGACTAAAAAGGTATTAAATATTAATAAGCTACCTACTGGCAATTCTGATAAATATATCCAAAAATGTAAGATAAACGGTACAGAGACAGTAGGTTTAATTGATTTGGGAAGTCAACTAACTCTGATTCGTGAGACTGACGCGTTAAAATTATGTGATATTTTGGATAAGGATTTTCATCAGCCTATGTTAGGGTTTGGAGGTACAATAGTAACATCCATAGGGTCATGCACAGCTGAAATTCAGATACAAGACGTATCAGCTACACTGATGTGTGTGGTGGTACCAGACCGATACCTTGAGTATCCTTTATTAATTGGCCAAACTTTTAGTGAACAACCTCATGTTCTCATAATTAAGACTGATTCTGACCTTATAATTACTAATGCTAGAAATAAACAAAGTGCTGCTTGTGGACGATTAGAATTAAAAGTTTTGGATGATATCACTGTCAATAAAAGCGATGCCATTCAGGTTGGTAGTAATACAGGGTATAGTGGTTGTATTTATGTAAAAAGTGGTTATAGGGGTGAACCTAATCGAGAGTATTGTGTCAGTGAAGGCGTTTATAAATTGATTGATGGTAAGGGTCTGATAATCGTCATACCCAACACATCCAATCCAATTAATTTTAAGAAGGGAGAGCTACTTGCACGAGTAGAGATTGTTATTGAATCTTTTGGTATATCTACAATAAACAAAATAGACTCAGTAACTTTTGAACCTTTTTCTATGAATGAAATAAATTCAGGGGATTTGTCCCAAGACGATAAACTTAAATTGTTAACTCTGATCAATCAGTATAGAGATTGCTTTGCTACCAACTTGAATGAGCTAGGTTGCACAAATATTGAGCAAATGACAATTGATTTAAATGATAATCAACCTATCATTTATAGACCTTATAGACTGTCGCATAAGGAAAGAAGTGAAGTGCAGGGAATGGTTGATGAAATGGTTGACAGTTGTATCATACGCGAATCAAATTCACCCTATGCTAGTCCGATTATATTAGTGCGAAAGAAAACAGGCGATAAAAGATTATGCGTGGATTATAGGGCATTAAATAGGAAAACTATTAAACAACATTATCCTTTACCTTGCATGGAAGATCAGATGAATAGGCTTGCGGGCAACAAATATTATACTACTTTAGATCTGGCAAGCGGATATTATCAAATACCTCTATCTGAAGAATCAAAATCTAAAACATCGTTTGTCACTCCCGACGGACAATGGGAGTTCAATAGAATGCCTTTTGGGTTGGCAAATGCGCCAGCCATTTTTCAAAGAACGGTAAACAAAGCGCTAGGGCCACTGAGATTTGATACTGCCGTTGCTTATATGGACGACATATTGGTCCCGTCCGTGTCAATAGAAAAAGGATTAAAGTATTTAGAATCTATATTTCAACGTTTCAGGGAGGCTAAGTTGACCCTTAAATTGTCTAAATGCCATTTCTTTCAAACTTCCGTAGACTTTTTAGGTTTTGAGATTTCTAGTAGCGGAATAAAGCCTGGTATCAAAAAGACTGAGGCAGTTAAACATTTTCCAGTGCCTAAAAATGTACATAATGTTCGACAATTCATAGGTTTAGCAAGTTTTTTTCGAAAATTTATTAAGGGTTTTGCAGCATTAGCTCGTCCGTTGACGAAATTGCTTAGAAAAGATGCGCAATGGGTCTGGGAGTCTGAACAGCAAGTGGCATTTGAAGTAATAAGGGATAGCTTAGTGACCCGTCCAGTATTAGCTTTGTATAATCCTAATTTAAAAACAGAATTACACACCGACGCGAGTAAATGGGGCGTAGGTGGGATTTTGCTGCAACGTCAAGAATGTGGGGATCTTAGACCAGTAGCTTACTATAGTCGTCAGACTTCGCCTGAAGAGCAGCGGTACTCTTCATATGAGTTAGAGACGTTAGCAGTAATAACATCACTAGCAAAATTCAGATCGTATTTATTTGGAATAAGTTTTACTATTGTGACTGATTGCAATTCTCTTCGTGCCACATTAATGAAACGTGATATGATACCTAGGGTTGCTCGCTGGTGGAGCCTAATTCAAGAATTTGATTGTGATATCATTTATAAAACCTGTAACACCATGGCTCACGTAGACGCCCTTAGTAGGAATGCGATCGATGAAGAATCTTCCAGCAAAACTTTACCTTCCGTATTGAATATATCTGATGAATGGTTGAAAACGGTTCAAATGACGGATAGTGAAGTCAATAGAATCAAAAACATATTGCAGGATTGTAATAGTGATGATATAGTTCATGTTAAACAAAATTATTGCCTTAAAAATAATAATGTCTTTAAAATTACAGATGATGGAATCAGATGGTTTGTACCAAAGGGGGTTAGATGGCAGATATTAAAAGCGTGTCATGACAGTATTGGCCATTTTGCATTCGAGAAAACTTTGGATAAGGTAAAAGAGAAATACTGGTTTTCTATAATGAGGCGATTTGTTAAGAAGTATGTGGATGCATGCCTAGAGTGTGCTCATAGTAAAACTCCATCTGGAAGGAAATCTGGATTATTACATCCCATTCCAAAGGTTTCTACCCCGTTTCATACCATACATGCAGACCATCTGGGGCCATTTAACCCTAGTAAAAATAAAAATTTATATTTGCTTATAATAGTCGATGCATACAGTAAATTTATAACCATTAAACCTGTAAAGAATACAAAGGCTAACACCACAATTAAAGTTTTTAGAGAATACTTTGCTACATTCGGATCACCTGTTCGACTTATTACCGACAGATATTCGTCATTTACCGGAAAATCGTTACGCGATTACTTGAAAAATGTTGGCGTCCACCATATCATGAATGCAGTTGCCACTCCACGAGCCAATGGGCAAGTGGAGAGGTACAATCGCACTGTATTAGATGCACTTACCGCAATGAATCATGGCTTAGATGAATCTTTGTGGGACGAAAAGGTCTTAGATGTACAATGGGGATTAAATAACACAATTAATAAAGGTACTGGTCGTACCCCTGCAGAAATTTTGTTTGGCTTACGGTTATCAGGGACAAGTGATGGTAAAATTACTTCGTCGTTAGATACAGCTGAAAATAATACAAATATTGACCTTCAAAGAATTCGTGATGATGTAGATTTGCACGTTAGTATCGATCAAGAGAAGCAAAAAGTAAGATTTGATAAATCGAGATGTAGACCTAGGAAATTCAAAGTTGGGGATTTGGTTAGGGTTGAAAGGAACGTACCATGTCCTGGAAAAAGTAAGAAGTTAGTATCAAAATGTTACGGACCTTATAGAATTGTAAAAATATTAGAAAATGACAGGTATTTAGTGGAAGATACACCTTTAACAAAAAGAAAAGGAAAGCCTAGTTATAAAGGTATTCACCCTGTAGAACGTATTTATCCCTGGTTGAATTTCAAAGGAATGAATGATAGTGATGAGAGTGAAAAGGATGAGAGTGAAAAGGGTGAGAGTGAAAAGGGTGAGAGTGAAAAGGGTGAGAGTGAAAAGGATGAGAGTGAAAAGGATGAGAGTGAAAAGGGTGAGAGTGAAAAGGATGAGAGTGGAAAGGGCGAGAGTGAAAAGGATGAGAGTGAAAAGGGTGAGAGTGAAAAGGATGAGTGTGAAAAGAATGAGTGCGAAAAGAATGAGTGTGAAATGGACGTGTGTGAAATGGACGTGTGTGAGAAAAATAGAAAAGATGGTTTAAATAAGGAAATAGATGGAAAAGAGATAGATAGCAATGTAAGTCACGACATTAATAATGATACCTGATTATTTATTATAAGATTGATAGAATAGGTAATTATAGTACTTGCTAATTAAAAGAAAAGGAAGTCTGAGTTATCATTGTGTAAGAAAAATCACAGTTGTTGCATTTTAATTTTATTATGCATTTTTATTTACAACACTTTTTGTATTTATTGATTTGGTAAGTCCAACTGTTGCAAAATGTGGACTAACTGTTGTAAATTAAGTATGTGGATATTATGTGTAGGTACCTACAAAATATTGTTTAATTGTCACTAGCTTTGTAAGATTGTATATTATGATTAGATCTAAACATGGATCAATGTATAGCTGTAGGATTGACATAACAATAGATGTATTCTTTTTTTTTGTAATTTCACAATAGTTGTTTTATTAGTCACGAGGACGTGATAAGATTGTCAGGATGGACGAACTTGTTAGAATTAATTGCAAATAAATAGACATTTTGTGTTGACTGGGCTGAGTAGCGCTGCAGGATTCAAGTTTAAAACCGTTAATTTTAACCGTTAATTTTAACCGTTAACGCTATTTTTGATAACGGTAACATTTCATATCGTTGAACGGTTACTCTTAGCTCTGGCAACACTGGGATGTCTCGCCTATAAAAAGGCGGGTAGCGTAAAATTCAGTTTAGTTGTTTGCAGATTTTCACAGTATAAGGAAGTAAAGGGGAAACCCTGCTAGTTAGTTGGTCGGATATTTTTTATGGATGGATGTTAGATTTATTTGGACGGATATTTTAGAATAAGTTGGTCGGATATTGATTTTGAAATTACTGTGGTTGAAATAAAAAAGGTTCTTCAAGTGAAACGCTGTTTAATTGGTAAGTTAGATTACACATAATCATACCTAAAGGTGCTCCCTCCCTGACGAGCATTCACGTGTAATGTAATATGATAGATTCGACTTTCGCATTGATGTTACAAGTTGTATCAAGATATTACACATTGTATCATTACAAGGTGCGCATTGTAATGCTCGGTTCTCCTCCTTCACTGATGTAATGCTCAAATCTGTAACGTTAACGTACAAAACAGTTTCAATTTCCCTACCTTAAAGAGATTAATTATTATTACTTATATTATTGGATTTTAGTTAAGATTAGGTAACGTATGAAGGATTTAATATTTCCAGTGTAATTTATCTTCAAAATTCTAATTAATTAGTGCAAACGGAAGGTTGCTGGTACTTATGACACGGGTTTTCCCAGTATAACGTACCAGCTGTAATATTTACTGTACCTAACTAGAATAAGTAAGATAAATAAAAATGTACTAAAATTATTGTTAAAAGGTGAAAATAAAGATGATGATTATTATTATTATTATTTAAATCTGAGAACTGACCCATTTTGGCTCAGTATAAGTTGCCTCACTTTGCATACACGGCTTCTAGGTGTAATTATTCTAAGGTTCACACATAACAGAATGGTTACATACAAGTATTCATTTGGAGTTTTTGGCGCCATTTTGTCGAGTTCGGTTCGGTGTCTATTTTAATTATTTGCAAATTGATTCATAGTGGATGTTGTGTCTTAAAATTGGTGCAGTTTTGTGGCACAAGTGTCTACGCAACTGAACAATATGTAGGATAATTGAAATAGGCGCGATCTCGGTTGTGTGAAGCTGAGACTTTTATTGTAGTGGTGGCTACCTCGGCAGAACTAACCGAGTAAACTGTCTTGATATACTTGGTGCCAAATGCTGCAAGCAGCATTGGGATGCGATGCATCCGTATTCTAATGAAAATTGAAACAATATCTACCACTGAACTATTCAACACTTCACTGACAAAAATTACTCCCTAAAAGAGGAGAGTAGATTGCCAAACTAAAAATAAAAAGAAGAAGCATTCTTTTCTTCTACTCTTTATTTTTTCAAATGTCGATGACAACTGCCGTGGTCGAATAGTTTGTACACCGTTTTTCAAGGTATCGCCATCACTAAGGTCCCTGGTTCGATCCCCGGGCTGGGTCAATTTAGAAAAGGAACTGTTCTATATTGGTTCACGACTTTGTAGTTCCACCGTTGTCTCAGATTTCCATAACATATGTTCATGAACTCAAAGTGATCCTGTAAGGGTTCCGTTTTTTCCTTTTGAGGTACGGTACCCTAAAAATTACAGGAATAAAATGGCACAATAGAGTTATAGGGTTATAGTTATTCACAGAACGATTACAAGCTTGATTTTTTTCTTTCTTTCTTTCTTGATTACCTACTGTGAACAAGACAACGAATTCAAACGTTTTTCTCCCTTTTCTAAGGATGATACACAAGTTTATATATTGCTGACTATACGTACCTACATCTATTTTTAGCATTATAGAATAAAAGATTCTTAAATAAAATTGTGCTTAACATAATATTATAACATCATTAAATGCGTATACTCGTACAATAAACCTTTTTAATCACCTTAAAAGGGTAAAATTCATAATGATTCCTTTAAAAAGGTTTAAGGAAAAATGTTGTTACATCATAATATTACATTTGGGCAGTTCAAATATTTGAGTGAGTGAACCCTCTTTCCAATTAAAATGATTCCATCACGTTTTGGAGAGAAAAAGTGGCATCGTAAAACCGAGTTCAATGCCCTTAGAATAGCAGTGTTGCCATATATCAAACCAGGAATTTTACAATCCTTGATTTAGTCATAGTCAATAGGTGAATAGAAATAAAACTGCATGTGTTAAAACTATGCATTCGTATAACTCGTCCTCAGATATGTATTCTGTGCCTCAGATCTAGTGATGTACAAAACTCGAGTCGTCGAGTTCTACTTTTGAAGACTCGACTCGTATTACTCGCAGGACTCGGTGAGCTCAGTAGGCTCGTAAGCCCGAGCCTAGCCGAAAAACGAGCTCTCTGAGCCACGCCTCGAGGCTTCAAAAGAGTTTCAAGCCTTCAAAAGAGCTCGAACCTATTAAAAGAGCTCAAGCCATCAAAAAAGCTCGAGTTTTAAAATTAACGCGAGCCTCATAAAAAGCTTAGAGTTCATGTTTATGACTGTAATATTGTAAATATTATTATTTACGGAGATATTAAAGCCGAGCCTATCGAGCTCACAGAGCCCTGAAAATCTGACTCTACTCTTCAAAATTAGAACTCAAAAAGATGAATGTCTTGTTATAAAGAGCACTGTAGATACTTAATCTACAGTGCTTTAGCTCTACGTATCCTCATTCATTAGCAGCCCATCACAACTATAGTGCGCCGAAAAAGACTCGAGTCGTGAAAAAGCCTCGAGATCGACTGAGCTCTCCAAAAAGGCTCGAGCCGTGAAAATGGCTCGAAGTCGGCCGAGCTCTGAAAAAGGCTCGAGCGCTAAAAAAGACTCCAGAGTCGTCGAGCTTCGTACAAACGAGGCGAGCCCTGTAAAACGACTCCGAGCTCTGGACAAAAGGACTCGGAGGACTCGAGTCTTGTACATCACTACTCAGATCTAATTTATTGGTCGCCAGATAATTAAGGACACCAGACTTATTTCATACTAACGGGGTAACTTTAAAGCCTTGATTCTCCGCCAAGAATTAACCTAGCTATGTTCTGATGATGGCCATCCAGTGAGTGAAGGAGGAAATTCAGATCGCTTTATACACCCAACTGATCTGATCAACATTGTAAGAAATAAAAGGATGTGTATAAAAATACCGCGAAAATAAAAAGCTTATTATTTCTTAGAATGATGGTTGATCTGACTCCCTGGATGGCCATCATCAGATCACAGCTAGGTCAATCCTTGGCGGAGAAACAAGGCTTCAAAGTTACCACGTTTGTATGAAAATCGACTATGGTGACCTTAATCATCTGGCCACCACTCAATGTGGAATGAGTTAGCGCCTGAGACCTCAGAAGTTTTATTTAAAAAAAAAACTTGAAATAAATATAAGTTAATATAAGATATGACCAGCAGTATCTACCTAATTTCACTTCTGAAAATAATTAAAATGCATAATTACATTCCATATCATACTATAGTACACGGTAGAAAGTAAGCTGCACCTACTGACTTGCCTTTGATTGGACAATCAAAGGGTTAAAGGCATTAATAAATTAGAGTATTTTATGTCTAGATAAGGGTGTGGAACAGACGTTTATCAAATAGCCTTGATTGAAACGGCAGTGTACCGTGAACGACCAGATGTTTTCATTGCCGTCTCATTGTTTAGGCAATTGAATATCCCTTTATTGAATATCCCATTATTGTACTTTTTAGGATTCCGTACCCAAAGGGTAAAAACGGGACCCTATTACCACACCCCGGGCACTCCGTAGAAACGCTGCGTTTCAACTACCTATGACACAGACGCTACACAGTGATGTTTTTGTCTGACGCAACTGTATGCGTGAAGTCTAGGGCTATTTGAATGAGCATACGAACTGGCCTACAAACTCGCGGTGAGGTAATTGATTGTGGGGCGGGGCGGAGAGTTTCCTTTTCGTACGGTTGTACTTATATCTATTCTGTGCTATTACCAAGACTCCACTGTCCATCTATCTGTCTGTCTGTCACCAGGCTGTATCTCATGGACCGTGATAGCTAAACAGTTGGAACTTTCACAGATTATGCAATTCTATTGCTACTAAAAAAACAGAATAAAATAAATATGTAATTGAGGCATTCCCTTCATTCCCATACAACAAACGTGGTTTTCTGACGGAATCCTTCGTGCCCGAGTCCGACTCGCACTTGGCCGGTTTTTTTATTGCTGATGAAATGAACGAAATTAAAACTTTTTCGTATCCTTTCATGATGTGAATCCAATAAAAGTTTTTCAACTGGAATACTAAATTAAATTTATTATATTCAGCTCGTATGTACTGAATTTTTTGAATGTGAATATTACAATAAAAAATCGCCCGAAGGTGTATCGACTTTCACTTTCGAGTCGCGCTCAGTACGATTTAAAAAAAAAACCTCACTCAAGATAAACCACATTTAGAGCTTTTTGTCTGATTGGTTAGAAGGTTAGAATCAAACCATATTAAAATAATGATTTTGACATTTATATGATCAATTATAATATTTAAAATTGCATTGAATATGTTTTTGTCCAAATTATTCAATATTTTGTCGAAGATATTCCCCTTGAAGACTGTAATTTAAAAAAATGCTATAAATTACTCTTCGAATAGTTAATCAGCCATTTTTAACATCCCCGCTGCTGGAGCACAGGCCTTCCTTACGGATAGATAAGGAGAACGGGCCATAACCCACCACGCGGGCCCAATGCGGATTGGTAGGTGTTAACGATTGCAAATCCACCCTGAACCACCAGCTTAACGTGCCTTCCGAAGCACGGAAGAGCTCGAGATAATAAATTTTTGGTCACCCATCCCATGACCGACCCTTGCGAAAGTTGCTTAACCTCCGCAATTGCTGGGCCAGGCGCTAAACAACTGGGCCACCAAGCTCCTCTTCGAACAGTGCGTAGTAACAAACCCTCATGTTCTATGAATAATGGAGATAGCACATAATTTAGATAGGGATCTCACATCAATCCTTAAGATTGAGTTCCTAAAGAAGATAGTTTTAGTAAGTCTGTTAAGATAATGAAAGATAGTATTTTTTTATGAATAGTTCTAATTTGAAAAATTAATTAATAATAACTAAAGTCTGTTTTATACGAGTATTCCTTGTATTTCCGTAATATATTGGTTACATGTGATTATATAGGTAATAATCAAAAGTAGCGTAAGGAATCAATGTTATTACCTATAACGTCAAAAAAGTATAGATTAACAAACTAGTTTTTGGTATTTGAATTTTTTGAAATTGCAATTTTTTAAAAGTGCTTGTAAGGATTTTGTATTTCTTAATCATGTCACATACAGTCTTGCTAACATCGACTATATATAACGGGGGACAGATATGTGGAAAAAATAATCAAAGAAGTCCCCGACTGCAATGACACTTGTTATTTAGCTTTTTAGTTCATTTTTCGTAAGGCAGTCATTTTTTATGTATTAATTTATACATTTTAATAGTTTTGGAATGTGCTCATCAAAGCCTTTCATTTGATACCAAGATCAGCCGACATATTGACTTTTAAAAAACAATCTCTTTGGTAACGCTTGCCAGTAACCTATATTGGAACACAAGCTTGTAGGTATGTATGTACATATAACAAGACTACGGTTCTTTGACTTCTCAGTTTATGAGCGAAACTTAAATCTGTGTCTTTGTCCAAGTGATTCTTCAACTTGACTGGCGGAAAGTGAAATATTTCGAAGTTCGAAGTCCTTTCTACTTTGTTACGAGATAAGTACTTTGCATACCATCTACCTATACAATCTACATGATTTGCACGAGAAGTTTTTTATATCCTTGTTAATTTTAAACATATTATTTTATTACAAAAAAAAAACTAAATTTTACTGGCCTAATGATTATGAACTTGATTTCCAAAAGAAACTGAATTCAATTTTTTTGCGATGTTTTTTGGTCTTTTTTTTTGTCTTTTATTATTGGGAAATTTTATTCTTCTCTTCTAATATTTTGTTATCGTGATAAAATATTTTGATTAAGTATTACTTATATTTCATTATCATGCGAAATTTTCTAATCATCCCATTATTTTCCAAAATGTTTAGACTTCGCAGGGTTTTTAGGGTTCCGTAGCCAAAATGGCACAAAACGGAACCCTTATAGATTCGTCATGTCTGTCTGTCTGTCTGTCCGTCCGTATGTCACAGCCATTTTATTCCGAAAGTATTAGGATTACACAAATGAAACTTGGTAGGTAGATGTATTCTGTGAACCGCTTTAAGGTTTTCACATAAAAATAAAAAAATAAAAGATTAAGGGGGCTCCCCATACATGAAACAGAAACTAAAAAAAAAAAAAATTCATCAAACCTATACTTGCGGGGTGTCTATAGATAGGTCTTTAAAAATGATATTGAGGTTCCTAAGACTATTTTTTCTCAAAGCCAACCGTTTGCAAGATATACACTGCCAAAGTGGTAAAATGAGTGTCTTCCCCCCTTTAACTTTTAAAATAAGAGAGTAAAAATCTAAAAAAAATATATGTTGTAGATCGTAATGAATACTTTCAACGAAAATTGGTTTGAACGAGATATAGTGATAATTTTTAGAGATATATCACATTTTCCAAAACCGCAAATATAACTTTGTCATTCATACAAACACTATGAAAAACAAAGTTATTTTTGCATACGAAAAATTATAGTGGTATTCAATATGGTATTGTATACGGTAACTACGGAACCCTACTGCGCGTGGCCCGACACGCACTTGGCTGGTTTTTTGTAAGTAACTAAATCTATGACTGAACAAAAGCTGCCGTCTTTTCGAATGGAAAATAACTATTTGCCTTTTTGATGAGTTGTGCTAGCATAACTTATAAATAAACAGGCACCTAATGGTATGGAAAATTATATGACAATATCCATTTAACATTGTAAGGGTAAAAGACCTTCAATTTGATTTTATAACTTTGTTAATTAAGCTGAAATGAACCTTGTTGTTTCCAAATGTTCTATCATAAGATTCATAAGTCACGAATCACGAAAACACACAAAGTTCTCCCCATTACGTGAATTGCTTCAAATTAAAAACATTACGGACGCAAACTTCGACAGTTAATCATAGGAAAAGTACATAAAGTCAGTGCACCATTTGTTTTATTCGATATATTTTAGTTTTTCTGGATTGACAATATTTAATCTATCGATGAATAATAATTTTAATAGTCAGGTAGGTACTTGTTTCATTGATTGTACAAAAACCCTTAAAATCAATTTAACGCAATATTGTAATGAAAATACACAATATTTCAAACAAACGACACGTTTTAAGATAAAAGTTTGCTTAATAAACTCACGTCACATCACATCACTCACAGACCAAGGCTATAGGTAATCTAGTTTAATGTAATAAATACCTAAATAACTGTAGTTACCTACTGCTTGGCTGTAGCAACCCTACTACCTACGAAAACGCTACTGAATTGTTCAGCAGAGCATAGACGTGAGGTTTAGATATGACAAATTTTGACCATTTACGGAGCGACGATCTTCGCAAGGTGGCTGGCAAAAACTGGGTGAGTATTGCCGCGGATCGTACTCGGTGGCGTGCACTCGGAGATGCCTATGTTCAGCAGTGGACGATGATAGGCTGATGATGATGATGACCATTTAGCTCTGTTTCTTAGTTTCTTTTCTGCGCGCTGTTATTAAAAAAAACCAATACTAATAAAGGCGGGCGAAGAATTCGAGTAGAGGCACAAGTGGGAATATCGATATGCAAGAATTTCTCCACTACTTACTCCGCTCCGCCACGGTGAGAGGTCGCCGACCTACAGTTTGATATATTCTACGTCCTAATGTCATCCCCTTTTCGCACTGATGAGTGCCAAATATGGTCCAGGAGCTTGCACAAAAGACGCGTTGACTGCGACAAAGCACATGATTTACCTGCTACATTAACTGCACGGATTTCGCAATTTATTAGCAGTGTATAAAAAAAAATAGGCTTATGTCACCCCCAAAGAGGTATATTAATGAGATGAGAAATACCATATGTTTTGGTCACGTTACCACTTGAATAATAAAATTAGGTTTATCATAAATGTTAAAAATTGACGGCGATAAAATGCTATATCACGCGATATCGGGTCATTCTGAACTGACCATCCAAATTTCAGGGATGTGTCCAGTTCATGAAACTTAACAACTTTCTCTAAGAAACATGTGTCGAACTTCGCCACAAAATGTTGTGTAAGAGAAAGTAGTTCAGTTTCATGGACTAAACACATCCTCATCATGATAGTGAATACAAAATGATCTTGTACGTACATCGCGATATACTGCTTGTGTTTCGGTGGGGGTGGTCATGCTAGGAAGGTAGGTTCTTCTCTCCAAATCAAAAGTACTCTTTACGTCGCATCAAACCCCTAAAAAGTTAGCAAAATTAATATTTATCTAACTAGCCGGTTATAATAAGTTTGTCAGTCGAATTTCAAAAGTAAATAATTTGTATAATAAAGTTTGAAGAAAGTTTTCGTTATTCGAAAAATATACTAGGAAGGAAATTGGGAAGTTTTCCACGGGGCGGTTTAGTATAAATTTATTCTTAATATTATTGTTTAATTTGGTTTTAAGTAAACTGTGATGATAAGGAAAAAACATTGGCATATTGTCGTGTTTTTTTTAATTTAATTCGTAGTTTTGAGATAACCCGTTGGATTTGAGGATTGCAAAAAGTGTGTGGCGGCATAGCTTAACAATTTTATTTTTTAATTCGTAGTTTAGAGCTAACCCGTTGGATTTGAGGATTGCAAAAAGTGTGTGGCGGCATAGCTTAACAATAGGGTATTTTCCAAATTCTTTAAAACTGCTTATATTTAAAGATTGAGACGAACAATTTAACAGAAAAATATTAAAAAAATAATAAATGTCTTTTTTCTTCATTAAACCAATAATGTTAAATTTATTTTTAAATAGTTTTGAATTTACCGCCAAAACGCTCGGTTCGACGACGTCACTGTGTGACGTCATCTTTGTGTAAACAATAGAGTAAATTGTTACACAGACTACATAGGTGTTAAAATTGTTTACACAAAGTTGACGTCTCACAGTAGACGACATCGAACCGAGCGTTTTGGCGGTAAATTCAAAACCATTAAAAATAAATTAGACATTAATTGTTTTAATAGAGAAAAAAGACATTAATTAATTTATTTTTATTTTACCGTTAAATCGATCGTTCCAATCTTTAAATTAAAGCAGTTTTCAAAAAAATGGAAAAAACCTATTTTATTTTTTAATTCGTAGTTTAGAGATAACCCGTTGGATTTGTGTATTGCAAAAAGTGTGTGGCGGCATAGTTTAACAATTTTATAGCTATGTGTTTACGTGATTTTGGTAAGTTTATAGTTTGACGGTTAACAGAAAAAACTGAAATTACTAACTTGCGTAAAATAAGTTTCGCGTATCCCAGCTCCTGTTCTAACACATTATCAGTCAAATGCGTTATACCAGCTTTAATTTCCCGTTTCGCACGTCTGATGGAATATCTGCTTTATCATCGATCGACGGGTACCTACATTTTGAGAACAAAATCGTTTATAATGGTAGCATAAAGACACGCATTATCGTACCCGTTCAGATAATAAGTTCGTTAATGTGTATGAACGAAATGAAATTCCCGTTCATCTTTTTTGTCCTGGCGACGGCTTAACACTGAAATTGGATTAATTCTGACTAATGAAAATAAAATTAAATATTTCAACAATCAAGAAACAAATTCATACCAAAATTGCCTAAATTACAGATTTTTTTATTGAGCTAGATATTCCACGAAGAGCAATTTAAAGGGTGAGTGGAAGATGTACTGTACCTACCTGAAAAAACAGAAAAAATCACAACTAAGTACTCATTTTGAAAATTTTGTTAGTTAACACCTTTGTCTACTTTGTTTGAATTTCAAGCTTCACTTAGATATTACCAAAATTTACGAGTAAATGAATGATCTAAATATTTCCATTGGCTGATATAAAAATAATTAGGTAAGACAAGTACATAAAATAGAATGAGGGTTGTTTGTACATAGGGCACTCTGAAAGTTTTGCGTATCTGGCAACTCACAAATATTGGAATTAGAATTTTATGTTTTTTTAAACTTAAAGCGACTCCCTAACCGAAAGTGGCGCTCTCAGAGGTTTTTATTTAATAAGGTTGTTATTAGAAAACGATTTTGATAAAACTTTTCGTGGCATTTTTAGAGCTTTAGGTCTAGTTTATTTAGAAGGTATCACTACATTCCCTCGCAGTCATTCGTAGAAGTAGATAGCAAATGTTTCTAAAACGGCCACTTTTAGAAGTTGTGCTATCTACTTCTAGCAATGACTACGAGGGAATGATACCGTCTAAAAATACTTTACCATACTATTAGTACTTTATTTAAATTTTGTGTATTAGAATTACAATACCTATTAAATAACCACGACCACACACAAACATTGGGAAAATAAAAATTAAACCAAATACTATTCAATAAAACCTGGCTAGTATCCGTTAAAAAGTGTTTTATTGTGACGATTTTTTTAAAACTTCGCTTTCTCCGCAAATTTTCACTGTTTCACTTCTAAATGTTTTTAGAAAAGAAAACAACTTATTAGAGTATCGTAAAGCATTGGTATACAGAATGTAATCATTTTCCTGTCTCTCCTATGATAAATTGGTGAAGATCGGTATTCAAATACGATCAGATCACTGTGGAAATGATGACTATTATCACATGATTAATTGAAGAAAACCGGTATAAGTATTATCTATTAGAGGATTTGAGGATAAGTAGGTACTTGGGGATTGCTATGACACGAACTTTTAAAAAATATTCTTCAGCATTCAAAAGTTAGGAAACTTTATTGCCGCTGGATTCTTCATGAACTCAACATGGAAAAAACGGACTCGAATTGATTGATGTAGGTAGATGGATGTAGAACACGTTCTTTTAAATGCTGTGTATGAAATTATGATAGAAAATAAAACATGGATATATTATTCCGTAATGAGAAAAATAGCAACAGTTTTTATTTATATGGAAGTTACAAGTCGATAGTAAACTGACAAAATTAGACTGGCGAGAATCATGGGATTCATGGGCAAGGATTTGACTGCATTATTTTTCTTCCAGACGGGTGCTATCTAAAATAACTTTTACTTGAAGAATAAAACACAGTAAATGCTGAGCTGAGTAGATCACTACCATTTGGTTCCCAGCTGTCGTTAAAAAAGGTATGGAAAAACGACCAAGAAGTGACATCCTATTGCACGATGAAATTTTTCAGTGCAAAATGCGATGAGGACAAAGTCATTTTCGGCTATGAAAATTTTGAGTTCATACCTAATCCATTCCGTCTAAAGTTTACACCTTACATCTTGCGATTTCTTATTACTATCCTAGAAATTAAAGATACGATGAGAAATTTCACATTTATGGGGCCAGAGGGATACCGTGAGAGCGTATAAAAAACATGCCCTCAGAAAAATTATGCTTATGTTAAAAATAATAATTTATACTAATTAAAAACTTTTAAAAATGTAATGGAGAATACTGTGACACGCAATTAATATATAAGTTTACATACCTATTTATTGTTTTATTTACGAATTGCGCAAAACTTTCAGAGTGCCCCACGTATTATTATAACAATGACATGACAACAACGACTTTCTACCCTTTTCCAAGAATACTTGCAATACGTGCATTAGACCCTTCCCCGACTTAAGCCAAAGTTAGTGACCCAAAACATGAGTGGATCATTGTCGGGTACATTACTGCGGAGTGTCTTGACCAAGTTGAGGCAACTCGGCCAAGGCCGCTCTCCTGTGTAAAGATTTAATGACCGACCGTTTTTGCCCAGCCTTTGCACACCCGACTGTTGTCACCCTGAGTTTCACTGGAGGCGAGACTTTTCCCGCGATTTGGTTCGGTTTTTCCAAGAGCATCTCTTTGTAAAATTGAGAACGCTACAAAACAAGCAACCCTAGTAGCAGTCAGGTCCACTCATGATTAAAAAGTTTAAAAATATGAATTGCATTAAGGCGATATATAAGTACTAGGTATTTTTTTTATGAATCTGCCCATTTCAGCGATCAGATGGCCTATTACAAAAAAGGATCGCGATAAGCGTACGATGTTTGTCCCATTATTAACTCTTGTATAAACAAGAATAAGGTTCAAAATCAAGTAAATCAACGAACATCATCCGATTATCGTGATTCTTTTTTTTTTGTAATAGATATAGGTACCCTTATTTTGTCTTTATTACCTTCTGGCTACTATTTTCCTGTTTAGGAAACTTGAATAGGTAATAGGTACTTACTCACTCTTTTTAGGGTTCCGTACCCAAAGGGTGAAAACGGAACCCTATTACTAAGCCTCCGCTGTCCGTCTGTCTGTCTGTCACCAGGCTGTATCTCATGAACCGTGATAGCTAGACAGTTGAAATTTTCACAGATGATGTATGTCTGTTGCCGCTATAACAACAAATACTAAAAACAGAATAAAATAAATATTTAAGGGCGCTCCCATACAACAAACGCGATTTGTTTGCTGTTTTTGGTACGGAACCCTTCGTGCGTGAGTCCGACTCGCACTTGGCCGGTTTTTAATACTTAAATTATTATCACAAATCCTTTTTATTCTACCTAACATTAACTTAAAATAAACAACTTTGATGAATAGAAAATTCACAAATTCCGTAAGTAATAGGTACCTTTAAATTAAACATCAAAGGCATGTCCTAGATAAGCCAAAAGACATGGGGACGGCTTTCCCAGAATGCATGTAAAGGAGGTCCCTTATTAGTTTATTTACGAGGCCGACATTCGGGGTTTGGATACTTGAGACGTTTTCGTATTCATTCCCTCACACACTATTCAAAACTGCTACTATTGGAAGCTTTCGCATTGTATTAAATTAAATTAATGGCAGTTGTTGGTACAACAAACCTTAATTAAGAGGTTCTGAATTCCCGAATTGTTGAGTAGCTTTTAGCTTGAAGGTAACCTTGCCCTTGGAAGCTTTACTAGAATTTGTTCAGACCAAATTATTCTGAAATAACTTAACACAACCGAGACAATACCGTTCAGATCATGGCATCAGCATTACCAGTCCTGCCTGCCTAGCATGACCGATTTATATCGCGTGATATAGCATTTTATCGACACTCAACTGTCAAATTCCATTGTCTTTTTGACAGTTAAACGTGACAAAACGCTTTATCACGTGATATAAATCGGTCATGCTAGGCAAGCTGAGTCATAGTACCTACTTAATAACTGAATCGGGAGAAACCCAGATGACTATTGCTCCGAGATGACCTACCTGCCTAGCATGACCGATTTATATCGCGTGATATAGCGTTTTATCACGTTTAACTGACAAAAAGACAAAGGAATTTGACAGTTGAGTGTCGATAAAATGCTATATCACGCGATATAAATCGGTCATGCTAGGCAGGCTGCCCCCATAGCATAACCACAGAAACACGATATACCTAGGTTAGGTACCTACCTATATCGCGTGATATAGCGTTTTATCGGCACTCAACTGTCGAAGACACCATTGTCTTTTGACAGATAAACGTGAATCGCTAAGTATATCATATCGCCAGTGTTTCTTTCAGGTTGTGTGTAGGTAGACGGGCAAACCGATGTAGTTATCGACGGACGACGGACGAGCTCCTCCGAACCTCTTAATTGCTCCCCCGGAAAATTTTGTCTGAAAGAAACACTTGCCTTTCGGTGGTCATACTAGGGGGGCTGTCATTAATTTAATGATTGACTTGTAATCTACAAAATGCAGACCTTTTGTCAAATGACAATTTTTTTCCCTCCTTTCCCCTTTTTTTCACTTCAAGCAAGTGTTTAAAGTAGGTAGGTACTTAGGTATCAACTTATTATGGTACCCGCAACAGTAAACCAAGCGTTAAACGCAAGCTCTTAAAGTTGACCTTCGAGATAACGAGCCCTCTCGGGACGCCATAAACATATCGCACATGTTCCCGCACATAAAATTATTACAGATTTACAAAATTATGACTATGAGAGGAAAAGGGTACTTAGGTACTATGGGCAACAGCGTAACCAGTTTTCAACAAAATTCGTGTGCGCGCGTATCGCCCCTACACGAACTAAACGTATGGTTGTGACGGCGCGGCGTGCAAGCGATTTTGACCTTAGCAGTGGTTAAGCGTCGCTGGTCATCGTGTTAACATGAAAAGTTAAACTAAAAAACTATCTAATTTACTTTTGTAAACTTTCCTTAATTGACTGAGCGATCACGGAGCGTCTCCGTTTCAGTTTGGACAAAATTGCTTTTGTATCCACGAAAACATTTTTGCCCAAGCTGAAGCAGAGACTCGCCTTCACTCGCGCTTCGCGCTCGCTCGGTCAATAAATCACTCGCTGGATTTTACAATATTACAACTGTATAAGATGAACGGACAACATAGAGAACAGTACGAGCGAGGCATATATCTTGAAATCGGGTGGGGATTCCGCGGAACGCGTATTTTGGGCATGCGTAGCGGTGAGGGGCGCGGGCGGCGGGAGAGGGGCGCGCGCTATTGGTCACTCACAAGAGCACATGCGCGAACTTATCCCCACACTGTCGAAAAAAAATCAAGATACATGCCTCGTACACAGAGAAAGCAATAACTACGTAAGAGAAAGCAATAACTACGTAAGAAGAGACGGGACTTCATAGAGCAAAAAAAATCTATGAAATGTCAAATCAAACACACCTCATCGTTGCCAACCTAACGGCTGTAAAACAATATTTTGCCAACCTACAGGAAAAAATATAGAGATGGGCGACCTAGTATTAATTTTTTTATCGATATCGATGAATGCACTGAACTGCGCTTACTTATAGAATAATTTTTAAAATTTCCACTAACATGGCACAATGCTCCGTTTTTTAACTAGTACTGAGTCACATAAGTATGTTAGAATTAATTATGAAGCATTTAACCGTTGCGGGCAGTACTTTAAAAAACAGAGCATGCAGTTTAATATTTGAAATAAAGAAATTAAAAATTAAAAGTATTTATTTCTAAAAAATCTTCATTGTACTTCTTCAATTCATTCGACGGCTGATGGTAATGACCTGAAATAAAAATTATATGAGAACATTTTTATACTTAAATGCAAAGATATTAAGGTTCAACATGAATTTTGACAGTTTTGTATAACCTCATGTGCTGCTGAGTGTACAATGCAACGGGAAAGTTATTAAGTGTATATGGTACATTGTTCTTACATTTCTTACATTACAAACTAAAATTAAAAACATCGATATCGATATTTATAGATGTAGGTACTTTATTTCCCATCAGCTTATTTTGACTAAAATTATTATTTACATTCAAATATCTACCAAAAAGTTTAAACGAAATGTTAAGTTGATTAATGATTACTCACCGAAGCTCATCAAAAGGAAATTTGGCCATAAAAACCATTTTGTGTCGTCCTTTAGCGCCGATTTCAAACCACAAATTTCTCATATGCTTCATTATGATTTGATTAGGTACGCACTTAAAATTCGCAACGACTTGACCATTAACCACTGACTTATTATATTACTAGCGTACTATTAACACAAATTTTGATAATTTTATTTGTTATAATTTTATTAATACTAGAAACTTTTCAAAGATCTTTAAATGTACCGCCGAAGTTGCTCTGACTGACAAATGAATGACGTATTTTCAAAGAGCGAGAAAGAATGAGGAAGAGAGAGACAAATATAGTCGCCATCAAAATTCGTGTCTGTTTCATAGAATTCTTTTTTGTATGAAAGTTGCGACAGACTGGCCTCGTACTGTAGGTACCTACCTATACCTCCCTACGACTCTCTTCCAAAGCTCCAAGCCTTTCTAATGGACCCCCTAAACGATCAAATCAAAACGGCTTGTCAATCATTTACATTGCATCGGCTTGTCAATCACATTTTGATCGTCTAGGAGCGATGCTTGATAAGCACCACAGAATAGATAGATTACCGTGGCCAATCAAAAGTAGGCCACGCCCCAAAATGGTAAATGCAATGTAAATGATTGACAAGCAGTTTTGATCGTTTTTAGGGGGTCCGTAATGGACCGGTGGTGGACTCCCTAAGCAGTCAAGCATTTTCCGTCAAGCACGTACACGTAACCACGGGGCGTGGCCTGCTTTTGATTAGTCACGGTGATCTATCTATTCTGTGGTGCTTGTCAAGCATCGCTCCTAGACGATCAAAATGTGAATGACAAGCAGAAATATATTTACGTACTTGCGGGAATTGCTTGACCGTTTAGGGGGTCCATAAAACACAGTTAAAAGGCCTCGATTTCCTTTCAGCACGTCGATTTATTATTTTTTTCCTACATATTGAGTTGAGATGAGATGAGAATGAGATGTATTATGAATATGTGACATGAAAAATTTTTTTCCGGTATAAATGTACAATACATTAACTTTAAATATTACTAGGTACTTGAAACGGAATGACAGTGAGCTGTCAAAATGACGTTGCAAATGTCAATGGGTGCATTTCAATAGATTAATGGCTGAGTCATCGATTGCCACAGAGTACATTTTAACTGCGTGGATTGTACAATTTTTTTTTTCGCAACCTATGTGCGGTTTACTGACAGCTGAGAATTTTAATTTATTTTTATGTTGATAGATGGTGTTATTCAACTAGGTAGGTTTTTTTTAGCAGCTGAGTATAACACTGAATTATTCAACACTCGATACTGGCAAAAAATACTCCCTGAAGAGGAGTAGATTGCCATAACCATGCCATAACAAAAATAAGAAGAAGAAAATTAACTGTCAAATTGACAAAATCCTTTGCTTTTTTCTTAAAAAGTTACGTACTTAGTTGAACAACGACATCTAGCCGTCTTTTAGGTACTAGTTTTATTTCTTTAACTGCCTTTTGAAAACCGCTCATTCCGGTAGCCGTCCTCGCTACTGGTACCGGCAGCGAGGCACTACCTAAATTATTTTACTTTCTATGGTTATAAAATCCACCCTATTGCGATCGATGACCCAGCGGTTAGTCTGCTGGAATACACTTACTGTCAAGTGTCAGCTGTCTGTTACTGTCAGTGTCAGTTGACACGACCGAACGAACTTCACCTTGCACAATTTCGACCTCCATTCATCCTTCGTTCCGTAAATACAGATTTTAATACCATTTTCAATTTTTTACAATTAAAATAACTCTAAAAAGCCTTTCAGTGGAAACTCCAGTGTATCTTTCGCAGATTGAAATATAACTAAGTGGTTACAAAGTTGAAAATGGCGTTGAAATCGCCGCCGGTTCTGTTTGGAGTGCTGTCGAGGTTGACTCGCCGCAATTTTTCAACTTCCAATGCCTTGGCGTCAAAGCCTATGACTGTCCGTGATGCCTTGAACCAGGCTATTGACGAGGAGATGGAGAGAGACGAGAAAGTTTTCGTTATGGGTGAGGAAGTGGCTCAATACGACGGCGCTTACAAAGTTACAAGGTGAGTTCGAACGATACCTACGTATACCTAACCCTAATTAGTGTGTGAACGTACCTCAACTCAATCAAAACAACATAGGATCCATACATCTCATGTCTGACACTCGGACAAACTTTCTAGCCTAAGTAGCAAGCATATTAGAGAATCTGAGCATGTTCTTCTGTAATTTATTTTACATTGTTGTTACATAACTAAGAAGATTGTTGACATTTCCCAGGTGGGTTATCTGATATTGAGATGTATGAAAAGTCATGGCAAACATCTTAATAATATTTAAAGGAAAATAAATGACTTAAGTAATAAGATTATAAACCATTGGACGAATTCTTCAATATCACTGATAAATAACCCATAAAATTCTCATACTAAATGATAGGACATTATTCAATAAGAAACATTTCAGATATGAGTATGGCCGCCAAAAATTGTACAATAACAATCGTGAATTCATAACACACGGTAACATTCGTGAATGGAGGTAACACGTGTGAAAATTAAGCCTAGTGTACATTAGTAAACTATTCCTAATAATTACACGGAATAAAATAATAAAATGATTGTTATCACTTGGTAGTTTTTATTTTGGAATCTTTGGTAAGTATATTAAAATATAAACAATTTGTTCTTCGTAAAACACTTGATTCTTACAAAAAGGAAGGCCTTTTGATTTTAGATTCTTTAGTGTATACTACTCTTTAACAACCGATCACGAATGTTACGTAACACATTAGTAACACACGGTATCATTCGTGAATGAAAAAACTCGTGGATATGACCTAAAAATATTATTTATTATGTGACTTTTAGGTTTATGGACGCCGCGTAGTTTGATTTGTCAAAAGAATAGTCTTATCTACACACATGATCTAAAATAATATAGAAAATTTGCATTCTGACCGTGTTATTCTCACTTGAAAATATTAAAAACTCCCGAGACAAAACTACCGACTACCTTTAAGATGACTTTGACAGTAAACAAAACGGCGTTTTTTCCTAAACGTTTGGCCAACCTGGAGCTGGGTGTTGCCATGACTAAGAAATATTATCACAGACGGGGAATCTAGCTAGTTCCGTTGTTAATCGTGGTAACTTACGTGAAGTAACATTCGGGAAAAAAAGTAAGACACAGTTTCAAATTAGTTTTACGTATTGTTTTTTTGGGTTATATTATTAAAAGAATACATTAAAACTTAGCAAATTAACATAATAATTCAAAAGTGCTAACGTTTCAATGGATCACAAAAAATTTGTGCAATAATGAGACGTCATAAGTATGAGATGTCTTAGTGGGACACACAAAATTTGTATGGGAACCAAAATTAACTCTTTATCAAAAAACAAATTGCACTTGTAATAGGCAACCAAAATTAATTTAAATCATTCGCATGAATAAAAATGATACTGCGGAACAGAAAAAAATACAAGTTAAACTTTAACAATATAAAATATAGAATTTATAATATTCAATATGTGATGGACACATATTTTTTCCCAAATGTACAATTTTTGGCGGCCATACTCATATAAACAGTGGCTACTACATTGAACCTTATTTGCATTTAAGCTTAAATTACAAAAAAAAACTTGCTAGTTCTAGTTTTCAGAAATCAATATATCATCATCATCAGCCCGTCATGGTCCACCATCGTCATATATGTTTTTAAGTTATTTTTCTGTAACATGTCTCAAGTATAAGATGCATTTCAATGATTAGATCAACCACTAATTTGGTTATTTTTAGTTACAGAAGATAAATCCATGATTATTGTATTCAAATTATTGAATAAGTTAATAATTATGGTCTCTGCCCTATATGCTGTACCATACCATGACTGTGCTAAGAATGTATCAGGCAAAAAAAATTCTTTGTATTGAAAAGTATGACACTATTCCCACTCTAGACCAGGGATGGCCAACTTGTCGAGGGTTGCGATCTACTTAAAATTTCCTGGCCTATTGAAATCGACTTAGACCATTTTTATTTTTGGGGTATTTTTCACTACAAAACCGCCGCACCCGCCTCCCGCACCGTTCGGCTGCTACTTGCTTTGCTACTACAAGCAAAGCAGTTTTTGTTATATCTCTCGCGATCGACTGCACTGTCTCCAGAGATCGACTTGTTGGCCACCCCTGCTCTAGACTGTTCCATCACTGGCCATGCACTTGTCATACTTTTCAATACAAAGGATCTTTTTGCCTGACATGTTCCTAGCACAGTCATGGGTATGGTATGGTGCAGTGGGCAGAGACCTTTATTTTGATTTTTCTGCTTCCAGGGGGCTATGGAAAAAATATGGTGACAAAAGAGTTGTAGACACACCTATCACAGAAATGGGTTTCGCCGGTATAGCAGTTGGTGCTGCGATGGCCGGTCTCAAACCAATTTGCGAGTTCATGACTTTCAACTTTTCTATGCAAGCCATTGATCACGTAAGTATATTATAATAAGTTAAGTATATCCTGGCTGAGCTAGGCTGGCTGGAGTGCCCTGGACACACACCCTCCAGACGCAAAATGGGCGCAATAGATGTCAATTGCAGAAACCGCCTGCATTGACAAGACAAGTTAAGTATATTTTATTTTTTTAATTTATTTCTTTTATCTTGTTGAATACCACAACAAGAACAACACTAAAACGGCCCACACAGAAATCTTGTGCCATTGGTTTGATTTTTCTATTTTATACACAACATAAATTGCATTGTGAATGAAAAAATAAAATAACAATTTTCTTGCGATTTTTTTTCTAATGTCATTTATTTGATACAAGTAACAAAGAAAATAGTCATACAAAATAAAGAAATATCAATTATTCATTTGTCATTAGGAACTATTTTTTTTTTCATTTTTCATTCAGCTTATATAAATATCATCTAATATTTATTTCATCTTAGTACAAAGCGTTTCAATCTTATTGGTGGCTATAAAGTTAGCCATTATGCATGGACCCCCACTCACCTCTCCTACCCATTTACATCGAAATTGTGTTCTGCGTATTGTCTCGCACAATGTTTTGATCCCCAAATAAGATTGAAACTCTCTATAAATTTATGCGAACAATTAAGCACCTACTTATCTTGTATAATAAATACACAAAATCATTTAAATTGATGCCATGATACAAGCATAAAAATAAAATCTTATCATTATAAGATGGAAGGCTTATCTTGTTAATCATGAGACATGTCTTTTCTGGTGAAGTGGTAACTTTGACTAATCTTGATTCTGTTATTTGAATGTAATCATCTTGTACTCATGTTTTTGGTATGTTTAATAATTATGGACAATATTAAGTCTAACTGTTGATATTACATTGGTAACTAATGAAATCTCTTTGAACAAACATATTCATGTGAGTCTAATTATGACTTTTAATGCATAAAGGTATAATAAATTTTATTATCTCATTATGCATTAAAATTAATATCAGATTGTTGTCAGTATCAGTACCCATCGATCCGCATTGGGCTTGCTATAGGTCATGTATGGCCCTCCCTTATCCATTTATAACGTGTTTTGGTCACGATCATTTACGATTGTCAAGTTTTACATAATTGACGCTCATTAACCCAAATATCCTCTACATGTGCAACTGAAGTGATTGTCAATGGCAGGATAATTTTGCTGATTCATAAATCGTCCACCAAGGGGCCATGGAGGGGGTCGACAAAGGGGTGGGAGTTCTAAATTTTGTGACGTCACATTAAAAATAATTTAAATTGAAATAAATCAAATTTCGGAACTGCTGTTTTAATTCAATAATTATTTCTAGTAGGAAAATATAGACGATTCAAAAGTACTTAATAATTAAGTTTATTTGAATAAAGCTTATTTGACTTTGACTTTGACTAGATGTAAAATTGTAAAATATGGGGGTCTCACAAATGTGACTAGCTGTGACAAGGACGGGGGAGGGGTCAAAAATCATGAAATTCGTGTGACGTAATTTATGGATGGCCCCCAATCGGCGCACTACCACTAACTTGGCGCTAGTGTAGATGTAGATCTGTCATTTTGTTGTTTTCTGTGTTTGCTATCAATTTTTAGATTTTGGAAGCAATTTTTCGTAAATATCACTTTTTCTTTCGACACATTTTGGTTTTCTTTAATTTTGATTTGTTTACTGTCTGACTTCCATAATAATTAATTAAAGGTATCAACCAATTTTTTTCTAAAATTTAAAATAAATAGGAAAATCGGGGATAAATGCCCGAACAAAGGCTTTCAGCAGCAGTAGCGCTATGAAGCGGGATAAATTTAGTGACATCCCGCCGTTGCTCTAACAATGGCATTGACGTAAAAATTGACAATCACAATTGATCGTTACCGGTGATGTCCCCAGCAGTGGAGTCATTAAAAGTACACTGTTACAGATAATAAACTCAGCAGCCAAAACATTCTACATGTCAGCTGGCGCCGTGCCCGTGCCGATAGTGTTTCGGGGACCCAACGGCGCAGCGTCGGGCGTGGCGGCGCAGCATTCGCAGTGCTTCGGCGCGTGGTACATGCACTGCCCAGGGTTGAAGGTCGTCATGCCATACTCTTCGGAGGACGCTAAAGGTAATGAGTAGGTTACATTAGGGTTAGAATTCTTCAGCTCCCCCCCCCCCCCCCCCCCCCTAGAAGTTAAAAAATGTAGCCAACTGCAAAATAACCAAAGTCCTAAGGCCGTGCAACTGACTTCATATTTTTCTCAGCCTCTTTAATATTAACTTGCTCTTTAAATTAATGTTCAATGCTCCGATTCTTGCGGGGACTGCAAAATCTCTGGCCCTTTTTCATTCTAGCAAATGAAACAGAAAAGGATAGAGCATTACTAAATACGGTTCTCGGAGAGTAGACTTTTGTGTGGCAGTAAAAGTAGTGAAAATCTTGTCCATGATCGTTGAATGATAAGCATATAAAAACAATGTTCTTTCTTACCATCAATGTATTGTTTTATTGTAATTGTTACTGTTTCTTAAAAAAATGTGTGAACGTTCAAATAATCTACCTCTATACTTACTAAAATTATCAAAATTGGTTCAGTGGTTAAAACGTAAAAGGGGAACCGACAGACACTGACAAGCAGAGCTATTTTCACAGAAAATACAGTGCGACTCAAACTTAATGGTCGCTGTGAAGTTAGCTGCTATGCGTGTATCCGAGCCCCACCACTCGCCTCTCTCACCCACTAAAATCTATTGTGTTCTGCGCATCGTTTCGCGCGATGTTCAAAGCCACCATTAAGCACAGCACAGAATACATAATACCTAGTACAAGTACAGAAGATACACTCCGCAAAATCCTTATCCTTACTTCCTTACTATCCTTACTAATATTATAAATGAGAAAGTCAGTTTGTTTGTTAACTACTAAACTAACTACCTGTTATGTCCATTAAAACACTATATTTCACATGAAAACGTTTATTGAGCTTGGGAGCAAAACATAGACACAGAAAGTAAAAGTGAGTCACAAGTACCCTCATGTATTAATCTTATTAAATAACAAGATAACCTGCTGGTATCTACCCACATATAAACTACTATGAATTCTAACACATAACATACCTTTCCCCCAAGTATGTTCAAAGGCAAACTAAACTAAACAAAATAAACAGAATATTAATGAACTAGACTACACTGATTGAATACTCATTTTAACTTATATCTTAATTTTTATTAATGATTACTTAATATAATCTATTACATTACAATCTTTGTGAGGCCTAGTATAAGGAGTCCTATCATGAACATACAATTTATTTCTAATTATTCCGCCAGAGAAACCTGGCTCTGGTTCTACCGGTATTCCTAACATCTCAGCCCATTTTTCCTCACTGGGTATCTCTATAATATCTTGATCATGCGAACCATCATCTACTTCCAAATTATCATCACTGCACACTTCCCTCCTTTCTCCTTCATACCTCTCCTCTCTCTCCTGACTTTCTTGCTCCGTTTCTATTTCAGGGTGTTTTTGCTTAATAAGCTGATCTATGTGCCTATTAACAACGGTGCCATCATCTGTGGCTATGTCGTAATTTGCCATCCCTTCTCTTCTAACTACTGTACCTGGTAACCAACGCGGCCCCCTACCGAAATTTCTATACATAACACTCTGTCCAACATCAGACTGTCTACACTTAACTTGAGCATTTCGTAAAACTTGGTTTTCTCTAGAAATGCGTGTGTGGTTGTCTGGATGGATTGTATCTAATAAAGTTCTTAAGCGTCGATTCATTAATAGTTCAGCAGGACTTTTATTCGTCGAAACGCAAGGTGTAACGCGCAGCCCTAGTAACATATTAGGGATTTTGAGGTCCCATGGCATGTTATCAATTTTGCGTAATTTATCTTTAACTGTTTGCACCATTCTCTCAGCTAATCCATTTGTGGATGGATGATATGGTGCTGTAGTAACATGTCGTATTTTGTTGGCTTCAAGAAATTGTTTCATTTCAGTGGACACAAATGGTGTCCCGTTGTCCGATACTAAGGTTTCGCACAGGCCGTGAGTAGCAAATAGCATTCTAAGATGCTTGATTACTGTAGCTGATGTCATGTTATTGACTATGAACACTTCCGGCCATCTAGAGTATGCGTCCACAACAATTAAAAAGGTATTATTTTGAAAAGGCCCGGCAAAATCAATATTTATGCGAGACCAGGGTTTGGATGGTGTAATCCATTCAAACTTTGATCTAGGAGGCATGTGCCGATGTTCTAGACATTTGTCACAGGTCTGTACCATAGCCTCTATGTCGTTATTTAATCCCGGCCACCAAAAGTAACTCCTGGCTAGCGATTTCGTTTGGACAATGCCATTGTGTGTCTTGTGTAAACCTTGCAAAACGGTTTCACGTAATGACTGTGGCACTACCACGCGACAACCTAACAGAATACAATTTTCATGGAGGGACAATTCAGCACGATGTAACCAATAAGGACGCAACTGTTCGTCAGTTACTTTAGCTGGCCATCCACTTAATATATAATGACTAACACGGGATAGAACCCTATCACAATTGGTAGCTGTGACTATATGATCTACATCGACCGGGAAATCCTGAGGAGTCTCAGCCATCAACAGAATATCACATAATTGCTGCTCAGGTTGGTCTGGAACTGGCTGAGGCCATCGACTCAAGCCGTCTGCATGTACAATAGACTTTCCAGGCTTATGGATTATATCATAATCAAAAGAGGTAAGAACCAAAGCTATTCGCATAAGACGGGGCGATAAAACAGTAGGAATTGGTCTCTTAGGATCAAATATGCCCAATAAAGGTTTATGATCTGTGATAATCTTGAAAGATCTACCCATCAGGTAATTATAAAATTTATTGACTCCAAACATGATTGCTGCTGCCTCTTTATCGAGCTGTGAGTATCGTCGTTCATGAGAGTGCAGTGTCCTAGAACCCATTGCAATGGGCCGTTCCTGCCCATCTTCCATAACGTGTGACAATACTGCACCAACACCGTATTCCGAACTGTCACAGGTTAGTACAAGAGATTTATTCAAGTCATAGTGGACGAGTGTGAGCTCAGACGACAGGAGTCGTTTCGCTGTGTCAAAACTGCTCTGCTCACGCTCCGTCCATTGCCATTTATGTGTTTTGTCGAGCAACCTATGTAGGGGCTCTAATATTGTGGCCTTGTGGTGTACGAACCTTTCGTAGAAATTAAATAGTCCTAAAAATGCCTGTAACTCTTGGACATTTTTAGGCTCTGGTGTATTCTTTATTGACAATACCTTGCTCGGTGCAGGGTGGATACCCTTTGAATCGATAACGAAGCCTAAAAATTCCACAGACTCTTTAACAAATTTACATTTACTTTCGTTGAGACGCAAGCCAGCATTTTCGATTCGACCAAGTACTATATCTAGGCGCTGAGTCATTTCCGTCAGAGTACGACCACTGATGATGATGTCATCGATCAGAATGGCTACACCTGGAACGTCTGCTAGCAGCGCCGTCATCAGTCGTTGGAAAATACCTGGACACGCCTTGACACCGAAAGCTAATCGGTGTACACTATAAAGACCTTTAGACGTATTTAATGTTAAAAGTCGTGCGGTAGTATTCGAAACTACCACTTGCACGAGCACGAAGCACGATCTAAATCTAGTGTAGTAAAAAAATTACCTCCAGCAACCGCAGCGAAGACTTCACTAGCAGTCGGCATAGGATATGTATCCGACTCCGTAGCCTGGTTCACCGTACTGCGATAGTCTCCGCATAAACGGATCTCGCCGTTCTTTTTTATTATAGGCACGACCGGGGTGGCCCACTCTAAAAAACTAGTTGGACGAAGTACCCCCTCACTAACTAATCTATCTATCTCTTTTTCTACGCGTTCTTTAATAGCAAACGGGACCGGGCGAGCTTTTAAAAACTTTGGAGTCGCATTAGGTTTTAACTGGATAGTGACAGGATCCCCTCGGTATGTACCTAGACCGGGTCTGAATACTTCCCTATGATTGGATAATATATTATCTACAATTGTCATATCAACATCACATATCAAATTAATAGATAAAGAAATATCAAGAGCCTCAAACCAATTTCGTCCTATTAAATTAGGCCCTGATCCCCTAGCTACAATAATATCAAGCTTACACTTAATGTCCTTAAACTCAACTGAAACACAAGTCTGTCCCATCACTGACACCGGAGAGTCATTCCATGTCCGCAGTCGGTTAGGTAAGTTAGTCAGCGGAGACCGTGACTGCAGCATGTTCCATGTTTGACGGTTGATGAGAGAAAAGGCAGCACCCGAATCTACTTCCATCAGCACAGGAACACCTTCCAACAAAACTGTCACCTGGTACGCCGGCACTCGTGTGCGCGTACTGTCTAACTTGTATATACCGTTTAGTTGCATGTCAGAAGCTTCATTTGTATAATTCACTTTCGAAGAGGTATTTCTTTTTTTTGTAGTGCAAATCTTTTGAATATGTCCCTTCTTTTTACAATAATGACAAATTGCATTGACAAAACGGCACTCTCCACCATGACGATCTCCACACCGAAAGCACAATCGGCAACTATTATTCGATCTAACTGCATTCACGTCCATGGGTTCTGGGGATGGCGGTGACGTCACCACGGAGTATTGCGTAGCGGCACTGGCAGCGGCAGCGGAGGCGCCCTGGATCATTCGAGCGTCCTTTCCCGCAGACTCCGAAGTCAACTAATGTTGACTTTACAACATCATCATACTGTAAATTATCCTTCTTCAATAACTCAAACTGCAACTTGTGGTCGAGCATGCCACACACGAGTCTGTCGCGAAGCATCCGCTCCAAAATCATAAAATTACATCCAGAACTAATTTTTCGAAGTGCAGCTATGTAGTCTGCTGCTGTTTCGCCTTGTTTCTGATCTCGTTTATAAAATTGAAATGACATTGATATTTCATTTTGCTTAGGACTGTAATGTTTGGTTAGAATAAGTTCAATCTCACTGAAAGTCACTTCATTTGATTTTCGGGGTGTAATTAATGCAAGTAGCGTTTCAAATACTTGTTCACCACAAACAGTGTAAAAATTAGCCCTTTTCACAGAATCTGTGGAGATTCCATTGGCTTCAAAACAATATTTTAGTCGATCAATATAATTGTTCCACAAATCACTTTTAGGGTTAAATTCACGAAAGTTCACTGATTTTTCCTGAGTCGCCATTGTTATGTCCATTAAAACACTATATTTCACATGAAAACGTTTATTGAGCTTGGGAGCAAAACATAGACACAGAAAGTAAAAGTGAGTCACAAGTACCCTCATGTATTAATCTTATTAAATAACAAGATAACCTGCTGGTATCTACCCACATATAAACTACTATGAATTCTAACACATAACACTACCTAACTAAACTAACTACCTTACTAAACTAACTACTGAACCGATAGTGAACGTAAAAGTAGTGTTCCCGAGGAATAGCAAAATAACTTTCCACGCAGACGAAGACTGGCCTGCATTAACTTTGAATCGAACTGTACAAAGCAAATACTGATGTTTGCAGGTCTTCTAAAGTCATCCATCAGGGACCCCGACCCAGTTGTATTCTTAGAGAATGAAATGCTGTACGGCACTCAGTTCCCCATGTCAGATGAAGCATTGTCCAAAGACTTTCTATTACCTTTCGGTGAGTATCACTTTTCTTACTAATTGTTTGAAAGAAGTATGCCCATTTCTGACTTGTCAAAATGTTGATTTAACGGTTAACCAATTATTGCGTAAAGAGAAGTTATATAGCTTATTAAATTGCATTTTTATTGTTATTTATAAATTGTTTACCGAAATAAAAAATTGTACCTAATGTAGAAATAGAGAAAAAAAATAGCAATAATTACAAATAAAGTAGAGCCACTTCAATAGGTCACATTTGACATATGTCAGTCCATGGTGTAATTTGTCAAAGTAAATAGTAAATTTGCAATAAATTTGCTTTCTTTCCTGATTATTACAATAAATATGTATTATTAACTGAAAAAAGTTGCCTTTGAATAAATAATTAATGTTTTGTGCCCACCGTTAAAAGGTTATGTTGTTGAGTTTTGATGAAGTGTCAAATGTGACCTATTAAAATGGGCCCACCCTACTTTAGATAGAACATAAATATTGATTTTACCATAACATATTTTTCTAATTGCCAAATTAAAATTCAGTAAGTAGTAAGTGTTCTACGTTCAACTATTCAATCAAATATAATGTTGTTTATTATCATTATTCATCCACTTTTAAAAGAAGCTATTTGACAGGTCCTCACTTGGTTAGGAAGCGGTCATTGTCCTCCTAAATAGACTTTACAGTAATTATCTTAGCCAAATTATTAGATTTCTCTTTTGTTATTTTAATTATTGTTTTGCAAATAACGCTTTTATAATCGTTTCACGTTCCTCGGAAAATTTCACCACCATGACAAAGAATTTTGATACGATAATTTAAATAACCGTGTATAATGTATAACAGTCTATTACCTCATAATATTGACGGAAACTCAATGAAATGATTTGGTTTGGTTTTGTGTTGAAAAAAATAAACTGTAACTGTTCAGATAGCCCATCAATGAAATTTAGCTACAGTCAGAATAAAAGTGGCCATTTTCATTAATATAATGAATGGTGAACATATGCAGGAAAGGCGAAAATAGAGCGTGAAGGCAGCCACATAACCGTAGTAACGGCCGGCCGCGCCACCGAGACCGCGCTGAACGCCGCCAACACGCTCGCCGGAAAAGGTGCGTACAATACAATCATACAAGTACACAACACGTACAAGACATTAGTAGCTGCTTATGGAGTGTAAGATTTCATTTCAAACTTCGTAAGACAACTTCATACAGTGTAATAAAATTATTGATATTTGTTATTGATTGAAAAATCATTCCTAAATCGTATAATGACTTTGCACAGGCATCGAATGCGAGGTGATCAACCTGCGCTCGCTGCGGCCGCTGGACTTCGACAGCATCGCGCGCTCCGTGGCCAAGACGCACCACGTGCTCACCGTCGAGCAGGGCTGGCCTACTTGCGGTAATATGATTTACTCACTTATGCTCTGAAATGTTATCATTCCATTTGAAAAAAGAATGCGGGGCGTTCAACATTTCCACGGGGGTCTAGTTCATCACATTCTAAATTTGAAATTCAGTGTGGAAATGAAATTCAATACTTACTTCCCGCACTGAGTGCGGGAAGTAAATGTTCCAAATTCAAATCAGTAGAACTTATCAGCTAGCTTTCTTTTTATGAAACTTTATGGTTGCATGACCGGTCAGTTAAAATGGCCACGCGAACCAATTTAAATATCACATTTTTACAAAGAAAATTGTATTTCCTCGCATTTCGTGAGTAAAGTATTATACAAACCTTGTACTGGAAGCTACTTGCATTGCCTCGAATGATTAAAGCCCTCGCCTGCGGCTCGGGCTTCAAACCATCCTCGACAATGCAATCCCTAGCTTCCCGTTCTCGGATGTAATGTACTATTACTCACTTATGCTCTGAAATGTTATCATTCCATTTGAAAAAAGAATGCGGGGCGTTCAACATTTCCGTGGGGGTCTGGTTCATCACATTCTAAATTTGAAATTCAGTGCGGAAATGAAATTCAATACTTACTTCCCGCACTGAGTGCGGGAAGTAAGTGTTCCAAATTCAAATAGGTAGAACTTATCAGCTAGCATTCTTTTTATGAAACTTTATGGTTGCATGACCGGTCAGTAAACGTGGCCACGCGAACCAATTTAAATATCACATTTTTACAAAGAAAATTGTATTTCCTCGCATTTCGTGAGTAAAGTATTATACAGGCCTTGTACTGGAAGCTACTTGCATTGCCTCGAATGATTAAAGCCCTCGCCTGCAGCTCGGGCTTCAAACCATCCTCGACAATGCAATCGCTAGCTTCCCGTTCTCGGATGTAATGTACTATTACTCACTTATGCTCTGAAATGTTATCATTCCATTTGAAAAAAGAATGCGGGGCGTTCAACATTTCCGTGGGGGTCTGGTTCATCACATTCTAAATTTGAAATTCAGTGCGGAAATGAAATTCAATACTTACTTCCCGCACTGAGTGCGGGAAGTAAGTGTTCCAAATTCAAATAGGTAGAACTTATCAGCTAGCATTCTTTTTATGAAACTTTATGGTTGCATGACCGGTCAGTAAACATGGCCACGCGAACCAATTTAAATATCACATTTTTACAAAGAAAATTCTATTTCCTCGCATCTCGTGAGTAAAGTATTATACGAACCTTGTACTGGAAGCTACTTGCATTGCCTCGAATGATTAAAGCCCTCGCCTGCGGCTCGGGCTTCAAACCATCCTCGACAATGCAATCGCTAGCTTCCCGTTCTCGGATGTAATGTACTATTTCTCACTTATGCTCTGAAATGTTATCATTCCATGTGAAAAAGGAATGCGGGGCGTTAAACATTTCCGTGGGGGTCTAGTTCATCACATTCTAAATTTTGAAACCCAGTGCGGAAATGAATTTCAATACTTTACTTCGCGCACTATGCGGGAAGTATGTATTCCAAATTCAAATCGGTAGAACTCATCGGTTCAGCTATATTATTAAAACTTTGTGGTTGCATGACTGGTCATTTAACATGGCCACACGAACCATTTTAAATATCACATTTTTACTAAGAAAATATTATTTCCTCGCATTTCGTGAGTAAAATATTTTACAAACCTTGTACTGGAAGCTATTTGCATTGCCTCTGATAAATTAAAGCCCTCGCCTGCCGGCTCGGGCTTGAAACCATCCTTGACAATGCAATCGCTAGCTTCCGGTTCTCGGCTATAATGTACTATTTCTCAAACATGCTTGGAAATTCGAACATTATTTCAACAACCTTCTTCGTGCTAAATCGGAGTTACTGGACAGACCTAAACTGCTCCAGCAATATTTGTATGAAAATCCATTACTAACGTGTAATAATGGATTTTCATACAAAACTTGCCTGCGTCTGACCGGCAATGTTTCTATGAAAACTCATTACACACGTGTAATTCAGAAATGGAGCTAACTTTTCAACGAAACTGCATATGTCGTCATTGTAGTATTCTTGCAATGCACAAAATCTTGTAATGATAACTCATTGTATTTGTTCTTATTATTTTCGTGCAATAAAAAAAAATTTTTTTTTTAAATGAATATGGATAGGTAACGAATGAAAGGCCTTGACTTGATGAGCAAGCACATTACAAAAAAAAATATTTTTATATTCGGTATATCGGTATCACGTGAAAGGCCTTGATGAACACATTTAAAAAAAAGGTTTTTTTTAAATATGGGTATCAAATAATTTTTTTTTGCAATATGGGTATCAAATGAAAGGCCTTGATGGGCACATACCAAAAAACATAAAAAAATGAGAAAAAAAATGTTTTTCTCAATATGGGTATCAAATGAAAGGCCTTGATGAGCACATTCCAAAAAACTGAAAAACAAATATTAAAACGAAAAAAATCTCATTTTCGCAATCACCGTCCTTGAGGTTTTATACCTCAAGAACGACATCCATATCGATTTTTATGTTTACTCACCCCATTTACCCCCTAAGGGGTTGATTTTCAAAATCACAAAATGTATGTTTGCCTATTTATTTTTAGACGTGCTCCTACGAAGTTTAAATTTGTACATAATGTCTATTTTATATTATTTTTCCATACAAAATTTGAACCCCATTTTCACCCCTTTAGGTGTTAAATCATGTCCACCATCCATAAAATAAATGTATTTTATGCAATTGTCATCCCAGAAAACCCCAATAACGACATCTATATCGATTTTTATGTTTACTTACCCCATTTACCCCCTTAGGGGTTGATTTTCAAAATAACAAAATATATATTTGTCTACTTATTTTAAGACGTGCTCCTACTAAGTTTAAAGTTGTAATGTCTATTTTATATTATTTTTCCATACTAAATTTTAACCCCAATATCACCCCTTTAGGGGTTAAATCATGTCCACCGTGTTGGACTTCAAAATAAATGTAATTTTTGCAATCGATATCCCACAAAACCTCGATAACGACATCCATATCTATTTTTATGTTTTTTACCCCTTTTCACCCCCATTTCATCCCCATAGGGGTTGCAATACTAACAAAAACAATATACGTTGCCTTAGATTTCCATCCATTATCCTAAATTATAAATTTAGCGATTTTTACTTCGAAAAAGAAGAATTTTCTTCTATACACAACTTCATCCTCTTTTTCACCCCTTCGGGGGTAGAATTTTGAAAAAAGCTGAGACACGTATTTATTAATTTTCAATCGTCAGCCTAAATACAAAATTTTGAGATCCTAGCTTCAAAGCTGAGGGACTTTCATACAAACATTCATCCCTTTTTTCATCCCCTAGGGATGGAATTTTCAAAAATCCTTAATTAGTGGATACCTACACTGTATAAGTATCTAAGTGCAAATTTCAAGTCTCTTGGTCCAGTGGTTTGGGCTGGGCGTTGATTTGTCAGTCATTTTGGGCTTTTTTTGTCCCATTTACTACCTAAAAGGTTGATTTTCGGAAAACCACGAAACACGTGTTTACTTATTTGTCTTTAGAAGTACTCCTACGAAGTTTCAAGTCGAAATGTCTATTTAATATTTCCATACAAACTTTGAACCCCCATTTCACCCCTTTAGGGGTGGAATTTCCAAAAATCCTTTCTTAGTGGATGCCTACACTGTATAAAGTATCTTTGTACAAAATTTCAAGTCTCTAGACCCAGCGGTTTGGGCTGTGCGTTGATATGTCAGTCACCCCTTCACTTTTATATAAGAGACTAGCTTCTGCCCGCGACTTCGTCCGCGTGGATATTAGAGAAAATCCTTAAGGAACCTTCAACCAGGATCCAACCAGCCATTTTTAGGCGATTAGGCGGATCTCCACCAAGCGCGCTACCTCGCGAGGCAAAATATTTGCCGCGTGTGGCGGACCTCGCACGAGGCTGCCCGTTCCCGTTCCCGTTCCCGTTCCCGCTCCCGCTCGATTATCATCTATACTTACCCCATCCCTAAGGGATGATTTTCAAAATAACAAAATATGTGTTTGCATATTTATTTTTAGAAATGCTCCTACGAATTTTAAAGTTGTAATATCTATTTTATATTCTTTTTCATTCAAAATTTGAACCCCATTTTCACCCTTTTAGGGGTTAAATCATGTCAACCGTGTTGAACTTCAAAATAAAACTCATTTTTGCAATCACTATCCCACAAAACCTCACGAACGAAATCCATATCGATTTTTATGTTCACTCACCCCCATTTACCTAAGGGGTTGATTTTCATAATTACAAAATATATGTTTGCCTATTTATTGGTATATATACTCCTACGAAGTTTAAAGTTGCTAGTCTATTTTATATTATTTTTCCATACAAAATTTAACTTAATTTTCAGCTTTTTAGGGGTTAAAACATGTCCACCGTGTTGGACTTCAAAATAAATCTCATTTTCGCAATCACCATCCCATAAAACCTCGAAAACGACATCCATATCGATTTTTATGTTTACTCACCCCATTAAGCCCCTAAGGGGTTGATTTTCAAAATCACAAAATATATGTTTGCCTATTTAGTTTTAGACGTGCTCCTACGAAGTTGAAAGTTGTAATGTCTATTTTATATTATTTTTCCATACAAAATTTGAACCCCATTTTCACCCCTTTAGGGCTAAAATCATTTCCACCGTGTTGGACTTCAAAATAAATGACATTTTTGCAATCGTCATCCCAGAAAACCCCGATAACGATATCCATATCTATTTTTAGGTTTTTTATCCCTTTTCATCCCCATTTCATCCCCATAGGGGTTGAAATAATAACAAAAACAATATACGTTGCGTTAGATTTTTATCCATAAGCCTAAATTATAAATTTAGTAATTTTTACTTCGAAAATAAAGGATACACAACTTCATCCCCCTTTTGACCCCTTCGGGGGTAGAATTTTGAAAAACGCTGAGACCCGTATTTATTTATTTTCAATCGTTAGCCTAAACACAAAGTTTGAAGATTCTAGCTTCAAAACTGAGGGACTTTCATACAAACTTTCATCCCTTATTTCATCCCCTTAGGGATGGAATTTTCAAAAATCCTTCCTTAGTGGATGCCTACACTGTATAAAGTATCTGTGTGCAAAATTTCAAGTCTCTAGGTCCAGCGGTTTGGGCTGTGCGTTGATAGATCAGTCAGTCAGTCAGTCAGTCAGTCAGTCAGTCAGTCAGTCATTCAGTCATTCAGTTTACGATTTTATATATTAAGAAGATTCGATATTCTATCTGTTAAGTGTATTATATCCGAAAATGAAAAAAAACGTTATTATTCCCTGATTTCATCGTGTGATAAAACTAAAATAATACATTATTGCTAATACAACTACATACGTCATCACCGAACGTAATACATATCCGATAAAGCGTATCTGTAAAACGGATCAGCGATAAACTGTGTTGTGTGTAAACGCGATGATACAACTACATACGCCAGGAGTCGCCAAATGGCGGACCGTGGTCTGAATCCGGACCGCCGACCCATTTTGTTCGGATCGCGAGAACACAGGAACTTACAAAAATATCTACTTTAAATACCTAATAATAACATTTCTGTAATTGACCGAGCGAGCACGAAGTGCGAGCGAAGCGTCTCTGCTTTAGCTTGGGCAAAAATTATTTCGTATGTCTGTATGTTCTCTTCTACAGGTCGCATTTCTCAACCGATTCTCGTGAAAATTTGTGAGCAGGTTTGAAAATTATATGGATTTTTTTCGGTCGAGCCAGATTTTTTTAATTTTTCAAAATGGCGGAGATATGTAAAAAACAGGTTTTTCGGCTTTCCAGCGCTGTCTGTTCTCCTCTACAGGTCGCATTTCTCAAGCGATTCTCGTGAAATTTTGTGAGCAGGTTTGAAAATGATATAGATTTTTTTTGTCACGCCACTTTTTCGATTTTTTTTCGAAATGGCGGAGATATGTAAAAAAAACCTATTGCAGTCCAGCTTTCCGGCTCTGTCTTTTCTCCTCTACATATATGTAAGAAAAATGTATTTCAGTCCGGCTTTCTGACGCTGGATGTTCTCCTCTACAGGTCGCATTTCTCAACCGATTCTCGTGAAATTTAGTGAGCCGGTTCGAAAATAATATAGATTTTTTTTGTCACGCCAGTTTTTGGAAATTTTTCAAAATGACGGAGAAATGTTAAAAATACATATTTCAGTCCGGCTTTCCAGGGCTGTCTGTTTTCCTCTACAGGTAGCATTTCTCAACCGATTCTTGTAAAATTTTGTAAGCAGGTTTGAAAATTGTATAGATTTCTTATGTCAAGCCAGTTTTTCATTTTTTTTCTAAATGGCGGAGATAATGTAAAAAAAACAAATTTCAGTCCGTATTTCCAGCGCTGGCTGTTCTCCTCTACAGGTCGCATTTCTCAACCGATCTCGGTGAAATTTTGTGAGCAGGTTCGATAAATATATAAAAAAAATTGTCGAGACAGTTTTTCGAAATTTGTGAAATAGACGGAGATATGTAAAAAAACATATTTCATTCCAGCTTTCCGGCTGTTTGATCTCCTCTACAAGTCGCATTTCTCAACAGATTCTGGTGAAATTTTGTGAGTAGGTTCGATAATTATATATTACTGTTCAGTCAACCCAATTTTTCCAAATTCATAAAAAAATACTCACCCATTTTGAAAAATGATCAAAATTAGAAGCACCATCTAGCTGCAATACTCACGTACCTACTGTGTGCTTTGAAAACTTCATGGCGACATTTTATTTTATTTTTTCGCGAGGTCTACAGCTCACGGAGCCACTAGTAAATATTATTTTCTATAAAATGTTGGGCGGACCGCGATAATCATTTTCATTTTTAAAACGGACCCCGAACGAAACTAATTAGTGTCCCTTGACATACGCCATCGCCGAATAAAAATGTGTCTGAGTTGTGTAAACGAGCATTTAAACGACTCGTGTGACGTAGTATGTAGTCATAAGTATATAATCATTTTACACTTATTATTTGTGGCAGTAATAAACTGTATTTACTACAGATGACATCTTTCATTGGCCCGATCCCATCCTTATATGGCGATCCTGCCATTTGAGACGGGCTCGGTTCGTTCGGTCGCGCCGCGATAGTAACATTCATAGTGCAAGTAATTATTGTACGAGTGTAATGCAAACAAAAAATGTGTCGTTCTACAGTTGAAAAAGATGAGGTTATATATTAGCATCGTGATGTTTCTTATCTGCACCATGCTGGCTATTGCTGGAATTTACGGATTTTATATATTATACAAGAAATGTCACCACGGATGGATCAGAAACGAATTTATGTCGCAAAGTCTGATGCGATCCTTTCGACGAAGGCCAAACGAGGAGCCTCGGGTGTGCTATAGTTGCCGACATCAGCCTTTGGAACCAGCGCCGACAGCTGCGGTATGCGTTGGAAAAAGTGGTTAAAGTGGAGTGTTTTTTTTTTTTGTGTGTGTGTAACAATTTAACAATACGTAACAGTGCAGAAGTGACAAGAAGATGAACTTTGAGTAAGAACTTTAATTATAATAATTTTTCCTTGTTCTTTTTTATGATATTTTAATTATGTAGGTACTAATAAATAAGAATATTAAATTCAGCCTTACAAAGATAGGTAATGGCAGATGAAATTAAAATTATTGTGTAAAAGCGTGTGACGTAACCATGGCTTCGTTTGATTTTAAGATCGCAACTTCCTTGTTGCCAAAAATGGATGGTAGGGAGGATGTCACTAAGGACCTCATTGACTCCATCGAACTTTACAGTTCCTCACTTAGCGCGGAAGGTAATAATATGCTAATAAATTTTGTTTTAAAATCACGTTTAAGTAGTAGTGCAAAGTTAAGGTTGTCATCATCTTACGATTCATGTAAATCATTAATTGACGACATGCGGAATCATCTCCTTACAAAACAATCTAGCACCACTATTCACAAAGAGTTGGTAAATAGTAGGCAAAATGGTAATTCTATTGATTCCTATGGTAAGAAAATTGAACAGCTGTTTGTCGAGTTGACGTTATCTCAAGCCGACGGTGATGAAGAAAAATATAAGACCTTAGGTCCTATCAACGAAAAACTTGCAATCAAAAGTTTCACCGACGGATTGCGAAATCGCCAACTCAGTACTGTGTTGCTAGGTCGTAACTATTCGTCCCTCAAGGACACCATAAGGGCGGCTAAGGACGAAGAACCAAGTTGCAGCCGCCGGGAGTCTGAAGCATCGGTGTATTTCGGACAGCGAACTATGTCAGGTAATTTTCGACATTTTCGTAATAATAATCGAGGTACTTTTGTGGGGCGGACATTTCCAAGGGATATGAATAACAGTCAAAGACATGTCCCATTTAATCGTAGCTTTGATTCGCGAAGGGGATACCCTAGCCGAGGCCGGGGTACACGAATTTTTAGTAGAGGACGTATGACTAGGGCTAAACATACGACTGGTCAGGCGATAAGGTATGTTAGTCAGGACCTTGAGTTTAGTGCCAACCCTAACAGTGACGAAAATAGCTCGAGAAATGAACCATTAACATTTTTTCGATCCTAACTATGTATTAGCTTGCGAATATAGCAACGCGGTAGAGTTCTCGGTAGAAGGCTCCAAATATAGGTGGTTAGTTGACACTGGCGCTTCTATGTCAGTCGTCAAATATGACGCCGTCAAGCACTGGAACGTTCCAATACATCCAGAAAACATTTCCATTAATGGAATCGGAGGTAAGTTAACAACTGAAGGTTTTGTTTATGTTACGCTTTCCCTTTATGGAATGGAATTCAAACACAAGTTCTATGTACTCAAATGTTTGCCTTGCAGTACGGATGGAATAATCGGGCAAGATTTCTTAGTAAAATATAAGTGCGTAATTAACTTTGAGAATAATAATTTAACTTTGAATTATGAGGATTGTCAAAAAATTACATTACCATTAATTATGGGTAGGTTAGGTAGTAATACGTTTTTAAAAGTGCCACCGAGATGTGAAAAAATATTTTACATCCACACTACTTTAAAGGAGACTTGCGTTATTTTGCCTCTAGAATTATGCGAGGGCGTGTTTATTGCAGGAAGTATTTCAACACCCTTTAACGGACAACTACCGATCCAAGTATTGAATACGCGTGAGAATGAAGTTGGACTTAGTTATTTCAATCCACAAATAGAAACGCTATCGGAATATACAGTGTGTAGTTTTGAAAAGTGCAATGTTGACGGAAACCGCGTTCGGAAAATGTTTTCATTATTAAATTTAAATCATCTAAATGAAGAGGAAAGAATATCTATTGAAAGCATATGCGCTAAATTTTCTGACGTTTTCCATCTTCCGGGCGATAGATTGACAACATCGAATTTATGTGAGCAAAAAATTACTTTAAAACCTGATACTCAGCCAGTATATACGAAACAATACAGGATACCTTTTTCTCAACGTAACGAATTAGAAAGTAATGTACAAAAAATGTTGCAAGATAATATTATTGAACCGACCAAAAGCGAATGGTCAAGTCCTGTATTACTAGTGCCTAAAAAATCAGAAAATAATACAAAAAAGTGGAGGTTAGTCATTGACTTTCGGAAACTAAATAACGTAATTTTGAACGATAAATTTCCACTTCCAAATATTACAGATATTTTGGATTCTCTTTCCGGTTCAATGTATTTTACGCAGTTAGACTTATCACAAGCTTATTATCAGGCAAAACTCAGCCCTGAAAGTAGGAAGTATACGGCCTTCACTACGCCGTCGGGACAGTATCAAATGACGCGCCTACCGATGGGATTGAAAATAAGTCCAAGTGCATTCTCTAGATTAATGACAGTGGCCATGTCTGGCTTAAATTATGATAAAATGTTTATTTACTTGGATAATATAATATGTTTCGGGAGAAGTTTAGACGTACATAATAAAAATCTAATCGATATTTTAACCAGATTGAGACGAGTAAATTTGAAGCTGAATCCGGATAAATGTGAATTTTTAAAGAAGCAAGTTTTATTTCTTGGCCATGTAATATCTCAAGACGGTATTCAACCGGACCCGGAAAAAGTGAAAGTTTTAAAGGAATATCCGACTCCGACAAATTCTGATGAAGTTAAGCGATTCGTAGCATTTTCAAATTATTACCGAAAATTTATTCCAAATTTTGCGGAAACATGCGTACCATTAAATAACTTATGTCGAAAGAATGTCAAATTTAATTGGGATATAAATTGTATAAAAGCATTTGACTCTCTAAAACTTTCACTTTCAACACCACCGGTATTACAGTATCCAAATTTCGATAAAAATAATGTTTTTATTTTACAAACAGACGCGTCGGGATACGCAATAGGCTCAGTGTTATGTAATAGCGATCGTAGGCCCGTAGCCTACGCTAGCCGTAGCTTAAACGATGCCGAACGCAGATATCCTACCATTGAGAAAGAACTACTGGCTATTGTCTGGTCAGTAAAGTATTTTAGACCCTACCTCTATGGAAGAAAATTTATAATAGAAACAGACCATAAACCCTTAGTGTATTTGTATAACCTATCGAACCCCTCTAGCAGACTTTTAAAGTTTCGGTTATTGCTCGACGAATATGATTTTAAAGTTGTATATGTGAAAGGCCGCGATAATGTAGCTGCAGATACATTATCTCGGATATCGATTGAAAGTGATGAGTTGAAAGCGATGAATGAAAATATTATTTCGGTACTTACGAGAGCGCAAAGACGAAAAATAGACGAACAAAAGAGTAGCACCCCTACAGTAACTCACACTTCCCGCAACGATTGGACTGATCACCCAAGAGTTGTGGAAATGTTAAAGTTACCAAAGGAGTACACGGAGTTAGTTTTTGTAAATGAGGAAGAATGGGAGAGATTAAAAAATGATATGACTATAGATAGTGGCGACTTTGCTTATTTCGCCCCAGGTCGTACAGTTTTTGTTAAAATATTTACCCAATCGCAGTGTACACGAGCTGTCTCTGTGCGGGAAATGGAATCGTTTTGTACGAACCTTAAAATAGACACCTTATATGTAATATTGAATGAATATAATTCTGTTATAATAAAAGAGCTAGCTCAACATATAAATAAATTACCAAAATGGTCGGGGCCCCGATTATGTGTAATAAAAGGTGTAAAGAGAATTACGGATAAAGATACTCAGAGAGTAATTTTAAATGACTTTCATATATTATCAACAAGTGGTCACGCAGGAATTAGAAAAATGTTGAACGGTATACGTAGGAAATATTTTTGGACAGGACTTACAAGGGATGTGATAGATTTTGTTAAAAGATGTGACAAATGTCAACGTTACAAATATTTAAAAACAATCAAGGAGCCGATGGTAATTACTAACTGCGGCTCATCAGCTTTTGATAGGGTTTATTTAGATGTGGTCGGTCCCCTCAGTCGAGATAATAATTATAACTACATTTTAACACTCCAATGCGACCTTACCAAATACGTAGAAGCTTATCCAATCGCAAGCAAGGAGGCGCATAGCGTGGCAGCAGCGTTTGTGAACAACTTTATACTTAGATATGGAGTACCACGTGAAATAGTGACAGACAGGGGAACTGAGTTCATCAATGCTACTTTGCAAGAGGTTTGTAAAATTTTAAATATTAACCACATACCATCTACAGCATTTCACCATCAAACATTAGGTTCAGTAGAGAATAGCCATAAGCACTTAACTTTTTACCTTAGAATGCAATGTAATAGCCAAAATCAGGATTGGAGTCATTGGGTACCTTTTTGGTGTTTTTCCTATAACACCACCATCCACTCGGAAACAAAATTCACACCCTTTGAACTAGTATTTGGCAAGTTATGTAATTTACCGACTAACCTTACGAATAGCATTGATCCTGTATATAACTTTGATAGCTATCCATTAGAATTAAAATACCGTATTCAAAAGTCACAAGTAGAAGCACGAAATAATTTATTGGAAAGTAAACAGCTAAGAAAATTACACTATGATAAATATGTTAACCCTATCATATACAAAAAAGGAGATTTGTTACTTGTAAAAAATGAAAATTGTCATAAATTAGATCCATTATATTTAGGACCATTTTCAGTTGTCAGAGATGATTCACCCAATGTTATCATTTATGTTAACGGCAAGGAAAAGACTGTGCATAAAAACCGAACTAGACTTTATACCATATAGGTATTTCCTTATTAAATAAGTAACCATTTTTATACTCTAGATACATAAACTTAGATTATTAAAAAGTGGTACCACTGCTATTATAAACTGACATGTTAGTATAAGATATTTTTTTTTATGTAAAGTTTAGTGTTAGTATTTTCTTTTTATTACTTTTTTTTCTCTCAAGTACTTAAATATACAAGTACCTAAATATGGTATCAACGTGTTAATTTTAGTAAGTAAACACATTTTGTAATTTTGTTTACTATGACTTTTTTTAATCTTTTAATTTTTTATATCTTTTGTATAAAAAAAAAATAGCACTTCAGTGTATTTTTTTTATATTTTTTTTTGGTTGGGCGTGTGACGTAGTATGTAGTCATAAGTATATAATCATTTTACACTTATTATTTGTGGCAGTAATAAACTGTATTTACTACAGATGACATCTTTCATTGGCCCGATCCCATCCTTATACTCGATTAATATCCAAAATATTAATTTTTACAGGCATCGGCTCAGAAATCTGCGCACGACTAATGGAGTCGGCCTCATTCTTCGAACTAGACGCACCCGCGTGGCGCGTGACCGGCGCCGACGTTCCCATGCCGTACGCTACCTCGCTAGAGCTGCTCGCTCTACCGCGCGCGCCCGACGTGGTGGCGGCCGTCAACGCGGTACTGGGCAACAAGTGAGTGTACAATACTACACACTACACTACACCCTCCACATTGCACACTATAGCTGACGTTCCCATGCCGTACGCTACCTCGCTAGAGCTGCTCGCTCTACCGCGCGCGCCCGACGTGGTGGCGGCCGTCAACGCGGTACTGGGCAACAAGTGAGTGTACAATACTACACACTACACTACACCCTCCACATTGCACACTATAGCTGACGTTCCCATGCCGTACGCTACCTCGCTAGAGCTGCTCGCTCTACCGCGCGCGCCCGACGTGGTGGCGGCCGTCAACGCGGTACTGGGCAACAAGTGAGTGTACAATACTACACACTACACTACACCCTCCACATTGCACACTATAGCTGACGTTCCCATGCCGTACGCTACCTCGCTAGAGCTGCTCGCTCTACCGCGCGCGCCCGACGTGGTGGCGGCCGTCAACGCGGTACTGGGCAACAAGTGAGTGTACAATACTACACACTACACTACACCCTCCACATTGCACACTATAGCTGACGTTCCCATGCCGTACGCTACCTCGCTAGAGCTGCTCGCTCTACCGCGCGCGCCCGACGTGGTGGCGGCCGTCAACGCGGTACTGGGCAACAAGTGAGTGTACAATACTACACACTACACTACACCCTCCACATTGCACACTATAGCTGACGTTCCCATGCCGTACGCTACCTCGCTAGAGCTGCTCGCTCTACCGCGCGCGCCCGACGTGGTGGCGGCCGTCAACGCGGTACTGGGCAACAAGTGAGTGTACAATACTACACACTACACTACACCCTCCACATTGCACACTATAGCTGACGTTCCCATGCCGTACGCTACCTCGCTAGAGCTGCTCGCTCTACCGCGCGCGCCCGACGTGGTGGCGGCCGTCAACGCGGTACTGGGCAACAAGTGAGTGTACAATACTACACACTACACCCTCCACATTGCACACTATAGCTGACGTTCCCATGCCGTACGCTACCTCGCTAGAGCTGCTCGCTCTACCGCGCGCGCCCGACGTGGTGGCGGCCGTCAACGCGGTACTGGGCAACAAGTGAGTGTACAATACTACACACTACACTACACCCTCCACATTGCACACTATAGCTGACGTTCCCATGCCGTACGCTACCTCGCTAGAGCTGCTCGCTCTACCGCGCGCGCCCGACGTGGTGGCGGCCGTCAACGCGGTACTGGGCAACAAGTGAGTGTACAATACTACACACTACACCCTCCACATTGCACACTATAGCTGACGTTCCCATGCCGTACGCTACCTCGCTAGAGCTGCTCGCTCTACCGCGCGCGCCCGACGTGGTGGCGGCCGTCAACGCGGTACTGGGCAACAAGTGAGTGTACAATACTACACACTACACTACACCCTCCACATTGCACACTATAGCTGACGTTCCCATGCCGTACGCTACCTCGCTAGAGCTGCTCGCTCTACCGCGCGCGCCCGACGTGGTGGCGGCCGTCAACGCGGTACTGGGCAACAAGTGAGTGTACAATACTACACACTACACTACACCCTCCACATTGCACACTATAGCTGACGTTCCCATGCCGTACGCTACCTCGCTAGAGCTGCTAGCTCTACCGCGCGCGCCCGACGTGGTGGCGGCCGTCAACGCGGTACTGGGCAACAAGTGAGTGTACAATACTACACACTACACTACACCCTCCACATTGCACACTATAGCTGACGTTCCCATGCCGTACGCTACCTCGCTAGAGCTGCTCGCTCTACCGCGCGCGCCCGACGTGGTGGCGGCCGTCAACGCGGTACTGGGCAACAAGTGAGTGTACAATACTACACACTACACTACACCCTCCACATTGCACACTATAGCTGACGTTCCCATGCCGTACGCTACCTCGCTAGAGCTGCTCGCTCTACCGCGCGCGCCCGACGTGGTGGCGGCCGTCAACGCGGTACTGGGCAACAAGTGAGTGTACAATACTACACACTACACTACACCCTCCACATTGCACACTATAGCTGACGTTCCCATGCCGTACGCTACCTCGCTAGAGCTGCTCGCTCTACCGCGCGCGCCCGACGTGGTGGCGGCCGTCAACGCGGTACTGGGCAACAAGTGAGTGTACAATACTACACACTACACTACACCCTCCACATTGCACACTATAGCTGACGTTCCTATGCCGTACGCTACCTCGCTAGAGGTACTAGCTCTACCGCGCTGGAGGTACTAGCTCTACCGTGCTAGAGGTACTAACTCTACCGCGCTAGACTCTTTAGTAGAGCTAGTAGGTACTTCCAGCGCGGTAGAGCTAGTTTTTAGGGTTCCGTACCAAAATGGTAAAAAAGGAACCCTTATAGTGTGACTCAGTCTGTCTGTCTGTCTGTCACAGCTGGATATCTCGAGAACTACTAATGGTATCAACTTGAAATTTGGAATAGTTTAAGTTGACATTTGCCCAACTATTTTGCAAATAAGAATAAATAAAAATATAAATATCTTTTTTACAACAGGGGCTGAAAAGGGGTCTTAAAAATTTGAAGTGGGGCAACTAGGGCATGTGGCGTATCATATGAAAGAGCGTCGTTTGCACGTTTTTAATCATTTTTTCTATTTTTTCTTAGGCCGCATAGTTTTCGACTTATAATGAAAATTGTAAAAAAAAATACCGTTCCCCCCCCTTATCTCCGAAGTTTGCAAAGAGAAAAATCTGAAATAATTCTATGTGATAGCAATTTATATAAAGATTACAAGAAAAATAAAACGATGTCTCAATATTGCACACTTTTTTAGAAATGATCAAATTTCTAAAAAAGTTAACATTAGTTCCACTATCGGTCAAGAGATGGCGCTGACCTAAAACTGTAATACTAATCTATTATTCTACTCTGCAGTGTGGTTTGATGGTGCAATTATGATGGTATGGAACCCTCAGTGCGTGAGTCCGACTCGCTCTTGACCGATTTTTTTTTTTTATAAAAACGAGCTAATTTCTGAACGGTTTCTTTATATTTGAATTTGATATTTTTCGAAAGCTGTAAGGAATCGTCCGACGCGACTATGCGATCGTCGCAAGTCGGCTCGAATTTAAATCGTACGAATCCGCGATCATACATCATACTGATGTCGAATAGGTGCCCTAATTGGCATTCGCGCGATGTGGTCGCGCGACTAAAATGTTTGAAATCTACACACGAACTAAATTCGTACGAATCCGCGATCAAACATAGTGATGTCGAATAGGTGTCCTAATTGACATTCGCGCGATAATCGCGTCGCGTCATCGGTACGCTATAGTCGCGTCGTTTATTCACGCGATGATCGTTCAAGTTATATTAGGACACACATTTCTTGTCATCGCGCGAACACGCCATCGCGTGTTCGCGCGATTTTTGTATGCGTCCCGTCGCGTATTTTTGTATGAAACTCCAATTTCTTTATATTCTAAGCGTGCCCGCAGACTACAGACCAAACTGTCGGCCGATAGTTGGTTTAGTATGAAGAATCGGCCGATACCAAATCGTTGTAGTGAGCGCACTTGCATACTTCTTCATACTGATTTAACTATCGGCCGACAGTTTGGTCTGTAGTCTGCGGGCACGCTAAGTCTAACTGACACACACGGCGAATAGGAGATACATAAAGTCTGATCAACGAAAGACGAGACTGAAATGATGGCGCCACTTTCCCTGTCAAATTATTGTTATTGGAAACTGACCCCTAAAATAACGCGCATAATTAGTTCCTTTTCCAACCGAGTCTCATCTTTCCAGACCAGGAGCCCTACCGCCCAACTCAAAGCTTTAGCCAGAGCGATAGCTAGACTAGATCCATCCTTGTCATATCATAACACGATGACAAGGACGGACTTTTACTCTGGCTTTGGTTGATGACGTCAGTGCATTGTCCGTCCTTGTCATCGTGTTATGATATGACAAGGATGGATATAGTCTAGCTATCGCTCTGGCTAAAGCTTTAAGTTGGGCGGTAGGGCCCCAGACTCTGAAGTCCGCAATTAACTATTACAGCTTTCAAACAATATCATATTCATGTAAAATCTGATTGAATTTGTATTAAAAAAAACCGGTAAGAAATTAGCTCGTTTGTATGGAACCATTTATTGTACCCTATTTTCATTTGAGTAGTATAGTCCTCCTAGCTATAAAACTCAAATGAAAACCTAAGGCTGATTACTTAAGGTCGCTATACCATCGAAAGTGGAGTCCTATGATTTTGATAAAACTTTACATGGCCCTAAGGCCCATTTTCTAGTATTTTTAGAAGGTATCACTACATTCCCTCGTAGTCATTCGTAGAAGTATATAGAAATATGTCCAAAAACGGGCACTTTTAGCACTTTTGCTATCTACTTCTAGCAGTGACTACGAAGGAATGCAATGATACCGTCTAAAAATACTAGACTATGCGCCCTAAATATTCCGCGTAAAGTTTTATTTTATTAAAATTGTGTATTAGAATTACAATATTAAATAAAATTCACCATGGCGCCACTTACGGTCAGGGTGCCACCCTAACCGTCCTTTTAGATTGATTTCTTGTCGAAACAAGAAACTAATGATTTCGTTTTCATTGTTTCAGGATAAGTCAAGCCTCAGTACAGTAATGAAGTGAATCTCTAGATAAATAAATTGTTATTAGCCTGCGCACACGTTCAAAGGCAATGTAAATATTTCCATTATGCTTAAGACGCCTCCAGCCGGCCGGCGGCGCAATGTGATTTTACTAATGATATTTCAAAGCAGATTTTGTAAAATGTATGTGCAAATATTTAGATAAATGAAGATTATTTATTATTAAATTTATGTTTATTAGATTTGGTTGTTTGATTTACTTTGGAATTCATTTGATACAACATTCGAGTTTTTAGTACAACCTACCGTTTTTGTTTGCCCTTCGTTATTTTCGAGTTTCATACTTGAGTACATAGATGGCGTTAGTCGTTCAGAAAACTGGTTTGTGTTGAAAAAGTAATTTACAAAAGTTTGCAAAAATATGTTTTGCATTACTATACTCGTAGCTTTTTTTATGGAAAAATGATGAACATCCTAAATTAAGACTGGAGTCGGGATAAATAAAATTCTTATGCCTAGGGCTCTTTCCTTTGAGGTAGCAAAATAAATACGATTCGAAAGCAAAATAATCTGATATGCACAAAATATTTGTATCCATTATTTTTTTGACCCCTAAATTAAGAGCAGAGTTCAAAGTTCAAAATTTTTATTGCACTTTTCATGTTGTAGGGTACAAAGATGTTATTACAAAATTAGAGTCAAATATGAAACCCTGCAAGGGCACAGCAACTATCAAAATAGATAGATACTTAATATTAAAATAATTCTTAAGTAGGTAATACTTAAAATTATGAATGTTATTTATTGTAGTAGACTGCAGAAATTTACTAGGTAAGTAATCGTATTTAATAAAATTAGGTAGATAATATTAAGGTATCATTTACTTATGATATGGGTAAGTAACAATATTTACTTATCAAACGTATTAGTACACGACGTTTTTTCGTCCGGCGTTAGGCCGAATCCCACACCGCTTGCTCCCTAGTCCGTCCGATCCATCATCCTGTCGCACGGACGCGTACGCGACTATTGTATAGCACTTGTTTACTTCCTCGGGAGCTCTGACAGCCTGGTACTTTCGCCATTCAGCCGCTTGATTAAGATGTAATGCTTGTATTATTGTAATAGGTAACTTTTATCGTGGTTTTAGAATATATTTTTTGTAAATGCCAACGTCCTAGTTTGATAGGTTGGTATATGAGATAGGAGTAATAAACTAATTAAACTATTTTTTTTCTTTTACCCAAGGTTGCCTGGAAGAGATTGCTATGTAGCCATAAGGCCGCATATTGTGTTTTGTTTTGTCTTTTGTTTCTGTCTGTATTATGTTTTTTCGTTTGCATCAACGATCAAGGTTCTGAGATCGTTGTTTGCATTATTAAAATAAAGACATTATTATTAACTATGAATCATGGGAACGGTTAAGTGTGGTAAGTATTATGATTGTTAAACTGTATTATCATAGTGTTTTTTTATCTTTTCCTATTACGCAATAGTGTTATGTTAGCTAGTTCAAATTCAAATAAGCTTTATTCAAATAAACTTAATTATTAAGTACTTATGAATCGTCTATATTTTCCTACCACCCGTTCCAGACTTTTTTAGCTGACAAGAAAAACGGGCCCAAGAAACTTATCAGCTGTAACAGCCATAAGTAAAGTAACTAGGTATATTTACAACTTTAATATATCGTTACCAGATAATTACAACAGGGTGACAGGATTATTGGCAACAATATAGACTTATTATATTACTTCAACAAAGTACTTATAGTAGCAAGTTATGTGTTACATCATTTCCATGATAATCGTCTACTTTATAATAACCTTTACCCATGAGCGTTTTTTTAACATGGTTTTTAAATTCATGCAAAGGAAGATCAATGACTTGTTTTGGAACTTTATTAATAAAGGCTATGCCTTTCCCCATAAATGAACCTCTAGTTTTGCAAGCCTAAATTTTGGAACTGCAAGTAGCGTCAGGTAAGCATCAGGTCTTTAGTGGCAGGTAATCATGGCGATAATAAGTGACAGGTATGTTAGCCTCTGTTAACACTTCCGGAAAATGTTTTTCTTGAAAATCAGGGTTTAGGATTGGAGACATTAATTTCCACTTTTCCACATTCGAATATGGACGTTCCTCATACATTTACCTTCCCAAGTAGCCGCGTTTTCGTGACAATTTCGTTTCTAACTTGTCCCATTTTTATTATAACCCACACGTGCTGATCCCGAATCTGTCTCGGCGTCGCTGCCGGTTGATGGATCGGCGGATTGCCATTGTGGGGACACAAATTATACCTTTATTCCTACACTCCGGATTGACGGCGCGTCCGCTCGCCGAGCCTTTTGTTGAAAGCTTGCGAAATTGAGATGTGATTTTTTTGCGAGCTTCAATAAAACGAAATAGATTGAAAAGTTGAACCTCTGGTTTACCTACGGTGAACATCGGCACTCTAGAACGGTTTTATCAATTCGATATAATTAAATCTGAGCACTCCGTATAATCTTTATCTTTAAATTCCTTTCAGAGATTTTCCACAATTTTCTTTTCGGTCATAATGAGATCAAGTTTTGAATGGTAGATTTCTTTAAAATAGGTACCTAGTTTCTTTTTTATCTACCGCAGATATTTGACAAGTTATAAGCATAAAAATGATTATTTTTTCCGTCTCTGGAAACTACTTATACATCGAGTCAAATAGAGTCCATCAGGGCATCAACCTTGGCCTTTAGTCATTTAAAATATATGTTCAGCTAGATATTCTCATTACTGTCATTCACCTAGTTTAAACTTCCAAAGGGACTGTCGCCAAACTCCGCAGCGGTAACCGCAGCGGGCGTCGAGTTCCCGCGGCGGGCGCCCATCCATCAGGAAGTTTTGGCTCGACGGGAGAACCGTCACGCCGTTTAGTGTTACAAAAGATCAACACTTGTACATGAATATAAACTAAGGTGTATTAAGCACTGAAAACGTTGAAACCAAAAGAAGTTTTATGTATGACGTACAAAAGAGTTTACGTCGAGAGCTTTAACGATTGCAAAATAATTGAAATGTAAAGATTATTGGTTGGGTGTTTGTGGTAGCCATAGTTAAAAATGTGCACTGACCGTCCGAGATAATCCACTTCACCTAAAATCTACAATAAACAGTTTCGATACCGATTTCCGATTGATCATAATTTTGATAAAATTAGCCTCTTGACTTGACTTTTTCTTTCAAAGATTAACGTTGTTATAATCCGTTAGAATTGGCCCCAAATCGGTACCTAAGTAGTAGGTTCGGTATCTAAAGTAGGTTTATGGGAATCTGGTTTCAGAAGTTCGAGTGGTAGTAAATTTCACGAAGAGCTGTTAATCAAAGTCAAGAAATTTTGTTGAAAGCAAGTATTTAAAAAAGTTGTTATGTACACATTAAGACTCGCCAATAGTTTTTAGGGGCACGCAATTGAATAAATCCCATAAGTTAAAAACACACCACCCATCGTCCCATCGTCATATTAGGTAAAGCGTCCTCTCCGAGGGTGGATTCAATCTGAGAGTGGGATCACATCTTTCAACGCTGAATAGAGGGCTTTAAATTTTAAAGTCGGTTGCTTTTGACAAATTGAATCAGGATGGAGTACGAATTACGGAGATAAGCGACCTACCGAACTAAGTTAGGTCAAGGTAAGCTAACTTATTTGTTTAGGAATTTTTCGACTTCTACAATGCGAGTGGTTAAGCGACGCTGTTGCCCATGGTACTTAAGTACCTACTAAGTAGGTCTTATAGTACAAATGTACAGAATTTAGAACATGTAGGTGTACTTATAAAAGCCCAATTCCGTAGGTCCATGCACGTTCGTGTGTGTTCCAATCTCCGCGCTGAGCCGCCGACGTCCGATGGAGATATTTTCTGTTTACACGTTTATTTGCGAGTTTCGCGACTGAGCAGACGAGAGAAAGTACTGGCCTTTTTTTTAATTTCATAGTACTTACTTAAATTAAAATAAGGAACGTGCACATATACTTATTTGGTATTTATGTGTTATTATGATCGCTTTATTTAATCCTACACACACATCCTATACCTACCGTTATTTTTTTATGAAAAATATTTACTTACTAGTGTAGGTTAACAAAGTGTAACCTCATAATATCTCTATTCTCCTTGCGCTCTCTCTATATATCTATCTCTCTTTCTCTTGTTCAAAAATGTTACGTTAAATCTTAATTAAATTAAACATATCGACAATGGAAAGGTGAAATGCTAAAGCGCCAATTTGGCTATAATGAGTTATGGTTTTGCTAATTAAAACAGTTATTAATCTGTAAAGTTATTCTAAATTTGGTTAAAAATTACTATTTTTATACTTTTATATTTAAAAAGTTATGAATTCTTTTTAAAAAAATGTTTAGAATTCCCAAAGGTGCCATTTTAGCGTATTAGCAATATAGCCTTTCCACTGTCGATATAATACCTAGGTACCTACTCAAAATTGTAACAGTATAGGTAAATCAATTAAATTTTTTTGCAACTATTGTTATCTGTGTTGTGTGTAAGTAAAATTTATTTTAAACGATAAATAGAATCAGTTACCTAACCTAATAATAGCTACGTATTAAGTTTACTTTTAGAAAAGGTATGCAGTGGTTATAATAAAAAATACCAGTACTTTCGTCCAGCCGCGGCTGGTAGGCCACGCTAATGGCATGTGACAGCGCCGGTGATAGATCGGACCCCCGCCCCCGGCCCCCTGCCCCTCCAGGGGCGCAGAATTAGACGGCTTTTCTCGAGCTCCTCTCATTTGTTGGTATGGCACATAGGCTGTTACACAGTAGCCATCAGTATTTTTTCTTATGTTCTGCCTTTATTTCGTACAGCCTCAAAAGTTCCGTACGAATATTGTACAGCCAGCAACGAAAGTCGCTTAACACTATCGTCACTTCGTCAGTAACGTCGTAGTTTTTGACAGATGTCTCAAAGTTTGAAACATTAATCAAAAAAGTTGCTATGACAAGGTACTAAATTGTTAAACGACTTTCGTTACTGACCGTACTACCTATTGTTTCTTTATGTTCGGCTTCGAAATAAGTGAAGATATTAGCCATGATGCTGTCCAAACTCCGATAGGAGTTGAACGACCATCAGAAGAAGTTCTGATTAAAAATGTTGGGCTAATAAGTAATGGTTGAATTGTAAAAGCTAGTATCAACTTTAATTTCGCCTTAGGTATCTACTTTGTTGACAAAATAACTACCATTTTAAAAATTATCTTCACACGAAATCGTTAACCATTGAGAAAATTACGTACTCGATTGTAGATTTCTTCCCAATTATACACTAGAAAATATAGAAATAATTAATTAAATGCAAATATGAATCGCAAGCCACAGTTGACTACAGTTTTGCTAAAAATATCCCAAATTAAAAATCCTTCGTAAAATTTGTCACTTCGATAATTTCAGTGAAAGAAAATAAAAAAATCAAACTAATTAGGTAGGTAAGTGCCTACCAAAGAACTTTCAATAAAACCGCGCTAGTATCCGTTAAAAAGTGTTTTATTTCACAAACCGATACGAATTTCAACAATGAGATCAATTATGAATAGCACCTGATACAAGCTTAAAATGCCATTGTTTGCGTCCGCTAACTTGTTAACAATGCTTATTTAACTAATTACAGTTAACACATGCAGTGAGGCACGATTACCAAATTGAGATTTTGTTCATGGATATAAGCACGTTGCGCCATGAAGGTCGCCCATGTCATGAGATATGCTAATCTGCATTGTTTAACTGGTTATATGAAATTGATTTAAATCGTATTAATTTCTAAGTACTTACCTACCTACTTATTATGGTAACGAAGAAGAAAAAAACCCGTGTATCCAGTAAGATATCGAGGAAAGGACTCCCTCGATATATATTTTAAGTTGGAGATAAAATAGTTTCCACTTGAATTTCAAAGGTATTAAATACTAATACCAAAAATTACTCTAATACAAGCGCAAACCACGACTTTGAGTGATGTAGTCAGGTTCGAATTGTGATTTCTATAATTATTATTTATCCCAATAAAATATGAACTCTTACTGGGGATAGGTAGGTACCTAGTAGAAAAGGCCGTAGGCATAACCGTAGATCAGTAGGGCGCCAGATCAGAAGTCCAAAATATCTGGAGATAAATTGAAAATATCGGGATTTTGCAATTGTTGTCGGGAGAAATAAATATTTTAAATAAAAATTTAAGTAATTCAATGTCTACTGTGCTGTATGTAAGAAAACTGCCGCGCAGTGTGATTTTTAGGGTTTCATCCACTCACTAACGTTGTACACTTGCCTTTCGATACTAAGAAAACGGCCGCACAGCGCGATTTACTTATTTATAGTGAGTTTCATCCACTTATCTTTCTATTGTAGAAAAACGGCGCAATTTTTAGTCAATTTTATCCACTTATCTTAATATATAAAATCGTAAACTGAATGACTGACTGACTGACTGACTGACTAACTGACTGACTGAGTGAGATATCAACGCACAGCCCAAACCGTTGAACCTAGAGACTTGAAATTTTGGACATAGATACCTTATGTAGTGTAGGCATCCACTAAGAAACGATTTTTGAAAATTCCATTCCTAAAGGGATGAAATAAGGGATGAAAGTTTGTATGGAAGTCTCTCAGTTTTGAAGCTAGGGTCTTTAAATTTTGTGTTTAGGCTGATGATTGAAAATTAATAAATACGGGTCTCAGCGCTTTCCAAAATTCTACCCCCGAAGGGGTGAAAAGGGGGATGAAGTTGTATATAGAAGAAAATCCTTAATTTTCGAAGTAAAAATAGCGAAATTTATAATTTAGGCTTATGGATGGAAATATAACGCAACGTATATTATTATTGGTAGTATTTCAACCCCTTGGGGATGAAATGGGGTAAATGAACCTAAAATAGATATGGATGTCGTTATTGGGGTTTTCTGGGATGACGATTGCGAAAATGACATTTATTTTGAAGTCCAACACGGTCGACATGATTTAATCCCTAAAGAGGTGAACATTTTATTTAAATTTGATATGGAAAACAATATAAAATAGACATTACAACTTAAAACTTCTTAGGAGCATGTCTAAAAATAAATAGGCAAACATATATTTTGTGCTTTTGAAAATCAACCCCTTGGGGGGTAAATGGGGTAAGTAAACATAGAAATCGATATGGATGTCGTTCTTGAGGTTTTATGGGATGGTGATTGCGAAAATGACATTAATTTTGAAGTCCAACATGGTAGACATGATTTAACCCTAAAGGGTGAAAATGGGATACAAATTATGTATGGAAAAAGAATATAAAATAGACATTACATAGTTTACAGCTTTAAAATTCGTAGGAGCATGTCTAAAAATAAATAGGCAAACACATATTTTGTTATTTTGAAAATCATCAGTTAGGGGGTAAATGGGTAAGTAAACAAACAACAAAAACTGAAAATCGATGTTGATGTTCTTCTTGAGGTTTAATGGGATGAGGAATGCGAAAATGACATTTGTTTTAAAGTCCAACACGGTGGACATGATTCAGCCCCAGGGGACGGGGACGGGAACGGGAACAGGAACGGAAACGGGAACGGAAAAGAGTAAAGAAACGGGAACGTACTACTACTAATATCTCTGGACCTACTTCTGATTATTGTAATAAACTAGCTTCCGCCCGCGACTTCGTCCGCGTGGATATTAGAGAAAATCCTTGGGGAACCTTCAACCAGGATCCAAACAGCCGTTTTTACGCGATTAGGCGGGTCCCCACCAAGCGCGCAGCCTCGTGCGAGGCCTGTCACACGCGGCAAAGTTTTTGCCTCGCGAGGCAGCGCGCTCAGTGGGGACCCGCCTAATCGCGTAAAAACGGCTGGTCGGATCCTGGTTGAAGGTTCCCCAAGGATTTTCTCTAATATCCACGCGGACGAAGTCGCGGGCGGAAGCTAGTCTTATATATAATCTGTGGTTTCATCCGCGAAAATTATTGTTTTCTAGAGAACTTTCGGAACAGCTGTTTTTCAGGGAGATTTTTAGATTTATTAGGAGTCGGGAGATCACTTGAAATTCCGGGAGAATTCAGGCGAATCCCGACCATCTGGCAACCCTTACTGGCCAGTCTTCAACGTTTGCCATCCATCCAAATTATTTGTTGTACCACCTGCAGATCTATGCTTACGGCTACTGTCAAACTACTTTGTGTACAGTGTGATCCGCTACAACTTCACTTGAGAATGTATGGCAAATAGAAAAAACAAAAAACCGACTTCAAAAACCCTAGTTACCTCTAAAAAGCAAGAAATAATATTCGTAATAATAAAAACACGTCTATTGAAGTCGGGTGGGGCTGGAGTACAGATTCCTTTTTTTATTCTAAAAGCCCCACCCAACTTCAATAGACGTGTTTTTATTATTACGAATATTATTTCTTGCTTTTTAGAGGTAACTAGGGTTTTTGAAGTCGGTTTTTTTGTTTTTTTTTATCAATTTTTATTTTTTTATGTTTAGTGTAGGTACCTTGTGTATATTATTTAGATAGTAAAATCGGCTCAGCCAAACGTGAGATAATTGCGAAGAAACATATAATATACATACGGGTCAAACTGAGAACCTCCTTTTTTAAGTCGGTTAAAGAACTACACAGATATCCCTCTTCCAACAAAAAAATAATTATCTTATTCAGTTCATAAACAAAGAAGTAATAGGTACGACCATTATCATCGAGGTAATTCACACAAAATCATACTATTTTCGTGCTTTTTTCAAGATTACTTGAAAAGTACTGAACCGATTTCCAAATTTTAAAAAATGGGACCAACTTGGGAGTTTACCTAATGTAATAACATTTGAATCATTTCAATCGGTCCAGCCGTTTTCGAGTAATCGGTGGACATACACAAAAAAAATAAAATAAAGAAAACAAATATACAGACGAACAGAGAACCTCCTCCTTTTTGGAAGTCGGTTAAAAATTATACAGATTAAAATACGTCGTTCTATACCGCAAGCGCTCTGAAGTTGCCGCAGATCAATGTTTATTGTCAACTAGCGTCCGCCCGCGACTTCGTCTGCGTGGAAAGTTTTTTGCTTTCCCTCGGGAACATTACTTTTTTTCGGGATGAAAGGTACCCTATGTCCTTCTCTGTACCCCTGACAACGTGTATGCAAAATTTCATGATTATCGGTTCAGTAGTTAAGACGTGAAGGCGTAACAAACAAACAAACAAACAAACGGACTTTCGCATTTATAATATTATAAGTAAGGATTTAATCGCAGTTATTACGCTTGAAACAAAATGCTAGTTGATAGTTCCGCGTACACAGTCAAATTGATTTGAATAATTGCAAATCGCTTACTTCCATAATCGCTTTTCGACCTTGGGACTTGGGACTTGGGCCCACCTTAGTATCCTATTCGTTTGACTTTCATTTAATTTTACTACTAGGAAGTTTAATTAAGATTATTAAACTTCAATTTAGTTTTATTGTTCTTAAGTGGGAAGAGTTTTTTGCTCACGCTACCTTACTACGTTCAAGTGTTGTTTCATTAGAAGGCTTGGAATTTGGCCAAGGTAGAAGGTATCACAATAATATTCACAACTAAGCTGTTCCTCGAATTCTGTAAGTATACATACCTATCGATAGCGATACCATACTGAAAAATAATTTAAATGTGGTTCTCAAAAGTTTTTGATGGGATATCTTTTTGTAAGTAACTCTCCATAAGCCGGAAAAGCAAACTGAGGTCAGAATTGTGCTGTAAAGTTCGTAAAAGTCGAGTACCTACCTACCTAGTTTACTTATAAAACTTAAAAATAAAATGGTGAGTTATGTTATGTTATAACACAGAATATATATTTTTAAATAGGTACGTAAGTATTGGGTTTACAAGTTCCAAAACTCAGTTTGAGTGAGGTGTGTGTAATAATATCAAATATCTTATGGCTAAGGCCTCTTTAAAGGCCAAGAGATGGTTGCCATCACCAAACCTTGGCTTGGGTAACAAACAATGATTGATTAGTGTATGTCACTTTAGTGTAGTTAATAAAACAATGAATGATTAAAACTATTATTGTTTCATGTTTCGGATTGAATTCGAACCTCTTGAATTAAGGAAATATATTACATGTCTTTCTCCTGGCAGAAGCAGAATGAATGTTCAAATATCTATTTTCGTGGAGTTGCGTTATGCGTTTATAACGAAAAAAATTGGTTCTTTTTACACACACTAATTAAATATACCTTAGTCAAAGTCAAAAAATTGCTTTTTAAATTTGCGTTTTTTAAACCTACTATAATATACCTACCTACTACATAAAATTCGACTCGCACCTAGGGTTACCATAATCTCAGGATTTGTCCTGAAATCTCAGGATTTTTAGAGTTTTCTCTGGACTGCGGCGAATTTTGAAAATCTCAGGAAATCTCAGAATTTTCAACAAAATATTTTTTAAAAATTACACTTCTAACTTTGGTTATAAATTGCACAATAATCACAATAATAATGAAAATCAACAAAGAAAGAACTGATTAAGTAGGTACGAATAGGAGGAGAAATAAGCTTGCTATTAGTACTTAAACATGTACTTGTTCTGTAACTAGTTGTAAGCGTTTTTTTGCAACTTGTATAAAAAACGCCACCTAATCACATATAAAATTTTATTACAAAAAAAGTCGCACTAAAAACATTAAAACGGACTAGTAAAAACAGACTAAAAAGTATAAAATAAATTTTTCTTTAAATATTTATTACCCTACAGAATTTTTTATACTTTTTAACCGACTTCAAAAAAAGGAGGAGGTTCTCAAGTCGACGGTATTTTTTTTTTTATTTTTTTTTTTTTTATGTATGTTTTAACATAGCTTCGTCAGTTGTTACCCGATTTGTACAATTCTTTTTTTATCTCAAAGAACATAGTTCGTGTGTGGTCCCATAAATTTTTTTCAGAGATCTGGCCAGTAGTTTTCTCATAATCCTGAAAAATATCAATTATTTAGCTCGCAATCGTACGAGTTTTTATGGAATTTCGGACATAACATCTTTGTTTATGAACCGATTTAGATGATTCTTTTTTTATTTGAAAGGGTATACTTCAAGAGTGGTCACAAATTTCATCGTTATTGGACTTCGAACTTCGAAGATACACAAGGGAACTCCTCAAAGTCAAATAGTATATGTAAAGTGATTTAGGTTTTGGTAAGTTTATGGCAATCCAAAACAAACCAAATCATGGTTTACGATGCAACGTTCTGGACTAGATTTGGACTACGAAAACACAACGGAACTCCTCAAAAACAAACAGCGTGAATTTGGAAATTGAGTTCTGGGCATTTTACCATTGAAAATGTTATAATATAAAGTTAAAAAATATTTACACGCTGCGCTTACATACCTACCACTAAAAAGTTGAAAATAAAAAAGCTTTTTAAAAAAAAAGAAAAACCGCCTTCAAAAAACCTGAAAACAAAAACAGCTTAAAAATTAAATACCTCTAAAAAGCAAGAAATAATATTCGAATCATTCGTTACACATATCAATATTAATAAAACACGTCTAATGAAGTCGGGTGGGGCTTTTAGAAAAAAATGTTGTCCTCCAGCCCCACCCGACTTCAATAGACGTGTTTTATTAATATTGATATGTGTAACGAATGATTCGAATATTATTTCTTGCTTTTTAGAGGTATTTAATTTTTAAGCTGTTTTTGTTTTCAGGTTTTTTGAAGGCGGTTTTTCTTTTTTTTTTAAAAAGCTTTTTTACTAGTCCGTTTTAATGTTTTTAGTCCGACTTTTTTTGTAATAGAAACGTGTTTTTAAAAAAGTTTTTTTCAGCAAATTTTTATTTTCTGCTTTTTAGTTAACGAGCTAAGACTAAAAAAAAATATACCATCTCCTATCGGAGCACTCGTCAAGACAATCGAAACGAGCCCAAACTCAATAGGGTTGCATGGTGTTAATACAGAGTCCCAGTGGCCTTCTTCCGGCTATATCATCAGACCCTGGAAACTTCCCAACAAAGTACTCGTCAAGACAATTCAAACGAGCCCAAACTCGATGGGGTTGCATGGTTTTATTAGCGAGTTCCAGTGGCCTTCTTCCGGCTCCATCATCAAAGCCTGGACACTATTTCCCAACAAAGTACTCGTCATAACGATTCAAACGAGCCCAATCTCGATGGGGTAGCGTGGTTTTATTAAAGAGTTCCTGTGTCCTTCCTCCGGCTCCATCATCAGACCCTGGAAACTATTTCCCAACAAAGAACTCGCCAAGACGATTCAAACGAGCCCAAAGGAGATGTCCCAGCGTTGCCCCAGTTTCATTTTATTTAATTACTTTCATATTAAAAAATGCTAATTACATTTTATTTAGGTATAGTATCAGTCAAGAATTGTTTTTATATATTTAGAAAAACAATTACAAAAACATTAAGTTGTTTTCTGAAGTATTTTGTGAAAAAATGTAAGTAAATAGTACTCTAATGATAAAAAATTGTGATTTAAAAGCGTTTTAACTTTAAAATCCCACTTTTTAATGCAGAAAATAATTATCAATCTGATTCTAGGTAATACCTACTCTGACATACTACTTTGATTAAGACGCGATAGACTTTCATTTTTTAAGAATGGTGGGGCAAATGACATAGGCGCGATGGGACATGTCTTTTGATGGGGTTGCACGGTTTCAGTATTGAGTTCCTATTGCATGGCCTTTCGGCTTCATCATCAGACCCTAAACCACGTCTCCTATTAGAGTACTCGTCAAGACGATTCTAACGAGCCCAAACACGATGAGGTTGTATGGTTTCTTCATAGAGTTCCTGTGGCCTTCTTCCGGCTTCATCATCAGATCAGCTCAATGACACCATAATATTGCATTGCCATCCAGTTCTGGCCTATGTTCAAAGTTTCAAGTCTCTAGCTCATCGGGAAGTTAGGATAAAATCGTTCGCAAACTTTGTGGAGAAACACACAAACAAACAAACAAACAATCAAACAAACAAACGCGAAAGCAACCTAATAAAAACGTGTTAAAAAATTACATTAATCAGACGATAAAATCAACATTCTAATATTTAATTCTTATTTAGTTATGTCATTTCCTAGTTTTCACGCGTATTATAATTAGCCAGGAAATTGGTTAATATTTTGTAATACTTAGCTATTATTGCCTAAGTATTAATTCGTATTATGTCAAAGCTTTATATCAAATTAGAAATCGACACTTATCTCGCAGAATATTCATGAAAACGAAAGAAACTAAACTAAAACAAGTCAAACGAGTTATTGCAAAATTGTGAGATAATAATGTCTTAGCTAAATAAATCAAATTAATTTGATTCTTTGACAGCCATTTTAATGTCCACACTGCTGGGGCACAAGCCTTCCTTATGGGTGGATAAGGAGGATGGACCAAAACCAACCACACGGGCCCAATGCGGATTGGTGGGTGTTAACGACTACAAATACAGCCGGGACGTAACGTGCCTTCCGAAGCACGGTGAAGCCCGAGATAGAAGATTTTTGGTCACCGATCCCATGACCGACCTTTGCGAAAGTTGCTTAACCTCCGCAATCGCTGGGCCAGGCGCTGTACAATAAAACATTATCGGGATCTTAAGATTTTAATCAAAACAATGTCTCACATTTAATGATCGCAACAATGAATTCGTGTAGTGATTATAGTATCATTATCAAAATTGAATGTTTTCGCAACATCGACTCACGATGTCCTCGATCTTACCGATCATTACTGCGCTTGATTTATCGATTTATTGAGCTAAATCGATACTCGATTATGGTGTCAACGGTGGTTGATACATTGATCATAATATTACTTATAGTTCTTTGTGTCTTACCAACATTTTATAGACTTACCGCTTTTATAATTCCGTATTTAGCGGGCAAATCCCTACTGCTACTTAATCGATGGTCGTTTTTGGCAGAAAACAAATAGTTAATAAATTCCGATTTTATGCATTTAATTTGATGATTTGATCATTTAATTTTGAATGTACTGATATATTTTTTTCTATTTTCAAGCCATCACATTACTGAAATATACGCGTTCCTGAAAACGTAGGCACGGAGCTGGTTATGTATATAACCATTTTTCTTTGATAACGTAATAATTATGTCTTAGCTAACTAGGTAGCTGTTAAACCGTCAGCATGTTTGTATTTATAGTTCCGGATCAGTAACGATTCAATAATTTCAATTAATCGTATAATTATCATGTTTGTCTATACAAGGTGTTTAGTAAAAGCCTTATGAAGCCAATGGTACATAGGGACCATCAAACTGAACAACTTTTACTAGGGACCTACTCTGAAATCACGAAAAAAAAATCAGCTGTTTCATACATTTTGATATTTTCGTTATTAATTGTTGTATGAACCTGCTGTTTTTTTTTGCAATTTCAGAGTTGTTCCATAGTAAAAGTTGTGTAGTTTGATGGCCCCTATCTACCATATTCGGCTTTATATGGCTTTCACCAAACACCTTGTATAATGTAATTGTTAATCCAGCTACTATTTTCATATTTTTTTCACTGTTCACTGTTCTGTGGATGAGTTTAGTTAGAAGTCTAATGGTGACGCCTCACGTAACTGTGTCTAACAAGCTTACTAAAGCCAGACTTCATTTTCCTTTCTTTCTAGTTTACATATAAAATATTTTTATAACGATTACACATATTGCCATAATAGCCAAGCTTACTACCTGTACGTTGAAATAAAAAGCTTTTACATTTAAAGTTTTGAATTTCAAAGGTGTTGTATTTCAAGCATTTAGTACCATTGATTGCACATTTTCTTTAGGCTTACTAAGGAAACGGCAAATGGACGTTTGGTTTTCTAGAGAAATATAGAAGACAACTCATTACACCACTTGGCGAAACTCGATCACAAAGAATCAATCAACACTAAGTATATGTTTTTCATGGCAAAACATCCATTTATTTTCAGTGGTTAAATAAAATGTCTGTTTTATTTACGCCTCTTTTTACTGGCTCATTTAAATTTATTGTATGCCAATTTGTAAGTTTATGCTAACCGAAGTTATCTAACGATCTATTAACACAACAGATTACGCAGTGAAAACTGGATATTTCGACTGCATTTAATATTACATAATAGGTACCTACTGAAAATTAGACACTGTACATCATTTTATATTCTATTAAAATGAGGCTTACAAACTAAGCTGCCTATTAGAATACTGTTTTTTTAGATATTTTGAAAAACAATTTACGTAATAACAGTAGGTATTTTAAAGATCTTTCGATTAGAATCAAATTAAAATTGTCTAAAAAATGTTCATAACACACTGTTTTGAGAGTGTTATCGAAAACTAGTTTCATTATTTACAAAAAAAAACTATTGTAGTACTATCAACTTTCAAAGAAACCAATCCTCACGAATATCGAACAAAGTAGTTTATCCAGATGTTTGTCAACAAACTACCAGTCTGTATGTTACATAAAAAAGCATAATCTTTAAATTGATTACTTCACTTCCTTTACTTCCGAGCTGACTTGACTAATCGAGTCGGCTCATTCTCCCACAATACGCTTGCCGTGCCGCGCGCACGCACTGACAGAGCCCGAATAGATAGCGATCGATCTTTTGCATATAATATCGATATTTGGTGATGTGCTTTTAGTTATATTAATTCTGTGTAGTGGTTGTGATATTTTAAATTGAGAAAATGTTTTTCTACGTGGTGAGTTTCAGACTTATGTAATTAAAATTAAAAATAATATAATATTTTGATAGGAAGCGTAAAAAAATCCTTGTTTATAAATCTTTAACTTTCATTTATATTTTGACTTATTCGAAGTGAATAGAAACAAAAAAAACAGAAAGGAATAGAAGAAATAATTTTTAGAAAATTATAGGAATAAACATTAGTAGGCCTACTTACTAATACCTACGAAATATAAATTTAGGGTACCTAAGTACCCTACTTACCTACGCTACAAATTACACATCTTTTAAAAAATAGAAAAAAACGTAATTTATACAAAACCTATTCCAATGATAAAAGTTCTTCAGTCGAAAGTCGTCCCAATGTAGGTGAACAACACACTTAAAATAAAAAGATGTTATGAAAATTACGACATGAGACATGACCACAATCGTGACAGAGGAACTGGGCCCTATTTTTGAAAGGCCGGCGAGTGCTCTTTACTGCTCATTTTAGGGCCCCTGTGCCTTGACACAGATCATCGGAGATCTGGACGAAGTAACCCAGATTTAGCTTCCGTGTTCACCGACCACAGATTTTTAATGGCAAACCAGTTGTGGATATTTTAATAAGCGAAGCAGAGGCTGTTGTCATTGGTATAATTAAACGAGTAAAACAATCGGTATGAATTTTAAAATTTCATATCGATAACAAAATACCTATGTAAGTACCTCAAATAAGCAAGCAATTTAAATAAGGGTTTGGTCGCTTTGTGTGTAGAATATGACTTTTTAATTTTATATATCCAACAATCGGTATGTTTTTTTAAATTTTCTATATCCATAAAAACAATAATAAGCAAGCAATACTTAAAAAAAGTAAGTAAGGTTAGGTCGCTGCGTATGCAGAATATCAATTTTAAACTGGTTATTTGCCTTATTATTAATGATATTGCCGCATATTTTTGCTGACTTAAAAAAATATCTTAATTGTAGGTATAACAATACACAAAATATGGTATAAAGGCGGACTTTATGCTAAAACCATTATATACTAGTCAACCATCAATAAAAGAAGACATGAATTCGTGATTGCGGTAAAATTCTTGGTTATTTATTTACGACAATTTTATTAGTCCTCAAAATCATATACTTTATATTTTGCAAGAATTTTAAGCCCAAAAATTAAAAGAAAATGCAAAGTTCATCATCCTGTTTTTTATATATAACTCCTTTCTTTTGCCTGTATTTTAATCGTAAAAGTTGCTCTTGGCGTAGAAGTTAGTAATAGTACCCAATGGGTATTATATAGGTGTTTTTTATGATCAGTCAACGTATTTGCTAAATGTAGAGCAAGCGAGCTACGTAACCAAATGCTCTGGTTTGGTTATGTCTCTCAATATCACTAATTAGAGTTTATGATGTACCAATCAACCCATGCGGTATAATGTCAAATAAAATCCTTTGAAATAGGTTCAAAATAAGAAAAAACAAATTCAATAATAACAATTAACAATGCAGTGAAGTTTCAATGTTTGATATGTGTTAATAAATATTGCTAATTCTTTATTTGACTATTGTTCATTGTTTTGTTGACTATGTGTTGATCCATGCGTAGTAGTTTGCTACGAATAACGTCATCTGTTTACTTACTAGCTCTGAAACTGGAATGATAAATGAGCATTGTCATTTCCAAAAAAAAACAAATTAGGTAACGAAAGACTTAGTGATCTTTTCTATTTTTACAAGCTTTTATATTTAGTTTACCTGTCTGGTATCCGACATTCAAAAGTTTTGTAGATGTCATTACATTAGTACTATAGTATAATACCTAAGTATAGTTATCAAAAGTAGTAGTAAGTATAGTGACAAATTTTCTCTTTCATTGAAATGGTTCTTTGAGGTGGATAGGTAGGTAACTCATTTCCATTTCAAAGATTCTGGTAATCAAGTAAAAATATAGGTCAATAATTACTAAACTAGCTATTTAAAGTCATAAATTCTAAAAAAGTTCATTTTTACTTACGTGTAAGTAATACAAGCTTGTTTTAAAAAAAATGTTTAAATAAGTAATGCTCGTTATCAAGTTGTCTTTGCTAAGAAATTTAAATATGTTAAATAATTATAGCCTATTTATTAGACAAAATTCTTAAAAGTGAAAAACTGCAACTACAAAATGTAGTTCAACAAGTTTCCAATCCAGAGTATTTTTTCAGGATACGCTTCAATATATCACCGTTTTCTATTACAGATACCAATCTTCCTAATAGCCTCCAGCGTACGGTCACAACATTACGGATTTGATATCCCTCACGAATCAGCTGCATCAGAAGCTCAAATTCGTTTCGCAATAGAAAACAAATACGACGACACTGGACCGGGTGCGAAAGGCCCAGGATACGCTTACGCTGTCTTCAAAACATTAGACGACGCTTTAGTTGGGTATTTAGACGACCCGGATACAATACTGTCAGAGCAAGACAAAGCGAAAGGTCTTCGGAGGTTGTACCAGAACCCATACAGCCAAAAAGCGCTTTCGAAAATAAATGAGGGACAATTCAATCGACCAGAACCGCCATCAAAGACTTTACCTGCTTTAAGACATGAACAATATATTCCGACCCTCATATCACCGAAAGACAAAGTGGCAAGCTTCTTTCGAGAAGTGCCGAGGATTGAAAATGAGAAGTTCAGGATCCAACCGTTCGGGCCGATGAGAGACACTGAGAAGTTCAGGGTCCCGTCGTTCAAGCCGGTGAAAGAAAGCCCGCTGAACCTGGCGTATTTCATGAGGATGCCTTCAGTGGAAACTAACAATTTGGCCGAGTCTCCGAGCTACTCTTACTCTTATGGGGTTCATGTAAGTAAATTATAATATTTATTTATTTAGTTATTAAAAAAATATTATAGGTAGAGACAGTTTAAGAGGGCATGGTTGTTTCCCTTTTTTAGGGTTCCGTACCCAAAGGGTAAAAACGGAACCCTATTACTGAGACTCCGCTGTCCGTTTGTTGCTCGCTATTAATAACGACTGCAGGTAGACAGTTGAAATTTTAACAGATGATGTATTTATATTGTTGCTATAACAACAAATACCTACTAAAAAACAGAAAAAAAATTAAGGGGCTCCCATACAGCAAACGTAATTTTTTGCTGTTTTTTGGTACCCTTCGTACGCGAGTCCGACTTGCACTTGGCCGGTTTTTTTTAGATTTACTTCGTTTACGAGTAATAAAAAATAATGTATTGGCGGCGCATGGTGGATCAGTATAAGCGCCTTAATAGATAGAGAGAGTAGGTACATTATCACATCATCGCGTGCATTGACTTCAAAAACAAACCTAAATTATCATCCAATAAAGTGTACACAACAATAATAATTTGTGTCTGTGCTGCTAAGACATATTTAATCGTCGAAAATAACTCAGGAACGTGTTCGTAAAAACCAAAATTATAGACTAGTAACATTAATTTATTCTGCGATTATAGTCTTAACTAAGTAATCAAAGGTTATCAGTATTAATTGTTGGCAAAGAGTTAGCAAGGCAGTTATAGCAATAATAGGTTAAAACTGGGTACGGTCTAATGAACACATTCAAATATTTTATACAAGCGACCTAGCAGTACGCTTTCATTTTAAAACGACCTTAACAAAAATCCTTTCTTTTTAGACATAAAATTCACACTATTAAAATAAGAAAGAAGAGAGAGTCTTGTTTTAAACAAAAGAAAGGTGATGAAAATATTTTGAAATTGAACTTCGCGTAGTTTCCTTTGTAGTTTTTCATTTTTTACAAGGTACCATAAATCGAAAACCATTTCGAGGTTTTTCAATTTCTGACACCGTATATATTTTTTCGGGGTTTTGATCAATATTTAACGAAATATGTGTAAAAAACCCTGTATCATCGAGATAAAGGAATATTAAAAATTACACTCCTTTGCGTAAAAAAAGTTGTGTGATTGTTGTTGAAGTGAAAACTGTCGCTGTCAATGTATGTCAAAGTCTGTGTCAGTATCAAATATTTTTTACTTTTGCTCGTTTTGTTTCGAATGTTTTAATTATATTTTTAACTTGTATAATATCAAGTTTTCTGAAGGATTTTTAAGGCAGACAGTCGCAACCTTACCAAAGTGGACATCATCATGCTGCTGAAGCTGAAGTCTTCTGCGAAACATTATTTTTAGGAAAAAAAAGATATTGTTTACGTCTCAATGGGTTTAAAAAATACAGTTTGATTTGAAGTGCATTAATTTCAATATAAAACTTTAAAGCAACACACCACTGTAAACGTGTAGACTTTGCTTCTTTGGCACGTAAAATAGTGTTTTTTTATCATTTATTATTTAAGGAGGGGTTTTTCCTCAAGGAAATGCCACCCTCATAGTTCTAAAAAAATCCAAAACAAACAAATCAATTAAACTACTATCATCTGCGGTTGAGGGCTACCCTGACCAACCTGTTTGTGTGTTTCTTTGTGTATTTCATCACAGTATTTTTGCAGGCAGGAACTACACATGAGATTTATGGAATCTAATTTACGTATATCTTTATCTATTATTGTTGAAAAAAAAGTAAAAATAGTGACAATAAAAGAAAACAACCTCGAGCAAAACATAAACAAACAAACGTCATTAGCGTCCATAGATAGGTTGACAGGTTGATGTCAAAGTGTATTTTTTTATCCATACGGGCAAAGGAAAGTCCGCCAGAAATCCTTTAAACTGCATTTACGCTCTTTTAGAATGAATAAGTTTCCAAATTAATATTAGGATGACAAAAAATAAAATTTGGAAAAGAAAAAATACGTGTCTCTTGTTCATCAGTAATTTCTAAACAACACATAAAAAAAGTTACATGACAAAAGTTTTAAAATGTTGTCAATTCAAGATAGAACAGCAAAACTAGTAATTCTTCAATCGTCAAAGGCAGTGAAGATCTTTTTTTATTATAATAATATACAATCAAAATATGGCTGATGGCAAAATACAATCAGTCGCCAGACTATAAGTAATTGTGATGGGTGCCAGTCACGTTATTTTATTATATGCATTCAAGATTTATCTTATCAGAATCAGGAGTCATACTGTGTGGTTAAAATGCACTGCTAATTAAATTTATAATAAAAAAGAAAATAACAGGAAATACAATGTATTACATCTATATATATAAAATTCAAAGTCCTGACTGACTGACTGAGTGAGATATCAACGCACAGCCCAAACCGCTGAACCTAGAGACTTGAAATTTTGCACACAGATACCTTATACACTGTAGGCATCCACTAAGGAAGGATTTTCGAAAATTCAATCCCTAAGGGAATGAAATAAGGGATGAAAGTTTGTATGAAAGTCCCTCAGTTTTGAATCTAGGATCTTCAAATTTTGTGTTTAGGCTGATGATTGAAAATAAATAAATACGTGTCTCAGCGTTTTTCAAAATTCAACCCCCGAAGGGGTGAAAAGGGGGATGAAGTTGTGTTTTGAAGATAATCCTTTATTTTTGAAGTGAAAACCGCTAAATTTGTAATTTAGGCTTACGGATGGAAATCTAACGCAACGTATATTGTTATTGGTAGAATTTAAAACCCTATGGGGAGGAAATGGGGGTGCAATGGGGTAAATAAACCTAAAAATAGATATGGATGTCGTTATTGGGGTTTTCTGGGATGACGATTGCGAAAATAACATTTATTTTGAAGTCCAACACGGTGGACATGATTTAGTTTGTAAAGGGGTGAAAATGGGGTTCAAATTTTGTATGGAAAAATAATATAAAATAGACAGCACAACTTTAAACTTCGTAGGAGCACGTCTAAAAATAAATAGACAAACATATATTTTGTGATTTTAAAAATCAACCCCTTAAGAGGTAAATGGGTAAGTAAACATAAAAAACGATAGGGATGTCGTTCTTGAGGTTTTATGGGATGGTGATTGCGAAAATGACATTTATTTTGAAGTCCAACACGGTGGACATGATTCGGGAAGCGGAACGGGAACGACAATGGGAACGGGAACGGGAGCGGGAACGGGAACCAAGAACCAGAACCCAATTCTGATTATTGTAATAAACTAGCTTCCGCCCGCGACTTCGTCCGCGTGGAAATTAGAGAATATCCTTAGGGAACCTTCAACCAGGTTCCGACCAGCCGTTTTTACGCGTTTAGGCGGGTCCCCACCAAGCGAGCAGCCTCGTGCGAGGCCCGCCACACACGGCAAACGTCTTGCCTCGCGAGGCAGCGCGCTTGGTGGGGACCCGCCTAATCGCGTAAAAACGGCTGGTTGGAACCTGGTTGAAGGTTCCCTAAGGATATTCTCTAATTTCCACGCGGACGAAGTCGCGGGCGGAAGCTAGTCTAAGATAAGACCTTGCAAATGACTTTACTGCTAAAATATTACCAATAGTCAGATCTCACTATTTTCTCTTGTGAGCATAGAACGAATTGACCAAATTGTGTGTTCGCAGTTTTGCTTACATTTCGACACAAAGCGACCGTTACGAAGTGGCAAGGCATTGTAGAATTATGGACGGTGGAAAATTGTAGTTGTGCTATGTTTCCCGGACGTTTGAGGGACTTGGAAATGACGGCAATCGTGTTATGGACAGAACGGTGCTAAAATTTTTCACGCGCTATGAAAGGGTTGCTAAAGATTCGAGCAAGAAAATGAGGTCTTTTACAAACTTTTTTGGTGCCACAAAATCACTGACATGAAATTTTTTTTCTATATATAGAAGTCAATGCACAAAATTTAATGGTATCATCGAGTGACTTATGTGAGTATGCTTATGATATGAGTCATTATGAATAGTTATGACCAAACGACTAGTTCAAAAGTTTTAAAGACAACGTAAAGGTACGATATGCTTAGTGTGTGAAGTTCAGCACTTTAAAAGTTTACAAATCCTTCTAATACTTATTTATATTGTTTTAATGTAGAAGTTAATGTTTTTCTAAAGAATCTATATTTTCGAGTGTTTGGGTATGGCTATAAAAAGTTTGAAGAGAAATAATAATTGCAACTTTATATCATATATCATAATTGTCCAAGTATTTATTTATACTAAATTATTTGCATTCAAATTAATAATTAACTGCATAATCACTACTTTTTGCGTGATACTTTGCGTGTTACTTACTGTTAATTGTGAAATAACAATAACATCCTGCCCCCCTTGCATGACCGACGAACCACGATATATATCGCGTGATATAGCATTTTATCTACACTCACAACGTAATGTTCCAAATATGAATTCAAACAAGATAATATAAATACGTACTTTATTTTCGTGGATAGGTAAAATTAAAAAATAAACTCATTACGATGCAGTCAACTGCATCATAAAATAACTTTTTTTCTCATTACGATACAGGGCAAATCCAAAAAGAAGGCAGTGCCGTAACATTAAAAAAAAACAACGATATTTTCCCACATATTTTCCATGATTAAAATGCACTCTATGGTAATCGATGACTGTGCGATTAGTTTATTGGAATGCACTCATCTCATTTTTTTTAATGGAATGCGCGCCATTTCTAAAGCCTTTCAAATAAAGTTTTAATTTCAATTTTTACATTTTGTTATACTTACTGAATTTTGTAGGTTTTTTTATTCTTGCTTTAAAATATGAAAAAAATACTCTGCCCGATATTTTAGATGCAGCTAAGGAAATGACTTATTACAAGGTAGGTACCTAGCTAATACAAACAAAGTCTCTCTCTCTCTCTCTTTTCTAACGTTGATCTTTTATTTAGTAGGTTCAATCCCAAATGTATGAGTGTAGATAAAGTAGTGTATGAAACTGCACATAACTAGGTATTAAAACACTCGTGTGATACTATTAAAAACCTCGCCTACGGCTCGGTTTTTAAACACACACTCGTGTTTTAATACCCCTCTTTATGTGTCAGTTTCATAAACTACTATTATCGACACTCAACTGTCAAACCCCTTTGTCTTTTTGACAGTTAAAAGTGATAAAACGCTATATCACGCGATATATATCGTGTTATGCTGGTTATGCTAGGAGGGCATGATTAGTAATTAAAACTTCATTTATAAACAACACAATACTTTAAACTGAATACGATAAAAAAACAGTCAGTGTTATTAAAGTTATTCTTTGAGCACAAGTAAAAGACTAGCACAAATTCGTCCATACAATATCCATACGATTTGGAAAAAAAACTTTGTTATGTACGATTTATAGGTAAGTAATACATTTCGTTCCTAGACATCTTATATTTTTATAATAATGTCAATAATTAAGTTTTCTCCATTTTTATAACACAAAACTTTATCGAATATGGCAGCAAATTCAAAAAATGTTCCTGCACAAAAATTATCAGTTTACCTAATCCAGACAAATCCTAGATGATCTAGAACAAACATAACAATTTACACACTAAACTTACATCACAATATTCACAATTCACTTCTTTCGAATGTGAAAGTGAACGAATATCGCGCCATTTCGTGGTCACTCGGCGAAAGTGGTGAGCCAGTGATTCGAATCAGAATCGTGAGTTGACTGACAGAGTGAATTCATAATTCACTTTATGAGATAAGAAAATTATATGTCGGATACAATGGTATGTATTACGCAATAAGTATAAGTACGTTGATCTGAGAGATTTTTTTCTTACTGTTATTTCTAAATGCAATCAGTTTCCACTCTACATATAAGCAGTTTTGAGAGGGGACATGTTTTCTAAGGCGGTACTCCCATTGGAATACTCTTCCTACGATTAGGTTACTAGGTTTTATTCCCTCTGTTCCAGTACATCAATAGCAAAACGCTTCAGTCTCTTCATGTCATGACATGAAGAGACTGAAGTGTCTTCATTTCATGACATGAAGAGACTGAAGTGAGTGACATCACATGTGATGTGTCGGTGAGTGCGAACGCCAGTGTGTTATTATTATGGGTCAAAGTTTCTTGTATCGCTTTGAAGACAAGTTTATTTCTTCCTTTACAGAGCTCATTTCCAAATATTCGTGTAATTCAGAGGTTTTTATAAAACACGGAGCGTTGGTGATAGTGCGAAATACATTATTTTGAAACGCTGCAGTATCTAGGTTAGAGTTAGTAGCTGTTCCCCACAGTTATATGCCGTAAATCCATACCAGCTTAAGTACACTTTTATAATAGATCTAATTGTTAAGTGAGAGCCTGGATTGGCAACCAAAGCAAGGCCCTGTATCGTACATTTTAATCTGATCGGAGAGCATCTGAGAGATTTGTGCATAAACGATTTCTTTTTTAAGGAAACCCATTGCATATTTGGCGACCTCCGTGGCTAATGGTTTGTACACTGGTTTTCAAGGTGTCGCTATCTTTGAGGTTTCATTATGGGTTTCCAACCGGATAAAAACTAAAAATGGATAAAAACTCAAAAAATATCCGTTTTTACTCGAGTTTTTATCCAAAGGGACGGATAAATATTTTATAACCATTTTCTTGATATGTCACGTAAATTTTGAATTTATAATAAAGGTAGGTAGTTAGTAATTTTAAACAAAACAAGTACTATTGAAGTGCATTATAATTAAAAATCCAAAAAAATGCAATAGAAGAACGAAAACAACATCCTGAGAATTCTCAAACTACTTACTTCAGAATTATAAATGAATACGTTCGATGACTCTATGGCAGCCATTACAGACGTCAATCTGGTTCAATCTGATCAAAACCACAGATTGATGGAATTTGATGCGGTTGGTTTGCGACGTTACACGGTCAATCCAGCGAGATCTGGATCACAGTAGATCTTGGTAGATTGACAATCTACCACGATCCACGGTGGTCTTTGGCAGGGTTGCCAACATTTTGCATTAATTTTCGCGTGATATCGATCGATGACCTGAGTGGTGCAGTATTCAACATGCCAGTCTACCGCGCAAGAGATCCTGGGTTCGATTCCCGGACGTAATTGAAATGATGAATTTTAATTTCTGTGACGGTCTGCGTATAATAAGTACCTATCTATTTCGAAAAGTAAGTAAGTACCTAGTAAAATCTGTTGTCTAGCACCCATTTTATGCCTTGATTAGTTAGGGTTAGATGAATATCGATATTTAATTTTACACGTACAGGTGTGTAAAATTTCATCAAAATCAGTTCAGCCTTCTGAAGCTGAACTGATTTGGATGAAATTTGGCACTCAGTTCATAGCTTGGTAATATCGTATTATAAATTTTAATACGATTTTTTATAAATTCACGGCCGGAAAGAAAGTTAAAATAAATATGGGTTTTATTTTTTATAAATTTCCCAAATGTACTACAAATTAGTTTCAATGTTTAAAATAATTAAAATGCCTAGGGTACCTTTGATCGAGATAAAAAATATAAGTTTTAATCCAGACTATAAACTGTTTGCCAAATTTCATCCAAATCAGTTCAGCTTTCATAAAAAACAAATATACAGACGAAGAGAGAACCTCCTCTTTTTTGAAGTCGGTTAAAAACATCGGATCGCAGTAGATTGTGCTAGATTGTCAGTCTACCATGGTAAATTGACAATCTACCACAATATGCTTGCATCGGATCGCGGTAGATCTTGGTAGATTGTCAATCTACCACAATCTACTGCGATCCGATGCAAGCATATTGTGGTAGATTGTCAATCTACCATGGTAGACTGACAATCTAGCACAATCTAATGCAATCCGATGTTTTTAACCGACTTCAAAAAAAGAGGAGGTTGTTTTTCTGTTCGTCTGTATGTTTTTTTTTTGTTTTTTTTTTCAAATGTCCATCCGGATGTAGTCGCGGGCGGAAGCTAGTTAAAAATAAATATGGGCTATATTTTTATAAATTTCCCAAAAGTATTACAAATTAGTTTCAATGTTTAAAATAATTAAAATGCCTAGGGTACCTTTGATCGAGATGAAAAATATAAGTTTTAATCCAGACTATAAACTGTTTGCCAAATTTCATCCAAATCAGTTCAGCTTTCATAAAAAACAAATATACAGACGAACAGAGAACCTCCTCTTTTTTTGAAGTCGGTTAAAAACATCGGATTGCAGTAGATTGTGCTAGATTGTCAGTCTACCATGGTAGATTGACAATCTACCAAGATCTACTGCGATCCGATGTTTTAACCGACTTCAAAAAAGAGGAGGTTGTTTTTCTGTTCGTCTGTATGTTTTTTTTTGTTTTTTTTCAAATGTCCATCTGGATGTAGTCGCGGGCAGAAGCTAGTTAAAAATAAATATGGGCTATGTTTTTATAAATTTCCCAAAAGTACTACAAATTAGTTTCAATGTTTAAAATAATTAAAATGCCTAGGGTACCTTTGATCGAGATGAAAAATATAAGTTTTAATCCAGACTATAAACTGTTTGCCAAATTTCATCCAAATCAGTTCAGCTTTCATAAAAAACAAATATACAGACGAACAGAGAACCTCCTCTTTTTTTGAAGTCGGTTAAAAACATCGGATTGCAGTAGATTGTGCTAGATTGTCAGTCTACCATGGTAGATTGACAATCTACCAAGATCTACTGCGATCCGATGTTTTAACCGACTTCAAAAAAAGAGGAGGTTGTTTTTCTGTTCGTCTGTATGTTTTTTTTTGTTTTTTTTCAAATGTCCATCCGGATGTAGTCGCGGGCGGAAGCTAGTTAAAAATAAATATGGGCTATGTTTTTATAAATTTCCCAAAAGTACTACAAATTAGTTTCAATGTTTAAAATAATTAAAATGCCTAGGGTACCTTTGATCGAGATGAAAAATATAAGTTTTAATCCAGACTATAAACTGTTTGCCAAATTTCATCCAAATCAGTTCAGCTTTCATAAAAAACAAATATACAGACGAACAGAGAACCTCCTCTTTTTTTGAAGTCGGTTAAAAACATCGGATTGCAGTAGATTGTGCTAGATTGTCAGTCTACCATGGTAGATTGACAATCTACCAAGATCTACTGCGATCCGATGTTTTAACCGACTTCAAAAAAAGAGGAGGTTGTTTTTCTGTTCGTCTGTATGTTTTTTTTTGTTTTTTTTCAAATGTCCATCCGGATGTAGTCGCGGGCGGAAGCTAGTTAAAAATAAATATGGGCTATGTTTTTATAAATTTCCCAAAAGTACTGCAAATTAGTTTCAATGTTTAAAATAATTAAAATGCCTAGGGTACCTTTGATCGAGATGAAAAATATAAGTTTTAATCCAGACTATAAACTGTTTGCCTAAGATGTTTTTATAAATTTCCCAAAAGTACTACAAATTAGTTTCAATGTTTAAAATAATTAAAATGCCTAGGGTACCTTTGATCGAGATGAAAAATATAAGTTTTAATCCAGACTATAAACTGTTTGCCAAATTTCATCCAAATCAGTTCAGCTTTCATAAAAAACAAATATACAGACGAACAGAGAACCTCCTCTTTTTTTGAAGTCGGTTAAAAACATCGGATTGCAGTAGATTGTGCTAGATTGTCAGTCTACCATGGTAGATTGACAATCTACCAAGATCTACTGCGATCCGATGTTTTAACCGACTTCAAAAAAAGAGGAGGTTGTTTTTCTGTTCGTCTGTATGTTTTTTTTTGTTTTTTTTTCAAATGTCCATCCGGATGTAGTCGCGGGCGGAAGCTATTTAAAAATAAATAAGGGCTATATTTTTATAAATTTCCCAAAAGTACTACAAATTAGTTTCAATGTTTAAAATAATTAAAATGCCTAGGGTACCTTTGATCGAGATGAAAAATATAAGTTTTAATCCAGACTATAAACTGTTTGCCAAATTTCATCCAAATCAGTTCAGCTTTCATAAAAAACAAATATACAGACGAACAGAGAACCTCCTCTTTTTTTGAAGTCGGTTAAAAACATCGGATTGCAGTAGATTGTGCTAGATTGTCAGTCTACCATGGTAGATTGACAATCTACCAAGATCTACTGCGATCCGATGTTTTAACCGACTTCAAAAAAAGAGGAGGTTGTTTTTCTGTTCGTCTGTATGTTTTTTTTTGTTTTTTTTCAAATGTCCATCCGGATGTAGTCGCGGGCGGAAGCTAGTTAAAAATAAATATGGGCTATGTTTTTATAAATTTCCCAAAAGTACTACAAATTAGTTTCAATGTTTAAAATAATTAAAATGCCTAGGGTACCTTTGATCGAGATGAAAAATATAAGTTTTAATCCAGACTATAAACTGTTTGCCAAATTTCATCCAAATCAGTTCAGCTTTCATAAAAAACAAATATACAGACGAACAGAGAACCTCCTCTTTTTTTGAAGTCGGTTAAAAACATCGGATTGCAGTAGATTGTGCTAGATTGTCAGTCTACCATGGTAGATTGACAATCTACCAAGATCTACTGCGATCCGATGTTTTAACCGACTTCAAAAAAAGAGGAGGTTGTTTTTCTGTTCGTCTGTATGTTTTTTTTGTTTTTTTTCAAATGTCCATCCGGATGTAGTCGCGGGCGGAAGCTAGTTAAAAATAAATATGGGCTATATTTTTATAAATTTCCCAAAAGTACTACAAATTAGTTTCAATGTTTAAAATAATTAAAATGCCTAGGGTACCTTTGATCGAGATGAAAAATATAAGTTTTAATCCAGACTATAAACTGTTTGCCAAATTTCATCCAAATCAGTTCAGCTTTCATAAAAAACAAATATACAGACGAACAGAGAACCTCCTCTTTTTTTGAAGTCGGTTAAAAACATCGGATTGCAGTAGATTGTGCTAGATTGTCAGTCTACCATGGTAGATTGACAATCTACCAAGATCTACTGCGATCCGATGTTTTAACCGACTTCAAAAAAAGAGGAGGTTGTTTTTCTGTTCGTCTGTATGTTTTTTTTTTGTTTTTTTTCAAATGTCCATCCGGATGTAGTCGCGGGCGGAAGCTAGTTAAAAATAAATATGGGCTATATTTTTATAAATTTCCCAAAAGTACTACAAATTAGTTTCAATGTTTAAAATAATTAAAATGCCTAGGGTACCTTTGATCGAGATGAAAAATATAAGTTTTAATCCAGACTATAAACTGTTTGCCAAATTTCATCCAAATCAGTTCAGCTTTCATAAAAAACAAATATACAGACGAACAGAGAACCTCCTCTTTTTTTGAAGTCGGTTAAAAACATCGGATTGCAGTAGATTGTGCTAGATTGTCAGTCTACCATGGTAGATTGACAATCTACCAAGATCTACTGCGATCCGATGCAAGCATATTGTGGTAGATTGTCAATCTACCATGGTAGACTGACAATCTAGCACAATCTACTGCGATCCGATGTTTTAACCGACTTCAAAAAAAGAGGAGGTTGTTTTTCTGTTCGTCTGTATGTTTTTTTTTGGGTATTTTTCAAATGACCATCCGGATGTAGTCGCGGGCGGAAGCTAGTTAAAAATAAATATGGGCTATATTTTTATAAATTTCCCAAAAGTACTACAAATTAGTTTCAATGTTTAAAATAATTAAAATGCCTAGGGTACCTTTGATCGAGATGAAAAATATAAGTTTTAATCCAGACTATAAACTGTTTGCCAAATTTCATCCAAATCAGTTCAGCTTTCATAAAAAACAAATATACAGACGAACAGAGGACCTCCTCTTTTTTTGAAGTCGGTTAAAAACATCGGATTGCAGTAGATTGTGCTAGATTGTTTTTTAATGATTTTTCGAATGTCCACCCACGTGGATGTAGTCGCGGGCGGAAGCTAGTTAAAAATAAATGTGTACTACATTTTTATAAATATCCCAAAAGTAAGTACTATAATGTTTAAATATTTTGAAAATAATACTTATACCTCGAAAAAAAGGTGCCAACCCTAAGCCAGACCAAGCCAGATTGACGTAGATTGACAATCCAGCACATTCTGATCACGCCAGATCGCGCCAGACCGCGCCAGATTGAAACAGATCGCGAACAACGTTACACAATCAATCTCTGTCAATCTTTGTCAGTCTGGCGCGGTCTGGCGTGATCAGATTGTGTGTGTAATGGGTGCCTATCACCCCCACCCAGCCCCCAACGTACGTAGTACGTAGTTTTACGCAAAAACGGAAGGGTTGTCACAAAACTTACTTGACACGCAGGGTTCGGAAACCAAGTTAATATTGTAAAAAAATCCAAGATGGCAGCCGACTTTTTTGTTTGTGGGCCGATTTCGATGAAACTCGGTTTTTGGTACTATTTTGAGAAGAAAACAGCAACGCAATATTTAAAATGTCAAAAATCCAAGATGGCGGCCAACTTTTTTGTTTGTGGGCCGATTTCGATGAAACTCGGTTTTTTGTACTATTTTGACAAGAAAACAGCAACGCAATGTTAATAACGTGAAAAATGCAAGGTGGCGGCCATCTTTTTTGTTTGTTGGCTGATTTCGATTAAACTCAGTTTTTGGTACTATTTTGACAAGAAAACAGCAACGCAATGTTAAATGACAAAAATGCAAGATGGCGGCAAACCATTTTGTTTATGGGCTGATTTCGATGAAACTCGGTTTTTGAACTATTTTGCCAAGAAAACAGCAACGCAATGTTGAAAACGTGAAAAATACAAGATGGCGGCAAACTTTTTTGTTTATAGGTTGATTTCGATGAAACTCGGTTTTTGTACTATTTTGACAAGAAAACAGCATTGCAATGTTAACAATATAAAAAATCAAAGATGGCGGCCAATTTTTTGTGTTTTGGCCGATTTCGATAAAACTTTGTTTGGGGCACTACATATTTTTAAAAGAAAACAGCTACGCAATATTAGAAATAAAGAAAAATCTAAGATGGCTACCAACTTGTTTGTTTATGGGCCGATTTCGATGAAACTCCGTGTTTGGTACTATTTTTACAAGAAAACAGCAACACAAAATAATAAAATGTCAAAGTCCAAGATGGCGGCCAACTTTTTTGTTTGTGGGCCGATTTCGATGATACTCGGTTTTTGTACTATTTTGACAAGAAAACAGCAACGCAATGTTAAAAATATGAAAATCCAAGATGGCAGCCAACTTTTGTTTTTTAGCCGATTTCGATGAAAATTGGTTTGGGACTCTATTTTTAAAAGAAAACAGCTTATAAAAAATAAAATATAAAATAAAAAATTTCAAAAATCTAACATGGCGGCCAACTTTTTTGTTTGTGGGCTGATTTCGATGAAACTCGGTTTTTTTTACTATTTTGACAGGAAACAGCAACGCAATGTTAAAAAAAATATGAAAATCCAAGATCGCAGCCAACTTCTTTTGGGCCGATTTCGATGAAAATCGGTTTGGGACACTGTTTTTAAAAGAAAACAGCAACGCAATATTAAAAATATAAAAAATCTAATATGGCGGCCAACTTTTTTGTTTGTGGGCCGATTTTGATTAAACTTGGTTTTTGGTACTATTTTTTACAAAAAAAAACAGCAACGCAATGTTAAAAGTGACAAAATCCAAGATGGAGCCAACTTTTTTGTTTGTAGGCCAATTTCGATGAAACTCGGTTTGTTGTACTATTTTGACAAGGAAACAGCAACGCAATGTTAAAAATATGAAAATCCAAGAAGGCAGTCAACTTTTGTTTTTTGCCGATTTCGATGAAAATCGGTTTGGGACTCTATTTTTAAAAGAAAACAGCAACGCAATATTAAAAATAAAAAAATCAAAGATGGCGGCAAACCTTTTTGTTTTTATATTTTTATGTTTTTAACATTGTGTTGCTGTTTTCTTGACAAAATAGTACAAAAACCGAGTTTCATCGAAATCAGCCCATATACAAAAAAGTTTGCCGCCATCTTGCATTTTTGTAATTTTTAACATTGCGTTGCTGTTTTCTTGTCAAAATAGTACCAAAAACTGAGTTTAATCTAAATCAGCCCACAAACAAATAAAATGGCCGCCACCTTTCACTTTTCACGTTTTTAACATTGCGTTGCGGTTTTCTTGGCAAAATAGTACAAAGACCAAGTTTTATCGAAAACGACCGACAAACAAAAAAGTTGGCCGCCATCTTAGATTTTGACATTTTTAGTATTGTGTTGCTGTTTTTTTGTCAAAAAAGTACCCAAAACCGAGTTTCATCGAAATCGATCCACAAATAAAAAGTTGGACACCAAATTGGGTTTTTTCATATTTTTTAAATTGCGTTGCTGTTTTCTTGTCAAAATGTTACCAAAAACAATGTTTCGTGGAAATCGGCCCACAAACAAAACGGTTGGCCGTCATCTTGGATTTTAACATTGCATTGCTGTTTTCTTGTTAAAATAGTACCAAAAACCGAGTTTCATCGAAATCGACTCATAATAATAAGTTAGACGCCATCTTGGATTTTTCATATTTTTAACAATGCGTTGCTGTTTTCTTGTCAAAATAGTACAAAACCCGAGTTTCATCGAAATCGGCCCACAAACAACAAAGTTGGCTGCTATCTTGGATTTTGACATTTTTAACATTTCGTTGCTGTTTTCTTTTAAAAATAGTGCTCTAAACAAAGTTTCATCGAAATCGGCCTAAAAACAAAAAAAGTTGGCCGCCATCTTGGATTATGCTGTGGTATTATCCCGGCTTCCTGAAGAAAAAGTTCATCGTAAAGATGTTCTCTCTCTCCATAAGTCAGCCAGCATACCCTGGTCAATACACTTGCGATGGTAATCACGTTGTTGACAAGGGACTTGTGGACGTTGAAACGACACCATCTAGCCTAGGGACTTAGCGCCAGTCCTCAATGTGCGCTTGTTATATTATGTTGCCAGGTACAGTTGTCGTCGTAGTTGGGTTGGTAGCGGGGGCGGGGCCTCACCTGGGACCAAAACTAGTGTATAGAAACAGGTCAAAATATATTTATCCGCCATTTTTGATAAAAATCCGATAAAAATGGATAAAAACGGATATTTATCCATTTTTGATAAATATCCGAGTTTTTACCTTTTGAGTTTTTATCCACTGCCCATCACTAGTTTCAACCCCTATTTCATCCCCTTAGGGGGTGAATTTTTAAAAATCCTTTCTTAGTCTCACCTACACCATGAAATGTGTCTATCCTTCAAAAACGGTGTCTCTACTTTCAGCGGTTAGGGCTCTACGCGTATGCCAACAATCAATCAATCAATCAATCAATTTAGAGTTTTATATGTATAGGTTAAGATATTTTTTTCTATTTTGTAGCATAATATCAAACCTAATTTATTCAATTGCTTTGCACTGACCTTAACATAAACGCGTATTTCGATAGCAAATCATAGAACAAAGGCATTAGTAGGTTTCCCGCCACACCTTCAACCGCCCATATTGTTGTTAATCATTGTCAATTATGTTAACTATTGCAAATTCATGTTTGCCCGCAGCGTTGCGTTGTTAACGATTGTCGGAGAAACATTGATAGTTGTTATTTTGCAATATTATTATGAGTTAACCCCGACGGCGTGTATACAGTTTTAGGCAACGATCTCAGAACCTATTAGGCCAAGATATATAGGTGTCCTGCTAGAGAAACTTAGCTTCTACTTTTTGTCGTTCGACCGAAAAAATAGTAAAAACCTTTTTAAATATTATTGACGTCTAAAAAATACGTACTATGGGCAACAGCATCGCTATGGTACCTACAGACTATGTGTAATAAATAACATCAAAAAGGTAGGTAGTTACTAGTTAGTACTAATATACTTATGTTTCCGCATTGTCAGACCATTTGCAGTAAAAAATAACACGAACCAGTAAACTTGCATTTATTCGACAGATCGTGCTACAATTTGTTAGAAGTTGAAGAATTAATCCAATTTACCGAATTCAATAAAATGTAAGCAACTTTTTAATAATATAAAAACTAAATCACAACAATACTTACAAACACACACACGCAAGAAAAAAGTTCGCTGTTCTGTGCACATAGTATTTATTTACCTCTCTCTCTCTGTTTCCGGTCGTGGTTTTATTTCTTATTTTTTATTTACAATACAAATGGTTAGGTTATTCTTAATCCAGATGGCTCAGCCAATAATAATAAGTTTTACTCTTGAAGACGATTAAAATATTAAAACTGTATTAACATTTACAACAAAGAAATCGTAAAGCTTAGCAGATCTCAGCCATACATAACTCGATAGACAATTCAATGTCACGACCAATTCATATCGATTTGATTGTTACGAATCGATTATGAGTCTCGATCTCGAATCAAACGAATGTTTGTTTTCACTCACGTTTGTTGAAAGGTTACATGCACTATAAACCTGAAGGCTCTATTTGAAATATCAGTATGATTTGGTAATTAGTTGTTGAAATCGACCTAAATGTGATTAGTGATATTTACTGGACTGATTTAAATATCGCTTGCAAATGCTGATTACCTACTTGTACAGTTTTGAAATAATCAATTAGTGTACCTACTGTTGATATAGAAAAAGTTTATCAGCTGCGCATAACTTTTTTTATTCGATTAGGTACACCTGCTTTAATTCTGAGAAGTAATGGAAAACATCAATTTATAAAATAATTTAAAAAAAAATCGCAATTTATAAGAAAATTTTAGAATTCTTAATACATATAATAACTGGAGACTTTGTTTAAATTTAACGATGCTACGATGCTACAATTTTCTCTCTTTAATTTTTGCTCCAGACTACATAACAATATGCTACGAGAAAAATGGCTTCGATCTCCACGCGCATTCGAAATGCTACGAGAAAAGTTTTTTTTAATAACCTACGCAAAATACCTACGTCACAGTGGCGAAAGGTCCATTCCCATCGGCTTACCTTTTAAAATTCCAACCGATCCACTATGCAGATCATAACATTTTTGTAGAACGGCTTACATTCGCCATAATTTCATCCCCATACATTCAGCATTATAATGCAATCGTTTCAATACCTCTTTGCCTAAAATAGGTTTTTTAGGGTTTTTTTAAGTGCTACTAGTTACTAAGAAATCTGTCTTATAAAAATTACAAGTTATCTATCACTTGTAAGCTTAACATTACAAAACAGCAATAGTAGTGTTGGTATATAATTCGCATAAATATGTCTCTCTGGAATATCGTTAGACTTACGTTGGTACAATCAACATCTCTGGTACAATCAACATCTCTTTAATCTTGACAATTTCGTTGCAATTTCGCATAAACAGTTTTTTGAAGCTGTAATCACCCGACCGACTGAGTCGTAATTCTCGTTATACATTTCTTGTCACAAGCAAGTGTTTCTAGAGCAGGTTGTACAAACATTGCAATGTAAAGTGCTTCAAGGGAATGTTGGTTCATTGCCGCAAGGAAGCGTTCGAAGTAGGTGTGGCTGTTACGCAATGAAGGCTTGCTTGCTCGCTGCGGTCACTACGTCACGTACGCACTGTGATAAAAAAATGGAACGGTCATGAGTCGCGATCACGACTTGTTTAGTTCCGCACCATATTTTTCGGACAAACGTTAAGCAGCCTCCACATTCGCGGCGTAAACACCCGTGAAAGGCGTGAAGCGCGAATGTGGATGGTTTTCGCGGCCGTTCACGGGCTTCGCGCCTGTTCACGCCTTGTTCCCCGTTCGGTGTCGGTATTTGCGCCCGCTTCAAAGGGTTCGCGGTGCGCGAACCTCCCGTGAACGCAAGCGCATCCACACTCGCGCGTGAAAACAGTACCGTGCCTTGAGGTTTTTATTTATTTGCGGAGTACGGTGCGTCAAAATGACCGTCATTTGGACGAACGAGCAGGAACTTGTGATGATTGAGTGTTATCATGCCGAAACCATTTTATGGGATGCTAAAAAACAAAGATAGCAGTGCATAACTCGGCGTCCATTCTCGACGAGCGCGCGAACTAAACTGTGAACGATAGCTAGTGTGGAGGGTCATGCTTTTCACGCTGACTTCGCGGCAAAATTACAGCGTGAATTCACGCCGTGAATCACGCAGGAATCTGGAGCGGGCTTTAAGAAAAATGTCATGCAGTTAATACAAATTTAATAACCCTAAACAAGACGTGATATTGAATTGACACATATTTTAGATCCTTTGCAATTTGCAACGTGTCTGCTTATAATTAACTGTCATTCGATCAAATAATTTGTTGAAGTAACTTTTTACACAACAGGGTAGTTTCAATCAATTTTAAACATAAATGATACTTGAGGTTCAAAATAAATTGGAGAATTTTGACAGTTTTGTATAACCTGAAGCGCTCCTGACTGTACCAATTTTATCAGTTTCCATGACGCAGCTGCTTCGAGAGAGTTATTTTCGGCACCATGACATGGATATGTCGTCAGTCGTACAAATTCATTTTGATTAAGCACTTAGGTACTTATTTATATACTTAATGAAAAATATATTAGGGGTTTAAGTATGAAATAGCCTTTTAAACTTTTAGATTTTTGCATTCACAATGCTATTTTTATATTAAGATGAATAAATAATGAAAAAATATTAGAGATTATCCCGTCTGAGTTGCTACGGGTGAGTCGATTTTTTCTAATATTTTTTCATTATTTATTCATCTTAATGAAATAGCCTTTTTGTATGGAGAATTTTAAAGAATTTGTATTTCCCAAACTAACATTGTCTTAATTTATTTAACAACCATGAACGCTAATGTTTTTAAACTGTTATGCACAAATGTTTAAACACTCAGTTAACTAATTCCATAAGTGAAAAAAAAACTTATTACAACGACTCAAGTGGTAATTTCTGCTGACGTAACTAGGAGTCACTTTTAAGATACTTTTTTAACGTTCAGGAATAAAAAAAAACAGAAATATTTTTATTGCTGATAGTAGGCCGTTATGATCATAATTCTAAATAATAACAAATAACTGAAGTATCTTTAATATCATGAGAATATATGAGCGGCTCTGTCTGTGGGAAAAAATCGAAAAATTCATACTTTAACCCTTATTATTGGGGAAGTTTTAGCATGCGGATCCAAAATCGCAATCGATGGTTAATATAATCAAATAGTTACGCAGTTGAATGGAAATGGACAAAAACTAAATAGGAAATAAGTACTTTTTCAAAGACTTGTGCTAACTTAGCCTTGAACGCATTACCGGAGGTTCATAGAAGGCAACAGACCTTGAAAATTGCCTTGTATGAAATCATTTGCCTAAATACCTACTTATTATTAAATGAGCAATAGAAAGTACAATAGATTTTGACAGTAGGGAATATTCATCAATTTTTTTTTTTATCAAAATTAAAAGTATAATGCGTGAGAAAATCAACTGTAATATATTATTAAAACTTTTTTCTTGCGTTTTTTTCTCGTGATATAGTTACTTGAAGTTAGCACGCAGCAGCACCGAAAACGCTCCATACAAAACGGACATAATATAGGTATGACGTCACATATCACGTAAGAGGCGCGCGTTTATTATGGAGTAGCCAAGAATTTTCGATTATTTTCAATTATCTCCCTAAGTTTTGCGTTTAAGTACATACATGTTCTACGAAAAATGATTTCTTATTCGATATTCTACCTGACTGTTAAGTTCATTATATTCAAAAGTGAAAAAAAAAATCGTTATTTTTCCCTGATTTCATCGTGTGATAAAACTAAAATTACACATATATATTTTTTTTATTTTCCTGTTCCATCGTGTTTTTATACATATCCGAAGCGATCAAGCCCAAATTTATCAAAATCGGTGACTTATGCATATTCCCTATTAAGCATCTTCTAATAATCAGTAATATTGCTATAATTTTTTGGTGGTTATGCTATTTACGGCTGGTACAGTATTTTTTGTCATCACGTGTCATGTTAGCAAAAGCTTTCACTTAAATATACTTTAAAAATTCACCACCGAGAGGTAATCGTAATGCTTGAATGGGACTTGAAGCTTAAGTTTCTGCTGGATCCATGTAATAAGTGCAGAAAGTGAGATAAATTGTATATAATACCTATATTATTTATTCTTAACAGCCTGTAGTAAGTGAAAAGAAACTGCAAACGAAAATAAATTAAACAACGCTTATGTAAATATGGCTTAAAAATGACTGGAGTCGACCTCGAACTTGGTGTTCGTAGTTCTTAGCCATGTAGGTTACAGATAATAATCATCAAACCTAATTATTTTTGAATAAATTTAACTATAACACTTTTTAAATAGTATGTGTTTAACCTTGGATCCAAATGGCGTGATAATCAACGGCGGTGGTTAATTGCAAATTTAATGCGTAAGGTTCATTGTAATTACATACTGTCGTGGGGCTCGCAAGGTCGAATTTCGCATATGTAGAGTCGTGCCGCATTCTTTAGATACGGTGGTCATTGTCGAAAAAAATGTGTGACGTTGTAATAAAGTCCACTCTAGGGCCAAATTCACAAAGTTGTATGCGATATTAATTAAGGTACTATAGCTTCCACCCGCGACTTCGTCCGTGTGGACCCTAAGGAACCTATAACCGACTACCAATCGACCCGCTACATCACAACTCAAGCGGGCTAAAAATGAGGGAGAAAATCTTCTCGGCCCTGTCTCTAAGGCTTCAGCACCACGGAGACAGGATGATGGGTGTGACGAGGACGGCTTTAAAAGGGTGGAGAAGAAGAAGAAACCCGCCCGCCGTAACCTATGCACCGCCCCGACTGGACACAATCACCTGCTGCGCCCGGCTATTCCGACGACGCTGGTGTACGTGTCCCGCCTGCATTACTCCACTAAAGCAGACTATCTCGTGGAGTACATCAGAATCAAGTCCAAATATACTCTGAGGGTCCAACGGTTGGAGTCTCGCCACAATGTTAACTTCAACTCATTCGTGGTGAGGGCGCCGACCGAACATCTGAAGACCTTCTTGAATGAAGATTTTTGGCCGAAGGGTGTCCTGTTCCGTCGTTTCCGCGGCCGGTTACCGGACACTGCGATGTGCAACACGTCGCCGTCAATACGTGATAAAGTGTAATATTTAAGCTTGTTTTATTATTTATGTATGTTAGTCTTTAAGGTTTTTATTGTATGGGCCATTGATGCCTTAAATAAATGGTTAAATAAAAAAAATAACCAGGATAAAAAGTATCCTATGTGTTAATTCAGGTTATAAACTACCTGATTGCCAAATTTCATCCAAATCCGTTTAGCCGTTTTTGCGTGATTGAGTAACTAACGTCTAAAGTCTATACTTACTTAATAAACTTGAGAGCAGAAAAAAAATCGCACAACAGGCCTATTTTCATACAAACGAGGTAACTTTGAAGCTCTGGTTCTCCGCCCAGGATTAAACGGGCTCTGGTCTGATGATGGCAAATTAAAGAATAAATGGTGGAGGACCATAATGCTAATGAAACCTAACGGATTCGTTGAGTCGTTTAGCTCACGGTTATACTTTAAAATATACAAGCTGAAATAACATCAAAAGTAGGTAAAATGTAACACTAAAAACTCCACACAGGCTCTGGTGTAAACAACGCTTCTGATCCGTTGGGTTTCTTTGGCGATCTGAGCCTCCTCCATTTATTATTTAATTTGCCATCATCAGATCAGTGCCCGTTTAATCCTGGGCGGAGAACCAGAGCTTCAAAGTAACCTCGTTTGTATGAAAATAGGCCAGTTGTGCGATTTTTCTGCTCTCGAGTGTATATCAGTTGAATCAGGCAAGCGTCAATCTTAACAAAACCCAAATACACTAAAAGTTTTATAAATATTAAATTAAATATTCGTATTATTACACCATGATTACTATAAAATTCAACTTCTATTAAGTAATACTTAAAGTTGTTTGTCCGTTCGTTCTTACAATAAGCATAAAAAATATAAGCGTACATTAGAACCCGGAACTCAAGTGAGTAAGCATAAACTGCTTAGAAGGAAAAACCATTCGGTGACAATAAAAGTTCGTGTAATGTTTGCTCGACATTAAATGGACTAATCTGATAAACTGGTATTTGACCCATTCAAAACAATTTGATGTAATTAAAATATTTTAGTTACTGTGTAGATTACAAAAGTGTTTATTCAACGTAGGGTCTGAATTGAATTGTATTGAAATCCTAATATTACAATAACTGCCGAATACTTAAAGGCTTCTTAGCTAAAATCTTTAGTTATGGTCTCCTTAACTTTGAGGAAGCTGTCAGTTTCATAAAGTTTCTATCAAATGTGAACTTAACTTTAAGATTCGTTTAAGTATTTGGCTGAATATTGCATTCTATTAGGCTGATACTCATAAACAAAGTGTTTGTTCTTTTTACATGTAAAAGAACCTCTTTTAGCATTCTCTTTTTTCAATTCTCTATTTTCAACACCGCACTTCATATTTTCTGTAAAATTATTTCCAAACTTCAACCATTAATGTTAAGGCCCTATACCCCAAAGTGGCTCCCTCATCATAATTAAATTTATTTCTCGCAAAGTACATCGAAAATATCGAAACATATCGTACATCAAACATATCGTAAATTTACATGTACAGATTATAGCTAAAGTTTTTTAGTTTATTAACAAACAATAACCTCTGTAAAATGTGGTAGTGGTTAGAAAAAGAGCAAAAAGTGGCCACTTTTGGCACTTTTGCTAACTATTACTACAACGAACTATATCTTATTGAGGTATTTGTTTGTAAATAAACTGTAGAATCTTGGCTTCTATGTGTACATGTGATTTTTCGATACATTATGTACCTACTTAGCGAGCAATCAGTTTAATTAAGATGAGGGCGCCACTTGAAAATAACAGTCGCCTTAATCTGAATCAAGAATCTTATATTAATACTAAGCGGCCGCCCGTGGTTTCACCCGCGTGGTTCCCGTTCCCGTGGGAATATCGGGATAAAAAGTATTCTATGTTTTAATCTAGGCTATCTACTATCTGTGTGCCAAATTTCAACCAAATCCGTTCAGTAGTTTTTGCGTGATTGAGGAACAAACATCCAAACCCATAAACTTTCACATTTATAATATTACTAGCGGCCGCCCGCGGTTTCACCCGCGTGGTTCCCGTTCCCGTGGGAATCACGGGATAAAAAGTATTCTATGATTTAATCTAGGCTATTTACTATCTGTGTGCCAAATTTCAACCAAATCTGTTCAGTAGTTTTTGCGTGATTGGGGAACAAACATCCAAACATCTAAATTTATAATATTAGCAGGATTATAGAATATTAATATAAGATTCTTAATCTGAATCGACTTTCTTTACCAGCATATGAAATCTTATTTTTAATTTCCAGGACAAAACGACGGGAGACTCCAAGTCGGCCCACGAGACGAGAGAAGGGGACAAAGTGACAGGGTTTTACACGTTCCTGGACCCAGATGGGAAGCAGAGAAGCGTCCATTACACGGCAGACGACAAGCTGGGCTTCCGAGCGGTCGTCAGGAGAACCGTTACAAACAGCCAATGAATGAAAATATTACAATAAATCAATGTAGTGAAATAATTATCCTTTTTAAGGATCATAATAGGAAAACATGGTTTGGGGGTGTCTTTTTTATATAGAAAACGTAAACTTGTAGCTCCAAAAAAAATATACGACAAGCTAAATAGATTCTCTAGTTGCTACAAATATTAAATTGCGTATAAACCTCACAGATGACTGTAAAAATAAATCAGATGTTTCACCAAAAGCGCCTGCGTAGGTTCATATCTTTGGCGTAAATAATAGCGGAAACGTATTGAATTACGTATTGAAAATACACTTTAACGTGCTGTAAAGTTGCTTCAATTACTTTTATTCAAGAAAGACAAAATTGAGATAATTATAATGATGAAAAAACAACGAAAAGAACAAACTTGTAAAGAAAAAGACAGAGACAAATGTTCCAGCGTAACTGAGCCTAAACCGACTTCAAAAATTAATAAAAAGTATTTGTCGCGTGATCCATAGTCGCATAATATAATATTTTTTCTAAGTATGATCCCCGATTACGCGAAGATGGCTGAACCGATTGACCAAGTTCCCAAGTTAGTCCAAGAAATTTTTAAACCGTTCAGTAGTAATGGGAAATCCTGAAAATACTGTTGTAACAAACATAATCCAGAAATTACAGCACGTTTAGTTCCACCGCGCCGCGTACTAGACTAGAATAAAGCACTGCAGTCTCTTGAATCGCGGTAGCGTTTCAATTTTCCATTTGTATGAGTAATGATCACATTTTTGCTAATGCGATAATCAATGAACAATGCAATTCAAATCACATTGAAATTCCTAACATAAGAATTAAGAGTCAATTTTCGAAACCTTGCTGATCGCGATAGTGATATCCTGGATTAAAACTTCCTTTTTTTGAGAAACTTGGGTTGGCACCCTAGTGTACAGACGACCTTAATTTTATAAAATTAGTAGTTGCTCCAAAAATCAGTAGATTAGGAGTATCAAGTGAAAGCTCATAAAAGTCACAGTAACTTTTATGTTACTGTTTTGACAAAAACTTAGAAAAACCATAACTCAAAGGATTTTTGAAATTGTACTTTTAATAATTCCCTAAATATGACTGCATCACTCACTTTGTGCTGAGCTTTTTCGTAAGAAACGAGTAATACGAGTAAATAGCATCTTGGAATAAAAATCCGGGAAAATTTGAAGTTAAAGTAAAAATTGTCTTGACAAAAAAGTAAGTTGCGATATTTTTCACGTGAATTCTAATCGACCAACTTGTCTAAATAAACGTAATAATAGTAAGCCATTATATCATCACTATTTCCCTCATCTATTAATGATTGAGTCATAATCATAACAGATGAGGGAAATTATGAAATTATTCCAAAAAATCGATTAATCTCTTGACTTTTCATTTAAAACAAAATACAGAGATTTCATGTAATTTTTCTATAAAGAAGAAAATTTTTCTCATGGTCATGATATAAGAGAAAATTTTATTAATTTATTTAATATAATACCTTTTCTCATTAAAAAATCATTGAATCTCATTGAAAATTACTTCAGTATCTTCAATATAATATTAATAAATTTTATTATTTTTTATATTAAGATAATTAATATATTAGAAAAAAAATTACAAAAAATCGACTCACCCGTAGCACCGTCCCGTCTGAGGTGCTACGAGTTACGAGTGAGTCGATTTTTCCTAGTATTTATTCTAATTTAATGAGTATCTTAAATCCTATTCTTTATTTTCACTTCATTAAAAACATTTTCATTTCACTACTTTAAATGTAGATATTTTTTTATATTTAGATATAAAAAAAAAACTATTTAATGTAGATATTTATGTTAAGATTGATAAGATTTCCAATCCATAAAGGTTTGGCTAGGTTTGTAAAAAAAAATAAAAAAATAAGGAATCATTGGAATTGTGGGAAAGTAATTAAAAAACAACATTGAATTATTATAAGTAGTTAGTTTAATACTATATACCTATATATTTTTTTATTTAAGATTTGCCGTCCTAGATTTATAATCGATCAATAAACGGCATACCATACACGCTCGACGAGTAAAGACGAGCGGGGTGGCGTACGTTGCCGGTTTTGTAGCAAAATTCCAAGAGGTCCTATTCAAAAGCATCAACGAACTGAAGTTCGGGCGAGCGTGTTAATCTGGTGTAATAAATAAGAACAAAGTTGGAGAAAAAAATAATTAGGATACTCCGTATATTTCCAGTCCTACCGTTTAGTATTGTTGATACATGTACAGGGTGAAATCCAAAACAGTTGACAAATGTGATGTGGCTCTAATCGTCAAACTTTGTCTATGGGACCAACTTAATCAGAGCAAAAACATTATCATTTTTTCCCTTCGATCATCTAAACCTGTGGATATTGCATGACAATGGCATTTGTGGGACACTTTTAACTCCCCCAAAATGCAGCCCACTATGAAAGTCCCCCAAGACTTGTCATACAATTTGAATTTAGTGTCGCGTGATTTGTCAAACGGCATGTGCCACATTTCAGCTTTGTTGTTGTATAACGTGCTGAATCCTCAGGTATAGATGATCGAAGTTTTTTCCATAGAAATTTGATGTACGTCAATACCTAGTCAAGTTGGGACAGTCGCTGGTCTTCATAAAAAATATATTTATTTCATTTATAATTTTAATTACATTACATATTAAAACTAATGCTGGCAATTGAGCCTACGCGCTAACGTGTGATGATTCCTTTACATTGGTTCTTATCCTATATTACTCATAGACCGCCCACGAACAATAAAATAACTTGTTTCTGCTCCTTATCATACAGGATGCGTAATATGGTGTTATTAGTTTCTGCCTAATCAGTCACCGCAATGACGGCAGTTATCATTAAGGAAGTTAATTATACCTATTTTGGGTATTCGTCAATACAACTAACGGAGTAGGTATAATTAAGGAGGTTAATTATACATATTCTAAAATTCTAAATATTCGTCAATACATCCACTGTACGAGATAACGGGTGTTAACTCCTCCCTCCTTAAGTTCGAAATTCTCTGAATGTTTTACTTTCGGATGATTTCGATTACAAATATATTTCTTATATTTAAATAAAATTATTAGTGCTATAATAAAAAAAAATACAACAGTATAGTTCCTATACTAATATTTTTATCATTTACAGGATTTAAATCTTCTCGTGGTTGTTCTTCTTTCTTCAGCGCCTACGCTGAGAAGGTCAGGAGTTGCAGATTTTCTAGGTCCACGTCGTCCAGGTTTAGAGGATTTTTGATTTTGAGGTTGTGGGAGTTCAGGTAAATCTATTTTTGGTGTTTTCCTGTAAGTCATTGATCTTCCCTCATTAGTGTTCATACTACGTAATTTTACATCGTCTATGTTCACTTCACAACTTCCATCTAGTGTTATAAGGTATGATCCATGCAATGTTTTCTTAGTAATTTCTCCTTTACATAAATCCTTTAGGGTAGCATTTTTTCTAGTATATACCTATACTATCCATCTGTGCTTATGTATTGGTTGTATTCAAAGATTGTTAATTTCTATGGCGACTGGGTTACACATAGTTATGTTCGCTTCAAACTTCATGAGACTAGAAACAAACTGATCCTGTATGTGATGAGGTAAGTCTTCTTCTTGACATAGCATTCTTCGATGAACTTTCACGGATAGGAAAGCGACCGTGTTTTCAATTCTTTAACTAGCAGGTAAGGGTATTTCGGGGAAATAATGGTAGTGACGTTATTCGGGTTTAGTACTGGTAATGGTACCTAAGACTCTATAATAGTTAGAGACGTTTTTTGATACTAATGGTATACAAGAATGAACGTTATACGCTTATCCACAAAGTATGCTTGTACTTCTATCCTATGGTTTGTTCTATTTTTACAAGGTTCCTGATTTTCGCAGGATATGCTAAGTTTCCTGTTTGTTAAATTGTTCTTAATACAGTTAATAATTCTTTATTATTAACCATTGACTGGTTTAATACCTTTACTCTGCTAAATGCAATAGCAGTCTCAATTTCATCCGCTTTTATTATTATTGTTTGAAAGTTATGTAGAAATAGATCAAGAATATTTGAGATTTTAAATTCCATTTGTGATGACAGTATATCATTTAGTTTCCTTCTATTAACTCTAATTCATTATTGATTTTGATGCAATTGTTTTGGCTAATGTTTGCATTATTAGTTACTATTTCCGCCATTTTGGTGAGAATTGTAATTTTCTCAGACATTGCATCTCTTGTTTTGATTTTTAATGATGTAAAATCATCATCATTATCGAGATTTACTGTTATTGCCTTTACAGTAGAACCTAGCGGATTTAACAATCCTCGTTAGCTACGTTTATTTATTGGTATTAATTGATTACATCCTTCGGTGGCCATTTGCTTGATACTATCTACTTGTGAGACTAAATCCATATTTGTGAAGTCTCCTAACTTAAGTTTGTCAATTATATAACTAAATAAATTTCATATATCTAATTATGTCACAATCTAAATCTTCACTTAATTTATCGAGGTTAAATGTCTTAAACAGTTACCATTTATCGTTGCTGACAACGGCTTGACCTTCTTTTATTGGTAGAATTCCTGGATTCTATTTGGAATCTGTTCTATTTGAAGGACCCGGCTGTGAGTCCTCAGGATCGCGACAAGAACGTACCTGTGGAGAACGTTTTATATCTTTTACTAGCTTCCGCCCGCGACTTCGTCTGCGTGGATAGTATTTTGTGTATCCCTCGGGAACAGTTCCTTATTTCGGGATGAAAGGTACCCTATGTCCTTCTCTGTACCCCTGACAACGTGTGTGTAAAATTTCATGATGATCGGTTCAGTAGTTAAGACGTGAAGGCGTAACAAACAAACGGACTTTCGCATTTATAATATTAGTAAGGATTGGTATTTTTGTCTGTTTATTTGAACTTAATACGGGAACAACATTTTGTTTGACATCTCCAAAGAGAATGTAAAAAAACTAGCGGACATTTCCTCAAACGAGTGCCTTTTGATAACGTGGTTTATCTTTAGCTCTACGAGTACTCACGTCTTTTGTAAAGATTTCATCACCTATTTCAATTGGAAATTCGCGTTCACCACCGCGTTTTTGCTGAACATTTTCTTTAATTTTATTCTTTTTGATTTTAAGGTGATCGTATAAGTATTTTGCTCGTTTTATATGTTCTCTTATTAGGTGTTGGGTATATTGCTTATTGAATTCGCTGTTAAATATATTATTACAATCTGTATCTCCAAAAGTTACTTCAAAAGGTGTCAATCCTGTAGTAGAATGAATCGTTTGGTTGTAAACGAGTGTTGCATATGTCATTACCTATGCCACTTCAGTTAGTTTTCTATCATATCTTGCAAGACGATTATGGTGGAGTGAAACTTTTCTGCTATTCCCATTGAATTTGGATTATAAGGTTTGCCTATGTGAAGGTGTATTTTATGGAAACTTAACATTTCTTTAAGCAAAGCATTATTAAATTCCGATCCCGGGTCTGAACTAATTTTGTTCGGGGTCCCATAGAATGAAAAAAAAATTATAATGGTGTGACTACTTCCGGGGTAGATTTGTTAGTTACTTCTAAAGCATGTCCTAATTTACCAAAGGCATTCACAATGGTTAAGTAGGTTTTACCTTCAGTTGAAAATAGATCTACAAATAATTCTTGGAATGGTTTCGACTGAGTTTGCGTTAATTGTAGTTCAGAACTATTTCATCTTTTTACATGTTTCACACGAATTTATCACACTCGAAACTGGTTCATTCATGTTATTCCAAGAATAAGTTCTTCTAATGTGTATAAGAGTTTCCCTAATGCCTCGATGGCATGTTTTGCCTTCATGATATTTAATAATTATTTGTCTCTGTTCTTCCTCATCGTCTACAAACACTACGCCTTCTGTACATTCAAAGAATTGTACGCAATCTTTTCTAAATAATTCGATGATTATTTCTATAAACTGTTCCCGATGGATATCGTTCTTAAAATATATGAATTGTTTAGTTTTTGGTTTAACATAGTTTTTGGTACACATAGAACTTGTGATCACCTGTCGTTTTAAAAGATTTTAACATTGGAATATTAATCACTTGATTATGGTGCCTGCGTGCATGTGCTAATTACCTCGAATGGTTCGTGATATACATATTCTTAAAAGTACTTACTCTTCTAATTTCTAGGATGGATAAATGATCTACTACCTGTGTCCTAACATGAATTTTGCGTTTATTTCTGGGATAATTATATCATCATCATATCAGCTGCACAACACCACACACTAAAAGGGGGGTTTGCCATAATCGCCACGCTTGGCAGGCGGGTTGGCGGTCGCTGTAGGCCAAGGTTTTTTGGAGACGCTGCTGCCCGTCTCTTGAAGGCTATGCTCCCTTAGTCGCCTTTTACGACACCCTCGGGATGATAGGGGGTAGTGCTATTCTAGGCCGGCACATACACAGCAAGGGATAGTTATTTGGTAACTTCAAAATACCGTCGTAATTGAGATTAATTATTTCTTTTTTTGATCGGGCTAGACTTCTATCCGAAAATTTTCATCATAGCCAGCTTCATTTGTTTCCGAGGGGTTTCATTCTCTTGTTCGTTAGTTGTTCTGCGAAATCGTAGTTTTCATAAGGGCGTTGTCCTAACGGGGGGGTTTACGCCAAATTTTAAGTTGGGGTTTAAACTATTATACGAATATCAACTGGGGACGATTGTACGGAAAGCTATTATTATTTTGTCTATAATTGGGAATTTTTGAGCTATCGGTCTAAAATTATTTTGCATAGGTGGTTTATAATGTGGTCTATTCATGCCGAATTTGAAATTATTATTTTGTTGTGGGTTGTTTCCTAATTTAAAATAAGTGTTTTAAATTATTATTAATATTATTATTTGGTACGAAGTTTGGTTTGAAATTATTTTGGTTCTGTGGAACTCCGAATTCAAAGTTATTATTAGTTGGAATAAAATTTCGTCGACAGTTGTGGTACGAAAGGTTTTGGTACTGGAGGATTCGACTTCTTATTTTTACTATTATATTGATATTGGAAACTTTCTTCCTCCGTCACAATACTTAGAGCTTCTTCTAATGAAGCACATCCTTTCAGTCTAACTATTCTTATCATGTCTTCCGGTAAATTATTCAGGAATACATTTAACGTCGTATATATTATTAATTTAGCATTTCTTACGCCCGTGTCTTGGATCGTATTTACTTTAGAAATTAATGCGCTCCTAATGTTTTGTAATTTATGATAAAATTCTGTAGGAGATTTTCCTGTCTTAATCTTTTGGGTTTCTAACTCGATATCAATGCATGCTTTCGATCTAGGATCACCAAAATGTTGGCTCAGTACTGTTTTTAATTCTGCCCAAGTATCGATATCATCTCTTTCACTTATTAGAGCGTCAGCTCTACCTACCAATCTACTGGTTATGAAGTGGAATACATATAACTCCTGTGCACCAGACTCAGTAGTATGTCCGAAACTACTAATTATAATTACATATTTTAACATTTCTTCAAAATATTAATTGAATAATTTCGAATCCCCTTCAATTTAGGTATTATTGATAATATTTCATTAGGGATTGTATGTATTTGCTGAGTTCGTTTCATCTGTATGAATTCTGTTAGTCTCCATTTTACAAAGAAAAACATGAAATGTTTTTCTTAATTTCTAAAAATTGAATTTCTTTGTCACTTTTACTACAATGAAATTTAAAGACTGATTTTTGTGTCAGTTTTAATTTCTATTAAAACACTTACACTTTTACTTTGTAATTTTCAGTCAACTAATGTTTACTTTCCAGAAGTCAAAGAAAGATAAACGAATAACGTTCTTTACGATTTTAGTTAAATAACGTTATTAGGTATTATGTGCTTCGCGATTTAGGTTGAAGAAACACTACCGGGGAATTTTGGAATAAGTAGGGAAGGGATGCTAGTTATGAATTTTTACTCACAGTGCTCCGCATGCCATGCTCTCCTGAAGACCGTTGCTGAAGGTTGACGTATTTGTTCTGTTCGAGGATCTCGCCTACCGGGTGTAAAGACACCGAACGCATCCATGTATTATCCGACTTGGTTGTCGTTATGGTAGTACTATACAGGTTGCGTCGCTAGATCCTATACCAGCTGCGCCAGTCAAGTTGGGACAGTCGCTGATCTTCATAAAAAATATATTTTTACCATCTCCACTCTAAAAAGTGCGTTTAATTCAACGATAAGAGTGAATAATAAGCGATTTTATTCACCGAGTGAATAAAAATAATTTGAATTTGGAACAAGTGCGCAGCATATGCATTAGTACAGAAAAGTACCTACTGGCTGCTATGGAGCTATTCCATAGAGCCATAGTTACACAATAAAATTAAAGAAAAAAAAATATCCCGCCTAATTTAATTAGGTTCTTTTTAGTGTCTTATCTTTGGGTTCTTTTCTATCTATTAGAGGGAGATTGAATATTCAGTCTTGCATCAGTCCATTCCATCAGTCTGGTACGATATTCAGTCTGCAAAAATATAAAGTCTATACAGACAGACTGATGAAATGGACTGATGCCAGACTGATAATGTAATCTCTCTCTTAGCGTGGTTGTTTTATGTCATTGGAAAACTTCTAGTTTCACGCATGTCGCATGGGTCGGTCATGGGATGGGTGACCAAAAATGTATTATCTCGAGCTCCTCCGTGCCTCGGAAGGCACGTTAAGCCGTTGGTCCTGGCTGCATTTACAGTTGTTAACACCCATCAATCCGCATTGGGCCCGCGTGGTGGGTTATTATGGCCCATCTTCCCACCCATGAGGAAGGCCTGTGCCCCAGCAGTAGGGACATTAAAAATGGCTGATGGTCATCTATGAATACTAAGTATAAAGTACTGCTGGTAGGTAGGTACCTATTTGTTTTCTCGCAGTCAATGGTAAAAAGTAGAGTACACAACTTGTGAATAAAAAATTTCATCTCGGTCCTTTGTATCCCTCGCTACGCTCAGGATTCTACTTTTGAATCCCTCGCTATGCTCGGGATTCAACTCTAGAATCCTTCGCTACTCTCGGGATCCAACTTAGTCCCTCGAACTAAATTCCCTTTTTATTCACTTGTCGTATAATCTACTATTATTTCACTTATAATTTTAATTACATTATTAAATCAAAACTAATGCTCGCAGTTGAGCTTAAGTGCTAACGTGTGTCCTGTCGGGGTAAAACTAAAAATATGATTCCTTTTGGTTCTTATCCTATACAAGGTGTTTGGTAAAAGCCTTATAAAGCCGAATATGGTAGATAGGGACCATCAAACTGAACAACTTTTACTATGGGACCAACTCTGAAATCGCGAAAAAAGTCAGCTGTTTCATACAAAAAATTATTACGAAAATATCAAAACGTATGAGACAGCTCTGTTTTTTTTCGCGATTTCAGGGTTGGTCCCATTCTAAAAGTTGTTCAGTTTGATGGTCCCTATCTATATATATTCATAGACCGCCCACGAACAATAAAATAACTTGGTTGTGCTCCTTATGGTGTTATTAGTATATTCTGCCTAACCAGTCACCGCAATGACATCAGTTATCATTAAGGAAGTTAATTATACCTATTTTAGGTATTCGTCAATACAACTACTGTCCGTGATAAGCGTGCTACGCAGTAGGTATAATGAAGGAGGTTAATTATATCTATATAAATATTCATCAAAACATGCGATGACATAACCTACTCGACCAAAATGTATGGAACAGTTGACAATTTTTTGCTCTGATTAAGTTGGTCCCATAGACAAAGTTGTTCAGTTTGACGGTCTAAGCCACACCACAAAATTTGTCATCTGTTCAAAAAATCACCCTGTAGTCACGCACAAGTCGAAAAAAAATCACACAGATAGATTACTATGATTATAGGTATACCTATGTTACTCAATTTTCCATTTTTGACTGCAATGTTTAAAATTACGAGTAAAGTAAAATATAATCTTTGTGGCTTTAAGAAAAAGAGAAAACCTGAGAAGCAATAATATCTTTTTATGTCGAAAGAAAAACGATATGTATCTCATTGAATTTTTAGATTTTAGGCATTCACAATGCTATTTTTATATTAAGATATTTTTTTAATTATCTTGATATGTATCTTCTTTGTCTGGTCGACCTCTGTGTAAAAATTTAATAAATCTTGTAAAATAATGTCTAAGTGAGCCATTTGTTACTTTTTGTACTTTTTAATATTAATGTTAATAAGTTCCTAAATAAGTGCTCAGCAAACCTCATTTTGTATATTTACGTTATTAAATTGAAATAAATATTATGTTTGTTTTTTAATTTCAAAGTCACCCTCTCATTGCGACAGACAATGGTCCAAGAATACAAGATCTAGAAGAATTTGTAACACTAGCTCGTCACTATCCGTTACGCGACTTTATAAAAAGAATGCAGGATTTTTTTCTGTCACACCTAGGTATTGCAAAATTAATATAGTGCATTTTATTTCTCAGACCAATTTGGTCTGAGTTTTGATTGTGACAGTTCAAGATTAACGTAATTTTCATTACAGATAGCGGAGATGACGAACGCTAGTGTTGTCTTCCTCTGTTTCGGAACGCCATGTATTTGCACCATGATTGTGACTACCTTTATGGTCGAAACGAAGCGGGTTCAACTCCCGTTTAAACAAAATTTTTCATGACGTAAATGGTTTAATAATAATAATAGTCCGCAAGTTTCTCCAGTTAGATGATATATAAAAACAAACAAATGTTTCATTTACTTGGCTTTGTCCCGTAAATGACACAAAATACCAGCGTAAGCTGAGAAAAAGAATAGAAACAACATAATAATAATCATTTATATAATCGGTATTAGTGCTAATATTGGGATCAAGGCAAAACCTTAACAAATATAAAAAGTACGACAATAGTTGAGAAGTCTTTATAAAAAGAAACTAAAAAAGCTCTTTTGAATCGTAAATTTTCGACTAATCGAAAATAGGAACCTTTCTGTGTGTGAGCTCAAATGAGCAATGTTACTATTATTGCCTGTCGATAAGAAGATAAATACAATCTTAATTAACCCGGCGTCAATGGGGTTGGGTCAAAATTACCCGAGGTTGGTTTTCCTCATCATCATCATATCAGCCGCACGACACCCACTGCTGGGTATAGGCCCCCCCAATGATTTCCACGACGATCGGTCCTGCGCTTCCCACATCCAGTGGCTTCCGGAAAACTACACCCTCACGTCGGTCTACCTTGTCGGGGGCCTACCCACGGAGCGCCGTCCGGTGCGCGGTCGCCATTCAAGAACCTTTCCGCCCCAACGGCCATCGATTCTTCTCGCTATGTGTCCAGCCCACTGCTACTTTAGCTGAGCAATCCTTCGAGCGATGTCGGTTACTTTAGTTAGCCTGCGGATCTCCTCATTTCTGATTCGATCACGCAGGGAAACGCCGAGCATGGCTCTCTCTTTGGTTTTCCTACAGCTTGAAAACTAAACATGTAACATTGCCGTTTTTTACACATTTTTGACAAGAAATCAGTCGGGCAGTAACTGCGCTAGGTGCTACAGTTCATCAAAGATTAAAAAAGTAAATTTGGTCCAACCCCGCATTTCGTACATATAGGTATCATTTTTGCGCTGTGGTGGAAATGTCCGCGTTATGTTTGTAATTGTTTTATTTTCACAAATATTTTACTTATCTTATTTATTTTCATAGATAAGGTACTTGATATAAATAAGGCTTACCTAATTTAAAATGCTTATAATTCAATAAATATTAAAGGTTACTAATAAAAATATGGTTAATTAGCGTCTTTCATTCTTCAATTGTAAATTTAAGAAAAAACTTAAACAGTTTCTAGCTAAATCTAAGTAAAATAATGGAATTCTGAAGAAATCGATAATTGGTCACAATAAATACCTAGCCTACATTTATGAAGGCCTATGCAAATTCATCAAATCGTATGCATCATATGCAAATCTTCGCGTCCGACTTACCTCAGTGTCTCAAGACGAAAGTCTATGAACAGTGTGTGTTGCCATGCCAGTGATGACTTACGGCAGTGAAATGTGGCCGCTAACTATCGTGGTCTCATAAGGAGGCTCAAGGTCACTCAGCGTGCAATGGAGAGAGCCATGCTCGGCGTTTCCCTACGTGATCAAATCAGAAACGAGGAGATCCGCAGGAGAACTAAAGTAACCGACATTGCTCGAAGGATTGCTCAGCTGAAGTGGCAATGGGCGGGACACATAGCGAGAAGAACCGATGGCCGTTGGGGCAGAAAGGTTCTGGAATGGCGACCGCGCACCGGACGACGCTCCGTGGGTAGGCCCCCGACAAGGTGGACCGACGATCTGGTGAAGGTCGCGGAAAGCCAGTGGATGCAGGCAGCGCAGGACCGATCGTCGTGGAGATCTTTAGGGGAGGCCTATACCCGGCAGTGGGTGTCGTGCGGCTGATATGATGATGCAAATTCAAAGTAGAAAAATATAAAGTAGGACGTTAAAGCGATAGGCAAATCAAATTCTTTTTCTAAAACAATTCCGAAATACCTTAAAAAGAGTATTCGGGTAATAATGACCCATTTCCGACGTCTGTGTTACCTATTTTGTACCCCCATGATGCCGGGTTAAAATAATAATTTCGTCTATATTTGAATTTTTTGATTTAGCCATTCAGATTTTTTTTATATTAAGTTCTTCAATTTTATTATGAAGCTATAATAATAGTAAGTATTACTGAGTAGGTACCAGTGGCGAGGGGTGAAATTATGGCGAAGGTAAGCCGCTCTACAAAAATGATGAAAAATGATATGATCTGCATAGTCGATCATTGGGGTGGGATTTCCAAAGGTAAGCCGATAGGAATCGGCTTGTATGGACCCTTCGCCACTGGTAGGTACCTATGTACTCAAATCAAAGGCTTAGTTCGCTCCTATTACAGTTCCGATAGCAATGATCCATGCCTGCTTGCTTGCCACAAGTAAAGAACCAGAGAAACGACAGCAGACTCTGAAAAGAAAATTAAACTGGAACTATCATTTGAAAATTGGCATTGTGGAATTAAGAAAATAAATAATTTCTAAAGAGGATGTTCCGTAGCAAGTAGGTATACCTATTAAGTAGTGTAAGAAAGGAAATTATTGGACCCCCACAGTAAATCCTCAGCAGACGAAACTTCACAGTTTGATAAAGTATAATAAATGAAACATATTTTTTAAATTATCCAAATCGCTTTTTTTGTTTTTGGATATTTGTACATAGGTTTTGGTTCATACTTATATTACATCCCTGCAAAGTTTCATCGACTGAGGATTTAATGTTGGGGTCTCCATACGAAAGATCGCTTCATTTCCTACACTATAAGCATTATTATTTTATTATTATTTCTACCGCGCACCGGACGACGCTCCGTGGGTAGGCCCCCGACAAGGTGGACCGACGATCTGGTGAAGGTCGCGGGAAGCCAGTGGATGCAGGCAGCACAGGACCGATCGTCGTGGAGATCCTTAGGGGAGGCCTATACCCAGCAGTGCGTGTCGTGCGGCTGATATGATGAAGCATTATTATTTATGTGTAAGTATTATTTTGAGTTTTAACACCCACGAATTGCTCTCTAACTACTGTGTCAAATTGAATCTTAATATATAAAATCGTAAACTGAATGACTGACTGACTGACTGACTGACTGATCTATCAACGCACAGCCCAAACCGCTGGACCTAGAGACTTGAAATTTTGCACACAGATACTTTATGTAGTGTAGGCATCCACTAAGGAAGGATTTTTGAAAATTCCATCCCTAAGGGGATGAAATAAGGGATGAAAGTTTGTATGAAAGTCCCTCAGTTTTGAAGCTAGAATCTTCAAATTTTGTGTTTAGGCTGACGAATGAAAATTAATAAATACGGGTGTCAGCGTTTTTCAAAATTCTACCCCCGAAGGGGTCAAAAGGGGGATGAAGTTGTGTATTAAAGAAAATCCTTCATTTTCGAAGTAAAAATCGCTAAATTTATAATTTAGGTTTATGGATAGAAATCTAAAGCAACGTATATTGTTTTTGTTAGGATTTCAACTCCAAAGGGGATGAAATGGGGGTGAAAAGGGTTAAAAAAAACCTAAAAATAGATATGGATGTCGTTATCGGGGTTTTGTGGGATGACGATTGCAAAAATGACATTTATTTTGAAGTCCAACCACGGTGGACATGATTTAACCCCTAAAGGGGTGAAAATGGGGTCCAAATTTTGTATGGAAAAATAATATAAAATAGACATTACAACTTTAAACTTTGTAGGAGCACATCTAAAAATAAATAGGCAAATATATATTTTGTTATTTTGAAAATCAACCCCTTAGGGGGTAAATGGGGTGAGTAAACATAAAAATCGATATAGATGTCGTTATTGGGGTTTTCTGGGATGACGATTGCAAAAATGACATTTATTTTGAGCTCCAACACGGTGGACATGATTTAACCCCTAAAGGGGTAAAAATGGGGTTCAAATTTTGTATGGAAAAAGAATACAAAATCGAAATTACAACTTTAAAATTCGTAGGAGCACGTCTAAATATATATTTTGGGATTTTGAAAATCAACCCCTTAGAGGGTAAGTGGGGTGAGTAACATAAAAATCGATATGGATGTCGTTCTTGAGGTTTTATGGGATGGTGATTGCGAAAATGAGATTTATTTTGAAGTCTAACGCGGTGGACATGACACATATGGACCTGGACCTGGACATGCACATCCAGGGAACGGGAACGGGAACCGGAACAGGCACGGACATGGGCACGGGCACGGGAACGGGAACGGAACGGAACGGAACGGAACGGAACGGAACGGAACGGACCGGACCGGAGCGGACCGGAACGGAACGGAACGGAATCAAACGGAACCGAACGGAACGGAACGGGAACGAGACGGTAACGGGAACTAGAACGGGACGGGTTCGGGAACGGGAACGGAAGGGGTACGGGACGAGTACGGGACGGGAACGGAACGGGAACGGAACGAAACGGGAATGAAACAGGAACGTAACGGGAACGGAACGGGAACGAAACAGGAACGAAACTGGAATGAAACGAGAACAGAACGGGAATAGAACAGGATGGGAACGGGAACGGATACAAGAACCGGACGGGAACGGAACGGAAACGTAAGGCGTACGGGATGGTTAGGGGACGTATACGGGACGGGAACGTAGTGGGAACGGAACGGGAATGGGAACGGGAACGAAACGTGAACAGAACGGGAACGGAACGGGAACGGAACGGGATCGGAACGGGAATATAACGGGACGGGAACGGGAACGAGAACAGGATGGGAACGGGACAGGAACGGGATGGGAACGGGAACGGAAACGGAAAGGGTACGGGACGGTTACGGGACGTTTACGGGACGGGAACGCAAACGGGACGGGAACGGAACGGGAACGGGGAACGGGAGCGGGAACGGGAACGGGAACGGGAACTGGAAGCCTTGTGCGAGGCCCGCCACAAGCGGCAAATGTCTTGCCTCGCAAGGCAGCGCGCTTGATGGGGACTCGCCTAATCGCGTAAAAATGGCTGGCCGGATCCCGGTTGAAGGTTCCTTAAAAGAATTTCGTCTAATATCCACGCGGACGAAGTCGCGGGCAGAAGTTAGTAACAGATAAGACAATGAGTGACAGTGTTATTTTAGAACAACAGAAGTTTCAATGTGACAAGGTTTTAAGTATGCTCAACATTTTCATGGGCCTTAAATATTAAAAAAAAGGCTTCCTTCCCATCCCATAGTATTCTTAAAAAAATTGTACAGAAAGTAAACAAGTATTTCCGCAACATTAATGCAATAAAAAAAATATTTTTTATTGACGTCCAAAACCACAATGTAAACTTTGACAGTTAGGCCCTCGTCAAAACAGTATCAATGTCCACTAAACCTGTCCGGTCTCATCCAATAATTTATTAGTAACAATAGTTCAGTGGCACAATGATCCTTTAAATCCTGTTTTTGTCCTAAATGGGCTTATTCTAACCATTGTGATTAGGACAATACCTCTTAAGATGTTGGCTATCTTAATATCAGCGTGTAACATTAATATTTAAGCGGTTCTTTTTTGCAGAAACTAAATCCGGTCAAGTCGGTGTCGACTTTGAGATTTGTTTGGAAATATAATTAAATTACAATTTATTATTTCACATGTTGCAATAAACGAGACACATGACACATCGATAATAATGTATCAATAAGTAAGTAAGTAATTTTGGAAGGAAAATAAATCACAACACAGTTACTAGCCGCTCTAGAATTTTTATTTGTACAGTACCTAGGCACAGTATAAAGAATGTACCTATATTAAAACTGTGACCTAGGTAAGCAGCTTAGAATAATTACTCCTAGAAGCCGTGTCCGCGTATGCAAAGTGAGGCAACTTATACTGAGCCAAAATGGCTCAGTTCTCAGATTTATATCCTTCATACGTTACCTAATCGTAACTAAAATCCAATAATTATAATAATTAATCTCTTTAAGGTAGTGAAATTGAAACTGTTTTGTACTTATTAGGTATGATTATGTAATAATGGACCATAAAAATCTGAAAACGGCGCCATTTTGGCTGTTTTAGTTGCCTCACTTTTGACAGCGCGCTTTGTAGGGAATTATCGTTCTAGGTGTAATTATTCTAAGGTAAGCAGTACCTATAGGAAATAGTTGAGTACCTACCTGTTCTATGACATTACCACAACACATTAAAACAATCGATTTCTACTCTACATAACGACCAACACGTTTTATTTGAAATCAATCGGAAATAATAAGTTGGTGAAAAAACTATCATTAGGTATATAATACTGTGGTAATGTCTAATGTGTGCTTATGTGTTACTGACGACCACGACCTCATACTGTCAGTAGTACCATAGTTGATTACAAAACTGACTATATGGGTTCACTCTGTGAAGTAACACCGATTAAAAAACGTAACTCTTTCAGTGTAAAAAAACTAATTGTTTTTAACAAAACAGTAGTCAACGTAAGCCCTTGAATTTGTTATCATGTCCCAAATCAATTATATAAAAATCATTGCAGCTTATCTTTAAATACCCGGTTTGGTTCGGTCGTGTAATCCTCGCTATCGCGCGATAACGAGTGTCACATTATCATAATGTATTAGCAATTAATCAATTTACCATCGCACAGTTTGTACCGCGCATCGGCGCCATTGATTGTGTTTTGGTCTAGTTGATTATTTGTTTGATTATGGTATGATTACGACATAAATCCTACTTATGACGACGACTTTATCTAAGGGACAAGGATTAGTGGAAAGGAACACTTGCCTAACGTAGGATCTCTAAAAACAAACGCATTAGGGATCCTAAAAAAGACAGACTAATAATACTAAACTTTAGACTATCATTTTAACAACTTCTACTTACATGACGTCTTCATTTATTTAGACTCTACAGTCATGTAGCGTATTGGACAACAAAAATAATCTGAAGTTACCACATTGCTACGCTACGTATACCTATAGGCGTAAAACTTCTAGTACCTAGTGTAGTTACCGCCAGAAATGCTGTGCTAAATTTGAAAAATTCCTTACTATATTCGCTATCGAGTATAAGTAGTAAACTAAACTGTACGTGCACACTTATATCATAATACAGGCAGTGTTGTACTAATGTTAGTGGTACACAACATGTAACATACATCTAATAACTCTAGAACAGTGTTAGAGTCTGGTCAACGAAAGATAATATTGAAATGGCGGCGCCACATTTCCTTTTAAATTAACGTTTAGAAATTTAGTTATTGGAAACTAAACTTTAAAATAAGGCGCAAAACTTTTTCCATTTCCAACCTAGTCTCATCTTTCGTTGACATGACAACAGTCTTCAAAAATACAATGGTTTCTTGCTGGCCGTTACAGTTCCAACTGGAAATCTGATGCATGTACCCTTCAAACCAGCCATGTCAAACTCAAAATCATTGGTGGGCCAAATGCATTATTGACTGTAGAATCAATGGGCGTCAAAACCACAAAACTTAACTTTAAAGAAAAATCTAAATCATTGCATAGGTAGGTAAAGTGTTACTTTTTGAATTGAAATATTATTGAGACACGCTTGCGTGCCGCATCAGGAGGATGTTTTTAAAATTGGATCAGGTCGCAGTCAAACGTGTAAAGCTCTGCATGCGGCCCGTGGTTTGGGCCGCGAGTTTGACATGCAGTTTTGGTATGTACAGGTACTTTCAAAATTACAATAATTATAAAAAAATACATAGGTATTTACAATTGACCACAATACTAATCATTATAATGGTCATATTCCCATAGGAGAGGCAGCTTCCTGGACGTCCACGTGACAGACAAAGGCGCAGACGCCCGGGGAGCTGTCAAAACAGTGCGCAGTGCGCACTGTCGTACGACAGCGGACGCACAGCGGACAACAAACTGTTAATGCACATTTAATTTTGTTATGTGAATTCCAGAATATATGACGATCGTCGTGGAGATCCTTGGGGGTTACTATCCGGCAGTGGGTGTCGTGCGGCTGATATGACGATTCACATGAATTCCAGATATAAAAATGAAACAAAAACGTTTACCAACCATTTTAACACAACGCGCAAGAGCGCATAGGGTTATAGGGTATGATAGCGTATAAACAAAAAACATGCCCCCCTACTCAAATGGCCAGCATTCTGTACGTTTGAACGCTACGCTTACTTTTAAAACTTAAATATGAGTAATAGACGATTAAATCACATGTCGCAAACTTATGTAAATCACAGAATTCACAGACTTTAATGTATTATAGAATTGACAAGCTAACAGCACGTAATTTTATAGTTCACTGCTTATTTTTAAGCTTTAACAGTATAAGCGTAGCATTCAAATGCTTATAGAATGTTGGCCATTTGACTAGGGGGGATGGTCTACTGTTCCCGTTCTATTCTGTTATCCTATAAAAATAAGGTGATCCTCGGTGTGAAATACAACACTACCTACTAGAAATAAGTTTTTGTCACGAGATTATTGGAGGAAACAAGCACTCTCTCTTTTTCTCGTATCAACTGTTTTAATCAACGTAAGCCATTTATGCAATACTGTTAGATATCCTAAACAGTTTACAGTACCTCCTACAAGGGTACAAACTGTGTACATACATACACACAAGCGGCTTTAACTTGACCACAACTTCTCTTTAATTTTCATAAGTTTGAGCACCACTGTGCAGGCACCTCGAATCACCCAATGAGTCGGAACGACGCGGCTTGGGGCATTTTTTGTGGCGGCTCCCCGCCAGGTCTTAGTACGACAGGTACTTATCTGATTGCCCACTGTTCCACTCTTCTAGTTGACAGAGGAAATTAAAAAACTTACGTGTAGGTAGTTTTAATACTTTTATCATAAATATATTTTTAACTCAATTATTTATAACAGCGTGATTTGTTAGAACCAGTTAAACAAACAAAAAACAATACACATAACATCCAAAGAAATTAAAACGGGTCTATTTGTTTTATTATAGTGAATCTAAGTAAAGAAATCGACATACACACCCCTGTTAAACTACAGATAATACTAGTGGCTCCGTGAGCTGTAGACCTCGCGTTAAAAAGTAGCTCAAATTGTATCTTGTTTAAAAAAATATCTAAAAGATGTCGCCACCCCTTTTTCCCACACTGTTCGGTTAAGAAATGCGACCTGTAGAGGAGAAAAGACAGAGCCGGGAAGCTGGACTGCAATATGTTTTTTTTACATATCTCCGCCATTTTGAAAAAAATCGAAAAAGTGGCGTGACAAAAAAATTCTATATTATTTTCAAACCTGCTCACAAAATTTCACGAGAATCGGTTGAGAAATGCGACCTGTAGAGGAGAACATCCAGCGCCAAAAAGCCGGACTGAAATAAATTTTTCTTACAAATCTCCGCCATTACGAAAAATTTGGAAAAACTGTCTCAATTTTAAAAAATCTATATGATTTTCAAACCTGCCCACAAAATTTCACGAAATTCGGTTGAGAACTGCGACCTGTAGAGGAGAAAAGACAGAGCCGGAAAGCTGGACTGCAATAGGTTTTTTTTACATATCTCTGCCATTTTGAAAAAAATCGAAAAAGTGGCGTGACAAAAAAATTCTATATTATTTTCAAACCTGCTCACAAAATTTCACGAGAATCGGTTGAGAAATGCGACTTGTAGAGGAGAACAGACAGCGCTGGAAAGCCGTAAAACCTGTTTTTTTAACATATCTCCGCCATTCTGAAAAATTAAAAAAATTTGGCTCGACAAAAAAAATCTATATAATTTTCGAACCTGCTCACAAATTTTCACGAGAATCGGTTGAGAAATGCGACCTGTAGAAGAGAACATACAGACATACGAAAGAATTTTTGCCCAAGCTGAAGCAGAGACGCTTCGCTCGCACTTCGTGCTCGCTCGGTCAATAATACTATTATACGTACATGAATTCAAAGACAAACTCGGAATAATAAAAGCGTTAAAAATAGTGGAAAATCTTATGATAAAATACAGAAAACAAAGATTTTTCAAGTCTTTAAAATTATTCAACCACCGAGATTTTTCAGTATTCCCACTGTTTAGTACGTGTAATAATATATGTTGGTGATTTCAGTGACCTTGCATCGCAAATACCTAGGTGAGAGGGCGTAGCGGATATCAAGGTGTTGCGATGGGAGATACCGCGGACTGGCAGTCCAGGAAATTGCACACACCACGAGCTACACTACGAGTTACAAAATCCTAATACGTTGATAATATCCCGTAGATCCTTGAACAAAAGAGGATTGTTTTAAGGGTAAAATATCTTTCTAATAACTACTAGTGGCTCCGTGAGCTGTAGACCTCACGAAAAAATAAAATAAAATGTCGCCATGAAGTTTTCAAAGCACAAAGTAGGTACGTGAGTATTGCAGCTAGATGGTGCTTCTAATTTTTATCATATTTCAAAATGGGTGAGTATTTTTTTATAAATTTAGAAAAATTGGCTTGACTGAACAGTTATATATAATTATCAAACCTACTCACAAAATTTCACCAGAATCTGTTGAGAAATGCGACTTGTAGAGGAGATCAAACAGCCGGAAAGCTGGAATGAAATATGGTTTTTTACATATCTCCGTCATTTTAACAAATTTCGAAAAAGTGTCTCGACAAAAAATTCTATATATTTATTAAACCTGCTCACAAAATTTCACTGAGATCGGTTGAGAAATGCGACCTGTAGAGGAGAACAGACGGCGCCGGAAATACGGACTGAAATTTGATTTTTTTACATTATCTCCGCCATTAAAAAAAATGAAAAACTGGCTTGACATAAGAAATCTATACAATTTTCAAACCTGCTTACAAAATTTTACGAGAATCGGTTGAGAAATGCGACCTGTGGAGGAAAACAGACAGCACTGGAAAGCCGGACTGAAATATGTATTGTTAACATTTCTCCGTCAGTTTGAAAAATTTCAAAAAACTGACGTGACAAAAAAATTATATATTATTTTCAAACCTGCTCACAAAATTACAAACTTACAACATTTCACTTGCTTTTGCTTGCTTACAAAATTTCACGAGAATCGGTTGAGAAATGCGACCTGTAGAGGAGAACATCCAGCGTCAGAAAGCCGGATTGAAATACATTTTTCTTACATATCTCCGCCATTACGAAAAATTTGGAAAAACTGTCTCAAGTTGAAAAAATCTATATGATTTTCAAACCTGCCCACAAAATTTCACGAAATTCGGTTAAGAAATGCGACCTGTAGAGGAGAAAAGACAGAGCCGGAAAGCTGGACTGCAATATGTTTTTTTTACATATCTCCGCCATTTTGAAAAAAATCGAAAAAGTGGCGTGACAAAAAATTCTATATCATTTTCAAACCTGCTCACAAAATTTCACGAGAATCGGTTGAGAAATGCGACCTGTAGATGAGAACAGACAGCGCTGGAAAGCCGAAAAACCTGTTTTTCTAACATATCTCCGCCATTTTGAAAAATTTAAAAAATCTGGCTCGACGAAAAAATTCCATATAATTTTCGAACCTGCTCACAAATTTTCACGAGAATCGGTTGAGAAATGCGACCTGTAGAAGAGAACATACAGACATACGAAAGAATTTTTGCCCAAGCTGAAGCAGAGACGCTTCGCTCGCACTTCGTGCTCGCTCGGTCAACTAACAAACTTTAAATTATACACCGTTCATTTTTAAGTATATCTAAAAATTAAATTGGGATATCAGACCACGTTTCTGAATATGAACGTGCAGTTAAACGTTAAAAATTCATCATCATCATCATCATCATCATATCAGCCACACGACACCCACTGCTGGGTATAGGCCTCCCGTAAGGATCTCCACGACGATCGTTCCTGCGCTGCCTGCATCCACTGGCTTTCCGCGACCTTCACCAGATCGTAGGTCCACCTTGTCGGCCCTACCCACGGAGCGTCGTCCGGTGCGCGGTCGCCATTCCAGAACCTTTCTGCCCCAACGGCCATCGGTTCTTTTCGCTATGTGTCCCGCCCATTGCCACTTCAGCTGAGCAATCCTTCGAGCGATGTCGGTTACTTTAGTTCTCCTGCGGATCTCCTCGTTTCTGATTTGATCACGTAGGGAAACGCCGAGCATGGCTCTCTCCATTGCACGCTGAAAAATTAATAGTTTAAAAATATCGGAAAAGTCTTAATTAATCTGTAAACTCACAAAAATATCTTTTGATTACGCACGTGTAATTCTATGAAGGAGCTCTAAATCCAGAAATCAGAAAAATTTTGAGACATAAACAAACCTAAACATCAACCAGTTATTCAATATTGAAACGTTTAACTGAAAATACTCGATTAGCATAGGGAAGAGATTCATTAATTTCATTTCTAGGGTTCCGTAGCCAAAGGGTAAAAACGGGACCCTATTACTAAGACTCCGCTGTCCGTCTGTCTGTCTGTCACAAGGCTGTATCTCAAGAACCGTGATAGCTAGACAGCTGAAATTTTTACAGATGATGTATTTCTGTTGCCGCTATAACAACAAATACTAAAAACGAAATAAAATAGATTTTTAAGGGGGCTCCCATACAACAAACGTGATTTTTTGCCGTTTTTGGTACGGAACCCTTCGTGCGTGAGTCCGACTCGCACTTGGCCGGTTTTTAGATATACTTAAAAATTTACCGTTTAGGATTGTTTTAGTATTTTGACGCTACATTTTTGCCTTGCTATTCTCCTTATTGTATGAGGATTAGTGACCACCTCTATGGTGTTAGAGTTTATCAAGCCGCAAGTGGCCTCTGATTTGGTTTAACGACTGTTCAGATTCAGATGACAACAGCCGGGACCGACGGTTTAACGTGCCCTCGGAATCACGGAAGCGCTCAGTTGTAATGCAACTTAACGGTCACCCATCCGACACCTGGCCGGACCGAGCATTGCTTAACAATCGTGATCGAGTACGATCAGTCTGCCACGGCCCGATATGAGCGCTTCTGCCTTGCTATTTAAAGTTAAAACTACTAGCTCCAAGAATATTATTTAAAAAATCATCAAAAATTATGATGTCTATTTTTCGTTTTTCCAAGATATTGATATAGATTGTTTGAGGAGGCTGACCAGAAAAACTGCCAGGCTGAAGGCAGGCAACCCTATATATTCATGAATGGCACGTCGAGGGCTATCGATCTGCATCAATTTTATCTTTCCACCTGATGAGGTAAGTGACCCCATTTTTGGGCCTCATAAAACTTGGCTGACCTTGAAACCTGCCAGGGTAGGGGCTGGCAACCCATGCGGGTTTTGACCTCCAAATGTTTCTCTTTCGATGGGTAAACATTTCGATCTTCCACCTCATGATGTAATTTTCGGTCAAAATAGCGGTACGAAAACGAAAAAAAATATATGTTCTTCCAGGATATGCGATGGCAACCCACTAAAATCCAGTGTTCCTAAGTAATATCTATTACTGCAACACATTTCTGCTCTTCCACCTTGTGAGGTAAGGTTTCATGCAATGGGAGCTTCGTCTATATAGTCATGGCGCGTGTTTCTTTTCAACGTGAAACAAAAATGTAACTTTAAAACTTTATTTAATGAACTTTCATCCTTTCTGTAGTCAAACGAAGGTTGATATCAGTTTATCTGTCATCAACACATTCTTCGAAAAGGATTTCCTATGGGAATACACGATTTAACTTTTGTCAATATCCCATAGTTTTAATATTTCCAAATAACTGTTTTCTCAAGCAAGTAATACAATATGAAAAATGTCCAACGGATTCCGATTTTATTTTAACTTATTTACAAGATCGATCTCTAAACTCAGCTAAGCTACCTGCTTATTCCTTACTTTGTTGCTTTTCCTGCAGATTTTTTTATGTGGTTTTATGTTAAACATACGATTATGATGTCATTTATATGAAGAGAATAAATGTTTTTTTTTTTCATTTTTTTATAAATCAACCGAAATAAGAAAAGTAATGAAAATTAAATTGCAGTCCGAGAACATGGTAAGTTTGAGAGGTAAGTCTAAGTTAATTAATCGACTGCAACACAGAAAATGTCCAACTTTCAGAAGAGCATTGTCAATCAATAGATACTGAATATTTTGAGCGATGATGTGTAGGTATCTAATTTCTATCTATTTCTATTTCCAGAAACTGCAAAAATAGTGAAACTACGATTAATAGACTGAGGGCCGACCACATAATATGAATTATCGAGGTATTCTGACGACGTTCATCGTTCAATCTAACTTCACTCATCAAGGAATTTCTTCTTAAGCTGATCTTGAGTCAATAATTTCACGAAACGGAATCATCCTCGTCCGATTTATCGTAGGTTCAGTTTTCGGAGTAGGCCCTCTGTTACGTTCAAAAAACAAAATAAATCTTAAGCAACTCATTAACAATTGTCTTTTATTTTCCGTCAACAATACCGTATAAACAAGTGCTTGCGCGTGTCGCGGTCATGGCATCAGTGAGGCGTCCGACCGTGTCACTAGATCGAGTTACACTAAAGAGTCTATCATAGCACATTTGGTTCCGTCAATATTAATCAATATTTTACGCAACTGATGCAAAAGGGGGTATTAAGAAATTGTGTGTAGTATGAATTCATTATGAATGCTTCGTAAGCTTAGCCACCATTTTATCTGATGTTGAAATACGATTAAAGGTACTTACCCTATAGCCTATAGGTAGGTACTTCCAAAGTATCAAAACACTACAATATCACTGCCACGGCTGGGTCTGATGCTTTGTAATTTTTATCTTATGTTCAATTATGATACTAATCTCTTCTTCCCAATACGTACCAATAAGCTCTATGACATCTGATCACTTAAGAATATTAGCATAGGTACTTAGCTGCAAATGGTCAGATTGAAGCAATTCACATCTTTGTAGAACATACCTATTTGCAAATTATATTCTATCAAAATTATTAAGTATTATTGACTAAACCAAACTTACTCTTAGCTCTCGTTCATCTTTATTTATGGCGATTTTGGAGTTTACTCCAGAAACTCGGCTCCAAAATATACGTGAGTCGGTTTATTGAACAGTTTGTGTAATGTATTTCTTTCCAGTGCTGTAGCAGAACCAAGGTTTGTGATCCCAAAACAGGCTCGCCACGATTATGTCTGTACCATCGGCACGTCAAACATCGTTCCGGCTCAACACGTGTCAGTTTCACGCTTGACCGCCCGGCCGCGTGACGTTGGCGCCTGCTGATGTCACGGGGTGGCTGTGATGGGTTTATGACATCAGTCGATATCCTTATGGTAGGTAGTTGATGTTGTGTTATGGGCTATTTACATGGTCGATTTTAGTCACCTGTGACGATCGACTTTATATTGTCACCTAGCAAGTCGCTTCCAAAATTGAATCGCAGATGATGGCGTCGGCGTCGCTATCGTCTATGTAGTTGATGGCGTAACCTAGGTAACAATAGGTATGTAATAACGTAGTTCCAGTTTTGGTGACCGGATCAGATAATTTTGTTTAGTCACCTGCGGCCTAGGCCGAATTGCCGTTTACACGATCGATTTTCGCCGTGCGGCGAAAGTTGTGCGGCTTTATTCACCCATGTAAATATCCCATTAACGGAGGAGGCTTTATAATACAGATACCTATCACTACAAATCAACACAAAAATACTTATAAGAAAAAAATATGGAAACTATGTCGCATAAGATCGTTTTGTAAACACCAGCCTCTATGACAGAAGGTCTCTGAAATTCAGGCTTAAATTCTAGTCTGATATTATGACTGTGTACCATGGGCAACAGCGACGCTTAACCACTGCTAAGGTCAAAATCGCTTGCACTCCGCGCCGTCACAACCATACGTTTAGTTCGTGTAGGGGCGATACGCGCGCACACGAATTTTGTTGCAAACTGGTTAAGCGTCGCTGTTGCCCATAGTACATTAGCTCAACCAATTTAGTACCGAGTCACACTTATCAAGTATTTAAAAGATGCTACTTTACTATATTATCACTCAATTGCAAGAAACTTCACTTGAAAGCTCCTTTAGCTAATGCCACATTATCTCTAATGGAATCATTAAAATAATGGTTTCATTAGTTTGTTGCATCAAACTACTTTAGGCTAAAAACTCGATCCTTTAACTAATGAGATCCTTAAACATTGTTGCCAGTAATAAATTTAAAAAATGAATGGGATGAACGAACGTTTTGAAAAGTTTCCAGTATAAATGGCCAAAAAAACGTGTTTGCCTATGGTTTAAGTCGGTTTGACAATGACAACTTTGACATTTTTCTTTCAAATTCTTTGGATGTGATTATTCATAGCCTTCTTTAATTGCAAGCCGTGAACATAAGTTTGGCAACGTCTGTTACTGTCAGTTCGTGGTCATGTCGTCGGCCAGTCTCCATACTAAATGTATGGGAATATTTCAATTTTAAGAGGTTGATATTTTTTTTCCTAGTAATCGTGTGAGGTTTAAAATATGAAAGTAATTTAGTTTTTTTATTGAAATGCTTTGTATATTAAACAATAAGAAAAATATCAATGTTAACCAGGAAAAAATGGCTGTCAAATATATCATCTTTTTTGTTGATTTTCTTCAGCAGGGAGTTGATTAACACGCCCTCTAGCAATAAATGATATATCATTAGAAAGGTCTTTTAATGACAAATATTTGCTGTTAATATACTTTATATCAATTGTTAATACTTTTGGAATTAAAGGTTATTAAAGTATAAAAGTGGTTTATTGTCTATGGCAGTTGATCTACCACACCTATAGAAATGAGTGATATATCAAAAGAAAGGTTTTTATATGACAAATATTTACTGCAAACATACTTTCTATTAATTGTTAGTATTTTCGGAGTTTTAGGTCATTAATGTTAAAAAAATGGTCAAGTTTAGAGCGTTATAACTCTCAAAGTACTAATAGTTGACGTTTATAGTGGTACAATAAAATGTTTCAAATTTAAATACCTTTCCAATGATGTAAGATTTATTGCTAGAGGAGGCTGAGATCAAAATGCTCATCGTACTAAAGGACCCCCGAAAAGTTCAAATAATTTGACTCAAACCTTATGTTCTAATAAATAAATAATAATAATAAATATAAAACTTTATTGAAATAATCTTACATCACAATTTACAACTAGTTTAAACATAGATAATATAGGAAAAACAAATAATAATTAATTTTTAAAATAATTTTATACTATGTGCTTGACCACATGCGATGTTGCCGTTCTGCTCAACTTCAGGGCTTTTATTATTTCGGTATTATTTTCTTTGTGAGAAAAATGTCTCTAAACCAAAATGAAAAACGTGGACGAGGTGCAAACTATACTTCAGAAAAAAGCACTAATGGCTGATCTCATAAATAGTAAGTTTTACTTTATTTTTAATACGTAGGTACCTACTCGGTGCGTAAGTTTGTAATTTTGTACTTATTATTTATTTTCTTTGTTTTCTTCTAGTTTATTTCAAATATAAGAACGGGGACAATATTTATCAACAAAAAGAAAGAGGCCTGGACTGAAATTACTAGGCAATACAATAGAAACTCTACGACTGGGAAAGACAACAGAACAAACAGTTGGAAATGTTGAACATGGCCTAGATAATATATACCTAATTACCTATGGATTATTTTAAGTTGTTAAATTAGTCAGAGATTGTATTTTGGTATGCGATTGTACCAAAAACTGTCCTAATAACTGTACCTATTTACCTAACCTTTGAATAAAAATTCAATACCTACTTAAAACTGAATGTTTTTTTTTATTTCTTAGTAGGTAAGTACCATATACATACATATAAAAGAAAGATCAACATCAAGGTACATGTCCATCAGCCATTCTTAATGTCCCCACTGCTGGGGCACAGGCCTTATGGGTGGTAAGAAGGATGGGCCATAACCCACCACGCAGGCCCAATGCGGATTGGTGGGTGTTAATGACTGCAAATGCAGCGGGGACTAACGGCTTAACGTGTCTTCCGAAGCACGGAGGAGTTCGAGATAATAAACCTACACCATTCTACATAATAGGCGAATATTGTGTTTACAAGGGCTGATTGCACAATGTTTCATTTTGATGCACAGGGGACAGTAGAGCTGCCTATGTTCGTCAGTTCAGCTAGTACTGCAAACAGATCAGAAGCTGGGTAAGACCACAAATGGCCTTAGTCCTCAGAGGGTTTGTGGCTCCAGATTGAGGCGGTATCGAAGCAGCAGCGCTGCCTCCTTTGAAATTCGGTAGCGCAGCAGGAATTCTTCTCCGTCATGTTTTTCGAATAAATTTATTATGTCTGAGATCTGGTGGCGGCAAGGAACATCTTCTGGATCTGACAATGATGATAGACTGGTCAGTCAACGACATATCCAGCGAAAATACAAAGTAAACACGACGTGAAATCGGTTTTAATGGCCCATCAACGACCCATTAAAAATTCTACCTTTAAAATGTAATTTAATGAGCTCTGATGCGCTAAAGTCGCTTCGTGCAAAATACAGTTAATGGGTGGTTTGACACTTCATTAGATAAGTTTGACATTTCCATATTTAAATTTTAAAGGAGCTTCAAAATGCATCTAATTTTCTTTCCTGCAATACTTTAATGAAACATTAGGGTTTAAAGTGGCATTAAAAAGATAAAAATCTTTCTTGCAATTGAGTGTATATGTAGTTAAACCAATCATAATGTCGTGCGTGACATGGCATTAAAGTGTTCAACCATTTTGGGGGCTGCTTAGTGCTATAGAAGTTGTTTGATAATAGCATTTACTTAAACTGTTAATTGAATTTGGGATTAGCACATTCTATGTAAGAGCTGTGGTTTTAATTACAGACTTTTCTTGGAATTTTTTATTTCCTTTTCTTAACTCTATTAATTTTTACGTGCTACGTTAGTTACTATGTTATGTGCCAGCCCGAAATTAATGAGTAATTAAAAATGTCACTCGTATATTTTTGTTGTTCAGTGTCACCGGTGACCCGTCTCCAAACCCTCCAGCCGCCAGCCCCGTGCCAAACCGGCGTCAGTAACACGTCAATATCACGTCAATACCGGAGCGTCGCCGGCAAACACAAGCTCATAACCACGATCCCGCGATAAAGTCAGGTGACCGTCACATTGCACTTGGGTTTATTTTAGGGTTCCCTGGTAAAGTTTATGTTAGTTGTCATGCAAAATACACGAAATAAAATTTAGTATTTACCAAATCAATAAAAATGTAAAAATTAAGAACCTCGTCGAAGATTCTCGTCGAAGTCTGTACCTACATGTATACAAAGAAATTCTGAAGCAGTTTTGCGGCATGAGAAGCTTATTTTTGATTGTGAGAATGCAAACAAAAACGCTAAAAACCTAAACTGAAATTCATTAGCTATATTATAGCTTTAACAAATGTACCTAGAGGTAGGTAGGAATTATATGTATTTAGACTAGTAGGATTAAATGGGGTCACGTCACACTGTACAGATATTCAGCAATCGACGCCGACGTTTGAATCACTTAACATTTAAAAAATACATTACAAAAACAAAGTAAATCAGCTTAAGGCTCGGTTATGTGGAAACATTTATCTCTGTCTTTTTTTTCTATTGTAAAGAGTATGGAATATAACCTCCTTTTCGATGTTTTTCGTTGTTTTTCATCATTATCTCTAGCACAGTTATCTTTCTTGAAAAAAAAAAGAGTTTAGAGCAACTTCACAGTACGTTTAACTAAAGTGTATTTTTACGCAACTTGAGACATTTTTTCATACATTTTATCACGCTTAATACGATTTAATGTATGAAAAAATGTCTCAAGTTGCGTAAAAATACACATCCCGATTAATCGCCATGTATACAGCGAAAAGCCTAAGAAAATAAATAAGTTATTGAAAGTTTTTGAGGAAAAATTACCAATTTCTAAGTTTGATTCTTTTCTCTATTCTTTAAATGTTTCTCTTCATTTTTTTTCTACCTAGGTACCTACGTAAAGAATAGAAAAAAAATGAAGAAAAACATAAATTGGGAGGTGTGATTAGAAAAGACAAAAGTTATTCCCAATTTCCACTTTACAAATGTATACGTAAGTATGTAGGTATGTAATTCAATACCCATACAAATCAAGTACATACAATAGGTTTTTATTACCCCGCATTATCCGCTATCCCACCTAAGACGCATTTCTAAGGGATAGCTCCCTTGAAAATCGTATTAAACGGGTTTTACTGTACAATAATCTACTACTTAAACTTCAAAAATCACTCAATTAATAACAGACGCGCCCTTGCCACTATTTTTCGATCATTTTTTGTGGGACCGGAAAACATCGTCTTCTTATTTGTTTATCTCCTCGCTTGTCGACAGCATCCCATCACTGCGTAATTAGAGGGACGAGACAGTTTTTCCATAATAATTGAGTGGACAGCGAATATCACAAACAATACATTTGAAACCTTATCAACAACAAATTAAGTTACAAAATCGCTCGAGGTTTATAAAAAGGATTGATAGCCCCTTTTGACAGGTCCCAGTTTTTTGCTTTTTTGAGATATTGTTTTTCGGTGACACTGCCATTTTTATCACGTGAGTAATTTTTGAATGTGCTTTGATTTTTTTTTCTTTTGGGCACATTCCGTTAAAATAAATGGTAAAAATTTATTCGAATGCTTCATTAATTAACGTGTTTTGGTCATTCAATATGTTTGTTGCAAATGGGTAACTGGCTTTTTTTTTATTGTTGTGTCCAGATTACACGAGAAAATTTTTTTTGAGGCAACAAGTTTAAGGCAACAGCCTAAAAGCATGTTGTTTTGGACATTGTTTTAAATTAAAGCAATCTTTATAATTTAAAAAAAGGAGACTATTTTATTTTAAGTTCTTAGATTTTGGAAAAGAAATTTTACTAGGAGACTATTTGGGGGGCGTCCATTAATTACGTGAGGCATTTAGGGGGGGGGGGGGAGGGGGTCGAGCTTAATCTCACCCAATCTCACGTGGGGGAGAGGGGGGTCTCGGCAAATATCACGTAATTTTTTTCTGCAGTAACAGTATCGCGAAAAAACTAGGTTAAATAAGATGAATAAATAATGAAAAATATTAGAAAAAACCGGCTCACCCGTAACAACTTATCCCGTCTAAGTTGCTACGGGTGAGCCGATTTTTTCTAATATTTTTCATTATTTATTCATCTTAATATAAAAATAGCATTGTGAATGCAAAAATCTAAAAGTTTAGGTTAAATAAAGTTAAAAAAAAATTCATACCAAAATATAGCTAAATCCTAAACAATAATGTTTATTTAAATAAATGCAAAGCAAGCAAGCACAGATTAACGTAATCACATTGTAATCACACTAAAAATACACGGTTTGAAAAATCTCACGAGAGATTTATAGGGGGGGAGAGGGTCGAGCCAAATCTCACGACATCTCACCAAGGGGGGAGGGGGGGTCGAAAAATCGCCATAATCACCTCACGTAATTTATGGACGCCCCCTTGTGTATATCCGCCTCTGTTATTACTTATTTATTTTGATAGCATAATGGGTTTTTTTTTTCACTATAATAATTGTGTGTAGGTATATTATTCAAGATATATCCTGCCCTGTAACCTGTAAAACTATAATATACTTTACTTTTTTATATTGTACAAGATAATATACATACTTCTGGAAAACACCAAGCCCCAAATCGCGGGATAAAAGGTTTCACAAACTACAATCTATACTTATAATAAAATCTTAAACCCAAAAAAGTCTGTACATTGAATGTATTCGGAAAAAACCTAACCATGGCGACTTAAAATCATTAACTGAACATATTAGAACAGTTTCTAAATTTCCTGTCTGCCTCTCTGTCTGTCTGTCTGTTCCGGCATCACGCAAAAACCACTGAACGGATTTTGACGAAACTTTGTATAATGACAGTGTATATCCCAGGCTATCAACTGAAAAAATAAAAATCTGGAAAAGTGGCTGAGAAATCGTAACCAGCAACAAAACCTTTGGTACAGTACAAAATAAGCATGTTTCAGAGATCCACTAAACCCAGCAAAGTTGATCTTTGTCGCAGTATATTTTTCATACCATAGAGAGCTCAACGTAGGGTTGATATTTATCGCAGTAAATTTTACATTTCATAGATGGCTCAATAGGCCCATAAAATTAGATTTTTTTGAGGAATAAATTCCCAGTAAGTTGGAAATAGTTTTATTAGCTTCAGTTGGTCCTAAATACGTGTAATCTTAGTTTGCACCGTTTCAGGAGGTGTGCATAACTTTTGGGAGCGAAAAAACCGGTAAATTTTCGCACTTTTTTCCAGATTTTTGCTTCTAACGCAAAAACGGTGCATCAGACGGAAAATGTTATTTTATGAAATATTAAAGAAGATTAAATTCAGCTTCGAATGAATATTTAAAACTTGATATTTGGTGTAGCGATATAGCCGAAATCGATAGTTAGATATTGGTAAAATTTCTTATTTACTTTCTTTTACGAATAACCAACTTTTCACACTGTATTAATCAAAACAGAGACTTAGAAAAAACCGATTTTGAATTGGTGCAATATTGTAGTGTCCATATAACGTGAATTAATTCTCTACAACTTTAATTTTATGGGTTTTTTAATAGGAGTATCTGTTTCAAATTAAAAGGGGTTTGAAATGAAAACCCTTTTCATGAAGTCAATGAAATGAAATTGTTCATGAAAAGTCGCAAAATGTAGGTTTGCATCTAAATGAGACATTTTCCCGATACTAACTATCGATTTCGGCTATACCACTAAACCAATATTCAAGTTTTAAATGTTCATTCGACGCAGAATTTAACCTTCTTTAATAAAGTATGCAATAACATTTTCCGTCCGATGCACCATTTTTTTAGTTCGAAGCAAAAACCTGAAAACAGTGCGATAATTTCGCTTTTTTGTCTCCCAAAAGTTATGCACACCTCCTGGAACGGTGCAAACTAAGATTACACGTATTTATGACCAACTGAAGCTAATAAAACTATTTCCAGCTTACTTTATCATTCTTCAAAGTAATAAAAAAGTATAAAAAGTATCAGTTGAGAAAAGAGGATTTATTTATTGAGAAGATTTTGATAGACTATATTCACAGGTTTGCTTGGTTTTTTCTTTGAACCTGTTGATTTAACACCTAACTTTATAAAGAGGTGGGAACTGCGTTTTATTTCCGCCACAGTTTATTATTATTGCCATCAGTGTTCATTAGTATGAAATCGCCGTAGAGCACGGGCCGCCGCGGACTCTACGGCGATTTCATACAAATGTACTGATCTCGCTGGCCGCTGCGACCTGGCCGCTGCGGCCAGGCCGCGAGTGCGCTATTGCTCTTAGAGTTTTTATACGAATGGAGTAGGCAGAATCCCTCGGTTCCTCAATGACTTACAAAGGCAAATTCAAGCGATCTCCAGCCAGCTACGGAGGCTCAATCACAAGTGTCACACTGGCTAGAGTTTTGAGCGTGACCCTAGAGAATGCAAGGTCCTACGCGCCGCATGCGCAAATTATTGGCGAAAGCGCTTCGAACTGTCTCGGCAAAGTTTTACGAGTTTCCGCGTCAAAAAGGGGGATTCGATTACATGCGCTGAAACTTTTATACAAAGGAACCTGTGTTACGGTCTCATAATCTAAGGTTACGGTCCTGTACTACGCTGCTGCAGCCGTATGGTACCCACGCTCCTCAGTTTTTATTGTAAAGAGAGTTTTGCTCAGTACACAGAGGCTGGCACTTATTTTATTGACGAAAGCTTAAAGGACGTGCAGTTCCGCAGCGTTACCCCGTGCTTGCTGGAGTTCTCCCTGCCGACATTGAGGTTTTTCGTGCTGAATGATTTGGGGAGGAGAGAAACCTACTGGCTCCCAGGGAGTGCCCCGCCCCCTCCCGAGGTCCCATCGAGCCATGGCTGAGTGGGAGTACGGGAGGCGGTCGTGGAGGGAGCCGCAACGTTGAATGTTGCGGTCATCTCCTGGCGAGTCCCACATTACGAACCCCTTGCTCACGCAGGTGGTGATCACCCCTTGCTCACTGCAAGAGGGGATGCGTGAATGCATTTTTTCTCGGTATAAAAAATAAAAAAAGGAACGAAGGGACTAAAGCGAAGGCCGACGCGAACTCTATAGATTCATTCCCGAGATCACAGGGAGGCTCTCCGTATACTGGATTGAACTAGATCATATCGTCTCTCAACCACTGGCCGGGCATGGGTGTATCAGGCAGTGAATCGAATTTATCGACTATCGCTGCACTCTACTTGTGTGACACCGGAATAGAGTGCCAAGAACACGCACTGTGAGATTGTTGTGAATGACAACGCTAAACGCATTATGATGGATAAGATCCTTATACAAAACCTGGACCCGTAAATCACCAGAACCTCATCTGTTGCCGTGAAAACTGGGAACTGTACGAGTTTGCGCACATCTGACACACCATCAGAAGATCGTATGAATAGGTCTGAATGTTTTTCGAGAGTAGGCCGACGCGAAGTACAGTACCCAAATGAGCCTAGACCCAAATGAGGAGAGTAGGCAAAAAAGAAGGAACGGAAACAGAATTTGTAGGGAGTCAAGAAAAGCGCACACGGGGAAAGCGCTCTCCCGAGATTCGTTCCGTATACCGAGAAGGTAGAACGGGCCATGCGTTGGTGGAGGATTGAGTCCATGGTAGAGGTCATGTACTGTCCTACACTGTTAATTTCTACTGTAACCAACCTGTACATAATGTGTAAATATAAATATATTTTAATATTTATATAAATAATAATTATGAGTTAAAAAAAATTTCAGGGCATAACCAGTTTAACTACTTAGTATTACTTCACTGTAGTTTTGAAAAAATATTGTTTGTCATGTTCAGTTTCGTCCGCGCGGACGAAGTCGCGAGCATCAGCTAGTACTAAATAAATCACATTTCCGGATATAACAGGTTTTTTTTGTTTTGATGTTATTATTTCATTAATTCTGACTACGGTAGCTGCAAGGGTATCAAAACCGTGGAAAATGCAAAAATATTTAATATCAATAAACTTTTAATAAAATCGTGCTTTATCTATAGCTAGCGACCCGCCCTCGCTTCGCTTCGGTGTAAGTTGTGTGGAATTTGACACCATGTATTATACTATACATAAAAACCTTCCTCTTGAATCACACTATCTATTAAAAAACCGCAAATCCGTTGCGTAGTTTTAAAGATCTAAGCATACATATAGGGACAGACAGCGGAAAGCGACTTGGTTTTATACCTTAGGTTAGAGTCTGTCTAAGAAGTCTGTTTACATGGGTAATTTCAAAGGTAATTTTACTACCCACCTAAATCCCCAACCACCCCACCATTAAATAAATAAATATATTTACAATGAGCGGATTCCAAAGGCAGTTTAAGAAAAAAAAGTAGTACCTAAAAGACGGCTAGATGTCGTTGTTCAACTAACTTCAAGTACGTAACTTTTTTTGAAAAAAGCAAAGGATTTTGTCAATTTGACAGACAATTTTGGCATGGTTATGGCAAACTACTCCTCTTCAGGGAGTATTTTTTGCCAGTATCGAGTGTTAATACTCAGTGGTATACTCAGCTGCTAGGAAAAATTAAAAAAAACCTACGTAGTTGAATAACGCCATCTATCAACATAAAAATAGACTAAAATTCTCAGCTGTCAGAAAACCGCTCATTAGAATTTTGACAGCACCAAAAGGGTTGCCCGTATAAATTTTTATAAATAATTTAATAATTTTTCATGTAAACAGACTTTTTAGACAGACTCTATGGTAGTGATAAGTGTTTTATTCATCTAAGTGAAAGCTCACATTTAGAGTCCCTATCCAGTAGGTACCCTTAGCACGAACATCTATGGACAAAAAAACGCACTATCGATAAAGTAATTATCTATGGAAAATTTTATTTCGATTTTGGTAGTAGATGGCGCAGTACAAATTTCCCAAATAATATTACTCTATCAAGTGTTTTTACGTAGGTATGTATTTTTTTTTCGATAGCTGTTCAGCAACGCGCTGATGATATATACGCGTTTCGTTTACTTACAATGTTCACTTATACCAGTGACGTCAACAACATGTGCAATACCAAAGGCATTGTAACCAAAATCGCGTGTAAATTCGAGGCAAATTCACCCCTTCAGGTCTAAAGGGTTGGGAAACATTTGTCGTGCAGATATTAACACGGCACCGTGTGTCCGTAACGTCACGTGTGAAACTAATTATGGAGTGTTTTGTATCGCCGGATTACGGGATTAGCTACCGAACTCAACTGGCTGATAAAATACACAATATAGTACCAAAACCAGAAATAAGATAGCTTTAATTTTGACTTTTGCAAGAAATAGGTACTTGCCAAACCTTGTAAAAATTACAGTAATGTTTTACTTCTAAATTCTCTTAATTTTGATTTTAGCATTCACAATGCTGTTTTTATATGTTTTATATATTTTTTATCAAATTTATTATCTAAATAATATACTAGAAAAATATCGACTCGCACCCAATCATATTCTCGGGATCGAACTCGTGGCCTTTGGAAGTCCGGTCCATTCCATGCGTACGACGACCCTGGAAAATATTATAACCTCTGAAAACCGCCACTTTAAAAAAAAACATGTTTTCTTGATAATCTACATAGTGGCAACACAAGACCTAAATTGTGTTTTGCTTTTGCCCAACAATGCTGAATTACCGAGTCACTGAAATAGGTACTTCTCAAACCTCGCAGAAATTACAGTGTTTACCTTTCTAATCTCTAAATTCAACATTTATTTTGTGTGTTACCGATGGCTATAATGAAAGCTTTAATTAGGATGTACCTACCTACACATTTTGTAAATAAACTAAAGGACTTCTAAACAAATAATTCGCTTGTTTTCAAATAAATCCATAGTCTTAACTGATAACTGAATGATAGTATATACGAGTCTCAGAACTGATAAAGTTTCCAAAATACCTTCGTATCTGTTACGTCACAGCTTGTTTTAACAAATCTCACGTCGTCCAAATTGCTAATCAATATGATAAAATATTTAAAAATCAAGATTTTTAGAAACGTAGCTGTAATAAGAACTTGTAAGTTTGTCACGAATACGGTATAACGTTACGAACCAGGGTATGGGTAGTATCCTGTACCCGTAGCAGTAACAGCTATCGAAGGTACCGCGCGTAAAAACATTCGATAAAGTGATTTTTAACCGATTTCAAAAAAGGAGGAGGTTCTATGTTCGTCTGTAAGTATATTAGTTTTTTTTTCTAAATAAAACACGTCTAATGAAGTCGGGTTGGGCTTTTAGAACGAAAAAAGTGGCCTCCAGCCCCACCCAACTTCAATAGACGTGTTTTATTAAAATTGATATGCGTATCTCATATCGAATGATTTGAATATTATTTCTTGCTTTTTATAGACAATTTTGATGCGGTTTTTGTTCTTGTTTTAAGGTTTTTAAAGTTTTTCTTTTTTTTAAAGCTTTTTGTATAGGAAATTTGTACAGCACCATCTTCCGCCGAAAAGCGAAATGAAATTTTACATCCTTACTAATATTATAAATGCGAAAGTCCGTTTGTTTGTTTGTTTGTTCGTTTGTTACGCCTTCACGTCTTAACTACTGAACCGATCATCATGAAATTTAACATAAACGTTGCCTGGGGTACAGAGAAGGACATAGGGTACCTTTCATCCCGAATAAAAGTATTGTTCCCGAGGGATAGCAAAAAAACTTTCCACGCGGACGAAGTCGCGGGCGGCCGCTAGTAGATAATAATTTTACTCAATCGAGTACTTTTACGCGCGTTTTTTTTCTCGATAGCTGTTCCTGCTACAGGTACTTACAGATCAGTCAATGGTATGCACACGGTACCTACATGGTATGGTTACGGTTTTTAATTCTAACATTCCCGCGAGTACTAAAGAAAATAAAATACTGCTTTTTAATTTTCTACGTCTTGGAAATAAGCAAATTTGACGATATTAGCCTTTTAAAATACACTTACTTATGTTAATTTTAATTAAAAAGAAAATTGACTTTTTCAGTTTATCACGAACAGCTATCGAGAAAAAAACGCACGTTAAATGCTACTCGCTATAGTAAAGACTCACTAATTAGCTTTCGCTTTTAGGCGGTACCGGTAGGTAGATAACGCTAAACAAATTTTTCAGGCTGGCCCCAGACCTACCGGTTCCGTTTCTTTGCTTTGCTGTGCTACCTTGCTTGAAAGACCGCCGGCCAACTAGGGTAATTTTCAATCTATCGCATTTTGGGACTAGACCAAATTGGCAAGATAGCCATTAGCTTGGTTTTATCAAATATCATCGCCTGGATTGCGAAGTAGGAAGCTTTTAGGCGATATGCCACCCTGAACATGGACTCCGATCGTTAAAAATAACTCGATCGCTTATTTATACAAGACTAGCTTCTGCCCGCGACTTCGTCCGCGCGGAAATATCTCGTCTAATAAGACGAAATCCTTTTAAGGAACCTTCAACCAGGATCCGGCCAGCCATTTTTACGCGATTAGGCGAGTCCCCATCAAGCGCGCTGCCTCGCGAGGCAAGACATTTGCCGCGTGTGGCGGGCCTCGCACAAGGCTTCCAGTTCCCGTTTCCGTTCCCGCTCCCGCTCCCGTTCCCGTTCCCGTTCCCCGTTCCCGTTCCGTTCCCGTCCCGTTTGCGTTCCCGTCCCGTAAACGTCCCGTAACCGTCCCGTACCCCTTCCGTTTCCGTTCTCATCCCGTTCCTGTCCCGTTCCCATCCTGTTCTCGTTCCCGTTCCCGTCCCGTTATATTCCCGTTCCGTTTCCGTTCCGTTCCCGTTCCGTTCACGTTTCTTTCCCGTTCCCATTCCCGCTGCGTTCCCGTCCCGTAAACGTCCCCTAACCGTCCCGTACGCCTTACGTTCCCGTTCTTGTTCCCGTTCCGTTCCCGTCCGGTTCTTGTTCCCGTTCCCATCCTGTTCTATTCCCGTTCCGTTCCCGTTTCATTCCAGTTTCGTTCCCGTTCCGTTCCCGTTACGTTCCTGTTTCATTCCCGTTTCGTTCCGTTTCTGTTCCGTTTCCGTCCGATCCCGTCCCGTACTCGTCCCGTACCCCTTCCGTTCCCGTTCCCGTACCCGTCCCGTTCTAGTTGCCGTTACCGTCTCGTTCCCGTTCCGTTCCGTTCCGTTCCGTTCCGTTCCGTTCCGTTCCGTTCCGTTCCGTTCCGTTCCGTTCCGTTCCGTTCCGTTCCGTTCCGTTCCGGTCCGTTCCGTGCCCGTTCCGGTTCCCGTTCCCGTTCCCTGGATGTGCATGTCCAGGTCCAGGTCCATATGTGTCATGTCCACCGCGTTGGACTTCAAAATAAATCTAATTTTCGCAATCACCATCCCATAAAACCTCAAAAACGACATCCATATCGATTTTTACGTTACTCACCCCACTTAGCCTCTAAGGGGTTGATTTTCAAAATACCAAAATATATATTTAGACGTGCTCCTACGAATTTTAATGTTGTAATTTCGATTTTGTATTCTTTTTCCATACAAAATTTGAACCCCATTTTTACCCCTTTAGGGGGTTAAATCATGTCCACCGTGTTGGACTTCAAAATAAATGTCATTTTTGCAATCGTCATCCCAGAAAACCCCAAAAACGACATCTATATCGATTTTTATGTTTACTCACCCCATTTACCCCCTAAGGGGTTGATATTCAAAATATATATTTGCCTATTTATTTTTAGATGTGCTCCTACGAAGTTTTAAGTTGTAATGTCTATTTTATATTATTTTTCCATACAAAATTTGGACCCCATTTTCACCCCTTTAGGGGTTAAATCATGTCCACCGTGTTGGACTTCAAAATAAATGTCATTTTTGCAATCGTCATCCCAGAAAACCCCAATAACGACATCTATATCGATTTTTATGTTTACTCACCCCATTTACCCCCTAAGGGGTTGATTTTCAAAATAACAAAATATATATTTGCCTATTTATTTTTAGATGTGCTCCTACGAAGTTTAAAGTTGTAATGTCTATTTTATATTACTTTTCCATACAAAATTTGGACCCCATTTTCACCCCTTTAGGGGTTAAATCATGTCCACCGTGGTTGGACTTCAAAATAAATGTCATTTTTGCAATCATCATCCCACAAAGCCCCGATAACGACATCCATATCTATTTTTAGGTTTTTTTTAACCCTTTTCACCCCCATTTCATCCCCTTTGGAGTTGAAATCCTAACAAAAACAATATACGTTGCTTTAGATTTCTATCCATAAGCCTAAATTATAAATTTAGCGATTTTTACTTCGAAAATAAAGGATTTTCTTTAATACACAACTTCATCCCCCTTTTGACCCCTTCGGGGGTAGAATTTTGAAAAACGCTGAGACCCGTATTTATTAATTTTCAATCGTCAGCCTTAACACAAAATTTGAAGATTCTAGCTTCAAAACTGAGGGACTTTCATACAAACTTTCATCCCTTATTTCGTCCCCTTAGGGATGGAATTTTCAAAAATCCTTCCTTAGTGGATGCCTACACTGTATAAAGTATCTGTGTGCAAAATTTCAAGTCTCTAGGTCCAGCGGTTTGGGCTGTGCGTTGATAGATCAGTCAGTCAGTCAGTCAGTCAGTCAGTCAGTCAGTCAGTCAGTCAGTCAGTCAGTCAGTCATTCAGTTTACGATTTTATATATTAAGATGTTTGGTAAAGCCCTATAAAACTGAATGTGGTAGATAGGGACCATAATAAAACTGAGCAACTTTTACTATGGGACCATATCTGAACTTGCGAAAAAAATTAACTGTTTCATACATTTTGATAATTTCGTTATTAATTTTTGTATAAAACAGCAGTTTTTTTTTAAAACGAAAACTAAAACTTCTCATCGCACCCCAGACGATGATATTTGATAACACCAAACTAATGGCTATCTTGCCAATGTGGTCAGGTCAAAATATGCGATAGATTGAAAATGAGCCTCTTGGCCGGCGGTCCATGGTAGAACAGCAAAGCAAAGAAATGGAACCGGTAGGTCTGGGGCCAGCCTACAGAGTTGTTCTATAGAATGTTTTTACATGCGTTATTTTTTCGATAGCTATTACAGACAACAAGTGTTTTTTTTTTTCATTTTGTGACAAGCTAGCAGTCTCAATTTAATATAAAACTAGTTTAAAAAAGAAATTGATGAATTGTTGACTACAGTACTAGGGGTCAAGTCTGCTAATGTTTTCGTCAAAATCGTAGTTCAATGGTGTTTAAATGGTAATGCTTTTTGACACAGTTCTTGTTTCTTAAACCCAAAACTGAAACACATTGTGTTTCTTAAACCCAAAACGGAAACATATTGTAACTTAATTTTGGTCTAAGAAAACAAGAACTGTGTCAAAAAGTATTACCATTAGAACACCATTGAACTACGATTTTGATGAAAACATTAGCAGACTTGACCCCCTGTTTACCTGCCAAGTACATACGTGAGACTTGTACTAACAGTAAACAATTTACCCAAAAATTAAATACGTTGTCCAGATCGGTTATCAGTTTCGATAGTAAACGAAAAAGCAAGGAATTTAACTGATTACAGTGCAAAGTAAATTATCGGTATCTAACACGATCGTCGATAGCGCACCTACCTATTAGTATCGAATCCTGGATTACTAAATACTGAACATAGCTTGCCTTTATAAATATTTGTGTTAAGGTCAGAATGGTAACATCAATGTTGACATCAGACTCTAGTCTAGATAACAAATAAGCAAATAATAACAATAATGAAAAATATTAGAAAAAATCGGCTCACCCGTAGCAACTTAGACGGGATTCGAACCCGCACCCTTAGGATTCCGGCCCAATGCACTACCAATTATGCTACCAAGCCGCTGATGGATGTGGCGAAATTTTCTAATAATTTTTACGTTTCCGCTGAAGATCAGCGCCATCTCACCAATGTGAAGAGAACTACTTCGACATTCGGTTGTAGCACCCTTGCGGGTGCCAGACAATCAATTAAGGTGAAACAGTACAATTTTGAACTTTTAGATTTTTGCATTCACAATGCTATTTTTATATTAAGATGAATAAATAATGAAAAATATTAGAAAAAATCGGCTCACCCGTAGCAACTTAGACGGGATTCGAACCCGCACCCTTAGGATTCCGGCCCAATGCACTACCAATTATGCTACCAAACCGCTGATGGATGTGGCGAAATTTTCTAATACTTTTTACGTTTCCGCTGAAGATCAGCGCCATCTCATTGCATTGGGCCGGAATCCTAAGGGTGCGGGTTCGAATCCCGTCTAAGTTGCTACGGGTGAGCCGATTTTTTCTAATATTTTTCATTATTTATTCATCTTAATATAAAAATAGCATTGTGAATGCAAAAATCTAAAAGTTTAAAATAATAACAAATCACGTTTTGTGTTTGTGCCAAAACTTAAATATCTATATTGTGTAAAAATTCAACAGTGCTCGATAAAGGAGACCCGACGGACCGTCGGCCAACTAGGGTCATTTTCGATCTATCGCATATTGGTACCAGACCACACTGGATAGATAGCCATTAGTTTGGTGTTATCAAATATTGTCGTCTGCGTTGCGAAGTAGAAAGATTCTGGGAGATATGCCACCCGAACATATGGCCTCCCATACAATGATCTCATATATACACCGTCATTTTGTAGTCATTTTAATTAACTTAAGGGAGTGCCTCTACTAATGAAAATAATCATTTTTGCCAAAGAAACATGGGTCGAAAAACGACAAAAATTTTTGACTTTCCCATACAAATACAATGTTTTAGCTGTCTAGTTAGTATGGGAGGACCAAATTTTTTTGTCGTTTTTTGACCCATGTTTCTTGGGCAAAAATGTTTAGTTTCATTGGTACAACACACCCTTAAGTTAATTAAAACGACTACAAAATGACGGTGTATAAATGGTGAACAGGGTCGTAGGTGGCATCATTACAAACATGTTAGACATCGGCTTGGTTAGCTTTCAGGAAGCATGCGCGCGGCCAGGGCAGAAACATAGAGAATTTTTATCCAAAAAATTATCGACTACATATTGGCACTAAGCTGCTTCTGAATCATAGATTCAATGATTAAAAAGTATACAACTTTAGTAAAAAAAAAATAAATTAAAAAATATTAAAAACACGACTGCCCTGCCAAAAACGAGCTATAAAGTTAAACAACAAGTTTCATTGCAGTCGGGGGACCTTATTATGGAACAATTTTTGATCAAAGAAGTCCCCCGACTTATTATGGACCTTATTATGGAACAATTTTTGATCAAAGAAGTCCCCCGACTGCAATGACACTTGTTGTTTAACTTTATAGCTCGTTTTTGGCAGGGCAGTCGTGTTTTTAATATTTTTTAATTTATTTATTTTTATTTCACACATTTTAGTGACATATTGGTGTCGATTCGGTTAGCAACGACTTAACTAAATTGACAGGACTAAACTAAATTTAGTTTTCCATCCTTTTCTTTCTGTATCGAAAAGACAAGAACAGAATGCTAAAATTAAGTTTAGTCCTGTCAATTTAGTTAAGTCGTGCTAGCCGAATTGACACCATTATATAGTTTTGGAATGTGCTCATCAAGGCCTTTCATTTGATGCCCATATTGTAATAATAAAATATATATGTAATAATTGAAGAAACATTTTTTTTTCACATTTGAAAATTGCGTCATACAGTCGCTATATTGATTTTTCTAAAAAAAATATAGCCAGTGTCACTCGGGATGCTGTAAGGATTCTAACGATACCCCATTTATCCAAATCAGTTCAGGCATTTAGAAGTTATGGTGGAATAAAGAAACTCGCATACCCACAAACATACATGAACCCTGAACACATTTTGCTTTGGGGCAGTCGTGTAAAAAATAACGGGTCTCCGTACAACAAATAAAACAAGAAAAATGTAACATAATTTACGGTAATTAATATCGATGTATTCGCAATAAAATATCCATTGTAAAAAAAGTTAATTCAAGGACTTGGGAAAGCCAGTTAAAGTTGGTTTATTTAATGTAAACTTTTTCAGGCGCATGGACGTCAAAAATAACAGTAGGTACATTTAGCACTTAGCACGAACGATAGAGTAATTTTCTATGGAAAATTTAATTTCGCTTTTCGGCGGTAGATGGTGTTACACAAATTCCCCAAAAAAAAAACTATCGAATGTTTTTACGCGCGCTTTTGTTTTCGAAAGTTGTTCCTGCTAAGGGTACAGTAGGCCTATTTTGTAACTCAACTGACAGCTTAAAATTATCATCACTGATCTAAGTTGTAAGTACATTGCTGCTACAGTAAACATCAATGTTATGACTCTTTACAAAAACCTAGCATGTACTTAAAACTTAGATCAGTGATTATCATTTTAAGCTGTCAGTTGAGTTACAAAATAGGCCTACAGGTAGGTAAACTAACTTACTACTAAGTAACTTTTAACCGACAGTACCCAAAAAAATGTAAGCTTGTAAGTTTAAAGTGAGGCGCAATACACATCACGTGCACTATCGTCACTTATCTAAGTTATCGTGCTTACTATCGGGTGACGTACTTCCGCCTCCATAGAACCACATCGTTACAAACTGAGCGTAATGGAGGTTTGATTTTATAAACTTGTTATCAAGGTGATATCGATCAAAATTATTACAAAGTCAAATTATTAGAAACACCGCTTCAATAATAGGCATAACAGCTCCTACATGAAATTAAAACAAAATATTACAGCCCTTTTATAAATAACAGAGACATATTTCAATTTTTCGTTATTTGAAATCGTCACTTCTATATCTCAATAAATTGCATAGTAAGTTTTAAAAGACATCAACGTCGTCATAATATTTCAGTACAGTCGATCAAAAAAAATCTTTGAGTTGACCAATTAAACGGTTTTTTTACTTACTTATTGACAACTTTAGAAAATCTTAAATTAAAAAATTATATAGCTATTTCATCTTAATCAATTGTCTAAATATCTGGAAAGATATTTCGAGGTGATTCCTCACATGGTGAAATAACGCTGTCTGGCTTGCAGGTTGCAGCGGAGTAGATACTAGAAGAAATTCGACGATGCCACTAGTGACTCGGTAGCTCAGCGGTCAGAGCATTGGACCGGATATCCAAAGGTCGCGGGTTCGATTCCCGTCTGAGTATTGATCTGGTGCGAGTCGTATTTTTTCTAAAATCTGTATAAAAATAGCATTGTGAATGCAAAAATCTTCAAAACTTAAACACAATCACACGCACTCTTAAAAAAACTTTAGAAAATCGTTCAATAAAAAGCTAAACTCTGGTATCTAGTGAAATCATTCTGCTTATACTATACGCTATAGGTACCTACGTGAAGAATTGAGCAGATACCAGCCTGTCGATTCTGTAACCAAACTCGCATCTCACTTATTCCCTTCGCGTGAATTTTTTATTAGAAATTAGCTGGATATAAGCTACTTTACTGATTACAAAAGGTTTTAGGGAGCTTCCGTAGGCGTAGCTATCTAAAATATTTTGTGATTAAAGATACAGCCCATCATTATCTCATTTATGATTTAAAATTCACGTTTCGAAGTGAGGTTCAAAATTTAGTTACAGCATCGACAGGCAGATACTTTTTTTCCCTTGGATGATTGGTGGCGATCAGTTTTTAACTAACTTGCCTTCGTGTCAGCTAATATTCTAAGTGTAGATTGTAACTAAAACAATATGGATCTTTGTTGTCCGAAAGAAACAATTCATGTTTATCGTTTTATCTAAAAAAATGTTTTAATATATCCTTATCAAAGTCAAAAAAGTCTCGAATAGCCAGAGGAAAACATTGACGATTCAAAAGCACCTAATTTTCAAGTTTATTTAAATAAAGATTTTAGCCGACCTCAACAAAAGGAGGTTATGGGCGGCCGCATATTGTAAGAAAATTTCTGTCAAAAATATTCTGACAGTCGCCGGAAGGCACTCAGTGCATTTATTTTGTATTAGCACAGAATACCTACATAGGTAATAGTCACAGACCATACTATATGACTATATATAACAAGTACTAATAATAGCACAAAAGTGTATTAGAGCCCGCACACTGATAGAAAATTATATTTTTCTGACAGAAAATTTCTTACAATATGCGGCCGCCCATAACATCCTTTTGTTGATTACTTACAGCTAAAAAAATGCGGCTAATAATATCTTCAATATGTAGTTTATTGAAGTTTTAAACGTGTAACATCAGCTATTTCTAGTTTTCCCTCAAAGTTCCTCCCTCCACGAGAAGCGCGACAAAGACGAATGGGTCCGCGACGCGTGTACTCCCGAGGGAGTGTCCCGACGATTTCGGGATAGTTGGACACCGAGTTGAGCGTGGAGAGATTGGGGAATTTTAGGAAAGAATCGGGATGAAGTTTTCGGTGTGTAGATATTTTGTAATTATGTTTCAGTTTAGTTACTAACAAAGGAAAAAAAAATAACCATACCTGAAATAAAAATAACTACCTACATGTTTTGGGATGTAATGTATTATTAATTACATCATTTCATTACATTATTACATAATTGGTTTGAGGAGCTCCTGGTCCAGCGATGGCGGCGGTCAAGCAACTTTTGCAAGACTCGGTCATGGAATGGGTGGCCAAAAAAACATTATCTTGAGTTGCTCCGGTCCCTGCATCAGTCGTTAATACTCAGCAATCCGCATTGATGGGTTATAATAGCCCATTCTCCTTTATCCACCCATAAGGAAGGCTTGTGCTCCAGCAGTGGGGACATTAAAAAACTAATGTCGATTTGTGTACACCTATACCTATTTTACTTATGCTGTTCAGCTATAAACTATTTTTGTGCACCTCTACAAATTGTGTGGAGCTGTCATAATGTTTCTAAACGCTTTACAAAAAAGCTTTTTAAAAAAAGCACAACCTCCTTCAAAAATCTTAAAAAACAGCTCTATAAAAAGCAAGAAATAATGTTCAAATCAATTAATTAAAACACGTCTATTGAAGTCGGGTGGAGCTGGAAGTATTTTTTTTATTTATTGTATTGTTTATATTCTTGAAGTCGGTTCAATAGACGTGTTTTAATTAATTGATTTGAACATTATTTCTTGCTTTTTATAGAGCTGTTTTTTAAGATTTTTGAAGGAGGTTGTGCTTTTTTTAAAAAGCTTTTTTATTTCAAACTTTTTTGTGGTAGGTATGTAAGTGATGATTTTATAAAATAAACGTTATGTTTCACATTTTTCAATGGTATACCCCGAGTAACTCAATTTCCACAAGAGTTCCGTTGGGCCTTCGCAGTTCAACCCTAGTCCAGCACGTCCTTGACAATAAATAGGTACTTAACTTGTTTTTGATTGTCATAATCCTACCAATATTTCAATCACTAGGTATACTTCCTTTTTAATTTTGAGGAGTTCCCTTGTGTATCTTCAAAATCCAAAGTCCAATACCAATGAAATTAATATGGTATCATTTTTAAGGTATCTTCTTTCAAACAAAAAAAGAATCATCTAAATCGGTTCATAAACAAAAAAGTAATGGTTGAAAATCCGGCTGAATTCATATAAAATGGTAACAAAAACGACAGTTTTTTCAAGATTACTTGAAAACTACTGAACCGATTTCAAAATTTCAAAAAATGGGACCAATTTGGAAACAAATGTCATGTTATAACGTTTGAATCATTTCAATCGGTTCAGCCGTCTTCGAGTAATCGGTGTACATACATAAATAAAAAAAAAATACGCGACGAATAGATAACCTCCTCCTTTTCAAATTTTTGAAGTCGGTTAAAAAGCGATTGTTTTGAAGGAATCAATAGACGAACGTTTCCTCCATCTTATCAGCTAGTCAAACGCGGCGCTTCTCAACTTTATCAGCGCCTATAAAATCATAATTTACCACCGTGGGAGACTAAACTAACGGTGAGAGTACCTACTGATACAGGCAGTTAATTGATGATAGATTTTGACTGAATCATCTTATCATTCTCGGCAATAAATAAATCAGGATCTCGAGTACGTAATTATTGGGAAAGAAACTCAAACAAAACGCGGCGTATGTACAAATGATCTTTCCCGCGCTCTTTTCCTCTCTTCCTCTCAATTTTTTTTCTCAAAAAGGATTTTTTTTTTACAGTATGAGACAAAAACATAAAGCAACAAGATTAAAAAATCAAGGTTTGTCGCAGATTAAATAACAGTAGATTAGGTGTCCTAATGTCCATTCCTTAAATTTACTCGCTGTTGTAAAATTACCGTGTTATTTTCTAATTAGTTCGAAAAACACAACCGGAAATTCAACATAACGTCTTGTCCTGTCAGTAAAACATAAACGACAACACACTAGAATGCTTAAATTAAATATTAATTATTCCAAAACCTTGAACAGCGCAAAATTTCCAAATTATCTCAAAACAAGTACGGAACTGCCGAAAGTCCTTGAGCTGTCAAAACTGACAGCTGTCAACATGACAGCCGCTGTCAGCGGGTGACGGAGCGCGTGATTAATTAACTGCGGGTAATTGATTTGTCTGTCTGTCATTTAACGGCTGGCGTGATATCGGTAGGTAGGTATTAGACGTCAGCAATTACTCATTTTGTTTAACTTGTTAAATGTTATTGAATGCTAGTAATGAATTTGTATCGTGGAAATAGTTTTCGTTACAGATTTCGTGTTTAGATAATGACACGTGTGGCGATCGAAGTGTGGCGGTTATGATAATTAACTAAGTGGCCCTCGGCACTTGGTAACTGTGACACTATAGAACGGGTTTATAACACGCTATTTTTCTTGTAACTCCACTTAGAAAAACCCTATGCCATTCTTTATTGAAAAAAGGTTTTAATATTATCTCGTAGAAGTTCTCATTAAATATTGCTCATAATAACAATAAAGATATCGGCATTGGGAATAAATAAGTTTTAAAACAAAAACTTAGAATCAGTTTCATATTCCCATTGGCGGTTATGATTATGACTGATTGGATAAATAAGAAAGTCTAGGTAACTTATCGCAAAATCTAGATTGACTGCTCTATCTTATACTAACAAACAACATATTGTAAATCGGTAGGTATACCTAATTCTTAGTAAAAAAGCATAAAAAATATTAACTATAGGTATCTATAGTTACAGCTTTTAAATCAAATATCATAGTAACTTTATGTAGGTACCCACACACAATTCTGAATTCACTCGCTTTATTATTTTATGTGAATTCAAGCTTTTTTACCCTCAAAGCTCTTCTTGTTAACTAAAATTCAAATAACATTAAATAGTACCTACTTTCATATTGCAATTATACCGTAAACCCTGAAGTATAATTATTCATTTAATAATACATTGTGGGTATTTTTGCTCTACCGTCAGTCTTTTAAGAATGTTAATCTAATATGTCCGTATCTCGCATACCATTAACCAAATTGAGATCGAACTACTAATTGACTCTATCCGGTTTCCTACCACATACACGGCACATAATTGAACTGACCATCCAAAAATAACGAGCCAAAGCTTATTCCACACCCACTTAATGACCACGCTTTATCGTAATCTCACAAAAAAATCCCAGGGACATTAACTTGAGGCAATCTTTATCGCGTTTCGGACAATGAAAGCAGCCTGACAGTCGATGTCTTCATACCACCAACACAAAAACAAAGCCCTATCATTTTACATGCTATTAAAAAGCAAATTTTTGAAACAACCCATAACCTACTTTAAATCTCTATCAAATAGAGTTTGAATTCAATGGATTTATCGATAGTTTGGACATCACTAAAAAGTCTTATCTGTTTAACATCACTTTTCAAATATAGACTTTGGTAGTGTTGTAGCAGGATTGAAATTGGGTTGACGGTGACAAATGAACGGGTTATTATCGAGTAACGATATCATAGTGTTGTGACGTGTCGCTTGATTAATAATGGACTGAACTTGTCCGGGTCTTTTTATAATTATGTTGATGTAGGTAACGTGTAACGCTTTTAAGTTGGAGACTAAGAAATGTTGAGAAGGTATTGATTTTTTTATCCCGCTTATTGATCGAATATCCTTTCAGTTAAGTTGTGAAAAATTATCAGACATTGACAAGTTTAAATGGTTATGGGTTTAGTACTTTGTTTTTGACGGCCTTTGGATGCCGTTTAAAAGTAAAAATAAACTTTGTGTGTCAAGCACCGCACAGATGATTTTTTATGGAAAAATGCGACACACAAATCATAATTGTTTTGTAAGACAAACTAGAATACAGTAGGTAAGTATATTAGGTATTTACTCATTTGTTTGTATTCTGATGTAAGTTACTAAATTGTTGTACAAATACAAGCAAAAGGTCTCTATTGGATCATACCACTGTTGTACGATGGGCAACTCATGAGCTTTTCCATTTTGCTGAAAAAACTTGTGCGCGCGTATCGTCCCTGCACGAACTTAACATTATATTTTTATACATTAGACTTAGGAGTGTTAAAGCGGAAGTGTTGTCGATAGTACATTCAATATCATGGTTTTCCAACTTAGTTACAAATAAGAAGGAACAATAATTTCTTCATCGCATGACAACTACAGGTAGTACGTACCTAACTTGCAGCAAATAGTTCCCTCACACTATTAATCATTAGATCTAACCAGACTGCTTCCGTTGCTGAGAGGGAGAGAGATAGCGGCAGCAACACAGGGGAGGGAAAGAGACGCCAATCGGCACTCGACAACTTAATTGAAAACAAGAGAGGGCGAAAGGATTGGTTATCGATAGGCTTTTGTTACACATATTTTCTTATTAAATGCATTTTTTCAGCAACTTTTGAAAAATATGTCCAACTTATGCCAAATCACTAACTCAGCTTAATTTTGGAATTACGTAACCATTGCAAAATTTTCGAATTTCAGACAATTTTGAATTCTTGGAGCTTAAACTATTTATATAACCTACTACTACTATCATTTTGTACCTTGTTATTTAGAACTTAATTCTAATCTACAAAAATAAAATACTGATGATGATCATCATTATTATAAGTAGGTAGGTACATACCTAAGTATAAAATTAAAAAGACTTTTTAGCTAATCCTTACTAAACGTAAATTTTCAGTGATCTTTTTTAAGATTTTCCCTAGAACTAACAACGCTAGAGCAAATTCGCACTTTCACTGAAAACGGGGCCCCTACTGGAGCGATCGAAAAAACATTTTCTATATTAAAAGTCTGTTACTTTTCTCACCAACATCACTTTGTGTATAAAACATGTAACTTTTCAAAGACTGTAAGAATTTCTCGATAGTTAGGTGCGCGAAAAATATCGATAAGAGAACTGCCCTAAGCATATCAACCGGCCCCATAACGTTATCCTGTCTCGTCTTGAGCATTAACGCGTCTCATCATTATAACGGCGCCATACATCATATCCATACAAAACTTTAAAATATACACCTTATTACAAACACCTTAAGAGTTGTGTATGTATGTCATATGATGGTTTTTTTCTGGTTTGAAACTGTCATTAAGTTATAGTATTTTAAAATACGTACAGTTATTAAAGTTTTGTTACACGATCGGCAACAATTTCTATTGGATGATTGGATGATTCAGTACTAAGTACTATGTCATAATAAGTTTGTTACAAAATTATTCTGGAATTTAAGTCACTGTAATTTGTGCTACGAATGACAGAGTTCTTTAAAATTATCTTCGGTTGCGTTATGTTTTCTAATAATTAAGAAAATGCAATAGAAGTATGCCCATTTCTGACCTGTCAAAATGTAAATTTTGTTAATTATCATATAGAGAAGTAATATACCTAGCTCATTTCAAATAGCATTTTAATTAAGATGAATAAATAATGAAAAAATATTAGAAAATATCGACTCGACGATTTTTTTTTGAGTCGATTTTATTAGTCGATATATCGTCGAGATAGAGTCGATTTTTTTCATTATTTATTCATCTTAATATAAAAATAGCATTGTGAATGCAAAAATCTAAAAGTTTAAAGCACTTTAATTGCTAATAAAAATAAAAATGCAGAAATAGAGAAAACTAAGAGAGTTTAGCAATAATTATTACTTACAACTAAAACATTTGATTTTAGCATTTTACATATTTTCTGATTGCCAAATTAAAATTCAATAAATACTAGTGTTCTACTAGGATCGTAATAACTATTTAATAGTTATTTGTTATACAAGTGACCAAAATCAAATTGTGCTGCGAGTGGCGACTTTAAATCACGAACTAGCGAAGTAGTCTAGAATTGAATCACGAGCGTAGCGAGTGATTCTTATATAGACTACTGAGCACAGTGAGTGATTTAAAGGCACGAGGCAGAACAACATTTTGGTCTCGTGTAAAACATACAACTTTTCACCTCGACCAGCGAGAAAATTTTCACGTGACTTTCCTGGTAAAAAAGCTTAATTCAGCATTAGAAACTTGTTCACTTAACTCTTTTGGAGTTAGACAACTATCTTCATCGTTGGACGCATTCATTTTTGTAATTTATCACAAAAATAATTCAATCAAACCCATGCTGAAAATTTTTATTCATAGAGTCAGTAAAGTAGATTCCCGTCGTTTTGATTACATTGCGTTGTGTTTTTCTCTTATTCATAATTATTCCGTCTTATTTATTTATTTATAATCATAAAACATATAATTTGTTAATAAATTTCATTAATTTTTCTTATTTCATATTTGTTTCATACATGTGACCTCATTACCTACATACTCTTTATTTCGAATTATCAACCTTCTTTTTTAACAATCCTTATTTAAAACTCCTTGGTATATCCGTGCATTTTATTTTTTTACTTTTTAATCAGTGTATGACACCATAAAGCACTCTATCTATCCTTTTCTCACATATCAATTTTACAAGTGTCATCCTTGTCACTTTATTTGTTTTTTCTTTATTATTTTAAAAGTTGGTGTTAGAAATTAAAAAAACACTTTGTCTCACGCTCGCAGCAAAAATCGATTTTGCTGCGAGTTTTTACGCGCCAAAAGCACCCTTTTCGTGCTGGAGAGGTGAAAATATAATTTTATCATAATTTTTACCTCCTCAAAAATACTATTTGCCAGGTCAACATTTGTATTGAAAGTGGTCATTGTTTTTTAAGAAAATCAATAAGTAGCCTATTTTAAAACTATTGAAACCTTTAATTCATTACAGTGAATAATATTCACACGAGTTGTGATGAAAAACATAATCAATTACCTGAGGCAAAGGACATCATCCATGCATTTTGGTCTAAATGTGAAACCGGCCAAAAAGCAAAAGTGCTTTATCCACCTAAGCATTTCTTATTATGGCACCGAAGTTGTAGCACCGCTATATTTAATTTGAAATAAGTTCAAAAAGCCTGATTTTTCATACATTTTGGCACAAATGTAAAAAAGTTGGTCAAAAAGCAAATTCTGATAGATTTTGTCCGCTTAAGCATTTCTTATTAGGACACCTCTGTACTTGATTTTAATTGAGTTCAAAAAGTCGCTCTTTTCATAAATTTTGACACAAATGTGAAGCGGTGGTACAGCTTCGGTGCCATAATAAAAAAATCCTAGATGGACAAAATCTATCAAAATAAAGCACTTTTGTCTTGTGGCACTTTCATATTTGGAATAATGAAATGTATAAAACGTGGATGAAAACCTTTATCTTTAAAATCATACGATTAGTCAATATTTTTTTTACATTAAAACAATATCACAATAATAATTATTATAAACATTGTGTCTACCTTAAGCTCAACAATCTACATAGTTATTAACTTGAAAAAATTATATTATCAGTCCCTCCGGGATGTAAAAAACTAATTGTTAAAAGTTAGTAGCGTCCTTAACTAAATAGTGATAGGTATAGGTAAGTAGGTACTTCGGTTCTATATAACTAGTGCTTTTTCCTGTCTTCTTGTACCTAAGTACAGAAATAAAACTGAAATGCTGATTGATAGTACTGAGTAATGTAATGACTTGAGATTGGCTGGATCGATTTGTCTATTATTTTAAAATTTTCGTAATAGTAGACCGAATTAGGTTTAATTAAAGAAAATTTTAGTTAAAACCTTTTAGATTCTTATTTATATTAAAGAAAAAAATATTTATTTTCAAGAAAATTTTTGTATAAACTGAAAACTAATAAGTACTAGGTATAAATCACGATTCAAACGATAGATAATTGTAACTTGTTACACATTTGTTACATTACAAATTGTAACAAATGTGTAATGATTTTTTTTTAGCTATGAAAAAATTAACACAGTGAAATCAGGAGGATAAAGAATATCAAGAAAAACTATTTTTTACCATTTTGAAAAAGCTTTACCTAGAAGTTAATTTGGAAAAGAAGTCTGCTGTCGAATAAGCTAAACTTATACTTAGGTATTACTAAAATGCAACATTTTTTCTCATATTATAAAAAAATTGTGATTGCAATAGCAAATTATAAAATATTGGGTCCTTAGGTACCTATGAAATAAGTGTTTTTTTTTCTCACAGAGAGAGAACCTCATAACTTCTGTGATTTAAAATATTTATTAGTTGCTGGATATTACTTACCTACATCAAATTATGACCATAACCTTCATCTATCAGCATAATTAAAGTCTATTTATTTTGTTTTCTCAGCATTAAAAAAAAACCTTGAAAAGACTCCATTATTTGTTATCGAAAATGACCACCTTATAGGTAAGTACTTTGTAACTTAGCCTAAACTTTTTTTTGCCTAACTTATGCTGCCTAAGCTATAGCTTAATGTTCAAATATTTGTGCCTACATAGGTAAGTTTTGTTACAATAGCGTTCACGGTTATTAAATAAATTATGAAAATGCAATTTGTTTTAAATTCTCCATACAAAACGTAAATTTAATAGGTAAGAACCTTTTATTTAGAAGTTTTCTAATTCATTTTTTTCTACTAATTTTCTAACGTATTTTACATTGTTCATCTTAGGAAATTGCCGACTTACTTACTTTACTTACATTTGCATTATCTTGAGTAATAAAATTAATACCTACTCATTAGGTTCTCTACATGCTAATTACCTAATTCATAGTTCTAAATGTGTAATGGGTGGATAATAAATTTAAGTTAAATAGTTAAACTTGATTGACCCAGTCTAAAAAAATCTTTATTATATTTTCGAATTATATGCCTCCTGCATACTCCACGCTTTAAATGTTAGTTACATTTCAAGTGAATGAAAAACCAAAAATCTTGAAAGAAACACATCATTCATTTTCTTTCAAGTCGTTCCGAAGCAGTCATCAGAACAACAGTGACAGCTGTTTCAAAGGAGCGACGAAGGAGGCGCTACCGTTCGCACCTTGAAATCGATTCACGTCAGAACTAAATTACACAGTTTCGCGTAAACGGACGGGACCATTCAGTACAACACAAAGTAAATAAAAAACATCCGCTGCCCGCATCCAGCCTCCCAGATTCGCACTATTATCTCGCGCCGACCAATCCAAAATGGAGGTCGCAACTCAACGCTCTGATTGGTCGGACGCGTCCGACAGACGCCCCCCGCCAATCACGCTCCGCCCATCGAACTGAAAAGTTCACAGCACAAAGCTCTACCTCCCTGCCGCCGCACCTAGTCTCACTTCTGATCTCACAAACTCCTTTAAAAACCACCAAATCTATACTTCCAAAATCACGTTCCTTGCAATCTTATCGAGCTCGTATCATTAAAGATAAGCCTATCTTCCTCGACTCCTTAGGTCCGTATGGCGTGAGACAGGGACGGAACACTCGAGTGTTAGGTGTGGTTTAAGAAAAAATAACGAGCAGTGTTCGCCGGTACACCTGACGTGCGGGCGTGCGGTCAGCGTCGGACCCGTTTGAAACGGACACGTTTGAAATTCGAACGCAGCGAATTCCGGACGCCATAGAATCTAAGGCCTGTGACGTGTGTGATGTAAATCTATAGACGCGGTGACCGTGACAACATGATGACTATGGACGTCGGGATGTACAACAACCAGCAGAACGGATACAGCGCGGAGTATTACCAGCAGGGGACGTACCAAGCACCTTATGAAGGGTACCATGAAGGGTACTATGAGCCCTCATCTCATTACTACGAGCCGTTGCTCCACACGCAAGGAACGCACGAGCATCCACCAGCGCCTGTCATCAGCACAGACACGGGATTGTGTTACACAAACTTAGATTACGGGGAGCTCCAGCCTAATTACCAGTTGCACTCATTACCGCCTCATTCGGAAGCTTTTAAGCACAGAGAGGATGTTCAACGCCCTGAAGAGTTGCACACCCATGAGCATAAGTTGGATAATCATTACTTGGAGACGAAGTACAACATGCATTTTGTTGATGAGGGGTCTATGCAGTTTACGCATGGTGGGTCGCCGCTCGCTTGCGAGGGCTTCGAGCAGTACCAGCCCAAAGAGGAGTTTGGCGTGAGGGAGGGGTTCTCAAGGGAGGAGTGCTTGGGCCCGCACCACCTGCAGGCGCACGGGTCGCACGCGGCCGTGCCTACCTATAAGTGGATGCAGGTCAAGAGGAATGTGCCTAAACCTACGGGTAAGTATTTTAATAAGTAAATTATAAATATTAGATAACATCACAAACATTGCTCTGAGCCAATATAGAAAACTTCGTTTCCTAAATTGACCCAGCCTAGGATCGAACTCGGGACCTCAAAGATTAGTACGGCACCGGTGTACGAGCCACTCGACCACGAAGGTCGATGGTTATGTCAACTACACTTTATAATAGTATAGTTTGCACAGAGCATTTGAGTGGATAGAGACAGCACAAAAAGAGCTTGACAATAAACATAATAACAAATTATGATTCTTAAGGTTCTTTGATAGGACTTAAAAAAAAATTGAATGAGAAATTTTATAATAAAAAAACCGAGCAATTTAAAAACTTTTCATACAAAATTTAGATAAGTAATCGAATGCGGAAACTTTTAAAGTAGGTTTAAAATGTAAAAAAAACTGAAACAAATCAAATAAAACATTAACAGTGAGATAGAGTAATTCTGAAAAAAACTATCTTTTTTTTAATTTGAAATTTATGTTAAGTTACAGTCAGGCATTAGGTAACCAACTTCAGGAAACAACAATTTTAGAACTGAAATTATTAATTAATTAAAAATATTCAACTACTGATATGTTTTCTATTCCAATGACTATATTTTACAGACAAACAGAATATGAAACGTTAAAATATTATTAAAAACTGTAGTTTGGTATTAATCAAACAGTTTATATAATTTTATAAATATCAAATGATTCATTCGAAATCCTAACCTTTAAGTCAAACAATATTTTTCAATTAGATTTTTATAAAATTCTATAATTGAAAAATCTATTATTAGTTCTTAAACAATCACGATGAACTTAAGTACACAAGTTAAATTCTCGCTTATGTTAATAAAGAGGCACTTACTAAGTGCTTAATGGCTATATCGCGTCCGCAAGGAAACTTAATTACAGAGGTCGCTGGCGCCTAATAACGTGAAATTGATAGGCGTAATTAAATACGTACTACTGTTTAATTACTGTACTATGGCTTAACATGTCACAATATAGATCTTTTATTAACATTTGTTAAAAAATGGAACACGATGGTGGGTATCTTTTACTAATTACCTACGTAACTCTAAATAAAGTGATATTTACAAGTGAAAAGATCCTACTATTCCTACTGTTTAATAAATATAGGTACTATCACCCACCATGTTACAGTAGAGATATACCTACCTATAGACTATTAGACACATAATTTTATTAATAGAATGAGTTATAAAACCAAGCTGTGCAATTTATCACCTACGCCACTTTCAAACAAGTGTTATAGCTGTAATAAAACTCGAATCACTATTTAATTACTGCACTGTGACATGAGCAGTCACAGTATAAATAATTACAGTTATAAAAAATATTTCCTATACTTTTTCATACAGAAAATCCTCTATAGAATTAAAACTATGAAGATTTTCTTTGAAAAAAAAGACTGGTAAATAGCCCAGTTATTTCACTATACAGAGTAATAAACATGTTGAAGATTTTTGTCTAGTAACTGTGTTAAAAAACTAATTTGCATCATGCGGCGGAATTTTCTCAGCCATTTTTTTTTTTCAAAAATCCTCTACAGAATTAAAACTGTTAAAATTTACCCCAGAAAAAAATACTGATAAATAGCCTAGTTATTTGACTATATAAAACAATAAACTTATTAAACGTTTTTGTTTAGTAGCTGTGTTAAAAAAATATTCTGTTTCGCGTGGCGGAATTTTCTATAAATTGTTTCTTTCGAAAATCCTCTACAGAATTAAAACTATGAGGATTTGCCCAAGAAAAAAATACTAGAAAAAAGCCCAATTCTCCTACTAGGTATATAAAGTTATAAACTTGTTACACATTTTTGTCTAGTAACTGTGTTAAAAAAATATTTTGTGTCACACGGCGGAATTTTCTAAAATTGATTTTTTTCGAAAATCCTCTACAGATTTAAAACTATGAGGATTTGCCCGAGAAAAAAAATATTGGTAAATAGCCCAATTATATCACTATATAGAATAATAACCTCGTTAAACATTCATTTTTGTCTAGTAACTGTGTTAAAAAAATAATTAGAGTCGCGTGGCGGAATTTTCTTTCCTCGAGCCACATCTCATTTTCCGGTACCCGGACGGACTTCCGGTTATCAAAATTAAGTTCAGCGACCCCCATAACTTATGCTAGGACACCTCACATGACCGGAATCGAGTTCTAATAAGATAAGGCTCCATTTTGGCCGCCAGCTCGAATTTTGGGCAAAGGAGCCAAAATTGGGCCTAGCAATATTCAGAACCGAATTCAGCAGGCTTTTTACTTCGGAAAAGTCATGTTGCCAAAATGGCTCACAAAATGCCGTTGAACTTGAAAACTTTAATTTGAACTACCAGTCCAATATGCAAGTAGCAAGCCATGGCATCAAACAAATCATTACAATTTACAACTAAACGTCTACGGTTACAAAGTTAACGTAGCTGCATAGCGCAACTCTGCCTCCAATCTTTTATTTTGAACGCCGACGTTAAAACAAATGCCTCACGTCTTATTCGACAAGCGAAGCACGAATGTGTCAGCTATCGAGTTAATAAGTCGGGTTGTGACGGCCGCCGTCGGCGTCGCGAGTCAAGGGTTGTGACCGCGGTCAGCTCTGACTGACTGACTGCCAAATAACCTGACACGTTACGTGTGCTAGGTAGGAGGTGAGGACCAATTGTTTATGGGCCGGTCAGGAGGTCGAGGTTACTATAAACAGCTCTGTTTTAACTTTTTATAATGCAAAGATAGAGTCTTTATCCATAGGCCTAAATTAAACATACCTACAATCTCAAAATGATTTATTGTAGCATGTATCTCTTAACAAGTTTATAATGCAATTTATAAAAATACTTCGCATTTTTACTTTTCTAAAAGAAATTAGGTTCTTTGAGCTTTGCTACTTTACTTGCAGGTAAAGAACATTCACTCATATCTATAGATGATTAATTACAAAGTAGAAAAATGACTATACATAGCTGTGGTAAAACTATCAATTTTCCAATGCGTCTAATTTACTTTTACATATTCATAGTATAATTCGTCTTAAATTCAGTTTTGGTGCATTTAATATTAATTTTTACTATAAATTGCATGTGATCAAATATTAGACGCATCGAAAAATTTACAGTTTTATTTAAGAATTAGAAATTAATTTATTTGAATTTGAATAGGGTATATTCTATACACTGAAGGTCTTAATCTAGTTTAGAAGTTTTAAGACGTAAGTAAGTACTCGATAAATACGAGTGGTTTACAGAGATTTCACCTCTATTTAATCTATTTTTAACGTTAACAAACTTAAGTAACGTATATTGTATCTTTTACTTATTGTAATAAAAAAAATAAGAATACATTTACAACCAGGAAGACATTACATTTCAAACGCACGCACGCAATATAAGTACTGCAACTTTCTTGCTCCATTCTAATCGACTGATTTCCAAAGCCCTATGATCTAAAATACATAAACAAACTACAAGTCGAGTCACTGGCTAACGCTAGCTATAATAATCCCTCCAGCAGACAGACAGACACGTAGATGCAAGATAATGCATAAGACATGACGTCTGAAGTCGCTCGCCCGTAATATTTTCAATTAAAATTGGTCCGGCACTACGAAGCCAATTATGAGAAATATAATGAAGTGATATTTTGCAAACGACGGAATAATCTTGTGTAGATAATGAAATGACATAAATTAATTAGGGAAATATCTTTATTAATTATATGACTAGGTAAGTACATAAAAACGTGCGTGAATTAGTTTTACGTTTATCGTGATATTCGTGATCGACTAAGCTGTAGTAAAACTTAATTATAAAGTAAGTTAAAATACAAAGCATATTTTTGAATTATTTTTTTTAAGTTTTGCAACATGCAGGTTTTCTTTGTTGTTAGTGCCTGCTTTATATTTTTGCAAACGAAATAACTACCATAATTTGTATACTTAGTAGGAGTACCTATTAAAAAAAGTTAATTTATAATTTAGTAATGCTCAAAATCATGGAAATGAACATCTTTTTGGAATTAAGTTATTCCCTACCTACTGTTAACCTACTTTTCGTTTAATTGTGAGTATTTGTTAGTTTTGCATGAGATAATAATTTTCATGTTGTGTACACTACTTGTGGATTATTGTCTAGTGTAGCCATAGACATAGAAAAATTTTCGCTGTGCTCAAGAAGACCAACAAAGCGTAGAAAAGAGAAGTTAACATCATACGGACATTGTCTATGTAAAAAAGAGACAAAGGATCAAGTGACATGTGCCAACATTTTTTACAGTAAGAGCCTCTAGCGTCATGAGCAATCACAGTTTGTTTAAAATATTTTTTAATCTTAATTAGAATTTAAAATAAAGGTATCGTGGAGCTATGGTGTCTTGTACTCTAAGTAATTGTGATGTGACAAAAAGAAACAATCCAAGTAATCACACTTTTCAAAGGTAAATAAGATATTGCCACACATTTCTCTAAAACCAAATTTCGCTACATTTATTCGTTTATCGACAAATAAAACAGTATGGAACATAGTTTATTTCCTTTGCCATAATATAGTCATATTTTATGTATTTAAGTCATATTTTACGTATCTCATATAAAATGTATTGATTCGTTTTCGGATCACCTGTTTATTGACTTTGTTGTTCTTTGACATTCTATTTCTATGAGTGTAGCTATATCTTATTCTTGAAGTTATCATCTCAGAGATGATAATCTGTCAGTGTCCGGGCACGAAAACTGCGACGGCGGAGCGGCAGCGGGGCGGCGCGACAGCGGAGCGGCGGCGATGCATTCAACAGTATGGCACCGTATGGAGACGCGCACGAAACGGGCGGTGGCAGAGCGGGGCGACGAGCGATGCACGGGCGGGAGGAGAGCGACGAAAACAAATGAACAAAGTAGTTGGATTTGGTAGCCCGCGATTACAGTAGTGTTGTGTTGAATAATATAATAGTGTCTGTTTGATTACTAGGTAGTACCTATTTATTCAGTATGGATGTCGGCATCTTGGACATCATTTAAAAAACACAAGATGAGCAAAGAATCCGGTTTTGAAACTAGTTAACGCCTATACTTAGACCATTTTTTCGAACTAAATAAAATTTTTAGACATAGGATATATTTCGTCCTTTGAATATTTTTCGGTATTGATTTAACAAGAAATTGTTTCCATAGCAACATCACATTTGACACATCAATAGAAATAAAAAAAAATAAGAAGTTACTTTAGTGGTATACCGTGGTCCTACCAGTAGGTCAAATCGGTAGGTCCACGGGCCCTTAATGGTATTTAGCCCATCTGTCACAACACTACTAGCGCGGCTGACCGACCGCTAAGTTTCGTGCCCACGTTCTCATCGCCCCGCCCCGCCGCCGCTCCGCTGCCGCGCCGCCCCGCCACCGCTCGGCCGCCGCCACTTTCGTGTCCGGACACTTAGTGTCCGGGCACGAAAACTGCGACGGCGGAGCGGCAGCGGGGCGGCGCGACAGCGGAGCGGCGGCGATGCATTCAACAGTATGGCACAGTATGGAGACGCGCACGAAACGGGCGGTGGCGGCGCGGGGCGACGAGCGATGCACGGGCGGGAGGAGAGCGACGAAAACAAATGAACAAACTAGTTGGATTTGGTAGCCCGCGATTACAGTAGTGTTGTGTTGAATAATATAATAGTGTCTGTTTGATTACTAGGTAGTACCTATTTATTCAGTATGGATGTCGGCATCTTGGACATCATTTAAAAAACACAAGATGAGCAAAGAATCCGGTTTTGAAACTAGTTAACGCCTATACTTAGACCATTTTTTCGAACTAAATAAAATTTTTAGACATAGGATATATTTCGTGCTTTGAATATTTTTCGGTATTGATTTAATAAGAAATTGTTTCCATAGCAACATCACATTTGACACATCAATAGAAATAAAAAAAAAAAAAAGTTACTTTAGTGGTATACCGTGGTCCTACCAGTAGGTCAAATCGGTAGGTCCACGGGCCCTTAATGGTATTTAGCCCATCTGTCACAACACTACTAGCGCGGCTGACCGACCGCTAAGTTTCGTGCCCACGTTCTCATCGCCCCGCCCCGCCGCCGCTCCGCTGCCGCGCCGCCCCGCCACCGCTCGGCCGCCGCCACTTTCGTGTCCGGACACTTAGTGTCCGGGCACGAAAACTGCGACGGCGGAGCGGCAGCGGGGCGGCGCGACAGCGGAGCGGCGGCGATGCATTCAACAGTATGGCACAGTATGGAGACGCGCACGAAACGGGCGGTGGCGGCGCGGGGCGACGAGCGATGCACGGGCGGGAGGAGAGCGACGAAAACAAATGAACAAACTAGTTGGATTTGGTAGCCCGCGATTACAGTAGTGTTGTGTTGAATAATATAATAGTGTCTGTTTGATTACTAGGTAGTACCTATTTATTCAGTATGGATGTCGGCATCTTGGACATCATTTAAAAAACACAAGATGAGCAAAGAATCCGGTTTTGAAACTAGTTAACGCCTACACTTAGACCATTTTTTCGAACTAAATAAAATTTTTAGACATAGGATATATTTCGTCCTTTGAATATTTTTCGGTATTGATTTAACAAGAAATTGTTTCCATAGCAACATCACATTTGACACATCAATAGAAATAAAAAAATAAGAAGTTACTTTAGTGGTATACCGTGGTCCTACCAGTAGGTCAAATCGGTAGGTCCACGGGCCCTTAATGGTATTTAGCCCATCTGTCACAACACTACTAGCGCGGCTGACCGACCGCTAAGTTTCGTGCCCACGTTCTCATCGCCCCGCCCCGCTGCCGCTCCGCTGCCGCGCCGCCCCGCCACCGCTCGGCCGCCGCCACTTTCGTGTCCGGACACTCAGTATACCTACATATTTATAAATAAATAAATAAATACTTCTTTAGTAGAGTTTAAATATCGATGAAATATTTTGGTAACAATAAGCGAAATAAATGCCCGAAAATCGAAATCTTGAACTACAAACGACTAAGACTTTATTACGACCAATTATTTCGAGTCAAACATATCGAGTACCTACTTACTATACAGGGTTATTTGTTAATAACATTGTAAACAACAACTTTTGTTCTGCGACTTTCCGAAAACACAAAAATACAACATTTCATAAAAAACTCGATCAGCTGTTCAGACTGTTGTATGGAAAGAATTAAGTTAATAATAGGGAACATGCATCAATTTGATTTTGTATCAAAATCAAAAGTATAATGCGTGAGATAATCAACTGTAATATTAAAACTTTTCTCTTGCGTTTTTTTCTCGTGATATAGTCACTTGAAGTTAGCGCGCAGCAGCACCCGCCGAAAACGCTCTATACAAAACGGTCAACATTTGTGACGTCACTCATGTCACGATTCAGGCGCATTATTATGGAGCTAGCCAAGAATTTTCAAATATCTCCTTAAATATTGCGTTTAAGTACATATGTGTCATACAAAATATTATTTCTTATTCGATATTCTATCCGACTGTTAAGTGCATTATATCCGAAAATGAAAAAAAAAATTCGCTATTTTCACCTGTGTAATAAAACTAAAATATTATATTTTATTTATTATTTTTCTGTTCAATCATGTTTTTATAGGTGTCCGCAGCGATCAAGCTCAAATTTATTAAAATCGGTGACTTATGCATGTTCCCTATTAGGTAACTTTATGATGGAAAATTGTCTTTTTTTTCTTTTTTCGGAAAAGTCGTAGTATAAACAGGGTTGTTTATGATGTTAGTAATCAACTCCTGCGATGTTGTTGGTGTTTTTAAACGTTTTTGTTATGTTGCTTTCTTGTTTGGTTGTTTGTCCACATCAAACGATCTTATACTATCTTCCCGATGAGCTAGAGACTTTAAACTATGAACATAGGTCAGAACTGGAAGGCAATTTTATTGTGTCATTGAGCTGCTCTGATAGAGCCGCAAGAAGGCCACATGAACTCTATAATAAAACCACGCAACCCCATCTAGTTTGGGCTCGTTTGAATCGTCTTGATGAAGACCTACTCTGTTTGCGAAATAGTGTCCAGGGTCTGATGATGGAGGCAAAAGAATGCCACAGGAAGAAGCACATAAGTGCTTTGTGTAACCAACCATTGTGTGATGGAAAATAAATATATATATATATAAAAACTCTATAATAAAACCATGCATATAAAAAACACTTTTTTAAACGGACTAAAAAATATAAAATAATTTCTCTCATGAAAATTTATAACCTTATACAGAAGTTATAAACCTAAAAACGTGGGGCGCAGGCAAAAGATAAGTAATAGTGATGATAAATTTTACAAAATGCGCCCCACCTTTTTTTGGTTTAAAACTTCTGTATAGGGTTATAAATCTTCATGAGAGAAATTTCATATTTTTAGTCCGTTTTAATAACGTGTTTTTTATAAAATATTTTTGTCAGTATTTTTTTACAAATAACCCTGTATTAGACCCCTCCAAGCTTTCCCCGAAAACCCCTACATTAAGTTGCGTGCAATTATAAAAACAAACACAGATAACAGAACCAACATGGAGGATTAGTTCGAACGTAAACGTCGCGTGTACCGACCGAACGTGTAGCGAACACACGTGAAACGGAACGTGAAATTAAAAAAAAACTGTAACAAGGAAATCAGGTTTTACCATGAGATCTTGCAAGTAGTAGCGGTAAATAATATGCCCACAGAGCATACTTAAAATATATTATAATACTGTAATGTGTACTATAAAAAACTCGACTCGTTACCTGATCATTTTCTCAGCCGGGAATCAAACCCGCGACCCTTGGAAGTATGGTCCAATGCTCTTCCAACTGAGCTTGGACTGGACTTCCAAAGGTCGCAGGTTCGGTTCCCGCCTGAGAAAATTATATAAATTGCATTGTCAATGCTAAAATCTCAAAATTAAATATTTTTTTCAAGAATTAAGTATTTTTCGTTTACACATAGGTATGGTAGTAGTCAGGCAATGACCTTCCAAAATACGTAACTATTTTTATTTTATTACTATAAGAAAATGATAGTAAGAAGAATCAAATAGCTAAACATAGGTATGCGATTTTTTAGGTATTTTTAAACAAACAAATTCATGACAAAATAATTGTTTGCAGTTTTGGTAGTGAAAAAAAACTAAAAACTGTTTTTCTCAACGAAAAACAATGTTTCGTCGAAAAAACCACAATTAGTTATCTGTCGTTAGTGTGTTTATCAATAACTATTGATATTTTGCAAAGAGACCATAAGCTTGGAGTTACACGGTAATTATTTTTTGCAGGAGTGGCGCCAGTGTTGCATAATATAATGTTGCCTTATGGGGTATGCACATAGAGCGACTTGGGAGGCGACTTTCAACTAGTCAATTAGCACTTTTTATCGACAATAATTGCTTGTAAAATCTAATCGCTAACCTAATTTCAATGAGGTGGCGATTCGATTTTACAAGCGATTGTCGATAAAAAGCGGTGATTGACTAAAGTCGCCTGCCAAGTCACTTCGTGTAAATACCCCAATACTTTCCGCCTAATAGCAGCAAGAAAAATACCATGTTCGATGTACAGTACAAGAAAAAAGATAGTCATAAAAAGCGTTTAAAATAACTTCCCAAGTGAATTAAACATCTATTCAATTAACATCACGGAACGGCAAAGAATTTCCTTTTATGATCGTAAACTAAAGTAATGAAATTATCATTTTTATTACCAATGTGTGCCGTGTACGTACTTTGTGTTTATATCGTGTAGCAGTCGGGAAGTTAATCTGTAGTTGCAAATACTCTCATCTGATTATTTAACAAGAAAATTTAAAAGACATTAAAATATTAACGGAGGTCATAAAGCATATCCTCGGATGTGCAAATTCGACGAAAATTACTTTTTATATCTATGATACTCAACTCGTTGAGCTCTTTCTACCCATTTAAGAATCTTATTTATATCTCACTCCGTTGCTATATGCTTAATGTCGTATGTGCGTTTTTATCCTAATACCTTAGATGCAATTGATGCATTGATTTGCATGCATTTGATGAGATTCAAAAACGCTTTTATACTTATCAGCTGTAATCATAGTTATACAGCATTATGCCTTCCACTTCCACTAGAATTGGCCCAGAACCAATACAACCAGAGGGCCTAGCCAAAGTAACATTGGCAAATCTTCGTTATTGCTTCGCTTTCGAAACATGTATGGGATTGACATAAGGTTTCGTTAACTATCGAATTTTGAAACGTCAAATCCATACATGTATCGAAAGCGAAGCGATAACGAAAATTTGCAAATGTTACTTTGGCTAGGGGGGCAGAAACCATCCAAAACGACGCTGATACTGAGTATACTGACGCTGCATCCTTACTAATATTATAAATGCGAAAGTCCGTTTGTTTGTTTGTTTGTTACGCCTTCACGTCTTAATTACTGAACTGATCATCATGAAATTTTGCATACACGTTGACAAGGGTACAGAGAAGGACATAGGGTACCTTTCATCCCGAAAAAAAGTATTGTTCCCGAGGGATAACAAAAAACCTTTCCACGCAGACGAAGTCGCGGGCGGCCGCTAGTTTGTTTATAAGACTTTATGCCACCAATTTTTGTATTTATAACACATTGTATTTATGAAATGATTTTATGATTCCTCAAGAAAAAATGGAAATTAGGCGTAAAGTCAGATACGATATTAATGCTTCAATAATATTTTGCATTCCGCAGTTTCTTTTTGATCTCCTGAAAAGTTGACTTTTGTCACATCCGAGGAAATGCTTCTGACGTCCGGATTTATTTGATTTTAAAGAAAATTGTTGGTAACCCAGGGGAGAACTCATATTTTTCTGGGGACAAATTGTCTCCTGGGTTACGAGTTAACGAGTTTTGTTTTAATTTATGAAAAATAACGCATGAGTCATTTTTTACTAAAACACAGACCATACAACAAGTTCAGTACTACGAGTGAAGTAGCTTCCGCCATAAGAAATGTCAATAATTTCCAACTAAATACAATAAAACATTTCAAGAACTACCTACATCGGTAACTAATAATGAAACAAAATTACGAAACATTGTTTCTTTATATCAGGCTAAAAATTAACAAAATCATACATGATTGAAAAAAGCGTGCGGGCAAAATATTAAAAAAGTATCTATACTTTCTAAAGGCCGCCGCTATGAGCCCAATAGCATCCATAATTCTGTTATGTTTAGAAGTATGACTTATTCTATTTTTTTGTATATAAGTAATGACATAATGACATTGAATTTATTTCATAATCAAAGAAATACTTAGCATATTTTTATTGGTACTTCTAGTTGTAATCAATCAAATACAATTATTTACACAACGTATACTTACTTAAATTTCAAAGCTTAGTGAATAGTCAGTCATAACATTGACAACATGAAAGCAAGTCATCATGACTTGACCGAAATAAAATTAGGGTGTCGTGAAACCAAAAACTACTGGGAATATTAAAAGTTGGAACCAAGAAATTGCTTCAAAATTTCAATTTAAATCCAAATATTATAAAAATACAATAGAATAAATTATCTTAAATTAAAACTTTGACAAAAACATACATAAGCCGAAATAATTTGCCGTAATATTAATCACTACAGAAACATAAAAGTCAAATCTACTTAAAATGAAATTATTTGTTTATAGAAAAGATATTGTTCTAAACTAAAATCTAGAACTGTTGGTATTTCTACTTAATAAAAGTCTCCACTAAGTTTCCACGTGTACCTATCAGTACTATATTACCTAAGTGTAAACCGGAAATAGATATAGGTAAGTGTGAGTCAGTATATTTTATTATATGTTTCGTTTCTTTCAAAGAATGAGATAGATCCAGATCTATTCTACTCTATATCTTTGCTATATCTGTAACGGTGACGTACATAGGTATACCTAGTTTAGTTTGTGACGCCAAAAATGTTTCAAAATGGTTGTTTTCTTTTTGCATAAACAGAGATTTAACGGAAACATACAAATTAAAAACGTAAACTCAAACAAAAACGTGGAATCGAATGGATAAAACATGAGTTCATAATACTTACTTTGAGGCATTTGAGGTTTTTCTGAAAAATATGTAGAAAATTTTCAGCATTATATTTTTTTTTGTCTCTTCTTTCTTTTTGTAAATTCTTCCCTCTCATCTGTATTTTTCTTGATTTGGAGTCATTGCGTGACGTGAGATTAGCGAGTTGAAATAAAGGAACCAACGCTATTTTAAAAACAAAGCACTTTAGTGTTTCGTTTTTAAAATAAAATACTTTAGAGTTTCTATTTTAAAATACCATAGTTATTTTCTGCGACATATTTTGATCACTGCGACCAGGGTACGTATCAGAATGTCTAAAGTTAAAATGTCTAAGCTTAAAATGACAAAGTTCAAAATGTCAAAAATCATAATGTTTAACTTCAAAATAGCAAAATTCAAAGTATCAAACGTATCAAATACTTGACAAGTTAAAATATCAATGGTCATTAAGTCTAAGTTCACAATGATTTATTTGAATTGGGTTGGAACTTAAAACGAATCGCCTTCTTTGAGGTTAGTTGAGTCTGTAGAGGTGACTTCGGGCTTCGCCTGAAATGCTTTCTAGCAAATTTAGCTGCCGGAAATGAGTCTAAACTAGTCTACTGGGACTTAGAAACCGTAGACCGTAGGTCATGATATAGGTGCGAGGAGCGTAGCGACGAGCATGTTAGGTTGACATGAACCCAGCGCGCGAAAAAAATCTATTTCAAACTCAATTGGTGGATTTTGTTCGCCGGCTATTGAATCAGTGACTGGCACCGGCTACCGAATCAGGGAGCGCGCAGCTATGGTGATGTACACCGGAGGCACATGCACGCAATTATTTAACCTAATTATTAAATGAAAGAAAGGCATAAGTAAATTCTATACGTCATTATATGTATTTGGACTATTAGACATTTTAAGTTTTGATCATTTAAACTCAGACATTTTTATTTTAGACTATCTGACTGTTTGACATTTTCGTTTTTGACATTTTGAACTTTCGACATTTTAATCGTTAGACATTCAAATTTTTGACATTTTGAACTTTGCCATTTTAAGTTGAGACATTCTAACTTTAGACATTCTGATACGTACCCCTGCGACCATTTTAGTGACAAATGTTTTATAAAAATCTTGTGAGGTTTTTAGCACTTAGGTACATCACTGGATTGTTATCGAAAACCCAATATTGGGATTAAGCTGATACACGGATTTTTGTTTAATCTCAAAGATAATTAATCCAAGGGCACCAAATATCGATAAACTTCAAAAGAACAAAACAATGCATTTATAAACTTAATATTAGGAATAATAAAATCGTGTTTTTATAATTTTATTATAATGACAATGACAATGCACGTGTCTGATTCAGCAACTAAGGAAAATGAGGGTATCAATAAAAATTCATGGTATAAATTATAAAGGATAAATTATATAATACTCAACAAGTCAACACAAGTTAAAACAATTTGCTGCTTTTAGTGCCTACATAAAAGACCCAATTAAAAATATATGCTTTTAAAAATACCTAATATCAGAACATAAACATAACACTGAAAACCTTGGTCTGACTATGCCAGCCGCCTAAACATGTCTGCCAATATTATCTTTGGCATCAAGCAACAATCGTGACGTCATTGCTGCAATGACGTCAGCAAGAATCATCTTGCAATTCTGCACAATGATGGCAAAAACCGCATACCACTGGTAGACCACACCGGCGGGTTGCAAGGCGATTTTATCTATTCTCACACAATGCGACTGCATAAGGACATCAAACCTGACTGCATTAGCAAACTTCAGTTTACCTGTAAACATAACAATTTTGTGCAATATTCAACTTTAATACAAAGACTTTATGGTGTTCTGATGTTTGTCAAACGGCAAATGTATTGTGGCGAAGTAAAAGATATCTCACATTGTCATTTTCTGGTTGTAACTGGTGCCTTGATAAACATCACGTCTCTGCAGAAACTTTGTAAGGAAATTGAAATTTTAAATTCGGTGCAACAGAGCGCATTTTTAGAAAGCTAAAGCTTGTTTATTGGAAATCGAGGAATGCATGAATAAGGATTCAGTTTTTGGTTAAATCGATCTTCGGAGTCTCTTGGGAGATGAACGGTAACTCATAAGATGGATGTGAGATCAAACATTTGTCACAAATATTTTTAAAGCAAATATTTTTATTAATATTTTTTTTTTGCTTTTGCAGTTACTGCCGACAATAAATTAAATATCCAAAAAACCCACAGCAAAGCGATTCATTCTAATAATTGTGGTGGATAAACTATTTGTGTTAAAGGACCCCGCACAAAACGTCTAAAAGGCGTTTCTGTAAATATGGCTGAAAAAATTTGTTTCACAACTTTACAACTTCGATCAACCTTTTACAGGGTATATCAGCCGTGCGTGGTTGGACAACCTCCTCGTGTTCCCTCTACTGTTTTTCCCCGTCCATATATGTGGATTGGGAGGGGCAGTGGGAGGGACGGTGCACCCTGGGCGTCACTGTAAATGACGAACAATTCATTTTGGTCTCATTTACCGTGATGGCTAATAGTCCGACCCTCCTGTTATCCTGTACATAGTGCAGGACCAGGGGCCCGCTTTGGGGGGCCAAGGGGAGACAACCCCAATAAAAAACTCAAACCGTAGCCTTGTACGTAGTGCAGGAACGGGGGTCGCCTTCATGGGGACCGCGAGGAGACAACCTCTATAAAAAATCCTCAAAGTTCCGGTATTTGAGGACGAGGTGCCGGAAGCCTGTTTACAGGTGGTTGGTGTAGGAAGCCAACCTTTGATCGCCACCCTTGGGTACCTCCCGCCCCCCAAGGTGTAGAAGGGTTACCCGGGTACTGGGATCTCTGCCCGGGTGGACTTGCCGATCTCCCATACTCGTGGGCTTAATGATGGAAAATTTACATAAAATTGAAAATAAAAAGGATGGTCAGATGAAGGACAACGCACAGAGTCCGGGAGTAAACTGTGCCGTGGAAACGCGTGGGTGTAAAAAAAGAAAGACGATGGTAGATGCAAACTCTGCAAAGGCCAGGCTGAAAGAGGCTATTGTAGTGCTGCAAAGGACGGTAGTAGATAACGATATGGAGGAAGATTCTCCAACTGTCCTGGAAGAGTCTGCAAATTCTGCAGAGAATGTGGATAAAACGGGAGGTTCAGACGGTTCGGATGAGTCTGGGACCATCAGTGAGAGACTAGCAGGAAAAATTTTCAAGCTGAAGGAGGTTGCAAATAGACAGTTCGATGGTCTTCTTGAGATCGCAAATAGAGAGCTTCTGGTTGCGGAAAGAGAGCAGGTCTCCACGTCTGTGCGCAGGTTGAAGGGCTTAATAACGGCAATAGAAGACGAGACATCCGATCATATGGATGAGTTGCTGGTCAAGTACAGCGAGGCTCAGCAGGAACTTGATAACGAGCGCAAATCAAACCGGCAGCTGAAGGAGCAGGTGAATATGCTCAGAGAAGAGGTCTACTCTCTGAGAGAGGAGGTCCGCGCTCTTAGGGAGATGGGTGCTTTGAGAAAGGACGAGTCCAGCGGGGTTGGGGAGGTAAAGTTCCCAGAGGAGTGCTTTGAGCGATTGAGGAGCTCAATTGTCTCTGAGATGACTGAAGTTGTGGACCGACGTTTCAAGAGCCTGGAGAGACGTTTGCCTTCGGCCCAACAGCCTGAGCCATCTGAACGCATGCCGATCACGGATCCCGTCACATACTCGACGGCCGTAAGTCGTGGATTGCCTTACAGTCCAAACAACAGCAGATGGACTCGAAAAAGAAGATAACCGCCGCTCCTGTGGCACCCGCGAAGTCAGCAGAAGTTGCTCCCCAAAAGTTGAGACAGAGGAGGGTGAACCTCAGTCCTCCTAAGACGACAGCTGTGGTTCTAACGCTTCTTCCGGAGGCAGTGGAGAAGGGAACCACGTACGCGGAGATAATTAAGAAGGCAAGGACAACCATCTCCCTTCCAGACATTGGGATTGAAGGTGGTATTCATATGAAGGAGTCGCAGACGGGCGCCAGAATTCTGGAAATGCAAGAGAAGAGTGAAGAAAAAGCAGACAAATTGGTGGTCCAACTTAGCAAGTTGTTGGAGGGTGTGGCATCAGTGCGGCGACCGCAAAAGATGGCTGATATTCAGATCTCTGGCTTGGATGAAACGCTACAGCGAGAGGAGGTGATGGAGGTTATCGCTGCAAGGATTGGGTGTAACTCATCGGAGTTTAAATCCACAGAGTTGAGAGCACGAAAAGACGGGTCGTACTTTTTGAAGATAAGGGCTCCTGTAGCTCTAGCAAAAGCGATGTGTGAGGTGGAAAGACTACAGATCGGCTGGAACGTAGCACATATTAGTGCACTTGCCCCACGTCCCCTGCGCTGTTTTAGGTGTATGGGGCTGGGGCACACTAAGCCTAAGTGCACAGAGAAGGAAGATAGGAGTGGCCTATGCTTCAACTGCGGAAAGCCGGGCCACAAGGCAGAAAATTGCACCGCAGAAGCCAGGTGTTCGGTGTGTTCTGCGCACGGAAAGCCGGCCAACCACCTGATGGGCAGTCGTTTGTGCAACCCCCCGTTGACGAAGGGCAGAGGCAACGAGAGCCAGGTTGCCAGAACGCCGGTAGAAGAGCACCCCATATGTGGCAGAAGTGAGGGAATGTCCGAGTGATCGGCATCCCCGGTGCTAGGGGGTACGCCCCAAGACGCTCCCCACACTTCTCACTCGGAGAAAAGTACAGGAGCCAATGAAGGGAAGGGAACATTCCATCTGTTTCCGAAGTCTAGGGCCAAGCGGGTAGTGGGAGGTGAACCACTGCCTGCCTTGCACGGTCCTGACTGACAGGTTGGGGAGATGGCCAAACTTACCCGGCCATCTCCCGTCGGAGAGGCCCGGGCAGCTGGGCGGACCAATGTGAGTCGCTGGGGAGATTATCACCGTAACCCCCGTCAGCCTCTTGGCGGCGATCACATATTATGGCGGCGAGAGGGTAAGTGCTGGGGTTTTAGTGGGTATTCCCTCCTCCCGGGATCCCATCGAGCTAGTCGGCTGGGTGGGATCACGGGAGGTAGTCGTGGCGAGTCCCACATGCCCCCTCCCTGATCACCTGCGGGAAGGGAAGCGCGTAAATGCGTTTTCCCTCAGCATAAAAAAAAAAAAAAAAAAAAAAGGGTATATCAGCCAAATTGACCGAACGGCTTATTTCAAACATTTCGTGCGGGGTTTGTAAGTAATTTTCATCGCAGTGGATGAGAAAAAGAATTATTATTTACTAGCTTCCGCCTGCGACTTCGTTCGTGTGGATATTAAGAAACAAATCCCTAGGGAGCCTTTGACCGGGATAAAAAAATATCGTATGTGTTTATCCAAGGTATAAATGTGCCAAATTTCATCCAAATCCGTTTAGCCGTTCTTTCGTGATCGAGTAACAAACATCTTAACATCCAAACTTTCACATTCATAATATTATGAACTAGTAGGAGTAGGATACTTTAATATATTATAGTAGGATATTTTAAGGAAATGCATAACACTTCAAATTAACAAAATATTAATGACTATCTGATGCCCGCGACTTCGTACGCGTGGACTTTATGACTCCGGCGTATTCTTATAAATACGAACTAATGTAGTTACATAAGAAAATACTCGTAGCAGCGAGTTATATAAGTATGATGTTAAAAGTCAATAAATTATTTTTATATTATATTTAATATTGTAAACATGTAGGTAAACATAGTTTAAAATTTTTCTTAAAATACTATGTTCAGAGTCTTTCCTTCAGGAGCCAATATGAAAAGACCTGAAGCTATACTAACCCTGGAAAAAGCCGCATAAAGTTGGCCATAATAATGTATCACTTAGAATTTTAACTAATGAATTCTGTACCCAAAATCATCTCTACTTTATACTTCACTTGGTACTAAAAATGCTGCCTACGATTTAGAAAGTATAATACACTTACAAAATAACTGTTCACAAAATTAAGAGACAAAGGATTAAACAAATCGGTCCACCCTCGCCTCAAGCTTATCGAGATAAGGCTGCACTCCACTGAGCCACCATTAACCTCTCCAACTGTCAGATAATTTGTGACAGCATCACCTTTTCAAATTGTATGAGATGGTTTTAATGTTAATTAGCTACTGTGATTAGGTGTCTTGGTTTTTTTTTACAATAATAGTAGTGAGTCATGAAAAGCATCGTGACATCTGAGAGATGTTAAAGGTCGTAGACTACTAGTAAAGTTTTATGTACAAAAACTAATCAAGTAAAGAAGATAAAAAGTGATTTTTTTAATCAAGTTTGAAAAGCTACATGAGTAAAGCCGTTGTTAATATTCTAAGTAACGAAAATATTTTTCCTCAGTAAGTAGCTTTGCGTTATCTACAAAATCTTAAGAATACATTACTTAACTCCATTGTGAAACGTGTCTAATACGAGTAACAATCCATGATCACAATAAAACCCACTTGAGAAAATCACAGCGCAGCAAATGTAAGCCAATAAAAAGTGGAGTCAATCCGTGGCTAACGACGAAACGAGCGTTTTATTGATATTAAATAAGTCAAGGGGTCATTACCAGGACAAAGCCGAATATCGGAAAGTGTTCGCGTGAGGGTGACGCGGCGCGGGGCGGCTCGGTGCGGGGCGGTTGCGTGCGAGATCGCGCGATAGTCGCCCCGCGGTGGACCGGCGCCCGTAATCGGTTTACTGCGACCAGCGACTTTGATGTTTGGTGCAAGTCAGAGAATGAAGAGTACCTAAAGAGAACGAGATTGGTGAATATAAAAAAAACTCAGCGAAAGGCGATACTTTACACACAGTAGCCGTGTGAAAATTATCATTAAAAACACAGTACTTGTACTACTACATACATATACTACATACATATAAAACAGTCGATTTAGGTACACATAGTAAACCGACAATTACTTAAACCAGAAGCTGTGGAACTTTCCTAATGTTAAATTTAAATGCAACGTTTTTTTGAGCCATAATCACCATTGATAAGAACTTTAGTTACATTATTAGTTAGTACAGCGCTTTTCATATAATACTTAAATAGGTAATCATTATACTAAAATTTTTAAAAAATAAATATATCTGTGTATTAGATTGAAAGCAAATGGACTGTATGAATGAAAGATTGTTTGTGTATTAATGATGTTTTATAATAAAATTACTTTCTTCTATGAACTAACTAGACGTCTTCCTAGTGGCTTCCCGTTTCCGTGGCAACCTGAGCATAACGTTCCGTTACATAGATAACGTTTCAGTCTTTATAAAAGATTATTCAATCAAATATGTATTTTCATGTAGAGTCAATCGCCTGTCCCTCAGACCGCTTGGCTAGGCCAGCTAATGCAGGTGACTTGCAGCCCGTTAATTCACCACTCGATCCACTTCCTCGCCTCGGTGCTAATAACCGAACAGCCTCCTAGCTGAGGGTGGAGACCTAGGAACTCACCTTTGAACTTCAAACCTATTATAAAGTTATTCTGAAAATACTTCACTTTAGTGTTTTGTAACGAGCAATTTCTAGACTTTAACATAAATCCTTTACTTACAGCGTCGTGTGTACGCAACGCAACGCACGATTATCAATCGAATTTTAGTGTGAAAATACTTGACTTATGTCTTTTGTAAAGAGCTTTAGAATTTAGCGTAAATCATAATCATTTTATTGCACACAAAGACAGAACACAGTAGTAAACAGGAAAACAAAATTTACATAAAAATAGCACCCAAATAGCGACCTTATTGCTAAATAGCAATCTCTTCCAGGCAAACTAAAAGTGCATCTAACTGATTTGCATCTTACCGAATGCAAAATCAGTTTCACGATACCTAGCTATCATCAAATCATTCCCATTAAGCTGCCCCTCCACAACACTTAGGTATTAAGTTGTCACATAAAATAAGTATTTTCTGATGTTTACCTAAAGTTATTTTAATTCTTTTAGTAATTTCATTATCAAACCATTAAGATGAATCATATAAATTGCGAATTTAGGGTGTTTTCAGGCTTTTAAGTAAACCCAGATGACATCATTTTCCACAATCCACAACTTTCGATTAACAACTCTACATAGTCCATGGTAGAATTAAACTACAAATCCCATGCTGTACACGATAAAAATACCGGTAACTATAATTATTTTTTCAATGATACGGAATCAAAACTTATATGTTTGACCACAGACATGAATGCATTCCTAGATAAGCCAGCGCTATTGTCTTTGCATCAAATAGATTCTTGTGTCACAGATTATAGAGCAAGTATACATTTTAAAAATATACCTTGAGCCACGCAAATAAGATTGTTTTTTGAGTAAAAGTGTTATGGTAATAATGGTGCTACTGCTTTGCGTGGGAGGGTCGTTGATGGTTTATTAATGGGATGTATCATTATTACGCTGATAGGTTTAAGAACAATGAGTGCTTAGTTTGATATTTATGTATCAGTTATGAATCCTTCTTTGTACTTATGATGGTGGGAGAAAGCTTTGAAAGATTTGGCCCTTTATTATAATTCTAGTTCTTTGTAAAACTGTAGTAAATGAGTTGATTTTAAAAATCACACGATACTACGATTCAAAGCATAGCGAAAACGTTTATTCTAATTTCTTCGAAGAATAAACTTTTCCTATTTGGTTATTTACAATAATTAGTTATTTATGGTATAATAAGAAGTTGAACATTGCAACATAGAAATGCAAGAAAATACTACAAATGCAATCAAAGTATAAACCTATAGCTGGTGGAAATCCGCGTAAAATATATCCTTAGCTGTATTTTTACTTAGCAAATTAAAAATGGCCACTTACTTTTTTGCTACCTAATAAGAGTGCATTAGATTTGAAGCATTAGGAAATGAGGGCATAAATGAATTTGAATGAATTATTGAAAAACATCCAAAAATACCACCGACGGAATCTGATTCCAAAACGGAATTTTGATAATGTGTGAAAATTCCGAAAGAAAAAAATCATATGTGTATGTAGACCCATAGATTCGTATGGATTTTACTGCGTTCAGTCAGAATGATTCCGTTTCCGGGGGTCTTACGAAAAGTTTAACGCGATACACGCATCTGCGTTCGTGCTTCGTTCTGATTGTTTCCTATTACAAAGAAAGAAAGCAACAAAGAAAGAAACTTAAAAGTAAGAATACCTAACGAAACATTAGTTTAAAAACAAACAAAAAAACAAGGCATAAATGGGGACCTTAGAGCAATGCGGCTCGGAAGCCGCGTTGCTCTAAGGTGGGGACTAATAAGGTCCCTGCCATAAGAATAAACAATTTATTCTTATGTCCCTGCCTCAGCGTGTGTTGCTGCGGCGTTCAGTCAGAGAACGCCACAGCACGCTGTTATTCTGACAGGTCCTAAAGTTAGGGAGCTGACGGCCACAAAAGAACTTGCGTTATGCGATATCGCAAAGTGATTGCGTAAGTTTGACAGTTTCTCTCTAGCAGATTCAACATCATTCGTTCAATAGTCTATGGGCTACGATAGACAAACTGAAAATGTTTGTCATAGCCACAACCGACGAACTGCGGACGACTATCGTGACCAAGTGACTGCATTACGCAATTGCGTACGTTATTTTCGTAATAGGCCCCCGGAATTCTGAATCGAAATTTCGTCTGTATGTAGCTGAGCATTAAGCAATAAAGCACAAAATAAAAAGACTTTATTTTTTGGTTGTAGTGAGAAGTTCTAAAAAACAAAACAAAACGTATTTATCAATAAGCCGATTACGTCACAAGGATTATAAATACACGGTCGCTATAAGATTATTATCTTCAGATTAGCGCAGTTTATACAGGGCGCAGATTACATATCAATGTAGCCACTTTAAAAATCACAAGCGATACCTTATCTGTGCTCTGTGTTGCTATTTAGCGACATTCAATTTATGGCTCTGCAAGTTATCGACATTTATTAACAAAATATTTGTTGTTTGATTAAATGTTGTGAATGAACGAAGCATAGGGTATTTCAATATGATTTCAATAAAATGTTATTTTATTTAGTTAAATTCTGCAATAAAACTTAAGGGGGCGGCGAACAGTGAACTTCAAAAAATCACAATCAGTGTTAAATCCTTATATGAAATTATATTTGATTTGTCTGAATATAAAATCATTTTTCTTCCCACTACAAAATGATAACAATTTGAAGCTCTGAAAACTCTTTTTTAGCAATAAAGTAAAGTTATATATAAAGTTTCATAAATTACTATTATTCCCAAGATGAGCCTATCTCAATCATCGAAAACCACTTCAATATAAAGTCAGAAATATTTAAGTACTAGCTGATGCCCGCGACTTCGTCCGCGTGGACATTCGGAAAATCTCTAAAGGGAACTTTTGACCGGTTAAAAGCTCCTCTGTTTTTATAAATTATCTGTGTGCCAATATTTAAGTATTTATTAGGCAAAACCATCGGGCAAAAGAAAGAAAAATATAAAGAATCACTATTTTTTAATTTATTACGTGGTTACATGAATGAACAACATTGTTCGATAAGGCCAAAATCTTGTATCAAATCAAAAAATTTCTTGACATGTTAATACATGATTTCCCTGATTTATTTATCGGAACTGCTAGTTTATCGGTCGTAACCCCTTCATACAAATCGTTGACTGTGCCCCAAACTTCTATAGTTGCGTTTTTCAAGTAAAAGTTTGTAAAATCCAGTTCTGTTGTCCGAAAAAAATGTATATATGTGAATTATCGCTGCAAAAAAGCTACGGTTTTATAACTAGAGTGATGGTATCATATTTTGTCTTTTTGAAATGTGTTTTAACAAGTACCATATTACTATAACATGCAGCAGAGTTTGACCTTTAGATCCATTGGCTATGTTTCACTTGCAGGTTTAAAATGCAAACTACTTATAACAAGGAAAATGTTTTTCTTCAACTTAACTTTTCTGATTGGCGCTATCAGATTGTAGATTTTCACATTATGACATTTCCAGCTTCCATGTCTCTACAATACAACATTGCTCTAGGACCTAGGTACATTATTTATTCTGCTGCATTTTTCTTTAGTTCAAGTCTACAGGTGATTTTCCCTTATAAAATTCCAAAATTAATTAACTTTTAAGGTTGGCGTTGCCATTTTGTCCCATGAAGTAAATACCTCTAAAACAAATACATAAATAAATAGGAACGTAAGAAGACCAAAATGAATAAAACGTCAAAGGTCATCTAAGGTACTATTTACTCTATAGTTTTAGCACGGCGAGGCTTCTTGACCACGGCAGCCAAAAAGGTGACGAAACAGAATGAGTTTTCCGTTCTTATAAAATCTTTTAGGTGGACCCAGCGCGATAGAAATGTCCACTTACAAGTAAATAGCTACTCCAACCAATCCATTATTATAATCCGATACATAAACGTAAACCGTAACGGGATCCAATATTTGGTTAACAATACCCCGCGTAACAATGAAGTCGTCACCGTTGACAATCTGACATTCGTTGGGCGCCATCTTTGAATGCAGCTGCGAGTCGAGCCATCGATTACGGGCTGACCACAATCGATCACTCGCGACGTGTCGCCGCACTATCACGTGTTGGTATTATAATTTATTATATTTGGAGTGTTAGGCTTCCGGATATAGCATGTCCAGCATTTTACACTGTCAACACTTAATAAATCAATTACATAAACGTATCATCTCGAAGTAGATTATGTTGTTTGTATCGTGTGCAGTGCAGGGATGCAGCTAATGGATTATAATCATCGCGGATCAATGTCAGAACAAAGTTATTTAATAATTAATGCCCGGGATACACGAGGCTAGCTTTTCAAGCTAGGATAGCAAGCTAGTGTCAGTAAGCTAGCAAGCTAGTACTTCTGGCTTCGTGTATACAAAACTAGCTTCATCGCTTGCTTGTCTACACGAAGCCATAAGTACTAGCTTGCTAGCTTATTGACACTAGCTTGCTATCCTAGCTTGAAAAACTAGCCTCGTGTATCCCGGGCATATAGAAGTGGAACTTATTATTTTGCTTCTATCTATTAATATTCTACAAAGAAAAGAAAAACTCTACTTCAGCTTGCAGAAAATTAATAGATAGAATTAACAGTCAGTATTGTTCACTTATTATATTTTCTTCTTTTTCTTTCTTTTTGCTTAAATTAAGTAGTTATTACTGCACTTAGTTAAAAAACCTTAGTTTTGGTTAAATTCAATCTACCTTATATTTTATTTGAGTACACTTGATCGAAATGTTATATCCTGTTTTGGAAACTGTTTTGGCTTTTGTAATAGTCATTAAGTACTTAATCATAGTTTTTTAAGGTAATATTGTATGCTGTTTGTTTTCCTTAACCAATTAAACTCTTTCACTTTGTAAGTTTTGTCTGGGTTTGTTATGTTTTGCGATCACAGTTATCTTAAAAATACCTAGGTAATTATTTCAACATTATTTTAATGAATAAATGTCAAATAGAGATGTAAATTTGTGATTTGCAGTTTATAATATCTATGTTTGACACTTGGTTACCAAGGATCTTTAACCATTAAAATATTTGTTCAATATTGAATGAAACAATCATGAATGCCGTAGAACAAAGTTAGGTATGAAAAATAATCACGTCGTGCCCATTTTTATGACGCCAAGGTTGATAAATCTCAAAGTAAAATTCTGATTATAATTTTCAATGACAATATTATCACTGATAAAAACACAAAGCAAGAATGCAATGAATGAAATACCTACTAAAAATTGGGTGAAATAGGTACACAAAGTTTAACAAAACAAGATAAATAAATAATAGACATGTAAACATTTTCTGCTGGTGATCGAAAACAATGTTGAAAATGCGTATTAATTTCCCGACGCCATAGTATCGGAAAATTGTGTTTTGCTTAGAAATTGTACAAGACCGTGAAAATTTCAGAAAATTTTTCTGTTTTCCACGCGTAATATTTATTAAAATAACACACCTAAAAATTCACATAATGTTTTCATTGACACTTGCATTTGTAGTGTATATTATAATGCTTTAAGGGTCCATGATAGGAAAACATGGTTTGCGCGGGCCATATTTTTATACAGAAAACATAAAGTTGTAGCCACAAAAAAAACATTCGACAAGCTAAAGAGATTATCTAGTAGCTACAAGTATTAAATTGCGTATAAACCTCACAGACGTGGGTCATATTTTTGGCATAAATACCTAATAGCGGAAACGTATTGAATTCTACATCACTTTAACGTACTGTGAAGCTGCTCCAATAACTTTTTTTCCAAGAAAGATAATTGTGCTAAAGGTAATGATGAAAAAAACGAAAAAAATCGAAAAGTACAGAAGTGGGGTATACTCTTTACACGTAGAGAAAAAGACACAGACAAATGTTTCCGCATAACTGAGCCTTAAATAGCAGGGTTGTCACCTGGTGTATATTCTACATAGCGGCAGGGTATTTTCCAATGTATAGTTTATTATTAGTTTAATTAATACTATATGTATCTTTACTGTATAGAGAACCATGCTTAATCTCCTGCAAGTATTCAGATTTCTGTATAACACCTTCTTTTATCAGACAATGGTTACTCTTTTGATTATCTCTTAAAACAACAGATAAATTTGATGGATAGCGTTAAAACACATATTACACACTTATTACCCTGTGCCATCTCCCATCACATCACAATATTACTATATAAATTGTTTTTGTGATTATCTCTTAGATAGAGGCATCATACAAATTGAAGAGCTATCACTAGTATCCATTTTTCGTAATAAGGCAATAGTAATCTAGTAATGTAATAGGCCATTGAAGTAACTATGAAACATTAAAAAATACTACAACAATCACATTTCTAAATTCTATTTTATTTCTTCCACATATTTGGTTGCATTCTAATGAAAATTAATAGCATTCTTTTTAATAAGCTAAAATAAACCGAATCAAATGAACTGTTGATAATAAAACTAGCTGACGTCCGCGACTTCGTCTGCGTGGAATGTTTTTTGCTATCTCTCGGAAACAATCCTTTATTTCGGGATAAAAGGTACCCTATGTCCTTCTCTGTACCCCTGACAACATGTATGCAAAATTTCATGATGATCGGTTCAGTAGTTAAGACGTGTTCATTTTGTACAATAAACGAGTCATCTAAAACTATTGTTGTATTTCTTTAAAACAGACACTCGATGACTCGTTGCTAATAACATGATAGATTTTATATCAAGGCTCTTTATCTAACAGTTTATCTCGATATCATTGATTTGATATTGACTTCCTCGGATCACTCACAAAATTGATTATTGCAAGAGCCTCTCTTTATCTGGTGAATCGCAAAAACTGCACTTGTTACCTTCTCATAAAGATCAACCTCACTGGAGATAAACACAGATTTTTGATTTAACAATTTGACAGATTTTGTTAAGCCAGATTCCTTTTTTGTCAAAATTGTGTCTTTCAAATACCAATACATCTTGATAAAGAATTATTAATAAACAATGGATTTTTAAAATCGCTTTATATTTTTAACCCATCAACAAAGACGAAATCACATTCATAGTTTTAAACCAAACTTGGACGTTTAAAACAGGACAATTTCCTAAAAATGCAATAAGTTACCAAGTATTTTACCTAGATTTCAACAATGGCGCATGGCGTTACTTTTCAACTTTCCGGAAGAAACATGTTGTGAAATACCGTAACTGTAAAAAAAGAACTTGGCCTATACAAATTTATTAAAACTATACAATTTTCCCTAAATACACATTAAGTCATTATGTAAGTTGTCCACCATAGTACATCCGTTGGATTTACGTATAAATATTTTCACTACACAATATCCATTTCCGGTATTACCTAAAGAATTTCAGAGCATTGTGAAAAACCATTCAGAAACATATTTTTTTTTCAATCTGCTCTGCAAATAGAAAAACATCTGATTTCCCTAAAAGAATGAATACCTAATATGTGACAATTGTAATAATTTAATATTTGACACATATGAAAATGATCTTGTTTGCCATTGTTGCCTGTTTCGCGTTGTTCTATTTTTATTTTATTATTTGTATACCTTACAATATAAGGTGGGAATGTAGTGAAACTAACAAAATAATGACAACTTCCATCAATGTATAATACTAACACCTGCATTTCACAAATAAATTCTATTCTATTCTAAGTGTTTGCGAAATCTTATCAAAACGACTGTAATGTAAATTATTACTATTACTGCTAACATCGTGAGTTGCCACGCGTTGTTATGAGAGTTTGCTTATCTTTATATTCTTATCACAACCTAGCCTTAAACTTTATTTTAGCATATTAAATGAAAATACATAATCTTAAAATCACAGGAAGGTTTCATAATGTTAAAGTACTGGATAAGTATTTGTCCATTATGTTCAAATTTGCAATCAAGTATATTTTTTCATAATAACAAATATTATTACCATGAGCAGTATGGGGATATATTTGGGACAAAATAAACATTCTCTGGTAAATCAAGATACCTTCATCAACGTCACAGGGTTGTCCCTCGTACTACCTCTTATATTCGTCAGAGTAAAAATTATAATACTTACTTATTATCTTTTCTGAAAACTTCGAAATGAAATTGGAGGTAGGTACTTAAAACGACGTCCAAAATAACAACCTATAATATCACTAGTCGGTAAATTTATCGGCTAAGTAGCGAAATTCGAGAAATATAAAAAAAATATCAGGTATTATGTTAAAGAGATTGGCGTTTTTCGAAAAAACTACACAGAGTTTATCCTGTAAATACTTTTTTCTATCGCCCGTGTAAAATTCACCCAAATGTTAAAATTTAGATAATGTAACGCAAAAATTCAGAACTAGGTATTTCATTTTTAAATCTTAGGTAGCAATTTTCTTTCTTTATTCAAAATCGGTTCCTTATTAACGAGTCATATCCATATCGGTAATTATACCGATAAAAAACAAATGCTCAACTTTTTGTAATCATCTTCGACCAAAATTTCTATTGAAATTTTTATCCCGGCCAAAGGTTCCCTCTAAAGATTTTCCGAATGTCCACTTGGACGAAGTCGCGGGTGAAAGCTAGATTATTATTATACTAATCCTAATATCCAGAAAGCTTCATTGTTTTCTCGGACTAAATAAAAAATAGCAACCCTAGCAACAAAGCTTACCTATTTCGCGAAAATAGAAAGGGAGTGTGGGAGGGGGCACAGAAATAAAAACGGTTGGGAACAAGACACAACAGATCCCGCGGGAGGTGATCAATCGTGGGCGGGCGGGCGCGGGGCGGGCGGTCAGTGGGTACGTATACGAGAGATGTAGATGTGATATAGGTAGGTTTCGGACTTTGTTACAGATTTTATGAATGTCTAATTCTAACTTTACTAGTCAGTAAACCTATCAATAGGCCTAGATTTTCTCAGAAAAAATATAATAATTTCGAATAGAAATACTATATTGTTAAGTTTTTGGATTAAAAACAGAGCTTTCTCATCAGAACGATTCTAGATTTCTAGGCTGATTTCAGGTACCGCACCTAAATACTATAATATTATAGTATTGTTGCAAGAAGACCTATTTACAAAGGTGTATACAGGTTATTTGTAAAACACCTCGCAGGAGTAGATTAGAAACATCATAAACAACAACATTTGTTCTGCGACTTTTCCGAAAACAGACAAAAAAAATCGACTTTTCATTCAAAACTCGATCAGCTGTTCGGACATTTTGAATAGAGAGTCGATTTTTTTGTCTGTTTTCGTAAAAGTCGTAGAACAAATGTTGTTGTTTATGATGTTAGTAATCTACTCCTGCGAGGTTGTTGGTGTTTTACAAATAACCCCGTAGGTATATCCCTTAAGTGCCACCCCTCATCAAAATAAAATTTATTGCCCGCTAAGTACATAATGTATCAAAAATTCACATGTATAGATTGAAACTAAGGATCTATAATTTATTTACATGCCATTAACTCAGTAAAATATAGTTTTTTGTAGTAGTAGCAAGTAGTTAGCAAAAGAGCAAATTGGTGTTTCATGTTTATAGCATCAGTATTTTTTTTCCTTTTAAACCTATGTATGACTTCTTGTGATTTTTTTTATGTTTATTGCATCTTGAATTTTAATCACTTTGATATGAGAAATTTTTGTCCTTTTATCAATATCACCGTTAGATTTTTAGTTTAAAAGTTTTCAAAATAAATGAATTCAATTTCACCCTATACGTGCAACACTATTTGTAGAAGATTATCTTGTAGAATTTTATCTTGTAACATATGTTCTTGACGTTTTTTTATTTCTTATCCAAAAATATCTTGCGAATCAAATAAGACATTTTGATTTTGATTTATGACATTTATATCTATGCACTTCTTGAAAAGTGAGATTAAAATAAATCTCAATGATTCGAATTTTGATAAAATAGGCGATACTTGATGAAATCCAAAATATTAGCGATTACAACTTTAGGTCTCCGATTAATAAAACTCAAAGAGTAGAAAATATAAACACCTCTACTAAATACACAACGTGTTAAAAAAAACCCGATGCCAAATATGGTAGATAGGGACCATCAAACTGAACAACTTTTACTACGGGACCCAACTCTGAAATCGCAAAAATCAAATGTTTCATACATTTTAATGTTCGTTATGAATTTTTGTATGAAACAGCTGATATTTTTTATCGCGATTTCTGTCAGTCTTAAGTTGGTTTCATAGTAAAATTTGATCAGTTTGATGGTCCCTATATCTACCATATTCGGCTTTAGGGGTATTTTTTGTAACACGTTATGAACGTCGTAAAAAATTGTAACAGTCAAATAAATCAAGATTTTTGTGCCTCTTTGTTTCAAAACTGATGTCTAAAATCAAACTAAGTAGATTTACATATTCACTATGTCTTTAAAATCAATGATATGACCTTAAAAAAGCCGTCCCTTATAAAAAGATGAAAACATATCAGATTTCGTAATTCGTATCGCCAGCCGCAGAGGGCCGGGTGCGTTGATGTCTAAAATTGAGGTGCTCTTACGCAAATTTGAGGAACAAACATCGAGGGGATGCCGTCCCACTTGCGAATGTACAGTCGACAGAAAAGATAAACCGACATTTTTTGCACGTAGCAAAAAATTTATTGTCACGTTATTTATGTAAAGGTATAAAAGCTGTAATTAGTCACAATACCTACTTCATTGTAAGCACTTTGCCACCCTACGATGTAATTTTCAACATCAACATACTGAAATGAATGTTTCAACATCAAATATTCATTTCAGACAATACCTAAGTGATTGACTGCAAGAACACTTTTCGTAGCAAGTACGAGTAACACTATTTATAAAGAAATACTTAGACCTTCTGGACAGCTTTTTATGTCATTGGTACTGTAGTACATAGTTTATTAGGTATATTAATTGGACTCGCGTTTTAAAAACCCGGACATACTTAAAAGTACCTAACATAAAAGTGTTTGTTACTTCCTTTTTACAATAAATAGTAAATATGCTACTTATTATTTTTTATGTCGTATTTGACTCATTTAAATGACATATTTCACAGATGTGATGTTTCTTTGCGACTAAGCAAGCACTAAAAATACTTGCAAAACTTCGCTTAAAAAATTAAAGCTGTCCAGACATCGTGGGACACGTCTGACTAAGGCACCCTCTCGGTTCCGTACGTTAATGTTAATAATTCCGTTCCGTAGTCGGCATTATGGCACTCGACAGCGATGACGGATCACCACAGAGGGAGGAAAAAATTATATTCGCCTACATTCCGGGAAGGCAAGGGTACCCGCCTAATGTTTTTATGTAAAAATTTGCTTTACACAACCTACGGTCGGAAAAGTTAAAGAAACTTTTTAATGCACAGGAAGCAAGAATAAATTAAATTAAGGCTGATTTTTTAATCCTCGGACATGAGATATCCCTAGATTAGAAAAAGCCATTCCTAGATTACCTACCTACACAAGGTAGGTAGTCTAGGGATGACTTATTCTCTCAGGGCTGATATTTCAATGCCTTGATAAAGCTTATTCTTTGATAACGTAGGTAATATATTGCCATATTGAAAATTATTTTTTATTCGTTTTTTTTGTCGTCGTCAATTTTTTTGGATGATTTTCACTGACTGATTTCTCATGTCTGTTAGCTCTACACAAATTATCTTAACACAACCTACGTAGTCGGAAAAGTTAAAGAAACTTTTTTATGCACAGGAAGCAAGAATAAATTAAATAAGGACTAGACATTTGAAACAACCAATCAAATTATTTTGGGACTGTCGCTTGTGGCGCCATTAGTTCCTCAGTATCACATCCCATTTGAGCCACTTCTTATCGCGAGGTCTACAACTCACGGAGCCACTAGTGTAGAGGTGTTATAGAACGAGCTGCAACTTGAAACAAGTACTTACAGATGAAAAACTGCGCTAACTCTGGTGCACTAAATGATAATTGTTTTGAACTATACTAGACTTATTAACAAAATAACATAAGTACTAAACTTTAACTAACAGATAATTATGAATAGTCAGGATAGGGGTAAATTAAAGAAAACAACGGTGATCAAACCATAACTTATAAAATAACAAAGTAAACATATAATATCAGGAAATATCGAGTCCGAAATTAGTGTTCCCATAACAATATTTATATATTTGGAAAACAATATTTGAATACTCGACGGTATCAGATACAGGAGCCGCGGCTTAAGGGATTATGCGTATAGGTACAGCCGTGTTTGTACTGCTTTCCAATTTGGGTGATACCGACTTATCGAACTTTTTTAACTTTATTGGGTTCTCTTGCCGAATTTATGACTAGTGACAGTTTTATGGCGGTAGGGATTGGCAGCTTCTGATATTGGTTTTTGAGAATTTGAAGCTTATTGCACAAAATAATTAGGATGTTGTTTGTATCTGTCTATTTAAATAAAACCCTTTTTTTTCGAGAACACTTTTTCTCCTACCACCTCTACGTTTACAATGAAGATTTAAGCTAAAAGTTATACAACTTTGAAAATGACGTCTCAGAAATACCTTATTTTTGCGAAAAAAATATTTTCAGCATTATAATCGTTTACAAATTATACAAAATATTTCCGTTCCCACTAAACGTAGAAAATAAAAAAAATTATGACATATAAAAGACCTATTACCCACAAGACGATCGCAAACTTAACTCGAGCATATAATTAATTCGTGATTCTGATAATTTTCAAAACGGAACACCGATACATCATCCCATCTACAACTATCGTATCCATGATCTTAATAATGCCGACTTTATTACAAATGCATTTATACATTTGCTGCTTACTATGTACACTTTAATCGCCTACATCTCCTGTCAAGGCATGAAGACATCAGCTGCGTTTTACACACCCATTTTTCGGTAAAGAATTTGAGCAAACATGGCCGGTTTGGTACATAAAAAAATTAAGAGAGCGCATCTGCCGCATTGTCCAATTTCGAGCCAATGGCGTGGTTTCCCGCTCCCCTAGCTGTCAATTGTCATTGTGGATGTTATTTTTTTCTGACGGGAGCATAGGGCGTTGACGGCCAGTACATGGCCAGTTCTGTTCAACAATTGAACTGATTGAATTATGCTTAATTCGGAACGCACCGTATCGTTATGGATTGCCACCCGCATTGTCGTTAGGTAAATAAGGGGTGAACTGGATGTAAATGATACTTCTATGGTTTTTTTCATGTAAATGAGTTAAATTATTCTCTTCCAATCGTCATCATTACCAATTACAATAAATTGATAGTCTCCAATCAAAACGGAACACCGATACTGGGATAGAGATGCTAGGCTTGAGCCTAGCATCTAAAACGAGTAAAAAGGTGGTTCTACATATAAATCCAATCCATTTAGCTAAAAGGTTTCGTTTTCATTCCTTTCCTAGTCTTGCAAAGCATCATAACAACCACGATTGTCGCTCTCTAGATAGGCAAGCTATGAAATATAACAGTAACAGCTAGTCTGATTGACCGAGCGAGCGCAAAGCACTAGCGAAGCGTCTCTGTTTTAGCTTGGGCGAAAATGCTTTCGTACCTATGGCCATGCGCCTGTCCGTCTGTTCTCCTCTACAGGTCGCATTTCTCAACCGATTCTCGTGAAATTTTGTAAGCAGGTTTGATATTTTCACGGATTTGTTTTCAAATTAGCTTTCGAAATTATTCAAAATGGGTGAGATATGTGAAAAATATTTTTTCAGCCTTTTTGAAAAATTTCACAAACGCTAGGCCTACAGCTAATAGAGCAACTATTCATAAATGTAATGAATGTATAATAAAACGAATAAACAAATAATAAAACTTTAGCGAAAGCGACATACCTAAACCACCGATAGTCGCGCCGCGCCGCGCCGCAACAAAAGCGCAATCGGCAATCGGCTCTCGTAATCGTACGCAACGCAGGCGCGCAAACATTTGCGCGAGTAATGGATTAGTCGTGTACCCGGCCTTCTCCGGTTACCTGGCGAGACTGCGGCGACATACAGTATTGGTGCCTGAGATTTTTATATTTTGGTGTTTTGGTTTTAGATAATATTTATGGCAGGTGATGAGTGAATGAAGCTACTGTTTTAATTCATCAACGTCCGAGCGGTCGCCGGCGGCCGGATAACAATAGAAAATCTATTTGTCTTTCCATTGTCATTCAATCATGAGTGGGAAATGTAAATTATATTCTTGGTTCACATAGCCCGTTAATTTTTACGTTGGAAATACTTAAATGATTTTTGAAAGATAATATTAGAATTCAAATTGAAAGATAATATCTTAGAATTCAAAATCATAATTTTTGTCGTGGATGAAATTGGATTATGTTTTAATTTAAAGACACTTTGTAACACGTTTGCGTTAATAAACCATTTTTAGTGGAATGGTTATGTTTGAAAGCTCTCATTCCCATCCTTATACACTTGTTTCGTTAGAGAGCACTATCTTATGGAATTTCATTGAAATTACTTGATAACCAACTGGAATTTAACCAGAAACCGTGAAGCAGGCCCAGGAAAAATAACTGGACAAGCCCCAACTCCTTGCGGTTCGAAAGCACCTGCTCGTAAGATGTCGCTTTCTTCAGGTTTTTATTACTTTGCACCAATGATCGATCACAACCTTCTACGGTCAATGGACAAAAGGCATACACCCGCTCTTTGTGACACTTTTTTCATTTCATTTTCTGTTAAAAGACACAAATAAAAATATTTACTTTTCGTTTAAAAATAAGTAGGTAGGTACGTTTCAAATATTTTTTCGCCAACTACAATTTTATTCTGCCCTGATAAAATTTCTTTGCTTAAAACACATGAGTAAAGAAGCTAAAATATGTAGGTATTTAAGGCGTCATGCAAAACGACATTGCTAAAAACACTTTCTAACCGTTCCAAAATAGGTGCCTAATCTTTCACATGAAAAACACAAAGATCCTTAGTATAGGTAGGTATACTACTTACAATTCGTACTTGAAAAGTACCTACCATGATTCTTAAAAAAAGAAAAATACCTACTCAAAAAAACAAAACATTTGATAACTTTATTCTCCCAAAAATTACGTGACTTCTTACAGTAATTTGTTATCAGACAGCATGATTTATTTACAGCAATCAGATGTCTTGATTTTTCACAGATCGATATGTTTTGCTACCGAAACCAGTATTTTAGGCAATCAATCAGTGATTTTGATTTCCAACTGAAGATGTCTGTACTGTGTCCTTCATAATTTACAAGTGTCCTTTATCAATGACAGACAGATTGCAACTTGGACAAATCTTTTCTGATATGCAATAATAATGTTTTTGTTTGCATTATAGTGCAAGAAAATTTTAACGTAATCGAATACTGTGACAAGTAAAACAGAAACCTTATACCTATGGAGTCTCTAAAGGATTTTCGTAGCAAGCATTTTCCTTAACATAGCAGCTAATTAATTTAGCCAAGCCTGCATAAAATTGATCTTCTTTTAAATTAACAAACAACCGTAGTTTTCACATAAATCTCAAATAAGACAAATCGGAAAAGTAACATTTTGGAAAACATTTTTCTTCTAACTAACCAATTAAACTTTAATATTCATTAATATTAAACCTTAATTTAATGGTACAACATGTTTGAAAATATGTTTTTCTATTAAAGTAAATGGAAAACCATTTGTTGTAGGTATTTTAAAAATAAATATTTAAATAAAAACGTGGGTGAAGATTGATTAAGTAAGGATAATAAAAGACTTTTAGTAGTTCTTTGTACTGTCAGTATATTTGTACTTAAAAACAAATCCTATAAGTAACACACGCCAATATAGGTGAAAACCAGTGTGGGAATAATAGAATCATCGTCAACTCCGGCCAGCGTCACAGTAAACATTATTGTAGGCGGGTGCGTGTGCGCATGCCGACCGCGCCGCTTTGAACATTACACGTTTCCACAACCATACACCATTTAATAAATCAAACACATCCGTCACAAAAAGAAGTTCACATGGTATTCCATTTTTATTTATCATCTTTTTGATTACGATTCTGGAATATTTGCAAGTGCTACGTCGTAGCTGCTACGACAAACATGAAAAGTCAAGTTTTATTTTTGCGTAGACAAATCAATTGATAAATGCAGCTATACAAATTGCTACACTTACAACTATTTTTTTTAGTTTAGGTGCAATACTACAATCACATCTGTCTACAATCCAATACCAAAATACCACATACCCAAATATAGGAATTCCCTTTTTTTGTTAATTCATATTGATTGCTTTCCTTTTAATACTGGATATATACCTAGTATTCTTTGATTATTAATTATATTTTTATGGATGTTGTCGCCGCCAAGATACCACTAGCGCCATCTAGCGAACGATTGAGGAAGCTACGGTGCCGGTAAAAGAAGCTTGTGGAGTGAAAGAATCCTCTCGCCCTCTAATTCGAATATACGACGCCATTCACACGGATTTTTCATATTTTTAAGCAAATTTAATTTATGTCGTTAATTAAAATGTCGTTTAAATTGTAGTCCAATGGAAACACACACGCATCTAACTCCCACCAAGTGGGCATTGCGCAAATAGTCTAGCGCAAACACCCGGCTTTGTTTGATATGCCGACGGGTTGTCCGGAGGCCAGTAATGGACCGGCTATTTGTTTTCAACTGGCTGGGGTTCAGTTTCATCTACACGACACCCCACTAAGCGTTGTTAAGTTAAAATTACATTTAGCTAAATGAAAGCTACTTTTTAATAAAAAAATTACGGGTTGAGTAGATAGATGTAGCGACTAAAAGTGACACACGTTCAAATGACAATAGCTACTCTTTTTCGTTGTCGCTTTAATTGCACGATTTCGCGACTAATCGTAAAATACGCGCGTAAATTGTAGAAGGCAAAGAAGGGATACGGGAACAGTCTTGCAGCCTCGTTGATTGTGTTGTTTTTTACCACACGTAGACTTACTTATATCCATTGTGTGCCTACACTTTCGGCCATTCCGTTCCCAATAATCCTCAAGATAAAGGATATGAATCTGTTACTTGACAATTATATCATTTCTAAATAATATACTAGAAAAGATACGACTCGCACCAGATCAATACTCAGACGGGAATCGAACCCGCGACCTTTGGATATCCGGTCCAATGCTCTGACCGCTGAGCTACCGAGTCACTCGGTAGCTAATAATAGTAGACTAATAATATATATATACATATATATATATATATATATATATATATATATATCATTTCCCGATACATAAAAGAAATATCTAAACAACAAATAAGTGGGTCCCAGTAGGTATAAATAGGTAAATGAAGTTGATATCAAATCAAATCATTAACCAAAACAAGTGTTTCGTTACTTACAAATACCGACCGACTTGTTTTTTGGTAAAACCTGTAATTGACAAAATCTTTATGTAAAAGACTTCAACGAACTACCTCAATAATTTTCATTTTTTTGTGAAGCTGAAGTTACTTACTTTAGTCAAAAATTTATAGGTATTCTGATTTTCTTTAGGTTTCCATAGTTTCATCATTTGTTTTTTAAAACAAACATGCGTAGACATTAAGAATAACTACACGAAATTAATAATAATTATGTTTTTAGTAGGGTCATTGTCAAAACGGGGCTCAAAAAATTGTAAAAAATAAAAGTCCAAAATTAAACGAAATTTGTTTTTATTTATATCCATTGGAACATTAGCATTTAGAAAATATAATATTTTTATTTTACAGGTAGTAAAATAGGGTAACCGAAAAGATCTTAATCTTCGGAACAAAATTGAGACTATGATAATAAAATAATTAATAATGGTATATTGCTGGATAATGTTTATATGGATAAATTACAGTCTTAGATTTTTGAATGGTAACGAAGTTTATTAATAGGGGTTGTTTTAATATACCTTAAGATCACAAATTAAAGCCGAGTTGGTTTCCGAACAGACCACCGAAGAGGACTTTTTGAGACAAAAAGAGGATTTTTGGAAAAAATATGATTTTAGAATTTTATTGCCCTCTCAGAACACATTTTTTAGTTCAGTTGGTATTGTTTGGTAAAGTTTTCTCTTCTAAATGTAAAACACATTTAATTTTATAGCTTTCGAACAAAATAACCACTGAATTTGACATTGACCCTGTAGTATTCTTACCATATTTGAAAAACCAGCGCCTATGAATAAAAAATGTCTTAGGTATTACTTTGTCTTTTTTAAACACAACGGGATAATACTTGGCCTTTTCTACCTCACATTCACATGGTGTTAAGGCCGAAGGTGGAAGCGCACTATACCCAAATCTTCATCACTGAGGAACTGGCTATGTACCTCTAACTGACGGAACACAAAAAAATTTAAATTGTTGTTATGGCGTGTGGTAGCTAGTCAAGCGGACTTGAAATAAGCCCTATCACCAACCAAACCGAGCACAAATTGTACCCTCCCTGGGAATCGAACCCGGGAACTGCGTCTTACACAGGTGGGTGAACCACTAGAGCACAGAGACGTTTTGTACTTATATCTTTATCTATAACTAGCGGCCGCCCGCGGTTTCACCCGCGTGGTTCCCGTTCTCGTGGGAATATCGGGATAAAAAGTATTCTATGTTTTAATCTAGACTATCTACTATCTGTGTGCCAAATTCCAGCTAAATCCGTTCAGTAGTTTTTGTGTGATTGAGGAACAAACATCCAAACCCACAAACTTTCACATTTATAATATTAGTAGGATAAGTATGTTTTAAATCAAATCAATTAATTCAACTTACATCAACTGCCAAATAATAAAAGTAACAAGAAAGTATAACAATTCGACATCTAGCAACACGTGTGACAGATATACCGGACGTGTCCGGTCCTAATGACCCCCAACCCTCCAATTAGACTGTCGCGACGGAAGGGTTGGGTACATCTGTCCGGCTGATCAGTTTATTGGATATCGATGACACGACGTTTTGACGGTTTTTGGGGATTTGGTCAAGTCCTTGTAATTAGCCAAAAATCACGTCCAAAGTGTCTGGGGCATATCTGCTCTTCTCTAATGATTAAGGACTGATCACACTTGCTACCTTAAATTAATCGTTGTCACTGAATTTTTAACAGATGGTTTATTTTATAGATTTTTCTAGTAGGTATATTAATAAATACACTGAGTTTTGATGCTGAAAGTCTTTTTAGATTGACATTTTATATCTACTCAAGATTACTCCATAAAAACACAGCAGCAAATAATTTTATGGCTCGTCTTTTCTACAGTAAAGTTATAAGATGTCACAAAGATATTTAGCCAACTTTACGAAAATGTTTGATCAAAAACTCGATTCTAAGAATGCCTCATTCAATATTAGCATTCAAGAACAAAAATCCATAGTTGGGCAAACAGACACACAATTAGATAATGCCCGTAAAGACGCGAGGTCCACAATAATAAACGTCAAAACTCCACGTGAAGTAGTTTGACTTGCAGCCTCGAAATAACACAGTAAATGGTGCGACAGACTATAAAATTTTAACTACAAGTCTTCATGGTGTATTTGACCACAAAACAGGTGTAAAGCAAAAGAAGCAATGAATTTTGAATAACGCGAGAGCGTCTTTCCTGATTTGTGTTTCGGAGTGACCTGGCGAGCTCAGCTCAGCGGGGTGCTGCCTTTAGGCCAATATTGAAATATCTCGTATCTTGCTTCTTTTGGTTAGAAAAAAATTGACACCTGTCATAAATGGACCGGTAAGGCTCCCACGGATTTTTGTTTGACTTGAAAAGGTAATCCGCGGGCAATGAGACGTTTGTGTAAACAAACTTGTTTTTGCAAACTTTACGGATATTGTTTGCAAGTGGATAAAGTAGAGATACCTAGTAATAATTTTGCTTTGTGTTTTGTTTTTTATTAGAAAGTATGGATTCACTCATAGAACTTAGTTCTTTACGAGTTAAAATTCAATGCAACTACGTGAACGTTTTTGTTCTCTCTTATTTTCAAATGCAATCAAATAAGTTTTCTTTAGAACTTTCTTTCATTACAAGCAAATGTTTTTAATCTATGAATTGACGGAGGTGTAGAAGCTATATAAAACTTCTTTGACAAGATTGTACAAGCCCTCAAATATCAACCCATCTTCTCTTTTACTAGTTTAATAACATGAAAAATAACTCTAGCTTTTTCTCTTTCCAGCACCAAAACTGATGATACCACCAGCGGAATTTGTGAACCAAGGCATCCTCGGAAGTCCTCAAGAAGGGCTCCGCACCCCCACCGGCAGCCAAATGCTGTCCAACCCCCTCCTAAACCTCAACAACACCGGCCGCACCAACTTCACCAACAAGCAACTAACAGAGCTAGAAAAAGAGTTCCATTTTAACAAATACCTCACGAGAGCGAGAAGGATAGAAATAGCCTCCGCCCTCCAACTGAACGAGACGCAAGTCAAAATTTGGTTCCAGAACAGGCGGATGAAACAGAAGAAGAGAATCAAAGAAGGCCTCATTGCCGCCCCTGACGTCACTTCCCCCACTCCCCAGCCGAACTCCAATGAGAACAGTCGAGAGTCCAGTTAAAGAAAGAGACAATATTATAGTGCTGTTATTTTGTGCTTACAAAAAGTTAGTGGTCGATGTGAACAGTACAAACTGTAAGATAAGTGTAACAGATTTCTGTAAAAATAGTGGGTGTTAAAGGTTATGCTTATGCATAACATGCTTTTCATGGCAATCTGAAATTTTGTGATATTTAACATTATCAGAGTCAGAGATACCGATCACATAATTTAAACCCTTTACAAAGAGATAATGAAACCTTCGGCGACATGGAGCTTGAAAATCCAATTTTGAATTTCTATCGCAATTCCTATTTTCTGTTTTATGTACCTACATATCTATGTAAATTTTCCCCTTGTTCCTTTCTTTGCTAACCAACTTTGTTAATGAAAAGCATTTTATGATTAAAGAACTTAGTTTAGGACAATAAGCTTTGTTACTATGTCAACTTAACTTATAGCGTTCTGTCCACTTAATTTTACTAGAAACATACTATGTACAATGTTTACGTTTTGGTAAGATTATCAGTCATTTTCAATTTCTTACTGAAATAGGTAATAGAACGGTGTATTTAGACGTAAAAAAATCGTTTATGGGCTTATTACACTATTCGATTTGTTTGGATCACGGGCGTAGCCAGGGGGGGGTTTTGGGGGTTCAAACCCCCCCCGAAATATACAATAGGCATCATCTATTTATTGATCTATAACATTAAAATAAAGTTAGGCAAGGCGAGGAGTATAATTATTATACATATTAACATTTTGAATTTGCCGCGCTGCCATCTGTCACCGATCATTTGAATTACACTCACCGCATCGCATTCGGTAATTTTCGTATGTTTTCGTGCACCGCTCGGCTGTCGCCAGTCAACAGTCAGCAGCAGCACCGATTACCGCGAAAATAATTTAGTGGGTAGGTCAAGGGTAGTTATACATACATATTCTAGCGTGCGTGCCGGACTGCAGTGAACGAAGTATTTTGTCACTTACTTGTAAGTAAATGAAAATATCTAAAAAAAAATGGGCCAATATAATAGATCACATGTGACATCTGTCAGTCCATAGTGTGATTTGGTAAGTAAATGGTAAAGCTTTCTTTCGTGATTATTTATACCATAAAACTTATTATTATTAAGTTTTGGCATCCCGAGGTAACCTCGGCGAGGTTAGCAGACAACCAGCCTACATGCCTTATGATAAAGGAGTAACAGATAAGATCGGCCACGTTTTACGTGAATACTCTGGACCGACAGTTTACACTCCAGGCATAAAGGTCAACAACATATTGGGTTCACCGAAGGATGTCACACCACACCATTACACTACAGGGACCCTATTTTTGAATCGCTCGTCTGGCGTCGAGCGCTCGTTTCTACTGATTTTCGTTCGACAAATCAACTCAAATGTATGAGCTGTCGAACGAAAATCAGTAGAAACGAGCGCTCGACGCCAGCCGAGCGATTCAAAAATAGGGCCCCAGGGGCACTATTTTTGAATCGCTCGGCTTGCGTCGAGCGCTCGTTTCTACTGATTTTCGTTCGACAGCTCATACATTTCAGGGGCCCTATTTTTGAATCGCTCGACTAATGTCGAGCGCTCGTTTCTACTGATTTTCGTTCGACAAATCAACTCAAATGTATGAGCTGTCTAACGAAAACCAGTAGAAACGAGCGCTCGACGCCAGCCGAGCGATTCAAAAATAGGCCCCCAGTTGATTTGTCGAACGAAAATCAGTAGAAACGAGCGCTCGACGCCAGCCGAGCGATTCAAAAATAGGGCCCCAGATCACAAAATTAGCGGATGAAACGAATTAAAAATCGCGGCCGTTTTATTCCAATATAGACAGGCAAGAGTACAAGATTAATGGATGAAACGAGTGAAACTAACTGAAAATCGCGCTGCGCGGCCGTTTTTTTTTCTCAATAGTTAGACAAGATTACAACTTACAAGATTAGTGGATGAAACTAACTAAAAATCGCGCTGCGCGGCCGTTTTTTTTATAGACAGGCAAGATCACAACTTACAAGATTAGTGGACGAAACTGAATAAAAATCAAGCTGCGCGACCGTTTTTTTTTTCAAAAGACAGGCAAGATCATATCTTACAAGATTAGTGGATGAAACTGACTAAAAATCGCGCTGCCCGGCCGTTTTTTTTACTATTTACAGGCATTTAAGTAACATTTTTAATTTTAAATAATTTATTTCTCCGAGCGGTCCTCTAATGCCCATGGGTTCATTTAATAAGAATATACCTAAATGTCATTTCATTTACATTGTTGTAGTTTTATTTTCTTAAAACCCCCCCCGATACAGAATTCTGGCTACGCCCGTGGTTTGGATCCTGAACTTTCTTCCGATTTTCGACTAACGTTCAATTTGAGAATTGCATGGTCCCGTTCGCCTCCACTGTAAGTATCCTATTTACGAAGATTCAATTTTCGTGTCGTGTGATTGCTAGCTCTCAACTTAGGTTTCTAGATTGGACCTTTAGTTTGTTGATTGGATCCTTGTATTGGATCGGATATTGAATAGTGTAATAACTCTAAATACTGAAGGCTCGTCTAACGATACAAAAAGAGTGGTAGCTAGCGGCGACTGACAATCAACTCTTTAAATAATGTAAGAAAAACACAAATTCTTATTTAATTTAGTAACAAAATTACCGTATCAGACTTCTTTTCTTTTCAACTTGCCGCTTTAATCGTGGCTAGAGCTAGAGCCTAAGTCAATCTATAATAGTATTTAACGTCGTTTAAATATGAATGATATTGTTATTAATATCATGATGTTACATATTGAAAATGTACTTACCTTTCTGCAGTATTGCCGAAACTGCTTCAGGATTTCCTAAGGCCACGTACGCACTGCCAGGGGCCTTGCTAAGCGCCTAGAGCCTATCGAGGAGCATGTAGCGAAATAAAGAAACATTCACGAATGTTCGCAACCGGCCGCACTGCTCGCTTGTTGCCTCGTTAGTCGCCTAGCGTGTGTCGTAGGCGCGAGGCATAGGTGTAAGCCACTAGGCGCTAGGCGTTAAGCAAGCCGCTTGTGAGTGTTTATATACGTGGCCTAAAAAAACTACATCGAAATGTCATTTTTGAGAGATAAACACATAATTTGTCTACGTCATTTATACAAAATTACATGCTACAGTGACTGGTACAGTTTGACCATAAAGAGTTGAAATTAAATAAAATGGAACTAAAATTTTTCAGTACAAAATTTAGTAAGTGTTGCCAATTTATTCGTTATTTTGACGTGTTTACATAGAAAGTGGCGCCCTCAATTTTTGTCAACTCTTTATGGTCAAGCTGTATGTATGTATCATAATAAGATTCATCAGTCCACAATATGTTATACAAGTACGGCCACAACTAATTTTCATTTGCCACACTAGGTACTGTTTGCCAAGACAAACATTAGTTATAGAACTTTGATATATTTTTTTTATATTTATTTTATAAAAAAAAATCTTTTTATTTTTTAGACCAAAGCTCATTTTTCTAATTTATTTTATAGGTACTGCTATGTAATTAACTGTGTACAGATAATTTTAACATAAATCACTCTATATGTATATAAACGCGTGCTAAGTTGGTTTGTGTGTACATTCCCTATCATTAAGCTAGTACCTACTATTTTATCAATAAATTAATTAACCTATTTTCAGTATGCACTTTTTATTTGTGTACAAATCCCAAATCGCCATGCTAAAGAAACAGGTAATAGGTTACAGCTTTTCGAAGTATTTCCTTCCTGCCTAGATACAACAAAGCATTTGGATGCTCCAGCTTAGTGCTATTATATATTCTGTGCTCCAGCTTCCAAACTATTATCTTGCGCAGGGCCGGCCCGGATATATAGGCAAACTAGGCAACGCATAGGCAACAGCTTCACGCATGGTAAATACTGTGATCCATCGCCATAAGGTACATTTTAACCATGGAAAGTAAAATATTGAACATTCCATACAAATTACTTTCCATGGTTAAACTCTATGGCGATGGATCACAGAATCACAGTACCTATTTTACCTATTTACCACGCGTGTAGCCGTCGCCTTAGAGCGCTCGTATTTGGGGGCGAGAGACGGCATGCAATACGATACACGTGACACGAACACACGAATTTTACTAATTCGTGTGCGCGCGTATCGCCCCTGCACGAACTAAACGTATGTGACAGCAGGCGCGGCGTGCAAGCGATTTTAACCTTAGCAGTGGTTAAGCGACGCTGTTGCCCATGGTACGTCTGCTTTTCTAAATCCAAGTGGCTTGCGCCGCGCGCCTTGCCCTGCAGCAAAGAGTAAAATAATATATTCCCTGCAGTTAATTTTTTCGGCAAATAAAAAATCGCACGTGGGATTGGTATGAATGAGGGATGAGATGGCAATATTTCACCCCCAAAAAGTTGTCAAATAGGGAGGTATAAGCTTCTTGTCAAATAGTCATAGTTTTCAGCAGTTATAAAAGTAAAGATTTCTGTCAAAGTCAAAGCGTCAAAGTAGGGTTTAAAAATATATGAAAAAAGTCAGTGATTTTCACTACAGAGATTATTATTGAAATTACCCGTTTATTAAAAATTTATTCCACAAACATGTATTGATTATACACTGCTCAAAAGAAAATAGGGGTCACTGTAGGTATGTAATCTTTTCCATACAAACGAGCTAATTTCTGACGTTTTTTAATATATCAGGTAAGTAGGTTTTTACCTAAGTAAATTAAATGTGATTTTATTTGAATTTGCTACTGTTCGAAAGCTGTAGTCAACTTGCGTAGTAGCTAGGTACTTTACTGTCGAATTTACTGTAACTATAATAATTTCTCCTATTCGTTGTTGGAAAATGTTAAATGATAGGTACCAGGCAAATTCCTTTAACAAAAAATCCAAGAATGTATTTCTGAATGTATTAATTATGTCTGTTTTTTCAAAATTAAGATTTGTAATTAGTAAGTCATAGAAAATATTCGGATTTCAACAAAGCTTTATATTTTGAGAGTTACATATAAGTAAGTATACTAATATCTCGGCTTGTATTGAAGCAATAATATTGAAATTTTGCGTACGTATACGATTCACTATTTTCTAACAGTTTTTTGGAGTTTTTGGCGCCTTTTTATCGAGTTCGGTTCAGTGTCTATTTTAATTATTTGCAAATTGATTCATAGTGGATATTGTGTCTTAAAATCGGTGCAGTTTTTGTGGTACAGTGTCTACGCAACTGAACAATAAATGGGCGCGATCTTGGTTGTGTGAAGCTGAGACTACCTCGGCAGAACTAACCGAGCAAACTGTCTTGATAGCATTAAAATGTGATGCACCCGCATTCTAATGAAAATTGAAACAATATCTACCACTTAACTATTCAACACTAGACTCTGGCAAAAATTACTTCCAAGAGAAAAGTAGATTGCCAAAACAAAAATAAGAAGATGAAGAACAGTTTTTTTCTTAGAGCTTAGAGTGAAGGTGGAAACAAATTATCGGACGCGGCTTATGGACGCGGCTTACTGCCGCGGCTAGGTATCGATTAGCGTATAGTTGGCAGACTCACCATGGAATTAGAAGGTTTTGACTAGGTCAAAAAATTGTTAATAAATAGTGATAAATAGTGAACTATAGCATATAAATAGTGATACTATGATTCAAAAGATATTTGAGTATCTTGGTGAGGCTGCAAACTTGACGTCAAGTTGGCAGACACCTTAAGAAATACAGTTCGTATCATTATGATTTATATGCCAAAAAATTGTTAGAAAATAGTGAATCGTATACGCAAAATTTCAATAACATTGCTTCAATACAAGCCGAGATATTACGGTCTCTAAGTGGGCTGCCAACTTGACGTTTCAGGCAATAGCGATTCCAGAGAAACGGGTACAAGTTTTAAACAAATAAATATATCAAAAAATTGTTAGTGAAATTGTGATTCCTACGATATAAATAAAACAAGAATTCTTCATTGCTATTTTCTAAAAATCGAATGTTAACTTTTACATAATACTCTGAATAGGATGTCGATCAATATTGAACTTTGCTACACAGGAATAAGGTTCCAACTTTATTGCAATCATGAGGTGAGTACTATCAAGCAAAAAAGTGAGATTTATATTTTTACCCATATCCTCGAATTATTATTACACTTGTTTTATTAATTAAATGTTGGTATCAAACAATAACGATATTCTTTAATAACAATAATATTCATTACAATAGCGCCATCTCTCGGAAAAGATTGTCAATTTATCAGTTATAACTTAAAGTTAGGTGCCTATATATGTATTAGGTATTATTTTACTTATTTATTTTTGAAATTCAAAAAGGCAAATCATAGCGAGCCAACCACTTTTATTCGTTGCGTCAACTGTCTATTTTTACGAACGGTGGCTTTTGCGCCAACAATAAAGGCGATGATCGACTGTATAAAGACTACTCTTTAGTAGGCTGTGGTCAATACCCTACTCTTAATTCAATATTATTAATTCAGGAGAAACTATTAATAATTTCTACTTATATTACTTCCTACCTACTCACATACCAACTGATACTCATCCTCACTAATATAATATTATAAATGCGAAAGTCCGTTTGTTTGTTTGTTTGTTACGCCTTCACGTCTTAACTACTGAACCGATCATCATGAAATTTTGCATACACGTTGTCAGTGGTACAGAGAAGGACATAGGGTACCTTTCATCCCGAAAAAGAGTATTGTTTCCGAGGGATAGCAAAAACTCTTTCCACGCAGACGAAGTCGCGGGTGGCCGCTAGTTTTGCTATAAATCTCACCAGATAATAATAATAATATCTTTATTCTAACTCATACATAAATAGGTACCTAAGGTTAAATTATAACTGAGAAATTGACAATCTTTTCCGAGAGATGGCGCTATTGCTATGATTGTTATTAATGAATATCGTTATTGTTTGATACCAACACTTAATTAATAAAACAAGTGTAATAATACTTCGAGGACATGGCTAAAAATATAAATCTCACTTTTTTGCTTGATAGTACTCACCTCACGATTGCAATAAAGTTGGAACCTTATTCCTGTGGAGCAAAGTTCAATATTGATCGACATCCTATTCAGAGTATTATGTAAAAGTTAACATTCGATTTTTAGAAAATAGCAATGAAGAATTCTTGTTTTATTTATATCGTAGGAATCACAATTTCACTAACAATTTTTTGATATATTTATTTGTTTAAAACTTGTACCCGTTTCTCTGGAATCGCTATTGCCTGAAACGTCAAGTTGGCAGCCCACTTAGAGACCGTAATATCTCGGCTTGTATTGAAGCAATGTTATTGAAATTTTGCGTATACGATTCACTATTTTCTAACAATTTTTTGGCATATAAATCATAATGATACGAACTGTATTTCTTAAGGTGTCTGCCAACTTGACGTCAAGTTTGCAGCCTCACCAAGATACTCAAATATCTTTTGAATCATAGTATCACTATTTATATGCTATAGTTCACTATTTATCACTATTTATTAACAATTTTTTGACCTAGTCAAAACCTTCTAATTCCATGGTGAGTCTGCCAACTATACGCTAATAGGTATCGGACGTAAGTCGCGGACGTAACCATAGACTAATATGACGTCATCGGACGTCCGATAGCTATCTGGGACGCAGGATGTTATTAAAGTGTGCACACGTGGTGCACACTTATCAGCCGCGGCAGTAAGCCGCGTCCGATAATTTGTTTCGACCTTAAGACGCGCTTCTGTTCGGGACGAAGCCGCGATGCTCGAAGGCAAAAGGTCTCTGTATACGGGACGGGAAAAACCCCGGACGGAACGGGCACGGGGCGGGGACGGAAGGTGATCCTGACGGGGAGTTTAATGTATACGCAACGTGCTAGTCGCGACAGTTGACGTGGTAGTAACGTGCTAGTGTTGTGAAAACAACTTTATTAAAACACTATTTTTGCGACTAATTTTATATTTTCAATCTCTATTGATACAATTCCACTTTTTATAAACCGATTTAAGTATTTAGCTAAACTGACTTCAGATTTTAAGTAGGTACCTATGTATATCTAATGAGCGATTTTCTGACAGCTGATAATTTTAGTAAAATATTGTCGATAGATGGCACTACTTCAACTAGGTAGATTTTTAAAAATTATTCGCGCTACGTGTCAGAGAAAAGTTCGACGGAACACCCCAAAGGACAACCAACGCACAACGCAACAGACCACATACTCAACAAACAGGCCCGCCGCAAGCGGGCGTGCAAGGCGTGCACCGCACGCGGGCGGCACGTCTAGGGGGGCGGCAAATCGACCGATCCAAGCGTCGAAACTAGGGTCGAAGAAGGGTCATGATATGAGCGACACTTGCAAGATTTGAATTTTGCGCCCCAAAACAAATTTCTAGGATAAAGAGCGCCCCTGGCAAGATTTGAATTTTGCGTCCCAAGACTTATAGACTTTTTTCTAGCTATGGGTCAGCAAATTGAGGGTTGCGCCCCTGGCACGCTTGGACAAAATCATTGCACTATCCATTGATTGTAATGATTTTGTCCAAACATAATTGCCGCAAGTCCTGGAGCGCGCGGCGCGCTTCGCACGCCGCGACTAAACTACAACATAAGAAGTACCTAGTTTCAAAGACAAAGGCATCTTTCAAGAAACCACCAACTTGTGTAGAATTTTACAAACACTAAGCGCTGGGAAGAGTTAAAATTAAGTTTAGCTCTCCAAAGAAATTATTTCTTTCTGACAAGGAGGAAGTCGTAGCGTAGTAGGGGGCGGCATAATCGGTCTTGCACGCGGGCGCTCAAACAGCTAGCGGCGGGCCTGTCAACAAACGTATGATAAAAAAAGTAATCACATTTCATCCTTTGCCTTTTTCTTAAAAACCTACCTACTTAGTTGTACAACGACATCTAGTTCTTTTTTATGTACTACTTTTGAAAACCGCTTGTCAAAGATTTTTTACCATGGAAGCCTCGATCGGATGCTAGATCGGGATATTACATATCCCGATCTAGCATCCTACTTAGCAACCAATTTAGAGTTGCCACCCGTATAAATAAGTAAGTAAAATTTTACCAGTAAATTTGCACAAATAACGGAAAAGTCAACATTTTTATGATTTTTAGGGTTTCGTACCCAAAGGGTAAAAACGGAACCCTATTACTAAGACTCCGCTGTCCGTCTGTCTGTCTGTCTGTCACCAGGCAGTATCTCATGAACCGTGATAGCTAGACAGTTGAAATTTTCACAGATGATGTATTTCTGTTGCCGCCATAGACATATAAAAATTTTCGCTGCGCTCAAGAAGACCAACAAAGCGTGGAAAAGAGAAGTTAACATCATACGGACATTGTCTATGTAAAAAAGAGACACAGGATCAAGTGACATGTGCTAACATTTTTTACAGTAAGAGCTTCTAGCGTCATGAGCAATCACAGTTTGTTTAAAATATGTTTTAATCTTAATTATAATTTAAAATAAAGGTATCGTGGAGCTATGGTGTCTTATACTCTAAGTAATTGTGATGTGATAAAAAGAAACAATCCAAGTAATCACACTTTTCAAAGGTAAATAAGATATTGCCACACATTTCTCTAAAACCAAATTTCGCTACATTTATTTGTTTATCGACAAAGAAAACAGTATGGAACATAGTTTATTAATTTCCTTTGCCATAATATAGTCATATTTTATGTATTTAAGTCATATTTTACGTATCTCATATAAAATGTATTGATTCGTTTTCGGATTACCTGTTTATTGACTTTGTTGTTCTTTGACATTCTATTTCTATGGTTGCCGCTATTACAACAAATACCAAAAATAGAACAAAATAAATATTTAAGCGGGCTCCCATACAACAAACGTGTTTTTCACTCCTCTTGCTCTAAAAGTACGTCATTGTAAGGTACAAGAGCCAGGATAAAATAGCAAAATTACCCCTAGGGGATAAAGTTTTTTCTTTTTTAATGTTTGTCTATTACCAATGAGCCTACTAAAACGAAAAAGTATTTATTCATAATCACGAATAAAGACTCGCTCGACTTAATACTGTTTCTAATTTTTATTTTTGAAAATGGAACTAAAAGCAGCGATCTCTTCGGTGAAATCATAGACTTATTTATACTCTGTGACTTTAAGTTTGATCGTAGAATGCGTGCATTGTGTTTCTTAGCTGCTACAGTAGAAATTAAAAAAATGCGCGAAATCTTTAGAATTTTTCTCTAATACCAAACTGATTGAATTGTGTGACTGTAAGTAATAGGAAAGAAATAATTTTAATCTTTTGCCGTCAAGCACAAATCATTTATTTAAATACTGTATGAAAAGTTTATGAAGTGGAGGATAGAAAAACGAGTGGATTCGTTTACGGAAGTATAAACTAGGTATTCAATATTGTATTTTATTTTCTCGCAATCGTAGTGAAAAGTAGAGTGTAACACACGACGCTAAAACCCATTATAACTCGGTTTCTATTTATTCCCTCGCTAAAGCTCGGGAATAAAACTACCTTGTATGGAATGGGTCATTTTAGCGTCTTGTATAACAATCTACTATTATTGCCATTTTTTGCTCGATATTAATAACGACTGCAGGTAGAAAGTTGAAATTTTCACAGATGATGCATTTCTATTGCTGCTATACAAACAAATATAAAAACAGAATAAAACAAATATTTATTCTTTAAAACTTCTTTCAAACAAATAATTATTATATTCCATACAACAAACGTGATTTTTTGCCGTTTTTTGGTACGGAACCCTTCGTGCGCGAGTCCGACTCGCACTTGGCCGGTTTTTTTATTTTCGATTCTCATCTCAAATCTCAAACAATGTTTACTTTTCCGTTATAGTGTAAATTCATTTTGAAAATCTAACTTATTCTACAATATTTTATTGTGAAGTACGGGTGGCAACCCGAAATTGGTTCCTAAAATCGGCGTATGTAATCGTGACATTAGATCCCCTGAACTCTATTCTATGCCGGTAAGCCTCTGAAAAATATGTTGAAAACTATTTATTTGAATCTAAAATCTTTAAAGTTTTGCTATAGTTACTTAATGAATAAGTAGATAGAATATTGTATTACGATACAACGCACGCATCACAGAACATTATCGAATATTAAAATGTCATTAGTGTTAAAATCCAAAATCCACAAAAAAGCTTTGCATTACACATCACTAAGAGCGAACGGAGTTTCAATGCATACGTAACGGGAACGGCGGGAACGGAACGGGCACGGGGCGGCGACGTGCCGCCGACGGAGTTTTTCCCGTTCCGTTCCCGTCCCGTCCGGGCCCCGTCGTGCCTCCGCTCCGTATGCATGCTCCTATACATTTTGTATGAAACGATATTTTCCCCGCTCCGACCCCGCCCCGTCCCCATTCCGTTCCCGTCCGGTATACAGCGACCTTTAGAGCATTAAAAGGTGTTGCCAGCTGATGTCAAGTTAGCAGCCTCACCAAGAAACTCAAATATCTTTTGAACCATAGTATCACTATTTTTAAGATATACACCATTGATAGAATACACTATCAATGCTATCAAAATGCTATACATAACTAATTTATTAACAATTTTTTGACGTACCTTGAGTCTGCTAACTATACGCTAATCCATAGGTGAGTATTTCTCAGCAAAAATGTACCTCTGCCTAAAAAATCATGTCTCAAACTGAAAAATTATTGTAACTCAATAAAAGTTTGTCATATCTTTACAGAAAATTGCATTTTGCATAGACTAAAATATAATTCTTCTTGATAAACTATCTCGAACTACGCACGTTGTATTTAACATATTTTTTTTTGTGAAATACCAAACTATGTTTTGTGTTCTCCATAGAAAAATTACAATGTCGCAAGTACTCAAGAATATTTGAATCAAGTATAAAATTTTCAAAAGTAACAAAGTAACAAACAGCGCTTGAAAGCCGGACCGAAATATTTTACATACCTATCTCCGCCATATTGAAAAATTGTCTACAATAAAATGCTCTACAATAAAATTCTATATTGTTTTCCAACCTGCTAACAAAACTTCACGTAAATCGTTTGAGAAATGCGACCCTGTAGAGGAGAACAAACGGACAGCCGAAAGGACATACCATACGAAACAATTTTTGCCCAAGCTGAAGCAGAGACGCATCCCTCGCGCTTCGCGCTTGCTCGTTCAATTACCTGTCTTTTAGTTTCATTTAATACGTTAAAATAGTAAATTAATTCAGAAAATAAGGAATTTCTAGTACTGGAAATAAATTTAAATCAACAGTGAAATATTTCAACCCGTTTTGAAAAATTTCGAAAATTTCATATAAATTTAATTTTCATTTCATTGAAATTTTCACTGGACCCATCCCTAGCCGCGGCAGTAAGCCGCGTCCGATAATTTGTTTGGACCTTGACTGTTACAAAACTGTCTAGTCTAGCGTAGTTTATTTGATATTTTTTCTGCACGTAAGTTTCTGAGCTCCGTTGATACAATTTAGTTATACTGGACTAAATGACCATTTCATCGGTAAGTACAATACATACGCAACCTTTATTCAAAATACGTTGTAGATAAAATAATAAGCTTTAATAATTATTTTGGTTTCTTGCGATAAAATGCGTTTTGACTACTCAAATTAATTTTTAGGTTATTTTTGTAAAAAAATTTAGTTACGTTTCGTTACGTTACGAAAATGTTTTACACACAGTTTAGTTACATTTCAAATTAAGCTAGTTGTACACTATACAAATGTACAGAAAAAAATAGTTTTATTTCGCAATAATTTTTAAATATTGAAATCTTTTTCAGTTGGATGTATCGTATTAAACATTTAAAAAAGTATGTATGACATGTTTAAGCATACATATTACACATAACATTAAAATAATTTAGTAGGGAAATGTAAACTATGCTTAACAATAAAAATTTCGTTACATGCTTACATTTTCGTTGTACCATTGCGTTACATGTAACCATTTCGTTGCATTTTTTAGTTACAACATTTTCGTTATGGTACAATTTTTTTTAAGAAATACTCAGGTGTCAAAATGTGCAAAGAGCGGAGATCTATCGTATGCAATCTGAATATAAGATTCTTGATCGTATGACAATTAAATTTTGAATATCGATTGGGTAGTTTTTGAGGGGGAGTTAGCGATTAGTCTGCTGGAATGCACTCAATGTCACTGTCATTTTGATCGTAGCGTTGCCAACTTAACAGATTTCCGCTTAGATTGAACGGATTCTACTAACGGGAGAAAATATATTAATACGGCTAACGGATTTATTGACGGGAATAGTTTTGACTAAAATTAAATGTTATTTGAGATACTTGTGACTTTGTGTACAAATCATGTCATGGTATTTTCAACGTGATTAATGCAGTAAAATCAGAACAAAGGAAACAAGTGCAGAAAATTATGGTCAAGAAAACTTGAAAAATATATTTTAACCTGAAAAAAATGACAAAGCATGCTACTCATACCATTTTCCCAATTAAGTGATCGGTATTTTATTTGACTTGACAGATTTCATTGACGCAAAAATAATTCATTTTGACGGATTTTAGAAGAAAAATTCCTTGCAGGCTCCCCGCTTGCTGCTTATACTGAGCTTGGCACATTTTGGCATCACGCGACGAAACGCAATGTGTACTTATGTGCTTTTACTTTTATTTTTTCCGTATTTTGATATTTGTGTATATTTGTGTATCGTTGTGTGGTTCCAAAAATAAATGTATTTTCTTTCTTTCTTTCTTTCTATAAACTAATCAGCGATCGCATACATAATACCAAACCAGTGACTCGGTCGCGCGACCATTTTGAAATAATTCAGGAAGCTTATCATCAGCAAATAAGAAACCATTCAGTTCCAAAGCAGGTTAAGCAGGCCTTAAACAGGACTGCTTAAAGCCTGCTTTAGGAGGTCATAGTATGAAAATGTAAGGCAGATCAATATAATATAAGTCCTGCTCATATTGATCTGCCTTACAGTCCTGCTCAGCCTGCGGATTTCATTGACGGAAATGTATATCATTTTGACGGATTTTTGACGGAAAATACCATCATTTTGCCTTGCTTAGCGGAATTCAAAATATATTGTTGGCAACACTGCCGCCAGCTGCCAAAGGTTTTTTGTTGATTGCACAGAGAAAGCAATAGGTGTATGTTGTTTTTCATGTGAATTTATTTATTTAATTGCCGTATTCAAGCCAAAGAAATTGACGGTGTCTTAAATTAATCTCAAATTTGCTGCTTGAATTCTCGTGAAGCCGCTGACTTTCGAATTAGAGGTAAGGCACAACTGTTAAATCAATTAATTTCCATGATTGGACCGGCCGGTACATTTTATTTATCACAATCGACACGTAAAGGTCAAAGTATAAATTATATACCTTCAGCAAATTGCACAATGTTTTTCTAGAAGTATCTATGAATGAATATTTAACGGAATTAGCTCTGATCAGAGCATACCTTTATTTAAAACTAACGAAGTATTTCACCAGTATCTACATGACGTATTGGTCTTTCAATCTTGTTTTTAGTAGAGTTTTGACTAAAATCACAAAATACTCAATTGAGCACACAGTATCAGTAGGTAATAATAATAATAATAGACACTTTATTGCACACAAGACAGGAAAAAAGTGAATGAGGTATGTAGGTATTCAATTTCTATGTGAAAAGCTTAGGTACTTTTCTAGTAAACTCAGAAACAACCACTAATTAGTGATACAAATTCAGTGGAAACTAGAAGGCATTACAATTTCGCGACAGTACCTACCTACAGTAGTAAAATAGTTTCTCAGTGTTCTATTTTTCGGAGATTATTAAAAATGGGATGTAAGTATTTAATAGCACTTTAAATTTGATGAAAACAGCTATAAAATTGTATATCAACACTTTAAAATGATGATAGACCTATAATTTAATTATCACTACAAAAATAATGGTTTGCACTATAACTGTGTCCCAACTCCGAAACCATTTAATTTCTGTCAAACCATGTCAGACTGACCACTGTTAAAATGAGATGGCAAGATGATAACTTGTGGCATAATGCTTACACGCCATCTGAGGGCCTAGTACGAGTTGATTTTTTGTACTCACTTCACTTTGCAAATAGTAAACTATCGTCTTCTCTCTTTCACTCATTCACTCACTCGAATGATTTCCTCTCTTTCACTCGATACTATTCACAAAGTGAGGTGAGAAACACAACTCGTACTGGTCACCCAGGTCGGTTCTGGTGTTGTCAGTCACAATGGAACCTAACCCCCTCCCAGGGATTGAAATACTGTTAAAAAAATAACGATAAAAAAAATAACATTAAAAATACTGTTAAAACATTTTATTGGTAAATTTACCAGTAAAAATAATGTTAAAAATATTTTACCAGTAAAATTAGCGTTAAACTTTACTGGTACACTATACCGGTAAAATTGTCGCAATAAAATAACGTTATTAATTGGAATAACGTTAATTTTAAAGTTTAATGGTAAAAAAGTAAGAAAAAACAAATAACGTTAATTTCAATGTAACATTATCTAAATTAACATTATTTATTGACATAACGTTAATTTTAAAATTAATGGTAAAAAGGTATGAAATAACATTATCATTCCCTGCCCCCTCCTCAGCTCCTCCTCCTTCACCACCTAGTCATCTGTTTACCAGCATTAAAGTTATAAAATTAATTTGTATGGTGCAAAGTATTAATTTTAAAGCTAAGCAATTAAATTGTATAGTGGAAAGTATTAATTTTAAAGCTTAGCATATTTATAGTGGAAACCATTATTTTTATAGTTCATTCAATAAATTTTGAAGCTAAACATTTTAAAGTGTGTTACATTATTTTTAAAGTGCATGAATATTCCCCATTAAAAATAAGTAGGTACCTACATAATTACGTAACTTGGACAGAGAAAAAAGCAATTGGTGCTTAGGGCATGCACTTGACACTGACTGCCGCACAAATAAATGAAGAATAAGTTTACACCTAGTTTAACCAAAAATAATGCTTAGCAATATTACTCGTCTTAAAGCATCAGTTCTTAAACAAACTTTTTGATTATTCTAAGTATGAACATTTCTTTGTTTATTTGTACGGCAGTGAGAGAACAACTGTAACCATCTTATCAGCCCCACAACACCCAGTGCTGGGTAAGGGTCCCTCTCCACAAGGATCTCCACAACAAACAACTGAAATCTTAATTAAATTGTATTTTTTTTTTCATTTCACAATGCTTTATATGAATAAAGGTTTATACTAGAAAAAATCAACTCATCGTGCTAAGGGTGAGTCAATTTTTTCCAGTATTTCTTTAACTGAAAACTTCTTACAGATGTAAAAAGTTCTTAAAATATTTGAATTTTTGCTCCATTTTCTTAATACAATATTTTATTCAGATGTCTAAATTGGACGTGGTCATTTTTGGAGCCACGGGGTTCACTGGCAAGCATGCTGTGGAGCACCTGGCAAAAGGCATGAAGGAGTTTGCGGGCCTTAGCTGGGGTGTCGCCGGCCGCTCCAAGAAGAAGCTGGAAGAACTCCTGCAGGATGTCTCTAAGAAAACTGGTAAGATTATGTTAAATACTTTATGCTTTGAATCTTAATAAATTAATACTTGCAAAGTGATAGATAATACTAAAGTGTCAAATATATTAATGACAACCTCAGCCGTGATCAAGTGGCTTTGCACACCGGTTTTCAAGATGTCATCTCTGAGGTCCCGGGTTCGATCCCCAGCTTGATCAATCCAGAAAACAAACTTTTCTATATTGGCTCTAGGTGTTTGTGATACCACCATTGTCTCTGATTTCCATAACACAAGTGCTTTAAGCTACTTACTTTGGAATCGGAGCATTGTATGTTGTCAAATAATTAATGATTATTTCCTTATTTAATGAAAAAATTATGCAAATAGGAAAAAAATGGTCTTGCTAAGATTCTTCTCTCATATCTAAAAACCTTGACTGCGAATCAGTATTATGATATGAGAATTAATTAATTTTGTGACTGGAAATAATTAAAGGCGTCGTTAGATCTCGCAGAGGTTTATTTTTTGGGTGACTTTTGGTTTATTTTGTGGGTGGTCTGGCATAGTGGATGTAAATAGAAAAACAAACTTTTCTTTCAAATCTCATCGTAGGTATTTCATCACCATCTACCTACTACTTATTTAACTGTTTAATAAAATTGTTTTGTTTACTTTCAACCAGGCAGGTGCAAAACTGATAACCTTTGAAGGTTATACAATTATATTAACTTATACATATAAGACTTTTAGATTTTTTGCATTCACAATGCTATTTTTTTCATTATTTATTCATCTTATACATATAAGGTTGTTAAATTATTTATTTTATCTTAAAGTCGCTACTTTACGGCTGGCTGCTACCGCCTGTGACTTGGTCTGTGTGGACAGTTATTTTTATATCCCTCTGACTTTGTCGGGATGAAATCTCTATGTCCTTTAGGTAGGTATGCAAAATGATGATCGGTTGAGTTAACTAGGTACCTACCTAGTTAAAATGTGAAAGATAAAAAACAAAACAAACAAACTCACTTTCTCAATTAGTTGGGATGTTGATAACGCTATTACTTAAAGATACAATTTTGATACAGTATTTTTTAGTACAGAAAAATGTGAATGAGTACCTACTTATTTATTTTCAGAAAAAAAATGTGACAGCACAATCTAAAAATAGATTCAAGCTCATGTTTGACTCATGCATGCGCGTCAGCGTCGTCATGCAAAATACGAAGATAATAAATTGTATTGTTCATAATAACAATATGAACTTTGTAGCCATTTGGACCTTGCTCTTTCGGTTTGGTTGTGGGAGCATCAATAGGTAGTTAATTAAGACAAAATAACACTTATTTTATTTGTCAGCCATTTTTAATGTCCCCACTGCTGGGGCACAGGCCTTCCTTATGGGTGGATAAGGAAGATGGGCCATAACCCACCACGCGGGCCCAAGCGGATTGGTGGGTGTTAACGACTGCAAATACAGCTGGGACCAGCGGCTTGACGTGCGTTTCGAAGCACGGAGGTACTCGAGATAGTACCTAAATTTTTGGTCACCCATCCCATGACCGACCCTTGCGAAAGTTGCTTAACTAGTAGTTGCTAGTAGTAATACATTTCGATGAGGCTAAACCACTGCGCGATCGCCACCGAGCTCGTAGCTATTCATCTGTACGTAGGTATTTTGAAATTAACTATTATCTTCTGTTAAATAAATCATAGACAATGCGTTGCGTGTAACAATCTGCCTTGTTAGACACGCACGATTAGAAAATATTTCGCAAACTATACCTATCATCGGAATGCCGCACGTTACCGAATTAATAATATTCAGTTGGTTAGATTCCGTTTTAAGAAAAAACTCAGGATAAGGGGAGTAGCTACGTGACGTGCTACTAGCTAGCACCACAGTCGTGACACACTCTGTACGTGAGAGTTCGAGCGCCAGCGACCTTGAGCCAGAGCGTGGAAGCGCTAGGGTTGATACCGAATTTAGACTTGTGACAAAGGAGATAGCATAGTATGTTAGGAAATATAAACAAGGACATGTTAATGAAAGATAGGTTTGATTTATAATAAGTTTTTGTAATCATTAAATTATATTAGGTAGGGTAGGTATATCATAAATTGCAACTCTTATACTATATTTTCTGTTATTTATAATAAATTTATTAATCTTTAACATATTAATGAAAGAAAGGTTTGATTTGTATTTTTTTTATTTATTGTCAATTTTACCTACTTGCGAGTTTACGAGTTTAATCGTCTGAAATCCTTGTTTTCAGAGCTTTTTTATAATTAAAGTCAGGTAAAAGGACGTGTAAGGGCATGACTAATATTTCGTATATTTTAACTTATAAAATACGAAGATACTTTTATCAGGATTTTGTTTTTGGTTGTTGCCACAGCCATAAACACAACAATAATGCCCGCCGCCGGGCATGATTATCTAACAATTAAATAATGTTGTGCGCGCGTATCACCAATTATGTATTTGTGGTATCACCCTTGCATGAACTAAACGTATGTTGTGTTGTGACTAGGGAATGCAATCCGGATAATCCGTAATCCGAAAAATCCGGATATCCGCTTATTTTTACTGTATAGTAAAGTAATTGGAAGTATTTCCAAATCCGGATTTGAAAATTAAATCCGGATTTTTCGAAAAATAACAAATTATAACAAAAAAATACTTTCACAGAAGTATTTCACTTAGAGCAATCCAGCGAACAGCAACTGGGCGAATAGCAACTGATTTCACTGGTCTATTTCACTTAGAGCATCTTTAATACTTAACAAACGGTACTTTTGTAAATTGTATGTTTAATTTTATAAAGAGTCTGCGATCCTTAGCTTCGGTCTTCAGAGTGTCTTTTAATGTAGATATTCATTATTTTATTAACGTTTCGTTATTCGCAAATCGGACGTGAATCATAGACTGATGATTATTTTAATTTCATTTAAACAAATAAAGTTTATTTTTTATTAGACGGGAGAACTTTAAATTGAAATAAACAGACAAATATTTTTAATATTCGTGAAATTGACTTTATCTTTAAGATATTTTTTTAGATTAGCTAATACTTTATTTTAACACCAAGAAATAAATATAAAAAAGAATTAACAACGAAACTTACAGTGCTAAACATGGCGGTATTATCGCTAAGAATGATTTCTTCTAGACAACCGGAAATATTTTTTTAATTGTCATTGTTAATGTTTGAATATTTTTTCGGTCATGTGGCCGTTGTGGCTGGCGCTTACGTGGCGTAATCTGGATGACCAATTTTCACACACTCTTCGCAGTAGGTACCTTACTACTAAGGTAGGTACCTACTACGAAGAAAATATTTCTATTTCTAAAGCCTAATTAAGATTGGGCTTTAGAAATAGAAATATTTTTATTGCATGAATGTGGTATACGTGTTCGTCAAATCGATTAACGCTTAGAATACTTTCTGTGGAAATGAAAATGTAAAGTTGCATGTCTACGCTGCGATAAACTAGAAACAAACAAAATGGACAATACGGCAAAAAAATAACATACCCTGATTATTTGCTTTTCGAAGAGAGAATGAAAAAAAAGACGACACATATATTTAGGTTCTTGTTAAAAAAATGTTCACTAATATAAAAATGTTTTAGAAGTTTAAAAACTTAGCCGGAAGTGACGTAGCTCTTGATCTTGAGGCTCTATGTAGTGATTCATTCAGAAAACACGCGGGAAACGCTGTCACTGTCAAACAATGGGACTAGAGATGGGCAAGGGTAAAAACCGGGTCTTTTTTAAAAAGACATTTTAACGATTTTGTCAGAATCCTTGCATATTATTATTGATATAAGACCAATAAAAAAAACAAAATTAAAAATTTTGAAAAACCCACGATGCTTAAAATTGTTAACTCTTGATTTAGAAGTAAGGAGGGAAGAAAACAAATGGAATTTGAAAACTAGAGTGACCCCAGAACATAGGATTTGTTACACGATCACAGTGCAAAAGCGATTGAATGATAAGAGACTAGTGTTTTTATGTCGTAAGTTTTAGTCGCAAGTCTATCCGTGACAATGGCAACTGCAAAGGTGCTGTTATGGCAGAAAAAATAAAATCATATCAAAACCATTCAACAAAACCACCTTAGTATCAGTCAAAGTATTTTTTCACCTCTCCAGCACGAAAAGGGTGCTTTTGGCGCGTAAAAACTCGCAGCAAAATCGATTTTTGCTGCGAGCGTGAGACAAAGTGCTTTTTTAATTTCTAACACCAACTTTTAAAATAATAAAGAAAAAACAAATAAAGTGACAAGGATGACACTTGTAAAATTTATATGTGAGAAAAGGATAGATAGAGTGCTTCATGGTGTCATACACGGATTAAAAAGTAAAAAAATAAAATGCACGGATATACCAAGGAGTTTTAAATAAGGATTGTTAAAAAAGAAGGTTGATAATTCGAAATAAAGAGTATGTAGGTAATGAGGTCACATGTATGAAACAAATATGAAATAAGAAAAATTAATGAAATTAATTAACAAATTATATGTTTTATGGTTATAATAAATAAATAAGACGGAATATTAATGAATAAGAGAAAAACACAACGCAATGTAATCAAAACGACGGACGGGAATCTACTTTACTGACTCTATGAATAAAATTTTTCAGCATAGGTTTGATTGAATTATTTTTGTGATAAATTACAAAAATGAATGAAGATAGTTGTCTAACTCCAAAAGAGTTAAGTGAACAAGTTTCTAATGCTGAATCAAGCTTTTTTACCAGGAAAGTGACGTGAAAATTTTCTCGCTGGTCGAGGTGAAAAGTTGTATGTTTTACACGAGACCAAAATGTTGTTCTGCCTCGTGTCTTTAAATCACTCACTGTGCTCAGTAGTCTATATTAGAATCACTCGCTACGCTCGTGATTCAATTCTAGACTACTTCGCTAGTTCGTGATTTAAAGTCGCCACTCGCAGCACAATTTGATTTTGGTCACTTGTATAACAAATAACTATATTTCATAAGCATAATACATTTGCCATGCGGATCTTTTGATTAAAACAAAAAGTATTTTATTTTTCAGTCAAATACAATGGAAATGCGACTAAACAATAAATTACTATTGTAATTTGAGTTGTAAATTCAATCATCTTCATTTTAAAAACAACTTATTGCATAATATCTGTTTAGATTATAATATAATTGAAAAATATTAGAAAAAATATTAATATAAAAATAGCACTGTGAATGTATAAAATCTAAAAAGTTTAAAACATCTATTTAATTAATTTCGACCCTAATTTCGAACCTACGGGAGGGAATTTATGGGCCAAACAAAACCCAATGGTCGGGTTTAAACGGATCTTTTGCCCATCTCTAAATGTCACATTTTGAGTGACCAATTTTTTGATGTGGCCTACAACAAGAGAAAAGGTGTAAGTGTTTGTTCGTCGAGCTGTGACGCCACGAAGGGTTTTTTTACAATTTGTTTATTTTTTTTATAAATATTGCTTTAAAAATTCTTAAACCATTTATGTTTGCAAATCTAGAAACGGTTTTTTTATTCTGACAAAATATTTTTGTCGTATTGTCCATTGACCTGTCCATTGGACCTCCAGATTACGCCGTGTACACGCCAGCTGTAGCGGTTACTAAACATTAATGGTAAAAATATCTTTCATATAAAGCCATATTTCATGGCTATTTAAAATATTTTTTTGTGTGTGACATCGTGTGATGACATAAGTGTATTTATAAGGACAGAGTTATTGATTTTTAAATTAAAAACAATTTTTTTTTTATCCGAAATATCCGGATAATCCGGATTTAACCGAAATCCGTTTTTAAAAATCCGGATTTTGAAACAGATACGGATTTGCATTCACTAGTTGTGACGACGCGGCGTGCAAGCGATTTTATTTAACCTTGGGAGTGGTTAAGCGACGCTGTCGTCCATCGTAGGTACTACATATACCAACACTGCCATTGTTGTGTGTTCCACAGACAAGAAGTCTGTGGAAGACTGGTCGCTTACTTTTCAGTAGTAAAACACCATTTGATGATGTTGCATACAACACGGAAGTAATTAGGCACCTAGACCGCGAAGCGCCTTCATGTTCTTTAGAATGTATCTTACCTTGTAACTAGAGTTAATGTATGGAATTGTTATTTAAAGCTATAAACGACCGCGCCGTTCTGTTTAGTTATTTTTTATAGTTATTACGTCCTTCTTTATTACTTTTTCAAAATTAATAATTAGTTTTATTGCTCAAAACGATGACTTCATACATACAATGGGGGTCACATTATTAAAGACATCATTTGATTTTCATACAGAGATTTAAGGATCAGAGTTTTCAGTTCAGGATTTCCATACATTTTTATGCTAATCTCGCGGTTTTTTGCTTATAACTCATAGAATGTTGATCAGATCAGTTGGGTGTGTTTAGGGATCTGAATCTCCTCCATTCACTCACTGGATGCGATAGCTGTCATCAGATCACAGCTAGGTATTCCCTGGCGGAGAACCAAGGCTTCAAAGTTACCTTGTTTGTATGAAAATCGACTAGTGTCTTTAATTATGTGACCGCCACTGTATAACATTATTGTAATGAATATAAGATTCTTGATTGTAATCATTTCAGACGCCAACTTATCAGGAGTAAGAGTGATAGTCGCTGAATGTAGCGACTACGAGTCGCTCAAGGCGATGTGCGCACAGACCCGTGTGGTGGTGAACTGCTGCGGCCCGTACCGGCTGTACGGCGAGCCGGTGATCAGGGCGGCGGTGCGCAGCGGAGCACACCACGTCGACGTCAGCGGGGAGCCGCAGGTATTTATGTGTCATCATTACAGCTGCACCACACCCACTGCTGGGCATAGGCCTCCCCCAAAGATCTCAACACTGATCGGTCCTGTCCTGTGCTGCCCGCATCCAGCAGCTTCTCGTGACCTTCAACAGATCGTCGATCCACCTTGTCAGTGAGGGCCTGCCCACCGGCCACATTTTTGTTCTAGCATTGAGCGTAGGTAATCTACCAAAAGCTTAGACCAACACGGGCTTCCGACGTAAGCTCGCGTTGCTCTAAGACGTAAAGGCCAGACTAACTCCTCCATGAAGTCCCAAGGGCCAGGATCCAGCTAGCTCCGTACCAACATACTTTAAATTACAGTATTGGTGGTAAGATCCGGCGGGTGTTTCTTTCAGGTACTATTCCGGGGGGGCGGTGTTCACCCGGAGCAGCCTTAGTGCCCCCCCCCCCCCCGGAAAAAAAAATTTGTGTGTGGGTAGAAGGGCAAACTAGTGTAGTGCATGATCGACGGAGGAGCTCCCCCGAACCTCTTAATTGCCCCCCGGAGAATTTTGTCTGAAAGAAACAGTGATCCGGCCTGCTTTCGCGGGCCGGATTCTTAGTGCTCGCGGGCCGGAGACGGCCCGCGGGCTGTAGTTTGGAGACCCCTGCTAAGACCAAAAGTATGCCAGTGTGATAATTTTTTATTATCTGATGGTATAAAACTATAAATCATTTCTTGATTTAATGTAACCTTTACTCAGGTCCAGTTAATCATCTGGCAGCATTGGTTTTCTTATTAGCCACTAAAAAAATTGTTATTGATCCTCATTGCCAGTTCATAGACGTGGACGCACCATGAAATAAAAATGTTAATCTCCAGTTCATAGAATCGATGCAGCTGCAGTACGACAAGGAAGCGCGTGAGGCTGGCGTGTACATAGTGAGCGCTTGCGGGCTGGACAGCATACCCAATGACATGGGAGTCGTTTACCTCGAACAGAACTTCGGAGGTGGGTACTTCAACATCTTCTTGTCAACTAGGAAAATTTTGCTATGCTACGGTTACATTTTCAAAAATACTTTTTGATTGTTAGCAGAAAGATTATTTCATTTATAAGAGCCAATACGCACTGTCGACCAAAAACATGGGCGACTAGGCCAATGACCAAGCGAGTGACTTTAATAAAGAGTAGAGTTTCTTGTACATTCATGTAGAAATTGCAATAGTTACTAATTATAGCCCAGTAAACGAAAAGGTGTAGACAAAGAAAATATATACTAACGTAAAAAGAAGCGACACTTGCGCATGGGTGCTGTAAAAGTGCTCGCGGCTATGTGTGAGTGCGCCGGGCGAGCGCGGGGGTGCCGCGACGCCATCGGGGCGAGGAATCTCCTCCGCGGAGTCACGCGCTATCAGGCTTGCCTAGTTCGCTCGCACCGCGCAATAGTACATAACATTACAGGCAAGAACGACAAACTAAAGTGATATGTGTCGAGCCGCATGCGAGGGCTTTAATCATTCAGCATTTAGGCAATGTAATTTGCTTTCCGTACAATACAATGCAGGGTATATTATTGCATTTCTCAATAATAGTATTTGTACATTGAGGGGTGATGTGGTAATTGCACTTTCTTCCGAGTGAAACATAGTGCTTTATACTACAGAAAAATAAAATAAATAAGTACTTAAAATGTTATTGAATTCAAGTAGCTACAATAATTATGTATAAGAATAAAGAAGACTTTCTGCTCCTTTTAATATAAAGCAATAGTTAATACACATTTATTAAGTAATTAATTAATTAAACTAAAACCAAACTAATTAAACCTAAATTAAGATAATTAAACTAGATAATTCTAAAGAATTAATACCAATATAAAAGCGGTAATCCGTAAAAACTGTACGCGCGGAAATCTTGGAATGTAAAAGTAATTGCAGAAGTTGATACGAGTATTTTAATAAAAAATAACAAGTCGGGCAAACGAAAAATAAACCTTGAAATTGGTGCAAATCAGGAAATCATATTAGCTATTGATCCATATAATTGTAATGTATTAGCATTTAAATTAATATAAAATCAATACAAATTTATTTCATCAAACTTTCGTTTTATTATTTCCTTGCGTTAATATGTAATGATGCTAATAGCCAACCCTATCACAAGTCGTGACGCACGTGACGTCGCCGCCGCCAGACTGGCGCCAAGCTCACACATACAGGGAGTGCCGCCGCTGTGGTGTAGAGGGAAATAATTGGAAAACAATTTTTGACTTCGTAACTTCGTTTGGACTAGTTAGGAGGTGAACAAATCAAATGCCGGGGGGGAGGGGGGGGGGGGGTTGAAGGTCCCATTTTTCGGTTTTTCACATATATCTCGGAAACTATGCGTTCTAGCTACATGAGACTTTTTACAAATTAACAGCTGATTAAATTTGCTACAAGTATTATTCAGTTAGGTTTTTCGATATCTTTTATAGTTTTCGAGATATCTGCTCCTGAATGTCTGTCAACATGCTTAAAGTTAAGCTATATACCCCCGGCATAGGGGCTACGGGCGGGGACTTTTGATATGTTCACTTCCTAACAGGGCCAAACAAAGTTACGAAGTCAAAAATTGTGTTCCAAGCATTTCCCTCTAACCCTTTTTTGAGCGTTCTTTGCCTGAACTATAGATAAACTGGATTTTTATAATTTTCCTACATTATAAAATTCCAGTTTGTACAACATTTCTGTGGCATTTATACAATGTGTGTACTAAACCAGGAACACTGAACTCGGTGGAGTCTTACCTGAGCACCAAGATACCAGCGGAGTACGTGCGAGATGCATTCATACACGGGTGCATCAATTATGGCACCTGGGAGTCACTCGTAGACAGGTACAGTTTGAATTTCAACCTTATATGATTGTTAAAGGGATATAATTCTTTAAGACTCCGTTATGCGAAATCATTTGTCTCTATCTTTTTCTTTACATGTAAAGAGTATGGAAAATAACCTCACTTCTGCTCTTTTTTGATGTTTTTCGTTGTTTTTTCATCATTATCTTTAGCACAATTATCTTTCTTGAAAAATATTGGAGCAACTGCACAGTATGTTAAAGTGTATTTTTTTTAATATAGAATTCAATACGTTTCCGCTATTATTTACGCCAAAAATATGGCCCGCGACAAGCGCTTTTGATGATATACTGTTTTTTTTTTACAACCATCTTAATCTCTTTAGCTTGTCATATGTTTTATCTACACTCACAACGTAATGTTCCAAATATGAATTCAAAAAAGGTAATATAAATACGTACTTTATTTTCGTGGATAGGTAAAATCAAAAAATAAACTCATTACGATGCAGTCAACTGCATCATAAAATAACTTTTTTTCTCATTACGATACAGGGCAAATCCAAAAAGAAGGCAGTGCCGTAACATTAAAAAGAACAATAGTACATTACATCCGAGAACGGGAAGCTAGCGATTGCATTGTCGAGGATGGTTTGAAGCCCGAGCCGCAGGCGAGGGCTTTAATCATTCGAGGCAATGCAAGTAGCTTCCAGTACAAGGTTTGTATAATACTTTACTCACGAAATGCGAGGAAATACAATTTTCTTTGTAAAAATGTGATATTTAAATTGGTTCGCGTGGCCATGTTTACTGACCGGTCATGCAACCATAAAGTTTCATAAAAAGAATGCTAGCTGATAAGTTCTACCGATTTGAATTTGGAACACTTACTTCCCGCACTCAGTGCGGGAAGTAAGTATGGAATTTCATTTCCGCACTGAATTTCAAATTTAGAATGTGATGAACCAGACCCCCACGGAAATGTTGAACGCCCCGCATTCTTTTTTCAAATGGAATGATAACATTTCAGAGCATAAGTGAGTAAAGATATTTTCCCACATATTTTTCATGATTAAAATGTACTCTATGGTAATCGATGACTTTAGTGCGATTAGTTTGTTCAAATGCACTGATCAAATTTTATTTTCTAATGGAATGCACGCCAAGCATTTCCGATAAAGCTTTGATTTAAATTTTTACATTTTGTTATATTTACTGAATTTTGTAGGTTTTATTTATTCTTGCTTTAAAATGTGAAAAAAAATTTACTTTGCCCGATATTTTAGTTTAGATGCAGCTAAGGAATTGACTTATTACAAGGTAGGTACCTTGCTAATACAAACAGTCTCTCTCTCTTTTCGAACGTTGATCTTTTAATTAGTAGGTTCAATCCCAAATGTATGAGTGTAGATAAAGTAGTGTATGAAACTGCACATAACTAGGTATTAAAACACTCGTGTGATACTATTAAAAACCTCGCCTACGGCTCGGTTTTTAAACACACACTCGTGTTTTAATACCCCTCTTTATGTGTCAGTTTCATAAACTACTATTTTTTGTGGCTCCAACTTTACGTTTTATATATCAAAATATGGCCCCTCAAATAGTTTTTATATACATTTTTATGCACAACGGGATAGTGCTTGGCCTTCACCTCACCTGTGGAAGCGCACTACACCCGGAATCCTCTTCACTGAGGAACTGGCTATCTTAGCTTTAACTGCCGAAACGCGAAAAAAAAATATGCCGTCAGATTTAGGTATAACTGGACTTATAATGTGCACTACAGTCTAGGTTAATGTATATTGATTAAAATTACCTTTTAATTACAATGAGGGCTTTTTAAAGTGACATTTAAAAAATAGTAACCATTTACCTCGCTAGATGGCGTTGATGGAAAGAGAAGTGTCAAAATTGGCTTTAAAAAATAAGCGGCCAAAGAGGAAAGTAAGCGCTCGCTGGCTGACATCTGCCCAAAGAAAAACATTTTTGGGCTACATCTGCCTACCTACCTGAGTACTTTTCGAAGCTTAGTAAAAAAGAAAATACATTGACACATACATTTTTGTCAACGCCATCTATCGAGTCTACCGTTTTTTGTCATTTTGAAAAGCCCTAATTGAATATTTAACGAACCCATTATATTGCAGCCTGGCCAACTGGCAGGAACTAGCCCCTCTCAGGAAGAAACTGTATCCCGAACGGCTGCCAACATTCAAACCTATATTGCAGAATAGGTGAGTAAAACCGTCACTTATAATTTGGTAATGTATACATTGTACATTACTGCAGCGGCAGGTAATACAGACATTGAGGGACGAAGATACGTTCGTCCATACATAAAGGTATCTATATCTATAAATAGAAGTATCTATGGAATAAACATTGTGCTCAAAAAATGGCACCACATGAAAAGTTCAACTAAATAGATGGAGCTAAAAATGCTGGCATTTAATTATGCAGCACAAAGCGTCTTAAGCACTGGTTGTTTATTAGCGACCATAATTTTTATACTCATAGATATTTTCTACTAGCGGCCGCTCGCGGTTTCACCCGCGTGGTTCCCGTTCCCGTGGCAATTTCGGGATAAAAGTATCCTATGTTTTAATCCAGGCTATCTACTGTGTGCCAAATTTCAACCAAATCCATTCAGTAGTTTTTGCGTGATCGAGGCACAAACATCCAAACCCACAAACTTTCACATTATAATATTAGTAGGATACTTAAACGAAAAAATATGATACGTTATTTCTGCATATTTTTACTGCCTTCTTTGCGTCTTTAACATCATTTGACTACACAGGACGTAATTTCTAATAAACTTTCTCTTTCTCTCTTTTCTCTACAATACAAATTGCAATTATTGTAAAGAACTTAAACGTCAGTCACCGGGTGCGTGGCTGGCCCGACTAAAACTGAGCGGGATGTACTTTTTCGGCCCCGTGGGCATATTCGTAAATACCCGACGCGTTATCTACCCGAAGTTGCTTCGTAAATAGCAGACGTGTCGGAGTAAATACCTGACGCGTTAGCCACCCGACATTGCTGCGTAAATAGCAGACGTGTCGGGATAATGCGTCTGCTATTTACAAGAGCCAGAATTGCTTTGTGAACAGCAAACGTATTATAAAAAAATAACCTCGAAATTTAAGGCTCACGCTCTGCTGCGCTTCGCGCTTGCCTTAAATTTCTAACCTAACCCGGGACCTACAGGAATAAAGCAGTTCGATACGATCGATCGTCGACACGTTAGGTCAAATACGATTATAAAGGTGCAACAGCTAAAATATAATTATGGAATAAGTAAATAAATCTTTTACAAATATTATAAAAGCGTTGTAAACATTCTAGAAACATCATAAAAATCATTAAAACACATTGATCCTACAGAAAATCGAACTGAGGCCTCTCGCGTTTAAGGTGAGTAGTCTCACCACTGCACCGCGGTGACTTGATAGTTAGTGGCAAAATTAGTAATTTGTTAGTTTAATAATTTAGTAGATTAGTTATAGTAATTGGTTTCCGCCGGAAACTTCTCGAGTGGATAACGCGTCGGGTATTTACGACTATGCGCCCCGTGGTGCCATTTTTTAAGCAAATATTTGAATGCAATTACACTTCCATAGATTTTAGTTTGCTGATTATTTGTTACCAGATCCATCATCCACAAGCACAACAACGGTTGGTGCGTGCCGTTCATGGGCGCCGACAAATCCATAGTGTACCGCACGCAAAGGACCTTGTACGAGACGCAAAACAAGCGGCCGGTGCAGTTCCGACCCTACCTGTACTTCACGAGCCTGTTCTACGTGGTGCTGCTGGCTATCTTCGGGGGCTTCATCCTGCTGATGACTAAGACTAGCTTCACAAGGAAACTGTTACTGGACTACCCGAGGATATTTTCGTGTGGATTTATTTCGAAGCGAGGACCTAAGAAGGAGGTGAGCTTTTTGCATTCACAATGTTATGTTATTTTTTTATCTGGTGTGAGTCGTATTTTTTCTAATATACTTATTTTATACAGGACGGAAGTGAGCTTTTATTGTTTAAAAAAATATATGAAAAATATGACTGCCCTGCCAAAAACGAACTAAAAAGATAAACAACAAATGTCATTGCAGTCGGGGGACCACTTTGATCACAAATTGTTCCATAAATAAAAATTTACTGAAGAAAAAACTTTTTAAAAACACGTTTTTAAAACGGACTAAAATTATTACAAAAAAATCGGACTAAAAACAATAAATATTTATAACAATAGGGTTATAAATATTTACAGAAAATTTTATTTTATACTTTTTAGTCTGTTTTTACTAGTCCGTTTTAATGTTTTTAGTCCGATTTTTTTGTAATAATTTTAGTCCGTTTTAAAAACGTGTTTTTAAAAAGTTTTTTTTTCGGTAAATTTTTATTTTCAGCTTTTTGGTTAACGAGCTAAAACTAAATATATACCTATCGAAGCTCTCGTCAAGACCATGCTAACGAGCCCAAACACGATGAGATTGTATGGTTTCATCATAGATTTCCTGTGGCCTTCTTCCGGCTTCATCATCAGATCAGCTCAATAACACCATAATATTGCATTGCCTTCCAGTTCTGACCTATGTTCAAAGTTTCAAGTCTCTAGCTCATCGGGAAGCTAGGATAAAATCGTTCGCAAACTTTGTGGAGAAACACACAAACAAACAAACGCGAAAGCAACCTAATAAAAACGTGTTAAAAAGGTCCCCCGACTGCAATGACACTTGTTGTTTAACTTTTTAGTTCGTTTTTGGCGGGGCAGTCGTGTTTTTAATATATTTTTTTAATTTTTATTACATTTTTCGTCATAACTTCGCAATTACCAATACATTTATTCATCCTGTAAATTGTGTCTTATTTCTTAATACATTTGTCATATTCTAGTACTAAAATTAAAGACTAATAACATCTTCATTATTTTCTTTGAAGCAATCTTTCCGTGGTCCAATCTTTCGAAAAAAATAATTGATAAAATTTCGATATTTTTGAATGATTTTGAATGAATCAATGTTCAAAAAAAAGAAAAGAGTCCCTTTTTAATTGTTATGTAAACAATCCCTTTTTAAACATCCTGAGAAGTTTATAAAAACAACAATTGAGACCACTTGAAACCCGACACCAAACACCTGTTACGTCATTACGTCATTTTTTGTTGATACAAAATGTCAAAGCATAGACCACTATATATAAATTTATCACAGATTGTTAGGAATTTCATAAGCTTGTCTCTAAAATAAGGTTGTCCATATGTCGCAGGCGTATTGTATATTTCGCCGTATTACATAGCACCTAGCTGTTTTATAAAACGGCGCCGTATTGTAATGCGGCGGATTAAAGATACGCCGTATTCAAAACGGCTGATCAAAAGTACGCCGTATTGAATAGAGCGCTTTGCGATTTTCAATACGGCTAGCCGTAATGTAATTGGGCGGTTCATAAGCCGCTATTCCGTCAATTTTTAGTACAAATTATCAACACTCGCGGCGCTGGCCTACCATTACAATAAAAATGGCGTCAAGTGCGGATATTGCATCGAAAATAAGTAAGAATATGGATGAATTAAATGAAGAAAACGTGCCAAATGTGTACAGATAATTGCTTTAAGGACAATTTTTAATGTGCAGTTAAATAGTTTCTACGCAGCTCAATGCGGATGTGTGAAAAAACCGTGGATCAAAGAACGAGATTATAACTGCTAAGGTGGCAATGGTTTCTGGTGTTGTGTGAAATCCTACGCAATATTATTGGTGTAAAAAAGTCAAAGTCAAATAAGCTTTATTCAAATAAACTTAATTTTTAAGTACTTTTGAATCGTCTAGATATTCCAACCACCTGTTCCAGACTTTTTAAAATACAACATAATGAGTGTAGCCATTGAAGATTAAAGAGACATATTTCGGAAGACCCTATACTTTTTGGGCAGTACCCAAAGAACAATATTTTGATACATTACATATACAAAAAAAGTTTACTTTTAAAAAGATTTAAAATTATTTACACCAAAAAAAAATGCTAAATGTTCTAGTAAGTCTAACTAATATTACAATTTTACAAACAAGAACCAAACTGTTTTTGTACCGTACCGTATCTTCTTATCGATAGAAGTAGTACTTATACTTTCCTTAAAACTAATAAAAAGAACACGTTTCCTACTACTAAGTACTAGGTGCTTTAGAAGTTAGATAAACCTACCTTTTTTCATAATTATTAAAATTATATTATTTTCAATTAAGCACTGTTTCATTTTGTTAGTGTGGTCACTCTACTATAGAACTTTGATACGAAACGGCTAAACGTGCTCCGCCGTATTGAACAACGTATCACATTGTCAATCTGGCGTATCGTTGACTCGCCGTATTACAATACGGCGCCGTTTTCTAAAACAGCTAGTTGCTATGTAATACGGCTAAATGTACAATACGCCTGCGACACATACACTATCAGTCTCTATCATTGAGTATAAAACGTTTTCAATACAGTTGCTCAAAAATTGAAGTTTACGATGACATACGTGGCAACATTCTTAAACTATTGGAGTCATATCTTACTGGTCGTAAACAATTTGTAGAAATTAGTAGAATAAACAAAAAAACAAAGAAGGAAGAAACATATTTGTCATCTGCAAGGGAGGTACAATGTGGTGTTTCACAAGGCAGTGTGCTGGGTCCATTGTTGTTTCTGATTTACATTAATGATTTACCAAGGAACGTCCAACAACAAATGATCTTATTTGCTGATGATAGCACAGCTGTAATAAAATGTATTGACTATAATCTATATGAAAATAATATTAATGACGATTTGAAAGACATAATTGACTGGCTTAACAATAATGACTTAATTATAAATTTGCAAAAGACAAAACTAGTGCATTTCTATCAAAGACTACGCCAATCAAACTTTAATGTTAACTATCAAGGTAATGCATTAGAGGAAGTTAACACCACAAGATTTTTGGGCATATTAATTGACAGTCAGCTTACATGGAAACCTCATGCAGATGAAGTATGTAAGAAACTAAGTAAGGCCGCTTATATATTATATTACTTATCAAAGAAAGTTAACACTGGAACATTAATAATGGCATATCATGGTCTTGTTGCTTCCATTTTAAGGTATGGCTTAATTTTCTGGGGTAATTGCAGCGACAGGGAGACGATTTTCAAAGCCCAGAAACGTTGCATTAGGTCCATGACGGGGCTAAAAATGACTGACAGTTGCATGCCTGTGTTTAAGTCCTTAAAACTCTTGACATTGCCATCATTATATATTTTAGAAATTGCTCTTTTTGTTAAGTCTAACCAGCACCTATTTACAAAAGTTTCCCAAACACGAAAAAGGTCGATTCAAGTGCGTTCACAGTACCGAAACATGTTAAATTTGGGAAGATTTCATACAGCATTGCTTAGGAAAAGTGTAATGGGAATGGGACCGGCTATATATAACAAAATACCTGACGAAATTAAGGAATTGACTAATTATAAATTTAAAAAGAAATTGACATCTATATTATTAGAAAAATGTTATTATTCCATTACAGATTTTCTAACTGTACATTTTGACATTATATGATTTATTACTTATTATTTGTAATTGACATTTCTTAGTTTATGAATATTTGTTTTAAATTATTGAATTTTTGAATTGAATTTGAACTATTTTATTGTGAACGATCATGATAATATGAAATTGAATACTTAGTTTACCTGAACTTTAATTTAAATATTTGCATGCTAATTTTTGGCAGAATGTACTGGACCGAAAATTCTTTAACAGCAATATGTATGTACCTACATTCTCAGCAAATAAATGATTCTGATTCTGACAGTCGAGCGTGCGGTAAGTTGATTTTACCGCACGCCGTGCGTTTTTGTTTACGGATTAGTACAGCGTGCGGAAAGTTGATTTTACCGCATGCCAGCGCCGTGCGTTTTTGTTTACGAACGTTTTTTTTTTTATTTCTACTAGCTTCCGCCCGCGGCTTCATCCGCGTAGACAGTAGAAACATATTGCAACAAGTTTAAAATGACCCCTTTAATGTATGAAAGCTAGTACTACGGAGAGTTCGAGCTGTTTCCCTGGTTTCACCCACCTGAATTTGATGAAACATAGCTTAGATTTTAAGTTGGACCTTAATCTACTAAATTGTGAAAAATCCATCAAAATTCGTTTAGCGGTTTTTGCGTAATTCGCGCACAAATATTTAGAATTTACAGTTTTATTATATGTATAGAATAGATTACAATTTCAGTAGTACCTATAATGTTTTCTCGCAAATGTATTGAAAAACGTAGTATGGCACATGGTTGTTAAGGTCCTTACCAACCTTGTATCATAAACTACTATTTTAATTTATTTATTTTTATTTCACACATTTTAGTGACATATTATATAGTTTTGGAATGTGCTCATCAAGGCCTTTCATTTGATGTCCATATTGTAATAATAGAAGAAGTTTTTTTTTTTTACATTTGAATATCGTATAGTCGCCATATTGATGTTTTCTAAAAAAAATATAGCCAGTGTCACTCGGGATGCTGTAAGGATTCTAACGATAGCCCATTTATCCAAATCAGTTCAGGCATTTAGACGTTATGGTGGAATAAAGAAATTCACATACCCACAAACATACATGAACTCTTAACACATATACACTCCTTTTTGGGCAGTCGTGTAAAAATATGATGATTATGTTGTTAAAGTAGAGGCTCTGTAGAGCTGTAAACCTCGCCTTTGTGACATTTTTGAACACTTTTCGAAATTTCTGAAATAAGATTTTCCCCATATCTCCGCCATTTTTATAATTTTTGAAAAACTTAATCGACAAAAAATTACATAATTTATAACTTGCTCACAAAATTTCACGAGAATCGGTCGAGAAATGAGTCTTGTAGATGAGAACAAACTTTCGGATACGAAAACATGTTTGCCCAAGCTTATACAGACGCACAGATAACCTCCTGTACAGACGCTTCGCGCTCGCTCGGTTAATGAGGGATTTTCAAAGTGACATTAAAAAAATAAAAATAGTAACTATTTGCCTTACTAGATGGCGTTGATGGAAAGAGAAGTGCCCAAATTTGCTTTTAAAAATAAACAGTCTGTACCAAAGAGGCAAGTAAGCGCTCGCTGGCTGACATCTGCCCAAATAGAATCATTTTAAGGTTACATATGCCTATGGCTATCTAAGTATTCTTGGAAGTTTAAGAACAAAAAAAAACACATTGACACATACAATTTTATCAACGCCATCTATCGACCCTACAGTTTTTTGTCATTTTGAAAAGCTTTCATTATGGGCTCAAGTTGAGCTCCCAACTAATTTGTACTTTATTACTACTTAATGAGGTTTGATTTTGCTGTTATTTGACATTTGAGTGAGGGATGATGTATGTGTTCCTTTATCCAGGTGAGCCAGAACACGCGGTTTACGATGGAGCTGGTGGGGCGCGGGTGGGCCGCGGGCGAGGACATCGACTCCACGCCCCCCGATACTACGCTCGTCGCTAAGGTACTATTCATATCACTATTTTATTATTGAAATAAAAGACTTTTTAATGGATACTAGCGCGGTTTTATTGAAAGTTCTTTGGTAATTAGTTGGTATTTGGTTTGATTTATGATTTTTCCGACGTTTCGGCACCTTTGCAGCTGCCGTGGTCACGGGGGACTGAAGCTACTCGTGAGCCTACCCTCGAGCGATGATTTTTTAAGCCGTTCAGAAATTGATATTTGTTTAACAAAGATTTTTATTTAATCAGTTTAAGTTAATTTATAATTTAATTTTGTGAATTAATTAATGCTAAAAAGAGAGAATCTACTGAAACTACCACCGTTTCTAGTTTCGAGCGTTTTCGCATTTCGCAGCAGATAGGATGTCTTATCTCACTCACATTTTTGTACTTTTTTATAAATAATATAATTAATAATGACTTGATTTATTTTTGGTAAATGTTTTCAATAAGAAGAAGACTTACTTTTTTTAAACATAGATATTTGTTTGGTGCAGGTGTCGGCGCTGGACCCGGGCTACGGGTTCACGAGCGCGGCGCTGCTGCTGTGCGCGCACACCATACTCACCGAGAAGGACAAGATGCCGCAACCGTAACTACAATTTATTATATTATATACATAATAACGGGTGTAACAAGACCCTCAACGAAGCCGAAGTCCACACATTCAGCCCATCAATAGGATCATTTTTGTATTTTAGACTATACCTGGGAAACCAATAGCTACGAAGTTATTGAAGGTCTAAAGGTCAAACCGCACTACAGCGGAGCGGTGCGGCCTCTCCTAAACGCACTATCGCGGCAGCGGAGCGGCACGGCGCGTCTCAAATTGCCAGACGGGGCAAGATTTCATTGAAGTTTGACGCACGAACGAAAAGGGAACGCCCGGTCACGCGTTGCCTAGAACGAATTTCCAAGGAACGATTTAGCAAACATCCTCATATTTTTTATTTATTTATTTGTGATGAGTTATGATTATGATGATCCATGAAATTGTCACGTAAAATACCACTTTGTAAAATGATCAAAATTTGTACACTGAAATATCAGTAGAAATATATATTTCCAAATAACCTCTGTAGACTGAAGCTCGATTATGAAGGATATTTGACCGCGCCGCGCCGCGAGCTATACCGCACTAGCGGCAGCGGAGCGGCGGGCGCGGCGCGACAAAATATTCTTTCGCACCCAAATCTGCCGCGCCGCGCCGGTACGCGCCGCGCCTCTCCGCTATAGTGCGGTTTGCATCATTGCAATCAATAGAAATAATATTTGGCCGCGCCGCGCCGCTCCGCTGCAGTGCCGCGCCGCGCAGCGCCGCTCCGCTGTAGTGCGGTTTGACCTTTAGTATTATTTTTTATGAAATCTTATTTTATTCGTTATTTCCTAATGTCTGTCCAAAGAAACATTATCAAAATTGTATGTATTTCGTAACAAACAATGGCTTCAAAACGTCATTACTCAATGTATCTCATGAGCTCGCACATAAACGTTGCCTTTCAACTCGGAGGCACGCAGCTGTGTAGCATACACTGGCAGGCGCGGTCATTATACGCGTTACATTGCGTGGTAATGCAAAGCTTTTTTAACACCAAAAATTAAAATCGTTTCCCAGCAATAATTTTGAACAGAAATGGTCCTGATGATGGGCTAATACGTAGACCTCGGCTTCGTTGAGTGTCTTGTCACACCCGGTATGTACATAATTTTGCATGCTGGAAACAGCTAATTATGTGATTCCAACTGATCTACAGAACATCTTGTAATGTAACCACAATTAACGCAAATAAATCTTTTCATTTCAACCTGTAACAAAATTAATAGCTAAACCAGAAAATGGCAGATAGGGATCATCAAACTGAACTACTTTTGCTACCAACTCTGAAATTGCAAAAAAAAATTAGCTGTTTCATTCATTTTCATATTTTCTTTGTTAATTTTTGCATGAAACAGCTGTTTTTTTTCGCGATTTCATATTTGGCCCCATAGTAAAAGTTGTTAAGATTGATGGTCCCTATCTACCCTATTCTGGTTTAGCTATTAATTCTGTTACACACTGTATATTGTTCAAAAGAAAATAGAGGCCACTATATAATTTTCCATCGTTCCACAAACAAACAAATTTCTGAAAGTTTGTTTTTGATATAAATTCATTCCGATTGTATTTACTGACTTTACTGTCGAATTTACTCTAAAATTTATCCTATTCGCAGTGTGTCAGTTACAATAAAAAAATTAAATATCGCGTATTTTTGTATGGAACTTTGATTTTTTTGTATGTGATGTAATGTACCCCACTTTTGTCCACTACTGGGGAATATCGACAAAGGATATTTTATTTTTCATACTTTTTTTTCCAATTTTCTCCATCGAGGGCAACGGAAATAGACCGAAATAACAATCATATTTACCTAAATAAACCTTAATGTTTTCTAATTTTTTTTGTTTTAGCGGCGGAGTACTGACCACCGGAACTGCATTTTACAACACCAATCTGATTAAAAAACTGCAAGATAACAATACCACGTTTGAAATCATAGACAAGAAACAGTAGTCATTTTATCAAAATTAAACAGGATAATTTATTTGGTCATCTAATTAAGTAAATTAAAGATAATCCATTTTGTATGTAAACAATTTTAACAATTTTTCAATATAATGGGAAGGGTAATGTGGATACTTGAAATATTAGCACGGGTAACTATTATTTAAGTTTGGCAACATTGCCTATTATGCTTAAATCTGTAACAGGTATAGTCTGTCCAAGATAGCTTGGTTATTTTAACATATACTTTTTCTTCATACTATCCGCGTCAATTGGTAATGCGCTAGAACCTTGTCAAATTAACATACACATCAACGTCATCCGCAGCTAAAAATGACAGAAAACAGGAAAATTCTAATAGGTAATATAGTGTATTAATTATTGAATTCTTATTTTCAATAAGAAAGGGTCTAGGTATATAAAAAAAATGCAATTGTTTTTCGTTTTTGAGGTTAAAATCATGGCTGCCAGGCGCATTACCAATTGACGGGGATAGTAAATTTCTTTTTAGGAGTGATTGCCACCAAATCGTTATAAAAATAGCTGAAAATGTGAAAGCCTGCTATGACAGATAGGTACTTTTTTGTAAATAATATGTACTTAAGTACCTATAAAGCTCCGGCCAAACTGACGCGAATTTCGCGCGAAATTCGCGAGTGCGATCACGTAACTCAAAGCGATAGCCATAGCCATTGTCAAAGAAATTGCTATGGCTATTGCTTTGATTTACGTGATCAAAATCTGTCAAAATGAGCGACGCGCACGATTCGCTCGCGTCGGTTTGGCCGGAGCTTTAGATTATAATTAATATTTATTTACAAAGAAGAAGTATCTGTCAAAATTTGTGATTTAGCTACCTTGGACAGATCATAACAATTGCTTGCTTACCAGGAGGCATTCACATTTTGTGTTTAATAAAATTATAATTATAATCATATTTTGTTATCATACCAAAGTTTTTCACCAAACATTTTCAATTAAGCAATACTTACATTTTATATTATTCTCGAACGATTTATAGCATTATCATACATATTGAATTAGCGATTTGGCAGTATTATTAGAAGCTTTTTTATGATATGATAAAAATATGCAGTTGGTGAAAAATGTCAGCTGTCAATTAATTATGCAAATACGCTTGTTTTGTGCCTTTATAGAGTTAATGGGAGGCTAGTCCATAATTTGCATTCCAAATATTTAATTGTACTCTGTATATATTTTTATTGTCTGGAGATAATGGGGAATGTCCGTAAAATATCAAATTGGCTGAATATTTTTTATAGGTAGGAAAAAAGTTTCAGAATTTTCGGTCGCGTAAAAAAATAAAAAAAGGCTTCACAAATTTTCTCAAGTAACAGCAGAATGGAGTTTTATACCTTTGCCACCACCTGCCACAACCACAACAAGATTTAATTAAAAAGAAAGAGTTTTGACATTTTGTGTTGAACTTTTTTTTAATAGGTACCATGTTGTGGTTGGTGGCAGGTGGTGGCAAAGGTATAATCTCCATTCTGCTGTTACTTTCGTGTATTTGTGAAGTCGAAAAGACTTTAATTTTTTGAAATTTTCTTACGCAACCGAAAATTCTGAAACTTTTTTCTATTACTAAGGGAGCTTATTCGTACGTACCTATAAAAAAATATCCAGCCAATTTTATTTTTTTCGGACATTCCTCATTGTAATAGCAGCAAAACACGCACCATATACAACGTGTTACAAAAACCCCTAATGCCGAATATGGTATATAGGGACCATCAAAATGAACAACTTTTACTATGGGACCAACTCTGAAATCGCGAAAAATGTTTCATAAATTTTGATATTTTCGTTAATTTTTTTTATGAAACAGCTGACTTTTTCGCGATTTCAAAGTTGGCCTCATAGTAAAAGTTGTTCAGTGGCTTTACCATGAGTTGATGCAAACTGTTTCCGCTACCGTAAACTATAGGTTTCTCTATTTTCATTCGCAGTGACTGTGAGCAGTATACCCCATAGTTTACGGTAACGAAAACGGTTAGTTTGTATAGTGTGATGGTCCCTATCATATACATGTATAAAAAAATTCAAAATGCATTTAATAATGCTGTTTCTATATTATACAGACCATTCCAAAGAAGCTTTTATGTTGTGTAATGTTATTTTATTTTTATAATTTCGTTTGTTTATTTTAAGAAAAGTAACCGAAAACAACAAGATTTGTACCTACTTTCTTTAAACTATTCCAAACTTTTCCATTTTTCTTAAGAATTTGTGAAGTCAGTATTTTTGTATAATGTTGGCTATGATCATGTCTCATGTCATACTTCGATAAGTATAATAGGTGCTAAATGTAATAATGGGTTGTCATAAAAATTGTTTTAAAGCTCGAGCAATATAACTTTAGGCTAGTGCAATAAACATAATTTTACCTAAAATTGCTACTATGCAAGTCACGTGGTACTGAAATATGTGTCAAGATATTTTGCGCAAGTTGTACTATAAGTCATTTCGTTTAAGATATACTTCTATTAGAAGTACCTCTATGAAAACTACACCAAACTGCTTCTAACATGTTTAGAACATCAGCCTGCCTTGCATGACCGTGATATAGCGTTTTATCACGTTTAAGTGTCAAAAAGACAAAGGAATTTGACAGTTGAGTGTCGATAAAGTGCTATGCTATGCTAGGCAGGCAGTTATGCTATGTCATGCTAGGCAGGCAGTCTATACAAAACTGTCAAAAATCTCCAATAGGGAATATGCATAAGTCACCGATTTTGATGAAATTGAGCTTGATCGCTGCGGACACTTATAAAAACATGATGGAACAGGAAAAAAATAAAAAAAAATGTTTTATTTTAGTTTTATCACACGATGAAATCAGGGGAAATTAACGATATTTTTTTTTCATTTTCGGATATAATGCACTTTACAGTCAGATAGAATATCGAATAAGAAATAATATTTTGTATGACACATATGTACTTAAACGCAAAATTTAGGGAGATAATTGAAGATTATTGGCTAACTCCATATTAAACGCGCCGAAACACACCTGAAACGTGATGTGTGACGTCACCGTTTTGTATGGAGCGTTTTCGGCGGGTGCTGCTGCGCGCTATCTTCAATTAACTATATCACGAGAACAAAACGCAAGAGAAAAGTTTTAATATTACAGTTAATTTTCTCACGCATTATACTTTAGATTAAGATTTTAAAAAAAATTGATGCATATTCCCTATTGATTGAACCTTACCAAGTCAAGACTTTAAGGTCAAAATTGATTTAAGAAATTTGACCCATTGTGGTAACTCAAAGGTACTTTATTAAAAACTGTATTGTCAACAGCACATCAGATTATCAAAAAGTTTTTTTAATTAAATATGTTGTGGAGATTGCAATCTTAAATTAAATAATCTAAGGTATTAGAAAAAATGCGACTCGACATATTGTGGTATAACCCAGCGTGCTTTTATTGTTTTCAAGTTTCTTAAAATATGGTATTCGGGCTATCTTTATTACTAGAGTTTGGTCAACAAAAGATGGTCGGAAATAGAACTCGGTTGGAAGTGAAACTATTTTGCCGCCTTATTTTAAAGTTCCGTTTCCAATAACATAATCTCTAAACGTTAATTTAACAGGGAAAGTGGCGCCTCCATTTGCGGTTCATCTTTCGTTGACCAGACTCTAGTCTATTGTAATGTTACTTAAATTATTATTTAACTGTTAAACATTAAAAAGTAAATCATCTAATGATAAAATAATTTGTATTTCATTTATTAAGTTCATAGGAGATAAAAAATAATTTCTAAGAATGGAAGGAATATACAACGTGTTCCAAAAATAACCCCTAATGCCGAATAGGGTAGAAAGGGAGGGACCATCAAACTGAACAACTTTTAATATGGGACCAACTGAAATCGCGAAAAATAAAAATGGCGTTATCGTTATTAATTTTGTATGAAACTGCTGTTTTTTATTTGCAATTTCAGAATTGGTCCCATAGTAAAAGTTGTTCAGTTTATACCATATTCGGCATTAGGGGTTATTTTGTAAAGGCCTCTCCACAATCACTTCGCGCGCGAAGCCGACCCGCGAACTTTCTGCGGAGCGTGAGTTTGGATCCGATTCGAATCGGTTCCAGGCTCGTGCTTCGCAGGCGGTTCGCGCGTGAGTGTGAAGAGGCCTTCACACGTCAATAAACAGTGCCACTCATGTGCCTGCATCTTTAGAGCATTCAACCAAGTAAAGTCTGTCCATCCTTACTCGTCTTATTTAGTAAACAGTTTTTGACAGTTGTCATACGTCTTTTATACTTAAATCGTTATTTAAAAATATCTTAGGCAGCCATTACATGGTCATGCAAGCGTCAGTCAAATTCCATCAGTCATGAATTACGTTTGACTGATCAGTCAGATGGAAAGAACAAATCACATCATGCAACCATCAGTCACTACATTACACGGTAGGTTAATCGTCAGTCACAGCCCGTGACTGTGGTTAAACTGACAGTAAAACCTACCGTGTAATGGCTGCATTAGTAACTTTATGAAAGTGTTGTTAATTTATTAACAATTAATATCGTAATCTATGTGTGGAAAACCATTTGTTGTATTTTATAAATGATTATTTCAATAAAGAGTTGGGTGAAGATTGTTTACCATATAAGACAAGTAAGGATGAACAGACTTTACATTTAAATATTTTATTTATTAATTTTTGTATGAAACAGCTGAAATTTTTTCGCGATTTCAGAGTTGGTCCCATAGTAAAAGTTGTTCAGTTTGATGGTCCCTATCCACCATATTCGGCTTTATAAGGCTATCACCAAACACCCTGTATAGTAAAAAATGGTTTTGGGCACCGGATCGGATACTTCAAAATTAAAGCAATTTAAAACTTTTCTACGTATGGCATATAAGAGAATAAGAATTTTTATTTGTTCAAAACATGGTTATTACAGGTGGTACAGTATAGTGAATTTGAACTACACGTTTTACCAAAGTTTGGCATACAAAATTTCATTAGGTACATTATACAACTAGAAAAATGAATAAATTTTAATTATTATTATTATCAAATTATTAATTATTAAATTAAGAAATAAATTATATGTCAATGGAAATTTCGATGTCAACAATAAGATTATGTGGATATGTCATGCGTCTTACTAAACTAAATCTACGAGTATTTTACTTAAAATAGAGATTTTACTTGGACATAAGTCAATCAACCAGTTGCGCAATTTGGAGACAAACTGATTAAATGGAAGGCGTCTTATTTCAACGGGAATATTATTATAAACCTGGATAGCCATACTGTAGCAGTTCTTCTGATAAAGGGCGCTGTTACAAGTTTGCCGTTGGAGACGGTGATTGTCCCTGGGTCGCAGTCTTGGGTTCGACGTGTCTTTTTTTTGAAAGAGTTGGGAATGACGTCTTACAAACATTCCTATTTCCAGGATGTACATTGCAGTTAGGGTAAGTACTTTTAATCTTACAAATAGAGGTCGACATGTGTCCATCGGTCCAGCTCCACAAATGGCTCTTATGCATCTTTTTTGCATAATAAATGCTTTGGAGATATCTGGGGAATTCCCCCACAATATTAGTCCGTATCTTAGTAAAGAAGATACGTGACCATAATATGCAGTCAAGGCTACACTTTCACCGGCCGTGTGTCTCAACCTTTCTTATGCGAGCAGCTTGGTAATTTGAAAATTGTATAAACGTGCTTTTTGCTATGTTTGCACTCAAACCATTTCTGTTCAGCCATTCATCGATACATGCCACGGCTGTATTTAGGGTTTCCTGGAAGGAAGTGGTCTCATTCTCCTTTTTTCCTGATACTATAACTGATATATCATCTGCAAATAAGATGGTTTGATGATTTATAGCACTAGGTAAATCATTTATATATATCAGAAATAATATCGGACCAATAACACTTCCTTGTGGTACACCACGCTTATTGTGGATGAATGGAGACCTATCCTTACTAATATTATAAATGCGAAAGTCCGTTTGTTTGTTTATTTGTTTGTTTGTTTGTTACACCTTCACGTCTTAACTACTGAACCGATCATCATGAAATTTTGCATACACGTTGTCATGGGTACACTAAAGGACATAGGGTACCTTTCATACCGAAAAAAAGTATTGTTCCCGAGGGATAGCAAAAAACTTTTCATGCAGACGAAGTCGCGGGCGGCCGCTAGTGCGTAATAATTTCATTCTTACTCATAGACTTATTATATTACTAGCGTACTTACTATTTAATTTGTTGATTTCGACACACTGATTTCTATTGGAGAGGTAACTTGTTATCCAGTTTAATGCTTGTCCTCTAATGCCAGGGGCTCTATTTTTGAATCGCTCGTATGACATAGTTTTGTCGCATGCGACTTAAGTCACACTCGTCTTCCAAGTCGCATGAAGCCGATTTTCCGCATTTTTGAATCGTTCGTTTCCGTGCTGCCAACATAATACGAAATGTTGGATTTTATCCGTTCCTTAAAGAATTTAGAGAAAACTGGTAACTACCACAACGAAAACTGAACGTAATATCCATGTTTCTATTGGCTGTTAAACAAAAATCTTTGCTTTTAAGTAGAAAAGAATATCGCTCGCCGTGCCGTATCGCTCGACTGTAAACGAGTGGGTAGGGGCACTCGTTGCGGTCGAGCGATTCAAAAATATGGAAAATCAAATGTCGAACGAAAATCAGTAGAAAAGAGCGCTCGACGCCGGCCGAGTGATTCAAAAATAGGGTCCCTGGTAGTTTACAGTCAATGAACTCGGCAACAGCTTTTATTAGTGAAAAAGCAGCAAGAGTGGTTGACTTTCCTTTTTGGAATCCATTTTGCTCTTTAACTATGACATTGTACTTATCAAAGAATGCCGTAATCCGTTTTACTATAGCTTTCTCAAATATCTTAGAAAGTATTGATATCAAGGTGATCGGACGATAGTTACCAATTTCTAGTTTGCATTTTTTTTTGTGTATTGGTCTTAATATGGAGAGCTTTAAAGCATCCGGAAATTTGCCTTCTTGGAATGAAAGATTTATAAGAAAAGTCAATACTAGCGCAAGTTCATCGGCACATATTTTGAATAGCCAGACGGGGAGTGCGTCAATTCCCACGGCTTTGGTGTTATTCAGGGAAGCAATTATACTTTTAGTCTCGGCGTTAGGAATAGGGAGTTATTTACTGGATCTATAGCATATCTTGTAGGAGTGTTTTTTGTGTCAATTTTATCGTTTAGATTTAAAAAATGATCATTAAATATTTTGGCAATGTCATTTGGATCGGTTATGGTTACGTCATTTACGATAATTCTATCGATTTCATTATGCACATAAGTATTGTCGTGTTTATCTTTAATTATATCCCAAGTTGCCTTGCATTTATTTTTAGCATTAGAAATAAATCTGGTATTCTGTATGTAGGGCTTTATCTACACAGTTTTTCAACAGTTTTGTATACTTTTTTAGTCTAGACTTATTTGGTGGTGATTTGTTTAAATAGTAGTGGTATCTTAATGAACGTTTTGTTTTACTAGACTTCTTTATGCCTTTAGTAATCCACTTGGGTTTATAATTATTTGCATTAATTTTAATTCTTTTTATTGGGATACAGATATCATAAAATAGCCTTACATCTAGTAATATAATAAGTCTATGCCTTACATCTTCGTAAAAGCTATCGAATGCCTTATTTAAACTTTCTTCATTTTCATAGACATCACTCCAGCTAAGGCAAGATAAGCATTTTCTCAAAGTATTCATGTTGCATTTGCTTGCATCTCTAATAGTTTTGTACCATGATGTCGTATTTGCAATTTTTTTCAAGGTCAAGAATTCTAAAGTCTGTCCCGTATCATGATCAGACAGCATATTGAATCAAAGGCTTATTTCTCGGAAAGTAGCTGTGATAAATAATACACGTTATCAGGGGCCCTATTTTTGAATCGCTCGCCTAGCGTCGAACGCTCGACTGATTTTCGTTCGACAAATCAACTCAAATGAGCTGTCGAACGAAAATCAGTAGAAACGAGCGCTCGACGCCAGCCGAGCGATTCAAAAATAGAGTCACAGATTTTTTTCTGTCCTTCATTCATCAATAATTAAAGGCGTTAGAGCGAAAAAAAATTGAGTTTATTTTTTCTCTATACCTATACATCCTTAATCCACAATGAAATGTAGAAATTCAATTTTTGCCGTGCCTTATGACGAAGGTATTTAATATATCCCCACACCGTTTCTAGGAAAAAATCAGATTGCTGAGATTCAAACGAAGCACTGCTAGAACGACGTCGACGTCGTTCTGGCAGCGCATTATCTTACTCTATGTGGCAGCGCCCCAAAAAACCTGCCAATAGACAAACAGAGTCATCGATCGCCATAGAGTAAATTTTAATACAATAAAATAAAATGTACTCTATGGTGACCGATGACTCAGAGATTTGTCTCTTGGAATGCACCCAACGTCATCGGCCAACCAACCCATCAACGTCATGATCAGTGTGACCATATGTGGCAGGATCCTGCCTTTTCGGCAGGTTTAGCCCTTTATTTTACTCTCTGGCATATTTGTTTGACGTTTTAGAAATCTGGCAGTATTTGGCAGTTTATAGCAATATAAGCATTTTTTATTATTTGGCAATACATCCTTTAGAATTAGTCGGGTGCGGATCGACAAAAGAAAAAACAGTAGGTAGGAATTTTTAAACTTTAATATATTTTAAAGTTTATTTTCTTTAAATATGACAATTGTGCCCAGCCATAGAGTGCACAAACGAAAGGACGTGAAACTAGGCTCAAAATTATCGATAAAATCAGAAAAAGGCGTTTTATAGCATTTTATTGATACTCAATGGTCAAAATCCATTGTCATTTGACAGTTTAAAGTGATAAATCGCTGTATCAATTATCATATCTTTTTTTGTATGGGGCATGTTTTTGGCATTTTCTGGAGTCAGGTTTGGCAGATTTTGGCAGTTTTTTTGCCAGTGTCCGGCAGATTCGCCATTTTTGAGATGGTCACCCTGGTCATGATCTGTCAAATCAAAAAGTCACAACTTTTCTAACCTCTAAGCTAAGCGAAAAAATACTTTAATTTATAAAAAAATGGAGTTAAATGAAAGAATTTTACATCTATTAGATAAAAATGATAAATTAGACACCTTAAAGTTGGCTGGTGAATTTAATGAAGATCATCAGAAAATAATTGGAGCTGTGAAAAGTTTAGAAGCTCTGGAGATGGTTACTTCAGAAGCGGTGAAGAATACTCGATGGGAGCTGACTGAAGAAGGTCAGCTAGTCGCTGATAAAGGCAGTCACGAGGCAGTCTTGTACAGAAGTGTCCCAGATAATGGGATAGCACAAACTGAACTTATGAAAGTAAGTGGCCGAAATTAAACCACCTAAACCTATGGGTGTAGACTTCTCTTCATTAGTTCCTCTGAGAGTCTGAGTATGGGGTAGGGTAGCTCAAGTAACCACCCTACACCCCCTCCCCCCTTTAATTCGACTTTAAGTTATGGAAATTAGAACCATTAAGTACTTACCATTAGGGATGTCGAGAGTGAAAAAAAATATCGATATATCGATACATCGATATTTATAAAAATATCAATATCGGCCTCGATATATCGCGAAAAAAATATCGATATATTGGACCAATTTTCAAAGAACGTTTGCGGTTTTTAAAGAAAAAAATATTTATTTCGGTCTAGCTCAGGGGCCCTATTTTTGAATCGCTCGGCTGGCGTCGAGCGCTCGTTTCTACTGATTTTCGTTTGACATCCCATACATTTGAGTTGATTTGTCGAACGAAAATCAGTAGAAACGAGCGCTCGACGCCAGCAGAGCGATTCAAAAATAGGGCCCCAGTAATTACAATAAATTTTATCAGACAACACACATTACTTTAATGTGTGAAAATCTCAATAAAAACGAAGATATTTATAAAATCAGGCGCATATTTTTCACATAAGATATTCATCGCAGCACAAAAAACATACCAGTCATAGACAATATTATGTTTTAATATTTAAATAAACTATGAATTATTATTAAAGTACAGATAAGTTTTTTTCGTTCCAAAAATATATCGTTTTTGATACGATTTTCGATATTGGTTATTTTGTATCGATATATCGGTTAGAAATATATCGGCTAAAAATATCGATATATCGAACAAAAAATATCGATATATCGATGTATCGATATTTTTTCAATAAGCCTACTTACCATGAAGTTTAAATTGGTCCTACACTGCTTGAACTGGTATAAAACTGATAATTCAGAGACGGTGACATTTATTATCAATTCAAGGATTTGTTTTAACATTTGCACCCCATTTACGATAAGCCTTTAGGTATATAACTATTTGCATCTGTTATACTCATTTAAAATAAATGTGCTTTAGTTTGTAATAAAGATTTTGTATTTTTGTATTCAGTTAAAATCTGGCAGGCCTACCACCTAGCTCAATTGCTTTCAAATTGCTTTAGTTTTTGATGTCAATGCACTGTTCGTCCTTGTTTATTGTGTTATGATATGACAAGGGCGGAGAGTGCATTGGTTTGGGTATCGCTAAAGCTTTGAGTTAGACGGTAGAGCCCTAGTAAAAGATTGCAATCTTAATTCCTTATCAGATTTACATAGAAATGAATATAACATTCACATTTTCAAATTCAAGCCTCTTGCTTCAGACATCTGTTAATTAAGTATTTGGGCTTTAACTATATGCTGCAAGTCTGATTGCCAATCGGCAAAGGCCTCCTAACTAACTCCAGCCACCTTCCTAATGTCGTCGTCCCACCTCTTTTGTGGTCGACCTCTCTTTCTGTGGCCCTCTCTGGGATACCACCGTGTTACAATTTTGCTCCATTTATCCTTACCCCTCACCATATGGCCTGCCCATCGCCATTTGAGCCTTCTTATTTTATAGGTAATATCTTGGACTTTAGTTTTGTTTCTAATATGTTGGTTGTGTTGTCTATCCAATTTCCTTACATTCAGCATACTTCTTTCCATTGCATGTTGGCATGTTGCTAGTTTCTTTGTATTGTTTTGTGTTAAAGCCCAAGTTTGACTGCCATACATTAGTATAGGTAGTATGCAAGTATTGAATAGTCTACTTTTCAAATGTATGTCAAGCGTTTTGTCCTTCATTATCTCTTTCAAGCCCCAGTATCTTTTCCAGCCATTAGCTATTCTTCTGTCGACTTCCTTGTTTATGCAATCGTTTTGTGTCATTAATTGTCCCAAATAGATGTATTCGTTTGTGTAGTTGATTTGTGTAATCCCAACTTTTATGGTCTTCTTCTCTCCATTTGTTATTTTACCCTTGTTTTTTCGGGATTCATTTTCAGGCCCACCTTCTCACTCTCCAAAGCCAGCTGATTTATCATTATGTTTATGTCGTCTGCGGTTTTAGCGAATAACACTATGTCGTCAGCGAATCTTAAGTGTGTCAGTTGGTAGCCATCCACATTGATGCCCAAATTGTCCCAGCTTAGAGATCTGAATACTGATTCTAATACGGCTGAGAACAGTTTTGGAGACAAGGGGTCTCCTTGCCTTACGCCTTTTTCCACATTGAACGGGTCACCCTTCTTTTCCAGCTGGATTCTCGCTGTACTATTCTTATATATATTTCTGATCAGTCGGATGTATTTGTGTTCGATCCCTTGGTCTTTAAGTGTTTCCCATATTTTTTTGTGTATCAATGAATCGAATGCCTTGGCGTAATCGATGAAGGCTATATAGTATGTGAGCTGGTATTCATTGTATTTTTCTAGTATCTGGCGCACAACATGTATGTGGTCTAACACTGAGTAGTCTTTGCGGAAACCTGCTTGTTCGATCGGCTGGTGTTCATCTAATTTCCCTTCTATTCGTTTTAGTATAATCTTTGCGAATATCTTATATATGCTCGACATGAGGCTGATGGGACGATAGTTGGCAATGTCGTATTGATCTCCTTTTTTGTATAGCAGGATAATATTAGACTCCGTCCATTGTTTTGGGATGGTTTCAGTCCTTACAATATCGTTGAATAAGTCTGTTAGGATAGGTATCAAGACTGCCTTAGTTTGTTTCAGTATTTCATTATTTATGCCGTCTGGGCCAGGAGCTTTGTCTTTAGCTTGAGTGTCAATAGCCTTCTCGACCTCGATAGGAAGTATAACAGGTATATCAGATGCCTCCTTCAGCTCCACTTTTCCTCGTATTGTGGTGTCTTCGTATAACATTTGATAGTATGTTGTGGCAGTTTCCAATATATCCTGTCTTCGGTGGCTCCATTTTCCCCTTTTATTTTTCATTTTTACGATCCATTCTTTTGTATTGATTATATCTTTATAGGCTTTCTTTACACCTCCTGTCTTGGTTATGTGTTTCTCTATAATTTCCATTTTACTTTGTTTTCTATCCTTTCTCATGCTTTCCTTTATTAATTTGTAAATTTTTGATAGCCGTTTCCTTTTCTTTTGTGTGTTTCTTTCATTTAATAGGTTATTTCTTTGTTCAAGTAGTTCTATAGATTTAGTTGACAGCCAGCTTTTTTCTTTCTTTACACAATTGTGCCTTTGTTGTGTATGACATTTTATAGCCTTCTCTATAAAGTCGTATTTTCCTTGAACACCCGTGTTTGTGGTCATTTCTTTGAAATCTTTGAGTTTGTCTTTCAAGGTGTTCGCCACTTGCTCTAGTTGGTGTTTCCCAAGTGTGTATTTACCTTGTTCTTGTTGTGTTAAAGTTTAGTTTGCATACAACATCAAAGTTTGAAAAGTGGTTGCCTCTGTTAGTCATAATAAAGTCAATTTCATTTTTCGTTTTTCCATCGGGTGAAATCCAGGTCCACATCTTCTTTTTATTTTTTTTGTAAACAGTGTTTAAGATTGTTAAGTTGTTTTCTTGGGCAAATTCAATTATTTTCTCACCATTCCTGGTACTGTTTTTATTACTAAACATGAATGGCCCCAGCACTGCGTTTTCTCCCGAGCGTCTTTCTCCAATTTGGCCATTGCAGTCACCCATTACTATGAGGTTTTTGTGCGCATGCTCTTGGATAGCCTTGTTGAGGTCTTGGTAAAAAAATTCTACTGTTTCGATGTCTGCTTGTTCCGTAGGTGAGTATATTTGCACGATGGACCACATGTCCTTGTATCCTGGTAGCTTTAAATTTAGCATTGCTGCACGCTCTGATATTCCTATGAATTCTTCCACATTGTCTACTAAGTGTTTTTTGATAATAAATCCAACCCCATATTGCCCTGGAGTCTCTCCAAACATTCACATTAATTAAATAAATACACAATGCAATTAATTAAAGAGACAAAAAATCATACATGAATACAATACACTCCTTTTTTGGGCAGCTGTGTAACAGTGAGATTTTTCTACTCTTACTCTGCTTTAAATTATTACCGATTAGAAATAAATGTAAGTATAATAAAAAACAACAAATGAATAAGTGTTTTGATAAAACTATATTTTTGCTCGCAGAGTGTACCAAATGCGAAAGTTGGGTTCAGCAAAGCTATGTCATCAGGATGGATATTAATAGACAAATCTGCAGGGGCACCTCTTGTCAAACGTAAAGTAGACACCATAAAAGATACCGTACAGGAGCATTTAATTGAAATTAAAAAAGGCATAGACAATCTACCAGACAATATCAGGAATGATTACAAAAAACGGAAGCTACTTCAAGAGGTCACCATCAAAAGTTTCTTACTTTCAAAAGGACCACAGTTTGCTACAACTATCAAAAAACTAGAAACTGATTTGACAACAGAAATGCTGCTAACGGGGTCATGGAAGACATTGGAGTTCAAACCTTACAATTTTGATGCACTAGGTAATTTTTTGAAATTAACATGTTGTGGAATCACATTTCCAAACAGAGCGTCCGCTGCGTTACGCGAAATCCCACCGCGGGTACACGGCGCGGAAATATAGATTGCTGGTTTTCTGACAGACAGATGCTTGCAGTGCATGAGTAAGCTCTAATCTATGTCGCCCCGCGCCTGTGTCCCGCTTAACGCAGCGGACGCACTAATTAAAAATTGCAGATTGATGATACAAATGTAGCCCAAACTAATGGTTGAATATGCCTTCTGAAACAGATAGCTCCAGATTGTAAATTTTTGATTACTCATTTGATGACCAAACCAACCCTAGAATGTTTTTTCTCAGATCTGGGGCCCTATTTTTGAATCGCTCGGCTGGCGTCGAGCGCTCGTTTCTACTGATTTTCGTTCGACAAAGCAACTCCAATGTATGGGATGTCGAACGAAAATCAGTAGAAACGAGCGCTCGACGCCAGCCGAGCGATTCAAAAATAGGGCCCCAGGGGCCCTATTTTTGAATCACTCGATTGGCGTCGAGCGCTTGTTTCTACTGATTTTCGTTCGACATATGACTCTATTTCAAACGTTTGAGCCATATGTCGAACGAAAATCAGTAGAAACGAGCGCTCGACGCCAGCCGTGCGATTCAAAAATAGGGCCCCAGGTGTTTTCAAAGAGGGAGTTGCGCCCTCCAGAATGAGGGGGTGGTGCAGAGGCTTTCCAAGGGGGGCGCAGCCAACCGTGACATAATGACATTGTTATGGGTCAATTTTTTTTCTACCCTGCTATTAACAAAAAAAGTCTGGATAGAGGGGGCACTGAATTTTTTGGTAGGAAGGGGGCACGTCGAAAATAAGTTAGGGAACCCCTGTCTTAGATAGAATGCGCTATTATTGCAAAATAGTAGCTAATAAAACTAAACTCCACCCATTTGCTTTCAACAGGACAGCCACCAGAATGCGGACACCTCCATCCGTTGTTGAAAGTCCGTTCAGAGTTCCGTGAAATCTTCTTAGAGATGGGATTCACTGAGATGCCGACCAACCAGTATATCGAGAGCTCTTTCTGGAACTTCGACGCGCTGTTCCAGCCGCAGCAGCATCCAGCCAGGGACGCCCATGACACCTTCTTCATGTCTGATCCAGCTACCACCACTGACTTCCCTATGGAATACTTGGAGAGGGTTAAGAGAGTCCATAGTGTGGGTGGTTACGGTTCTCAGGTATGTAATATGAATGAAGCTCATATTAAAAAAAAAATATTAACTAGCTACCTGCCCCGGCTTCACATGGGTGGTGGCACTATCAATTAGTTATATTACGATTTAAAATGACGGAAAAGAGAAGTTTTTTTACGCCTTTCTGCCAAACCTTTTTCCTTATAAAAACCTTTTTTCTGATGATAACAAACACAACAAAAAATTTATTATATAATTTGGTGCAGTCGTACGTAGTTATGTGCTTACATACATTACGGCGATTCATCTTAAATAACATAGATTTAAATGTAGGCACGGTTACTCTGTTTAGTCTATTTATTTTTTAATCTCTTAAAATAAGCTTTTGGTTATTAGTCACAATGAGGTTCAGTAACAGGTTTGAATCCTATAGTTTTATTGGTTTAATATAAAATCATATTATCATATAATCATATATCTAGCGAAAGCTTTTGATACGGTGTCCATACCTATCCTTTTGCGCAAGCTTGAGATTTTAGGCATTAGAGGCATACAGTTAAAACTTTTCACGAGCTATCTGGAAGAACGTACTCAATGTGTGGGAATTGGCAGTGTCCTTAGTGATGAACAGGAAAATACACCTTTTGGGGTTCCCCAAGGAAGTATTTTAGGACCTACCCTGTTTTTGATTTACATTAATGATCTTTGTAATTTAAAGCTAGATCATGGAATGATCATATCTTACGCTGATGATACTGCACTTCTCTTTACGGCCGACTCGGAAAAACAAGTTTTCAAGCATGCGCAACAAGGATTCAATGTTGTAAATAACTGGCTACAAAATAATCTTTTGACATTAAATGCACAAAAAACGAATTATATTAAGTTCTCCTTGCGTAAACAATGCTTTTCTAACACTAACCCTAAACTCCATGCTCATTATTGCTCTATCCAAACGGAAAACCAATGTATGTGTCCTGAAATTAATCAAACAGATAAAATTAAATACCTAGGTATTATATTAGACGAAACTCTTTCATTCAGGCCACATATTATGTCTTTAAATAACAGATTACGTAAGTTAATATTTGTAACTGTTTTTCAAAAAGTTTCGACACATTGCGGATCCAGCAATAATAAGACAGGTCTATTTTGCACTATGCGAATCAATATTAACTTACTGTATTACGTCATGGGGAGGTGCATGTAAAACACTGTTACTAACCACAGAGAGAGCACAGAGAGCGATTCTCAAAGTGTCAACTTCCCGCCCTTTTCTCTTTCCTACTAACCTTCTATATAAGTCCTGTAACGTATTATCAGTACGACAACTATTCATTATGAACATAGTGTTAAAACAGCACTCAGCCCTCACCTTTAACTCTGAAATATTTAATAAAAGACGGAAAGATATAGTCTGCACTCAAACAGTTTCTAAGCAATATGCTTTTACAGCAAAGTTTTATCTGTTTCTGGGCCCATTTCTCTACAATAGAATAAATAGGATAGCTAACATCTATCCACTTAATTTTAGGAATTGTAAAATAACTTTAAAAAATACTCTGCAAAGCATGTCATATGACGATACAGAGAGGCTATTGATCGTAACAAAATAGTATTGTATTTTATTTAAGTGTTGTCATTCTAAGCATAACTTGTAATGTGTACCTAATGTGTAAATGGAAATTCTTTTTAAGTTAGTGATTAATTGATTCATGTTAAATGTAGGCTATACTCGCCTGAAACACAGGTTTTTTCCTAGTTCAGGCAAATATTATTTTAATCTATTTTACTGTAAAATTTGTAAATTGTACTAAACTGCATTTTTGGAAAATAAATAATTATTCTATTCTATTCTATATTCATAGCTATGAAACTTAGTGAAAGATTTTTTGAAATCCGTTTAGAAATGGTTGAGTTATTAGGGTTTTGAAGGAAATGCCAAGTTCAATGCAATATGTTCTTTATAACGTACGAAATAAGGTTCGCGTACGTCTCGATGACGTCATAAGGATCCCCCAAAATAGCAGTGTTTTAGCACGTTTTAGCTAGTATATCTTCTCAGGTTTAAGAGATATCGTAAAAATCTCTTCACAGTCAATTATGTGGTGGCATAAGCTTTCTGATAAGCCAATAAACAAAAATCGTTACTGATCCTCATTCATGGCGTGTATATCATGAAAATGGCAACACGCTACACATGGTCAAGCCCTGACAATATTTTTTGACAATATTTTTAATACGACAATACAGTCCAAAGAAATGTTAGTTTACTACCGCTTCGAGATCAATCCAGAAGAGAAAGCTTGTATTTAGTCACTAATGCCTGTAGCATAGCTCAGCCGCGAAACAGTACCATCGAAATCGCGGTAGTTCCGCCATGAATTGTATTCTATCGACGGCAATATATAACGATCACATCTACGTAGCGGTTTCACGTCATTACTTTTGCGTGTTCCAACGGTCGGAGCCGATCGGGCGGAATCCGTGTAAAAAATCTATGCATTAGAATAGAACAGGCCGTTCGCACTTGTTTCGCTTGTCGACGTCATAGCGGAACCCACTGTGGTGTTTCGCGGCGAAGGTGTGGGCAGGCATTTAGGTGCCGCAAAATATGACTGATATAATTACAAACTTAAAGTTTTCTGCAGGGCTATCGCTATGATTGGAAGTTAGAGGAGGCTCAAAAGAACCTCCTCCGCACGCACACGACCGCCGTGAGCGCGCGCATGCTGTACAAGCTCGCGCAGCAAGAGGAGTTCACGCCCATGAAGTACTTCAGCATAGACAAGGTACAGGTTGCGAGTTTCAACTGTAAAGTATCCACCTGGGGCCGTACCGGCTAACGAATCGATTATCGAAAAGTCTGCCGGGTATCAAATTAAAACAGATAAATCGAGCCCCAATTGGGCCAAAATGGCGAACCCCAATTCATGATGTCACACGAACACCGATATCTTCCAAATTACGTCAACAGAAAGTACAAGACGAAATTCCTTACTTTGATTTTTCTGTTTTAAGTTGAAACTCGGCGGACTTTTCGATAATCGATGCGTTAGCCGGTACGGCCCCTGCTAGGGCTACAGCTATAGGAAGATAGAGGAGGCTCAAAAGAACTAACCCCCGTATCTATAGACGAGTATAAGCCATTACTTGAGTATAAGTCATTACTTAAGTCACCGTTTTTATACAATAAACAAGAATTTGAATGAAGTAAGAACTGTCAAAAGTAAGAATACTCGGCTAAGAATTAGTCGCCAATTGCATTACTTGAGAAACGTAGAATGCTCAGCTATCAGTATTTTCAGTACATTTATAGGTTATTTCGTCAACTGTCTGTCGGCCTATGATATTATTTTTGAGTGAAATTAATCAGTTTTCGTATTGCAGGTTTGGATAATATCACTACCGATCCATTGAAAGAAGTAGAAAATAATATTTCTATATTTGAATCCAGAGTACCCAAATTTATTTTCGTGATAAAGACGAAACGAATAACGAAAAACAATTGTAAAATGTTTATATATCTAGACCATATCTTACTGAAAATAATAATTTAATAATTAATGATAATATTTTAACCTATTAGAATAATCTTGTTTCATGACATTTTTAGTTACGGATGACGTTAACGTAGATGTTAATGTGACAAGGTTCTTGCGCATTAGCAATTGGCGGGGATAGTAAAATGTACTCTATGGCGATCGATGACTCAGCGGTTAGTCTGTAAGAATGCACCCATTGAAATGACTGACATGACAGTTTCGTTTCTTTCTACGCAAACTTATAATGAAATAAACTCTTCGTTTCTTTTATTTCCAAACATCTGACCAGTCACACTATACAAAAAGCATTAACGATAAATTTTTATTATTTTAATATTATTTAATAGGATATAATACCAAGTTTTCACTTAAAATTAGTTTTAAATGTTACAACTTCAAATTGAACACGGAATGTAGAATGGCATTGCTGCCAACCTAATATGATTGTAAGTCAAAAGTATTACTTGTTACTTTTCTCAAGTAAGTAATGCCTTTTACTTGACTATTAAATATTAGGTCTTTACCTATGAAATTGCCGTTTTGTTTGAAAAAAGTTAAAGTATTTTTTTTTCGAACTTATTTATTTCTTTTATTCAAAGTAATCACCCCTGCAATCAATGCATCTTTGCCAACGCTGTGGCAGTTTATGGATGCCCGTCTTGAAAAAATCAGCTGGACGGGAGACAACAAACTCTTCAAAGGCGTTTTGTACTGCCTCTCGGGAATTGAATTTTTTTCCCGCTAAAAAGTTGTCCAAATTTTGGAAAAAGTAATAGTCGGTAGGCGCAAGATCTGGTGAGTATGGCGGATGAGGGAGAGCTTCCAAACCCAACTCATGCAGCTTAGAGACGGTCTTTTGTGCAGTATGGGGTCGCGCGTTGTCGTGAAGTAGCAGTGGGGCACCCATCTATCAAGCTTTTTTATCTTGCCAATCTGTCGCAAATGGACCAATATTGTTTTGATGCTAACATTAGCGATGCGCGACTCCGAATGATTTTACTTTTCGACTAATTCGCAACTACTAATGTGGTTATTCGAATGGCAAATTAGTAGTATACTAATCTCTATGTTCGAATAACGACTACTAATTAGTAACTACTAATGTCAAAATGTACAGCGATTCCGACCAAGCCCGAGTCGAACCGAATCATGCCGAACGAACGTATCAACTGCATTTTACCAACTACTAATGTCAAATGTACCGGGGCGTGGCGATTTCGACCAAGGCCGAGTCGAACCGAACGGATCGACTGACTGTTTGTTCGTGTTCATGCGTTCGTCGACTCCAGTCGAAATGTCGAATAATCTACGCGCCAGTCGACTTAGTCGAATGATTCGGGGAGTCGAATGATTAGTATTAGTATTATTCGAAGTCGCGCATCGCTAGCTAACATCAAAAGCTGCTGCCAGCTCAGCTGTAGATTGCGATTCATCTGCTTCCACAATCGCCTTTAATTCATCATTGTTGACCAAAGTTTCCGGACGACCACGAGGTTCATTTTTCAAGTCAAAATTCCCAGAACGGAACCGAGCAAACCAATAACGGGTTGTACGTTCGTTTGTACAGTTCTCTCCTTAAACGTCGTTGATGTTACGTGTCGTTTGTGCCGCGTTGGTGCCACGACGGAACTCATATTCCATAATTACACGAAATTTCGAAGTATCCATTATGAGGAAAAATGTTGAAATGTAATGAAAATTTAACGCTAATCAATAAACAAAAGACTGATTTTGTAAATATACAAATAAATAAATGTCATATTTTTAAAACAAAATTAATTTGAATTTAGAATTCATAGCCAATCAAAACTTTTTTTTGTTTGAAAAAGTCTGTACTGCAATACGGCAATTTCATAGGTGAAGACCTATTATATATTTTTTCTCAATGAAAATGTTCTCAAGTAATGGCTTAATGAAGTAATTGCTAAGTAACAAGTAATGACTTGTTTATAGATACGAGGGTAAGACTTTTTGCGACGGTACGCTGGTTTTTCCCTATTTTGATATCACACCCTTTTTTGACAGGTATTTAAACTATTTGATTATTTCTTAGGAGCAAGACAGACGACGTTTTTTGCGCCGCCGTTGACGCAATTTTCTTGAACGAGCGAAAGCTGCGTGTCGCTTGCGTTCGAATTGATGTAAACGCACGTCAACGGCGCGCGTGTAAAAAAACGTGATCAAAAAGGGCCTTTAGATAAGTAAATAAACGTCACACACATTCCTCTAGCTAAGCACTTGAACTCCCGCCTAGCCACGCGAAGCGACACGAATTTTCTCTTACCGCACAGCGATTAATTCAGAATTCGCCACGTTACACCACATGTATGAGGAATTCGAGCATTGCGTTGTTGTTATTATTTCGAGCTCCGTGCTTCGGATCGCACTTTGTCTCGCCACAAACCGTTGGTTTGGCTTTCTTTGCAGTGGTTAACAACAGTGTAACAGCAGTGGAGACACTAAAATTACCGATTATGAAGTCAATTGAGAGTGGGCAAGATTTTTTTGAACTAATTTCTTTTTTTTTTGGTCTCCATTCGCCTATTACCAACGCATTATCTCGTCAGGTATTCCGCAACGAGACGTTAGACGCGACGCATCTGGCGGAGTTCCACCAAGTAGAGGGCGTGGTGGCGGGCCGCGGGCTCGGGCTGGCCGACCTGCTGGGCACGCTCGACGCATTCTTCAAGCGGCTGGGCTTCAACCGCCTGCAGTTCAAGCCAGCGTACAACCCGTACACGGAGCCTAGCATGGAGATATTCGCATTTCACAATGGTGAGTATTTACCCACGACGGACGGAACGGAACGGAGGCGGTATATGCGTTTGGGGTTAGAGGTTGTGCGTTTGTTTGTTTGTGTGTTTGTCTGTTACCATATTCCTCGGAAACTACTAAGCCGATTTCGATGCGGTTTTTTGCATTCAAAAGGTTTCATTTCAGAGCAGGTTCTTAGACATGTTTCATAGTGGTAGACCGCCAGGGGGCTCTGCAGCAACCAGATAAGTCAATATATTGTTTTAAATTTCCATGGTTATTGACGTTAATACAATAAACTATGTCGGGATTTACACCATGTACCTGTATATTTTTGAGACTCCGATATTTCGGCGCAGTTGCATGCGCCATGATCACGGAAGAACTGTCGATTGTTGCGTGCGGGTAGATGTTATTGGCAGACGAATCGGTCTACCCTCCGTCTAGTTCTTTTATTACTACGTTCGATACCGGTACCACTGTCTGCAAACTCACTATTCACTCGAATTTGTTCTCGACACACGACACTCACTGTATCTGTACGCGAAACGGCACTTTTTTTATTTTTGTTGTTTTTACACAACCGGACTACTGGATTCCAGACACTCGACAATTTAAACCCATCCTCACGATTGAAATTTTTGTATTAAGATGAATAAATAATGAAAAATATTAAAAAAATCGGCTCACCCGTAGCAACTTAGACGGGATGCTACGGGTGAGGCGATTTTTTTAAATATTTTTCATTATTTATTCATCTTAATATAAAAATAGCATTGTGAATGCAAAAATCTAAGAGTTTGAAATTTTTGTATTTGGTAATTTCAATCGCTTCCCTGACCATTCTTGGTATGTAGTGGCGTTCTGTTGAAATAATCTGGGGGTTATGTAACTCAATCCAGTGATTTGTGTCCGAATGAATTAAATGTTCAGCAATGGCCGATTTTTGCGTATCGTTGTTTTTGACCGCTTTTATGTGCTCCTTTATACGGCATGCTATTGTGCGTTTAGTTTGGCCGATATATGAGCTACCACAAATCAAATCAAATCAAATCATTTATTTGCATGATTATGGGTGGATTACAATAAATGTGATGTAAAGAAAAGTTTGGCTCTCCATATTCAACCTTACTAGGCGTGCAAAATTCGTGTATAATCTAAACAATTTAATTACATTTTAATTTGTTACATTTCAAAATTATGAATCATTAATTACATTAAAATAAATATCAACAATTCAAAACATTTATATCTTTTCAACTTAATAATAATCATAGTTAATAAAATAAATAATAGCAAGTATAATGTCAGAAATAAATTAATATAAAATCATGCATTCAAACCATAGTCAAATGTCAAGAATTCTATGTCAAAATGGCTAATTAATGCTATCATCATTAAGAAATTCACTGACAGAGTAGTAGGCCTTATCCAGTAAAATTTGCTTTAGTTTATATTTAAAACAATTTAACGATGCCTCTGTTTTCAAATGCTGAGGTAGTTTATTGTAAATTTTTATTCCCAAAAAAAAAATGCTTTTCCTATGGTTGCTAGTTTTGCAGCCTAGCGTTTTTAAAGTATACTTATGTCTCTTACTGTTTAGAGTGTCATAATTTTTCAGATTATTTCTGATGTATAATGCTGCTTCATAAATATATAGCGAAGGGAGTGTTAGTATCTTCAATTTGATAAAAAATGGCTTACACGAATCAGTTTGGTGGAGCTTACACATTGATCGAATGCATTTTTTTGTGTTTTGAATATATTTTCTTTATCAACGGAGTTTCCCCAAAACAAAAGACCATATCTCAATATTGAAACTACATGAGCATGGTAGGCACAAAGCAAAGTGTTGATACTCGCAACCTTACGTAGCATATATAGAGCATATGCGTACTGATTTAGCCTTGCACATATGTTTTCGATGTGTGTTTTCCATGATAAATTATCATCTATATGTATACCTAGGAATTTTGTATTATGAACCTCTTCTATTGATTGGTCTAGATAGTTGATATTTAGCTTGTTTTGCGTTTTTATTTTTAAATGTCATAGTATTTGTCTTAGAAAGATTTATTTTTAAATTATTTTGATTTAACCACTGAATTATACATGTCAAAGATTTATTAACTTCGTTTTCAAATCCATCTACATTCGAGCCATCGTCAGCAAAAATAGCGGTACTGTCATCGGCAAATAAAATCATGGGGTGGTTAATAGCTTTGGGAAGATCATTTATATAAATAAGGAACAGTAGAGGTCCCAATACACTTCCCTGTGGTACTCCGAACAACTGCAGTCGATCTTATAAACGCCAGGTTTCTCCAAATGAAAACTATCTTTCGGGGACCGTAGACATTGCGATACCTTTTTCAAAGGAGTGAAGATAGTTTTTATTGCGTACTTTTCAAAATATTTGAGACCTTATCTGTCACTCCCTTTACATATGGCAAAAATACTGGCTGTCTATCTACATCCTGCCTCTGTAACTGGTGCTTTTTCGTGTGTCTAGGTGGAAGCTTTCCTGAATATCCATTGCTCTGCAGGACATGGCGCACGTGCGCCATGTCGCAAAAATGCAAAAATCGGCCATTGCTGAACTTTTAATTCATTCGGACACAAATCACTGGATTGAGTTACATTACCCCCAGATTATTTCAACAGAACGCCACTACATACCAAGAATGGTCAGGGAAGCGATTGAAATTACCAAATACAAAAATTTCAATCGTGAGGATGGGTTTAAATTGTCGAGTGGCTGGAATCCAGTAGTCCGGTTGTGTAAAAACAACAAAAATAAAAAAAGTGCCGTTTCGCGTACAGATACAGTGAGTGTCGTGTGTCGAGAACAAATTCGAGTGAATAGTGAGTTTGCAGACAGTGGTACCGGTATCGAACGTAGTAATAAAAGAACTAGACGGAGGGTAGACCGATTCGTCTGCCAATAACATCTACCCGCACGCAACAATCGACAGTTCTTCCGTGATCATGGCGCATGCAACTGCGCCGAAATATCGGAGTCTCAAAAATAAACAGGTACATGGTGTAAATCCCGACATAGTTTATTCTATTAACAGATAAGTCAAGTTTGTCTATTACCATTTTCCTTGGAAACTACTGGGCCGATTTCAATGCAGTTTTTTGCAATCAAAAGTTTTCATTTCAGAGCAGGTTCTTAGATATGTTACATGGTGGTAGACCACCAGGGGGCGCTGCAGCAACCAGATAAGTCGCGCATGAGAAGTTCTTTAAAACTACTCAACTGATTTCGATGCGGTTTTCTGTAATGGGTTTTAACATTTTAAATCTAGCTAAGATTCTTGGCTTCGACCGGCTGCAGTTCAAACCAGCATACAACCCGTACACAGAGCCTAGAATGGAGATATTCGGCTTCCACCCTGTATAGCAAGCAGCATTAGCAACTTCTAGTAATAATTTAAAAAACTATACCAATTTCAGGGCTCGGCAAATGGATAGAGATCGGCAACTCTGGTGTGTTCCGTCCAGAGATGTTGCTGCCCATGGGCCTGCCCGAAGACGTGTCCGTGATCGCGTGGGGCCTCTCCCTGGAGCGGCCCACCATGATCAAGTACGGCCTGGACAATATCCGCGACTTGGTCGGGCCCAAAGTGGACCTGCAGATGGTCCAGAACAATCCTATTTGTAGACTTGATAAGTGAATATATTAAATTAATTTATCAAATTTATATATCGTTTTATTTGGGTTTTAAAAACGTTAATAATATAGTAAATCCATGGTTTTAAGGTTAAACATCAGCACTGGACTCGAAACTATAGGCCAAATAGATGACGCTGATTCAAACATAGCGTGGTTTCCCAGGATTTTAGCTTTTACACAATATATTTTAGCGTGTCCGACAACTAACGACAATTCTTCACTATGAACTATTTTATCAAAGCAAATTATCTCATTAATGCAATATGTTTGTAGTATTTGACGAATAAAACTGACGACATTGTCTATAGCGCCATCTACGCTTACAGCATTATAAAGCTGACAGCATAGATGGCGCTATAAACAGTGTCAGTTAATATCAGAAAATAAAAACGAATTAAAGTTATGTTATCAACTTATCATAACCCCAGTGGTTGAGTTGAAAGGGACGCTGTATACTTCTTCACAAGGATAAGTTGTTACCACAGATAATATAATACTATTATAGTATGTTACTTTATGATTTTGATGATTTGAGCATGTTGCTGACATTATTTGTGAAAAAATCTAATAGCACAACGGGGTTGGCTACATAAAATTTGTGAATGTTGTTGTTTGTTGTGCCAAATATTTTTTGTCAATTTTTTAAAATGTCTTTAGCTAAAGCCAATGTGATCTGTTGCGGCGGCCAACGAGATATCATTATGTATGACACTAATCATTTTGGAAATAATTATGTTTATTAAAATCTAAAGTAAAAATTAAATAAAAAAATAAGATTACAATCTACGTTTGATTTTGGTTCAAAACGATTATGCTTATGTATCGTTGTGTTATATCGTAAATTCGTAACTACATCAAAAGGTGGGTATTCACTATATTCGCATATCAACTCTGTCTGCTCATTCTCTGCTCAGCACAAATTGACTTTGCCTAGTTTATACGGGGTCAGTAACATGGCAGTACAGTAAGTAATCCAGTCCAGCGCTGACTTGCTACTGGGCTCGAGTAGACACTAGTTTCAACCCAATCCAGCGCTGATTTCTCGCTCGCAACTCAGTCCAGCTGACTAGCCACCCGTTCTTATTTCGGGCACAGTACGACTTACTGCCGATCCTGTCTACATTACATGTACCCAGTTACTGGGTCCGGAATTCCAAGTCGCTGGGTCCAGTAACTGACCCCGTATAAACCAGCCCTACCCACACGAGTCGTCACATGCCTATCCTATCGCGAAGTTATGCTCTTAATTAAACTAAACTTCAGAATACTATTATCTGTACAGATTACTTTTTATGTATGACTAGCGGCCGCCCGCGACTTCGTCTGCGAGGAAAGGTTTTTTTGCTATCCCTTGGGAACAATACCTTTTTTCGGGATAAAAGGTACCCTATGTCCTTCTCTGTACCCCTGACAACGTGTATGCAAAATTTCATGATGATCGGTTCAGTAGTTAAGACGTGAAGGCGTAACAAACAAACAAACAAACGGACTTTCGCATTTATAATATTAGTAAGGATGTACGGACTCACATGGCTGACCAATTTGCAGAAATTTTCGTTAGCACTCAACGCATTTTTTTATGCCGTAGAAAAACGCATTTACGCGCTTTCCCTCCCGCAGGTGAGCGAGAGGGGGCATGTGAGACACGCCAGGAGGGGACCGCAACATTCGACGTTGCGGCTCCCTCCACGACTGTCTCCCGGCGTGATCCCACCCAACCAAGTGGTTCGGTGGGATCTCGGGAGGAGGGAATACCCACTAAAAACTGCGGCACTTGCCCACTCGCCACCGGTTGGTCATACGGGGAGCCATGGGTGCTAATCACCCAACTGACCCGGGGCCTCCTCGCGGTTAGGAGAAGGCCAGGCAAGTTTGGCCATCTCCCCAGAAACACTCGTCGCCCTGGCGGCGGCGCGAATATGTAAAATAAGTGACGATGCGGTGTGGTGGCGTGGTGCATGGTGACAACAACTAAATATGTATAAATTATTATGGAGTTTATTTAATAATTAAATGTGACTTTCATGTTGGAAACATTTCATGTACTTACCTACCTACATTGCTATACATACCCGTGTCCCGATAGTTTTGTTCCACTAGTGGGACCATGGTCAATTTGATAAACCGGATATGTTGAATGAAGACAGCTGTTGAAAACAAACAGCAGGTATTGCTTATTGACGAAATGAATAAAATCCTTATTTCAGACCCAGCAAGAAATCCTCAAAACAAATGAAAACGTCTAGAAAAATAAAACTTGACATTCTATCAAAGTCAATAATCAAACCTTTAACATCCAATATTTTATTTGTTGAATTTCTAGATTATTTTGTTTTAATTTTAGGTTCTTATTTATATCTACAAATATGGCATTGCCTATGCAACGGACGGCTGTGAGAAAATATTTGGCTTTTGGATTTGGCCCAATGAAGACTAGTGTGAGAAACTACGAGATTCCGGAACACTTACAAAAGGTAATTAAACAGAAAGTGTTTTTTATGTACCATGGGAAACAGCGTCGCTTAACCACTCCTAAGCAACTCCTAAGGTTAAAACCGCTTGCACGCCGCGCCGTCACAACATACGTTTAGATCGTGCAGGGGCGATACGCATGCACACGAATTTTGTTGCTTACTGGTTAAGCGACGCTGTTGCCCAAAGCTCTAAGGCCCATGCAAAGTATACCTACCAAAGGTACATAACCTACCTACAACCCTACCAGGCCAGGGCTTTAAAGTAATATTTGTTCTGTATTTGACGCTATCTAGCTTTTACCCAGGACTTCCGCCGTGTCAAAAACTTGCCGTTTAGTGGTACTAGGTAGCTTATGTCCTTGGCCCTTATAGCAGGACTTATATTGAACTGATGCCTTACTTTTTCGTACTATGATATGACCTCAAAGGTTAGTTCATAAGCAGGCCTTTTAAGCAGTCCTGTTTAAGGCCTGCTTTTTAACTGAACGGCGTTAGGGATGGTTTCTTATTTGCTGATGGTAAGCCCCCTTGTCACTAATATTGATTTAAATTAGTTTAGGGTTTTAAAAGTAAAAAAGTCAGCCATATAGGTATGTTACTGTAATTTGTAATAGCATTTGTAAATATTAATATGGCTTTTAGGTCGCGACAGACAAGGACCCGAGCTTTTACAGAATGGTCGAGTACTATTACCATAATGCCGTGAAAGTCGTCGAGCCGGCCTTGATAGAATACCTCAAGAAACATACGCACATGTCTGACAAGAAGCGGATGCACAGAGTGGCTGGGATATTAAAGGCAAGGACAATTTGTAATTATTTCAGTTTATATGTTCCTCTCGACACATCGAAATTTCACAAAAAATAATAAAAATATACTATCACTAGCGGCCGCCCACGACTTCGTCTGCGTGGAAAGTTTTTTTGCTATCGAGAACGAAACATTTTTTCGGGATAAAAGGTACCCTATGTCCTTCTCTGTACCCCTGGTAACGTATATGCAAAATTTCATGATGATCGGTAGAGTGGTTAAGACGTGAAGGCGTAACAAACAAAGAAACGGACTTTCGCATTTATAATATTTATATTTACTATCATTGATTATAACGATTTTGACCAAGCCATCATCACCGTATGGCCCGGAGCGTTCGCACGCCGCGACTAGGCTACACTAACATTGATTGTAATGATTTTGAACAAACCATAATCGCGGTACGGCCTGGAGCACGCGGCTACATAAAAGATTATGCACCGAAAAAACCCGAAGAGTTCATTTTTTTTTAGTAATAGGTCATGATTATTGTTTTAAAGAAATTACTGATTTTCTTGACTTATAATGAAAATAGGGGGGCGGCGGGCGGGGCGGCCCCTGGCACAATTCGAGATCGACAAGGCTTTTTTCAAGGATAATTTGTCAGTTGTCATGACAATTTGGTTTACATTGCGGTGCAGCTATGAGTAGTATGTTCTATTTTCTAATTGGTTGACGCAATGGATATGAAATTGTCGTAATAGGTGACAAATTGTCATGTTTATAATTTAGGGCCCTTGTGGTACCTAATCAATTCATTGTGGGTTTACAGGTGATGGGTTCCTGTAACAGCAGTTTGCAGTTCGAATTCCCTCTGCAGAGGAAGTCAGGGGAGTACGAGATCATCCACGGGTACCGGTCTCAGCACAGCGTGCACCGCCTGCCTTGCAAAGGAGGTGCGTTACTGGCACTTTTAAACGGGAATAATTAATTGGGTGACTGGAAATAATTAAAGGTGACTGTCAATGGGATACTTAAATACTAAACCGGGCAGCGGTTTATTTTTTGGGCGACAAAATAACTAAACGGGCGACAAACTGCGGATTACAAAATACGTAAAACGGGCGACAACACGTGAGAGATAAATAATTTAAGTTAGTAGTAAAAATTCTGAATGAGTGATAAAAATACTGAGTGGGCAACTATTATACCAAGTAGATAACTATACAAGGTGTTTGGTAAAAGCCTTATAAAGCCGAATATAGTGGATAGGGACCATCAAACTGAACAACTTTTACTATGGGACCAACTCTGAACTCGCGAAAAAAAATCAACTGTTTCATAAATTTTTATATTTTCGTTATACATTTTTGTATGAAACAGCAGATTTTTTTTTCGCGATTTCAGGGTTGGTCCTATAGTAAAAGTTATTCAGCTTGATGGTCCCTATCTACCATATTCGGCTTTATAAGACTTTTACGAAACACCTTGTATAACTGATTTAAGCTACCCAACATGGTATTTTTGTCATCTCGATTAGGATAATAGTCACCTTTTTTAAAATAAAATATATGCCAAAATAGTAATTTGCCTTTCGGGGCGTTAGGACCAAGGTTCTAAAATGACTAAGGTGCTGAAATGACCAAAGTGATAAAATTACCAAGTTGCTGATATGACCAAGCTGCTAAAATGCCCAAGGTGCTAAAATGCCCAAGGTGCTGAAATGTCCATATTGCTGAATTGACCATAGTGCTGAAATGACCAAGGTGCTGGAATGACCAAGGTACCAAAATGGCTTATCTGCTTGAGGCGTGAAATGCACAAAAGCGACGCGGCTCGGATTCGGCGGCGATACGGTGCAGATGTGAGACTTTCTGATGCTTTCGGCAAAGGAAATACACGTATCTGCGCCTGATCTCCGCCGCATCTCTTCTGTGTATTTCACGCCTAAGGCTGCTTTTCGTCAAAACGGTCGTATTGTATAGGGGTATAGTCAACAAAGACCGAATGATGCGTTAGTTAGCTGCAAATTCATGTTTAAGACGATTTTTGACCTTATTGACATTTTGTCATTCTATTGATTTTCTGCACTTCTTTGTTCAGCACATGCTTTCAAATATTAAAAATCTCTCTCGCGCTAACAATATTGTTGTGCCTGTGCGAGCACAATGGCAATATGTTAGCGCACGAGCAAGTATAGACGGGTCATTGTAAAAAATTTTTTCTGCCTACGTCACAAAAATAAAAATAAAAAAGTGATTAAAAATATAGAAGTTTACCTTCTCCGTATTTATGAGATCCTGGTACTTTGGTGATGTACTATATTACGAAAAATAAGAAAAAATGAGAATCTGTCTTTTTGAGAATCTGTCCTTTTGAGAATCTGTCCTTATGAGAATAAAGGATATTTTGCAAACATGGTCATTTTGCAACTTTGGCCATTTTGCAACTTTGATCATTTTGCAACCTTAGTCATTTTAGCACCTTGGTCATTAGACTTCAAAAAGATATTAGTCATTTTGCAACTTTGGTCATTTCAGCACCTTGGTCATTAGGATCCGAAAATATTAATAATTTTGCAACTTTGGACATTTCAGAACCTTGGTCATTTTAGCACCTTGGTCCTAACGCCCCGAAAGGGTAATTTGGTCTTCCGTTCTCAATAACTAGGGGGAATATATAATTGCACTTTAAAAATAATGTAACACACTTTAAAATGTTTAGCTTCAAAATTTATTGAATTCACTTTAAAAATAATGGTTTCCACTATAAATATGCTAAGCTTTAAAATTAATACTTTGCACTATACAATTTAATTGTTTAGCTTTCAAATTAATACTTTGCACCATACAAATTAATATTATAACATTAGTACTGGTAAACAGACGACTAGGTGCGACGACGAGCGGGCGCATCGAGAGAGGGGAGCTGAGGAGGAGGTTAGGTTCCATTGCGACCAACAACGCTAGAACCGACTTGGTGAGACTTGCCATCTCATTAGTCTGACATGGTTTGACAGAAATTAAATGATTTCGGAGTTGGGACATAGTTATAGTGCAAACCATTATTTTTGCAGTGATAATATTAATTTATAGATCTATTATTATTTTAAAGTGCAAACCATTATTTTTGTAGTGATAAGATTAAATTATAGGTCTATCATTATTTTAAAGTGCTGATATACAATTTTATAGCTGTTTTCATCAAATTTAAAGTGCTATTAAATACATCCCAATAACTAGTTACTCAATTTATATTTTAAAGTCACCCATTTTCAACATTTGCAGTCGCTCTTAGTATTTCAGTACCTACTCTATATTCAGTATTTTTGATACCCAAAATGGGAATTCATTGTTACCCGATTAAATACTACCCCTTTTAAACCAACGTTCTCGATGGGTCTCATATATTGTTCTATGGAACATGACGTAAAGTAAGCCTAAACTCGATGGGTTGTATGATTTTATTACGGAGTTCCTATCGCCTTTTTTCCGCTTCGTGATAATCAGCTCAGTTCGGAGTCCTCCTTAATTAGGCTGCGCCAGACAGGACGGATGGTCTGTCCGGGTAGTCAGATCGAGCAACTGTGCCCTTTTTAACCGACTTCCAAAAAGGAGGAGGTTTTCTGTTCGTCTGTATATATTTTTTTGTGTATTTCCACCGATTACTCCAAAACGGCTGGACCGATTGAAATAATTCAAACGTTATTACATTAGGTAAATTCCCAAGTTGGTCCCATTTTTTAAAATTTGGAAATCGGTTCAGTACTTTTCAAGTAATCTTGAAAAAAGCACGAAAATAGTATGATTTTGTGTGAATTACCTCGATGATAATGGTCGTATTACTTCTTTGTTTATGAACTGAATTAGATAATTATTTTTTGTTGGAAGAGGGATATCTGTGTAGTTCTTTAACCGACTTTAAAAAACGAGGTTCTCAGTTTGACCCTTATGTATGTATGTTTCTTCGCAATTATCTCACTTTTGGCTGAGCCGATTTTACTATCTAAATAATATACCTACAAGGTAAAAATAAAAATGTTTAAAAAAAACAAAAAACCGACTTCAAAAAACCTACCTCTAAAAAGCAAGAAATAATATTCGTAATAATAAAAACACGTCTATTGAAGTCGGGTGGGGCTTTTTCTTTTAGAATAAAAAAAGGAATCTGTACCTACTCCAGCCCCACCCGACTTCAATAGACGTGTTTTTATTATTACGAATATTATTTCTTGCTTTTTAGAGGTAGGTTTTGTGAAGTCGGTTTTTTGTTCTTTAAACAATTTTTTATAGTCCCGGTCATACTATTCATGTCATACATGTCATCTGACGGCGTGTTAACAGTGTCGTCAGACAAAATGTTCCCGCACCTTAACGAAACACGATAATATAGCGTGATATAGCGTTTTATCGACACTCGACTGTCAAATCCATTGTCTTGTGACAGTTAAACATGATAACGCGCTATATATCGCGTTGCGGTGGCCATGCTAGGGGGCAACCCTATCTGGGAGGCTGTGACCACATGATCATCATCTCGCTTAGCATATAATCTATAAAAACATGATATATTCGATTGTAGTATAAAAAATAAGTTTAAAAACTAAAACCCGGCTACGGAAAAATCGTCCTCTAAAAAGTAAGAAACAAGAAAATATTCATAAAAAAGTAAGAAACAAGAAAATATTCATAAAAAAATTAAGAAACAAGAAAATATTCATAAAAAGGATAACCGTAGTCGCATGCCACTTTGTCCTAGACACGCACGGCACGGGCTGGAGGTGGCATGCGACTACGGTTATCCTTTTTATTATGAATATTTTCTTGTGTCTTACTTTTTAGAGTACGATTTTTCCGTAGTCGGGTTTTAGTTTTTACCAGACTACGGCAACGCAAAGCCAAAACGGAGGGTATATGATTTTGACCTGTATGTATAAACTTCTTTTTTATTAGGATTCCGTACCCAAAGGGTAAAAACGGGACCCTATTACTAAGACTCCGCTGTCCGTCTGTCTGTCTGTCTGTCACCAGGCTGTATCTCATGAACCATGATAGCTAGACAGTTGAAATTTTCACAGATGATGTATTTCTGTTGCCGCTATAACAACAAATACTAAAAACAGAACAAAATTCATATTTAAGGGGAGCTCCTATACAACAAACAGTTTTTTTTGCCGTTTTGGTACGGAGCCCTTCGTGCGCGAGTCCGACTCGCACTTGGCCGGTTTTTTTTAATATTTTGGAGTTGTCAATAGGGTGAAAGCAAGCAAAGCCACGGGCAAAAGCTAACAATTTATATATTTTTGAAATATGCTCATTAAGCCCTTTCATTTGGTACCCAACACGGCATTATTAAATATATTTTTTTACTTCATGTCTTTAACTCCTCTAGAGGGCGCCACATTCAATTTAATGTAACGTCACATAGCCTATGTTCATTGGACGATTAAGACGCTTCCAACGATACCTCATTTGTCAAATTATAACAAGTAGTTTAGAAGTTATGAGGGAACAGATGAATTTACAAACATACATACATACAGGTCAAAATCATATACCCTCCGTTTTGGCTTCGCCGTAGTCGGGTAAAAAAGTACGTTATAAAGAGCAAAAAAGCTCAAAGTGGTTGTATAACACCGTCAGACAGGACGGGATCAATTCTGTATGGCTACATTAAGAGTGACTTTTTCGGCCAGGGATCAGATTCTCCGACGCTGTGGACTTGGAAGAGGTGAAGGCGTTGGCGGCCCTCATGACGTACAAGTGCGCCTGCTCCAACATACCCTTCGGAGGCTCTAAAGGAGGTGACATTTCGTTCAAACACGGTTTGAAGAAAGGTCATTGGGCATTTTGTTTGGACATTTGACCTACGGCGTACACAAACGAAATAGGGCTAGGTATGTAGATAAATGTATCTGCTACTCAGTGGTATGGGTCGCATTCTTGCAGGCCATGTTTCATTTATTTTCATTATATCATAGCATTTCAATAATAAATAAAGACAATACAAACGTTTATTATGCCTGTACTTCACATTTTCACAATGCTGAAAGTTAAAACTTCTGTTTTATTAACAAAAGTACACATACTCACTCACATAATGGTAAAATTACTTTTTCTGCCGGTCGTTACATAAAAAAATAATACATATTTTAAAAAGTGGGATTGAAATCTTCAAATTTAATACTGGTTTGGTTTCTGTACGCGAACTTTCATCAAGTAGGTCAAATATGCTCAATGACCTTTGATGCAATAGATAGACCTTGTCAGTGATGACGTAAATTTGGGTAAAAACAAACACGAGAACGTTGGCACCACTAGCGGATCCAGGGGGGGGGGGGGGGGGGGCTCCCAAAATCATTTGGGTCCACCCCAACAAATCTGTTGATTATCTTGGTAAAGCCTGCCCTCACCTACGTTAAGCCCCTCCCAAACCAAAATCCTGGATCCGCCACTGGTTGGCACTTTTGCATTGTTATCAAATTATTGAGTTATTTTGGCGTTAGGAATAAGTATTAAGCCGTATTGTTTTGCTCCTTGGTGTAATTCCATGTCTCAAAAAGAGAAACTTGCTTTTTCAGATGTTTCTTTTTATCCAAACTGTCAAACTCCGCCTTCACTCCATGGTCTATTAAGTCCTACTCAAATAGGGTATCCTGTACCCAGTGGCGTGCACAGAGATTTTAGACAGGGTAGGCACGGATAAAAAATATACCAATTTTATCACTGTTTCGGTATCTACCAACCCATAGGTACTGAACGAAATCTAAACATTTTTATTATCTTGATTGGAGAACGAAATGCATATAAAACAATACAATTGGTTTGTGTGTACGTACACAAGCTGTTAGCCAGTTATAATTAATTATAATAAAACTTTTTATGAAAAGAACGAGGGGCATTCATAACCTACCTACCATTTTTTTAAACTCAACCCAACGCATCTTCCCTTTGCAATCAATTTAATTAAACTTTATCCTAAAAGATAACCTCGATAAAGCGGCAATTTTTAATTTATTTAAACAAACTTTGCCAGAATTGGTCTCGCATGTAAATTATTGAATTTTTCACAGTAAATTAACGAAATAATTACTTACTTAAAATAATCAATTACTTCCGCCAAGAAAAACAATAAAAACAAAGTAAAACTAACTGCAAACTAAAAAAACGCGACTCTCTGTAATGCAATCATGACGCGGTCGGGTTGCAAATAAGCAGTGCCTCCAAAACATAAACACGCGCATACATTTTCACGCACACAGTCACACTTTTGATGTGTACTACACGAGATTCGTTGTATGAAAAAGAAGCAGCCCGTAGTACTGCTTATGGACACGCGGTAAATAATTGGCGCCTCTGTCGCCCGGCCGATCGTTAGTTACTATGGTTAGTTCTTGTGATTTTCTTCAAAAACAACAAATAGATGGCACTTAAACTAATAAGAATAACTTTTTAATTACAAGTAAGTTTACAAATAATAGAGTAGGGAATTAGGGTCATATATTTATGGGACTACAGGGTATGCAGTGCTTATTTGCATGTATGGAGTGCACGCCACTGCCTGTACCGCTGGCGGGAACGATATCCCGATGAATATGCGGATAAGGCTGGCCCCAGACCTACCGGTTTCATTTCTTTGCTTTGCTGTTCTACCATGGACCGCCGGCCAAGAGGCTCATTTTCAATCTATCGCATATTTTGACCTGACCACATTGGCAAGATAGCCATTAGTTTGGTGTTATCAAATATCGTTGTCTGGGGTGCGATGAGAAGTTTTAGTTTTAAAAAAAAACTGCTGTTTTATACAAAAATTTATAACTAAATTATCAAAATGTATGAAACAGTTCATTTTTTTTTCGCGATTTCAGATTTGGTCCCATAGTAAAAGTTGTTCAGTTTTATTATGGTCCCTATCTACCATATTCAGTTTTATAAGGCTTTACCAAACATCTTGTATAAATAAGCGATCGAGTTATTTTTAACGATCAGAGTCCATGTTTAGGGTGGCATATCTCCTAAAAGCTTCCTACTTCGCAATCCAGGCGATGATATTTGATAAAACCAAGCTAATGGCTATCTTGCCAATTTGGTCTAGTCCCAAAATGCGATAGATTGAAAATTACCCTGGTTGGCCGGCGGTCTTTCAAGCAAGGTAGCACAGCAAAGCAAAGAAACGGAACCGGTAGGTTGGGGCCAGCCTAATGCGCTGTTCAACCATATCGGAACTTTACCGCTGCTGGAGAGAGCACTACGGGCGGGCGGCACGGGGTGCGACCGCGCGGGGTGAGTAAAAGTTTCGCCAAACACGCGGTACGTACCGCGTACCCATCCGATATGAGGTTCCGGATACGCGGCAACTGCGAAAATTACAAACATTATTACCGCGTGGGATATCGCTCGGGTATTACCGCTACCCACGGCGGTAGCGGATACCGCTCGAGTTTGAGTAGGTCTTTATATGACGATGGGGACGTTAAGAAGTTAGTAACATTATTGGCCGCCACTGACACTGACTAATCAGAAACTTTATACCTTTTGAAACCAGATTGGTCGGCGTCAGGGAAGATAACTATGACTCACTTATGCGAATGGACTGTAGGAAGATTTTATCATAAATCACGTACTCAACATAATTATGACATACTACCTATGATACCAATAGGCATAAGGCAATAAGCATCAATGTGTCATACCCTGAAAGCGATTGCGATAGATTTTAGATACCCAGCCTTTCTATTGTCTAATTAAAAAATCTATCGCAATCGCTTTCAGGATGTAACACATTGAAGCTTCTGTTAGGCACAAATAAAAACTTACCAAAGAAATGCAGCAATGTGTCACATCCATCTGTCAAACGAAAGCGATTAGGATAGATTTTTGAATTAGACAATTAGCCCCCAGATTGGGTAATTTTTAAATCAGATTCCTATTTCTTTTTAGGAGTGTGCATAAACCCGAAAAAATATACCGTCGCGGAACTGCAAAGAATAACGCGACGGTACACGCTGGAGTTGGCAAAGAAGAATTATATTGGTAAATGGAACAAACAATGGTGCCGATTCGGTTGACAACGACTTAACTAAATTGACAGGACTAAAGTAAGTTTAGATTTCCATCCTTTTCTTTCTGTATCAAAAAGATAAGAACAGAATGCTAAACTTAAGTTTAGTCCTGTCAGTTTAGTTAAGTCATGCCAACCGAATTGACACCATTATTTACTTTATTATGCTTTTTCTGATCTGATGAAAGCGGTGGAACACTGCAATCTCCAATCTTAGGCTTAGCTGCACCGCGTGTTTACGAACCGTAGTCAAACCACGGTTCGTAAACGCGCGATTTTCTTGTGTCCCATAGTAATAGTATGGTAGCGCACGCACAGCGTTTAACCGCATTCGGTTTTTATCAGCCTCGACTGGGCGACACAAGCCACAACACACGCTCTTCGCCAGAAATCTATTATAATACTGATATAAAATTGAGCGAAACGCCAACTGCAGTGCGTGTTTGCATGCGGTTTTGCGTTTCATTTGTTCCCAACGAGTCACACCATCATCTGTCACACTGTGACTGGTTGGGAAGTTCCACTGACCTGATTTTTTTTTCTATTTAACTGGACTGGCTGTCTGTATGATTTGACAGCAAAGTTTTTGTGCCTATTTGAAACGCCTCTAGCGTCTGTCTAAGGAACTAATTCTAAGGAATGATACTTAGTCTCTCCAGACACCAGACTTTAGTAACATGTCCCTCACGCTACGCTCACGCTACGTCCTACAGCGCCAAAATGGCGGAAATCAAATAGGCACAAGAACAGTTTGACAGCAGCCAGTCTAGTGGAATATATAGAAGTCAATGGGAAGTTCTTATTTAAAAAACCCCGAGTCACGCCTGTTACTCGATGGATTTTTTTATTAGAAAAATTTCTCAACCAGTCGCACTCAAAGTCTGGTGTGTACACACACACCAGAAATAACTGTAACACTGTGTCTGGTTGGGAAATTTCGAATAAAAAGTTCCCATGAAGTAACAGGTGTGATTCATTTGGGTTTTTTAAATAAAAACTTCCCAACCACTCACAGAGTGACAATTGAAGGTGTGACTCGTTGGGAACAAATGTTGCGTTTTCAGCTATTCCTAAACCGCTCGCGCTCGCGTTTAATCGCAGTGCGTGCTAAGCCTCAGGGGGCCGATTCTCACGCGATAGACAAAATGTCGAAATAGAGATATGTCGAAATAAAATGGTGGATCCGCCATTTTGTCTATTGAAACCTGTTTTTGGTATTCTCGAAATATCACCATAGAGATATGTCGATGGCTAGCCCTCGACATGCAACGTGTGGTCGATAGCAGTAGAGATTGAATATCTCGAACATTACGTTAGTCGAAGTGTCGAATTGTCTCTTTCTTATGAGATGGGTGACCATTTGGGACTACAATAACGAATGTTAAGCTACTTTTGAAGAGGCCGAGTACAAGATGGTGACCGTTTGGTACAGCAATAACGAATATTAAGCTACTTTTGAAGAGGCCGATTACTAGATGGATGACCATTTGGGACTGCGATGACAAATTTTAAGCAATGGCCGGTTGTGGGATGGGTGACCGTCTGTGACTGCGATGCGACGAAAGTAAAAAAGCTTTAAATAAGGCTGGGTGTGAGATGGGTAACCATCTGGTAACCACTTTGAAAAAAGGTCGGGTTTGGGATGGGTGACCGACGATGCCAGAAGTAATCAGTGTTAAACAACGTTTACAAAGACTGATGAGATGGGTGACCGATTGAGACTTCGATAATGAATGTTAAACAACTTTGTAAAAAGGTCAGGTTCGGGATGGGTGACCGACTAAGCCAACAGTAATCAATGTCAAACAGCGTTGCGATTCTTGCAGGCAGAGATCGGGCGCGTGCCATAGTGTAAAATTCGAAATATCTCGAAAAAGTCAAGAAATTGTAGAGATTCCAAAGACTTTCGACTTGTAATGTCGAAAATTGCTGAGAATAAGTTTTTTGGCTGCAATAGAGATTTTAGTGACATTTTCAATAGAGATTTGTGGTTAGAGATAATCTCGAATTCGAGAAATGTCGCAGTGCGCGAGAATAGGCCCCCTGGCCATCTTCTCATTTGTCAGCGCAGCAGTGGTACGATATCACCTTGCCATAGTAACTCACCTCACGTACTTGTACTATTATGTCTGTGCCTCGGTAACCATGGCAACCACGCCTGTTTACTATGGCGAGGCGATGTCGTACCGTTGTACCGCCGACAAATGAGAAAAGACACTAAAGGTCATGGCACACTATCGGCACCGCAACTGCACAGCTACAGCACGGCGGCGTCACCTCGAATTTAGGCTACGGCTAGCCGTCCGCGCGCCGTAAGCACGCGGTCGGCGTGACGTAAGCGAGATCGCGCGCCGGCCGCTAGGTGTAAGCCAAGAAGCTTGAAAAAGACTCTTTAGTGACGTTACGGCGTATTGCTATCTCTTTCTTTTCGTTTTACAATACGTTTTCGTTTCTCACGAACAAACGAACGACGAACAACGAACACGTACCTATTGTAACACTAAAGAAAGAGGTTGCAATAAGCTTACGGCTTATTTCAATCTTCACTATGATATATGGCCGTGCAAACTCCATTTGAGGGAGGTATAAGCTTCTTGGTGTAAGCTATTTTGCATATGAATGATGTTATTCAGCGCGCAGTTAGCACGCGTTCGGCGCGCGGTCCGCTCGCTTGCAGCGAGCCGGCTGCGAGTCGAGTCGTATGGTAGCGCAGCGGTAAGCGCGCTGACCGCCCGCCGTTGGCTTTTTCTTATTGACATTATGAAATATATTTTACGACACATGATTTAAAGCTCTAATTTGAATGACAAGTTAATTGCTGGGTTGGAGCGGTGCCGTTAGTTTGCCAAAAGTTTAAGGTCATGGCCCATGACCTTAAAGTATGCATGGCGCCATTACTCATACATACCGGGTGTAACAAGACCCTCAACAAAGCTGAGGTCTACGTATTCTGCCCATCATCAGGACCATTTCTGTTCAAAATTATTGCTGGGAAATGATTTTAATTTTTGGTGTTAAAAAAGCATTGCATACATTACCCCGCAATTAGAGGATTCGATCCCGGGATCCCGACCGTTTTTCAGTCCCGAAATTTTCGGGATTGGTATAATTTAGAAAAAGTTGCAAAATATGCTGCGTGAAGCGAAATACTCACGTGCCGGACTACAGCTGGGCCACAAAAAAAAAAGTTGGAAATCTTACTTTTTGACTATGCCATGATGAAGTCGATAATTTGTCGGAATTTGTCGCCAAAAACCAGATTTTGTCGGTCTTCCGTTTACGAGATACGTGTGGCCCAGCCGAAGAGACGTCTCTACAGCTGGGCCACACAGATCTCGAAAACGGAAGGTCGTAGCGAAAATCTGATTAGTCGTATGTGTAGCCGGTATTTTGTCGGAATTTGTCGCCAAAAACCAGAGTTTGTCGGTCTTCCGTTTACGAGATACGTGTGGCCCAGCCGAAGAGACGTCTCTACAGCTGGGCCACACAGATCTCGAAAACGGAAGGTCGTAGCGAAAATCTGATTACTCGTATGTGTAGCCGGTATTTTGTCGGAATTTGTCGACAAAAACCAGAGTTTGTCGGTCTTCCGTTTACGAGATACGTGTGGCCCAGCCGAAGAGACGTCTCTACAGCTGGGCCACACAGATCTCGAAAACGGAAGGTCGTAGCGAAAATCTGATTACTCGTATGTGTAGCCGGTATTTTGTCGGAATTTGTCGCCAAAAACCAGAGTTTGTCGGTCTTCCGTTTAGGAGATACGTGTGGCCCAGCTGTAGAGACGTCTCTTCGGCTGGGCCACACAGATCTCGAAAACGGAAGGTCGTAGCGAAAATCTGATTACTCGTGGGTGTAGCCGGTATTTTGTCGGAGTTTGTCACCAAGAACCAGATTTTGTCGGTCTTGCGTTTAGGAGATACGTGAGGATACGCTGTGGAGACCTTTCTACCTGGATCTTGAGAAAGGAAGGTCGTAGCGAAAATCTGATAACTCGAGTGTGTAGCCGTTAGTTTGTCGGAGTTTGTCACCAAGAATCAGAGTTTGTCGATCTTGCGTTTAGAAGATATTTGAGGATATGCTGTAGAGACCTTTCTACCTGGATCTCGAGAACGAAAGGTCGTAGCGAAAATCTGATAACTCCTATGTGTAGTCGGTAGTTCGAGCGAGTTTGTCGCCAAATACCAGAGCTTGATCGCCTTACGTTTACGAGATAAATGTGATTTGAATGTACCTTCGCGAATGTACATTCGCGTACAACTGTGTTTGAAATAATTATACTACTTTAATGAATGCATGCATGCATGCTATCTAGGTAAAAATTTAGAATACTTGAGCACGAATTTGGTGGTTTTGAGGGAAGGGGGGAGGAGGGGGGGAGGTAACCTCCCCCCTGGTGGTACTCCCATTCCGCGGAAGTACATATTTGCAGAGATATTGATATAAATGAATACACAAAAAAGTTATGATAACAGCCAAATTGCTGTTGTTTTTCGGCAATTAAAGGAGGGAGAGAGGGGGAGGGAAGGGAAACAACTCCCTCTTCCAACCCCCATCCGTCCGTGATGCGTAGTTTTCAAGAAATAATTTTTTGTGTAAACATAACCTCAAAACAAAAAATTTAGAAATTAAGCAGAGGAGGCTAAAAAGAGGTGGGTAAAGGGGAAGGGACGTACGGACAAAATTTCGCACGTAAAAAAAGTCGTTTCTGGCGCTTCGCCGGCCGCTGCCGCGGCACGCTCGCTTCGCTCGCTCGGCTCGCGCGCTGGGTTCATGTACACCTAACATGCTCGTCGCTACGCTCCTCGCACCTATCACGTGACCTGAGGTCTTTGATTCACCATCGCAACAATTTAGCAGTGCTACCAACCTAGTGCGCCGCCATTAAACGTCAAGAATGACGACACTGGTTTAAAAATTAGACTTAGATCTTTATTTTTTTCGAAAAATAAGTGTTTCCGCGCAAAATGAATATGTGCATTAGAATCTCTGCATGTTTTATAATAAGGTAGTAAACTCACTATATATAATTTCGTGCTCAAGTTTTCTAAATCCAAGCCGCTATCTAAGTTGCATGATGTTTTATTTCTTACAATATGCGGCCGCCCTGAATTAGCTTTAACGGTCACCCATCCGACACCTGACCGGACCGAGTGTTGCTTATAAAACGTTACCAGCAACTAGGGACCGACCGAACACACTTTTCACCGAGAATCGAGACCGCGATTAAAAAATAGTCTCGGCCGAGACCGAGACCGAGATTTTTGTTTTTTTTAAGTTACTATAAAATGGCAAAAAAAAAAGCAAATCGATGTACTATGGGCAACAGCGTCGCTTAATCAGTTTGCAACAAAATTCGCGTGCGCGTGTATCGCCCTTGCACGAACTAAACGTATTATTATATTATTACAAAATTGCTTTCTTGTGGTTTGACATTAGGATATTAAATATATTTTAAGGTGTATTTTACAAAAAATAAATTAACCACATCGGATCTGCAGGAGCCTAAACTTGGTATATTTTGAAAATGTGTTTTGATTTAATTTAAAACAAGACAGTGGCTGAAATGTATTAATTTAATATATTTTAAGAACCGGCTTAGCAATACATGATAGGATTTAGAACAAAAAATTTTTTTCCCCATACAAAAAGATTACCCATAACTCCTCTCCTAAGGGAAGAATTTTTAAGAACTGCGGGTCCAAAATATTGTTTTGACTTCAAGTATACTTGTGCCAAACGGCTATGCTGTAGATGGGTTTGAGGTTTTCCATTGATTTTGAGCTCGTACGCCAACCACACCACTATATTAATATAACATTCACATTCTTAAATGGTAAAACTAAACTAGGTACCTACCTACACAAGTCATCAAAAAAATACCAAAAGAGTGAAATCAACAATTTTGATTTGATTTGATTAATCACAGTGAAGGATGCGTCAGCGTATGCCCTGTGGCATGCGTAACAGCGTTAGTTCCAATTACGCATGCCTCAGCGAAGAAGAAAGTGCAAGACAAAAGCGCACGAGTGTAATCTCAGGCCTACGTAAGTAGGTACTAATAGGCCGAGATTCTCGGCCATTTTAGCCGAGCCGAGACCGAGACATAATTTTTGGCCGAGACTGGCCGAGATCTCCAGCGAAGTTTTAAATTGTAATTTCGATTTTATATTCTTTTTCCATACAAAATTTGACCCCATTTTCACCCCTTAAGGGGTTAAATCATGTCCACCGTATTGGACTTCAAAATAAATGTTATTTTCGTAATCGTCATCCTAGAAAATCGTAATAACGACATCCATATCGATTTTTGGGTTTTTTACCCCATTTCACCCCCATAGGGGTCAAAATACTAACAATAACGATATAAGTTGCGTTAGTTTTCTATCCATAAGCTTAAATAATAAATTAAGCTATTTTTACTTCGTAAATGAAGGATTTTCTTTACACAAATTTATCCCCCTTTTCACCCCTTCGGGAGTAGAATTTTCAAAAACGCTGAGATACGTGTACATTAATATTCAATCGTTAGCCTAAACACAAAATTTGAAGATCCTAGCTTTGAAACTGAGGGACTTTCATACAAACTTTGGACCCCCGTTTCACCCCCTTGGAGGGTGAGTTTTGAAAAATACTTTCTTAGTGCTCCCCTAGACCTCATAAGGAACCTACGTGCCAAATTTGGTGTCTCTAGACCAAGCGGTTTGGGCTGTGCGTTGATATGTCAGTCACCAATCAGTATCTTCTTTTATATATTAAGATAAATAAATTGCACATCAATCATACCATACTTTACGTTGTTTTCACTTGTTTTATTTTATTGACCATTTTCCTAAAGGTACATCGATAAATAACCAAATAAAACCTCATGAAACTCACTTAGCATGTCGTACTCATTAAATTACTACTTACATTTTTAGGACAGATGTACGCGACTGTACGATACACCACGTATATAGAGTAGGAGACCAGATACCAAACGTTGTCGATACAATAAACGTTGAATACATCAATTACTATTCGAAAAATTAATTGAAATCTTTCATATTTCCTCACTAAATTCTTTTAATCATATAAATTTTGGATTTAATATTAACTATGTACATAAAATAATACAAATCAACTATACTGCTTACGCATTTTGGATAAGGCTCTAAGACTATAATCATAAAAAAACAAAACCCTTATTTCTCTGGAAAGGGGAGTCGACCAAGTCTGTAACTTAAGGACAAACTCGGGAAAACTACCGGCTACACATACGAGTAATCAGATTTTCGCTACGACCTTTCGTTCTCGAGATCCAGGTAGAAAGGTCTCTACAGCATATCCTCACATATCTTCTAAACGCAAGATCGACAAACTCTGATTCTTGGTGACAAACTCCGACAAACTAACGGCTACACACTCGAGTTATCAGATTTTCGCTACGACCTTCCTTTCTCAAGATCCAGGTAGAAAGGTCTCCACAGCGTATCCTCACGTATCTCCTAAACGCAAGACCGACAAAATCTGGTTCTTGGTGACAAACTCCGACAAAATACCGGCTACACCCACGAGTAATCAGATTTTCGCTACGACCTTCCGTTTTCGAGATCTGTGTGGCCCAGCCGAAGAGACGTCTCTACAGCTGGGCCACACGTATCTCCTAAACGGAAGACCGACAAACTCTGGTTTTTGGCGACAAATTCCGACAAAATACCGGCTACACATACGAGTAATCAGATTTTCGCTACGACCTTCCGTTTTCGAGATCTGTGTGGCCCAGCTGTAGAGACGTCTCTACAGCTGAGCCACACGTATCTCCTAAACGGAAGACCGACAAAATCTGGTTCTTGGTGACAAAATCCGACAAAATACCGGCTACACATACAAGTAATCAGATTTTCGCTACGACCTTCCGTTTTCGAGATCTGTGTGGCCCAGCTGTAGAGACGTCTCTTCGGCTGGGCCACACGTATCTCGTAAACGGCAGACCGACAAACTCTGGTTTTTGTCGACAAATTCCGACAAAATACCGGCTACACATACGAGTAATCAGATTTTCGCTACGACCTTCCGTTTTCGAGATCTGTGTGGCCCAGCTGTAGAGACGTCTCTTCGGCTGGGCCACACGTATCTCGTAAACGGAAGACCGACAAAATCTGGTTTTTGGCGACAAATTCCGACAAATTATCGACTTCATCATGGCATAGTCAAAAAGTAAGATTTCCAACTTTTTTTTTTGTGGCCCAGCTGTAGTCCGGCACGTGAAATACTCAGTGCCAGTGTTCTCAATAGAATTGCTTGTCTTTCATTATTCATATAAAATGCAAGAAAACCTTATATTTTTCATTTAAGCAGCATTCCAAGCAAGCAACACAAATTAACCCAGCGGGTTTGCGATGGTTTCTTGGAATAAAACTTCTTTTATTTTGAACTAAAAAGATAGACAAGCAACTCTTACTGGGTTGTTGTTCGTTTGTGGTGTGGTGATATACTTCAGTTTTACTGCTACTGAACAAGAATGCATGAACATTCTTCAAGATTGTTTTCTTCATATTTAAAAGAAATGAGTTATTATGTGACTGATGAATATTATTTTCAAACAGTTTTTGCTAAGAAATAATAACTAGGTTTTTACATAAAAGCCAACTATTTGGTCGATGTTATAAGAGTGGTTATTGCCATTCTTTATTTACATAGTCTGTTAGATTAATGTTTTTCAATTTATTGAAATTGAAAGAGATCTTATTCATTCTTGATAAATAATAACTTTAACATAAAGATTAAAGAGTGTCAAACTAACCAGAAATCCTGGTTAGGCTTATTTAGACTTAATTTGACTCTAAGTTTGATTAGTTAGAATGATTAGATCAGCTAGGTGTGTGTGTATATTGTAACGTAAAATATGTTGGTTTTTGTCAAAAAATTGATTAAGCAAGTCGATTTTTGACCAAATTTTAAGTACGTTTATTTTTGTCTATTTTAATTTGTTAATTCAGAGCCAATTTTTCCAAGATTTTCAATTTTTTTATTTTTAATCTTCAATCCCAAAATAATCCCGGGATTGGCTAAGTGTAATCCCGAAATCCCGGGATCAGAAATAAGGGCCGGGATCGAATTCTCTACCCGCAATGTAACGCGTACAACAGAGCGCGCTTGCGAGTGTATGCTACACAGCTGCGTGCGGCCGAGTTGAAAGGCAACGTTTATGTGCGTTCTCATAAAATACATTGAGTGATGAGTATGACGTTTTGAAGCCATTGTATAAAAAATACAGTGCAACTCACATTTCATGGCATTTTTTTTCTGTTTACAGGAGCCGGAATAGACGTTCCGGCGCCGGATGTGAACACATCCGGTAGAGAAATGTCATGGGTCGTCGATACCTACATCAAAACATTAGGTAAAACTACTTTTAATTTTCCTGTTATTTTATATATTATGAACATAAATTGAACTTTATTGAGTACTAGCGGCCGCCCGCGACTTCGTCTGCGTGGAAAGTTTTTTTGCTATCCATCGGGAACAATACTTTTTTTCGGGATGAAAGGTACCCTATGTCCTTTTTTGTACCCCTGACAACGTGTATGCAAAATTTCATGATGATCGGTTCAATAGTTAAGACGTGAAGACGTCAAACAAACAAATAGACTTTCGCATTTATAATATTAGTAAGGATAGTAAGGATGATGACGCTGTTTTCGCAAATTAGTCTTAGCTTAGTTGTAACAGTATGGGTAAAAGTACACTCTAAATTGGTCTAACTCACTTAATTTGCCATAATTCATCAATAGAATTTAAACTTAACATTCATCTCGCTAAGGTTACGCCAGGAGGATTCAACAGTGTCCGTTGTGAATGCTTTTCCCAGATGAAAAGTTTCAAGTTTGCGTGAAAGTCGGAAGAGAAGCAGATTATTTAAGCCCACACCCGGGGGGTTATTCACGATCGTCGGAAACCAACCTTCCGAATCGAATCGGAAAAACTATAGTCTTCGATCTTATTTTCTACCTTATGCTACCAAACTTTGTAAATGCATTGCGCTTTCCAGTCGAAAAGTGAATCGAATGCCAGTCAAATCTATTTGTGAATAGCTATATTTTTGTAATATCGGAGGAAACGGATTCGAATCGAATGCTTTCGAGTAGATTTCCGACAATCGTGAATAACCCTACAGGGGGGGTCTCGCTCCGCGCTTAAACTTTTTAGCCTACTGCTCGCGGGTTACTCAGTCGAGCCCCTTAAAGGCCAAGCCACACCGCCGGCGTGGCGTGACGAGACGGGACGGCGACGCGACGCTGAGCAGTTGTAATGTACTAGACAGATGGACGACGTCACACAGGCCGGCGTGGCGCGACGTGTCGCGTCCCGTCGCGCCACGCCGCCATCGCGCCGAGCGTGAATACAGATCGGAAGCGCGGCGGGGCGGCACGTAGGCGTGATCACGCCCGCAGTGTGAACTCTACCGTCGCGCCAGCCACCCGTCACGCCGCGCCCCGTCGCGCCACGCCGGCTGTGTAGCTTGAGCTTTATTTCATCCAGTCCTACTATTAATTCGATAGTCGAACTGTTTGGACATCTACACGAGGGATGACAAGTCATTGTTTAGGTTGGGACAGAGCTACGCGACAGAAAGAGCTTCGAAGGTGCTTATAATAATACACACGCAGCGCTGTTCAGAGTAACTTATTATTTTATTGTCCTCGCGCGGATGGGCTCCTGCACGTTTAGTTCTATTAATTTATATAATTAATATATTAAATATAGTAGGTAATTTTCTAATCATCCGGTCATCACTATATAATATAGTATCATATAGTATCCAGAGGAGATCCAGATCGCTATACACATTCAACTGATCTCATCAACATTGTTAGAGATAAAAGGATAAGTATGTTATAAATTAGGCTACGGAACCCTAAAAACCGCGAAATTAGCATAAAAATGTATGGAAATCCTGAAACCAGCAATCAGACCAGTTAGGTGTGTATCAGTGGCGAAGGGTCCATACAAGACGATTTCCATCGGCTTACCTTTGGAAATCCCACCCCACTTATCCACTATGCAGAACATAACATTTTTTATCATTTTTGTAGAGCGGCTCACCTTCGCCATAATTTCACCCCTCGCCACTGGTGTGTATAGTGATCTGGATCTTCTCCATGCACTCCCTGGATGGCCATTATCAGATCACAGCTAGATCAATCCCTGGCGGAGAACCAAGGCTTCAAAGTTACGTCTTTTGTATGAAAATCAACTAGTGTTTAGCTAATTATCCGGCCACCACTGTATATTCTATGCCCACACTGCGGAGTAAACCATGAGTTTTGCCTCCCGCAGCAGCTTTGCGAGTCTACTCATGCGACTGTTATTGGTGAAGGTTGTCTATTTGCAAGGTTTCTCGGACTTGAACGCGGCGGCGTGCGTGACCGGAAAGCCCATCAACGGCGGCGGCATCAACGGCCGCGTCGAGGCCACCGGCCGCGGCGTCTTCATGACCATCGACCGGTTCATCAACAACGAGGAGTGGATGAAGAAGATCGACGCCCCTGTGGGGTACAAAGTGGGTGAACACATATACATATCTGTATATGGTGGCGACCGGCGCTGGGTCTTAATGACATCGACCGGTTCATCAACGACGAGGAGTGGATGAAGAAGATCGACGCCCCTGTGGGGTACAAAGTGGGTGAACACATATACATATCTGTATATGGTGGCGACCGGCGCTGGGTCTTAATGACATCGACCGGTTCATCAACGACGAGGAGTGGATGAATAAGATCGACGCCCCTGTGGGGTACAAGGTGGGTGAACACATAGACATATCTATATATGGTGGCGACCGGTTCTGAATCTGAATGACCATCGACCGGTTCATCAACAACGAGGAGTGGATGAAGAAGATCGACGCCCCTGTGGGGTTCAAGGTGGGTGAATACATAAGTTACTCGACGACAATCTCACTTCTGACACCAAATGTTACGGTAGTGGGTTACGGGATTGGATGGAAACGACGATCTTCTATAACGACGCTTTAATTACCACAACAACGACCATAAAATTTCAATGACGTAGTCTTGCTCTGAGTACGTGGTCTTGGTCTTCCTCCGAATGTCGCAGTCCGCCCTTCCGAGTAATAACGTAGTCTTCTTTCGAGCGACGTAATCTCACGGTGCTGAACCTTGACACTCTTCACTGCTGCACTGCACTGACTGACACTTACTTTACACTACTTCACTTTACTATTCGCGTTTCTACTTTATGCAGATATAAGACAGTCATCAAAAGTGCTTCATTTTCGATGAAAAAGGCAGTGACTAGTGAACGACTTTTGGTATTTAGACACTAAATGTAAAATGAATATAGTATTTCTCATTTCTCACAAAATTTCGCGGCAACAAGTTGTGCGTGATAATTTTGATTAAAGAATTAAAAGTTAATTAAAGAGAAAAAAATGCTTGCATGCACTGCTTGTATGCATGTTGCATGATGCGGGTTGAAAAAAGTCTAAAAACGAAAAATAAAGGCATTTTAAAATAAACATAAATAAGTTAGTGACGACATGCCGTTCACTGCAGTGAATGGCACTGTTTACACGCGCATTTATTGTTCATTGGGGGGGGGGGGTCCCCTGTCCCCTGTGACCCCTCCCCCCCCCCCCCTCGGACCGCGCCTACATAAATTAGACACGTCATTTTCGATGCTTCACTGCGATGAAGCATCGAAAATGAACGCAAAAAGGCCCGTCTAATATCTGCATTATGGTGGCGACCAGCGCTGGGTCTTAATGACCTTCGACCGGTTCATCAAGAACGACGAGTGGATGAGGAAGATCGACACACCTGTTGGGTACAAGGTGGGCGAATACATTAAGATAATCTATTAAAAATTAAATAAAAACGATTTATTTCGGATAACTAAAATCCGGACTATTTATGGTGGCGACCGGCGCTGGGCTTTAATGACTATCGCCCGGTTCATTAAGAACGAGGAGAGGATAACGATAATCGACACAATGGAGTGGCGAAGGCAAAGTGAATTACAGATGGCGCTTAGTCTTTGGACCTTTTGTCAGTTGAGCTTATATTGTCTTGACTGTGTATTACGTGATTTTACTTTCTTAGATTATATTTTTTTCGGTTTTGCGGATAAACAATGTATTCCATGCTAAATTTAGCTCAGATAAAAGAAGAATTACGGAAAAGAAAAGCCAAAACAACAGGCAAGAAAGTTTATAGCAACTTACAAAAAATTGCTAACAAGCATTACATTTCTTTAAATTTCGTGTAATATTTACAAGTAATCTTTTTATTTCAGATTAGAAGCATATGATTTAAATTTCAACATAGCAACTGAGTGTGAATTTCCGTGTTTATAGTTGCCTCATGATGCCTGCTGTGCAATAGTAATTTCAGGTTTCTGTACTGGAATTTCTGTACCATCCAAAATTACACGAACCGTTTTGTCGTATTTATTTTATTATTCTAAGTTTCTTGAATTACTCTGGCATATAAAATTCTATGAATTCTCTGTTTGGCCCCAATATTGGGCTTATTCCGTATTTGATATACCTATCAAATTCATCCAAGTTATAAATATGTTAGAAACTGCTGAGGTTGAAATATTAAAGAACAAAGCTGTTATAATTCAAATATTGTTTTATTTTGGCGAAGTTTCATGAAATTCATGAAACATTCCTTTTGATTTATAATGTTTCTCAGGCTCAGTAAAGGAGAAAATCGAGGGAATAGCATCTTTTTTTAATATTTTCTTTGCCCAATATTTTTTTTGTTACTGGGAAATCGATGAACTCTAATATTTTAACAGTTACATGCACAACAATGCGACATTTTCTCAGTATACAATTAAAAAGTGCAATACTCCAAGAGATTCCCATATGTTTTGACACTTTCTCTGAGGCGGCTGGGTACCAAAGACAAGACGCCACATATCGGGATAAAATTGCGCTTTTCCTCCCCATTGTGGGGTACAAATGGCTTCCATCTCTCCGGGTTTGACCTGGCCCCTATTTCACCAAATTGACATTTGTCAGTGACATATGTCGGCAATTTTTATAGTCTTTTTTACTTTAATAAGGGACAATTATGTTTTGAAACAGTAGATAATATTTACAAGTCGACAATTGTCACGCAAACTTGACTCGGCTCCAATCTCATGTAAAGAATTACTGACAAATCTACAAATATGTCGACTTGTAAAAAAAATTCCCTGTTTCACAACGTTATTAAAGTAACGACAATTGTAAAATTAACCCACATATGTCGCTGACAAATGTTGACTTGGTGAAATAGGACCCAGAGTCTACGGGTTTGAGAAGTGCATATCCGGGCTACACACTTGTACTATTATGTATTCTGTGGCTGTGGATGTGTCCGGGTGGCACCAGGGAAAGTCAATCACACCTAGGGTTACCATCTGGCAGGCATTTGCCGCATTTGACAGGCATTTAACGGCGTATACAGGCGTGGCGCTAAGCTGAGACGGCATTTTTTAATTTCGCGGGTTCTGGCATACATCTCCAATCACGCAAGCCCACGGCAAAGAAAATATACACTAACGTGAAAAGAAGCGACACTTGCGCATGGGTGCTGTAAAATTGCTCGCGGCTATGTGTGAGTGCGCCTGGCGAGCGCGGGGGTGCCGCGACGCCATCGGGGCGAGGAATCTCCTCCGCGGAGGCACGTGCATCAGGCTTGCCTAGTTCGCTCGCACCGCGCAATAGTACAGGCAAGTACGACAAACTAAAGTGATATGTGTCGAGCCGCATGCGAGGGCTTTAATCATTTATCGTTCAGGCAATGTAATTTGCTTTTCGTATTATAAGTACAATACAGGGCATTATTATTGCTTTTCTCAAGAAATGTGAGGAAATTAATAGTATATTGTACATTGAGGGGTGAAGTGGTAATAATTGCACTTTCTTCATCATTCTTCAGAGTGATACATAGTGCTTTATACTACAGAAAAATAAATAAATAAGTAAGTACTTAAAATAATATTGAATTAAAATAGCTACAATAATTTATTATGGTGTCTTGCCTTTCACCCCGAACTATTTATCTATTACACAGACACTACACATAATAAAGTTTTGTACTTTTGTAAGTATAGAAAAATATTAAAAACTCGCACTTGACCGTTTTTTGACATTTTATTTATACCTCTCATCTATTACCTCCGTAGTTTTAAGGGGGGTCGAAAAAACTTAATTTTTTGGCTCCGACGCACCGTGTCCGAGATATTTGCATTTTTGTAATTTTATTTAGAGATTAGGTTAAAATAAATACTGTTCTTTAAAATGTAGTACCCACACACTATTTAAGTTGTAATTAGGTAATAAGAATATAAGTTGATATTAATTGTAATGAAAAAATCTATTTGGGCAAACGAAGAATAAACGTAGGAATTGGCGCAAATCAAGAAATTGTATTAATTTATTGATCTACAGAATGTGAAACTGAACAACTTTTACTATGGGACCAACTCTGAAATCGCGAAAAAAATAACAGCTGTTTCATTCATTTTGATATTTTCATTCTTATTTTTTGTATGAAACAGCTGATATGTTTTCCGCGATTTCAGAGTAGGTCCCATAATAAAAGTTTTTCAGTTTGATGGTCCCTATCTACCATATTCGGCTTTATAAGGCTCTTACCAATCACCTTGTATATATTTAATCGTAATATACGATAGTATAATGTATTAATATTAAAATTAATATAAAATCAATACTTTACTTTACCAAACTATCGTTTTATAATTTCCTTGCGTTAATGATGCTAATAGACAACCCTATCACAAGTCGTGACCACTCGTCACGCTTTCGACGTAGCCGCCGCCAAACTGGCGCCAAGCTCACACTCACAGGGAGTGCCGCCGCTGTGCCCACGGCGAGACACCCGCCCGGCCCAATGAAACCACAGATTACAAGATTAGTGGATGAAACTGACTAAAAATCGCGCTGCGCGGCCGTATTTTTTGCTATAGATAGACATATATAGAGTCTATAAAGGATTTTGAGTTGACTTTGACTTTCCTCCTCGTCGTCGTCATTATATCATCCGAGCGTTATGTTGTACTGAATTTCATAATGTAACTCGTCGTGCGTGGGCGCAGGTAGCGCGACATTCTCTCGCTCGGATATTGTGGTTACTTGACACTGGTTGTTATAATGTTGGCAGAATCTTTTTTACAGGATTTGTGTACATTAAGTCTGTTTTCGCTCATGGCAGAAGTGCTCATGGCGGGACTTGACAGACTGATCGTACTCGATCTAGTTTATTAAGCAACGCTCGGTCCAGTCAGGTGTCGGATGGGTGATCGTTAAATGGCATTACAACTGAGTGGTTCTGTGCATCGGAAGGCACGTCAAACCGTCGGTCCCGGCTGTTGTTAGGGGGCGTCCATAAATTACGTGAGGCATTTAGAGGGGGGAGGGGGTCGAGCCTAATCTCACCCAATCTCACGTGGGGGAGAGGGGGGGTCTCGGCAAATATCACGTAATATTTTTTCTGCAGGAACAGTATCGCGGAAAAACTAGGTTAAATTAAATTAAACATTTTTCTTACCAAAATATGGCTAAATCCTAAACAATAATGTTTATTTCAATAAATTCAAAGCAAGCAAGCACAGATTAACGTAATCACACTAAAAATACACGTTTTGAAAAATCTCACGTGAGATTTATAGGGGGGGAGGGGGTCGAGCCAAATCTCACGACATCTCACCAAGGGGGGAGGGGGGGTCGAAAAATCGCCAAAATCACCTCACGTAATTAATGGACGCCCCCTTATCTGGATAACAGTCGGTAAGCCAAATTAGAGGCCTTACAGGCGGCTCGATAAACTTTAACACTAGAGGTGGGGCCACTAAAGGTGATCCTCGGCAGCAAGCAGCAGTGCTGCCGCAGCAGTGCGCTCCAAATTGAATCGTAGTGTTATGATTAAAGGCTCAATTTGAAGTGAGCGGAAAAATGACGCGCCCGCATAAAATTGAGCCGCCTTTCATAATATTACGGTTTAATTGGAGCGCACTGCTGCTTGCTGCCGAGATTATCGGAATAATACCTTTATCCTCATACAATAAGAAAACAAGAAGTCTGTTTTGGTGTGTTGTAGAACAAAACGGCCATCGTCCAAGGGTTCGGCAACGTGGGCAGCTACGCGGCCAAGTACCTGCACGGCGAGGGCGTCAAGATCATCGGCGTCGTCGAGTTCGACTGCAACCTCAGCAACCCGCAGGGCATCGACCCCGACGTTAGTGACACAGATAGTTATTAGGTACAAAAGAGAGGAAAAGAAAAACAACACGGGAATACAGCGAAAATATTAGATTAATGCAACTGTTGTATAATTAGGGGTATTAAAACACGAATTTGATAATAGTATTACATAAGTGTGTTTAAAACTTGACTGGAGCTGCACCGGAGCTCGCCCGGAACATGACTTCACTTAATTTTACGTGCCGGACTACAGCTGGGCCACAAAAAAAAAGTTGGAAATCTGACTTTTTGACTATGCCATGATGAAGTCGATAATTTGTCGGAATTTGTCGCCAAAAACCAGAATTTGTCGGGCTTGCGTTTAGGAGATAAGTGTGGCTCAGCTGTAGAGACGTCTCTACAGCTGGGCCACACAGATCTCGAAAACGGAAGGTCGTAGCGAAAATCTGATTACTCGTATGTGTAGCCGGTAATTTGTCGGATTTTGTCGCCAAAAACCAGAGTTTGTCGGTCTTGCGTTTAGGAGATACGTGTGGCTCAGCTGTAGAGACGTCTCTACAGCTGGGCCACACAGATCTCGAAAACGGAAGGTCGTAGCGAAAATCTGATTACTCGTATGTGTAGCCGGTAGTTTGTCGGATTTTGTCACCAAGAACCAGATTTTGTCGATCTTGCGTTTAGGAGGTATGTGAGGAGACGCTGTGAAGACTTTTCTACCTGGGTCTTGAGAAAGGAAGGTCATAGCGAAAATCTGATAACTCGAGTGTGTAGCCGTTAGTTTGTCGGAATTTGTCACCAAGAATCAGATTTTGTCGATCTTGCGTTTAGGAGATATGTGAGGATACGCTTACGACCTTTCGTTCTCGAGATCCAGGTAAAAAGGTCTCCACAGCGCATCCTCACATATCTCCTAAACGCAAGATCGACAAAATCTGATTCTTGGTGACAAATTTCGACAAACTAACGGCTATACACTCGAGTTATCAGGTTTTCGCTATGACCTTCCTTTCTCAAGATCCAGGTAGAAAAGTCTCCACAGCGTATCCTCACATATCTCCTAAACGCAAGATCGACAAAATCTGGTTCTTGGTGACAAAATCCGACAAACTACCGGCTACACATATGAGTAATCAGATTTTCGCTACGACCTTCCGTTTTCGAGATCTGTGTGGCCCAGCTGTAGAGACGTCTCTACAGCTGAGCCACACGTATCTCCTAAACGCAAGATCGACAAACTCTGGTTTTTGGCGACAAAATCCGACAAATTACCGGCTAGACATACGAGTAATCAGATTTTCGCTACGACCTTCCGTTTTCGAGATCTGTGTGGCCCAGCTGTAGAGACGTCTCTACAGCTGAGCCACACGTATCTCCTAAACGCAAGCCCGACAAATTCTGGTTTTTGGCGACAAATTCCGACAAATTATCGACTTCATCATGGCATAGTCAAAAAGTCAGATTTCCACCTTTTTTTTTTGTGGCCCAGCTGTAGTCCGGAACGTCTTAATTTTTCGCACGTTATATTATAGAAACAGATACCTACGTCTTTGTTACTATGGCAAGTGAGCCATCCTGTAGTAGGGCTTTTTGTCTCGCTCTTGCTCCGGCTGCGGTTCTGCGGGTCTATCGGATAAAAATAATAAAGTCAATGTAAACTGTGATTACAAAATGTATGATGTGATACATTGCTACTTCGTTTTGGCGCAAATAAAAACTTAATAACAATGAGGTGTATCACGCAAAGCTAATCGCAGATGGCGCCAGCGGCGACCCGGCCGCTATCAATGGTTTTGATTGGTGAAAATGACATTAGACATTTGAAACAACCAATCAAACGATTTTGGGACAGTCGCTTGTGGCGCCATTAGTTCCTCAATATCACACCCCCTTGCAATCAGAGCGATTACGATAGCAATGCTGTTCCGGCTCCGGTCGGGTTTCGGTCGAACTCCAGGGGACCTATTTTTGAATCGCTCGGCTGGCGTCGAGCGCTCGTTTCTACTGATTTTCGTTCGACATATGACTCTATTTCGAACGTTTGAGCCATACGTCGAACGAAAATCAGTAGAAACGAGCGCTCGACGCCAGCGGAGCGATTCAAAAATAGGGTCCCTGTGCCATGTACACACTCGGTAAAGGTTCTGTTAGTCTTTGTGAAGAACACAACCCTAAGAGCTGCCGTATATTGAGCCACTAAACGCGACCACAAGCTGCGGGCGAGTTTTTTCGTACATTTTGTACTGTATCGGCGCAAACCGAGCGTTCGAGCTGAGCCACAAGTTGCGCTCGTCGCCCGCGCGCGCTACTTGTGGCCGCGATTGTCGCTCGCATCGCGCGCACCCTCGGCCACAGTAGCCGGCTTCGTCCCGGCGGCCACTAGCGGCTGCGATTGGTGGCTGCGTCTATTGGGAGCCATCCATAAATTACGTCACACGTTAAGGGGGTGGGAGGGGGTCGACGAAATGTGACATAGTGTGAAAAGGGGGTGGGAGGGGTCATACATTTCGTGACGTTACATTACAAATCCATTTAAATTGAAATAAAACAAATTTCTGAAGTACTGTTTTATTTCAATAATTATTTTTAGGTGTAAAATTGTTAAATATGTGACGTCACACTATGGAGGGGGAGGTCTCACAAATGTGACCAGCTGTGACAAGGACGGGAGGGGGGGTCAAAAATCATTAATTTCGTATGACGTAATTTATGGATGGCCCCTTGACAGAGCTACTATTTGCGTTTAGTGGCTCAATGAGCTCTAAAAGGTATTTTACCACCAATTCAATTACACTTTTAGGCACTAATGGCGTACAAAGCTAAAAACCGCGGCAGCGCGAAGGGCTTCAGCGGCGCGAAGGAGGCCGGGCCCGAGCTGATGTTCGAGAAGTGCGACATTCTAGTGGTGGCCGCCACCGAGAAGGTGCTCACTGAAGCGAACGCGGCCAAGGTCAACTGCAAGGTTACTGCTTTATTATCTTAGAAGGTCACCGCTTTACTTAAAAAAAACGAAAATGATGTAATTTTCGAGACTAACCGGACATTTAATTATTCTTGATCGAAGAGGACCTATAAAAATATGCGATAAAATTCAACTTCGCCTGCAGATAATAGGCGAAGGCGCGAACGGTCCCACGACCCCCATAGCCGACAAAATAATTCGAGACAAAAAGATCCTGCAAATCCCGGACCTGCTCGCGAACGCGGGCGGAGTCACCGTCTCCTACTTCGAGTACCTCAAGAACATCAACCACGTCAGCTTCGGGAAACTCAGCATCAAGTTCTGGAGGGACTCAAATACTGCGCTTTTAGGTTAGTATCAGAGCAGTTTAGCACCAAGGAAGGCCTTTTTTTGTTGTTACAAAAGGAGAATGCAATCTTTACGCATACCAACAGAAATTCGGTCGCGTAATTTCGGCATAGTGTGTCTAGTCACTTAGGCTTCGCGTCAGGGCTGGGCGGTTCTCACCCCTGCCCCACCCCCCAACGATCTCGAAAGATCGAGAAGGGGCCGGACAGATGGAGTCTAGCCTCCTCCCCATCCCCCCATAAGGCTACCCACTTGTGTAGGCCAGATAGGGGGAATGGGAGAAGGCACCACTACCAACTAAACTACTCTCGAAGCGCTGCGCCTCTCCTTTCCTGGGTCTGTGGGTACGCGTTGGCACGCTCCACTTGACAGATAATCTGTGGTGCAGCTGTGATTGTAAAACTTTATTCATACGAACGCGGCTGCGTTACAGAGCATCTACTGTCTGTTGCATCCGCCTTTGTAAATCCGCTTCTGGGATACCCGATAGCCCATCTATGGATGGCTCATGATGGAAAACGTATAGAATAGTCTATGATACCACAGAATAAATAATAGTACAAGTACAGAAGATGCACTCCATTGAGCCATTTAAATAAATAGCAACTTTAAATTCAACATAATAAAGTGGAATTCAGCTTGTACGGCGCTAATTACGAACGGCTATATTCACCTAGACGCTGCATCTCTTTCTATCGCATATATCCTACCTTTTCGGACCTACGTTAGGGTTGAAGCTTGCGGCACTGAAAGCGCGGGAATCGTAAGACATTGTGAAAACGCGCTACAGATATTCCGAGGACGCGACGGATAACCCTGCCGATTTTGTCCACGCAGAGGACGCCGAGCGCTAGGTGCTTTTCTCATAACTACGCGCGGAGTGATAGAGCCCTGATGATACCTCGGAGAATCTGTAGTCATAAAAAGGGTTTTTCCCCAAGTAGGCTATAATAATGTAACATAATAACACGACAATACAATGTATTGTCATGCTTTATCAAAAAATCATTAAAAAAAATTGCCAGATTCCGTGGAGAAATCGCTGAAGTCTGCGTGCGTGAACGCCAAGATTAGCCCGTCACCGCAGTTCCAGGACATGATGTCGGGCGCCAGTGAGCGGCACATCGTCAACTCCGGTCTCGAATACTCCATGATCAACGCCTGCAACGTAAGCCCACATTTCCCCATAGACTGCCCAGCGAACTAAAATCTATGGGGAACAAGCATTCCGCTCAAAAATAGCATCACACAAAAATTACAACCAAGTAGGCAGGGCTAAAAATGATGGCTTTAAGTTATACAGCATCTGCGTTCTGAGTGCAGCACAAAGCGATTGAACACTGGTTGCATTGCAGTGAGAGTTGCTATAGATAGTTATACAATACGACTAAATTGACAATAGGCAGTAATCACCTGCAAATTCACTCGAGAATGTAAAGAATAAAACATAATAATACGTCGATAACTTAAGTGCGAATCCGTACACGTACTCGTGCACGTGTACGTGGACGTACCTTTACGTTGTATGTCTCGAACTTTATGAGACATGGCACACCGCTTTCGTGGCAAATACGTGCTTGTAATGGTACGTCTACGTGCACGTGCGCGTGTACGGATACGGTGTATAGGCCTAAACTGACACTGCTTTCTTTCAGAACGTGATGAGGGCAGCTAATAAATACAACCTCGGCTTAGATTTGCGCACAGCCGCGTACATAACCGCCATCGAGAAGATATTCGTCACATACGACGAACAAGGACTTTGTTGTCCTTAGTCGTTGCTTACTACGCTTAGATGGTGCAGTGTTTACTAGTCAAAAAGTTAACCAAAGCGAAGGAACTATCTGGTACTACTGAATAATAGCTTTTATGACATGTGTATAGAGTTCAAAATTGTGTTAGTTAATTTGGATGCCTAATTTCCCACAAATTCTCTGTATCAGACCAAAAAATCATCTGTGATTGTAATAATGACTTAGTGAATGGAATAAGTCAAGATCGTTGAAGTACCATCTTAAAATGCCATCCACAGTCGTGCCGCTTGCGGGTTGCCAACTACAAAATCATTATTATGGGGTGGTAATGTTACTGTTGAAAAGGCAGAGCTGAGAGTAAATTATAAGAAATAAAACTTGTGCTTTGTGCTACGCTTTGTACACTAAATAAATTTATATATTTTATAATAGCTTGCATTTAATTTTTGTAGATACTTGTTAGTATAGTGAGTTTCAGCGCGAAAAAAATCCACCGGACGCTAGGCTGGCTCTTCATGACTTCGCTCCAAAGAGAAATAACAACTCGTCGATTTTTTTGATCGACACAGTAGTGCCACCATGTCACGTTCCCCCTAAACTACCCCCCCCCCCCTTTTCCTGTCAAATGACATGACAAGCAAGCAGAGACATTTTTATACTTAATCCTTTAGCGTTGGCTACAAGGCTACGGAAAAGAAGAAGTTTCTTCATTTATTATCTGGACTTTTGAAATTTTCCCATAGATAGGAGAAATTGCCGTTTTGAAGACAAAGGCCATAAATGTCTATCCACTTTAATTTGTTCGTGACCACCATGGATCAATGGTGACCACTAGTATTTGTTGTATGCTCTGTGTTACGTGCCGGACTACAGCTGGGCCACAAAAAAAAGTTGGAAATCTGACTTTTTGACTATGCCATGATGAAGTCGATAATTTGTCGGAATTTGTCGCCAAAAACCAGAATTTGTCGGTCTTGCGTTCGGAGATGTGTGGCTCAGCTGTAGAGACGTCTCTACAGCTGGGCCACACAGATCTCGAAAATGGAAGGTCGTAGCGAAAATCTGATTACTCGTGTGTGTAGCCGGTAATTTGTCGGATTTTGTCGCCAAAAACCAGAGTTTGTCGGTCTTGCGTTTAGGAGATACGTGTGGCTCAGCTGTAGAGACGTCTCTACAGCTGGGTCATACAGATCTCTAAAACGGAAGGTCGTAGCCAAAATCTGAACGTGCCGGACTACAGCTGGGCCACAAAAAAAAAAGTTGGAAATCTGACTTTTTGACTATGCCATGATGAAGTCGATAATTTGTCGGAATTTGTCGCCAAAAACCAGAATTTGTCTGGCTTGCGTTTAAGAGATACGTGTGGCTCAGCTGTAGAGACGTCTCTACAGCTGGGCCACACAGATCTCGAAAACGGAAGGTCGTAGCGAAAATCTGATTACTCGTATGTGTAGCCGCTAATTTGTCGGATTTTGTCGCCATAAACCAGAGTTTGTCGGTCTTGCGTTTAGGAGATACGTGTGGCTCAGCTGTAGAGACGTCTCTACAGCTGGGCCACACAGATCTCGAAAACGGAAGGTCGTAGCGAAAATCTGATTACTCGTATGTGTAGCCGGTAGTTTGTCGGATTTTGTCACCAAGAACCAGATTTTGTCGATCTTGCGTTTAGGAGATATGTGAGGATACGCTGTGGAGACTTTTCTACCTGGATCTTGAGAAAGGAAGGTCATAGCGAAAATCTGATAACTCGAGTGTGTAGCCGTTAGTTTGTCGGAATTTGTCACCAAGAATCAGATTTTGTCGATCTTGCGTTTAGGAGATATGTGAGGATGCGCTGTGGAGACTTTTTTACCTGGATCTCGAGAACGAAAGGTCGTAAGCGTATCCTCACATATCTCCTAAACGCAAGATCGAAAAAATCTGATTCTTGGTGACAAATTCTGACAAACTAACGGCTACACACTCGAGTTATCAGATTTTCGCTATGACCTTCCTTTCTCAAGATCCAGGTAGAAAAGTCTCCACAGCGTATCCTGACATATCTCCTAAACGCAAGATCGACAAAATCTGGTTCTTGGTGACAAAATCCGACAAACTACCGGCTACACATACGAGTAATCAGATTTTCGCTACGACCTTCCGTTTTCGAGATCTGTGTGGCCCAGCTGTAGAGACGTCTCTACAGCTGAGCCACACGTATCTCCTAAACGCAAGACCGACAAATTCTGGTTTTTGGCGACAAATTCCGACAAATTATCGACTTCATCATGGCATAGTCAAAAAGTCAGATTTCCAACTTTTTTTTTGTGGCCCAGCTGTAGTCCGGCACGTAAAATCTGATTACTCGGTGTGCGTTACCCCAGCAAAAAGTTGAGCTTTAGAGAGATGAGACCTTATCAGATAATTAGTGTGTCATGAGGAGAAATTTGTTTACTAATAGCAAAATTTGTGTGAGTTGAAGTTTTTAAGATATATGAGAAAAACAGATTTTGCTGGGGTCACGTTTTAAACATTACCCTGGCAAAAAAAGTTGTTTCAGCCTGGAGCCAAATACATGAATAGATAGCTTTTGTTGCATAGTAAATGTTAGCAAATAGCAAAAATTGTGTGTGTTATGGTTCTTGAGTTATTTAAGTTTTTGCTGGGGTAACGTTTTGGGTTTTCCCAGATCTCGAAAACGGTTCAACGCAGAAGTTTGAAAAAAATACTACAAAGAGACCTTAATTTGTTTAAATTTGTTTAATTGTTAGTTTTTGATTTGGTTGTCGCAAACCAACGTAATTAAATGGTTTCGAAAAACCGAAAAAACGAATTTGCAAGTAAACTAGTACACTTATAATCAAATAAACAGCTGTAAAAAATAGCCGTGGTAGACACTTATTACGTCAAGAATTTTAGGCTTTGTAACTTTACACGATATAAAGATACAAACAAATTTGATAAATTTTAGACTGGTCGTACTTTAGCAATCGAATACACAGTTTAGATTATTATTTACCTTTATTTATGTAATGTTGAGTGCCTTCAAACTTTTAACTTTCGTGGATCATTACATTCTTTAAAAATACTATTAATCGCGTAAGTGTATTATTAATAAACACAATATTAATTTATAAAATAGAAAACTAGTTGAATCTAAGCTATATGAATAACATTTTTCTTCATAACTGTACAAAACATCGGATACTAAGCTGCTAATTTGCGAAGATAACCCGTACGTATAGTGCGGTCGCTTTTTAGTGACCTTTACAATTTGGTCGGCTTATTCAAGAATTGCTGTCTTAATCTTGTTTTTGTTAAAACTTTCATGATAGGCGTAATTGAAAGCTGAAATTAACAGGAAGGAATGTTAATGAATTACTTAAATTTGTTTAATGTATGCCATGTGTCTTAATGTTATGGAAACTGTGTATTCGATTGCTAAAGTACGACCAGTCTAAAATTTATCAAATTTGTTTGTATCTTTATATCGTGTAAAGTTACAAAGCCTAAAATTCTTGACGTAATAAGTGTCTACCACGGCTATTTTTTACAGCTGTTTATTTGATTATAAGTGTACTAGTTTACTTGCAAATTCGTTTTTTCTGTTTTTCGAAACCATTTAATTACGTTGGTTTGCGACAACCAAATCAAAAACTAACAATTAAACAAATTTAAACAAATTAAGGTCTCTTTGTAGTATTTTTTTCAAACTTCTGCGTTGAACCGTTTTCGAGATCTGGGAAAACCCAAAACGTTACCCCAGCAAAAACTTAAATAACTCAAGAACCATAACACACACAATTTTTGCTATTTGCTAACATTTACTATGCAACAAAAGCTATTTATTCATGTATTTGGTTCCAGGCTGAAACAACTTTTTTTGCCAGGGTAATGTTTAAAACGTGACCCCAGCAAAATCTGTTTTTCTCATATATCTTAAAAATTACAACTCACACAAATTTTGCTATTAGTAAACAAATTTCTCCTCATGACACACTAATTATCTGATAATGTCTCATCTCTCTAAAGCACAACTTTTTGCTGGGGTAACGCACACGATTACTCGTATGTGTAGCCGGTAGTTTGTCGAATTTTGTCACCGAGAACCAGATTTTGTCGATCTTGCGTTTAGGAGATATGTGAGGATACGCTGTGGAGACTTTTCTACCTGAATCTTGAGAAAGGAAGGTCATAGCGAAAATCTGATAACTCGAGTGTGTAGCCGTTAGTTTGTCGGAATTTGTCACCAAGAATCAGATTTTGTCGATCTTGCGTTTAGGAGATATGTGAGGATGCGCTGTGGAGACCTTTTTACCTGGATCTCGAGAACGAAAGGTCGTAAGCGACTTCATCATGGCATAGTCAAAAAGTCAGATTTCCGCCTTTTTTTGTGGCCCAGCTGTAGTCCGGCACGTCTCTGTTCATGACTAACGAATTTATTTTTCATGCCAAGGGTGTTTTGGGCTATTTGTGGTGTGACTACGAGGAGCCTAGTGTCCGGAAGACCTAGTGTTAGCTATAATAGTACATTACATCCGAGAACGGGAAGCTAGCGATTGCATTGTCGAGGATGGTTTGAAGCCCGAGCCGCAGGCGAGGGCTTTAATCATTCGAGGCAATGCAAGTAGCTTCCAGTACAAGGTTTGTATAATACTTTACTCACGAAATGCGAGGAAATACAATTTTCTTTGTAAAAATGGGATATTTAAATTGGTTCGCGTAGCCATGTTTACTGACCGGTCATGCAACCATAAAGTTTCATAAAAAGAATGCTAGCTGATAAGTTCTACCGATTTGAATTTGGAACACTTACTTCCCGCACTCAGTGCGGGAAGTAAGTATTGAATTTCATTTCCGCACTGAATTTCAAATTTAGAATGTGATGAACCAGACCCCCACGGAAATGTTGAACGCCCCGCATTCTTTTTTCAAATGGAATGATAACATTTCAGAGCATAAGTGAGTAAAATAGTTTTGCAAACATCTTTTTGCGTAGTTGGGGCGACAAATGTGAGGCTCGGTGTGCCCTTGTGTGGGACAGCCGAGTGGAGTGGTGGGGCACGGCTACGTGCAAGTAGTGTGCGTTACCCCAGCAAAAAGTTGTGCTTTAGAGAGATGAGACCTTATCAGATAATTAGTGTGTCATGAGGAGAAATTTGTTTACTAATAGCAAAATTTGTGTGAGTTGTAGTTTTTAAGATATATGCGAAAAACAGATTTTGCTGGGGTCACGTTTTAAACATTACCCTGGCAAAAAAAGTTGTTTCAGCCTGGAACCAAATACATGAATAGATAGCTTTTGTTGCATAGTAAATGTTAGCAAATAGCAAAAATTGTGTGTGTTATGGTTCTTGAGTTATTTAAGTTTTTGCTGGGGTAACGTTTTGGGTTTTCCCAGATCTCGAAAACGGTTCAACGCAGAAGTTTGAAAAAAATACCACTAAGAGACCTTAATTTGTTTAAATTTGTTTAATTGTTAGTTTTTGATTTGGTTGTCGCAAACCGACGTAATTAAATGGTTTCGAAAAACAGAAAAAACGAATTTGCAAGTAAACTAGTACACTTATAATCAAATAAACAGCTGCTAAAAATAGCTGTGGTAGACACTTATTACGTCAAGAATTTTAGGCTTTGTAACTTTACACGATATAAAGATATAAACAAATTTAATAAATTTTAGACCGGTCGTACTTTAGCGATCGAATACACAGTTTCCATAACATTAAGACACTTGGCATACATTAAACAAATTTAAGTAATTCATTAACAGTCCTTCCTGTTAATTTCAGCTTTCAATTACGCCTATCATGAAAGTTTTAACAAAAACAAGATTAAGACAGCAATTCTTGAATAAGCCGCCTAAATTGTAGAGGTCACGGAAAAGCGACCACGCCATACATAAGCGTAACCATCTTAAATGAACGGGATGTTATGGATCTTTTGTTAGTACAGTTGCGTACAAAAGTTTGCTGGTCAGATTATCTTTAAATATAAAATGTACGTTAGTCTCGCAAAAACTCAAGATTGGCTTGGCCGATTTTGGTTTTAAAATGTTTGTCGTATTCCAGGGGAAGGTTTAAATGGTGAGAAATATATATGGAAAAAATGCGAGGTAGTTTCCGTAAAAACTGTTCCTAGGTAGGAACAGTTTTTATGGGTAAATGTTTTTACCTGTCAAACATAGTGGTCACTGGATTGACATGAGTAGGTTTGGTATTAAAATAAAACATTTGGTTTGATCAAACAGAAGCAACAAATTACTGTAAATGTATATATTGATACTGGCAAATAAATCACACTATTAATTGCTTAGCGAGATTATTTCCTACTTAGGTTTAGATTATTATTTACTTTTATTTATGTAATGTTGACTGCCTTCAAACTTTTAACTTTCGTAAATCATTACATTCTTTAAAAATACTATTAATCGCGTAAATGTATTATTTGATATTAATAAACACGATATTAATTTATTAAATAGAAAAATAGTAGAATCTTAGCTATATGAATAACATTTTTCTTCATAACTGTACAAAACATCGGATACTAAGCTGCTAATTTGCGAAGATAACCCGTACGTATGGTGCGGTCGCTTTTTAGTGACCTTTACAATTTGGTCGGCTTATTCAAGAATTGCTGTCTTAATCTTGTTTTTGTTAAAACTTTCATGATAGGCGTAATTGAAAGCTGAAATTAACAGGAAGGACTGTTAATGAATTACTTAAATTTGTTTAATGTATGCCATGTGTCTTAATGTTATGGAAACTGTGTATTCGATCGCTAAAGTACGACCGGTCTAAAATTTATTAAATTTGTTTATATCTTTATATCGTGTAAAGTTACAAAGCCTAAAATTCTTGACGTAATAAGTGTCTACCACAGCTATTTTTAGCAGCTGTTTATTTGATTATAAGTGTACTAGTTTACTTGCAAATTCGTTTTTTCTGTTTTTCGAAACCATTTAATTACGTCGGTTTGCGACAACCAAATCAAAAACTAACAATTAAACAAATTTAAACAAATTAAGGTCTCTTAGTGGTATTTTTTTCAAACTTCTGCGTTGAACCGTTTTCGAGATCTGGGAAAACCCAAAACGTTACCCCAGCAAAAACTTAAATAACTCAAGAACCATAACACACACAATTTTTGCTATTTGCTAACATTTACTATGCAACAAAAGCTATCTATTCATGTATTTGGTTCCAGGCTGAAACAACTTTTTTTGCCAGGGTAATGTTTAAAACGTGACCCCAGCAAAATCTGTTTTTCGCATATATCTTAAAAACTACAACTCACACAAATTTTGCTATTAGTAAACAAATTTCTCCTCATGACACACTAATTATCTGATAAGGTCTCATCTCTCTAAAGCACAACTTTTTGCTTGGGTAACGCACACGCAAGTAAGTGGCTAACTTCACTCGGTACATACACATTATCTGATTTGGCTCTATTTAAAAGAAAACCAATGAACACTTTAACATTTATTAATATATTTTATTAAATATTAACAAGCATGGTTTTGGAACATAATATCGCAAATAGAGAAAGTACAGTAGTTAAGGTGGTTTAATGAGCTCAGTAGCGCCACCAATAGAAATTAATAGAGCTCATCGAACCACCTTAAGTTTAGCATTCGCGCGCTCAAGCCACATATAGACACCTCTCACCGACACTGTATAACTGGAATCTCAAACCAGAGGTTCTGCCCCCCTAGCCAAAGTAACATTTGCAAATCTTCGTTATCGCTTCGCTTTTGACATAAAGACATCGCGGGATTGACATAAAGATTCGTTAACAATCGAATTTTAAAATGTCAAATCCATACATTTTTCGGAGCGAAGCGATAGCGAAAATTTTTCAATGTTACATTGGCTACAGGCTCAGTTCTGCTAATGATAACGTCGAAATCGTGGTTCAATGGTGTTTGAATGGTAATGCTTTTTGACACAGCCACAGCTCTTGTTTCTTAAACGTAAAACCGAAACACATTGTGTCTCGATTTTGGGTTTAAGGAACAAGAACTGTGTCAAAAGGCATTACCATTCAAACACCATTGAACCACGATTTTGCCGTTAAAATTATCAGACTTGACCACCTATTCGAGTACGTGACGCAGCGGTGAGAACTGTGTGTGTGCGATGCTCGAGCGCCCGTAGTACCACATATAATACTGCACTAGGTAGTACCAAGCTTAACTTCTGTTAGTCTCTCTATTTTGTGATAATATTGAACACCAATCGATGAAAAACCATAAATTATATATCTCTTGGTGAAATTAAAATGTTTATCTGACTAAGGCTATGTCCTAGCCAGTTCCCTGTTCTCTTTGAACCAATTCACAGTGTCTTGTATCGCGGTGTCAAAGGGAGTGAACTCGAAGTCCTTATAAAGGGAGCGTAGTTTCTTGTTTGATGCAGTCTTCTTGTATTGTCCGTCGGCCTTCGTGGTGTCGTACTCTATCCGGCCTTGGTACCCGTGGGCCTTCTTGATGGCCTCGGCTACGGCGCTGATTGGGACTTCGTCTTTTTCGTCCACTGTACAGAAAATATTTATCCCTTCATTCTCAGTAGATCCATTGGCCAGATCCACAATGGATCTAGTGAGATTTTTTTTTCTCATAAGATCTATAATGGATCTTAAATCTCATAGAATGGAACTTAAATCTCATGGAATTTAAATTCAAAGTATGGGCACAGAATAGATAATGGTATGGAGATTGAGGAGCTATGGGTACTTGATGTTACACAGGTAACGCCAACATGCGACTTATGGGGGGAAAACTCTTTGTTGTGTGGGCATCGTACATATTATATTCTCGGTCACATGCTCCATTTTCAATCCTTTTTTGAAAGCTGCAATTGATCATTCTCTTCTTTAAAAATAATTATGTTACCAAAGTACCAGGGTAGCATAGATTTAGAGGAGGTAAACTTTATCGCCTGGCACTGTGTGTGTGACTATGGGTCGTTTGTGAGAAAAAACTTCACTAGATCTACCTATCATGCATCTGGCCAATGGATCAACTAAGAAAAAACCTTTCACTAGATCCATTATGGATTTGTACAATGGATCTTCTGAGATTTAAGTTCTCATTAGATCCATAATAGATCTTATGAGAAAAAAATTCTCACTAGATCCATTGTGGATCTGGCCAATGGATCTACTGAGAATGAAGGTATTTATCGGGTCAATCGGCAGCACGTTATATTATCAAAGGATTAAGAATTTCGTTTTCACTTTTAAACTTAAGAGAGCGTAGTCTGTGCGCCGCTATTGATTCGAGAATCAGTGTTTAATAAACACGTATTTTGAATGGAGTAAACATAGAATACTTTTTATCCCGATATTCTTACGGGAACGGGAACCACGCGGGTGACACCGTGGGCGGCCGCTAGTATTAAATAAAATTCACCGCAGTGCCACTTTCGCTCAGGGTACCACCTTAACCAATAAGAGCATCCGTCGTCAGTCCATAACGCTGACGTCAGACGATCAGCGCGCGCAATATGATGGTCATCTGCGATTTACTAAAGACTTTTGTAGAAAGCCTAAACCAGGCTAGGCCCACTCCGCGCTTTAGGTACGAAGCTACAAGTAGCTAGCGGGTCCGTCTGGACGGACTAATTTCAGAGGCTGCCGCGTGCCGGCTGGGTCGCACGTTAGCAGTTCGATTTCGATAGTCACTCGCGCCGCGGTCGCGTATTGCCGAGTCCGTCGTTCGTTCGCACGTCTAATATAAATGACCAAAATGAAGGCATATTACATCGCAATGGGCTGCCTTAATACGAATAAAAAGGATCTGAACCTCACGTTTTTCACACTTCCAAAAGTTCCAAACGACATCAAAACATAAGAAGTGCTTGTCTACTAGGTACCTAGTTAGTAACTAGTATCCGTTTATTCTTAGGTATTTACTTGTCTTATTTGCTAAACAATTTTCGCCCAACTATTTATTGAAATAATAATTTATAGATAGGTACTACTTACCTACCTACTTTCGAAAATAAAGTTAATTATAATTACAATTTCATTTCGTAATAAAGCAAATTGCTTTAAAGTCAGCATGTATAGTCAGATGTGGCGTTGACTGTACCTAGCCTATGTTTTTTTTGAAACGTATTTAACTACACATTATTTCACAAACACATAACTTGTAATAAATTAACTCCTGTTATTTAATTATTATTTAAAAGAAGAAACCCTGAAGTCGTTAGAAGAGATAAGAGCTACGCGATAGAAAGAGAGGTAACTTCTAGGTGAATATAACTGTAGGCAAGGGAGCGGCGTGCAACCTGAAGTGCACTTTATTGTGTATGGAATAGAGTCGCTATTTATTTAAATGACTTTGCGGAGTGGATCTTTTGTACTTGTACTATTATGTATTCTGTGCCTAAACATTATTTGGACGATTGCAAAAATCTGCATCAGATTCTAATGATCCGGTTTTTTGCAATCATACTAGGATTTTAGTATAGATCCGATTTGTCCCCCCCCCCCTCTCCTTCCCTCCTAGATTTGCCCCGGAACTGCCCCCCCCCCCCCCCGCCCTCCCTGGAAAATATCTAGATACGCCAATGACCATCAAACTGAACTTTTACTATGGGAAATGGGACCAACTCTGAAAAATTAATAACGAAAATATGAAAATGTATGAAACAGCTGATTTTTATTTCGCGATATCGAGTTGATACCATAGTAAAAGTAGTTCAGTAATGGTCCCCATCTACCATATTCTGGTTTAGCCATTAATTCTGTAATTCTGTTCAATGTTGTTTAGAAAACATCCTCACCTGAAAGTATGATGGGTTCTATACTGTCGTAATGTCGCAGCACCCACACGAACAGCCTGGCGAGGTCCAGCGAGTATATGAACTGGCGCAGCGGCTTGCCGCTGCCTAGCACTGTGAATGTTGGCTGGCCTGCAATACAAAACCATGGAGGTTCCTAATTATAATCAAAAGATTCTAGTTAGTGCTCCTTTTAGCTGATTTTAAACTTAATATGCAAGAAATAGAGTTCAAAATTAAATGAATTTTTTTACAATGCTACTATATTATCAACAATATCACTACATATTAAAGTTCCTCGCTGTGTCTGTCTGTTCGCGATAAACTTAAAAACTACTGAACGGATTTTTATGCGGTTTGATAGAGCTAGCTAATTCCTAAGGAAGATTTAGGTGTGTAATAAGTTGAGGTTTTAGATTAATTAATAGAAATATGACTATAATTCAAATCAAATCAAATCGTTTTATTCACACAAAACAGAGATTTGATTTCACAATTGTTGAAGACGATGGCAAAAATTGAGCCGACTGGGAGCTTACATCGAAAACGCTGCCTATATAAATTAGTAGAGACCGGATTATATGCATTTGCACGTTGCATATGCATTTGTACATTTAGCCTATTTTGACAGGTTGTTGCATATTTCGCCATTTTTATGTCGCATCGATCGTCGAGTGTCGTACGATCACAAGCAGTGGTTGCATATTATAATAAAATGCAAAAAGCGACTCCCATGGTAAACTGTCAGTGCGTACGAGCACAGAATACATACATAATACGAGGGATTATATACAACCGCTCGTGATCGTACGCACTTAACCGCCACAATATTTTATAACAAAACTACTGCATTTAAACTGCATGGAAAGTTTTTTGCTATCCCTCGAGAACAATCCTTTTTTTCTGGAGTAAAAGTACCCTATGTCCTTCTCTGTAACCCTGAGAACGTGTATGTAAAATTTCATTATTATCGGTTCAGTAGTTAAGACTTGAAGGCGTAACAAACAAACAAAAAGACTCTCGCATTTATAATATTAGTAAGGATGAGGATGGAGCCGCGCGGTTGGCCGCCCCCGCGGCTGACCGCTAGTGCGTAAGAAGGCTAAAGGCCCCCGTAAACGTTCAAACACGTTTGTCAAATTTTACGTTTTTGACAGGAGTGATTACGTTCTCTATGGTTTTGTTTGTACGTTTTCTCAGCGCACACGTTCAAACGTTGTTTGGCAAACGCGTTTGACAAACAAAGCACAGACAAAAAAACGTAGTTTTGTTTATGGTTTGTTTGTCAAACACGTAGTTTTTGCTCGCAGACGATCAAACTGCTTGACAAACACTTACGTGTTTGACAAACACGTTTGAACGTTTACGGGGGCATTAACGGCGTCGACCCCCGAAAATGGGATAAGGGCAGAGAAATTATTAATAACAACAGCAATACTACCATCCAAGGAGTATTTAAAACAAGCTGCTTGGTCCAAGCAGCTTGTTTTAAATACTCTGTGCTTACCATTTTGAATAGCGTCGTCCATACGGCGGATGAGCGCGGGAATCACATGGCTTGAGCTGAGACTGAAGTTGTCGTTCGGCCCGAACACATTGCATGGCACTACTGACGTGAACATTCGCCCGTGTTGCTCGTGGTAGCCCCTTAAAATTTATAACATGTAATTTAATAATATATACTAGCAGGTTGCATTTACTACTTTCTATCGAAGCGACGAACGAATTCAAAGCTCTCTCCACAGTGGTTAACTCAGATTTCGTGGCGTTACACGTCAAGCGCGCTCCACATTCGCGCCGTGAACACCCGTGAAAGCCGTGAACCGCGAGTGTGGATGGCTTTCGCGCTCGTTCACGCCTTGTTCCCCGTTCAGTCGGTATGTCCGCCCGCGTCGTTTGTTTATTTGCGGAGTATGGTGCGTCAAAATGACCGTCACTTGGACGAACGAGCATTGTATTGATCGAGTGATATCATGCCGAACCCATTTAATGGGATGCTAAATTCAAAGATAGCAGTGCATAATTCGGCGTCCATTCTCGACGAGCGCGCGAACTAAACTGTGAACGATGACAAGTGTGGTGGGTCATGCTTTTGACTTCACGGCAAAATTACGGCGTGAATTCACGCCGTGAATTAGAGATGGGTAGGTCCGCTCTTAATTAGGAGTTGCATCAGGATGTACATCCAACTCTGGTGATGTACATCCAGGTCCCATGTCCGTCGGACCCATATGGGTCCGGCGGCAGACTACTGTCCGTCGTGATCGTGAACCTCTATCCCCTAAGGCGGAGTCGGAATTGGGACGGAATGCGGATTGAACAGGATAAATAAGAAATAAAAATAGTATAAGACAAATCAGTCTCATATATATTTTGTAATATTCATGAATCACCAATAATCTTTAATTAAAAAGTAAAAAAAAAACAAAAATCCCTTAGAAATCAGAAATCAGAATATTTATTTGCACAATATTGTGTATATTACATTGAGATTGGTGACAATGTTTTTAATAAAGTTTCAACAATATTCTGCCTTAAGTTTGTAGGCATGCAAATGTTAGTAAGTGTCAGCTATCTATAGTGAATATTATTACCACTAAGTACCTATTACTATTTTAAGACGTCAATAAATTACAAAATTATCAACAGAAATCTCATATTCAAAATTAAATGTCAATTATGCAAAATTATCATTAATAAGTCAGATTAAGTAGAGATGTCATTTTTTTTCTCCAAATATTCCTTGGTCGAGTAGAAACTGTACTGTAGGACCCAATTAAATAATTTATTCCTGAAAATATTTTTCTCTATTGGTTGATTAATAATGTCTAGCGGTAGTTTATTAAATATTTTGATAGCCATACAATATACATTTTTACGAAATATAGTTAGATTAGATTTAGGTATTACTAGTTGATTCTTTCTCGACGCTCGTAAATTATCGTTTTTTTCACTACATTTTACAAAATATTCGGGGTGCTTTTTAACCAACAAACATAGTTCTAGTATATATATACATGGTAGAGGTAGTATTCTATGTTTTTGAAATAGGGGTTTACATGATTCTCTTTCTTTTATCTGGCATAAGGCACGAATACACTTCTTTTGTGCTCTAAAAGCTCTGTCTAAATCTACACCGTTGCCCCATATTATTATGCCGTAACGCAGTAAAGAAGAGACGTATCCGTGGTACGCCTGTAAGGCTACTTGAAAAGACGTTATATTTTTGATTCTATTTAGTGCAAATACAAATTTATTTAGTTTAGTGCAGAGACTGTCTATATGTTTTTTCCAATTGCAATGTTCATCTAGATTTATACCTAAGAATACTGTGTTATCTACTATGTCAATTTTATTGTTATTATAGTGTATGTCAATGTTAAGTTTTTTTGCTTTATATGTATGGAATTGAATTGCTTTCGTTTTCGATATATTAATTTTAAGGTCATTTTTATTCATCCAATTAATTATGTCAAAAAGAGTATCATTAATGTCATGTTCAAGTACGTCAAAATTTTCGTTTCGTTAATTTGGTAACAGAACTAAAAAAAATCTGATGATCAAACATAAACAAAAAACTCCCATTGGGTAGATAACAATAAAAAAAATCGAATACCTCTAATACTTATCACGAGAAACCATAATAAATACGCCTATCAACAAGTTTGTAGCTAGCTAATTTGAGAGCAGGAGTAATTTGAAATGAATTGAATCACTCACACCCGCGCGACCGAACGATGCATATCCCCACGCGCGGGTCACATTCCGACTCCGGCCCGCCTCCCCGCCGCACCGCACCTCCCCCCGTGGTCCGTAATCCCGTGATTCAGTTCCAAAACCGATAAGTTACTCTATGAACCGCTGTGCAATCCGCTCCGGGGTGAACGGAATCCAACTGGTCATTGGATGTACATCCATCACTGTGGCATGTGATGCAGGTCCACTGATGCGTTTCCAACCGGACCTACCCATCTCTACCGTGAATCACACAGGAGTCTGGAGCTCGCATCATGTATGTCATCCACTATTCGCTGCTTTAGGCTGCCTGTGACGCGGAATGAGGCGGCGAAGCGGAAAAACGAGGAAATATTAACCAATATGATTGCGGAGCGGAGATTTTATCAATCCCATTTTAAAATGATCTAAGGAGGGGCCAGTAGGTTCACCCTGCCAAAGGATATCCCTCGATCACCAGACCCGTATTTTTGACGCAGCACACGCCACTAAGGCTGCCTGTCCATTGACGCGGAGCGAGGCGGCGGAGCGGAGAAACGAGGAAATGTTAACGAATAGGTTTGTATAGTCCGTGGGTAGCGACAAGGTGGACCGACGATCTGGGGAAGGTCGCGGTGCGCCGCTGGATGCGGGCCAAGCAGGACCGACCGTCGTGGAGATCCTTGGGGGAGGCCTATACCCTGCAGGGGGTGTCGTGCGGCTGATATGATGAGGTTTGCATAAAATCTCCGCTCCGCAATCCTACTGGATAATATTTCCTCGTTTCTCCGCTCCATTTTAAGAAGGGGAGCCATCCTGGATTTTTGTATAGGAGCCCTGCCAAAGGATATCCCTCGATCACCAAACGCCGTATATGCACTTTATGTCGTGAGCAGACGCAACTATTTGGTGGCCAGACTTTATAAGCCAGCAATATTTTATCAGTGTGATGGAGGAGTGATCTCGATATTAAAAATAAATTACTTTTTCAGGAATACTAAGTATATAAGAACTTTACCTTACCAAGAAAATTTTGTGTTTCATAGTAACTTACCTATTTAATATGTCAATCATTCTCTTAGCATAACTGTAGCCAAAGTTGGAGGTGTGAGGCGGCCCGTTGTGTACCTGAAAACACAAATAACTTATGTAAACATGATTGCTTTGAAATCTAGAATTGCAATAAAATTATTGTTATGATATATGAGAACTAGTGACTCCATGACGTCATGGAGATCCTTAGGGGAGGCCTATACCCAGCAGTGGGTGTCGTGCGGCTGATGAATATGAGCTCTAGAGCTCGTGTTAAAAAGTAGCTCAAATTGTATGTTTTTTTTAAACAAATAACACAGAATAGATTTTGATTTCTCAACTAATAAGTATCTATCTATACTGTGCAAATAAATACACAGTTCTAGGTTCTGCCACAAAGTCACTACCTTATTTATGACAAGTAAGGATAAACAGACATAGTGAACCTTATACATGTCGGAGCGTGAGCGCCGTGCTGCCCGTGATTATTGGAACTCCTAGCGCCATCTATTGAGTTTAGTCGTAACTATCAAGTCGGAAACGTCAAGTGGCTTACTTGGTTAAGGTCGACACAGCGAGTGTATAATCTGTGCAGCGAGCGATGTCATTGTCAATGATATAGTTTGACAGTTGACAGTTTAACGTGTGACAGTTGACAGATTTGATGTTTGTCAGTTTGACAGTTGACAGTCTTGTTTTTCCGGAGGGGGAAAATGTAAAGAACGCTAGTTTCGGGTAGTCGGGGGTACATTCTGTTACTGGCAGCCGTAGTGAACGGTCGTGAGTTGAATTCGCCTCGCTGTGTCGAACTTGCCGCGTTTACCGACTTGAATCCGTGTGAATCTGTTCGATCATCCGTTATTTTGAGCTAATTTGATGTTGATTGTAAGAATAGAGGTTGTGCATTGTAAAGAAACTATTATTTCGTGCTCGGCGGTGAATAATTTTATCCTGACGACACCCCGCTCACCTCCTGACTCCGTCATCCGAAGCGGGATGCAATCCAAACGTCCAACGTGGTGAGAAAAGTGAATCAAACGATATGAGGTGTTTTAATAAGATACGTGCTACGGAAAACATTGTAACCGACGAAAAATGGCGTCCATATGACGTAGCCACATCGCAATTTTATGGCTTTGGTACAATCGATGCATGTGCCTACTTCGAGTGCCAATGTTTCTTCTTGACTTTGACCACGAGAAAAAGATGTCGACGTGCGTGCTTGGATCAAAACGACGTAATGAAGCTATGGTGATGGATGACATGGGATGATTTCAACCAGCTGTTCATACAAAGGTGTAGCATTCCAGGACATCGCACAGTACCGACTGATTCCAAGGATAACAGGTCATGTAATCGTTCCACTTTTTCTAGTGCTTGTTCTCATGTCAAACAACAACCAAACGCGCTTGTGACTATCTGCTTCAGGTGCTTCACCAGACAACAGTGGTGCAACCTGCAGCGACAACAGTGGTGGAGCTGAGAAAAGCAACTAGCAGCGCAAGCGGTGATGTGATGGCGGCAGCGGTGCAATGGCGGCAGCTATGCAAGAGTGGCAGCGATGCAATGGCGGCAGCGATGCAATGGCGGTGGCAATGCAGTGGCGGGTGTGAACCCGAGAGCATCCTGTTAGTCAGCTCAGCGTGGCGAATCTACAAGGTCACTTTAAAATGGTCAGTCGTAACGATTTTATTTTAAAACTGAAAAGTAACTCAGTTTTTCCATTGGTTGTGATTATTATGAAAAAATAATTGATTGGTGTAGAAATAAGGAAAATTACAAAGAAAACGGTTCAGATTGAATTCTCATTAGGTTTCAAAGGTATTCATGGGAGTGAATTAAACTAAAATTAAAAGGGGCTAGATAATTTGTTGTTGGTGACTTCATTCATTAGAAATTGTTGTTATGCAAAAATAAGGAAATAGAATGAAATCTTTCTTAGTAATGTCATATTCTGTGGTAATGTAATGTTAGCACTTTTCTGTTCGAATTCATTGCTAACAGTTGGTAGATGCATCAATGTTTCTGAATATGTTTACTGTTGGTGCAATGTTACTGCAGAGTTGGTACACTGTTAGTACACTGTTAGTATACTGTTAGTACACTGTTAGTACACTGTTAGTACACTGTTAGTACACTGTTAGTACACTGTTAGTACACTGTTAGTACACTGTTAGTACTCTGTTAGTACTCTGTTAGTACACTGTTAGTACACTGTTAGTACACTGTTAGTACACTGTTAGTACACTGTTAGTACACTGTTAGTACACTGTTAGTACACTGTTAGTACACTGTTAGTACACTGTTAGTACACCATTAGTACACTGTTAGTACACCATTAGTACACTGTCAGTACACTTTTAGTCATAGTGTGGTGAATTTGAGTAAGTAGCTGTTACTATGTAGGAATATGAATTCAGTTTAGTCACTAGTGTTCATAATTATGAAATCAATTAGTTTCTGACTTAACAAAGTTTATGTTTGACTATCTGGAAAGTGTTTGGATCTTCAAAAATGTGAGTGAACAAGATTTTGGAGTGCATACTGTGTGTTTTCTTCTCCGTTTCAGCTGATGTACCAGAGGCATAGAGTGACAGCGATGGTGGTATCAAAAGAAGTGACTTCATCACCAAGCGGCGTGAAGCGGCACATCTCTGCGACTCGTGTTTTCGACGGCGTGCGAGACGAGGAGGTAGAAGTAGGCGACGACGTCACTATATCTCGAGGATCTCTGCTTCCATCAGGTGATCAGATCAAAGTTTTGCTTTTTTGTTACTGTAAAGTTATAATGCAATCACGACTGAGTAGCAAGCGTTGATGATGATGAAGGTGATGCTGATGAAGGTGATGGTGATAGTGATAGTGGTGATGAATATGATAGTGATGATGATGAATGTGATGATGATGATTAGGATGATGGTGGCGATGATAATGTTGATAATGATGATGATAGTAAAGAAGGTGATGGTGTTAATAGTGGTGATGATGACTGACTGATGATCTCTGTGTTAATGATTCTTGGCTGTCTTGAGTCATTGTCAGACGCCGGAAAAAGGTTGTTTTGAAGGGTTAATTGACTATCAGACGCCGGAGAGAGGCTGTCTTGAGTCATTGTCAGACGCCGGAAAAAGGTTGTCTTGAAGTGTTAGTTGACTATCAGACGCCGGATAGAGGTTGTCTTGAGTCATTGTCAGACGCCGGAAAAAGGTTGTCTTGAAGTGTTAGTTGACTATCAGACGCCGGATAGAGGTTGTCTTGAGTCACTGTCAGACGCCGGATGGAGGTTGTCTTGAAGTGCTAGTTGACTATCAGACGCCGGATAGAGGTTGTCTTGAGTCACTGTCAGACGCCGGATGGAGGTTGTCTTGAAGTGCTAGTTGACTATCAGACGTCGCATAGAGGTTGTCTTGAGTCGTTGTCAGACGTCGGATGGCGGTTGTCTTTTCTTGCAGAAATTGACTATCAGACGCCGGATAGCGGTTGTCTTGAGTCACTATTAGGTACAGGTTATCTTGTGTTTGATAGAATTGATGGCTTCAAAAGCCAGATGCACAAATTGTCAAGGTTAAACTTGTCAATTTTGATAATACTTGGTACTGTTTGACTTATTATCATTTCTCTATGTGCAAACGTTGTTTATTGACTGGTTTGTTAATTTATTGTGAATGTCGAGTTGGAGTACTTGTGAATGATTAAAGCTACCTACTTAGAAAATTTTTAAATTGATCAGAGCATTTTCAGATAGAAGATAAGTTAACATTTTGATTAAATTGTAATCATTGAGTAAAGGAATAAGAAAGGGACTAGTTTCCTAAACTTTGGTCAGGAAGGCCGAGTGGTTAAACGTTGTGTACTGTTTGGTGCTGTTTGTCTCCAGGTATTCCACCAACTGCTTCACACGAGGACGTGTGAAATGTCAAGATGGCCGTGTCGGAGCGTGAGCGCCGTGCTGCCCGTGATTATTGGAACTCCTAGCGCCATCTATTGAGTTTAGTCGTAACTATCAAGTCGGAAACGTCAAGTGGCTTACTTGGGTAAGGTCGACACAGCGAGTGTATAATCTGTGCAGCGAGCGATGTCATTGTCAATGATATAGTTTGACAGTTGACAGTTTAACGTGTGACAGTTGACAGATTTGATGTTTGTCAGTTTGACAGTTGACAGTCTTGTTTTTCCGGAGGGGGAAAATGTAAAGAACGCTAGTTTCGGGTAGTCGGGGGTACATTCTGTTACTGGCAGCCGTAGTGAACGGTCGTGAGTTGAATTCGCCTCGCTGTGTCGAACTTGCCGCGTTTACCGACTTGAATCCGTGTGAATCTGTTCGATCATCCGTTATTTTGAGCTAATTTGATGTTGATTGTAAGAATAGAGGTTGTGCATTGTAAAGAAACTATTATTTCGTGCTCGGCGGTGAATAATTTTATCCTGACGACACCCCGCTCACCTCCTGACTCCGTCATACATATAGTACTACGGCCGCCCGCGACTTCGTCTGCGTGGAAAATTTTTTTGCTATCCCTCTGGAACAATCCCTTTTTTCTGGATGAAAAGTACCCAATGTCCTTTTCTGTACCCCTGACAACATGTATGTAAAATTTCATGATGATCGGTTCAGTAGTTAAGATGTGAAAGCGTAACAAACAAACAGACTTTAGGATACTAACCATTGTTTCATCTATTGGATATGTGGTCTTGTCGGGAAAGATGCATGTGGATAAGCAGGAAACCACTTTCTTCACATCATACTTGAAACTAGCGCTCAATACATTGTCATTTATTGCCATATTTTCCCTCTGAAAACAAAACACAGCATAATAATTTAAATTCGTATTAGACCAATGTATTCAAGTTTTTTACATACTAATAATTGTATGGATGTAATTCGCACCCTCCATACAAAAAAATACCAATGAATCATAGAACAAAATCGTTTTCCTAACAGAAATAACATATTTTAAGGGTTTTTTGTTAGTGCTATTTTGCTATGTTGCCACTATGAGCAAAAAATCCATGAAACTAAACAAACAGGGTAGAAAATATTGTCGAATCAATAAAAAGTACCACAAAGCTTTTTTGGAGTGCACTACAGAGAGATTCAAAATTAAAAAAATGAAAATATATAACAAAATATATGCAAAGACTGACGAGAACACTGGCGGAAGAGGGCGTGGACGGGATGGTAAAAAATGTATGGTGCACAGCACGTCCCTGTCCCACCCGGGGTTTTTCTCTGTTACATATACAGGGTTATTTGTAAAACCCAACAACCTAGCAGGAGTAGGTTACTAACATCATAAACTACATTTGTTCAACAACTTTTCTGAACATAGACAAAAAAACTACTTTTTTACAAAACTCGATCAGCTGTTCAGACATCAATTCAATTCAAGCCTCTTGCTTCAGACATCTGTTAATTAAGTATTTGGGCCTTAACTATATGCTGCAAGTCTGGTTGCCAATCGGCAAAGGCCTCCTCCAACCTTTTCCACTCCCACCGGTTCTCCGCCACTCTGCTCCAACTAACTCCAGCTACTTTCCTAATGTCGTCGTCCCACCTCTTTTGTGGTCGACCTCTCTTTCTGTGGCCCTCTCTGGGATACCACCGTATAGCAATTTTGCTCCATTTATCCTTACCCCTCACCATATGGCCTGCCCATCGCCATTTGAGCCTTCTTACATGTTCAGACATCACTATGGGTTTTTTTTTATAAATTTTATCATGCAATCAGTCTCCTGGACTATGAGCAGATTTGTTATTAAGAATGACATGTAGAGCAAGGCGCTCCATCAAGAGCCCACTCATTCTTGAATTAGTCTTAGCCGAGTTTTACATATCTGGTAGTGTGCGCCTTTTCAGGCGTCTCATACAATCCGGCAATGTCAGCTGTTTTGCTAGTTCATTTTGGAAAAGTTGTAGAACAATAATGTTGCTTAAGTTGTTAGTAATCTTCTTTTGCGAGGTTGCGGGTGTTTTACAAATAACCCATGTAGCGACCTTTATAGTATGCGCAAAATAACTTAAAACATAAAACGCGGAACACTGCGCAGTATACAGAGCTTACGCGGGGACGGGGCGCGGGCGGAAGCACTCGGAACTAACGACCCTGCGCATATTTCACTTGTGACTAACTTCCGAGCCGCCAATTTTTTTTTGCCTATTTTATAAATTTGATTGATCCATTAATGTACTCACGAAAAAGTCCAGATTGTGTGCCATATTGTGGAAAAGACCCCCAACCATAGCAGCCAAATGGATCACATGTGTGGGGCGATGCTTCTCAAACAATGCTTCCGTCTGCACCTTGTCCCTGGTATTTAAAGAGCATTTTTTAAATTTTCGATTTGAATTTTTTGCATTCACATGCTATCTTAAAGCTAGGTAAGTATACATTAAATAATATATTATGAAAAATTCTAATAGCCACCAGATAATATTCTCAGGCACGACTCGAACACACACCTTTGGAAATCCGGTCCAATGCTCTTCTTAATGAGCTACCGAGTCACTAGTGGGGTCAGCAATTTTTTTCTAGTATATTCCTACCTTTACGCTACAAGCCAGCGTTATTTCATCAATTACCCTCAATGGTTGATAACCCTTGTGTATTCAAGTCCCACCTGAGAAAAAGATCTGATGACGAGTCCAATTTTTTTGTAGGAATATTATTTATATTGTTTAGCATTTTTAAATGTCTATTAAAAACAATTAAATTTAATTTAAGTAAACTCAACTTGATCTTAGTTTTTAAATTATATTTTTGATTCATTTAACATGGTAATAAAAGTCGCATTTATAATTTTTATTCTGATAACCAATGTGTAAAAGATTATCTACAATACAGGCCTAGCCTAGTGTAGAAATCATTTCATTTTTAGCTACGATGCGTTTCACGATACAATGTTAACATTTTATGAAACTTTTGTAACTCATTTTTTGCTTTATTTATGTTAATGTTGTTAATAAAGATTATTATTATTAAAGAAGCTACAACTACGGACATGCATTTTTAAACATAAAGGATGGGCGGGCTTTAGAAATGGGGCGCCTGATTTTGGAACTGAAATATTTTGCAATTTGCAGCTTTTAAAGGCGTTTCAAATGATACGCCCCCTGTAAAGAAACTCAGAAACATGTATTCATAATAGCTGCATTGACATGATCCAAGTATACTTGGACCGAGTAGTTTGGTTGTTTACTTGGACGCTACTTGGATCATGTAAATGAGCAATCAAAGCGTACTTGGATAAAAAATTTAATCAAAGTAAACTTGCACCATGCTCTACTTTCATCCAAGTCTGCTTGGACCAAGTAGTTTTGATGACTACTTGGGCTCTACTTGGATCATGTAAACGAGCAATCCAAGTGCACTTTAACGTCGCCATATTGAAAAAGCTACTGTGTCCAAATTACTTGGTCCATGTATACTTTGGCCGCGTTCCGAATCACGCTCACAGCGCTGTGAGCGCGAATCCGACCAAATTAAAAAGTCACAAAATATTACACAAATAGGGTATTTGTGTACCTACCTAATTTAATGGATTATACGCTAACAGCGCTGTTGGCGTGATTTGGAACGCGGGGTTTGATTGTTTTAACGGGTATCCAAGTATACTTTGATCCAAATTACTTCGTCCAATTTACTTGGTCCAAGTATACTTTGATCTTATTAATGCGTATTATGGGCTTCTGTGCTTTGTTACGCAAGGGCGGAAGGGCTGCGCAGCGCCGGTGCCATGACAGAAAGAACTTAGATGTAAGAAAAGAAAAGTGGTGTTTTGAGGTTAGGATTTTTAAAATAATTTATCTCAGTAATTATTAATCTCCGCGCGGCGGGAATGGTACTGGGGGGTTTCTCTCTTCACCCCTTACCACCCTATCGATCTCAATCCTCTTTTCAGGCGCCCCATTTATAAAGATGCTATAAAAACAATAATAGAAAAATTTTCGCATAATACCAACCTGAGATCACCATCCTTTGATCCACAAAATATCCAAGTTTCATTTCGTGGGTTTTCTATTTGATCTTTTTCCACGATAGTTTTAATTGCTTTCCCCACTAGGCCAGAACCTCCGGTCACCAACACAACACTCTTTTCTGCACTCATGTTTATTTATGTGCGCATGAAAGTGATAACACTGATAAGTAACTACCGCTAGTGAACTGAAAAATAGCAGAATAAAAATATACGTGGCCTTTGATAAATATAAGCACGCACATAGATAGGTATCAAAGAGAATATAAGCACTTTAATTTTATTCCGGAGGTAAAATCAGAAAATAAATCTGCAAACACAACCCAAACATTGCCAGCCAAGCCAACTGGGTTGCGTTCAGAACCTACCATAGAGTAAGATATGGAACCTACGCTCCGACTGCAAACTATCCACAACCAAACGCTCTAAGGGTGTGTCCCCACTTAGGCCGCGCTCCGCGCTCCGCGCTCCGCGAACCTCGGAGCATATGTGGACGCGCGAACTCCGTCTGCTCCGCGCTCCGCGCTCCACGCTCCGCGCTCCACGCTCCGTTCCCGTAATCAAATAAGCTTTATTTATATAAACTTAATTATTAAGTACTTTTGTCTCCACAGTATTATTATTGTGTAATTAATAATGAGTGGAAAAGAAGGGGTAAAACTTTGAATTAACAATCATGCCTATGTACAGTCAGCAGCACATCAGGTTATACAAAGTGTCAAAAATTTTCAATTTATTTTGGACCTTGTCTTGACAATAGGCTTTTCGTAATGAAAAAAAAACTGTTGGCTCGATAGATGGCGTTGATAAAAATTTGTGTCAACCAAACTACTTACTTCTCTTCTCTAAGGTGTGTAGGCTAGTGGAATCATGGATCACAGTATTTTCTTGATATCTGAATTCCGGAATGCAAATTCCACGATTTCTAGTGTTGCCAGTAGTCGTTTCTAAAAAAGTACTTACATTTTACGTTACTATGGAGTATGGTTATGTCTTTTTGTTTATGGGCCGATTGGACCGTTTTCGGTGAAACTCGGTTTTTGGTGTTATTTTGACAAATAAATAGCAACGCAATGTTAAAAATATAAAAAATCCAGGATAGCGGGCAACTTTTTTGCTTGGTAGCCAATTTCTATGAAACTCGGTTTTTGTTACTGCTTTAACAAGAAAACAGCAACGCAATGTTAAAAATACAAAAATCCAAGATGGCGGCCAACTTTTCTGTTTGTGGGCCGATTACAATGAAACTCGATTTTTGGTACTATTTTGACAAGAAAACAGCAACGCAATGTTAAAAATAGCAAAAATCCAAGATGGCGGTCAACTTTTTTATTTTTGGGCCGATTTCAATGAAATTCAGTTTTTCTTTTTATTTTGACAAGGAAACAGCAACGCAATATTCAAAAATATAAAAAATCCAAGATGCCGGCCAACTTTTTTGTTTTTGGGCCGATTTCGATGAAACTCGGTTTTGGGTACTATTTCGAAAATAAAACAGCAACGCAATAATAAAAATTGAAAAAAATTCAAGATGGCGGCCAACTTTTTTGTTTTTGGGCCGATTTCGATGAAACTCGGTTTTCAGTACTATTTCGACAAGAAAACAGCAACGCAATAATAAAAATATAAAATATCTAAGATGGCGGCCAACTTTTTTGTTTTTTGGCCGGTTTCGATGAAAATTGTTTTTTGGAACTATTTCGACAATAAAACAGCAACGCAATAATAAAAATATAAAATATCTAAGATGGCGGCCAACTTTTTTGTTTTTGGGCCGATTTCGATGAAACTCGGTTTTGGGTACTATTTCGAAAATAAAACAGCAATGCAATAATAAAAATTGAAAATATCCAAGATGGCGGCCAACATTTTTGTTTTTGGGCCGATTTCGATGAAACTCGGTTTTGGGTACTATTTCGAAAATAAAACAGCAACGCAATAATAAAAATTGAAAAAAATCCAAGATGGCGGCCAACTTTTTTGTTTTTGGGCCGATTTTGATAGAACTCGGTTTTTAGTACTATTTCGACAAGAAAACAGCAACGCAATAATAAAAATATAAAATATCGAAGATGGCGGCCAACTTTTTTGCTTTTGGGCTAATTTCGATGAAACTCGGTTTTTAGTACTATTTCGACAAAAAAACAGCAACGCAATAATAAAAATTGAAAAAAACCAAAAATGGCGACCAACTTTTTTGTTTTTGGGCTGATTTCGATGAAACTCAGTTTTTAGTACTATTTCGACAAGGGGCGTGTTGGAATAAACAAAAAATAAATCTATCTCGTTTCAACACAATATTCGATCTCTTTCTAACTTGTAAATATTAGTTTTTATATACGAGCCCTCTATGGCCACTTTGGTTTGCATCCCCCGCATTCCTGTGTTTTACTGCTCGCTAAGCTCTGCGTGGAATCGCACGCGTATAATATAACACACCTTCCGAATTCAACTGAAAACAGCAACGCAATAATAAAAAATATAAAATATCCAAGATGGCAGCCAACTTTTTTGTTTTTGGGCCGGTTTCGATGAAACTTGTTTTTTGGAACTATTTCGACAATAAAACTTCAACGCAATGATAAAAATTGAAAAAATCCAAGATGGCGGCCAACTTTTTCGTTTTTGGGCCGATTTTGATAGAACTCGGTTTTTAGTACTATTTCGACAAGAAAACAGCAACGCAATAATAAAAATATAAAATATCGAAGATGGCGGCCAACTTTTTTGTTTTTGGGCTAATTTCGATGAAACTCGGTTTTTAGTACTATTTCGACAAAAAAACAGCAACGCAAAAATAAAAATTGAAAAAAACCAAAAATGGCGACCAACTTTTTTGTTTTTGGGCCGATTTCGATGAAACTCAGTTTTTAGTACTATTTCGACAAGAAAACAGCAACGCAATAATAAAAAATATAAAATATCCAAGATGGCAGCCAACTTTTTTGTTTTTGGGCCGGTTTTGATAGAACTCGGTTTTTAGTACTATTTCGACAAGAAAACAGCAACGCAATAATAAAAATATAAAATATCGAAGATGGCGGCCAACTTTTTTGTTTTTGGGCTAATTTCGATGAAACTCGGTTTTTAGTACTATTTCGACAAAAAAACAGCAACGCAAAAATAAAAATTGAAAAAAACCAAAAACGGCGACCAACTTTTTTGGTTTTGGGCCGATTTCGATGAAACTCAGTTTTTAGTACTATTTTGACAAGAAAACAGCAACGCAATAATAAAAAATATAAAATATCCAAGATGGCAGCCAACTTTTTTGTTTTTGGGCCGGTTTCGATGAAACTTGTTTTTTGGAACTATTTCGACAATAAAACAGCAACGCAATGATAAAAATATTAAATATCCAAGATATCGGCCAACTTTTTTGTTTTTGGGCTAATTTCGATGAAAATTTTAAAGCTTCTGGAGGACTTTAAATATCGGCTTACCACCCGCTCTCAGAAGTTCTGTAGTGATTCCGTCGTCACCCGCCGCCTTGTTGTTTTTCAGCTGTTTGAGAGCCATACTAATCTCGTGCATGCTGACGTCCGAAGTATCTTGGGTATAGTGTCGGGTAAGCTTGGCTCTGGGGTCTTTAGCCTTGCTTTCAACAGGTGTCTGCGTGGAATATAACTGCCCATAGAAACTATCGATCTCCCTCAGGATTTCAGGCTTCGCTGAGATGATGCGTCCGTCGTCAGTTTTTAGCTTCGTCATCTGGCTTTGCCCAATAGACAGATCTTGAAAAGTATGGTACAGGAATGAAACTTGTTTCGAAATATCGATATTATCATTAGGGCTGACTTTTACTAAGGCACCAAAATATCTATCCTTAGATTTTTTTCTGACATTAGTGGCACCTAAGATTTTTTGGTGCCATAGTAAAAGTCAACCCTAATGATAAAATTTATACTTACTTGGAAACAAGTTTCATTCCTGTACCATACCTTTAAAAAAACTGGGCCAATAAGTTGCATTGTCTATTTGATTTAAAGATAAAAAATAATGAAAAATGTTAAAACCTTAATATTAACAATATTAACAGTCGATGACGTTTAAAATTTGCAATGCTGCTGTATCAATAAGTCATTTTTGACAAATACCCTACATTGCCGCCTTTGATTCTATACGACTCACTTGTTATAGATAAATGTTATAGTCTTTACCTGTTTCTATAGTATTATGTAGTCTGCGCTTGTAGTAAGACTAGTAAGTGAGTAACTCGATGTTTTTTGTCAGTTCTAAAATATCTTTACGTAAAACGCTAGTTTTTTTACATTCTCTTTGTACTTACCTACCTAAGTAATAGTATAATAGTATTTACCTACATAATGTTGTCATACGTACTAGCATCAAATCAATCCGCACCGGACAAATCTACGTGATTTTTGGTGCGTGTAACACTAATGTAATGTTTTATTTTTGACTAGCTGATGCCTGCGACTTCGTACGCGTGGACATTATTACTCCGGCGTATTCATATAAGGTCATCCAGGTGTTCCAGATCTTAGATTTTTATATCTCAACAAAAAATGCTCATCAGGCTGAACAACTTTTGTTAAGGTGTCATTTTTGTATTTTGTATAGTTTTGTATGGTAATGCATCAGGTGTTCCAATTTCCAAAATCATTATACTCTAAACTATACCCAGGCTTAACAGCTATATTACAAAAAAAGTTTCATTCGAATCCGTTCAGTATTCCCTGAGATTAGCGTGTTCAAACAGACAAACAAACAGACACACTTTTTTTCTAAATTCTTACTCTATTACTATGTCTCCATCGTCCCACATATTTTTTTTTTGAAATATATGTAATGTACAGACACACTTTTTTACTGTTTTATTATATGTCAGGATAAATAAATAAAAAAAAGGAAGCATAGTTTACAATTGCAATAAAATGAGGGTTGTTATAGCACATTCGAGTGATGATGAAGTCGGCGCGAGAGTCTCGCATGCTGAATTTAATTTTGATTATTTTTTTATTAGGTTATTTCAGAAAAAGTTTTAAAATTTTTAGAAAAATTCAATAAAATAAGTCACCATTCAATAAAATATTAAAATCTATAAGAATGGAATAAAAATAAATATTTTGTTAAATTCATTAAATTAATTTTCAATGTACCAGAAGGTCGTGAGAGGCACGAGATCTGTTAATTTTTGTTTTCAGATTATTTTGGCTACTCTAGACGCTCATATCAATTTAACGCTGACTGTACTTTAACCCGATTAAATAATACCCAAACTTAATTTTTCCCGTAAAGGACAAGAATAACGCAATGTAAACAATGACAAAAGGTCAAGATGACTGCGAACTTACTTGACTTTGATTTTGGTTTGATTTTGATGTAACTCGGTTGTAAAAAAAAGTAAAACAATTAAAGAATTTGGCCGCATCCTGGAATTTTCATATTTTTATTATTGCGTTGCTGTTTTCTTGTCAAAATAGAAACAAAAACCGAGTTTTATTTAAATCGGACCACAAACAAAAAGTTGGCCGCCATCTTGGATTTTTTATTATTATTGCGTTGCTGTTTTCTTATCAAAATAGTAACAAAAACCGAGTTTTATTTAAATCGGACCACAAACAAAAAAGCTGGCCGCAAACTTGGATGTTTTATATTTTTATTATTCCGTTGCTCTTTTATTGTCGAAATAGTACCAAAAATAGAGTTTCATCGAAATCGGCCCAAAAACAAAAAAGTTGGCCACCATTTTGGATTTTTTTATCTTTTATTATTGCGTTGCTGTTTTAGTGTCGAAATAGTACTAAAAACCGAGTTCTATCATAATCGGCCCAAAAACAAAAAAGTTTACCGCCATCTTGGATTTTTTCAATTTTTATTATTGCGTTGCTGTTTTATTTTCGAAATAGTACCTACAACCGAGTTTCATCGAAATCGGCCCAAAAACAAAAAAGTTGGCCGCCATCTTGGATTTTTTTAAATTTTCATTATTGCGTTGCTGTTTTATTTTTGAAATAGTACCTAAAACCGAGTTTCATCGAAATCGGCCCAAAAACAAAAAAGTTGGCCGCCATCTTGGATATTTTATAATTTTATTATTGCGTTGGTGTTTTATTGTCGAAATAGTACTAAAAACCGAGTTCTAACATAATCGGCCCAAAACCAAAAAAGTTGGCCGCCATCTTGGATTTTTTTCAATTTTTATTATTGCGTTGCTGTTTTATTTTCGAAATAGTACCTAAAACCGAGTTTCATCGAAATCAGCCCAAAAACAAAAAAGTTGGCCGCCATCTTGGATTTTTTTTAATTTTTATTATTGCGTTGCTGTTTTATTTTTGAAATAGTACCTAAAACCGAGTTTCATCGAAATCGGCCCAAAAACAAAAAGTTGGCCGCCATCTTGGATTTTTTTCAATTTTTATTATTGCGTTGCTGTTTTATTTTTGAAATAGTACCCAAAACCGAGTTTCATCGAAATCGGCCCAAAAACAAAAAATTTGGCCGCCATCTTGGATTTTTTTCAATTTTTATTATTGCGTTGCTGTTTTATTTTTGAAATAGTACCCAAAACCGAGTTTCATCGAAATCGGCCCAAAAACAAAAAAGTTAGCCGCCATCTTGGATTTTTTTCAATTTTTATTATTGCGTTGCTGTTTTATTTTCGAAATAGTACCCAAAAATCGAGTTTCATCGAAATCGGCCCACAAACAAAAAAGTTGGCCGCCATTTTGGATTTTTTTCAATTTTTATTATTGCGTTGCTGTTTTTTTGTCGAAATAGTACTAAAAACCGAGTTTCATCGAAATTAGCCCAAAAACAAAAAAGTTGGCCGCCATCTTGGATATTTTATATTTTTATTATTGCGTTGCTGTTTTATTTTCGAAATTGTACCTAAAACCGAGTTTCGTCGAAATCGGCCCAAAAACAAAAAAGTTGGCCGCCATCTTGGATTTTTTTCAATTTTTATTATTGCGTTGCTGTTTTATTTTTGAAATAGTACCCAAAACCGAGTTTCATCGAAATCGGCCCAAAAACAAAAAAGTTGCCGCCATCTTGGATTTTTTTCAATTTTTATTATTGCGTTGCTCTTTTATTTTCGAAATAGTACCCAAACCCGAGTTTTATCGAAATCGGCCCAAAACCAAAAAGTTGGCCGCCATCTTGATTTTTTTTGCTATTTTTAACATTGCGTTGCTGTTTTCTTGTCAAAATAGTACCAAAAATCGAGTTTCATCGAAATCGGCCCACAAACAGAAAAGTTGGCCGCCATCTTGGATTTTTGTATTTTTAATATTGCGTTGCTGTTTTCTTGTTAAAGCAGTAACAAAAACCGAGTTTCATAGAAATTGGCTACCAAGCAAAAAAGTTGCCCGTTATCCTGGATTTTTTATATTTTTAACATTGCGTTGGTATTTTTTTGTCAAAATAAGTAATAGACCACACTTTTCGTAATAGACCCTGCGCTCCGCGCTCCGCGCTCCGCGCTCCGCGAACCGCGCTCCGCGCTCCGAGCTCCGTGTCGGATCGCAAATTCGGAGCGCGCTCCGAGGTTCGCGGAGCGCGGAGCGCGGAGCGCGGCCTAAGTGGGGACACACCTTAAGGCAGCCATTAAGGTCCAAACAAATTATCGGACGCGGCTTATGGACGCGGCTTACTGCCGCGGCTGATAAGTGTGCACACTCTCATAACATCCTGCGTGCCAGATAGCTATCGGACGTCCGATGACGTCATATTAGTCTATGGTTACGTCCGCGACCTACTACATCCGATAGTTTGCACACCTCAGCTGCTGGACCGCCCAACTCAAAGCTTTAGCCAGAGCGATAGCTAGACTATATCCATCCTTGTCATATCATAACACGATGACAAGGACGGACTTTTACTCTGGCTTTGGTTGATGACGTCAGTGCACTGGCCGTCCTTGTCATCGTGTTATGATATGACAAGGATGGATAGAGTCTAGCTATCGCTTTGGCTATCGCTTTGAGTTGGGCGGTAGGGCCCCTGATCAGCCGCGGCAGTAAGCCGCGTCCGATAATTTGTTCGGACCTTTACACGGTAGGTTTTGCTGTCAGTTTAACCACAGTCACGGCCGTGACTGACGATTAACCTACCGTGTAATGGGGTGACTCAAGGTCCAAACAAATTATCGGACGCGGCTTACTGCCGCGGCTGATCTGAGGTGTGCAAACTATCGGATGTAGTAGGTCGCGGACGTAACCATAGACTAATATGACGTCATCGGACGTCCGATAGCTATCTGGCACGCAGGATGTTATGAGAGTGTGCACACTTATCAGCCGCGGCAGTAAGCCGCGTCCATAAGCCGCGTCCGATAATTTGTTTGGACCTTGATGGTTGCATGATGGTGACTGAAGGTGCAAACAAATTATCGGACGCGGCTTACTGCCGCGGCTGATCTGAGGTGTGCAAACTATCGGATGTAGTAGGTCGCGGACGTATCCGATAGTTTGCACACCTCAGATCAGCCGCGGCAGTAAGCCGCGTCCGATAATTTGTTTGCACCTTGACGAATATTTGGATATTCGTCATGCAACCATAAAGGTCCAAACAAATTATCGGACGCGGCTTATGGACGCGGCTTACTGCCGCGGCTGATAAGTGTGCACACTCTCATAACATCCTGCGTGCCAGATAGCTATCGGACGTCCGATGACGTCATATTAGTCTATGGTTACGTCCGCGACCTACTACATCCGATAGTTTGCACACCTCAGATCAGCCGCGGCCGATAATTTGTTTGGACCTTGAAGGTCCAAACAAATTATCGGACGCGGCTTACTGCCGCGGCTGATCTGAGGTGTGCAAACTATCGGAAGTAGTAGGTCGCGGACGTAACCATAGACAAATATGACGTCATAGATAATTTGTTTGGACCTTCAAGGTCCAAACAAATTATCGGCCGCGGCTGATCTGAGGTGTGCAAACTATCGGATGTAGTAGGTCGCGGACGTAACCATAGACAAATATGACGTCATCGGACGTCCGATAGCTATCTGGCACGCAGGATGTTATGAGAGTTTGCATACTTATCAGCCGCGGCAGTAAGCCGCGTCCATAAGCCGCGTCCGATAATTTGTTTGGACCTTCAGCCATGAGTTTTGAGTGAACGTGTAATGGGATTTCATCAGTCAAGCGTCAGTCAGCGCGCGGCCAGCGATGGAGTCGGACACTTTTCTAGCATAATGAGGATCAGTATCAGGTTTGAATCCTATAGTTTTATTGATATAATATAAACACATATTGATATCTATGAAACCTAGTGAAAGAATTTTTGAAATCCGTTTAGAAATGGTTGAGTTAAAAGGGTTTAAAGGAAATGCCAAGCTCAATGCAATATGTGATTTATCAATTATCACGTACGACATAAGGTTCGCGTCCGTCGCGATGACGTCATAAGGTCCCCCAAAAAATCTGTGTTTTAAATCTTATAACTTCTCAAGTTTAAGGGATATCGTAAAAATTGTTTCACAATTATTCATGTGGTGGCATTAGCTTTTTTATTAGCAACTAAAAAAATCGTTACTGATCCTCATTATGCAATTAATGTTATGTTAATGTATAAGACTTGGTACATACACTCCTACTTATAATAATTTCATTGATTTTTAACTAGGTACTTAAGACAAATTGACTGTATGTATGTAGTTTTAGGCTATTGTTGATGGAAACATAAAAAAAAACTGACATAATATAAGTTTAATTTGTTTTATGGACTTGCGATATTTTATGAGGTTAGGTATCTAGTAAATCGCACATAAAAATAAATATGAAGTTGTGATATTTTATTTGCAATGTTCTCATTAAAAAACTAGTAAGTAAGTATCCGTTATTTTATTTTTCATCAATTTAGAACGTCGTGGCAGACAGAGATATACTATTCTTAGAGTGAGTTAATATAAACAACCAAACAAGCGCGTACTAAGGCTCTGAACGCAACCCTGGTAATTTTTTTCTGTGTTGCCAACAGTGAGTGGCAGTGTTGCAAGACTTGCAAGTAGACCATCAAAACTTTTGCCCCCGCAGTTGCCCCGCAGGTTGTTAAAATTGCCCTTTCCGACACAAAATCGCCCATAATCGCTTAAAACAACCTCATGAAGGGTAATATGTTGTACTATGCATGCAAGCCAAATAAGAATAGTACTGTCAATACGGCCATATTTGTTTGCGTTTCGCTTCCACTTCAGGGTGTAGGATGTGATTAAAACGTAGTGATTACTTGCTCAGTGGGATGTGATGTGCAAGAAAAGGAACAAAGATCAAGATTGCCGTTTGAAGGTGGAAACAAATTATCGGACGCGACTGATGGACGCGGCTTACTGCCGCGGCTGATTAGTGTGCACACTCTAATAACATCCTGCGTGCCAGATAGCTATCGGACGTCCGATGACGTCATATTAGTCTATGGTTACGTCCGCGACTTAGGCCGTATACAGAGAGGACGCTGTCTGCAGACTGCCGCTTACTGCCGCAGGTTCGCGCAGGTGACCGTCACACAAAGCAAGCAGCGGGCTGATTATCTAATTAAAAACCACCTAGCGACTGGTTGCAGTTCACAGATGATCGTGATCTATTGCTACTTCTTTTTGGGTAAAAAAAAACATACCAAAGAAAAGTGGTAATGTATATCAAATGCAACCGGTCGCTAAATAGTTTCTTTTTAGATAATCAGCACCCTAGTTGAAGCAGGATTTCATACTAAACGAGCCAGCGCTGACCTGCGCGTGTAGGCGCATGTCAGCGCTTGTCAGCGCTTGTCGGCGCTTATCAGCGCTTGTTCATACAAAATGCCTTCGCTGGTTACCTGCGCGAACCTGCGGCAGTAAGCGGCAGTCTGCAAACAGCGTCAAAAGCTTTCTCTCTGTATACGGCCTTACGTCCGATAGTTAGTGTATTTTCATAGTCCCAGATCAGATATATCAGCCGCGGCAGTAAGCCGCGTCCGATAAAGGTCGAAACAAATTATCGGACGCGGCTTATGGACGCGGCTTACTGCCGCGGCTGATAAGTGTGCACACTCTCATAACATCCTGCGTGCCAGATAGCTATCGGACGTCCGATGACGTCATATTAGTCTATGGTTACGTCCGCGACCTACTACATCCGATAGTTTGCACACCTCAGATCAGCCGCGGCAGTAAGCCGCGTCCGATAATTTGTTTGGACCTTGATTTGTTTCGACCTTGACAGTACTATTCTTATTTGGCTTTTGACATCCTTTGTGCATAGACTAGAGCAATCGTAATTTTTCGAAAGTTCCCGTTCTAGCCACTTAAACGTCTGGGCGACTACTATGGTCAACCGAATTTTTTGACCAAAACTGTTAGGGCGACTTTGGCAGCCCAATCGACATACAATACACTCCGGTAAGCGTATTTCCTTAACAGTATTGAATTCATTATTGAAATCAAAATAAGCGTAGCGTATCGATTTCAGCCCAATCAGTAGATAAAATCAACTCCGTTATGTGCATTTCTTTTTAGCGCAGTGATTAACAGAATACGTTTTGGCATTGATAGTGGATTAAAAAGCGGTAGATCATTGCAGTCGGGGGACCGTTTTGTGTAACAATTTTTAATTAAAGAGGTCCCCCGATTCCAATGACACTTGTTATTTAACTTTTTAGTTCGTTTTTGGAAGGGCAGTCGTGTTTTTAATTTTTTAAATTTATTTATTTTTGTGTCACACATTTTAGTGACAAATTATTTAGTTTTGAAATGTACTCATCCGTTGAGATTTGAGCCATTTAGAAGTTTTGGTGGAAGAAAGAAACTCACATACCCACAAACATACATGAACCCTGACATAGACTGACATTCACCTAGTTTCATACTGCTGGTGCCCTTGAAAAGCCGCGTTAAGGTCCAATTTTCCTACAAGGAGACTAAACAAGCTAGAAGGCGACGAATTCGATATCTTTTTTGATTAGAAAAACTGTATGATTATCCTACACATAAGCGTATTGATTTTGTCCCGTCCAGTTGATGAAGACGATACGGTATTGGGGAGTGATTTACACGACAAAATTTACAGCAAAACCGTATTGATTTTGTCTACTGATTGGGGCTGAAATCGATACGCTTATGCGGCATATTTTGATTTCCAAAAACGTATTGAATTCATGGCGAGAAGGGGAAGAATACAATACGTTTAAGGAAATAAGCCTCCGGTAAAACTGTTTTTATTCGTGAAATCTTTCACGGAGGTGCTGGCTGGGCTTCGTTCCTAGATGGCTCTATAGGAAGAAATCTCAAGGGAGACCTAAACTAAGCTGTGAATTTTTGTGTTTGGTACTCTATGCCAAGTGTTTTCAAGTGGCCTCTGGTTATTGAGTTCCATGATCTCCAAAATTGCCCATAATTTACCAGTTCCATGACCTTTCCGCCCTTTTTGCCCTTAAAAAATTTAATATTGCCCATAGTGTGGACAATTGCCCTCGGTCTGGCAACACTGAACAGTGGTCGTGACACCACAGGCGACGCCTACATACACAGTAAATACTGAAATCCATCAGTATTTAATCAGGGGCATATTTCACAAAGGATTAGTAAATTAGCTACAATAATTTACCATTGTTGTTATTGGGGTAGAATTACGTTTTAGAATTAATAAGAAACCTAATTCTACCCCAATTACAACAATGGTAAATTATTGTAGTTAATTTACTAATCTTTTGTGAAATATGCCCCTGATTAAATACTGATGGATTTCAGTATTTTCTGTGTGTGTAGGCGTCACCGTCGCCTTAGAGTTCTCTAAAGGTAGACACACACAGTCCTTCCATTTGATGTACATCAAATGGATTAAATCAAATGGACGGACGCCAATTTTTGAGGCCACACACGGCGTAAATCGTTTGGCGTACGTCCAAACTACGATCAATCATTTGGCATCACGCCAAACGATTTACGTCAAAACCCACATCCATTTTGTAGCGATGCTAGGGGTGTTGAAAAAATATCGATATAGGTACCATCGATATTTTCGTTTTTTTGTTAATAAATAAATGGGTACTTATAGTTAGGAGCTTAAAATAATTATCATTATGTTAGAATAAACAATTTTGTATGCATTACTCGTTAGTCTGGCATGCACTGGCTTAACCAAGTGGAATAAAAAAAAATGTTTTGTTCGCTAGAGATAAATTAAAATATTTTCAAACAAAAAATTAAAATATTTTCAAACAAAAAACAATTTTTCATATCGGTCCAGCCGTCTTCGAGTAATCGAGTAACATACATAAAAAAATATACATTCCGACGAACTGAGAACCTCCTTTTTTGAAGTCGGTTAAAAAGTTTAAGTTATGTTGATTATTTGCTACAAATGTGCTTAGGTAGGTATACCTATTATAGTCGACTAGCGACCGCCCGCGACTTCGTCTGCGTGAAAAGTTTATTTGTTCATTATAATCTCTTTTTATCCAGTTTATTAATTAAAAATCCTGTGATTCGTCGTTTTATTTAATGACATCGATGTTTTTGTATAATCACTACATCCATATTCGAACTGATGGAGTGATCAAAATTTGGCGTCCGTCCATTTGATTTAATCCATTTGATGTTGTGACGCCATGAAGGAAATATAATGAAAATATTTCAACTTTGCCTTACTGAATAACTTACCTTTTACTATACACATACTGTACATTACCTTGACTATGGTTCAGACCAGCAAAACATTCTATGGAATACATAAATTATTAAACATTGACTCCACTTGTAAACTTATGCTGAAAATATTGGAAAGTAGTAATAAAAAAGTTAATAAATAATAACATTTTTGACACAAATGGCTCTCCTAAATATTTAAGTAACAAGAACTCTTATACCAGAGGGGATTTTATCTGAAGGACCAAATTTAACAAGTGCAAACTTAAGATTCAAATATCTTTGAATTCGTGGAAAAGACTGCGTGGGAACAATAACGAAAAGTAGGTAATGTGGTAGGGATAGGGATGCAGAAGCGAGGACGGGGGCGAGAGGGAGAGATTCGAGGCGGGACGGCCGAGAGAGACGGAAGGTTTTAAAGTATGTGCAGACTTGTAATTTAAGACGAAAGTGTTGAGAATAATTCTAAATAGATACCTAATAATATTTAATCCTGAGTCAGTGTTTAGTGTTGGTGGAGTTAGTGGTAACTATGAATTTCCATTCGGTAAGTGTCATTTGATTATTTAATCTACTTTAATGACCTGCCTGTTGTCAATACTGGTATTGAGATGTGTCAACTAGACTAGTAATTTCTCAGCCTAGGATTATCGTAGGGTAAACGACCAGTGGTCGGCTCTTTCATTTGAAGTATAGGGGAACAATATAAATTGTTCATTTAGGGACATACCTAGGTACACAATAACACTATGTTTGAAAACAAACGCTTTTGCATTCACCATACGAACTAAACACAGACACTCTTGATGTTGGATTGACAATAAGAGAGTTCATTATGGTAGTAGTCCCGTTCAAATTCCTCTTTTAGTAAAATTAATTTTGTTAATTTTCTTTTAATTGTATTATGCCAGCTGGAGATTTGTCTAGCCAGGAGTCGAGAATCATAATACGACGCGGTATCTAAAATTCTAGATGATATCTAGAATTTTAGTTGGAGGGGTGTCGTTTCTCCCCCCCATTTTTCACATTTCACAAGGGGGGAGGCTGGTTATAATACAGAAAATAGTCTAAAAATCTTAAACAACAACAATTTCAAACATTAGAGTAAAGATGAACAGTTACAATGTAAATCAAACGATTGACGATATGCACACACACGGTCAAACTTTTGGATGTGGGCCGTGGTTTTACGGAATCCGTGATTGGAAATTTGGATGACAGATTCGACACACACGATCAAATTTTGGACGTACGTCCATCCATTTGGCGCAATGGAAGGACCGTGTGTGTCCTACTTAAAGCCTCGATTAAGGCGCGTTCCCACCTCTTCTATTCTATTATCTATTTCATAGAACTACTCTTTCTATATAGAAAGGAATAAGTCGAGCGTTCACACTATTCTATCAGATAGATTGATTCTGTGATGCAGAGCGGCTAAATATGGCGTCGAATTCAAGAGTTGCTCAAGCGCATTATTCGTGCTCTGTGTGTAACGAGAAGAGGTTGGAAACATACTCCAACGAGATAAAAAAGGTTTTTTAAGTTTATGTCTTCAACCGTTAATCCCGGGATTGACTTATCCTCCAAGGCCCGATCACGCGTAGTTTTATTCTTAAATTCAGTCGATTTAATATTCCACAGGCACTCATACTTTCTGTAATATTCTAAAAACATTATAATATCACTATCGCTCTAATTATATGGCACTTTTTTGCTTGACATTGTTGAAGAGGCTACTACAAGTGTGCAATAGACTGCGTACCCGCTGCAACTGCCGTTCACACGGTTCTATTGCTGGTCTATTCTATATAGAATAGAACCAAAGTTGAAGGTAGTTTAAAATTGAGCTTCTATTTCTAGCGACTATTCTATCTCATAGAAAGCCAGTTCACATTGATCTATTTCATAGATTCTAGCAAATTGATCATAAAGTTAAAGTTAAAGTTGTTTATTTGCTATAAATGCGGTAACAAGGTTGATACATACATAGAATTCAGAATCACACACTTAGTTGTATGGACAACATGCAAACATTTTTCTTTAAGTAGCAACATTCATTATCGATAAATTAATTAATTTAATAGATATTTGTTATACGATGTCAAGGAATAATAATAGTAATATGTGGGAGAATGCGATATTCTTATTATTTAAAATCAATAAGATATAAATTAAAAGTACACAATTTGACTAGTTCAAACTACGCAACTTTTCGCGCCAATCCCCACTGCGCTATCTGTGAGTGAAACTTGTTTGTGTCGCACTATAAAAGGCGATGCACGCCTATTGACAAGCCTTATTCGTTGTTCGACTCTGATACGTTATACTGCTGGTGCTCTGAACTGTCCGGTAATGTAGTTAAGTATTACATCTTTCATGACAGTAATAATAGTGTGATAAAATTACAATATTTAATTTGATATTAAATGTGATATCGACATAAAAGCTAATAAATCTAAGACATGTGATATAATCACAAATAAATAACGACATTCATAACCACGATATTTAAATAAATGAATAAATACTTTAAACTGCCATCTCTTCTTTTATTTTCTCCCACATCAGAAGTGAGATCTAACCTAGTTGGATTACATTACATATACTACGCCTACGTATTTTTATGTTTCCGGAATATCAAAATGCTTGCTGTAGAATCCGCCACGTTGGAGACTCGATGTTGAAAATCAAGTCGAGTGACCAATTATGGATCTGAGTCATCAATCTTGGGTGTTTTGAAAAGATCTGAATAGTGGAATGAAGCATGAAATAGTGAATCAGTTTCTGGTTGACCGACGAATTGCTGATAAGTACCCATAGATTTTACATTTTCATAAGGTACTCGTAGATTTTGCCAAATTATTATCATTTGATCATTCCACAACGATAATTTTCAAAGTCAAAAATAATGGCGTTTCCTTGTCATGTTATAAAAATCAAGTGGAATTTGGCGTAGGAAATGATGACACAAATTACTGCTATACTTATGTTTTGTAAAAGTAGTGGAGTTAGATTGATACAAAGATCCTGGGTTCGAATCCTGGTTCGAATACATAATTTTGTGATACTTATAGTAGTTAGTCACAGATTTTTGAAATTCTTGTTAAATATTTCTATATTTCTACCCGTTATTTAGTAACCACAGTACAAGCTTTGCTTAGCTTGGAACTGGAACTAAATGATTGGTGTGAATTGTCTAGACTAGAATATAAAATTGTTCATGTACCTTGCACGAGTGTGCCACCACGTGGCCGTTATTACACAACTGTGACTACTTATATGGGATATCTGCTGGATGATGTTCGAATTATGGTATTTAAGGCTCCGTTATGCGGAATCACTGTCTTTTTCTTACCGTGTAAAGAGTATGGAAAATAACCTCACTTCTGTACTTTTGCGATGTTTTCGCTGTTTTTTCATAATTGACTTTGGCACAATTATCTTTCTTGAAAGAAATGTTGTTGGAGCAACTACACAATGCGTTAAAGTGTACTTTGATGTGGAATTCGGTACATTTCCGCTATTATTTACGCCAAAAATATGATCCGCGACAGGCGCTTTTGATGATATTCTGATTTTTTTGCAATCATCTGTGAGGATTATACGCAGTTTGATACTTGTAGCTACTAGATAATAATCTCTTTGGCTCGTCGTATATTTTATATTATGGCTGCAACTTTGTTTTCTGTGTATGGCCCGCGCAGGCCATGTTTTCCTATCATGCACCCTTAATAGTGAGATTCAAAACGTGCCATTGAATAATAACATCAGGTACTGATATAAGAAATAATTTTAGCTTTCCTTAGGAAAAATGGTCAGCTTCAATTTGGTCTCAAAATATAACAAATTAGCCAACAAGACCTTTCCTTTCATTCCCCTTTGATCAGTGAAAAGACAATTTTAAGATATTATGTACATATTGTGACATTACAACCTAGTAGCATTGTACTTCTTTGCTTTAAATACTAAAGCATTATGGAGAATTCACTGATTTTTTTAAGTTTTAAATATTATTTTATTGAAAAGAAAGTAAGACCTGCTGAGAGAAATTTTAATGTGAAATAAGCTGTGCCCTTTACAGTTTACAATTTTATTCGTCGTATCAAATCCATGGCATTAATGAGAAAAAATCTTATTACTTCTTTAGTAGACTGCCCAGTGGAACTACGGAAATAAATCTTTCTTTTCTGGTTAAAAGTGTGTACAGAACCTATAATAAAATAAATGAAAGTCTGACAAATAACCAACTGATATTTATTATTTATTTACAACAGAGATAACTTGACATTATGATTACCTATTGATTGAACATTAAAACAATTTTTGTGCATGCTGTTCTGATTGCAGGTGTCAATTGTGCCTTAAACATTGTGTGGAGTAAGTGAGTTAACATAATATTTTTAAAGGCACTTTTCATTGAAACAATTTTCCTCATCAAAACAGCAACTCTTTTAGTCTTTGGAAACAAAGGTTCTCTTCTTGTGCAGCAATTGTTCGTATCGGAGCTGATGCGGAGCATTTTCCTGTGCTTAAAAGATTACAAAAAAATAGGGCCACTTACAATCCCTAGATTTTATTTATAGATCTTTTAAACAACTATTTTAGTTCATCATTTTATTTTGATTCTTGGAGGATAAAAACTATTTTAATAGGGATATTTTTCAATAGAATTTCTGCAATAAAACATTATTGCAGAAAACTGTGTACATACTGCAACTGTGTAAGTTGAAAATGACAAGAACTTGTAACAACAGTCTTCCTGTTTATTTTCAATATTCAAAAGAAAGTTAATTTAAATTATGATGCAGAAATATGTTTTGGATAGAATTTCGATTCATTCAGTTCGATTCAATTGAGTACAAGAATATCGTAAATAATATTCACAATTTTATTTCCTGTATTGTATTGATAGAATGTGGGTAGACTAAAGTGAAAAAAAAAACTCAACATTCGTAATCATGTCTCATCATACATAGTATGTAGTAAATTATTAAGATTTTACTGTGCTTTACTGTACTTTCACTGTGCAATTGCATTTTACTGTACTATTGTGGCAGCGCACCAAATAGCTAGTCATTCTAAAAAGAAAAGTTGGTATGATTTTGTAAGTGTGATGTGTAGATAAAATTAAAATAATACTAGTTGTTTTTATGCTGTACAAAAAAATATGTTTGACATTCACATAAAGTGAAATTGGTAATGGTATTATTGAATATCTTTTTCTCAACCCGTTTTGTCATCATTGACACAAAGATGCAGGTTACAATTAGATGAGGGTTGTTGGATGTTTTAGTCTGCGAATTACTCCAACTTAGTCTTCATTTTACTTCTACGAGTTGTAGATGTTGACAGTTTTTGAGAATGATGCCGATTAGTGGCAGTAGTGTTTTTGACTAGGTACATTGATGTTTCGTTACTCTTCAACACCACTATGATATTTTTATTAATATACCTATAGCGTATAATAATAATCGGACACAGTTCGTGATAATTTTAAGTCCCTCCCATATAATGGAAGGCGAGGTGACAAAATCGTTGGAGACAGACTGATCTCCCTAACCTGGTTATCTTATTTCTCTTTATACACTGACTCCTGGCCAGATGTTCACTGTATACTGAGCAATAAAGAATATTACTAGTTGGCCGTGCTATTGAGGCGATTTTTTACCGAGGCCGCGAGATTCTGATGAATGCCATGCCATATAAACTTTATAATGGTTTTTTTTTACCTGGGTACAACCTAAGTAAGAAATAAATAATATTTTCAAGTTCGCCGTGCCCATGTGGCTTATTACCGAGGTAGTACTATATAATGTATTTGAGCAATGAATAATATTGCAAGTTTGCCGTGCCCTCGTGGCTTATTTTTACCGAGGCAATTACTATCTGAGCAATATAGAACATTGGATCGAAAGTTATCCATGCTCTCGTGGTAGTATGACCAAATCTCTATATTACTATTTTATATTACTACATGACACATGCACTTACTCACATACAACAACACACCTTTACACACTATTTAAAAAATAAAAGTTTATGTTTTCTATAAGACTCCTAAAATGTTCAATTGTTACAGTGTCGGCTGATTGATGTCCATGATTGTCCAGATGATGTACATCTGGGGCTCTGATGATCCTGAATTGTAGGCGTTTGCCTGTCTCGGGCAGTGGTCTACATAAGTACAATGTAACATCTACAATTAGTTACATCGATTCTTATTATAAATAAGAATTATTTGTAAGAAGTCCTTACTATACATTCTATAATTATGTACCAACATTAGGATTCCAGTAACGATTAAAGTTTTTAAAATTTGTTGTTTTGTTGACCAATCGATATTATTGTTATGAACTAAAGGGAAATTTATTTATTTCAACATCATTTCTCAAAATAAGTGCTAGTTAACTCCCATTGAAGGTTTCACTGTGATGAAAGTCAGATTAGATAGATGAAAAGTTTGCTGTTGACAATTTTGAATTTTAAATACATTGTATGTAATGTTCGTTAATAACAAAATAAGTTATCTTGTTAATAATGTGTTCACATTAACAACACAATATGTGATAATAACTAAATTTTGGTTACATTTATGCCGCGCCATTATGGCTTTTATACCGAGGCAATATGTTTGTAGGATGTGCCGTGCGATTTATATAGCGTTTGTTTACTGAGGCTATAAGAACTATTCGTACTTACCTTCCGAGTAATAACACTTATACAAGTTTTGTCTTTGATACTGGACTACTTTGGACTACAATTAAATACATTTCTTTTCTAGATACCGTTTTATGTGAACTAAATTGTTCCTTGTGTAATTTGACATATTATTCAAAGCTTTGTGAATTGACTTTTACATCAAAAAAAATTTGCAAAGCCATGTGATTTGGCGATTTGATGATGATGATGCTGTGTGATTCGATAATAAAGATTTATTTTTCAGATAACAAATATCCATGTTTGTTAATTGAGAGTTAATCAACTATGTTTTAATTTATATTTGAAAAAAATTACATAATATCGTTTGATTTGATCTATTTAACATTATCCTTGGAGGTCGGCATAACCTCTCAGAGTTTTCTTTCGCCAGTTCTTTCTCGAGAGGCCTCCTTTGTGAACTGGTGGTAGATTCAGTAGTTTAAACAATTTTAATCTAATAAATTCAATAAAATAATGCAATATTTGAATATTTAAATAAATGCAGATTAATATTACTTGAAACGAGTAGACTGATAAAGATTAAGGCAGTGAGTTAAATTATTCATACTGTTGACAAAACGTTACATTTCCTGTACTGGATGTTTCAATTCGGTTTGATGCTTTATTGCTATTCTTCAAATTGAAAATATAGTTACTAAGCATAATGTAGTTTCAAATAAAGATTTTAATGATACGTAATTTGCGAAAAATAAAGTGTAAATTGTTTTGTTCGCGAGCCAAGTGGCTGCTCGTCAGAATGGCCGTGTGGGAGAATGCGATATTCTTATTATTTAAAATCAATAAGATATAAATTAAAAGTACACAATTTGACTAGTTCAAACTACGCAACTTTTCGCGCCAATCCCCACTGCGCTATCTGTGAGTGAAACTTGTTTGTGTCGCACTATAAAAGGCGATGCACGCCTATTGACAAGCCTTATTCGTTGTTCGACTCTGATACGTTATACTGCTGGTGCTCTGAACTGTCCGGTAATGTAGTTAAGTATTACATCTTTCATGACAGTAATAATAGTGTGATAAAATTACAATATTTAATTTGATATTAAATGTGATATCGACATAAAAGCTAATAAATCTAAGACATGTGATATAATCACAAATAAATAACGACATTCATAACCACGATATTTAAATAAATGAATAAATACTTTAAACTGCCATCTCTTCTTTTATTTTCTCCCACAAATAGTTATGTCAAATTAGATTAAAATTTAATTCAATAAGCAATGAGCGCAATCTGTCGTTTAAACATATTAAACGACAGCAACTTCAAGTCTTCAGGCAGGTGATTAAATATTCTAACACCCATGGCGTAGCAGTTTCTGCCACAAATAAATGTTCTGCTGTCAGGAAGCAGTAGACGATTTGGATATCTACTATTAAAATTACAGTGATCGCTACGTTCTTTGAAAAGCTCAGGATTCTTTTTGACAAAAATACAGGTTTCATATATATATAGATTGAAGGCAAAGTAAGCAGTTTTAGCTCTTTAAAATAAGGTCTACAGCTTATCCAAGACTTAATATCACAGATCGCACGAATACATTGCTTTTGAGCAATGAATGCTTTATTAATATCAGTAGAATTCCCCCATAACAAAATACAATACCTCAGATTAGCGACGACGTATCCATGATATGCTTTTAGTGATGTACTTCTATTACTTATCCGAACGAGTTTCCACAAAGCATAAGCGAAACGATTAATTTTTGTGCAAACTTTGTTTATATGTTGCTTCCACGAGCAAGTATCATCTATGGTGACACCTAAAAATGTAGATTCAGTCACTTCATCCACAAGCCTGTCTTTAAATTGTATTTTAAGTTATTGTTTCTTACCGCCTTTATTGTGTATTTGAAGGTATTTCGTTTTAGTCAAATTAATGTTTAAGTTATTTTCATTAAGCCATTTAATTATGAAAGCAAGTGCATCGTTAACTTCGTCATTATATGTCAGTTTGTTTTTGCAAGGAATTATTAGAGCAATGTCATCTGCAAAAAGTGAGCAACAGTAATCGGAATTATACGGTAAATCATTTATATAGAGAAGGAAGAGTAAAGGACCTAAGATACTCCCTTGCGGTACCCCACAATGATTTATTTTCTACTCAGATTCGTATATTTGTTCTTCATTATTAGAATTCATACCTACCATTTCAACAAATTGTTTCCTATTATTTAATTAGCTTTGTATCCATTTAAGTGGTTCTCCGCGAATACCATAAGTCTCACTTTTATTAATTAAAAGTTTGTGTGAAACGCAGTCAAATGCTTGTCAAATAGTATAACTAATGTCAAATAGTATAACAGAAACCGGTATTTTCTTGTTTACTGACTCTATAATTTTATTAATGAGATTAAAAGCTGCCAATGTAGTAGATTTTCCTTTTTGGAATCCGTTTTGACTTATACTTAGTATATTATATTTTTCAATAAAATTTGTCAGTCTTTTATGCATAGCTGTCTCGAATATTTTGGACATTATTGACAGAAGGGCAATCGGTCTATAGTTGCTCATAAGCTTCTTATCACCTTTTTTAAAAATTGGTTTGACTTTCGTTGTTTTTAATTGTTCAGGAAATATCCCTTGCACTAAAGACAAATTTATAATATAGCTTAGTACAGGTGAAATAAACACAGAACAACGCTTAATTATTCTTGTACTAATTTGGTCATAGCCAACCGAAGAGGTATTTTTTAACTTTTTTATAATTTCTTCCACTTCATCACCACTAGTAGGAGATAAAATTATAGTAGAAGCATTTGCATTTAATTTGTAGGTATATTTTTTGTTGTCATTATTATTTTGTGATGTCAAATTTATGAAAAAGTCATTAAATTTATTTGCTGTGTCATACGGATCTTCTATTATTTTATTGTCGCAAGTGATTTCGTCAATTTTTGGAATGTTAGTTTTCTTTTCCCCCTGTGTTTCTCTTTTTATAAGGTTCCAAGAGGCTAAGCATATGTTTTTAGCTTTCTCAATATATGTTTTGTTAGCCAGCTTTTGGGAGGCAATCATGCAACGCTTGTGAATTATGTTATAATTTTGGTATTTACTTTTTAAGTCTTCAGTTCGGTGTTTGTAATAACTGAATCTTAACTTCCGCTTAAACTTTGATGATTTTTTAATGCCTTTAGTTATCCAATTTGGTTTCTTTGGTTTGTTGTTAATTTTTATTACAACTTCAGGAAAACACAACTTAAAAAATAAAATAAACAAGTCATAAAACTTCTGAATTGCTATCTGAGTGTCAGTTTCTTCGTAAACTTCGTTCCACGATAATTGACTAATATAGGAACAAAATTTTGATATATTATCATCACTTAGAATAGAACAGGTGGGAACGCACCATAATGCAAAGCTTTTTGTAGGTTTTGGATTTTAACACTAATGACATTTAATATTCAATAATGTTCTGTGATGCATGCATTGTATCGTAATAATATATTCTATCTACTTATTCATTAAGTAACTATAGCAAAACTTTAAATTACAGCTCCCGGCATATAAATTGGCAAGAGAAAATTGAGACAAAAGATGCGCAGTAGCTGCAAACACTGTGTTTGTAGCTACTGCGCATCTTTTGTCTCAACTTTCTCTTGCCAATTTATCTGCCGGCAGCTGTACCTATATCTGAATAAGGTTTAGATTCAAATAAATAGTTTTCAACATATTTTTCAGAGGCTTAGAATAGAGTTCAGGGGTTCTAATTTTCATGGTAAAAAAATCTTTGACAAACGGTTTTCAAAAGGCAGTGTAAGAAAAAAAAGTAGTACATAAAAAAGAACTAGATGTCGTTGTACAATTACGTAGGTAGGTTTGTAAGAAAAAGGCAAAGGATGAAACGTGATAACTTTTTTAGGGTACGGAACCCAAAGGGTAAAAACGGGACCCTATTACTAAGCCTCCGCTGTCCGTCTGTCTGTCTGTCACCAGGCTGTATCTCATGAACCGTGATAGCTAGACAGTTGAAATTTTCACAGATGATGTATTTCTGTTGCCGCTATAACAACAATTACTAAAAACTGAACAAAATAAATATTTAAGGGGGCTTCCATACAACAAACGTGATTTTTTTCCGTTTTTTGGTACGGAACGGAACCCTTAGAGCGCGAGTCCGACTCGCACTTGGCCGGTTTTTTTGTCATACGTTTGTTGAGTATGTGGTCTGTTGCGTTGTGCGTTGGTTGTCCTTTGGCGTGTTCCGTCGAACTTTTCTCTGACACTGAGACGGTTCTCACACTGGCGACGCGCGCGGTCGCGGGGCGCCGCGCGCGTGTTTTCCGTTGTATGCAAGTACATCAATTTGTATAGAAAACCGCCTCGTACAACACACCGAGGCGCGCCGCGGCGCGTGAGCGCGCACCGCCGCGTGCCGCCATCGGCACGCGAGTGGTTTGCGCCAGCAGGCGCGTCACCGCGGGGTACATCACACTGCGACGCGTCTCGCGGCTGGTTTTCGATGATAATTACGATGCCGGGATTCCCTCTGGTTTTTTAAATGTTTCGTGGCTTGGATATACGCCCATTTTAGTGCCATTTGGTAGGTACAGTAAGCAGCACATGAGGTTATACAACGCGCTGGGCGCGGAACGCGGCGGGGACGCGTCAGACGCCGAACGGCGCGGGGGTGCGGAGAAAATCGCCCGAACAGGCGGTGAGACGCCAAACCGCGCCCCGCGACGGTGCGCGGCGGCAGTGTGAGAATCGCCTTAGCGCGAATAATTTTTAAAAATCTACCTAGCTGAAGTAGTGCCATCTATCGACAAAATTTTACTAAAATTATCAGCTGTCAGAAAACCGCTCATTAGATATACATAGGTACCTACTTAAAATCTTAAGTCAGTTTAGCTTAATACTTAAATCGGTTTAGAAAAAAGTGGAATTGTATCAATTGAGATTGAAAATATAAAATTAGTCGCAAAAATAGTGTTTTAATAAAGTTGTTTTCACAACACTAGCACGTTACTACCACGTCAACTGACGCGACTACCACGTTGCGTATGCATTAAACTCCCCGTCAGGATCACCTTCCGTACCCGCCCCGTGCCCGTTCCGTCCCCGTTCCGACCGGGGTTTTTCCCGTCCCGTATACAGCGACCTTTAGTTTACATTAGAAAGCGGGTGCATTGCATTCTAATGCTGCTTGGAGCATTTGACAACAAGTTTATCAAGACAGTTTACTCGGAAAGTTCTGCCGAGGTAGCTACCACTACAATAATAGTCTCAGCTTCACACAACCAAGATCGCGCCTATTTCAATTATCCCACATATTGTTCAGTTGCGTAGACACTTGTACCACAAAACTGCACCAATTTTAAGACACAATATCCACTATGAATCAATTTTCAAATAATTAAAATAGACACCAAACCGAACTAGACAAAATGGCGCCAAAAACTCCAGCAAAAAAATTACTTGCTCAGTGAGTTCGGACGAGGAAGATGTAGTTTCAATTTTAGAGATTTTAGATTTGTTAAGAAAAAAAGCATCGCTTTCAAGTTAGACCCTATTTACAGGGGTGAAATTTTAAAATATTTTATCAAAAAAAAATATCAAGAAAGAATAGAAGAACGATTCTTTTTTTTTTTTGCTTTTTTTGGAAACTTTTTTCGCTGTTCCGAATCAGCCCCCCTAGCCAATGTAAGATTTGCAAATTTTCGCTATCGCTTCGCTTCGAAACATGTATGGATTTGACGTTTTAAAATTCGATTGTTAACGAAACCTTCGGGGCTACTCAAATGGCCACTTTTCTATTCGTTCGCTAACTCAAAAATTCAAAATAAGGCATAAACTCCAAAATTACGTGTCGTAGGCTTGTCAATTCCATACAATACAATAATGTCTGTGATTTATATAAACTTGCGACGTGTGACTTGATCGTTTAATTGCTTATTTTTAAGCTTTAAGTTAGCGAAATAATAGAAAAGTGGTCATTTGAGTAGCCCCGCAGATGTCAATCCCATACATGTTTCGAAAGCGAAGCGATAACGAAGATTAGCGAATGTTACTTTGGCTAGGCCCTCAGATTTCAAAGAATTACTTTCATTCAAACTTGGCGCACACAACGCTAGCGAGTTGTCAAAATGACAGATGATTATGACATTACCCTGCCCCTCAACCCGCATAAAATGTTTTGTGTATGTGTTTCCCACCGTGCATGGAAAGCAAATACATTGTTTCTCTTCACAAAAATGTGTAGAGAAACAATGTTTTGTGTAGACGATTTTGTTGAATATTGAGATGTTTTTGTTGATTGTAAGGCAAAACACGCGCTTTGGACCCGCATTTATTGGGGTAGAATTATGTTTCTTATTAATTATACCTTGAACATAATTCTACCCCAATAAACTACTATTATGGTAAAATAATTGAATGAGGGCTTTTCAAAGTGACAATTAAAACAATAAAATAGTAACTATTTGCCTCACTAGATGGCATTGATGGAAAGAGAGGTGTAAAAATTGGCTTTTAAAAATAAACAGCCTGTACCAATGAGGCAAGTAAGCGCTCTCTAGCTGACATCTGCCTGCCTACCTGAGTACTCTTCGAAGCTTAGTAAAAAAAATCACATTGACACTTACATTTTTTTTCAACGCCATCTATCGATAATCTATCGTGCCTAATGTTTTTGTTAGGCTGGCCCCAGACCTACCGGTTCCGTTTCTTTGCTTTGCTGTGCTTCCTTGCTTGAAAGACCGCCGGCCAACCAGGGTAATTTTCAATCTATCGCATTTTGGGACTAGACCGAATTGGCAAGATAGCCATTAGCTTGGTTTTATCAAATATCATCGCCTGGATTGCGAAGTAGGAAGCTTTTAGGAGATATGCCACCCTGAACATGGACTCCGTTCGTTAAAAATAACTCGATCGCTTATTTATACAAGATGTTTGGTAAAGCCTTATAAAACTGAATATGGTAGATAGGGACCATAATAAAACTGAACAACTTTTACTATGGGACCAAATCTGAAATCGCGAAAAAAATGAACTGTTTCATACATTTTGATAATTTCGTTATTATTTTTTGTATAAAACAGCAGTTTTTTTTAAAACGAAAACTAAAACTTCTCATCGCACCCCAGACGACGATATTTGATAACACCAAACTAATGGCTATCTTGCCAATGTGGTCAGGTCAAAATATGCGATAGATTGAAAATGAGCCTCTTGGCCGGCGGTCCATGGTAGAACAGCAAAGCAAAGAAATGAAACCGGTAGGTCTGGGGCCAGCCGTATTTTGAAAAACCCTGATTAATGTGCTTTTTCATTCTTTTATGAAATAGACCCCTGCTTAAATACTGATGAATCACAGTATTTACCACGCGTTTAGCCGTCGCCTTAGTAATAGGGAGGGTCCCCTTATTACCCCTTGGGTACAGAACCATAAAAAGATTTTCGTTTTCATCTTTTTAAAATAATTTTGTTTTAAATAATTTTGTTTGACGACCTCCGTCGTCGAGTGGTTCGCACGCCGGTTTTCAAGGCGTCACCATCTCTCTTGAGGTCCCGCAAGAAGCTTATACCTCCCTCAAATGGAGATTGCACGGCCATATGTCACAGTGAAGATTGAAAAAAGCTCCTTTAGTGACGTGACGGCTTATTGCAACCTCTTTCTTTAGTGTTACATTACGTGTTCGTTCGTTCGTGAGAAACGAAAAAGTATTGTAAAACGAAAAGAAAGAGATAGCAATACGCCGTGACGTCACTAAAGTCTTTTTTCAATCTTCAGTATGATACTAGGAGTGCAAACTCCATTGTGGATTTAAGCTTCTTGAGGTCCCGGGTTCGATCCCCGGCTGGGTCAATGTAGAAAATGAACTTTTCAATATTGTCTCAGGTCTGGGTGTTTGTCATACCACCGTTGTTTCTGATTTCCACAACACAAGTGCTATAGCTACTTACTTTGGGATTGGAGCAATGTATGTGATGTTGTCATATATTTATTTATTTATTTATAAATTACTTTATAGCCAGTTATGAAGGCGACTTTTATTGTACTGTCTTTTTTATTTATTTATTTTATTTTGAATGTTTTATAAGTACAACCTGTACAACTTCAGAGACATCTTTTGGCAAACGCCAAACTTGAAGACTTTGTTGTGAAAGTTAATGGTTGACGCCAGTTGACGCTACTTCATGAAAAAAAAATTTTCAGGTCAGTCAGTGCGCTACTTTGATCAGCGTTGTTTTAATGCCGGGTCCCGATAGTGATTACTTGTTCAGTGTCTTGTCTGCGATAGCGACAGTGTGGCGAAATCGGGGGATTCCTCTGTTGAATTTTCAAATCGATGAATCACAAACATAGCTAGAAGATAAAAAAATATATCAATTTTGTCTATGCTAAAATACTGAGACGTGATTGGCTATTTGATTTTCATACGAGAGTTCGTTCTCGTTCCGAAAACGCCAAAGCCAGTGTTGCCAGACCGTGGGCAATTGCCCATGCCATGGGCAATTTTAGGATTTTTTTGACAAAAGGGCAAAAAGAGCGGAAAGGTCTTGGAACCGGTAAAATATGGGCAATTTTGGTCATCACGGAAATCACTAACCTGAAACCACATGAAAACACCTGGCATAAAGTACCAAAACACAATATCACAGCTTAGTTTGGGTATCCATTGACGTGTCTTCCTATAGAACCTTCTAGGAACGAAGCCCAGCACCTGCGTTTAAGATTTCGCAGATAAAAACAATTTTACCGATGTAGATCGTCTGGGCCCTAACATTTTTTGCCAAAAAATTTCGGTCGACCATAGTCACCCAGACGTTTAAATGGCTAAAGGGCGGGAGCTGTCGAAAAATTAAGATTGTTCTAGGTACAAAGCGTGTCAAGATACGATAGTTTGCCCTACATGTCGTTTTTTAATGATTATGGGCGATTTTGTGTCGAAAAGGGCAATTTTAACAACCTGTGTGGGCAAGAGCTTTGATCGGGTCTGGCAACACTGGCCAAAGCCAAAATTACGCTTTCAAACCAAAATGGAGGATTTGTCGGTCGAGGTGTACGGTGAAAATGGTGCTTATTATAAGGTTTGTAAATTGTGAAGTACGTTTTAATTACACTTAGCACATGGCCAATTAATTAATTAATCATATTGTGGATTATTTCCAAGTGTCCTTTTCTGTGTTCTTCGTTTACTTACAAAAATATTTTTCCGGGAAGATCATCGCGGCTGGAATGGACGCCATGTCCGTCTGACAGGGCGTGATTTTTCCATGTGTTTTAAATTTGCTCCTTTTTATATTTTTAGACAAGATTACGGAATGAAATTTGAAGCGACCCACATAGGAATTTTCATGCGATGAATTTCACTTAACTGACCTAGTTTTCTTATTTATTTCTAGAGCATTTTCAAGTTATTGGATCATGAAAATGTTCTGAAATTTCCTTTATTTTTAGGCCATTGTCACCGACGTGCTCGACAACGAGGTTCTCGTAGCCTTTGAAAATGAGTAAGTGCTTTGTTCTCATGAGGGTTGAAATATTACTATTGTATTTTTTTATTTACATTATATTTTACGTTGCAGCTGGCAACCGGAGTCCAAGTTTCCATTCTCGCAAGTGTTCTTACCACCCAAAGACACTGGCAAGCACACAGAGTTCGTGGAGAATCAAGAGGTCGAAGTATTTGCGAGGTCGAATGAAAAGGAAGCATGTGGGTGGTGGACTGCAAATATCAAGGTATTGAATTACATTAGTACTTAGGCGAAGCATAATAATATAAACAAACAATCCTTCAATATACCTAACAAGATTTTTAGTACACTATTAAACTTGATATTTTTGTCTACCCTCCTTAATAAGTTATTATTTGGTTTCTTTGAAAATAAAAATACTAATAAGTACTTGGATCATAACCTGTATTTTCTACCCCTTGAATGATGCCCATCCCAGGTGGTATTTAGCATATAGCTCAAAGCAGAGAGCTCCCTATTGAATAGAGAATGTCCTCCATATTCTTAAGTTTACATTTTTATTATTCATTTTAATGCTGATGTTCTACTTCTATTTATACTCATTCCAAAGTTCAACTAACAATCATATTGTAAAAAAGTTGAAGTTTTTATTATTTTAATGTTTTATTCCAGATGATTAGGGGTGATTTCCTTGTAATAGAATATTTAGAATGGGACAACTGCTACACAGAAATTGTGCCAAAGGATCGCCTCAGAGTCAAGACACCTAAAACCCCAATTGATAAAACCACCTTCCACAAGTTTGAAATAACAGTACCTGACGATCTAAAGGACTAGTAAGTATTGCTTATTTTTACTTATTACTTGTGCACATATAATACTTTCTGAATTCATTAAGTTTTCAAGATATTCAGTGTTGAAACGTTGACATCAAAGACAAACTCTTGTTTTATTGAAGAAGCAAATGAATTATAAAACAAAATAGAGCTATAAATTATTTCTTCTTTCTTTGTTTATTTGGAACAGTGCGGCTTGTTTATTCAGTTTTTGTTGTGCTACATTTGCCATTTACCTACCTGTCTGTGCCTTATCTATGGCCAAAAATTTTATTGAATTTTGTATTATTAATCCATCTTTTTTAGAATTTATTATTTTATTAATGAGTTTCACTGTACCATCCAGATAGGTAATGAAAGCAGTTTATTATGTACCTAAACTAAAAGGACTTACCATACATTTATAGAAATTATACAAATCAGCATTTGTTTTTAGTGTGAATATTTATTATAGCTGTTTGCACAGATGTATAGTGAAGTCACATGAAAAGAATAAATTGTTGACAGCTATTATTTATAACCAGTTAACTTGACTTTGTAAGATGTACCATGTTACACCTAAAACATTAGGTACTAATGGTAAAAACTAGGTTTTATTCTAAATACAAAACATAAATAGGTAACAGTACTTCATTTAAATCACACAAAGGTTATACTTTACTAGTAGTTTCATGGAGAAACTAATTTTTATTTTTTAAAATTTTTAACATCACTGTCACTGTACACAAGTTTTGAAATGGCAGACTCATTTATGTGGTCACTTAATTTCATAAACCTCGATTAATCCAGTTAATAAGCACTTATCATACTCTTATGTTATGAAGTGGTATAATTGTGGGTATCTTTGATAAGTATAATGAATGACACTGACTGTATGTTATTCTATAAATGTTCTGAAATCCAATCAATATAATAAGCAACTCTTGTATATACCGATGGGTGTCCAGCATCACAACCATAAATGGAGCCATAAGATACTACTCCAATGAGAATTGCTTGAATTTCTTCATCTTTGTATAACAACGGGCCACCTGAGTCCCCGCTGCAAGGCCCACTATATTTGCCTTCAGAACAGACCATTGACTTAGTAAAGAACTGGCCATACATTGTAACACACTGATGACTATCATCTACTTTCACATTAGCAGCATTTAACTGTTGACTGACATTTTCATTGCTTGTTTTCCCAAACCCTACTACTTGGGCTTGAAGTCCTGCAAATTTATTGAAGGCTTCTGGTAGTTTTATAGGTTGAATGTTACTGTTGAATGTGATCTGGGGTATTGTGATCAACGCAATGTCGTTCTGTATCTTGGTTGCATCATATGCATAATGGACCATTACTTGGTTAGTTGCAATTCTTGTTCCACCCGTGAACAGTGTAATAGAACCTAATACGACTTCAAAGTAAAGTGCCTGGTCCATGCCGTCGGTCCAACAATGCGCCGCTGTTACCAGTTTAGTATCAGAAATGAGTGTAGAGCCACACAAAGAAATCATTTGAGAGGATAAGGTGATGAGTAATCCCCCGAAATATGGATGTTCTCCCAAATAAACTTGATATCCATTTATTACGCGCGTATTGGCATTTGGAAAGTATTCTATTTGTTTTATTCGTTCCGCTTCAGGAATCCCGATAGTCGCATGATAACTTGTGGCAATTGGCACTTTAGCACATGTGAATTAAACTAAAATCACGAGCAGTAGTACTTGCATTTTGTTTTCAACTAACATTGAAGATATTATTTTTCGTTGCTTTAGTAAATATTGTGATGTATCTATCTTATCTTTAATCAGATATGTATATTATTCTATACCTCTGAAGTATATTTTTTGAGTGCATGATGGTTGTATGTCATTTTATGTTGCAATAACTAGAAGAGGCTTAATTTAGCAGGGACAAAAATATTAAGCATAAATGAACAGGGATATTGTGTCCTATAATCCTAATAATTCCATAAAATGCTGTTTTGGAGATATGTTGGATAAGATAATCAAAAGATACAGATTAATTCATCAACACCCGAGCGGTCTCTGGCGACCGGACAGCAATAGAAAATCTATTGTGTCTCGTTTTCTGGGCATTGACAAGTTAACATCCTTTTGGAGAATGTTGTTCAGTTTAAGTAACACAATACCTGTTTCAGTATCATCACATTATTTGGCACCACCTTATATTTCTCCATGACAATCGTGACTGTTGCAATCCAGCAGCATCATGCGACCTTAACTAGATCTTCTATCTGCCTTATTTTATTTTGATAACATTTCTTGGAAAAAAATTGGAAATAACATATAAAATTAGTTTTCATAAATAAATAATAAATAAATAAATATTTGACAACATCACATACATTGCTCCAATCCCAAAGTAAGTAGCTATAGCACTTGTGTTATGGAAATCAGAAACAACGGTGGTATGACACACACCCAGACCTGAGACAATATTGAAAAGTTCATTTTCTACATTGACCCAGCCGGGGATCGCACCCGGGACCTCAAGAGATGGTGACGCCTTGAAAACCGGCGTGCGAACCACTCGACCACGGAGGTCGTCATAAAAATCTTGAAAACAAGTTTTTGCCTATTCAATAACTTCATACCGGCTAACTTTCCGAACTTCGGAAATTCTTCTGAGATTCAAATTAAAAGATATTTCGAGCCCCAGTCGGGCCAAAATAGCAAACCATAATTCATGATGTCACATGAACATTGATATGTTCCAATTAACTTCGAAAAAAAGTTCGAAAAGTTGCCGGTGGGGCCCCAGGTATAGTCTATAGGACAAAAATGATGATGATGATGATGGGTGGAATGCGTGGAATTGGGCTTCATTGAGGTTCTTTTAACACCCTTTATATTGGCTCAGGTCTGGCTGTTTTTAGTTCCACCGTTGTCTTTGATTTCAATAACACAAGTGCTTTATCTACTTACTTTGGAATCAGAGCAATGCTTGTGATGTCTTATATTTATTTATTACTAGCGACCCGCTTCGGTGTAGTGTGGAATTTCACACCATGTACAATCCGGTCGAGTTAATTCGGAACTTGAAGCGCGATAGACCCCCTCTTTTTTCCTTCCCTCACGCCACCGTCAATTTTTGAAAGTTTTCGATAGATTTATCGATAAATTATCGCTAACAAATGTATTTACGCTATTGGCATGACGACAGTGGCGTGAGGCAAGGAGAAAACAAGAGGGGTCTATCGCGCTTCAGGTTCCGAGTTAACTCGACCCGGTTATATTATACATAAAACCTACCTCTTGAATCATTCTATCTATTAAAAAAACCGCATCAAAATCCGTTGCGTAGTTTTAAAGATTTAAGCATACATAGGGATATAGGGACGGTGAAAGCGACTTTATTTTATACTATGTAGTGATTTGTATATGCAGTATGCACCCACTGAACGTCTTAGATGGCCTTATAAATCGTAACTTTCCGAACTGAGTGTGGTGACGTCCGCAGCTTGCTCGAAATGCACAGCGCGAAGGTGGAGAATGCGCACAAGGAGTTCCAGAAGGCAATCGGCGCGGCGCTGGTGTGGTACGTGCCCGAGCGCGCCGTGCTCGCCGTCATCTCCCGCTGCGAGACCTCGCAGAGGCGCGCTGATATGCTCCAGGAGATGCACTTTAGGTAAGGCTGATACTGTATGGCTGGGTTGCATAATCTTGACTTAACCTTAACTTTAACAGATACAATCTTATTTGACTCGGTGACAGCGTCGCTGTCGTCTACATAACCTAGGTAACAATATGTAATAGCACCACCGTAGTTCCACTTTTGACCCGATTTGCTCAGATAAGTTTGTCTCATGTAATGTTAAAGTTAAATCAAGATTGTGCAACCGAGCCTATGTGTTGTAGGATAATCGTATATACTTGATCTTTGCAAAAATCCTAGGTCGATTGTAAAGGAGCGTAGAAATCCTAGGTAGATTGTAAAGGACCGGAGGATAATTAGAATCTAAGAGAGATCATAATCGTCCGAGCAGTTTTTAGGATCTTTGAAAAAATCCCAGTATTTTTCATATAATTGGAAACTTGAATGCTGATTGGATAATCTAGGAGTCGATTAATAACATCTTCAGGCTGATTGATCATATCATGACTAATATTATAAAACTTTATACCAAGACCTATTAAAAGAACCACGGACTTTTTCTAATCTACCTCACAGAGGCATTACAAGTTTGTCTTTATTTCTGGTGTTCCGATTGTGCCAATCACTATGTTTTGTATATAAGTTAATATTGTGACGCACGAAATAGACCGTTGGAAATAGACAAAAAAGAGGCTAAATTCGCAAAGCGTGATGTAGTTCTGCGTTTTTGGTATGTTGTATGGGTCTGTTAGGGTAGTGTGAATTCAAATTTGCAACTTCGAGAAACCTGTGGAAACTGAGCAAATCAAGAAAAACTGGAACTTTTTTCACTATCTGCTCTCCAGGGCTAAAACTTTGCATTTTTTGCGAACGCTGTCTTCTAGACTAATAAATTGTATTAAATTACCTATAATTTGAGCCTAATTTCAGCTCTATTGACCCCATAGAAGTTAAGCTATTGCACTTCAAAGATGACCAATTTTCCTCAAAAGTTAAAATTTACCGGTTTCACTCACGTATTTCGTGAAATATTGGCAAAACCGCTTGTCTTATGAAGAAAAGTTACAAGAAATATTTTGTAGTAAATTTATTTAGCTTTCATTAAAGCTCAAAATTAAGTCTGTGAGACTGTGAGACTTTTAGTTAACTCACAATTTAAAAAAAAAACAAAAAAAGGTAAAATGGGTTATGGACGCTTATGACTCAATGTATACAGGGTTATTGGAAATTAGACTGGAATCATATAAGGGATGATGGGGGAGGTCATTTGCAATAACATTGGCCTTAAATAGTGTAATGCAAAAGTGAACCATTTTCAAGATCTTTTAAAATAAATATTTTTTTAATAATACCATTTTCATTCATTCAAAAACTAATTTAAAAAACTTAGTAATTCAAATTAATTTGTTTTCTTGACATATTTAGAGAGTTACGATATTGGTCTATAATGCACAGTAAAAAAAAAACTCGTGTTATTCTTTATCCATATGGAAATTGAAGAAAATATTTTTGAGAACAAATTGTGTCTTTGTAAAATTTTCAACAAAAAATCAAATAAAAATATTTAAGAAAGTCTTGCTAATTTCGTAAATGCTTCATTTGAGTAAGATGCTACTACTTCTTGCTATACAAAAAAGTAAAAAATATTGCTCTATGTTACTCTATTGCAGAAAAAAGCGATAAAAGCATAAGCAGGTAGCATTTTCTGAAAAACTGCGAAATTTTAGAAATGTTTGCGCTCCAGGGCCAAAATTATGCATTTTTTGCGAACAATGTTCTCTACACTTATAAACTGTTTTAAATTACCTACATTTTAAGCCTAATTGTAGCTCTATTGACCCCATGGCAGACAAGCTATAGCTCTTTGAAGATGACCCGATTTACCCAAACATTAAAATTTTCAAGTTTAACGAATTTATTTCGCGAAATATTGGAAAAACCACTTATCCTATGAATAAATATTACAAAAAATACTTTGTAGTAAATTTAATTAGCTTTTATTGGAACCCAAAACAAAGTCTGTGAGCCTAGCAGTTCACTTCCAATCTCAAAAAAACAAAAAAAGGTAAAATGGGTTATAGAGACAAAAGACTAAAATATACAACATGCTACGAAAAAACCCCTAATGCCGAATATAGCAGATAGGGAGCATCAAACTGAACAACTTTTACTATGGGACCAAATCTGAAATCAGGAAAAAAAATCTGCTGCTTCATACATTTTGATATTTTTGTTATTAATTTTTATATGAGACAGCTGTTTTTTTTTTCAGAGTTGGTCTCACAGTAAAAGTTACCATATTCGGCATTAGGGTTTTTTTTGTAACGCGTTGTATATTTAGTCTTTTGTCTCTTTAACCCATTTTGCCTTTTTTTCGTTTTTTTGAGATTTTAAGTGAACTGCTATTCTTTCAGTCTTTGTTTTGTGCTCGTATAAAAGCTAAATAAATTTACTATAAGATATTAATAGTAACTTTTCTTCATAAGACAAGCGGTTTTGCCAATATTTCACGAAATACGAGAGTAAAAACGGAAAATTTCATTTTTTGGGAAAAATTGGTCATCTTCGAAGTGCATTAGCTTGGCTCCTATGGGGTTAATAGAGCTGCAATCAGGCTCAAATTGTAGGTAATTTAATACAGTTTATAAGTGTAGAAGACAGCGTTCGCAAAAAATGCAAAGTTTTAGCCCTGGAGAGCAGATAGTGAAAAAAGTCCCAGTTTTTCTTGATTTGCTCAGCTTCCACAGGTTTCTCGAAGTTGCAAATCTGAATTCACACTACCCTAACAGACCCATACAACATACCAAAAATGCAGAACTACATCACGCTTTGCGAATTTAATGTCTATTTCCAACGGCCTAAAAAGTATGCAGTTTAATATTAATTGAGATGCTGCTGTCAATATACCAATCTCTTTGAATCTATCCCTAAGAGATGCTCTAGTACTTAGTTGATAAATAGCTCTTATTGCTCGATTTTGTAAAACATAATAGTATTTATATCGGTTGCTATCCATGACATAATGCTATGAAAATAACTGAAATACACTAATCTGGCAGTATCTACATCTGTTAACTTTTCTAATGGCATAGGCAGCAAAGCTGAGCTTGCGAGCCAGAGCTGCGATATGCATATTCCATTGAAGTTTACTGTCAAGAGTAACACCCAAGAAAATTGTTGAATCGAGCAAATCTAATTTCTCATTATTGATTACAATTTCAGTGGGATTCGCCTGTACATTAGGTAAAGCGAATTTAAAACATTTGGTTTTCTTAGCATTAAGCTGGAGATTATTTACATTAAACCAAGTAAGAACCTGCGAGAGTGCTTTGTTCACATCGTCAAAATCAGTTTTATTCCTGTCAACTTTGAATATTAAAGAAGTATCATCCGCGAACAAAACAATATCACAGAACCTTTCTGCAAAAAAGGGTAGATCATTTATATATTTTAAAAAACTAGCGGCCGCCCGCGGTTTCATCCGCGTGGTTTCCGTTCCCGTGGGAATATCGGGATAAAAAGTATCCTATGTTTTAATCTAGACTATCTACTATCTGTGTGCCAAATTTCAATCCAATCCGTTCAGTAGTTTTTGCGTGATTGAGGAACAAACATCCAAACATCTAAACATCCAAACCCACAAACTTTCACATTTATAATATTAGTAGGATAAGAAAGGGCCCAAAATGGAGCCTTGCGGAACGCCCATTTTTACATGAGAACCTGACGAACTTTCTCCATTGATATTAACTGTTTGAGTCTTGGAACTGAGATACGACAGTATTAATTTTTGGGCATTATATTTTACACCGCAATGATTAAGTTTCAATAGCAGCGTCCAATGGTCCACGCAATCAAAAGCCTTGGACAGGTCGCAGAAAATGCCAAGGGCATTCTGAGACCCCTCCCAAGCCTCAAAGGCATGCTTCAAAAGCGCAATCCAACATCAGTTGTGGAACGACTTTTCGTAAAGCTAAATTGTTTGTTGTGCAGAAGTTTATTTACATTAATATGACATAATAATTGCTCAAGTATTTTTTTTTAAGTCTTGCTTAGGGCAGGTAATATCGATATTTGATTTTAAGTTAGATCAGCCCCCCTACAATGACTTTCAAAAGTAATATCGAAGCGAAGTTGTGATTCAATCACAACGCGATGTATAGCTGTCTCTGTCACATCACATTGATGTTGCTATAAGAGCTTAGAGTACGGCCTCAGCTTTCTGTTCTCAATCTCAAGGTTTCTAATAAATTGTTTAGAAAACTTTATACTTACATAGGTACACAGCTTGAAGTCTGTACTGTACTTGCAGGAATCTAGCCCAAAAGCTGTTATTGCTAAAAAAGACTGAAGAGGCAGCAAGGCAATTGGAGTCAACTAAAATTCACAATCAAGGAGGGTAAGTTGCCATTTTATTAAGTCTTAAGTAGGTGTAACTTGAATTTTGAAGTACTAAGTGGAGTGGGAATGCACTAAACCAGGGGCCTAACAAAATACAAGCTAATTTTATTAGTGAATTTCTATGGAAAATCACTAATAATGTAAGCTTGTATTTTGTTTTGCAATAGGCCCTAGGGGTTTCGAAAGTTAATCTAGTATTTCGAGATATCAGGTTTTATTGTTTTAAATTTCCATGGTTATGACGTTATTAGAATAAACTGTCAGAATTTTAACCATGTAAGTACCTGTTTATTTTTAAAGCTTCGATATTTCGGCTCAGTTGCATGCACCATGGTCACGGAAGAACTGTCGATTGTTGCGTGCTGGTAGATGTTATTGGCAGACGAATCGGTCTACCCTCCGTCTAGGTCTTTTATTATTACTCTCAATACCGGTACCACTGTCTGCAAACTCATGGACCCTGGCGCATGCAACTGCGCCGATATATTGGAGCCTCAAAAATAAACAGCTACATGGTGTTAATCAGTTAAATTGCATGTAAACTGGAAGAAAAGTTATATATAAAGTAGCTTTTTCTTTGTTGTCTCAATCGTTGTCCTCATTGTTTTACTAGTACCTATTTTACTTTATAACATGTGCTTTTACTGTTTAAAATGAAAATATATATTTTGAACAAAAATCTTGTGTTCATACAAACATAACAAGTCGAGTGTATTTTGTAGTGATTGCCGTCCAAAAAGGGACCGTATTGTCACAAAATAGAGAGACAAACAGAAGTTAAGCTCAGTACTACGGGCGCTCGAGCATCGCGCACACACACAAAGACAGTTCTCGCCGCTGCCTGCGTCACGTACTCGAACTTTCTTTTTTATTGTCTAATTTCAAAATCTATCGCAATCGCTTTCAGGATGTAGGTAGCACATTGATGTTTCTTTTTGGCACATACAAAAACTTACCAAAGAAATGCAGCATCTGTCAAATGAAAGTGATTGCGATAGATTTTTAAATTAGACATTTAGCCCCCTGGTTTGTTATACAGTGTCAGTGAGAGGTGTCTATGTGTGCGTTGCTCGAGCGCGCGAGTGTTAGCATAACGCAATATTGTGGTATTATTATAGTTACACGGACGAGTTCTCGGTGCGTGAAGACCTAATGGGGCTGGCCATCGGCACGCACGGCGCCAACATCCAGCAGGCGCGCAAGGTGCCCGGCGTCACCAACATCGAGCTCGAGGAGGTTTCATGCACTTTCAAGATCTGCGGAGAGGTAAATACATCTATTCCAAGACAATATCTTACCTCATTATAAGCGATTAGTACATTTTTAATACAGGGGACTTTTTCAAATACATTACAATTTGTAATTTATTACAGTAAATAGCGTACATTACAGTGTCTGTGAGTAGTTAATTTTCTAGTTTCAAATTGGCGACGCAATGAACACCAAACTCGTTGTAATTTATTTACTAAGATAAAATATATATGAAACGGGCCCAGTTTTTCCGATTTACTTTTATATTTTTATTATTTGAAATTATTATTAGGTTAGTAAAAAATGCAATGCAACGTCTATTTTTGAAGCTTATTTTCATTAGTCACTTTTACTCATAACTTAGCATCATTAAACGTTATCAAAAACGACGTAACAGCAGTAAACACTCACTGCAGTACAAATGAACGAAGAAAAAGTTTATAGGTACTTAAAATAACCAAAAAGTTTGATTAGGGAATGGAATATGGCGCTTTGAGACGTAAGAAGTAATATAGCTAAGCAATATTTTTGGTTAAATTAGGTACTTATAAACTTATTTCATCGGTATTATCTTTCTTGGTTAATCCACGAAAAAGTGTAAGTCGTTTATGAAATACACTGGCCTGCAAAACTAAGTACTACAGAGGTCTATTTTCATACAAACGAGGTAACTTTGAAGCATTGGTTCTCCGCCCAGGATTAAACGTGGTGTGATCTGATGATGGCCATCCAGGGAGTGAATGGAGAAGATTCAGATCCCCATACACACCCAATAGATCTGATCAGCATTCTAAGTGTCCGGGCACGAAAATGGCGGCGGCGGGGCGGCAGCGGGGCGGCGCGACAGCGGAGCGGCGGCGATGCATTCAACAGTATGGCACAGTATGGAGACGCGCACGAAACGGGCGGTGGCGGCGCGGGGCGACGAGCGATGCACGGGCGGGAGGAGAGCGACGAAAACAAATGAACAAAGTAGTTTGATTTAGTCGCCCGCGATGACAGTAGTGTTGTGTTGAAACATATAATAGTGTCTGTTTGATTACTGGGTACTTATTTATTATTATTTATTTATTTAAAAATATTTTACAATAAATATATCTAAAAGGGTCAGTTATTCTACGGGACATAATAACCTATAGAATTCAGCACTGTGATATATATAATCAAATTTTATATTTTTCGGTATTAATTTAACAAGAAATTGTTTCCATAGCAACATCACATTTAAAACATCAATAGAAATAAAAAAAAATAAGTTTATTTAACATACAATTTAGGTTTGTCACTACGATATTCTAAAAAGCCCTAGTCCAGTAGGACCACGAGCACATAGTGGTATACCGTGGTCCTACCAGTAGGTCAAATCGGTAGGTCCACGGGCCCTTAATGATATTTAGCCCATCTGTCACAACACTACTAGCGCGGCTGACCGGCCGCTAAGTTTCGTGCCCACGTTCTCATCGCCCCGCCCCGCCACCGCTCCGCTGCCGCGCCGCCCCGCCACCGCTCGGCCGCCGCCACTTTCGTGTCCGGACACTAAGAGCTGTTTGGATATGTTTAAAAAAACCACGAAAATAGCATTAAAATGTATGGAAATGCTGTAACTGATAACTCTTTCCTTACAGCTCTTAGAATGCTGATCAGATCAATCAATTGGGTGTGTATGGGGATCTGAATCTTCTCCATTCACTCCCTGGATGGCCATCATCAGATCACACCACGTTTAATCCTGGGCGGAGAACCAATGCTTCAAAGTTACCTCGTTTGTATGAAAATAGACCTCTGTAGTACTTACTTTTGCAGGCCAGTGTAAAATTTTTAAACGTTGTTAAGATTTGCCTGTCTTGTTTTCATTCAACATCGTTTAAGTTGATAGTTTTAATAGGGAATATGCATCATTTTTTTTGTATCAAAATCGAAAGTATAATGCGTGAGAATCAACTGTAATATTAAAACTTTTATCTTGCGTTTTTTTTTCTCGTGATATAGTTACTTGAAGTTAGCATGCATCAGCACTCGCCGAAAAAGCTCTATACAAAACGGACATGATTTGTGACGTCACTTATCACGTTTCAGGCCATTTTCAGGCGCTTTTATTATGGAGTTAGCCAAGAATTTTCAAATATCTCCCTAAATATTGCGTTAAAGTACATAATGTGTCATACAAAATATTATAACTTATTCGATATTCTATCTGACTGTTAAGTGCATAGGGGAAAATAACTTTTTTTTTCATTTTCGGATAAAATGAAAAAAAAAATGTTATTTTCCCCTGATTTCATCGTGTGATAAAACTAAAATAATAGATTTTTTATTTTCATCCCTTCTATTCGAAAAATGATGATTTGTTCCTATATAAGTGGGACCAAAATAGCTCTTTTCTGGTAAGAACTTTTTAGTGGGAGGAAATAGTAGATTGTATTACAAGGGAGCAAAATAATATTTTTACGGCGAGGGCGCTTTTTTGAATCCAGAGCGAAGTGAGGGATTCTAGAGTAGAATCACGAGCGTAGCGAGGGATTCTTCAGTAGAATCCTGAACGTAGCGAGGGATTCAAAGTATGTCGCCCTCGCCAAAAATATTTTGCGCCCGAGTCATATACTCTACTTTTCATCCCCATTCTATGAGAAAATAAATAGGAGACTGTGTTCATGTAATTAATGAAAATGTTCTTTATTTAAAAAAGACACGTGAAAAGTAAAAATAATTACAAATTCATAGTAACGTTTGATACACTAGCGCAATTTTCAAAAGTTATTGTACTAAGTATGTAAGTATGTACTAATTACAAGAACACAGACTTAATTCGCGCGCTTATGTTTTTTTTAGTCTCCGCGCCGTCTATACAGCCAGTCAATACATACCTACCAGCCGGCGGCGGCGTTCGAATTCTTTGAAATATACATGTTCTAAATTCAAATCTCTTTTCCTCCCACTAAAAAGTTCTTACCAGAAAAGAGCTATTTTGGTCCCACTTATATAGGAACAAAGCATCATTTTTCGAATAGAAGGGATGAAAAGAGATTTGAATTTAGAACATGTATCTTTCAAAGAATTCGAACGCCGCCGCCGGCTGGTATGTATTGACTGGCTGTATAGACGGCGTGGCGAGGTCACCGCGGCGCGATAACCCGCGCAAACTGAAAAAAAACATAAGCGCGCGAATTAAGTCTGTGTTCTTGTAATTAGTACATACTTACGTACTTAGTACAATAACTTTTGAAAATTGCGCTAGTGTATCAAACGTAACTATAAATTTGTAATTATTTTTACTTTTCACGTGTCTTTTTTAAATAAAGAACATTTTCATTAATTACATAAACACAGTCTCCTATTTATTTTCTCATAGAAAGGGGATGAAAAGTAGAGTATATGACTCGGGCGCAAAATATTTTTGGCGAGGGCGACATACTTTAAATCCCTCGCTACGTTCAGGATTCTACTGAAGAATCCCTCGCTACGCTCGGGATTCTACTCTAGAATCCCTCACTTCGCTCTGGATTCAAAAAAGCGCCCTCGCCGTAAAAATATTATTTTGCTCCCTTGTAATACAATCTACTATTATTTTTCTGTTCCATCATGTTTTTATACGTGTCCGCAGCGATCAAGCTCAAATTTATCAAAATCGGTGACTTATGCATATTCCCAACTATATAGCACATTCCGGGGCGTCACTTGCGAGTTCCATTTGACGGCCCGCCTGCCCGGCGGCCGACTCACCGCGCGGCAGGCGCAGTGCTTACAGCAAACATGGGAGCTTCAGGGCCGACGGTCTAGAGACTCGGGCCGCTCGGTAGTATTAAGCTCCCTACAAATTAGGATAAAGAAATCTTCTGAAACTATCAGGAGATCTCCAAGTAAATTCACATTTAAAAGAAACGCTCATGCTTTTCTTATGGAAATGTGAATGATATTGATCATTGTCTCAAACTTATGTCTTGTAAAATATGATGTATTTATATATTAAGGTTTATTTATTTTTATATATTATGTACGGACGCTGCGCAGTAAACTAACACGCCTGTGTTAGTTTACTGCGCAGCGTCCTGCGCGAAGTTCAGAGCCATTACGTCATTTTGCGCACACTGTAACCTTAGAGAAGGGAAGTAACTTACTTACTTCTCTTCTCTAAGACTGTAACACAATGGTTACTCTCTGTCAAACTATTTAAGTTTGACATTAAAAGGAAAGCACTGCTATACACTTTGACTATATAAGTGTTGCTAATAAGATAAGTAAATGAACCATGTTGATACAGTCAACAGAGGCAGTGCGCGCGGCGCGCTCACTGCTGGAGTATGCGGAGGAGTCCATCACGGTGCCGCGCGCGCTGGTCGGCAAGGTCATCGGCAAGAACGGCAAGGTCATCCAGGAGATCGTGGACAAGAGCGGCGTCGTGCGGGTCAGTATACTACTATTGACCACACATAGTTAACTTATATTTAAACACCAATATACAATGTGTTACAAAATAACCCCTAATGATGAATATGGTAAATTAGGGACCATCAAACTGAACAAGTTTTACTATGGGTTCAACACTGAAATCGCGAAAAAAAAATCAGCTGTTTCTCATACTGATATTTTCGTTAGAAAATCGGACCTTATCGCGGCTTTTCAAGGTCACCGGCACGTCAGATACGCTTACGCGGCATATTTTGATTTTCAAAAGGGCGATTCCACGGTGACGGGTGTTACATTTGTACGCATTCTAATTGCAATAATCACTAAATAAGAACAACTATGTCTGTGTTTTGAATGGAATTCAATTCATTTCAATGATTTTTATAAAATAAAACAAAAACATTGAAAAATTATTCAAGCGTTAAAATGTAATAATGAATTAAAGCCATGTGACGGGTGTTACGAGTACTCTTACAAATTATGCTACCTTGTTGACCAATCATCAGAGTTCAGCTAAATTAGAAATGTTTGTTACAAAATAAATATCTAAGTACATAGTTAAGGAATCTTCCTTTCTGATAACTTTAATTTTATTGTGGATATATATTACTTTTATGATTTTTTTTACAAGAAAAGTTTGTGACGGGTGTTACAAGATTTGTGACGGGTGTTACGAGTGGAATTTAATCAATAATATAAGTACATTATAACACGTTTTTATTAGGTAGCTTTTTTGAGACTTTATCTATTAATGTAAAGACATGTATTATAATTATTTAAGACATGACTTTTGATCATAATCACTCATATTTAGAAAAAAGTTTTTTTGTTATAAAAATATAATAAAATGTATTTTTTCTTTCTAAATATAAATATTAAAAATATATCTCAATTTCTCCTTTTTCTTGGAGCCGCATCCGTACTGCAAAAATATTTTTTTGATAACTAAGCCAAACAAGCACTCCAAATCTATTTTACAAACAGCTATTATCGCTTCAAAATAAAATAATGCATTGTTATAGCAAGGTTATCCAGTGCTGGACATTATAACAGCTATTGTGCACCAAAAACACGGGTGTTAAGTGTGACGGGTGTTACATTAATAAACCAGCCTATATTTTAGCGGGAACTCTTTTTTAAGGCACACAAATACTTTCCAAGCATTATTTGAGCACATAACCTTACTTTCGCAACGTCAATACAAAGTAAAAGTTAGAATACCTTATATAGGATTAACTTTTCCATGTATATTGTGACGGGTGTTACACAAATACTTACAAGTATAAAATAATCAGTAAAATTATTACTACTTACCTGAATAATTCCAAATTTTCCACAATAAATAATTACGTGTCGCAGCATCGAAAGCAAATGAAAATGGCGGGCTATCAATGTAATTGATGTAAAAAATGTGATGTCATTTTATCATTCTATTTTCATTACTACATCAACTTTGGAACCCTCTTGAGTTTACACAATTTTTACGAAAATCGGCGAATAATATTAATGTTTTTGTTTTTTATTATGAAAATTGAAAACATAAAGCCTGTTTTTTCCCTATTTTAGTATACATATTCGGAAGTTTTTTCTTTTTCTTCCTGGTATCGATTACCGTGGAATGGCCCAAAAACGTATTGAATTCGTTGTTAGGAGGGTGTAGAGTCGCTAACTCTACATAGGATGTAATGAGGATGTTCTAAAGATGTTCTGATGATGAATTCAATACGGTTAAGCCGGAATTACATTACGAAATTAGTGGCATGAAATTAATTTCGTGACATTAGTTTTAGCAACAGTTTCACGTGTAATTTGAAATTTCCGTAATGCGTGCATTAATTTCATGAATGCAAATTAGTTTCGTGCACTGCGCGATTTTTTTGTTAAATGAATGTCATGCAACTAATTTCATAGTATAGATGCGACGTGAAACTAGTGTCGCGAAAGTGCCTGGGCTGTGCGGACGTGTGTATTTTTTGTCTTCGCGTGCGCTTCAAGCGTTCAAAATGGCGTCAAACCAACGATGGAGTACAGATAAAAATATACAATTCATTAATGAATATCAGCGAAAAGAGTGTCTCTGGGAAACACCAATAGGTATGCCCCAGATTCGGCCTACAAAATAATTATGGAAGCCATGGAGATGCAAAATGTCAAAGAAGTTGTTGGTAAAATACGATCACTTCGAAATACTTACAACAATGAGTTGTTAAAGGCAAAAAAATCTAATACTACGGGTATGGCAACTATTCTAAAATTTATTTCTAAAATTCCTCGGCTGTCTCATTTGGATTATTTGAAAAATATTGACAGCTACACGAGAGAAAATACAGAAAATGTGGTAAGTATAATGTATTCAACAATAATACAATAGATGTTTCGCTTTTACCTCCTTGCATTTAAGAAATCATTTTCATGTCATTTCTACACGCCCATGTCCAACAAAGAAGTCAGTATAATCTTGTCTTATGAGGGTTGCATTTCTAGAATGGTTTCTACCCAGATTACAGAGTGGGGAAAAAGCTTCGTGGGTTACGCCATGAGACTTCCACAACTTCTCCCGTTTCTGGATTTTCTTGATCAATCAAACCCGGTTCTACAATAGTTTTCAGCCAATTGTGCAAGACACAACATGTCTTCATTATTTTGTCCACAGTTTCTGGCAATACTGGGATAGGCTTCTCGAATATACGAAATTTACTAAGACACCAAAAGTATTTTCTATAGTCCTTCGAGCTCTGCTTAGAAATAGAAAATATTTATTTGCCACAAACATGGTACATTTGATGTTCAAACAGTAAATAAAGTTTCTTATATTTGACCCATAACAAAGGCATGCAAATATTGCTTAATCTGTAGTTGAAAATTTTTTGTTTGTTTGATAAGTTTAAACGACGACTATATGGTGTCATGAGATATTCGGCTAGGGGGAAAGCTTGATCTCCCAACAAAACCATTCCTTCAGGAGCATTCAATAAATGTTCCTCCAACATTGTTTTTAAATTTGATCTTGCAAATATTCCCCCATCAGAAGCACGTCCATAAAATGACCTACGTTAATATAACAAAATTTTAGATTACTGTCACAGACTGCCAGAAGGACTTACTGAAAGTTCCCTTGTAATTATAGTAATCAGTTCCTGAATGCGCTGGACAACGTATTTGGACATCTTTGCCATCGATAGCGCCACCACATAATAGAAAATTACATTTGTCATTAAAACCATCAACTATCTCGCTCCAAGTTTCTTGTGTGTTTGCCATCTGTAAAGAAAAAAAAGAAAAAAGTTCAAGAATATTATATCGGGTCATTTTGAACTTACCATCCAAATTTCAAGGATGTGTCCAGTGCATGAAACTAAACAACTTTCTCTAAGAAACATGTGTCGAATTTCGCCACTAGTCCAATCAACGGGGCTTATGCAACCCGAATAATTCTCCCGTCTATGAAATTTGGCATGTGATGAAGTTAGGTAATACAGATTACAGATGAACAATAATCCAATAAATTTTGTTACGAGAAGTTAGGTATTTTTACCTATACATGAAAATCGCTTATATCTCTCTGTGAATATTTCCTCGGGCTAAAATACTTTCTGTATACGTACTTATGTATTAGTTAGAATAAGGATGTAAAGAAATCCAATATTTTTTCGATTTCAGAGATACCCCAAATTTAAATTTCAATATTTTTCAATATATCTTCTGTTAAACATTTTATTTGCTTATTATTTTTTTAAATATGTTTTTATACCTTTAATATATAGCTTTGTTTAGTAAGCCAATAAATTTTCTTCTTTAATCATATTTATACATAAACTTATAAAAATGGACCGACTATTTTTTCACATTACCTCTTTAGACCAAAAAATAAAAAAATATTATTAAAGAATAAAATTTATTGGCTTACTGAACAAAGCTATATATTAAAGGTATAAAAACATATTAAAAAATAATTATCAGCAAATAAATTTTTCAATTGTTTTTATACCTTTAATATATAGCTTTGTTTAGTAAGCCAATAAATTTTCTTCTTTAATCATATTTATACATAAACTTATAAAAATGGACCGACTATTTTTTCACATTACCTCTTTAGACCAAAAAATAAAAAAATATTATTAAAGAATAAAATTTATTGGCTTACTGAACAAAGCTATATATTAAAGGTATAAAAACATATTAAAAAATAATAATCAGCAAATAAATTTTTCAACAGAAGGTATATTAAAAAATTTTAAAATTTAAATTTGGGGTATCTCTGAAATCGAAAAAATATTGGATTTCTTTACATACTTATTCTAATTAATACATAAGTACGGATACAGAAAGTATTTTAGCCCGAGGAAATATTCACAGAGAGATATAAGCGATTTTCATGTTTAGGTAAAAATACCTAACTTCTCGTAACAAAATTTATTGGATTATTGTTCATCTGTAATCTGTATTACCTAACTTCATCACATGCCAAATTTCATAGACGGGAGAATTATTCGGAAGTCGCCATACAACAAATATCCTCATTGATTGGACTACACAAAATTTTGGTCATCCCATACTAAATTGATCACGTGATCTCTTTAATTTGTATGGATAGTCGATTTTTTTCTACATATTTGGCCATGTGTTCCTTAGTGACTGAACACATCCTCAAAATTTGGATGGTAAGTTCAAAATGACCCTATATAAAGTAAAAATAAAGAAAAAAAGTGTAAAATAGTGGTATTAGTTTTAAGTTAAATTTATAAAAAAAAAAAAATTCATTGTTTCAGGCACCAAATACCCAGACTTCTATACCATCCATACCTACAAGAAATAAAAGAAAAATAAAAGATCCCCTACTGAAGGCAGTAGATATATTAGAAAAAGTTTCAACGCAGCACTTTTCAAATTATGCAAATGATGAATTTGATCTTTTTGGACAAACTACTAGGTTGGTCAAAAGTTCTGTTACTGAGTTTCTTTATCGATTACTGGCCATTAAAACAAATGAAAAGAAAAAATAAAAATGACATATTATTGACAGTTTTATAAGCTATAATTCCATACCACACGTATATCATATTTTGTTTATTTCACCATGGAATGGGGGTTGAAGGAGAATCGTGTCGCTGTAATTGCTCTGCACAAATGTGGGCAGCCACCGAATATGATTTTCAAGTTGCTACAAAAGTTGAAAATCAACAAGCAATTTATTTATCGCACTATCCATAGGTACAGTAATACCTTGACCGTCGATGACCGAAAAAGATCAGGAAGACCACGCACCGTTCGGACACCAGCTGTGATCAAGGCAGTGAAGGCGAGAATCACGAGAAATCCCGTCCGGAAGCAAAAGTTATTGGCAATACAGATGACTGTGAAGAGAAGTTCCCTTAAAAAAAATATCAATGATGACCTTGGGCTTCACGCTTACCGTAGACGAAAGGGCCAACTGCTAAACGCACGATTGAAGGCTATGAGGTTAGCACGAAGTCGCGCTCTACTAAAGCAGTACGCACAAAACGGCCATCGAAAAATCTTGTTTACTGATGAAAAAATCTTCACAGTCGAAGAAAATTTTAACCGTCAAAATGATAGAGTATACGCTAAGAATAGTAAAGAAGCCAGCATGATTGCTCCGAGGGTCCAACGAGGTCACCACCCCTCATCAGTGATGATTTGGCTGGGGGTGTCCTATTCAGGGCTAAGTAAGGTTCATTTCTGTGAAAAAGGTGTGAAAACTGGCGCTAGAGTCTATCAAGATACCGTTCTGGAACCTGTTGTCAACCCTTAAGCCACACTTTATTTCAAAACCAGCCATGGGTCTTCCAGCAGGACTCTGCCCCTGCGCACAAAGCAAAATCTACACAAGCATGGTTTCGGGCTAACAAAATTGATTTTATCGCGCAGGAAGAATGGCCATCCTCCAGCCCAGACTTAAATCCTCTGGATTATGCCATATGGCAACTTATTGAGGAGAAAGCATGTGCTAAGCCCCACATGAATCTCGACTCTCTTAAGCGCGCTATTCTCAAGGCAGTCGCAGAATTGGATATGGTGGTAGTTCGTGCTGCCATCGATGACTGGCCTCGTCGTCTAAAGGCGTGTATTCATGCCAGAGGCGGTCATTTCGAATAATTTTAATACATGATAATCTTAAATATTTGTGCTTTCATTTGGTATATAATTCACTGTAGCATTATTTGTAAATTTAGTATTATTCATGTTTTCCATAGTTACAGAACTTAGTAACCAACTAGGTATAGCTCAACAGTTAAGGCAACTTCCTCTAGAAATAGCTCTGGAAACTGAGGAAATGATTTTGTCAACAGTTCGAAAGCAACGAATCAAATTAGCGAAAGAACAGACACCAACTCAATAAGTTCGCCTTCCAGCTCCATCCTCGGAGCTTCTTGGTTCTACCAGTAGTGCCAGTGGTGGAATAACAGACAATGTGTATCCTTTTGATGAGGACTACGAAATTCTCGCACGGGCTGTAGAAAGCATTCAAGATACTTCTATGCCGGAGTCCGAATTGAGTTATGAACAATATGAATTTTTCTAAATACCCTAAGTTGTTGATTGTAGCTACTTACCAAATAAAAAATTAAAATATTTTTGCTTACCTCAATATAGTTTTTTTAATTCTTCGTACTCTGCGTCCCGGATCTCAGGCACAAATTTCGATATAGTACATGATGGCACTATGAATTCGTATGATAAAGACTAAAAACTATTTCCAGTTGCTAAAAAGCGCAGCGTAATTTGAATTTTTAAGTTTTTCTGGTAACGCTTCTCGTCATATCGTATCTTGTTTAGATATTTTATTGGACACTCAGCTGTAGTTTAGCTGTAGCTAAAGAGCTATATTAGCTAATAAAGCTATATTTTATATTAAATGTATTTAATATAAAAAATATAGCTTTATTTAGGTCCAATGCGTAATGGTGGGTGTTAACGATTGCAAATGCAGTTGGGACCAACGGCTTATCGTGCCTTCCGAAGAACGGAGAAATTCGATATAATAAATTTTTGGTCACCCATCCCATGACCGACCCTTGCGAAACTTGCTTAACCTCCGCAATCGCTGGGCCAGGCGCTATACCACTGCGCCACCTAGCTCCTCATGGACTAAGAGCTAGCCCCGGAAATAGGTGGACAGTTTACAGAGCGACGAAATCCTTCTAGTTAGTTAGCCATACTATCATTTTTAACAGATTCGGGCACCATGCAAATTTTCAGTGGTGGGGGTGGGAGTGATTGAGCAACAAAGGGGATGAAAAGCGGTCGGCCGCCTGGCACTACTTACCAGTCAAAATTGCTGGCAATGTTTTAGATAACATGATTGGCTTGCTATTATACCACAACAAATCCGGAGCTCTATAAATTGTATACCTTCAATCGCTTTTCAGTCCCTTTGTTGTTCAACCACTCCCACCCCCACCACTGAAAATCTGCGAGGTGCCTGGATCTGTTAATAATGATACTATGGCTAACTAACTAGAGGGATTTCGTCGCTCTGTAAATTGTCCACCTATTTCCGGGGCCATGATCCTTCTTGATTCTTCATGATCCTTCTTGATCCTTCATATTTTATTAATATATGATGTAAACTCGATGTCGACGATTCATGTCTCGAGTAGGAAGTTTCAATGGGCAGTTTATATGTATGATGAAGATTGTGTGTGTGGCGCAGGTGAAGGTGGAGGGCGACAACGAGCCCGAGCCGTCGGCGCCGCGCGAGGAGGGCATGGTGCCCTTCGTGTTCGTGGGCACGCGCGAGAACATCGCCAACGCCAAGGTGCTCGTCGAGTACCACGTGGCGCACCTCAAGGTATTGACCGAGTTTGAAAGGAATTTATTCCATCTGGTATTTTATTAACGTTTTTTAAACAGCGCTATGACTCGACGGCGGTGTTCGTCGAGTCTTATAAGTAGACGGTACATTTACTTAGCTTGGCATGTGAGAAGGTTTTGGGTTAAGAATAGAGATGGGCAAAGGACCCAATTTTGACCCGATTGCTGGGTTAAAATCCAGTCAACGCCCATGGACAATTTTGTTGAATTAAATAAAATCTTTAGAAATAAGAAATGTTATATCATTTGAATATTTTTCTGTATTGTTTTAACAAGAAATTGTTTACATATCAATGTCACATTTGGCTTATCAATAGAAATAAAAAATCTGTAAAAAGTTTCTTTAATAAACAATGTGGGTCTTTATTGGGTTTAAACCCAGTGGTCGGGTTTAAATCGGGTCTTTTGCTTATCTCTTATATTTGTTAAGAATGATAAAGTGTACGAAATAGTACGACCGACCGCTGCACGGTTGCAGTAATTTTGATGCTTAAATAATAAACTAATTAAATGTTTTTCCTTTTTGTAGGAGGTTGAACAGCTGCGGGCGGAAAAGTTAGAGATCGACCAGCAGCTCCGCGTGGTGCTGAGCGGGAACGCAACCGTGTTCCCGCCCCCGCGCGGCCAGCCGCCCTCCCGCGCGCGCCGCGCCCGCCCGCCGCCCCAGCGGTACCCGCCCGGTGACTACACACGCAACTACATACTACACTACCCCGCGCCACACAATATATAATAGTACTAACGTACAGAAGTCGTTCCGCGCGAGGACCATCAAATAATATGCTATTCTCGCCGCACGGCAATAAAGTACAATTTCAAACTGTACAACGCCGCGTGCATAAAATTATATGCACCTACGAAGAAGAAAGAGAGGCGTCTCTTTCTGTCGCATAGCTCTGTCTCAACTGACACATTTCGGGGTTGCTACTCGCTTTTTACTGATATCATAGAAAACATTCGTTATGCCCATGAATATACAATTAAATTACTAATAGTTATCTACTTATAAAATAAAATAAATCTATCTAATAGGTGGGCTAAGCGTATTTGAAGAGCATAAATAATAAGTATTTCTAAGTAGTTAGAGAAGCTCGATGGCGCAGTGGTTTAGCACCTGGCCCAGCGATTGCGGAGGTTGAGCAACTTTCGCAAGGGTCGGTCATGGGATGGGTGACAAAAAAATAATTATCTCAAGTTCCTCCGTGCTTCATTCGTGCTGCATTTGTAGTTGTTAACACCCGCTAATCCGCATTGGGACCGCGTGGTGGTTTAAGGCCCATCCTCCTTATCCACTCATAAGGAAGGCCTGTGCCCCAGCAGTGGGGACATTAAAATGGCTGATGGTTAAGTTGTTAAAATAAGTAAAGTAAGTAAGTACCTACCTGGTTACTTGTGAAAATAATATTATTTGGGAGTGATGTCACAGAATATAATAATTGATAATGTTAGGTGATGTATGAAGTTTGGGATGATTTACGTAAAAAGTAGTACTTAAGTACCTAAAGAACATTTTTTTTATTATTATTAGAATAAATACTTCTAATGCTTAAAGAATAGGGAGTGAGGCGAATGAGACACGTCTGGCGAAAGGCGTACTTACAATATAGGTACCTACTTAAAATAACAATATCGGTATTTACCGATATACTTGTATGGCATTGTTCGTTCGTGTCGTTCACGCGCTGCGCTCTCGTCGCTTGCACACGGCGCGCGTTTCGGTCGGCGCGGTGATATCCCTCGACAATCCCCCCTCTTGGAGGGGGCCGCGAACAGTAGGCTAATATAAAAGTTTAAGCGCGGAGTGATACCCCCCTGCCCGCGCCCCAAATATCGTAGCTAAGTATCTAACTGTGTCGCGTTGTCTGTCGGCAGGCGGGCGACGCATGACGCCGGAGCTGGGCGACGAGCGCGGCGACGGCGGCGGGTACCGGCCGCGCCCCGCGCGCCCCACGCGCCCCAACAGGTACTAGTACATGACACATCGGTAATCTGTTTAGCTTGTCGTAGGTATGTTTTTTTATGGCCACAATTTTACGTTTTCTATATAAAAATATGGGCCGCGCAAACCATGTTTTTCTATCATGGACCTTTAATTATAAAGACATTTTGACTTTGACGTTGACTAAGGAGACCAAAGGCTCACTAAAGTTGTATGTATCAGATCGAGCGAGCGCGGCGAGCAGCGCGGCGAGCGGCGCGGCGGCGGCGGCGGCGGCGGCGGCGAGGAGAGGCGCGTGCCGCTGGAGAACGGGCGCGTGCACCCCCCGCGCGCGCCGCACCCGCCACGCCCCGCGGTCAGTACACCACCAGCTCTATACACCACTAGCGGCGAGGCGCGTGCCAGAACGGGCGCGTGCACCCCCCGCGCGCGCCGCACCCGCCACGCCCCGCGGTCAGTACACCACCAGCTCTATACACCACTAGCGGCGAGGCGCGTGCCAGAACGGGCGCGTGCACCCCCCGCGCGCGCCGCACCCGCCACGCCCCGCGGTCAGTACACCACCAGCTCTATACACCACTAGCGGCGAGGCGCGTGCCAGAACGGGCGCGTGCACCCCCCGCGCGCGCCGCACCCGCCACGCCCCGCGGTCAGTACACCACCAGCTCTATACACCACTAGCGGCGAGGCGCGTGCCAGAACGGGCGCGTGCACCCCCCGCGCGCGCCGCACCCGCCACGCCCCGCGGTCAGTACACCACCAGCTCTATACACCACTAGCGGCGAGGCGCGTGCCAGAACGGGCGCGTGCACCCCCCGCGCGCGCCGCACCCGCCACGCCCCGCGGTCAGTACACCACCAGCTCTATACACCACTAGCGGCGAGGCGCGTGCCAGAACGGGCGCGTGCACCCCCCGCGCGCGCCGCACCCGCCACGCCCCGCGGTCAGTACACCACCAGCTCTATACACCACTAGCGGCGAGGCGCGTGCCAGAACGGGCGCGTGCACCCCCCGCGCGCGCCGCACCCGCCACGCCCCGCGGTCAGTACACCACCAGCTCTATACACCACTAGCGGCGAGGCGCGTGCCAGAACGGGCGCGTGCACCCCCCGCGCGCGCCGCACCCGCCACGCCCCGCGGTCAGTACACCACCAGCTCTATACACCACTAGCGGCGAGGCGCGTGCCAGAACGGGCGCGTGCACCCCCCGCGCGCGCCGCACCCGCCACGCCCCGCGGTCAGTACACCACCAGCTCTATACACCACTAGCGGCGAGGCGCGTGCCAGAACGGGCGCGTGCACCCCCCGCGCGCGCCGCACCCGCCACGCCCCGCGGTCAGTACACCACCAGCTCTATACACCACTAGCGGCGAGGCGCGTGCCAGAACGGGCGCGTGCACCCCCCGCGCGCGCCGCACCCGCCACGCCCCGCGGTCAGTACACCACCAGCTCTATACACCACTAGCGGCGAGGCGCGTGCCAGAACGGGCGCGTGCACCCCCCGCGCGCGCCGCACCCGCCACGCCCCGCGGTCAGTACACCACCAGCTCTATACACCACTAGCGGCGAGGCGCGTGCCAGAACGGGCGCGTGCACCCCCCGCGCGCGCCGCACCCGCCACGCCCCGCGGTCAGTACACCACCAGCGCTGAGCTCTGCCATTGCACACTATACCGGCACGCAACTGAAGCTGTGCTACAGCTACGGCTAAGCACGCGGTCGGCTTGCTGTAAGCGCGCGGGCCGAGCGCCAGCCACGAGTGCAAGCAACGAGGTAACTTTGAAGCATCGGTTCTCCGCCCAGGATTAAACGTGGTGTGATCTGATGATAGCCATCCAGGGAGTGAATGGAGAAGATTCAGATCCCCATACACACCCGATTGATCTGATTAGCATTCTTCCGCCTAGCGGAAAATATTTGTGAATCTTAATTAGAATTTAAAATAAAGGTATCGTGGAGCCGTGGTGTCTTGTGCTCTAAGTAATTGTGATGTGACAAAAAGAAATAATACAAGTAATCAAACTTTTCACAGGTAAATAAGATATTGCCACACATTTCTCTAAAACCAAATTTCTCTACATTTATTCGTTTATCACCGAAGAAAACAGTATGGAAGATAGTTTATTAATTTCCTTTGCCATATATAGTCATATTTTATGAATCTAAGTCATATTTTACGTATCTCATATAAAATGTATGCATTCGTTTTCGGATCACCTGTTTGTTGACATTGTTGTTCTTTGACATGCTATTTCTATGCTTGAAACGAACTGATAAGAAAACTTTACTTAGATATTGACTATGTAAATTATCAAAAATACGTAGTATCACCGCCTGTTCCCCCCCAATACCAAAAGACAAATTTTACTACTACAGCTACTACTTGTAATACTAATTTATATGAAATTTTATAAAAAGACCAAAGGTGTACGGTTTGCAGTTGATGTGTGCACAGCGTCATAAAATGTTTTCTACTATAAAACTGTTATTATGAAATATTAAATTATATTACTCTTTTTTTTGACTCAAAACTCATGATGCAGAATATTTATCTAATCTATTTTTATTAGGTTTGTGATGAAAAACCATGTAAGTGTGTTTATTTCTTGACTTAGCAATATACTATTTCTTTTTGTGTTGTTTTGTTCTGGCAACACCTTTGTTTACATTTTTGCTGGGAAATTAGTAACTATCTAGTTGTCAGTTTATGGTACAAATAAAGAATGAAGGAATTTTTACTGTCATCCCTCACTCATTACAAAATTCTCTTAGAAAACGAAACAGTTCAAGTTACACAGATGAATGAACGTAATTTTCTTTTTGATTTGATAATTAATACAACCTAACCTGCTTATTTGGTGGAATACTCTGCTCTTCTAGAAAATAAAATTCAAGCAATAATTTACTTCACGCAGTAAGAAGTATGGATTTGACATTTTAGAACTGTATTAGTTGTCAGTGAAACATTCTGTCAACTCCATACACCTTCCTTTGCGAAGTTCGTTATCGGTATTACAAAATAATAGTTTGTAGAAGCCCCAAGGCCTAATTAGGTATATCCTTTACCATCACTTTCATGATGACAATCTGTGTACATCAACAGTGGCGGTCACATAATTAAAGATACCAGTCGATTTTCATACAAACGATGTAAATTTGAAGCCTTAACTCTCCGCCGAGGATTGATCTATCTGTGATCTGAGGGCCTAGTGCTAGTTGATGTCTGATCTGAATTCCATTATCCACTCACTGGATAGCCATCATCAGATTACAGCTAGGTATTCCTGGTGGAGAACCAAGGCTTCAAAGTTACCTCGTCTGTATGAAAATCGACTAGTGTCCTTAATTATGTGACCGCAACTGTATCTATCACTGACTCATAACGACAGTCGTCAAAATAATTTGCAATTAATGTACAGTGTATGTCAAACTGAAACCGATTGCAATAGATGCTGAGTTAAATAAAAGTGCGGCCGCTTATGTCAATTGAATAAAAATCATTTTCGTTTGTCTTTTACGGTTATTTCTCGCTGAACTTCCGTTGCTGATCGTACACACTGATAACCCACAGAGCGGACGGCGACGCGACGACAGACGAAGGCAAACTGACGACGAAAGCTCCGTATTAGACAGCCAGGATGTATCCAGCGCCGACAGAGGTAAGTCGCCCTGAATGCTTCCTTATTTCGAGTTTATTCCATTAGATTTGTTCTATGCGGAAATTGTCGTCTTTTTTCTAAGAATTTCAAATGGTCCTTCGAGCTTACAGTACGCGAAATTAATTGCAAACACCGACACCATAGAACTATGTCACATTTTATCTGTTTCTGCTAAAAAGTTATAAAATGTATGGTGTGTGTGTGTAATATAGGCAATAGCGTCGCTTGATCAGCAACAAAATTCGTGTGCGCGCGTATCGCCCCTGCACGAACTAAACGTATGTTGTAACGGCGCGGCGTGCAAGCGATTTTTACCTTAGGAGTGGTTAAGCGACGCTGTGGCCCATGGTATATTTCATTTTTCGTACTGCACTGAAAGATTCCAGTTTTGGACTTCCAAAATTCCTAATCAGACCAATTTTGTTTAAGTGTTCAAACTGTCCAAATATTATCTTGTTTACTAACGAACGACAGTTTCCGCTGGTTCTGAATTGCGTTTGCAATCTTTTGTTTCTGATTAATCTATATCCGCCTCTTTAGGCCGCTTTTTTCGATGCGATACCTTTGAGAGATTAGGGCGCACCGAGTCTCCACTAGCGCCACCAATCAAGAGGAAATCTAAAATGGCCACTTTAGGCGATAATACAAATTGTAACGGTTTTGCCGCAGATAGTCACTTTCGCAAATGGTCATCGCGAAAAATTTGGTCACTTTCGCAAATGGTCACTTTCGCAAATCGTCACTTTCGCAAATGGTCACTTTCGCAGAATGTCATTCGGATTTTTTTTCTTTTTTTCTCCTATGTGTGAAAATTGTGAATGACGATCTGCGAAAGTGACGTTAGCCAATGTGACCATTTGCGAAAGTGACCAAATTTTTCGCGATGACGATTTGCGAAAGTGACGATCTGCGTCAAAACCATTGTAACTACACAAACACATCTAAAACTCATACAAAAAAAAATACTAATACCAGTTCATTTATTTGGCTCCTGTTTGGGAGATGAATCGAACAGCCAGTGTAGCATGTCGCTATAGAGCTAAGAAGCAATATGACGAATACTAATTATTGTATGAGTGTCAGCTGAAAATACTTAGCACATTGTGAGTTTACTCTAGAGACAAAGTCCGAGATGACGCTTCACTATGTTTGTCAGATATTTTATTAAAGTTGTAATTAATTTTTCATGACTGGCATCGCTGGTAGTCTCGGTGCCCCATTAAAAACAAAAATTCTGTAAAGCAGCCGTCAATAAGCAGTCTTGTAGAGTATCCAAACGATAGATTTGTTTTAAAAGTCGTAAAATTACAACATACCCAGCATATAACAACATCTTTCAATTAGTTGGTATTTCATAAGAAACTTCTAACTCCATTTACTCAATGAACCATTTGCGTGCGTTGTTTCTACGCCCAGTGCGTAGAAATAACACAATAATTAAATTGTTACATTCCCTCAATGCATGTGTTATGCTCGGTCGGTTGTAAAAGTGAACAAATGTTTATAGATCACTCTACAAAGCAGCGCTAATGAGGAAAAATGTTTTACTCCTATTATTATTGGTAATGATAATTATAAAAATGCTTTAGTAAAATCTGAAAATGTTACTGAATGTGCTAGTTAAAATGTAGTGATTAGTAGTGTTTCTATTTATCTTATTATTTCATAAGTGTATCCATGCATCATAATTATATGTGTTTATTGTTGTTTTTCGTTTTATACATTTTAATTAGTACATTAAGAGTTTGTTGTAGAGATATGAATGGGATGTTTCTACTTTTATTTTATTTTAACGGTGACTAGTTATGGCTATATTGGTATGGAAGTGGCTTTTTCGTTATAGTGCATCCTTGTAATATCTGTTTAGAATCACCTCCAACTAATTTGGTGATGGCTGCGGTCCCTTCTAGTCGCTAATTTCAGTTTACCGATTGAAGCCTTCGATACTCATAGATTTGTTTTTAGAGATCCCTCAGAGTTATAAAACTATCATCTCGTTTTAGAGACTTTAGTATATTTTAGTTTCCCAAATACCTACATTCAGAGTCAAGACTCAAATGACAATTCTACAGACAAAATTCCTTAGTCCATACCTAGGAGTCATATTTCTCGTATTCGTCTACCAACAAACCCAATTCGATGGCAGACCAAATTCAGCTCCATCAATTTCCAAATTCTATTCACATTCATAAAGAATACTTCTTCCATATACCCCCACATGGAACGACTAGTCGGAGTGAACTCCCGTCGGCCACGTCTCGTACAGCATTAACCTCCGTCGCTAGGGCGGTATCGCACTATTCCGCGACCGTAGTCGGTAGCGGGCGGTGACTGGCGTGTGTTGTGCAGAGTCGGCCACGTCCGAGGAGGGCCGCGACAAGCCGCCCGCCGCGCGCCGCCGCCGCCGCAGGAACACAGGTAACGCACGCACGACACACACACACCACATACATTGTGATTGGGCAACAGAATAGATCGTAATTTATATTAGTGACTTCTCTTTTCGTTCTATAAAGCATAAAGCGATCAAAAGCCAAACTTTCAGTATATAATTTGTATTTGTAATTGAAGACAGTTAAGGCTTGTGTGCTAATATTTTTTAGTCAAATAATATCGCGACGAAACTGGCACCCTGAATAATGCCACATTTACATTATTCGACTGTGCCGTTTGAAGCTTTGGTTTTGATGTTTAGACTTGCCCGTTTTGGTCAAATGCTATAGTGCAGGGGTGCCCATACTTTTTCTTAAGGAGATCGACATAGCAAAAATTTATGACCAAGAGATCGACATTTTTACCGATATCGGAAAAAAGTTGCAAAGTAAAACTACATTGGGTGCAAGGTGTCAAATCTGTTATCCTTGGCGATCGACCTTAAAACCTCTCGCGATCGACCGGTCGATCGCGATCGACCGTTTGGGCACCTCTGCTAATTATAGTGTAAACTGTTATTCGGCAATGCAGTTGACGCATTCGGTCACCGACTACTTCCCTTGACTAATTTAATTAAACTGAACTGTCCACTCATTGCCTCCGACCTAATGTAAACGCGCCATTACATTTATTCATTATACACAGTTAAGTTTAATTTTTTTGTTGAAATTTTCATATTGTGCACATTTTAACTTGTTAAAAAAATTACCATCTTTCCATTGTATTTTGTTACTTAAATAATTCGAAAGAAATATAAAATAATCTTTTTTTATGGATATCAATTAACTAAGCGCACCATACAATACTTGCTACTACAACTAACAAATTCTTACATTTTAAAACAATGTGATAAGTCCAATCGCATGTCTGTAGTAAGGCTGCATGTAGAGACAGATTGCTTTTAGTATTAACTTAAATATGATAGAAGGTAATGTTGCGGTGATGAAGATGACGGGAGAAGTTTGTAATACAAGTATATCTAGGGAGACGTATCTAGTATACGTCGGGAGAAGTATATCTATTGTTTTTGGCCGTACCGTATCGTCAACCGTCACCGCAACGCTGCCCTTTCGATTTGTTGTAACACTATAATAGCATCATCTCAACTGCATGTCACATGATGTAAGATTTTCAGATTTACGTTAGGCTGCGCGTTATAACAATTAGCATAATTTATCATTGAAGCTACGACATCTGTAACTCTCGCTATGTTCATTGCATTGCGGCTTTGTTAACACTTTCCGTGAGCCGCACTATCGACGCAACCGCAATGAAATATGTCACAGTGCAATTTTATTGTAAAGTAGTTGTTACTTTATTTGTGAACGCTAGAAAAATTTTTTTTGGTCAATACACCGTCATTTCGTCGTTTTTAATACCTTTGGGAGTGTACCAATGAAACTAAACATCGAAAAACGACAAAAAATACTTTCCCATACTAATACAATGGCAGTTGTTTTGTGAGTACGAAAGGAAGGATCAACATTTTTATCCCAACCCAAATGTTTGGTTTTATAGAACGACTACAAAATGACGGTGTATAACAGTTAGTTGTGTATCTTTTAATGTTGTTATGCGAGTATTTATATAAATATAAAATACTGATGAGGATGGTTTCATTTGTTAATTAAATAAATGCATATATAACTATCTTTAATAATATTCATCGATTTGTGATAGTGATACTGATTTGGATTACTTACGGCCAGGCCCAAAAATCAATCCACAGATTGGGGTAGGCCTGATCCAGATTAGTTGCTATGTACGGTTGATATTGATTAAAAATGTACGACAGTTGCTTAGTAACTAATCTGGATTAGGCATATCTCTATCCGTAGATTAATTATTGGATCTGGGTGTTAGCGACTTTGCGACCGCCCAGCGATAGTGAACTTTACGCCTGTGGTACGGATGGCATAACAAGTAAACATAATGATGAACAACTGTAGTCAAAATTTATTTTTTGACGACTAAATAATAATGTTAATCAAATAAATGCACATAACCTTCTTTGCGATTTTGAATTTATAATGTGATAAGTGTTTAAAGTAGTATAAAATGCAGATGTAATAAGGCAAGTCTAGGTGCTGGCACATTTTGTCTGACGTTACGTGTTAACACGTAACGCCCGTCAATTGACATCGGTTTTCATAGTGCCAGACAAATGTGCCAGCACCTTTAGCTTGTTTTGTGATTTTGTCGTATTGAAAGAATATTCTTCTTGTTGTGCCTACTACGTGTACTGCCTACATTATGTTCGTTAAGCTTTGTATTCACTAGGCAACAATTTACGCACCGCACAAGTTTTGTTAAAGATGATGTTACACAGTAGCTCGTGACGTTGCCAGTTAGACGGTGCTTTAGGCGACGCACTTGTTGAATTTGCTTAACAATAGTCGCGTCTCGTTTGTCGTGGGACCCTTTGCGCGTCAATCGTCGCTTAGTGAATACAAGGTTTTTTAACTTCAGGGATCTGGGTTACTACAGGGTTAGTGAGTATAGGCTGCGGACACGATTACTGGCGATACAAAATGAATAAATTTTTCATTATCGATCGTAATCCATCTTCTAACTGATACTTCGAACGGGACGAAACCTTTCAATTGAAAGTTCGTTTTTGACGCAGATCGTCACTTTCGCAAATGGTCATCGCGAAAAATTTGGTTACTTTCGCAAATGGTCACTTTGTCAAATGGTCACTTTCGCAGAATGTCATTAAATTTTTTTGTGACGTGAAAGTGACGTTTTGCGAAAGTGACCATTTGCGAGTGACGTTTTGCGTCAAAACCTTCCGTTCGTCGCTAACGGGGAGCGGCCGGCGGGCTGTGGCATTACAGGTGGCGGGTGGAAGAACGGCGTGGCGGGCGCGGGCGCGGGCGAGGGCGCCGGGGACAAGCGGGCGGGCGCGGGAGCGGGCGCGGCGGCGGCGGCGGGCGCCAGCAAGCCGCGGCGCGAGGGCGCGGCGGTGGCGGGCGCGGGCGCGGGCGCGGGCGCGGCGGGCGGCGCGGCCAAGGCCAAGCCGGAGCCGATCCTGAACGGCAGCGCGTAGAGCCGGGCCGGCCGCCCGCGCAGCGACACAGATATTATTACCCTAACGTTAACGTAACATGTATCGTGTGTCGACTCTCCGCCCGCGCCCGACGCCGGCGCGGAGGGTCGAACGTCACTAGACTTACTCGTATTATGCTTTTATAAGAGATTCGTGATTTGTATTCCTGATTATTCGATATGAAAAATTTAACGATGTGTACGTCGCTCCCCGGACGATACGAGCCGATCGCGGCCTTTCGGCACGTTTATGGGAGATCGGACATAGCGCAGTACATACGTGTGTCGTAGCCTGTACTCTGTGGTTATGTGATTTCCTATAAAATAAACATTTCTGTACATATTTTGAATCGTATTTTTATTTATACGAACGTCGGTAGATCGCGACCGGCCCCGCCCCGCCGCGACGAGGGCGCTCGGGATCTTCCACCGTCCGGCGTAGTTACGGTTGATACATACATTTTTTAATAATACTTTACAAAAATATTAGTAGTCGCTAATGGAAAGTTTACACTGGATTCGATACGATACGATACTACACTGGAAGATTCCACGGAACCTCGTGGGGAAGGGCACGGGGACTGTTTATTCGGTGTGACACAGAGAGTTTCAAATCTAAACGTGGATGACGCATTCTTATCTATAATGTTTATCTTTATTTACATCTAAATCTAAATTTTCAGTCGTTACAATAATAGTACCGTGATATGCATTATTGCCGGGATATCACTAAGAAATTGTATTATTCTAATATTTACAGATAGATATGCTTTCGAGCGAAGTTTACAAAGTGTTTTTTGTTTAGAAAATATACAATGTCATTTGTAGTAAGTGATATGTCTACTTGTACACGATTCGAACATATTCACGATTTAAATTAGCAATCACAATAGAATGATGTATGTTTAGAGCTCATTTTAATCGTGTTAGTTACTTAATCCATGATAAAAACTAGCGTATTAGTTTTGTTTCAATATCAAAATATGGAAAATCCAAAAAGTATACAATTATCAAATGTGGAAACCATCTTGGAACGGTGAAGTGTCCCGCGCGGAGTTGTGTCCCACCCCGGGACAGCCGTTCATCGCTCCAAGGTAACAACTTATTGTGAGAAAGGTTTATTGACCTCTTGTATGCGGAAATGGAAAACTGTGATCTTGCCGTATTGACGATCGTTCAGAGAAACAATACGCTTTGCATTTTTTTATTTACTTGTAGACTAATGATATTGTATATAAGTCACTTAAATTCGACATAATGAGTTAAGGCTTAACTTTGAAGTCAATAAAAGCTTTATTTTGTACATGTGGTTTTGTTTTAGTACCTTTCAATAAAGCGTCTTATGAAAGTAGCGGGGCATTTTTATGTTTTTTTATACTTTTATGAGATAAAAATGTTTGGCTCTCTGCATGATAGTAACAAGAGCCGCATACAAGAGGTTGTGCCAAAATTTGGATTGGGTATTTTGCTATGTAATTATAAGACTATGTCAAATGTTTACGAAGTATACAGGACTGAAGTGAATAAAATATCTTTGAAACAAAAAATGAGGTCAAACATGCTATTTGTTTTTAATTATGTCTCAACAAAACGACAACCTTTTGTGAAATCACATCACTTTCACAAATTCACACATTGGCCCTCACATGATAATAATTTCTATTTCCTATCACAATTTTCCATTTGATCCACCTATCGAAAATCATTTGTAATCGACCAAGACTTTATAAATACATTGAAATCTATTTTACAAAGACTTCCAGTGCGACAATGGGGAATGTTCGAAAAAAATCTAATTGGCTGAATATTTTTTATGGGTAGGAATAAGCTCCCTTAGTAATAGAAAAAAGTTTCAGAATTTTCGGTTGCGTGACAAAGTTTAAAAAAATCAAAGTCTCTTCGACTTCACAAATATGCAAAAGTAACAGCAGAATGGAAATTATACTTTTGCCACCACCTGCCACTACCACAACATGGTATTAAAAAAAGTTTCAAAAATGACAAATGTCAAAATGTCAAAACTTTTTATTTTTTATTCGTTTTGTTCATAGTGGCAGGTGGTGGCAAAGGTATAATCTCCATTCTGCTGTTACTTTTACACATTTGTAAAGTCGAAAAGACTTTAATTTTTTAAACTTTTTTTACGCGACGGAAAGTTCTGAAACTTTTTTCTTTTACTAAGGGACCTTATTCCTACCTATAAAAAAATATTCAGTCAATTTGATTTTTTTCAGACATTCCCCATTATAAGTTGGCGTCCCAATGGCACCACCATCTCTTTGTTAGATTGATAGGATAATGGAAACTGACCTTTATTGTAAGACGAATAACAACTGTCGAAATTAGTTCGTTTTCCTACCGCGCGCCAATTTATACTTGTCGCTCTACAGTCTCTTCACGTAGAAGTGACACATTTCTTAAACTTTAAAAGGACCTTAAGTAGCCCCTAGCTAGACAATCAATCATTTACATTGCATAACCACCACCAATAACATTTGGGGGCGTGGCCTACTTTTGATAGGCCACGGTAATCTAACTTTCGGTGGTGCTTGTCAAGCATCGCTACCGGACGATCAAAATGTGATAGCCGATGCAATGTAAATGATTGACAAGTAGTTTTGATCGTTTGGGGGGCATTACGATAAAACTTTCTGTTGTTAAAATTTATCAAAAAGCACTTGCATAATTTGATGGTATTGTAAATTGAATATGTGGGTAATAATTTATAATAAGTGTACTCATCAACTTTGTCTAGGGATACAGGTGTTATTTTCATACAAACGAAGTAATTTTGAAGCCTTGCTGTGATGTGATCTGATGATGGCTATCCAGGGAGTGAATGGAGGAGATTCATAATCATAATACTAAAAGATAGAAGGGTCAGAGTTCTCAGTTTCAGTATTTCCATATATTTTAATGCTATTTTAGCGGTTTTTTTAAACATCTCCTTTAATCTTTTAGAACGCTGATCAGACCCCCTAGCCAAAGTTACATTTGCAAATTTTCGCTATCGCTTCGCTTCGAAACATGTATGGATTTGACGTTTTAAAATTCGATAGTTAACGAAACCTTATGTCAATCCCATACATGTTTCGAAAGCGATGCGATAACGAAGATTTGCTAATGTTACTTTGGCTAGGCCCTCAGATCAGTTGGTTGTGTATAGCGATCTGAATCTCCTCCATTCACTCCCTGGATAGCCATCATCATATCACAGCACGGTACATCCCATGCAGAAAACCAAGGCTTCAAAGTTACCTCGTTTGTATGAAAAAAAAAACACCCGTATCCTTAGACAAATTTGATTTGTGTACAAATTTACATAATATAATAGTGCCACTGAAAATATACGCACTAAAGGCAGGCTAGGGGTCCTACCATGGTTAAAAACATGAAATGATAATTAAATACAAATAGTTCAAATTCAAAGACAATTTATACTGATAATCTAACCGTTTGGGTGGCTAATCTTATAAATAGATCCTATTTATAAAATGTCTTGGTCGAGTATTGTCAATGTGGGTCAATTCTCACTTATCCGCCCCCACGCAATTTCTGTCACCTATTAGAATGCTAATGCCGAAACTATCTGTAACAAAGCCACCATGGAAAATAACGATCAATAATCTTAAAAAGATGTTCGTTAAACGTACAACCCGCCCAGATGAAGAATGGGATTGAAAATGACTGCTCACCGCACTTACCTTAAGGTGCTCACCGCACTTACCTTAAGGTGCTCCCTCACCGGGAGCATTCGCGTGTAATGTAATATTATAGATTCGACTTTGAGCATTACATTACAATAATACCTCCCTGACTGACGAGCATTCGCGTGTAATGTAATATATAGATTCGACTTTCGCATTGATGTTACAAGTTGTATCAAGATATTACACATTGTATCATTACAAGGTGCGCATTGTAATGCTCGGTTCTCCTCCTTCACTGATGTAATGCTCAAATCTGTAACGTTACATTACACGCGAATGCTCCCGGTGAGGGAGCACCTTTACGCACTTACCAGTACCACAGAGTGTGAAGAGAGCGATAGGTATGGCGTTTAGTCTGCGAGCGAGAAGTGAATAAGATCGACGCCATTTCTAATCCCATTCTGTATCTGCGCGGTTGTAAAAGATGTATGTACTTGTTATCAGTACTGGCATTTTCTGTATAGTGAAAATAATTATTAAAATGTAATAATGATATTTTTCAACTCGTACACAATGGGGAATGTCCGAAAAAAAACAAATTGGCTGAATATTTTTCTATAGGTAGGAATAAGATCCCATAGTAATAGGAAAAAGTTTCAGAATTTTCGGTTGGGTAAAATAGTTTTTAAAAATCAAAGTCTCTTCGACTTCACAAATGTATGAAAGTAACAGCAGAATGGAGATTGTACCTTTGCCAACACCTGTCACAACCACAACATGGTATTAAAAAAAAGTTTCAAGACAAAATGTCAAAACTTTTTTTTAATACGTGTTGTGTTTGTGGCAGTTAGCGGCAAAGGTATAATCTCCATTCTGCTGTTACTTTCATACATTTGTGAAGTTGAAGAGACTTTGATTTTTAAAAACTTTTTTACCCAACCGAAAATTCTGAAACTTTTTCCTATTACTAAGGGACCTTATTCCTACCTATAGAAAAATATTCAGCCAATTTGATTTTTTTCGGACATTCCCTATTCACAGTGTTCGTACATCAGATTTCATGATAAAACGAAAGCTGTTAAGGTTAAACATTACCACGTGACTCACTCTTGTAGGTGTGCGTTACCCCAGCAAAAAGTTGTGCTTTAGAGAGATGAGACCTTATCAGATAATTAGTGTGTCATGAGGAGAAATTTGTTTACTAATAGCAAAATTTGTGTGAATTGTAGTTTTAAGATATTTGAGAAAAACTGATTTTGCTGGGGTCACGTTTTAAACATTACCCTGGCAAAAAAAGTTGTTTCAGCCTGGAACCAAATACATGAATAGATAGCTTTTGTTGCATAGTAAATGTTAGCAAATAGCAAAAATTGTGTGTGTTATGGTTCTTGAGTTATTTAAGTTTTTGCTGGGGTAACGTTTTGGTTTTTCCCAGATCTCGAAAACGGTTCAACGCAGAAGTTTGAAAAAAATACCAATAAGAGACCTTAATTTGTTTAAATTTGTTTAATTGTTAGTTTTTGATTTGGTTGTCGCAAACCAACGTAATTAAATGGTTTCGAAAAACAGAAAAAACGAATTTGCAAGTAAACTAGTACACTTATAATCAAATAAACAGCTGTAAAAAATAGCCGTGGTAGACACTTATTACGTCAAGAATTTAAGGCTTTGTAACTTTACACGATATAAAGATATAAACAAATTTGATAAATTTTAGACTGGTCGTACTTTAACAATCGAATACACAGTTTCCATAACATTAAGACACATGGCATACATTAAACAAATTTAAGTAATTCATTAACATTCCTTCCTGTTAATTTCAGCTTTCAATTACGCCTATCATGAAAGTTTTAACAAAAACAAGAATATGACAACAATTCTCTAATAAGCCGCCTAAATTGTAGAGGTCACGTAAAAGCGACCGCGCTATACATAAGCGTAACCATCTTAAATGAACGGGATAATATGGATCTTTTGTTAGTACAGTTGTGTACAAAAGTTTGCTGGTCAGATTATCTTTAAATATAAAATGTACGTTAGTCTCGCGAAAACTTAAGATTGGCTTGGCCGATTTTGGCTTTAAAATGTTTGTCATAGTTCCAGGGGAAGGTTTAAATGGTGAGAAATATACCTATATGGAAAAAATGCGAGGTAGTTTCCGTAAAACTGTTCCTAGGTAGGCTCAGTTTTTATGGGTAAATGTTTTTACCTGTCAAACATAGTGGTCACTGGATTGACATGAGTAGGTTTGGTATTAAAATAAAACATTTGGTTTGAAAAAACAGAAGCAACAAATTACTATAAATGTATATATTGATACTGACAAATAAATCACACAATAAATTGCTTAGCGAGATTATTACCTAATTAGGTTTAGATTATTATTTACCTTTATTTATGTAATGTTGAGTGCCTTCAAACTTTTAACTTTCATGAATCATTACATTCTTTTTAAAATACTATTAATCGCGTAAGTGTATTATTTGATATTAATAAACACGGTATTAATTTATAAAATAGAAAACTAGTTGAATCTAAGCTATATCAATAACATTTTTCTTCATAACTGTACAAAACATCGGATACTAAGCTGCTGATTTGCGAAGATAGCCCGTACGTATGGTGCGGTCGCTTTTTAGTGACCTTTACAATTTGGTCGGCTTATTCAAGAATTGCTGTCTTAATCTTGTTTTTGTTAAAACTTTCATGATAGGCGTAATTGAAAGCTGAAATTAACAGGAAGGAATGTTAATGAATTACTTAAATTTGTTTAATGTATGCCATGTGTCTTAATGTTATGGAAACTGTGTATTCGATCGCTAAAGTACGACCGGTCTAAAATTTATTAAATTTGTTTATATCTTTACATCGTGTAAAGTTACAAAGCCTAAAATTCTTGACGTAATAAGTGTCTACCACGGCTATTTTTAACAGCTGTTTATTTGATTATAAGTGTACTAGTTTACTTGCAAATTAGTTTTTTCTGTTTTTCGAAACCATTTAATTACGTTGGTTTGCGACAACCAAATCAAAAACTAACAATTAAACAAATTTAAACAAATTAAGGTCTCTTAGTGGTATTTTTTTCAAACTTCTGCGTTGAACCGTTTTCGAGATCTGGGAAAACCCAAAACGTTACCCCAGCAAAAACTTAAATAACTCAAGAACCATAACACACACAATTTTTGCTATTTGCTAACATTTACTATGCAACAAAAGCTATCTATTCATGTATTTGGTTCCAGGCTGAAACAACTTTTTTTGCCAGGGTAATGTTTAAAACGTGACCCCAGCAAAATCTGTTTTTCTCATATATCTTCAAAACTACAACTCACACAAATTTTGCTATTAGTAAACAAATTTCTCCTCATGACACACTAATTATCTGATATGGTCTCATCTCACTAAAGCTCAACTTTTTGCTGGGGTAACGCACACGATTAAGACAGCAATTCTTGAATAAGCCGACCAAATCGTAAAGGTCACTAAAAAGCGACCGCACCATACGTGACCATACGTACGGATTATCTTCGCAAATTAGCAGCTTAGTATCCGATGTTTTGTACAGTTATGAAGAAAAGTGTTATTCATATAGCATAGATTCTACTAGTTTTCTATTTTATAAATTAATATCGTGTTTATTAATATCAAAGAATACACTTACGCGATTAATAGTAGTTTTAAAGAATGTAATGATTCACGAAAGTTAAAAGTTTGAAGGCACTCAACCATAAATAAAAGCAATTTATAGTGTGATTTATTTGTCAGTATCAATAAATAAATTTATAGTAACAAATTACTATAAATTTATTTATTGATACTGACAAATGGCCCAGCTGTAGAGACGTCTCTACAGCTGAGCCACACGTATCTCCTAAACGCAAGACCGACATATTCTGGTTTTTGGCGACAAATTCCGACAAATTATCGACTTCATCATGGCATAGTCAAAAAGTCAGATTTCCAACTTTTTTTGTGGCCCAGCTGTAGTCCGGCACGTAACTAACGGTAACTGATTGAATATTGTAAAAGGATCGAAGTGTAAAAGCTAAAATCCTGGGAAACCACGTTACGTGCCTATGCCTACGACACCGCGAGTCTCGTGCTAATGTTTTACCATAAAAGCGACTAGTCTGCACACTAGCGCCGCCATCAGAAAAACATCATTGTACTTTCGTTTTTATTTAAGCACTGTTTTTTTCCATTTAGTTTGTATTTAGGTGGCTCTGCTGGAGAGCATGATCCGTGGCAGAGCCATAATGCTACATAATTTTTGGATATAATTTATCGGTATTTTCCATGGTGGCTCTGTCGTAGAGGAGGAACTAGCTTTAATAAGACATAGTTCGCGCAATATAACTTTAACCTAACCATAGGCAATGAGGCTTGCCCACATTATCATTTTTGTACCTAAAATTGCTACTGCGCAAGTCACGTGGTACTAAAATTTGTGTCAAGCTATTTTGCACCAACTATACGACTTCTGCGATACCTAAAATTTTCAGATAAGTGAGAATCAAAGCTTTACACAAACTATACAATTTTGACTTTCGATGGACTTGATTCCAAAGTTACTATCTGTGGTCTCTTCAGAGACTCGGTAGGTAAGCACAGATAATGTGGAAATGTTGATCCACATCACATGTTGGATACTGTTCCAGAAGCTTTTATCTTTTACAATCGTTTTCATCAACCGACATCATATTATTAAGCCGTGTATTCGATGTCATGAGACTCGTCACATGGCTGTCCAGTAACAGCAGAATGTTAAAATCACATCAGCTTCGTACATAATGACTCGTAACGTGATGTTGACTTGAAAACTTCTGTAGAAAGTCGCGGCCACTACACTATTCACGAAGTAGACTAAGATGAGTATGAAGAGGGTACTTAATTTCAGCTCACCTCCCCAAACATACGCTGCTGGTTGGTTTTTGCGCCCAAATGCTTACTGCGTGACTGCACGAGCACAAAATAGAGAGGACAGAAGTTAAGCTTAGTACAGTACGCGAAAAATAACTTGGCGGCTCGGAAGTTAACTGCAAGTGATATTTCGCGCAGGGTAGGTTCATGTAGAGTTCTATAGTTCCGAGTGCTTCCGCCCGCGCCCCGTCCCCGCGCACGCCTGTATTCGTCTACTGCGCAGCGTTCCGCGCGAAGTTCAGAATCGCCAAGTTATTTTGAGCATACTGCTACGTGTGATATGCTAGAGCAATGCACACAGACAGCTCTCACCGACCGAGGACACTGCGTCACGCGCTCGAATTGTTTTGAGTGTAGCAGAGATTCCGTCACAGAATAAGAGTAATAGTTTCCGTAGCGTATTGGTGAGAGGTGTCAATACTAAGCTTTTGTCCTCTCTCCATTTTGAAGCACGAGTGTATAGTTTAACTTCGCCGAACACCTTTCAGCGAATAGCTTCGCGAGCAGTGTAGTTGGATTGTTACGTCACAAGAAGAATGCTCAAACGAAAGTGCCCAGTTTGTCTGGTTTGTCCCCGGCAATAATGAGGTGGTGGCATTAGAGTAGCCTGTGCCGGTCCTCGTGGCACAGCTCCAGGTCGCTGTCGTCGGAGTCCGAGTGGCTGCAGTAGGAGGAGTCGCTCCAGTGCTGGAACTCCTCCTTGTGGTGCTCCAGCGCCATCAGGGACGGGAACAGGCTGTCGCACGCGCTGCATCTGCAAATGGTTTGTTTTTTTAAAGCTGTGACTGCAGTCCTTATATTTTTTGCCATAGACTTAGAAAATTTTTCGCTAGTGGATATTAAGTTTATGATTTTTTGCAAGGGGTATTTCATAGATTAAGAGGGTTTATGCGCTACACTAGCGCCGCCAATGCAAAAAAAACGTAGTGCTTAAATAAAGACAAAATTGTGAATTATGTTCTTCTAGTGTACTCCGAAGAAGCTTTGTGCTACTTTTTATCGTTTAATTTAAACAATATTTTATAACCTGTCGTAGTTTATTGCTAAAAGTGGCCACTTTTAGCAAAACTCCTATTGTTTAAAGCGATAAAAAGTACCACAAATCATATTCTGAGTACACTATAGTAACACAATTCACAATTTCGTATTTATTTAAGCAGGTATGAAATAACTTTCTCAAAGTAACAGGCGACACAGACTGCTTTCGCAATCTTCACCACCACTCTTCCAAGCCTCCACTCTTATTCGTCCAAGACGCCTCTGTACTGAGCTGTTATCAGAGTAACCAGAGTGACTTATGAGTGCAAATGACGTGCCGGACTACAGCTGGGCCACAAAAAAAAAAGTTGGAAATCTGACTTTTTGACTATGCCATGATGAAGTCGATAATTTGTCGGAATTTGTCGCCAAAAATGAGAATTTGTCGGTCTTGCGTTTAGGAGATACGTGTGGCTCAGCTGTAGAGACGTCTCTACAGCTGGGCCACACAGATCTCGAAAACGGAAGGTCGTAGCGAAAATCTGATTACTCGTATGTGTAGCCGGTAGTTTGTCGGATTTTGTCACCAAGAACCAGATTTTGTCGATCTTGCGTTTAGGAGATATGTGAGGATACGCTGTGGAGACTTTTCTACCTGGATCTTAAGAAAGGAAGGTCATAACGAAAATCTGATAACTCGAATGTGTAGCCGTTAGTTTGTCGGAATTTGTCACCAAGAATCAGATTTTGTCGATCTTGCGTTTAGGAGATATGTGAGGATGCGCTGTGGAGACTTTTTTACCTGACATCTAACAATACTTTCTACCTTCTAAAAATACTATTTTTAGACCGTGGGCTCTCTAAAAACTCCACGTAAAACATTATTAAAATCTTTTTCTATTATGAAAACTCGGAGGACGCCACTTTCGGTCATACAACCGCCTTAAAGAGTGCTTATTCTACACTAGCGCCGCCATTGGAAAAAATATAGTGCATAATAACGAAATAGTGGGCTCTGAATAAGTTTTATAGTTTTCCAGCGTTCGATTATCATTCCCAAAGCTGTCTCTAAGCTATGGCTAACTTTTTTGCTAAAAGGCCACTTTTCGCAAAAAACTCCAATAAACTAAACGACAGACGAGATAATATTTGCGATTTATCCGACAATATTACCACCAAGAACCACAAAACTTCTTCGGAGTGCACTACAAAGAGATAATTCACAATTTTTTCTTCATTTACGCAATGTTTTTATTTTTTCAATGGCAGCGCTTTAGTGTGCAGAACCCTGCCCCCTGAGTTTGTATTTTTTGTAATCAACTCTCATTCACATTGCTGCTTTAGTAAGAACCAATGTTACAACTACCTTAAAGCAGCAATGTAACTGCGGTTTCAATCGAGTATTGTTAGCAACCGATTTACGTAATCAGGGGGATAAAACTATAGGAATCAATAGTTGGTCAACTGCTATTGCCACACCACTATTTCATTTTTTTTCATAGATTATGGGAGAAGAGCATATTTACCCAAAATGTCGCTTCTTTTGCTGGTGGTCACCCAGCTGCCGGCGTGTGGGAAACGATCTGTCGCATACGTTGCACGTTAACGCCTCATCTGAAAAAAATATATAGTAGATAAAGTCAAATTAACTTTATTCAAATAAACTGAATTATTAAGTAGGTAGGTACTTTTGAATCGTCTATATTTTCCTACCACCCGTTCCAGACTTTTTTAACTGACAAGAAGAACGCGCGCAAGAAACTTATCAGCTTTAGCAGCAATAAGTAACGATATTGAGTTAGGTACTAAATTCATTAGGTACTAACACAGATCACTATTATATGTGGTACTAATACGCTCGGGATTCTACTCTAGAATCCCTAACTTCGCTCTGGATTCAAGAGTAGAATCCCTCGCAACTTTTTCATTACAAAATATAACCTAACTACTACCAAGGTAGTAAATCTCCGAGGGAAAGGCGCTTTCCTGACCGAAAGTGGCGCCGCGCCGTGGTGAATTTATTTTGATATTGTAATTCTAATACACAATTTTAATAAACTTATCGTGGAATTATATTACTTATTAGTGTTACTAGATGAGAATATAAATTCACATCGAGTCACACTGTTACCCGATGCGAATTTTCCTTGGTATAATAGTCGCCCACTCAGTATATTTGTCACTCATTGAAATTATTTATCTCCACATGTAGTTGCTCGTTTTACGTATTTTTAGTAATCCACAGTTTGTCGCCCATTTAGTTATTTTGTGGCCAACAAAATAAACCGCTGTCGGGTTCAGTATTAAGTATCCCATTAACAGTCGCTCTTTATTGTTTCCAGTCACCCTAATTAAAAATATCCCTCATATTATTAGTAAGGATTAAGTACCTATCTAATAGTGAGAGGGAGAGAGAGAAAATAATCTCCACCCTTAAAAACCGTCGTTCGCAATTTGATCTTTGTAACCTATTTAAAATCATAAATAATCAAATGTATTGCCCTGATTTATTGCATAAGATAGGTTTCATCACTAAAAATAAATTTCTAACGCGCCCCTCACGAGTCAAATCACTAAACGATAAGTATCTGTCTTCGTGCCACCCACCGCAGGTAAAAATTATACACGTAATCGATTTCTGATCAGAAGTTTAAATAAATATAATGATGATTATTGTAATCTTGACATGGTTGATTCAGAAGTGGATATTTTCAGTAACTCTTTACCTAAATTTAAACGTTTAATTTGTGCAAACCTTAATAAACAAAACGACTAATGTGTACTTACTACTACCATGTAAATTAGTTTAGATTAATAATTCAAACTTGTTACTGTTTTGTTTTTCGTTGAGTATTATATATCACACATAACTGTCCGAATAATTATCCTAATCGGCAATATAGGTCTGTTATAGCTGGTAAGATAGAAATAAGTGCTTTTCTTTGAATGACTGTTTGTTGCCAGAAAAATAATAAATAAAAAATAAAAATAATTCATTGTAGCCACCGCTCTGGTGAACACGGCTACAAGTTTTTTTAAACATTTACAATGGCCACCTCTGGTGGACAGGGTGGCCTAGTGGGAGCTCTGAGAAAGGAAACTAATGAAGCTGTCATAAACTGCAATACAAAGCGACGTCGTCAGGCGCGTGCCGGGACGCGATATTAGAAATGCCTGTGGGGTACAGACACTGCCTGCTCTGTACCGCTCTGGGTTTTTCAAATTAATAACGTCGAAAAAGCCTGTGTGTTTCAGAGCACCGCTTGCTCTGTATCACGCGGGGTTTTTCAACAAAAAATTTAATAATATCATCCTAAAAAGCCTGTAGAACACAGACACCTTGCGCTGTGATCCACAGGGATTTTCTAAATATAAATACCCCGAGCGATACAGACGCGTAAGGCACTAAGTATCGTGAAACTTGGAAATTAAACTAAAATATCAAATCTCTCTTATCAAAAAAACTTTTAACTCGTCAAAAAAACATGGGACATCATTTATTTTTGGTAGGTCCTTTTAGAAAGAAATCCCCAAAGAACAGCTGTTTTATAGTAATTTGCAAAATTTCTCGAAAACGGCATAGCACAATCAAACTTTTCATTTTACCTTACCTAAAAATGTGTGTAGGGAATTGAAAATATCCTACCATAAATAATATTAATTAAGAGTTTTACAAAAATTTATATTTTTATAAAAGAAAAGTATTTCGTTAGTTTTTCGCAATTTCCGAGTGCAATAACTAACAGCCGAACGTTATTTCATTTTTTTTATTTCGTTTGATAATGTTTGTACCTACAGTCAACAGCACATCAGATTTAGACTATAGGTACTTGACCTTATGACCGCCTTTATGCCGTACGTTATAAAAGCTGTTTTGCAGTTCAACTGTTTAACTTAACGTGCTGTCTTGTATACCCACATCAAAGAGTACTTTTGTAATATAGGAAATAAAGAATCTCGCTGGCTTTTTCTGTTAACAAGAAAATTATAATCACTGATAATGTGTTTTTTTGTCATTTTTGTAATATTCTTTATTTATAACAAAAATATTAATGAAAAAATAATAAATCGAAATGAAAAACACATTAAGTATCACATAAATATTACTTATGTCAGATTAGTGATACAATAAAACATAATTAGGTATTGTTTATTAATTATCCAAGATACTTGATCTGTGTGCATTTCATCCCAATCCATCCCATTTAGCATAGCCTGCCATTTTTATGGGTTTAAGCGAAAAAATATTTTAACATGCACAATAAATTAATATTAACAGGATAAACTAAAAAAATATACCAGTTTAAAAAAATATCGCTAGTATGACTATAAATCACTATTTTAATATTCTACATAATTTACCGAAACATGAAGAAGGAATACTTTAACCACAACTGTAATTTTCTGAATTGTCTGTGTTCCACAGGCTTTTTACGGTGATATTATTAAATTTTTAGTCGAAAAACCCCGCGCGCTCCAGAGCAAGCGATGCTCTGAAACACACAGGCTTTTTCTAACGTTATTAGCTAGAAAAACCCAGAGCGGTACAGAGCAGGTAGTGTCTGTACCCCACAGGCATTTCTAATATCGCTGCCGGGACTGCCATATTGTGTTGCGTTTACAATTTCGACTCTATGCTGTTTACATAAGGTGTATGTACACTAAGCTAAGCAGCCATGTTTAGTTGCGTTTGAATGGAAAAAAATGAAGTAGGTATGCAGGCTTTTTTCGTAGGTATGGCAGGTCCATCTTATTCCTTCGTCATTGAGTGGGAGGGAAAGTAGCCTAAGAGCCAGTGACGTATTTTAAGATTCGGCACCCTAGGCCTAAAAGGTGTGTACAGCTCCATAAATTAACGATTTTTTTTCATAATAAAAAAGCCATAGAAAAAAGCTTATTTTTTCCCATTCACAAATTCATTAGGTTAATGACACTGAGTAACTAATGGCTTTGTGACTCGACCTCGCGAGTCAATTTTTAACCCAAATATGCTTTTTTTAGGATTTCAGCCTGTTCGATTCCCGGCCTGAGACCGGCGATATATCAAAAAGCGTTGTATGTAGTAGTACTTATTTAAAAAAATAAAGGAATTTTGTTTTCTGTATTTGCTATCAATAATATTAAAATAATATAAATTACTAATTATTAGCTTGACAATTTGACTGTCCAAAGTTGTTAACTAAATAGGACAAGTAATGATAAACAGCCTACTTATTAGACAAAAAAAACTAGAGACCCCTTAAAATAAAAATATTTTTGAAGAGTTCATAATTTATTAAGTAAGTTTGGTACAATAAAGCTATAGCAACTTCCACCACTTGATCATTATTGTGCTTTAAACAAAGACCACAGAATATATAATAGTACTAAACGTCTTCTTTAATAATGATTACAGTTTATTAAGGTATGGATCATAAACTTATCACTTTTCATACAAGTACTTAAGTTTATATCTTAGTGTCAAGTATCACAATTAATTAAACTTTATATCAGACAATGTTGACATTCTGGCTGAAGTGGATATGTTTCATAAATTCTTAATTTTATTTAGGCCACGTACGGACTGATGCGTCAGTTGGCTTGCTTAGCGCTTAGATATGCATAGCGAGGCGCCAACCGTGCAGTGTGGCCGGTTGCGAACACAAGTGAACGTTTCTTTTACTTCGGTACATATCTATAGGCGTTAAGCAAGCCCTGTCGTCGGTGTATACGTGGCCTTATAGTTTTATTTCATAAACATTACCGTATAAATTACAACGATCGTTTGATCGTTTTGCGTAGCCAATTTGAAACTAGAAAATAAACTACTTACAGACATCGCAATGTACGCGAATTACCGTAACAAATTACAAAACTGTAATGTTTATGAAATAGGCCCCAGTAGTATAAACATGAGGGCTTATTCTATACACTAGCGCCGCCACTGGAAAAAAATCATAATTCTTAAATAAAGACGAAATTGTGAATTATTTTTCTGTAGTGCACTCTGAAGAAGCTTTGTGGTACCTTTTATCACTAAACATTACTTTTGGGCCAGCAGTTTAATGGACTTTTATTGCTAAAAGTTTTCCACAGGCCACTTTTCTATACAACAGGGGCCGTACCGGCTAACAAATCGATTATCGATAAGTCTGCTGGGATGAATAAATAATGAAAAATATTAGAAAAAATCGGCTCACCCGTAGCAACTTAGACGGGATGCTACGGGTGAGCCGATTTTTTCTAATATTTTTCATTATTTATTCATCTTAATATAAAAATAGCATTGTGAATGCAAAAACCTAAAAGTTTAAAGTCTGCTGGGTTTCAAATTAAAACAGATAAATCGAGCCCCAATTGGGCCAAAATGGTGAACCCAACTCATGATGTCACACGAACATCGATATCTTCCAAATTACGTCAACAGAAAGTACAAGACGAAATTCCTTACTTTGATTTTTCTGTTTTAAGTTGAAACTTGAAAGACTTTTCGATAATCAATTCGTTAGCCGGTACGGCCCCAGGCTAGAAAATGTTATTTAAGTGATAAAAGTACCACAAAGCTTGTTCAGAGTGCACCACAGAGAGATAATTCACAATTTCGTCTTCATTTAAATAATTTGTTTAAATAAATATTTTTTAATGATTTATTAAATTATGTTTTTTTTAGTGGTGGCGCTAGTGTTCAGACAACGCCTTCTTAAATAGTAGGTAGCTAAATCAATGTCGCTTCAGATAATTCGTTAGTCATTTCTGATTATTCCACGCCTTTCTGGCGTCTACTTCTTATGTCCATAAAATGAAATGTTTCTAATGTAAAAAACTTGGAAGTACCAATCGGCAAACAAACAAAATTGCCTTTTGAGCAAATCCTATTTAGGTTTTCTGTAGATAGTACCGGAGAGGGGTGGGTGGGGTAATGGCGCCGTGGGGCCAATCGCATACTTTATGCAGCGCGTCTTGACTGTGTTTGCGTTATAACATTCGTTTTCATATTGTCGTAATTGTCAACTAGTTTATTTTCTATGGCCAAAGAGTAAAATTCTGCGTCAACTGTACGTATATATACCCAGCGAATGCATCATAAAATAACAGCGGTTGGGCCCTTGTACGGGCTGAGCACTCTGTCTCCACAGCAGTCTAGATCCTGTTTATCGACAGGAGGAGACACATATCAAACTATTATGATATTGAGGCACTGATCCAATGGCGGTCCAACTCCAGTACCATGTACAGTAAACATTCAGAAGTAAAATTATGAAAGCTGAGACATAGTATTTTTTTTCAATTTACATTTTTAACAAGATTGTTGTTGGGCACAGTAGCATAAGACGTGCCAGCCTGCCAGGCAATTTCACCATGAAATTCCAAATCTAAATTGATATTTATAAGTCCCTGATTGTATAATTTGTGCGATGGAATCACAAAATAAATGCAAGTCTGTTTTATCTACCTGGCAAGACATGAACAAAATAAGTAGTAGGTACAAAAAATATTGGTCATATTACCAATTCTATACAGCTAAATTCATACTTAGTATAAAAATATATAACAATATATTAGTACAAAGGACGTATTCATAATAAATACGTAGGTAATCAAGGCCTATTTCATGTGGCTGATATGATGACATAATAGGTAATCACTGCTCATTACACTACACTTTATAAGAGTCCAGTTAAGTGTATTATACAATATACTTCTGTGTTATATTGGCAGTGTGTTGGATACTGAAGACTTGAACATGTTTCCAAAGACTCTCATCCCCGAAGATCCGCCAGGCACAGATCCCATGATCATCCAGAACAGGGCGGTAAATTGAGCAATCGCACATATCACCGTTAGCAGAGTGCTCTTCAGACTTAGGGCACAGTACAATGTTGCCGTCATAGTGACCAGATACAAACAAGTGGACAGCGCTCTTTCTTTTGAGAACAGCGATTTAATGTGCGACCACGGTCCGTACAGGAAACTGAAGCTGTAATGATAAATATTGGAATGTTTAGTCATTAGGATTGTCCAATCAGTGTCAAGTTTACATTCATATTAATAGTATGAATCATACAGTAAAGTGAAAAGTAATAATTATAACCGAAGTATGACAGGACTATAAAATGTTTGAAAATATCCCACTTCAAAACTTCTAAGTTAGATTATAGCATTATGTTACATAAATATTGCATGATACATTACCTCATAATAAAGAAAAAGCTTCCCAAAGTGAAAAGTAGGACAAATTTCTTTGCTTGCAGTATCAATATAGGAATGTAGATAAATGATAGTATAAAACAAAGAAACCCTAAGCCCAGACATACTCCAAAGCCAATAAATCGTTGTGTTCGAGTCTGCAACAAAAAAAATTGTTATTGTTTACTTTGTCTTGACCAGTAACACTGTTTATTAATTAGTAAAGAATGATGAAAGAATGACTCAATGAGGGAAGTTGGTCAGCTATAAAGAAATTAATTAGCTATATATCTGAAATTGGTACTTACCAATGTAAAATAATCTTTTTGAGCTTGTTGAAACCAGGTTACAGTGTCGTCATCAGGACTTTCTGTACTTCTTGAGAGGAAACTTGGAGTAGAAATAGAAGGAAGACTAAAATAGCTCTTTCGGCTTTCTTTCTGTGACATATACTCATCTAAATCAGACTTTAAGTTGGCCATCTCGTCGTTTATTTAGTTTAGGGTTGATTTAACACGACAAACAAAATTATAAAACTTTATATCCAATCGCGTCACCAAAGTTGTTTCTTTCACAAATCACAATTTTACAAATAGGCTTGTTGAAAAAATATCGATACATCGATATATCGATATTTTTTGTTCGATATATCGATATTTTTTGCCGATATATTTCTAACCGATATATCGATATATCGATACAAAATAACCAATATCGAAAATCGTATCAAAAACGATATATTTTTGGAACGGAAAAAACTTAATATTAAAACATAATATTGTCTATGACTGGTATGTTTTTTGTGCTGCGTTGAATATCTTATGTGATAAATATGCGCCTGATTTTATAAATTATCTTCGTTTTTATTGAGATTTTCATACATTAAAGTAATGTGTGTTGTCTGATAAAATTTATTGTAATTAATGAGCTAGACTGAAATAAATACATTGTTCTTTAAAAACCGCAAACGTTCTTTGAAAATCGGTCCGATATATCGATATATCGATATTTATTTTGCGATATATCGAGGCCGATATTGATATTTTTATAAATATCGATGTATCGATATATCGATATTTTTTTTCACTTTCGACATCCCTATTTACAAAAACAAAACTGTCAGTTTGACAGTGACATAATTTTGATTGAACATAGAGCAGTAAATTAACTTTTTACGGCAAAGGAAATCCATTCATTCTTACCCGTAGTGATGCGCATGTCACAAATCACAATCGATAACAACCGTCGTAGTCGAGCTGAGCGATTCAAAAGCGTGAGTTTTGAACACATTCGATTTATAATACAAGCACTATTATTATGTTTTGCTTACCATAATCTGTATCATCGCTGAAATCATCATGTGCATGTCTTCGGATGTTATTGTTGTATCGATCATGCGCACAAGGGGGACACACGCCTCGGGTATCACGTTCATCCAAATCGGTACTGCTGGCATCCGATTCTATTTCAGCTTCCTCAATATGAATATCTTCTATTTGTCGATTATCGAGCTTTTCATTACTTGATAGTTGATTGTAGTTTTTCCGCGGCGGCCGTGACTCTGAAACAAGAGAGGACTGCCTTTAATAAAATACAGTTTAGAACGGGGCCCTATTTTTGAATCGCTCGGCTGGCGTCGAGCGCTCGTTTCTACTGATTTTCGTTCGACAGCTCATACATTTGTCGCACGAAAATCAGTAGAAACGAGCGCTCGAGGCCAGACGAGCGATTCAAAAATAGGGCCCCTGGGGCCTTTGAATCGATCGACTGGCGTCGAGCGCTCGTTTCTACTGATTTTTACCCACGACGGACGGAACGGAACGGAGGCGGTATATGCGTTTGGGGTTAGAGGTTGTGCGTTTGTTTGTTTGTTTGTGTGTTTGTCTGTTACCATTTTCCTCGGAAACTACTAAGCCGATTTCGATGCGGTTTTTTGCATTCAAAAGGTTTTATTTCAGAGCAGGTTCTTTGACATGTTTCATGGTGGTAGACCACCAGGGGGCTCTGCAGCAACCAGATAAGTCAAGTTTGTCTATTTCCATTTTCCTTGGAAACTACTGGGCCGATTTCAATGCGGTTTTTTGCAATCAAAAGGTTTCATTTCAGAGCAGGTTCTTACATATGTTACATGGTGGTAGACCACCAGAGGGCGCTGCAGCAACCAGATAAGTCGCGCTTGAGAAGTTCTCTAAAACCTCAGATCAAATAAAAAAGAAAGATGGAGCGTTGCGAACAATGAAGTGAGGCCGGTTTTTGATGGTATATGTGTGCGTACAAGGGGGCGGGCGGGGGCCGGGCGGCAGGGTTTTATATGGAAAGTCACGGCGTAGTTTCGCTACACGTGTGTGCGTGAACTGCGTATGGACAGCCATGGCGTAGTTTTACTGGCCTCACTGCTTCGTTCGGAAGACTCCGTCTTACTTTTTTTATTTGGTCTGAGTCTAAAACTGATTTCGATGCGGTTTTCTGTAATGGGTTTGTAGGTTATCGGCGATGGTTCTCAGATAGATGTTATGGTGTTTAACCGCTAGGGGGCGCTGCAGTTATCATTTTCTCATTTATTTCCAAAGCGGTTTGACCAATTTGGATGCGGTTTTCTGTAATAGTTTTGTAGTTTGTCGGCGATTGTTCTTGGTGTTATGGTGTTCAGCCGCTAGGGGGCGCTGTAGTAATCATTTTCCGAATGGTTTGACCAATTTAGATGCGGTTTTTAGAGTAGATAACGTATGAATTCTTTAAAAAGTTTAAAATAAAATGGCAAAATTAAACATTTTGAAAAAACCCACGACGGTAAAAATTGTAACTCTTTTTTTAAAAAGACTAAAATAAGTTTTACAAAAATCCCTCGACTAAAAGTGATGTAGGTACTATACATACTTTATCTACCTATTCATAAATTACAAACGTAAGAAAAATCCGTCGGGGGCTGCTATTGCCATTTCTCTAAAGTAACTATGACTGAAAAATATTTGTTAATTTGGGGACAGGTAATGGCAGCCCCATCGGATTTTTCTTGCGTTTGTAATTCATGAATAGGTAGATAAAGTATGTATAGTATCTACATCACTTTCAGTCGAGGGATTTTTGTAAAACTTTTTTTAGTCTTTTTAAATAAAGAGTTATCGTTCAACAAATCAACTTAAATGTATGAGATGTCGAACGAAAATCAGTAGAAACGAGTGCTCGACACCAGTGGAGCGATTCAAAAATAGGGACCCTGTTTACTTCACGTACGTGCGTTGCGTTACGTGTAAAAGACCTACGTAGCGCACTAAAAGGATATTGTTTTCATGTAGCGAGCATGAAATGGATAGGTAATAAATAATAAAATAAAATTGTCTGTTTTTTTTAAAGGAGGGAATAAGCTCCTTTAATTAATAGGGAAAAGGATCAGAATTTTTGGTTGCGTGAATAAAATCTTAAAAAAATGAAAGAACTTAGTTTTCGCAAAAGTACTGGAGTAACACCAGACCAGAATGGGGATTATTAGTTAGCCACCACCTCCCACGGCCAGGCCACACATAACCACAGCATGTACCTATTTAAAATAAAGTTTTGACACTGACACTTTTCTTTAGAACAATAGAAACTTTTTAAATACAACGTTAAAAAATCTTTTTTAAAAACACGTCAAAAACGTGTTTTCATACGTAGCTAACGTTTAATACGAATTTATAACGTTAAAAACGGACTAAAAAGTAAAAAATAACTTCTTCTGTAACTATTTATAACCCTATACCTACAGAAATTTTAAACCTAAAAACATGGGGCGCATGCTAAAGTCAATATGGATGATAAATTTTACAAAATGCGCCCCACGTTTTTAGGTTTAAAATTTCTTTCTTCTCCTATCGGAGCACTCGTCAAGACAATTCAAACGAGCCCAAAATCGATGGGGTTGCATGGTTTTATTATAGAGTTTCTATGGCCTTCCGCCGGCTCCATCATCAGATCCTCGAAAACTATTTCCCGACAAAGTACTCGTCAAAACGATTCAAACAAGCCCATTCTCGATGTGTTAGCGTGGTTTTATTAAAGAGTTCCTGTGTCCTTCTTCCGGCTTCATCATCAGACCCTGGAAACTATTTCCCAATAAAGAACTCGTCAAGACGATTCAAACGTGCCCAAATTTGATGGGATTGCATGGTTTCAATATTGAGTTCCTATGGCATGGCCTTTCAGCTTCATCATCAGACCCTGGACCTCGTCTCCCATTAGAGTACTCGTCAAGAAGATTCTAACGAGTCCAAACACGATGGGGTTGTATGGTTTCATCATAGAGTTCCTGTGGCCTTCTTCCGGCTCCATCATCAGACTCTGGAAACTATTTCCCAACAAAGAACTCGACAAGATGATTCAAACGATTCCAAACTGAATGGAGTTGCATGGTTTTATTATAGAGTTTCTATGGCCTTCCTCCGGCTCCATCATCATATCCTCGGAAACTATTTCCCAACAAAGTACTCGTCAAGACGATTCAAATGAGCCCAATCTCGATGTGTTAGCGTGGTTTTATTAAAGAGTTCCTGTGTCCTTCTTCCAGCTTCATTATCAGACCCTGGAAACTATTTCCCAATAAAGAACTCGTCAAGACGATTCAAACGTGCCCAAATTTGATGGGATTGCATGGTTTCAATATTGAGTTCCTATGGCATGGCCTTTCAGCTTCATCATCAGACCCTGGACCTCATCTCCCATTAGAGTACTCGTCAAGACGATTCTAACAAGTCCAAACACGATGGGCTTGTATGGTTTCATCATAGAGTTCCTGTGGCCTTCTTCCGGTTATATCATCAGATCAGCTCAATGACACCATAATATTGCATTGCCTTCTAGTTCTGACCTATATTCAAAGTTTCAAGTCTTTAGCTCATCGGGAAGCTAGTATAAAATCGTTCTCAAACTTTGTGGAGAAACAAACACACAAACAAACAAACACACAAACGAGAAAGCAACCTAATAAAAACGTGTTAAAAAGCCACTTCTTAACCACCTAACCATCAGTGGTTCCTATGCCACCATCTAACCTTGTTAGGCTGACCTAACCTAACCACAAAGTTAGGTGGTGGCTAAGGGCTAATCTCCATTCTGGTGTTACTCCCGTTCTTTTGCGAAAACGAAGTCATTTTTTTACACAGCCATATTCATAAACCTTTCCGTATTAATACACCTATCTATGGAAGAAAATACAGCCATTTTTTTTTTCAAACATTTACTACAATACAATTGCCTTTTGCTTGTTGCCTTTGCATGCAGAATACAATTAGGTAGGTTTTGTGTCGAGTAAAAAATATTGACCCATAACATTTTCAAACAACCTATCTTTGAAAATGCTATGGGTCAATATTATAGAGGTAGTGGTAGTATCTACTTCATTAAACTAAAAGTCAAATCAAATTTTATTCCTCGAATAATTAAGTAATTCACCAAGCTATTAACATCTTACAAAAGTTTAAAAGTGTCTCTCTCTATTTGAAATTTTTAAGCTTTATAAACTCAAAATACTGCTAAATATAAATTTTATCTTAATATGGAAGAATTTAATTCCCAATCTACCTTTCCTTTGGACGCCGCGCACTAAGCGATCAATCAAGTAATTAGTGATGTCACCTAGTTTCGACCATAAACTTTGATTCGCCGTTGTGCAGGCGATGGTTTCCACATCCCTATCATATCATATCAGAACTTGTTCTCTATTACGTCTGTGATATTATCAGATTAAAATAGTTTATTTTTGTGCGGAGTTCTACGTAGTTGTGGAATGTGATTGAAATCATTTAACTAAGTTCATAAAATAAGGTACGGTATTTTAACATGGAGTAAAAAATTGTGTTCTGTGCTAGGCTACATATGATCCCTAATACTAAATATTATGAGTGGTAGGTGAGGAGATTTTTCGTACCAAACCCCGTGATTACGGTCGCTGAATATAACAGAAAGTTGTCGGAAAATTAAAAAAATCTTAAAAAGTTTTCTAAATAATATTTTATCAAAGTATCTATCTAAAGGTTAAGGCTTGGTTAAGGTCAAAACAATATTTTCTTTGTACTCAATGAGTTATTTTAGACTCGTAAATCATGGATCTACAAAAGATTCCCCTTATGGAAACTGTGTCAAATATAACTAGCTTCCACCCGCGACTTTGTCCACGTGGGCATTAAGGAAATCCTTAGGAAACCTTTGACCGGGATAGAAAGGATCCTATGTTTTAATCCAGGCTATAAACTATCTGTGTGTGAAATTTCATCCAAATCTGTTCAGTCGTGTTTGCGTGATTGAGGAACAAATATCCAAACCCACAAACTTTCACATTTATAATATTTGTAGGATTAATATAGCTATACTATTGTAATGTTATTAATATTAAGACCTTATTGAAACAATTTCTAATTGAGTTGGCACTTAACCACAGAATACATAGACTTAACTCGATAATGAGGGATTTTCAAAATGACAAAAAACTGTAGGTTCGATAGATGGCGTTGTTAAACAGGCAAGTGTCAACTGTAGAAAACGTAGGAAAAAGAAAACACAATGAGGGCTTTTCACAATGAAAAAAAACTGTAGGCTTGATAGATGGCGCTGATAAAAATGTGAGTTTTTTTACTAAGCTTCGAAGAGTATCAAAAACCATCTAGTGAAGCAAAGAGTTACTATTTTTATTATTTTTCAAATGTCACTTTGAAAAGCCCTTATTCACATGAAAACACCGAAAACACCAACGAACGCTAAGAAATGAAAATATTTTTTCTAGGCACAGGCCGTTAATTTTTTTAAAGCCAATTTTTGCACATCATTTGTCCATCAACGCCATCTAGTGAGGCAAATAGTTACTATTTTTTGTTTTTAAATGACACTTTGAATATGATAAACTATACTATAATATAATAAACCCCATGCACTTATCGTAAAAAGGCTTGTAAAACTGGTTTTATGTAAAAATGATAAAGCTGTGTTGTGAATGAAGATTCTGTGATATAATGTGATTTTTATCATAAAGCTTAAATGATAAAATTCTCAGCATTTAATTACCTAGATTATACCTATAGGTACTTATTATTTATTGTGTGATTATTATCGTGAATGGCAAAAGATTACGTCGCAACCACTTAAATTTCAATCGTTGCGACGTAATCTTTTGCCATTCACGATAATAATCAGTAATTTTTACGAGCGTTAACCTTTAATCGAGCAATTCTTGTATATTTACTTATTTATATGTAGGTATGTACTAATTTTTTTTCTGTGATATCGAAAACGGCTCTAACGATTTCACTGAAATTTAGTATATTATGGGGTTTATCAGGGGTAAACAATCGATCTACATTAGTCTATGTTTGGGAAAACTCGTGTTTTTGAGTTTTTATGCGTTTTTTTTTCGACGTAAAACATGGTTGCTAATTTCGTTCTGCTGGCCACTGTCCGTCTGGTCTAGAGACGCAGGCGGCAAGAAACGAGTGTTCCGAGTTCAAATCCCGCTCTGTGACTTTTGTTTTTTTTATGTGTTCAAGTTATTATATAATATATTTTTAAAAATTTATTGTTTTAGACAAGTTTAAAAAAATGTAGTTAATGTTTGAGATAACAATGTAGATTATCACCTAAACACCATATTACAATAAATAGGTAGTAATAACCGAGCAAAGCTCAGTCACCCAGATATTGACTTTACTAATAGACCGTGGACACAGAATATCCGTGGAAGTGTTGACGTAAATTTGAGTAAAAACAAACACAAGAACGTTGGCACTTTTCCTTTGTTATCAAATTATTGAGCTGGTGTTAGAAATAAGTATTATGCCCTCCAGGGTGTGATTCCATGTCTCAAGAAGAGAAGCTATTATGTGACGTTACACTTCCACGGTCGTCCATGAAATTATGTTAGGTAGGTAGTTGCATTCAATAAAGTTAGCTTGACATTTTGATTACAGGTGAAAATGGATAAAAATTCACCTAAAATAGCCATAATCGGGGCTGGAATCGTCGGCTTGACGACAGCAAAACTAATACAAGAAAAACTAAACAAGGCAAACATAACGCTGATAGCTGACAAATTCCATGAAGACACCACCAGTTGTGTGGCCGCAGGCATTTTCAGGCCAGGGACAAGTTTTAAGGGTACTACTAAAGAGATAACTAAGAAATGGATCGACGACTCATGGTATTATTGGCAAGATATTTTGAAAAGCTCAGAAGCTCCCGAAGCCGGTGTAATGGCTTTTGACAGCTACATATTTTCTAAACAAAATTTTCACATCACACGAAACCATTTAATCGAAGATCTCGTACCTATCTATAGATCTGTGGAAGCAGACGAACTGAAACTGGTTGGCGGTGATTGGAAGTACGGTTCATACTTCTCTACATTAAAAATAGGATGCGAAAGACATTTACCATGGCTTGAAAATATATTCAAACGAAGAGGAGGAGTGATTATAAACGATAAAATCGATGGTTTCACATCACTATCGAAGTACGATTTGGTTATGAATTGCACTGGTTTTGGCGCAAAATATCTGTGTAACGATTATGACTTAGTACCTATCCGTGGCCAGGTGATTAAATTGCGGGCACCTTGGTTGAAGTTTGCATTTTATGGAGATTATGATACTTACGTGATTCCGGGTTTAGACGGGGTGGCTACTTTGGGCGGGGTAAGGCAATACGACAGTTACAATATGGAGGTTTGTAAGCATGACACGGCGGCCATTTTGGAGCGGGGTTACGAGTTGTTGCCAGCTTTGAAAAAAGCTGAGATTGTGGGAGAGAAGGTTGGTTTGCGACCTCATCGGGTGCCGGTGCGGGTGGAGGCGGAGGTGGTTGGTGGAGTGAAGGTGGTGCATAACTATGGACACGGGGGATACGGGGTGATGTGTGCACCCGGTACTGCAATACAAGCAGTTGACATAGCGCTGGAACTTCTAAAGGGTAACACTCGAGCGCATTATTAAAGCTCATGTTTTTACTTTTGGAGGTATCATTACAAATAGTAGTTTAAAAGCATAAAAGCATATTACAATTTCTGTTAAGTATTAGAATAATCTATATTTATATCATTAATTTATTTACTTACTTACCTACATTAAGAAATGGATTTATAGAATTAAATGACATTTATCTATTTGTTTCAGTTATTTACTGTAAAAACCCACGACTTTGTCCGCAGGAAATTCCACTTCTCTTGGAAATTTCAGTACCTAGTTAAGGTATAAATTTACTTTATGAGTAAAATATAGGTAAGGTAGTCTTGTCAAGCAGGTTTAGTCAGCGTAGCCCACAGTATATTGTGGTTTCGAGTTTCGGGAGTTTCCGTTCCATCTTCAAATTCCTCCACACTTAGGGCTGCTTTATAGGGGGTCAGTAACTGGACCGGACTGTTACTTTTCAAAATGGTAGATTGATACTAGGTTTAAGAACCTATTTGAAGGAAAGAAATATATGTAGGTAGGTACGATACAAAAATTTAGTTTAGATAGCGTGCAGCAGAAACGGCCCTATTAGCACGGTGTAATGTTCAACGTAGATTACGTCCTATCTGGCTATTCTGGCAACCATCCAAATACGAAGAAATAGGGGCGCCGGATACGCGAACTTAGATATCGATTTTAAAAACTTAAAAGTACCTATTGAAACAGTGATATTCAAATTACATTTATAACTAACACAGATAGATACTTAGATGATAAAATTGTCTTGTGGAAAAGAGATTTAATATGTTTGATTTGATACACATAATTTTCTCTTCTAGACGCTTTATCTACGTAGCAAATACGTTATTTAAAGTAAAAGAAACAGCCGAAAAAACTCAATTGAGCAAGCAAGAATAACCCGTGTATTTGTCAAAGCTTTCACAGTTATCTGTTAGATAATATCGTCAAATACCAGGGGGGTGATTTTGTAATTTTGTTGCAATCAACTCTGACAGAAATCGCAGTTACATTGCTGCTTTAGTTAGAACCAATGTGACAACTATCTTAACTAAAGCAGCAATACAACTGCGCTTTCAATCGATTTCAATCGAGAATTGTTAGCAACAGCTTTACGTAATCAAGGTACTGATAAATCTGCACTCATCAGGTTTTTGACGATATTATCTATCTTATAAGTTATACGATAGTTAGATAATAACTAGAACTATATTATCTGCATAAAGCATCATAAGTACCTATAACACCAAAACACCTCTATGTTTATTGATCTTTTATCTATAACCATTTGCTTAGCTTAGCTGAGATCTTAGAACGATGTTTACTTAGAACGGAGGAACTTAAGTAAGTCTCCTAAGCCGGAACCTTGGGGATTTCCTGGAACCTAACCGACTATAAATTGGCGGCGAGACACAGGCACTAACTACAGACATAGGTTAAGGATTGCATAATACTAAAAGGTACTGCACACTGCCACCATTATTATCGCGATAATAATAAAAACAAAAATAGGAATGACTTTTTTAATTTTGAGATTTTAGCATTCACAATGATATTTTATATTAATACTATTAATATACTAGAAAAATTCTCGGGTTCGATTCCCGCCTGGGAAGATGATCTGGTGACGAGTGGATTTTTTTATAGTACATTTTTGAGACTAATAGGTAAGTACTTATTGCAAATAATACGTAATATCTACTCAGGCGTTTTTATTGTCTACTCAGGCATTTTTATTTTTTATACATATCCTGTGGTTATTTTTGGTTACCATCACGTCCATGGTTTATGAAAATAGATTGTCTCTGCCTAAATAGGTCAAGGCTTCTCGATCCGGGAAGCTTTCGTGATAATCCAGCCGAAATTAAAGGATTTACCGATTATGTAGGTACCTACACGTCACTACGTCTTATGTACAATGTTTGTCTTTGCAATTTGCTTGTAAGAAAAATAAACACCGAACGATTATTCTGAGTGCAGCAGACAAATCGTGATCTTAGCACGGATGTAAGTATTTTTTTATTGTAGATATAATTCGAATCACGAAAGATGATCACAAATGGCGCCCATCTTCGCATCTTATCTCATGAAGAAAAGACTTAAGACAAAATAATATTCCATAGAAAATAATATTCGAATACTATATAATATACAGGGTGGAATTTTTTAATGCAACCTGGAGGGAAAGTACCCTAAAAAATGGAGATAGCAAATTGAACTCAAAGAAAACATTCCTTCATTTTCGAAAAGAAACAAAACTGCATTCAAAGATTTTTAAAAATACGCTTTCCACACCCAGGAATCGAACCGGCTAAAATTCGAAAAAACAACACCCTACTTATACTTTTATAATATCAATCGATAGAGTCAAACATAAGGATCAAATTTGATCCTTATGTCTCTAACAAACATGGTAAATTAAATGAAAGGAAAACCATGAAAGACAAGATTAAGCACTTTTACTCAAGGATCTAAAGCCCGCCGGTAACGATCAATTGCGATTGACAATTTTTTCGTCAATGCCATTGTTGGAGCGATTGACAATCGCTTCATTCGCACGCGTAAACGATCAATTTTCGCATCAATGGGCGTCAATGGCGAAAACATTGACAATCGCAAATGATCGTTACCGGCGGCCTTAATAAGTTAGTAAGTAGTTCACAATATATTCTTTGATGTAGAAATATATAGGTAACTGCATGTGGCAGTAATCTAAATGATTTGTTCCGGATTCGTCATGATCCTGATTCGTCGTAGGTATACCAGATTAGCCGAATTCCAGATTCGACGTATTCCAGATTCGTCGGAATACAGTCGATGACATATTTTTGACATAGAAATTTAACATAGAAATGGTAGAGCGCCAGTGTTTTCGATTGTACGTATTACGACAAATCTGGAATACGACGAGTAAGGAACATGACGAATCCGGAACAAATCATCTTCTAAATTTACATTTGCATAGAATTTTACATTTGAAAATGGAATAATACCAGCAATATGGGGCTTATTTCGAGGTAAGTTAGTACATCTTTTTTCTTGTTCAATTAAAATAAGTTCAGATTTAATGGTTTTCCTTTCGTTTAATTAACCATGTTTGTTAGAGAGATTTGATCCTTATGTTTGACTTTAACGATTGATACTTATCATAAAAGTACAAGGTGCTGTTTTTCCGAATTTTAGCCTGTTCGATTCCTGAGTGTTGGAAGCGTATTTTTTTAACCCTTGAATGCAGTTTTATTTATTTTTAAAAATAAAGGAATGTTTCCTTTGAGTAAAATTTGCTATCTTCATTGTTTAGAGTATGATGATTTTCTTCGTGAGTTATGATGCGAAGATGGGCGCCATTTGTGGTCATCTTTCGTGATTCGAACTGTACTTTCGAAAGTGTGCTATACAGTGGTGGTCAGAAATTAAAGACACCAGTCGATTTTCATACAAACGAGGTAAGTTTGTATATAGCCTTCGTTCTCCGCCAAGGATTGACCTAGCTGTGATCTGCATGATGGCCATACAGGGAAGGGGAGGCCATGAATGGAAATGGAGATTTAGTTCGCTATATACACACTATGTAGGTAGGTCATATCATTGTCATATCTTGATAAACATAATTTCATTTCGATCTCTGTGCCTTTATAAGGTTTAAATAAATTAAAAAAACTTAGGCTGAGCCCAGACCTACCGGTTTTACCTATTTCTTTGCTTTGCTGTTCTACTAGAACGTTCTGAGGTTCAGAGTCCTCACTCTGAACCTCAGAACCTCTGAACCTTGTTTGGTTGTTTTTGTTGTTTTAACATTAGATATCATCAGTAAGTAATACAAAGTCTTCATATTCCATTTAGAATACGGATAATTTAAACTTCTTTATACACTAAATCAAATGAAATCTGTTTTTTTGAGGAGCTGAAACTCTGAACTTTTTAAAACTTAGACACAAAAACATCAAAATACAAAATAATGTCAAATGACATTGACAATTTTTGTATAGATAAAAGTCAGAACTTTTTTCAGCGACCAAATTTGATGGTTAAAATGTTGCAACGCACTAATGTTTGGTACTACGCAGTTAGAGCGTAAAGTTGCACTGGCGTAGGTTCTGAACGCGCCTCAAGCAAAGCAAAAAAATGAAACCGGTAGGTCTGGGGCCAGCCTTAATTGAAAATGTATTATTTGATCATCATCAAATCAACATAATCTTGTTGCTGCTATCTTCTCATTGGTTAATTTCGAACTGAAAACAAAGCGATTATTTCAGTCACGTTTATCGTTAATGGCTATCAGGCTGTTTGGTCGCTAACGAGGTTTTAATTATGATCCATCGGGACTCAAAACCGGCCGAAACATTAACAATGTGGTGCGAGAGACGTCATTTGGGCCGAATCGGGAACCCCTTGGGACGGGGGCGAGTATACTGACTGACGGAGTCGTCGTTCTTTCTGATAAAGTTAATTTTATTAATAAGATGAATCAGTTTCAGCTTTGCTGATAAGCACTATTCGATTAAGAAAATCTTAGATAGGTAGGTATAAAGGCCCGACGACTGATAAAACAAAAACCGATTAGAAATTATGAAATTCGAATTACCAACTGAGTATTTTTACCTGGCGACAATAACAATTATTTCCAACTAGCAGCCGCCCGCGGTTTCACCCGCGTGGTTCCCGTTCCCGTGGGAATACCGGGATAAAAAGTATTCTATGTTTTAATCTAGGCTGTCTACTATCTGTGTGCCAAATTTCAACCAAATCCGTTCAGTAGTTTTTGCGTGATTGAGGAACAAACATCCAAACATCTAAACATACAAACCCACAAACTTTCACATTTATAATATTAGGAGGAAGTTCTAGTTCGCAGCGAGCTGCCAACTGCAACTGCCGACAGCGGCAGCGTGAGTTTTTTTTTCTATGAAGCGCAGCTGCACGTGCCGCGGCTAAGTATGATCGTGCAGTCGCACTTAATACAAAAAAAACACATGAAGTCGGATGTTGCAGTTGGCATTCATCAACGCCCGAGCGGTCGCCGGCGTCCGGACAACAATAGAAAATTTATTGTGTCTCGTTTTCCGGCCGTTGACGCCTTAGTTGACGAGATACTTAGTAAGAAACAAAGAAGATAATAGGGTCTTGTATAAAATATACTCCCAGCTTAAAAGTGGGGCGTTATTTCGAGGTGCTGTTTTTCCAGGGTATTCTTGATCGAAGTTTGGAAGTCCAGATGAATTTCACATGAAGTTAATAATATTCTTCTTTACATGATCCCTCTTTCATTGAAATAACATTTGAAATTCATTAATCGCCATTTCCAGCGAGTGCAAATACTTGTAAAGGCCCGCTCAAAACCTTTCTGTAAATCCCCTCAGAACAACTTTTGAGTTCGATTGATTATCACAACCCTTGAATCTGCTCGCCTACTTTGTTTTATAAACGCAAATATAAAGTTTCATAACTGTCCCAATTAGCAGTGGTTTATTTGAAGATACCCTGGGATTATTCCGATTTTATCGAAGTCTAAATTGGAATTAGTTTGTTAAACAAACAGTATTGATGTAATCAAAATACCTCGAGTTTATTTGAAGCAATGTAAACAGTAATTAATTAAATTTTGTAACGTTATAAAATAACATTTTAGTTGCTTGTGATGGTAAATTATTTTGTTGGCAGGTGGTTATTAGATAAGTTGTTTTGTCTTACGAAGTTCGGATATGAATTTTGTTAAGCGTACACATTGTTTTAGTGTGAAAATACCTAATGTGCATGTGCACGAAAGAATTCAAAATTCTTGTGTTCCGGCCACTTCCGGCTGTGAGGTAAGCACAGAACATTGGGGAAAAAAATATTTTCACCTCTCCAGCACGAAAAGGGTGCTTTTGGCGCGTAAAAACTCACAGCAAAATCGATTTTTGCTGCGAGCGTGAGACAAAGTGCTTTTTTAATTTCTAACACCAACTTTTAAAATAATAAAGAAAAAACAAATAAAGTGACAAGGATGACACTTGTAAAATTGATATGTGAGAAAAGGATAGATAGAGTGCTTTATGGTGTCATACACGGATTAAAAAGTAAAAAAATAAAATGCACGGATATACCAAGGAGTTTTAAATAAGGATTGTTAAAAAAGAAGGTTGATAATTCGAAATAAAGAGTATGTAGGTAATGAGGTCACATGTATGAAACAAATATGAAATAAGAAAAATTAATGAAATTAATTAACAAATTATATGTTTTATGATTATAAATAAATAAATAAGACGGAATACTAATGAATAAGAGAAAAACACAACGCAATGTAATCAAAACGACGGACGGGAATCTACTTTACTGACTCTATGAATAAAAATTTTCAGCATAGGTTTGATTGAATTATTTTTGTGATAAATTACAAAAATGAATGCGTCCAACGATGAAGATAGTTGTCTAACTCCAAAAGAGTTAAGTGAACAAATTTCTAATGCTGAATTAAGCTTTTTTACCAGGAAAGTCACGTGAAAATTTTCTCGCTGGTCGAGGTGAAAAGTTGTATGTTTTACACGAGACCAAAATGTTGTTCTGCCTCGTGCCTTTAAATCACTCACTGTGCTCAGTAGTCTATATTAGAATCACTCGCTACGCTCGTGATTCAATTCTAGACTACTTCGCTAGTTCGTGATTTAAAGTCGCCACTCGCAGCACAATTTGATTTTGGTCACTTGTATAACAAATAACTATTGTTTTGTGGAGGTAAGATAGCCAGTTTCTAAGTGATGAGGGTTCCTTATCGTCACTTAACATCAGCTAGGTGATTGTGTAAAATAAATCGTAATTATTTGACAGTTCATATTGTATCATAATAGCAGCCGATGGTATACGATATGAACTGTCAAATTAATACGATTACCTTACGCAATCGCATCTCTGCGGTGAGGTGACGGCTAAGCACTATCGCGTTGTGATAAAAAAAGTTTTTACAAGTCAAACGTGACAGTGTTCTGAATCGAGATAATAAACTATGATAATGATGCTGAAAAACTCATAGGTACTAGATCCCGATTAGATAATTTTTCCATAACCTTTAAGCCGATTTGAGTATTTGTATTTATTTTATTATATCTAATTCCATTCTACTTTCACGTGATGTTATGCTAAATGCCGGTCTACGTGAAAGGCACAAAGCTAGTTGATTTTTTGATGAATTTCAACTGGCAACGTCGGCGGGCGTCGGGAAGCGCACACTGACAAACGGATTATCCATAAAATATTCAGCCAGTGCACGCCGCTGCCGGATGTAGGATACCTATATCCGGTAGGAACCATTGTGCGGTATGTGTGCAACGAGCTTTAAATCCTTTAAGCATTAGTACTACTTAGGTAGGTATGTAGTTACTGTCGTACTGGTAGGTAGGTACCTACGTCTAGACTCAAAACTAATTTGTCTGCTTAGTTCTATAGCATTTGTTCTCAGCAATAGGTTCTCGAGATAAGTATAAAATTTAAAAAAATTGTGATCCACATACTTTGACTAAAAATAATATTTAGTACCTAGGTACCTACTCAAGTAGGTAATCAAAATTAATTGTGAGGTAGGTATTTCATTTAATCAATTATTAAGAAACCTACCTATTGTTGTTGTTTTACAAGTAAATTTTCAATTATTATTACCGTTTCTTTTTTTCATGTAAAATCTATTATAAGTGTTACTGTTATCAAATCAGTTTCGTATTGTAGTGTGTTTTTAGTTTATATCTCGGATGATATGGACGTGTTGTGGACACTTTGATTAGGTCAAAAAGTCAGTCAAATGTTTGTCTGATAAATAGGGTATTGCGCTATTGAAATATTGATAATAGACTTGCATTACAAATCAAACACCTCAATACATACAACTTATTTATTTAAGTATAGTAGATACCTAAATTTTAGACAACTATCACCTAGTCACAACACAAACGAAGCACAACCACAGAATATATAATAGGCACAATTTGTATCACTAAATAATGTTCTAATACTATGTTATAATACCTACATAAATAAGAACGAAAACAATTCGTTCCCAAGTCATGGATGTTTTTTGTGCTTAAGTTCATTACATAAGCATATGCCCTTCTAGGATTTGTGTTGTGACCGCGGAACCTTCGGAGCAGTAGGCTATGGCAAAAAGTAAGGTCTTATAGGTAACTATATTACTTAAGCTTCTACAATAAGCTACGAATGAGCTCAAAGAGAATTATATAATGCTCGTAGGAGTAGAAACTGCTTTCGGCGAGCATTTGAAACAAACCACTCGCGAAAGATGCGAAACTTTCCCAATTTGAATAAGTTTGTTCCCATCAGAGGTTCACTACGCTGGTATTGGATTATCGGGAAGTTTGTATCTCGCCAGTCGCCCGAGTTGGGAGTGTTCAATAAATAGGGACAATGTTTACTTTATGTTGCCGATGATACCACCAGGAGGTACGATATTTCTGGGGGTACTCCCGAAACACGAACGAGGTTTTGAGATCGAATTGGTATCGAATAATGTTTTAAACATAAACTTAATACTCCACTGGAAGCAAAAAAATTTCTAAGTCTATGGTTTCAAAGATGACCTACATTTGTTTTGAGTTACATGCATGGATTTTTTATTATTTTTTCGTAACTGGTTAATAAAAAATAATATTTCGTCCGTTTTCTTAGCTAGTTTTCTTAACCAATCTTGAAAATGGATAAAATATTCTTATTTATTAATCAGTTAGGAAACAGTGAATAAAAATTCTTCTTTCATAGCAGGTTAAGAAAAATAGTTAAATACGTGGACCAATAGTTATTTGTTATACAAGTGACCAAAATCAAATTGTGCTGCGAGTGGCGACTTTAAGTCACGAACTAGCGAAGTAGTCTAGAATTGAAAAAGCACAGTGAGTGATTTAAAGACACGAGGCAGAACAACATTTTGGTCTCGTGTAAAACATACAACTTTTCACCTCGACCAGCGAGAAAATTTTCACTTGACTTTCCTGGCAAAAAAGCTTAATTCAGCATTAGAAACTTGTTCACTTAACTCTTTTGGAGTTAGGAAACTATCTTGATCGTTGGACACATTAATTTTTGTAATTTATCACAAAAATAATTCAATCAAACCTATGCTGAAAATTTTTATTCATAGAGTCAGTAAGTCCCGTCGTTTTGATTACATTACGTTGTGTTTTTCTCTTATTCATTAATATTCCGTCTTATTTATTTATTTATAATCATAAAACATATAATTTGTTAGTAAATTTCATAAATTTTTCTTATTTCATATTTGTTTCATACATGTAACCTCATTACCTTCATTCACACTCTTTATTTCGAATTATCAACCTTCTTTTTTAACAATCCTTATTTAAAACTCCTTGGTATATCCGTGTATTTTATTTTTTTACTTTTTAATCCGTGTATGACACCATAAAGCACTCTATCTATCCTTTTCTCACATATCAATTTTACAAGTGTCATCCTTGTCACTTTATTTGTTTTTCCTTTATTATTTTAAAAGTGGTGTTAGAAATTAAAAAAAAAGCACTTTGTCTCACGCTCGCAGCAAAAATCGATTTTGCTGCGAGTTTTTACGCGCCAAAAGCACCCTTTTCGTGCTGGAGAGGTGAAAAAGGTATTTTCATTGTATCCTTTTTATTTTGAGTTGTTTTTATTACCTAAAAGATAAACTAACTAAATAAAGATTAAAATAACTACCTGAAGGGGTGCAAAGGTTATAATGTATGTATAATTTGCGGTAACGCGTCGGTTTGATGCGAACATCCATCTTCCCGATAGGTAGGTACACCGCGCGCCGCTTCCATGCCGCCGTGACCGCGAGCACGGCGCGCGTAAAAATTTACGGGAATTTATTGTTAAAATATTCACCACTGTCAAGTTCTTTATATTCTGTTTCAGTATGTTTATGGCGTAAGGATGGCAAACAAGACAGGTAGTCTCTATAATTCTTGATCGAGGTCTATGCCCAGATTGCCCAGTGGGTGGATGATGATAAAGTTTTTTCTTTTTTCGTTTTTCAATCAACACAAAAAAATATCATGTAAGTCGTTCAGCCCCCCTACTCAAATGGCCAACATTCTATTCGTTTGAACGCTACGCTTACTATTAAAACTTCAAAATAAGCAGTAAACTATAAAATTACGTGCCGTAAGCTTGACAATTATTCCATACAATACATCGAAGTCTGTGATTTACATAAGTTTGCGACATGTGATTTAATCATCTACTGTTCATATTTACGTTGTGTTTAAACGAATAGAAAATTGGCCATTTGAGTAGGGGGGCAGTTACTTTATTATGTCAGATCAAAGCTGATGCTGAAAAAATATCACCTAGGTTAGGTACCTAACCTAACTAATCGAAAACAAAACTCGTCTTACTAAAGCACGGAATCGCACGTTGTTTACGAACTCGCTTCTGTTGCTAGTACGTCACTCGAATCTCGCTATTCGCTGGCAGTGGAACAGGTGCCTGACAGCCCTGCTACAAAGACGCCTGACCGTGAATTATTTACTGCAGCACTTTGCGGCTATTACAGGCACTCCGCGGTAACGGGCGTAACGGCGCGGATATCTGCCCTTTGCCGACGGTTTTTACTCACCTTCATACGAAGAAATCGCTCTGTGAACGTGAGATGTGAACTTTAACAGATAAACACTACAAAGAAGAAGAGTATAATAAAATAGCAAAGTATGTTAAACTTCAGATGAGATAATTCTTTTAATGAGGATCAGTACTAGGTCGACAAATCAACTCAAAACCAACATTATAGTGTTCCAATAAGCTTTCTCATCAATATAGTTTTTGAATCATCGAAATCAGTCCATCCGTCATTTCAATAAATCAAATTGGCCTTTGCTATTTATAAAATCACACAGATAATTTTTTTAGAGTTACACATAATAATAATACACGTTCAAGGTAATAAATCAGCCTCAAAGAGGTAGGTATAAACTATTTTTTTATTTAACGGGAAGAAACTAGAATCAATGCCTACGTTTTGCTTTGGTTATTTTTTGATTTTTTTTATATAAACGTATAAAATAAATTAAAGCAAACTTATGAGTAAGGAAAACCTGAAAACTAACATGTTGTACCTATCACTTGAGCAAATGACTCTTGGGGCAAAAACGAAAAGCCAATCGCCAAATGTATTGTTAAGGGCCTCGTAAATGTACTGCTGCTCCCTGGACAATTTATTTAGCAGCCATATTGTTTCGCGGCTAATTCCGTTTCCCTTTTTGAGGATTCCCCGCGAGCTATTGTTGGAATTATAATGGAAACCTTGGACACGGCTGAGAAATTGTCCAACAATCGGTGCTTTTCTGCTAAGGAAATGATATGGGAAGTATTTGTGGTAAAATATATATTCTTATTCTTGTTTTGATCTAGGTCAGATAATTAAAAAGCCTTTTTGTATTGCTGTGAGATCGATATTTATTTTCTTTTCTATTGATGAATTTAGGTATTTTGACGTTTTATCGTAATTTCTTATAGGTATTTATTAATTTTAACTAAATAAATTTAATTTTCAATGGCTAAAATTGGAACACAATTTCAGTACCTATATTATTTTGTCAAGTAAGTTAATTTGAACTTAACTGAAACCTGTGTAACTGATCCATATAAGTACCTTTTCAAAATATGTAGTAACATATTAATTTGGTGTTATTAATAAAATGTTCATAAGTAAGTATTAAGTACTTAAGGTATAAAATTATACTCAATTACTAAACTAACTTAGTACGGTATAAAATTATAATGAAGTTTTGGCAAAATAACCAATTAGGTACCTACGTAGATTATAAGTTGTTAACTATTTTAGATTTTAGGCTTTACAATGTCAAAGTCAAAATGGCTTTATTCAAATAAACTTAATAATTAAAAATAGGTAACATAATTTGGTCAGGTAGCTATTCTGTTTATAGTGCATTGGGCCGGAATCCCAAGGATGCGGGTTCGAGTCCCGTTTGAAATACTTTAGTCAAGTCGTTATTTTTCTTATGTTTCATCTTATGTTATCTCATGAATATTTTTTTTATGTGTATGATTCGTTTGCCAGATAATCTGTGTAAATACTTCACCCACATGAAGTGGAAATGAGCAAATGTATACAATGTTTTCCCTGATTAATTTTAGCTTCCCAAGTTTGTTTTCCATTTGCTGGACGGTAAAGGTAATTAAATTTTCATTCAACTTAATAAATATTAATTAATTTATCCGACAGTATTGTTATCAACGGAGATATTAATCTAAAAAGTACAGAATTAACTGCTTATACTAAAAATGCAAATATTTTTTCTTGTGTTATAATATCATAAAACGAGCGACTCCATCAAGTGTGATTCCTCTACTGATTACCTTATTACGTGTCCAGTTTGTCTTGAGCTCTGCATTGCTCTACAAACACGATTCTTGGTTCATTTCAGGCCCGCTGCTAGCTGTTTGAGCGCCCGCGTGCAAGAGACCAATTTTGCCGCCCCCTACTACAAGTGGGTGATTTCTTGAAAGATGCCTTTATCTTTGTACCCTAGACTTCTACATAAGGAGTGGGTAGTAGCCACTTCTTATGTAGAAGTCTAGTCGTGCGTAGCGCGGCGCTATACATCTTTCATCTATACATATTTCAAGCTTCCTGAATATTACGTAATGGATCTGGCGTCGTAGCTAGGTTAGGGGCTGGCAAGGGGGGCGTCTGCCAGGGGCGCAACCCTCAATTTGTTGACCCATAGCTAGAAAATACTCTATATGTCTTAGGACGCAAAATTCAAATCTTGCCAGGGGCGCTCATTATCCTAGAAATTAGTTTTGGGGCGCAAAATTCAAATCTTGCAAGTGTCGCTCAAGATCCTAGAAATAAGCCTTGGGGTACAAAATTCAAAACTTGCCAGGAGCGCTCATATCATGACCCTTCTTCGACCCTAGCTTTGACGCTTGGATCGATCGGTCGATTTGCCGCCCCCCTAGACGTGCCGCCCGCGTGCAGTGCACGCCTTGCACGCCCGCTTGCGGCGGGCCTGGTTCATTTTATACTGGTACATAAGCCCGGTGCGGTAATGAAGTCTCCTCCTATTAGGTCGTGGGAACAAATAACTTCCTACCTTTCGGCAAGAGTTTAAGGTTAAAATTTGCCTGAAGAAGCGCGGCAAGGATCAATTAGGAAGAAAACAACTCCTGTCGGAGTCTGCTCACCTAGTACTCTTCATTGCGAGCCTTTGGTTAGAAGAGGAAATTAATGGGGAATATATAAATGCACTTTAAAAATAATGTAACGCACTTTAAAAAGTTTAGCTTCAACATTTATTGAATGAACTATAAAAATAATGGTTTCCACAATAAATATGCTAAGCTTTAAAATTAATACTTTGCACTATACAATTTAATTGATTAGCTTTAAAATGAATACTTTGCACATTATAAATTAATTTTATAACTTTAGCACTGGTAAACAGATGTCTAGGTGCGGAGGTTAGGTTCCATCAAACCATTATTTTTGTAGTGATAATATTAAATTATAGGTCTATTATTATTTTAAAGTGCTGATACACAATTTTATAGCTGAATTCATCAAATTTAAAGTGCTATTAAATACATCCCGAAATTAATTGTGGTTGTAATTATTGTTCTATCTACTATACTTTTCCCATTTCGTTTGCGGCGAAGTTAACTTTTGGTCTAATGATAAAAAAAAGTTTTTGAAAATATTGCCACTTCACAGGCAATGTTTGAAACTGAAGACGAGACGCGCAGAAAATATGTATATTCTGGCTAAAAAATGAAGCGTCTATTCAAGATCTAAAATTTATAAAAATACAATAGGAGTACCAAAATCTTTAGTTGCTTTTACCTAATTAAAAACACCAATAGGAGAAAAATTTGATGACGTTTTATGTCAGAATACAGAAATGTATGCTTTATTTACTTACATTTAATAATTAGAATGGATGAAATAAGCATATACTTCCATTACTTTCCTGTTTGATGAATGTGAAATGAAACTCGCATACAATTTAAAACTCGCGACTGCAAAGCTTACAATATTGAAATGAAATGTATATTTATAAATCTTTCAGCGTGCTATTTTGTAATGTTATTCCTATAATATTATAGCTAGAGTATAAATCATACTTTTAATTTAAAAAGATTTTAACTAATGACTGGCGCACTGAAACGTGATGATTCTTAGAACGCAAAGATTTATACTCCAAAAGCAGGAATTTGTGAAGTTTTTCGAATTACCATAAAAAGGGACCTTTTTTAATTATCAATATAGGTATAAAATATATTAATTTTGAGTAAAATGTTAATTCATCAATAAAACAAATATTGCTAAATAAATTAAATACCATTTTAAATAAATATACAGACACATATTTATTCACAAGATTTAATTTGTCACTTGAAGATTAATACAATCTTGATATCAACGTTTAGATCACAGATCAAAGATTATTGTGATAAAAACTAAAATAGAGATAACGAAGTGTGTCAGACATATCTTTCTTCGTTTTGGTGAGTACCGGGCTTATCGGATAAAACTATTTTGCACGAAATAGAAACAGTCAGACAATGTACGATCAATTTTTTGAAATCGTCTGCTGTAACTCTCGTTAAATACATCACAGTTTGTACTCATAGTGATAATTATTAATTAATGAGCTCTTTCACGTAAACCGTTCAAATATCTGGGAAATTGAATAGATATTCGGCAAGTATCGCTCAGTGTTGGCCTAGAAATTAATACTTGTTCCCGAAACCTTTGATCACTGAGGCATTGTCTCTTTGTTTGAACCGATTTGTAATTCAACGCCCGCCCGTGTGACTGAGCTGCTTTGTATTTTAAAAAGGAATTAACAAGTCAAAGCTTTCGCTGTGACCAGATAAATAAATAATGGAAGAGGCGATGCTTTAGTAAACCACAATATTGGTGGAGATTTAACGATCAAGATTTTGTCACCTTTGGTTAAATCAAATAAATAGGTACACAACTTTTGCAGGCAGTCGAAAATAAATATTAAAATAGCACAATAAACCATCAAACTACCATGATCTCAGCAAGTTGATTTATCATTATTTTTACAAAGAGATCGAGGCTTTGCCAATTTATTTTTTATACGTACGTACACATAAATTTTAGTCCCAATTTCATGTCAAAACCTTTTTATGTTATTAGTTATCTCTTGCCAACTAAGTACTTAACTCTTCTTATTTTATATCTTCACCAAAAAGAAGTCTTTACCGCATTACATAAAGCCGTAAACGTTTTCTAATATAAGTTGTTTAGTGGTCGTAAAAAATATTGTGGCAATATTGTCTGAGTTTATTCCTTTTGAAGTCCAAAAAAGAGGTTTTGCGTAAGCGGCTTGCCAACGGGCCCTTTACATCAAACACTCAATCCTGACAAGGAATTGGTAAACGGACGCTAAACGTTGTGATTGATGGTTTGGAGAGGACTAGCATCTATTTTTACTATGATTATTAAAAAAAAAATGTGTGTGATAGAAATATCTAGTTGAAGTAAATAAAAGTCTTCAAAGATATCTAGCTGACCGATTTGCCAGTCGATATTCTGGTCGCTTTTAGTCGACTAGCACTTTTTATCGACAATCGCTTGTAAAATCGAATCGCAACCTAATTGAAAATCGACCCGTGTAGATCCCAAATAAAGCACTTGTGGAAATTTGGGAGTAAAGCCGGTAGGTACACAAATCTAAGATAATAAATTGTAATTATCATCAGCTTGTCTAAAAGTAATAATGGACTCATAATAATAATGCAACCAAGTGTGAAAAAAGGATACAATTCAGCTGTTTTACGAAAAAAAATCTGTGCCTAGAAACCAACTGTTTATGACAAAATTTGACTGGTTTGAAATATAACTACCTCTACATCTACATACTTATTTAAGTTGTACAGATAACTATGTTCTTGCAAAGCTCTACAATTTGGAGTAAATGGAGAGTATGGATACCCAAAGATCCCTGTATTAATTCTTGACAACGGCACTTGGAAGTTTCCTGTAACCCAGACCCGATATCCCAGGAAAATGACCTTTTAATAAAACGTGAGTGTCACCGGCGGGTTGTAGGGGATACTCGGAAGGGCAAATGAGCGCATTCTCGAAGCGGCTTTAAACCCAACTTTTATGGCCCTCTAAATATAGAGATAAGAATATTTATTAAAAATATTAAAATTAGACTTTTTTATTGCTCAATATCTTGCAGTTGCACAGTACCTACCTATTTAGATTCCCCCGAAAGTATGTAAACTCGTGTTGGGTTTGACTTGGTTTTAACCTTCTTTTATTTTAACATGAAACTAGACGACTTTTTTTAATGACAATACGTAATTTTGAAAAATCTGCTAAAAAGAAAATACGTTTATTTTGCAATGATAATGATGATGATAATGATGATGATTTAAAAAAACTTTTATTAGAGATTACGTAAAATATAATATTTTTCAAAGGAACTTATTAAAATCTTCGTAAAAGCGGATTTTGTTTAATCAGAAATATCTGCGCGGTTTTGACGTCAGAATGGCGGCCCACTTTAAAATAGGAATAAGTTAAAAAAGGTTTAGGTACTAATGTTAGTAAAAGTATTGATAGAGAATTAACTACATACATAAACAATATACAAAATTATGACTTGATACCGCGGTTCTGACATTCACGAAATGTTATGATCCAAAACTTCGAAACGATATATTATATTGATCCCTTTTGTCAATATTACTTGTGCTGGCTATCGGTTGCCATCAGGGTGGCATCAAAGTGTCACGGTCGAGGTCAGTTGAGTATAGGGTTGTCAACTTCAGATTTTTTTTATTAGTAGAAGGACAAAAATCTTGCAATTTTGCAACAGTATGAGTCACAGCATGTTTAATGTCAAAAAGGACATTTGATATTTCGGTTTTGCCGAGATTTCTTTGTGTATATCGAAGACGATAGCGACATGGTTTACAACAAAGGTACCATTGATCTAAGCCAGTGGCTCCTAAAGTTTTTGATTTGCCCCGCGTTTTATTTGTTCAGATTATTATATATTATATCAGTTTGAAACAAAGTCCCTTTCACAAAGTTAAAATATATGCTGAACTCGAATACTATTGTTCCAATAGCTCTCAAAACAGCTAAAAAAATACCGTAGACCACCGGGGCTTTCACTTCAGATCACTTTGGGAATCACTGTAAGCTATTGAGGCCATGATCTTGGTTTGATGTTAAAGGCAACCCTGATTGGGCTGGCTCCCACCATCTCGGGACAGCAGTAACTTTATTTTATTTCAAAACTTTTTACTGCGCTGTTTAAGTATGGCAGTTTCAAAGTGGAGATATTAGAACAAGAGTTACTTGTAAGAAATAAAGTCTTATCGGTGGTACTATTCCGTTTAATCTAAATATTTGTCAAACTTGCTTAATATATTAGTTAATTTATGTACCTATGTGGCAACTTTAAAAAAATATTACTGATACTGGATTAGAATTCTTAAAACTTTAATATTTCTAGCTATTGGTTTATAGACAGACCCAGAATAGAAATTGAAAAACTTGGTATTTTGTTTTACAGATTAAATTAAACTATCGCCCGTTTATTGTCAACGACACCACTGAATGTGATGTCGTTTACAATATTTTTTTAGTAACCACATTACCGTAGTGAAATCTTAAAGTAATATTACTCAATTCGCATTCTTATCTCGGTATCAATTATTTATTATTCGTAAGATCACGACATGGCATGTCACACATTACATTACTAGTAAATAGTAGTGTGGTTACAAAAAAAATGTAAACGACACCCTGTGGTGTCGTTGTGTCGTTGACAATACACTCCATCGACAAACATTTTGGTTAAAACGCCATTTTATTAGTCTTTATTATATTCATTTAAGAAATTGCTTGCTTGAATGTCTGTTTTTGTTATTTACGTACACAATCTGACATTGTATACAGAATTATCTTTAGGAAATATTAAAACCGTACAGTAAGCATATAAATTTACGCTTAAAAATATATAATATCTATTGTAATACCCCTCGCCACTGGTAGGTAGTACACCTACCAGTGGCGAGGGGTCAATTTATTGCGAAGGTAAGCCGGGGACCACAAAATTAGGTAAAAAGTAAAAAGATAAGTTAACACAAGAAAAAATACATAATCACTTTACCAAACACGCACGTAAACAATGATAATGGCGCACACATACTACTAATAAAACTAAATTCCTTCCTTTCGACGGCATCCAACATCTGCTTCCGATTCCGAAACAAATCGAACAAAATTATACTTCTAAATAAAAAAAATCTGATTTGCGATATATTTTCATGTATCATTCTTATTTTGTTTATTTTTCATCATAAATACCATCGAGATAAATATAAATACTCATTCATCTCTCCAACAGAAAGAGAAAAGAAACTTTAAAATCGCTTCAAATAGAAAGACAGAAAACTTAAGCCGGCCTGCTGCGGTCTGCGGATTACCTCTCACTATTTTCAACCGAAAGGCACGCGACTGTGTGCATTGGTGAGAAAGAGACAGAGTAATAACAATCAACCGTTACCCGTGGCAACCGCGCCAAGACAGTATGAAAAGGAAAGCTAAAGGATGTTGGCTTGCCTCGAGGTTTTGTGCGACAACGAATTTGATACTCCTTGCGTGCTCCTTGCGCTCGGTGCGGCGCGCGAGTGTTTTTCGCCGAGCGTTTTTACACTTGGAAACCCATAAATATTAACCGTAAGCATTACCGAAATGGTGAAAATTGATTAAGTAATGCACGTATGATAATAATATGAACTGCATGGTGGATCGGTGGGGTGGGATTTTGAAAAGGTAAGCCGATGGGAATCGGCTTGTATGGACCCTTCGCCACTGCTACCTACATTACGATGAATAAATAATGAAAAATATTAGAAAAAATCGACTCACCCGTAGCAACTCAGACGAGATGAGTAATTTTTTCTAATATTTTTCATTATTTATTCATCTTAATATAAAAATAGCATTGTGAATGCAAAAATCTAAAAGTTTAAAAATACCTACACTACATTAGATATTATATATTTTTTTAAATTGTTAAACAACTTTTAGTTATGAGTTTATAGTAAGGTCTCCATAATATCACTAGGTATAGTAGTATAATAATAAATGATACAAATCCCTCTGTCATACACTTTGAGAACAATCGACCCTACCATCGAGACACTCGCCTGTCTTTGGAAATTCGTAGCAATGTAGCTAGTTGATTGATTGCTACGATTCGAGCTACGACGTAGCAGTTATATAATCCTTTTGGGAATGTTAATGCCATTTAATATTACCTACTTAATAACCGATACAAAAGCTGTATTCATTTCACATATTACAACGTGTTACAAAAAATATCAGGAAAAAACAAATCAGGCGTTTCATACATTTTGATATTTTCATTATTAATTTTTGCTGACTTTTTTTCGCGATTTCATAGTTGGTCCCATAGTAAAAGTTGTTCAGTTAGATGGTTCATATCTACCATGTTCGGCATTAGGGGTATTTTTGTAACACGTTGTAACATGTATATGAGAATGTAGATGTAAATGTTTAAAAATAGCATTGTGAATGCATAAATCTCAAATTTAAAAATTATATAGCTATTTCATCTTAATCAATTGTCTAAATATTTGGAAAGATATTTCAATTGAATGTCGATGTAATTCCTCACATTGGTGAAATAACGCTGGCTTGCAGCGTAAGAGTAGGATATACTAGAAGAAATTCGACGATGTCACTAGTGACTCGGTAGCTCAGCGGTCAGAACATTGGACCGGATATCCAAAGGTCGCGGGTTCGATTCCCGTCTGAGTATTGATCTGGTGCGAGTCGTATTTTTCTAGTATATTATTTAGTATTGTTTAAAAATAGCATTGTGAATGCAAAAATCTCAAATTTAAAAATGTATGAGTATAAAAAATCTTCTCATCATCATATCAGCCACACGACACCCACTGCTGGGTATAGGCCTCCCCTAAGGATCTCCACGACGATCGGTCCTGCGCTGCCTGCATCCACTGGCTTTCTGCGACCTTCACCAGATCGTCGGTCCACCTTGTCGGGGGCCTACCCACGGAGCGTCGTCCGGTGCGCGGTCGCCATTCCAGAACCTTCTTAATAAAAAAATCTTCTATCTAAATAAAAAATATATGACCACATCTATGACACACCATCATTTGAGTTGAGAACGGCTTGCTGTTGACTGTTTTTTATTTATGTGTTCGTGTTAGTTAGGACAAGGTTGTATGATTTTTTTTCCAAAATCTACGGAAAAATAACTTCCAAATTCTACGCGGACGAAGTCTCAGACGGCCGCTTATTTATTAATAGCGAATAAACTCTCTATTTCCAAAAATCGTTTGAATTTTAAAGTCCCATTAATAAATTTCCAACCAGTTACTAAAATAAGGTTCGATAATATTTATCGGGAACCTTTAATACCCCTTTGAAGACTGCCTGAATTTGAATTAAGGAATAAATTAACCGCCTCTTCAAATATGTGCCAATCGTTGAACTTAATTTTAATAACCGTGATGTAACTTTTAATATTCATTATAATTAAAAGATCATACTAAACAATCTAAACTGAACAATCTGTCCGTATAGGGGTGTAGATACGTATTACGTTCCATTTTTTTTCAATACAAATGATCAAAACAACTGCGCGAACCGTAATGAGGGCGAATTTTGAAAATTCCTATCAAATTATTAAATAGATATATGGATATACAAAACACGCAATATATTAGACAAATAACTCATTATTCTCCAAAAATAATGAGTTTAGAATCTTTAAAGACCAGTAAAAAAATATGTCAAAGTGTACCGGTTTGAGCATTTTTAATATTTTATTATCTCTGTGATAAAAAAAATATTTTTTAAAATTTTCTCTCTATAGTGCACTCCTTGACAATACAAACAATAAGTAAAAAAAATAATATGAGTCGTATACTTATTTGTTATAGCTGAAACTTTTATGAAAAATACCTTTGACAAGCAAAGGGCTTTGGGTAACTGTTCTTTCGAAATAAATAACTTCCAAGAATGGCCGCTACATTTGAGAACGACGCCAACTTTACCCAAAGCCCTGAAATTACCCTTAAACAGATTGTCTTCGTTTTAAAATACCAGAAGCCGTATTACAAGCTCTTAAATCCTACCAGGTTTATAAATTGCTGTAGTGACATCTCTTTCTCGTCGTATAGCAAATAAAAAAAAGAGATCTGACAGACAGAAAACTGACTGGAAATAAGAGGTCATAATACGGCTCCTGATAGGTAATTTATTATGTATTGCTCTCTATTTAGCACTAATTTAAGAATTTTGCTTCCTAAAACTAAAGTTTACATCAATTTACATTCTTTAGATAACTTTTTTGAAAAAACGCTAATTTCTTTGAAATGCGGATATACAGTCTTAAATTAGGTTTTTAAAAATAATACTATGCAATATCACTATAGATATTTTTTTCTTAATTTTAGTTTAGAACTAAAGGGGGCAGCCCCCCTTCAAGTTAAGATCAGTGGTTTTTTTTATTTTACTCTGACGTTAAGTCGTTTTTTTTTTTGCAAAATCACTTCGATACATAACCTACTACCATTACTATAATCAAGTCAGAGAGTCAAATCCCCTTCCTTGGATATTAAAAAAAACCGTCCAAGTGCGTGTCGGGCCACGCACCGTAGGGTTCCGTAGTTACCTTATACCATACCATATTGACACCATGTATTACACATACGAGGGGAGTTCAAAGTATTCTCGGTATCGGGATTTTCTGGTTAGTAATGAGGGTAGTTTTTGTCTATAGCTCTCTCATGTCATTATCTAAGGTGACAATTAGAAAATTTCGTCAGTTTACTATCGTTAGTTTTTTTCACAATCGTGCTTCGAGTGAAACAAAATGTCTGAACGCAAAATGTTGACCAAAATCGACCACGGTGGTGCTCGATTCACTCGGCGTGCGTTGCCAAGGCTGCTATTGGATTATACTATACAGGAATGTGGTTTCAAAGAGATCCATCAACCACCTTACAGTCAAGACCTGGCACCGCTAGTGACTATTTTTTGTTCCTGAAGCTGAAAAAAGAGCTTCGCGGAAAGCGATTTTCCGACAATGAAGAGCTTAAGACGATTATTTTTCAGAGATGGAAAGTTATTTTTCTGAGGGTACTGAAAAGTTGATTCCGCGTTGTAAGAAGTGTATTGAGGTTCCAGGGAATTAAATAAAAAAATAAAATTATTTCACATTTTTCTGCCTTTTCCTTCATATCCATACCGAGAATACTTTGAACTCCCCTCGTATAAACCTTCCTCTTGAATCACTCTATCTATTAAAAAAACCGCATCAAAATCCGTTGCGTAGTTTTAAAGATTTAAGCATACATAGGGATATAGGGACAGAGAAAGCGACTTTGTTTTATACTATGTAGTGATGAGTCAGGTTTTTGGAAAAATACTATTACGTAAAGTGTTAACCATTAACCAACCAACCATCAAACGTTGCCGTTGTACAGAAAATCTCAAAATTAAGACCAAGACAAGATTAAGTTTTATGGACAATATTATCGTGGGTGGTTGTAATAGTAATATTTACTTATATAGAATTATTTTATTGGTTTTATATCAGATTGGGCTATAATTCAATTTGGGAAACACATGGAAAAACTAATATAATAATATGAAAATTCATAACATCTTCATGGAAATCGGCTTTCAATCTGAAATATTAACTTGTAAGATTTTGCTTCATTTAAATATTGTCAGACCTAAATCTTAGATAACTTTCTGCTAGGACTCGAGATGAAATAGTTACTTATTCACAAATCTGAATTACAAATAAGGGATTATTACTTCACAGAATGGTACTCGTATTTAAGACTGACAAGTGTGCTATTAAACATTAATAAATGTATTCATATTTTGATGTAAGAATAAATGTAAAGAGATAAATATTATCAAGCAAGTTACGAGACATTTAATAAGTTTTCCAAAATATTTTGTTTCATAATAAGCAAAAACTGTAAGCAGTAGAGTCTACTGTGAGCGTAACCGCTGGTTTGGGCGACAGGAATTGAAAGGGATCATAATTTCAGAGTAAAAAAATCGCGAAGTGTAATCGTAGTTAAATGCTCCTAAATAAAATTTCATCGAAAAAAGTTAAGCACTTTTTCGCGGAGAATTCGCTGTAACAAACTAATATAAAAAAGTAGTAACTATGTAATATTTGGATTGAATTTCATATTTTTCACCTTAAAGGTTTTTCAAAGGAAATCCTTTATCTTACTTCTTTGCACTCAGCATCAAAACCTGATTGTGCTATATGCTTGTCAAAGAAGATAATTTTTATTGACAAGCATATGCAATAGCAAAAAAATGCCGAGTTTCTATGAATAATAAGCGTAACAACCAAATATGTATTCGCTTTTAATAGAATCTATGTTCACTTCAATATTATCGCTGAGCTCCATATCAGCAGCGGTCACTGTTCTAGAATGAAATGTCTCGTCATTAGGAGTTAATGGCGCGAGATAAATGGGGCTGGCTGGTGTCAACCAACTAAAAGACTTGATATCTCAATGGGTTGGGAAATAAATAAGAATTGCCTTAGAATACTTAATAAAGATTTTTTATTATAATATTCTTAACATCATATTCACTAAAAATTGGCTCACCCGTAGCAACTCAGATGGGATCCCGTCTGAGTTGCTACGGGTGAGCCGATTTTTTCTAATATTTTTTCATTATTTATTCATCTTAATATAAAAATAGCATTGTGAATCCAAAAATCTAAAAGTTTAAAATCATATTTACTAACTAGCTTCCGCCCGCGACTTCGTCCGCGTGGATATTAGAGAAAATCCTTAGGGAACCTTCAACCAGGATCCGACCAACCGTTTTATACGCGATTAGGCGGGTCCCCACCAAGCGCGCTGCATCGCGAGGCAAAACATTTGCGACGTGTGACAGGCCTCGCACGAGGCTGCGCGCTTGGTGGGGACCCGCGTAATCGCGTATAAAACGGTTGGTCGGATCCTGGTTGAAGGTTCCCTAAGGATTTTCTCTAATATCCACGCGGACGAAGTCGCGGGCGGAAGCTAGTTTATTACAATAATCAGAATTAGGTCCAGAGATATTAAGAGTATCACGTTCCCGTTTCTTTACTCTTTCCCGTTTCCGTCCCCGCCCCCGTTCCCGTTCCTGTTCCCGTGTCCGTCCCCGTCCCCTTGGGCTGAATCATGTCCACCGTGTTGGACTTCAAAACAAATGTCATTTTCGCATTCCTCATCCCATAAAACCTCAAGAACGACATCCACATCGGCTTTCATGTTTACTTACCCCATTTACCCCCTAACGGATGATTTTCAAAATAAGAAAATATGTGTTTGCCTATTTATTTTTAGACATGCTCCTACGAATTTTTAAGCTGTAAACTATGTAATGTCTATTTTATATTATTTTTCCATATATAATTTGTACCCCATTTTCACCCCTTTAGCGGTTAAATTGGACTTCAAAATTAATGTCATTTTCGCAATCACCATCCCATAAAACCTCAAGAACGACATCCATATCGATTTCTACGTTTACTTAGCCCATTTACCCCCTAAGGGGTTGATTTTCAAAACCACAAAATATATGTTTGCCTATTTATTTTAAGACATGCTCCTACGAAGTTTTAAGTTGTAATGTCTATTTTATATTGTTTTCAATACCAAATTTAAATCCAATTTTCACCCCTTTAGGGGTTAAATCATGTCGACCGTGTTGGACTTCAAAATAAATGTCATTTTCGCAATCTTCATCCCAGAAAACCCCAATAACGACATCCATATCGATTTTTAGGTTTATTTACCCCATTGCACCCCCATTTCATCACCATGGGGGTTGAAATTATACCAATACAATATGCGTTGCGTTAGATTTCCATCCATAAGCCTAAATTACAAATCTAGCGATTTCTACTTCAAAAATGAAGGATTATCTTCTAAACACAACTTCATCCCCCTTTTCACCCCTTTGGGGGTAGAATTTTGAAAAACGCTGAGACACGTATTTATTTATTTTCAATCATCAGCCTAAACACAAAATTTGAAGATCCTAGCTTCAAAACTGAGGGACTTTCATACAAACTTTCATCCCTTATTTCATCCCCTTAGGGATGGAATTTTCAAAAATCCTTCCTTAGTGGATGCCTACACTGTATAAAGTATCTGTGTGCAAAATTTCAAGTCTCTAGGTTCAGCGGTTTGGGCTGTGCGTTGATATCTCACTCAGTCAGGACTTTGAATTTTATATATATAGATCATAGACGGGGCTGATGTATGGAAGGGAAACACGCTGTGTAAGCGCTGCGAAGTAAGGCACGTGGATGGTTGATTTTGTTGAATGAAAATCAAAAGAAATTGTTTGGTCTCCAAAAATATAAAAAATACATTATTTTTCTATTGTTCACAAAGTTTATAGATGTAAGGTTTTAAGATGGGGATAACGGTGCTGGTGGTGCAATGAGTACTAGTTTATTTAAATGATCATTGTAATATGTATTGTACCGCTGTTTGTTGTCCTGAATAAAATAAAATAAAAAATAAGGTTTTCCATAAAATTTCCACGGATCATTGTTTATTGACAGTTTGATAGGATTGTACTCATAACAGAACAATGCAATTAAATTTAACTATCTACAACAGAAGTGGCAACTTGACTCCAGAATGTATGGCAAAGAGTTTTGTTTTTCAGATTGAAACATCGTTTTGTACCGCAAGCTCTCTGAATTTGGTCACTTCTTTCAAACACCAAGAAGAAGGGCTTTTCAAAATGACAAAAAGCTGTAGGCTCGATAGATGTCGTTGATAAGAATGTATGTCTCAATGTATTTTTTTACTAAACTTCGGATAAAATCCAAAAATGTTTCTCTTTGGGCAGATGTCAGCCAGCGAGCGCTTACTTTCCTCTTTGCTACAGGCCATTTTTAAAAGCCAATGAGAGGTTTTCAAATTGACATTAAAAAAAAAAAAACTATTTGCCTCATTAGATGGCGTTGATGGTAAGAGGTGAGTCAAAATTGCCTTTCATAAAATAAACGGCCTACCAAAGAGTACCAAAGAGGAAAGTAAGCATGTACTGCACTGACCTCTATTATATAAGGAGGTAACTATCTGCCTGTCTACCTGAGTACTCTTCGAAGCGTAGTAAAAAATACTTTGATTCCCCTATTTTTTTCAACGCCATCTATCGAGCCTACAGCTTTTTGTCATTATGAATCATCTCTTTCCATCAACGCCATCTAGTGAGGCAAATAGTTACTTTTTTTTAATGTCACTTTAAAAAGCCCTGATTATCAATGCTCCGAGGAAGCCCTATCATCAAATTGTTATCTGTGGATAAGATTGTTGGGCGGCAAGAAGCTCACAGATATTGTAATACTTTTGTCGTTAGGCTGCGAGTTATTTATGCTTCGTCGCCAGATTCGTTTCATAATAGAAATGGGATTGTCGTATAAAGCCCTCCAGTTTGAAAGCTTTTTTTTGATAAAGGTGCGCCTTTTATTGTGGTCGTTTGCCTTTTGGCCGCTTTATCTGTTTACATCTGAAAAAGACGAATTCTTTTAAAGAATTATTGTTTTTTAGGGATCCGTACCCAAAGGGTAAAAACGGGACCCTATTACTAAGACTCCGCTGTCCATCTGTCTGTCTGTTTGTCTGTCCGTCTGTCTGTCTGTCTGTCTGTCTGTCACCAGGCTGTATCTCATAAACCGTGATAGCTAGACAGTTGAAATTTTCACAGATGATGTATTTCTGTTGCCGCTATAACAACAAATACTAAAAATAAAATAAAATAAATATTTAAGGGGGGGCTCCCATACAACAAACGTGATTTTTTTGCCATTTTTTGCTCGATATTAATAACGACTGCAGGTAGACAGTTGAAATTTTTACAGATGATGTATTTCTATTGCTGCTATACAAACAAATACTAAAAACCGGCCAAGTGTGAGTCGGACTCGCGCACGATGGGTTCCGTTCCGTACCAAAAAACGGCAAATAATCACGTTTGTTGTATGGGAGCCCCCCTCAAATATTAATTTTATTCTGTTTTTAGTATTTTGTTGTTATAGTGGCAATAGAAATACATCATCTGTGAAAATTTCAACTGTCTACCTGTTGTCGTTATTAATATCGAGCAAAAAACGGCAAAAAAATCACGTTTGTTGTATGGGAGCCCCCCTTAAACATTTATTTTATTCTATTTTTTAGTATTTGTTGTTATAGCGGCAATAGTAATACATCATCTGTGAAAATTTCAACTTTCTATCACGGTTCATGAGATACAGCCTGGTGACAGACAGACAGACAGACGGACAGCGGAGTCTTAGTAATAGGGTCCCGTTTTTACCCTTTGGGTACGGAACCCTAAAAACAGAATAAAACAAGTATTTAAGGGGGGATCCCATACAACAAACGTGTTTTTTTCCGTTTTTTGGTACGGAACCCTTCGTGCGCGGGTCCGACTCGCACTTGGCCGGTTTTCTTCTCTTCTGAAGTACTCAATACTTAAGTAATTGAAAATTAATGGTGAGAGAGATCGACATCTTTCAAACTAGGCGTATTTAAAGTAAGTTTGTGGGTATCTTCTAAGTAAGATTATTCATTAAAATAATGAATGAGTCTTCGAGTTATCAACTCAAAAGTTGTGGACGTGTGCCTGCCAACATAATGTGAGTTACAACAAAACATCAACAAAAACAAAAAGTATTTGTTTATCTAAGTCTTACCCATGGCCGATAAAAAGGGACCGGATTAATCTCCAAGTTATTACCTGCAAAGGAATAAAATTGTTAATTACAGTTGTTACAACTTGTGAAGGGAGTGTTAATGAAACAATTTTACGATAACATCTGGGGCCGAATGCTACGCCGTTTCGGCTTACGAAAAATCAAATTACTTTTTGTTTTCAATCGGAAAAATATTTCTTCAAACGAAAATTAATTAAAGTCTGGAGAAGTGATATCCGTTTATCTGATACAATGATAAGACTTTTTTATATTTTTAGAGTTGCGTATCTTAAAAAGAAAAAACCTGCCAAGTGCGAGTCGGACTCGCGCACGAAGGGTTCCGTACCAAAAAAACGGCAAAAAATCACGTTTGTTGTATTATTCTATTTTTAGTATTTGTTGTTATAGCAGCAATAGAAATACATCATCTGTGAGAATTTCAACTGTCTACCTGCAGTCGTTATTAATATCAAGCAAAAAAGAGAAAACAATTTACGTTTGTTGTATGGAAGCCCCCCTTAAATATTTATTTTATTCTGTTTTTAGTATTTGTTGTTATAGCGGCAACAGAAATACATAATCTGTGAAAATATCAACTGTCTAGCTATCACGGTTCATGAGATACAGCCTGGTGACAGACAGACAGACAGACAGATAGACAGACAGACAGACGGACAGCGGAGTCTTAGTAATAGGGTCCCGTTTTCACCCTTTGGGTACGGAACCCTAAAAAGGACCCCTAATTTAGAGGATCATTTCGTTGTCCGTCGATCTGACTGTCTGTCTGTCTGCTATCTAATGTTAATCTGTCACTGACGCCTTTTTTCAAGAGAACAGTCTCTACATACAGATGAAGTTAAAAATAATATTACGAATTTAGGTCTTTGGAACCTTTTAAATATCTTTTTTAATTAGCATTTTTTTTAAGATGAAAATGTTGGTTCACTTCTTCACAAAAAGGATTTTTGTCACTACGTTTTGCCCATAAAATTAAAAATACATCAAGTAGGAGTAACTAAGCAAAATAAATATACCATTGTTTAATGTAACTGAGTCAGACAAGGGGCTTCATTACAGCCTCTAGAAGATTCTATTAACAGAATCGTTTTTTCCCTCTCTCGTTAACATTTTAATGGCGTCCTATTTTATAAAAGGCGGCATGAAAGGGTTTCTTTAATTCGATTCGTTGAGCATAATTCGGAAAGGCAGTGTTTTAAATTTGATTGAAATCCCTAGAACGCAGGCTCAGAAAGCTGTTGCTCAGCTACTTCCGAGTTCGAATATACCTACGAGAGCGTTATAAGTTTCAGTTTATACTTTTTATTATTCTGTGAAAAAAGACCATTTAGCTTTAAATACATGTTTTTAAATACATTTGGGTGACCAAAAATGTATTATCTCGAGCTCCTCCGTGCTTCGGAAGGCACGTTAAGCCGTTGGTCCCGGCTGCATTTGCAGTCGTTAACACCCACCAATCCACATTGGGCCCGTGTGGTGGGTTATGACCCGTCCTCCTTATCCACCCATAAGGAAGGCCTGTGACCCAGCAGTGGGGACATTAAAAATGCACGATGGACATGTGGGGAACATATAAAAAAAAAGATTGCTGAAAGTACCTTCATAGTTTAATTAAAGTTTTAGGTTTGATTTTAATCAGAAGGTCTTGCCCTGAATTGCTTTGAGCACTTGAGAACAACATGAACTGTACAACACAGAGAACAACATGCTGTACTGTCCCTATATAATGCGATTAATATAAATATATGATAACTTCGCTATCGCTTGCGATACAAAACGACGTATTTAATCTGTAAAATTTTATCTTTGAATACATTCTCGAGCGAAGTTGCACCGGATCACTATACCACCTTATTATAATAATAAGGTGGTTCCAAATGATCTGATGATACTTAAACAGGTGATAGTGTTGCTTAAACTGAATAACTTTCTCCAAGGAACATAGGTCGAAATACGAAAAAAAAAATGTTCATACTCCCATACAAAATGTATTGGTCAGCCGACCGACTTACATGGAAAGGCGAAAAAAAATTTCGACCTATGTTCCTTGGAGAAAGTTGTTCAGTTTAAACTTTTTAGATTGTTGCATTCACAATGCTATTTTTATATTAAGATGATTAATAAATGAAAAATATTAGAAAAAATCGATTCACGCGTAGCAATAAAAAGAATTAGAAAATTTCGCCAATCCCATTAAGCGGCTCGGCAGCATAATTGGTAGTGCATTGGGCCGGAATCCTAAGAGTGCGGGTTCGAGTCCCGTCTGAGTTGCTACGGGTGAGTCGATTTTTTCTAATATTTTTCATTTATTAATCATCTTAATTGTTCAGTTTAAGCAACACTATCACCTCTTTAAGTATCATCAGATCATTTGGTACCACCTTATGTAGGTATATTGTCAATTTAAGCGCATTACACTTACAGCACTTTATGTAACAGAAGTAAGCTTTTTAATATCCATTTCAGTCGCTCATATTCATAATTCCGCTTTTCACCTAAAAGAAAACGCAAGCTCACATTTTTAAAACACCATTTCCTAACTCCATTGCTTATGCAAATCCGCTTGGAAATGAAGAATGAGGCGAGTTCACTCAACCGACAGCTACAGTTGCTATGCTTCGTAGAAAATAAGAAAATCCGTGCATTTCATAAAACGAAGCGATACATTTCGAATAAATCAAATGCTTCGATTTTTTTTGAACGTACCTACAGAATGATTCATGCTATTTTTTTAATAAAATGCGCTTTGATGACAAGCTCAACAGGAAGCGGGGACTCCAAATATGTTTTCTGAAGAACTATTCTGAATCAAAATAAATATATTTAATAAATTATTATTATTATTATTATTAATTAATATAGGTAATGTTAAAACAAATTATTAAAATTCATATTAATATAATTCTAGTTAATCAAATGTATTAATGATGTACTTAAAATTGTTCTTTTGCATGCTATTGTATATGGCTAAATAGGTTCAAAGCTACAATAAATTATTTTTATAACACCAACATTTATTATGTACCTACCCTGTTTAATGGCAAATAAAGTATTTGTATTTTGTATATAGGTAGTACTCTATACCTATCTCTTAGTTATTAAAGAATTGTAAATAAAAAAACGAGTTAAAAAAACCTGCCTATAAAAAGCAAGAAATAATATTCAAATCATTAGATGGGTCAATCAACTTTTAAGTGTCTTATCAATTTTCCTGTCCACAAACATAAAAATATATTTCCTTGAAAATAAACATCAACTGACTTAAAAAAATGGTTTGGGTTAAATGTAATACTATAAGTATCATTTCGGTGATAGAAATAAATATGTTGTTTACATTATTTGTTTGTATTTTAACGGTTGTCCAAGAGACGTCGATGTCCCCTTCATTTGTATGAAATTGATGAAATGTCCACTGGACTACCTATAGTCCTATATAATATGAACAAATATATAAACAATATATTTATTTCTGTTACCATATAAGCTAAAATATTATCTTTATTTTTTATTTCAAAATAAAACACTTTTATGTTGTAGGATAAAACACTTAAAAGTTGATTGACCCAGATATGCATTATCATTGTTATCATAAAAACACGTCTATTGAAGTCGGGTGGGGCTAGAGTACAACTTTCTTTTTTTATTCTAAAAGCCCCACCCGACTTTAATAGACGTGTTTTTATTATAACAATGATAATGCATATCTAATGATTTGAATATTATTTCTTGTTTTTTATAGGCAGGTTTTTTGAAGTCGGTTCTTTTGTTTTTCAAACAATTTTTTTATTTTTATTTTTAAGTGTAAGTACCTTCTGTATTAAGTATATTATTTAGGTAGAAAAACGACTCAGCCAAACGTAAGATGATCGCGGAGAAACATACATACATACGGGTCGAACTAAGAACCTCCTTTTTTTGAAGTCGGTTAAAAAGACTGCACTAAAAATTTCATTACCAACAACAAAAAAAATAAAATTCCGTTCATAAATAAGATAAATAAGAAAGTCGTCAAGGTAATTGATTCAAAATCATAGTATTTTCAAGTTTTCTTGAAAACTACTAAACCGATTTGAAAAAAAATAAATGGGACCATCTCGCAAAAAAACTCAATCGGACAAAAACAGAATTATCAAAATCGGTCCATAAATGTCGAAGATATGCGCGAACAACGATAAAAAAAAGTATATAATCGAATTCAGAACCTCCTCCTTTTTGTGAAATCGGTTAACAAAACAAGTCACCTGTTGCCTGGTTGTCACCAAAAAGTTATCCATTAATGTAACGTCTAGACATTTAATTAAACGTTATTTATCATGAACTTATTAATAGTGTCTCATTATAGTCCAATCAATGAGGATATTTGTTGTATAGCGACTTCCGAATAATTCTCCCGTCAATGAAATTTGGCATGTGATGAAGTTAGGTAATACAGATTACAGATGAACAATAATCCAGTAAATTTCGTTACGAGAAGTTAGGTATTTTTACCTATACATGAAAATCGCTTATATCTCTCTGTGAATATTTCCTCGGGCTAAAATACGTTCTGTATTCTTATGTATTAGTTAGAATAAGTATGTAAAGAAATCCAATATTTTTTCGACTTTAGAGATACCCCAAATTTAAATTTTAATATTTTTCAATATATCTTCTGTTGAAAAATTTATTTGCTGATTATTATTTTTTAATATGTTTTTATACCTTTAATATATAGCTTTGTTCAGTAAGCCAATAAATTTTCTTCTTTTATCATATATTTTTTATTTTTTGGTCTAAAGAGGTAATGTGAAAAAATTGTCGGTCCATTTTTATACGTTTATGTATAAATATGATTAAAGAAGAAAATTTATTGGCTTCTGAACAAAGCTATATATTAAAGGTATAAAAACATATTAAAAAATAATAATCAGCAAATAAATTTTTCAACAGAAGATATATTGAAAACTATTGAAATTTAAATTTGGGGTATCTCTGAAATCGAAAAAATATTGGATTTATTTACATACTTATTCAAACTAACTCATAAGTACGAATACAGAAAGTATTTTAGCCCGAGGAAATATTCATAGAGAGATATAAGCGATTTTTATGTTTAGGTAAAAATACATAACTTCTCGTAACAAAATTTATTGGATTATTGTACATCTGTAATCTGTATTACCTAACTTCATCACATGCCAAATTTCATAGACGGGAGAATTATTCGGGTTGCATAAGCCCCGTTGATTGGACTATTATCCAGATGAAATAGGAGATTAATTATAGCACCAGGTTTTGTGACTATAAGCACAGAATAGATATATAAGTTCATGAGCCACTAATAATAATACGTTTTTGTAAATTTTTTGAAGCTTTTTCTATGTGATATGTACGATTTTTGGGGCGGTCATGTCCCCCATGACCCCCCCCCCCCCCTCGGACCGCGCCTGATAGCGGTGCCGTCATATTACGGCCTTAATATAGCGGCGTTGAATGATGTCTATGTAAGCAATGTGGCGACACCGTAACGTCAGAAACCGCGCCGTATTGTTTACATAGACAATGTTCTACGCCGCTAAATTACGACCCTAATATTATGACGGCGGCGGCGCCGTCATCCTAGGAAACCCTAGCTTAGAGTGCTTGATTTGCTATTTTTAGACCAAATCGTTATAAAAATAGCTGATAATGCTGGAAGCCTACTATGACAGTGTCTGTCAAAATCACCAAGCTATCTTGGACAGACTATAATGAAATTCATCCCAAATAACTACAAAAATATTAAAAGACGTCTCGAAGAGCGCTCGTAACTAGGTACATCCACGTGTAATTTCACTTCCCGTGAGAATTTGAAGTTTTCAAATATTTTTTATTACTGTTGCTTTGTATTTAAAAAACTTAAACTTTTTTTTCCATAGAGATAGGGATAGTGATTCGATTTCACCTTACCTGATGTTAAGTGACGATAAGGCCGAAAGTGTAAGCGCACTACATCCAGAATCCTCATCACTGAGGACTACTGGCTATCTTATCTCTACGGAACACAACAATTTAACAACAGTCACGTGGTCAGGTCTTATCAAACTTGAAGAAAAACGTTTAAAAAGCTCGAGTCATTTAATATAATAATATGTTTAATTTAAAAAAAAGCGAGTTTTGCTAGTGTGTTGCGAACACTCAAAGCTGTGAAACGGTAAACATTGGCCACAACACAGTCTGTCACCCAGCCAGAGTTTCAATTAAACTTGCAATCGACTGCATCCACGGGGGACGGTTGTTTTTACACGACTGCCCAAAGCAAAAAGAGTGTTATTTACTCTGTGACATTAATGTTGAACGTAGCACGGTTTGTTATTCGGATATTTGTAGTACGAGGAAAAATGATGGATTATTCTGTTAAAAGTATTTTAAAGCTACGGAAAACTGGCGAAATTTTCTCGAATAAGTCGGACTCGCGCACGAAGGGTTTCGTACCAAAACGGCAAAAAACCTGTTTGTTGTGTAGGAGCCCCCCTTAAATAGGAATTTTGTTGTTTTTAGTATTTGTTGTTATACCGGCAACAGAAATACATCATCTGTGAAAATTTCAACTGTCTAGCTATCATGGGTCATGAGATACATCCTGGTAACAGACAGACGGACAGACAGACAGACAGACAGACGGACAGCGGAGTCTTAGTAATAGGGTCCCGTTTTTACCCTTTGGGTACGGAACCCTAAAAAAGGCCTCCCCCAAGGATCTCCACAACGATCGGTCCTGCGCTGCCCGCATCCAGCGGCTTCCCGCGACCTTCTTGGTCCACCTTGTCGGTGGCCTACCCACGGAGCGTCGTCCGGTGCGCGGTCGCCATTCAAGAACCTTTCCGCCCCAACGACCATCGGTTCTTCTCGCTATGTGTCCAGCCCACTGCCACTTCAGCTGAGCAATCCTTCGAGCGATGTCGGTTACTTTAGTTCGCCAGCGGATCTCCTCATTTCTGGTAGGTATTAAAACTTCTAATAAATGAAACTTTGATTATAAGAGTAATGCCATATTTTGTTAAATGAAACGAAACGAATGAAATAGATGTAAAAAAATGAACTGATAAATTCTGATGAATCTGAAAGGCTGAAGTACGTTTCGTTCTAATCCCGCAGGCTTATCGGGACATCTGAAGGAGCACGTGAGTTTTATTCCTGAATGCAAATAAACGGATGGATAACTCCATGTCTCGAATGACGAGGGTACGAAGATAAGGAACCGCGTTAGCGTGTGAACTGAATTATCAATGGGTGGTTCGTAAGTTATGTTGGGTTCCCAAGTTGACGATCGCATTAAGAAACCGGTTAGAAATGCAGAAACTGATGAGTGTGAATTCTGTGAATATAATTTAAAAAGGATTTTTTTTATTCAGGTTGAAACTAATAGCTGAAAAGTTCAGTAAACTTATTTATACCGCGAGTTACAAACTAAATGTAAAATTTTAATTAATGTAGTTCAGATATTAATTTTTAATAGATAATAATTGCTTTAATAAGGCTACCGAAAATCAGTTTAATTTAATTTAAACTGATTTGAATTAATTACTATAAAATGACGGAGAAAATACGCCGCCGTGTCCAATCCTAAAGGCGTTTTTCTGGCCGATAGTGGCGCCACGGTGAATTTTATTTAATATTGTAATTTTAATACTTACATACAGAATTTTAATAAAACTTGTCGTGGAATTTACAGGGCCCCCATTAGTCTAGTATTTTTAGACGTTATCATTACATTCCCTTGTAGTCACTATTACAAGTAGATAGCAAAACTGCTAAAAGAGGCCGTTTTAGACACATTTTCTATCAACTTCCACCGCTACGAATGACTACGAGGGTAGTGATACCTTCTAAAAATACTAGACTATGGGCCCCTAAAGATTCCACGAAAAGTTTTATTGAAATCCTATTCTATTAACAGCTTATTAAATAAAAAACTCAGGGGGCGCCACTTTCGATCTGGGAATCGCCTGAAATAAAACAATTCAGAATTTGACTACAATTTCAAATTTTATTCGTTTACTGAAGAATAAATTAATACTTACTCGCTGCCTCTTGACCTTAAATCGAGACACTCGATACTGAAGCTATTTCAGTAGATACGGACACTGATTCATTCTCAATGAACTCTTGATTTTCTTATTTAAGTCTATTTAGTAAGATAATATTCTTGTTCTAAGTTAATGGGAGCTTTCAAAGCAGGTTTCGTGTGTCCAACATTTGGATTGTATTGAATTTAATTGTAGAAAGAAAAACTTTTATTTCGTTATATAATATTTTTTCTATTTGAGTTTAGTTTGCTAGAGTTAAGACGTATAAGTCTTAGAAAAAAATAAAGAAATGTTTGAAACGATTAAAAATTAGTAAAAATATCGCGAATAAGTTTATTAACTAAATAAAAGAACACCATAAACTACCAACTTTTATCTGGTAATTTTATCCAGCTCAACTCATGGTTGCCTGGAAGAAATTGCTTTTTAGTGATAAGGCCGCCAATTGTTATTCTTTTGTATGTAGGTATTTCTTAATAAATTGTCATGGAGTATAATCCTTACTAATATTATAAATGCGAAAGTCCGTTTGTTTGTTTGTTTATTTGTTTTTTACGCCTTCACGTCGTAACTACTGAACCGATCATCATGAAATTTTGCATACACGTTGTCAGGGGTACAGAAAAGGACATAGGGTACCTTAAAAGGAACCGTTCCCGGGAGAAAGACAAAATAAAATCCACGCAGACGAAGTCGCGGGCGGTCGCTAGTAAATAATATTTCATCTAATCTTACCTTACCTTAACTACAATTTATTAATGTCAACACTGTAAAAAGATTTCAACATTTTATTGAATCTTTTATTGAATTGCAAAGAAAATATGAGTCTAGGTTTCAAGAAAAATCACATTTCATTCGAGTGAAGAAATGACACATCCGGGTGCAGTAGGTATGCTGGGTAGAAAAGTAATCGGGTTGGATGGAAAAATGAATAGAATTTCGGAAGAAATAATTTTATAGATAGATCTTGCGTTTTAAGTATTGATTGTACCTGCCCCCCTACTCAAATGGCCAACATTCTATTCGTTTGAACGCTACGCTTACTATTAAAACTTTAAAATAAGCGTAAATTATAAAATTACGTGCCGTAAGCTTGACAATTCCATACAATACATCGAAGCCTGTGATTTACATAAGTTTGCAACATGTGATTTAATCATCTATTGCTCATATTTAAGCTTTGAAAGTAAGCGTAGCGTTCAAACGAATAGAAAGTTGGCCATTTGAGTAGGGGGGCTGTATTATGTGTAACTAGCAAAAATCGACTCGAGGTCGCGTCCGCGGTTTCTCTAATAAAATACTACTAGTTTCTATCATTAAAGGCTAGGAAATGTCATACTCATACGTAAGTAAATAAAATACGCATCTAAAGCATCAGGTATTAAGTCACGCGAGCGAGTGGCGAAATTGAGAGAATCCTCCGATTTCACGGGGCGCGAGAAACGGATCCCAGCAATCAGGTCGGAAATATCGACGGCGGAGATTGATTTCATTACTTGAAGCAATATCGGAGACGAACGGATAAAAATACCTTATCTTGTGGCTGCACGCTTCACGCCTTCGCCTGTTGACTGAGTAAATAGAAAAAGATTGATTTTGGCGGGAACGTTGACGTTTGCTGTCATTTGATTTGCGTTGTTTGGGTTTACTTTCTTACTTACCTAAAAGATGCCGAATTAAGGAACTGCGCACTGTTCTTGGTTCTATGATCGTCCGTAGGCTACGGTGAAAGTGATTCTTCGACAAGTTCCAAATAAAAAAAACATAATTGTTTACAGAACTTTCCAGTTATTTTCAATAAAACAAAAATTAATCAAATAACTCGTTTAATTGATTCGAAACCATTGTTTAACTTTTTTAATTAACCATGTCGTTGTTGTTTGTGGAAATAAAAAGTTACGTCGCCCGCCGGGCAAATTGGACGACATGGCCGTAAATGATTACTACATCGGTATTTTCCATTTGGTAATTTCATTTGCATGTTAGACTTGCTTAACCAATTGCTTTTACGGTATTTATGAATGAAGTAACAAGCATCTATACCAGAGGTGCCCAAACGGTCGATCGCGATCGACCGGTCGATCGCGAGAGGTTTTAAGGTCGATCGCCAAGGATAAGAGATTTGACATTTTGCACCCAATGTAGCTTTACTTATGATTTTTTTCTTGTAAAATATTTGGTAGGTTAAATGGTCAAAATGTCGATCTCTTAGTCATAATTTTTTGCCAAGTTGATCTCCTGAAGAAAAAGTATGGGCTGATCTATACAATATTAAATAATATACTAGAAAAAATGCGACTCGCACCAGATCAATTCTCGGACGGGAGTCGAAACCGAGAACTTTGGATGCATCTAGTCCCACTAGGTCATGTCCTCATTAGGTCATGTCCTCACTAGGTCATGTTGTCATTTTGTTAGAATGAACCAAAAGAAAACCAAGAAGAAATTAAAAACATATAATAAAGAAAAAGCAAAACTTCTCATGATAGCAAAATAAATGTTTCAATTTATTTGTATTTATAAAGGGTGTTTTAACCTATGTAAATAATTCATGCATGCATGCCTATGCATTCATATAAAAAATCTGCGTAATTTCAAACTGAATAGTTTTTACCCTGTGGCATTGCACCATCCACAAAATTCGTTAGGCATTACTAAATGGGAATAATGTGTATGAACAAAAATTGCATGAACTAATGAGGACATGACCTAGTGGGACTATTGGTTTGGATGTCCGGTCCATCCAATCCAATGCTCTGACCGCTAATTACCTCAACATACAATTGAAATATTTTTCCAGATATTTTGACAATTGATTAAGATGAAATAGCTATTTAATTATTTAGTATTGTATAAAAATAGCATTGTGAATGCAAAAAACAAGCATCTCTTAATTAAATAACTTCTCTGGTATTTATTCTCATACTTTGACAGCACTGACTGACGCCATTTCCTTCAAATATCGAAGCCGTAAAGGTTTAGTATGGATATGTTTACAACTCCGCTAGCAGTAACTTTCCAGAACTGGGAACATGTTTATATACTAAAACCGTTTTTGTACTTTCAAAATAAATCTCAATCATCATAAATATATCACAATGACATAAGTGTACACTGGAACGCGCAATCCATTGTAATCCGTCCCGAAACGTTGCGTGGCTGTCACGCAGAAACTTAAACACAGGACTTACGCCAAAGTTTGCCAACATATTTAGAAGGTTGCGTGGAGATTAATTATAACCTCCTAACTCATAATGTTTCAAAGAGAAGCCGACGAAGTTAAATCTGTGAGGGCATAAAAGTCATAAGGAGTTTAAAGCATTTCTCAACCTTAAATGCACGCAGTTGTAATCTTAGTTTATTTTAAGTTTAGTTGCAAACAAATTCAGTAAAATCACGACCGTTTTGATCCATTTGGAGCTGTAGCCTGTAAGTAGAGATTTTGTTATTAGCAGAATTGAACAGACTATGAAATGATTTAACTTCATTACTTTCTTTGCTATTATGTGACGTAAACATTTTCTTCTGCGGTTATTTAACAATTTAACTAACCCGTAAAATGGGTAGAATGGCAAACTTCTCCACTTAACTTTGGGTAGTATAATGTACCTATTAAAGCAAGTATGTACACAGGTAAATTTATGAGACCAAAGTTGATACATCCACAATGTGATCACCGTCAGGGCTTTTAATCACACGTGGAACATCCATTAACATAAAACCCTTTAGTGTAACTAATTTAAAAGGAATACGAGGCGACATAAAGAAGGGGCTTTTATGGGAAAGAGCGGACGTAACAACTGAGCGATCTATCTACATATAACTGTTAGTTTTTTATTAACGCTTTTTGTACTAGTAAGGAAAATAATGTCAACGTATATTTTTGTTTTTAGGGTTCCGTACCCTATTTCAGTACGAGGCAAACATCTTGACACTTTTACGACTAAGTGCAAATAAGTTCGCGCATGTGTATTTGCGAGCGACCAATAGCGCGCGCCCCTTTCCCGCCGCCCGCGTACCTCACCGCTACGCATACCCAAAATACACAATCTGAACTGATTTGGATAAATGGGGTAACGTTAAAATCCTTACAGCATCCCGAGTGGCACTGGCTATATTAAAAAAAAATCAATATGGCGACTGTACGACGCCATTTTCAAATATGAAAACAATTTTTTTTCTCTTATTATTACAATATGAGCATCAAATGAAAGGCCTTGATGAGCACATTCCAAAACTATATAATATGTTACTAAAATGTATGAAATAAAAATAAAAATATATTAGAAACACGACTGCCCTGTCAAAAACGAACTAAAAAGTTAAACAACAAGTGTCATTGCAGTCGGGGGACTTCTTTGTTCAAAAATTGTTCCATAATAAGGTCCCCTGACTGCAATGACACTTGATGTTTAACTTTTTAGTTCGTTTTTGGCAGGGCAGTCGTGTTTTTTTTTATGCAGTTATTTACAAAAGCCCAGGTTAGGTAGGTACCAAAGTTGTAAATAGCCGCTGTCATACAGCCGCGTGTCGTGAAGTAAACTCGTTTATGGTTAATTGCAGTGTACACATTAAATAAACGCGGCCGCTAGCCGGGAAGAAGCTAGGGTTGTCAAAACATATTACGTTAAGTGTTTTGCTGAGCAAACGTTTGCTGTGTGAACGTAATTCACACTATTAAACTAAACTATTAAACTAAACTATTAAATTAAGACATGTAAATAAATTAATTTAAACGATTTTCCAACTTGTACGTGGAGGAGGCTTTGAAATCACTGGTTTGGTTCTTTTTTAAATAAAACAGTTTTTTTAGTAAACTAACAGAAAAAATATGAATAAAAATTCAAAGGTCAAAGGTGGTGTGAAAACACAGTTTCAGCTTGTCGATTCTGCTTTTGTTATTAGAAATTAGCTGAATATGTGCTACTATGCCGCTTAAAAAAGGTTTTAGGTATAGCTACCGTAGCTACCTAAATCTTTTGTAATTAAAAAACAGCAAATCATTACCTCATTTAAAATTAAAATTCCCGCGCAGTGAAGTGAGATTCGAAGTAAGGTTCAAATTTGGTTACAGAATCGACAGGCAGTTAGTAGGTAAGTACAATAAATTGTTATACGATTTTAGAATTTTTTCAAACATCTGTAAAAACACAGCCAACCATCATCCTTTTCATGTTAGCTTTTCGGAGTTCAAAATAAAAAAACATTAAAAGGCCTAAAAAGCCGACAGCCCCTAAATAAATCGTCAATTGAATTGAGGGGGGCATGAACCGCTTTGTCCGATATTCCGGCTGAATCGATCTACGTGTTGTGTTGTGCAATTAACTCGTGTCATTCTGTGGGCTCGAACTCGAATCCCACGAGGGTCAGAATGAGTTTTTGGAGTTTGGATCGGTGACTATTTAAATTATTTGCAAATTAATTCATAAAATCAGAACTGTTCCCAAGGGATAGAGAAAAACTGTCCAAGAAGACGAAGTCGCGGGCTGTCGCTAGTATTAAAATATAAACACGGTCATCCCTTCAGTCATATACACTCTATGATCGTATGTACTCACTCCGAGCGACAAGAGTCAAGCTTCAAGTATTTACTCCCAAACGCCTCTTCCACGTTCGATTTTGCTGACCCAGCTACGCTTAACAGTCGAGTTGGTTGCTACTCGAATTACCGTCTGTCCAACTCGGTAAACCGGCCCGTGTGCTCAGTGGGTGCTCGAAATTTTGAGGGTTGTTAGTGTAGCACTTCCGTTATTAGGGAATTGTGTTCCTGGCTCACTAGTTCTACTACTTCTGTTTAGTTGGTTGTTGATTTTAGGTTGTAAATCGATGAGATGGCGATGTCTGTTTGATTTGAGAAAATATTATTAAGTTATGTATCAATATTAAATGTGTTGTATTTTGCGTCGTTGAAGACTTATACCTTTAAGGCTCCGTTATGCCAAATCATTTGTCTCTGACTTTTTCTTTACGTGTAAAGAGTATGGAAAATATTCTCACTTCTGCACTTTTTCGATGTTTTTCGTTGTTTTTTCATCATAATTTTTAGCACAATTATCTTTCTTGAAAAAAAGTTATTGGAGCAACTGCACAGTACCTACGTTAAAGTGTATTTTGATGTAGAATTCAATACGTTTCCGCTATTATTTACGCCAAAAATATGACCCGCGACAAGCGCTTTTGATGATATTCTGTTTTTTTACAATCATCTGTGAGGTTAATACGCAATTTAATACTTGTAGCTACTAGTTATTCTCTTTAGCTTGTCGTATGTTTTTTGTATGTGGCTACATCTTTACGTTTTCTATATAAAAATATGACCCGCGCAAACCATGTTTTCCTATTATGGCCCCTTAAAGTTGTTAACACGAACTGGAGATGATAGATCTCTGTGTAAAATTTAATTCACCGATAAAATATAATGATAATGTCTGTTTTCACTGAAGTGGAATTACGTTAAAACGGAGCTAATAATATGAATTTAGTTCAGCAATGGCTGTTAGTAAATTTAATTAAATTTAACATGCAGACAGCTTACCGCATGGCATACGTAATGTAGGCTAATTTATCAACGTAGCTTTTAATCCGACTAATATTATAAATGTGAAAGTTTGTGGGTTTGGATGTTTGTTCCTCAATCACGCAAAAACTACTGAACGGATTTGGTTAAAATTCGGCACACAGATAGTAGATAGCCTAGATTAAAACATAGGATACTTTTTATCCCGATATTCCTACGAGAACGGAAACCACGCGGATGAAACCGCGGGCGGCCGCTAGTTAACTATAAATCAAGGTAAATAAAGGTCAAAAGCAATCACTCACTCAATGTTTGTATTTTTTATAAATATCATTTTTGCAATAACGTATTTTATGAACTTCTTGATTTCAGTAATTTCTTGACGCGTTATATTTTTGATAATTGATTTATTAGGCCTTCAGATTATAAAGCCATCATTCAAATACATATTTCTTCGCTTAGGTACATTATTTTTATTTATTTGCATCTTCTACGGAAGCTCTAGGTGTGACGGTAGGTCACAAAACCGTAATCTATTATTATAATGCAAAAGTAACTCTGTATGTCTGTCTGCTTTGCTTGTTGTTTGACTCACAAACCACCTAACCAATTTTACATAGTCTACTATTATTTGCAAAAATGAACGAAGTCGCGGACAAAAGCTAGTACGTAAATCATATTTTATTCAAATAGCCAAACTCATGAAATTTTCCTGAAAAGAAAGAATTGCAAGATTTTCATAAGCCATTCTCTTTTGTTCGACCAAATTAAGTGGCTACTTTGTTGAAATAGGCGTCAAGTGACACTTTTGTGAAAGAAGATTAACTTTTTTTTGTCTTATTTATTATCTTTCCACGGTTTCATAACAAGGATAAAATAGCTTTTATAGAATGTCGTCACATTTAATGTTGCTAGTAGCAATGAAATTTGAAACTTACTTACGAATCCACTACATAGTATAAAACAAAGTCACTTCCCGCTGTCGTCTGTCCCTATATCTACGAGTATACAACGTGTTAATGAATTAACGCAAAATGAGAAAACCGTTTCTTCGGACCATCAACCTGAACAACTTTTACTATGGAACCAACTCTGAAAACGCGAAAAAAAATCTGCTGTATCAAACATTTTTATATTTTTAACCGACTTCAAAAAAGGAGGAGGTTCTATGTTCGTCTGTATATTTGTTTTTTTTTTTCGTTATTAATTTTTGTATGAAACAGCTGATTTTTTTTTCGCGCAAATTAACGCAAAATGAGAAAACCGTTTCTTCGGACCATCAACCTGAACAACTTTTACTATGGGACCAACTCTGAAAACGCGAAAAAAAACTGCTGTATCATACATTTTTATATTTTTAACCGACTTCAAAAAAGGAGGAGGTTCTATGTTCGTCTGTATATTTGTTTTTTTTTCGTTATTAATTTTTGTATGAAACAGCAGATTTTTTTTTCGCGATTTCAGAGTTGGTCCCATAGTAAAAGTTGTTCAGTTTGATGGTCCGAAGAAACGGTTTTCTCATTTTACGTTAATTCATTAACACGTATGCTTAGATCTTGAAAACTACGCAACGGATCTTGATGCGGTTTTTTTAATAGATAGAGTGATTCAAGAGGAAGGTTTATATGTATAATACATGGTGTCAAATTCCACACTACACCGAAGCGAAGCGAGGGCGAGTCGCTAGTTGATGATAAGATACTACAGAAGTGTCACTAAGAAAATTTCACAGCAAAGTTCAATGGTATGAGTGAAAAGTATTTAAAATGACTCGATGGACAACATTTAATTCTAATATCAATAGTGTCAATAAGGGTAAAGGAGATATTGTTTGTGATACATTTATGATAAGATAACAAATAAAAACGCGAAAGACACGAACTTTAACAATAGATACTAATTCTTGAAAGAACAGCTTAAAGTCCAGTATTTTTGTTTATTTCGAGAAAATAGTTACTCGAAATAAACAAAAATACTGACAGAAATCGAACTAGGTATAGTCGACGAAGTGTCGTTGCCGCTGGCAGCTTATTTCCTACGTCTCGCGTGTGGAATTCAGTGTTACTTATTTTCAATAGTCATAAATAACTAGGTAGGAGTGCTGTTATATATTATCACCTTAGTTGAATAATTATTATATTATTAAGATTGACGTTTCCCCACATTTACCTATTACAACTCTCAGTCTGTCTGTTCAATTAGCTATAATAGTTTCTTAAATGCAAATTTAATTCGAATACCTCAAAAAAGTACTTTACTTACGATGGAACCATGGCAACCGTTTTCAATGTACTAAAATAACAGATTTTTGACGTTTATTCGATACCAATTCGATATTCGGCCTAGCCAAAGTAACATTCGCTTATCTTCGTTATCGCTTCGCTTTTGAAACATGTATGGGATTGACATATGGTTTCGTTAACAATCGAATTTTAGAACGTGAAATCCATACATGTTTCGAAGCGAAGCGATAGCGAAAATTTGCAAATGTTACTTTGGCTAGCAGGGCAGAACCTCGTTCGTGTTTCTCGGGAGTAATCTCATCCATCTTTTCATACATGCCCTGCGGTTTTTGTCACTGCGTGCACCAGCCTTTTTTATAATAACCCCTATTATTTTAATTAAAGGAAGCCAAAAGGTTCTTGAGCAAAGGTTTTGGTGTGGCTTCCATCATAAAAGTTATTTGGCATGCCAATTTCGTAAATTGGCATTTCAATCGTCGGTATTCTTAGTAATTGCTTTGGGTATCCACTTTAAACGCTAGCACTTAGTGCCTAAAGTGTATTTGGCCCACTATTAGTCTCTTGTCGACAAATTACTTCTAGTTGTTTAGTAACGTACAAACCGAAACGGAATAGATAAACGTTTGGTAGGTAGTAACACCAACCAATCCGCATTCGGCGCTCGTGATGGGTTATGTTATGTTATGGCCCATCCTGCTTGCACTCTATCTTTAACTTTCTTTGTCATTTTTCATGTCAAGGGTGAGTCGGTGTGACTACTGGTAAAAAAAACTCCCCGTTGTCACAATGGTGTGGTAAGGGTGTGACCACGGGTCAGTCGGACTATAATTAAGTCCACAATTACACTTCTAAGTTTTGCTCACGAAAGTTAACTTACTTACATATTGACTTCGTTGAGTAGCTTTCCGTATTTTCCTTCTACTTTCGTATACAGCTGTAGGTTATTCACATAAGTTTTACGTAAGCAACTTATAAGTGTAAAGGTGGCCTAAATTCCGTGTCTCAGCGATGAGAACTTGTCATTTCTTGGGTCATGAGTGTTCAGGCACGTATCCAGACTTTTAATTCGGGGGGGGACAACTGCATCCCGCAAACCGGTGAGTGCCTCGCGCGCTAAATTTTAATTTAGTCCTGTACTGTGTGTTCTGGATTTCGGGGGGGGATAAATCCCAACTATCCCCCCCCTTGGATACGTGCCTGTGAGTGTTTATATTATTATTTATGTATTCTATCCTTTATGTATCATAATAGAAGCTCATGTAAGTTTGGGTCTAAATGTTTGCTATGAGTTGGAAAAAATGGCTTATAAATATGGCAATTGCCCGAAACGAAATTCGTCCGCGTTTTTTTGTTGACAACTGTTCTAACCTAGCCTACCCAATTCGTTCCGCCCGTCCCGCTTCGTTACAAATTTCTTCATTGCTATTTCCAAACACCTTGTACATATTATATATTTTGGTGAAATGAAGATTTGTTCCGGATTCGTCCTCGTAGCGTGATGGCGTTCAGTGCCCGTAGCACGAACATCAATCAAGAAAAACGCGCGTGAAGAAATTCGATAGAGTAATTTTGTATGGAAAATCTGTACAGCGCCATATACCGCTGAAAAGCGAAATTAAATATCCCATAGAGAATTACTCTATTGGATAGAGTGCGCGAGGGAACATGCATAAGTCACCGATTTTGATAAATTTGAGCTTGATCGCTAAGGACACGTATAAAAACAAGATAGATCAGAAAAATAAAAAAAAAAATAAAATATTTTAGTTTTATCACACAGGGGAAAATAACGAATTTTTTTTTTCATTTTCGGATATAATGCACTTAACAGTCGGATAAACTATCGATTAAGAAATAATATTTTGTATGACACATGTACTTAAACGCAATATTTAAGGAGATATTTGAAAATTCTTGGCTTACTCTATAATAATGCGCCTGAAACGTGACATAAGTGACGTCACATGTTGACCGTTTTGTATAGAGCGTTTTCGGCGGGTGCTGCTGCGTGCTAACTTCAAGTGACTATATCACAAGAAAAACGTAAGAGAAAAGTTTTAATATTACAGTTGACTTTCTCAAGCATTATATTTTTGATTTTGATACAAAAAAAAATTGATGCATGTGCCCTAATCGAGCACTTTTACGCGCGTTTTTTTTCTCGATATATGTTCGTGCTACTTTAGATTCTTGCATATAACTTGTGAATAAGGTAGTACTTATGTTCAAATACGTGTCTCATCGGCCCGAAGCGATGTCTCGAGGGCTGCTGAGTAAGTAGTTATACCGCTCTCGATGGTTTCCTCAAGTTATTATCTTAGAATTTCCCCGTTTTATGTGGAAGAATATTGGCTTAAGTCTTCCGTATAGATAGAGAATTTGATGTGAAAGTATATTATTTTAAGCCTTTCGTATTTGGGAGTTATATTTTCTTTATACCGAATAATGTGTTCTGTTTGTTATAATATGAGGATAATGTTTTTACAACAATCCTACTAATATTATAAATGTGAAAGTTTGTGGGTTTGGATGTTTAGATGTTTGGATGTTTGTTCCTCAAGCACGCAAAAACTACTGAATAGATTTGGTTGAAATTTCGCACACAGATATTAGAATCCCGATATTCCCACAGGAACGGGAACCACGCGGGTGTAGCCGCGGGCGGCCGCTAGTTTATTAATATTACTAGCGCCTGCCCGCGGTTTTACCCGCGTAGTCTCCGTTCCCGTGGAAATATCGGGATAAAAAATATTCTATATTTTAATCTAGGCTATCTTATATCTGTGTGCCAAATTTCAACTAAACCCGTTCAGTAGTTTTTGAGTGATTGAGGAACAAACATCCAAACCCACAAACTTACACATTTATAATATTAGTAGGATTTAATATTAGGAACTTCAATGATCGTACAAGTTAGTCTGATTTCTCTATAGCAATAAAAAAATTAGACATTCTCGTTCTTGAGTAAGTATTTAAGCAAAAAAAATAGTTCCTAATAAATTTTCAGCACCCTCTTTACTTTAGTTTAAACTATCCCAGTCTTAAAATATAAAGATTTATTTTATTAATGTTCACACCTTTATAATCTTTTTCGCTTACTCTGTAGACCAAATACAAATGGACCACTATATTATGTACCACAAGATTTGTAGATGTCGGTGCGTTAAAACGAAGCGATTACCATCCGTAGCGTTCCCACAGGCGTACAAAGTAAGATAAGGTCTTTCTGCCCGGGGCTAAATCTCTCCGGGAACGGAAACAATCAAGAACTCCCTCGGGCAATTAACGATAACCACTCTATTGTACCGGTGTATTATTCAAACACAAGTAGGTACTTCATAGTGAGCGCATTTGCAAGTATTTTTTAAAACAAAAGCAAAAGTAAGATATTGACTCAATCCTTATCCTTATCCTTACATTTAATAAAACAGTAGAAAAAGTGTGTCTGTACATCACATATATTTAAAAAAGAAATATCTGGGGCGATGAAGACATAGTAATAGAGTAAGAATTTGAAAAAAAAGTGTGTCTGTTTGTTTGTCTGTTTGAACACGCTAATCTCCGGAAATACTGAACGGATTCGAATGAAACTTTTTTTGTTATATAGCTGTTAAGCCTGGGCATAACTTAGAGTATAATTGATTTTGGAAAATGGAACACCTGATGCGGAACCATAATGGTCCAGCTAAACTATACAAAATATAAAAATGACACCCTAGCAAAAGTTGTTCAGCCTGATAAGCATTTTTTGTTGAGGTACAATAATCGAAGATCTGGAACAGCTGATGCAGAAACATAATGGTCCAGCTAAACTATACAAAATATAAAAATGACATCTTTGCAAAAGTTGTTCAGCCTGATGAGCATTTTTTGTTGAGGTATAAAAATCGAAGATCTGGAACACCCGATGCAGAACCATACGATCTAGCTAAACTATACAAAATATATTAATGACATCTTTGCAAAAGTTGTTCAGCCTGATGAGCATTATTTGTTGAGGTATAAAAATCGAAGATCCGGAACACCTGATGCAGAACCATAATGGTCCAGCTAAACTTTACAAAATATAAAAATGACATCTTTGCAAAAGTTGTTCTGACTGAAGATCTGGAACACCTGATGCAGAACCATAACACTTCTACAAGTATTTTTTATGTAACTACATTAGTTCATTTATACGCATTCGCCGAAGTCATAAAGTCCACGCGTACGAAGTCGCGGGCATCAGCTAGTATTCAAATAAAAATCTCTCCACATCTGAAATAAATTTTCGAAAGTGGCCTCATATGTAGATTTAGTAATTTTTGCCATGCAAAAGTGAAATAAAATGTCTCAATTTAGCGGTTGCTTAAAATTACAATTCAAAAATTCAAATTCAATTCAGTCTAGTCTAGAGTCTGTTACGCACTTGTGAATGTCAAAGAAGCTACGCCCACCCTAAGCGGGAGGCCTTGAAATTAGAAGAACCGGCAAGAAACTAAGAAACTCGTCAGGGTCTGCTTTTTTCTGCTTTTATTTAAAAATGTTTTTAAATGAGAAAGGTCATTGGACATATTTGACCTACGTGCTGAAAATTCGCGTACAGAGACCAACCCAGTTTTAAATTGAAGAATTCAATCTCACTTTTCAAAATATGAATTATTTTTTCATGTACCGAATGGCAGAAAAAGTTACTTTACAGTATGTATGTGAGTACAATGTTATTAAACTTTTGTTAATAAAACAGAAGTTTTTACTTTCAGCATTGTGAAAATGTGTGGTACAACCATAATAAACGTTTTTATTGTCTTTATTTATTTATTTTATTTTATTTATTATTGAAATGCTATGATATAATGATAAAAAATTAAACATGGCCTGCAAGAATGCGACCCATACAACCGAGTAGCAGCTACATTTATCTACATACTAACCCCTATTTTGTTTGTGTACGCCGTAGGTCAAATGCCCGAACAAAATGCCTAATGACCTTAATTCCATCAATTGTTTTTCATCAACAAACTTTTTTTATAAATTAGTTATTTTAATAAATCCTCTCTGAATTTTACTTCGTATTTATCTGTGGAAAGTAAGGGATTTTCCCAAAGTCCTTAAATTAAGCTGTATTGCCTTTAAAGGTCGTTTCGGATTTAATTAGCAGGTGCTAGCCCTGCCGTTGGGAACAATTTGTGTAAATTGTGTAATGTGTCGCGCTGTTTGGTAATTAGCTTGCGTTATGAGCTGCGAATGTTGGGTGGGGGTGTAGTGACAGCGGTGCGGAAATCATAGGTGGTAGCGACTATGGAATTGCGATCAATTTTAAAATAAAAGTATCCCAAGGCACCTTAAGGTGCGATCAACGGATCTTGATCTGTTAATCTCATACAATCTGGATCAAAATCACTGATCACGATCAAGGATCTTGATCGGATCACTGTCTGGAATGAATGGATCAGTGAGCGTATATCCGAGTTTAGGATTGAACCACTGCAGTTTTTAAAAGAAGCAGTATTTTTTTATTAAAAAAAAAACAAGCGGCCGCCCGCGACTTCATCTGCGTGGATAATATTTTGTGTATCCCTCGGGAACAATACTTTTTTCTGTATGAAAGGTACCTTATGTCCTTCTCTGTATCCCTGAAAAGTGTGTGCAAAATTTCATGATGATCGGTTCAGTAGTAAAGACGTGAAGGCGTAACAAACAACAAACAAACGGACTTTCGCATTTATAATATTAGTAAGGATATTATAGAAAAGTAACTCAATACAGACACAAATCAGAACGTTCGAAGCGATCAGGTTTAACAGTAATTTCTATAATAAAGGAAGATTTATTTGATAAAGTGTAACAAAGAACAGATTTAAGTAATGTTTTTACTATCTACTTCAAGAGATACTTTCGAACTGTCAGAACAGTTTTTATTAAAAGTCTCACTTCTAAATTGAATCACACAGCTGGATTAAAACATAGGATTCTATGTTTTCTTCAATATCCGTTGTACCTCTATATCCGTTGTACCTACTCTACGCCGCTCTCAAAAATGTGAGATTAACGTGATTTAGAGAAATACTCGTGAGTAATGATACGAACGGAACTGACGAGCGCTCGTGAGTAATTTTGGATCGAATTGAACCGAAGGATAAAATTGTTAAAACTACTAATATTAAGATTAAATACCTCTCCTCTTGATTATAGTACGGAACGACTAAGGTTCGGTAATCATTGTTAGCACTTTAAAATTGCATAGGTAGCTGATAAGACCCCGCCGCGCCGGGGATTGAATCCATCACCGCATGAATATGATGTCCGTATTTCGGTACAGTCATTTAAGCTTAGGCTTTAGGCTCAACTATGATTTTACTAGCGGCCGCCCGCGGTTTTACCCGCGTGGTTCCCGTTTCCTTGGGTATATCGGGATAAAAAGGATTCTATGTTTTAATCTAGGCTATCTACTATCTGTGTGCCAAATTTCAACCAAATCCGTTCAGTAGTTTTTGCGTGATTGAGGAACAAACATCCAAACCCACAAACTTTCACATTTGTAATATTAGTAGGTTTAGATGTTCCTTACATGTTAGATAAACATGGAAAAATGTGATCCGTAAATACGAGTTTACTCCCCTTGAAGAATTCCTTGTATAACCTTTAAATTCCTTGTAATTCCTTGTAAGTGAGTGGCTACACTTCATAAAATATGTTACGTAGATTTTAAACTATTATTTAGCGAGTCCATTATCGTTGGTCTCCGTTTTCACCTCTAAAGCTTATGCGCTCACTAGACATGAAATAAAACACTTTTTAACGGATACTAGCGCTGATTTATTGATAGTACTCTGGTAGTTAGTAGGTATTTGGTTTGATTTTCCCGACCATGTCTTCCGTGACTACGGCAGCTGCAAAGGTGCCGAAACGTCAGGAAAATAAAAAATCAAACCAAATACCAACTAATTACCAAAGTACTTTCAATAAAACCGCGCTATAGTATCCGTTAATAATGTTTTCATCCCTTCTATTCGAAAAATGATGCTTTGTTCCTATATAAGTGGGACCAAAATAGCTCTTTTCTGGTAAGAGCTTTTTAGTGGGAGGAAAAGAGATTTGAATTTAGAACATGTATCTTTCAAAGAATTCGAACGCCGCCGCCGCCAGCTGGTATGTATTGACTGGCTGTATAGACGGCGCCGCGAGCGCGCAAACTGAAAAAAAAACAAGCGCGCGAATTAAGTCTGTGTTCTTGTAATTAGTACATACTTACGTACTAAGTACAATAACTTTTGAAAATTGCGCTAGTGTATCAAACGTAACTATAAATTTGTAATTATTTTTACTTTTCACGTGTCTGTTTTAAATAAAGAACATTTTTATTAATTACATAAATACAGTCTCCTATTTATTTTCTCATAGAAAGGGGATGAAAAGTAGAGTGTATCACTCGGGCGCAAAATATATTTTTGGCTCGGGCGATGTACTTTGAATCCCTCGCTACATTCGGGATTCTACTGAAGAATCCCTCGCTACGCTCGGGATTCTACTCTAGAATCCCTCACTTCGCTCTGGATTCAAAAAAGCGCCCTCGCCGTAAAAATATTATTTTGCCCCCTTGTAATACAATCTACTATTTCATCCCTTCTATTCGAAAAAGGATGCATTGTTCCTATATAAGTGGGACCAAAATAGCTCTTTTCTGGTAAGAACTTTTTAGTGGGAGGAAAAGAGATTTGAATTTAGAACATGTATCTTTCATAGAAAACGAACACCGCCGCCGGCTGGTATGTATTGACTGGCTGTATAGACGGCGCGGAGACTAAAAAAAAACATAAGCGCGCGAATAGGCTAGTTGACAAAATTTGGAAAATAGTTTAAAAATAAAGTTTGGTATCTATTTTACCCCAAAAATATATTATTTTAAGAAAAATAAGTCATTTTACCTATGAATTTTGCGTTTTAAGAAATGAATTCAAAATGACATCGAAAAAGGCCAAAACTGTCATGGCGTCTTGAATGACGTCACGCCTCGCGAAACATTCGTGTTTGACACCTACACACATACACCTCTGTGTGTTTGTGTGTGTGTGAAAATGACAGCAACAACAAAGGTTTCGCGAGGCGTGACGTCACGCGTCTCTGATTGGTGTTCAATGTCACGTGATTAAATGGCCAATTTTGCCGATTTTATTTTCCGTAAATATTGGTAATCTTTATTTATTTTAATGAAAAAAGTGTTTTTTTGGTTACTATTCAACACGATTAATCATTAGAAACCTTATGCTAGCCGATTTATTCTTAGTGGAAACAAGCCTATTAAGTCTGTGTTCTTGTAATTAGTACATACTTACGTACTTAGTACAATAACTTTTGAAAATTGCGCTAGTGTATCAAACGTAACTATAAATTTGTAATTATTTTTACTTTTCACGTGTCTTTTTTAAATAAAGAACATTTTCATTAATTACATAAACACAGTCTCCTATTTATTTTCTCATAGAAAGGGGATGAAAAGTAGAGTATATGACTCGGGCGCAAAATATTTTTGGCGAGGGCGACATACTTTGAATCCCTCGCTACGTTCAGGATTCTACTGAAGAATCCCTCGCTACGCTCGGGATTCTACTCTAGAATCCCTCACTTCGCTCTGGATTCAAAAAAGCGCCCTCGCCGTAAAAATATTATTTTGCTCCCTTGTAATACAATCTACTATTTCATCCCTTCTATTCGAAAAAGGATGCATTGTTCCTATATAAGTGGGACCAAAATAGCTCTTTTCTGGTAAGAACTTTTTAGTGGGAGGAAAAGAGATTTGAATTTAGAACATGTATCTTTCAAAGAATTCGAACGCCGCCGCCGGCTGGTATGTATTGACTGGCTGTATAGACGGCGCGGCGAGCAAACTGAAAAAAAAAACATAAGCGCGCGAATTAAGTCTGTGTTCTTGTAATTAGTACATACTTACGTACTTAGTACAATAACTTTTGAAAATTGCGCTAGTGTATCAAACGTAACTATAAATTTGTAATTATTTTTACTTTTCACGTATCTTTTTTAAATAAAGAACATTTTCATTAATTACATATACACAGTCTCCTATTTATTTTCTCATAGAAAGGGGATGAAAAGTAGAGTATATGACTCGGGCGCAAAATATTTTTGGCGAGGGCGACATACTTTGAATCCCTCGCTACGTTCAGGATTCTACTGAAGAATCCCTCGCTACGCTCGGGATTCTACTCTAGAATCCCTCATTTCGCTCTGGATTCAAAAAAGCGCCCTCGCCGTAAAAATATTATTTTGCTCCCTTGTAATACAATCTACTATTTATTTCATGGTCTTTATTTCCTTCAAACAACGTCGATTTGAGTTTTGTTACTTAAAATACTGTTTACTTTCAATTACCTTGTAAGTTAAATCAACAACCAGCTGAAATACTAATTTATGTGCGTTTCTGGCTCTTAGGATTTCTGAGATTATCCGTAATGGACTCTTACTTTCCAAAGCAGAAGACAGATTTCGTGAAACTTAATAAAAAAAAGGCTCCGTAATGATACTCTGTAATATTAGCAGTATTCTTATATAAATGTGGAGGTAAGATGTTATTCCGAGATAATCATAAGTACATGGCTTCCGGAAGAAAACTAACATATACTCACATCAACTTTGTCTAGGGATACAGGTGTTATTTTTATACAAACGAGGTAACTTTGAAGTCTTGGTTTCCTGCCAGGGACTGTGCTGTGCTGTGATATGATGATGGCTATCCAGGGAATGAATGGAGGAGATTCGCTATATACACACCCAACTGATCTGACCAGCATTCTAAAAGATTAAAGGACATATTAAAAAAAACCGCGAAAATTGCACGAAAATGTATGAAAATCCTGAAACGGAGAATTCTGAACCATTCTTTCTTTCTTATCGAATGAGGATTAGTGGCCACCTCTGGTGTTAGAGTTTATCAAGCCGCCTGTAAGGCCTCTAACTTGGCTTAACGACTGTTATCAGATGATAACAGCCGGGACCGACGGTTTAACGTGCCCTCCGAAGCACGGAAGCACTCAGTTGAAATACCACTTTAACGGTCACCCATCCGACACCTGACCAGACCGAGCGTTGCTTAACAAACGTGATCGAGTACGATCAGTCAGTCAAGTTCCGCCATGAGCGCTTCAAAATTCGCGCTTCTGAACCATTAATCTTTTAGAATGCTGATCAGATTAGTTGGGTGTGTAAAGCGATCTGAATTTCCTCCATTCGCTCCCTGGATGGCCATCATCAGATTACAGCACGGATGTACCTGGCAGAAAACCAAGGCTTCAAAGTTACCTCGTTTGTATGAAAATAACACCTGTATCCCTAGGATGCGTATAAATTTATAGATACGCAGGCATATAAATATGAAAATTGACAGTTATTCGTTAAACTTAGGTGTTTGTGTACGAGTATACAATTTAATTAATTTTAACATGACGTAAAAAATAAATAGGTTATCAATTATTGTACCGGAAATTTACATAAAAAAAATAATTAGAAGTTATTTATGATGAAATATAAGTTTTCAGATGAAGGACGGCTTTTAGCGCGTGTCGGTCCTTTTAATCATTAATCTTAATATTACTTGGAATTAATATATTTCATCTAAATTTCATCTTAGTTTCATAAATAATACACGCCACCATTTTTCCGAGCTGATAAATTCGAGGGTAATATTTAAATATTGACAGGTTTACATTGTAGCAAATTCTGATGAAAAATACTTTTTGAATAAATTGAATACTAGATTGGAATACTTAAGCTTATACAATAAGGTCGGCTTGTTTAGCCTCACAAATGTACATAGAGAGCATATAACTTTCAACTCCCTTCTTCCCAATAACGTTAATTGAATAAAACACGGAATAATAATTCTTGCCAATAAAATTATACTTTTTTGCCGCTTTGAAAACATAAGCATAACTTTTGGCATAGGTATATGATATTGCAACTTGTAAATATTGATCTCAAAAACTTTTTTATACTACACCTGCTCGGATAGTACCTTGATACTTTATCAAATTTACGGTAGAAAGTACGTCATTGCATATCGAAAAAATATGCGGGGAGAAAACGCATCTGAGCGGGAGAGAAAAGTGTATGAAAATCCATTTTTTACGTGGTTTTTCTTTTTTAATTTTGGGTAAGATTATGCGCCGGTAATCTAAATATCAAAAGCCAAAAAGTTTTTACAGTGAGTTTTTATCTCCAAGTTCGCAAAATGACACTGGCCCCTAGCTGTGTGTCGGATGGTATCGGGCTGGCAGTGGGACCCTGCGGCGGCAGGATAAACAATTTGAAAAAAGAACATGTGAAAATTGCAGACGCCATTGGCGCCATTTTCAATTTGTGTGTTGTTTGAGGATTCAGTTTTCGTAAAAAGTAAAATAAAACTATCAAAATGTTGTTGAATATTACGTCATGTAGTCATCATGTAGCAAACATCTCAAACAAACATTAATGGAAAAAGTGTTACATTAAGCTTCACTAACTGCAACAATTTCAATATAAATTTCAATTAGTAAAGATTTAGTTTTTTATTTGTAGTATAAAGCACCTATGTATCACTCGAGAGAACGTGCGATTCCCGATCTCGGGTGTTTTAAAGCCCTCGCCTACGGCTAGGGCTTCAAACGACACCCTCGACGGTAATCGGTCTCTTTCTCGTCTCGGTGAACAATGTACTATTGAAACCCTTTTATTTTGAATACAAACCTTCTATTTTTGGACGTCGAGATTTCGTTGTAGGTAAATCGTCAAAACTCTCCATATCCATATTTTCAACTTTTTTGACATACATTCCAAGAAAATCGTTTGATGTCCGTGTCTATTTTGTAGAGTACTTGCGATTCCCTGCTGATAAAATACTGGTTATAAAAAATAGTAATATTTGTACGCAATATAAATATGTGACATTTCCACATAACATGACCGGATGTCGGAAGTCTCTCCTGTTAGTGAGGGCTAACAAGCTACGCTCATAATAAGGCACTTCTGCCGAGACGTTGCTACGTATGTGCCCTGTATAATAAGTGTATATTTGGACTTAAATCACCCATTTAGGTATTATAGGATTTAATTAATTGATTAACTAAACTAACACAAATAACTTTAATTAATTAACCCGTAATTGCGGCGGTTAAGCAACTTTCACTAGAGTCGGTCACGGGATAGATGATCAAAAACTTATATCTCCTCGTGAAATTGGATTTTTTCCCATCAACGTTTTCCATCATTGTCTGTCTACCTACATTTTATATGTATCTAGAATAGTTGAAAATACAAAAAACATTTACTAAGCTATAAATGTTATATGAATCATTTTTTATCCAAAACAACTGCTCATTAATCAAGCTGAAAGCACACTGTACTTATTAATGAAAAATATTTCAATCCCTAGTAACATTTACGTAGGCTAGGTATTCAATCCGAAATTTATCAGCTGCCCCACGCAAAAGGGTAAAATTGTTGAAACGTACAATGTTATATATTGTAGGTATTATATTTTATGTATTGTTGATTATGCTTTCACTTAAAGTACTCTCTTATGGTTCAATGTCAATGTTTTCTTTCAATTGGTTTTTTATTTAACGTAACAGGAATGAGATTGTGTGGTGTCAGAGCCAGCGTTTTTATAAATTTCCATTTTGATGGAATCTTGACGCAAATGATCCTGCCTCTCGAGCTAATGGTCTGGGATTCAATTCCTGGTGGCAGGTGCATATGGTTGTGATTTGAATATAATCATAATGTCCCCGAGTCATTGAGTTTGCGTTTCGATCGCGCAATATGAAGAGAGCGAGATTCTATCGCCGCGCCCCGTCGTTGTTAAAAAAATAAAAAGCATTTTACACAAAAAGTATTTCCCGAGAGTGTCAACCATGCTAAAATATTGTTGCAAAATGTAGCATTATAAATTGCAAATGGTACACGAGCTATTAATGACCTATCTCACACCTACTTTACCAGACAGGTCACGCCCGCCTTCGCTGATGAGAAAATATGTTTATAATTTACCCGCCGTCACTGGGGCCATCTTTTCGAAGTCGATCCGATCGTAGATTAGTTTTCTATTTCCCGTAGAAAGCAATAAGAGGAAAGCTCATGAATTACTGAGTACTGTTAGATTGACTTCTAGTATGATGTGTTTTAGATTGTGATCCTAACGAGGGGGTCTTTATCGTAAGAACGACTCTTGAATTAATAAGAACTTCACTTTAGCATAAATAATGGAAACGATGGAATATGATGAACGTTCAAATAAATATGAGTTTTGTTCAGTGAAAGAAAGAGTTTCGGTTTTAATACAGCTGGGTTTTTCCTTTTTACCCGACTGTCTAAGTAAAGGACGATGACCTTCGTGGTCAAGTGGTTTTACGCCGGTTTTCAAGGCGTCACCATCTCTTGAGGTCCCGGGTTCAATCCCCGGCTGGGTCAATGTAGAAAACTAACTTTTCTATGTTGTCTCAGGTCTGGGTGTTTGTGATACCACCATTGTCTCTGATTTCCATAACACAAGTGTTTTGGCTACTTACTTAGGAATCGGAGTAATGTATGTGATGTTGACAAATATAAAAAAATATAAAAAGGTGTATTGGGTTCAGGGTTCATGTATGAATGTGTGTATGTGAGCTTCTTTGTTCCATCGTAACTTCTGAACAGATTTGGGGTATTTAGGAATATCTTCTATATTGACACTGGCTATAGATTTTTTGAAAAAATCTATATGGCGGCTGCATGATGCCATTTTGTAGTGTAAAAGTTTTTTTTTCAATGATTACAATGTTTTACTCTACACGTTTCAACAGATATTTAAAAAAAATATTTTACTCAAAAATGCTTGTAATATGGCCATTATTTTGACAACCTTCTTTGAACAAAGTCAAGGTTGCCGTGCTCCTTCGATGGTGACGCAACAAAGTTGTATGGGATTTCATTATTGTCGAGTTTTAGCCACCAGCAATTTCCTTTGAGAATCCATTATTGTCGAGTTTTGTTTCAAACATAGTTCGTGAAAAAAGTACATTGTACAACCCGCGCAGTTAATGAATGGGATTACACTCGTTGTGGTAAGCGCCGTGAGCCGCCATTTTCAATCCCATTCTTTATTTGCGCGGGTGTTGTATTGTTGTAGATGATGTTTTTAATTTTTTTTTTACTTTTTTACTATTTTTCCTTTTTGATATTTTTGACTTTCTTGCCTTTTTTATTTTTTTGTCATTTTGGACCAAGTCTTGTATAGTGCTTTACTCAAAAATGACAAAAAAGTAAAAAATGTCACAATGTCAAAAATGACAAAAATTTCAAAATTTCAAAAATTTCAAAAATATCAAAAATATCAAAAATATCAAAAATATCAAAAATATCAAAAATATAAAAAATATCAAAAATATCAAAAATATCAAAAATATCAAAAATATCAAAAATATCAAAAATATCAAAAATATCAAAAATATCAAAAATATCAAAAATGTCAAAAATATCAAAAATGTCAAAAATATAAAAAAATTCAAAAATGATCATTTTGGTAATTTTGGTCATTTTTGACATTGTTACTTTTTTGACATTTTTGAGTAAAGCACTATACAAGACTTGGTCCACAATGACTGCACTGCTGGCCACGCTATGATGGCCTCAAGCTGAGCTTAACTACGCTCTCGGCCAGGCCGAGACCGGACGCCGAAGCCCACGGTAGTTTAAAACTGTGCTGCAGGCCCCGAATTCTCCCAGAGAATGGTACTATTGTGTATAGTGTATGTAGTCATAAAATGTATGGAATGATAGAATAATTATACTATTAATGTTCATAATATTTTATGGGTTAATAAAATGGTCTGTGTAAAAGCCAATAAAAATAGTTATTAAATTATGTTATCAATGACTGAGATCTCATTCCGAATCCATTTGGTCATTTGCAGCCTTTGAGAAAATTGCTTAGCTTTCAAAATATCCACTATTGAACCTACTTATACATAAGTTCTATAAATGATATCCAAACAAACGTTCGAAGATTGAAAGTTTCCGCAGTAAACTCTTTTATTTATTAGATACCATTACGCGGTAAACTGATCACGCGAGACATAGGTACTAGATAAATTTATTAGTTCACTCCAGGGCTGTCACCTTTGTATTAGTTTGACTACACTTTTTTTACAATAAAGTTTAAGTTGAAGGTGGAATCATAATACAATGTATCGTTCATTAAAAAAATGTGTGTTTGATAAAATCGAATTTGGGTTAACATTTTAGTTTAATGATTCGACTTAAAAATACACTTTTATGTGTTTCTTCATTGAGCTCTTTAGCGCCGTGGCTTAGCGCATGGGTGCCATTTCGCTCCCATAAAAATTTTGATTCATAATATGATTCGATAACAGGAACGGCATAAGTTTTTTCGCCCACACACACACACACACACACACTTTAAGGCGCCCTACTACCCACTACTAGCGCCGCCAATACATTTATTTTTATTAGTCGTAAACTAAGTCAAAATTTAAAAAAGCTAAGATCATGCCCTCCTAAAAATCTAAATTGTCTCTAATATTTTTCGAATAACTCTTCAACAGTTTTATTTTAGCTCAAAGTGGCCACTTTTGGCTAGAATGGATTTTAAAACTTACAGAAAGAATGAAAACTGTTGAAAAGTTATTCAAAAAAATATTATATACCATTAAGGAGGGCATGATTTTATCTTTTTTAAATATTTACCTGATTTACGAGTAATAAAAATAAATGTATTGGCGGCGCTAGTAGTAGGACCTACGGCGCCTTAAGTAGGTCAGTGCCCCAATATTGGAGACTACAGCTCTTGATGATAGTTATTGTTGACAACCCTATCAGATAGTTACGAAAGGATATTAGCGTCGGTTCAGTCGCAGCGTTGTCAAACTTGTCGGCGGGCGGCGACTGTACATTGTGCGGTAATGGCTGCCGGCGACGTCTGTGGCACACTGAATTAATGTGTCTAATTATGCATACTCACAAACTCCGGGTGGAACAAGCAATCTGATAATCTGTAGTTTGTGGTTTGGTATTGTGTCGCAGATAAGAGCTGCCCTTAGATTATTTATATATCTGCAGTCATTCAAACAATAGACTTGCATTTTATCATAGATTATGATAATGATCATATAAGATTCTTGCATTTTATTAAATGGTGACGTCGCTAATGACATTCAATCGATAGATCAATGACAGGTTGATATGTGGACAACGAGGTTCGGGAATTGGTTATTCTGAGATTATATCAAGAATTTAATACATTTTAACCTGGGGCCGTACCGGCTAACGCTCCGAACTTCGGCAAGTCTGCCGGACTTCAAATTAATAATACAGACAAATCGAGCCCTATCAATCAGGCCAAAATAGCTAATCCCGATTTATAATGTCACACGAACATCTATCGATATCTTCCAAATAACTGCGGCAAATAGTACAATACGAAATTCCGTTCTTCGATTTTTTATGTTGAAGCCCGGCAGATTTAGTGAAGTTTGGAAAGTTAGCCGGTAGGGCTCCTGATCAAATAATATTATAAGTATTATAAGTAATAAGGGCTTATAATATTACTAGCTTTTGCCCGCAACTTCGTTCGCGTGATTAAGATAGAAGTGCATTTATTTTGAAAGTCACGGATTACCAATAGACCTAGGTATTTATCAGTAGACCTAATTTCACACATTTAAATTTTCCCATAAAAAAATATGCACAAACTGGAACACTCTGTAGCACCCTGTATATAGGGATTTTCCAAAACCCTTTCTTAGTGCTCACCTACACCGTGAAAGGTATCTCCCTCAAAACATGGTGTCTCTATCTTCAACCCTATACAAATTCCCATACAAACGGGAACACCCTGTAGCACCCTGTATAACGGGAATTTTCCAAAACCCTTTCTTAGTGCTCATCTACACCATGAAAGGTATCTACCCTCCAAAAATGGTGTCTCTACCTTCAGCCCTATACAAATCTCCATACAAACTGGAACACGCTGTAGCACCCTGTATAACGGGAATTTTCCAAAACCCTTTCTTAGTGCTCATCTACATCATGAAAGGTATCTCCGGTATCATCCTAAAGGTACCCTCCAAAAATAGTGTCTCTACCTTCAGCCATTAGGGCTCCACGCCTATCCCAACAATCAATCAATTTAGAGTTTCATATGTATAGATTTGTTCTAAACAGTCATAAACAGTTTTTTACCATTGCCACTCGAAAAAGTGCGTTTAATTCAACGATAAGAGTGAATAAAACGCTGTTTTATTCACCGAGTGAATAAAAATATTTTGAATTTGGAACAAGCGCGTATCGTATGAATTATGTACAAAAAAAAATAAAACGTGCTGAAAGTATGGAGCTATTACATAGATAAAGCCATAGTTATACAATTAAATAAAAAAAAATATCCCGCCAATTTTATTTAGGTTCTTTTTAGTGTCTTATCTTTGGGTTCTTTTCTAAAAAAATATCTCGCCAAATTAATTAGGTTCTTTTTAGTGTCTTATCTTTGGGTTCTTTTCTTTATATTAGAGGGAGATTAGATGTTCAGTCTTGCATCAGTCCATTCCATCAGTCTGGTACGATCTTCAGTCTGTAAAAATTCAAAGTCTATACAAACTGATGAAATGGACTGATGTCAGACTGATCATGTAATTTCCCTCATAGCATGGTTGTTTTATGTCATTGGAAAACTTATAGTTTCACTATTTTCTAACGGTTAAATTACCGATTACCTATCTAAATAATAAAATTTGATAACTATAAATAGGTACTATAGTTGTAAGTACTGCTATTATGTTTTCTCGCAGTCAATGGTAAAAAGTAGAGTACACAACTCGTGAAAAAAAATTTCATCTCGGTCCTTTGTATTCCTCGTTTCGCTCAGGATTCTACTTTAGCATCCCTCGCTACGCTCGGGATTCAACTCTAGAATCCTTCGCTGCTCTCGGGATCCAACATAGTACCTCGAACTAAATTCCTTCTTTTTTCACTTGTTGTATAATCTACTATTTTCCAGCTTTGTTCTCTACGGGCTTGTCTTTTCACAGCGCCCGTCTTTTCTTTCGTTTCAGCGCGAAGGCATCTAGAGATTGCTTGGTCAATTTAATAATTAAGTTTACAGACCTCTGTGGAAATTCCGCTTGCATATAACAAATGTCTACATAAATATTGGAACCCATTTTTTTTTAATTGAAAATGCATAAACATTCATTCAAATGAAATACCTATCATTGTAAATATCATCATTATACGATCAAAGACATTTTAATTTTTATAATATAAATTACATTTCTTTTTGACTTTTGGCAAAGTATGCCTGATTAAATAAATCTATTTAATTTAAATATAATACAAATATAATTAATAGAATGGTCTATAACGACATCGGTTGAGTCTACTAACTAAATATAGATCATTTTAACGTATTTTGATCTTGAGAGCCCTCAGATTTCAAATTTGCCCTCCAACCCGGGAGTGACCTTCGTGTTATCAAATAACAACCAGTCCCCGGGGAACCCCATGGAGGTTCGGGCTTCAAGATTTTCCTGTTTATTTACTATTAACTTCGATAACTAGGAATTTGTGTGATGGGAAGTAGAGTATTCTTGATCACTGGACAGGTCAGAAGATACTGAACTAAACCTAACACTAACGAAGCAACACTTCTTAACTGAAGCTATAGTACTTTCTATAAAGTATTGTATTTTGTTTCATCTGTAACGAGAATTAATATTGATTCAGTTTGTAGCATATAAAAGCCAAACAAATTCTAACAGATCTGAAATTAATTAACTTTAATTAATTGATATATCAAATAACATATCAAATAAATATTGAATAGAGCTTTACCATGTTTTAATAAACCTGTTTATAATCATAACAAAATGAAAGGTTAGCAAATCAATTGCGCCGTGATCTTCGTAAGCTTGATGTATTTCGTAGCACGTAGCACGGACGGACGTGAGCGTCGTAGTCGCGTAGCAAGGTATGCTACGACGTAGCGATCCGGCAAAATGAATACGTGCTCATTTTCACACGGTCTTTAGGATCATGAAAGCTTTATAATGTCAGAAACATGAAAACAATTTTATTATGTAACCTTTTTTACAGCAACAGCCAGCGACAGATGCAAATAGAAGCAAATTTTTGCAGTAGAAAAAGTTATATTTTGTGTAAAGTCAAATTTAAAGTACCTACCTCAAGGACATGTTTTGGGTCCCTTGTTATTTATTTTTGATATTAACGAAAGCTTTATAATTTTACCAGTATAAGTTAAACAATTTTGTATTGTCAACTGTAGTTGTAGGTGTAAATTGGAAATCTACGACATAAATTTGATTTATTTATTGATGCCTAAAGCTAAAACGAATAAATCTAAGGTGAACCGACTGACGAGTGCGAAACAGCCGGTTATATATGAATAAAACTTGATTTATTTGGTTTTTACGAGACGCGTATATCTCCCTTGAGACACCTTTTGGGCAAAATGTTTTATTTGTAATATCAAGGAGCCATTTCTTAGCAAGGATTCTGCACTGGAGCGATAAAAATGTTGTAAATAACAAGGATTTTATTTGCAACATCTAACTTTATGGGTGATCTGTATTTTATTAGGTGTTAAGAAGGAAAGGCTAGATTTGATTTAATTTCATGATTGGTGATATAAGCATTTATTTTAACAAAATAAAAAATAAAAGTATTTTCGAATACAATGCTATAACACAGTTATGTAAATCCTGGAATACCCAGAACGCAGGTGGTTAAATAAAAATATCCTTTTTTATCAGTCCCCAAATCAACATACGCTTTTATGGAGGTAGTCCCAATAGAGGTTCGTCATAAATATTGATATCTTTGTATGCAGACCTCCGTTCCCGAATTGTCCCGTTTCTGGAAGACAAACGATGTAAGTTTTGATAGAAACTGCGACAGGATAATTGAGTTCGCCCCGTACTGTGTCAAATTGGGAACGAGGGACATTGTGTCCTGTTTCGTCAGTTGAATAAATGGGACGTAGCATTGATTGTTATAATAGAAGAGAAGAAATAGGAGAAAATTGTTAATAAAGTACCTATACTAGAGGCTGTATGTATATTATACTATTAAAGGCTGTACTTTGTTTATTGTTACCAATGTATTTGAATTGATATCCTATGTCGACGATCTCAGATTGCCCTATGTGCATGTTGCTTTGGGTTTGTGTAAAAATAAAACAATAATGTTAACGCATACTTTTAAATAACGTAATGATTTCTGACTATTAAGACCTTAGAGCGTTGCGGGCTCTCGTTGCTCTAAGATTAAGACAATTTTATTGGTTCTTATTACTCGATATTATTAGGTTAACAATATCTTAGATAATTTTATAAAAAAAATAACAGGTTTCTTTCTGATACTATTTCAGGTAACTGAATTATACAATTTGAGTAAACCCTTTCGCAGAATAAAAGGGAAGGTTGAAAGTATCCTTCACAGCAAATTGAATGCCATAAAGAATTTATATCTGTATGATAATAAAACTGCCGTCTGAGAAGAATACAGCCTCCGGAGTAGGTACAGATCTGCATTTCCTATTAAATGGGAGTACTCAAATGAATACCTTTACAATAGCAGGTAAGTATTGGTATTGTATAAAATACAAATTTAGGAACAAACAGTGACACATTTATACTCATTGCAATAGAACAAGATGTGCTGAAAGACCTATAGTTCCCTAGATTATTACATATTATAAAGATTAAAGTGAAATTTAACTTAAGTAGATTTATGTATGCCAAAAATGTTCGTTAAGTGTATAAGCTTAAATAATTTTCAATTTACTAAAGTAGGTACTTAATTAACAAAGGAGGATGAAAAAAAGCACATTGTTTTTCTTTTTTGTTTTGATTGTTGAAAACAAGTTTTGATTGTTTTAAGAGCAATGTAAATATTAAAAAAATATCACCGATCATAATTATACAACGTGTTACAAAAATACCCCTAATTCCGAAAATGGTAGATAGGGGCCATCAAACTGAACAACTTTTACTATGAGACCAACTCTGGAATCGTGAAAAAAATCAGTTATTAATTTTTGAATGAAACTGCTGATTTTTTTCTCGATTTCAGAGTTCGTTTTTGTAACACGTTTTTGTAATCCTGAACCACTGCTCTCGATATGAAAGGTAGATCAAGAAGGTCAAAATCCTATTGATTGCGAACAAAAAATCGGTCCATAAATGTCGAAGATACGCGCGAATAACGATAAAAGAAAACATACAATCGAATTGAGAACATCCTCCTTTTGTTGAAGTCGGTTAAAAAGAGAACTCTTTTTTTCAATAGGATTTTGACCTTCTTGATCCACCTTTCATATCGAGAGCAGTGGTTCAGGATTACAAAAACGTGTTACAAAAACGAACTCTGAAATCGAGAAAAAAATCAGCTGTTTCATTAAAAAATTAATAAATAACTGATTTTTACATACTCAATAGTGTGCTTGCGAGATGGTCCCATTTAATTTTTTTTCAAACCGGTCGAGTAGATTTCAAGTAATCCTGAAAATACTATGATTTTGCATCAACTACCTTAACGACTTTCTTATTTATGAACAGAATTAGATGATTTTTTTGTTGAATAAGGGATATTTTAGTGTAGTCTTTTAAACCGACTTCAAAAAAGGAGGTTTTCAGTTTGATACGTACTTACTTACACTAAAAATAAAGTTTTTTTTTAAAAAAAAACAAAAAAACCGACTTCAAAAAACCTGCCTATAAAAAGCAATTAAATTTAATAGACGTGTTTTTATTATAACAATGATAATGCATATCTAATTAGTGGGAGATCGTGGGGACATCACCTTGCATTTTTGAGACAAAGCAAACCGCTTGGAACAGGTGTTCCTGGGGGTGATCTGAGCTGATTTAGCCCGGTTGCCACGTGGTTCCCCCCAGCAAGTGGGCAGGGGAGGGGGGAGAACAGTGCGTCCGGCGGGCCTCACTCTAAGCTTTATATCTGCATACATGTAGCTACTATATCAAGTTTGGTGTCTTATTCATATAATTCGAGGACGAGGAATTCATTTTTGAAACTAAATTTTCACTCACCCATACAAAAAAACCGCGAAATTCAAAAATTAAATTTTTTCTCTATTATTTTTTTTTGAAAATCCTCCACCGAATTAAAACTATGATGGTTGGTCCCAGAAAAAAAATACTAGTAAATAGCCCAGTTATACCACTATATATATAATAATAAACTTGTTGAACATGTCTTGTCTAAAAACTGTGTTAAAAAAAATGTTTTATGTCGCGTGGCGGAATTTTCTGGGCCATTTCTTTTTCGAACATTTTCTACAGAATAAAAACTATCTGGCTTTGCTCCAGAAAAAAAAACTGGTATATAGCTTAGTTATTTTACTATATAAAACAATACATTTGTTAAACATTTTTGTCTAGTAACTGTGTTAAAAAAAATTTTTCGAGTCGCGTGGCAAAATTTTCTCTACTATTATTTTTCGAAAATCCTCTACAGAATTAAAACTATGAAGATTTTTCCCAAAAACAAAATACTGGTGAATAGCCTAGTTATCCTTCTATAATATACAAAAATAAATTTGTAATCATTTTTTCGAGCAACTGTGTTAAAAAAAAATTTTGTGTCGCATGGCGGAATTTTCTCTACAATTGACAACATATCAAAATTTTTATCCTGTTTTTTTATTTGTTATTTAGAAATTACTGGTGAAAACATGAGACACGTATTTTTTTATTTTCCAAAATTTTTATTTTAAGTCAACGTAATATTAATTTGAAAACTTATCTATTCTAAAAGAGCGTAAGTGCCGTTTAAAGGATTTTTGGCGGACAATATCCTTTGCCCAGATGTTAAATTTAACCAAAATACTAATTCAAGTTAAAAATATCATGAATACATTCAAAACAAAACTAATCAAAGTGAAAAATATTTTGATTCTTGACACAGACTTTGACATAAATTGTAACCTTGACAGCGACAGTTTTTATGATTATAATTTTTTTAAGATAAAATCACACAACTTTTTCACGCAAAGGAGTTAAATATTTAATATTCCTTTATCTCGATGATACAGTGTTTTTTCTACATATTTCGTTAAATTATTGATCAAAAGCCCCGAAAAATTATGTACGGTGTCAGAAATTGAAAAACCTCGAAATGGTTTTCGATTTAAGGTACCTTGTAAAAAATGAAAACATGCACAACAACATTTTCGAATATTTTCTACAGAATTAAAACTATGAAAATTTGCCCCAGAAAAAACATATTGGTAATTAGCCCAGTTTTTTTACTCTATAGAATAATAATACATTTGTTAAACATTGTCTAGTAACTGTATTAAAAAAATGTTTTGTGTTGCGCGGCGGAAATATTCTCTGCCATTTTTTTTCGAAAATCCTCTACAGAATTAAAACTATGAAGATCTGCCCCAGAAACAAAAATACTAGTGAATATCCCAGTTATCCTACTATATAGAATAATAAACTTGTCAAACATTTTTGGCTAGTAACTGTGTTAAAAAAATGTTTTGTGTCGCGCGGCGGACCTGCAAAGTTATGTTCTGATAAGTTTGTTATTTTTCTGGTTACATTGATAATTTACATTACATTACGTGATAAATTACTTCTGGATGTGACAAATATATGATACAAATTAAATATATAAATAAAGATATTCGGAAAACGAACGCCATTAGAATTATTATAAATGTGATAAAATTAACATGGTTATGCGGGTTAAAATAAAACAATTTTATTGTTCGCAGTTGCCACTACATGCACATAGGTCTGTGCATTTTAGATTCCTTTTAATGCAGCTGCACCTTCCTGTGCATTTTGTTTTGCAGCGGCATCGAAATAATTCTAAACAAGCAGCAGATGCTAATCGATCCCCACGATCTCCTACTAAATGATTTGAATATTATTTCTTGCTTTTTATAGGCAGGTTTTTTGAAGTTGGTTTTTAGAATTAAATCTTTTAAACGTTTTAAAGACCATTTACTAAAATATACAAAACCACCTACAAAAGTGATTATATTAATCCTGATTTATACTTGATTCCTGGCTAGCTGCTCTGGCTGTACCTGTAACAATAAATAGGTATTAAAATTATACTTCTATTCTAAAACTATCCGCGGAAGTGGTAGGTACCTATAGAAACAAAAACCATAATATGTAAGTAACTTGTGTATGCAATAAAGTGTTTATCTATCCATCTTATTTACGTGTAACTTATGTGATTTAGTATTCCAAGTTTCAAGAGCAGTTCTCGAAGTGATAAATCGCGTAGTTTAATCCGGAAATGTCTTTATTTTCACGTTATCTTAGTAAAAAGTAAAAACAGTAATTGGAGTTTTATAAAATTTACTTACAATTACTTGCATGAATAAAGTTCACAAAACAACAACCATGTTATCAAATAAATACTCAATCATAATATACCTAAGTAGATATATAAGAAACTTAATATGTAATATATTCAACAGCAATTTGATCGCCTCCAATATCATTTCTGTTCTGAGAGAAAACAAATTAAGTAGAAAAGTTTGCGAGAATTTGCAAGGAATCGTAATATATCGAAGCAAGAATTTGTATTATATTCTTATTTACAATTATGCGATTTTATATTAAGTATAGAAAAGACTTTTACATAGAACATAAGTTGAACCTAAATGCTTAAAACATTAATAACACCGAAACTACAAAACACCGCAGTGAAGTGCTAAACGTACATAAATCTTCAGATTATGAAGGACATTAAATAAAATTAAAAACAGCCATATCTATTATATACCATTCGTATTTTATATAAATAAGCAATTTAAGTTATCAAATCGATTTCTATAAACAACAAAATAAAGTCTGTGTGGTGCTAAATTAAACCACCGATTTTTGATATCCTTGATTCGAATCCACAGTGTCTTAAATCATCTCACAAGTAAACAACAAAACTATTTGTTTCCTAATTTGTTTTAACCCGAACAATTAAATGTAGCCATTTGTCGCTGGCACCCGTCTGCTCCGTGTCAACAACACAAACCGACTTACGAGACTTAAGAACTTTATCTTTTGTTTATGTTTCATTTCCAAATGTTTTAAGTTAATATTCTTCTATATTCCCGATGTACAGCCTTTTTTTATACGAGTTTAACTAAGTTATAAATAACGATTAATCATTTTATTTGATTACCTCGCATTATAGCCGTATTTCTCGTGGACGAATTATTTATTGAAATAGTTTTAAATTAACGTGGCTGTAGATTGTCAGTAAAAAACGCAATCAAGGCGATTGTTGAAAAATGCATGTTAAAAAGATTGATTGATTTTTGTTCAAAATATAATATAATAACAAATGAGCAATATGGATTTCAAAAGAATAAATCCACGACCCTAGCTACTTTTGAACTTTTGCGTGAAGTACTAACAAGTCTCAACAAAAAAATACTTGACAACAGGGGTATTCATCGACATGTCAAAGGCGTTCGATTACGTTGACCACAAACTTCTCTTTAAAAAATTGGAATATCTCGGAATCAGAGGTCCCGCATTAGCATGGATAACATCCTACATGAATGGTCGTCAACAATGCGTTGTTATCGACAAAATAGTTGAAAACGAAATGCGGTCTTTCCCATCAGACTTTAGGGAGACTTCACGTGGAGTTCCACAAGGGAGCGTATTAGGGCCTGTTTTATTTTTACTGTATATAAATGACATTACTCAAATAATTGACCATAAATGTATTCTATTTGCTGACGATATATCAATCATTATAACATCCAATGACTCTATACGTAAACACGAATCTGACATCAATAATACGATTGACACCATGATAAACTGGTTAAACACAATTAATTTAAAAATAAATCTTAATAAATCATATTATTTACAATTCAATAAATCCAAACATAAAAAATATAATTTTGCATTGAATGTTCCAAAAATAAAAGAAGTCTCTCATCTAAAATTTCTAGGAATAACTTTAGACGAAGACTTAGTTTGGAAAATACACATAGACAATATATGCAGTCGAATAAATCAGTTTGTATACGCACTAAAACGAGTAAGGAATGTAACGAATAGGAAAACTGCCATCGTATCGTATCGCGCTTATGTAGAATCAGTTCTACGTTACGGGCTCATACTGTGGGGCAACAGTACTGATAAAAATAGAGCGTTCATTGCCCAAAAGAAATGTATCAGGGCTATATGTGGGATTCCGCCGGACCAATCTTGCAAACCTCTGTTTAAAAGTCTCGGATTGTTACCGCTACCATCCCTCTACATTTACGAGATAGCTGTTTTCGTCCATAAGCACATGACATTATTCGTGAGATCTAATAATCACAGACTTAGATATCCACATAGACTAATAATAAATGATGTCCCACGATCGAAAAAATATTCAAAAAGTTGCTTAGTCATGTGTATCAAAATCTACAATAAAATCCCAAAAACTCTGAAGATGCTTAGCACAAATAATTTTAAAAATAGATTGTTCAAATGGCTTATGGAGCAAAACTTTTATGATGTTCAATCATTTTTTGACATGAAAACAGATTGTATGTACTAAAAATTATTTAAATGCTTATTGACATCGAATTGTATTTAATTTAATATTTTTAGATTGTTAATTTCTATTACTTAAGTACCCATATTTGCATGCTACTTTTATTACTAGCAAAACATGTGATCTACCAATAACTGTAACAACTTTTTACCGTGTTTTAAGCAAATAAACTATTGACTATTGACTATTGACTATTGTTGAAATTGGGTTTTAAAATGGTGAATCAAAATTTTGAGGTAAAATGAAAAAAAAATTCTCATCGTTAGAGGCGGAGATAGGAGGGAGATTGCCCGCTCGTAATATTCTCTGTGGAAGTGCGCCGTAATTCGGTGTAGTGACGGCTTTATGACGTTGTTACTGCGGGGGCAAGTGGTCATCCTTGCATTTGGGTCAGGCAGGGCTCATTTTGAACAGGCTTGCGGCAAATATTTGACCTGTAGTAAGCTTGTTAAACGGGAGAGAATCTAGATACTTTGATTTTTATCAGTAAAATACTAAAAGTTATTTTACAAATTATATTATCGACAAATTGTATTAATCAAGTAAAAAATAACGCTGGATAAATTTTTTGCCCTACAACAAAACATTTAGTAGTTTTGGTAAATTAGTTGAATTGATAATTATGAAACCAACACTGTCAATCACTAATAAGGTTATAGGAAAAATTAATTAAACACAATAAAAAACTAAAGCACCTTTCGTAAAAAATGCAGAAATTCAGAACGCAGCATGGACACATAATATTAAAATCAGCAATTCTTAATTGATAATAATAAAACTATGACTGACGTAGTGTGGTTCTTGGTAGCGCCTGATTCTTTATAATACGATAATTTCATTACAGCCACATCGTTAGATTGATCTCGTAAGTTCGTCGAGTTCGGTCTCGGCAGCCGTGGCGAACACACGCGTGTCACGCCGAGCTTCATAGCCGGCGACATCGCCGCCAGGCCATTGCGCACACATCTGGTGGCCATTTCTAAACAAAGGACTCGCAGACCCGTGCCCCTTTTCTTTTGACCACGCTCAACACAAAGTAAGCACCGTTAGCCTAGTACCTACTGGCCAAATGCGTTACTTTCGATTGCATCAGCCCGAGGCAGGCTGATATGAATGCGGAGACTAAGGGAGGGCCATTAGGCCCTTCCGACAATAGTGAAACTAGTGAAATGGACACAGACAGTGCAATTGTGAATAATAAAAAGAACAGTGAATACAAACTAGCTAGTGTAAGTGAACTTTCCCCGGACAATGAAGGACAATACGCAGTCGCCTGTTGGCACTGCACACAAATTAACGTAATTAAAAAATTCCATGAGTGGCAGGGACTCCAAACCAAGATTAAACAATTGAATTGTAGACTGTGTAACAAGAGAAGTGCCGTGAAATGTTTTCTGAAAATCTCAGCAAATATCTCAAACGGACACCTAGTGAACAGTGTAAATGAAATTAATATATACTCTTGTAATATCAATTTTTGCAAAATTAATAAGATAGACTGCCGCAAGTGCAACGGACAGATAAACGTGAAATACATGCCAATCATGGGACTTCAAAGTGAAGAAAATGTAACCTGTGAATGCGGCATAGTAAATAAAATAACATCGGTATATAAAGAAATACCCAAGACACAACTTACAAGCGCTAAGCCGCCATTAGGTGGCTTAGGCCACATCACTCGCCAGACGCCATGTCACAAGCCTAGTGGCACAATTACCGCGACGAATGTGCTCGGTAGCATGGCTGCCAACACCGTACGGACGCGCAACGATGCTCTACCAGCGCACGCACGGAACAAAGAAACTACTGCCGCTGCGCACAAAAATGAGACCACTTCAATGTTTTCGCTCGTCGATCCCGGGAGCCTTGCCTTGCAGCAACGACCTGGCATAACAACAAGCAACCGCTTTTCCTCACTCCCTACCGAAGAAGAGCACGAAGACGAAATGGAAAGGGAAGAAGACCACGCCCTGGCGCCTTCTATCTCACACAGCCCTAAGAAGAGGAAGAGAACTGCCGCCACTCCTAACACGTCAGTCACCCAGCAACAACCGAGAGTGATCACACCATCCACTCACATCCCCGACATAATTATAACGGACGTCAAGAAAATCAACGATCCGGAATACCTCAACCAAATTAGAAAAATGACCATACAGCACGGAGCAAGACACACCATGGCTCCTAACAAAAGAACCATCACGATCCGCGTATATACCGCAGAAATAAGGAAAATAATTATAGAAGAGTTAAGTAAGCTTGACGACGGACTTCGCTTCGTGGCACGAGTCCCTAAAGCCCAGCAGAAACACCAGACGAAGGTGGTGCTCAACACAAACATCTACGACGAAACAAACGAAGCATGCCTCGAGGAAATGGAGAGGTGCATCGGTGTAAGACCGATCAAAATGAGGACAATCAAAGGTAACCTACAATTTTATCTTTGATGGTGCTCACTCATACAACGAAATTTCTACGTCCATGAAAACAACAAAGCATGCGTACTTTGGGGCTTTCAGCATGAAGCCTCAGCAGTACAAAGACGACCCCAGGAGAGTAGTACAATGTAAGAGGTGTTTTCTCTTCACGCATGCGACATCGGCGTGTCACGGTGAGAAGAAACCCCCCACCTCTACAACTCAAAATGAAGAAGGTATAGAGATTGAAATATGCATAGCCTGCAAGAAGCCGGGCCATGGGGCCAACCAAGCCAAATGCGAGAAGTTCCAGAAGGCTGTAGACCGCCAAATGAAACAACACGAAGAAAAGGAGAGGAAACAAAGAGAAGCAGCTGAACGCAGATACATAGCACCGAGATACCATCGAAAAACGTCTCGTACGCGAACATAACCTCAATTTCACAATTTCCACCACTGCCTAAACAGGCATCCCAAGCACAACCACAGTACCAGCAACCAATGCAGCAAAACGAAGATAAAACATATAAAGAAAACGGCATGGAGCCTCTAGGGCAAGAGCTACAAATAACCATGAAACAGATACTACACCAACTACAGCTACAACACGAAATCCTCATCAAAATTCTCAACAAATAAGCCAAGAAATCAATATCATAAGCTGCGCATACTACACCTCAATGCGCAAGGACTCAAAGGCAAATTTCTCGAGCTAAAATCTTTAGCCGACCGTCATAAACCACATATAATCGTTGTCAACGAGTGCCACGTGGACTTTTCTAAAATCCGTATGAACCTCTTGAACTACGATAAGATCACACACTCGATCGCGCCGCATCTAACCACAGCCATGTACGTGATGCGAGGAATACGCTGGAGTCAGACCGATGTGACCCCAGGTACAGAAGAAAGAGACCGCCAGATCGAAGGCGTCGCTATCAACCTCACATATGACCATCTGACCGGAAACTCCCTCAAAGTTAAGGGAATATACATACCGAACAGATCAGAGCACATCGATACCGCAGCACTTAACGATGAGCTAGAAGACATAATAACCGAAGCCCCAAGCATCATCATTGGGGACCTCAACCTTAAAATGATCAAACTCAATCAGACGAGAGATGAAGGGGCGGGAATACTCGTCCGCAACCTAAGTAACTCCGACGTCTGCACCATACACCACACGGGCCTACCCTCACGACCTAACAGTGCGGGCTACGGCATCCTCGACGCAGCTATCTTCTCGCACGATGCTCAAGCTTTCGATACTATAACATGCCGACAAACAACATCGGTCGGTTCTGATCATATGCCCTGGTTAATGGACTTAAACATAGTGATAGATAGAGAGAAAACACTGATAAGAAACACCCGCGCTATTGCAAACAACAAAGAAATCAGACAACAATTTCAACAAACCCTATGGGATAAAACCACACATCTACCAAAAGAGATCACAACCGACGCAGAATGCGAGGAGTATATACTACAACTAGAAAAAGCTATCACAGAAACTCTAGATGAATATGCGCCACTACATGAAAACAACAGAAGAGATCAACTCCCAGAAGACATTAATAAATTAATCGACAAAAGGAACCAAGCAAAAAAGAAAGCATGGCGACTACGCTTCAACCAGGACAGAATAACGGAACAAAGAAGAATCTATAATCATCTGAAACATCTAGTTCAACAAACACTCACAGAATACAGCAGCGAGAAATGGTCGCGGATAATAAACGATCCACAGAACAACAGAACCCAAATGTGGCGAATCCAACGCAACCTGAAGGCGCCAGTACAAAGACTCCCCCAAATCGAGGGTTGCAACAATGAGAGAGAAACCATCAATGCCCTGGTTGACGCAGCGATCGTTACAGAAGCCGAGATAGACAAAGAAGACAAGAGTACAGAGAAGACCACACCATTCCAGCCCCTCGACCCCACATCCACAGAGGAAATCAGATACGCGCTGAGACGCTTCAAAAATAAGAAGTCACCTGGCCCGGACAAAATCAAAGCGGACGCCCTGAAACTCGGAGGCGATCCCTTCCTCATCAGGTACAAAGTGATAGCTGACTATCTATTACTGACAGGTTATTATCCCAACAGATGGAAAATCGGGGAGTGCATCTTCCTACACAAAGCAGGCAAGAACCACCGAGACGCTAAATCGTACCGACCCATCACCCTCCTAAACATCATGGGTAAACTACATAAACGACTGCTGTTGTCGCGCCTGCGACAGACGGCTGATAGACTCCAACCGCCGTTCCAACACGGATTCACCAGGAACAGAGGAACAGGCACGCAGATCCTTCGCACTGGCAAGTTCATAACGGACGCACTGGAAGCGAAAGAGAGCGTGGCCATGGTATCAACGGATCTCTCGAAGGCCTTTGACTCCATAAATCACGAAGGTCTGACGAAAAAGCTTCAAACAGCTGATGTCCCGAACAACATCATCAAACTAATAGAGAATTACCTGAGCGGCCGCAAAACCTACGGTCGCTTCAGAACCACCAACGGTGACGAGAAACCAGTACCACACGGAGTCCCTCAAGGCTCTATCCTGGGCCCGGTCATATTCAACTTGTACATACACGACGTTTGGGATCAGCGGGACCGCATCCGCGGACTCAAGCTCTCCCAATATGCCGACGACCTGTGCATACTCAACAGATCTCCTAATCCAAACTACGCGACGCACCGCGCAGGCTGGGCTGCCGATACCATCATCGACTACTACCGTCGCTGGGGGCTAAAATGCAACGTGGAAAAAACGGAGTGTGCCATGTTTACTCACAAGAGAAATTACTGCAGAACCATTCGCATCAAAGATGAGGTACGTGAATATAAAAACAACATAAAATATCTCGGTGTACACCTAGATAAGACCATGACCATGGGCAAGCAGACGGACTACGTCGTGCAGAAGGCACGACGAGTACGCGGTGCCCTAGCCCCTATCATGGGCTGGCACGCCAAGACGGATCTGACGGTAAAACTTGCCGTTGTTCAGGCCTGCCTACTTCCTATATTGGATTACGGTGTGGTACAATTACTCTCACGTTACAGTAAGAGCAATTTACTAAAAATTGAACGCCAATATCGAATGGCTCTCAAGAATACTGGACAATTCCCAAGACGCCTAGAGACTACACAACTCTGGGAAATGCTAGACTGGGACCCATGGCACCTCCGTGCACAAGATCTAAACGAGGATATGCTCCGCCGATTACACGAAATGCACATCGAGGACTTAGAGACCCCAGGTGACGCCTACCTAGGCTACGGACAGCACAACCCTCTCCTAACTAATACTAGATTAGGTGAAATAGATTATCTAACTAAAAAAGACAGGAGCCGACCGCTCAGCAAACGAACTACCGCTCCACGTCCCCATAGATTGTAATTAGGTAATTGTAAATATTTAGGATAAGACAATACGAAACAGCATTATAAATTTATATAAATTCATTCTGTAATAATAATAAGCACACAGCATAGCACTACAGACACCTATACAGATCTTTTAGACTAATATAAGTAGACTGTAAGTAGCTAACACACATACAGGCCGAATACACCATCGACCTGTAAATAAATTGTAACATACAAACTAAAGAAATAAATATCTTTCTATTCTATTCTATTCGTAAGTTCGTCAATCAACATTACTATGTTCATATCACTCGGGGATTGTCTGACAGTTCATATGATATATACATAATAACTAACGCAGTACGTCTGATTGTCTTTTGTCGGGATTACTAGATCAAGCCATTAGTAGAGATGTTGTAATCTTGCCTTTGTGGTGTGAAGATTGATGCCATTCCGAAATAATCAGTTGTTTGTCTATTTGCAAGCATAATTACCACTATATTATAAAACAAAGTCCCTCACTGCGTCTGTCTGTCTGTCTGTTCGCGATAAACTCAAAAACTACTGAAAAGATTTTCATGCGGTTTTCATTAATAGATAGAAAAAAAATCCTGAGGGAGGTTTAGGTGTATAATAAGTTGAGGTTTTATGTAAATTGGTAGAAATACCTATGTCGATAATAACCCGAAGCGAAGGCGGGTCGCTAGTTTTGAATACATTGTTATTGCTTTACCACTACTTTTAGCCATCTTCGAAAAAGGAGGAGATTCGTAGTTCGTCGGAATCTTTTTACCATTCTTACCATTTGGAAATAAATTCCCGCGATGGATTGAATCAGTATCAAAGTTTGAATTTTCAATAGAAAAGCATTATTGCTTGCTATAGATTAGATTAGATTAGATTAGATAATTCTTTATTTCAACACCAAAAGTGAAACATACATATAAAGACTTAACAATAGAACTTACAGTGCGAAACATGGCGGCCTTATCGCTTAAAGCGATTTCTTCCAGGCAACCGGAGGTATGGAGATATTGACAGTAGATGAAAAAGAGGGCGGTGTAAAATAGCACGGACGGAACAAAGTGATTAATGAAAAGTTAAAGTCATAAACATACATAGAATAATATGATATAATAAACTTACACAAACATACATACAATTAAATATACAATAATTATGGAAAACACATTAACAACTTATTTGCAGTATAGGAGTACCTAGTAAGTAATAATTTACTATATAAAGCGACAAAATCATAGTGACAAGTAATGTTGTTTTACTTGGTTCTTGAAGGTGTTCAAGGACTGGGCACGCCTAATGGACACAGGCAAGGAGTTCCATAGTATTACTGCGTGAACAGTAAAGGAGTCATGGTAGAAGCTTGTCCTGTGAATAGGCGTAGAGAGGCTCAAATTTTCTGAAGACCTAAGAGTATGTGATGTAGAACAGAGGTAACTAAATCGTTTCTTGAGATAGCGCGGGTAAGAAGGATTGAACAAGATATTGTAAAGAAGGGACAAAATATGAGTATTCCGGCGAAGCCTAATGGGTAGCCACTTGAGCTTATTACGAAAATGGGAAACATGATCATAATTGCGTAGGCCAAATATAAATCTGATACAAAAGTTTTGAAGTCGCTCAAGTTTGTTTAGCTGGTCCTCCGTAAGATCTAGATAGCAAGCGTCGGCGTAATCAAGTATAGGAAGCAAGAGAGAATTTGCTAGAGCAATTTTAGTGGCAGTAGGTAGAAAGTTACGGAGTCTCCTAAGAGAAGCCGCTGACGCATATAGTTTGCGGCTGACAGTTTGCAGCTGCGAACCCCAACTCAAGTTGCTATCCAAGATAATTCCCAGGTTTTTTACTGTGCTACTGTATGGGATATCAACACCACAAAAGTTGACCGTCGGGAGGGTGCACAGATTGATTTTGGCCAAAGTTCTAGAGCTACCGATGACTATAGCTTGGGTTTTGTTGGGATTGACTAGTAGGCCATAAGATTTACTCCAGTTTGCAATGCGTCTTATACACGAGTGATTAGACATTTAACTGCAAATTGGAAATATATATATTTTTACAAACCAGAAGTGAAAATGATTTAAAAAAAAGAACGGTCTACAACAACCTAACACTTTATTTAGTTCAAAATAACTTTAATCGTGAACTGATTTTAAACAGAAACTAACTTTAATCAACTCGACAATATTTAACGCAAAATAAAATAAGGAGGAGCACTATAACGCCACAAAGAAACGTCCGTCGCATCCAAACGCCGCGCGCAGAGTGAGGCCGTGCGCAGGTTGACGCCGCCTTTTATACAGCGCCGCTCGGCCCGGGCTCGTAAGTGGGGGAACTTGCTAAGACGGCCGTTCCTGACAGCGAGGCGTCCTCGACCGCACTTGTTGTTCCACTCGACATACCAGCCATGTCCTGGTCATCATTGGTTTCGTCACTTTCTGCATGTGGAAAGGCACAACACGTTAAAAGTGGTTCGTAACCAACAAGGTTTAATTTGACCTTCAGTTATAAATTTATATGAAAAGCAAGGTTAAAAGCAAATAAGTTGAAGGTCACCGCTATGGAAAATTCCAAAATTTTTACTTTAATTGATCCCTTGTCTATAGACGCAAGCGTGCACTCAAGCGTCCACAAGCAAAGAATCATAAGCAATTTGAGAAAGCTAGGGAAACTGTTTACTACAAATATGTAACTGGTAGCAAGTTAGAACTAAGCAAATAAATTAAAAGTAAACAAAAAAAATAAGAAAAGTAATCGAGTAGATTCGAATGATGGGATTCCGGACTTCCATCAGTCGAACACCCGTAAAATTAAAGAAAATAATCGTATGAAGAGTATAATTAACTTATACACTTCATAGTCTGGTATGACAGAGGCCCCAAGTTTGCATGTCACCCTCATGAACGCATACATAGGCCCCATGTTTGCGTATATGGGTTCATGAAGTACAAAAGCATGTACGATGCCAGAGGCCCCATGTTTGCATGACAAAGACATGTACAGATGTCAGAGGCCCCACGTTTGCATGACATGTGTAACCACGACAGAGGCCCCATGTTTGCTTGTCGTCCACCACCAAAGCGGAGCAAGTTTCCGGCGTCCACTCGCCGCGCCACAGAACCATGTGTTCAGCAGCAGCTTGAGTTTTCTGCCGTACGAGCCGGCCAGCAGCTCGAGCTCGTAGCGCTGATGGGGCAGCGCATGCAGAACCTTGTAAGGCCCGCGCATACCGGAGTCCAGCTTGCCGGTACTTTGTGTGGCATTGCTCACGAACACTTGATCACCCACAGTGAAACTGCCTGGCTGTCGGCGATCTGCATTGACGTAGGCGTCCTGACGCTCTAGGTACCCTTTTATGACATAAACAAATAAGGCAATGATTAACATATTTCCGAACAAAAGACCTTGAATTTGGAAACCAAAAATGTCGTGAAATAAGATCAGTGGTTTTATCGACGCCAATATGGTCGTGGCTCAAGCAAGTCGAAGCAAGCTCAACCGGTGACCTTTAGCGATGAAGCACAAGAGACGCGGCTCTTCACCAGTAGGTGTATGTTTATAAAATAAATGTTTATTTTTAATAAAATACCTGTTTTGATCTAATTGCCCTTCCCTTAGTTTAGTCATCAACTCTTGCGTCTCCACATCAGCAGTCTGAGCAATTTTTACCCAATTGACTGGACTGCGTATGTGGGAGACTTGTGCGGGAGGATTCCTACTCAAATAATCAGCATGTTGCATCATACAACCTTTCCTATACTCGAGGGTGAACGTGAAATCTTGAAGGTAAACCCACCAGCGTGCAACCCTTGGCAACAAATCTTTTTTTTATGCTCAGTAATTTTTAAGGAGTTGCAGTCCGTAACTATCTTAAAGTTGATACCAATAAGGTAGCGGCGGAAGTGCTGAAGAGCTCGAACTATGGCCAAGGTTTCCAGTTCGTAACCGTGGTATTTAGCTTCAGCACCCTGGGTGGACTTGCTAAAGTAGCCTACTACCCTCTTTCTTTTATTACGATGATCCTGTAGCAACACAGCATCAAGGCCGATAGCACTGGCATCGGTGTGAAGCTCGGTGGGTAGTTGGGGGTCAAAAATAGCTAAAACAGGCTCGTTAGTAAGGCAATGGATAATGTATTCACGAGCACAGTCTTAGAGGAGTAGCTGGCAATGTAACGCCTGAAGTAACCTGCAAGTCCTAGAGATTGGCGGACCTCTCTAACGTTAGTAGATTTTTTCGATTTTACTAGGGCTTCTATTTTCACAGGGCTCGGCCGTACCTGACCGTTACCTATGAGACGACCTAAATATTCAATTTCGGTATCTAAAAATGTGCACTTTTTCAAATTTATTGAGAAACCAGAAGCAGTTAAAATTTTAAGGACATCTACTAAATTTTGCAACCCTTCTTCAATAGTATTTGCCAGAATAACATAAGCAACATAACATAAGTACATCATCTATGTGAGTTAGGACCTTACCAGCGTCTATAAGTGCCTTAAGAGTTCTAGAGATGATTCTTTGGTACACAATCGGCGCATTCGCTAACCCGTAGGGCATTTTGAGGTACACATAGTGCCCCTCGGGTGTCACGAAGGCCGTTTTGCTGATAGAATCATCATCTTTCATTGGGACTTGGTGAAAACCAGTAGCCATGTCTAGGCTGGTAAAGTACCTAAACTTACCAAGTTTCTCGATGTGGTCATCAATAAGCGGCAAAGGGAATCTTTCTTTTACGGTAATAGCATTAAGTGCACGGTAGTCGACCCACATCCTATCACTCCCGTCCTTTTTTTTTGACGAGAATGATAGGACTTGCGTAGTCTGACTGGGACTCTCTGATAATGCCCTTAGTAAGCAAGTCATTAACTATACCGCGAACTCTGTTTTTCTCATCAACGGAGAGCTTATAGGGACGATGACAGATTGGAGAGTTGGATGACAGTTTTATTTCCATGCTGCCCGTGTTCACCGTGGAGGTGGCTGTGCCAGTAATAAATGAACTAGAAAAAGTTTTAATTATTTCTAAAAGGCGGTCTTTTTCATGCCCAGCTAAAGGCGTCTTAACAGATTCAACTTCCACGGTGTTCACATGCTGCACTATGGCAGGATCACCCGTTCTTACTAACCGTTGTTCATTGTTAGTCCGTATGTACGTCAGTCCCTTTCGGCTCAAAACATCAGTGCCAATTAAAATTGGCGCACTTATACATTCATCAGGTACAACATATAAAACAACTTCTAAGGAAACTTCGGAGAACTCTAAAATAGCAGTGACATAAGAGGTTGCCTCAATCTCCTGGCTTCCTATGCCACGTATTAAACGATAGGTTGGAATTCTATTAAAATTAAAATGTTTCAAAACTGATTGTTTGATAAGGTAAATAACGGAGCCGCTGTCAATCAAAATATCAACGGGCATCTTTTTAATAAGAGCTGACATCACATTGCTTTGTCTGGATTCGGGTTGGAGCAAAAATTTACTTCACTTGAATTTTTGTTTTCACTGTCAGAACGTTGCTTAAGAAAACATGAATCAATCAAATGACCGTTACGTTTACAAAAAGTACAAAATTTGGTTGACCTATTATGGTCATTGGATGGTAAGGGAGTTGTTTTAGATGAAGAGGGGGTAGCTTGAGTACTAGTCGTATCAGATTTAGACTTCTTAGGGCAATGCCACTTCTTGTGACCAAATTTGCCACAAATGAGACACTTAGTGGTGTTGTCTCCAAACCATCTTGCTTACGTGAATGCATTGGCCCTATGTGGCTTGGCGGACGGACAGCATTGTTGGAGGTTCGAAAACCATGTTTCGATTTAACATATACCGATAAAAAAATTACCAAGTCGTTTGACAGTAGCTTAGCATTGGTAGCCGCGGCTTTGACCTGCGGTCGGCAATACCTCGCATCGCAATTGAGACTTTAAGCTCGTCAGATAAACCTTTAACAATATTAAGGCGTAGCAGTGACCTGCGGGCGTATTCCGCGTAGGTCGAATACTTATTAGAACCAGTACACATCACTTCAAAAAGTACAGTTGCAAAATCAATGTTTCGAGGACACAGTGATCGAAATTCGGCTTTAAAATTGGTCCACGTACGATCATTCGTGGTCCAATCGTTCAACCAAGATTTTGCGTCACCCCGCAGGCACCCATCAATACGCCCAAGGCATTCTCGATCGTCCCAATTGTTCAATTGCCGACCGCGGTCCACCTCCGCGCACCACATATCAAAATCATGTATACTCGGGTCAAATGAGGAAATGTAAAACTTATGAGACCTTACTTGTATCAAGGATGAAAGAGCTCCAACAATCCTGTCCGCCACGCCTTTGTCTGCACTGGTACTAGCGTCAGCATCACGCACCGTACCTATAGTCGCCCCATCGGTAACGCCCGAGCCCTGCTCGCTGGCGAGGGTCGGCGCCACGATGAGCGATGGTGTCGGTGTATGATCACCAAGAAGATGCGACGGACTATCAACCGTTGGCGTTGTTGTAGGTTGTTGTAGCCTATTTTCAATAGCATCTAACCTAGTGAGTATTCGATCAAACACCACATCTTGTAAGCTCTCGCGGCGGTCACTTGAGCTGTTACGACGATCGCGAGTTCTACTTTGCGAGCTATGCGAAGCATTTTGACGTCTATTCGACCTGCTCCTATAGTCTGCAGAACGATCATCACGCCTAGACAACGGCGGCGTATTGGAAGAACGGTGACTACGACGTTCACGAGATAAATCCCTAGAATGTCGGTCTTTATAACGATGATCACGCTCTACAGGCCTAGAGGAACGTCCCGACATGTTTGACGAAAACAATTCGCAAAACACGTGTCACTTTTATGAACAATTACGAAAACAACTTTTAAAATACACGTGGCACACCTTTGTAATGGTTATTAACGGAAACCTTTACAAAACACGTGGCACTTTAATCGAATACTCACAAAAACAACTTTTACAAAACACGTGGCACTTTTGAAACACACTGAACACTACTTTAAACACGAAAATTTACTTTTGGATGGCAAAACAAGCTGGTAGAACGCGTAGTGAATCCCACTTCTGATTTTACAAACCAGAAGTGAAAATGATTTAAAAAAAAGAACGGTCTACAACAACCTAACACTTTATTTAGTTCAAAATAACTTTAATCGTGAACTGATTTTAAGCAGAAACTAACTTTAATCAACTCGACAATATTTAACGCAAAATAAAATAAGGAGGAGCACTATAACGCCACAAAGAAACGTCCGTCGCATCCAAACGCCGCGCGCAGAGTGAGGCCGTGCGCAGGTTGACGCCGCCTTTTATACAGCGCCGCTCGGCCCGGGCTCGTAAGTGGGGGAACTTGCTAAGAATATAATATTAATACAAATAATAATATAACAACTAATTATGTAAGTATAATATTGTACCAAATAAATACAACAGTATACTTTTAAACTGCCTGCCGGGCAGTGCATTACAAGACAGAAAGAAGAAAAAAAAAGAAGGTATTAATAAAAATACTAGTCAGTATATAAGACAAGTGAAACGATTAGACACCGAATTAACACAGTTCAATCGAATTTATTCACATGATTATTCAATTATATTCAAGAAAATGAAAAAGTGAACCGCGCAATCTCAGCCTATGGGCAGAATAATACTTTGGTTCCGGCGCCCGCCGTGATGTGCAAAGAGAGTGATATAAAAACTAAAACACGTCAATGGTACATAGAGCAGTCAATGGGAGCACGGAGCACTCCGTCAGAGGGCCAAGCACGAGTAGTGCCCCCACCTCACTTCGCGAATAGTGTCGTATATACAGCTCGCAGTCAATGCGAGTAAAAGAGAGGAAACGATAGTTAATTATTCGCAAAGCGAAGCGATAACAAAACACCGACCCGTACTAGGCCCTCAGACCCATCGATCACAACAGAGTGGACTACAACCATGGAAAGAAAGAAAAAAAAAAAAAGTAATGGTAAATAAAATGTGGCTAAAATGTACCCTATGGCGATCGATGACTCAGCGACTAGTCCGCTGGAATGCACCCAATGTCAACATGTACAATGTAATGATTTTATGTCAATCGTTATGACAAGTGTCAAACTGACAAGTTGTCTTATTAATATTTTAGGCTAGACATACTTATTATTGTATCAAGTTATAAAATAAATACGGAAAGAAGAAAGGGTAGTTTTAGAAAATAGAAAGTGAATTTGAGATTAATACAAAAGCAACACGACTAAGTGACAATAGATATACCTAGCACAACACAACACAAGTTATTAGAACAAAAAAATATGAACATTATCACAGCACCGGACAACAATAAAAGTTTACAGAGACAAACACATCATTTTTTGCCTGCGGCAGCCGTGCGCCTGCTCTTAGAAACTGCTATTATTATTATTAGCTATTAGATTATTATTAGCTATTAGAGATAGACGGATTTTCAAACCTATACCACGATCGTGGATCTAATATGTTGAAGAATGATTCATTTGCAAAAATTTGAAGTCCTTTAATTTAAGAATGAGCTTCGCAAAACAAGCAACCGAACCTATATTACGCAAGAAACAATTTTTTTCCGGTAGGAAAGTTCGCAAAATATTTTTTTTATAAAAAAAAATGCTTCGCTCGTTTTTTAAATAAAGCAAGAAATTAATAAACAGAGGAAAAATGCGTAATCGCAATACTCTATCTATCCGCCTGACTTATCGCCGGCCGCTTTTACGCGAGGCTTAATTAAGCTCTCCAATTGTGGAGATCTTACTTTATCATCATTATTTTAAGCACCACCTTACTCAGGAATAAACTTTTAAAAAGTCGAAAATTATGTTGACGTATAGATGCTGGCAATTTTGGAAATTGCTGTGTATTACCTCTTACATTACCTCTTACGTTACCTATCACCTTACCTATTATCTTACTTACTACCTTACCTATTAAATAGAACGATTTGAACTCAAATGAACACGTTCTTCGAATTCAGCCTTACAATAAAGTGTAATAAAAAGAGAAAGTCTGCGATCCGATAAAATGTCCAACAAAAGTCAGTTACCTATATGCTGGTAGGTATCTTTTATGGCACCATGCAAAATCACACTGAAATCTTTTTTGTTGTTTTTTTAATTATTAACAATCGTATCGTAATCGTATCCTGTCATCTTTCCGTGCGTGTAATATATTCGATTACGATACGATTGTTAATAATTAGGGCTAACCTGGTTCGAACGTTGCTCCCGCGTGCTGGCTGTAGTGGACGTGCGTCTCACATCTTCTTATATAATATCCAAGGTTGATTATTCGGGTGATCACAAGTCTTTGGATAAACTCGTCTATGACCAGTGTGTGTTGCCAGTGATGACTTACGGTAGTGAAACGTGGTCGCTAACTATGTGTCTCATACTTGGACGAATTAACCACGTCTCATAAGGAGGCTCAAGGTCACCCAGCGTGAGATAGAGAGAGCCATGCTCGTCGTTTCCCTGCGTGAACGAATCAGAAATGAGGAGAACCGCGGGAGAACTAAAGTAACCGACCTCGCTCGAAGGATTGCTCAGCTGAAGTGGCAGTGGGCTGAGAACCGATGGCCGTTGGGGCGGAAAGGTTCTGGGATGGCAACCGCGCACCAGAAGACGCTCCGTTGGTAGGCCCCCGACAAGGTGGACCGACGATCTGGTGAAGGTCGCGGGAAGCCGCTAGTTGCGGGTAGCGCAGGACCGATCGTCCTGGAGATCCTTGGGGGAGGTCTATACCCAGCAGTGGGTGTCTTGCGGCTGATATGATGATGATGATAATGAAACTCGCGGCGATCACCTTGTAGGTATTCAAACTTGACCGATATAATGAGGAGCACGAAAACTCGACTCAACGGTCTGGCACGGAGGCAGGCTGGATCGGAAGTGTCGAAATATGGCCGACTTAACCAGATATTGATTTACATACTTTATTGGATCAAGGATGTAAATGATATGAGGGTAGATTTTGGGTTTAGGGATGTAGCATCGGTACAAGTCTGAATCGAGTCTAAAGTGATATGAAAATAACTGAATCTATGCTAAATCTAAATCTACCAATGTTCACTAAATAAAAGACTTGTTATTTTTCTCTTCAACCTATGAGAACATAAACGAGAAGTGAAAGAAATATTGGATTACAAAATCCACAACCTTCCAAAGCGCTTTAGGAGAGAGCGAAACAAATCTGCTTTTATTTCAAGAGACATTTTTTAGACAACACGTAGGAACAAATTCCTTTAGAGTGTATCCAGCGGAGAAAGCACAAAAGCTCGTAAGCGCCGACAAATATTCATTCGGAATAATAAAGAGATTTACGCCCGAAATACGGGGCCGAGATGTAAATGAGATATCGAAATATGTCTCACAAATCAACGATTTACCCTTGAAGTTTTGATGCCATTTTTTAACGAAATGCTTAGATGTTCGAGATTAATAATACTATAATTGTAATTGTGAGCCTTCACCCTATACATTTTTTGTTGTATTTTTGTAGCTAAAATCGGGTTTGGAGGACAACAATATATCAATTTATGCATATAGCGTCATGATTTAACAGTTTTCTCCTTGACATGTTGTTCTGTATTTAAAATATTACATTTAAAATTTCAGTTATTTCATTTTACTTCAACTGTTATCCAATTTATAAAAAAATCTTGCTATTCACGCCAATCTTCTTCATTAAAGAAAAGGTTAACAAAAAAATATTAAATTTAAAAACAGTGAGTTCATTAACCAGTCGCTAACAAAGCTAGTGCCTACCTAAGACAGAAATTCTCGATAACGGTTTTAATTGGCATCAAAAGAAAAGCAATTGTATGTATGTAAAGTAAACCTAATGCTAGGTGTATCTTTTCTTTAGATTAAAATCTGTGTCTTTGATAAACGTGTTCTAGATACGAGTATTTTATTTTCTAATTACAATATTATTTAGCTACACAGGTCTATCAATTTCTTAAGAGTGGATTATTTTATTCGCTACGTGAACCGAAAAATTATGTTATTTCAAGAGCATATACTGGTGGCGACTTTCATTCCATGTTGATCATCGATGGAATTTTTCGTCATGCCCAGTGAACCGTTAGGAAAAAAGCAGAAAAAGTTTCACTAAAGTGGTGTTTTAATGCTAGCTCGATATCAAAAGTGTAATAAGTTGGTAACACCTGAGCGTCTTCAATTTCACGCCACCTTACCCTGAGGTTGCTCTGCTCAAATTCCTTGTGAATGATGAATTATTTACGTGTATTCGCGACAGGAGAATATTTAACCAGGTGAAATGTATGAGAAGATTATGCTAAGATAACAACTTTCTACACGAAATTTGCCTGTTGGTTTAAGGGCCGGGTTGGTTTCGTGCTTACGACAAGTTATGTTAAAATGTTATTTTTGGATGTATTTTTTTTTATATTTTCTACTGATAGTATTTTTCTATCGATCAAAATTCTCAAATTCCAATCAAGTAGATAGTTTTATTACTTACCGAGTTTAATAAATAGTTAGATTTTAAAAAGTATTAACTACCAAAGGTAAAGTACTTAACTTATGATTTGTTTAAAAATGTAGTAGTAGTAGTAATTAGTACCTACTTCTGGCAATAAACTGCCTTTTAATGAAAAACTAACGTCCTCATTGGCGTAAATAAATGCAAATAACATAATACAAAAACATTGGTTGACGAGTTTCTTGCCTTCTCTGGCTGAGGTTTGCCGCAGACTGCGGCAGACCTTGTCCGGAGTTCTTGTCAATTTGTAAATTTGTAGAGCTTTATAAAAACTTCATAAATTTTAAAAGTGATGTATTCAATAAAATGTGTGTGTTTGTAGTTTCATTAAGTATGACATGACTTTTTATAATTATTTAATGTAACGTTTTTCCAAATATTTCAGACAATTTAATTAATCTATATTTGTACCTCAGTAGGGCAGCGTGATTTTTTTGTTTTTACATAAATAAGTGAATGATTTAGGTTTTCGGCAACTATTTTAAATATTGTTTAAATGCTCCGCATGATAAAAATTTGCACACCCGAGAGGGTTATCAATATATCCAAAAACCAAAAATACCTGATTTGATGCAACAATAAATGTCTAATTTTAAGTCATCTGTATTGTTTATACCCATGTTCAAGCAAATAAATATATTGATTAATTGATTAGTAAAGTGTAAGTAAGCTTAATTAAACTCTACCCCCTAGCATGACCAGCATAACACGAGTAATATCGCATGATATAGCGTTTTATCACGTTTAACTGTCAAAAAGACAAAGGAGTTTGACAGTTGAGTGTCGATAAAATGCTATTTATATCACGCGATATAAATTGGTCATGCTAGGCAGGCTAGTTTCAGTTGCTACAGTGCTCTTTCCAGATTATTTGTGTAGAGTTTACTCCTCGAATAGGTAGTGTAGGAATAGGAAAATTGATAGGTATGCATTCAGTTGGCAATCAAGTACTGTCTTAAAGTTAACGTACATAGTTTCACTAGCATAATTTATTTGGGATGTAGCTTTGTAGTTAAATTGAAAAACAACTAAAATATATTAAGTCATATTTGTCCAATATGTTGATTTCTTATAGGTTGGTAGGTAATATTGTTAATAATAAAATTACTTTTGTATAAATACTCAAACCCTGTTAGTTGTATTTATTGTTAATTAGTTAAGTTTATCAATTTAATTGTATTTTCCTAGCTTTCCCATAAAGAAATGTCCTCATCCGTCTTGCACTTACTTTGCTTTTAATCTCCCCCCCCAGTGCTGTACTGTAATTAGATTTCCTTCCTTTTTTCCTCGTCCATTATTTAGAAACAGTCTACAACAGAACTTCTTTTAAACTTAGGGCCACAGCAGACACGATACTTTTAGATTACCGTAAAAAGCGATTGCATCGATACTGCATCGCGTTTTAGCAAGCGAAAAGGTCATAAAAAAATTTTGGACAACATCATGTATCTGTTAGTTACTTTTAAAGCAGTCGTTTTATAAAATAGGTACAATAGAAATATTTATAATATGAATCTAGTTTTCTCATTTTAAATGAAACAGCTGTTTTTTTTTCGTGATTTCAGACTTGGTCGCATAGTAAAAGTTGATCAGTTTGATGGTCCGAAGAAACGATCTTCCCATTTTTGGTCCATTAATTATCACTGTATGTACTGTATGTACTGTACATGTGTGTATAAACTGGATGAAAAATCAAACTAATCGTTTATTACTGGCCTGAAGGTAGCTATGAATATATCCTCATCGAATGAAGCCATTACGGCGATTTGATGAAAGTAATAATTCAAATAAACAGCCAATAACGGCAGCGACGCAGCAATCGTAAAGAGTAAGACACCATTATCCGAGTACCTGGCTGTTTATATCGACACAATCGATTTACCAAAAAATCTGGTCCAGAATCGTTTCAGAAAAAGTTTTGCATGACACTACATTTTGAAACTTTATAAAAAATAAATATAATATTAAATATTTTTGTTACTTTGCTTTAAAACAAAGGCAACCATTGTAGTATGAAGTAGATAAGTGTGTGTTAAGCACAGTGAAATGAAAGTATAAAAATTAGGTTAGTACTTATAGTTTTTTTTATTGAATAAATTACGAATGTCCACGGAGACTCGGTGAGACTTTAGTAAAAAAAAATTCAGTCGGCTCCATAAGTATATAGCAAAAACTTAAGCACCAAGGTATAAGTATGGTCTGTGACACCTAGTACACCAAAAATGCACCTAGTGACATACCTAGTGCCGACTTAAGGCCGACCTTCACCATTATTACAAACTCCAAGCTACGCTAATAGGCGACAACTTTTTCTCCAAACTTCGGAACTTCGTAAAAACAACAATGTTTCAATTATCTTTTCAATTTTGGAGAGTACCTCCGTCGCAGCTTTGTATCTGAATAATCAGTCGCTCGCGGCTATTAACAAAATGAGCTCTGCTTCAGTACAAAGACAGATTGAATTCATGGAACTACGGACGTACTTTAGCATTTCATATAGTGTGGTACGGCGTACCTTGTTTTTTGACCACTCTCGATTAATTGCACAAGTGTAAAAACTTCTTAACGTAGCATTGTACAATATATCAATGTTACCAAAAATATTACTCAATGTTACGCAGTCTGTTGCTACGCGTACGTGTTTACACATTATAACAGTTTATTGGAATTAGATTCGTTAAAATTAAACAATATTTTGTTATGCCAACCCTGATTTAGAATTTTACATTTGAGATTAATATAATTTTTGTTAAGCATCTTCAGTAAAGCATTCCAAATACATGAACAAGCCGCCCTTTTTGGTTATTCTGATCTTTTACCCCAATAAATCGACCCTGAGGTGAATTCTAGGAAACTTATTGGTATCCGAGAATTTACCCTAAGCTAGGGAGGGAGCTAGCATAGGGAGGTTTTTTTTATACACAACGGGGTACCTTACCTGAAGTTAAGTGACAACAAGGCAGAAGGTGGAATCCTCATCCATCACTGAGGAACTGGCTATCTTACTTCTAACTGCCGGAACACAACAATTTTTAAATTGTTGTTATGGCGTCAGAATTAGGTAAGATGGTGGTAGCTAGCCAGGCGGACTTGGAATAAGCCCTACCACCAACCAAACCGAGTACAAATATCGTAACTGGGAATCAAACCCGGGACCCTGGCGCCTTACACGGGTGGGTGAACCACTCACTAGACGGTTAAAATTCTCGGACATAGATTTCCCAGAATTCACCTCGTTGTTACTTGTTAGTATGTTGATTTCAACTCACGATACATATTATTTTCATCCACCAAATATGTAATTGAGAGTTTTGCGTAAACAGAAATGACATTAAATTAAAATGAAGCCTCATCTAAAGGCCCCATCAGCCGTCCCAGAAAAGATTTCGGGCATTAGCATAATTATGTCATTACACAATTTTGCGCAAACGATAAATGGTACGATTCTGGCAAGTCGTTACGTGAAACATGTCGGCGAAATTGGCAGAAAAATTTGCCGTAATTTAAGGTAAAAAGGAAATTATAGCTCTATGTAATGAGAAGTAATAATGTACATGGGATATATTATATCCGAGAAAATGAAAGATTTTCCTTTCACAGATTGAATTCAAACCTTCGGGGCTTTGTTTCAAGGAAATAAAGAATTTCGTCGAAAGAACGATATAGGTAAACATTGTTGGGTGAAATACAATAGAGAATTTAATTTAGAAATGAAGGTGCGAAATTATTTTGTTTACAATAAAGATACTCCGCAAGTTAAGTAATATACTCATCAACTTTGTATAGGGATCAAGGTATTTTTTAATATAAACGTGGTAACTTTGAAGTCTTGGTTTCCTGCCAAGGATGTATGTACCGTGCTGTGATCTGTGTATCTTTTAGAATGCTGTTCAGATCAGTTGGGTGTGTATAGCGATCTGAATCTCCTCCATTCACTCCCTAGATAGCCATCATCAGATCACAGCACGGTACATCCCTGGCAGAAAACCAAGGCTTAAAAGTTACCACGTTTGTATGAAAATAATACCTTGTTCCCTAGACAAAGTTGATGTGTGTAATAATTATTCAAACAATTCTGGGAGGTCTGTTGTTGTGGAAAGTTCATAGAAACATGCATTATTTGATTGTGACGAGGAGCGAATTCGGTTGGACGACCTGGCACTCAGTGAAGCGGTTATAAAGTGGCGTGGAGTGGAAGGTTCAAATGCAATGCTGTCTGCCTGGACTATCGGCCAAGTGCACACAACCAGAAACTTATTGGAATTCTCAGAATGGCCATCAAAACGCAGTGTAAGTAAATAGAAAAAATCAATCTTCGAGAAACTTCTAATGAGTAAAATTATCTGCAAGTACTTGCTTAGTACAGCCTGTTGATTCTGTACCTTACCGAATGCGAACCTCACAAACTTCGAATCTCACTTCACTGAGCGGGAATTTTCAATCATAATGAGATAATGATAGGCTGTTTTAGGGTTTCGTACCCAAAGGGTAAAAACGGGACCCTATTACTAAGACTCGACTGTTCGTCTGTTTGTCTGTCTGTCACCAGGTTGTATCTCATGCCGTGATAGCTAGACAGTTGAAAAAAATTTCACAGATGATGTATTTCTGCTGCCGCTATAATAACAAATACTAAAAACAGAGTAAAATTAATATTTAACTGGTAATTTTTGGGTACGGAATCCTTCGTGCGCGAGTCCGACTCGCTTTTAGCCGTATTTTTTTAATCACGAAAGATTTTAGTTATCTACAGTAGCTACACCTTTTACAATCGCTAAAGTAGATTATATTCAGCTAATTTCTAATAAAAAAATTAGGTACGTGTAGTGAAGCGAGGTCACACCCGGGGCACTCCATACAAACGTCGCGTTTCAACTCCTACTACACAGACGCTACACAGTGACGTTTTTGCACACGCGCAACTGTGTGCGTGCTATTGAATGAGCCTACGAACTGGCCTACGAACTCGCGTGGTGGGCGCCCGGTGGGGTGAGGTATTTGATTGTGGGGCGGGGTGGAGAGTCTCCTTTCTGTACGGTAGTACTTATATCTATTCTGTGGCGAGGTACAAAGTGAGATGCGAATTTGGTTACAGAATCGACAGATTGTACGTACAAACTGTAGGTAAGGAACCTATCTTTATACAGAGTGCCTCATTCAAAAATCACAGAGTTTGTGCCAGACTTCAGAAGTAGGTATCTGTAGTCTACAGACGATGAGCCCTTTGAAAGTGAAACGAACTGTGAAGGCCTCGATTTCCGATTTTCCACAATGGCCTTTTATTTGATAATCTCGGTATCGTTGAGTAAACGCTTCGTTAGCGGGAAAATGTTAATAAACTTAAATTAAGGTTTATCAGGGAATTTCAAGGGTTCTTAAAAGCCTAGTTTTATCTTGGAAACAACTGAAAAATTATGATTAAAAAAATACAGTAGTATTTGAACTACAAAGCAATATAAATAACTGATATCACCTCATATTATAAGTAAGTAACAAAATATACAGCGTAGGTACCAAAGGTCATTGGGCATTTTGTTCGGACATTTGACCTGCGGCGTACACAAACGAAATAGGGCTAAATATGTTGATAAATGTATCAGCTACTCAGTGGTATGGGTCGAATTCTTGCAGGCCATGTTTAATTTTTATCATTATTATCATAGCATTCAATAAATGAAGACAATACTAACGTTTATTATGCTTCTACCACACATTTTCACAACTCTGAAAGGAACAATTTCTGTTTTATTAACAAAAGTCTAATAACAGTAAACAAATACTCAAACACATACTTTAAAATAATTTTTTTCTACCGGTCGGTATAAAAAAATATACATATTTTGGAAAGTGGGATTCAATTCTTCAATTTAAAACTGGTTTGGTTTCTGTACGCGAACTTTCATCAAGCAGGTCAAATATGCCCAATGACCTTTGAGTTTAAGATTCATATTTTAAAGAAATTCTGACGATCAGTGATAGTTCAGCGTTCATATAATAGAGAGCTAAAATGTTAGTGACAACATGAACAACGTGAATGCTACTGAAAAAATGAATTTACTTTAATGACTTGAGCTTCAAATGCTCTATAAAAGTTTGCTCACCAACTTTACGATGTCTCGCACTAGACATCCTCTTCCGTTCGTAATCAAGAGACTCGTTCACGGGCATGAGTACGCATTTCTTTCCCAACACTACTGAGTAAGCTGTTGTCGGAATTACAGGCACTTCTGTAAATTGCACGAACCACTTCTAAGGTCCGCGGTCACGAGTGCAGCGACTGGCGTGCAGGGAGAGTAAAAAAACCTTATCAAAATTGTTCCTTTAGTTTGTCAGCTATATTGCCTCATGCTACTGCTTCACCTGAGTTTACGTTAACGTTAATGGTGATGTCCAACTACACTTTAGCTAAGGCGTTAAGTAAATTTAAAACTGTCGTTTGTAAATTAACACGTTAATGTCTTGACTACATCTGCGTAACGCCTAGATTAAAGCGTTAGGCTATGCGTTAAGGCCCTCCGCTGTGTTAAGCGGGACACGCGCGCGGGGCGACATAGATTACAGCTTGCTCATGCACTGCGCAAGCATCTGTCCGTCAAAAACCAGCAATCTATATTCCCGCGTCGTGTACCCGCGGCGGGATCCCGCTCAAGGCAGCGGACGGCCTAAGACGCAGGTGGAGCCGTAGCATTACACAAACACACACAAGTCAAACTTATTTCGTCGGGGGTTAAAAAATCAGTGAATGTCAAAACAATCGTGTTTTTTTATCTAACTACAGAGAAATTGAATATTAGTATCATAATACCCCGATATACATCTGGTTAAATTACTGGATTTAAAAGAAAACGCTGTAACTTTACTTGATCTTTATACGATTTAAACAAATAATTTTGTTAACTTTTTACTTTATGTGTGGGTGTTTGTGCTAGCTAACACCGTTATTAATTTCAATAACATAAGTGCTTAATTTACTTACTTTGGAATCGGAGCAATGTAATGAAAAAATAATTAACTAGTACATTACGTCTTTATAAAAGGTTCAGTTAATATCTTTTAGTAAAAATCCTTTTAACTGTTTCTTTAATAGCTTATAGGTACAAAGCATGTAGTAAACAGACAAAAACATCAAACTGAAATCAATTTGAAGCGATGATGACGTCCCGCGCCGCTAATCGCTGTTGTCAAGGCCTCAGTGTTTGGTTGGACAAGCAGAGGGACGAGTGTGTTAGAGGTAAACGCTTCGTTCTTAACTGATGTAATATTTCTTTAAGTGTAGTGGGTAATGAGTCGTCAGGGGGCCTATTCTCGCGCACTGCGACATTTCTCGAATTCGAGATTATCTCTAATCACAAATCTCTATTGAAAATGTCACTAAAATCTCTATTGCCAAAAAACTTATTCTCAGCAATTTTCGACATTATAAGTCGAAAGTCTTTGGAATCTCTACAATTTCTTGACTTTTTCGAGATATTTCGAATTTGACACTATGGCACGCGCCCGATGTCTGCCTGCAAGAAACGCAACGCTGTTTATCATTGATTACTGTTGGCTTAGTCGGTCACCCATCCCGAACCTGACCTTTTTACAAAGTTGTTTAACATTCGTAACGTAATCGAAGTCGCAATCGGTCACCCATCTCATACCCAGTCTTGTAAACATTGTTTAACATTGGTTACTTCTGGCATCGTCGGTCACCCATCCCAAACCCAACCTTTTTTCAAAGTGGTTACTAGATGGTCACCCATCTCTCACCCGGTCTTATTTTTTTTTTTACTTTCGTCGCATCGCAGTCACAAACGGTCACCCATCCCACACTCGGCCATTTCCTAAAATTGCTTAACATCCGTCATCACAGTCCCAAATGGTCACCCATCTAGTAACCATCTAGAAACCAGCCTCTTCAAAAGTAGCTTGACATTCATTATTGCTGTTCCAAACGGTCACCCATCTGAGATGGGTGACCATTTTCTAAGTGGTTACCAGATGGTCACCCATCTCACACCCAGCCTTATTTAAAGCTTTTTTACTTTCGTCGCATCGCAGTCACAGACGGTCACCCATCCCACACCCGGCCTTTTCTTAAAATTGCTTAAAATTTGTCATCGCAGTCCCAAATGGTCACCCATCTAGTAACCGGCCTCTTCAAAAGTAGCTTAATATTCGTTATTGCTGTTCAAAACGGTCACCCATCTCGTACTCGGCCTCTTCAAAAGAAGCTTAACATTCGTTATTGTAGTCCCAAATGGTCACCCATCTCATATAAGAAAGAGACAATTTGACACTTTGACTAACGTAATGTTCGAGATATTCAATCTCTACTGCTATCGACCACACGTTGCATGTCGAGGGCTAGCCATCGACATATCTCTATGGTGACATTTCGAGAATACCAAAAACAGGTTTTAATAGACAAAATGGCGGATCCGCCATTTTATTTCGACATATCTCTATTTCGACATTTTGTCTATCGCGTGAGAATCGGCCCCCTGAAGTGGAAACGGTTCGGCCAAGTTTAGCAGTCGTTTATTTAAGTGATGTAAATAATGAACATGATTTTTTAGACATTAGTACAATGCGATTAATTTGACAATGGACGGTCGGTCCGCGGCAACTTCAGTTGCAAATGTATGGTGCGCAGAGATTGCAACATATTAAAATACATCGTATTGTACCTGAAGTTAGTCACATCTGTTGGACCAAGTCAAATTAATCGCATAGTAATACCATTTTTTACCATTGAAAATGGTTATCAAATGCAAATCGCCTGAGACGTATTTTTGGTCATAGTTCCGAGGATTTTAAGAGGATCGAGATGGGAATAGTACCAAAAGTTGAGGAATTTATTGAGACACGTGTGAACGTTTGAATTTTGAAAATCGGCTGGTAACTTTTTTTGAAATTTTGAAAAATTCGGGTTTTTTGGGGGTTGTTTGTTTACTAAATTGTAAATATTGCGAGAAAAAAACCGACTTAAGAAAAAATGAAAAAATAGGTCCTAGGGTATTAGTTTAGCTACAAAATAGCGAATTTTTTTTGAAAATCGGTTTATAATTGTGACCTGTAGGTGGTCCCTTTAGATTTGGAATTGTAGAAAAACGGGTATTTCGGTATATAAAAAGTAATGTAGATTCTATGATTATTGACCGATCGTCATGGTAATGGTATTGAAAGATGCGGAAGCAGACGAGAAGTGCATTAGTTGATTTTTGTAAATCGGTTAATAATATTTCAGCCGCGTCGAAGCAGTCAGGGGCACTTTTACACACAATCGATCGTAAAAATAAAAAGGTACCTAGTATACCTTAGAATAATTATAGGATTTTGCTTTTGATTTGATTTAGTTTTTTCGTAAATTTTTGTATTCATTTTCAATGCTCAGATTCTTGCGGGAACTGCGAAATCTGTGAATTTTTTATAAACAACGTGTTATAAAATAAACTCTAATGCCGAAGATGGTAGATAGGGACCATCAAACTGAACAACTTTGGGACAACTTGGGACCAGCTCTGAAATAGCGAAAAAAAATCTTTTTTTTCGCTATTTCAGAGTTTTTTTTTTTAATCTTTATTTAATTTAGGGACTTTTACACAGAGTACGTCAGTCCCATTATACCCTAAGTACTTTATGACAAATCAAGCACGTGATTGCACCATGTCACATACAAGCCTGGCTGCATCCGATGCGGGATCCGCCAAAATACTTTGGAAAGCTCCCACATCAGATGCCTTCAGGTCTAAATGAAGAGTTAGTTGCCGTCTCTCCCTTTGGTTTTTGACACATTCCGTCAACAAGTGTTGCACATCCTCTACTTTACCACACGCGTCACAGTTTGGCGATTCAGTTTTCCTCATTAAATGTGCAAACTTGTTACACGGAAAGTGTCCAGACCGTAGTCTATGTAAAACTACAACATATTTTCTACACAAATCAATATTTGCACACCAGGGTATACGAGGAGGTTCACTCTGCATCGTTTTGTACCAGATTCCTTTTATTAGAGATGTTTCGTCAAAGTACTCTTTCCATAAGCTATAACATTCTTTTTTGAATTTTGAGAAAATTTCTGAACGGTAAGGTTTAACTTGCATTTCTACACCATTTGTTATTGCAAGTTTCGCGTGTCGGTCAGCCTCTATTTCAGAGTTGGTCCCTTATTAAAAGTTATTCAGTTTGATGGTCCCTCTCTACCACATTTGGCATTAGAGGTTATTTTATACCATGTCGTATTTTTACTAGATAATATTACTCATTTTATGGTGGTGTTACCTACTTTATGAGTTGAGTATTAGGAAAATAGCGAAACGCGCTGCTTTGACCGTAGCATTTTTTACTAAGTATGTCCAACGCACCAAGAATGTCCAAAGACATCTAAGATAAATAGAAAAGAGTCCTGGCAATTTTTGTCTTAACTTTTGTATAGTGATGCAACGAATACTACTTTAACGAATACGAATACGAATATCAATTCTACTATTCGGCGAATACGAATACGAATTATTCAACAAGGTAATGATATTGAATAATACACAATATTCTTTTTTTACTAAGATATTTTACAATTGAAATTAACTTCTGACAAAGTTTTGTTCAAAAAGCACAACATTTGTAACTTCTTAGGCATTTTATGCTATGAAGCAAACAAGTAATAATTGACCACTTGAGAACTCGACTTCGTTCATTCATTCAATGTTAGGGTAATCCCCGTCAAAAGATACAAACGGTATAGTGCGTATTAAGTGCGTTCGGATACAGGGTGCACAGCCAAACTGTAACTTGGTTTGCACATGTTTGCATTCAGTTATAATATAAATAGTTTGTTTTTAATATTCACTCACCCAAAAAACACTATGTACATTGGTGCATTGAGTAAATATTTAAAAATTTTGTAAAGTACATTATAATTGACGATTTCATGTATAACTAGCTTCCAATTTTCATCATGTTCTTTTTAGTATTATTTTCCTTTGTATAAAAGAGTAGGTAAGAGCGAGTCGTCTCCAACACAAGTATTTTATTACTTTCTGGGGATGCCTCACAAACATCATTGTAAACTGATTTTTTGGAAAATAAAAACTTATTATTATTATTATAATATTCGTGATTGTAATATCTCTATATTACAAATAAAACAAGTTATTTAGTGCAATCCAATGGTGCTGTTTTGTTTTGTATATCGTCAGTAGCATCAGCCCAGACGTATCCCGCGCTCCCTGACAGTGACAGATAACCACAGAGTATCCACACTCCACAGATTGTACAGACATACGACTGCGGCCGCGCCCTCACGCATACACTACATCCCTTCTTTATTTTATAAATGATTAAAGAAATAACAATAGCAGTTACAAAGTATCTTAGCTAATAATAAGTAATAAATGAACACATATATTATTCTTATCAGTAATAATCAACTATCGCTGTATGGCGTTTGTGGCCTTACATCACTTTGTATTATTGTTCTCTACAACTTCTCTGGAAACATTAATTTTCTTTAGAGGAACCTAGGTAGGTATTCTTTGCATGTTTCTTTGTTTTCCATAATGTCACCATAAGCAACTCATGTCGCTGTGTGTAGTTCTTCGTTTGTCGTCAATTTGTTTTCTTCAACTATATGTTCTTTACCAAAACCTTTTCATCTAAGTATTTATGTATTAGTTTTTGTATAGTTCTTCTTTTCCCGTTTCCATATTCTTTCCCTTTTTCTGTCTTCTCCATATTCTTTCCCCCTTTTCTTTCATTTATTAACTCTGTCTTTTACCTCAGCATCTATGAATTTGAGTTCAGGCAACAGACGCAAATGTCAATTTATCCTAGAATTGACTCTTGAAGAATAACTCTAGTGGTGATTTACTTAACCATCTTCATCATCGGCGAAACTCACATTGAGGACTCGTCTACCTCTTCAATAACAACAGCTTTTTGAGTTCCTTTAACTTCTTTGTCACCTTCTCTTCCAGAGGAACAGCTACTCTTCTATATGGTTGAACAACTGAATTCACAGTTTTATCTATGGAGATATGAATAGTTACTCCTTTAAATTTTTGAAAGGTACTTGGTGCCTTTGTGTTGATTGTGTTGATATGAAAACCTATCTGCAGAGCTTCCAAGTTGATTACTGTAGCTTTTCCTAGCAGGTCCCGTGGACCGCCTCTGATGACCTAACTGGTGGCATTCTGGCTTTTGTTACTTACTGATATGACTGTGTCAAAAGAACCATTTGAGGTTTGTGTTTGTATCTGCTGTTTAAATCAATTAACATGTCATAGTTCACTCCACCTTAGTTGCAGTTAACAACACGTATCTTCCTCCAAATGAAAAATATAATCAATATGACACTTTTTGTCAGAAGTGTCTGGCTTGTTATTCGTGTACCGTCTTTTCTGTCTAGTTCTACAACACTGTCTGTAATGACTGACGAAATCACATTTCAAGCACTTTTTGTCTTTAGCCGGACACTTGGGATCATTTGACAAATGGTTTTCACTACCATTGTGGTACTACTACCATAGGAATGAGCATTTCCATTTTATGTTTTTTTTTCTAGGTATCTATTTTATTTATTTCGATTTTGGTCTCACTTTTTGAGTGGTAACCTGAAACTGTTCAAGCTGTCTGCTGACCACTTCTAAGGTATTCTATTCTATTAGCTTTAGTAATAATTAGGTCCAGTCTTAAAAAATCGCCAATTTCAAGAATTTTCTTCTTCAAATCAACAATCTTACATTTTTCAGATAACTCTGGTCTGTTAAATGTTCATCTTTATTTAAGAAACTTCTTACATTTTCAGTTTAGTTTCTCAACCTTAACAGAAACTTCTCAATTTTTTTCCTTACTCTTGTTTTTATCTGGTCATTTTAATATTTATCCTTATTTTATTTATTATATTTTCATGATTTTTTTTTCTTAAATTAGGTACATTTTTCAGTTTGGTTTCTCAACCTTAAAGAAACTTTTCAAAATTTTCTCCTTATTCTTGTTTCATTGGCAGTAATAGGTATTTCTAAAAAATATGACTTTGCTTTGGTGAAAAATCACCATTTAGTTTTTCTATAGCATTTTCATATACATCAATGTCTTTCTTTACCATCCTGCGCATGGGCCCCGGGCAAATTGTAACAAATCTCCTGTAATGCTAGTCCGCCGATATGTAGAAAAGTAGCACGCTTTTTATTAGGGGAGTCGATATTTTAGGCTAGGAGATAAACGAGGGCCCATTTCCACTTTGTCCATCGGGCACCCATTGAAGTTGGGTCACCCTCACAGTCACAGTGGTCTAAAGTAATTGTAAGCATAGACATTGTTTGAGTCATATTGAGGCAACCTGAAAGAGAAAATTAGGATTTTTGTTATTGTGCATGGCTGATTACATAAGTAATATTAGCCTTTATTCCAATATTTGCATGCCCACTGTGAGCTTATTGAGCATGGCTTTAGGTAAGTACCTTTAGCCCTATTGTGCATGGCTTTTTACAAAAATAATATTATTAGCCTTTATTTCAAATTTCAAGGTTTGCATGTCAATTGTGAGCTTATTGTGCATGGCTTTAGGTAAGTACCTTTAGCCCTATTGTGCATGGCTTTTTACATAAATAATATAATTAGCCTTTATTTCAATGTTTGCATGTCAACTGTGAGCTTATTGTGCATGGCTTTAGGTAAGTAACTTTAGCCCTATTGCGCATGGCTTTTTACATAAATAATATTATCAGCCTTTATTTAAAATTTCAAGGTTTGCATGTCAAATTGTGAGCTTATTGTACATGGCTTTTTACATAAATAATATCAGCCTTTATTTCAATGTTCGCATGCTACTGTGAGCTTACTGTGCATGGCTTTAGATAAGTACTTCCAGCCTTTTAATATTTGTCAATGTTTGCATGCCCATAGTACCTAAGCCTTAATGCATGGCTTTTACAGTATTAGTAGCCTTTAATTAGGTATGTCAATGTTTGCATGCTCATTAATAAGCATTTACCAATTTTGTATGCATGACCCTTTAAATACATTAAGTTAATAAGTACAATGCGATTAAATTGACAACAGACAGTGATCTGCTGCAACTTCACTAAAGCAAGAATCATGACAGAGTAAATTTTACAGATTTAAATATGTCGTTTAGTATCGCAAGAGCTCTGAATTTAGCCACTTCTGTTGCGCGTTGTTTACTCAATCGCATTGTAAATATTTGGTTTGTATGTTTGTCAAAACAATTTATTTTAACTTTTTCATAAATAAAAGAACATTGGCAACATTCCTTGTACCCATTGAATAGTAAGCGTAGAATGTTAACTGTAATTATTATACACAATACTGTCTTGTTAATTTGTCATTTGTTTATTATTGCTTTTTTATAAGTCTGGAGCAGAGTAAAACGCATAACTGATTAGCAGTGATAAAACGTGATAGCTCACACTCTATTAGGGCGACCACACACAACCTTGACTGGCCGTTCACCACTACTCAAAACACTGTTTTATGAAACTACTCAAATCATGTATTAATGATATCTAGACATGTCTGTCTTTCAAATCAAGTTGAATATTGGAAAAGTCTATTTTGGCGGGATAGGCATTAATCTCTTACTGCCTTATTTATAACGAAGAATAAATCTGCTTCTATTAAATTATTTATCTTAATAAGTCTGCATCTTAGTCAAACCAAATAGTTTGCTTAGAACCATGACACCAGACGTCAAACGTGAAGAGTAATACTGCTAAGCAATATTCTCGGCCTTGACCAGGGGCAAACTCACCCAGTCACTCACTCAGGGTGAGTCACTCCTGCACTCACCAACAAGGCAGTTAGTGTCTGTTTCACAACTTGATGACTAACATGACTTCTGTTTTAATTTGAAATGGAACAGGAATTATATGAAATTACTCTTTATATTCATTTTTTTTAACTTACCTATGTGTTTTTTTAGTACCAGCATAATATAGATATGATGTACAACCTAACAACACATTTTGCTTTATTATCATATGCATTGTCTAACTGCAGTGCTTTTAACAGTAGGTACAGGTAATTGCCAATTTTCTTTTGTTGTCAGTCCTGTCCATTAATCCCTTATTATCATAGTAAGTGCATTCTTATATAAAACACGCAAACATGCAAATTTACTTAAAAGACTATTTTATAGGGTCCTTCTCTATAGTATTAGGTATTATGTACAAAGCACATTTTTAACATAGTTGTGTCAATAAATTGTTTTCTATAAGTCACGCGAATACGAATTTTCGTATTCGTATCCGTTGCATCACTACTTTTGGACTTTGATTTTTCCATAACACCAAAATTTCAACGGGACCTGTTTAGTAGACCAGCGTGCAATTTAATTATGGCCCCTTATTAAAAGTTAAGTAGATTCTAATTTTAGACTGAAGGTAAAATTTGTTTGTTTTTGCGAGAGAAACCAACCGTGTGAGCATTGCTCAAGCCGTGGAGTGGAAACATCGGGACTTGACGCGTAAACAAAGAGGAAGAACGATAATTAAAGGAGCATGTGTTTTGAATTAAGATAGGTACAATTAAAGTATGTAACAGAACCTGCCCTCCTACTCAAATGGCCAACATTATATTCCTTTATACGCTACGCTTACTATTAAAACTTCAAGTTATGCAGTAAACTATTAAATTACGTGCCGTAAGCTTGACAATTCCATACAATACATCGAAGTCTGTGATTTACATAAGTTTGCGACATGTGATTTAATCATCTATTGCTTATATTTAAGCTTTAAAAGTAAGCGTAGCGTTCAAACGAATAGAAAATTGGCCATTTGAGTAGGGGGGCTGAGAAACGTGTTCATACAAATATTGATCGCATAATAATTCTGGAAAAAACATAGATAGAAACCGGCCAAGTGCGAGTCGGACTCACGCACGAAGGGTTCCGTACCAAAAAACGGCAAAAAATCACGTTTGTTGTATGGGAGCCCCCTTAAATATTTATTTTATTCTGTTTTTAGTATTTGTTGTTATAGCGGCAACAGAAATACATCATCTGTGAAAATTTCAACTGTCTAGCTATCACGGTTCATGAGATACAGCCTGGTGACAGACAGACAGACAGACAGACGGACAGCGGAGGCTTAGTAATAGGGTCCCGTTTTTACCCTTTGGGTACGGAACCCTAAAAAGCGATAACAAGACTGCAAGAATAAGCAAAATAGCATTGTGAATGCAAAAATCTAAAAGTTTAAAACTGCAAGAATAGTGCAAGTTTTGCCCAAAATTAACAAAAAGCACTGACAAAACCGCAAAGGGTTAAAAGACACAGACTATGCCGTAAAGTGCATTTTTTTATATTAGACAACATCCACTCTTACCCATGACACTACCAAGGCGCACTACTGATAGTGAAGTGGGTTTTTTTTTTCCTTTCTACACATTGAGTGTGTTTCCCTGGACCCATGGAGTAGTGTCATCAAGTGCTAAAAGTAACGTGCAGCGATGGTTACCATATTTAGTTAGATGCACTATCCTTTTTGTCCGTGCAAATACAGGAGCATTTTCTGGGGTTTATTATTCTACCAGCATCACAACAACACGGGAAAATAAATATGACTCGGGTTAAAGTACAGTAACTTTTCAAAAAAGAAGAGACTCAAGATTATTCTTGTTTTTTACATGTAATATCGTAACCAAAGCATGATAATATTAATTATTTTTTTATTTCGTGTAAAAAATTAAGCCTTCCTACAATTTGGTTGAAAAATATTCTCTCTATTTCACATCCATCCGAAGGCCGTAGAATCAAAGCGATCGTTAAGAAATAAGTACGCATCAGGACTTTCTCGGTATCTAATAACGCGCAATATACTTCTCATAAATCTGAACACTGACGTCTAATATTACCTGAAAGCCGAACAAAAGCTTTCATGTCTAAAAGAGAATTATATGGCTGCGATCATAATTTAAAACTTTGGTAAAAGATAGTTGAGGAGTAAAGGCATCTATTTTATTGAAGTAAAACTCTTTTACAGATATTAACTACCATTTTGTTAAAGGTTTTTATTGAGTTTTATTAGATTTTTGCATTTTCCGACGTTTTGGTACAGAATAGTGCAAGTGTTTTAGAACGTTTGTAGGTGCCGTGGTGGTAATTCATGGCCACGTCAATGAAACCTTTAATAAAAACAAATAAAAATCAATATTCATCAACATTTAAACTACTTAGGTAGGTTGGTAAGTGCTGTAAGGTTCATAGGTTAGGTATGAAAGTAACAAACAGAGAAAATTATAAAAATTAAAAAAACCCGTCTGCATAAAAAGACAAGTCAACTGAAAAGATGGAAACAAGATTAAATATTAAAGGCAACATAATAACATGCAGTCGGAGGCATGCATTAAGAAAGTGACGTTATGAATGATTTGAATTACTATATGCCTCCGACTGCATGTTATTATGTTGCCTTTAATATTTAATCTTGTTTCCATCTTTTCAGTGGACTTGTCTTTTTATGCAGACGGGTTTTTTTAATTTTTATAATTTATTTTTTTATTTATATCTTTTTAGTTATTATATATTACGGTCTTGATATACCTTTTTGAAATCCTTACAATAAGCCCTTTAATTTGACAACCATATAGCAGTATTCTAAAAAAAAAATTTTTTTCCCACTACGTATATTAGTACCGTACAGCCGCCATGTTGTTTTTTTTATAACGCCACCTTCTTAAGAACACTTGGGCTGATGAGACAAATCTAACGATATCTTAATTACAGAAATCCATTCAGCCGTTTGAAAGATATGAGGTAATAAAGAATATTACATACAAACACACATACAAACATACTTACATAGTTACATACAAGATACGCGCGAAAAACATAACCCTTTCTTTGCAGTCGGGTAAAAAGATGATAATGAACCAAGGATGAACAAACTTTTAGGTTAAGGATACTTTGCAATACTTTTAATACGTTTGATCATTAATTTCGTTTCAAATTACGCAAACTAAATCTTGATCCATTATACAGTTTATCACAAACATCTGCTTCCACAAGGGTTAAACCCGTGATAGTGTAACCCCAACAAGGTCATTAACTTAACCTTAAATATCTCGACGGTCAGTAATAAAGGAATTTGCGTAGGATGAACCAATTTGAGTCTGTACTGTCTGTATTGAGTACATCATTTACAGAATGCTCAATCATTTGAGGTCTTAATTGGTTGTAAAGTGGTGGTACGGTACTGAACTGATTGAAGCTTTGATCAGACATAATAAAGACCTGTACTTTAGGGCTTTTACTCTAGCCAATTGCTATCCTGTTGAGTTATAAAATAACCCACGCAAATAATAACCAATGAAAATTTTAATTATTACGAGCTAAAGCTTCCATTGAAAAATTATAGCTGCAATAGATACAATTATAATTATGTCTGACCTCGTGACTTTTGGCCTAATAAAAAATCATCATCATCATCATCATCATATCAGCCACACGACACCCACTGCTGGGTATAGGCCTCCCCTAAGGATCTCCACGACGATCGGTCCTGCGCTGCCTGCATCCACTGGCTTTCCGCGACCTTCACCAGATCGTCGGTCCACCTTGTCGGGGGCCTACCCACGGAGCGTCGTCCGGTGCGCGGTCGCCATTCCAGAACCTTTCTGCCCCAACGGCCATCGGTTCTTCTCGCTATGTGTCCCGCCCATTGCCACTTCAGCTGAGCAATCCTTCGAGCGATGTCGGTTACTTTAGTTCTCCTGCGGATCTCCTCGTTTCTGATTTGATCACGTAGGGAAACGCCGAGCATGGCTCTCTCCATTGCACGCTGAGCGACCTTGAAATACCATTTTAATAAAAAATACCATTTTAAATTGATACGCAAAATATTCGTAACTATAGCTTACCTAGTTTACCTTTATAAACTTACGCTCGTTTCCTTGAAATAAAACACTTTTACGGATCCAAGAGCTATGTCAGTTTTTTGTACTATGCAGTTTCGTTTTGTATTTTTTTAACGTTTTGGCAGATTTTCTACATTAAATTACAGGATTTAACTTTAACGAAATCAAATCTTAATAAATATAGGTAAACTTTGGTGATTTATGTTGTAGTTTTATTTGTATTGTTTGTTTTCCAAATGATTTTAATGAAAACGCTATTTTAAAGAGAATTACCTCACGTTTTGCGATTGATAAATAGTTGGTATTGGCCCAGGATTCTAACTTTATACCCAAGGCGCCCGATAAAAGCAGTTCAGTTGAAGTTGTTTGCCAGAAGAGCTTTTGGTTTAACTGACGGAGTTTCCCTTTGTTAGTCACTCAACGTTTAACTTTAGCCCCGAGAATTGAAAGAATAGAACCTTAGTTTGCGGCGCCTTTTTAGTAGGATTGCTTTAAAATAGTGGCTCCTTACTTTAACAGCGCACCTATGGCCTCTCTTAGGTTTACGGGTTTGCCTTAACATTTTATTTTCCTGATGCTCTAATTTGAATCTTTGATTTGAACTGGTTATAACAAACACTGAAAGGCAGTTTTTTTCTTTAGTGGTATATGTTTGGGTTTCTTAGAAACATGATGGAGAAGATGGTAGGGTAGGCCTTTGAAACAAAGAACTTTCGAAAAAGTATGTATTACCGTTTTTAAGGGCTAAATTTAAATATTAGACAACATCACAAATATTGTTCGAATTCTAAGTAGCTAAAGCTGGTTAAAGCAGCCGGAGATCGAACCCGGGGCCTCAGCCGCATGGGTAAATCTATAAAACGAGAAAATACGAACTTTTCTGTATATAGTGCCACCATTGTCTCTGATTTCCATAACACAAGTTATGGAAATCAGAGACAATGGTGGCACTATATACAATCACCCAGACCTGAGCCAATATGGAAAAGTTCGTATTTTCTCGTTTTATAGATTTACCCATGCGGCTGAGGCCCCGGGTTCGATCCCCGGCCGAGACGCAGCCGGGGATAATTGAACTCGGGACATGACGACACCTTGAAAACCGTTGCAGAAACCACTCGACCATGAAGGCATAGGAATGCATAGTTTATGTATCATCGAACTAGACATATCACTGCGTTTGCCATCCAGTTCAGTTTATACACGCATTCTTCAAAGTAATAACGTAATGTAGAACGTTTAGAATCTTCGAAGAAGCACAACAAAGTGATGGTTACATCATAAAAACATACTTGAAGCGAAAATAAGATGAAGCAAATATAATGCAGATTTTTACGTTCGTTTAGGTTGTTTTATCTTTGTTAAAATAACACCCCAAAAATATTTAACACCAGCTTCCGCCCGCGACCGCGTTCGTGTGGGCCCTACGAAATCTTTGACCGGGATAAAAAGTTGCTATAATCCAGGCAATAAAACTATCTGTATGCCTCATCCAAATCCGTTGAGCCATTTTTGCGTGATTAAGTAACAAACATCCATACAACTAAACATCCAAAAAGATGCAATTTTCACATTTACAATATAACTTCCACATTATAGTAGGATATCAAAGTTTCACATTGTTGTAACGTGAATGGGATTTATGCGAAGTGAAACATTTCGGGTCACGGCGCACATTGTTCGTGGAAGGGTATCTTCATCCGCTCAGGGTCTGAATCACTGTATATTTTGAGCCAACGAAAGGAAGCGGTTACTGTTGCATAACATTGATGTTGAAAAATAAATACTTAAACCTTTTCTATGGGACAACAATTATTTATCCTTGCTGTTCTGTAAAAGCGTTCTATAATCTAAAATGAAAAAAGATTCAGGAAAAAATACAAATCCTTTCTAATTTGGGAATTATAGATCGTCACGGTCTTAGAGTAAGACGGGCTTCTGACAAACGAAGCCTTTTGTTGCTCGAAGGTCACGGTCATTATCCATTGGTCTAGAATTAGATAGATTGATCATTCACATTGACTAATAAGTGAATTTTCTAAAACTGAACCTAAATAAATGAAAAACCTCTAGACGGTACCTAAGCCATACTCTACTTTAAAATAAACCATACAGAGCATATTTTTTTGCTTACATTATAAAATATCACCGTCAATCTACCTTTCTCTTTACTCTTTCACTTTTTTAGAATTTGCATACCAATTTTCCTGCCTCAAAGTTCTTAGGTAAAAATGACGCATTTGGTCACAAGCCACAAGACCTATTTTCGCTAGTTCAAATATCAGCCCCATTGTTCAACAGCCTTGCGCTGTAAACATCCGGTTTGTGGTTTTCATGCAAGCGGACAGCGGTATAATATTAGCTAAGAAGGGATATCTAGGAATAACGCGCGTCTATTGAAAGACTGTGAAAAGTAATTTTATAACAAAATAAGTTATAGTTTTTTTACATAAGATATATTGTTTATTTTAGAATGTTTATTTTCAAGAGGGTGAATACGCTTTATTTACTTTAAATTAAGTAATTGTTCAATGCGAAATTGAATCAAATCGACTACATTCCCAACCCGGTTGGTTGTTGCCGTGCATTGTCAGAACTTTTCGCTTTGGTCAATCAATTAAATATTGTTAGATTTTCTTTCTTATAAATATTCAATGACCATTCCATGTGAGAATAGCGGTAAACTTGAATTGCGTCCGCTATTCTCACATGGAATGGTCATTGAATACTATATGAAAGAAAATCTTCACGAAATCTTTTTATACTTAAATTCTGTTACGAAATCCCTTGAAGATAACAAAATGTACTTATTTTGGATTATATTCATATAACATCCCCTTTCCCATACGCCTACATTCTGTAGCGAGTTATAGGAATATTATTATCTTCATATTTTGTTACGTCGAAGCTTGATCTACGTTCAATATCGCCCCGAGCCATCTTTACATGTATGATGAATTAAGTCCCTGTCTGTGATAGATAAGGTCACGGCGGGCGTACATAAGGACCCTACATAACAATTATTTATCTCCTAGCTATGTGCTCGTAGGTTAATTTCTCTCTTTGTCAGTTAACACTCTTTCAGTCACTAAATCCTCTTTTCATTTTGACAAAATGGTTTTAACACTAGCCTCCGCCCGCGATTTCGTACTGGACTTACACTTCTCATGATAATTTCGGTCTATTTTAGCGGATATCTGCCATACCAGTATTTGTATTTGCAGGCAGGCGGGCAGGGCTTGTTTACCGGTTAATTTTCAAACCTTAATCAGAGCAAGTACATATGGAGCGTTTTTTTAAGGATTGGCTCTACCTTAACCTTAAAAATACTGGTTAATAAATGTTGTTGTTGCTTGGGTTAGAATATTAAGCAATAGTTAGAAAAAATCTTCAAACAAACAATTTCATTCTGAAATGTTGTTTTACAACTTTTTAAAGACAACAATCCCCGCTGTTCTCTCTTTGCCTGTGCCTTCGTGGGCAGTCGTATGCGACGACATAATCGGTTTCCGGACCGGAACACGCAAAAGGAGCCTGCTCTCTGATTTACGCTCCGGCAGCTTCCGGCCAAGGCGTTCTATGCCACCGGCTTTATTGATGAATTAATTCCAAAGGTCTTATGTTACGTGCAGAATTTTGCACATAAGTAATTAATTACTAATACTGTATCCGCATTTCAAAGAAATTAGCGTTTTTCCAAAGAAGTTATCTAAAGAATTAAAGCATTACTATTAATGTAAACTTTAGTTTTAGAAAGCAAAATTCTTAAATTAGTGCCGTATAGAGACAAAAACATAATACATTATCAGATATTTTAAAACGAAGACAATATGTTCAAGTGGAATTTAGAATTTGCTTGCCAGAGGTATTTTTCACAAACATTTGAGCACAATTAAAGTAACAAATAAGAATACGACTCATTTTTTTTATTGTTTGTATTGTCAAGGAGTGCCCTATAGAGAGAAAATAAAATAAAAAATATTTTAATCACAGAGAAATATATAAAATATAAAAAATGCTCGAATCGATACACTTTGACGTGTTTTTTTTTACTGGTATCTAAAGTCACTTTTTATTTTTCTTAGGAATAATAAGGTATTTGTCTAATGTATTGCGTGTTTTGTATATAATCTATTAGGAATTTTCAAAGTTCGCCCTCATTGCGGTTCACGCAGAATTGTTTTGACCATTTGTTTTGAAATTTTAAAAATGGAACGTGATGCGTGTATTGTGTAAGAATCTTATATTCATAATTTATGTGTGTACAACCTTAGCGAAAAAAAGATAATAAAATCGACCAATATTTTTTTACATTAAAATGTAATTTTTGATAGATAAAATGATTGTCACAAATGATATCCCTGCTTAATCGTTAAGATTATTTGCCAAGGTATAGGTAGATTGTTCGAGCAGTAACTCGTTTGCTGTCTAATAAAAGCTAAGAAAAACGTGTTAATATATGTAGGTCCGAGATAGTTTTATCAATCAGCCTGCTTTTTTGTTGACATACTAAAATTATTAGTATACTTGGCAAAACTTTTCCTTGTTTACAAAACGATATTGGCCTTTTTATGTAAAAAGGAAACAGTTACTAAAACCTTTTTATTGGAACGGATTCCTCAAAATATTATTTTATCACATCCTTACTTGTAGTAAGTTAAAGCAACGTCTTTATTTGTGGGACTACAAAAACGGACTAGGGTCCCGTAGGATACATTATGGGGTGGCAAATGTATCAATGTCGAAAGGTAATTTGAACGAATTATATATCGCGAACAAACGACTATTGAACTTAGTTAGTGGTGGATAAAGTTCTCTTTGTTTTGCACGATTAGTTTCAGATTAAATTGGCAAATGATGGTAGTGAATTGATTGTATTATTATCACATAGAGTTGTCCATCAGCTATTTTTTTTATGTCCCCACTACTGGGGCACAGGCCTTCCTTATGGGTGGATAAGGACATAGTATGATAAGGAGGACAGGCCATAACCCACCACGCGGGCCCAATGCAGATTGGTGGGTGTGGAACGACTGCAAATGCACCCGGGACCAACGGCTTAACGTGCCTTCCGAAGCACGGAGGAGCTCGAGATAATATATTTTTGGTGACCTATCCCATGACCGACCCTTGCGAAAGTTGCTTAACCTCCGCAATAGCTGGGCCAGGTGCTAAACCACTGCGCCACGGAGCGCCTCATTTATTCATTTAGAGTTATTGTTGACAAATTATTTGCAATCTATTGTAGGTGCTAAAAAAAATAGGTATTTACTATCGATCAGAAATTAGAGAGCAGCTATAAAATAATTTAATAAACTTGAATGCATTTTTATAAAGATCCGAGCGGGTAATATCATAAAATATGAGCAGCTTTTTTGCTTTAGCCGTCCCGTGACCACGGCCCCAGGTAAGGTGTCGAAACGTCGAAAAACCAACAAATCAATACTAAATACATAATTCTAAAATAACATCTGAATTAACCAATATATGCGCTGCAATCCGTAAAAAGTGTTTTATTTCTAAGGAACTGTACGCGTGGAAGCCTTAAGAAGTGTATAGATTAAAAAATGTTTAGCTACGAAATGTACGTAAGATAATTTACCTTTTTTGCTTTTTCAGTGGGTGTAGTTTATGATAGAGGTCAAATACCCCTCTTCTTAACATTTTGTACTACCAAATCAAATAAAAAAGCGTAAAGAAAATATAACGTTCCAAAATTATATTAAGCTAATCAAGACAGATTGCCAGATCTTATAAATTGTACAGAGAATAATGTTATTTTTATAAAAAGCAAACAACGGAGTTGTGAAGGCACACCGGAATTTATCTCCATGGGCGTTGTAGCCGAGCTTAAAGTATAACCGACATTTTTCACAAACTTCAACAATAGCTGTTCAAAGTCAAACTGTGGAAGTTATTTTGAGGTTAAAACACTAGTGCTAGGTCGTTATCAATATCGATACGCATCGTTGAAACAAAAAAATAATTCAAAAAGTCTAACAAGAGAGGATATGTACAAAAACATTGGAAGCTATTATACAAGGTTATTTTAGTTAATACAAAACCTCCCGTGGGGTTGATCAGACCATCAAACTGAACAACTTTCATTATGGGACTAACCTTGAAATCGCGAAAAAAAATCAGCTGTTTCATACATTTCGATGGAGGATTGTATGGAACAGCTAATTTTTTTTTCGTGATTTCGAGGTTGGTCCCGTAATAAAAGTTGTTCAGTTTGATGGTCTGATCAACCCTACGCGAGGTTTTGTATTAACTAAAAATAACATTGCCCAAATGCAATAAAAATATTTTCTTAACGTGTAAAAGACATAACACACAACTTGAGAAACATTAGTAAAGCTGATGAACATATCAATTTTGTACAGAAGTATCATTAAAATCTAAAAAAAATAGCAGAAATTTTTCTGATAAGGGTATTAAGCCATTCTTAACTGGCATTAGATACGTTTCAACATTTTCACAAACTGCAGTATTAGGTATTTATCGAAACAACGTTTTATCGATATCACCATTCGCCGTCGACATGACAACCCTCGACCACAACACAACAGAAGCAACAAATTACACTTTACAACTTTACACAAAACAACCGATTCTTCGCACAATGCCCAAAGTTGTTCTCGAGTCATTCGTAGCCATAATGGCTTCTTTCATTTACGAGATTAGAGTCAAAGCCTTAAAAATGTCAGACGTTTAAGCTTTAGTACTTGAATTTGGCTTTAATCCCTTTTCGTTTCGTAGCATTTATGCTACTTTTTAAAGTGACGATAATTAATCAGACTCATAAATAAAATATGGCAGAGTCTACAAACAGCCCAAAAATTAGGAGAACTAGCTAAAGTCAGTAACTTGGACGAAACCACCTACCACCTTCCACTCATTTAGTTACCTATTTTTTACACGTTTTATTAACTGTGTCATATCCTTGTCGAAGGACCAACAATTTTATTTGCATCGAATGAAAATCAATAAAAGTTATGATCTCATAACTCATAATTAATAAGCTCACAATTTATCTGCCGATGATAACATATCTCCGTCAGCCCGTTACCACGGCCGATGCAACTCGGTCGAACGAAACGTCGGGAAAGGTAGGTGTTCAACACCTATGTTTAGTTCAAACGCGTTTAATACCTGTGTTCGTAATCTAATAAAATGCTTCGCGAAAGTTCAAAAGTGTAGATAAAATACCTATTATTATACTAAATTAAAAAAATATAAATAATAAGTATTTGAAGAGTAAAAAAGATATTATTACCCTAGGCAAGGTTAACCCTTCTCGTACAAAGCTTGAAACGCATCCCATTTGAGTTAACAAAGCCTGGATAGGCCAGGCCGGGAATCGAGCCACAATATCGCGGTCGGGTGGTCAATACACTGAATATTAATCAGTGCTTCGAACAATCCCATCCCAGATGGGACGGATCCCGTGCACACATGCATATTATGTAGGTTGTATATATTATGTAGGCTCTCTCTTGTTTTTTTTGTTTGCCTTTCTTTGATGTATAGTAATTGTATTATATTTTTAATTTGGTAAAGTACTCAATTTTCTGAAACTAGCTGACTGTGTGTTGACTAATAAGAAGCAGTATTCGTATCATATAAAATGGCTTTCTATGAAATCAAAACGATCGCCTGTGCATAGATATAATAGGAATCTTGCTGCCTGCCCTGAAATCCGTAGTTACGTTTTAAAACATTGAAAGCAGTATAAATATCGAGCACTTTTTTACTTCACAAGCAATTCAGGTTCTACTAGGTAGGTACACAGACGTCTAAACAGTAAACCTTGGAATAGAAACGTATATTATTCGTTTAACCCTAGATGTAAGTCTGCAGGCAACACCTGGCTGAATATAAAACGAAACTGGGTGCGTGTTTCATTCCGAAAAGGTTCATTGCCAATCGCACGGCGCAGCGCTCCGTCCAATTCCGAGGATCGTATCGTAACATTTGATGCGTTCGCACGTTAAACTACTCAGCGAGAACGATTCGAATTCATTATCGTGTTACAGTTTTTCAGAGTAGACGCGTAAACTTCGTTGAAGTGAGAAATCAAATGAAGAAAAGTAGAACGCTTTCAACCTTCTACCTAAATAATAAGATCAAACTTCTTCGCTTGAATATAAAGGTATTTTGAATACGTGAATTTAATTCTGTGGATTGGAATAGGGATGATGATTGATGACTAATGAAAAAAATAACGAAATACTAATAAAAATCGTAAACATTTTTAACTTTTAGAGAGAAAACCTCTTGGTTTTATATATTGCGTATTATTTGTTTTATGACCCTTCAAAGACCCCCAAAAAATATTCTTCATGCCTATTACTTGTCCTTAATCAATGTGAATCTTTTTAAACTTATGATTCTAATTAAAAACTTATCAAAAAGGAAATCTACGTTATTTCTATTGGTTCACAAAAATCTGAATGTCATAGGTAAAAATAATGTTTGCTAGAATCTAATGACTCTTTAGATAACTTATAAACACCGAATAATAAAAAAAAGTTATGAAACTATATTCATACTAGCGGCCGCCCGCGACTTCGTCTGCGTGGAAACTTTTTTGCTTTCCCTCGGGAACAATACTTTTTTTCGCGATGAAAGGTACCATGTGTCCATTTCTGTACCCCTGGCAACGTGTATGCAAAATTTCATAATGATCGGTCCAGTAGTGAAGGCGTAACAAACAAACAAACAAACGGACTTTCGCATTTATAATATTAGTAAGGAAATTTACTTATTGCTATTTACATTTGACAACAAGTACCTATTTAGCTTATCTGCAAAATCGCCTAAAAAGCTACCTCGGAATAAAACCGTATTTATTCAGACGGTTCGTCGGCCGATCAAACTGACGCACCCTTTATTTTCGGCCGGCGGCCGTTACGTTTCATGCGTTCACACGTAAACTGAAGGTATCGTGAAATCGCTTTGAATTTCGGTTCGTGAATGTTTGAGTGGCACGTCTGCAATATATTAGGTCCAGAGTGAAAGGCAGTTTAAATTCACTCTGTGACTTAACGAAGTGAATCCAATACCATTCGAAGTTAATAAATAAAAGATTAAAAATAAATAAATTTTAACATATTAGCTTCCTGCAAATTTTCTACGTATTTTAACAAAAAATGCTTAATTTTATAAACGTTTTTATGTGTAAAACACACAATTCACTTACTACTTTAATATTTTGTGTTAGTTTAGTAACGTCAGTTTAACCGTTGTGAGATGTAACCACTTACGATAACCAGTTAAATTAGGGTTTCCTAGGATGACGGTGCCGTCATATTACGCCCGTAATATAGCGGCGTTGAATGTTGTCTATGTAAACAATATGGCGACACCGTAACGTCAGAAATCGCGCCGTATTGTTTACATAGACAACGTTCTACGCCGCTAAATGACGGCCGTAATATGACGGCACCGTAATCCTAAGGAAACCCTAGCTTTACCCTCACGTTGAGTTGAACTATGACAGATTCAAATTACTTTTCAGGATTACTTATCTCCGTCGGTCGCCGAGAAGCTTGGCAGCAGAAATATACTGTTGGCATAAATTTGAATACGCCGATACTTCGATACGGCACGCGCGCAGAAACGCTGAGCCACGGCTACTTCGGAAAAGTTGATCTTGTGATGTTTTTCAATACGCTGATGGAAATTAAAAGTAATGTCTATTTTTACTGACTTATAATGAGACGTTTATACCGAGTCGTGTATTTTACTTGAAAATTTGCAAGAGAAAAGACAATCTTACGCAGAACTCAAAGTACCCTGCTATCTATTTTTATTTTTGAGAAGCTCGGTGGCGCAGTAGTTTATTTTTTTTTTATTTTTTTATTTATTTAATTCAGGCAACTATGCCCATACAATATATTCCTTACAAACTAACATACATATATTTAAATAAAAATTTTACAACTGTTTTACGGTTTAGACCCTGTCCCCGCGATTGCGGTTAAGCAACTTTCGCAAGGGTCGGTCAAGGGATGGGTGACCAAAAATTTATTATCTCGTGTTAATGCCCTTGGTCCCGGCTATATTTGCAGTCGTTAACACCCACCCATCTGCATTGGACCTGCGTGGTGGGTTATTATGGTCTATCCTCCTTATGAACCTATAAGGAAGGCCTGTACCCCAGCAGTGGGGACATTAAAATGGCTGGTGTCGATCTATTTTTACATACTTTTCAGCAGAGTGCTGAAATATATTGCACTAACTTCTGTATTATCAAACAATGAGTAAATGGTGATTAATATTTGTCAAAGTCTTATAATTAATTTAATAACTTAGGTATCAGAAATTGGATGCGACACCGATGCTTCCAACCGTGAAATAATTAAAGTGGTCTAAGGGGTTGATATTGAGCAGGCTCGATTTTAATGAGGCGTCATTAGAGATGCCTGTCTTCAATTTTTGCCAAAGCTTCATGAGTTTCAGAGAACACAAAAAACAGACATAGATAATCGAAGCAAAAAAATATTATTTCAAACAAAATCAGTACTAGCGTAATCCGAGGCTGAAACCAACATAGTAGGTATACAATATGTTTGGTTTGCGATGTCGGAGCTTTTAAAGGCAGATAAAATGATCAATTTTTATCGACAAAACCCCCCACTCTCTCCTGTTGGAATGACCGGCATTTTTAATTTGACTTTTTATTTTAGAACGCACTGCCGAAAAATATTAATTTCTAAAGTCTTACAGTTATAAAAAAAATACTTTAAGAAAGCTAATAATATCACCTGTCAAGCAAAAAATTAATTTTATTGTGTAATATTTATTTGATTTGTGTATGTGTGTGTGTGTGTGTGTGTGTATGTATGTAAGACGCACATGCAACATAGGTACTAACCTTTTGTTTTCATGTCACGTTTACATATTAGCAGTATTTTAGCATCCATACCTGAAACAAAATAAAAAAAATAAACATGTCATAATAATCACCAATCCTGTTTCGTGTTTATAAAGTTGTATATTACATATTAAATACTAGGGATACACTTAATTTAAGTGAAGGCACTAATAAAGTTTCGTTACATATTTGTAACATTATGTAAACTCCGTACTCCTAGCCGAAGGCTTATGTAATCTGTATTCAGTACCTAGCCTCAATATTATCGCCGTACAGTATCTATACAAATTAAATTTGCTCAGGACGGCTTGTTCGTTAAATATTGAACATTTTGAAACTAACAACTCTATACGATGTGATTAAATTAATATTTCTTTGTTTGCATGGATTTCTGTAGATACTACTCTAAAATGATAATAAATTATTTCACTAAAACTCACGGATAAAAATAACAAATAGTATCTACCATAGACCCTACAAAACCCTGGCAATGCCCTTCTATGTCTGGATATGAAAAAAAAACATATGGTGAGAAATATAGTTGCTTATAAAAATATTTCTATCCCTCCCAATCAAAGGAAATGATGCAAAACCTAGTGTTCTACAATTTAATCAAGAGGTCCCCTAAATTAATTAAAAAGGATTGATAATCCGTTGAAATAGTAGCGGAATTGCCGAAGTTCGGTAGAGTCGTTAGTTATGTGTTTGCGGCTGAGCTCAGTTTGTTCAAACCCGACGGATTTCTGTTATTGGAACTTCGAGTTTATAAATTTAACAAGCCACACGAGGAAGACCGACCATGAAGTTTTAACAACGGTTAAATGAACCTTCCGTAGTCGAGGTAGAGTCGAAAATGCTTTGTAGCTGATCAGCCGGGTAAATAAACAAAGTGAAATGTGAGGGTTTGCAGCTTCAACGAAACAAACTTTGCTAGGTATACAGTTCAATCTCTAGGTTTAAACTAACCGGCATTAGACGGTGGAATTCAATACTCCTGATCGTGTCCAAGAAGAAATCAGTTGTGTAATTTTCGATCCACGGTTTTAATTCATCAGTGCCCGCGGGGCAGAATACAACAATAGAAAATCCATTTCCGGGCCTTTTTTTCAGTTTAATCAATTGAACACACCCATTAACTTTGCGAACTACCCAAATAAAATAAAAACCCGCCACCAAAGTTTATATTTACAGTATTTGAGCAGGAGTCGTTGAATTAATTGCTATTGAAACCGATCGACGGCATATAAACGCCTTAGGGGTCGTCCATTAATCACGTGAGCCTCGAAAGGGGGGGAGGGGGGTAGTTGAAAACATCACGAAGTATCACAAGGGGGGACGGGGGGGTGTAGTGAGATATCACGTGTATTATTTTTTTTCGTTGAAAGTGTGACTTTTAACCGAAAACTGTGTGTGATTGTTGACTCACCGTTACCAGGACGATTTCCCCGCCCACCGCGACATATTCGTACTGAAAATTGTTGAGATTATTTTGTACCAAAAAAAATACACGTGATTTAGAGGGGGGGGGGGGGGTTAACGTAAAACCTCACCATGTATCACCAGGGGGGAGGGGGGGTCAAAAATTGGCCAAAAAAACATCACGTGATTAATGGATGCCCCCTTAGAAAACTCACAACAATAACAAAGTTACAGAAAGTTAATCAAGACGAAGAAAGTTAGGTACTTGTAATTGTATCAGACTTGTCGGCCCACATTTTGGTGAGAATGATGTATGATTGTGTGTTTTATCAACGTCATTATTGTTCTAAAGTACTGCATCTTATGAATCTAATGTTCTTAGCTTTAAAAGTATAGACAAATGGAATGAAAAAACTTTGGACAACTTTGCACCTTTGTCTTTTTCACTACGTCTAAGAAAAAAATGTACTGGAAACATTCGGGTTTTTTGAAAATACAAACTTAGTAAGTGGGTCTAGTCTCACAAATCCTTATTCAGAAAAAAAGACTCATGAATTGTAATTTGTAAGCATGTTGATATGTAGCCTATTTTGCGCTGACAGAATTCCCAAAACTGTTTTGTCGAAAGCAGAAAAATGTTAGTACCAAATATTTTCAATTCCCTCGGTTCCCAACAATCTAACAAGGCCACTTAGCTTACAAATCGATACACGCGAAAAAGTCCAAAAGTTCTATAGAGCTTTCCTCCCTTATGAATACAGAGGCGGGATTCAAATTAATCAGAGCAAAAGGAACTCCTCGACGAAGTTAAACAGCTGCTCAATACGCTGTGAAATTTCAGTTTTATTTCTGATTTTTTTTCACAGTTCGCCTCCTTGGTGACTTACAAAGACTTTTGACGAAAAGACGAATACTAACAGTGAGTGAAGTAGAGAATTTTCTTGAGAGTTAAAGTTAAAAGAGTAACGAATCTATCAAGTTGATATAAGTAGTGCAGTCAGGAGGAGCATAAACATTTATACCTACAACATTGATCAATCTCTATCAGATAGTGTGATAAGTACGTCAGTCAAGAATGTATTCCATACTGTCATATGATTTTCTCTCTCTTATTGCCTTTTGGCTTAAGAAACAGTAAGTAATAAATAAATATAACCTCATGCGATTGACTCACCTTAATTACTCTCAAGGGAAAATAAATAACCACTTAATGTACAGTCAATACCAATCTACAGTGTTTATTTAAATAATAGGGGATTCTATACAATACAAAAATATCCACGTTGCAATCGCAGACCTTGAACTTGTACACGATGATATGACACGAAGATACGAAGCTAGAAATCTACTATTCTTCCCAAGGGGTTACTTTAAAAGGTTAAACTTAAAACTACTCGCAGAGCGTTATGTGGTTAAGGGTTGCCTGCCCTGTCGGATATCAGGTGTGTGGTAATTATCTAACACTAGCGGCCGCCCGCGGTTTCACCCGCGTGGTTCCCGTTCCCGTGGGAATATTGGGATAAAAAGTATCCTATGTTTTAATCTAGGCTATCTACTATCTGTGTGCTAAATTTCAATCAAATCCATTTAGTAGTTTTTGCGTGATTGAGGAACAAACATCCAAACATCTAAACATCCAAACCCACAAACTTTCACATTTATAATATTAGTAGGATAAATCGAGCTCGTAGGTTGTACTCGGAGGCCTAAGTACGGATAGCTGGATTCTTCTACCTCGGTTAGTTTAGGGGTTAAAAAGATTTGAGAGTTAACTGGTACCTATTAGAATATCTCGCAGCGAGTCTGTTTAGTAGAGAAACGCTTCGATGGCTGCTTTCTATTAATTATTCCTCGGAGCCGTGGGTGAGATATCAAAGTCCCGTTTATTTCAGCCTTTTCTCCGCTCACTTTGGACATTAATGGGCGACAGAGCAGTGGTTGAACTCGTGGCTGTATACGTACGTCACTCTTCACCTGCGGCTCCCTTTTTAACAATATTATTTGGTGGTTGAAATCCAGTGGATGTTGTATCTTCCTTCGATCTGATATCACTAAACGAATTAGCACTCCTGTTTGAGTAACTTAATATTGTTGTTCTATACATTGTACTAGAGGGCGCTGCGTGTATTCTAAAACGCGCTAGCGTGTTGTCCTTCAATTAGCGTATAGGTTATGGGATGTTTTCTGTAATAGTTTTTATGCGGGGTTGAATTGAATAAACACCTCACTTTCCGAATTCGTTCGTTTCATTTTTGGGAGGACCTCACGATAGGCGGGACATGGTCCTCCCGAGCCGGTTCGCGAAAATAGATAGGTAGTCATGGGAATCGTGTAGCGTGTAGTAGTGAGTGGAGTGTGCGAAACAAGAAAAAGTGAAGTTAACTGTCAAAATCAAGTGACGTTTGTTTTAAAACTGACGTGAGCTGTCAATATCAAGTGACATTAAAGTGAAGTTAACTGTCAAAATCAAGTGACGTGAGCTGTCAATATTAAGTGACATTAGTTGATAAAGTCAAGTTACTCTGTGGCGGGTAATCTTCGACTCAGCGATTAGCCTGCTGGAACATATAAAGTGCGATCAAAAAAAAAAAAAAAAAACAAGTCGTGAATTTTTCTGCTTGTCAAAAAAAAGTGAAAATTAACCAGTGCTTAAAATACAATTATTCAGTGTTTAATCGAACAAAACTAATTTGAAATAAGCAAAATGACAAAAAGTGATGAAAATAGTGTCTACGAACAATTAAAAAAGTTACAACTAGGCTTACAAATACAAATAGAAAAATCACACAGCAACTTTCGGAAGACGCCAAAGGATCGTCTATCATGGAATCACATTGAAATGAAAATAACACTACTCGATCAATTGTGGGAAAAGTTTCAAAACAATCATCTAAAGTTAATTGAAAACAAGGAGTGCGATGAAACTATTTTCAATACATATACTGAAGTCGAAGACGAGTATGTTTGTTCAAAAGATACGATGTTGAAACGGCAGTGTGAATTTCCGCGACCAACCAAACCAAATGATAATGATGAAAACAAAGATAGTGAAAATTCATCACAGCAAATCAGACTCCCTCCGATACAAATCCCGAACTTTGATGGGAACTACAGGGAATGGATTTCCTTTTATGATCAATTTGTTTCACTCATACATAATAACAAAACTCTAAGCAAGGTAAACAAACTACATTTACTGAAACAAAACTTAAAAGGAGAAGCGGCAACTTTACTCAAACACATACCTGTCACCGAAGGAAATTATGACTCTGCCTGGTTAAAATTAAAGGATAGATACAGTAACAAACGAGTTATCATCAATTCATATTTACAAAGATTGATGTCACTTAGAATTATAACAAATGAAAATGTGGTTTCCATCAAGAATTTGTTAGACACGACAACGGAATGCTTAAGTGGATTAAAAAGCATAGGAGTGGATACGAGTTCTTGGGATCCCATTGTTATTTATTTACTGACAAGCAAGTTAGATAGTGAATCTTTGAAAGGTTGGGAACAAGAAATAAGCAAACACGATAACGAAACACTACCAACATTCGAAGACCTTACAAAATATTTAGAATCAAGATTTAGAACACTGGAAAGAATTCAATCTACAAAAGGAAGCTTACGCATGCTAACGAAACCCATGACTACGATTACAGACAAAAGAGTGTTTTACAATATGCCTAAAGAGGGTTGTGTACTTTGCGGTGAAGATCACTATATTTACAAATGTCAAGGCTTTATAAAGATGACCATTCAAGATAAGAAAGCATTCATTGAGAAAAACAACCTTTGTTTCAATTGCATGATACCTAATCATGGAGTGAAGCAATGTAAACAGAAGTCAAGATGTCGCATTTGTGGAAAACGCCATCACACTCTCATTCACACCGAGTACAACAACAAAACTCCCGAAAATAACGAACAACGAGACAATTCAACCCAAGAATACAAAAATACACACACCATAGAGACAGAAAAGATAGAAAACATAGCGTTAACATCCATAGACATTGCGCAATGGAATCTGGAGTTCAACATACAACTAGCATCTTGTTAGCTACGGCACTTGTCAGAGTGACCGCTGAGAATGGACGTACATTACAACTACGTTCATTGATCGATCAAGGATCCGAAGGATCGTTCATAACAGAGAAGGCTACACAAGCCCTTGGTCTTAAGAAACATACAATCAATAGCACAATCAGCGGTTTAGGAAACAACATGGTGATGCATACTAGACACATTGTATCATTGTGTCTACGGTCAGAACATGATAGAACATTTAAACTCCCAGTAAGAGCATATGTGCTTAAGACATTGACCCGTCTCCTACCGTCAAGACAAGTTGACATGAGATGGAAACACATAGAGGGTTTACAACTAGCTGATCCCCATTATGGCACACCAGCGTCAATAGATCTTCTTCTAGGAGCTGAAGTCTACAGTAACATTTTGTTAGAGGGTGTGAAACCTGGGTCTTTTAACGCACCGCACCATTAGCACAGAACACAAGATTTGGGTGGATTTTATCCGGAGAGATCAATAACTCAATGTCAACTTTTACAAAAGATACAAAACATAATGTAATAAACATGCACATATCCACGCAAAATGAGGACAACGACAATTTACAAAAATTTTGGGAACTTGAATCTGGGGACACGTACCAAAACAAAAAACAATTAACAGAAGAAGAACAAAGATGTGAAACAATATTTGAAGAAACATATACCAGAGACAGTGAAGGAAGATACATAGTTGAAATTCCGTTTAAACAGAAAAACCTTGATTACGGTAACACAAAACAAATAGCGGAAAAGAGGTTAGAATACTTAGAGAAGAGACTTGATAAAGACAAGGAGTTGAAGACAGAATACACAAGGGTTTTAATGGAGTACAAACAACTTAACCACATGGAAGAAATAACAAATCATGAAAACGAGACTACACATAATTCCTTCTACATGCCACATCACGCTGTGATAAAACCAGAGAAAACAACATCCAAAGTGAGAATCGTATTTGATGCTTCATGCAAGGGTCCTAATGGTAAATCCCTCAATGACAACATGTTAATCGGCCCTAAACTACAGCAGGATTTGAGACAAATAGTTTTGAGATGGCGGAGATCTGAAATCGCCTTTACAGCGGACTGTGTTAAAATGTATCGCCAGATTAAGGTGACCGATGAGAGTGCCAACTGTCAAAAGATTTTGTGGCGAGTAAATGGTGAATTAAAGGGATTTCGACTTACCAGAGTTACATTTGGTACAGCTAGCGCTCCTTATCTTGCTACAAAAACTCTTGAGCAGCTAGCAATAGATGAAGAACAAAATTTTCCCATCGCTTCAAGAATAGCAAAAACAGATTTTTACATGGACGATCTGCTTTCTGGAGCTGACAATTTAAAGGATGCCCTTGAAATTCATTCCCAAATGACAAACTTGATGAAGGCAGGAGGATTTCAGTTGCAAAAGTGGGCAAGTAACAAATTAGAGTTTGAAGAACAGGTACAAAAGGGTGATTCTAAAACAGATGACACATACATACTAAAAACAGAAACCATTATAAAAACTTTGGGAATCAGATGGAATAAGAACACAGATCAATTTCAATATCACATAAACTTACGGCCTTCAAGTAAACCTGCCACAAAAAGATTTATTCTTGGAGAAATTTCACGACTGTTTGACCCAATGGGATGGCTCGCTCCGGTCATTGTGGTAGCTAAAATAATCATACAAAAATTGTGGTTAGCAAGAGTTACATGGGATGAAGAAGTTCCAAATGATGTAAACATAGAATGGTCCAACTTCTGCAATGATCTGGAACAAGCAAAATACATATACATAGAGAGATGGCTTAACATAAACAATAATGACCGAAAGATAGAATTACACGGATATAGTGATGCATCAGAGAAGGCCTACGCCGCGGTCGTTTATCTACGAGTTGTCAAGGCTGATGGAACCATATGTGTTCGCCTCATTACAGCGAAAACTCGAGTCGCACCAATCAAGACGGTATCCATCCCTAGACTCGAATTGTGTGGCGCTGTAATTTTGACAAAATTGCTCCATGAAACAGCCGAATGTCTCGGTGTAGCTCATACTGACATACATGCTTACACCGATTTAACTATAGTACTAGCGTGGCTGCAATGCCACCCCTCGAAGTGGAAGACATTCATCGCTAATCGCACCTCAGAAATATTGACTATCTTACCTGCGATATGCTGGAGCTTCGTAGAATCAACGCAAAACCCAGCAGACATAGCTTCTCGAGGAGCGTCTCCGAGTCAACTTGTGCAATCTGACTTGTGGTGGACGGGGCCTGAAGAACTTCTGAAAAAGGATCTTACATTCAAACAATTAAAAGAGAACACCACGGACCTGGAAAAGAAAAAAGAAAGGGTTAATGTTTTCAAAAATACCGTAACAGAAAATGAAGACTTTGATTTATTAAGAAGATATTCAAATTTAACAAAACTACTACGAGTAACAGCATACATACTACGATTCTTTGCCAAGGAGAAACAAAAGGAAAAATATCTTACAGGTATAGAAATAAATAAGGCAAGAGAAGTGTGTATAAAACTATGTCAGAAAGAAATGTTTGAAGATGACATTGAAAGAATCTCTACAAATAGAAATCTTAAGAAGGATAGTAAGCTTCGTAGTTTGAACGTTTTTCTAGATAAAAAAGGAATCCTAAGAGTAGGAGGTAGACTACAGAAGAGTGACTTACCTGATTTTACTAAACACCAAATAATCCTACCTGGAAATCATGCATTCACCAAATTAATACTTACAGATTACCACATACGTACCTTACATGGCGGTCCAACGATGATGTTGAGTAATCTCCGTAGACGATACTGGATAGTTCATGCTAAGAGTCTCGTTCGGCAAGTTGTCCATCAATGCATGAAATGTGCTAGATTCCGAGCCAGCACCAGAAACCAAATGATGGGGTCCTTACCTGATGCTCGAGTTACACCCTGTAAAGTTTTTCAACACAGTGCGGTGGATTTTGCAGGACCAATTGATTTAAGACTTTCAAAGGGTAGAGGTTGCAAAACACAAAAGGGTTATATTGCCATATTCATTTGCATGGCCACCAAGGCCATACATATTGAAATTGTCACATCTTTAAATACCCAAGATTTCATCGCCGCTTTCAAGCGCTTCGTCGCCAGGCGAGGACACTGCTCAGATATATGGAGCGATAATGGCACGAATTTGACTGCTGGAAATAAAGAACTTAAAAAATTATTTGATAAGAGTAAAGAAAATTTACAATCAGAAATCAAGAACATTCTTGCGAATGATGGAACTACATGGCATCATATTCCACCTTCAGCCCCACACTTCGGTGGATTGTGGGAGGCCGGAGTAAAATCAATTAAATTTCACCTGAAACGTATCCTTGGAAATACCACATTAACCTACGAAGAGATGTCTACAGTGACCTCACAGATCGAGGCCTGCTTAAACTCTCGACCAATATCTCCAATGAGTGATGATCCTACAGATTTGTTGCCATTGACCCCTGGACACTTTCTTTTGGGTGAATCTCCAACTATTGTTCCCGAGGAGAGCTATTTAAATTCAAATATTAATCGACTAAGTCGATGGCAGCTAACACAAAGAATGTTCCAAACCTTTTGGAAAAGATGGTCGAATGAATATTTATCACGTCTACAGCAGCGTCCTAAGTGGATGACCAAACAACCAAACTACAAGACAGGAGACCTGGTTTTGTTACGGGATGAAAATTTACCACCCACCAAATGGTCACTAGGGAGAGTGGTAGAGACTTACCCCGGAGAAGACAATTTAGTGAGAGTGATGTCAGTGAAGTGCAAAAACTCTATTGTTAAGAGACCAATTACTAAAGTGTGTTACCTACCAAATTAATTCATTATTTTTTTTGGACACTTAGGTAGTGACTTTGGAACTTTACTTTTTATTATTTACAAATTGTTACATTCATGAAGGACATCACAATGTCCTTGGCCGGCGATATGTTTGAGTAACTTAATATTGTTGTTCTATACATTGTACTAGAGGGCGCTGCGTGTATTCTAAAACGCGCTAGCGTGTTGTCCTTCAATTAGCGTATAGGTTATGGGATGTTTTCTGTAATAGTTTTTATGCGGGGTTGAATAAACACCTCACTTTCCGAATTCGTTCGTTTCATTTTTGGGAGGACCTCACGATAGGCGGGACAACTCCTCTCGGCGGCTTTTATTAGCCAAAATCCTCTTGGCGAAATCCGATTATGCCGACGACATTAATTTGAATAGCTGAAGCTATCCTTTAAATCAGGAACGATTAACAGTCCAATATCTTGAACTGTTATTTAAAATCAAATTCTTTCCAACGAAAAATTATTTATCATTCCACAGCTGACTCGAGAACCATCCAGATCGGTGCGTTCCAAGCGCCACCATTCACAACGCATTCCGAACGCCTACAAACCAGGGCCCGCGATAACTCATCGATGAGCGTGGACTGACATCACGCCGCCAAAAGCGACGTCATACGATCGAGCTCCACGAAGCAATAAAAGGACACTAATTCCAACAGCAAATGAGAAACCATTTCAGTTCAAAAGCAGGCCTTAAACAGGACTGCTTAAGGTCTGTTATCACTCTAACCTTTGAGATCATAGTATGAAAAGTAAAGCAATTTAATAAAATCCTTGCGATAAGGGCTCATCGCAAAAGCCCCTGAAGTGGGCGAAGGAAGACCATAAGAAATACGATTTTAATCTTTCTTTTTTTTTATAAGTCGATGACGCGAAATTTCAAAACGGACTTTTTACGGAAATAAGAAAAAAGGACATGAGGCATACTGCCAAAAAATAAATTTTATCATTAATGGAAACAAACTACCAAAAAAACTTCCCCTTTAAGGGAAATCGACAAAACAACAAAAAAACCACGCTACAATACCTATAGTGACATAGTGCTATGGTCTAAAGAACTATTTAGTTAAAAATAAACATTAGGTCTGTTCTATATATAACAATATGTAAATGCTTCAAATTGATGGAAAAGCAAAGACAAAAAAGTAGATACATAATTGAAATTAGGATTACATATTTCAAACCAAAGGCGCCTTGTTGTTAGTCTACTATTAGTCTACAAATTGTTTAAACTTTATCAATGTAAAGAAAGATTTCTGAACAATTCCAACATTTAAACAACACTCGGTTTTTACTTAAATTGGTTCGTTTTACAAAGTTCCATTTTACAAAGGGAACTATTCAAAGACCGAATTTTACGTAATTTCAGACGTAAAATTCGGAATCCCCACAGAAATGATTTGGACTTTAAGAAAAACAATTATTGTTCTTGCAAAGTTTGAATGAGATCAAATAGAATCTTGTTTTATGATTTATGTTGACGTCACCAGTTAACAAAAGGTTCGAATTATTAATTTCTGAACAGAAGTACTTTGAATGTAAGCACAATCAACCTCGCTGGTGCTTAAAATCGCTTGTATTTGATTGAATCAGGCGTCACTTGGCGGAAGTCCCAAACCATTTTGAAAAAAGAAATATATGTAGCTTACTTCCGCAAACAATATATGCAAGATGCACCGCCTGCCCGCCCGCAAAAATATGCACATGCACACCACAAAATATCAGCGCACAATACATGCATTTAGCAAGACGGCAACACACCTTGCACCTTCACCAATTAGGCTACTCTAAAATCGCTTGCACGCCGCCCGTGCCAGTAATTTAAACTATTAACAATAATAATATATTTTGTTATCGTTAAAAGTTTAAACCACTACTGGCATACTAGCACTACACTTAAAAAATTACTCAAGCAGATTCTAAAGATTAACTTTTTCTTTCAAAACTAGCCCATCCGTTCTGAAATAACTTTAATTACCTAAATACTTTTTAAACGACTTATTTACAAATTAATAAACATTATTTTTCATTTGGCTCGTTAGTTCAAAAAGAACCTTTTCCATTAGAATGTCGCAGTCGCTACCATTCAATGCGAATACTCAGAATTAAAATCCAATTTAACGGCTTCGTAGACGTGTAAAATCCTGTAAAAAGATTACGTCCGACCCGAGGACGCATTAAATCCGTCGATATCTTCGAGTGCACCGTATCGACACAGAATAAATATAGCTAAAGCAGTAATTCAACTACATACAATAGTCCAGTAGAGCTTAGTAAGGTTCCCTGTGCCGCGTCGTGTCGGTCAGGTTCTGTAGCTATTGCAATTAAATTTCGCTATCGAAACATGTAGGATGGACGTTACCATGTTCTCGGCATTCTCGCGGTCCATATATTTTTAAAACATCAAATCCATCTTTCGAAGGCGAAGCAATAGCACAAAATATTAATTAACTTACATACTTTGTGGCAAAGCTAGGCTTCGAAATCTGAGTTTGTTTGGGAGGCATTATAGATATACTGTGTCACGGTCGTTCTGCCCTGCTCCACCGCCGCCGGGGTATTGGTTGCGATCTTTTTAGGATGAGAAAAAGGCTTAAATGAGATACTTACTGCTTTTATGTATACTGTGTAATCGCCTGGAATAGTCGGTATTCAATCCCAGGTGGTCCATGTTGGATTTAAAAGCGGAAGTCTGGAATCATCCAGCAGTTACAGGACAAATACTTCGGATATTTCTTTGTAGAGCTGGTTTTGTTCAACGATTGAAGGATTACGTGTTTTGTATCGATTCGCTATTTGATTGTGAGACACGCGAAGCACATTATTACGAGAAAAATATATCTTAAACAGAAGAATTGTAGCCTTGAAAATGTTTGATGTTCGTCTTAGAATAGGAGAGTTTAACTATAGGTATACTTTAACTGTCTTATTCAGAGTGCGTTCGTTAAACTAGGGCCAAAGTTAACATGGCGTTAGACTGCAGACTAACGCCATTTTAGCGCAAATCGTATTCAGAGTGACAGTTTAGCGCTTAGTCCCACCGTTTAAGGATTAAAAGGTGCATTGTGATTGGTTTACAAGCATTATACCAGGTTTTGTTAGAACAGTCTTGCATTGTGAAACATCTCTGAATAAGACAGTAAAGGTGTTACAAAAAAATTGGAACTTTATAAATTGTAGACATTAGTAAAACCTTAAAAACGAAAAATAAGTGATACTTATTAAGAAGAAACTCCTCTACTACGAACTGCGACTTATATTGAGCTGCAGTTCCTTCAAATAAGAAGGCGGATCACGTAATAAATGCTGTACTCGTACGTTCAAAATAGACCAGGAAATACAAGCAACATAACATACACGTATTCGATAATGAGCACGGTTTCGAGTAACACGAGATTACAAAAGCTACAAGGGGAAAAGCCTAAACTAATACCTACATATTTAAAAGAAAAGCCTACACATACGAAACTTCTTCACGTTCTTCCTTTCTTTGATCCAATTGATGGCCGGTGCATACGAACAACATACCTAATATAACTTGATAGGGCTAATAGAAAAAAAATTCACAGATTTTGCAGTTCCCGCAAGAATCGGGGCATTGAAAATGAATACAAAAATTTACGAAAAACCAAAATCAAATCAAATGCAAAATCCTATTATATTTTTAAAGTTACCTAGGTAGTACCTATTTATTTTTACGATTGTGACACTCGGCTCCGCCTCGTGTCACAAAAGCGCCCGCTGACTGCCTCGACGCAGCCGAAATACTATTAACCGATTTTTAAAATTCCAACGAATGCACTTCTCGTCTGCTTCTGCATGTTTTAACACTATTACCATGACGATCGGTCAATAATCATAGAAGCTACAAAACTTTTTATGTACGGAAACACCCGTTGTTCTAGAATTCCAAATCTAAAGGGACCACCTACAGGTCACAATTATTTACCGATTTTCAAAATTATTACGCCATTTGGTAGCTAAACTAATACCCTAGGACCTTATTTTTATTTTTTCTTAAGTCAGTTTTTTTTCCGAAATATTTACAATTTAGTTAACTAACACCCCCCAAAAAACCCGGAATTTTCGGAATTTTGCAAAATTTCAAAAAAAGTTCCCAGTAGATTTTCAAAACTCAAACGTTTATACGTGTGTCGATAAATTCCTCAACTTTTGGTACTATTTTCATCTCAATCCTCTCAAAATCCTCGGAGATATGGTAAAAAATACGTCTCAGGCGATTTGCATCTGATAACCATTTTCAATGGTAAAAATATTCTGTGGTGCAATCGTAATAGACACCTAATGCGTTTGCAATCGATAAAAAAATTGTGGATGCAGAAAATTTGTAAAACGAGTTGGGGATTTGTGATTGGCTTCTTCTTGTCACGTCACGTGGCAGTATCATGTGATTATCTGCCTACCCTCATGGGAAACAGGAGTGAGTATATGTATGTGTATGTGAGTGTATGTAATTACATGCAAGTGCTTGCAAATTAGTGATTGACGGTTAGGACGGTTAGTGAGGACGGTGGATTTACGTATCAACAAGCTTGTTATCTATGCTGCCCCCCTACTCAAATGGCCAACTATCTATTCGTTTGAACGCTACGCTTACTTTTAAAGCTTAAATTTGAGCAATAGATGATTAAATTACATGTCGCAAACTTCGATGTATTGTATGGAATTGTCAAGCTTACGGCACGTAATTTTATAGCTTACTGCTTATTTTAAAGTTTTAAAAGTAAGCGTAGCGTTCAAACGAATAGAATATTGGCCATTTGAGTAGGGGGGCATCTATGTTGTTTACTTGTTTGTCTAGGGAGGTACCACTAACCGTGATCCTTTATATTCCTCAAAACTACAATTTATTAATCTTGCGTTCTTCTTAAATCTTCAATTCAATAGCAATATTATATCTTTCGCTTCCTTTATCTCCATTTCGTACTCTATAAGTGAAAATTCCAAGTCTCAGATGAATGTTTAACAACTTGCGCGGTTTGACAAACGGCTGATAAACCTACGTTTCATTCTCAGACAGCATGGAAGAGATATAGGTCAAATATATCTTTTAATATATCAGTTACATTCTCACGTCTACGGCAATGAATTGTGAAGTGGTACTTATTCTCCCTTTAAAATAGGGGTCCCCGAGACGCAGTTTGTGCAGCCCTATTTGTTCCTCGCGATCTCACGGATTTATGTTCTTTACGAAGAAATAACACCGGTATGTTCGCGTTAAAAGAACGTTCTATCTATACCATCATTTGATAACTTTTTTAGGATGCGTTCTTTGTTATTTTTATTACATCTCTTGAATTTGTTTGTCATTGTCAATGTGGGGTGTGGATAATTTTACAAAAATACGATTACCAAATCATTAATGTTTTAAAAAAAATATTTATCATCATTATCATGTTAGCAGCAGAACGCCCTATGCTGGGCATATAGGCCTCCTTTATAGCGACGAACGGTCCTACTTTGCCCACATACAGCGGCTTCCTGTGATTTTCACCAGATTATTGGTCCACCTTGTATTCGCTTAAGCTAGGGTTTCCTAGGATGACGGTGCCGTCATATTACGGCCGTAATATAGCGGCGTTGAATGTTGTCTATGTAATCAATATGGCGACACCGTAACGTCAGAAACCGCGCCGTATTGTTTAGCCCCATCCACACACGGCGTAGTAGCGTAAGCGTATCGTATGAGGTTTTATTGTCAATACGATGGTCGCAGCGTAGAAAAGCTGTTAGAAATTAATTGTATAAGCCCTACATGAACGCAGCTATATTGATTTGAATGACATTGAAAGCTGTCACCTGTCACTTTGATTTTAGTTTGCACTTCCTGCTTGCGGCTCTCAGCCTTTCGTGTGTGTTTTTGTGTCGTCCCAATAATTTTAATAATCTTAATTCATCGCTATCAATTTACTACAAATAATGTAATGCTGGATTTTATCTTGAAGAATAAAACTCTGGATATTGCAACAATGTGTTTATTTGGTTGATCACGCCTATCACGCCATTCCATTGCCATTGCCACATTGCAACGTCTGCTTGAACAGGTTTTGGACCCAGTGATTATTGAAAAGGGAATCAAAAGGCGTGCAACGAGGGATCGACGTGTAATCGCCGTTGTATGTATCACCAAATTTCATTGTCGACCAGATTCATTGTCAAATATGCCTACGCAATCAGAAAATATGTCTACGCAACCAGCGGTACACATCACAAATCAAGTGGAGAAGCTGAATGGAATCTCATCTTATCAAAACTGGAAGTTTTCGTTGAAAATGTTACTCACTTTAGAAGGTTTGTGGGACTGCGTGATCGGCACTGATACTGACGCCGTGCGTGATAGCCGCGCCTTGGCGCGTATTTGCCTGGCACTACAACCCAACCTGTACCAAATAGTTCGATCAGCATCAAAAGCTAAAGAAGCATGGGAGAAGCTAGCTCATACATTCGAAGACAAAGGTCTATATCGCCGTGTTCTGCTACTTAGACAGTTACATCGAGTTGACTACAGTAAGTTTAGCAGCATGACTGAATACATAGAAAATGTCACCGGATTAGTCCAGCAGCTCTCTGACATTGGAAAAGTTATAGACGACGGTGAGGTGGCAGAAATTTTACTTAGCGGCTTACCGCAGGAGTTTGATACACTAGTCTCCGGTCTTGAAACTGCAAATTTAACAAGCTCGCTGACTTCTGAACTAGTGAGAACAAGATTACTTCAAGAAGAACACAGAAGAAATGGAAAATATGATAATGATGCTTTAGCTTTTCATGTAAAGAAGAATAAGCTTTTCAAGTGTGATTATTGCCGTAAACCAGGACATACAGCGAAGCGATGCTTTAAGAAAAAGAGGGATGAGAAGAAGAAAGAAGAACATCACTCCCTATATGCATCTGCTTACGTTGCTCACCACAATGATGTCATCATCGACAGCGGAGCCTCCGCTCACATGATCAATGATGCTAGGTTAGTAAGGAATTTTAAAAGTTGTAAAAATAACTCAATTTCTATAGCAAATGGTGGTCAATTAGAAATGTCTGGCATTGGAAATTTAGTTTTGTCTACTGACAAAAATAATATCACTTTAGAAAATGTTTTAGTTGTTCCCAATCTGTCAACGAATTTATTGTCTGTTAGTAAAATGTGTGACAATGGTTTTACAGTAGTTTTTGATAAAAATGGGTGTCATGTTTATAATGAAGTAATTTCTTTAACTGGCAACCAAATTCTAGCTGCTACAAATGTGAACGGTTTGTATAAGATACAGCAGTGCAAGCCGCATGTGTTGGGGCATTCCATGCTGGTGCATCCTAGGCAGCAGCCAGAGAGTGTCAATACTGCATTGGTGTCTGCGACAGTCTGGCATAAACGTTTAGGTCATATCGGCAAGAAAGGTATGAATAGTCTAAGGGGTGGTGGTATATGTTCTGGTGTCGTTTTTCAGGATGACGACTCGCCAAACAAGTGTATTCCCTGCTTAACTGGAAAGATGCATACAAAGCCTTATCCGAAGCTTGTGGGAGCCCAATCTACCGTGCCACTCCAAGTTGTGCATTCCGACGTCTGTGGGCCCATTCAAGTCAGCAGTTGGGGCGGTGCCCGTTATCTTTTGACTTTGACGGATGATTGCACTAGAAAAACCTTCGGTTATTTAATGAAGACAAAATCCGAGGTGAGTTCACATATTGTTAACTTTAAAAATATGGTTGAAAAACAAACAGGTTTGCAGCTTAAAATTTTAAGAACCGATAACGGTACTGAATACTGTAATAAAACGTTGACTGATTTTCTTAAAAGGGAAGGGATAATACATCAAACATCGGTGCCTTACTGTCCACAACAGAATGGAGTTGCGGAGCGTGTTAATAGGACAATTTTTGAGAAAGCTAGGGCCATGTTACATGATGCGGGTCTGTCTGAACGTTTTTGGGGAGAAGCAGTAATGACTGCTATATATCTGAAGAATAGGTCTCCTACCAGCGCGTTGTCAGATGACATTCCTGAGAGTAAGTGGACTGGACAGCCAGTCGATCTCAGTCATTTGCGCGTATTTGGCTGTGTAGCATTTTCTCACATTCCTGATGTAAAACGTCGTAAACTTGACGCTAAAGCTAAACCATTTATCTTTGTAGGTTATGGTGAGACTTTCAAGGGTTACCGTCTCCTTGATCCATGTCAACCTAAAAAGATTATGTATTCGCGTAATGTTACTTTTTTAGAAGATGAATTTATTGGAGGACTTCACTTTAAAACACAAAGCAGGAATAATGATTTTATCTCAAATGAATGCATTATAAATAATAATAATTATAAAAATATTGATAATGAAATTTTAAATATTGACTGTGATAATGATAATGCAAATAAAATTAATGATAAAATTATTAATAATGTCTGTGATAAAATTAGTCATAAATCTACTACGGAATCACCTATTTCAGGATCTGAGAGTGAACTACCGGTGTGGTCTCCCTTGTCGGACCTGCTCTACTGTACTGATGATGAAGGTGATGGTTGTGATGGTGATGAGGATGATGTCTGCAAGGATGCTGTGTCTTCTCTGCCTGATGCCACACTTCAAGGAGGAGGTGGTAATAACAGTGATGAGGATGATGTCTGTAAGGACGCTGTGTCTTCTCTGCCTGATGCCACACTTCGAGGAGGAGAGGTTGAACACGTGCAAAGTGTTGCTTCTGGCTCGCGTCCCGTACATAGTAATAGAGGTAAAATTCCACTTAAATATAATGATTATGATTTATCGGCTATGCTAGTTGAGCAGAGTTCATCAAATGAGCCTAATACATATGAGCAAGCTACGAAATCTACTGACTGTGAGCAGTGGCTTCACGCCATGAAATGTGAGTATGATTCATTAATTAAGAACAATGTTTGGACATTAGTAGATCGACCAGAAGCTGAAAACATTGTAAAGTGCAAGTGGGTCTACAAAAGGAAACACGATGCCACAGGCAAGCTAGATAAATATAAAGCTAGATTGGTCGCTCGTGGGTTTAGTCAACAAGAAGGTATAGACTACAATGACACTTTTTCACCCGTTGTCAGACATTCCACTTTGAGAATCTTATTTTCCATTGCAACAGAAATGAATTTGCAGATGGACCACGTTGATGTTACCACAGCTTTCCTAAATAGTGATCTGGATGAGATTATATATATGGAGCAGCCAGAAGGTTTTTGTTCAGATAAAAGTAAAGTGTGTAAGCTGAATAAAAGTATATATGGTCTCAAACAGGCTAGCCGTATGTGGAACTTAAAAATTAATAATGTTTTAATTCATAATGGATATACTCAAAGTAAATGCGAACCGTGTGTATATATTAAGAAAAATTCTAAAGATTATATAATAATTGCTCTATATGTCGATGACTGTTACATATTTCATAACGGATGTATTAAAAATGTTTTATCATTACTAAAAGAAAACTTTGAAATACGTCATCTTGGCCAATTAAAAAATTGTTAGGGCATGAATGTCACTAGATATACAAATACAATTGTGCTAGACCAGTCTAATTATATAAGATGTTTGCTAGCTAAATTTAATATGAGTGACTGCAAGCCAGTACTTACACCGTTACCTGTGAATTGTAAGTTACAAAAATCTGATAGGAAATGTCTCGATGACGAAATATACAAATACAGACAACTGTTGGGATGTTTAATGTATTTGAGTGTGTGCTCACGCCCGGACATTTCATATGCTTGTAGTCAACTTAGTCAATACAGTACATGTTTCGACATGAGTCATTGGCGCGCAGCAAAGCGAGTACTTCGTTATTTAAAAGGGACGATCAACTATGGTCTCCATTTTACAAAAGGTAATAATTTTAATATCAGTGCTTATGCAGATGCCGACTGGGCTAATGACTCATCAGACAGAAAGTCCTACACTGGATTTGTTGTAAAATTAGGTAACTGTTTGATCAATTGGGAAGCTAGAAAGCAGCGTAGTATAGCTTTATCAAGTACGGAAGCAGAGTACTTAGCAATAAGTGACGTTTGCAAGGACATTTGTTTTGTGAAGAATTTTTTGTCTGAAATTATTAACAAAACTTTTGATGTAATTGTATACAACGATAATCAAAGTGCTCAAAGATTATTACTGATAAAAGAATATTCGCATAAGAAAACAAAGCACATTGATTTGCGTTACCATTTCATAAAGGACTTAGTACAAAAAGGAAACATAACTGTAAGATACTTACCTACTACTGATATGCTAGCAGATGTATTGACAAAGCCACTATGTGCGCAGAAACATTGTAACTTTGTAAATTGTCTAAATGTAAGAGTTCGTGGAACAAATGTTTAATGTTTTGTTGTGTACTTAATTTATAAATAATAATATTATATTGTGATGAATCATATGACATGATTATGTAGAGTCTGTAATTATGTAGAGAGTCTATAATTATGTAGAGTCGCTCTAAAGGTAGAGTAGGGAACTCTTGATTAATTGTGTAGAGTTTTTTTTTAACTAAATGTAGAGTCTTTTTAATTTTGTTTAAAGTCACATTAGTTTTTCTTTTTCCTTCATGTAGCGCTTAAGGAGGAGTGTTAGAAATTAATTGTATAAGCCCTACATGAACGCAGCTATATTGATTTGAATGACATTGAAAGCTGTCACCTGTCACTTTGATTTTAGTTTGCACTTCCTGCTTGCGGCTCTCAGCCTTTCGTGTGTGTTTTTGTGTCGTCCCAATAATTTTAATAATCTTAATTCATCGCTATCAATTTACTACAAATAATGTAATGCTGGATTTTATCTTGAATAATAAAACTCTGGATATTGCAACAATGTGTTTATTTGGTTGATCACGCCTATCACGCCATTCCATTGCCATTGCCACATTGCAACGTCTGCTTGAACAAAAGCAAGCGTAGAAAATACTTGCTCTATGTTTGGTGATGAATTTTCGTCAACGTGAAGGTCAAGCGGGGCTACTCAAATGGCCACTTTTCTATTCGTTCGCTAACTTAAATCTTAAAAATAAGCAATTAATGATCAAGTCAGACGTCCCAAGTTTATGTAAATCACAGACATTGTTGTATTGTACAGAATTAACAAGCCTACGACACGTTATTTTGGTGTTTATGGCTCATTTTTAATTTTTAAGTTAGCGAACGAATAGAAAAGTGGCCATTTGAGTAGCCCCGAAGTTTATACTCTGGAACAAAATCTACGCCTTATTCGCTACGATTCGTGTGCTAGAACTCTGCTCGTATCGTACTCTCGCGTCTTTACGATACGCTTACGAACCATGTGTGGAGGGCATTACATAGACAACATTGTACGCCGCTAAATGACGGCCGTAACATGACGGCACCGTCATCCTAGGAAACCCTAGCCTTAGTTACAGATAAATTTAACACAAATGTAATACGCATTCTTGGTTTGATTTGGTTACAGAAATTGTAAACATTAAAACTCTGATTTCATGCGTACGAGTATAATGAGTACCGCACGAGTAACCAGAGTTTCAATTGAATTGATAATTAGGGGAAGTAAAACAAAAGTTATAGAAAACAAGACCAAATTGTTTGTATGTGTCGGCGTGGAAATTGTTGACCTTGTTACGACAGATAGCATTTGGGTTGTGTTTTGCTTTATGATGTCCTTTATTTTTATAATGAAACAAATAGAAATTAAGGTTTAAAAAAATATTAGATTTGCGACGCGAAAGATACACTCAACAAATAAAGCAAGAGTTTATAATACAAAAAACCTTTTAAAAAAAAGGAAAACCTCCTTCAAAAATCTTAAAAAACAGATCTATAAAAAGCAAGAAATAATGTTCAAATCGATTAATTAAAACACGTCTATTGAAGTCGGGTGGAGCTGAAAGTATTTTTTTACTTATTGTATTGTTTATATTTTTAAAGCCCCACCCGACTTCAATAGACGTGTTTTAATTAATCGATTTGAACATTATTTCTTGCTTTTTATAGATCTGTTTTTTAAGATTTTTGAAGGAGGTTTTCCTTTTTTTTAAAAGGTTTTTTATTTTAAATTTTTTTGTGGTAGGTATGTAAGCGTTGATTTTATAATATAAAACGTTATAATGTTTCAAATTTTTAATGGTATACCCCAAGTAACTCAATTTCCACGAATTCCGTTGGGCCTTCGAAGTTCAACTCTAGTCCAGAACGTCTTTGACAATAGAAAGGTACTTAACTTGTTTTTGATTGTCATAAACCTACCAATATTTCAATCACTGTACAGTTCCTATTTGATTTTGAGGAGTTCCCTCGTGTATCTTCAAAATCCAACGTCCAATACCAATGAAATTAATATGGTATCATCCTTAAGGTGTTTTCTTTCAAATAAAAAAATAATCATCTAAATCAGTTCATAAACAAAAAAGTAATGGTTGAAAATCCGTCTGAATTCATATAAAATGGTTACGAAAACGACAGTATTTTCAAGATTACTTGAAAACTACTGAACCGATTTCAAAATTTCAAAAAATGGGACCAACTTGGGAACAAACCTCATGTTATAACGTTTGAAACATTTCAATCGGTTCAGCCGTCTTCGAGTAATCGGTGTACATACATATATAAAAAAAAATATACGCGACGAATAGATAACCTCCTCCTTTTCAAATTTTTGAAGTCGGTTAAAAAGATAAAACCCTGAGGTCCGTGACTCTTTGAGGTCCAAATAGTTTATTAATATAGATAGGGCTGCCATCTCTATAAATCCTGCCGCCCAGGACCGGAAGCGTAAAAACCCCGGACTTTGGAGCCTTGACCCCGGACATTTGATTTTTTATATTAATTAACTTTTAGCTTGGTTAAAAAATAAATTTTACCCAATACGTGACAAAAAAAATGAATTTTAAGCCTTTTTGGCATAAAATAGTGTGTTTTACTAGTGATGTAAAGCCGAGGTGTCCAACATAATTTTGGGGAGGGCCAGGGCCCAGGTTTAGCGTAACCGCTCACGGGCGACTTTTTGTAGCTGCGATACGACCGAGTGTATTCCCGTTGTCCCCATTGACCGTGTCCCCATTAATGGGGACAGCGGGAATTCAATAAAATAATTAAAATTTATTCCCGTTGTCCCCGTTGCGTTGAAATTAAAGGAAGAGTGCCTCAATAGTGAGTTAATCGTGAGATTATTATATAGGTTTAGGTAAGGTTGTGGGTTTGATCCCCGCACAAGACAAATATTTGTATGCATGAACATATTTATGGTATGATAATAATATATTTGTTATTATGTAGGTAGGTATGCATTTCAAAAAAGTATATATGTGTGTGGGTGTAGAATCATAGAAACCTAGAAGTAGTTCTCTTCTTTTAGTTAAGTAGTCTATGGGTAATTCCACATTCGACCGGCGATTTTTCTACCAGTGAATATATTTTTCACATTCAACTGGGTTGAATTACTTTGTGTTCCACATTCTTCCGGCAAATAATATTCATTAAATTACTTCCAGTTTCGACCGGCAGTTCATACCTTTTTCAACCAGCTATAAAAAATAGATACATAAATACAATAAAATAAGGTAATCTTATGAATTATAGGTATTTAAAAAATATTTACAAATCAAATAATAAGAAATGTTAAAAAATACCTATTCTCCGTACATCAGCAAAGTACCAGGATCACATAGATATAGAGAAGGTTAACTTAGGCAGTGTGATCAGGAAAGCTTTTTTCTTTTTTTTCTTTTATTCTTATTACATCACCGAAGTACCAGGATCACATAAATATGGAGAACTTCCAGTTAACTTCCATAATTTCATTTTTTTTCAGTTAGTTCACCAATGTTTTGTGTGCGTTACCCCAGCAAAAAGTTGAGCTTTAGAGAGATGAGACCTTATCAGATAATTAGTGTGTCATGAGGAGAAATTTGTTTACTAATAGCAAAATTTGTGTGAGTTGTAGTTTTTAAGATATATGAGAAAAACAGATTTTGCTGGGGTCACGTTTTAAACATTACTCTGGCAAAAAAAGTTGTTTCAGCCTGGAACCAAATACATGAATAGATAGCTTTTGTTGCATAGTAAATGTTAGCAAATGGCAAAAATTGTGTGTGTTATGGTTCTTGAGTTATTTAAGTTTTTGCTGGGGTAACGTTTTGGGTTTTCCCAGATCTCGAAAACGGTTCAACGCAGAAGTTTGAAAAAAATACTACAAAGAGACCTTAATTGTTTAAATTTGTTTAATTGTTAGTTTTTGATTTGGTTGTCGCAAACCAACGTAATTAAATGGTTTCGAAAAACAGAAAAAACTAATTTGCTAGTAAACTAGTACACTTATAATCAAAAAAACAGCTGTAAAGAATAGCCGTGGTAGACACTTATTACGTCAAGAATTTTAGGCTTTGTAACTTTACACGATATAAAGATACAAACAAATTTGATAAATTTTAGACTGGTCGTACTTTAGCAATCGAATACACAGTTTCCATAACATTAAGACACATGGCATACATTAAACAAATTTAAATAATTCATTAACATTTCTTCCTGTTAATTTCAACTTTCAATTACGCCTATCATGAAAGTCTTAACAAAAACAAGATTAGGAGAGCAATTCTTGAATAAGCCGACCAAATTGTAAAGGTCACTAAAAAGCGACCGCACTATACGTACGGGTTATCTTCGCAAATTAGCAGCTTAGTATCCGATGTTTTGTAAAGTTATGAAGAAAAATGTTATTCATATAGCTTAGATTCAACTAGTTTTCTATTTTATAAATTAATATTGTGTTTATTAATATCAAATAATACACAATTTTTGCCATTTGCTAACATTTACTATGCAACAAAAGCTATCTATTCATGTATTTGGTTCCAGGCTGAAACAACTTTTTTTGCCAGGGTAATGTTTAAAACGTGACCCCAGCAAAATCTGTTTTTCTCATATATCTTAAAAATTACAACTCACACAAATTTTGCTATTAGTAAACAAATTTCTCCTCATGACACACTAATTATCTGATAAGGTCTCATCTCTCTAAAGCACAACTTTTTGCTGGGGTAACGCACACAATGTTTTAGGTACGGAGAATAAAAATTACATGGTGAAAATATAAAAGTTAACCTTCTCCATATTTATGTAAGCCTGGTAAAAATATATTATGATGTATTTATTTAATTAATAGATGCCTCTATGTACTTACTTTACATAAATATAGTGTGTATACTTTACTAACCATTTATTTGAGTATTAGTTTTTAAAGTTTAACCCACGTTTAAAATAGAAATTATGGGGACAACGATACGTGAAATTTTAACTTCCCGTTGTCCCCATTATCAATGGGGACAACGGCATTGAAATTTTTTGACGTGCCATTGTCCCCATTATGGAGACAAAATCATGGGGACAACGGGAATACGCGGATACGCCGTGGTGACACGACAATGATTTTATTTAGCCAGCGACAAAAAAGCGCCGCGATAATCGCCGCGTTTATCGCAGCTACAAAAAGTAGCTCGTGGGCGTTTACGTATTGAACTCCGTATGTTCTATTCTCAGCGACAAAAAATCACTCAGCGATTAATCACCCGTCAGCGGGGACGCTTAGTAGTTTTGCAATCGTAGTGGGCCAAAATAAATTCCAAAACAGCCAGGGGCGGCCCGTTAAAAAAACGGCCGCGCATCGCGATTTTGTGTATGCGTGATATACCGGAAAATATTGATATAAAACGTTTCACGCTGAAATAAATTAAAAATTGTTTCAACGAAGCGAAACTGATACGTAGTGATCATACGAACGGGTTTAATTACTCCCCCCTCTGCGAAATTATTAAAATGTTTTATTATGTACCAAGCAGTGGCGAAAGCTCCATACATTGCCCAATAAAATTGATGCCATGAAAAATAGTATTTAATAAGCCATCCAAAGACTTTTATTCCATATTAAACAAATGAATATTTTTTATTGATAAAAACACGTTAACATGAAATATTAATTAATTTAATAATTAGTATTAAGTTAAGTAATGAATACTATTCAGTGAGCTTGAGTCTGAATCTAGACTAATAATTGTCTTTACAGTACCTATACAAGTTTTATCCGAACTTACGCAAAAAAACATAGGAGGACATCATAAGCTTTTTACTCTGTTAATACGTAAATAATAAATACACGAATAAGGACCATAAATTGAGCAGGTGAGCTTAACTATCTTCACATTGAACGTCCACAAATTATTTTGCCATCGAAATTGCTTATCGATCGTCTAAGAATTGGGTGTCTATGCCTTTGGGGTGTCCTTCCAATATCAGTAGTAACAATACTATTTGGCAGAAAATCGGATATTGGGTTCATAACATACTATTTTCTCGCTTTTATATTGATACTAGCTTCTGCCCGCGACTTCGTCCGCGTGGATATTAGACGAAATCCTTTTAAGGAACCTTCAACCAGGATCCGGCCAGCCATTTTTACGCGATTAGGCGAGTCCCCACCCCATCAAGCGCGCTGCCTCGCGAGGCAAGACATTTGCCGCGTGTGGCGGGCCTCGCACAAGGCTTCCAGTTCCCGTTTCCGTTCCCGCTCCCGCCCCCGCTCCCGTTCCCGTTCCCCGTTCCCCGTTCCCGTTCCGTTCCCGTCCCGTTTGCGTTCCCGTCCCGTAAACGTCCCGTAACCGTCCCGTACCCCTTCCGTTTCCGTTCCCGTTCCCATCCCGTTCCTGTTCCGTTCCCATCCTGTTCTCGTTCCCGTTCCCGTCCCGTTATATTCCCGTTCCGTTTCCGTTCCGTTCCCGTTCCATTCACGTTTCTTTCCCGTTCCCATTCCCGTTCCGTTCCCGCTGCGTTCCCGTCACGTAAACGTCCCCTAACCGTCCCCTACGCCTTACCTTCCCGTTCTTGTTCCCGTTCCGTTCCCGTCTGGTTCTTGTTCCCGTTCCCATCCTGTTCTATTCCCGTTCCGTTCCCGTTTCATTCCAGTTTCGTTCCTGTTTCGTTCCCGTTCCGTTCCCGTTACGTTCCTGTTTCATTCCCGTTTCGTTCCGTTTCTGTTCCGTTCCCGTCCGATCCCGTCCCGTACTCGTCCCGTACCCCTTCCGTTCCCGTTCCCCTTCCGTTCCCGTTCCCGTACCCGTCCCGTTCTAGTTCCCGTTACCGTCTCGTTCCCGTTCCGTTCCGTTCCGTTCCGTTCCGTTCCGTTCCGTTCCGTTCCGTTCCGTTCCGTTCCGTTCCGTTCCGTTCCGTTCCGTTCCGTTCCGTTCCGTTCCGTTCCGTTCCGTTCCGTTCCGTTCCGTTCCGTTCCGTTCCGTTCCGTTCCGTTCCGTTCCGTTCCGTTCCGTTCCGTTCCCGTTCCCGTTCCCGTGCCCGTGCCCGTTCCGGTTCCCGTTCCCGTTCCCTGGATGTGCATGTCCAGGTCCAGGTCCATATGTGTCATGTCCACCGCGTTGGACTTCAAAATAAATCTAATTTTCGCAATCACCATCCCATAAAACCTCATAAACGACATCCATATCGATTTTTATGTTACTCACCCCACTTACCCTCTAAGGGGTTGATTTTCAAAATCCCAAAATATATATTTAGACGTGCTCCTACGAATTTTAAAGTTGTAATTTCGATTTTGTATTCTTTTTCCATACAAAATTTGAACCCCATTTTTACCCCTTTAGGGGTTAAATCATGTCCACCGTGTTGGACTTCAAAATAAATGTCATTTTTGCAATCGTCATCCCAGAAAACCCCAATAACGACATCTATATCGATTTTTATGTTTACTCACCCCATTTACCCCCTAAGGGGTTGATTTTCAAAATAACAAAATATATATTTGCCTATTTATTTTTAGATGTGCTCCTACGAAGTTTAAAATTGTAATGTCTATTTTATATTATTTTTCCATACAAAATTTGGCCCCATTTTCACCCTTTTAGGGGTTAAATCATGTCCACCGTGTTGGACTTCAAAATAAATGTCATTTTTGCAATCGTCATCCCAGAAAACCCCAATAACGACATCAATATCGATTTTTATGTTTCCTCACCCCATTTACCCCCTAAGGGGTTGATTTTCAAAATAACAAAAAATATATATGCCTATTTATTTTTAGATGTGCTCCTACGAAGTTTAAAGTTGTAATGTCTATTTTATATTATTTTTCCATACAAAATTTGGACCCCATTTTCACCCCTTTAGGGGTTAAATCATGTCCACCGTGGTTGGACTTCAAAATAAATGTCATTTTTGCAATCATCATCCCATAAAACCCCGATAACGACATCCATATCTATTTTTAGGTTTTTTTTAACCATTTTCACCCCCATTTCATCCCCTTTGGAGTTGAAATCCTAACAAAAACAATATACGTTGCTTTAGATTTCTATCCATAAGCCTAAATTATAAATTTAGCGATTTTTACTTCGAAAATAAAGGATTTTCTTTAATACACAACTTCATCCCCCTTTTGACCCCTTCGGGGGTAGAATTTTGAAAAACGCTGAGACCCGTATTTATTAATTTTCAATCGTCAGCCTAAACACAAAATTTGAAGATTCTAGCTTCAAAACTGAGGGACTTTCATACAAACTTTCATCCCTTATTTCATCCCCTTAGGGATGGAATTTTCAAAAATCCTTCCTTAGTGGATGCCTACACTGTATAAAGTATCTGTGTGCAAAATTTCAAGTCTCTAGGTCCAGCGGTTTGGGCTGTGCGTTGATAGATCAGTCAGTCAGTCAGTCAGTCAGTCAGTCATTCAGTTTACGATTTTATATATTAAGATAAAGACTATAATCACAATTGCCTTTCAAAATACTTTAGTAACTATCTGTCTCCCAACCTTTGTTCACAAATAATAGACATGTTATGAAGCTTTGTTTAAAATATAAAATACAAATAGGAATTTATTACTGTACTAGCTTCCGCCCGCGACTTCGTCCGCGTGGATATTAGAGAAAATCCTAAGGAAACCTTCAACCAGAATCCGACCAGCCGATTTTATGCGATTAGGCCGGTCCCCACCAAGCGCGCTGCCTCGCGAGGCAAAACGTTTGCCGCGTGTGGCAGGCCTCGCACGAGGCTGCGCGCTTGGTGGGGACCGGCCTAATCGCATAAAATCGGCTGGTCGGATTCTGGTTGAAGGTTCCCTAAGGATTTTCTCTAATATCCACGCGGACGAAGTCACGGGCGGAAGCTAGTTTATTACAACAATCAGATGTGGGTCCAGAGATATTAGTAGTATCCTGTTCCCGTTTCTTTACCCTTTTCCGTTCCCGTTTGGTCCCGTTCCTGTCCCCGGTTTCCGTTCCCGTTCGCGTTCGCTTTCGAGCGATCGCGTTTGCGTTCCCGTTCCTTTCTCGTTCCCGTTCCCGTTCCCGTTCCCGTTCCCGTTCCCGTTCCCGTTCCCGTTCCCGTTCCCGTTCCCGTTCCCGTTCCCGTTCCCGTTCCCGTTCCCGTTCCCGTTCCCGTTCCCGTTCCCGTTCCCGTTCCCGTTCCCGTTCCCGTTCCCGTTCCCGTTCCCGTTCCCGTTCCCGTTCCCGTTCCCGTTCCCGTTCCCGTTCCCGTTCCCGTTCCCGTTCCCGTTCCCGTTCCCGTTCCCGTTCCCGTTCCCGTTCCCGTTCCCGTTCCCGTTCCCGTTCCCGTTCCCGTTCCCGTTCCCGTTCCCGTTCCCGTTCCCGTTCCCGTTCCCGTTCCCGTTCCCGTTCCCGTTCCCGTTCCCGTTCCCGTTCCCGTTCCCGTTCCCGTTCCCGTTCCCGTTCCCGTTCCCGTTCCCGTTCCCGTTCCCGTTCCCGTTCCCGTTCCCGTTCCCGTTCCCGTTCCCGTTCCCGTTCCCGTTCCCGTTCCCGTTCCCGTTCCCGTTCCCGTTCCCGTTCCCGTTCCCGTTCCCGTTCCCGTTCCCGTTCCCGTTCCCGTTCCCGTTCCCGTTCCCGTTCCCGTTCCCGTTCCCGTTCCCGTTCCCGTTCCCGTTCCCGTTCCCGTTCCCGTTCCCGTTCCCGTTCCCGTTCCCGTTCCCGTCCCCTGCGGCTGAATCATGTCCACCGTGTTGGACTTCAAAATAAATGTCATTTTCGCATTCCTCATTCCATAAAACCTCAAGAACAACATCCACATCGATTTTCATGTTAACTTGCCCCATTTACCCCCTAAGGGATGATTTTCAAAATAACAAAATATATATTTGCCTATTTATTTTTAGACATGCTTCTTAGAATTTCAAAGTTGTAATGTCTCATCATCATCATCATATCAGCCGCACAACACCCACTGCTGGGTATAGGCCTCCCCCAAGGATTTCCATGACGATCGGTCCTGCGCTTCCCACATCCAGTGGCTTCCGGCAACCTTCACCAGATCGTCGGTCCACCTTGTCGGGGGCCTACCCACGGAGCGCCGTCCGGTGCGCGGTCGCCATTCAAGAACCTTTCCGCCCCAACGGCCATCGGTTCTTCTCGCTATGTGTCCAGCCCACTGCCACTTTAGCTGAGCAATCCTTCGAGCGATGTCGGTTACTTTAGTTCGCCTGCGGATCTCCTCATTTCTGATTCGATCACGCAGGGAAACGCCGAGCATGGCTCTCTCCATTGCACGCTGGGTGACCTTGAGCCTCCTTATGAGACCCATAGTTAGCGACCACGTTTCACTGCCGTAAGTCATTTTATATTATTTTTCCATACACAATTTGCACCCCATTTTCACCACTTTAGCAGTTAAATCATGTCCACATTGTTGTACTTCAAAATAAATGTCATTTTCGCAATCACCATCCCATAAAACCTCAAGAACGACATCCATATCGATTTTTATGTTTACTTACCCCATTTACACCCTAAGGGGTTGATTTTAAAAACCACAATATATATGTTTGTCTATTTATTTTTAGACATGCTCGTACGAAGTTTTAAGTTGTAAAGTATATTTTATATTGTTTTCCATACCAAATTTGAACCCAATTTTCACCCCTTTAGTGGTTAAATCATGTCGACCGTGTTAGACTTCAAAATGAATGTCATTTTCGCAATCGTCATCCCAGAAAACCCCAATAACGACATCCATATCTATTTTAGGTTTATTTACCCCATTTCATCCCCATAGGGGTTAAAATACTACCAATAACCATATACGTTGCGTTATATTTCCATCCATAAGCCTAAATTATAAATTTAACGATTTTTACTTTGAAAATTAAGGATTTTCTTCTATACTCAACTTCATCCCCCTTTTCACCCCATCGGGGGTAGAATTTTGAAAAACGATGATACACGTATTTATTAATTTTCAATCATCAGCCTAAATACAAAATTTGAAGATCCTAGCATCAAAACTGAGGGACTTCCATACAAACTCTCATCCCTTATTTCATCCCCTTAGGGATGGAGTTTTCAAAAATCCTTCCTTAGTGGATGCCTACACTGTATAAGGTACCTGTATGTAAAATTTCAAGTCTCTAGGTTCAGTAGGTTGGGCTGTGCGTTGATATCTCACTCAGTCAGTCAGGACTTTGAATTTTATATATATAGATAACTCCGTGGATAAGGCAAAAGATAAGAATAAAGTGTTGCTAGAAGGTAAGGAGTCTATATTTTGCACTGATGGGTATTGGGAATCATTATGTAACAATGCTTTGAAATAGTACCTAGGCAAATAGAGTTTGTTTTAGGCTCACTAATAATAGATAGAACACAGCCCTCTCATGGGCCTATCGAAAATTGGGTAGACACTAACCAATTTTCGATTGACCCATGGGAGGGCTATAATAAAAAAGTTAAGAATAATGTTACATACTTATTTATTTCCCATCTCCAATGCTAAATGTGATAAAGATAGCAGGCGAGTATTTGTTACTAGGCATATGTTAACATCTACATCTATGAATATTATTTACGAAACCGATATGGGGCTCTAATTTTGAATCCTTCTCCTCGCGTCGAGCGCTCTTTACTACTCATTTTCATTCGACATAGCGAAATCCGTATTTTTGAATCGCTCCTTTAGTTGTCAGTGTAGTACAGTGACACAAACTTATTCGACCCGCTGGCCAAAAGTCGAACTAATTGTTATTACATATTGTTGCCTCGGTTACGCCGTCGACTACATAGACGACAGATGACAGCGACGCCGTCAATAAGTTTGTGTTGTTCGAGTGCTTGTTGATGGCTGTGTGCACTAAACTTAACAATCGAAGTATTTTTATTACAATTCGACCAAATTAAAACGGTGTCATGAACTTTGCTGTCATGAATACATAGAATATAAAATACTTAGAAAAAGAAACAAACAAACGCGAAAGCAACCTAATAAAAACGTGTTAAAAAAGACTGGCGATTCCTAAGTTGAGTGCAAACGGCCGTATGGCTTACGTCGCATGTGACTTAAGTCACACGAAAGATTTCAAACGAATGATTCAAAAATAGAGCCCATGCTCCGATTTCTAACAATCGAAGCGAGCAAACGTTTCTTGGAGATTTATATATCCTTTATAACGTGAGACTGTTCCATATTTAATGGTATATCTCTGTCTGTCTGTCAAGAAAATATAACGAGTGAATTTATTAAATATTCTCTGACTAGATAATGTTACATACAACCACTGGAACACAAAGAATACGAAGATTACATTTTTGACACATACACGAGGGACAATATACAGGTACAATGGTTATTTAATAAATAAACTGCCACTCAAAGAAATCAACAAAATAACTATGAGAGTAAAAACTAAATATATCAATTGCCTAAGTTTAAGTGAATTGTGTTATATTGGATACTTAACTAGTCGTTAAAATTCTACAGATGATTTTTTACAGCGGATAACTCAATTAGTATAAAAGGGCAGGCATTTATCTGTTAATTATTCAGGCTAAGCCGTTTCGAAGCAAATCATTAGTTATTATTTATTTGTAGCTGTTACTCTTAAGTAAAACTATTTTTTAAATCGAAAGTACCTAATGATAAAATAGAACAAACTCGAGCGTGTGATGTAAAAGTATTGAGCCCCAGATACGAGGCAATAACTCAAATGTCAATAATGTAGGTTGGAATGGCAAAAAATGTGTGGGATCGAATCAATCTAATGAGAAATGACCCAGAAAACGGAATGATTATTTTCATGAATTCTTGCTAAGGTCGTGCGTAACCAAGGAGCGTCATGGGCGGTCTACTTATTTTTTACACGACTGCCCAAAGCAAAAAGAGTGTTATGTGTTCAGGGTTCATGTATGTTTGTGGGTATGTGAGTTTCTTTATTCCACCATAACTTCTAAATGCCTGAACTGATTTGGATAATTGGGGTATCGTTAGAATCCTTACAACATCCCGAGTGACACTGGCTATATTTCTTTTATAAAAAGTCAATATGGCGACTGTACGACGCCATTTTCAAATGTGAAAAAAAAATTTTTTTCTTCTATTATTACAATATGGGCATCAAATGAAAGTTCGTTTTGGCAGGGCAGTCGTGTTTTTAATATTTTTTTAATTAATTTATTTTTTTAAACGTTCAGTTCTTATGGCCAATAATGATGATGATTGTTTTACAGTAGATAACTCTATATTATGTTATCTATGATTATGTCTTTTTTCGTGTAATTATTTAATTACCATGAAAATCAGCCATATTAAATGTGTTTTAATTTTTAATGAGTGGATAAGGAGAAGAGGCATATGGACCATCACGCGGACCCAAAGCGGATTGGTGTTTGTGAAGGCCCCCGGTAACGATCAATTGCGATTGTCAATTTTTTCGTCATTGATGCTCATTGATGCGAAAATTGATCGTTTACGGGTGCAATTGAAGCGATTGTCATTTGCTCCAACAATGGCATTGACGAAAAAATTGACAATCGCAATTGATCGTCACCGGCGGGCTTTAACGACTGCAAATGCACCCGGGACCAATGGTTTAACGTGCCTTCCGAAGCACGGAATAACTCAAGATAATAAGTTTTGGTAACCATCCCATGATCGACCATTGCGAATCGTCGGGCCAGGCGCTAAACCACTGCGCCGTCGAGCTCCTCATTTTTTAATAATGACTACAAATGTCAAGAATTTGTATTTATAGCCTAAGGGCAACCGGAGCTAGGAAATTACTGAGAGCCGGCATTATAAAATTGTATTTCTAGGGAATAGAACTCATCTCATTCCACACCCGTCGAGTGCCAAGTGACTGACAAGCAAAAGTTTTTATATTGCGTCTGGCTCAAATGGCAGTGAATGAGTTAATAAAAGAGAAGCACTGTACGTATACGAACTCAAATATATTGAAGAGACATCTGGGTGTGATAACGCGTTCAACGGCAGCCAGGTATGCGGGCGACGCGATGCTCGCGGCATTTGACCTTCTCGAAACTTAGCCTCGAGTCGAAATCATAATGATTGGAGTTCATATCACGATCATTCTTCAACGATAATAATGAAAAGATGAAGTACTAATCTTGAATTATATTCTCTTAATACCTAAACTGAACCTACCATTAAGGCTGTATATCCGCATTTCAAAGAAATTAGCGTTTTTCCAATGAAGTTATCTAAAGTATGAAAGCATTACTCTTGATGTAAATTTTAGTTTTAGGAAGTAAAATTCTTAAATTAGTGCCGGATAGAGAGAAAAACATAATAAATTATAAGGTATTTTAAAACGAAGACAATCTGTTCAAGCGGAATTTCAAATTTGCTTGTCAGAGGTATTTTTCACAAACGTTTCAGCTGTAACAAATAAGAATACGACTGTTATTTATTTTTTCACTTATTTTTTGTATTGTCAAGGAGTGCCCAATAGAGAGACAATTAAAAAAAAACAAATTTAATCACAGAGAAATAAAATATTAAAAAATGCTCAAATCTACTCTTGACATGTTTTTTTACTGGTATTTACAGATTCTAAAGTCATTTTTTATTTTTCTTAGGAGTAATGAGGAATTTGTCTATTGTATTGCGTATTTTGTATATACTGATATCTATTTAATAATTTAATAGGAGTTTTCAAAGTTCGCCCTCATTACGGCTCGCGCAGAGTTGTTTTGGTCATTTGTATTGAAAATTTAAAAATGGAACGTGATGCGCGTCTACAGCCTACAGTAATGCGTTTTTAGTTGTCTTACCTTAATAGGTAGTGATGCACAAATACAATGTTCTTGGATTGAATACCGATTTGACGACAATATTTTTTTTGCAAAATTCCTCTAATTTCAATTTTCTATTTCTGATTCCGATGGCAACTGAAAAAAAAATTACCGCTAATGAATTTATTACAGAAAAATACAAGGTATTTTGACGCAATTGCGTTTAATGGGATAGTCAGTCCTCATCCTCATACTTTTAAAGTGCGAAAATAAAACTGTTACCTGGAAATCAGTACGAATGATTACTCTCAAAAGTGGTAGGTAACTCTATATTAAAGGTTGATTTAAGTTTTCAACCAACTGACGACTCATGGATAATTAGTCTAACATTCCGTAGGTGTAGAGCTGTAGTTTGCATTCAACTATGCAGTGTTTGCAAACCTTGCTACAAATACCTAAGTACGAATTATGTATTGCTAATCGATCCCTATTATGAGCTCTATGTATTGGACTGAAAGCTGTTTTGCCAGGTTTACATTACATCTCACCTATAGTACCTACTTGCACGGAAGCTCTACGGAACGTAATTTAGTATTTTTAAAACTTTTAGATTTTATGCATTCACAATGCTATTTTTATATAAGATTAATATAATTGAAAAATATTAGAAAAAATCGACTCACCCGTAGCAGCTCAGACGGGACTCGAACCCGCACCCTTAGGATTCCGGCCCAATGCACTAACCAATTATGCTACTGAGTCGCGAACGGGCTTGGCGAAATTTCCTAATACTTTTCGCGTTTCCGCTGTAGGCCAGCGCCATCTCACCAACACACCTTGTTTAGTGCATTGGGCCGGAATCCTAAGGGTGCGGGTTCGAGTCCCGTCTGAGCTGCTACGGGTGGGTCAATTTTTTCTAATATTTTTCAATTATATTAATTTTAATAATTTAGTATTGCTTGGAACAAAACACTTTTTCGGACTAAATATTATGATCCATGACTCCATAATAACATAATTCAAATTGTATTCAAATAATCGCTGGTCGTACACCTACTTTCTTTTGCCTCTAAAATAATATGAAAAAGAAAAGCATAACCAAACAATGAACATCCACATAGAGGTGGTATTAATAAAATGGTATAAGTAAAATGATTATTGCGTAGGTACGCGCAGAATTCCCTCTGCGTTTTTGGGACGCGTTTGAAATTCCGCGACGAACTGGTGAACATCAATGAACTTCAAATTACCGCTGGTCGTATACCTACTTCATTTGCCACCAAAGTAATATAAAAATAATCGCATAACTGAACATACAGGTATTAGAAATGATTATTGCTTGAATACCTCTCTACCGCAGTAGGTACGCGAAGAATTCCCTCTGCGTTTTCGGGAGGGTTTGAAATTCTGCGACGACTACTCCTTGCCGTGACAATATGCCGATTACAGAATTTCGGGCACCGTGGGAACGTATTCTAAATGTAGATTAGATGAGACGCATTTTTATTAAATTCATGAAATATGTAAAATGCATTCGTCTTGCTTTTAAATGTGCTCTATCTACATAATTGTGGCGAATTCTTATGCTTTAAAACCTTAATTTTTTTCTATTAAACTTAAATGTATGTTTTTTCTAATAAGTTCTAAAAATAACTAAACCCTCCATTTAATGAAAACAATTTGTGTATGTTATTATTCTTAATTAATTAAACGTAAATCTTACATAATTTGTTAATACTGTATCTAAAATTACAAATCTTGCTTTTGAAATTAATAAAATACTTTAATCATATTGCATTGTAATTTTGATAACATATCGATATCAAAATAATCAAAATTGAATGCACATAACATTGTTTATGGAAAGTTTGTAGAGCTTTATCGCTAATTCAAATTCAATGTGTATTGTTTTGATTGTGTGTTGAAATATGCAGGCAGATTCTTTACGTTATTTATCACGAAATATTGAAATTATTCTTTAACTTTAATATGACCATTTTATAGCTAATTAAATCCTGTTATAAATAAGGTTTGTGAAATAAAGTCACAAAACAAATAAATAATGTTTCTCTCCCAATAGCCCTAGCAAAATAAGACAAAACTAACCGGCCAAAGGACCCTACCTCAGAATTAGTTATATCGCACGTAACAGTGAGACAGAGAGAAGTACCTAAGGTTAAAGGCGCAATTTTACTATACAAAGTTGCTTAATTGTTCCTTTGTTATGTTGATCAGTGTACTACATAGAGGTGACAATATTCCAAACACACTTAACAGTTTGGCGTAATTCAATTACAAAGGTCCGTTCACACTTCGTTGGGTTACAATTTCACATAACTGTGCGTACGTGGGGTACAAGTTTGTCCGCAATTATTAACTGTGCGTACGTGCGGTACAAGTTTGTCCGCAATTATTAAGCTTTGTTTAACAAACGTAGAAATCTATTAGGATAGCTGAAAGGGAATTACTGCAAAAAAAACTCCAGGCCTAAAAGGCTCATCTTTAATAACCAAGGGATAAAGTTTGGAAGGATATTTTTTTATTTCTTAAAACGCAAATGAAGGCAGAAGGAATTAATTCAGATTGCGCGATTGCGGAGGCAAAAAAAGGCCTGACGCCAAATCCTTACTCGCTGAAACTGCTACAGCCGGCTTAATTATGAATTATATGCCTTAGCAAAGGCTCAGCAATTATGTCACAAAATAAAATAAATAAACTCCTTATTCGGTTTGGTTGGTGGTAGAACGTATTTCAATTTCAAGTCTGCCTGGCTAGCTAGCAACATCTTACTTAAATTTGACACCTAACAACAATTTAAAAAAAAAATTGTTGTGTTCCGGCAGTTTATAGAGGTAAGATAGCCAGTTTCTCAGTGGTGAGGATTCCGGGTGCAGTGCGCTTACACTTTCAACCTTATCGTCATTTAACATCAAGTGAGCTGATTATATTCCGCTGCAGGGGCCCTACCGGCTAACTTTTCGAACTTCGGCGGGTCTGCCGAGCTTCAACTTGAAACAGAGAAATCAAAGTAAGGAATTTCGTATTGTTCTATTTGTCGAAGTTATTTGGAAGATATCATGTTCGTGTGACATCATGAATTGGGATCCGCCATTTTGGCCCAATTGGGGCTCGATATATCTGTTTTAATTTGAAACCCGGCAGACTTTTCGAAGTTCAATCCAGCGGCGCACCGCGACCGCGCACCAGATCGTCGCTCCACCTTGTCGGGGGCCTACCCACGGAGCGTCGCCCGGTACGCGCGAGCCATTCCAGAACCTTTCCGCTCCAACAGCCATCGGTTCTTCTCGCTGTGTCCAGCCCACTGCCACTTCAGCTGAGCGATCCTTCGAGCGATGTCGGTAACTTTAGTTCTCCTGCGGATCTCCTTATTTCTGATACGATCACGCAGAGAAACGGCGAGCATGGCTCTCTCCATCGCACGCTGGGTGACCTTGAGCCTCCATATGCTTATAAGATACTTACTTACCCACAGTTAGCGACCACGTTTCACTACCGTGCTAAAATACTCTATTTATGTTACTCTTGTACGCAGTGACAAAAACCGCAGGGCATGTATGAAAAGATTGATGGATATGAATGAAGCGAAAGAAGTGTGCAAGGATCGTAGCAGGTGGCGATCCATAGTCTCTGCCTACCCCCATGGGAAACAGGCGTGAGTGTATGTATGTATATGTATGTTGTGTTACAACTGTCTTTAAGAAAGATACATATTTTTTTAAAGTTTCGAAAAGCTGCATACTTTGTATTAGTTCTACCTAATTGAAAAAATACTTTTTTTTGTCTGAAAAAGGTGGCAACCCTTATAGCAATTTTCGTCCATTTTCATCGGAAATTGCCACTGCCCATTTTCTGGTCCACGAAAGTGTTAGTAGATTTACTAAGTAATTAGCTAGTTATTATTTTCTGTCGGACGCCACACGACCGTTGCATAGAGCACTCGTATTTTAGAATAATCTCCTCAATTTTTCACAATCATTCATGAATGAATATTTAACACAGTGGCAGTGCGCCCAACGTGTTGCTAGAGTGAGTTAGTTATAAACTTGGACTCGTCCAAGGTTATAAATTAAACTAACCCACAACTTTTAATTAGCTTTAATATTGACAACCTGTCTGTTTTTATTTTGTTTAAACATTCCTTTGTTTCCAAATATTGCTTAATTTAGCTTGAACCCTGTAAGTTGATTCATTAAGAAATAAGCTATTTTTTTTTTTTTTAATTTATTCAGGTAAACAAACAATGGCACAATATTTATGATATGACAGTAAATTTAGAACATGAAGTACATAATCGTGCCACCAGCACCGTTTATCACTAATTACTAACTTAATACTTAATCCACTAATTGGGCCAATGAAGAGAGCAAGATACAACACTACAACAGTTCCAGTAAGCCCTTCCTAAAAGTACTTTTGTTTGCTGTCGCCATGTCTACCGAGATGAATTTATTGTTGTAAGTATTGGTTATTCGATATAACGGCGACCTTTTGCCAGCCTTAGTGCGGCAATAGGCGACAGCAAACAAATTACAAGCGTTACGGCAGTGTGTCCTAATCGGAATTTTGTATCTGAGCTTGTTTATTAATGGGATACAGTCATACCGGTTACTACAGATGTCATATAGTAACATCATTTCCAGGATTGTACGTCTCTGTTCCAATTTCGTACAATTATATTTGCAAAGAAGCTCTGCATACGATAACCTGCTGCGGTAACACTTATATTGCATACAGCGCAAGAACTTCTTCTGAACAGCCTCTAAAGCGTCTATATACTTATTATAGAAAGGGTTCCAAATGGGCACAGCGTATTCAAGTTGAGAACGAACAAGGGCCTTATACAAGTATAAATAAGTTGAGTGACGAGTAAATTTGGTACTAGAGCGCATAACAAAGCCGTACATTTTATAGGCTTTATTTATAACATTATCGACATGCTCATCGAGGTGTAATTTACTATCAAGTGTAACTCCTAAGTCCCTTAAAGATTCTGCCTTTTCCAACTGAACACCACACAGTTTGTACTTAAAGTCACTTTTGTGTTTCTTTTTTGTAAAAGATATATACTTACATTTGGTCAAACTGAGACAAAGATTGTTTTTGAGACAGTATTCAGAGAAACGATCAAGATCTTCCTGTATTTTGATATGGTCTTCTATTTGTTCAACAGTGTGGAAAATTTTCAAATCATCGGCGTATAAGAGAAAATCACAAAACTTAAAGCAGCTGCCCACATCATTTATGAATATTATGAATAAAAGAGGACCCAAAATCGAGCCTTGGGGTACTCCAGATGTTATGGGCACAAGTTCAGATTCATACCCACTTAGGACCACTTTTTGTGTTCGATTTGTGATGTATGACTTAAACCAACGCCATAGATCGCCACGAATTCCGTTATAAGCTAGTTTTTCCAGAAGAATCCTGTGATCAACCCTGTCAAAGGCTTTCTGGAAGTCAGTGTAGATACTGTCTACTTGCCTGTTACCATCTAAGCTCTCAAATAAATGTGAGACGTACAGCAACAAATTAGTAGCAGTCGATCGCTTCTTCACAAAACCATGTTGATTAACTATGATGTTATTATGGAGAGAAAGGTAAATAGCGTCATGAACTAATTTTTCCAGCATTTTTGCTATGACATTGAGTATTGAGATCGGACGATAACATTTAACATCAGACTTATCCCCGCCTTTAAAAACTGGAATAATACGGGCTGTTTTAAATATTGTTGGAACGACACCTTCCTTAAGGCTCATGTTAAATATGAAAGCTAGTGGTTTACATATAGTTGACGAGGTTGATCGCAGGAAAATTGGTGGTATATTATCAACTCCAGAACCTTTTGTTGTGTTTAATTTTTTCAGTTCCTTCATAACTGTGTCTTCTGAGAATTGCAAGCCACTTAACAATAGATCAGAGTCATGGCGCTCAGGGATATCTTTATCGTCAAAATTATCAGGTACATTTGAAGGCTCAAATACTGATTTAAAGAACGAAGAAAAGAGACAACATACCTCATCCGGTTCATCAGCTACAGTGTCATTATATGACACAGACGATGGAATCTCTGTCCTTCCTTTAGCGTTGTTAATGAAGATCCAAAAGTATTTAGCGTTTTTACGGATACTGTCCTCGACCATTGCCATATACTCACTATAACACTTTTTGGAAGCTTTTTTAAAACGTTTCCTAAATGAAGCAAACGACTCGTAATCCGATATGTTGCCATACATTTTCCATTTAATCCAGTACCTATTTTTATCATTATACATATGTATTAACGCACGAGAGAACCATTGAGGGTATTGTGATGATTTTACAATCTTTGTAGGTATATGTTTTTTTATGATTGCGTATATATGTTCATAAAATATAGACGTGGCTGCTTCTACTGTTTTATTTAAAAACAATCCCTCCCAGTCTGTATCCAAGATATCTTTATTTATTAATTCATAATCCCCTTGATTAAATTTAAATTGTTTCCTGGGTATACATTTTTTATTAACAAAATTGTCACTGGTCTGAAATAATATATAAAAAGGTGGATGAAGCCCGTCAACAGGGACCAGAGGCACAGGAGGTTGATCGACGTGAGTGTCAGTAATATTAGATAACAGTAAATCTAGAATTCGTCCTTTTGAATTTTTGAATTTATTAAATTGCAATGAATTAAAAAGAGACATAAAATTTATTAAAACATTATCTGATTGACTGTGGTTCCCATTAATAATCGGTGTGATACTACTATCATTGTCCAGCCAATCAATATTGGGTAGATTATAGTCTCCGGCTATTATATATTTGTGTACATTATAGAACTGTAAAACAAAAGTTAAATAATCGAAATGTGAGGTACAGTAGCATGAATTCAAGTTAGGTGGAATATACGCAGCGCTGATAATCCAGCGGCATGCACGGGATTTTAATTCAAGAAGTATATGATCAACAAGTGGTGAGCTAGATGGAGGCGCGCCGGCAGGCGGCGCAAGCAGTGTCGCACTCAGCTCTCCGCGCAGCACCGCCAACAGCACGCCACCTCCGTCGCGACGGCCACTGGTTGCACGATCCCTGTCACATCTAAATACCTGATAACGCGCATCCACCACCTGATTATTATATATATCCCCAAGCAACCATGTCTCCGTTAAAATGATTATGTCATAGTTGTGTGATAGAATATTCATATATAATGTATGCAATTTAGTACGTAAACCACGACAGTTTTGATAGTATAATGACAGTCTATTCATGAATGGACGTTGTATATAACAAAAGAGTATTTACTTTTTACATAGTAAATACACCAACACAACGCTGCCAGTGTAGAAAATGTTAAGCCTGCATACAAGATACGTGTGCCCATTCGAAAATAACAATTAAAAAAATCACAGTAGAAAAAATATATTAAGTAGTTAAAAGGAAATGTTATTGCGCCGTGGTTAATAACTATTAAAACAGCATAATATACCATATACGTGTATTTCATTATCGGTAAGTAGCACATTACATAATAAGACATACAAATAAAAAAAATAAAACCAATCGTACATATTTTCACATGATTACAGAATACAGGTTCTCTAGTAGCAAAAATATTCACAAACTCTAAATTGTTATTAGGCATAATATAATAATAGTAGGCATAATGTAATATTTTTTCCCTAATTAGCAAGAGTACATTTTTTTCGGCATATAGTGAATTTTGTATATACTCTAACCACATACAAAAATTATTTAACAATCCATGGCAATACTCGTAGCTTAATATTATTAAAAAATAACTTTTTGTAATCACAAGATACAGCAAACATTTTAGACAGACTTTATAATGAGTCACTGTAATATAACTATTCTGGTGTGAAATCAACACACAGGCTTTAATTAAGTAAAAACAAATTTCACAACAGATATTAATTATTATGCAAGTATACAGAAACGAAGCCAAAACATATGTGTTGCAAAGGTTATTGTAATTTATGGGAAAATAAAATTCAAAACTAGTCACAGCAAAATCACTATTAAAAAAAACACCTTTACATATAAAAACAGAACTCCTATGATAATTATTTTCAGACAAGTGTTCTTCACTTAATTTTATGAATGTCTTGCATTGAGCGAATTGCAATAACCGGTGAGGCGTCAGCTTTACGCACCAGGATGATACCGTGTTTAACCCATACGTATTTATAGTTATGTTTCTTTGCAGCCTCACGGCAGTTGCGAAATAAAATTTTATTATTCACAGTTAGATGTTCATTCACGTAAACAGTGGTTTGAGGTCCGCTGACAGCCAACATATTTGAATCTAGTCCTTTCATTAAACGGCTAGCCGAGATTATGTTGTCACGTAGTATTCTAGACGACAGCTTCACTATTATATTTTTCGGCCGTGATGTTTTAGGATCGGCATGGGGCACACGGTGAACAGACAAAATGTCCGATTGGCGTATTGGTTGCTTAACAACATTCCCCAGACACTCCACTATGTTGACAAGATTTTCACCCCGCCGCTCAGGCAGATTAAATATTTCTAGGTTATTTTGCCTTGCCTGTTGCTCCATTGACGATATTTTCGCTTCTAATGTTTTCACTTGTTCCTCAAAGTCAGTTGTTTTGGTAATTTTTGATTCTAATAACGTCAACCGATTATCGAAGGAGTCTTGTCTGTCCGACGAGAAATTTTGAGATTTCTCAATCTCGGTAAGACGGCTATTTACTTCCTCCAAAGATTTGTTGATCTTCACATTTTCAGTATTCAGTCTCTTGAAATTCACGTTTAATTCGGCCAGCGCTGACGTTATTTTTGATAATTCACTGGTGATCGCGGTATTAACCGCCGTCGCAACACTATTTGATATGGAATCCGATAATTTCTTGTCCCACGCCAAGAACTGCTGGTTGAACTTGTCATCGAGATATTTGATATTTTCCATAATACACGTTTCGCCATGATCGGGTTGTTTGCGTTTTCGAGAATGCAATATCAAGCTTTCATTGTTAACCGTTATAGGAATGTTGGTGTCCGAAAAGCATTTATTAGGCGGACTATGTTTCGTTGACGTCATGACGAAGGTAGATAGTATAATAAACTGCAAACTGCACCACAGAAGACTACACTAACTTAGTCGCCGTAACCTTGAGTGCGAAGGACAAGATAAATAATTATGTTTTGTTTTGTCCGCTAACCAGGCAGCGGGGGGAGGCATGCGCTCCCCTCTGTCACGGACGCGAGATGCGGTGCCAGATAATAGCGTCAATATCGTAGTTAACTATGCGTATCCCACTTACTCGTTTATTCAACGTACACAATAATAGTACACAGATAGAAATTTAAATAAAACTGTTATAAATGCTTAAAGAAACTGCACAAACGCGTCCACTCTCAACAAAAGCCCGACGATGTGTGTGTGTGAATTAATTAATGTTATTTATTTGTTAATTTATGTTAATGTAATATCTGGAAACGATATACATATTTATAAATATCGTTCTAATTGATAAAGCTGATAAGTTTTTTGCGCCCATTTTTATTGTTAACTAAAAGATGTCTTAATGGGTGGTAGAGTAAAAGAATTGACGATTGACGAATTTTTCACTTTCACTTTAATTAATACATTCAGAGCCAGCATCAGCGGCTTGTAAATATTTGTGTAAACACAATGTGTTCCTGGCAATGATTAACGATGAGCTAGAGTATTTGGTATTCATTAATTCAGCAGGTGAGTAGGTCGCTAAGTGAGAATTAATGAGAGCTGAGCAAGGAGGTAGATAAGCGAAGCGGAATTCTTCTAATTAATTACCCTAGCAAATGACTCTGCCTTTGTTTGAAAATAATCTTTGATGCTTTGTTTCATTCCTTCATTCTACTATCCCCATTTCAAAATTTGAAGTAAAATATAATGATTATAAAGTTAAAAATCTACCTGTTTTAACAATATAAATGTTACCCATTTCAACAAAATACTTGTAATGTGTAAAGAAGATTTTGGTTTATTGATATTTATATTAAATTGATATTCTCATTATTATCAATTTTGATTGAATTTAAAATGGTGTAGCGCGGAAAAATCATTCTTTAAATTAGTAACATAATTGAATTATAAAAGGCACAAAAATGTATGGAAATAGTAGTTTGTTACACAAGGGATGTAAATGAGCTATTACAGAACAAGATCCAATTTGGCGCCCGTGCGAGCGCAGCTCGCAAAGGGCGCTAATGGATCGAGGGTGTAATAGCTACTTACAACCGAGGTAAGCATACTACTTTACATCATTCGTGCGAGGTAAATTTAATAAAAATCCTTACTAATATTATAATGCGAAAGTCCGTTTGTTTGTTTGTTTGTTTGTTACGCCTTCACGTCCTAACTACTGAACCTATCATCATGAAATTTTGCAAACACGTTGTCAGGGGTACAGAGAAGGACATAGGGTAACTTTCATTCCAAAAAAAAGTATAGTTCCCGAGGGATAACAAAAACCTTTCCACGCAGACGAAGTCGCGGGCGGCCGCTAGTAAAAATATAAATAAAAATATGAATAAAAATATAAATAAAAATAAACATAAAAATATATATGAAAATAAAAATAAAATAAAACATACAAGGTTATTTTTAGTTCAATGAAAACTTCTCGTGGGGTTGATCAGACCATTAAACTGAACAACTTTCATTATGAGACCAACCTCGATATCACGAAAAAAAAAAACAGCTGTTCCATACAAAAGTACAATGCCTACTCCATCGAAATGTATGAAACAGCCGATTTTTTTTCGCGCTTTCAAAATGAATCTTATCGTTTTGTGAAAAAGAATTGTTTGTTCAAGGAGTTTTGCATATGTTGAACTGAAATGAGATGGGATGAGATATTCATTGTTTTTTTTTCAGTAAAAAGTTTCGTCAGTTTATAATATAAGAAAAGAGATCGGTTCACTAAGGAGTTTTAAATGCTTGAATTGTAAAGTGTACTTTACAGTTAAAGCATTCACCATGCCTTGAATTGTAAAGTGATTTGAAAATGGAACGTTCTATCTAAACAATGCACTGTGTTGCACATGCCAACTTACACAGCTTCTTACTATATTAGTAAATCCTAGTTACCGAGCAGTATGATGTAAAACTTCTTTACAAGCTATCTTCTAACCAAGAGTTCATTAAAAATATACGGTGCGTTAGAAAATTATGTAAGAAACAAGACCTAACCATACAATTTTAAAGTAAGACATTACAGCCCAAGATATCTCCGAATGTTTAAACTTTAGCATCTGTCAGCCCTCCAGCCGAAGCTGTATAAAGTCCAATAAAAGGTCAAGCTATGTGAGCCGTTAGCGTTCCTCGGGGCACGTCCGTATTGAAATAAAATCGTAACACTGCAAGAAATTGACCGGACCATCTCCCTTCAGTCCCAGCGGACCAGGCATGTCCACTTTATGTTCTAACAGGGATATTGAAACTTTTAGCACCTGTTACTGGGTAAGTGAGTCTGCTTTTTATGGGAAGATCTGGTTTTTTTTTCACCTAGCTTCTAACTGTTAGCATTGAATTATATATCTGTGAGAAGTTTTCCTTCACAGTTATAAAATGTAAAAACATACCTGGTTAGGTAGCATCTCTTTCTTACGTTACATAATCGTGACCTTAACTTTTTTATTGTTATCAAAGTTTAGATATCCATTCGGACTACTAAATCTAGCTAAAAGCTGAATCGAATTACTTTTCTTTTTACAAAAAACCGCTTGTTAGTTAGTACTTCCGGTAACCCGGTTAACATCAAGGACTTCGCCTCAGTCACAGCAAATAGCACATTCATTACTACATTGAATGCATTTTTATCACGAACCCGCTTTAGAAATGCCGCCATTTTTAATTTCGCGTAAATAATATAAAGAAAATTAATTAGAAAACACAAACATTTCTGCTCTCTGGATTAAACTGAAACGGTAAATTGCAAATAATGGGAAAAAAACATAAATCTTTATTTCATAAATACAACTAATTTTAGTAGCGCATTGGTGAGCTGCTCGAGTTTGCTTGGAATTACTTACATAAAACTTCAAAAAAATACTTCAAACTTTCCTCATCAATCATCTGTTTTATTTATTTATTACTAACAACTTAGCTTACTAATCTTATTAGAGATTTAAAGTGGAAAGTAAACAAAAAAGCTGGTCAAAACAAAATCGAGGCAAAAAGATTACACAACGACTTGTCAACTAGAGTAGCACACTGTTTCTTCAGCAGAACTCTAAGGACGTATAAATCAATTTTATCATGATCCTTTTAGCCATTTTGAAGAAAAACGAGTCTTGGGGTGCAAATAGAATAAAAAGAGCGTCTTTAAGGGCGCTGTTTTATCGTTCAAATATGTTTTTAATAATCTTCATACCTACGTCTACCTAATTATGAAATTCCCAACGGTTCTCTTTTACTTTAATAATATTTAGCTACTTTGCATTCATGTTCCAATCAGCATTTTAATCATCCCTCGAAAAAACAAACTTCCACTTATCTTAATTTTATTACAAAATGGCGCCCAACATGGGGCTTTATGAAGGTCAACAACAAAAAAGGCAAATTAGAAAAGAATTGTGTGTCGAACAAAAGAGATTACACTGAATTAAATTGTACCTTAATATTGCTTTGCTGATTCCCCTAACTTTTGTGTACTGAGAACAATGGCGCAATTGAAACGTTTTGTATGGCGTTTTGTGTGGCTTTAGAAGTACTTAACTCAACACTTTTGGACTATTTTGCACAATTATTACTTTCTTAGTACGGCAGCATGACTGAAAAAGCGTTAGGCCCTGTCCTAATTGGCAATCGGTCGTGCGATGGTGCGTCCGTCCGATGAAACTGGTTGTGCGACCGTGCAATCAAACCTAGTGATATCTATTGAATGTCCTAATTGACGGTCGCGCGATCATGCGATGCAATGCGACCAAATTGTTCAGTTTCATAAAATTATATTTTATTTAAAAAAATAATGTCTTAGAATCCTGCTGACAAATACCAAAATTTCAAGCCAGAATAAAATTATTTACTGACGTTTATCAATCTAAAATATCGCAAACGTTTCTTACGTTTTATTTTAATTTTCAGAAAAGAATCATCGGCACATCTTACATTTCCTTAGCTCAAACAACTTTCGGTTGTGAGTAATTTTCATCTATTGTGGCCTCACTTTGATGTTAGTATAAAAATATATTTTATTGAACAAAAATAATATCTTGGGATCCTGCTGACAAATACCAAAATTTCAAGCCAGAATAAAATTATTTACTGAAGTTTATCAATCTTAATATCGCAAACGTTTCTTACATTTTATTTTTATTTTCAGGAGAGAAACATCGGAATATCTTACATTTCCTTCGTGCTCAAACAACTTCCGGTTGTGTGTAATTTAGGTTTACTGTAATGCGACCACTTAATATGAAAGCGACATAAAATGAACCTGTATTTTTGTATTTTGGTCTGTTTTGTGTACTACGTTCCGTTATGTTTCTTTTTTGAGAAATAAAATCAATGAGCGTGTACTTTTCTCAAATAATGAGCGGAAATTCAAACCAAGAAGCAACTGATTTAACATTTATTTTTATTTGAAATTACAGTTATTGAAAGTAAAATTTTATTAAAATCACTGCATCATGCAGGGCCCTGTATGCAGTGCCAATATGTCAGTCGATTTAATCTATTTGAAAAAGTGTTTCATTGAAAAAGTTCGTACAATTTTATAATTACATGACTGTTTAGAGTTTTCGTAGTAACATTAAATGTCTCTAAACGTGACTATTAAGGTGTATCTTCATACAGACGCTTACCCTTTCCCTTTCACTTTCATCTGCCTTCGCATTTTTAAGAAAAAGTATATTACTTTAGTGAATAAACCCGCTGTGAATTAATGTAAGTAGATAACGAATTTTGCTATATTTTCAACTTTCAGCGTACCTAATTAATCTACGATAAATACATCGTGAATGTTTACATTAATTTTTAATTTAGAAAAAATACTAGAAGAAATCGACTCACCCGTCGTGGCACCTCAGACAGGACAATAGCATTGTGAATGCCTAAAATCTATTTTTTTTATTAACTTTTGATTTTGTTCTTTGACCTACTTTGTGACCCTTGGTATCAATCTACGGTGAACATTCATTTTGGTAAAATGAACACTTCGTGTTTGTTTTCAAACGGTTGTCGTGTAAACGTTCTGTTCACATGAAAAAATCGACAGAATATTATGTTGGTTTGAAGCGAGTTTGAGTGAGTAAATCGTAAATACCTAATATTTGGAATATGTTTGTTTGTACTACAGTACAGTTTAATGACTCATTTTTTAGTTTTTAAAATAAAATTTTATTTTTATGGGAAGGAATAAGATTTTTTTTATAAAGTGGTAATAACAAGCAGACCATCTCACACGCGACGATTGAGTAGATATGTTAGAAGTACTTCTAGCTTCTGTTATTTTCTTACCTATAAATTACCATAGGAAATCATTATTTTTCAATCACGCACTTATGCCCTTATGATATCGCGTGGCATAGCATTTTATCGACACTTAACTATCAAAATACATTGTCTAATGACAGCTAAAAGTCATAAATCGCTAAATCATGTCACGTATCCGTGGTCATTCTAGAGGGCTGAGCTGGATGGCTTCCCTCTTCAAACTATGTGTCTTAAGACTGTAGCCGGTAGCATGTGAACATTTTTGTCATGGCGACAGGCTTAGAGAGCTGAACATTAATTTACCAAGCCCTACCACCAAATAAAACGTGCACTCACATATGGATGAACCTGTTGACCACAGAGTTCGTTAATCTTTATCAAAGCTTGAAAAATAACACATGAAGAGCTTTCTAAAATAATACCTCTTTCGTGGAAAGTGAACAAACCTTTTAAAACGTAAAGCCAACGCCGGCGGCGCCGGTTAGGATCGCGCCACAAAAGCCGAAACAATGGGATTGCAATATCAAGCGAGGGCGGTCGCAGGGTCGAGTGTACACAAGTGGTTCAAATACGTACATATTAATACGCGATTTGAGAATCTGAGTTTGTGAATGGAAAACATTTATTTTGAATTCGGCATCACATAATGAGACTTATTTTATTAGGAGATTTGTTATTAAATTTGTTGAGCCTATTTCAGCTAAGACCATATTAGCTTTTTGCAAATTAGATAGCACCCGCCACACAGTTAGTCCCTCCACCGGAGTGGTCTACGACCTGCAGTGAACTGTACTGGGCTGGTTTTTTTTATTTTACAAGTGATAACAACAGTCAACTCTTAACTAATCCTTACTAATACGAGTATTTGTAAATGCGAAAGTCCGTTTGTTTGTTTGTTTGTTACGCCTTCACGTCTTAACTACAGATCTGATCATCATGAAATTTTGATTACACGTTGTCAGGGGTACAGACGACATAGGGTACCTTTCATCCCGAAAAAAAGTATTGTTCCCGAGGGATAGCAAAAAACCTTTCCACGCAGACGAAGTCGCGGGCGGCCGCTAGTACATGATAAAAACAAAGTTTGCGCTAAAATTAATTGGGTTTGTTTATTGTCGTGTAAAAAGCTTCTTTGAGATAAGCCCCAGGAATGCTCTCTCTTTAACTGGCAGTCCTGGGATTGGTCCCAATGGAGCTCTGAATACCATTTAATAGATTGAGGATGCAGTGCACCAGAGCTACCTATACTTATAACTTGATTTCTTCATAATGTTTGCCTGTGGTGTTTGCCTAGCTTAGTAGTTCTTAAGGTGGTTGTATGACCGAAAGTGGCACCCCCAGAGGTTTTTTATTTAATAAGTTACTAATAGAAGAAGATTTTAATAATGTCTTACGTGGAGTTTCTATGGCCCATTGATGTTCTAGTATTTTCAGAAGGTATCACTATATGCCCTCGTAGTCATTCGTAAAAGTAGATAGCAAATGTGTCAAAAACGGCCACTTTTAGCAGTTTTGCTATCTACTTTTAGCAGTGACTACGAGGGAATGTAACGATACCGTCTAAAAATACTAGACTGTGGACCCTAAAAATTCGACGTAAAACATTATTAAAATTGTGTATTAGAATTCTAATAATAAATAAAATTCACCACGGCGCCACTTTCGCTCAGAGTGCCACCTTAAGTTTTTAATGTAAATAATCACTGAATAAATAATAGTAGATTGTTATACAAGACGCTAAAATGACCCATTGCATACGAGGTAGTTTTATTCCCGAGCTTTAGCGAGGGAATAAATAGAAACCGAGTTACAATGGGTTTTAGCGTCGTGTGTTACACTCTACTTTTCACTACGATTGCGAAAAAATAAAATCCAATATTAAATACCTATAGTTTATACCTCCGTAAACGAATCCACTCGTTTTTCTATCCTCCACTTCATAAACTTTTCATACAGTATTTAAATAAATGATTTGTGCTTGACGGCAAAATATTAAAATTATTTCTATCCTATTACTTACTTACAGTCACACAATTCAATCAGTTTGGAATTAGAGAAAAATTCTAAAGATTTCGCGCCAGTGCCTTTTTTAATTTCTACTGTAGCAGCTAAGAAACACAATGCACGCATGTTAAACTAAAAGTCACAGAGTATAAATAAGTCTATGATCTTACCGAAGAGATCGCTGCTTTTAGTTCCATTTTCAAAAATCGAGCTAGTTTTTATTCGTAATTATGAATAAAGACTTTTTCGTTTTAGTAGGTGCATTGGTAATAGACAAACATTAAAAAAGAAAAAACTTTATCCCCTAGGGGTATTTATGCTATTTTATCCTGACTCTTGTACCTTACAATGACGGACTTTTTGAGCAAGAGGAGTGAAATAGTAGATTGTTATACAAGACGCTAAATTGACCCATTGCATACGAGGTAGTTTTATTCCCGAGCTTTAGCGAGGGAATAAATAGAAACCGAGTTACAATGGGTTTTAGCGTCGTGTGTTACACTCTACTTTTCACCACGATTGCGAAAAAATAAAATCCAATATTAAATACCTATAGTTTATACTTCCGTAAACGAATCCACTCGTTTTTCTATCCTCCACTTCATAAACTTTTCATACAGTATTTAAATAAATGATTTGTGCTTGACGGCAAAAGATTAAAATTATTTCTATCCTATTACTTACTTACAGTCACACAATTCAATCAGTTTGGAATTAGAGAAAAATTCTAAAGATTTCGCGCCAGTGCCTTTTTAATTTCTACTGTAGCAGCTAAAAAACACAATGCACGCATGTTAAACTAAAAGTCACAGAGTATAAATAAGTCTATGATTTCACCGAAGAGATCGCTGCTTTTAGTTCCATTTTCAAAAATCGAGCGAGTTTTTATTCGTAATTATGAATAAAGACTTTTTCGTTTTAGTAGGTTCATTGGTAATAGACAAACATTAAAAAAGAAAAAACTTTATCCCCTAGGGGTATTTATGCTATTTTATCCTGACTCTTGTACCTTACAATGACGGACTTTTTGAGCAAGAGGAGTGAAAATAATCTTATGTACGAGTAGCATGTAACAGATGAAAAAATCTAGCATAATTTCTGCTCAAAAATAACTTAGTAATTTTGAGTAGATATTAATTAAAAAGTAAGTGATATATTTTTCAAATATTTACTATGTCTTTTATATTATGCTTCACAAAGTGGATATTCGCGTAGCTGCTACGCCGTAGTACATAAAACGCGAGATCGTACGTAGCATCGTAGCATCGCCCGCCCGGATTTAGCGTGCTACGAAACTGTCAATTTATTTTAGAGGAGTGCTCACCGCTCATTTAATTTTTATCTTATTTTTACACGTCATTCATTACCAAGAGTAATAAGTAACAGGAGGTAATATTTAACAAACAAGCAACTTCAGACAAAAGCTATTACCAGTTTTTAATATTGTAAAGCGGAGTGCTCTCACTGACCCGACGGATAGAAATATTATTACTCTGTAGATCCATGAGAAGTACTCTCTGGTATTGTTTTGTGGAAGCTTATTTGTTTCTGAACAAGGTGATTGTTTTTGTGTTTATCGCAATAAACAACTTCCCCCTTTTTATGTAGATCACAGGCCTGAAAACATCACACAAACACCTTGCATATATTACATTATTTAACTCCTTTCATAATTAATCTTCATTTGAAGTTTGTTTATGACATAAATAATTCTCAAAAGCGTCGTTATTCACATATGTGTGGCCTGGAAAACATTTTCACCGTCTGTAAAAAAGTTTGAGTATTTTGAATAATGTATTTTATCAATACTATATTACTATAGTATTTTATCAAATAACGAATAAATGTTGCTCATTATTATGGAAAATTTTAATTACTTCCAAGTCTACAATAGAGGATATTATGAATGTCTATTTTTGCTTAGAATAATTCTTTGGAAATATTGAAATTTAATATCCAAGAAATTATGTTGCTTTTCTTGTTATTTTAGTTAAGTCTATACGATGTAATAAAATTTCTTGGAAGAAGTAAAATCTTCCAGAGTTTTGTACCTATATCAAGTAGAAGTTATAAAACGTCTGCCAAAGAAAATAATCAAGACAAAGCTGAGTTTCCCTTCAAGTTGATTTTATAAAATAAATTGATAAGAAACTTCTTAAGTTTTCCCGGAGTAGTACTTAAACTAAATTAACAGAACTTTGACAAATTAAATGTTACAAGGGCTTTTAAAAACTTTACACATTAAAATCAATTCTTGAGTTCATCTTACGCAGTCTGGAAAATTGCTGTTAAAATGTAGCTAATTAATATCTCATCACATCTCATCCATCACATTAAAGAATACAGAACATTCATTAATAATTAACGCAATCTTCTCTTCAATCGACTGAATATTTATTTATTTAATTAATTAATTCTTCATGCACAATGTAAATCGGCGGACTTAATGCCTTAGGCATTTTCTACCAGTCAACCTTAGGGTGATGTGGAGATAGTGATGTGGTAGGGTGCACAACCAGTGTAAAACAATAAAAGCAAAGAAATATTAAGATATCTTATGATAAAAGTAAATAATGATATACTAGATTAGTTATAAATAACAGATATGATATACTACTCATACTTACATACATAAATATACAATATAAATTATAATATATATGATATATACAACTATAGACGATAATAGACGATTTACGATTGAGCTGCTTGTTTAGTAAGAAATTTGCGCAACTTAGTTTTAAACGAATAACGATTGGTGGACATTCTGATATCTAAAGGTAGCGCGTTCCAAAGAAGAATTGGGTAAATGAAGAAGGAAGAATGAATAATATCAGATTGATGAGAGGGACAGCTAAGTAAACGGTTAGAAGAAGAACGTAGGTTTCTATCATGAGAAGTACACAAGTACTGGAAATGTGAAGTAAGGTAAGGAGGAGCATTAGGAGAGCTTAACAAAGTAAAAAGGGTGGTCAAGGCCCGCATACTTCTACGTTGCCTAATGGGCAACCATTTAAGCAGTGATCTGTGTGCGGACACATGATCGTCCTTACGTAGATTATAAACGAATCGAATGCAGTTATTTAGAAGACGGTCGAGCTTATTGAGTAGATCTGCATTCAGGTCGAGGTAGCACACATCACCATAGTCGATAATAGGAAATATTAAGGTCTGCACAAGCATTGCTTTGATCGAGGTTGGCAAGAAATTCTTGAGGCGGTACAGGTAACGCAATACTCCAGTAACCTTCTGACAGACGTTTGATACTTGAACTTGCCAGTTCAACCTACAGTCGATATGTAATCCCAAATCTTTTACACTAGGGCTGAGAGGAATTAAAGTACCGTCAAAAACAATGGGATGCAGATTAGTCAAGTCCACTCTTGAAATCATACGGGGACTACCCACCAACAAAGCTTGGCATTTAGCAGGATTGACGGCAGCACCAAAACTCTCAGACCAGCACTTTATATGATGCAGATCTGTATTAAGCGCATTGATGGCATCATTAAGGTCATCAACACGTGTCTGGGCATATATCTGTAAGTCATCAGCATAAAGATGATACGAACACTGAAGTTCGTGTGTGATAAAGTTAATAAAAATTGAAAAGAGAAGTGGAGAAAGTATGCCGCCCTGGGGTATGTTAGTATCTAAATGAAGCCACGATGAGGTGTTCTCGTCGAACTGCACTGCTTGCTGGCGTTCCCGAAGATAAGTGGAGAACTATTCCAGTGCCTTATCAGAGACCATAAGATGGGACAAAATTGAAAGGAGGATGTCGTGACTGACAGTATTAAAGGCGTTGGAGAAGTCAATAAGAACCAAACCGGTTACTTTACCGTCCTCAACCGCTGCCCTAATATCACCAGTCACCTTGAGGAGAGCAGAAGAGGTGCTGTGTCCGGGTCTGAAACCTGACTGCAGGGGACTTAGGAGGGAATTTTTACGGTACATTCATTTTGGTAAAATGAACACTTCGTGTTTGTTTTCAAACGTGTTGTCGTGTAAACGTTCTGTTCACATGAAAAAATCGACAGAATATGTTGGTTTGAAGTGAGTTTGAGTGAGTAAATCGTATATACCAAATTAATATTTGGAATATGTTTGTTGTTGTACTACAGTACAGTTTAATGAATCATTTTTTAGTTTTTAAAATAAAACTTTATTTTTATGGGAAGCAATAAGATTTTACCATTGAAAATGGTTATCAAATGCAAATCGCCTGAGACGTATTTTTGGCCATATCTCCGAGGATTTTGAGAGGATCGAGATGAAAATAGTACCAAAAGTTGAGAAATTTATCAAGACATATGTGAACGTTTGAATTTTGAAAATCTACTGGTAACTTTTTTTGGAATTTTGTAAAATTCCAAAAATTCCGGGTTTTTTGGGGGGTGTTTATTTACTAAATTGTAAATATTTCGGAAAAAAACCGACTTAAAAAAAAGGGTTCTAGGGTATTAGTTTAGCTACCAAATGGAAAAATAATTTCGAAAATCGGTTAATAATTGTGACCTGTAGGTGGTCCCTTTAGATTTGGATTTGTAGAAAAACGGCTGTTTCCGTACATAAAAAGTGATGTAGCTTCTATGATTATTGAGCGATCGTCATGGTAATAGTGTTAAAAGATGCAGAAGCAGACGAGAAGTGCATTCGTTGGAATTTCGTAAATCGCTTAATAATATTTCGGCTGCGTCAAGGCAGTCAGCGGGCGCTTTTGTAGCACGAGGCGGAGCCGAGTGTCACAATCGTAAAGATAAATAGCTAGGTAACTTTAAAAATATAATAGGACTTAGCATTTGATTTGATTTTGGTTTTTCGTAAATTTTTGTGTTCATTTTCAATGCTCCGATTCTTACGGGGACTGTAAAATCTGTGAATTTTTTTTATAAAGTGGTAATAACAAGCAGACCATCTCACACGCGACGGTTGAGTAGATATGTTAGAAGTACTTCTTATATCACCATAGGAAATCAATATTTTCCACTCACACACTTATGCCCTTATGATATCAGGTGGCATAGCATTTTATCGACACTTAACTGTCAAAATACATTGTCTAATGACAGCTAAAAGTCATAAATCGCTATATCATGTCACGTTTCCGTGGTCATGCTAGGGGGCTGAGCTGGATGGCTTCCTTATCTCTTCAAACTATGTGTCTTAAGACCGTAGCCGGTAGCATGTGAACATTTTTGTCATGGCGACAGGCTTAGAGAGTTGAACATTAATTTACCAAGCCCTACCACCAAAAAAACGAGCACTCACATATGGACGAACATGTTGACCACAGAGTTCGTTAATCTTTATCAAAGCTTGTAAAATAACACATGAAGAGCCTTCTAAAATAAAACCTCTTTCGTGGAAAGTGAACAAACCTTTTAAAACGTAAAGCCAACGCCGGCGGCACCGGTTAGGATCGTGCCACAAAAGCCGAAACAATGGGACTGCAATATCAAGCGAGGGCGGTCGCAGGGTCGAGTGTACACAAGTGGTTCAAATACGTACATATTAATACGCGATTTGAGAATCTGAGTTTGTGAATGGAAAACATTTATTTTGAATTCGGCATCACATAATGAGACTTATTTTATTAAGAGATTTGTTATTAAATTTGTTGAGCCTATTTCAGCTAAGACCATATTAGCTTTTTGCAAATTAGATAGCACCCGCCACACAGTTAGTCCCTCCACCGGAGTGGTCTACGACCTGCAGTGAACTGTACTGGGCTGGTTTTTTTTATTTTACAAGTGATAACAACAGTCAACTCTTAACTAATCCTTACTAATACGAGTATTTGTAAATGCGAAAGTCCGTTTGTTTGTTTGTTTGTTACGCCTTCACGTCTTAACTACAGATCTGATCATCATGAAATTTTGATTACACGTTGTCAGGGGTACAGACGACATAGGGTACCTTTCATCCCGAAAAAAAGTATTGTTCCCGAGGGATAGCAAAAAACCTTTCCACGCAGACGAAGTCGCGGGCGGCCGCTAGTACATGATAAAAACAAAGTTTGCGCTAAAATTAATTGGGTTTGTTTATTGTCGTGTAAAAAGCTTCTTTGAGATAAGCCCCAGGAATGCTCTCTCTTTAACTGGCAGTCCTGGGATTGGTCCCAATGGAGCTCTGAATACCATTTAATAGATTGAGGATGCAGTGCACCAGAGCTACCTATACTTATAACTTGATTTCTTCATAATGTTTGCCTGTGGTGTTTGCCTAGCTTAGTAGTTCTTAAGGTGGTTGTATGACCGAAAGTGGCACCCCCAGAGGTTTTTTATTTAATAAGTTACTAATAGAAGAAGATTTTAATAATGTCTTACGTGGAGTTTCTATGGCCCATTGATGTTCTAGTATTTTCAGAAGGTATCACTATATGCCCTCGTAGTCATTCGTAAAAGTAGATAGCAAATGTGTCAAAAACGGCCACTTTTAGCAGTTTTGCTATCTACTTTTAGCAGTGACTACGAGGGAATGTAACGATACCGTCTAAAAATACTAGACTGTGGACCCTAAAAATTCGACGTAAAACATTATTAAAATTGTGTATTAGAATTCTAATAATAAATAAAATTCACCACGGCGCCACTTTCGCTCAGAGTGCCACCTTAAGTTTTTAATGTAAATAATCACTGAATAAATAATAGTAGATTGTTATACAAGACGCTAAAATGACCCATTGCATACGAGGTAGTTTTATTCCCGAGCTTTAGCGAGGGAATAAATAGAAACCGAGTTACAATGGGTTTTAGCGTCGTGTGTTACACTCTACTTTTCACTACGATTGCGAAAAAATAAAATCCAATATTAAATACCTATAGTTTATACCTCCGTAAACGAATCCACTCGTTTTTCTATCCTCCACTTCATAAACTTTTCATACAGTATTTAAATAAATGATTTGTGCTTGACGGCAAAATATTAAAATTATTTCTATCCTATTACTTACTTACAGTCACACAATTCAATCAGTTTGGAATTAGAGAAAAATTCTAAAGATTTCGCGCCAGTGCCTTTTTTAATTTCTACTGTAGCAGCTAAGAAACACAATGCACGCATGTTAAACTAAAAGTCACAGAGTATAAATAAGTCTATGATCTTACCGAAGAGATCGCTGCTTTTAGTTCCATTTTCAAAAATCGAGCTAGTTTTTATTCGTAATTATGAATAAAGACTTTTTCGTTTTAGTAGGTGCATTGGTAATAGACAAACATTAAAAAAGAAAAAACTTTATCCCCTAGGGGTATTTATGCTATTTTATCCTGACTCTTGTACCTTACAATGACGGACTTTTTGAGCAAGAGGAGTGAAATAGTAGATTGTTATACAAGACGCTAAATTGACCCATTGCATACGAGGTAGTTTTATTCCCGAGCTTTAGCGAGGGAATAAATAGAAACCGAGTTACAATGGGTTTTAGCGTCGTGTGTTACACTCTACTTTTCACCACGATTGCGAAAAAATAAAATCCAATATTAAATACCTATAGTTTATACTTCCGTAAACGAATCCACTCGTTTTTCTATCCTCCACTTCATAAACTTTTCATACAGTATTTAAATAAATGATTTGTGCTTGACGGCAAAAGATTAAAATTATTTCTATCCTATTACTTACTTACAGTCACACAATTCAATCAGTTTGGAATTAGAGAAAAATTCTAAAGATTTCGCGCCAGTGCCTTTTTAATTTCTACTGTAGCAGCTAAAAAACACAATGCACGCATGTTAAACTAAAAGTCACAGAGTATAAATAAGTCTATGATTTCACCGAAGAGATCGCTGCTTTTAGTTCCATTTTCAAAAATCGAGCTAGTTTTTATTCGTAATTATGAATAAAGACTTTTTCGTTTTAGTAGGTGCATTGGTAATAGACAAACATTAAAGCAGAAAAAACTTTATCCCCTAGGGGTATTTATGCTATTTTATCCTGACTCTTGTACCTTACAATGACGGACTTTTTGAGCAAGAGGAGTGAAATAGTAGATTGTTATACAAGACGCTAAATTGACCCATTGCATACGAGGTAGTTTTATTCCCGAGCTTTAGCGAGGGAATAAATAGAAACCGAGTTACAATGGGTTTTAGCGTCGTGTGTTACACTCTACTTTTCACTACGATTGCGAAAAAATAAAATCCAATATTAAATACCTATAGTTTATACTTCCGTAAACGAATCCACTCGTTTTTCTATCCTCCACTTCATAAACTTTTCATACAGTATTTAAATTAATGATTTGTGCTTGACGGCAAAAGATTAAAATTATTTCTATCCTATTACTTACTTACAGTCACACAATTCAATCAGTTTGGAATTAGAGAAAAATTCTAAAGATTTCGCGCCAGTGCCTTTTTAATTTCTACTGTAGCAGCTAAAAAACACAATGCACGCATGTTAAACTAAAAGTCACAGAGTATAAATAAGTCTATGATTTCACCGAAGAGATCGCTGCTTTTAGTTCCATTTTCAAAAATCGAGCGAGTTTTTATTCGTAATTATGAATAAAGACTTTTTCGTTTTAGTAGGTTCATTGGTAATAGACAAACATTAAAAAAGAAAAAACTTTATCCCCTAGGGGTATTTATGCTATTGTGACGCCATGAAGGAAATATAATGAAAATATTTCAACTTTGCCTTACTGAATAACTTACCTTTTACTATACTTATACTGTACATTACCTTGACTATGGTTCAAACCAGCAAAACATTCTATGGGATACATAAATTATTAAACATTGACACCACTTGTAAACTTATGCTGAAAATATTGGAAAGTGGTAATAAAAAAGTTAATAAATAAAAACATTTTTGACACAAATGGCTCTCCTAAATATTTAAGTAACAAGAACTCTTATACCAGAGGGGATTTTATCTGAATGACCAAATTTAACAAGTGCAAACTTAAGATTCAAATATCTTTGAATTCGTGGAAAAGACTGCGTGGGAACAATAACGGAAAGTAGGTAATGTGGTAGGGATAGGGATGCAGAAGCGAGGCCGGGGGCGAGAGTTCGGATTGGAGACAGGACGGCCGAGAGGGACGGAAGGTTTTAAAATTATGTGCAGACTTGTAATTTAGGACGAAAGTGTTGAGAATAATTCTAAATAGATACCTAATAATATTTAATCCTGAGTCAGTTATTAGTGTTGATGGAGTTAGTGGTAACTATGAATTTCCATTCGGTAAGTGTCATTTGATTATTTAATCTACTTTAATGACCTGCCTGTTGTCAATACTGGTATTGAGATGTGTCAACTAGACTAGTAATTTCTCAGCCTAGGATTATCATAGGGTAAACGACCTGTGGTCGGCTCTTTCATTCGAAGTATAGGGGAACAATATAAATTGTTCATTTAGGGACATACCTAGGTACATCGCACAATAACACTATGTTTGAAAACAAACGCTTTTGCATTCACCATACGAACTAAACACAGACACTCTTGATGTTGGATTGGCAATAAGAGAGTTCATTATGGTAGTAGTCCCGTTGAAATTCCTCTTTTAGTAAAATTAATTTTGTTAATTTTCTTTTAATTGTATTATGCCAGCTGGAGATTTGTCCAGTCAGGAGTCGAGAATCACAATACGACGCGGAATCTAAAATTCTAGATGATATCTAGAATTTTAGTTGGAGGGGCGTCGTTTCTCCCCCCCATTTTTCACATTTCACAAGGGGGGAGGCTGGTTATAATACAGAAAATAGTCTAAAAATCTTAAACAACAACGATTCCGAACCTTAGAGTAAAAATGAACAGTTACACTATTTTATCCTGACTCTTGTACCTTACAATGACGGACTTTTTGAGCAAGAGGAGTGAAAATAATCTTATGTACGAGTAGCATGTAACAGATGAAAAAATCTAGCATAATTTCTGCTCAAAAATAACTTAGTAATTTTGAGTAGATATTAATTAAAAAGTAAGTGATATATTTTTCAAATATTTACTATGTCTTTTATATTATGCTTCACAAAGTGGATATTCGCGTAGCTGCTACGCCGTAGTACATAAAACGCGAGATCGTACGTAGCATCGTAGCATCGCCCGCCCGGATTTAGCGTGCTACGAAACTGTCAATTTATTTTAGAGGAGTGCTCACCGCTCATTTAATTTTTATCTTATTTTTACACGTCATTCATTACCAAGAGTAATAAGTAACAGGAGGTAATATTTAACAAACAAGCAACTTCAGACAAAAGCTATAACCAGTTTTTAATATTGTAAAGCGGAGTGCTCTCACTGACCCGACGGATAGAAATATTATTACTCTGTAGATCCATGAGAAGTACTCTCTGGTATTGTTTTGTGGAAGCTTATTTGTTTCTGAACAAGGTGATTGTTTTTGTGTTTATCGCAATAAACAACTTCCCCCTTTTTATGTAGATCACAGGCCTGAAAACATCACACAAACACCTTGCATATATTACATTATTTAACTCCTTTCATAATTAATCTTCATTTGAAGTTTGTTTATGACATAAATAATTCTCAAAAGCGTCGTTATTCACATATGTGTGGCCTGGAAAACATTTTCACCGTCTGTAAAAAAGTTTGAGTATTTTGAATAATGTATTTTATCAATTGTACGGTACAGATAACCGCACAGAATTATTTCTCATTTATTGCAATTGTTCATGTCAGCATTTTTACGCCAGTGCGCCGAATCTGGGGCACGGCGCGTCAGTCGTAGTAGTTCATCAAACCGCGATTCACACACATTCATCAAATAATAAATAAGTAATTTTGTGCCAATAAAAGTATATCCTTGTTAATTCCAAAACTATCTTTCTCTGGTGTATCCACAACCCATACATCAAATGGTCCTTCGAGCTTCCGAAGGCGGGACCAAATACGCGTGATACGTGCGTGATTGAATACTCGTGCCCTGCAATTTAGAGCGCCACGTTGGTTACGTGGAGTTGAGTAAGTCAACCAGTTCCAGTCTTCGGTGAGTTATCCTTGCATTTTACATCATCAATCAACATGGAAGATCTTCTGAAAAACCAGAGCCTCATCATAGATGCGATGAACACGCTTTTCACTAACTTCAAAAAAGACGGGTCCGATCGCAAAACTGCGTGCTACGTAAAAAAGCGATTGAGCACGTTGGAAGGTTACTGGCAGGAATTTCAAAGCAATCATATAAAACTCTGTGAGTATGATGATCACTCTCATGATTATTTTACGAGCAATACTTATAAGCGCACATCAGAATTTTACATTGATATACGAGCACACATACAAAATTACTTGCCCTCTGATACATCGTCGGAGGAAAAACAGCTTCTGCGTCCGGCTACTCCCTTAGCACAGGGGGGGCGACCTGCTACATCTCGCATCGAGCCACCAGCCGTTTCGCAGCAACCGTGTCCAATGGACTCAAAATCTTCGCACAGCAGTGCAGTCCAGGGGATGAGCAGCAAGCTTGAAGAAATGCTTCGCAAGCAGAACAGCAACTTCAAGGCATTCGCAAGGACGGTTAGTAACATAAACCTAGATAATATCTCTGACAGGTGGGAGTTCGAGGATATCTTGAAGACTGTGCAAACCAGATGGTCCGCTATTGATTCCCTGCACTGGGAAATAGACAGCGAGCTCTATGAAAACACGGAATACGAGCAAACCTTTGGTAAGTACGAGCAACAATTCAACGATATAAAAAAGAACATCAACAGCAAAATGTGGAGCCAAAGTCATCGAGAAAAATCTACTCCACAGATGGACATACCTGCCTTTCTCGGAAATTACCATCAGTGGGTATCTTTTAAGGATTTATTTGTAGAGGCAATACATAACAACCGCTCCTTATCAAACGCACAAAAACTCCAGTTCCTGAAAAGTAAACTTCGAGGTGAAGCAGAAAAATTGGTTCAACATTTACCGATCACATCCGAAAACTATGAGGTGAGCTGGAATATCCTTAATCACAGGTACAATAATGTGAAATTAATATTCAATAGTCACGTGAATATTTTATTTAACTTGCCGTCTATGCAGCAACAATCGGCGACGGCAATAAAAAAGATATTTGACACCACTAATGAGTGCCTTAATGCAATAAAAGCGCTTGGTGTAGACATAAGTACATGGGATCCATTAATCGTTTATCTCCTGTCTAACAAATTAGATGCCGATACACATATTGATTATATTGAGTCCTTAAAAAATCCAAGGATTTTACCTTCATTAGTTGACTTACTACAGTTTCTGGAAAACAAATTTACTTCCCTGGAGGCATCTCGACGTAAACCAGAATCGTCCAAACCTCAAAATCACCAAGATCTCGGAAATAATTTCAAGAAACCTCAGTATTTTAAGTCGCTAACGAGTCATCAAAATCATCATCAAAATCAAGTTAGTCAGAAAAGTAGCAACAGACTGACCCAGAAAGCAAAATGTGCCATTTGCAATAAAGATCGAGATCACGCCATTTACAATTGTGAAGCGTTTTTAAATATGCTTCCGCAAATGAGACAAAACATTGTTACTAAGTTGTCACTATGCACTAATTGCTTGCACTTTCATCGACATGGAAAATGCTTTACCAGCAAAAAATGCCGCGAGTGCGACGGAGACCACAATACATTACTGCACGGCTGCGCCAACAAAGTCGTAAGTAAAACTCGTGCGTCAGAACAGCAAGATGACGCATACAAACAAGCGGGTCAATTAAATAGTAATGTACTGCAAGAGCAAGATTGCGAAATATTACTGGCAACGGCGTTGGTAAAGGTAACGAAGGTTGATGGATCTGTACAAACCATGAGAGTACTTGTGGACCAGGGATCACAAGTGTCCTTGATTGCTGAGTCAGCAGCGCAACGTTTAGGCATTAAACGTAAGGGATGCAAAGCAGTCGTAAGCGGGGTTGGTTCCAAGGAAAATAAATGTCATGGCATGATGTCTATTGTGATGTCGTCACTCCATAATGATTACACTCTAGACGTCAATGTTTTCGTCACAAAGAAGTTAGTAAACAATTTGCCGAATAAGTCATTTTTGAAACCAACTTGGTCACATATAGAAAGCATTCAATTAGCCGATCCATATTTTTTCAAGAGTAGCTCTATAGACATATTATTAGGAGCCGACGTTTACTCCGCGATCATATTAAGCGGTATCATAAAGGATAATGACACTATGCCTATAGCACAGCAGACGCGCTTAGGCTGGATTTTATGTGGCAGCGCGAGTGTCACAAAATCATATCATTGTAATGTAACTTTGATCGATGACGACCTGCACCAGTTTTGGCAAATCGAAGATGTCGCTGAAAACCAGGAAATGTCATCTGAAGACTTACATTGTATGCAGTTATATCAGTCGACCACCGAACGCCACACTAATGGTAGATATATTGTGCGCCTCCCATTACATGTAAATATTGATGAGAAACTAGGTCACTCCAAACCGAAGGCCTTGGCACAATTTTATCAATTAGAACGAAAGTTTAAACGACAACAACAATTAGCAGCTGATTATAAATTATTTATGCAAGAATATCGTTCATTAGGTCATATGCAATTAGACACCTCAGCGATAGCCGCCGGTAACAAGAAACCGATAGGCTATTACATGCCGCATCATAGCGTACTGCGAGCGGAGTCTACAACTACAAAATTGAGAGTTGTTTACAATGCATCGGAAAGGACATCAACCGGTCATAGTTTGAATGACCTTATGTTTCGAGGTCCTAATTTACAAAACGATTTATTAGTACTTATCCTCAGATTTAGACAATATCCATTCGCATTTACAGCTGACTGCGAAAAAATGTACCGTCAAATTTTAGTACATTATGAGGATCAAAAGTATCAAAAAATTGTATGGAGGGACTCACCTGAAGAACCAGTTAGAGACTACCAACTTTCTAGCGTCACATATGGTACAAAAAGTGCCCCTTTTCTTGCTATCATGACATTGCGCAAGTTGGCACAGGACGAGCGTCATACTTATCCAGCAGCAGCGAAGGTCCTGGAAGAGCAAATATACATGGATGACATCCTGACAGGGCAATTTTCCGTTGAATCAGCAAAACGGTTGAAAGTAGAGCTCATTAAACTACTTGGCTCAGCAGGATTCAACCTCAGAAAATGGGCTTCCAATGAACTAACTATACTGGATGAAAATATGTTACCTGAGCCCGAGTCTCCAACCTTTAACTTTCGGCATCAAGAGTCCACTAAGACATTAGGGCTAGCCTGGAATTCAAAGGAAGATAATTTCACATTCCAGTGTAAGATGGCTCCGAAATCATCACAAAAACCTACTAAAAGGCTATTGTTGTCGGAAATATCCAAAATCTTCGACCCCCTCGGATGGTTATCTCCAGTTGTCGTCCAGCTGAAACTACTATTCCAAAGCATATGGACTCTAGATCTTCAGTGGGATGAAGAGATTCCCGACGAGCATTTCAAGAGGTGGGTCAAACTGAGAGAAGATATTGAATACATCAACACGATAACGGTACCTAGATGGATACAGAGCGGAGAGAGTGACGTGTTGCAGCTCCACGGATTTTGCGACGCATCCACAAAGGCGTACGCAGGTGTTGTATATGTCAGAGTACAGAAGCAAAATGGAACTACAGTGACACTTCTGGCCTCCAAAACGAAAGTAGTACCACTAAACAAAACAACTTCATTACCAAGGTTGGAGCTGTCTGGCGCTGTTTTGCTCGCTAAACTAATGACAAAGATAGTCGAAAGCCTGAAAGATCATAAAATTGAAATCTATGGGTGGTGTGATTCGACAGCAGTACTTGGTTGGTTGCAAGGTGACCCGGGCAGATGGAAACCATTCGTTGCAAATAGGGTCAAAAAGACAATAGAAGTCATCCCTTCCAACAGCTGGCGTTACATAAAGTCTGAAGAGAATCCAGCTGATTGCGCAAGCCGCGGTCTATATGTCAAACAACTTAAGGATCACCTCCTTTGGTGGAACGGACCACATTGGCTGCCAACCACCAACCCGCTATCCCAAAACAATAAGTTTGAGACTAACTTAGAAACTAAGTTACAAACTAACGCAATACAAATAAACAATACAGAAATAGATATTATTGCACAACTTTTACGCAAACACAGCAGTATTACGCGCGTAGCGCGCGTCCTTGCATGGGTAATGCGAGCGATCAAGCAAAAAAGTCTCCGTCAGGCGTTTTTAACAGCTGATGAGATTATCGCCGCGAAATTGAAAATAATTAAATATGTACAAATGTCCGAATTTTCAGTTGACATATTAAATATACAAAAGGATGGAAAGGTCAAGCAAAATAGCAAAATTTGTAATCTTAATCCATATTTAGATAAAAATGGAGCTTTAAGAGTCGGAGGCAGGTTAGAAAACTCGAACATCAGCGAGGACATGAAACACCCGCTAATCATACCGCACTCCAGCCATCTTACTGATCTTATCATCGATCATGCACACAAAGCAAGCTTTCATGGAGGTGCCCGTTTGACGTTATCATATCTACGAAGAGAATATTGGATATTGGGAGGCAACCGAGCCGTCAAAAAACGATTACATCAATGCGTTATTTGCAAAAGGCATGCTCCAAATAAACAATATCAAATAATGGGAGACTTACCTGAAGCTAGAACCAACCCTTCCAGACCCTATTATAAAACTGGGGTTGACTATACGGGATTCGTGGACGTCAAGGCAAGCAAGGGTCGAGGCATTAAAACAACGAAAGGATATGTGGCAGTTTTCGTTTGCATGGCGACCAAAGCCGTACACCTCGAACTTGCTTCTGATTTGACATCATCAGCGTTTTTAGCTGCTCTCCGACGCTTTGCAGCACGAAGAGGCACCCCTCGCCATATATACAGCGATAATGGGACGAATTTCGTCGGAGCAAATAAAGTGCTAAATAATGAATTTTCAACTTTGAAGTCAATTTTATCAGGTGAGTGTCTAGCAGAAATCAGTGACATGCGAATTAACTGGCATTTCAACGCCCCATCTTGGCCCAGCGCAGGCGGGCTATGGGAAGCTGCCGTCAAAAGCTTAAAATATCACTTACGCAGAGTAGTAGGCGAGCAAAAACTGACCTTCGAAGAGTATACAACATTATTAGCTCAACTCGAAGCATGCCTTAACTCGCGTCCACTCTGCGCGATCAGCGAAGATCCAAACGACATCAATTATTTAACCCCATCCCATTTTTTGGCAAGTGGCCCACTACTCACAATCTATGAGACAGAAAAGGACGAGAGAACTCGCTGGAAATTAACACAAAAGATTTTCGACGACATATGGGCAAGATGGCGCGTTGAATATTTAACACAGCTGACTGCACGTTCCAAATGGCAACAAGGACAAAATAACGTCAAGTTGAATGACATCGTTGTCATACATGAGGCCAATTTACCCCCCGGAAAGTGGGCGCTCGGACGAGTAGTCGACGTACATCCAGGGAAAGACGGGCACGTACGAGTTATCAGTATAAAGACGAAAAACGGTGTCCTGAAAAGACCCATAGTAAAGGTGTCCCTACTCCCCGTAAATAGCAGTGACAAAAATCAAATCGAAGTAGAGCAACAGCAAACAACCGCTACTCAGCAAAAACCTGCGCCGTCCAAGCCAGCAAAGAAAAATAACTTCGTGACGTCATGTATAAACTTTATTATGACACTGTTTATGCTATTCGCGTTATGTGGAACAGCAAGTGCACAAAGCAATTACGATATCAAGACTTTGCATAGTAACAACAGTATTTATTTTGATAAATTATCGGACCTTCGCATCATACAGGATAAATGGAAACTGATAGTTTATTATAACATGGACCCTTACTGGAGTGGAGCAAGATTATTGCAACAATATTATAAAAACTTAAATTCACTCTGCGAAAAGTTCGTAAGGAAATCCCACTGTGATACAATAACATTGCAACTACGTCACAGCTTCGCGGAACTGGAGTACTATAATACGATGTTGCAAAATCAGCGTTTTGAACAACCGACGCGAATGAAGCGCGGGTTAATAAACGGAGTTGGTAATATTGCTAATGGCCTCTTTGGATTATTAGATGACAACTTTGCAAAAAAATATGAAAAAGATATCACCAAAATTAGAATAGACCAGAAATATTTAGTAAATCTTTGGAAGAATCAAACGTCGATTATAGAAGCGGAAAATAATATTCTGAAACGCATTGGTGGAACCATGGAAAATCAACATAAAATATTTCAGAATCACTTAAATGCATTAGAACAAGCAACAATCAGCCTGAAAAGTGAGATAGAACAAATTGACATTTCCGAAGAATTTATTTTGGCAAGTATTATTGCAAATAACATCGTCAACAATTTGAAGAGCATTCAAGACACGCTTTTGGATACGATGATTAATACTCACCATTTTAACTTTCATATTCTATCTCCAGAACAGCTTCGCAGCGAACTAAATATCATATCAGGGCAACTGTCAAAAGATGCAGCTTTACCCATTGAAAACATCCAAACCGACTTACCAAAGGTGTACGAGATTCTCAAGGTCAGCGCTCGTATGACAAGACAATATTTTATTTTTGAGATTTTGATTCCGTTAGTTAATAGAGACACGTATGAGTTATACAAAACTTACTCCGTACCACAGCAACATAATAACTCTACGGTGTTTATCTCCCCGATAGCAGACTACGTAGCTATTAATTTACAAAAAGATACCTACTTACCAATATCGGAAACGGAACTTAGAAAATGCATCCAGTTGGACAAAACATCAACCTTGTGCGAGTTACAAAAGCCGGTATTCCATAGAGATTCGGATGAAGATTTATGTATCAGAAATCAACAAAACAGGGCATGTATAACATATACAAGCACGTGCCATGATACTTGGACAGAACTTATCAATGTAAATAAATTCTTAGTCACCTGTTGCGACAAATGCAACCTGAGATTCATATGTGGGCGTCAGGTTACCACTGAACAATTAAAAGGCGCTAACATTATTGCGCTCGGAAGTGATTGCATCATCAAGAGTGATTCATTCAGTATAATGGCACATAAACAAAACACAAATGAAATAAATCTGGAACCAGGAATAGTTTTAGCCGAAATTGCGACCGTCAACCAAATTATAAACTTGACCATACCCGTCACATCTATGAACTACACAGACATGAGGCAGTCATTTGAAGCGGTCGATAAAAAGATCTCTGAAATGAGGTCAGAGGAAGGCAGACTGGATCGAGAGGACGAGCTATCATCACATGACGTCCACCAATACGCTGCGATTTATACCGTAGCAGGGATAGTCGTTGCGTGTGCAGTTTTCGTCTGGTGGCGATTGCACCGCACAGCAAGCACAACGACAGGTGAGCTGCGCGCATACGCCGCGCCCTCATGCCGCCGGCGCCCGCCGGCCCAGCAGCAGCAGCAGTGAGCATTCAGCTCGCCCCGCCGCCGGCGTCACCCGCGCCAGCGCGCCCTCCCCCGGCTTCACGCATGAGGGAGAGGGCGCTCTCCGAGATCAGTGAGTGTAGACAGTGTGAAGTGAGAGTGAGTGAAAATCATGGGTATAGTATCCCAAATGTGAGTGCAAAATACGGTGGACATGACACTAAACGTAACAATAAGGTGACCGCACCTGAATTTAGCAAAATAAGTTTCATACGAGATTGATTGTCGGTTTCAGTATGTATTATCATTACTAACTTGAAAAAATGCAATCACCTTGTTTCACGCCATTACTAAAACCACCATCTCATACTCATCTTCTCGCGCCCCGCAACATGTACGGTACAGATAACCGCACAGAATTATTTCTCATTTATTGCAATTGTTCATGTCAGCATTTTTACGCCAGTGCGCCGAATCTGGGGCACGGCGCGTCAGTCGTAGTAGTTCATCAAACCGCGATTCACACACATTCATCAAATAATAAATAAGTAATTTTGTGCCAATAAAAGTATATCCTTGTTAATTCCAAAACTATCTTTCTCTGGTGTATCCACAACCCATACATCAATACTATATTACTATAGTATTTTATCAAATAACGAATAAATGTTGCTCATTATTATGGAAAATTTTAATTACTTCCAAGTCTACAATAGCGGATATTATGAATGTCTATTTTTGCTTAGAATAATTCTTTGGAAATATTGAAATTTAATATCCAAGAAATTATGTTGCTTTTCTTGTTGTTTTAGTTAAGTCTATACGATGTAATAAAATTTCTTGGAAGAAGTAAAATCTTCCAGAGTTTTGTACCTATATCAAGTAGAAGTTATAAAACGTCTGCCAAAGAAAATAATCAAGACAAAGCTGAGTTTCCCTTCAAGTTGATTTTATAAAATAAATTGATAAGAAACTTCTTAAGTTTTCCCGGAGTAGTACTTAAACTAAATTAACAGAACTTTGACAAATTAAATGTTACAAGGGCTTTTAAAAACTTCACGTTCATCTTACGCAGTCTGGAAAATTGCTGTTAAAATGTAGCTAATTAATATCTCATCACATCTCATCCATCACATTAAAGAATACAGAACATTCATTAATAATTAACGCAATCTTCTCTTCAATCGACTGAATATTTATTTATTTAATTAATTAATTCTTCATGCACAATGTAAATCGGCGGACTTAATGCCTTAGGCATTTTCTACCAGTCAACCTTAGGGTGATGTGGAGATAGTGATGTGGTAGGGTGCACAACCAGTGTAAAACAATAAAAGCAAAGAAATATTAAGATATCTTATGATAAAAGTAAATAATGATATACTAGATTAGTTATAAATAACAGATATGATATACTACTCATACTTACATACATAAATATACAATATAAATTATAATATATATGATATATACAACTATAGACGATAATAGACGATTTACGATTGAGCTGCTTGTTTAGTAAGAAATTTGCGCAACTTAGTTTTAAACGAATAACGATTGGTGGACATTCTGATATCTAAAGGTAGCGCGTTCCAAAGAAGAATTGGGTAAATGAAGAAGGAAGAATGAATAATATCAGATTGATGAGAGGGACAGCTAAGTAAACGGTTAGAAGAAGAACGTAGGTTTCTATCATGAGAAGTACACAAGTACTGGAAATGTGAAGTAAGGTAAGGAGGAGCATTAGGAGAGCTTAACAAAGTAAAAAGGGTGGTCAAGGCCCGCATACTTCTACGTTGCCTAATGGGCAACCATTTAAGCAGTGATCTGTGTGCGGACACATGATCGTCCTTACGTAGATTATAAACGAATCGAATGCAGTTATTTAGAAGACGGTCGAGCTTATTGAGTAGATCTGCATTCAGGTCGAGGTAGCACACATCACCATAGTCGATAATAGGAAATATTAAGGTCTGCACAAGCATTGCTTTGATCGAGGTTGGCAAGAAATTCTTGAGGCGGTACAGGTAACGCAATACTCCAGTAACCTTCTGACAGACGTTTGATACTTGAACTTGCCAGTTCAACCTACAGTCGATATGTAATCCCAAATCTTTTACACTAGGGCTGAGAGGAATTAAAGTACCGTCAAAAACAATGGGATGCAGATTAGTCAAGTCCACTCTTGAAATCATACGGGGACTACCCACCAACAAAGCTTGGCATTTAGCAGGATTGACGGCAGCACCAAAACTCTCAGACCAGCACTTTATATGATGCAGATCTGTATTAAGCGCATTGATGGCATCATTAAGGTCATCAACACGTGTCTGGGCATATATCTGTAAGTCATCAGCATAAAGATGATACGAACACTGAAGTTCGTGTGTGATAAAGTTAATAAAAATTGAAAAGAGAAGTGGAGAAAGTATGCCGCCCTGGGGTATGTTAGTATCTAAATGAAGCCACGATGAGGTGTTCTCGTCGAACTGCACTGCTTGCTGGCGTTCCCGAAGATAAGTGGAGAACTATTCCAGTGCCTTATCAGAGACCATAAGATGGGACAAAATTGAAAGGAGGATGTCGTGACTGACAGTATTAAAGGCGTTGGAGAAGTCAATAAGAACCAAACCGGTTACTTTACCGTCCTCAACCGCTGCCCTAATATCACCAGTCACCTTGAGGAGAGCAGAAGAGGTGCTGTGTCCGGGTCTGAAACTTGACTGCAGGGGACTTAGGAGGGAATTTTGGTATACAAAGTGGGAGAATTGCTTGTGGACGCAGGCCTCAAGCACTTTGGACATAAAGGGAAGGATGGAGATTAGACGAAATTGGTTGGGATGAGATGGATTAGAGACTTTAGGGAGAGGACGAACAAAGGCTTTACGCCAAAGGTTAGGGAAAATACCAGAATCGAGGGAAAAGTTAATGATGTGGGTGATAGCAGGTAAAAGGTGGTCCAATAATGTAACCATCATACGGCGACTTATGCCATCGCACCCCACAGCATTGGATTTTATGGAGAGGATAATCTTTTTGATCTCTTCCTCGGTCACTGGAGAATGATGAATACTTATTGTTGCTTACCTAAGCCTATGATCTTGTTTTTTTAAACTGCTATAACAGTAGGTAGGTTTTAACAGTTTCCTAAGAAAGCGGTGCCGTAACATAGCGGCCGTAATTTTACAGACGTAAAAAGACGGCCGTCTTTACGGTGGAGTCACGTGGAAAGTCACAACACCGTTACGGCCGTCCTTTTTTAGAAACGTAACTATCTGAGAAAAAAAATGGGCGATCTTGAGACACCGTCATGACGGCCGTCATAAAAATTGCGACACCGCTTTTTGACGTTACGGTGTCCAGCACCGCTCTCTAGGAAACCGCGCCGTATAGTTTACATTTACAACGTTCTACGCCGCTAAATTACGGCATCCTAGGAAACCCTAGCTTTATCCTACAATGTTCTTATACCAAAACCTTCGTATTTTTTTTAAAACCCTCACCCACATGAGCGCCCGTCGGTTTCAACCCAACTAACTCCACTTATCGACCCACTTTAATTAAATGGACACTAATGGGATTACACGGACCTGCATTACAGGCGGCCTGCCGCAGGGAGATGTAAACGATTCGGTAAGCTCATGCTAAAGGATAATAAATTCATATATAATATAGTTAAATTCGTAACTGAGTATGTTATTATCATATTTGTTTCGATTCATAACCCGAACATAATTTTGTTTTCATTAACATGTAAAAATCAGTATCTACGCCTGGAAAATTTCAGTTAATTAAATCACAACGTTGCAAACAAAAATACTTATCCATTCAATTCGATTACTTAGAAGAGACCTTTATCGATAACGGCTGTCATAGAATCGATATCAGCTCCCAAGATCTATTCGAGTCGGGTCATGGAGCGGTGTTGATAACGTAAACGTAACTAAACTTTGTAATTTCATTTAACGTCGAATTCTGAGTGTTTGTCTCCATAAAGATGAATGATAAGCCGAATGCCATTTTACTTTGCCTTTTGAAGGAAATTAAATTATAAAAGTTTGAGGGTCTGTTTGAAATAATCGTAGACTTATTAAATGTCATTTTTTTATTTGAAAGTCTTTAGAATACCCTTTAAGAGGCCTTGAACTATAAATAGCTTGATTTTAGAAATCAAACTAAGTTAAATTTTAAATATCGTCAGTGCTTAATATTAATACTTATACTGTTTTAAATTTTGCTAAATTTCAAATGTTAGTACTTACCTAACATTAAAATATCTAGTTTAGTTATAAAGGTCGTATTAAGTAACGCGTTCGGTGGTAGGAGGTACTATTTTTAGTATATCTAATCAAGTTTGTTAATTTTAATATTCAATATATATTTTATAAAATCAACATGAAACTTTCAGAGCGAAGTATTAATTAATTATATTATACATCCCAGCGTTTTTTGAGGAAAAATTATACTTCGTTTGTTTTTTTTTAACTTAACCTTTGTCTTTCTCTTTTGGTTTTGTAATAGTTTGACTAAACAAACTCGTTTTGTAATCAGAATAAAAGTAATGATAATGAGCGGTTTTCTGACAGCTGAGAATTTTAGTTTATTTTTATGTTGATAGATGGCGCTATTCAACTACGTAGGTTTTTTTTTATTTTACTCCCAGGGGCCCTACCGCCTAACTCAAAGCGATAGCCAAAGCGATAGCTAGGCTCTATCCGTCCTTGTCATATCATAACACGATGACAAGGACGGAGAGTGCACTGACGTCATAAACCAAAGCCAGAGTCAAAGCGATAGAGTTAGGCGGTAGGCGACTTAACTGTCCAATTGACAAAATCCTTTGCTTTTTTCTTAAAAAGTTACGTACTTAATTGATCAATGACATCTAGCCGTCTTTTAGGTACTACTTTTGTTTTTTAAACTGCCTTTTGAAAACCGCTCATTTCAATTACTAGACGTTTGACCATCTCTATAGGCATCGACAGAAATACAGAAATAGGCTGAGATAGAAAATCTCTATTCACAAAATCTCTTTTCACATACAATAAACAGTAAGTGGTTTCCCTACTAGAGTATGAGATTTTACGAACTTTGTAAGCTTTTTATGTTGAGTATCTTCAACTATTTTTAGAGTTTTTGAGACAAATAAGACATCCAGCAATGTTTTTAATCAGCTAAAGTTGAAAGATATTATAAGTTGTTCCTAATAATATCGTAAGATAAAAAATATGTTCCCTAGTGGGTGCAATCACAGGGTGCAATCATCGTTAGTTACCCTATCTGCACAAAGTGGAGGTGCACAAACAGACTGGGTATCTCAATAGCCAATTTGCAGCGATGACGGCACCCGCGACGGTCGTAAGCCGGTGAAACATAGGAAACTGTATTTCAGACGGTAGCGCAAGCCGATGAAACATAGGGAACTGTATTTCAGACGGTAGCGCTGTCTTCTTTGACATAAGTTATGATCTTATAATAATAACAACATTTCTGCGGTGGTGTCGTGTGAGGCGGGTCGTTACGTTCCCTCAAATATGGTTGAGCGAAGCGATGGCTGGTTCATGCGTCATGCTCGTGAACGGGTGCTGCCAGTGGGAATGGGTCTGCTTCTGTCTGCTTGTATTAAGGGCGTCGTATAACTTGTATATAAAAGATCTGTTTTATATTGTCTGTATGTATGGCACTTCTTACTCAAAAAAATATAATTCTTAATAGCTTACCTTGTTTTGATTTATTTAATTGCAATATTTTTACTTTCTATAGTCAGTAGTTTAGTAAAAGACCTATGAAAAGCTTTTGGATATAAATTTTCAATTCGATGCCTTAACATAGGTAGTCTTAGTATGTCATGCTCTCTTTAATCATTTCTGCGGTGGTGTCGTATGAGGCGGGTCGTTACGTTCCCTCAAATATGGTTGAGCGAAGAGATGGCTGGTTCATGCGTCATGCTCGTGAACTGGTGCTGCCAGTGGGAATGGGTCTGCTTCTGACTGCCTATCTTAACGCATATTGAATTGTATGTTTTTCTTTTATTTTTATTTATTGTAACAGCCTAGACTGAATAACAAGTTCAAACTTTGAATTTAGCTTAAAATCTGTAAATTGATTAAGAAATTTGAAACTCATTAAGAAATGAGCTAATTCAATAATGTTATTTATTTGTTAATCTTTGTTAATATAAAGTCTGGAAACGATATACATATTTGTAAATATCGTTCCATCTGATAAAGCTGACAAGTTTTTTGCGCCCATTTTTCTTGTCAGTTAAAAGACGTCATAATGGGTGGTAGGGTAAAAGAATTGATGATTTAAAAATGCTTATTATGTGAGCTTATTTAAATAAAATATATTTCACTTTCACTTTCACTTTCATAACACCTAGAACGATAATTCCCTACAAAGCGCACTCTCAAAAGTGAGGCAACTAAAACAGCCAAAATGGCGCCGTTTTCAGATTTTATTGTCCATTATTTCATAATCATACATAATAAGTTAACAACAGTTTAAATTTCCCTACCTTTAGGAGAATAGTTAGTAGGACATTATTGGATTATAATTTATTGGTTGCCTTACTTTGCATACGAGGCCACGGTTTCTAGGTGTTAATTTTCTAAGATTATGATGATATTTCTAAATTACGCTTTTTTAAGTACACTCTTTTAATAATAATCATTAAAAGTCTTTGTTGTTATCTTATAAATAAGTTAGAGCACCTTATATGAAAAAAGGTTTTTGGTGAGAAAAGCCTATACTTACCTAATAATAAATAAGGTGACGTTAACTAATTCAAATTCACAGAAATACAAAAGTTCCGATTGGTCACTTTTCGTCCTAGACCCTGTGTAGTGTATAGTATACGTGTGACATTTACAAATTACGCACAATTCACAAGTTGGTATAGAAAATGGAACACAAAAGACTTCGCGGAAAGGTCTTTCTGGTAAAAACTGAATGCCAGGTCGTGCCCTTAAATGTTTTAGCAAAGAAGGTGAATGATTATTATGAAATTGGTGGGATCACAGTTGAATTTTGTTTATTTTTTATTTTTTTATGCTTATCGGGATAGTCAAGAAGCTTATATCCACAATGGAGGTTGCACTCCTAGTAAGTAAGTGAAGATTGAAAAAGACTCTTTAGTGACGTTACGGCGTATTGCTATCTCTTTCTTTTCGTTTTACAATACGTTTTCGTTTCTCACGAACAAACGAACGACGAACAACGAACACGTATTGTAACACTAAAGAAAGAGGTTGCAATTAGCCGTAAGGACCTTTTTTCAATCTTCACTATGACATATGGCCACATGAGTAAAAAGAAAGGAACAGAGACAAAGCTTCCTAAGAACGTGAAATTCAAACTTGCAACTAACAAAACAAATGATGCCCTATGATGGTCCACTGGCTGGCTGTCAAAACAGGTTTTTTCCTTGTACGCTGTATGATATGGCCGTGCAACCTCCATTGGAGGGAGGTATAAGCACAGAGGAAATAATCACTACTACGTAGGACCAGAGACAAAGCTTCATACAACCGCGCAAATCGGTTGCACCACTACAAGCACGCGGGGCATGTGTGCGTGTCCACTGGCCGCTTGTCGCGTACAAGGAAAAAACCTGTTTTGACAGCCAGCCAATGGACAATCATAGGGCATCATTTGTTTTGTTCGTTGCAAGTTTGAATTTCACGTTCTTAGGAAGCTTTGTCTCTGTTCCTTTCTTTTTACTCATGTGGTATAAGCTTCTTGGGGATAGTGCTTGGCCTTCACCTCACCGGGGTAACGATAGTGGCGAAGGTGGAATCGCACTACACCCGGAATCCTCAACACTGAGAAACTGGGTGGGTATCTTTCTTACCTGTAAATGGGGATGAGGATATGTTAAACAGGCATTTAAAGAGGAATTGCTATATTTACGTAGGTATACTCTGTTTCTTTCACCCTATAATTATTTTTGAATACTAAAAAGGTGATGTCCCAGCGTTGCCCCAGTTTCATTTTATTTAAATACTTTCAAAATTAAAAAAATGCTAATTACATTTTATTTAGGTATAGTATCAGTCAAGAATTGTTTTATATTTAGAAAAACAATTACAAAAACATTAAGTTGTTTTCTGAAGTATTTTGTGAACAAAATTTTAGGAAATAGTACTCTAATGATAATTTTTTTTTATTTAAAAGAGTTTTAACTTAAAAATCCCACTTTTTAATCCAGAAAATAATTATCAATCTGATTCTCGAGTAAAATACCTACTCTGACATACTACTTTGATTCAGACGCGATAGACTTTAAGTTTTTGAGAATGGTGGGGCAAATGACAATAGGCGCGATGGGACATGTCCTTTGCGTTATGGTTGTAGCTAACAAACTGCTTGAACTTTGATGATCAACCGTTTCGTTAGTTAGTCACAATGTGAAGTTTGAAGGTAGTTTAAGAGATTTTTATTGTCCTTTATGCAGAGTAAGTATACATTGCTCGATTGGGCTCACAGAACGTAAAAGATAAACTGTTTTCTGAGTCTGTGGTAAGGCCCTATTCGTTTCACACGTTTTCGTTCAACTGCTAGTTTTACACTTAAAAATAAATAAAAAACGCGACATTATTTTATTTCTCATTAGGTGGAATAACAAAGTAAGTATTACTTAAGTATTTGTATGTTCACTACAAATCCATCACGTAATCATTGAGACACAGACTGAATATATAGGTACTTGGTTGGTCCAATTAGTTCGGGTCGCCCAATAGACCTAGCAGCCTTCAGGTTGGCCTAAGAGGCTTACAGTCATCCTATTTTACTGGGATCTGTCAACCTTCGTTTGGGCTGCTTTTACCTTAGGCTGCGCACAGAATAAATAGTACCTGCTTAGATAAAAGCGTGAGGGTGTTTTAAGGGTTCCGTACCCAAAGGCTAAAAACGGGGCACTATTACTAAGACTCCACTGTCCGTCTGTCTGTCTGTCACAAGGCTGTATCTCATGAACCGTGATAGCTAGACAGTTGAGATTTTCACAGATGATGTATTTCTGTTGCCGCTATAACAACAAATAAAAACAGAATGAAATAAATATTTAAGTGGGGCTCTCGTACAACAAACGTTTATTTGCCATTTTTTGGTACGGAACCCTTCATGCGTGAGTCCAACTAGCACTTGGCCGGTTTTTTTATCAACTGTCACAGCACTTATGCCCGGGATACATGAGGCTAGTTTTTCAAGCTAGGATAGCAAGCTAGTGCCAGTAAGCTAGCAAGCTAGTACTTCTGGCTTCGTGTAGACAAGCAAGCGATGAAGCTAGTTTTGTCTACACGAAGCCAGAAGTACTAGCTTGCTAGCTTACTGGCACTAGCTTCCTATCCTAGCTTGAAAAACTAGCCTCATGTATCCCGAGCATTAATGTCTAGTCTATCTTACAATTAATGAGCACAAATTTGAACAATTCAAACCTAATGATATCGTCAATTTCAAAACAATTGCATTTAACAAACATTAATTAACCTGTTAATGAAGTAATTTTACACGTCCATTGTTTGCAGTTAATTAATTAGTTCACATTATTTTATAGTTTAGAAGCAATCATAATATTAGTTAAATTGCATATTTATTTAGGTACTAGCTGATACCCGCGACTTCGTACGCGTGGACTTTATGACTTCGGCGTATGCATATAAATGAACTAATGTAGTTAACATAAGAAAATACTTATAGCAGTGTTATGGTTCTGCATCAGGTGTTCCAGATCTTCGATTTTTATAGGTACCTCAACAAAAAATGCCCATCAGGCTGAATAACTTTTGCAAAGATGTAATTTTTATATTTTGTATTGTTTAGCTGGACCATTATGGTTCTGCATCAGGTGTTCCATTTTCCAAAATCAATGATACCCTAAGTTATGCCCAGATTGCCCAGGCTTAATAGCTATATAACAAAAAAGATTTCATTCGAATCCGTTCAGTATTTCCGGAGATTAGCGTGTTACAGACAAACAGACACACTTTTTTTTTCAAATTCTTACTCTATCACTATGTCTCCATCGCCCCAGATATATATTTTTTAAATATATGTAATGTATAGACACACTTTTTCTACTGTTTTATTATATGTAAGGATTTATTTTCCTTACCAACTGAAATTCCTATAAAACTGAATCCATTGTTTACCTGAAATGAGAAAATTGAAAAAGTTATCATTTGCAAATAACATTGTCAACGAAAATATTTAAATTCAATAAAACTTCTAAAGATTCTCTAACACATCGGTATAAAAAAGTTTTCCATTTACAATGTAACTGAAAATATTTTCTTTTAACTTTTATTGTAATACATATTTGCTTTGTGGACTTTTTATCTCAATATTTATTTAGACCGTCTCGAGTGTACTGTGTTATTATTCTTAAAAGGATAGTTGAGTACTTAATAAAAAAAGTCTACTGTATCACTTTATATTACTCCATAGCAGTGGCGAGGAGTGAAATTATGGCGAAGGTGCCTTTCTAAGAAAATATTATGGTCTGCATAGTGGATCTGTGGGGTGGGATTGGTAAAAGGTAAGCCGATGGGTATCGGCTTGTATGGACCCTTCGTCACTGCCCATAGTCTGTTTGTCTGCCTGTCTCCAAGAAAGTGGATATTATATCAATACAATAAAAATACCATTATCAAGATATGCGTAGAGGTAGATATGTGTAGAGGTACCCATTATTATCGAATATATACTCGTATCTATCATAAATAAATCAGTGTTTAATCAACCCTCGTGGCTATCATTTCTCTCCAACGCAATCCTTTACACTCCTCATCTCAGCATTTTCTCATCGATCAACACTCCCGCCAATATTGACCGAGTTTTATAGCCCAATCTGCTGTTGTTATTTTAGGGGCAGTAACAATAATGTAAGTGCCTCAATATGATACATACCTAATGAGCATGCAAGAATATTTATGAGTCGTTAAAGCTGAACAAAAGTTCGTAACAGTAGTAATACAACTACAACAAATAATACAAATTCTTATTATTATCGTGTTAGCCACACGCCTGTCACTGGGCAGAGGCCTCTCACACACATAGGACTTTAAAATCGCCTCTCCCAAGAATCTTCATGAAAAGTACTTATTTACTCATATAACACTAGTAGCTCAGTGAGCTGTAGACCTCGCTCAAATTGTTTGTTGTTTAAAAAATAATCTAATAGATGTCTGGTGACTCTGGTGGTGGATGGTTTCACTCCAATTTTAGATTAGATAACTATAATTTTAAGCATATTTCAATATTAAGATGAATAAATAATAAAAAATAGCATTGTGAATGCAAAAATCTAAAAGTTTAATATTTCAATATGTTGAAAAAATCATTATTTAACTGTTTAGATACTTAGTTGAAGTTTTGTTACCATCATAGCTTTTGTTTTTACTTCAGCGTTAACTACGGATCCGCTGTTTAGCAAACAGTATAAAAGCACCACAGCAACTAAATTGTTTTTCACTCCTCTTGCTCAAAAAGTCCGTCATTGTAAGGTACAAGAGTCAGGATAAAATAGCATAAATACCCCTAGGGGATAAAGTTTTTTTTTTTAATGTTTGTCTATTACCAATGAACCTACTAAAACGAAAAAGTCTTTATTCATAATTACGAATGAAAACTCGCTCGATTTTTGAAAATGGAACTAAAAGCAGCGATCTCTTCGGTGAAATCATAGACTTATTTATACTCTGTGACTTTTAGTTTAAAATGCGTGCATTGTGTTTCTTAGCTGCTATTATAAGTAGAAATTAAAAAAGGCACTGGCGCGAAATCTTTAGTATTTTTCTCTAATTCCAAACTGATTGAATTGTGTGACTGCAAGTAAGTAATAGAATAGAAATAATTTTAATCTTTTGCCGTCAATCACAAATTGCGTATTTAAATACTGTATGAAAAGTTTATGAAGTGGAGGATAGAAAAACGAGTGGATTCGTTTACGGAAGTATAAACTGTATTTAATATTGGATTTTATTTTTTCGCAATCGTAGTGAAAAGTAGAGTGTAACACACGACGCTAAAACCCATTGTTACTCGGTTTCTATTTATTCCCTCGCTAAAGCTCGGGAATAAAACTACCTCGTATGCAATGGGTCATTTTAGCGTCTTGTATAACAATCTACTATTGTAAATAATCACTGAAGATTCAGAATTTAATATCTTAACTTTTTATGTGTATTACGGCACATTTCCAACCCGTTTGAAATGCTTCGTTATTTCTTAAGTTTCGAAATCCAATTCCAAACAATACAATTTAGTTGTTCTTGTCCTGATAAACAAACAAATACTTGATTATTTGAAATAAACAAATCTCACTCAATTTTATAAGCCTGTTTACCAAGTATCAAAGACATTTCAGATACTTTGTATGAAGTTATCAGTGTAGAGTTGCTATGCCACTGTTGTCTTTCTATTTTCCAACAGTTCATTTAGTCTTTAATCAGCAAATGCATTAATGTTCAAATTAAATAAACCACGCTATACTTTCGAGAACACTGCAAAATGTTTTTTCAATACAGTTGCTCGAAAATATAAGTTTACGATGACAGTCGAGCGTGCGGTAAGTTGATTTTACCGCACGCCGTGCGTTTTTGTTTACGGATTAGTACAGACAGCGTGCGGAAAGTTAATTTTACCGCACGCCGGCGCCGTGCGTTTTTGTTTACGAACGTTTTTTTTTATTTCTACTAGCTTCCGCCCGCGACTTCATCCGCGTAGACAGTAGAAACATATTGCAACCAGTTTAAAATGACCCCTTTGGTGTATGAAAGCTAGTACTACGGAGAGTTCAAGCTGTTTCCCTTGTTCCACCCACCTGAATTTGATGAAACGTAGCTTAGATTTTAAGTTGGACCTCAATCTACTAAATTGTGAAATATCCATCAAAATTCGTTTAGCGGTTTTTGCGTAATTCGCGCACAAATATTTAGAATTTACAGTTTTATTATATGTATAGATTACAATTTCAGTAGTACCTATAATGTTTTCTCGCAAATGTATTGAAAAACGTAGTATGGCACACGGTTGTTAAGGTTTTTTAAAACTCGTGACGATTATAAACCCTCGCCTGCCGCTCGGGCTTATAAAACGTCAACTCGTTTTAAGAACCTTCTTACCAACCTTGTATCATAAACTACTATTACTAAGTATCAATGACATTAAAGGCCTGGGCACACCGGATGCGTAGACACGCGCGTGGTTACGCGTGCGTGTACACGCGCGTAGTTACGCACGTAACCCCCTGACACACCGGGTTACGCATATGTCTACGCGGCACGCAACGCAACCTGTCCCTTGCGTACCCAGCCGCTGTGGCAGCCATGTTTGCGACTCTAGTGCGCGATGTCAGACGAAGATTGAGTAAATGGACAATTTTTCTCGCACTAATTCAATTAGATTTTCTTTAATATCGTTATTCATTATTTAAAAACAAAATAAAACACCACTTACTACCGGTAGTACCTGTACTATTTGTAAACAAATACAACTGAATGCGTAGTCACGCGCGTGGTTACGCGCGTGGTGACGCGCAGCAAAGATACGTGCGTGTTCGGTGTGACGTCCAATAGGGAATGCCATTGACTACAACGTCATCATTGCGTTCCGGTCTGCGTAAGTACGCAGCCTGTTTGTCTCATGGGAGCTGCAATGCGTAGGGTTACGCATCGGTCTACGTGCACGCGTACGTTACGCAAGCGGTGTGCCATGTCTCATACAGTTTCATACATTACAACGTCACAGTACGTCTACGTGCACGCTTACGCATACGCTTACGCATCCGGTGTGCTGGAGCCTTTAAGTCACTGCTTGAAGTCATCGGTGTATCAGATTACCCTGCCACTATTGTCTCTCCACTTTTAGAGACAATGGTGGTACAGTAACTCTATACTTATACACTGAATAAAAAACGCGGGTAAAAAAACTCTAGAACGTGTTAATGAATAAACGCAAAACCTCTTATAGATGGTGATTGTGCTCATGAATATGAACAACTTTTACTATGGTGCCAACTGTACAACTCAACAAAAAAATCTTGCTGTTTCATACAAGTTGTCAATACCTACTCGACCAGAATGTATGAAACAGCTGATTTTTTTTTGTTGAGTTGCAGAGTTGGCCCCATAGTAAAAGTTGTTCATATTCATGAGTTGTGCTCATGAATACCACCTAATAGGTTTTGCATTTATTCGTTATTTTATGTACAATACAACGGTATCTACCGCCGTAAAGCAAACTAAGGCCCGTATTTATAAACCGCTCTAACGTTGACAGCTATCTTGAAATCATAACTGAGATGCTTTTCCTATAAGAAGAGAATCCCAAGTATGATCTCAAGATAGCTGTCATCGTTGAGAACGATTTATAAATACGGGCCTAAGATTCCTCATAAAAATTTAGGTACTTGACTATCGAGTGTTTTACGCACGTTTCTAATCAGTGTATCGAGTTACTGTGTAACCATTGTCTCTCCACCACTTGAGGGTTGAACTCAGCTGGCAATTCGCTGAAAGGGCATAAAGGCAGTGACGTCACCGGTCGCCGCATTCCGAACGCTCGTTATATAGGAAAGTGGATGAGTCAGCGCCACCGCAGGGCTGCCACGCGGGACAATTTGACGAATTATCGTTAGACAATATGTTGAATGCCGAGTGATTTATATCAGCATACTTATGTATGTGATAAACATAATGTGTATCTGAGATTTAAAAAGATGTCAGATTTTTGCAAGCTAGTAAGTTATTTTTAAGTTGGTGTAATACCTATCACATGAACAAAAAATACGGCACCCATTTAATCTGTCTACAAGATCATAGAATAGTCACTCTAAAAAAAAAAAAAAAACCCGCCTGCATAAAAAGACGAGTCAACTTTGGCAGTTTCAGGCCCTCCGCTGCCTTGAGCGGGACACGCGCGCGGGGCGACATAGATTAGAGCTTACTCATGCACTGCGCAAGCATCTGTCCGTCAAAAACCAGCAATCTATATTCCCGCGCCGTGTACCCGCGGCGGGATCCCGCTTAAGGCAGCGGAGGGCCTCAACAACAAAAAGGCAGGCGGGTTTTTAATATTTTTTATTTATTATATTTTACAGTCATGATTACCTTTTTGAAATCCTTATAATAAGCCCTTTAATTTGACACCCATATCGTAGTATTCTAAAAAAAAATTTTTTTCCTCTAGGTATAATAGTACCTTACAGCCGCCATGTTAGTTTTTTTATAACACCACCTTCTTAAGAACACTTGGGCTGACAAGACAAATGTAAAAATCCGTTTATCCGTTTGAAAGATATGAAGTAATAAAGAATATTACATACAAACAAGATACGCGCGATAAACATAACCCTCTTGCAGTCGGTAAAAAATAAGATAATTTCGTTACAAAAGTTTAAAACTCAGAAAAGAAAATGAATAATTCAAATACCTACAAACTTTTCAAATTTGAGAATTTTGTATTCACAATGCTATTTTAATACAATTTCTCGGAGAATTGATGTGGTGCGAGTCGTATTTTTTCTAGTATACATATTATTTAGTATTGTACAAACTTTTCACAAAATTTTAAATTAATTAAAAATGTATTGTTTCTTGGAATCACTTTGCTTCAACCCTACAAGGCAGGGTGTGGCCAATGCACCAAGCTAACATACTGACATACAACAAAGTGTAACTAAGCCAGCACGCTAGAGTGGACATTGGTATTTGGTGTCAATCTTAAGTACGACTCAGTATCAACATTTTTATTGGACTTTTCTTAGATAACAGACAAACTAGAAAGTATTAAAAGCTTTTTAATTAAGTACTTAACTTTTCCGCCATCGCAAGGTTAAGTACCTATATTTATTTCTTGCTTAATTTTAACGTTGAAGGGAAAGATTATATAAGAAACGTTCAAAGGAGTCTTAGCAATATTTTTTCATTATAGACTTTTTTCCAATGATTACACTAGCTAGCAGATTATCAGGATATTTTAAATCCTGTAATCTGTGTAAGTGCTTCGTTTTGATTATTTCTTATTACAAAGCACTTGCGTATATGCGACATTGCAAAGTGATTACGTAAGTTTGACAGTTTCTCTCTAGCGGATCCGACATCATTCGTTCAATAGTCTATGGGCTACGATAGCCTAATTGAAAATGTGTTGAATAGCCACAACTGATGAACTGCGGATGACTATCGTGATTCGTGACCAAGTGACAGCGTTAAGCTAGGGTTTCCTAGGATGACGGTGCCGTCATATTACGGCCGTAATATAGCGACGTTGAATGTTGTGTATGTAAACCATATGGCGAAGAAGAAGAAAAGATTGATGGATGTGAATGAAGCGAAAGAAGTGTGCAAGGATCGTAGCAGGTGGCGATCCATAGTCTCTGCCTACCCCCATGGGAAACAGGCGTGAGTGTATGTATGTATGTGAATATATCAATTACAAAATTCATTTGACATTGAAATTTACCTTTTAAAATATACGACTAAGTACTATTTCAAATGTTCTGAAGACAAATTGTGTCTATGATCGCTTAATATATTTTTGTAAGCGGAAAGGACTGTTCTACGTCCACTGAGGCATGCACTGAGGTGACTTGGCAAAATTTAAATTTGAGGGCCATTATTTGGACATGTTACATTTGAATTATGAACGAGATCGAGCGTAAAAATGCGTGATTTACAAATTTTTTTGCCAAAATATGCAACTACCACTGAAAAGGGGTTAAATATGCAAATGCATATGCAATATGCATTTGCATATGCAATATGCATTTGCATATAATCCGGTCTCTATTGATAACCATTATTATCAGCTCTCAATCTTTTTAGTCGGGATTAAAAGGTGACCTGTGTTAAATTACTGAAAAATGAAAAGATAATACCACTTGAAATATTTTATCTCGTGTAAATTAAATAGTATATTCATCCCTTCAATCTTTCATTATGAGTTTCATCAAGTCTTAACTCCCGACATGTAAATAAGTAAACCTTCTTTATTATAGAATTATTTACTATGTAGACGTAATAAGCTTCTTTCATATCTACATTAAGATTTTTTTTTCATCACAACAATAGATTCTGAGTCTGAAATAGAGGAGGTTGTTATACAATATTTTTCGTTTGTAGCAATACGGTAAAAATATGGATTTATGCTTTATTTTTGGTTAAAAATTAATAAAAAACCGGTATTTCTTATAAAAAAATACGGTTGTACTGTACTATGAAATGTACAGGCCTTTTTTTTTAATACTTAAATAGGTAGGTAACTTATATAGTATCTAATCTATAATCGGTTTTGTTATATGTTTAAGGTGCTAATAGCTCGGCTCCTTATTTAGTTTTTTCTAACATAAGAAAATATATATACTTTTTTATATAATTTCATAAGAAATATACGAAAAATATGTAATTTCCTTAAACTACCCCACGCTTTGACCTTTTGTGATTGTATATATTTGCAAAACTTACTCAAGAATTTGGCATTTACGATAACAAAAGAAGTTCACCGAATCCTACTTCCTACTTAATATTATAAATGTGAAAGTTTGTGGGTTTGGATGTTTGTTCCTCAATCACGCAAAAACTACTGAACGGATTTGGTTGAAATTTGGCACACAGGTAGTAGATAGCCTAAATTAAAACATAGAATACTTTTTATCCCGATATTCCTACGGGAACGGGAACCACGCGGGTGAAACCGCGGGCGGCCGCTAGTATTGTTATAAAAATAAATGAGTTGTAATTTCAGCAAAACAAATAACTATGAACCTAAAAGGGCCATCAGGTGTGTTTTTTTAATTCTATTGGCTTTGATCGAAATCTCTTAGTTAAAATCTGTCATGATAATATGTTAATACAATTTACCTGCTTACAGGCGGGTAAAAAGCAACTTAGATCAAAACTACCCCTTGTTCGGAAATGGATGTGTTACGTTTCATTCAGTGTAATAACACTGAATGAAACGTAACACATCTATTTACACTGACGGTATTATTGCAAGTCATTTATCACCTCTTCAATCATTCCCTCTCGGATCGCTGCGCTTTTGACCTCTCGATCCGCGTCATAACACTCTGACATTTGACCCCATTCAGCGGAATGGAACTAATAATTCCAACCACAAGACACTTTTATCTTTTGTGTTCCAACCAGCCAACGCAGGACAGAAGCTCAAACCAATGTCTTTATAAAAAGACATTGACAAATTTTGTGACGTCTTATGACGAAGCTCAAAAATTTCGAAAAATCTAAGAAAAATACTTGTATCGTTCGACTTTCCCGACATACTCGTAAGTGCCTTTTTCAACTTCTCGGACTCTACTTTCTCAATGGCAGATCATCATAATTCACATGCCCTTATTTCAGTTTATTTGGGACTAGCGGCCGCCCGCGGTTTCACCCGGGTTGTTCCCGTTCCCGTGGGAATATCAAGTTAAAAAGTATTCTATCAAATCCGTTTTGTAGTTTTTGCGTGATTGAGGAACAAACATCCAAACCCAAATACGTTCACATTTATAATATTAGCAGGATTAGCGCAATACTCCTTTCTCTACCATTCTTTCCTGTCATATCCTCATGACTCTGTGATTTCCAACTTTAGAAATTACTGTTCTCATCAATTTGTGGCAATTCAACCTGATAATGTACGTCAAATTTGACCGCGCTCCATACAAATCAATTCCAAGATTTCCAAGAGATCATATCAGGGTTATCGATCACTGCAGGTGTGGATACGCCGAGTCACGTACGTGTAGCCGAAGGGATGCCTCTCACGTATCAAAGATATCCTTTCCGGCGATCCCGCGAACCAACTTCATAGGCCATAAACCTAATTACATTATAGCCTCCTTGGGTAAAAACTTGATATAAAACCTCTTTTTTGATGAAATGCAGGAAAAGTTTAAATTCTGCGAAAAGTGAACTGCCTGAGGTCACAGAATATATACTCTGAGGTTCCGGATACTTTGTTGTAATAATATGAACTTCGCATATAGATTTTAACATAGCCTTGTCGAAACAGTGCCTAAGGAAAGTAATTTTGATGTTGCCTTTTTAGGGAGACGTGTAACATAATAATACGCTGTAAAGCAAAGGAAGGTAAATTATGTTTAGCAAACTTTATAATTATAAAGATTGTTTAGCATAAAATTTGTGGTTAACTATAATGTAATATTTGCGATTTTTCATTTTATCAGGCGTAAAATGAGTCTTCCTTTGAAGTATGAAAAAGTGATATCTTCATATTTTGTTTTCAATTCATTTTAGAATATTTTCAATCACTTTTAATATCAAAAGCTGTTTGCGCATAACTAACTCGCGAATATTGAAACTCAAATCAAAATATGAATCACAGTGCCTAATGTCAAGATGAAGTGATGCATTTGGACTAAGAATTAGAAAATAAAGGTTTTTTTTGTACAACCATGCATGATCAGACGGAGCTTTTAAAAATTTGGATGTTTAACTTAATAATTGTTACGTTTTTTTCGTAATGCAATTAAGTTTATCACCAGTTCGCCAGGGCGTCTAATGAAAGTCAAAGTCAAATAAGCTTTATTCAAATAAACTTAATTATTAAGACTTTTCATCTCAGTGTTCGCTTATCTCAAAAGAAAAAGAAAATAAAAAGACCGGCCAAGTGCGAGTCGGACTCGCGCACGAAGGGTTCCGTACCAAAAAACGGCAAAAAAATCACGTTTGTTGTATGGGAGCCCCCCTTAAATATTTATTTTATTTTGTTTTTAGTATTTATTGTTATAGCGGCAACAGAAATACATCATCTCTGAAAATTTTTACTGACTACCTGTTGGCGTTATTAAAGTTGAGCAAAAAACGGCAAATAAATCACGTTTGTTGTATGGGAGCCCCCCTTAAATATTTATTTTATTCTATTTTTAGTATTTGTTGTTATAGCGGCAACAGAAATACATCATCTGTGAAAATTTCAACTGTCTAGCTATCACGGTTCATGAGATACAGCCCGGTGACAGACAGACAGACAGACGGACAGCGGAGTCTGCGGAGTCTTAGTAATAGGGTCCCGTTTTTACCCTTTGGGTACGGAACCCTAAAAATGATTGTGTCCAAAAATCTATCTGATAACATCGCGACGAGAAATAAAACTTACTTGACTAGGGGCCTATTTTTCAATCCTCAGATAAACAGACAGATAGGGTTTATTCAACAGATAGCAAAAACATCTGTTGTTCAATCGTCAAATAGGCCTTATTCGACGAATAACTCTCTTATCTGAGGAATAAATATATCTGACACTTTGAGGGCCAGATAACGCCTTATTCTACAGATAAACAGTAAGTTTGAGGTTCGTTTTTGTGCTTTTTGTTGTAAAGTTGATATTTTCAAAACGGTTGACGAGATGGCAATCGACGAAGAAGTCATAATAAATGAGTTATATGAATCAAAGTAATAAAAAAGAAAGAATTGATGAAATTCTACCCGAGTTGAGAGAAGTTTTAATATTCTTCCCTGCACATTCTTTGATAGAAACTAAACAAACAAAGAATTTCTTTTTTACATCTATTATTTTATTATTTGCTTGTAGGGACATACCTCTCAGGAACTAAACCACAGAATAAATAATAGTACAAGGCTAAACTCACAAGCATTTGAATCCTAGATTGAATTTCGCAGAATCCTTTTTTGGTTTCCATAGTAAGTAATTAATTACATACTTAGTTTGAATCGAAAATCACAATTAAAAACACCACACCACAGCGTCCACAGCATATCCAAACAACCTCATATTGTTGAATGACGGCGGACCGGAGACCCTTCTTTTGTTTGACTGATTGCCAGATGTCCAAAATCAAAGAAATAGTTTGTCCTGTTCTAACATTCGTTCACTGTCTATATATATATATCTGTTACTGTTCATTCTCAATCTATGTTCTTTTGTGTCGTATACATACCTCCCTCTTCTCCTGATAATGTTTACTTGGATTGGTTCACTAAAGTTGAAAGTTTTATTTATACTTTAAATAGACCTGTCATTATAATAGGAGACATTAATATGAATAGTGCCTCATTGAATGTTACAAATTACTATTGTTACTTTTTATCTTTTTGCAACTTAGTGGATAGAAATCAAATTGTTAATTCTCACGATGGTAAACTGGATATTGTATTAACACAGGAGTGCGTTAGTGCAGTAAATGTATCTGAGTGTGAAAGTTTAGTACCTCGTACAGATTTATATCACCCTCCACTTGACGTTGAAATTACGTTCGAGACTACCACTCTGCGCGGGTCCATGCAACCCAGCAACATTGACAATAGTAAGGACTGGAACTTTAATAAGGTTGACCGAACTTCTCTGCGCTATCACATTAACGAATTAGACTGGACCTCTGTACTCCAATCACAAAATTTACCCTCCGCTTTAGAATTGTTTTATGAGTCCCTTTATAACGTTTTCAACCAACATGTTCCAAAAAAACACAGATTTAAGTCTTCTACAAGACGATATCCAGTTTGGTTTACTGCGGATATTATCAGGGATATTCGAATGAAAACTTCTCTTCATCGCACTTGGAAACAATCTAAGTGTCGTGAGAGTTACGTTCGCTTTTCGAATCTTCGGGCCTGTCTTAAGATAAGAATCCCATTGGCATACAAATCCTACATCAGAAACTTGGAATGTAATCTGCACAGCAATCCCCGCGACTTTTGGCGTCATATGAACAGTTTAAGGTCCGTAGGAGGCTTTGAGCCAAGTGTTATGTTCCAGGGTCTTCAGTGCACCGGCGTTGGTGCGGCGAACGCTTTTGCGAGTCATTTTTCGAGCATCTACACCCAGGACGATCAGACTCTGGAATCACCACCTATTTCAGTTCCGACGTATGCGCACATAGATGTCGGTGATTTCTCTGTTACAGACGTTGAGAATTCCATTAATAGCTTAAAGTCTAATTGGTCCCCGGGTCCTGATGGTGTGCCAGCAGATCTCTTAAAGCTGTGCAAAAAAACTATTGCCATTCCTCTCTGCCACTTGATGAACCTCATTCTTCGTCATGGTGTCTACCCATCAACATGGAAAGTGACTTGTGTTACACCTATCCCCAAAAGCAGTAACAAATCGCTTGTCGAGGAGCATCGGCCAATTGCCATTCTTTCAGCACCTGCAAAAATCTTTGAGATTCTCTTGTATAATGTTATTCTCAAACAAGTGCAGCCATACATTTGTAACGAACAACACGGATTTAGGCCAGGTAGATCGGTAAATACTAATTTGTTAACGTTGGTCGAATATATCTCAAAGGCGATGGATGAAGGCAAACAAGTAGATGTACTGTACTTTGATTATCGCAAAGCCTTCGATAGGGTCAATTGTAGAATCCTTCTATCGAAGCTGGACGCTTTTGGTTTCTCTTCTAAGCTTATCGATTTGCTTTCTGATTACTTCAGGGATAGGCAACAGTATGTACGCCATGGTTGCTATGTCTCGCAACTTTATTCAACACCCTCTGGTGTAACCCAGGGATCCATACTTGGGCCTTTGCTCTTTCTATTAATGATTAACGACGTGGTAGATGTTCTTAGATACACGAACTGTCTTCTCTATGCCGACGACCTGAAATTGTACGCGGTGGTCAATGACGAAGCGGATTGTGAACTCATTCAAAAGGATATCGATGTGTTACTTAAATGGAGTGAGCAAAATAACTTGGAATTTAACATCAGTAAGTGTTCTGTTATGACTTTCAGTCGCCGTCACAATCCTACCAAATACAGCTATATTCTAGGTAGTGATATTATCGATCGGAAAAGCACTATGAAAGACCTAGGTGTAACCTTCGATTCCTCGCTGACGTTTAACGAACACATTTCCGCTCTCTCTCGTAGCTGCTTCAGCCGTTTGGGGTTTGTCTTGCGCAATTTACGCGATTTCCATAGTCCACAAGTCATTAAGCTGCTATTTACGAGTCTTGTGCGAAGCTCTTTGGAGTCTAGCTCGTGTGTCTGGAATCCTCATGAGGCCAAGTACAGACTTATGTTGGAAAAGGTGCAAAAGGCTTTTCTACGCTACTACTATAAGCGGATATATGGTTATTATCCATTTATGTACCCTACTAAGTTCTTGCTGGGAATGCTGGGGATGAACTCTTTGGAAGTCAGGCGAGCTCGATTGGAGATTTCAACCGCTATAGCGATTTTGCGTGGGAATATGGACTCGCCTGAATGCGTAGAACAATTGTTTCGGCTATATGTGCCTGAGAATTATTTACGCATTCGCTCCAGTCGTAGGCATCAACTGTTTGCGCGTCCACCATGTCGCACTGTGGCGCGCAGGCAGTCGCCGCTGTGTCGCATGCATGAGGCACTCAACGCGCTCCTGGTCACTTACCCTGACTTTGACGTATTTGTGGACAATCCGAAATCTTTTGTTAACCAAATTGATTTATGTTTGTAGTACCTACCACATAATTATGTAATTGGGTCTATCCCGTATAATTATGTATATATAAATAAATAAAAATAAATAAATAAATATTTGTTTCAACTTCGTGAAGTTAGCGTTTCCACAGATGAGATATTCGGTCAGTTAGTTATTCATAGAATAAATATTGCTTGAAAAATTGTCAATCACTTAACAGATGAATAAAGAGACTAATAACTTTATTCTTTAGTTAACTATTGGTCCCTTTATCCGAGGATTGAAAAATCGGCCCTAGAAAAAGTATTTTCTGAGGATCTCCAGTTTGCCCAAAGAGGAAGCAAATAAACCTTTTCTTAGAATTTAACAGATGCGCCTCGGTAATAAATGACACCTGGGACCCAGAAACGCGTTTGTGAGTAGGTAAGTACAATATACTGAATTTACATATCTACACACAGAACAAAGAAAATTTTTTTTTCCCCCAGTAGAAGTCGCATGTGGGCGGCACCCGTGTAACATCATATCTGCGAAGCTCCGCACATCTTTGAATTTTGCTGCGTCAGTCGTATGAACGAACGCCAAACAAAAAAATCTTCAAAAATAATATAAAAATGCCGAGGTGCATTATATAAAAGAGCAAAATCGATATCCACATAATTATATCATTTAGCAAACGGGTGCATAAAATATCGGAGGCGAGCTTTATTTAATTAATTCTGATTTTAATTAAAATTTCAACTGATATTTTCCTTTTAAAATTCATAACAATAAATATCCACCTTTATGCGGTATACACTTATGATCCATATTCCAACGCACAATTTGACATATTCTTGAACTTTCATAAACACTAAAATATAGAATGGCGGAAATGTCACTCAATAGGGGAGACCGAGAAAAGATGTGACTGTGAAGAGTTGAAAAGTATTATCACCATAGCAAAAAATTTATAAGTAAATGATAAACGTCTAAATAACAGTTGATTTGATACACTCACCACTGAAAACACGCAAAGACAGCACGGAATTTTAGTCTACTTAAAAAGTACGTTATAGGCGAGTCCGGGAAGCTAGCATTTTATTGTCAAGGATTTTAATCATTCGAAGCAATTTAATGAAAATTGCTTGCCCTACAAGGCTGCGAAGTCTCAAGAAATGAGAGGAAAAAAATTCTTAGTTAAAATGTAATTTTGAAATTGGTCATGTAGCCATAAAGTTTTATATAAATAACGTTTTATAGTTATTTTTAGATTTAGAATACTACACTCCTGGGGGTCAATTCTGCTAATGTTAACGTCAAAATCGTGGTTCAGTGGTGTTTGAATGGTAATGCTTTTTGACACAGTTCTTGTTTTTTAAACCCAAAACCGAAACACATTGTGATTCTTAAACCCAAAACGGAAACACATTGTAACTCGATTTTGGGTATAAGAAACAAGAACTGTGTCAAAAAGCACTACCATTCTAACACCATTGATCCACGTTTTTGACGTTAACATTAGCAGACTTGACCCCCTGAACTTGTGCGGGGCGGGAAGTAACTATTGAAATTAACTCGATAGGTATAGGTGCCGGCACATAACTTGGCAAGTTCTTTAACGCGCATATACTTCTACGCCTATACTTTTCTTTGTTTGCCCGATGTAAGAGAGCCCAGTAGCAATCTAGTTTGTAGACGCCTAGCGCCTGCACCTTGAAAAGGGATGTTGCACTTGACAGGTCGTAAGAGTTGGTTTATCTTCCTCGTCGGCTTGAGGTCTTGATAGACACACTCTTCAGAATACCTACAATCTTGTCAATGCCACCTTTCATGTAAGGTAGAATGGCAGGTCATCGTTCTACTATGGCTGGCTTGACACGGTATCTGGGTTGGAGGGGAGGCGTGGTACTGGCAATTTGTTACTTCACAGAACGTGCTTGACATGCTGAAGCTCAGCTGTCAGGTCTTGTTGGTCACAGATCCCAAATACAAATAAATACAAATAACTTTATTTGCTGTAAATAGGGTGATTACTTATAATTCCCGCGTACTCTCCGAAACAAAGATTTCCCTATGGTAGGTAGCTAACTGTAAAGGATGGTGGTGGAATTCACCATTGAGGTATCTATCTGTAAGTGTTGCTTTTCGAAACATCCGATATATTTATTTAATTTGGGTTTCTGAATTTTGAAATTCAAATATTTTTTGCCTAGTAATTAAGAAATGTCAGGATTCCACCGAATTATGAAATAGGGTTTACACGAATTATTGATATGAAACTATTTAGGATAAGCTAAGTGAAGAATGTTAACCAACCCGGTTTCCCTTATCTCATTAAATTTTCTTAAAGTACTTTATGTGTTAATAAATAAGGTGGTAAATCGCACTATTAAAATTAGCTTACGCCATCTAGCGGCTGAGTAGCAGCATTATAAATATACGTATTATTTAATTTGGTACTAAGTTGCTATGGTAATACGACTTAATCTAAATAAATAAACTTTGTGATTTATGGCTTTCTGGATATTATACATTTTTAATTTTTATCCAATTATGTGTTCACAAAGTGTGTGTGCGTAGCATGTAACTATTGAGTGGGGGGCTTGGCTTCGATTTTTAATGTGTTTGTTTGGTTACACTGGTTTTTATACTAAATTGAGCTCATACTACTTCTATCTACTTCTATGTTCTGTGTATCTACATAATGTTTGTGGTAGGTGTACTTCTGCTGAAACCTGTAATATCACGTATTACTCACGTAAAGTAACAACCGAGACTATAAAGTATTATGTTTAGCGATAAACTGTGGTAATGAGAATTATCTCTGCGCATGCGTTCTTTATTCATTTACGTTATTTAGGCTGGCCCCAGACCTACCGGTTTCATTTCTTTGCTTTGCTGTTCTACCTTGCTTGAAAGACCGCCGGCCAACCAGGGTAATTTTCAATCTGTCGCATTTTGGGACTAGACCAAATTGGCAAGATAGACATTAGCTTGGTGTTATCAAATATCATCGCCATGGATTGCGAAGTAGGAAGCTTTTAGGAGATATGCCACCATGAACATGGACTCCGATCGTTAAAAATAAATCGATCGCTTATTCATACAAGATGTTTGGTAAAGCCTTATAAAGCTGAATATGGTAGATAGGGACCATAAAACTGAACAACTTTTACTATGGGACCAAATCTGAAATCGCGAAAAAAAAATTATGTTTCATACATTATGATAATTTCGTTATTAATTTTTGTATGAAACAGCAGTTTTTTTTTTTAACTAAAACTCCGCATTGCAACCCAGACGACGATATTTGATAACACCAAACTAATGGCTATCTTGCCAATGTGGTCTGGTCAAAATATGCGATAGGTTGAAAATGAGCCTCTTGGCCGGCGGTCCATGGTAGAACAGCAAAGCAAAGAAATGAAACCGGTAGGTCTGGGGCCAGCCTAAGGGAAACATTAGCACGTGGCTCGGTATTGTAGGCACATAACGTGGTTTCTCAGTCAGGTTTAGCTTTTGCACAATATATTTTAGCTTCCCACAACTAATATCAATTGTTCACTATGAACTTTGTTATCAACGCAAAATTATCTCATTTAATGCAATATGTTTGTAGTATTTGCCGAATACAACTTTAGTGTGTACAAATAAGTAAATAAGTACGTCACGTGCTAATGTTTAACCTTAAATAAACTAGCTGAGCCCGTTGCTTTGTCCTCATTGTTTGATTTTAGTTACAAACTATATACTAAACTAATAACATCGTCAAATTGATATCATTCATGTCAGCTTTTATAACGACGTACAACATTTGGCCCGAGTCCAAAATCAAAGGCGATTGCATACTTCTTCAAGACGTTGAGCAACCCTACCGAGTGTTTCTGAACTATTTACCACAGTATAGATATTAGTTTTGAAAAAACTAACATCTATACTGTTGCTTAACGTAGTACGAGTATATGTGCAAACTCTTAGTCCATATTTTGTTTTTCATAAACAGCGATCATCATTTGTTTGGCGTCGCTCTTCATGATATGATAGCACATAAATAATGAACCGGGGGTACAATCGACGAGATTGAACTCGAGTTCCAATCGAAGAAACGTCAAAACAGTACAACGGAAACCATGGCAACCGTTTCCAAAGTACCAAAATAACATCGTCGAGAGCAGGGGGGATAATTACTAACTACTAGTACTTACATAAGATTTTTGTTTACGCTGTGACGATAGTGTCCTTTTGACTTTGGAACATTAGAAGTACCTAACACCTCAATAAATAATGAGGATCAAAGTAAACTACATACCTATTCAAAAACAATTCCAACTGCCATTACCCAACACCTGAACAGTAATTCCAAAGCACAATTATTGTATAATTCGACCTATATTCAAAGGGCCTTTGAATTACCTCCAATTAACTTATTACGCTTATAGTTCGACATCAATTTGGTAAACTTGGGGCGGAGTAGTTTCTAAGATAATTACAACCCTGGTACGGCGGTACGGCGAGGAGACAAAATGTTGCCAGATTCCGCCGCCTCCCTCGAATATTGTGAACAAAGTTTGTTAAAGTCATTAGTCAAATATTTGGTCTGGAAAGGCTACATTTATCAGTTATGTGGTCGCCATTTTTTTGTTATGATATTTTTCCAAATAAATCTACTTTAAAATTTGTGTTGCAAGCTCCATGACTTAATTTTTATTTAAGAAAAAACTATGTGCCTAACCTATACGAAAAATATAAACGTATAAATAAAAATACGAAAACCTATAAAAAAAAAAACCTATACGAAAATAATTATTGTAGCTCGTAATATAAAATGTTACCTACCTAATTAAAGTAGCGAAATCGTAGCCATGTTAGCAAATATCATTTGGATAAAATATTGTAACAATGTGTAAAGCAATTCAAATGAATTCCATAATCAAACCATGCTTATCCATTAAACCACTAGCAACCGCCCGCGGCTTCGTCTGCGTTGACAGTATTTACTATCCCTTGGATTCTCTATACCCTGATTATTTTTTCGGAATGAAAGGTATAAGGCACCTTTCATCCTTTCATCCACCCATACGTTTCAGGTCAATAGCTTATCAGCTCGTACTCGTAAAATAATCTTTATAATGAAACGTTTTAGTCACTCGGCCACCAGGGATACTCTTCTTCTGGTATACAAAGCTCTCTGCGAATCAATTCTTACATATTGTATAAGGTTTTGGGGAGGAGCAGCGAAGTCTATTTTAATCCAACTCGAAAGGGCACAGAGGAGAGTTTTAAAGGTAATGCTGCTAAAACCATTTAGATTTAGCACTGACTTGCTTTATAAAGAATCAAATGTGCTACGAGTGAGACAGCTATATGTGTTAAGAGCCGTCATCGCCATCCATAGCTATTCTCTTGCTTCCCCCCACCGAGCATGTTGGATCGCTCGACGTGTATATAGAATACCAACTCCTTTTGTATACACTACCTTTGCAAAGCGCCAGCCGTTCTCTCTTATGCCTCGAGTCTACAACACTATATGTCGCAATGTGAACATCAAGAACCTTACTGTTCTAGGTGCAAGATGGAAGACTGAATCCTGGCTGAAAAGCTTGAGTTATGAGGAGACAGAAAGCCTTATAGTATAAAATAAACCCTACGCATTTACACACACGCACATACACACACGCACATACACTCACACATAAGTGCACACATTCACTCACACACTTTAAATTAAACTATCTGATTTTTCTTTTTAATTTTAACTATCTTCGTTTTATTTATTTTCTGTATTTGATTATAACTGGAAATGTAATAATGTAGGTATCTTGATTAGCGTCTACCTTGTAAACAGTATGTTCACTAATATAAATGATTGTTGTTAACTCGGTTCTGGCTGCTGCGATACAAGCTCGTCTTAGTGCAGAGGCCGCTAAAATTAAGGATGAACGAACTATTGTAAATCTGGTATGGAATAAATTATTATGATTATGATTATGATTATCCTTCTCTGTACCTCTGACAACGTGTATGCAAAATTTCATGATGATCGGTGGAGTAGTTAAGGCGCGAATAGGCGTAACAAAGAAACAAACTGACTTTCGTATTAAAATTTATAACATTAGTGTAAGGATACACTACCAAACTCACCTGGAAACTTAATTAAACATTTTCGTTCTCACATGTTAACAATCTTTACTTTCATTGACTTTGCAAATGTTCAAAGGGTACAGACAACGTCAGATCAGATGTAACATGTTGACCTTAAACCCTCTTTTTGTTCTACGTAATAAAATGTTTTTGCAGTACTAGTGATACATATGATGTGCCGTCGTGTGTACCTTGTTAATTAGGAGTCTGTTTAGCAGGATTCCAGTAAACAGGCTTGTATTGGATGTTACGTATATTCTTTACCTGTTAATTGCGCCGTTCAGAACCAATTACTTACGAATTTCTGAACATGCCTACCTCTATATTACGCAATCTTTTTATGCGAGATCAAATCAAAGTCAGATGAACCCAAAACTTTTTATTATGAGGTTAAATAAAGAATCAAATCACAATTTGATCAGATAAAGTTTGTAGTTAGCTATTTAAAAATAAGGAATAATAAGGATCAGTAACAGGTTTGAATCCTAAAGTTTTATTGATATAATATAAAATCATATTAATAGCTAAAATATTTTTTGAAATCCGTTTAGAAATGGTTGAGTTATTAAGGGTTTGAAGGAAATGCCAAACTCAATGCAATATGTGCTTTATCACGTACGGCATAAGGTTCGCGTACGTCGCGATGACGTCATAAGGACCCCCCAAAATAAGTGTTTTAGCATGTTTTAGCTCGTATATCTTTTCAAGTTTAAAAGATATCGCAAAAATTTCTTCACAGTTAATCATGTGGTGGCATAAGCTTTCTGATAAGCCACTAAACAAAAATCGTTACTGATCCTTATTCATCTGAGATATGTTATTATAATCGTACTACTAGCGTAATACCATTTCATAAAGTCAGGAAAAACGTACACACGTGAATATGCAAAAAAAAAGAAAACAAAAAAGCATCTTGTGTTAAAAGTTTCCCGTTTTATAACTTGCATAAAGTTTATAACGTAATGAAGTAATGTTTTATGAGCAAAGTTACCTTCCGTATCCGCAGTAATACTTCTAAAGCGTAGAAGCAAAGTGTGGAACTAAAACGTGTAAATAATGGCGTCGGATCCCGAATGATTATCGTCACGCCACCGAATGGAATGGCGCAGACAGACAAATGTCTGGATAAAAGTGAATCGGGGGTTATTTGAGAAGAGGAACTGAAAGATAGAAGTGTTTACATAACGGTGAAAAATATTGCAGAATCATAACGCGTACATTCAAATAAAATAATTATGATTTATTGAACACTTTCATGAATTTCACTCCATTTTATTTTGTAGTTTTGCATTTTCACAAACCCTACTTCGAAATCATAAATGAAATTCGACAACAGCCCTTTTTAATGTCTCCACTGCTGGGGCACAGGCCTTCCTTATGGGTGGATAAGGAGAATGGGCCATAACGCACCACGCAGGCCCAATGTGGATTGGTGGGTGTTAATGACTGCAAATGCAGCTAGGACTAGCGGCTTAGCGTGCCTTCCGAAGCACGGAGGAACTCGAGATAACACATTTTCGGACACCCATCCCATGACCGACCCTTGCGAAAGTTGCTTAACCTCCGCAATCGCAGGGGTAGACGCTAAACCACCGAGCTCCTCTATTGATCGCATACTATAACAACATAATTATTTACAGTGTTGTCGTTGTTGCTTTAAGTTGAACTAGCGGCCGCCCGCGACTTCGTCTGCGTGGGAAGTTTTTTTGCTATCCCTCGAGAACAGACTTTTATTCTGGAAATACTCCGCTCGCGAAATCATCCGCGTCGTGGACACGGTAGAGTTATTTGTTTAACGTGGCGTAGACAATAGAAAAATCCCCAGGTAGGTATCCCTTTTGCCCGCGATTTAACAATAAGGCGACCAGTTTAAAATGATCTCCTTAGTGTATGAAATCTAGTACTACGAAGAGTTCAAGCTGTTTCCCAGGTTCTACCCACCCGAATCAGATGAAACATAGCCTAGATTTTAAGTTGGACCCTATGCTACCCAACTGTGAAAATCCTATTAAAATCTATTGTGTGGTTTTTGAGTTATTTGCGCACAAACATACAGATAAACAGACAAACAGATAAACAGACAAAAATTCCAAAAATGATAGAAATGGGTTTTATAGGTTGTTATCAAACACCCCAACCACTTTTTTCAAAATATTTTCTTTGTACAGACACAACTTTTCTACAGCTTTATTATATGTATAGATTATACTATAAGATGGTACCAAATTATGTAATGGTACTTAAACAGGTGACAGTGTAGCTTTAACTGAACAAATTTCCCCAAGGAACATAGGTCGAAAAACGAAAAAAAATGCATACTCCCAAACAAAATGTATTGGTCAGCCGACCGACTTAAGTAGGTACTGTAAGGATGGTATATTTATAGGCTGTATCAGCTAGTAGTAAGTGTCTACTCTGTGTGTATGTAAGCCTTTTTAGAATAGTTAGTTGTTTCAAATCGTAGAAACGAAAAGTAAATTAAAAAAAACCGGCCAAGTGCGTGTCGGGGCACGCGCCGTAGGGTTCCGTAGTTACCTTATACCATACGATATTTAAAACCACTATAATTTTTTGTCTGCAAAAATAACTTTGTTTTCACAGCGTTGGTATGAATGACAAAGTTATGTTTGCGGTTTTGGAAAATGTGCTATATCTCAAAAACTACTTATTATACCTCGTTCAAACCAATTTTCAAGTGTTTATTAAGATCTAAAACATAATTTTTTTCTAAATTTTTCACTCTCTTATTTCAAAAGTTAGAGGGGGGCACACACATTTTACCACTTTGTGAGTGTTTATCTTTCAAACGGTTGACTTTAAAAAAAATCGTCTTAAAAACCTCAATGCCATTTTTAAAGTCCTATCTATAGACGTATTGGTTTGAAGAAAAAATTTTTTTTCAGATTCAGTTCCATGTATGGGGAGCCACCCCCTTAATCTTTTATTTTTTTACTTTGTGTTAAAATTGTTGCCACAGCTGGAAGTGTGAAGCACGACCAGTGCGCAGAAGGTGGTAAATGAAACGTCAATGTTACAATTTACCAAGATATATTGAAAAAAAGGTCTCAAGGGGGGTACACAGATCTTCGTTTCGTGGTAGTCGCCTTGTAGTATAAAAAAGCACTTAGCTTATATTTTGCCTAGAAGAGGCAGAAGCGCATGCGCGGCACGAGCGCTACGTTCGCTGAGGGAGCGGTTGGTCCAGCCTCAGTAGGAGGGTGTGCTCGGAGAAAAGCGGGTGCGCAGGCTCGGCGTGGGTGTTGCTCCGGGGTAGGCCGGAAGCAGCAGGTGGTGACTCGGGCAGGTAGGTGCCCGGAGGTGTAGTAGTAGGCGGCGCAGGAGAGGGTCCGGTAGGGGAACTCCTGCCCGTAGGTACGACCCCTAGAAACGGGGTTGCACAACACAAAGAAATGAAATGAAATTAATGTAGGTAACTTGTTGAGGTTACGAATGTTTTGAAAAGAAGAAAAAAGATTTTTGCGAATCGTTCGTATTTATAGCAGGATAAATATCGAGAAGCACCTCAAAACAGCGAGAATCATCTAGAAGTCCCGGTCTTATCCTATTGGTCGAGCTTGACATAACGAAGGTGGATGTCATTATTAACAATGACATCATCTGTCACCGTGTGACACTACGGCCGCGTTCCGAGTCGCGATTTGGAATAAGGCAGAGGTCAGAACTTCCCACATTCCACAGGTGAAGTGATGTAATGAATTTTTAAGAATAGTTCGACAGTAATTATTAATTATAAGTAGTAGGTTTTTAGCAACCGTTACATATCCCCCCTCTTAGAGTAGGATTTTGCCTGGACGAAATCCAGTTAAAAACAAAAACGACCAACCAACCAGATAACAACCCAAAACAAGTGAATAAGACCCTTCCATTCAGACAACAAAAGTTATATTCAAATTAAAAGACAATAGTTAAAATTTTCATGCAATGTAAATTATAGTAGTGGAAACAGTATAAGTATTTAAAAATGTATACTTATATTGCTTGTCTATTATTATTTTAATTTAAAGTATTAAAAACAAGTTTAAGAATAATTATTCAATTTAAAATCTTTGATATGCCAAGAACCCAGATTTTTCCCTTTCATATCGACAAGTTCATAGACCAAGGGCGACAATTTAGATTTCATGTGACGATATAATTTATTGTTAGTGATTTTGTAATTAGGAAAGGAAGTAGGAGAGGATTGGCAACCATTAAAGATCTCCAAATACCATGGATCTGTTACAGGTGAACAAGATTGGTTGGCACTGTCTATAGCTGCTACAGGTAAGGCACGAGATAGAGAATCTGGCACAACGTTGTCCTTGCCACATGTGTATATGATATCGAAGTTGAAGGCCGATAGACGTATTCCCCACCTAGCAAGGCGACCTGTAGGGTTATTCATGTTAAGATACCATTTTAAAGATGAATGGTCAGTATAAACAAAAAATTTTCTACCGTTATCCAAGTAACACCGCCAGTGTTCAATAGCAACAAGTACTGCGAGAGCTTCGCGCTCTGTAGCGCCGTAATTACGTTGTTGGGCTGATAAGGATTTACTCATATAGGCTATAACCCGCTCTTCGCCGTTTTGAATCTGAGAGAGCACAGCACCTAACCCGTAGTCGCTAGCGTCGGTGCGAACTTGGAAAGGTTCAGAATAATCAGGACAAGATAAGATAGGAGGTGACGTCAGACACTCCTTCAGTTTAACAAAAGCGGCCTCTGCTTCTTCTGTCCAAGCAAAGGGAGGCGCCGATTTACCTTGAGAAGTTAGTTTGTTCAATGGTGCAGCCAAGGAACTAAAATTAGGGATAAAACGACGATACCAAGAAGCAGTGCCCAAGAAACGACGAACTTCCTTCCCATTAGTAGGGGAAGGATAATTTACAATAACATCCACCTTTTCAGGATCAGCATGGAGACCATTTGAATCAACGACGTAGCCCAAATACTTAAGCCTTTCTCTGAAAAATTGACACTTTTCGAAGTTAATTGTTAAGTTGGCGAATTTCAATTTTTCTAGAACCCGCGTAAGAAGCGACATATGTTCTTCGAAGGTGTTTGACACTATAATTACGTCATCGACAAAAACGTAGACCTTATTTTCAAATTCAGGACCGTAAAAGAGCAAATCTACTAGTCTTTGCTGAGTAGCAGGTGCATTAGTTAAGCCAAACGGCATAGACTTAAATTGGAAGGTCCCCCTAGAGGGAATATAGAACGCAGTCTTGCATCTGTCTTCAGGTTTTATTAAAACTTGCCAGAACGATTTAGAAAGATCAATACTAGTAGATATTTAGCATCTCTAAGATTGTCTAGGATCTCCGAGATATAGGGTAAGCTATAGGCATCTTTACGAGTGACAGCGTTTAGTTTTCTGCTGTCCAAACAAAACCTAAATTCACCGTTCTTCTTAGGAGCCAGAAGAACCGGATTCGACCAAGGGCTCTCACACGGTTCCACAACGTCATCCTTTATCATCTCCTCCAGCTGTTCGGAGAGAATTTGTTGTTTATGAGGAGACATTCGGTAGTATCTCTGTCTAATAGGAGCAGCGTCACCAGTGTCGATAGCGTGAGTGATCAAGGAGGTACGACCCAAACCGCATTCCTCATACGAAATACCGCGGAAATCAGAGATTATATTATCAGCAGTTTTCTTTTGGTCATCTGAAAGTTGAGCGTACGGACAAATATGTTTAGATTCGTCAAGAGCGATGTTCGAAATATTTGCCTCCTGAGACCCATCAAGTACAAGGCTATCAAGTTCACTGGGAAATAACCCAAAAGTCCTCCAGAAATCCATTCCTAGAATAAGATTATTTAGTATTTCCGGCACAACGAAGAGTTTAATATTGTGAGTTTTATTATTAAAAGAGAGAGGTAAAATGAAATATTTAGAAGAACAAAACTTCTGACCGCCAGCTGCAGAAAGCTGTAACGGATCACAAGAGTAACATTTATAGTTTAGTTTTAAAAAATAGTCATGAGAATTATTTCCTAATAATGTTATGCCGGAACCAGTATCTAAAAGACCAACAATTTTTTTGTCACCAACAGACACATTAATATAAGGTCGAGAAAAATTAGTTTCAGAATCCAGGATTGGAGACACAGATTGGCTCGATGAAAATTTAGAAATAAAGGTAAGCCAATCCTTCCATTCAGTCTCATTACAACGGCTAGAAAATCTCGTGTGCTGAGATTCACTAGTTCTCCAATCCTGACTAACTAGTTTTTTGGATTACATTTAGTGCAATCAGGAGTACGAACACCTTTATTCCCACACTTAAAACATACAATAATGCGTGGCTGAGTACATGTTTTTAAACTGTGCGTATTATTACGACATCTGGGACAATAAACGTTATCCGTAGCTACGGCCGAAACAAAAGTTTTATTATTAACTGAACTTCCAGAGCTAGCAGAAGCACTGGATTTGCCACGATATGCAAATTCAGGAGCTAGGGTTGAAGAATTTGGAGCAGAAGGCTCATGAAATTTGGAAAATTGAGATTTTATTTTTTCAAAGTTTTGGCAAGCTGCCTTAAGTGCTTCTATAGTTAAAATTGGCCATGCTGAAGCCAATGCATTCGCATAGCAAGGACGCACGTTATGCGACAATATTTCCAGTTTTTCGTCCTCAGGCAAGGGTTTGGTAAGTCGTGAGAACATGCCATCCATTATGGACAGGTAAATACAAATAGATTCACCCTCACCTTGAGTACGAGACCGAATTTCAGATAAAAACTGATAGTCAAAGTCGTGTAAACTAAAATCGGCCTTCAACAATTCCGCTAATTGGGACCAATTATGAACTTTGGGTTTAACACCACGAAACCAATGCAGGGCATCGTCTGTAAAAATCTCATAACCAAAAGATAACACTTTATCGTAGCTGATACCTCTTGATTCTACAAATTCATCCACTTTTTGAATGAAGGATCGGACACAAGACTTCCCGCTAAATTTAATTTTGGAAAAATCAGGTACGGTATTACGATCAACAACTAAATTAATAACTGATTTTTCCAATTCACCGATGTTTGCACTTATACTAGATTTCGCCTCATCAACCGGTGTCAACGACTTAATCTCTTTCGTTTGGAACTCAAACATAGATTGACAATCCGACAGAAGAACCAGCAAGGAATCATCATCAACCTCGATTCTATTCAACCTATGGTATATATGATTTAGCAAAACTTCAGTTCTTAAGAATAAGTTTTTTTCAAATTTAGATTTTAAAGATTTTAAATTTTTAAAAGATTTTTCAAGAGAGGCCTTAACACCCTCAATATCCTCAGATGGAGGCAAGTGTGAAGTTAAAATATTTTCGGAAGGAAGATCTTTAGATAGTTTAACAATCTGTTTTCGCAATTCTTGAACCGAATCAGCTGGGGTTTGACCACGCAAGGCCACTTCGTATTCAAGTTCTGACTTACTAAAGAAAATTTACTGAACGTTCAACCATGATTACGATAGTTAAAAAAAATTAAAGTAAAACGAGACCAAACTAAGGTGAGTGTAGCGTGAGCCTAATCAATTGTAGCACAATAAAAAAATATTTAAGTGGGTAGCTACAAAAAAATAAGGTTAAAATTTAAAAAATTTCAAAAAAATTCGTGAAACAACGTTAAAAAATTTAAATAAGCACTAAAGCGCAGTAGCAAAAGTACTTGTACGTTTTAATAGATAACAACGGCTTAGTGACCGTTAGTTACACAGTAAAGGTAGGTAGGTACCCACCTAAAACACAAAAAAATCAAAATTTAGTAAAAATAAAAAGGCGAGAACCACTGAGCGAAAGATCTTGAGCGAGTTGGGCGCCACTGCCACAGCTGGAAGTGTGAAGCACGACCAGTGCGCAGAAGGTGGTAAATGAAACGTCAATGTTACAATTTACCAAGATATATTGAAAAAAAGGTCTCAAGGGGAGTACACAGATCTTCGTTTCGTGGTAGTCGCCTTGTAGTATAAAAAAGCACTTAGCTTATATTTTGCCTAGAAGAGGCAGAAGCGCATGCGCGGCACGAGCGCTACGTTCGCTGAGGGAGCGGTTGGTCCAGCCTCAGTAGGAGGGTACTGCCACAGCTGGAAGTGTGAAGCACGACCAGTGCGCAGAAGGTGGTAAATGAAACGTCAATGTTACAATTTACCAAGATATATTGAAAAAAAGGTCTCATGGGGGGTACACAGATCTTCGTTTCGTGGTAGTCGCCTTGTAGTATAAAAAAGCACTTAGCTTATATTTTGCCTAGAAGAGGCAGAAGCGCATGCGCGGCACGAGCGCTACGTTCGCTGAGGGAGCGGTTGGTCCAGCCTCAGTAGGAGGGTGTGCTCGGAGAAAAGCGGGTGCGCAGGCTCGGCGTGGGTGTTGCTCCGGGGTAGGCCGGAAGCAGCAGGTGGTGACTCGGGCAGGTAGGTGCCCGGAGGTGTAGTAGTAGGCGGCGCAGGAGAGGGTCCGGTAGGGGAACTCCTGCCCGTAGGTACGACCCCTAGAAACGGGGTTGCACAACACAAAGAAATGAAATGAAATTAATGTAGGTAACTTGTTGAGGTTACGAATGTTTTGAAAAGAAGAAAAAAGATTTTTGCGAATCGTTCGTATTTATAGCAGGATAAATATCGAGAAGCACCTCAAAACAGCGAGAATCATCTAGAAGTCCCGGTCTTATCCTATTGGTCGAGCTTGACATAACGAAGGTGGATGTCATTATTAACAATGACATCATCTGTCACCGTGTGACACTACGGCCGCGTTCCGAGTCGCGATTTGGAATAAGGCAGAGGTCAGAACTTCCCACATTCCACAGGTGAAGTGATGTAATGAATTTTTAAGAATAGTTCGACAGTAATTATTAATTATAAGTAGTAGGTTTTTAGCAACCGTTACATTGTTAAGTGGTTAACAGAATACATCTACCTACCAAGTTTCAACTGTGTAATCCTAATACTTTCGGAATAAAGTGGCTGTGACATACGGATGGACAGACAGACAGACATGACGAATCTATAAGGGTTCCGTTTTTTGCCATTTAGGCTACGGAAACCTTTTTATGGAAGTATTACGAGGTCATGTCTTGACAGGGTCTGATTCCAATCGGCGACGTGCCAGGTTGTCCGAGATCATATTGAAATTGTTATAAAATAAGTTCAGTTAAAATAAAAACATAGATTCAAACAACACCTTCTTTAATTATTAATTTGAGTAAAGACCTGCTAGAGGTCTTTACAGTACTATGAAAAGGCGTAGAATAGTACATTACTGCAGCGGCAGGCAACTCAGGCATTGAAGGACGAACGTGAAAATGTGGGCCGAGGCGAAGCCGAGGCACACATATGTGAGTCCATCAATGCCCAGTTGCTGCCAAGGCTTGTATAGTACTTTTCTCTAATAATGCGCGGAAATTCAAACCAAGTAGTAACTTTTCTAACATTTTATTTTTATTTAAAATTACAGTAATTAAAAGCAAAGATTAAATCTTAGATTGAAAGTAAAATCGCACTGTCTTGAGTTTCTAAGTCTTTTACGTAAATACTCTATATGTCGTTGCATATTCATGCACCGAAAATGCCAAAAATCAAACCTGCAACAAAAATAAAGAACGTGTAAAGTTGTAATGTTAGCTGTTTGACTAAAACAAAGTGGTAAATTACTCGTAGTACCTAGGTACTCATCAATACGAAAACTTACTTTAGGATCCAAATACACACTGTCTGATGCTAGACAAGAAAATTTGCAGACTTTCTACATTTATACCCTTGTGATTGTCTTTTGTGCATTGCAGTTAGGTTTACATCTGGTTTACTTAATGTTTTTTGATTTTGGAGTCAACATATTGTTTTCTATTACAGTTCTTGCCGCTTCTTGAATTTTAGGTGGCGTCAAAATATCACTTTCGTCGTTTGAACTCATTTATATAATAGATTAATTACTTAATTTAAATCGAATGTAAAATATTTGACAAAACAACAAATAATTTCAACAAAATATTCTTCCCGCGCCAAGATCCATAGATAATACAACGTTATTTTTATGCTGCCTGTCCGAATCGTATGTTACACGTAAGTTTTGTAACCGGAAAATACGGATTAATGGGCGGGCGTTACTGCGCTCATGACACTCTGTTACCGTGATTCGGAACTTTCCATTTACAAAGCCAGTTCTAATTTTAAATATTGATGATGATCACAAACCTCATTGGCTGTCGTGTTTCATTGAAAATTTCGTTCCATTTCTGAATTACACGTGTATAATGACTTTCAGTACTAACCTTTACGGTCAGACGCAGGCAATTTTAGTATGAAAATCCATTATTACACGTTAGTAATGGATTTTCATACAAAAGTTGCCGGCGCGGTTTAGGTCTGTCCGGAAACTCCGATTTCGCACGAAGAAGGTTGTCAAAATAATGTTCGAATTTCCAAGCATGTTTGAGAAAAAATGTTTTTCGACCTATATTCCTTGGAGAAAGTTGTTGAGTGTAAGCAACAATATCACCTGTTTAAGTATCATCACCCCATTGGGAATTTTTCAGTCTTCATTATTTATCTGAAATTATAATTTATTATAACTTAAAAAAATAACTACGGTTCTTGCTTCGTAATTTATTACTTACATTTTTACCAGGGTTAAATACTAAAGCGGTGAATTGATAATTTATACCACTAAGATAGCTATTAACTACGTACCCATGGCCCAGACCGTTTTAATACAGTTTATAATTACTTTTAGGTTGCATTGTAACCTTCCCATGACATTGTAACCTAAAAGTAATTATACACCGTATGAAAACCTTATTATAAATCAGATAGCAGCTGGGATCAAAAGGAATGCGTGCAGTGTTCCGTAAAATATGCAACCACGCAAAGGACCATTAATTAGAAAAAGGAGGGTGGTTGAATTTAAAATGCAGGTTAATGCATATAAATTAGATGTAGTTAAAGTTAGTAATTACAGTTTGCTTGCTGAAGCTTTGAAATAAAATGTGTGAAGTGAAATAGAATGTATAATTATGACATCATGACATCAGTCTTTCTCTATGATTCTGAAACTCTGCTCTTTTCAATCCATTGAATACAAAAATAAATTAAAAATATATTTTGTTTTTGCAACTTAATTTACATTTCGTTGTGATTTCGTGCCACAATTCTACGAACGTGCTTGTCCATTAAAACCACACTTCTTTTGTTTACAATGGAAAATTTGAAATTCAAATTTGGAACTACATATTGCAATCGTGCAACTGCCATTGTTCTGCGAATCGGATCATTGGATGGCAGAACTGTCATTGGTTATTCTTTATTTTTGGAAATTACAGTGTTCCAAAACTTTGCCACACGAAGGGAAACTACCTTAAATATTGAAGTTAGGAAATTTTACTGAAAGAAGTCGGTAAAAAGACTTCATTTTGATTTTAAAATAATTGGAACTACGTTCGAAGATTTTTGGAAAATCACCTGCGTTAACCAGGAATCGAACCCACCAAATATGAAAAAAATTACGATAACGATAACATTAGGATTTTTTAACACAGCATCTTTGCACATTTCTTGTTTTACTGCTATGTATTCGTTGGTTTAACTATCTAGCCAACGTTGAATAATCTAAACCTGGAAGTTGCAGACAAAGTTGCACATCCCAAGGGAGAACCTCAACCTCACTTCCTTGAAAAAGACAGATTCTTAAGATGCTCCTACAAAGTATATAACTTTACACAGGTATGCTATGTATAACTAGAGATAACATAGTCCTATACGTTTTACTTGGCATTGCTTAATTTTGGAACAGTTTTAGACAGACTGATAAATAGTGAATCTATTCAACATCATCACATCAGCCTCACGACACCCACTGCTGGGTATAGGCCTCCCCCAAGGATCTCCACGACGATCGGTCCTACGCTACCCGCAACCAGTGCACTGCGACTTTCACCAGATCGCCCGTCTACCTTGCCAGGGGCCTACCAACGTGAAACTATTAAATATAGGTCTATTAAATAAATCTATTAAATAGGTTTATTAAATAGGAAATAGCTCTTGATACGATTTGATAATAATATTGAAACGTACCGAACAAAACATATCTAGTGTACATTAATGCTATTTTTGATATTTCGGCGACAGAAGCAGTAATAAGAGCAATAAAGCCCCTTAGTCACATTGAAAAAATAAACAAGATGTATCAAAAAGATGTAGTAAATAGTAATGAAATAGTAGTTTGTTACACAAGGGACGTAAGTGAGCTATTACAGAACAAGATCCAATTTGGCGCCCGTGCGAGCGCAGCTCGCAAAGGGCGCTAATGGATCGAGTGCACCCGAGATATTTAGACGCCCGAGCGAGCGAGGGCGAATATAGTTCGAGGGTGTAATAGCTACTTACAACCGAGGTAAGCATACTACTTTACATCATTCATGCGAGGTAAATTTAATAAAAAAAAAATTAATAAAAAAAAATATAAAAAAAAATAAAAAAAAAAATAAAAAAAAATATTAAAAAAAAAAATAAAAAAATAAAAAAAAATAAAAAAAAAAATCAAAATCGTTTTGCATAGCTTGAACGGAAATGAAATGCCGCCATATTTATTGTTTTTTTAGATATTAGAAAAGAGATTGGTTCAATAAGGAGTTTTAAATGCTTGAATTGTAAAGTGTACTTTACAGTTAAAGCATTCACCATGCTTGAATTGTAAAGTGATTTGAAAATGGAACGTTCTATCTAAACAATGCACTGTGTTGCACATGCCAACTTACACGGCCTCTTACTATACTAGTAAATCCTAGTTGCCGAGCAGTATGATGTAAACTTATATTATGCCTTATCGTTATTTATCTTTCAATATCGAAGCGATAGCAAATTGCAAATTTGACATCGCATATAATTATCTGCTACCGGGCATAGCGTGCAGGCTTCCATAGACGTAAATCTTGTGAGAGAGTTTTGAACGCAACTTGTGCAGCCAGAATCGATAGGATCGCGTGCCGCAACGCAATATCTCAGCCGAACATCTAAACTTCTATCGGGCTGTGGGTTTTACGGGACATGGAGGTGGTTCTTGGTATTAAACGCCAGATTGATCTTCTTATATACAGGGTGTTTGGAAATAGCCTTATAAAGCCAAATTCAGCTTTATACAAGGAAGATTATATAGGAAAATTATTATAAACCCTGAAATCACCACTTTTTAGATTTTTTATGATAAACTGCTGAGTGCCACAACTAGACCGAAGTTGTGTTTTGCGTTTGCTTTTTAAATTCGTCAACGCTCGAGCGGTCGCCGCCGTCCGGACAACAATAGAAAATCTATTGAGTCTCGTTTTCTGGGCGTTGACGAGTTAATGGGAATGATTATCGAAAACAATATTCTATTTGCGTCTAGGGTTGTCACTTAGAAATTTTTCATACAAATAAAAAAAACTAAATTTCTCAGCCATGTGGTGGTTTTCAGGGCTTATACAAATTTTCCGATTTTACAAAATTTTTGTGCAGACGTTAATTAAAACTAGGTAATTAGTGAAAGCAATCAAATGCTCCGATTTTACAGAAATCATTAATTATACTTACCCTAATAAGCATAAAATGTGTAGGTACACTCTTGATAATAATTTTAATTATCTATTACAAAAAACATATCGGCCTGAGTAGTACCTACCTACTTATTTCTAGTATCTAATATTTTACTTGGCATAACTTGAATTAACAGCTTAGTCAAATGATGTCAAGTACAATGTCGTACTTACTTACATTTATTTATCGATTGCAAAAGCATAGCAGCATTTGCAAAGGCTAATTTTTGATTACCATTTGCTGGATAATGAATTACGCACTATTTTTAGTTTCAAATATTAAAAAAAACATAAGCCTCAATAAGATTTCAATTTCCATAATTTAAAGTAAGTCCAAAAGAAAATACAATAATATCTAATGAACGGCAAAATTTTTGTTTTACATTCAACGATTCGCCGGGTAAGAACAAACCCGTGATTTGAGCAAACTAATTATTTAGCTGTATTTACATCCAAAGCAGGGTTTACAAACTTTTGCGACGTTAAGTTTACGTTTGTTAACATTTTCCGAAGTTGAAATAAAACACGTTAACGTGGATTAATCTGCGCGTATTTTGTTCAACTAGATTTTTCCGAGTTTAGTTTTTTAGTTCGTTTGTATATTTTTTTTGCTGCTACTTTCAGAGCTTGTGTGGACGTAATAGTGATTTCAATCAAAGTTTTGAAATTGATATTCTCAATATATTGCTCCTAGAGAAAAAAGATTAGTTACCCATTGAACAGTAAATCAAGCAACTACATCGTACTTGTAGTCGATATAGAACATAAGTAAGTACTACATTGTAGAAAGCAGTAAAAAAATAAATGTTGTTTTTCAGTTTTACTTGTATAGCTTACTTAAGTACGTTACATTTTTTGATAATCTTTACTTATTTATTGTATTGTTAGTACGTTATATTTTTTAGTGACCGACCGAAGTTTCAGTTTCGGTTTCGGTTTCGGCCAGTTTCGGCAAGAAAATCTAGTTTCGGCCACAGTTTCGGTTTCGGCCAAATATTGGTCGAAACTTTCGGCTCAACCGAAACTCGGTTTTCGTGAATTATCGTGAATCGGCGCGATTGTGTTGAGTTGATATATTACGTGTTAATGTGTATACCTTTCGTTACAACATTGATTTTAATTGTGAAAAAACATCTACGTGTTTATAAATCATGGTATTCTTATTCGGACAAGTAGTACGCGTACGGTAAAACACAACAAATAACTAGTCATACGACTATTGTTAAACAATAAATTATATTGATTACTAAAAAAGTTGATTTACAAAGGTAAGTTTAACATATTGATTATTTTGATATTTTTTGTTACATGACGATTTTTGTTACACACTTATATTATTGTTTTAGAAACACTAGTTGATTTTTATACAAATGGGGTTCTCCGCCCACCAAGGATTGACCGAGCTGTGATCTAATGATTGCTATCTAGGGAACGAATAAATTAAATCCAGATAGCTATTTTAAACTTATGCAAACAGCTGTTAGAATGCTGATCAGACCATTTGGGTGTGTATAGCGATCTGAATTTCCTCCATTCGTTCCCTAGATAGCCATCATCAGATCTCAGCTCGATCAATTCCTGGCGGAGAACCAAGCCTTCAAAATTATCTCGTTTGTATGAAAATCGACTAGTGTTTCCGTCCACCTCCAGCGTGCATGAAACAAGCCCTACCACCAACCAACCATGAATGTGTAAAAATATACGTCAGCTTAATGTGTGAAAATAAGTTTCGGTTTCGGTCGAAACTGGATCCAGGGCCGAAAGTTCGGTTTCGGTCGGAATTCCAGTTTCGGTCGGACACTAATATATTTTTAATTTTTTTGCTTATTTATTGTCCTGGGGCTGGACCGCCCAACTCAAAGCTTTAGCCAGAGCGATAGCTAGACTATATCCATCCTTGTCATATCATAACACGATGACAAGGACGGACTTTTACTCTGGCTTTGGTTGATGACGTCAGTGCAATGTCCGTCCTTGTCAACGTGTTATGATATGACAAGGATGGATATAGTCTAGCTATCGCTCTGGCTAAAGCTTTGAGTTGGGCGGTAGGGCCCCTGTTATCGTCTTGTTTTTCTTTACTTTTCTATATAAAAGCAGCAAAATACTTCTATACCTAATGCCACCCCTGTTGTCAATTATTTCAGCAGTTTAATCAAATAAATAAGAGATAAGTTTAACACTTCGCGTAATGTGTAATGTAATCCATTAACGATAGGAATCTGTTTTAATTACAACATGATAATATAGCATTAAATCAACTTTGAATAACGTCTGCGTTGGAAATAATTATTTGTTTGTTCGGTCGGCATTCGAAGTATTCTCAATAAGTATTGTAGCGCTACCCCACTATATAGAAATGTAATTTATTGGAGTGACATAGTACTTAATAACTTTTTTGGCAGTCGGTTAACTATCAAAAGGCGTTGAAAACATTAATTGGAGAAAATCATTAAGAGGAATATGATTATTAATCACAGCAATTCTGACCAAATAAACGGACAAATAACATCATTGTTGTTTCAAACTCCTTGGTTAGAGACTTAGAAGTTTTTAATGGGGAGGCGAAGGCAAAGTGAATTACAGATGGCGCTTCAGTCTTTGGAACAATTGTCAGTTTGAGCTTATATTGTCTTGACTGTGTATTACGTGATTTTACTTTCTTAGATTGTATTTTTTTCGATTTTGCGGACAAACAATGTATTCTATGCTAACTTTAGCTCAGATAAAAGAAGAATTACGGAAAAGAAAAGCCAAAACCACAGGCAAGAAAGTTTATAGCAACTTACAAAAAATTGCTAACAAGCATTACATTTCTTTAAATTTCGTGTAAGATTTACAAGTAATCTTTTTATTTCAGATTAGAAGCATATGATTTAAATTTTAACAAAGCAACTGAGTGAGAATTTCTGTGTTTATAGTTGCCTCATGATACCTTCTGTGCAATAGTAATTTCAGGTTTCTGTACTGGAATTTCTGTACCATCCAAAATTACACGAACCGTTTTATCATATTTATTTTATTATTCTAAGTTTCTTGAATGATTCTGGCATATAAAATTCTATTATTTCTCTGTTTGGCCCCAATATTGGGCTTATTCCATATTTGATATACCTATCAAATTCATCCAAGTTATAAATATGCTAGAAACTGCTGAGGTTGAAATATTAAAGAACAAAGCTGTTATAATTCAAATGTTGTTTTATTTTGGCGAAGCTTCATCAAATTCATGAAACATTCCTTTTGATTTATAATGTTTCTCAGGCTCAGCAAAGGAGAAAATCGAGGGAAAAGCATCTTTTTTTTAATATTTTTTGCCCACTATTTTTTTTGTTACTGGGAAATCGATGAACTCCAATATTTTACAAGTTACATGCATAACAATGCGGCATTTTTTCAGTATAAAATTAAAAAGTGCAATACTCCAAGAGATTCCCATATGTTTTGACACTTTCTTTGAGGCGGCCGGGTACCAAAGACCAGACGCCACCTATCGGGATAAAATTGCGCTTTTCCTCCCCATTTTAATTTTGTAAATGTCAAAATAATTTAATCACATAAAAAAACCAGGTCAACGATTCACATGCATGGGATACGATACGAGTCTTTCATACTGTCAAAATCTTTCTTTCTTCATCAATCATGAAAAAAATATATAAAATATTAAGTAAGCAGCAACTTTTCAACAAAACTTGATTTCTGCATCCTACCCTAACACCCGAAGACCGGAAAACACTATCTTTTATCTCCATAATTTATAGCTTTCGAACCTTTGGCGAGCAAACCTCCGTCAGTCGTTTTCCTTGCGAACACTTTAAAAAGATATCTTTTATTTGTTACTACAACCACAACGAGCATTTTCAGTTGTTACTTGAGTAAAATTCGTTTTAATGCATAAGAAGATTTAAACGAAGATTTTGGATAATCACAGATTAGTATTCTGAGAATTGTGAATGAGAACATATATTTGAAACTAAGCTCCGAAAGATATTCATAAGGACCGAAATAACTCTTGGGATTAGTGAGCTTTAAGTTACTACAACTATTCAGTAATAACCTAAACTCTATTTAAATTCCCTCGCCGATATATTTATTTCATTAGATAATTTTGGAATTTATTTAAGTCTTAATACAATAGATAATTACTTTTTGTGGAGAATAAAATAATATTGGTGCGGTGCCTGAAAGTTCTTGGTCAAAAAATTATTAATAATAAAAATATTTGTTTTCTACATACATAAAGTATGAAATTACTGTTAACACTGAGTTAACCCGAATCCACGATGCAGTGACACCAAATCGAATGTTAAACATCAAATGACTGAACAAGTGAATCTTGGGTATGGCAGAAGAAGAATGAAAGCAGAATAAATGCGATAGAGATGCGATCGTTGAGGAAAATATGCAGAGTAAAACTGAGTGATAGAGTGAGCAATGAGGTGATTCGTAAAAGGTGTTGTCTGAAAGATGATATAGTGACAAGAATTGAGAAAGGAATGCTCCGGTGGTTTGGTCACTTAGAGAGGATGAATGAAAGGCGAATCACGAAAGAGATATATTGTGCGAATGTGGAAGGAACGATTGCACAAGGGCGTCCCAGAAAAACCTACGCGGACCAAATAGGGGTTATTATAAAAAAGGCTGGTGTACGCAGTGACAAAAACTGCAGGGCATGTATGAAAAGATTGATGGATGTGAATGAAGCAAAAGAAGTGTGCAAGGATCGTAGCAGGTAGCGATCCATAGTCTCTGCCTACCCCCATGGGAAACAGGCGTGAGTGTATGTATGTATGTATGACTGAACAAATACAAAAGTGGACGATAAACCTAAAAGTGTAAGTAGTAAACAGCTGAAAATAATGTTAACGTAGCCCCTTAAGTGTAGTAAGCAGTTAAAATAATTAATTACTAGTACGACCTCTGATAAATTATTTGTTTACCCATCAGAACCCAAGAGTTTTCTGTTGTGTAGTTTCTTTCTCAGAAATACTTGATTCGAAGCTTAATGTTGTTAAACAAAATACGCCCAACTAAAGCGATTACACTTACTAATATTTAACCTTCAAAATTGCTAAAAATCAACAACATTATCATAGTACATTACCATAGTTAAACGATATGTATAAACTTTTAAGAATGCCCTATCAAAGAGAATACATTCAGCGTCTTTTTTATTGAGGTCTTTCCCGTGAAGATACTAAAAAAATTTTTTTTTTTTTAAAGCGAGTACCTACATATAATTATTGATGTCGACTAAGGTATCTTGTGCACTTTTCAAAGGTTCAAAACTAAATTTCGATTGAAAAGAAAGGGATATACCCTTTAAACCCAGTGGCAAATATGACTCACCTCACCTTGCAATACTCAAAGCTTTATTCAAGTCCGTGAAAGTGGAATGACGTATCAAATTAATTACCTATATAAAGTCTTTGTACGATCAACGATGCTTGGTAAAATACTCTACGAATCACAATCAAACATGACAGAAAGCAATTTCATAATTAATTTACTATTCTGATGATCGAAGAGTAATGTGAACAATTTGGACTCGACGATATTTCTATGTCAAATTAAACGGGTCACCACGTTAATTGAAAATATCAGTACCTAATTAGAAACTACAATTACTGAATGTATTAATTATGAATGCGCAGATCGCGCCATGACTTTCTTCATTGCCACAACATGGCCACAACGCGTTGTGGTCGTTTGGTATGATGACCACTACACGAATTTCGCTTTGTGGACTTTCTTGTGCGTTTTAATTAGAGTCATAACACGTATTACTCGTTGACAGTGACCACATCGCGTTGTGAGCGATTTTGGTCTTTGAGCCTAACATGTATAGCAAAAACAGACTGGTACTTCTCTGTGGTGAAAAATAACCAAAAGCGAAGATGTGATAAAGTAATTTATTCCTCTGACAACACGAGCGAGGAAATTAAAACAAAACATTTTGTCTGAGGCGGATCGCAGACGTACAATTTCATAAATTCAGTCAGGCTGAGGCTCGACTTCCTACTTACTTTTTTAAACATACTAAACATACTAAAACATACTCATACTCATACCGCACTCATGTTTCTTTGCATTAGTAAACATCGACGACGAAATGTATCCATTTTTCTTTTATTCAACATCCTCATTTGTCTGAGATAAAGAATTTGAATGTTTCTTTTATAGACGATGCTGTTCTTTTAAGGGTTCTGTACCCAAAGGATAAAAACGGGACCCTATTACTAAGACTCCGCTGCCCGTCTGTCTGTCTATCTGTCCGTCACCAGGCTGTATCTCATGAACCGTGATAGCTAGATATGTTAAAATTTTCACAGATGATGTATTTCTATTGCTGGTATAACAATAAATACTAAAAACAGAATAAAATAATTATTTAAGGAGGGCTCCCATTCAACAAAAGTGATTTTTTGACGTTTTTTGGTTCGTGCGCGCGCGAGTCCGAATCGCACTTGGACGGTTTTTTAATTTACATTTACAGTCATTTTATCTTAGCTATAAAATTGTATATCAACACTTTAAAATAATAATAGATCCATAATTTGATATTACACTACAAACTAATAAAGAATAAAGAAAAATAATGGTTTGCACTATAACTGTGTCCCAACTGCGAAATCAGTTAGTTTCCGGACCCACACGACAACAGTATCAAAAACAGATGGCAAGATGAAACAATATTTGGCATATTGCATACACGCCAGCAGATCATCGGCTCTGGCATATTGGTCGTTGTTGATCGCAATGGAACCTAACCTACTCCTCCCTCGCTACGCTCGCTTATCTTCGCACCTAGTCGTCTGTTTACCAAAGGTCTACTTGTTATAAAACTTAAATTGTATAGTGCAAAGTATTAATTTTAAAGCTAAGCATATTGATAGTGGAAACCATTATTAAAGCTAAGCATTTTAAAGTGTGTTACATTATTTTTATGGTGCGTTTATATATTCCCCCTTTTTAATAGGGTATGCATTACAATGTCGAAGTAGAAAAGGCCGAATTTTACAAGACCTATGGACGAAAGATCGAAAATGAAAAAGCCGAATGGTTGTATGGCCGAACGTTTAAAATCCCGAAAGGACATTTTACCTAAAAGACTAAATCCCAAAGCTTAAAAAACTGAGAGTTATTATACCTACGATATGTACCACGAACTAATACCGAATTAACGAATTAGTCAAAAACAACAAGCTATCATAATTATAAAAGGCTTTGGATTTTGTCTGAAATGCTTTATAGCAAATTTAGCTGCTGAAAATGAGTCTAAACTAGTCTACTGGGACTTAGAAACCGTAGACCGTAGGTCATGAGATAGGTGCGAGGAGCGTAGCGACGAGCATGTTAGGTTGACATGAACCCAGCGCGCGAGCCGAGCGAGCGAAGCGAGCGTGCCGCGGCAGCGGCCGGCGAAGTGCCAGAAAAAAACTATTTCTAACTCGATTGGTGGATTTTGTCAAAATGATGACCATTTTACAAGCATTTTTGAGTAAAACAAATTAACCGCAACGCCTACTTTTATAAATGTTCTCGTATGTGTTTGTGTAGGTAGAGTAAGTTATAAGTATCGACATTTTAACTTTCGGGGTTTTAAACTTTCGGGATTTCGAACTTTCGGCATTTCAAACTTTCGGGATTTCGAACTTTCGGTCATTTGATAATCGATCTTTCAAGTTTTGGTCTATCGGATATCGACATTTAGGATGTTCGGTATTTTGAAAATCGGCGTTTTATGCGTCGATATTTCGGTCGTATGTATTATGAATTTTCGACATTGTAATGCATACCCTTTTAATACGATGCCTAGTAGAGGCTTATTGAAGATGAAGTGTGCCAGCACCAGACACGATAGTTCTTTGTTTCATTGTCTTATCTTATAATTACCATTGCCACTGGCGCATGGCGTATCTGCCACAGGTTGCAATGGAACTACTACTACCTGCCACAGCCACAGATTGAACGCGCTTCAAAGGGACCCAACAATTATATTAGATTTGATAAACTACAAATCCTTGCCAAACAACAAAGATTTATCCCCAGAATACTATGCGAGGCTATTGAATTCAACAAATATCCAAATTTCAATAAAGAAGATGGTTGAAAAGTACCAGCAGCTTGGGACCCCATAATCCAACAACTAAAATCCCATCCCAAATCACACATTGTAGGATCTAAAGATACAGTTAGTTTTGTAGATAGGGATTAAAAGGGAAGAAACCTTTCTGAGTTTTCTTCCGCCTGTTCTTTCTCGGAGAGGCCTCCCAATTTGTGAACTGTTCGTAGATTCAGTAGCTTAGTCTTGTATTTAAATAAATTTAATCAATTTAATTCACATAATATTTAAACAGAACGCACGTATAATAATGATATTGAATGCATTTTTAATAGTTCCGAGCGTTCATAATTTTATGAAATTAATTATTTCATAAAATTATGAGCAGCTTTTTTGCTTTAGTCATCCCACGGCCGACCACGGCCCTTGGTAAGGTATAGAAACGTCGGAAAATAAAAATAAAAACAATAAATTCAAACTAAATAATTCTAAAATAATACCGAACTAATAATATACGCGCTGTAACTTTATGGAACTATCAAGATCGTAAATTACTGGATGCGAGATGCGAGCAGCACGTCCCCTTACTCGACCATTAGTAGAATGACAATGTTAATGTTAATGTTAATGATACGGGATTGACAAAAGTTAATCGTTAAGTGTATCAATGTAATTCTATCCTACTAGCGTTAATTTTAGTAGAATAGCCATTTGAGGAGACTCTTTGCATTGAATACATAAGTGCAAGTGCAAGTCTCTTGGTCCGATTATCGTAGTCGTGGACAGGACATCCTAAGGAAAGGCCTATGTTGTGTGACTGACCCCCTGTTTCTGAGATACTTTATCGGAGGGTAAACTTTAGAGGGATCCACATTATCTGGTATCTTAATACCATTTAACTTACCAATTACTTATTAATTTTATTACTTAATACCAGATTATGTGGACTCCTGCGATAAAGTTAAACCTCCGATAAAGCACCCCGATAAACCTCAGAAACCGGGCATGACATGATCTCTCAAGGTCTTAATGAACCTTTACTAAGATAAATATAAATAAATTTCAGTAAGGCAGACAAAATCATGGACTGAATTTAAATTAATGTTATTGTTGATATCTTCTTTAAAATATATTTCTCCCGTCGCAGGACCCTTGGGACATTTCGTCTAGACAGGAGCTTTCTTGTTTGCCAATTAACGTAAATAAACTATCGAAACATGATTTGAGGTTTATTTTTTTTTTGTGTATCGAGTAAATTAAATACTGATGTTAAATTATCTGTAAATACATATTACATAAAATGAAAACAATTATTTATAAAACTTTTTGAAAACATAACAAATAATAATTCATCAATAATACACTCCTCAATCCTCAATAAACCTACAAAAAAAAATTATAGTATGTATTTGTTTAGAGAAACATAAATTAGTACATATATTTGAAATTTCATTAAGAACCATGGCTTTAGAAATTTAAAATTAAATATCAAGGGAATGTTTTGGAGTCAGAGAGGATATTATGGTGAAAAAATCCCAGTACAGTCCATAACTATAAAAACGACAACGACAAGATAAAATTATTCTTTTCCGAAAAGAGGTTCTAGGTACTCTATCAACCTCAAGTAGGTAAGTTCTAAATTCAAATTTTAAATTGTTAAATAAGTTTGCAAGTAGGTACAAAAGTACAATGAGATAGACAATGATCCGCTGCAACTCGAGATATGTACGGCAAAGAGAAAATTTGATTGAATCATGCGTCACTTGGCAGAAGTCCCAAACCATTTTGAAAAAAGAAATATATGTAGCTTACTTCCGCAAACAATATGTACAAGATAAACCGCCCGCTCGCCCGCAAAAATATGCACATGCCCACAACAAAATATCAGTGCACAATACCTGCATTTAGCAAGACAGTAACACACCTTGCACCTTCACCAAATTAGGCTACTCTACACGTGTTTCGCACAAACCACGAGCATCCTCAGTTGTTAGATCGTGCGTAAACCAACGATAGACAAAATACATACCTAAAGAGGAAATAAATACAGTGGCACTGAGTTGGTTACTTCTGTTGCATGTACATTGTTAAATCAACATAGAGGTATATACATAATTAAAAAAACGTAACTTTTCGACTGACCTGTTTTTGCATTGTTGTTGTTCGCAGTCCCCGAAGCCTGGCTGAAGAGGGAAGCACCGGTGAGCCGGGCACGACGCAGGATCCACCACATTTTGTTTAATTACAATTACCCCAACAACTACCAAAAAACTTGTGACAACTCACTTAAAATACTTTAATATTACTAACAACCACTTAAAAAGTTTATATCTAACTTAGTAATTCTTATAACACTTTATTATGTACAGTTGTGCTACTCTAAGCGTTGTTTGTTGTAGAATTAAATTCGTAGTTCGATATACAAACTTCTTGGGAGCTAGGAAGAAGTGGTGTGTACTCTACGGTCGCTAAAACGCTACTGGCCGGCATCGCATGAAAACAACACATGCGCAGTGAGAGGGTAGAATAGAAACAGGTGTATGGGGGGTGTAAAATTACTCTTCCCTTTGGAGTGTTTTTCAGCAAATTTGTTATCAACTTATCACCCACGTTGTTTAGGTGTCTTGATGGATTTTTTGTTGTTTTGTAATTGCTGGTAGGTAGGGTGAGAGATAAATTGTCATTTTTAAACGCTTTGTTTGCTGAATAAGGATATACCTACATAATTTATAATACACTGGCCTGCAAAACTAAGTACTACAGAGGTCTATTTTCATACAAACGAGGTAACTTTGAAGCATTGGTTCTCCGCCCAGGATTAAACGTGGTGTGATCTGGTGATGGCCATCCAGGGAGTGAATGGAGAAGATTCAGATCCCCATACACACCCAATTGATCTGATCAGCATTCTAAGAGCTGTGAGGATAAGAGTTATCAGTTACAGCATTTCCATACATTTTAATGCTATTTTCGTGTTTTTTTTAAACATATCCAAACAGCTCTTAGAATGCTGATCAGATCTATTGGGTGTGTATGGGGATCTGAATGTTCTCCATTCACTCCCTGGATGGCTATCATCAGATCACACCTCGTTTAATCCTGGGCGGAGAACCAATGCTTCAAAGTAACCTCGTTTGTATGAAAATAGACCTCTGTAGTACTTAGTTTTGCAGGCCAGTGTATTAACGTCTACGTGTGTGTGTGTGTACAATACATCCCATGGAAGCTTTTAAGAACTGAAGAAATAATTAAAATTTTATTAAATAGGTAGGTAGGTACTATATAAATGAGGAGAATTATGCTAGGTACTTAGAATGATAGGTTAGGTATGTTAAAGATTAACATAGATTATGCTGTTTTATATAAGTAACTATCCTGGATTCAACAATAAAACCTATAATGTAATTATTATCTCCATCCACGATCTGAATCCACGTAGGAATTCCGCTAATTTCTGCCACTTCTAAATTGGGATTATCGGATTATAATCATAAAGCCGAGATACACGGAGCCGTCATTAACACACGATGTGGCTTTCCATCTCGAGTTAATCCGTCGCCGCTTAATCTTTAAATTTAAACATCTCTAATAAGAACGTTACTTAGGCTTAACGCCCACGAGCGATCAAATTTTTGTCGCCAAGAATAGAACATTTCGATAGTTAAACGCCCACGAGCTACAAAAAGTCGCTCACAAAATAGCTTGCGAAAAAAATCGCCGCGATTATCGCAGCTACAAAAATTCGCTCGTAGGCGGGAAGCCTAAAATGTATCTTTGAATTTAAGTATGGAGATTTATTTAGGAGGAACTGTACATAAAATAACAAAAAAACCGAATTAACTAAATTGAAAAATTTACTGTCACAGGCAGCAGCGCCCAGCAACTCATGAAAATATGAAATTAAATTAAACTTTGGCTGTCGAAAACTTTAGATATACTTACATCATTAGTATTTTTTGTTTAGTAAATACAAATTCGTGGGGGTGATTTATATCTACAAAATATGTATAAATAACAAATAACTATTCTACTAGGTACCTAACTATAATAAAAGAACACAAATTACGAACAGTGGGTATTTGAGTATGCCGAACGAACCAAGAACCTAGTCTTTATTTGTGTTATAAAAATCAGACAGAAGCCATGGTAATAATGCTGTGAATATAAAATTCACATAAATTCTGTCTACATAATAAACCCACTTAAAGTGTAGCTACTGTGGTAATAATTTAATTCTCAAGAATGAAGCACAGCCGTCATTTGTTTCAATATAAAATCTGTAAGAGCAGTGAAAAAGGATTTTCGCTGCGGCCCTGTCTGATATATTATTGTGTTTACCCGTGTTCACAAACAAGATTGCGGGCTGGTGTATTAAATATTGCGTTCTGTCATAAAGAATGCTGTTTCGGTGGCATGCTCGTGAATATTTTCATCTACAACAGTCCAAAACACTATGATTCGCAACTCCTGAATAAGCAAAAATAACCAGAACCCGCGTATGGCCAAGTTTTACTTGTATGAAACTACTCTATTTCGAAGTAGTTTTGACATTTTGGTACACCTAGTACCTACCTAGCAAACGTGGCCGAGTTTCGTAGCCGCATCAGTAAGTCGTAGTCGTAACACGCGTCGCCGCTATTTGACCTGCGAAATTGTGATGATTGTAACACTTTTTTTTTTAATCCTTTTAATTTAGCAACACGAAAGTACCCCAAACAAAACGAGTAGTTTCAGTGAGAATAGGAAGTATATACTAAGAGCTGGCCCCAGTAATAGGTGGACAATTTACAGAGCGACGAAATCCCTCTTGTTCGTGTGCCATACTATCATTATTAACAGATCCGGGCATCTGACAGATTTTCAGTGCTGGCAGTGGGAGTGATTGAACAACGAAGGGGCTAAAAAAAACAAATTTAATGTCAAGTGTTGTTATATACTTCTTCCCCTTCGGACAAAGCAACAGTCTATAGAAACCGTTGGAATACTCGTCAAACGAAATCAATTACTGAGATTCAGTTTCCGAGCGAGAGAATATTACATTGCCTCATTTTTTTACAATATTTGAGCAACTTCATGGGCGATAGTATCCATCTTGGATATTCCTTTTTTTAATTGACATGTTAAAGTGTGTTTTCTCCATCATCTCGATAGCAAATTTACTCGCATTTCCTGAATTGACACCTTTTGTTTCCCTTTTATGGCGGCGGCGTTAGCAATAACGCTTTAAGCGTTTAATTTTGGTAACTATTAACCCTTTGTAGCGCAAGAAGTTATATTTTCAAAATAAGTAGTGAATAATGTTAATCGGATGAAATAAAAATACACGTGTTTCAGGAAATAACTGTTTATTTTATTTTATTTGAAAAAAGCAGAATTAAAAGTAGTGTTCAGAAATGTCACACTGCATCAAAAGGGTAACTTAGGGCTTCGGGATTTCTGGGTTTTTCACGAACAACCGGGAAATTTTTAAACCGAAATTTTTTGATTCCCGTCATTCCCAGAATCCCAGCGCATATTTTCCGGGAGCGGGAATGAAATAAATCCCGGGAGTGATGTAAAAAAAAACAAATGACTCATACTATTATCAGCCTTTTTACAAGAGGAAAACTTGCCCACACGTAAGGCAATGTGACATTTCTAGTGCAAACACGACAGAAGTTCAAACACATCAAAGGCATTCAATTACATACAAAACCCATAGTACACCGCAAAGAACGTGTTCTTACTTTGTAAATTTTCATTAAATACAGAGTATTTATCACGTTTCTTTATTTTTCACTGATTTTTCAAAAGCCCCGATCAGTCGACAAACAACGGCCGTTACGCGGCACTAACGCCATCTACATTTTTTGTGTTAAACTAAGTCTATATATCAGTTTATCACAGATAAGTTTCATTAATTCAAAATGGATTTGTAAAACTATTTGAATTTTGGTAGGCAGAAAATTATATTGTGACAGAAATGTCACACGACGCTACAGAGGGTTAAATTAATGAAATCAAACAATTATTAATTGAAAGCTAATTAAATGTACTTTCAATATATATTAACATTTACACAATAAAAAGTTAGCTAGCAATTAGCAGGTGGCAGAGTCTAAACTTATTTTCGAAAAGGTGTGATTTTTCTGACGTCTCGAGTAGATTCGCGTAACTAAATTTAACGAAAGAAATTTTCAACACCAAATAAATAAGTTTTAGTTCTTAAAATATTCAAGCCGTCGAACACTCTGTCTTATTTCAAAATAAGACAATGAAATTAGGGAATCCATTAAAATGTATAACGTTGTTAAACATTAAAGTGAATTGATTACTTAATAAACGTTATATTAATAGCTTAAAGTGACCTTCAGCACCGCGGGTTGCTTTTATTACCCAATAATCAATTCATGTTTACATTAACGATACAAAAACACGGTCTATACATTTAAGTTGAAATTTGAGCAACGTGGTTAAAAGTGTGTTGTGAGTGTGATGTAGTGCAGTCAGCGAACTAAAATCTATGGAAGTGTAATTGCAAACTAATATTGCTTAAAAATTGGCACCACGGGGCCGAAAAAGTACAACCCGCTCTAGTCGGGCCAGCCACGCACCCGCCCCCTGATTATGTAACTTTGTTGCAATCAACTCTGACAGAAATCGCGGTTACATTGCTGCTTTAGTTAAGAACCAATGTAACAACTATCTTACTTAAAGCAGCAATGGATCCGCGCTTTCAATCGATTTCAATCGAGAATTGTTAGCAACAGCTTTACGTAATCAAGGTACCGGTGACTGACGACGTTAGTGTTCTTTTCAATAATTGCCGTTTGTATTGTAGAGAAAAGATAGAAGGATAGAGTTTATTATAAATGACGTCCTTTATAGTCAAATGGTGTAAAAGACGCAAAGAAGGCAGCAAAAAATGCAGAAATAACGTATCTTATTTTTTCGTTTAAGTATAGATCTATGAGTATAAAAATTATGGTCGCTAATAAGCAACCAGTGTTCAGACACTTTGTGCTGCATATTTAAAAGCCAGCTTTTTAGCTCTATCCACTTAGTTGTACTTTTCGTGCGGTGCCATTTTTTGAGCGGAATGCTTATTCCATAAATTTTAGTTCGCTGAGTGCAGTGATAGGTATTAAAACATTCTGTCACTACAACATATTGTTACCAACAACCACAAAATTAGTAAGTAGATAGGTATTTACATTACCGTGGTAATATGGCCATCAAATTGTGTAACTTCGAGCATCATACTTATCCATATCAATTTAAGTTTAACTTTTAAGGTTTGCCCTATCTATGGGTTTGCCGAGCTGATTTTATTAGAGTGAAATTTATTCACAAATCCGACTATTTTTAAATCTTATTTTATTTAAAGGCTCGCCTAATGTATCGGTATGACAGATTCATCACACCCTCTTACCTATGGAATCTGCGTAACAGATAAACAATTTGTTATTCGCTAATATAATGCCTGAAAGTGTAAGCAAATATGCTAATATTCTTATGAAGTTTCTTTTTATATAACACTCCGTGTCACGGTATAAAAACAAGCATTAGGCTCCGGCCAAACTGACGCGAGCGAATCGCGCGATTGGGGCATTTTGACAGATTTTGATCACGTAACTCAAAGCAATAGCCATAGCCATAGTCATCGCCATAGCAATTCTCTAGCAATTTCATTGACAATGGCTATAGCTATAGCTATCGATTTGAGTTACGTGATCGCAATCGCGAATTTCGCGCGGAATTCGCCTCAGTTTGTACGGAGCTTAAACATTTCTTCAGATTCAGACGCAAGTACACATTTCAGAAATAACAGAATTTTTCTGTCTGTCATTTACGAATAAGAACATACTTAACACAATCGTAATGATGGCCATAAAATAATGGACAACCTTTCAAAAATATAATATGTCGTTTTCACTTTGTATAATGAAAGTAGATACAAAATTAGGGGACACGTATTTTTTATTTAAACTTTTAATTGTTTTTTTGTATATTAAATCACTGTTTGAAATCTTACTCATTCTAAAAGAGCGTAAGTACATTGTCAGGAAGTTGAAATGTGTAGCTTTTGCCAAAAAAAAATCAATTCTGATCTTATCTGTGACAATATGACACCATGATTTCGATAGTGATGTGGCATGGGATTTCTGTAAGTGATGTCGATAATAGACAACATTTTCATTTTGAGAAAGTCGACGTTTAAATGTCGTCAGCTTATATAAATATTTTCAGCTTTTTTTATATTCGCAGCTAGATAGCACTTCTATTTTGAAAATGTTTCCAAATTCGGGATAAATTTATTTTTTAAGGCCAGTTTTTTTGAAATATATCCAATATTTCGAAAAACTGGCCCGATTAAAAATTCTATATAATTTTCGAACCTGCTCAGAAAATTTGCTCAACCTGCTCAACAAACAAAACGTGACAGTGAGAAACACCCCCTGTTTTTTTATTATTTAACTATATGGAGGTCGTAAGTATTATTTCGTTGATTACACATCTTTTTACTTTTTAGAATTACTGTCGCCGAGCCGACCTCTTTTTGATACAAACTTTATGGTTTTTTAACTTATTTTTTATTACTTTTGATTTCTGTTCCTTTTTACATTGTGTCATGTTTTTTGCTGTTGTCAGTGCTGTTTCTTGTGATATAAATATATTTTAAACGTTACAAATCTTCGTTTACTCATTTTCATCAGCCCATTAGCTCGCTCAGTATCATTGGACTGGCCTAAAGAACCAGTTTCAGAACTCCCGTCACTTCAAACTCAAGTCGAATTAAAACGTGCACCTTGCGAAATGGTGGGAGTTCTGACGGAACGTATTAGTCCGCCTTCAGCGGTAACAGTAGACAGCTCACGTTGCAGCAGCTGGCTGCGCTTGGTGCGCGCTACTGCGCGCGTACACCAAGCCGCGTTTATGTTTAGACAACTAATTCAAAATTCTTCGTCTTCTTATCGCGATCGATCACAACCATCACAACGTACGTCCACTACCGCCACTTTAGTTAAAATAACACCCGATTTTATGAAAGCCGCAGAAAGGCACCTTCTACTCAAGACACAGCTTGAAAGCTTTGGCATAGAATTCAAAAATATCCTCAACTCCAAGCCATTGCCCAGAACCAGTCGCCTCACTAAGCTGTCTCCCTTCGTTGGAGAAGACAAGCTACTTCGCCTAGGAGGGCGGATCAGAGCAGCAGAGGATGTGAGCCAAAGTGTCAAAACACCAGTACTTCTTGACGGTTGCCACCCCATAGTCCGTTTACTGGTGCATCACTACCACGTCAAGATGGGCCACGCAAACCACGAAACAGTAATCAACGAGCTACGCCAACGCTATTGGCTACTGCGGTTGCGAAATACAGTGCGGTCAGTAGCGCACCGATGTTTAATGTGTCGCATTCGCAAGACCTTGCCGCAAACACCCCCGACCGGTGATCTCCCACCACAACGAATGGCTCACCATCAGCGTTGCTTCACCTTTACTGGCCTGGACTACTTCGGCCCTATCGACGTGTCAATTGGTCGCAGGCGTGAGAAGCGATACGTAGCGCTATTTACGTGCATGACATCAAGAGCGGTCCACTTAGAGTTAGTACACTCCCTGTCTGCAGACTCAGCCATATCGAGCATTCGCCGATTTATTGCCAGAAGAGGAGCCCCAACCACTATATTCTCCGATAATGGCACTGCTTTCGTTGGCGCCAACCGAATTTTGAGAGAGTTTTACCAATCTAGCGTCGAAGACTTCACGACGAACCATGGAATTGGTTGGGCTTTTATACCGCCTGCTGCTCCGAATTTTGGTGGATGTTGGGAGAGATTAGTCCGGTCCGTTAAGGTGGCTCTCAGCGCTACACTGAGAGAACGTGCGCCGAAAGAAGAGACACTACTGACGCTGTTACTAGAAGCAGAAGCTGTGGTGAATTCGCGACCGCTAACCCACTTTTCTCAGGACCCCGAAGACCCAGAAACCTTGACACCTTTTCACTTCTTAATTGGCTCATCCTCCACAACCAGTTTGCCCGCACGATTCGATAACAGTGTGCTGTTTGGGCGAGCAGAATGGAAAAAGGCGTTACGGCTGTCAGAGCTTTTTTGGTCCCGATGGGTTAAAGAGGTACTTCCGACGATGCAACCGCGTGATATACCACACCGCCACACGACCGACCAAATCTCTGTTGGTGACGTCGTACTAGTAGTCGATGGCAACCTCCCTCGCGGAGTATGGCCCCGAGGCGTAATAGCTGCGACGTATCCAGGTCACGATGGGGTAGTGAGGGTGGTGGACGTATCAACCATGGCCGGTACGCTGCGCCGTCCCCTCACCAAGCTGGTGAAGCTCGATACATCGAGTGATTGATTAGTCTTTCGCCAGTTTGGTTTGGCTGTGCACGTTCTTGCACGAGGGGCGGGAATGTCGCCGAGCCGACCTCTTTTTGATACAAACTTTATGGTTTTTTAACTTATTTTTTATTACTTTTGATTTCTGTTCCTTTTTACATTGTGTCATGTTTTTTGCTGTTGTCAGTGCTGTTTCTTGTGATATAAATATATTTTAAACGTTACAAATCTTCGTTTACTCATTTTCATCAGCCCATTAGCTCGCTCAGTATCAATTACTATCCAATATAAAATGTAAAAAATCGACAAAAACTAATTTAAACAAAGTATTTATTTGTTTCTTAATCAATCACGAAAAAAAGGCTGAACTCATTTTGGATAAAAAGCACACACATAGTTTATAACCTAGCGGAAACTAGTCAAGGAAATAAAAAGAACACGTTAAAAATAACAGTGTTTATTATTTTAAGGCGTTCACTTTTTTCACTCTTTCTAGTTGTCGCTGCAAACTAGGTACATAGGTAATTGCTTCATGTCGATAGCTCGCAGGCTCTCCTGACGTGTTACGTTTTGTGTTTTGTTGAATAACGGTGGCGCCTAAAACAAAGAAATTGAGCTTGTAGTAGTACCTACATACAAAACATTATGTTACAACTGATTTGAGTTTTCAAATGTAAATTACGTGATTATTATTTATTTACATAAAAGAAAGATGTGCCAAGCCATGTGATGGTTTTCTACTTTTTGTCCCCATCAAATATAAAGTAAGAAAGTACAATAAAACAAATATCGATATAGAAATGCACATCACTAGGCGAAATAATATAACCTCTACGACATGTAATAAAAAATCGGATATTTGCAAAATCAGCAAAGAACTGGACACTAACGACTATTTGCACAAATTATTAGTATATTATAATAGTTTCAAGCTATTTACACTACATAAAAACATCTAAAACAATATAAACTTACCGATGAAATCATAATGTTTATTGATTATTTTCATTTCTTCCTGTGCGAGATTTATAGCCTTTAATCACACAAGACATCATTTCACTGATAACGCATAAGTATCCCAAACAAAGCTATGACTTTCTTTTAAGTTTATTACAAGAATATTTTATAAATTTCTACATTTTACTAGTGTAATCAGAAATACGCTTGAATGACATTCTGTCACTATGATTTATTATGACAATAGATTTTATTTTTTAATGAACGCACAGATAATATAAATACAAGACAAATAGACTCAACTCAAACTTCCTGACATTCCCAATTTGGACTAGATTTTAGTTTTTTTTAAATAACGTAAAAAATACTGAACTAAAAATTCTGAAAAGAAAAATATGAGCTTAGAACACTAAAATCTCGAAATGGTTTTCTAATTTTAATACTTTCTCAAAATGAAATGTTGTCCATTAGGGACCTAATGTAATAAGACATTTTCAGCGCGTGGTTAATTCGTCCAAGTCAGCGCCCCATCAAAATAAGCTTTGTTAGAAGGAAACAATGTTTGAATCTGACCTAAACTTTTAAAATCAATCAAATAAATAATAGTTACCTAGTAATTGACCGAGCAAGCGCGAAGCGCGAGCGAAGCGTCTCTGCTTCAGCTTGGGTAAAAAATCTTTCGTATGTCCTTCCGGATGTCCGTTTGTTCTCCTCTACATATCGCATTTCATGACTGATTCTCGTGAAATTTTGTGAGCACGTTTGAAAATTATATAGATTTTTTGGTCGATCCAGTTTTTTGATTTTTTTTAAATAGCGGAGATAATATGTAAAAAAAACATGTTTCAGTCCATTTTTCCGGCGCTGGCAGTTCTCCCCTACAGGTCGCATTTCTCAACCGATTCTCGTGAAATTTTGTGAGCAGGTTCAATAATTATATAAAAATTTTCAGTCGGGCCAGTATGTCGAGTTTTTTTGAAATGGCGGAGATATGGAACAATAAGACATTTCAACAGTTTCGAAAAATGATAAAAAATGTAACAAAACAAAAAATTGTTAGCGACGCAAATTAAATATTGTTTTTTTTTTATTTTTAGAAGATTCAGAAGGTCATCAATCAAAACATTTCTGGCCAATATTCGAAATTTGAAAATAACAAAGGTTGGGACTTTGTGATTGTGTCAGACCCAAGAAGCTTATACCTCCCTCGAATGGAGATTGCACGGCCAGTGTCATAGTGAAGATAAAAAAAATGTCCTTGAGTGACGTGACGGCTTATTGCAACCTCTTTCTTTAGTGTTACGTATACGTGTTCGTTGTTCGTCGTTCGTTCGTTCGTGAGAAACGAAAACGTATTGTAAAACGAAAATAATGAGATAGCAATAAGCCGTGACGTCACTAAAGAGTCTTTTTTCAATCTTCACTATGATACTAGGCGTGCAATCTCCGTTGTGGGTATAAGCTTCTTGGTCAGACCCTAGGACTGTTTATATCATTTGCACAGTATAGATACTAATTAGTTGCAAAACTAATAATATTAGTATCTATTCTGTGTTATTTGTTTTTAGAAAACATACAATTTGAGCTAGCGCTCACGGAGCTACTAGTTTTTAGATGTTTCTCATATTGCCCACTGGGTTCTAAGGGTCGTTCTACACTCCCTTGCGAATCTCGGCGCAAACCATGCCCCAGATATAAAAAAATATATCAATTAATCAAAAATAATTATAAATACGCGTAAAACTGCTCTCAAAATTACACTCACAGATTATAAGGTTCTGATTTGTCTCATATTTCCGCAAGGAACCGCGAAAGGAGTCACGAAGCGCGAAATTGGCTCGAATGTGACTAGGCTCCACATTTTCACCTGTGTTCGGGTGAAGATGAGTTTTACAAATCACAACGTTTATAATCTGCGTGTACAATTTTGAGAACAGTTTTGCGCTTATTTTTTAATTTGTTTATTATATCTGCATAATTATAAATTACTAAAGCGCAAAGAACCCTGCACCTGCAGGCAGCAAATCTTCGGCACCTTTGTACAGCGCGCGAACTATAACGTGAATAACGTTGCCAACCTTGCTAATTTTATCATTCCAAACAACACAGTTCTTGCCACTATGCGTAGCGTGATGCGAGATTACAAAAGCCTGTTGATTTCGGCCAGGTACATGGACGAAACGTTCTGGCTTTTGGAGTAAAATTTTTGAAGCAAAGTGAGGGCGGGTTCAACACGCAACTCGGCCTAATCACTCTGGGCTTTAAAGTAGTTTGTTCCAACTTAAAAAGCCTGTTGATTTCGTCCAAGTAGCTGGCCAAGTTCAACAAGCCTTTGTAGTATCGATTTGGGCAAAAACATAACTCTAATAACCTGTTGATTTCTTTTGGCTTTTGGCTTTGGTAGTAAAAATTTTTACTACAAAAGCCAGAGCGTTTCGTCCAGGTACATGGCCGAAATCAACAGGCTTTTGTAGTGTCGCTAGCGTGATACGCGCCAAGATTCGTACGGGAGTGTAGAGCAGCCTTTAGACTCAAGACGCCCAAAAACGGAATAACGTGACTGCTGGTTCCATTTATATAACACGTGAGTGTCACCACCAAGTACATGGAGTGACAGGTACAAATGCTGCGCGCCTACGGAGGGCGCCATTCTGATGTGGTAACAGTTCAGCTTAAATAGGTGTTTTATTATTTCCAAAACTTTTGTTGTAAGTATTTTATGAGGCAATTGTAGATATACTACTTATATTACTTGAGCCAGGAACCCTGTCTATTCCTATAGTTCTAACACTGAAATGAACTTTTTATTTATTTATTAGGAAACTCAACAGCTTTTTTACTACAATCATGCATAAAATATAATATAAACTTAAAAGTTACATTTAGCCAATAACAGAGTTTCACCACGAAATAGAGAGACTACAGAAGTTTAGCTCCCGCGTGACCTTGAAATCCATACCTAAACTCGGGCGTCGCGCTAGGGTTGTCAACTCCAACTTACGTAAAACCACAGAAAATACCTATAATTACAGAATGTGGTAATAACTTGTGATGCACAGGTTTGATTATTTCTTTGTTTAGGTATTTTTAAAAGTGTAATTTATCTTTGAAATTTTAATTTAAAATTAATTATCATAAGATCAAGACATATGGCGTAAGGAATAATATTGAATAATATTTTTGGTATTTAAATTATAATATATTAATATTTTATCAGGTAGGTAGTGCCTTGTCATATTATCTAACTTATCTGCATATACCTAAGCAAGTTTTTTATGTTGATTAATGGGTTGAATAGAAAGGACAAAAATACAATGAATAATAAAAAAATGAAAGACAATTATTTATGGATTATTAAATACTTACTTTACTATTAAAAATTAAAAATCTTTGATACCCTAAGCCCTCTTAACAAAAAATATACTAAACACCAAAAAATAATGTCTAAAATTACAATAGCAGGTTGTTTTAGTCACGACTGCACTTCAAATTGTATTCAAATACCAAATGTAGTTAATGTACACATTTAAATTTATAATATTAGGTACTTACTTATTGTTTCTTATTTACTTAGGTATGTCTATTTTCGAATAGAAATCAGTATTCAGTATAAGTACCTACGTCAAATTGGCATATAGGTAAGGTAAAATTATTATTGTATTGAGCTGTTGATTTAGAAACAACAATTAATGAAAACTGACTTTTTTATTTAACTGCGTATTATAAGTCATAACAGCTATTACAAAATTCACTGTTTGCTTACCTTTCTGGGTCCACTGGTATCATAAAAAATATGTATTCTGTATTTAAAATCGAGTTTAAGCAATTGCTTACTGAGCAATTATAGTCCGTGTTATTTTTGCCTTCCATTTTTACTGAGTCTCGCAAAGCGTACAAATGAGTCAGTGTTGCCAACTCGGCTAATACAAAATGTGCTAAAGTGCTGTTAAAAAATGCCAAAAATATGCTAGTTTTTTAAAAAAAGTGCTATAAAATATGCCAAATTAATATGAAGTTTTAATCAAAATAAAAAATACAGATTAGCTGTGTGTGTGGATGAATTACACCAAGTTTTGAGATAAACTGTCAATATCTTGATTTTCATCAACTGTTGTACCTAGATGTTGAAGGCTGACAGAGAAAACTACACAAGCCAGATCAAAATAAAAAATACGTTTGTGTAGCCTAATATATTAGAATAAAACTAGACTATATTTATTTTAAAACGTCCCAAAATATTATAGTATTTGATGCATCAGAACTATTTTTAAAAAAATAAGCAAGCAATACAGTTCAAAGCATGCTAAAAAGCAATGCAAAACGCTTCGAAGTGCTTCAAACTGCGAGTACAAAAAAGCACTGCTTTCCTTGCACAACGCCATTTACATATTTCTCTTGTATTTATAAACCAAATACGCGGTCAAAAGCGTGTTTTGTATTAGATTTAGCAGTGCAGCAGATTTTTTTCTTAAAAGTGTTGTTTTTTAAGGTATTATGTATTATGCTAAAAAATATGCTATATGCTAAATGAATAAATAATATGCTAAACAGAACGAAAATATGCTAAATTTAGCATATAAAATGCCAAATTGGCAACAGTGCAAATGACCGATGCGGGGGTCGGACATGCTACAACTGCGTCACATGGTTCTCGCGCGTGAAGTGTTTTAAGCGTGGCAAAGATTCCGTGTCGGTGAGAGGTGTCTATGTGTGCGTTGCTCGAGCGCACGAAGTACTAAGCTAAACTACTGTACTCTCTTTGTAGGGGAGGCGAAGGCAAAGTGAATTACAGATGGCGCTTAGTCTTTGGAACAATTGTCAGTTTGAGCTTATATTGTCTTGCTTGTGTATTACGTGATTTTACTTTCTTAGATTGTATTTTTTTCCGGTTTTGCGGACAAACAATGTATTCTATGCTAACTTTAGCTCATATAAAAGAAGAATTACGGAAAAGAAAAGCCAAAACAACAGGCAAGAAAGTTTATAGCAACTTACAAAAAATTGCTAACAAGCATTACATTTCTTTAAATTTCGTGTAAGATTTACAAGTAATCTTTTTATTTCAGATTAGAAGCATATGATTTAAATTTAAACAAAGCAACTGAGTGTGAATTTCCGTGTTTATAGTTGCCTGATGATGCCTTCTGTGCAATAGTAATTTCAGGTTTCTGTACTGGAATTTCTGTACCATCCAAAATTACACGAACCGTTTTATCATATTTATTTTATTATTCTAAGTTTCTTGAATGACTCTGGCATATAAAATTCTATTAATTCTCTGTTTGGCCCCAATATTGGGCTTATTCCATATTTGATATACCTATCAAATTCATCCAAGTTATAAATATGTTAGAAACTGCTGAGGTTGAAATATTAAAGAACAAAGCTGTTATAATTCAAATGTTGTTTTATTTTGGCGAAGCTTTATCAAATTCATGAAACATTCCTTTTGATTTATAATGTTTCTCAGGCTCAGCAAAGGAGAAAATCGAGGAAAAAGCATATTTTTTTTGATATTTTTTTGCCCACTATTTTTTTTGTTACTGGGAAATCGATGAACTCCAATATTTTACAAGTTACATGCATAACAATGCGGCATTTTCTCAGTATAAAATTAAAAAGTGCAATACTCCAAGAGATTCCCATATGTTTTGACAGTTTCTTTGAGGCGGCTCGGTACCAACGACAAGACGCCACCTATCGGGATAAAATTGCGCTTTTCCTCCCCATTCTACGGGCATACTGTTTAAAAAAAGAAAAAATTACAAGTGGGTAAAAGTATAAAAAGTTGACTAAAATACAAACTAAATTAAGCAAGAGGTTGGCAGATTTAATTCATATCATTAATTTTATTCTAGATTCTAAGATTTTGTAAAAACTATAGACATAATAAAACATAATTCTGAGATATGTGTATAAAAAGACAACACAAAAACAAACAACACATAAAAAAATATTGAACAAATATCATGCTAAAATTACTCGTATACATAGATAAATAAATAAATAAAAGCTTTACAAAACTGTCTCAAATGTAGCAAGTCTGCTACAATGTAGTAAATATGCTACACTTTAGACAGTTTTGATACAAGTGCACGCTTGAAGCCTTGCTTGGACAAATGGAAGATATCAATATCATGAAATTTATTATTGTACAGTTTGGATAGGCGAGTCATAACAGCATTCCTACCGTAGTTCGTACGATGTCTAGGCACAGACAGAAGAGGGGTTTTTCTCGTGCGGTACCTAGGAGTGCAAAACCTAATGGTGGCGAGTAGGTTGGTACTGTTCAGGTGATTATGAAGGATATCATGTAGAAGGCACATATCAAGTAATTCGCGACGAGATTTAAGCGATAACATTTCGTATTTAAGGCGGTCCTCCTCATACGTGACACGGCGCGTACGGGTACGGTACGACTTATATTATTAAACAATAAATGATAAGTGTTTCCATTAGATGGATGCACAGTGACGGAAAGCTATAAGTGAAATGAGCAAAAACTGGGAAAAACAGAGTTCTTATATATGTGTCAGTACATTTCTTGGGTGATTAGGTAAAGAGGACTCGTCGTCGATTCGAGGGATTGCCTTTCATTGCAAAAAGTTGAGGATATCTTCATGAAGACAGATATTAAACATATTTTTTTACAAAGTAGTCAATTTTGGTCTTATTTGTATCGGAGTGTTTACCTATAGGTACACAAAAGATGAAAAATAGTTATGATTTGATGCAGCCCGTTCTTTGTATCGTGCAAAGTCTCATTGACAAGATGAGTTTGTTATTGTGTGTTGAATTTTTATTTTAAAATAATGCTTGAACACCCAAGCGGCCCGATCGGGACGCACAATAATGTAAAATAATATTGTGTCTCATTTTCCGGGGCTGAAGGATTAAATTGAAAATACCGTTTTATACCTGTACTAGCTTCTGCCCGCGACTTCGTCCGCGTGGATATTAGAGAAAATCCTTAAGGAACCTTCAACCAGGATCCAACCAGCCATTTTTACGCGATTAGGCGGATCTCCACCAAGCGCGCTACCTCGCGAGGCAAAACATTTGCCGCGTGTGGCGGACCTCCTCGAGGCTTCCCGTTCCCGTTTTCGTTCCGTTCCCGTTCCCGTTCCCGTTCCCGTTCCCGTTCCCTTTCCCGTTCCCGTTCCCGTTCCCGTTCCCGTTCCCGTTCCCGTTCCCGTTCCCGTTCCCGTTCCCGTTCCCGTTCCCGTTCCCGTTCCCGTTCCCGTTCCCGTTCCCGTTCCCGTTCCCGTTCCCGTTCCCGTTCCCGTTCCCGTTCCCGTTCCCGTTCCCGTTCCCGTTCCCGTTCCCGTTCCCGTTCCCGTTCCCGTTCCCGTTCCCGTTCCCGTTCCCGTTCCCGTTCCCGTTCCCGTTCCCGTTCCCGTTCCCGTTCCCGTTCCCGTTCCCGTTCCCGTTCCCGTTCCCGTTCCCGTTCCCGTTCCCGTTCCCGTTCCCGTTCCCGTTCCCGTTCCCGTTCCCGTTCCCGTTCCCGTTCCCGTTCCCGTTCCCGTTCCCGTTCCCGTTCCCGTTCCCGTTCCCGTTCCCGTTCCCGTTCCCGTTCCCGTTCCCGTTCCCGTTCCCGTTCCCGTTCCCGTTCCCGTTCCCGTTCCCGTTCCCGTTCCCGTTCCCGTTCCCGTTCCCGTTCCCGTTCCCGTTCCCGTTCCCGTTCCCGTTCCCGTTCCCGTTCCCGTTCCCGTTCCCGTTCCCGTCCCTTGGATGTGCATGTCCAGGTCCAATCATGTCCACCGTGTAGGACTTCAAAATAAATGTCATTTTCGCAATCACCATCCCATGAAACCTCAAGAACGACAACCACATCGATTATCATCTTTACTTACCCCATCCCTAAGGGATCATTTTCAAAATCACAAAATATGTGTTTGCCTATTTATTTTTAGAAATGCTCCTACGAATTTTAAAGTTGTAATATCTATTTTATATTCTTTTTTCATTCAAAATTTGAATCCCATTTTCACCCTTTTAGGGGTTAAATCATAATGTCAACCGTGTTGAACTTCAAAATAAAACTCATTTTATTTTGAAGTCACTATCCCACAAAACCTCACGAACGATATCCATATCGATTTTTATGTTTACTCACCCCCATTTACCCCCTAAGGGGTTGATTTTCAAAATTACAAAATATATGTTTGCCTATTTATTTGTATATATACTCCTACGAAATTTAAAGTTGCTAGTCTATTTTATATTATTTTTCCATACAAAATTTAACTTCATTTTCACCTTTTTAGGGGTTAAAACATGTCCACCGTGTTGGACTTCAAAATAAATCTCATTTTCGCAATCACCATCCCATATAACCTCGAAAACGACATCCATACCGATTTTTATGTTTACTCACCCCATTAAGCCCCTAAGGGGTTGATTTTCAAAATCACAAAATATATGTTTGCCTATTTAGTTTTAGACGTGCTCCTACGAAGTTGAAAGTTGTATTGTCTATTTTATATTATTTTTCTATACAAAATTTAAACCTCATTTTCACCCCTTTAGGGCTAAAATCATTTCCACCGTGTTGGACTTCAAAATAAATGACATTTTTGCAATCGTCATCCCAGAAAACCCCGATAACGATATCCATATCTATTTTTAGGTTTTTTTATCCCTTTTCATCCCCATTTCATCCCCATAGGGGTTGAAATAATAACATAAACAATATACGTTGCGTTAGATTTTCATCCATAAGCCTAAATTATAAATTTAGTAATTTTTACTTCGAAAATAAAGGATACACAACTTCATCCCCCTTTTGACCCCTTCGGGGGTAGAATTTTGAAAAACGCTGAGACCCGTATTTATTTATTTTCAATTGTTAGCCTAAACACAAAGTTTGAAGATTCTAGCTTCAAAACTGAGGGACTTTCATACAAACTTTCATCCCTTATTTCATCCCCTTAGGGATGGAATTTTCAAAAATCCTTCCTTAGTGGATGCCTACACTGTATAAAGTATCTGTGTGCAAAATTTCAAGTCTCTAGGTCCAGCGGTTTGGGCTGTGCGTTGATAGATCAGTCAGTCAGTCAGTCAGTCAGTCAGTCAGTCAGTCAGTCATTCAGTCATTCAGTTTACGATTTTATATATTAAGATACGTATACCAAGGAATTTTAAATTTCAATTGAAATGTTTGGCGATGTTTTCAGAACTATAGATTTTTTTCTTGTCGTGTATGGCCTATGGTCCATTACATAATCCACTCTTATTCAATAAAATGAAATAAATGCATCAATTTCAATGATCTGTTATAAATTTTAAACTACATAGGTCTATTTTTAGTGAAATACACGAGAGATATTGCTTAAAACCAATTATATTGCCTATCCATGAGGCCAAACAAGTATTATTGGCAAACAGTATTAGTTCTAATGGAGAAACTTTAGAGATTAAATAAGTCCTTGAAAATGCCTATATAAAGCCAATGTTGTTGAAGACAAACAAATTATCAAAACTTTTAATGATAGAGGGCATTGGTTTATTTATGTATTCCGTCTGAAAACAGTTTTTCTACGTATTTTTTTAAATAACGGTAGAAAAGCTTTCTTCCTTGTCATTTAAGGAGTCTAGGCTAGAAACTGTACGGTCCGCTTGGTGGAATCCGAAAATAATTACAACCCAAAGCAAAGGACATATTACTGAGCTGTCGTCCTTTACCTTTTTTAAAATACATTGAGCTAATGAAATATTTATTACATGAAAATCAACATTATCACATTCTATGATGAAGAAGTTGAAGAGCTGAGTGGTTTTCTCATTCTGGATAACGAATATAGGTAGATATTATATCGTGTCGGAGCTGTGTCTTGTCGGAGTTCAGATGGCTATTCTACTCAAATTAACGCTAGTAGAATAGAATGTTAATGTATTGGAATTGACAGGAGCTAAGCGTTACTTGTTATTATTCAACTAGCGTTAATTTTAGTAGAATATGGCCATTTGAGTAGGGGTCAGTCCTGTCGGAGCTGCGTCTTGTCGGAGCTCAGTCTTGTCGGAGCAGCGTAATGTCAGAGCTCAGTACTGTCGGAGCAGTGTCTTGTCGGAACTTGGTTTTACACTATTTTTTGTTACAAAAAGAAAGGGCCTATTATTATGTAGACTTTCAAAAGATATGGCAATAGATAGTAAAGTCAATTGCTACTTCCAGATCTGCAAGGAAGCTTTTCACAAAAAACAAGGTGATATTTCTGCACAATTATCCCTGTTTGCTTATTAAGAGACGCTCGCCTAACCCTCGGGAGCTATCGCCCGCTTAAAAGGACGATGCTGCCCTAATTTCAGTCAACTGACTTTTTGTGAAGGATTTACATGAAAATGTTTTTAGCGAATGAATTATTATGGGGACACTTTAGGAACGTTTGTTGTGCTTGGTAATCGTTGAAAGTTCAGAGCGAGGTCATTTTGTTGTTCTTATTTAAATGTAGAAGTTTAGGTACTTATTTATTATTAATTTTAAATTAAACTGACAAAAGTATAATCAGCGTCACTGTACCACAATCTATATCCAAGAGAAAATTAAAAAAGGTTTTTCTAGGGTTCCGTACCCAAAGGGTAAAAACGGGACCCTATTACTAAGACTCCACTGTCCGACTGTCTGTCTGCCTATAACCAGGCTGTACCTCATGAACCGTGATAAGTATATGGAGTTGAAATTTTCACAGATGATGTATTTCTGTTGCCGCTATAATAACGAATACTAAGAACAGAATAAAATAAATATTTAAGGGGGGCTCCAATTCAACAAACGTTTTTTTTTATGAAACCCTTCGCGCACGAGTCCTACTCGCACTTGGCCGATTATTCGACCACGAAACCATTTCATTAAATTTACACAACACAAAGAGGCTTGTTTTATTTTTTATTGTAATTCATGTTTTTATCGCATTTTATTTACATGTACAAAACATCAATATATTGATGTTCCATTAACATTATGTAAAGGGATAATCTTTAGGCAGTTATCTGCCTACTAAGAAATAAACACGTCCATCCCAAATATTTTCCGCCGTCGCTTTTGACAAAGGGCCACTTGTCGGTCGGTGCTCCACCTGACGGCCAAGATGCCTTTGTAAGCGAAAAATTGCCCAGAGCCCTTAAGGCACTGACCCGACAAATTAGATGGACTCGAAATGTACTCGAAACTTCTTGAGCTATCTCTAGGTATCATTAAAAATAGAATGTCGTACTATTAAATCATTTAATAGTACATTACTGACGCGATCAACAATGACTGCATTGCTGGCAGCGCGATGATGATGGCCGATAGCGTAGTTAAGCTCAGCTTGAGGCCATCATAGCGTGGCCAGCAGTGCAGTCATTGTGGACCAAGTCTTGTATAGAGTCATAGCCTTCTATATCTTCCAAGCCCTGGAGTTGAGCAGAACGGCAACATCGCATGTGGTCAAGCACATAATATAAAATTATTTTAAAAATTATTTATTATTTGTTTTTCCTATATTATCTATGTTTAAACTAGTTGTAAATTGTGATGTAAGATTATTTCAATAAAGTTTTATATTTATTATTATTATTTATTTATTAGAACATAAGGTTTGAGTCAAATTATTTGAACTTTTCGGGGGTCCTTAGTACGATGAGCATTTTGATCTAATAAGCCTCCTCTAGCAATAAATCTTACATCATTGTAAAGGTATTTAAATTTGAAACACTTTATTGTATTACTATAATCGTGAACTATTAGTGCTTTGACAGTTATAACGCTCTAAACTTGACCAATTTTTTTAACATTAATGACCTAAAACTCCGAAATTACTAACAATTAATAGAAAGTATGTTTGCAGCCAATATTTGTCATATAAAAACCTCTCTTATGATATATCATTCATTTCTATAGGTGTGGTAGATCAACTCCCATAGACAATAAACCACAAATATCGACCTCTTAAAATTGAAATATTCCCATACATTTAGTATGGAGACTGGTGGACGACATGACCACGAACTGACAGTAACAGACGTTGCCAAACTTATGTTCACGGCTTGGGCTTTACTCAAAAATGACAAAAAAGTCAAAAATGACAAATATGTGAATAATGTCAAAATGGTAATTTTGCATAGATATAGTAATTTTGGTATTTTTTGTCATTTTTGACATTTTTGTCATCTTTGACATTTTTGAAATATTTGACTTTTTTGTCATTTTTGAGTAAAGCACTATACAAGACAGTCCATCGGAGGAGCGCGGCAACCTCGACTTTGTTCAAAGAAGGTTATCAAAATAATGACTATATTACAAGCATTTTTGAGTAGGTAAATAAATTAATTTGTAGAAAATTTTAATACTTTGATGTTCTAGAATCGTGACAGAAGCGCCTCAATGGTCATAGTCATATTCGAAAACACTGTCATTTGTTTTCACTTGTTTTGCTTCGCGCTAGCACAAATAGTGAGTGTGTTACTCAGTGTGTCACTGTTAGTACGAGTATAATAAAAATATTTGAAACTTGTTCTACAAAATAACATTTCCCTAGATTACAGTATTGTCGTACAGTCAATTGCAAATCAGACAAATTTGTTTACTCTGGTTTTATTCAAATTGCGTTTCAGCCTACGTTTTTTATCAAATTATGGGAGGCAGACGAACGTTGTTATAAAATAAATAGCCTTTATATTTCAATTTGATAATGAATAAAAAAGCTTTCAATTTCACTTTACTTATTTAAGCAAGTAAAATTTATTTTTAGGTTGCTGATAATTTATTCTTAATTAAGTGCCTTATTGTTTAATACAATTATCTATCTAAAATCGAAAGATCGTCAAATTCCAACAGTCAGAGTTTGAAACGAAAATCGAAATTGATAGACGAAATCATAACTCAAGTTAAATGGGCCATGAATTTAAATTTAACTTTCGTAAAACCTAAATAAATAACGTTTATCTTTCTTATACTTTATAAACAAGTTTAGTAAAGCATCTCTACATATTTTATTTTATAGAGAAACATTGTTTTAACATTTTTGAGTTTTAACTTTAATAGTAAAGTATGGAATGCCGCATACGTAATCCACCAGCCTAGGAATTCCAGCCTAGGTAACGACTGGGGGACAAAAACAAAAAAAAAACGATTTTGGATAATTTAAAAATTATGTTTCATTTATGATACTGTAAAGTTTCGTCTACTGAGGATTTACTGTGGCGGTCCACTACTTTCCTTTTTCTACACTACTAGGACTTTTGAGCGCGACTTTGGTAACTTCTGTATTTATTACACGTAATTACTTAGGTACTACAAGTCTGTTTTATTGAACGATTAATAAACTTCCTTACCAGTCTCGTAGAGTCAATATTTGAAAGCTTACAACTTTATTAGCGCTCCTTTATGACGGGAATCAGTCAAACATAAAATATTATGAGCCTTAATAAAAAATATTATAAGCTAAAAAGTGGGATGAACTAAATTGTGAAACAGTTAACACGTTTTTATACAAGGTGTTTGGTAAAAGCCTTATAAAGCCGAATATGGTAGATAGGGACCATCAAACTGAACAACTTTTACTGTGGGACCAACTCTGAAATCGCGAAAAAAAAAAACAGCTGTTTCATACAAAAAATAATAACGTAAATATCAAAATGTATGAAACAGTAGATTTTTTTCGTGATTTCAGAGTTGGTTTAGTAAAAGTTGTTTAGTTTGATGGTCCCTATCTACCATATTCGGCTTTATAAGGCTTTTACCAACACCTTGTATACTTATTCGTTTTGGGGTACTATGTGATATGTCTTGTCTTAATATTTTTGAGGTCCAGGAGGTCCAGGAGCGAGCGGGAAAAGTTTTGATGTCGCCAACATGGAGATGGCTTCGATTCCCAGAGTCTTGATGGTAACTTTTAAATAATTTCAAAGAATGAGTTTATTTCAATTATTTATTACCTATTTATTTAAAAAAAATACAATTACTGACATTTATATGCAGCTTTATGTATACTTAGTTATCTAAATGCAGTGTGGATTATTCAAACACAAGTGCACAATATAATTTAGAAATATTAAAAAATATCCCACTGTATAGGAATATTATTAATCTAAGGGAATAATTTAGGAAATAATAATTATCGACAGCTTTGCGTGTGACATCAATTTATTTTCTACATAGACATAACGTAAAACAAAAAGGGTACAATTTCTTTTTCTCACAAACTAATCAAAACGATAACAAAGGAGTTTGCAACAAATTATAAAGAGTTTGCAACAACACCCACGATTTAATAATCATGATTTATCTACCTTGTTTATACTACGCATGTTGTAATACGCATGTTTTAATGCTTCTTTAGACTATATTTTACAGCAACATTAAGTCTGGTGAACATTTCATATCGGCCATTTTCCGTACGTTACAACCGTTTCAAAACAGCGTTAAAGTTAATGAGCTACGAACAAATGATAAGGCACATTAATGACACGTGCGAGCTTTGCCCTTCGTGCTTTAGAAAGATCACTTTTTTTAATAATAAAGCCTTAGTTAATTCGTTGTAATAAAGATTTTCATTTTGTTTGAGGAATATTATATTTCGTCGGTGTTTAGATTAAAAAAAAAATTGATTCTCATTTTTTTTCTACAATTTATAAAGGCGACATGTAATAACAAGGTAATAATATTGTCCCTAACTCTAATGTTAGGAATGGTAGTGAACAAACTGGTATCTATACATATAAAACTCTAAGTTGATTCATTCTTTGATTCACTGATTTATTGTTTATTAGAGCCCTAACGGCTGAAGGTAGAAACATCATTTTTGGAGGGTATATACCTTTCATGATGTAGATGAGCATTAAGAAAGGATTTTAGAAAATTCTCGTTATACAGGGTGCTACACATTGTTCAAGTTTGTATGAGAATTTTTATAGGGTTGAAGGTAGAGACATTATCTTTGAAGGGTAAATGCCTTTCATGGTGTAGGTGAGCACTAAGAAAGGGTTTTGTAAAATTTCCGTTGTACAGGGTGCTACAGGGTGTTCCAGTTTGTATGGGAATTTGTATAGGGCTGAAGATAGATACACCATTTTTGGAGGGTAGATACCTTACATGGTGGGTGAGCACTAAGAAAGGGTTTTGGAAAATTCCCGTTATACATGGTGGTACATTCAACATGAATTTTTATGGGAAAATTTAAATGTGTGAAATGAGGTCTACTGAAAAATACCTAGGTAATAGTAATCCGTAATCCGTGACTCTCAAAATAATTTCACAACTATCTTAATCACGCGAACGAAGTCGCGCACAAAAGCTAGTTACAGATGACAAATTACAGTGTGTAGCTTTTGTTTTTTCTAAATATATAAGACAGAAAAGTCACAATGGTATTTAAAAAAACACATTTGGGTAAAATTGTTTCAGTAAAGATGGTCATATCTTCATCCTCTTCCATAGAACCATGTTTAATAAAAAAGAGAGCATAGTTCAATAAAAAAGCAGCCATGTTAAATGAAAAACCAATAAATTTTCTCCAAGACTCAATTTTAGAACGAAAAAGCTGGAAACCCGCTTTTACAAAAGAAACCTTCCTAACTTATCTTTTTCGTCAAAATGTTCCGGGTAACAATGAACCATGGATCATATTTGCCCGCCCTGCGAAGGGTTAATGAGGCTCGAACGGATGATAAATAGGGTATTTAGCAACCCCCGGGTACATAAAATACTCATATTACGATCTACCGAAATTTAAACATTGGCTTTTAAAATCATCTGTCAAGAATATGATTTTTCAGTACTTAAGTAGCTAAATAAGTATTCATTGAAATAACACACTTTCACGAAGTAACGAACGTAACGAATTCACGAAGTAAATCATCACGAATAAACAAATTATTGACGACACACACATACAATTCGCAAAAGGAACTTATTTTACATGTACATATCGTTTAATTAATACATTTAAATCTCAGTAATTTCCTGATTGTTTTGATCTTGGCGAAAAAAGCACACTAATTTCAGATTAAAATTTATTTTAATATTTTTTTATGACGTACGAAAGTTAAAAGTTTACATAAATATTTTTTTTATTTGATTGGTGATATTATTAGCTTTCGAAAAGTTTTTATAACTGTAAGACTTTTAAAGCCGGAGAAATTAATATTTTTATCTAAAATAAAAAGTCAAATTTAAAATACCGGGCATTCCAACAGGAGAATGGCTAGACTCCAACATGTGGGGGTTTTGTCGATAAAATTGATCATATTATCTGCCTTTAAAAGCTCCGCAATCGCTAACATATTGTAGGTATATCTTGCGTTTTACCAACTATTGTGAAATTTGTGAGGAAGCTATTGTTTGCTATTGTTTTTTTGCATCCACTATAATGAACTGCCGCCAGGAATGACTGATTCTATTTAATACGTACGTTTAATATTTGTGTGGTCCCAGACATTATAATTTTGACTCGCAAAACCACCATCGAAACTTGATTGCAGTCCCTTGATCCAGCATAATTAACTATCGCCGCAGGATGGCCGCAGGCGTCTGACCAACTGGCTCGCACCCCGCTCAAACTCGCCGACACCCGACATGACAGTGCAACGCTCCGTTTCATCTTACCTTCATTATGCTGTAGAGAACAACAAAGAGATACGAACATAAATTAAAAATAATTATGTACCCTTAAACAAAAGTCATCGTACTATATAAACTTATGTGTGCTGCATTGTAATTAACCCTAAACATAAAGTCATGTGTAAATTCAATTTATCCTTATCCGTACTTCCTTATTAATATTATAAATGAGAAAGTCAGTTTGTTTGTTACGCTTTCACGCTTTAACTACTCATCCGATCATCATGAAATTTTGAATTCATAAAAACATAGGGTACCTTTATCCAGAAAAATGTACGTTTCCCGAGAAATAGCAGAATAACTGTCCACGTAGACGAAGTCGCAGGCGGCCGCTAGTAATTAATTTCTTTTTCGTATTTTATGTTATTTCTAACATGGACAAAAGTTTAGTCGTTTAGTTTCATTGTTTTTTTTTCCAAAAGCTAAACCATAAATCTAAATGACAGGCTAGAAAATATTGTTCAACCGATAAAAAGTACCACAAAGCTTATTCGTAGTGCACTAGAAGAAATTCACAATTTCGCCTTTATCTAAGCATTAAATATTTTTTGTTCCAATGGTGACACTATTGTACTGCCTTGGCACTATTTTTCATAACATGATGTTATTTATTTAATCAAGTTAATCAAGATAAACATAGAACATAGAAGCTGCAAGAGCAAGCTATGCGTTACTGAAACTTAATAAGAAATAAGATTAAGCAACTAAGTTCCGTGAGCAGACACCGAGTAAGTTGCAGCTAACAACGTTACTCGCTCGGCGTTATCCAAGTTATATCTCCGATATCTCTGCTGGAACAATGTTACTTAAGAATTTTTACTATTTTAATAAACATTTTTTTAACAGATAACAGATACAGATTGTGGCCGGACACTGCCCCCCTAATCAAATGGCCAACATTCTATTCGTTTGAACGCTACGCTTACTATTAAAACTTTAAAATAAGCAGTAAACTATAAAATTACGTGCCGTAAGCTTGACAATTCCATACAATACATCGAAGTCTGTGATTTAAATAAGTTTGCGACATGTGATTTAATCATAATTATATTGCTCATATTAAGCTATAAAAGTAAGCGTAGCGTTCAAACGAATAGAAAGATGGCCATTTGAGTAGGGGGGCTGAAATGTTTAATAATCTGTACTGTATAATATCTATTTAATTTGAACAATACTCGTCATAAAGCAAGAAGCTTTTCCCGTGTGTAAACGCCACAAAGATAGTCGCAAAGTGAATAAGTGCCAAGTTTTCCCAGTTTAATTGCACCAGGGAGAGTCGGCCGAAGTTGCGGCAACTTGAAAGACTTCTCGTCAAGTTGCCCGCTCAGATAATGTCTGTTCCTTTGACAGAATGCGGGTGAATGAAAGCTAATATAGAGGCGATGGACTTTCATTCAATTACGGAAGTACTTATATAAGAGGTGGCAAACTTTTTCTTTATTCTTTGTCAGCCATTACACAGCTCGTGACTTTCATTCGAAGTTGTGATGGTTGTTCCGATACTAGGTTAATGAATTGGTATTGACATTATTTTGTGGATGTAGACTGAAATGCAGTATATTTTAACACAAAAACCTGTCGGTAAAGAAATCACGTGTGAATGTGAATGTCAAAATTTTCAAAACGTGCACAGTATGAAGGCTGGATAAATACAAAACAAAATTACAGTCCTCATATCTTAACTTAAATTAAAAATATCAAATGATAAATAATCTTCTATATACGTATTTCAAACTACGATTCGCATAGGAAATGAAAAATAGATCTAAAGTGGCTATAATGACTGTATAGTATAGATATTTTCTGTAAAGGTATCCTCTCATATCCTTTATCGGGCAATCTCTTATTAAGATAATTGAGTTTTCAAAGATAGGATCGCATTGTGAATGAAATGGAACTAATCAGAAATCAGAAGGACTACAACAAAGGCTCGCTTCTCTTTGTCAATACACATTCCATCATACAGGGTATTCTAGCCTCGTGAGTTAGGCAAACAGGAAGAAATTACAAGTGTAGTGATGATTGATTGATTGACCTGCTTATAGTCACGTGCCATCCTTAGTTTGTGTTAACGAAAAGAAAAAGAACAAAGTTAAATTCACGTTAAATTATTATCTATCGAATCTTATTTCTGACATTAGTAACGCAGCCAGCGATCTCCGCTTGCTACAGCATGTCGTAGCAACTACATGCTACGAAATGTTCCTAGCGTGCTACGAATGTTACTACATTCCACGTCCGTACTATGGGCAACAGCGTCGCAACGTTAGCAACAAAATTCGCATGCGCGCGTATCGCCCCTGCACGAACTAAACGTATGTAGTGACGGCGCGGCGTGCAAGCGATTTTAACCTTAGGAGTGGTTAAGCGGCGCTGTTGCCTATGGTACATCCTCTAGAATGAATTTTGCTGTGAATCGTTGTAGCATTCGTAGCATACTACGAAAATTTCGTAGCATGTAGTCGTGATACGAGATGCTGTAGCAAGTTACGAATGTCAGAAAAAAGTTTCGATGGATAATTTTAATGCCAATTTAACATTGTTCGTCTTTTGTTTTCGATAACACAAACTTAAGGATGGCACTTGATTACACTCGCAAGCAGAAAACTGGAATCACATGCCTATTTTCATACAAACGAGGTAACTTTGAAGCTTTGGGTCTTCGCCCAGGACTAAACGTGGTGTGATCTAATGATGGCGATTTAAACAATGGATGGCTGAGGCCCATAATGCTAAAGAAACCTAACGATTTATTTAAGACAAGCGGCCGCCCGCAACTTCGTCTGCGTGGACAGTTTTTTGCTATTCCTCGGGAACTGTACGTTTTTTTAGATCAAATCAATAGAATAGAAATAGAAATTAATTTATTTGCCTTTGAATAGGGTACACTGAAGGTCTTAATCTAGTTTAAAAAGCTCGGCCCATTCAGCCATTATCAACAGCATGCAAATTTTTATTCTTAACAAATTCAATATTTATTTAAATTTATCAGGGGTACAGAAAGGACAAAGATACCCTTTGTCCTTTCTGTACGTCTATGCAAAATTTCATGATGATCGGTTAAGTAGTTAAGACGTGAAGGCGTAACAAACAAACTTTCGCATTTATAATATTAGTAAGGATTACTCGTTTAGCTCAGGGATGAACATAAAAAAAATATTGCATCAAAAGTTAGGAAAATGTATAACACTAAAAACTCCATACGGTCTCTGGTGTAATCGACTCCTTAGCAATCTGGGCCTCCCTCATTCATTCTTTGAATGGCCATCATCAGATCACACCACCCCGTTCAATCCCTGATGGAAAACAAAGTTTAAAAAGTTACCTTATTTGTATGAAAATACGCCTGTGATTCCAGTTTTCTGCTCGCGAGTGTAGAAGATATCGTTTTGTAAATAATGTTATAAAAGCAGCTTTAGCAGATGAAATATCAATGAGGGCTTTTCATAATGACAAAAAACTGTATGCTCGATAGATGGCGTTGATAAAAATGGGTGTCAATGTGATTTTAGCCATTTTAGTCATAGTCATAGGCATGTATTTTAGTCATCTAGTGAGACAATTAGTTACTATATTTTTTTATGTCACTTTGAAAAGCCCTCATTGAAAAAACTAATTGTCCGCAAAAGACTGGCACTTAAGTAATCTCGTAAGCTTTTTACGTGTCAAAGAATTTCTTACTTTATAATGGAGACTTACATCAGGCACTATTGAGTATTCTGTTACAGAGTTACATTTACTGTATATTGTACTCTATTGCAACTACCGTGCAGGGCAGTTACCCTTACTTCACAAAACCTTGCAAGTAGTTATGTTGTGCTTAAGGCACTTATGTGCGCTTCCTAAGACACGAAGTACGTGTCTTGCCTTTGAGCTTTTTGGCTATCTGATTAATAGAACGTGAGTGATGGAAAAGAACATGTTATTTTCCAATAATTTTTGATCTTTTATAATGTTGTAGAAACATACATAAAATCTCATTCTTCTTCCCACGGCGGCAACTCAGGTAGCTTTAATTAAAGGCAAAGCAAGGATACTAGAGTACACACCATTTTCGGTATCATACCAATCAAGAGTAACTAAGTTATACCAGCCTGTCCTTTATACAGAGTTATTTGTAAAACACCAACAACCCCGCAGGAGTAGATTACTAGCATCATAAACAACGTTTGTTTTACGAATTTCCGAAAAAGACGAAAAAAACGACTTTGCATACAATGCTCGATCAGCTGTTCGGACATTTGTACGGAAAATCGATTTTATTTGCCTTTTTTTCGGAAAAGTCGAAGAACAAACGTTGTTGTCTATGATGTTAGTAATCTAGTCCAGCGAGATTGTTGGTGTTTTATAATCCTATCTACATATATATATAGTACATAGTCCGTTGTTTTTTTTTACATAATGCATATGCGTCTGCTATTCTGTTTTATGTATCTCCTAAATCAACATTAAAGCATTTGAGGGATGATGATGGATACGTACTGAAAACTGTCTGCTAATAGAGCAAATGAGCGACGCGACGACCGTCTAAAAATCTTTGTTTACCAAAAATATAGCTTTAAGAGGTAGATTGTTTTATCTCCAAGTGAGAATTTTCATTTTTTTCCTTACAAATTTACGATTCAGTTTGAATAATAAAGCACGGAGACTTTTCATATGTCTGCGAAGCCGTTTAGGCTTAACTTTCTATGAAATAACAGCGATAGATCCCGTTTTATACAAAGGATCGCGACAATTCAGCGTATCTCAAGTAACAAATCCAATATTAAAGTCTAGGGCCGTGTAGAGACCAAGTTCTGGAAGTAATCACTTCGCAGCACTAACACAAATATTGGAATCAAATACCCGTTTATTTCGTGCTAGCCAGAGTCCAGGAATTCAGAAATTAAGCAACAGTTGGCATATGCGAGACGATCTCCTGCCTCCAATTCATTACTAACTATTAAAACTCTCTCTCTCATAACTGCATGAAGATTGTGATACAGCCATACAGTATAAAAGCAGCCAGCTTTTATGATTTGCGCCTCCATCAGTTTTGGTCCATAGAATTTGCTTGAGGAGGTTGACTCTTCCTTGGTCACACCAATCAGCCACCTACTCAAATATCCAACATTCTAGATGCGTTTGAACGCTTTAGCTTTAAATAAGTAGTAAACTATAAAATTACGTGCCAGATCTGTGATTTACACAAGTTTGTGACATTATGATTTAATAGTCTGTTACTCATATCGTTCAAACGCTTTCAAACGTATAAAATGTTGGCCATTTGAATAGAGGGGCTGGTTTGCAAACGACCTCTAGCTCTCTTCCCTTCTATTCCACCAACCACGTCCAGCTTTTTGAGACTCTCATCTCCTCTTCGCATTATGAGGTCAAATTATGAGAGTACGCGATGTAATTAATAGTGGACAGCTTAATCTTGACATTTATTTGAAATAGAATAGATTTGTGCGTTGAACATGAACACATTTTGTCCCAATGTTCTGGTGACTGATTTAACTACGGCATCAAATAAGCCCCTTGATGATGCTTAAGAAAATAAAATAGGTTATTTCAGACATTCGACAGATAATAATTACTTATAATTTATATTTTTACTTTTAGATTTTATTAATCTAAGACCTTAGATTAGAATAATTACACCTAGAACGATAATTCCCTACAAAGCGCGCTGTCAAAAGTGAGGCAACAAAAACAGCCAAAATGGCGCCGTTTTCAGATTTTTATTGTTCATTATTAAATAATCATGCCTAATATGTACAAAACAGTTTCAATTTCCCGACCTCAAAGAGATTAATTATTATATTATTGGATTTTAGCTACGATTAGGTAACGTATGAAGGATATAAATCTGAGAACTGAGCCATTTTGGCTCAGTATAAGTTGCCTCCCTTTACATACAAGGACACGGCTTCTAGGTGTAATTATTCTAAGTCTAATAATAGCCTTTTATTTACACTTTTTCCTTTATAAACTTTACAGAACTCATTAAAAATAATCGACAGCCACAAACAATTCTTTTGTCATTATTTAAGCTTTAAATGCAAAAAGAAATTTGGATGAAATCCAAATTTGCATAACATTAGCACCTATTACCATGATGAATAGGACGTCCCGTATTTCGGAATTTATCACCTCGCGAACTTATCTGAAAAGTATATTTTATGTTTAAATTTACTTTCGTTAAAAATTGATTGATCACTTTTATACAATTTACGCGCAAATGAAATAGGACTACGATGCGCAATCGAGCCAATTTTTTGAGCCAAGGTAAAAGTGCAAAATGTAATAGACCGTAGGTCATACACGACAAGAAAAAAAAATCAATTGTTCTAAAAAAAAAAACATCGCCAAACATTTCAACATGTGGCTACCATTAAAAACGTCTTAGAAATTCGTTGCCAACATGATGTAGATCGATCTCTTCCTACCACTCGAAAGAACTATAAATTGCTACGAGCATGACATTTTAGTTCTTTAATATCGTTAACAAAAAATGAAAGGTTTTGTAAGTTATAATTTTTTGCCACACTTGTTTGCGACGCGCCTTGGCGACCTAAATGTATATAAAAAAAACTCTATCCTCGGAAATGCAATGTGATAACTTGAGCACCGCCTGCTGACCGAATCTGGACCTTATGTTTTGATGGATAGAGACTAGGGAGACACAATGCCACGTCTCCTTGACTATTTAAAGATCTAAAAATGCAGTTTCTACGCAAATACCTTTTTATTTTTCAGGTTTAATCAGATTATTACTGAAAAACATTCTAGATTGAATGTTTGAATCCAACTCCAGACATTTTGGATGTGAAAAGAATCACGGATGGACCAATACGTCATCGAGAGCGTTGGAGGCGGAGTTTTAGTGCAAGTGCAACAAAACAAGGATAAAGGAAACTGAACCCTAAATTTGACTAATTAGGGATGTAATTAGAATAAACTAGTTTTAGTTCTTTTGTTGTTAACTTTGTATAGAGAAATTTGTAAAGATGTGAGGATTAGCGTCGGGGGCACAGTGTAAGACGGACGTTTTGTGTTGATAAATTTTGTTTACCTAAAATTAGCGTCCCCCGCTTTTCTTTTGAATTATGAAGTTGTAAAATCGTAAATACATATTTTGTGGCATGAATATGAATCATGTATAAAATTAAATTAAAGAAATAAAAGCCAGGTGCACCTGCTGCGGAAACTTGAGTTAAGTACTAGAAATAAGGACAATGTTTATACCTACGTATTTTAGACCGGTTCACATATAAAGTATACATCCAAGTGGCTTAATTAATAAATTGATGAGCATATTGATCTCACATAACTAAAGGTCTAAAATAAGTACACTATATTTCATTTTATGTGTTTATGTTTGTTGTTTAGATTAAGGAACAAAATGACGAATCTGGTTTTTTTATTATCTCACTTCGTTTTTCCAGATTCATTATTTTAGGAACTGAAGTGAGAGACCAATTTCTTACTATATCGTGAGAAATTGATCAAATTAATAATTCAGTTTTGATATCAGTTTCTATTAGAGTAATTTTATAAAGTGATTGAAATAACTATATAATATCTTTTGAATTGATCAAATAATCAAAGAAATTTCAAAATAAAGACATATAAATGATAATTTCATAATAAACAGATAAATTCAAAAATAATCAAATCCTCTAAATTAAACCCATTTTATCAAATGATCAAAATAACTTAACAATCAAATTAACTAAATCAAAACCAATTAAAATCATTTTTTAAACATAACAAAATAATCAAATTTTCAAAACAAACATTTCTAATAATAAATGACTTTAGCCATCACTTCTGTATTCATATTTATCCCCATTTATATTCCTTTTTACTGATAGGTTTATTTGCATGACCTTGTACTTTCAAAGGTGAAGTTTGATATTTGCGATAGATATCATTTAATTAATACCTGTATCATTTTCGATGATGATGCCTTTGTCTATTAGGTTATAGACAAAATCAGATTATCTTACTTTGAATTTGACTTAGGTACAGTGTCTTCGATGACACTTGAATAATATCTGGTACATGGATTATATATAAAGATTGCTATCACGGTTCTTTCAAATAGAACTTAGAATTTTATTGGTTTTAAATTGATAGCCTCAGACAATTAATTTTAAGCTCAGCTTAGATAAATCCTTAACTCAAATCATATTTGTTTACATATTTGAAGTGCTGATGCATTCAGTATGAATTATTTATGACGCTGTCAAATCTTTGACTCTATAATTGAATTTAGCTAGAGGTAGTGACTGATTAAATAATATTTCAATCTTTCTTTATATTGAACTGAAGTTGAAGACGCTGTTTGGATTTAACTTATGTCTGTGAGATGGCATTCCTTCTTGTAGTCCAACGTAGAATTAGCTTAGGACATATACATATTGAAAGCGCTGAAGCTGATCTATTACGCTCTTGGTGGCCACCCATAGTAAAGGGAGAAAAGATTATCTCCTATAAAATTAATAATAATAAAGGGAATAAGACAGCGAAATTGACATCCGTCTGACGAGATTGTCAAAATTAGAAATAGGGAATCTAGGGAAGACATAGAAGGGCTGTCTCTTATTAAGATTGAATCCAAACGTGTATTTAAATCATTATAATCATTTATTAATCGAATAATTATTATCACACCTCAAAGCTCATTATCTAAAAGGCACACAATATCGTAATTCTCAGGCGAGTTTGTTAAAAGGTACATTTGTTTAAGCTGAGCTATATTTTGGGATATTATAATCAATTAAAATCACTAGACGATCAAAGCAGATACAATAAGTATCTCAGATAAAGAGGTCATTCTCAGCCGACTAGGAGCTGAGAGCCCACGATGGGCCACCACAAAAACTTGTATGTTTTTTAGTAGAATTTATTGATCTTTCATAGGATTATCTATGATTGGCAATTATCTATAATTAAATCATAGTGAGCTGATGTGCTGACAAATTTTGCTTCATTCGAGACGATAAAAAAATAAATCATTTACGTTTTATCAAGGGCTTAGCATAAAAGTTTTGGTTGTTTTGCGCAAATAGAAGATTAAGTGCAATTTTTATTAAATATTTTTAATGGCCTCGAATATAAGCAATAAGTTATGAATCTCGATATTGAATGTGGCCACTTTTAGCACTACTGAGATGCACGACTTATTGCTTAAGTTTGAGTTCCTGAAACTTATAAAATTATTAAAACTTTTAATCTAAGTCCTGGATAAAACGTAGCTGATTTATTTCCATTGGTGGCCCTACTGAGCTCATCGAACCACCTAAAGAGGGCATGGTTGTTTTATTTTTTAATATTGACTTGGTTTACGATTACGAGTAATAAAAATAAATACGATATATTGGCGGCGTTAGTGGATGGCTATAAGTGATTTACACCGCCCGCACTCCGTGCTTGCTCATTCATTCATTTGTTAACTCTTTCTTCTAATATTTTTGAAAGCCTATTTTCGAAGACAAAAGTAAGTTTTCTAATTATTTAATAGGTTAACGTTGCTTCTAGGCTGATTGAGTCTAGGAAATGTCAACTTTAGTCTTTATGACTGATGTCCCTATTAGTTAATAGCTAAGTTTTGATTATTAGTTACTAAGATGTAAAAAGATTTTAATTTTTGTTTCTTTACTTACCCTAATAAGAGGTTAATAGAATAAACTATGTCGGGATTTACGGGTGTGTAATGTATGACCTAAATTTACATGCACTAACGATCAAAGGATATAATAACATTTCATATAATTTCATTTGACATACCGATCGAATAATATAACATACGGTTAATATAATTTCACTTGACCTAAATACATGTGATATAAAAATTATTTGACATAATAAACATTTGATCTAATTAACAGATGATATAAAGCACAATTCATATAACATTCATTTACTCTATTCAACATTTAAAATAATTTTATTTAACCTATGATTTAAATGCTATAAAAACAAGCATAGCCAAAAAATATGATTTCATCACTTATATATTTTTATCTACACTACACCCACGCTTTAAATCCTCCATAAAGGGTTCTGAAACAGCTTACTGCCAACATTACAGTATTGCTCCGCTGCGAGTGGTCAAAACACTAACCTAACCTACCTGATGTATTAAGTTTTTATTTATAGCGGGGGGCCTAGGGCCAGCCCCCTGCACCCCCCAGCAAGCATTTTGCAAGCAAGCACCCAACATGCAAGCATGCAAGCAAGCATGCAGCATGCAAGCAAGCATGCAGTAAGCAAGCATGCAGCATGCAAGCAAGCATGCAGCATGCAAGCAAGCATGCAGCATGCAAGCACGCATTGTGGAGCGTGTGGTCAAAACACTAACCTAACCTAACCTACTGGTAGGTGCATTAAAAGTTTTTCTTTATAGCGGGGGGCCTCAGGCCCCCCGACCCCCCCGAGCAGGGGGGCCAGCCCCCCTGCACCCCCCGGCAAGCATTTTGCAAGCAAGCAAGCAAGCATACAGCATGCAAGCAAGCATGCAGCATGCAGCATGCAAGCAAGCATGCTGCACGCTTTAAATCCTCCATAAAGGGTTCTGAAACAGCTTACTGCCAACATTACAGTACCGCTCCGCTGCGAGTGGTCAAAACACTAACCTAACCTAACCTACCTGATGTATTAAGTTTTTATTTATAGCGGGGGGCCTAGGGCCAGCCCCCTGCACCCCCCAGCAAGCATTTTGCAAGCAAGCACCCAACATGCAAGCATGCAAGCAAGCATGCAGCATGCAAGCAAGCATGCAGTAAGCAAGCATGCAGCATGCAAGCAAGCATGCAGCATGCAAGCAAGCATGCAGCATGCAAGCACGCATGCCGCATGCACGCAAGCATGCAGCATGCAAGCAAGCATGCAACATGCATGCAAGCATTGTGGAGATCCGCTCGCTTCGCTCGCTCCGCTGCGTGTGGTCAAAACACTAACCTAACCTAACCTACTGGTAGGTGCATTAAAAGTTTTTCTTTATAGCGGGGGGCCTCAGGCCCCCCGACCCCCCCGAGCAGGGGGGCCAGCCCCCCTGCACCCCCCGGCAAGCATTTTGCAAGCAAGCATACAGCATGCAAGCAAGCATGCAGCATGCAAGCAAGCATGCAGCATGCAAGCAAGCATGCAGCATGCAGCATGCAAGCAAGCATGCAAGCAAGCATGCAGCATGCAAGCAAGCATTGAGGAGTGCGAGTGGTCAAAACACTAACCTAACCTAACCTACTGGCAAGCTACATGCATGCTTGTATGCTTGCTTGCATGTTTAGTCATTGTTATGTTATAGATATATATGTATGCTATTGATGTTATTACATTAAAAAATAGTGGATTTGATAATTAAGCAAGCATCGTAATAACAAAAGCTAGTTATTTCTATTTTATAGTAAAAGTTGATTATAACATGTAAAATTAGATCAAATGATATGTTTAAGAAATGTAAGTTAGATAAAAAAAGCAAAATATCAAATGATACTTATGGGATATAAACGTTAGAGCAAATGTAAATATGGCAAATAATAATGATGACAAATGAATAATAGGTTAAATAAAAATTATGTCATTTATTTTTAGGTCAAATAAAAATTAGATGAAGTCAACGTTAGTGACATTGAAATTAGATTAACTGTTTTTATGGGAACCGAATCGCACCCGGGATTTACACCATGTACCTGTTTATTTTTGAGACTCCGATATTTCGGCGCAGTTGCATGCGCCATGATCACGGAAGAACTGTCGATTGTTATGTAAGAGGTACCACAATAAGAGGTACCTACCACCTAATAAGAGGTACCACATTCTAATTGATTGTGTTGTGGTGCAATAAAAGTACCTTAAAAAAAATCCTGATTTTTTTATTAAATTTCAACAGATTTCAACAGTTTCAATTGAAAGACTCGAGACTCGAGAAAACTCGAGAATTTGGCCTCGAGAATTCCCGAAACTTGAGAAAAATAAAAGGTCGAGAAATCAGATACCCTAAACATATCATCACAATAATAATTACTTAGGCTATTATTATAGAAAACTTATTCTTATTTCGAATTGCATTTTTTCAGCTGGCCCGTGAAAAATAACTTATTTTTATATTGACTTCTTATTTTTCTTTCAATATCGTTCCTAAACATCTGCTATCGACCACAACAGCTGTCGAAACATAACTTTTTATGAAACAAGGTCAACACTCGACGGACATGGACCCGGCACGGTCAACTGGACCCGTACCTCATTATGAAGAGGATGTTTGATCCCGTACGGTGACAGCCTTTTCGACAGTGTATTCACCCTTTCGATAGAAGGATAAAAAAAATCTTCTTTTGGACAAAACTTAACTTAGGGTTGTCTATGCTTTTAACGATGTTTCGGATATCAAGCTTACGCGGTGTTTCATATTAGTTAAGTTTATACCTATTTATTAAAGTTGCAAAAGTTCCCACTAGATAAACATAGACACGCAAGTACTATAATCAATCAACTTTTCCTGAAAATTGTATGCGGTAATAGTACATTATGATATAAGTGCGGAAAGTTGAAAATTACAGCCGAGGCGATATTGCTAGCCCGAGCCGCAGGCGAGGCCTCTACAAGAAAGCAAAAGCTGTAATTATCAAAGCGCACGTATGTCATACGACGTTTTATAACATATTTGCGAGGACATAAATAAAACTTGGAGTTTGCATCTTTGCTTGTTTTCCGTATAATTAAATTTTGATACGCTTGTAAGTACCTATCTATCGGTAGATTTTTCGGGCAAGTGGCTTAGAGTAGCCTGTTTCGCTGCCACTGAGACTTCTGGCGGTTCGAATTAATAAATTCATCACTAGGTACTTGACGACATTTTCAAATAAAAACAATACGGCAAAAAGAAAAAGAGCGCGGAATAATTTTTACTTGTTTAAATTAGCGATGCCCGTGCATCAGTGTTTTTTTAAGGCAAAGACATAAAAAACAGCCAGTATTACTAATAAAGTAAATTAATATTTTTGTGTTTTTGTTACAAAAAAAGTTTTGTAAACGGTTGTAATTTATTGTCAAAATTAATTAAATTAAATAATTAAATGTTTATTTACTCCCTTCTTACTCCTCTTAAGGATAAAATATATTTTAGATATTTTATCTTTTAGATATTTTATCTCCCAAAGTTAATTTTATTCATAAAGTGTTGACCTCTTTTCTGAAATAAAAACTCTTTGCCAAGATTTTAAAAAATACCGTTCGTTTTAGACGGAGCATCTTGATAAACCGTGCGTTTTACATTACATTACCGCACAAGTACTATAGTAATGAGATAAAATACGATATTGAAATTAATGTAATAAGAGACCTTTTACGAGCAAATATGTTTTTAAAAAAATCAAACTAATTAAGTATATTTTTCATATAAAATTCTTACGATCCACTGTACCATCTGTCGTTTAAGAAATTCTTTAACTTCTTGCCTCATTGTCTCACAAATGTCGTTTCCTTCCTCTTAGTTTATTCTATTAAATTGCCTTTATATTGGCTATATTCAGGAGTAATACTCTTGGTAAGGAAAAATAATTAGGGCCGATTGGTTACGGTCGACTGGGTCCGAATCTCATTAGGCCCTTCCTCGCTGGGCCCGGGCCCTGACGCGACAACGACAGCCTCTTCAATTACATACGATCCCGGCTTCCGAGCGACTTCGTATTGACAGAGAACAGTTAACTTTGAGCTTCCGGGAAGAGAAGAATAATATTATTCTTTTTATCCCTCAAGTGGCGCTTTCATCTTAATTAAAAAATGAATTGTACATTCATGAAATGGGAAACGTCCAAAAATATTAAATTGGCTGAATATTTTTAAAGGTAGGAATAAGCTCCCTTAGTAATAGAAAAAAGTTTCAGAATTTTCGGCAGCGTAATAAAATTTAAAAAATTAAAGTCTCTTCGACTTCACAAATAGGTGGTCACAAAAGTAACAGCAGAATGGAAATTATACCTTTGCCATCACCTGCCACAACCACAACACCGAAGGGAAGTACTAAATTCTTCTTCTTCTATTTTTATTTTAGCAATCTACTTTCCACTTGGAAGTAATTTTTGCCAGTGTCAAGTGTTTAATAGTTCAGTGGTAGGACGTTTAAGTTTACATTAGAATGCGGGTGCATTGCATTCCAATGCTGCTTGGAGCATTTGGCAACAAGTACATCAAGACAGTTTACTCGGTAAGTTCTGCCGAGGTAGCTACCACTACAATAAAAGTCTCAGGTTCACACAACCAAGATCGCGCCTATTTCAATTATCCCACATATTGTTCAGTTGCGTAGACACTTGTACCACAAAACTGCACCAATTTCAAGACACAACATCCACTATGAATCAAAATTGTGGTTGTGGCAAGCGATGGCAAAGATAAAATCTCCATTCTGCTGTTACTTTTGCACATATGTAAAGTCGAAGAGAATTTTTTTTTACGTAACCGAAAATTATGAAACTTTTCTACTACTAAGGGAGCTTAGGTAAGGTAGGAATACCTATAAAAAATTTTATTCAATTAGATACGTATCTAGATTTAAAAAAAAAATAACAATAATAATTTTGGCAAATTACTTAAGTAATTACCTACTTAAGAATTATTTTAATTTAAGTATCTATCTATAGATTTGATACACCTTATTTTGATAGTTGCTGTGCCCTTGCAGGGTTTCATGTTTGATTCTATTTTTGTAATAACATCTTTGTACCTACAACATGGAAATTGCAATAAAAATTTTGAATTTGAATTTGAAAATATTCAGCCAATTTAATTTTTTTCGGACATTCCCCATTGACGAATAAGGAAACTGACCAGGGGCCGTACCGGCTAACGAATCGATTTTCATAAAAGTCTGCTGGGTTTCAACTTAAAACAGAGAAATCAAAGTAAGCAATTTCGTTTTGTACTTTTTGTTGACGTGATTCGGAAGATATCGATGTTCGTGTGACATCATGAATTTGGGTTCGTCATTTTGGCCCAATTGGGGCTCGATTTATCTGTTTTAATTTGAAACCCAGCAGACTTTTATGAAAATCGATTCGTTAGCCGGTACGGCCCCTGTATGAGAAACTGGCGAATTAGGGAAACCGACGAGTGATAACCCGGACCCCATAATTTATCGAAAACTCACATGTTCATACAGGTACATTGAAGCTGAGGTTCTATAGTTATTTACAAACAATAACCTCAGTAAAATATAGTTCTTTGTAGTAGGCAAAAGAGTAAAAAGTAGCGGGCGGCGCTTTCAGCACTTTTCCATACTAGGTACTACCATAAGAATAAAAGTTTTATTTATTCTTATGGTACTACTACAACGAACTATATTTTACTGAGGTTATTCTTTGTAAATTAACCATAGATCCTAAGCTTCAATCTGTACATGTGAATTTTTGATATATTATGTACTTAGCGAGGTATATAGGGGCCTTAAAGAAAGGTTTTGGCCTGGCAAATTGTTCAAAAGATTTTCATAAAGGTACTAGCTGCCACCCGTGACTTCGTCCCTATGGACCCTAGGGAACCTTTGACCAGGATAAAAAGTATCCTGTTTCAATCCATGCTATAAACTACCTGGGTACCAAATTTCACAAAAATCAGCTAAGCGGTTAAGGTGTAAAAAGGTAACTAACACACACACACACACTTTCGCTTAATAGACTTCTTATTAGATCTTGAGCAATCAGATTTTAAACAATAAGCAATACACTGTCTTGCTATACCTATGCAAGTGCTAACGCCGAATCTCCATTAATTTTAATTTTAATCGAAAAAATTACAATTAATATTTTTTAAGAAGCTAACAAAGTTTTGAATTAACTCCCCCTGAGAGTTACCGGACGTCGGGATTTGTCCTGACATGTCAAGCTTTTTGGGTCCCTGTCGGGATTCCAGCCGAACTTAGCAAATGTCAGGCTTTTTTGGATTAAAGTACATTACTGCTACATTATAGCACAGAATAAATAATAGTACTATTATAGTAAAGCAAACCGTAGAAATTAAGCTATATTTTTTTTGGTAACAATCAATTAGGACATTTTCAGTAAAAAAAACAATTAAACTTAAGAAAACGATGAACGAAAAATTGAAAAACAACGTAATTGGAAAAGTCATGTCAGTGAAATAAAAAAAAAGTTTTCTAAATTTATTTATGCATTATGGGTTATAAAAACAAATACAAACACAGCCTGTGCATTAAAAGTCTACTATGCTCATGCATACGCATGGCTACGCTATGGTGTTATACTATGGGGCCATAGCACAGACTCACACGATATATTCATACAACAAAAAAAATGTATACGTATACTTGTAACTATTCGCCAGCCAGAATCTTGCAAACCTCATTTCATTAAACTAAATATTTTAACTTTCCCGTGCATATATATCCTTGAAATAGTATTATTTGTGAGAAAACATCTTAATTACTTTCAATTTAATAAAAATGCCCGACGTCAGCATGATATTGTTCCTCCTGAACCAAAAATTGAAATGTATAGATGCAGCCCTTACTATAGATGTATACAATTATATAATAAACTACCGAAATACATAAAAATAGAAAAAAATGAAAATAAATTTAAAAATATAGTAAAAGACTTTCTAGTTAAAAAGTGTTATTACTCAGTAGAAGAATATATATTATGTGCGATAAGCTCAAATGATTATATTAATCCTCGGGAAGCTCTCTAAATATCAATCTATGTTAATTAATTTGCTCTATAATACTTGATGTTTTAATTTAATATTAAGTCATAATAAGCAACACCCTAGCAGGGTATGTTATTTCAGGCCATCACACATTGTTTAATATCTCAATAGGGAATATGCATAAGTCACCGATTTTGATGAATTTGAGCTTGATCGCTGCGGACACTTATAAAAACATGATGTAACAGGAAAAAAAATAAAAAAATGTATTATTTTAGTTTTATCACACGATGAAATCAGGGAAAAATAACAATTTTATTTTTTTATTTTCGGATATAATGCACTTTACAGTCAGGTAGAATATCGAATAAGAAACAATATTTTGTATGACACATATGTACTTAAACGCAAAATTTAGGGAGATAATTGAAGATTATTGGCTAACTCCATATTAAACGCGCCGAAACACACCTGAAACGTGATGTGTGACGTCACCATTTTGTATGGAGCGTTTTCGGCGGGTGCTGCTCCGCGCTAACTTCAAGTAACTATATCACGAGAAAAAAACACAAGAGAAAAGTTTTAATATTACAGTTAATTTTCTCACGCATTATACTTTAGATTAAGATTTAAAAAAAAATTGATGCATATTCCCTATTATTGATGTGAAAGTGATACTGTAACATGTGCTTTTATATAAATATATATAAATATATAAATATAAATATTAATTTATACGTCATTAAAAATTTATACCTACAATGTGTTGTAAGCCGTGTGGGTGGGGACTTTAGCAAAATGTCATGACATTTCAATAGAAATCAGGCTTACTGCCAGCATTTTTAGATAAACCATCTGGTAGGCCTACTCCGACTATGGAACCGGAAGAAGATTAAAGACATAATGATGGTTGACCTTTTATCCTTATCCCCAGGCTATGGCAATGTCACGGCAACATTCCACATAAAAAGAAAATGACCCATTTAATTTGTTCAAGGAAACTACGTCAGCAATCTCGATGGGGTCCCCAGAGGATCTTAATCCGGCCGCCGCACGCAGGCGTTAGGGAAAACTTGCCTGTCAGGGACCCGAGTTGGGATTGAGGCCGAGTGTGGGCAAATTGATTCAATGCCAAGTTTACTCGTCCTTCGTTTTTATGACTTGTCTGCCACAATCTGTTGCCTTGGCTAATGCTGACATTGTTATGGCTACAATCTTCCACTATCCTACTACCGGTTTCCGGCAGTTAGAGCTAAAAGAATAAGATATCCAGTTCTTCAGAAGTTAAGGCGCGAGTAGAAGTGCGCCTTCACCTTCAGCATTAATAAAGGTCATGTAGGTGCGTACCCGTTTAAAAAAAAGCCTATGAGTAGGTATTTAAGTAGGTAAGTATGGTTATTTAGAACAAAACGTCAGGTGTCTGGCTTTATTAAGACTTTCGTTATACTTACTTATAACTTTGAATAATAGTGAATTTATTTTTAAATGGTGTGAGTGATCTTGACGTTTTATGTAGGTAACTATACTTACCTAAATTGAGACCTAAATAAATTGTTTTCATTCACAAAGCTTAACTGTCGAAATAAAATTATTGTGAACCAAAAAATATTTGATAAGACTAATTCTGCTATAAAGCTTAGTTTCTTTTTATCTCGGTGACTTTAATCTTCTTGACGCAATTGTTCACTCAATGAGCAGAAGAAATTCACAATACGATTAAATAAATTAAACGTAATAATAGCTGAAAGTCAGAATATTAGTTTCTTTCTATTACGAACCTCCCTACAAATCGAAATGTAAGTACAGATGACGGCACACATCGGACTATACTTGTTGACCTTGTGGAACCGCTTTTATGCCTTATATTTTGTAACACAACTGTTACTGGATGTGCCGTCGTGTGTACAACACATAGATTTATATGGAACAAACTTTTTACATAAGTATATAGACAGTTTGTCCAAACCAGACATAAAAAAGGACGATATTTGGTTCAAGACGAGTTTCATTAGATTATGTGTTTACCGCCAAGTTTGGCCAAATCTCCGAAACTTTCTTAGAAATTCCCCCAACTTCCCAATTTCGCCTAACTCTGTTTACCTTGTTTAATATGCTAGATGTAACATTTATACCGCTTATACATGTAGGTTTTACAGTTGGTAGCTTCAGTTCTGAAAAGTTCTCAAACTAATTCTGAATAAGTTTTATGAAAAAAGGTAAAAAAAATGCGGTAAAGTTACATTTTAAAGCAAGTTTAATAATTTACCATGGATTTACAAAATCACGAGAACATTTTCGTGGGCACTGTTAAATTACACAATAAATTACCGCTATTCCATCTATCAACTTTCTATGGTATATCCTAATATCCTTGACAAAAAACAAATCGACCAAACATCAATTACAACTCCAATAATTCTCCTATCTTTATAGATAGGATAATATATAATGCTATTATTAGCATAGCTTTGACAACCGCAAATTCTTACCTACTAATTTACTGATTCTGATGTTGTGTCGACCGAACAAACTTTTACCTACTTATACCTAGTTTCAGGAATCACGAAGAAAATCAACTCAAACATTTCCTCCGTATCAAATCAAAAGTTTGTTAGATATTCTGTAGGTAATTTATTGTTCAAATAGGTAACTTTTTTCTAAGAAAAAAACGTTTCCCTAGAATTAATTTATAATCTTTTGAAACTGCTAGTTTCAGGAATCACGAAGACATTCAACTCAAACATTTCCTCCGTATCAAATCAAAAGTTTGTTAGATATTCTGTAGGTAATTTATTGTTCAAATAGGTAACTTTTTTCTAAGAAAAAAACGTTTCCCTAGAATTAATTTATAATCTTTTGAAACTGCTAGGATTTGATACAAGCAACACAAAAAGTTTAGTAACAAGAATAATCTTTACCAAAATGGGGTACACGAGCAATAGGCTTAGTTCCTCGTCAACCTATTAATCATCGGCATGGTATTAATATCACGGGACAATACATTCTCCCGTCACGCAGCGAACACGTTATCACGCAATAAATAGAGGGACGACTCGGCATTCACGAAATGGCAACCAAACAAAATGGCGCATCATACTGAGTCAGCTAGTCAAGTGGAGCAAGAACTGAGACAGAAATTAAGAAACAAAATTAACTTTTATTCATTAAATTAAACTACAAAAACGCAATACAAAAGTAGAAATTATATGATTCTTGGAATCTACCCATAATGATGCTCGACACACAGCATTTTACAGGAAGATGTTTCTTTGCAGTGTTTTAGGTTGACGATGAGGGGGCGGCGTCTGATGGAGCACCGGTACTGACGGACGCCTTGAGTCTTTCGTTTTCAGCAACCAAAGCACTGACTCTCTGTTCGTACTTTTCTCTGAGTTCCTGTAAAAATAAAAGCTCAAATAAGTTTTTAAAATTTAATGTTGTTTATGTTGAACTCAATGAGTTGATTTCTCTAAACAGTTCAAACACATAAACATTATTCAGAAATTATCTAATAATTTTACCCCGAGACCGCCGGTTTAACCACAACATGATTTGGGTTTGCGTTAAACTGCTTTGTATTGGTTTATTCGAGTTTATGCGATCCCAGCACGCGATAATGACATTGACACGTGCCTTTCTTTCATACTAATTTTTACGAACTCACTGAGCATATTTTCAGTAACTAAGTAGGCCAATTTAATAATAGATCACATATTTTAAAACTTCATCAAACTTCGAAAACGTAACCTTCTAGGCGGAGCTGCATAACTTTGACGAGCTAAGAAAATCTGAGAAATTGACTATCATCAGTCAAAGACAGAACCTAAAATATGGAATCCTCATGCTGTTATAGAAACGGACTTCTAGGCTCAAATTATGCGTAGGTAAATCGACTTTTTTGGCAAGACTCGGGTATTCCCTACTAACCTGTAATGTAATCACCATTACTTGCTGTAACTAGATCGCTTACTTTGAATAGGTATATCTAGAAGCGTCACGAAGGTACCTTTTTGAAGTCATCATTGCTCGTCCTCGGTCTTGAACCACGCTTTCATCATTGTTATGAAAAACTTACCTTACATAATATATCCAGCTGCTGTATCTCATACTCCATCACTAGGATAGATCGCTCACCTTGAATATAGTTGTTATATACTCCTTCTTGAGGTCGTCGTTGAAGTTGGAGCTGGTCTGCGCGCGCGCAGCACGAGCCCGTAGCGTTACTTCTCCGTCATGAACCTCACTTCTCACTGCTACGAATAGCTTACCTTAGATATATTCAGCTGTATCCCATAGTTACTCCATTACTTACTATTACTACTATACTTATAGATCGCTCACCTTGAATATAGCTAGTTGCGTCATATACTCCTTCTTGAGGTCTTCGTTGATGTTGGAGCTGGTCTGCGCGCGCTCCAGCACGAGCCCGAAGCGTTCCTTCTCGGTCTTGAATCGCGCCTCCATTGCCTGAAGTCGATCCTGGGAACATCACCATAGTCGTAGCGAAGTAACATTATAAACTGTTACCTTATGATAAAGGCTGCACTGCAGTATCCTTCATTTGTATCTCTGACGTAGAACAGAGTTACTAAAATATTTTATTCACGAGCCCGATATTTACGTTAAGGCGGCAGATCGACAGTTTCATCTTTGTACTTATCTTTTACTAAATCTTTTCAACACGGTCGTCTGATAAATTAAAAAACTCTCTGTGTCTCTTTTATCCGATTTATCTGTGAATATTGAAACTAAAAAGCAAAGAAAACATTAACATCAAACGAATCAGAAAACCGCATCCTCACTCACCTCACCTCAATAGATACTCTCGTAATTTTAAAATGGTCAGCTATTGTTCATCCAAATAAACTTCCTACCTCACACTTTTCCTTACCTGTAAAGACTTAATCTCTAAAAGCCTGATCTGCAGTGCATCCTTTGCCATCACATTGATGTCCTTCAAAGACAGAACAGTAAGCTCATTCAAATACATTTGGTGTTTTATTATTCAGCAACCCCTTAAGATTTTTAGAAATGTTAGGCTCAAAGACCAGAATCGCTAATTGAGTAAAAAAACTGCCTACAACACAACGCGTTGTTGTCACTGCCAAAAATCCACAATGCGAAATTCATGTTGTGGCTATTATAAAAACACACAATGACACGACGTGGTCATCATATCAAACGACCACAACGTGTTGTGGAAATGAAGAAAAGCCGCCCATGACGCATTCTGAGTACTAGTTGGTGCACCCATAACACGACGGACAGGTGATTGTAGTTTCCTATAACTAACATTTGGTGGTTAACAATTTTGAAGCCTAAAACACGAAATTAGTGTAGTAACACGAATTTCGAATTTTAGATTTTTGGCAGTGACCACAAACGCGTTGTGAGCTGTTGTTTCGCTTTCGGTCCTTGAGCCTAACAGATATTATAATACGAATTTTTTACCTCCATAGCCTTCACTTCAGAATTCCTTATCTCCAAGAGGTCCTTAGTGATCAAATTGATGTCCTTCAAAGACTGCACTTGCGTATTCAAGGCTTCTATTTGTAATTCTTGATTCTTCACCATCTTAGTCTTGTCAAAGATCATGCCTTTTGCTTTACTTAACAGCTGAAAATAGATGCGAAAAAATACGTAAGTGCTCAATATTTATCTTTTCACACTTCTACCTCACTATTATAAACATAGATCTAGTGATAAAAAATATGTTCTCAAACCTCCTCATGTTGTTGTTTGATGTTCTCGATCATTTCATGATTCTTGCCACCAGGTTTCGATAAAGCAGCGTGCAACTCCGTCTCCAAATTCTTTACTCTTGCCTTCAGTAAATCTATTTCTTCTTCGCGAACCTAAAAACTTTATTTATGAGTAATTGAAACAGACAAATTGAAAACAGCAATACAATTTGATGATAAAATATTACCTTTAACTTTAGTTTCAACCCATCTTCACCTTTTTCATTTTGACATTTTTCTAGTTCCTCTATCTTCTTCATAAGCTCAGATTCTCTTTGTTGCCAGTCCTGTAATTATAAAGTAAATTCAATAACTGTTCGACTCTTTAATAACTTATAATATTTGTAATGTGAAGACGTACGGCTTCTTTAGGCACTGTCGTATTTTGTTTAACGTTATTTGCATTGTTATCAACAGGTGATTCAACTGGTTTGACTTCCTGTGCAGTACTTTCGTCTTTAATGCCAAGATTCACAGATTCCTCTTTTTTACTGTTTTCTTTAGCCACGATGGTATCTTCTTTACTGTCTCCTGCTGATGATGGTGGCACTACTTCTGTTACAGCTTTTGTGTCTTCTTGTGTTGGCTGCTCAGTTGCAATTTCATTTTGTTGTATTAGTTTAACATCTACCTGAAAACCATTAATAATTTTATTAGGGTTTATAATTTAATTCTATTTATTACGGTTTTATTTTCTTTCATTCTTTTCTATCTCCGCGTCAAATCCCTTCATATTGATTTGAATAACTTTTAAGTAGGTACCTACTCAATTTTATTTTATATTTTATGTGCATAAACAAATAAGTTAAGTAAAAACAAATAAATTTAGTTAAGTAAATTTTGTAGATTTTTAAGTGAATTTTGTTGATTTCTTCTTCTATACGAAAATAATTGCAGCAGGTATATCCAGAGGCGTCTTTACCTATTGTGCAGGGTGTGCAGTGCACACGGGCGCAGGGTCTTAGGGGGCGCGGCGCCCCGGGGCGCTCTCAAAGTCCCTGCCTGTGCCCGAGCCCAGCGTTGTTACTCGCGGCGCGGCGCCACGGGGCGCTCTCAAAGACCCTGCCTGCGCCTGGGTTCGTGTTATGGCCGAAGCCGGTGTTATGATCGAACCGTCTCTGTTACCCTAGCTCTAAGGCCACTGTCCAAATGCTGTCGCCATTTTCGCGGACATCAAACAAAGCGTTAGGTACATCTCTGCATTGCCGGATTTAAGCATAGGCTGCAGCCTAGGGGCCCGCATCACATGTTTTTTTTGCATTTTTGGATAACGTGGATGAAACCACAGATTACAAAACTAGTGGATGAAACTGGCTAAAAATCGCGCTGCGCGGCCGTTTTTTCACTTTAGACAGGCAAGATTACAAGATTATTGGATGAAACTTGACTATAAATCGCGCTGCGCGGCCGTTTTTTTCCTAAAGATAGGCAATATTATAACATTAGTGGCTGAAACAGTGAAACACACTAAAAATCGCGCTGCGCGGCCATTTTTTATCGAAAGACAGGCTCGTGCCTGTCTTGTTTACAAGATTAGTGGCTGAAACACACTAAAAATCGCGCTGCGCGGCCATTTTTTTATCGAAAGACAGGCACGATTACAAGATTAGTGGCAGAAGAACACTAAAAATCGCGCTGCGCAGAATTTTTTTTTCAATCGATAGGCAAGATTACAAGATTAGTGGATGTAACTGACTATAAATTGCGCTGCGCGGCCGTTTTTTTCCTAAAGGAAGTCATGATTACAAGATTAGTGGCTTAAACTGACTAAAAATCGCGCTGCGCGGCCATTTTTTTTTACATTCGATAGGCAAGATTAGAAGTTTAATTGATGAAACTGACTAATTGCGCTGCGCGGCCACTTTTGACAATAAACTGGAAAAACTATAAGATCAGTGGGTAAACTGGCTAAAAATCCAGCTGCGCGGCTTTTTTTTTTCAACTATAGACAGGCATTTCTCTGAAAAATCGTGTTGACACCCGGGCCCGCACCACAGAATGAGCCTAGGGGTGCATAGTTCTTAAATCCGGCCCTGCATCTCTGTATGATTTTTACACTGTGACGTGACACTTTACAATGACTTTTGTTTTAATTTCAACGTGAAATCAGCCTTAAAACCGATAATTAAAGATTGATTATAATGATTGGGGCAGTGTCGAATCAAAGGCGCGTGCCGGCCGACACCGACACCTGTTTTGATGAAACGCCAACAATCATTGCGAACTCGGCTGTATTAGAATACTATAAAGTGTAAAAAATGATTTTTACTCGTGTACCCATCGCTTCCCGACATCATTTAAAATTGCACTATTTGAATAGAATTGTAAGTATTCCATTTTGACCGCACGCCTACTAGAGGGCGCCAGGGTATTTTTGCACACAGGCGCTACATGGGCTAGAGACGGCTCTGGGTATATCAAAAACAAATATAGTACTAGGTATCGTAAATAGAATTGATAAAGTATTTCTGATCATTACATATGTTTGATCTTTACTTGAAAACTAACGACAACATTGTTAGGGTTTTTCATATGAAATAAGTCAGTAGCAATTTATATTCGGTTCCAAGTAACAGCTTGCAAGGCAACCTTACGCGAGTGAAAATATTTGACCCTATTCCCCTTTAATCAAAAGAAAACATTCGGAAACAAACACGGTAACCTATTCAATCGGGCCGGGCCACAGGAGCCCCAACCCCGATCGTCAGTGGGATGGAAAGCTAACAAAAGGGACTCGTTCAAGTTTTCCATTCAATCGCAACTATAATTTTGTAGGGAACGAAAGATTAATGGTGCCACTAAGATATTTGCGTTAAAATTACTTTTGCCGAAATGTCCCTTTTCCATTTCGGCCACCTGTGCCATTTTACTCAGAATGTAAAATGTCTCATTTAGTTTAGACTATTTTAGACCCAAACCTGACAGTATAATTGTTCACAATTGGCAAGACAAAGGTTCTTGGTAATTAAATAAATAGGATGAAGTCAGAAATGGTATACGGCCGAGCTTGATGAGAGCATGATTTTTTTTTGTATGGTTGTTGTTTTTTTTAAACCTCTAGTAGGCTACGTTACGAACGTCGCTTTCGAAGAAGACTTTACAGCCTTTCCGGCCGAAATTCGACCCAGATGGTTGAATTAATGACAGAAGAGTAGGTATATGTGAATTAATAATGTTTTGCAGCTTATCTGGGGGTCAAGTCTGCTATTGTTAACGTCAAAATCGTGTTTCAATTGTGTTTGAATGGTAATGCTTTTTCACACAGTTCTTGTTTCCTAAACCCAAAACCAAAACATATTGTGTTTCTTAAACCCAAAACGGAAACACATTGCGTCTCGATTTTGGGTTCAAGAAACAAGAACTGTGTCAAAAAGCCTTCTAACTCCATTGAGACACGATTTTGACGCTAACATTAGCAGACTTGACCCCCTGAAACCCATCTATAACATCGTGACGGATGACTTACTGGTTTATCAGCTTCAGCGGCCTGTGGTGGGATGACTGGAGCAGTTCCCTCCCCCCCACCGGTCTGTGGAGCTCCTGTGGTATCAGCCTGAAACAAGATTTTATTTAACTTTTCACTGACTTTCAATCACAAGGGTAAATGTCCATCAGCCATTTTTAATGTCTTTACTGCTGGGGCACAGGCCTCCCTTATGGGTGGATTGGATAAGGAGGATGGGCCATAACACACCACGCGGGCCCAATGCGGATTGGTGGGTATTAACGACTGCAAATGCAGCCGGGACCAACGGCTTAACGTGCCTTCCGAAGCACTGAGGAACTCGAGAGCTCTAAATTTTTGGTCACCCATCCCATGACCGACCCTTGCGAACGTTGCTTAACCTCCGCAATCGCTGAGTCAGGTGCTAAACCACTGCGCCACCAAGCTCCTCAAAAAATAAAAAAATAGTTATAACTAATACTAATTTCTATATTTTTCAGAATTTTATTGAACATAAAGTAAAATCGTTATTTCGTTGTAGTGATTTTTCTTGATTGGCGGCGCTAGTGGACTCACGAATCTCACGATGCACAACCCTTAGGACTTTGTAATACAGGGACAGGTAACATAAACATTTGGTAAACACAGTAAACAGTTTCGCAACAGCATAGAAAATATCTTATGTAATAAAACAATTTAATTATAAATTGTGCGTAAAGATCAACAGAACAAACTCACAAACGGCAAGAGAATGTAAACAACACAACGCTCATAGTAGAATAGGTACCCTACACGAGGTTTTGAGATAACGCAACGCACCGTGCCTCAGCATAAATTTTATTAGTCTTAATATGAGTTAGCTTCACAATTTGAATAATCTACAATGTATATTTGGCTTCATTAGCACGAATTGTTTGAAATTTGTCCCTGTTGGTCGAGCGAGACTAGCGAGAGTAGTTAGAGCAAGAACAAATCTAAAGATTTTATCCTTTTGGGTCCGATCTCTGTTCAGATTTTTTACTTTTAAAGTTTAATCAATACGATAAGGTAATACGACAGTGATTGGAAGAGTTTTAATTGAAATAAACTAGGCCAAATCTTACCATTTCTTTATTTTGCCGAGTTTATACCTAACCTCAAACTATACGAACACAAACAAATTACCCATAACGCATCGAAGCCGCGAGCTCTTGTCCAAATTGATCTAAACGCAAAACTCTCGTAGCTTTCAACTAAATGCGAAAATCTATTAAACATCGCTTCATTTTCATTGTAATCTTCCATTTCATTCTAACCAAACATATAGGTACGAGAACGGGAAAAATACTGCGGCAGTTTGACAAAAAGTCATGAATTAAAAAGTTATAAAACTTAAAAAAAAAGTTTTCATTTATACATACCATTGTAAATAAAAAACTCCTTGGTATAAAATAAAGCACTGAACACTGCAAGTGAAATGACCAAGTACTGAAAGATGACAAGAGAGAAAGGAAACACGTTTTACTCCTGTTCAAAACTTCATCATCTATTTTGGGAGTGCAGACGTGTGATTAAAAATAGATCCCTACTATAGTGCGCGTCAAGAATCTCGTGTTTTGCCGCGTCATATTGAATCGACATTAGATTCTGATAAATCAAGTTTTTATTATTTCTCTGCCTAAACTAAACCAACTTTAAAGCATGCGAACTTCTTCTTTTCTGAACAAAGCAACAGCAGTATGAGCTAAGTAGGTTTTTGCTAGAAATTCGAACCATACCCTATCTAAAGAAGTGGTCAACGTAGGCGCTCAAATTCGAAGGAAAGCTGCAAATCGATGTGCTTACAGGATAGCCGTTTATCATACTAAAGCCTTTATTGAGCCGCTTAAGAACAGCTGCGGGCCGGTTCAAATGCTAGCAGCATAGTTCTTAAAAAAAACAAATTACGATTTTTTTACATTAGTAAGAACTGCGGCTCAAAAAAAATATTTTAACCCCAAAAGTATACGTGTGCCAAACGGTTTTGCAGTACTGTACATGTACACTGTACTTACATCGATTTGCAGTTTTTTTTGTGACTACTAGCACTAAATGCCTAAAGCTAGGGTTTCCTAGGATAGCGGTGCCGTCAAATTACGGCCGTAATATAGCGGCGTTGAATGTTGTCTATGTAAACATAATGGCGACACCGTAACGTCAGAAACCGCGCCGTATTGTTTGCATAGACAACGTTCTACGCCGCTAAATTACGGTCGTAATATGACGGCACCGTCATCCTAGGAAACCCTAGCTTAATCGTGGTCCCTTTGATCCATTTTGTAATCTGTAACCAGTTTTCTTAGCTGGCTTTGTTACGATCAAAAATTAAAATTCCACTTCGAAAATCTATGTTCTCAATCCAGGCGAATGCTTATAACCACTCGACCACCGTGGAACTACATACATACATACCTACGTATTATACTCGCGCCTGTTTCCAATGGGGGTAGGCAGAGACTATGGACATATTTTACTATGCTATGGACATAGTATGCTATGGATCGCCACCTGCTACGATCCTTGCTTCCATTCTTTCGCTTCATTCATTCACGTCCATCAATCTTTTCCATAGACTTAGAAATTTTTTCGCTTTGCTCAAGTGGAATATTATGTTTATGATCTTTTCATTGCCCTGCGGTTTTGTCACGGCGTACACCAGTCTTTTTTATTAAAACCTCTTGTTGGTCCGCGTAGGTTTTTCGGGGACGCCCTTGCGCAATCGTTCCTTCCACATTCCGTGGAACTAGGGGGGACTATATCACAATCTAGTTACTGACAATCTACATCACGAATTTTTAAGAGAATAAACCCAGCCACATATACGACGGAATCCCGATTCGGAATTCCGAACGGAATATCGATAATGTAGGTATGAAAATTCCGTTCGGAAAAACCCCGCATGTGTGTGGTAGGGTAGGTCAAGGGTAGGTCCAATGATTTGTATGGATTAGGCTGGCCACATACAGACGGAATTCCGTACATACATAATTCCGGACGCAGCTAATCCATACAAATCTACGGACCTACCACACACATGCGGGATTTTTCCTTACGGAATTTTCATACAATATCGATATTGTATCTGTATGTGGCCAGCCTAATCCATACAAATCTACGGACCTACCACATACAGCCGTTATCCCTATTCGGAATTCCGAACATTCAGAAAAATTGCACTTTGCTTTGCTATAATGCCATGTTACTAACCCTACGTAAATCAGGCATAACTCACAAAGAGACCACTGGAGGCCAGAGGCCCTACCGCCTAACTCAAAGCGATAGCCAAAGCGATAGCTATGCTCTATCCGTCCAGCCCCCCTAGCCAAAGTAACATTTGCAAATTTTCGCTATCGCTTCGCTTCGAAACATGTGTGGATTTGACGTTTTAAAGTTCGATTGTTAACAAAACTTATGTCAATCCGATAAGATTAGTGAATGTTACTTTGGCTAGGCCCTCAGGTATGGATTTGACGTTTTAAAATTCTATTGTCAACGAAACCTTATGTCAATCCCATACATGTTTCGAAAGCGAAGTGATAACGAAGATTAGCGAATGTTACTTTGGCTAGGCCCTCTTGTCATTATTTCATAACACGATGACAAGGACGGAAAGTGCACTGACGTCATAAACCAAATGAGTCAAAGCGAGAGAGCTAGAGAGAGGTAGGCCTGCAGGTCCCCCTCCCCCCTGGAAAATACTAGATACGCCCATGCACGCCTGTAGCTAATATTTTTTCATATTCTAGCCGCTTGGGAGGACAAACATGATGTATGCCATAATTATTGAATAAAGACATTTTTAATGTATTCGACTTATTATTCTATCTAAAAATATTATGACTTTCTGTTTTTTATGCTTTTGCGTTTTCTCTCGAATTATAAAAAAAAGTTTATATGTTGCTGTCAGTCATGGAAACAGTCAATAGCTGCCAACGATAGCTGCACTCCAACAGACATCATTGAGTCATCGGTCGCCGTAGAATATTTTAGCCAGGACCATCAGTTCTTTATTACTCATGTGCCATCAGCAAGAAACTATCCTTAAACCGTTTAGTTCAAAAGCAGACCTTAAACAGGACTGCTTAGTGCTTAAGGCCTGCTTTCCTTTTGACCTTTGAGGTCATAGTAGTTGCATTTCCTCACGACATAAAAGTGCAATCTACGGCGTTTCTTGATTGAGGGATATCCTTTGGCAGGGTGCACCTTCTGGACCGAGTCCAACATGCCGTTTGGTATGCGTAAAGAATGCATTCTCCTCTTGATACAAAAAAAAAAAAAAAAAAAAAAAAAAGGGTGCACCTTCTGGCGGCGCTAGGGAGACTCCTGCCGAACTTAGGGGGCCCAAACCATAGTTGCCGCCGTCTGTTCGCGGGAGTCATCCGCAGCATGGCCCTTTATGGGGCGCCAGTGTGGGCAGATGCTTTGAACGAGGCCAATAGGGCTGCTCTTCGTCGGTCGCAGAGGGTTATAGCCTCAAGAATCATTCGGGGCTATAGAACGGTCTCTGGGACGGCCGCATGCATCCTTGCTGGTACACCTCCCTGGGAGCTTGAGGCCCAGATGCTCTCAGAGGTGTACAAGCAAAGAAGGGAAGGAAGGGAAAGGGGCGAAACCCTTGCCCCGGAGGAAAGGGTGAACGTCCGTCGAAACGCGGAGGAGCGGATGCAGCGGGATTGGGAGACTCAATTGGAGACTCCCGTTGCTGGACACAGGACGGTGGCAGCCATACGTCCAATACTGAGAGAGTGGCGGAACAGGGAGCACGGCACCCTTACTTTTAGATTGACGCAGGTACTTACCGGGCACGGTTGCTTCGGTAAGTACCTGCATCGAATCCAGAGAGAAGCTGCTCCGGTGTGCCACGATTGCGGCGCACCGGAGGACACCGCTCGACACGTCCTAAGGGACTGCCCTGCGTGGTTGACCCAGCGACAGACGCTGATGGCACATGTGGGAGGGGACCTCTCGTTACCAAGCGTGGCAATTGCCATGCTTGGAAGCGACAGGGCATGGGAGGCGGTGGTCTCCTTCTGTGAAGATGTTATCTCACAGAAGGAGGCCTCGGAGCGGGTTCGAGAGGCGGACGCCAACGCGGACCAACTCCGGCGGCGACGGCTAGGGAGGAGAAGGAGGCGCTACGCACGCCTCATTCCCCCCTAGTTCTCAAGAGGGGGATGGCAGTCCTCACCCAAGTGCTGGGCCTGATCAGGCAGCAACACCAGGTCCACATGGTGCGTGTCACCACGGTCCCGTAGGTCCTGCGTGTTAGTGAGGGATGTAGTAGGGGGTTTAGTGGGTAGTGCTCTGGCGAGTCCCACATACATCGGATGCATAAACGCATTCCCCCTACTATAAAAAAAAAAAAAAAAAAAAAAGGGTGCACCTTCTGAACCCTCAGTTCATTTTAAGAAGGGAAGCCATCTTGGATTTTTGTATGGGAGGGAGATAAAATACAATCTTTATTTTGTATGGAATTTGAAATGTTTTTTTTTCTAAACCCATCGTGTGGGTTGAAAGGGATTTTTGAGCTGATTCCAAATATATACAATACTAGCGGCCGCCCGCGACTTCGTCTGCGCGTGGAAAGTTTTTTTGCTATCCCTCGGGATTAATTTCATGATGATCGGTTCAGTAGTTAAGACGTGAAGGCGTAACAAACAAACACACAGACGAACGGACTTTCGCATTTATAATATTAGTATGGATAGTAGGTAAGGATTAGTTCCCGTTCCCGTTGTCGTTCTCATTCCTGTTCACGTTCCCGTATTATTTTTCCATAAAAAAATTGAACCCGCGTTTCATGGTGCCGTGTTGGACTTTAAAATACCTAAATGCCATTTTCGCAATCAACATCCCATAACCCCATTTACCCCTTTAGGGGTTGATTTTCAGAAATTCACGAAATACACGTTTGATCATTTGTTTAAAGAAATACTACTACAAACAACGAACTAAGATCTAAGGAAGCCTAACTCCTAACAAATATTGCATAAAAAATGGCACCTTCACATATTCTGTAACACAAAAGGTCGCAAACTCAACAATGAACTAGTAAAAACATACCTTATTACAATGCACGCATAATTGATGATTAAACGAACTTACCTGTAAGTGAAGTTCAATCATAATTATACGAAGGATTCGTCCGAAGATATTAGTATATTGACTACTTGTAGTACCGCTCGTGTACTATCACCACTTAGCACGTTATTTTAGAGTAATAACCAAAAACCCTAAAAAGAGAAGGTTTTGACTTCAAAATGACAGATTTGACATTTCCGGTTCGAGTCCTCCCCGTCACTACTTGGCGCCAACACTTCATTTAGTTCAGAGTCCAAATCGTATGATGTTTCCTCAAAGGGTGAATATTGTAATTTACAATCTATCAGTAGGGAGGGTGGGACACTATACTAATATCTTCGGACGAATCCTTCGTATAATTATGATTGAACTTCACTTACAGGTAAGTTCGTTTAATCATCAATTATACTCGGATTCGTCCTTCGATATTAGTATATTGACTACTTGTAGATGTTGAGAGTATTTTACGAGTATAAGAAAAAAGGAAATATCATCTCTTGTGTCTTATAAATTTAAAAGAATGCCATTCATATTTAATATAATTCTGCATGTTTTATTACATTTATCAAAGATGGTACATATGGTCGGAAAACTCAGTACCTATAATTATCATTAATCGATGATAAAGTATTTTGTTTAAATATCTTGGAGGGATGGTGGAGTCATCGAACATCCCTTACGTGGAATGTCTCTAATAATATTTATGTTATACCTATAGGTAATGGGTATCGGCGCACGTCGATTGCTATTTGCTACAATTTGGTGACGTGATAACACGAATCTTTTCCACTACCATTAGATGTAATTTCAGCATTCTAATAATATTAGAAAATAGTTTTTATTTTATTTTTATATATTTTTGTTTTTACAATTATGAAATGATTACGAAATGTTAATATTATACGCTGTGTATAAAAGCGGTTCTTCTTGAGAAAAAATAAAAAGTAACTGTAAGATGGTTTACGTCAAATTAAGAAGAAATGTTTTATAATGGGGAGGAAAAGCGCAATTTTATCCCGATAGATGGCGTCTGGTCTTTGGTACCCGGCCGCCTCAAAGAAAGTGTCAAAACATATGGGAATCTCTTGGAGTATTGCACTTTTTAATTTTATACTGAGAAAATGCCGCATTGTTATGCATGTAACTTGTAAAATATTGAAGTTCATCGATTTCCCAGTAACAAAAAAAATAGTGGGCAAAAAAATATAAAAAAAAATATTCTTTTCCCTCGATTTTCTCCTTTGCTGAGCCTGAGAAACATTATAAATCAAAAGGAATGTTTAATGAATTTGATGAAGCTTCGCCAAAATAAAACAACATTTGAATTATAACAGCTTTGTTCTTTAATATTTCAACCTCAGCAGTTTCTAACATATTTATAACTTGGATGAATTTGATAGGTATATCAAATATGGAATAAGCCCAATATTGGGGTCAAACAGAGAATTAATAGAATTTTATATGCCAGAGTCATTCAAGAAACTTAGAATAATAAAATAAATATGATAAAATGGTTCGTGTAATTTTGGATGGTACAGAAATTCCAGTACAGAAACCTGAAATTACTATTGCACAGAAGGCATCATGAGGCAACTATAAACACGGAAATTCACACTCAGTTGCTTTGTTAAAATTTAAATCATATGCTTCTAATCTGAAATAAAAAGATTACTTGTAAATCTTACACGAAATTTAAAGAAATGTAATGCTTGTTAGCAATTTTTTGTAAGTTGCTATAAACTTTCTTGCCTGTTGTTTTGGCTTTTCTTTTCCGTAATTCTTCTTTTATCTGAGCTAAAGTTAGCATAGAATACATTGTTTGTCCGCAAAACCGAAAAAATACAATCTAAGAAAGTAAAATCACGTAATACACAGTCAAGACAATATAAGCTCAAACTGACAATTGTTCCAAAGACTGAGCGCCATCTGTAATTCACTTTGCCTTCGCCTCCCCATTGAACTAAACAATGAACTGTTTATAATTAATTGTAAGTATTGTTCCCATTGATTTTATATTTGTTGTATTCTGAAAATAGGCAGTTAATGTATTTTTTATTGTTAATTGTTCCACAGTTGGAAAAGATAAAATGAACTATATCAGGTAATCTTAAACTATATTTTGTATTTCAGCAATGGAAATCTGCGCAAGGACATGGTAAAATTCTTTACCACACTTATTAAAGGTTAGCTCAATTTTGTACATTCATCAATGAACCCAATATTATGTAAATAATGCTAGTAAATTTGTTCTACACATCTGTAAGAAAAATTGTGTTTTTCTATCTATATATATCACAAAATATATAATGTATTTACTATATATTTTGCTGTTGAATTATCAAACCATTTTGGTAACCAAACTCTGTTTTTTCCGATAGTATTAACAGGCAGGAAAGTAATAGCATAATATAAGTGTAAACAATACTAATATATCATCATATATTAGTATATTAGTATGATATAGTGACAAGAATTGAGAAAGGAATGCTCCAGTGGTTTGGTCACTTAGAGAGGATGAATGAAAGGCGAATCACGAAAGAGATATACTGTGCGAATGTGGAAGGAACGATTGCACGAGGGCGTCCCAGAAAAACCTACGCGGACCAAATAGAGGTTATTATAAAAAAGGCTGGTGTACGCAGTGACAAAAACCGCAGGGCATGTATGAAAAGATTGATGGATATGAATGAAGTGAAAGAAGTGTGCAAGGATCGTAGCAGGTGGCGATCCATAGTCTCTGCCTACCCCCATGGGAAACAGGCGTGAGTGTATGTTGTATGTTGTTGTTGTACAATACTAATATCTTAATAGTGTTGTGTCTAACAACCAGTTTACTTTTACGATGAATATTGCTTCCCTGAAATTGGGAATTATAAGATGTTCAAGGTTGAAATCCTATTACTTTACATAAGACACTATTTTTTACGTGTGAACCAGTGGTAGCCAGGTTCAAGATTGTGATGGTCATGATGGCACAATCTTTACACAACTAGTATAAGAAACTGGTATAAAATGATAAAAAAGAAGTTTTCTCAACTAATAGTAACATATTCGACTTTGGCATCCAAATGCTAGGAAACGTAAGCATTAATATTTCAACTTATTCGACTTGTATTCGAATTAACTCAATTTTTATGAAGGAAAAACTGAAACTGGTAATAATTTTTAATTTCGACAATCTTTTTTATTTTTATTATTATTCAGTACCAGAATAATACTGTCTAGAACTAGAAAACTCCACCCAGTACTGCGAAAAAACATGTTTTATATAACAAAATTCATATACAAATATTATGCAACCATGAGTGACCACACACACAAGTGTCCCAGTCTACCCCTTTGTTGAGAGGTATCAGACAAAATCTATCTACAATAATATGTTGAATATACAATACAATACAAATATTCGGTGTAAGTATTGATTACATTCAATCACCATGTACTATTGTCATTATAATATCGATAATATACCGGTATCTACCGGTACATTGACTTAATAAAATGGTGCTAATTTGTATAAGTTTTGTCTTGAGAAAAATCTTAATCTTTCAAGCCCGAAAACTGTGACACAACGGATACTCCATTATTGTGTGGCCCCATCGGGCCACTCGGGGCTTACTGAATATGGATTGTATAACCATTACATTCGTAATAAAAAAAAACTTAATAATTTATCGTGAACTGCAAAGCAAAAAATATTCTGTAGACCCATTATTATAGTACTTATTTACTTAAATATCACGTACAAGTACAAAATCATGATGTCTAAAAAACTGTCTCATAGTTTTGTAAAATATGGGCCTAAGGTAAGACTTTCTTTCCATTATGGAAAGAAAGTATTATCTTTCTATTCAATATTCCATATCAAAATTAAAACCTTAAAGGAGATAAGATCTCTTAGATATATTTTTACAAACAATTGGCAATTCTATTTTGTTATTATTTTATTTATTATTATTACTATTAATTTGTATAATGGCTATATTATACGATAGTGACAACATAAAAAAATCTATTATAGTTAACTGTTATGTTATATATATACAGTTTATGATAGTTTATATTACTTCTTCTAGATTTAAACTAAACATATAGAATAACCTGATAGATACTATCGTTCGGTTTGGTTTAGTTTTTTTTATTTAATTTTTTTTATTTAGATATGTTAGACAGTGGACAAATTCTGTTGAATGTTCAACAAAATGTGTAGTTGGCAAATGTTTCAAGGCGTCACTGTTAAGTACTATGATCTATTCTGTGAATATTACATTCTGCCTGGATTTTGATCATACTGTTAGTAAGAGACCATAATACCTCTGGATATGGTACAAAAGTGAATCTTTAAATATACACTCTCATATAGATTTTGCGTTCAAAACAAATCTATGTGCCTTGCGTAGGGCGGCTAAATGGTACTTTTACATATTACGAATATATAGATGAATACTGGCGCACGATTGTATGGAGACGCCTGTGCACCTGTGGTTGGCGACCACTGCCTGTATTCACGGAATACAGACAAATGCCGCACCAGCACGCACCCTTACAAGTAGGTACTTACCCTTACGAGTGCCCTTACCCTGCGTACGATGATCAAGGCGAATATAGACGAATGCATCGTCGGCAGATATTTGTATGGGCTGAAACGCCGCCTAGCGCCTGTAGCTTGCTGCGGTCAACGAAACAAATCGCTCGTGGGGTTTCCTCGCCGCATCCTGCTGTTCATATGTCGTTGGAGCTGGAGCATGCTGCATACATGGCTGCGTGTTTCATTCGTTGTTTTCCAGTTTGATTTATTTAAAAAAGAATAAGGTACCTTCTAATAAATAAATAAATTGAAAAAACTGTTTCATTTGAGTTCTGCGCCCGATTTACTTGCAGTTTTTGCGTTGTTTAAGATTTTGACTAATGGTGCATACACTTTAGGCCCATGGCCAATGCATTAACTGTATTCAACTGAACTATCGGTGACGGTATATGTGAATTGCTTCAGCTGTACCAAATTTGACCATATACAGGTTATAACCAAAAAACTGTCTGACCGCATAATGTAAAAAAGATGTCTGTCTTAAACAGTTATTAAAAAAGAAGTTTTATTAATACTTTTTCGATAATCATTATCATAAAAATAAATAAATATCTGTGTTACACACACACACACACACACAAATTTCATTTGAAAAGAAATAGACAGGTAATTTGTATAAACAATCCCAACTGTACTACAGGCATGAAGAGTACAAAGGGCGCCCAGTTTAGAAATAGACAGTACATAGTTAGTGATTAACTAGTTTTTCAACATGCTAGTTCTACTCGCATGAAACACAGAATCTTCTAGTTCAGGTACACATTTTTTTTTACATATGTAAGCTTATTGTACCATAAAACACTAACTGAATTTATGGATGATAAACTAAGGAGTCTATTATTCCATTTCATATTGAAATTTCTATCAGCCGGCCCATGTTTGAGGCTTACCTAGATTATAAAAGCTATATCACATAATAGGTGTGAGGCATCAGGTATCAACTAGTTACATAACTCATTATGTAGTTCCATGAAGTATAGGTTTTATGAATGCTATACTGGCAGTTCTTCATTGGTTCACATTCACATTGTTTCTAACAATATGTACAATGAATTAATCATACATAATAATATTATGTCAATCTGAGAACCGATGGTACCCAAGGATATCTAAGATATCAAAATGCATACCTGATGAGCAAAGCTGTTGTCGAACTGCTGCTGCAGCAGCAGCTCTAGCACAGCAGCCGCCTGCCTGGGAGGCGGATGGCGACGGATTCGGCGGATGGCGGAGTCACCCGAGAGGTGTACACTCGTCACTGTCGTCACTGTCGTCAGCGGTGCTTTGGGTTGCTGCACTTGTTACAGTTGCGTTGTCGAACCGATCTACGCGGTGAAATAATCCAATGATTATCTCGATTGCAATAGATTTTTGGTTCATGCGGCAAAATAATCTTCTTCATCATTGATGAAATAATAGAACCTATCCATGCGGTGAAATAATCCAATGACTATCTCGGGTGCAATAGATATTATTGGTTCATGCCGCGAAATTACTGATGCCGCCGAATACTAAACCGACCTATGCGGTGAAATAGTCCATTTGACTATTTCGATTACAATAGATCTTTGGTTAGTAACATTACTTTTCTCCGACTTTATTCTTTTCTTCGCTAAGCATTTTAACTTTAATTAAATTTTCACTGAATATAATATCCTAAAGAATTCTCACTTTGAGACTGTACGTGCGTTCGTGGCGAAGCACAAAAAGCGAATGAAGTGTTGGCGCCAAGTAGTGACGGGGAGGACTCGAACCGGAAATGTCAAATCTGTCATTTTGATGTCAAAACCTTCTCTTTTTAGGGTTTTTGGTTATTACTCTAAAATAACGTGCTAAGTGGTGATAGTACACGAGCGGTACTACAAGTAGTCAATATACTAATATCAAAGGACGAATCCGAGTATAATCGGCATTAAATTGTATTCTAACGCATATGACGTTTTCTATTGGCTGGGGTTTGAACGCAGATCAAACATGATTGGATATTTGACTCGCCTCGTGTCACTCATTGGGCCGTTGTCGTGCCTTTGTCATTGAGGCGAGGACGGTGTAACGTAGAATGCAGTCAGTACACCTAACCTACTACGGCGCGCTGGGCGGCATCATAAAATTGTTTTATGAAATTAGTACATTATTGTTTGTTTGATATAATGTTTGTTTTATTATGTAGACGGACGAATTGGTAAAGACCGCTCGAATACGCTTGATGCAAGTCGCCTGTAACTAGTCGCTCTAAAAAACTAAAGGAGACCTATGTCAGCAGTGGACGTCTTTCGGCTGTGATGATTTTATTGTTATTTTATTTTATGAAAATTATAAAATGATGATGTTGATGAATGATGATCATATTATTTGTCACGAATTGGTAAGACATATGATTTCAAGAAGGACTAAAATTAGGCAAGCTATTGAAATAAAATAGGTATGCTTGATAAAAGACAATGTATTCTGTAAAGATTTTTTTTTCATAACATGTAAGTACAATTATTATGTAGATAATTATCACATTTGCGCGAGCAACACCTTACTTTTAGAGGTGTGACTGATAAAGAACAACAGTATTAATACGTCGCTTTATTTTTATTTTTTACTTAAAAAAGCATGCCTTAATTGGCAATACAAAAATCTTATAGCGACACCTTTTTAACCGACTTCAAAAAAGGAGGAGGTTCTCAGTTTGTCGTAATGTATTTTTTATAGCAGCGTATTCCACCAAGTCAAAGTTTATTCTTGTCAAGATCTTTTTCAAATGCAGACTATTTTAACATGCTTATTGACCGATGCGCAAATACCTAAACTAGCAATATGGGTGACGGTGGATTGGAAGAGGTGGACCAACTCCGTAGCCAGCGCGATCTCCAGATTTGACACCCCTTGATTTTTATTTGTGAGGTCATGTTTACAGTTGATGTTTAAAAACATTTGTGAGAGTGAATCCGTAATGCGTTTGCGAATAATAGCCACATTTGTACTAATTAAGTGGAATACAGGTGTGCTGCAAAGTGTTCGGGACAATCTAGTGCACCGTTGCTAGGCATGTATTTCTATTGGTGGTGGAAATATAAAGTAGCATTTTCGCAGCAGATCTCACATTAGGGTTCCAGCAGAATGAACCGCGGATTAAACTCCATATTAAAAAGCTGTTTTCAGAGCTGCATAAAAATCATAGTTTCTGGAAATTGTCATTACTTTGTGTTCTGATCTGACGGTCTTGACCTCATGACGTCACTACTTGTCGTGCCACTCTGCTGCCTTCGGTGTTGCAATGTGAGTTCTCCATTTTTTATTTATTCTATTTTAACCAGGGATTTTTACTCATTAATCAAAGTGGATTGCGTGAATAGAATCTTTATAGGTACCTAGCTAATCATCCCTTCACGGATTGGACAGCGTTTTTGTTACACCCTGTATAATAATAAAAAACAAGGAGATTACATCAGATTACTCGTTTTCTATGTATTGCATATTGCAGGACGCGCCATTTTTAGCATTACAAAATTTTGATTTAAATTTTCCTTTTTTTTGTTGTACTGAATTCCATGAGAGAGTTTTATTCTTGTTTAAAAATGTGTGATAGCAGTGAATGTGAAGATTTGACTCTGCCCCACAAAGTGACTGAACACTTGTTGCATAATAACGACCATATTTTGTATGTATACGCTTATAGATATTTCTAAAAAACGAAAAATATGTTACTTTCCTATGTTATTTTATGTCTGTATAGTTTTGCTGCCTTCTTTTGGTCTTTTTCGCCACTTGACCACACATGACGTCATTTTAATCATTTTTCTAATTATTTTTTTGTGGTAACGCTAACGACTGTCGCCGAGCGCGTGGCAGACATGACTAATCGTGCTTCGTTAGTACTTTTTTAGCCCCGCCCACTCTGTGTTAGTTTGCGTGGTGCTATTTTTTGAGCGGAATTACACTTCCTTAGTATCTTAGTTCGTTGACTACAAAGGTTCAAGTCGTAATGTCTATTTTATATTTTTTCCATACAAAATTTGAACCCCATATGACCCCTTTAGGGGTTGAATAATGTCTACCACTAAAAATAAATGTCATTTTCGCAATCAACATCCCATAAAACCTACATAACGACATCCATATCGATTTTGGGTTTTTGTATCCCATTTAACCCCTAAAGGGTGTAGTTTCGGAAAACCACGAAACACGTGTTGGCTTATTTGTTTTTAGAAGTACTCCTACGAAGTTTCAAGTTGAAATGTCTATTTAATTATTTTTTCCATACAAACTTTGTACCTCCATTTCAACCCTTTAGGGGTGGAATTTCCAAAAATCCCTTCTTAGTGGGTGTTTACATTATATAAAATATCTATGTACAAAATTTCAAGTCCCTGGGTTCAGTGGTTTGGGCTGGGCAATAGTCTGTCAGTCACCCCTTCACTTTTATATAAGAGATTATTACCTTGCAGCTACTGTTAAAAAAAATTGAATTTAAATTTTTTAAACATACTAAGTTTGGGCTCTTGCAGGAAGAAAACCACTAAATGATTTTTTATGAAACAAACGTCAAATAACTCGTAATATACTCTTATTTAACATCCTGGAAGCATTTTTGAAAAAAAATACATTAAGTTTTTTTTTTTTTTATTCTGGTACTTTAACTCCTAGAATACTGGGATCAAAATATTTCAAAATTTTAAATAGTTAATTTTTTCAAAATTGCTTCCAGGACGTTAGATAAGAGTATATTAGAAGTTGTTTACCGTATGTTTCATAAGAATTCATTTAGTGGTTTTCTTCCTGCTAGAGCCCAAACTTAGTATGTTTGGAAAATTAATTTCCGATTTTATTAAAACCAGTAGCTGCAATGTAATAATATTATATTTATTTGGAATCAGCTCAAAAATCCCTTTCATCTGATATCCCACACGATGGGTTTTGAAAAAAAATATTTCAATTTCCATACAAAATAAATATTGTATTTTATCTCCCACTCATACAAAAATCCAAGATGGCTCCCCTTCTTAAAATGATCTCCTTAGAGTGCTATTAGACTATCATAGAAATATGATCATATATGTATGAGTCATTTTTATATGAAGAAACTAGGACAGTCTAATAACTACATATGATTCATATTGTCTATGATCATAGTTATGGGATCCTATTTGTCAGCGAGCGTACAAGTAGGATCATATTCGTCGCCCCAGTCTTAATTCTTTCTTCTATGAGCCTAACATTAATAAATTGCATTTTTCAAGTGCATTAATTTTGACTGGAATATTGAAATAACAAAAATATTAATGAAATGAGTGTTCCCAACTAACAATTTATCGTCGTACAATCGTCGTACAAACGTTATCTTATTACCACTGCTCGCAAAAGCTAGGTCGCACTAACGTTATAATAACGTTTGCTCAACGCGAAAAGGGCCCCATTTATACGACCAACTTTGTTGTTTAATGGTCGTACAAAAGTCACAAGATAACTTTGTTAACGTCATTCAAAAGTTGTATGAACGTTATGGAATTACCGCTCATCGTACAGTTGTCGCATCAAAACTTTACAACGACTCTCTCATCGTACAGTAGTCGCATCAAAACGTTACAACGACTCTTTCGTTATATTGTGGTCATATCTACAGATGTTTTTGAATGACGAAAACGTTTTATTTGAGTCAAGTCACAACACCTGTACGACTGATTTTTAATGTTCGTTAGTGGCTCGTGTTTGTGGTTATGTTTCGAGATCTGAGTGCAAAATAAATCAATAAGTACAAGGATTTAAAAGGTGAGTACTATTTAACTTTCATATTATCTTACTGAATGTCTCTCATACCGTTTAGTTCGACTGGGAATTAAAGTTTTATGATAATATACCTATGTAAATACTATTCATATTTTCATGCCCCTTCGTAGTTTTGCGTTTAACACATAATATTTTAATTCATAAAATTATGTTTGATTCTAAAAATGTCAGCCATGTTAATTTTGTCGCACACTGATCTCTTTATGACGTTATAAAGACAAAAAGTCGTAATGAGGTTATTTGATGACCAAGTAAAGACATACAATACGTCATTGCCGCTAACTATTAGGGTTCTTTAAACAATTAAAAACCCTTTTTTGATTATGTCAATACTAACCAAAATAATTATTTTAAATTTTTTTTTAGGCAAAAACTGGTCATTGTATAAGTTCAGTGCAGATTATATTCAAGTACTTATCTAAATTTATCTGAAACATGATTAAAAGATTAAAGGATCTCTAAGGATTTTCTCGAATGTCCACGCTAGCGAAGTCGCGGGCGGAAGCTAGTACCTACTGGTAGGTAATACGTTACGAAAAAAGCTTACCATAATTATGTTACCACAGCGAATCCACCAGGAACACTTTAAACAACGTCTACTGTAATCCAAATTAAATTCACTTTCATATAAGAACATAAATCATTTCAACATTTAGGTAGTTACCTACCTACTGATAAATAAATTCAATATCGGAAAAAATCATAAACAATATTTTTTTATAGGTAGTAAATAAAATAAATATTGATACTGAACCTTCTTGTTGTTCATGTGTTGTACACTTTTCTTCTTCAACATTTGTGACTAATGCCACAGTTGTTGTTGTTGTACTTTTTAATAAGAGGAAATTTCGTTTTACTTTCCTTTTGAAAGGTCCACTACGTTTTTTTGTTTTCTCCACGAATTTTTTGCTTCCAATTTTCGTATTTGATTTATCATATGTTCCGTAAATATGGCGGCCAAGTCGTTTTAAAGTCAAAACTTGACTCAAATGCGACTACAAGGTTTATTAAAGTCAGGGCATGGCATTAAATGGACATCACGTAATACAAAGGTTATATTTGAGTCGTAAAAAAACCACCAAGTCAAATAAATGTCTCAAATTGACTGCTGTATAACAAAATAGTGATAGTTTTATAAACGTCACTGTAAAAACGTGTATACAACTGCCACATTATATAAAGGTCGTATATAGGTTTTTCAAACACCTAATTTGGTCAGTTGAAAACGTCTAACGGACTGTAACGTTAGTACGACCATAGTACGACTATTGCGTTGTCGTATAGACGTTTTAGCTAAAACGTTATTGTAACGTCGTATAGTTTAGTCTTACCGATGTTGCTATGACCAGTTTATTATGACATATTCGTCGCACGACTAAAAAGTTAAATTTAAGACGTCTATACGACCTAGAAGTCATCTCATTACTATTATAAGACTGCTATCCAACTTAAAGTCGTAAAAGACAGAGCTTATATGACGTTTTTGCTTGTTGGGTTTATTATGTATATTATCGGCATGTGACGATGCACAGCATCTGTGGGAGAGTGCGCCGACTTCCAGTCTAGCTACATCCTGTCAAAGTCTCTCACAGATGCTGTGCATCGTCACATGCCGATAATAGTGCAAGTTTTACACAACAATAAAACTTGTATTATTGAGCAGAGACGATGCACAGCGTCCCATTAAGGTCTCCGTGAGAGACTTCTATGAGGACACTTCGTTCAATGACTCCACAGGTGAAAGTAAAAATGGCGCCAACCGGAAGTAAGTCTGTTTTATGATTTTTTGACAGGAAAACTGCTTAAAGGGTAAAGGTCCAAACAAATTATCGGACGCGGCTTATGGACGCGGCTTACTGCCGCGGCTGATAAGTGTGCACACTCTCATAACATCCTGCGTTCCAGATAGCTATCGGACGTCCGATGACGTCATATTAGTCTATGGTTACGTCCGCGACCTACTACATCCGATAGTTTGCACACCTCAGATCAGCCGCGGCAGTAAGCCGCGTCCGATAATTTGTTCGGACCTTAAGTCATATGACTACTTTGACAGGATGTAGCTAGACTGGAAGTCGGCGCACTCTCCCACAGATGCTGTGCATCGTCTCTGCTCAATAATACAAGTTTTATTGTTGTGTAAAACTTGCACTATTAATCTTGCACCGGATTACAAAATACGTCTATACAAAACCCAAATACGTCTTTTATTTTTTGTTTTGTTCGTAACAGTTTTCTCCTTTTTAATGCTATTAATAAAATTGCATTCATAGCAACGGAAATCACGGCTAAATCGTTATCCATCTTGATTTATGACGTTTATATGATCATAGGTGGATCATAAGTGTAATAAGTAAAAATGAAGGACAGCATCATTTAACTATGATCATAGAATTTGACAGATATGAAATCATATATAAATGATAAAAATATGATAATGTAAAAGCAGGCTTAGATCAGTCAGGGATATCCTTTGGCAGGTCGCACATTCTGAACCCTTGTTCAGAATGTGCGACCTGCCAAAGGATATCCCTCGATCACCAAACGCCGTATATTTTATTGAGCACACCGGACTATAGTACGAAAAAGTAATGCAGTTATAAGTCCTACTATAAAAGAATACTAAAGGCCCCAGGAAATAAATACCACCTAACTTTCCTACTCTATGGCGATCGATGACTCAGCGGTTATACTGCTGGAATGGTGCATTCCAGTCTGTGTCCGTGTCCGGCTGCTAATCTGCTATGACTGTCAATGTCATTTTGACATTGACATAAGATAGTAATTTCAGCAGTATTTTTAAAAATTAAATAAAAATATATTTAACCAAAAAAATCTAAAATTTTAGGTCTGATGAATTAAATTGTTGTTTTTGAATAACTTCCAGTGCACAGCAGGAACCAGGAACATTGCGAGTCACATTTTTTAATCCACATTCACTTGGCGCTAAGTGAGTTGTAATAATGACTTCTGAGAAGAATGCCCAGATTGGGCAGGCACGGGAAGCGTTCCAGATGATGTACCAGATCTCGCAGCTACTGTGCACTGGCCTGGACACAGAAACACTGTCGATATGCATCCGACTCTGTGAACTCGGAGTGGACCCAGAAGTCTTGGCGCATGTTATCAAAGAGATCAGGAAGATGGGAGAAGGTACAATAGTTCAGAACAAACCTACCAACTTGCAACAACCATGAGAGCATTGCACCTTTTTTACTTCAGACGCCTTTAATAAAATGACAGCTTAAGACAAGTCTTCTCATCCTCCCAATTATGTAAACAACAACAAAATTGATGTGAATGAATGTAGTTATTGAGACAGCTGATATCTCTAACAGACCTCACAACAAAAGAAATATAAACCAGAATCGATAATGCCTGGATGAAATATTGAAAAATCCCGAAGTGAACGTTAATATTAAACAGACACTGTTCAACATTTGTGTCATACCCATTCTTACTTACGGATGCCAAACCTGGGCCAACTAAAGCACAAACCAGAAGATTGGAAGCTTGTCAGAACTCTATGAAAAGAAGCATGTTGGAATTAAAACTGTCAGATGAAGTATCAATAGACAATATCAAGAGTCGAATAAAACCTAAAGATATAACCCAGAGTAAAAGTACTGAAATGGAGGTGGACAGGACATACAGTGAGAGGCAGAGATAAATAAAGCAAAACAATTATGTACACCCAAGAAAATCCAAAAGGAAATGAGAAAGACCACACAATACGGGCTGTAGGGGATCAGCTTTGACCAGAGGCCATAGAAAGGAAATCATGGCGCCAAATGGAGGAGGCCTTTGCCAATAGGCAAACAGATATGACACAAAAAGTCTGAAGAAGGGTTTATTATTATTTAAGTAAGTCTTCAGTCAGTTAGGTATTTCTGTCCTCTTGGACATAAAGACCTCTCACAGTCTGTCCAAGTATGCCCGTAGGGGAGAATAGTCTCATTAATATCAGCCAAAGTGGACCAACTAGTGATTTAGATACTAATCTAATGTTTTTCTTCCTTGCCTATTTATATTTTGATGTTGCATCAAGGTTCTTCAATCTACTAGTTCTGTCCATTTCTGATTTTGCTGTCAATTCAAAGTCCTTTTTTATGTATGATTTCTTTTTAAATATTTTTACAGTGGCGGTCACATAATTGAGACACCAGTTGATTTTCATACAAAAGAGGTAACTTTGAAGCCTTGGTTCTCCGCCTCAGATTGACCTAGCTGTGATCTGATGATGGCCATCCAGGGAGTAAATGGAGGAGATTCAGATCATCATAGACACTCAACTGATCTGATCAGCATTCTAAGATATATGTATAGAGAGAGAGTAAAAAGAGTTTTCAGTTTCAGAATTTCCATATTATATTTTAATGCTAATTTAATGTTTTTTTTTTAACTATTAATCTCTTAGAAAGCTGATCAGAGCCTGTAGCGAATGTCATATTTCACTATCGCTTTGTTTGCTCAGAAAAATGTATGGAATTGACACTTTATAATTCGATCTTATGTCAATGCCATACATGTTTCGAAAGCGAAGCGATAATGAAGATTTGCAAATGTTACTTTGGCTAGGGGGTCTGATCACTTAGGTGTGTATAGCAATCTGAATCTCATCCATGTCATTGTCACTGCCACTGTATGTTTGTCTGTGCATTATAAGTGCTATGCGGATGCTATGTTCTAATTTTATACTGTTCTTCACAAAGTATCGATTTGAATCTCATAGCTGAAGTCATTTTAAAATAGGTAAGTAGTCTACTGCCTAAGTAAACTATGAACAAGTAGCTGTGTACTGAATCATTAAAAATACATTCTGACAAGACTACACAAGCTGTAAGCTGTAGAGATCTCTGCAGCTGCGCCACACGATTCTCCTAAACTCTGGTTTTTGTGCGACAAACTCCGACAAAGTATCGACCTCATCATAGCATAGTCAAAAAGTCAGTTTTTTTTGTGGCGCAGCTGTAATCTGGCACGTCAAGACTACAAAATAGATAAGTGTACCTACTACAAAAAATAGTAATAAGTTGTTTCATTAGTTTTCATAAAAGGTAACAATACTAAGTAGAACAAATAAAAAGTTAATTGTTCCATATTATTAAAATGGCAACAGAGCAGATGTCAGTCATTATAAGTTAATGTGTGTAAATAATAAGTATAGTTATTAAAAAATAAAACCAACAATTTTTATATAAAGATGTGTTTTATTTAAATAAGTTCTATTTTAAATTCACTGCTTTTATAGAATATTGTGTTGGAATATTTTTTGCAATTAGAAAGTCAATCTTTCAGAAGATGGGAAAATAAACTCCTTCAAGAATAAGACCTTTCTTCAAGCCATGTGTGACATTACACATGCCACTTAAACTTTATGGGAACAAATAATCAAGTTTTAAGTGACATATCCACTCAATATTCCATAAAAACATTATTATAATTTAATAATTTTTTTACATTAATTAAACAAATAAGTTTATTACTTTGGATCAAACAAAACAAAATTGTGCTTCAACAAAATGTTAATGACATTTTAAGAGCGAATTTACTAGCAATCAGTATGGAACTGAAAATATCACAGATGCAAAAAATTCACTCAACCTCAGGGCTTTCAATATGAGCTACATTGAGATGATTCGTTATACAGCCTTAAGTACTAAAATATGTATTTGTTGCTATTGTTAGCAACAATGCTGTAAAATTAAAGATAAATGTGCATATTGCAAAAGTACAAACATATGACAGGCAAATCTGTAAAAATTGTATGAAGGCCATAATTAATAAAATTGGTTTTGGATTCATGGAAATTAATGTCATAAAATGGTCTCAACCTTTGAGCAATCGTAACTTAAGACTGTACAATAGCTAATCTTAATGTTAACTATTGGAAAGACTGTCCTTGAGTCCCTTGATTTTGGCCTAAAATCGATGGGTCTTCGAATATTGGTTGTTGTGGGTGAAACTGTTCTGCCGTGAGTCTGGTGAACATTATACCAATGCCTTCGATCAGAGCGAGTAGAATACCTCCCACCAAGGCACTCCCTGCCATTGCCGGTACACCTGTAATTATATGGATATACCTATTTAATATTGAACATTACTTAAAAATATTCATTAACTTTAAAGCCGTGCTTTTGTCTTTTTTTCGGTGAAGTCCACTCCTCCTTACTCCTACATTAGCATCTCCTTGATCATCCTCCAAAAATATTATTTATTTATGCCTACATCTTAAATACTAAATGAAAGAAACATGAGTGGTGGAAAATCTTCCATTTCTAACCTATAAATTTTTCAATATAAATCTATCATCAAAGAAAAGGTATTTTTAAAAAGATTTTTTAATCTACATGCTGAATTTCAATGAAAATCAATGGCGTTTGTCCAAAATACATGTTTTTTTTTTTAATTTAGAATAGCATCACAAAGAAGGTTGCAGTACATACCATTTCTGGCAGCAAGGATGCCACCTGTGAGGGCTCCACTCATGATTGAGTTCCATGGGTCTTCCTTCTGTCTCAGGTACACTAAGGAGCAGTCAATAGTGGAGAACATGCCTCCCCAAACTGCAAAATTTCCTGCTACAATAGGCGATCTTTCTTTTATAGCAGCTAAACTTCCGAGCTAAAATATAAACACCATAATTAGATAGGTAGATTAGATGACATATAACAACTAGTCAACTCTTGGATTTTCAGTATTTATTTACCATTTTCCTATTGAATCCTATTGGGGCATTTCTGAATCCCTTTATCGAATGAAATATACCTCCACCAATAGCTCCCATTATGAATGCACCTCCAGAATCATCTAGGATTCTCCATGGACAAGGTTCTCTCGTGTATTCATCCATGATATCGATTCAGTAATCTACGATGCAAGAAAAATGAGTTAGGTAAGAACATAACCTCAAACAAACAACAATCGAATCTTGTATTTCATACTACACATACATTTATTTGAATATAATGTTTCGTCTGAAATTTGTTTTAATGCACTTTATACGTTTATGTAATTTGTCGCGTTTATTGCACCATATTATTCAGTTTGTTCATCATTTTTACTAGTTTTCAACCTATCCAAACCACACCACCACAGAAAAAGAAATATACCAGTACCACAGAGACCGAGACGGAGACGAAACCACAGACCTAAGCCACAGACAGAGTGGCACAGACAAAACAGTCACAGAAAATAAAATAATACCACTTAAGGCTAGCGTCCACTAGGCACGTAGAATCGAGTCGAGTGGAATCGCAATAATTCGCCTCGCCTCCATACATTTACTATGAAACTGCGTCCATTTTGGTATAGTGATAGATTCAAGGCTTACATGGCAACAGCATATTGACATGGTATGCCAGCGGATAAATAGGTTCGTATACGCTCTGTACCATCTTTCAAAAGTAGCAAATCTAAAGACAGCTCTGATGGCATACCATGGATATGTAGAATCTATACTATATGGGCTAGTGATGTGGGGAAATTCAACTAATTTAAAACGTGCTTTCATTTTACAAAAAAAATGTGTAAGATCTATTTGCAATGTTGGACAGTTAGAATCATGTCGTCCTCTCTTTAAACAGTTAAACATTCTTTCTCTACCTTCGTTGTACATACTCGAGATACTGACATTTATAAAGAAAAACTTGCATCTTTTTACAGAAAAACGTGAACAGTGTAATTTTCATACAAGATATCCCAATCAATTGGTTGTACCTCTTTCAGCAACTACCTGTTTCTCAAGAAATTGTTACAGTATGGGGATTAGATTATACAACTTGCTTTCTAATGATATCAGAAATATGCCATTTAATCTCTTTAAAAAGACAGTTTTTGGAATCCTTGTGGAAAATTGTTTTTATGACATTAATGAATTTGTTAACTTTTGTCGTAAAGGACATCTAAAATTGGTAATTTAAATTCTATTGACATCTTAAATACTATTGACATCTTATTATTATTTCTTGTTGACATTCTATCATTATTTCTCTGTGGACGATGGCTTTGAACCTGAAATTAATCATGAATATTTTAAATTAAATTTTATCTTAATTTTGTTATATAATTTTATAAATTGTTAATTTTATTTTATTTTTTTATTTATTTATTTATTTGTTATCAGGCAACAATGGCCCATAGATACATACCTTAAAACTAAAATATAATATATATAGACAATTTTGTTAGTAAATATAACTTAATATTACGTTATTATAAACTCAATTTGGCACTTTCTGTGTCAGTTCGGTGGCACAAGGCAATGTCCCTCGAAAGCGCCTGTATACCACGCCCTGCGGCCAGAAGTCCTCCTTCATGAAAGTGTCCAGTCTGGTGGTCGGGATGCGCACCACAAACGACTTAAAATTCGTGTTATGGCGCGACTCCAGAGGCTGAACTCTCAAGCAAAAGTTAGCCTTCTTCTTTATGTACTCTATCACATCCTGCACGGTGGTGGTGTGGTGCAGGCGGGACAGGTACACAGCCGTAGTCGGTATGGCAGCTCGCAGCAGGAAGTTGGGCCCTGTCGGTGCGGTGCCATGATGATTCTGTCTCGTTCGCTGACATGGTCACACATCTAATGTAAGTAAATATTGTAATCTATCATTTTTTTTTTTTTAATATTATGTACCTAATTAATAATTATTATCAGAAGCATGACAACAAAATATTTGCATATCGACAGATCGATGAAACATGTATAGTGCTAAGCTTTAATTTACATCCTTGTTACCGTGTTTTATGTAAAAAAAAAAAAAAAAAAAAAAAAAAAATAAATTGGAGAAGAGCGGAAGCGCGCCGAGTCGGATCGACCCCGCGCATCGTTTGGCAGACGAATTTCTTTTTGTTGCCCCTTGCCATGCGCCTCTCCTCGCTACTAGGGCCTTACTATGAGCTCTTATAGCAGGACTTATATTGAACTGACTTAATGCTCAAAGCTATGACCTCAAAGGTTAGTTCTAAAGCAAGCCCTGAGCACGAGCAGTCCTGTTTAAGGCCTGCTTTTGAACTTAACGGGCTTACCATCAGCAAACAAGAAGCCGTTTAAAAAAAGGCAGTTCAATATAAGTCCTGCTATAAGAGCTCATAGCAAGGCCCCTGGAATCATGTAAATCGACATTTTAGTAGCGTACAGCGATGGAAATTAATGCTTCGCTATTTTCATATTTAGCATGCTATGTCCTATTGCTATGCTAATTGTTAATTATGTTTTTTAATACGATTTCAACATGATTTTAATATGATTTTTAATGGGATTTTTAATACGATTATAAATTAATTAATAGCTGTGATTTGTGAAATGCTTGTTTTTTCATTACGAAATTTTGCATTTACCTTCACCAAATATTACACGTTAGAATCAGATTAAAATATAATAACTGACTTACGTAAGTACGTATATTATGACCTATATCTAGAAGACAAGTGAAGATAGAAACACATTGTCTAGAGATCTGTAGTTAAAAAAAACAGGTGTAAGCGATTTTTGACCTTACTGACGAGTGAAATTTGATTGTTGTTTCCTATATTTTAGTACACTAACTTTTATGTTTCGTTAAAAACAGTTATTTTGATTAACGTCAATACGGTCGAAAATCACTTACATCCGTTTTCTTAACTAGTGATCACTAGACATCCTTAGGGGAGGTCTATACCCAGCAGTGGGTGTCGTGCAGGTGATATGATGATGGTCACTAGACAAATGTTTTCCGACCTTCACTTTTTTCCCGACATCATTAATTTCTTCTTCCGGCGTTGCCTATCCAGGTAAATGGGTGCACTAAGTCTACTTATGGGTGCACTTAAATCACCCAAGTGATATCACCCGGGCAGGTGAAATAAGTCTACTGAAGGAGTTAATCACTTCTAAACAAAATTAACCAAAGAATAATGAACTCTAAACACAAGCATTTTACTAAAAGTTTAAAGAAATTGCACTGCAACCCTCTCTGCCTCTCACTCACTCACTCGTATTAATTCTTAGAGCAATGCAAGCTTCCGTTCCGGACGAAGCCGGTTCGATAAATCATCGTCAACTGTCGAAGACGATTTTCAAATGAATTAGCAGTCAGTTCACGTTCGCGCCGCGGTGCTAACCAGCGCGGTCGTATTATTTCTTAACGGAGACGAATTCATTCGCAACGTACGAATAGCATTAGCAGACATTTCGCACCGCGTGTTAATTAGCGCGGTCGTATTATAGGTATGATAGCAGCAGGATGCGAACGCAGACGATTTCATGCGGTTCGATGATAATGAGCGGTTTTCAAAAGGCAGTTTAAGAAAAAAAGTAGTTCATAAAAAAAGAACTAGATGTCGTTGTACTAAGTAGGTAGCTTTTTATGAAAAATATGAAATGTAATTACTTTTTTTTATACGTTTGTTGAGTATGTCGTTTATTGCGTTGTGCGTTGGTTGTCCGTTAGCGTGTTACGAAGAACTTTTCTATGACCAATATGACTATTAGTAGGAAATGATGTTAAAAAAAATATCTAGTTGATGTAGTGCCATCTATCGACATAAAATTATACTAAAATTCTCCTATGGTATAAGGTCTGGGCACATTGTCTGACACCGCATGTTAACACGTGCTAACGCGCCGTCAGATGAATCACTTTTCGTAGTAAATGTATGCACTAGGATCACACTTATCTTGGGCCTTACTATGGGCTCTTATAGCTGGACTTGAATTGAACTGCCTTACTTTTTTGTACTATGCCCTCAAAGATTAGTTCTAAAGCAGGCCTTAAGCAGTCCTGTTTAAGGCCTGCTTTGGAACTGAACGGTTTCTTATTTGCTAATGGTAAGCCGTAAGGCGTCAGACGAATGTGCTCACACCTTAATTTAATTAATGATAATAGTCGATTAACAAATAATTATTATTGTTAATGCTAATTCTTCCATTACTAGCATAAATTAGTCAAATGATACACTTTTGGAAAAGAAGTGTAAACGCTCACTGGAAATGCACTCGCACTCGAGTACTACTCACACTCCTCTACTAACAACTAAGATAATGTAAGGCAATAGTAGAGTTTATACGCACCCTCTAAGCAAAACGGCTTGTCAATCATATTTTTAAAATTTGATCGTCCGACAAAGATCTAGGAGCGATGCTTTTGCAGATTTAAAAAAATATTGTGGTGACCGATGATTTAGCGATTGGTCTGCTGGAATATATCTTATTTGACATTTGGATTTGGCATTTCCACTCCACCCACTGGCGGGCGGCGTCACAGAGAAAGCAATAGGGATGTTCGATCCGGGTACTTTGTATCGATATTCTGGATCGCAATGGATCGTAATCCATTGTATCGATCCATGGATCGATCCATTAAAATTGATACGATTTTTTGGATCGATCCAGTATCGAATTAAATATTTTAGAAATTTCGAATTTTTAATCACACTTTATTATAAACGTGATATTAAGTACCTAATGTACTGTCAGCAAAGCTATGAGCTGAACACCTTAAGGTTCATTTCTCGATTGAGTAGTCTGTTTTGTCTTGTATTTACCCAAAAGTCACAAAAGCATATTTTGTATAAAAACAATGGAGACAGGTAAAGATAAAGATTTAACAACAGATTTATTTTCAAACTGTTTAGGTCATATCTTTGCTGAATGTACTTGTCCATCAGCCATTTTTAATGTCCCCACTGCTGGGGCACAGGCTTTCCTTATGGGTGGATAAGGAGGACGGGCCATAACTCAACATGCTGGCCTAAAGCGGATTGGTGAGTGTTAACGACTGCAAATTCAGCCGGGACCAACGATTTAACGTGCCTTCCGAAGCACGGAGGAACTCGAGATAATAAATTTTTGGTCACCCATCCCATGACCAACCCTTGAGAACGTTGCTTAACTTCCGCAATCTCTGGACCAGGCGCTAAATTGGTGGGTGTTAACGACTGCAAATGCATTCGTTGGTCCCGAAACGCAAAAACAAAATTTAAAGTTGCTGATTGTCAAAGTGAACAAAACGTTTTTGACGAAGTAAAATTGTTCTCAAACTTAACAGAAAGCAATATAATAGTTATGACGAATTCAAATTCGTCAAAAATACCATCAATGGTATCTTGAAATATGATATGGCAACAATCGATAAGAGAATTTTTTATAAAAAAAATATGGATCTGTTCGCCTGCTATACTATAGTATTTTATACAAAGGAAAAGATCAAGTTCAAATATTCTCTAAGTAATTACTACGATAAATAGGTACTTAATACGATTTTTTCGATCCGATCCTCTATGTATGTGTATCGATCCGCCAAAGGATCGAATGCTATTGTATCGATACAAAAATCGAGTGGATCGTAACGCATTGTATCGATCAACGCAAGTATCGGATCTGATCGAACATCCCTAGAAAGCAATAACTACGGCGGCGTAGTCAATCAGTATTCTTAATCTGTGTTTCCACCAAGTTTCCACTGTATTTTCTTGTTTGTTTGCCGAATTCATTGTTTTATTTTAAAACTGTGTTGTTAGAAAAAGAAATGACTATTTTCAACATGTACATTTTCGATCGTTACGGAACACTTCTGTATTATGGGGAATGGAATAGAACAAAACAGTCTGGAATGTCCGGAGAGCAGGTAATGCTTTCAAAAACACTTCAATTCTTATTTAATAAAGATATTTTGGTTGAAGTGTAGCTTCCAATAACACTGCTTCTCTGTTTACAGGAAGGAAAGCTAATGTATGGTATGCTGTTTTCAATAAAATCGTTTGTGGCAAAAATATCACCGCTAGACCCAAAAGATGGATTCATGCATTACAAAACCTCAAAATACACATTACACTGCTTGGAGACCCCTTCAGGTCTTAAGTTTGTCATGAACACAGACAACCAGGCGCAAGGGGTCAGAGACTTGTTGAAGAAGATTTATGCTGAAATTTATGTGAAATATGCCATCAGGAATCCCCTGTGTGGAATCGGTGAACCTATTAATAGTGAATTATTTAAAAGCAAGTTGGACTCTTTCATCAAACAAGCGCCAATTCATGCAGTGAGAGCCTCCTGATAAAATAATTATTATGTGTGGATGGACCGTGGAAAATTTGATATTGTGGAGAGTATTTCCAATTTTATTGGAGTGTAGCTGTCATGTACCATGGGCAACAGCATCGCTTAACCACTCCTAAGGTTAAAGTCGTTTGCACGTTGCAACGTCACAAGTTGCAATGTTAGTTCGTGCTGGGGCATTGTGCGTGTACATGAATTTTGTTGCTAACTGTCCTAACCTAACCTAAATCCTTATCTTTTTAGTATAAAGCCCATCACACACAATGAATATACTATAAAATATATATTATCTTCGACATATCGCTCACCATACAATTCAATCCACCACCACACACAGTTAAAATACTTATTTTAAATTAGAGTATCTTAAGATACTGACTGATATTTATTTATTTTATTTTCTTGTTTATTACACAACACAGATTACAATTATTACAAATTAATATCAATAACTACATTGAAGTTCTTAACTAACTAAATTGCAATCCAGACAAATGTGTACAATAAAAACTTTGTGATAACAGAAATGAATTATATAAGATAATGAGAAAGACATCCTAACATTTCAACAACGTATTAAGATATTGAAATATATACTATTAAGATAATCGGTGATATTTATCTTAAGATATATGTTTTTGTACTGAAATAGGTGACTCGCAAGACGTCTGCCGATAGAATGTCATAGTTGAGATATTTTGTCTAACCTGTGTATGGTTGATTAAGATAATATATTTTTACATTAGACGCTACAATATATATTATCTTCATTGTGTGTGATGCGCTTTATGTATTTAATTTTTGTAAATTAATCATAAATTATTAATCTAATAAAAATATAAATAGTCTATTTAAATGTTTCTCTTTGTCTTGTCTTCTAAAATAAGATTAAGCATTGTTTGCTTTAAAATAAAATGTATGTAACTGTGACTGTTTTTATTTCAATCTTTTATTGGAAATTGAATTATCGAACCAAGGGATCCAGCGGGTCTATCGGCTAAAAACATTGAAGTTCATGTTAACTGTAATTTGACAGATGGATGTGATACATTGCTAGGTATTAACCATAGACATTGGAAAAAGAGAATGGGCAATTTTATACGAAGAGTGTCCCAACCCTTGTAGCAATATATGATATATATTTAAATGTTATATATGTTGTCCTCATCACATATAATTAGTATATTTTCTTCTAAGTAACGTCAAAGTAAAAAAAAACTTGTTTGAAAATAATGGGGAGGCGAAGGCAAAGTGAATTACAGATGGCGCTTCAGTCTTTGGAACAATTGTCAGTTTGAGCTTATATTGTCTTGACTGTGTATTACGTGATTTTACTTTCTTAGATTGTATTTTTTTCGATTTTGCGGACAAACAATGTATTCTATGCTAACTTTAGCTCAGATAAAAGAAGAATTACGGAAAAGAAAAGCCAAAACAACAGGCAAGAAAGTTTATAAGCAACATACAAAAAATTGCTAACAAGCATTACATTTCTTTAAATTTCGTGTAAGATTTACAAGTAATCTTTTTATTTCAGATTAGAAGCATATGATTTAAATTTTAACAAAGCAACTGAGTGTGAATTTCCGTGTTTATAGTTGCCTCATGATACCTTATGCAACCCTCAACTCAACAACCTGCAACCAACCCTGTGCAATAGTAATTTCAGGTTTCTGTACTGGAATTTCTGTACCATCCAAAATTACACGAACCGTTTTATCATATTTATTTTATTTTTTTAAGTTTCTTGAATGACTCTGGCATATAAAATTCTATTAATTCTCTGTTTGGCCCCAATATTGGGCTTATTCCATATTTGATATACCTATCAAATTCATCCAGTGGCGGATACAGAGGGGGGGCGCAGGGGGCGCGCGCCCCCCCCATGCGTGCCCCGCGTCACTCACATAATATAAAAGATAAAAATAAAAATAATTTATTTATTTTCTTCTAGTACACCTAACTAACCAGTCTTAAAACAGTCAAAAAACAGAAAACAATAATGCGGGTCGCGGGTGGCAGGCGGGGCAGCAACCATCAGAACAATAAAACAAAACAATAGATAAAGAATTTGTCAGCAAACCTTATTGATAATAAAAGTTGGGGATTTTTGTACAACATCGAATCTGTGGAACATCTGTTTCATTTGATCTTTGGACATTTTTTTCATTTCATCTGTTTACGAAAAAGCAGCATTTTTTTGTAGAATGTTGTTAGTCAGCGTCTTTGTATTCTTTCTTTCCTATGAAATTGCCCATATTGTTTCACAAACAGAGAACCACCTAGCTGCTTTGATTTAAAATATTCATCCATTTTATTGAATTATGTATGGCTATGATAGTCAACTATCAGTAATAAAAAAAATCCAAATTTTTGTTTTCTTAACATTAAAAAAAATTGATAATTGAACTCCATTTTTGTTAGCAAAAATCAACAAAAAAAGGCTGGAGGTAATTTGTTACTTTTAGGCTTTTAATGTTGTTTTCTCAAGTAGGTATTGTAATTTTTTTTTACCGACTTCAAAAAAGGAGGAGGTTTTCAGTTCGTCGGAATGATTGTTTTTATTCTAAAAGCCGCACCCGACTTCATTAGACGTTTTTAATTCATTGATTGGAAAATTATTTCTCGCTTTTTTTGTTTTGTTTTTTACAAGCTTTTTTATTTTCAACTTTTTTGTGGTAGGTAATATGTAAGCGATGATATTATAAATGAAACGTTTTAATTTTTCACATTTTTTAATGGTATACCTACCTAGATTACCTGGCCCTAGAAGGTAGCTTAATTTCCACATTCCGCGCTGTTTGTTGTTATGGAGTTCCGTTGGGCTTTCGCAGTTCAAGTCCATAGTCCAGACAGAACGTTCTTGACAATAGACATTTTGTAAAATTGTCTTTAGCATGCGCCCACGTTTTTAGGTTTAATATTTCTAAAGTACCCGTCCAGACGATTCAAACGAGCCCAAACTCGATAGGGTACGTGGTTTTATTAAAGAGTTCCTATGTTCTTCATCCAGCTCCATCATCAGACCCTAAAAACTGTTTCCCAACAAAGTACTCGTCAAGACGATTCAAACGAGCCCAAACTCGATGGGGTTGCACAGTTCCAATATTGAGTTCCTATGGCAATGGCATGGTCTACCAGCTTCATCATCAGACCCTGGACCTCGTCTCCTATTAGAGAACTCGTCAAGACCATTCTAACGAACCCAAACACGATGGGGTTGTATGGTTTCATCATAAATTTTCTGTGGCCTTCATCCAGCTCCATCATCAGACCCTAAAAACTGTTTCCCAACAAAGTACTCGTCAAGACGATTCAAACGAGCCCAAACTCGATGGGGTTGCACAGTTCCAATATTGAGTTCCTATGGCAATGGCATGGTCTACCAGCTTCATCATCAGACCCTGGACCTCGTCTCCTATTAGAGAACTCGTCAAGACCATTCTAACGAACCCAAACACGATGGGGTTGTATGGTTTCATCATAAATTTTATGTGGCCTTCTTCCGGCTCCATCATCAGATCAGCTCAATGGCACCATAATATTGCATTCTTTTCCAGTTCTGACCTATGTTCAAAGTTTCAAGTCTCTAGCTAATCGGGAAGCTAGTATAAAATCGTTCGCAAACTTTGTGGACAAACAAACGAGAAAGCAACCTAATAAAAACGTGTAAAAAAAAAACCATTTCAATCGGTTCAGCCGTCTTCGAGTAATCGGTGTAAGTACATACCTACACACAAAAAAAAATATTATGAATAGATACCCTCCTTTTCAATCTTTTTAAGTCTGTTAAAAATTTCTACTTTTCGGAGATCCCCCCCCCCCCCCTCGCGCCCCGCCTCCCTTGCGCCCCCCCTTTGATTTTTTTCTGTATCCGCCACTGAACTCATCCAAGTTATAAATATGCTAGAAACTGCTGAGGTTGAAATATTAAAGAACAAAGCTGTTATAATTCAAATGTTGTTTTATTTTGGCGAAGCTTCATCAAATTCATGAAACATTCCTTTTGATTTATAATGTTTCTCAGGCTCAGCAAAGGAGAAAATCGAGGGAAAAGCATATTTTTTTTGATATTTTTTGCCCACTATTTTTTTTGTTACTGGGAAATCGATGAACTTCAATATTTTACAAGTTACATGCATAACAATGCGGCATTTTCTCAGTATAAAATTAAAAAGTGCAATACTCCAAGAGATTCCCATATGTTTTGACACTTTCTTTAAGGCGGCCGGGTACCAAAGACCAGACGCCACCTATCGGGATAAAATTGCGCTTTTCCTCCCCATTGAAAAAAATAGCATCAAGAACAAATAATATCGGTTTTTGGTACGTTTTTGTCGGAGTTTTTTTTTTATTGTGTATATAAATGATTACTATGAGGCTCTCCTTGCCGATTTCAGCCTCGGTGGTTTCTCTGCTAGGTGTCAGGGCTGATCCACTGATGAGCTCTATGTATTTTTTTGTTTGTTTGCATAATCCACAATCAGTTAGCCACTTTAAGCGAATGCGTTGTCTCAATCATTGATTGCGACAAGTATGCCCTCCATTGAGAGCACTACTCCATATGATGAGCACTATTCCATGTACTCTGTATAAGGCTGCCCGTCTATTGACGCGGGGCGAGGCAGCGGAGCGGAGAAACGAAGAAATAATAAGGATTTAGACCAGTTGCAGTAGTATCTACACCAGCTAAAGTATTTGAAGCCGCAATGCAAAAAAATATGCTTAATCAGGTTAGTGCACAGCTCTCAGACGCACAGCACGGCTTTCGCCCAGGTCGGAGCACAACCAGCAATCTTCTTAGCTATGTAGCAGAAGTTATACCTACGGTAGATAGTAGTAAAGGGCAAGTAGATGCCGCCTATTTAGACTTTCGGAAAGCGTTTGATGTAGTAGATAACGACATCCTGCTTAGAAAGTTAGCGGGCATCGGTTGCACTCCTCATTTACTCAATTTCTTAGCAAGTTACATGAGAAATCGACAACAGTACGTAGAATACGCTGGTTGTCGGTCTCACACATATTCGGTGAACTCGGGGGTAAGTCAAGGAAGTAATCTGGGACCACTCCAATTCGTCATCATGATAAATGACTTGCCGAAGGTTGTTAGGTCTTCAAGTTGTCTACTGTTTGCAGACGATCTTAAATTGTTTCGGAGTATTGAAAAAGTGGACGATTGTGATCAATTGCAAAGCGACATAAACGAAGTAGTGGCGTGGGGTAAAGACAACAAGCTTGAATTTAACGTATCTAAGTGTGTTACAATTTCTTTCACTAGAGTTCAAGACCCCATAAAGTACGATTATAGTGTAGACGAGGTACCCATGAAAAGAGTCACGGAGGTAAAAGATCTAGGGGTTTTGTTCACTAATAATTTAAATTTTCGGAATCACATCGTTACTTGCTGTAAAAAGGCCTATAGGAACTTGGGACTTGTACTTCGCAGAGTTAATGGTTTTACCAACGTCAAAGCTATAGTCGCTTTATATAATGCTCTTGTAAGAAGCCATCTTGAATGTAATGCGGTGGTGTGGGCTCCATACCAAGTACAATATAGTCTCATGTTGGAGCGTATTCAAAATAAATTTATAAGGTACTTGTATTACAGACTATATGGGGTGTACCCCTTCTATCCGTTAATGTACCCTAATTTATTTATATTAGGTATGGTGGGATATAATGAATTGCGAGTGCGTAGGGGTCTAGCTTTGGCATTATATTTGTTTAAAGTTATCAGAGGTAGGGTATCTAATGCAACAATATTAGGACAGGTAGGGCTCTGTGTTCCTAACAAGTACGTGGAGCGTCGCCGCAGGCCAAATTTGTTGGCTATCTCGCGCGGGCGGACACACCTGCAAAAGAAGTCTCCGTTGACGCTCACACTGCACACACTCAATAAAATTGCGGATGGAATTGACCTATTTCATTGTTCTCTGAGTGAATTTACAAGAATGGCTTTGTATGTTTTATGTTATTGATTGTGTTTAGGTTATAATAGGTATGTGTTCCTTTGTCATTTATTAATTTATTTTTATGTATGTTTGTATTCGCTTATTCTATTGCATTGGGCTAAGCCTGTAATAATAGATATAAGCTTGGAATGAATAAATAAATAAAAATAAAAATATTAACCAATAGAACAGTGGAGCGGAGATTATATGCAATCCTATTGGTAATATTGCTTCGTTTCTCCGCTCTGCTGCCTTGCTTTGCGTCAATGGACAAGCAACCTAATATGATGAGCTAAGTGTTCTATTTTTCAGTATACGTGGCGAGTAAAGGTTTAGAAATATAGAAAATCAGAGAATCATGTTCATTGACCATTATTTTTTTATTTGACAACAATAAATACACTACACTTGAAGGTTTTGACCATTAACTATAGGTCAGACGACAAACCAGTTAGGTAAGTTCAATTTCGAGAACAAGATCTTTCGTCGAATACAACTCGGATATGTAGCATTCGGGAAGCTTCGGAAAATCTCGCGTCCTACTTACGTACCTCAGTATCGCAACAGGAAAGTCTTTGGCCAGTGTGGGTTGGTGACGACATACAGGAGTGAAACGTAGTCACTAACGAAACGATGGGGTCTCATAAGAAGGCGCAAATTCACCCAAAGTGCAATAGAGAGAACCATGTTTGGCGTTTCGTGAAAGCCGACTAAGGCAGCACAGCCAGCCATCAAGAGATGGGCAGCAGCGTCTACAAAAACCTTGGTCTACTGCGATCGCCAACCTTCCATCCAAGCATGGCGATTATGGCAAACCCCCACATTTATGATGGATACAAAAAAAAACAAGGCGGGGGGTGACGACGAAATCACTACAGAACTTCTGAGAGCGGGCGGTGTATAAGCCGATACTTAAAGTCCTCCAGGGGCCTTACTATGAGCTCTTATAGCAGGGCTTATACTGAATGGCATTACTTTTTCGTACCATGACCTCGATTTAGCAGGCCTGCGGAGGGCCTGCTTTAATACACGCTCTTAAACCGTTCATCATTTTTTATGTATGGACGAAGCGTACCACGACGCACGGTTTGACAGTTTGGGAGCCGTTTTATAGCGTCTGTAATGTCAAATAAAGCAATTCATAAAAAGTTCCTACGTGATCAGCTTTTTCAAAATTGTTTAGTGTATTTAGATAAGTTTGGTGAGAGAATTTTAAGATTTGTGAATTTCTTTTAATGTTTAATATTTAACAGTGAATTATGTAACTTGATAAAGGCAACGCGACGACTTCCTTGTGTTGAATATCACTAAAATAAAAAGAAATGATGAGAGATGAGACCCCATAAATAAGTACCTAAATTGCATTACATTTTATGTTATTATGAATAATAATAATCAAATAAAAAGAAAATGATTTATTTTATATCGATGTAATTAACAAACTAATGGTGTGAAATGATATTGAAAATAAAAAAACTGAAATAATATAACTTTAATATGTTTTATTGACTTGCGACATTTTATTAGAGCACGCACCTAGTAAATTGCACTTAAAAATAAATGTGAAGTTGTGATACTTTATTTGCAATGTTCTCAATAAAAAAAACTAGTAAGTGTCCGTTATTTTATTTTTCATCAATTTAGAACGTCGCGTCAGACAGAGATATACTATCCCCGCCAATTGGTAATGCGCAAGAACCTTGTTACATTAACATCCACATCGACGTGATCCGCAACTAAAAACGCCATGAAATAAGAATATTCTTAATAGGTAATCTAATATAAGTAATTATTATTTATTGAATTATTATTTTCAGTAAGATAGGATCTAGGTGTATCAAAAATTTACAAATTGTTTTTCGTTTTTGAGGTTAAAAACATGGCCGTCAGGCGCATTACCAATTGGCGGGGATAATAAGCGATAAATTGGGTGCATTCTGCCAGACAAATCTCTGAGTCATCGAACGCCATAAAGTACATTTTAACCATGAAAAGTAAAATATTGAATATTCTAAACAAATTACTTTCCATGGTTAACAAATTTATGGCGATCGATGACTCAGAGATTTGTCTTACAGAATGCACCCATCGATTTGTATAGGCTATCTCGTTTTCACATCGTCTACAAAGCATTAGTTGATCTGTGACAAAGCATACCAGAGACAAACTAACCGTTCACCTTGAGTCAAAACAATCTTTAAGCCGTTCACCTAAAAGACGGTCATGGTACCGATTTAAGCAATTTTGTTTAGGGCCTGCTTCTGAACTGAACGGGTTAAGGATGGTTTCTTATTTGCTGATGGTAAGCCCCCAGAAGCTTTTCAATTTCATCATTGTCGAGGGCAGAACGCCGAAGGCATGGAACATAAGGTGATTTTGTTCTTTAAAAAGGGTGACAAGTCCCTCCTCAAGAACTACAGAACCATCTCACTTTTGAGCCTACGTTTATAAGTTGTTTTCGAATGTTTACGAATCGTCTCGCTCGCAGGTTCGACGACTTCCTATCCCTATGTTACAATTTACTCTATGTTCCTATCTCCCGAACAAGCCGGCGGGCTGATTATCTAATTAGAAACCGCCTAGCGACCGGTGTCACCGGTCGCAGTTCACAGATGAACGTAATACATTGCTACTTTTCTTTGGGGTAAAAAAAAACATACCAAAGAAAAGTAGCAATGGATGTCAAATGCAACCGGTCGCTAAATAGTTTCTTTTTAGATAATCAGGGTGCGGGTTCCGAAAAGGATTTAGCTCCATAGACCACATACATATATTATGCTTGGTATATTTTCATCCTTATGTTGTGGATATTCCACGTACCCGCACGAAACTCTTCGCTTTCAACTTTTTAATTCGAACAGCTAAGATGTGGAATGCCCTCCCTGCGTCTGTATTCCCCGAACAATTAACTTAGACGTCTTTAAAGAAATAGGCATCAGTCGCGCGTGAGACGGCTCGCGGTACAGTCGGGTGTACGGACGTAATATCGCGACGTAGCCTCATAAGACTACCTACCCACATTTTTTTTATTTTTCTATACGAAAATGTCTGATCCTATTAGTGATGATGATAACTTTGAAAATAACTATAAAAGTGATTCTGAAGTGATAGAACAAATTGAAAAGGAATTAAAGGAGATAGATAGGCTGCAAAAACTTCCTTTGTGTGAAAATATTTTGCCAGAAAAAAGGAAATTTCCCGATGAAAGAAGTGAAGAAAGTGGAGAAGAATTTACGACAGTTACACCAGTGTTGTTTTGCCGTATTTTCGAAAAATACACCAATTTTGGCAATGAAAATTGCCGTATTTGTATGGACAGCGTTGTAGGATGGTGCCGTATCTCGAGTCAAATATCGATCGGTATTACCGTAGAATACGGCAATTACCGTATCAAGAACAACACTGAGTTACACGGAGAAGGCCAAAAAAAATACTTATACGTAGTGCTTCGCCGTTTTTGAGCCCTGATAACAACAATAAAAAAAATGAAGTTAGTGTGACCAGTCTTCAACCTTTGCCGAAACAAATGGCAATGGCCAGACTTTTGAGATCCGAACAAATATCAGGTATTGTGAAGATTAAATACAAAAATATCTATAAAATTTTGATTGAATTTGAAAATAAAGAACAAGCAGATAAATTAATAAAGAATAAGAAATTTAAAGATTTGGATTACAAATGTCAAATGACGTACGAAACTACATTTACATACGGAATTATAAGAGGAATTGAGTTGGAAACGTCAGACGAAGAAATACTGGAAGCTTTGAGTTCTGAAACAGAAATTTCAGCTATACGGAGATTAAAAAAACTCAATCCAGACGGGAAATGGACCAATAGTGAAAGTATTCGGATATGTTTTCAGAGTTCTACAATTCCCGAATTTGTATATATCTACGGTTGTGGTATTAAAGTCGAAAAGTATGTTTTTCCGGTCACACAGTGCTCGGGGTGCTGGAAGTTCGGCCACACTCTACGGTATTGTCCAATTAAAAAAGCACTATGTCCTAAATGTGGTGGAGAACACAATAATTGTAACACTGTCTCCTTTAAGTGTCTAAATTGCAATGGACCACACATGGCTCTGGATAAGACATGCCCCTAATTTTTAAAAGAAAAATCCATAAGACAAATAATGAGTCAAAATAATATGCCATACAGAATTGCTTTAGAAACATATTTAAAAGACAAAAAACAGTTACAAGAAAGAAAAAGTTTAATCCAACAGTATGATACAGATATATCTGTAGCGAGAGACAGACAATATACTACAAAGAAAACATATAGCGAAGCCGTACTAAATGAAGCAATAATTCACCAAGAAACCAACGATAATGAAGATACTGAAGATAACCAAGAGGTACAAATAAAAATGAAGATAAATAAACAGAAAAGTTCACAGAACAGATCGAAAAAGGCAAGTGATGAACAGTACACCTTCCTTGACGAACTTCAGGATTGCTCAAACTCATCACCTATAGAACGCAATGATGACAATAAAATGGAAGAAGAGGAACATAATGTTAGATATTCAAAGAAAAAAGGTTTTGAATGGAAGATATTCCTTCTGAAGTTGAAAAACATCATTATGTCTAACAAAAAACTAGAAGAGAAAATATGCCTATGTCTGAAAGCTGTCTTAGAAGAAGTCAGAAACTTAATTTGTAAATACCTACCAGGAGCTGAGTTGATTGATATGATTATTAACCCAAACAATGGATAGTTGTAACTCAAATAACCGCGCTACACACAATGGGAATGGGGAGAGATCATTTTTGGTAAATATCATCCATTGGAACTGTCAAAGCCTGAAGCCAAAACGGACACAACTTGAAACCGTATTAACTCAGGAAAAGATCCACATAGCTATCCTAAGCGAAACCTGGCTTGACTGCGACGATGCAATTAACATAAACGGATACAGTATCTTCAGGAAAGACCGTATAGACTCCTACGGAGGTGTAGCCATATTAGTCCACAAATCAATTAAGGTACAGCTCTGCGAAACAAGATGCAACAATCCCGGAATAGAAATTATACATGTGAAGATCTTGAACTGTAAGTGTTTAAAAAATGTAATGTCTGTATACTGCCCATCCAACGTGGCGACATCACAAGAGGACTGGGATAGCCTGTTTTCTATTGTAAGTGACTCTTCATTAATCTGTGGCGACTTTAATGGTCATCACACCAACTGGTGGCGCAACACTGACACCAGAGGCAGAAAATTATATGAATCCTCCTCTGAATGTAATTATATGTCTTTAAATGATGGATCTCCTACAAGAATCAAACTAGTGAATCAAAAGTTACAAGAATCTGCCCCTGATGTCTGTTTTGTCTCAACAGATTTAGCAATAAACTGTCATTGGAAAGCAACTAATGAAAACCTAGGCAGCGATCATTTAATATGTAAAATTAGTTATAAATACAACGATAACGTACAACTATTAGCTAAAAGAAACTATAAAATGGCTGATTGGGAAAAATTTAGAAAAGATATAGATATGTCATTGAGTCAATCTAATATTTTCTGGGAAAATAATGTTCAGATGTCATATGATTTTTTTATGGATTGCATTAATAAAGCGGCGGAAAAATATATTCCCAGAGTGAGAGTATGTTTAAATCCTAGCCAAAAATTTAAACCTAAGCCATATTGGAACCCTACCTTATCTGAAGCTATAGCAAAAAGACGTCTTTCCTTAAAAGAATTCAGGCGTAATCCAACTCCTCAAAATTTAACTAAATTTGAACATAATTTAGACGAAGCTAAAAAAATTACTCACAATGCTAAAAGTCACGGTTGGCGTACATTTTGTAATTCTTTGGATCAAACCTGTTCTACATCAGACCTATGGAATAAAATGGGCTGGATAAAAGGAGTGCGAAAACAGCAATTTAGTGTAACAGACGAAAAAAAATTGCAATTATTACATAGTCTTACTCCGGATTCAGCTTCACCCCCAAAACCACCCATCTATAAAACAAACTCTGAATTGGAACAAGATTTTGAGCTACAAGAATTATATAATATCTTAAAGAAAAAGGATACTGCCCCTGGAACTGATGAAATCACCTATTCTATGATTTACAACTTGCCTCACTCTGGAAAAATATATTTACTCAAAATCTATAACCTAGTTTACCAAACATCTATCATACCAAGACAATGGCGTGAGATTAAAGTAGTAGCGATTCCAAAACTTAATAGCAACTATAATAATATGGTGAAACTGAGACCAATATCGTTAATATCATGTCTATGTAAAATATTTCACATTATGCTAGCCAAAAGAATTGAATGGCAGGTAGAACGAACTAATATTTTGTCTCAAAACACAGCAGGTTTTAGAAGGGCTCAATCTAGTATAGATTGTTTGGTACGGGTAATAGCACACATTCAGATTGGACTCTCTGATAAAATTCCTACGTTAGCATGTTTTCTGGACATAGAAAACGCATATAATGATGTACTTATTGAACGAGTAATATCCACCCTTGAAGATGTAATGGTTGGTGCAAAGATATGTAACTACTTATGGTACTTTTTAAGCGAACGATACATAAAGATTGATTGTACAAATAATGAAGTCACACGTTGGACTGGGAAAGGTCTGGCTCAAGGAGACCCTTTATCTCCCTTACTTTTTAACATAGTGACCCATGGAATCCATAGAGCGATTACAAATGTATTCATGCATCAATACGCGGATGACTTTGTTTTCTATTCACAATGTAAAAAACTAAATCGTAGCACAGTAAATGTTCAGGAAGCACTTAATAAACTAATAGTTCTATTTCAGGAAATGGGTTTACAGATTTCTACATCTAAAACTAAAATATGTGTCTTTACCAGAAGCCGTGTAGATACAGAAATCCATGTTTCAGTAAATGCAACACCCTTGGTGATAGAAGAAAATATAAAATACCTAGGTATGTGGCTGGACAAATCCCTAAATTGGAAAAAACACATCAATGAGACTGCCGAACAAGTTACTAAAATGTTAAATATGTTAAAAATCTTAGCTGGACCGTCATGGGGAGTGCATCCTGAACATTTGCGTAAACTATACATTTCGTTATTAAGAAGTAGGCTTGACTATGGATGCCTTTTGTATGATAATGCTCCTAAGTCTCATTTATATAAGTTAGATAAAATACAAAATCAAGCATTAAGGGTCAGTGGAGGGTTCATCAGAACCACGCCCCTACATGTTATGGAGAATGAAATGTGTTACCGCCATTATTTTTAAGAAGGTATTTTCTTGCCTCTAAATACTGCTTGAAGAGTCTCTCATCGTCAAATAATAACACAAATAAACTACTTGTTCAACTAAATAATAACTTGCAAAAAACTTACTGGCGAAAGAAAAGAAAACCACTGACAGCAACAGTGTATAATGAATATAAACACGAAGAGATACATTCCAGCAGTATTCTACAAATGTTTAACCTAGACACATGGGTTTCCAATATTGATGTAAAAAATACAATCAGTACAGATTTAGATTGTATTAAGCATCCTAAAAAACTCTACGAAATAAATTCAACAAAATATAACTTAATTGAAGAATTAGATGCTAAATACAAAGACTGGCACAAAATCTTTACTGATGGATCGAAAAATGGAAATAATGTGGGGGCTGCCTACCATGTCGATAAGAATAATACCAGTGAATGTCTCAAAATAACACCCAATGTCTGCATTATGACTGCTGAAATCCTTGCGATTTCAGAGGCCCTATCATACGCTGACGCGATGGGATTTAACAGATTTGTGATACTTTCGGACAGTAAGAGTGCATTGCAGCATATTGCTCGATGTGCCTCTGGAACAAGCAGAGGTACACCGATAGCATATTCTGTAATGCAAAAAGTTTATAAACTATCCAAAGAAGGCCGTATATTTAGATTACAGTGGATCCCGTCCCATGTAGGTCTAGCAGGAAACGAGAGGGTTGACATGTTAGCTAAAAAAGGATCTATCGATGGTCATGAAATATATGTTAGAATCCATTACACAGAAATTTTAAATAAAGTTAAAAATAGAGTCTATAACAAATGGAAAGAATACTTCGATTTACGTTCGCAAGAAAAGGGAATATGGTACAAAACGTTGCAATGTGAACCCCCTCGCATTCCCTGGTTTGCAGGAGCTAATAATTTAACTAGGCAACTCGTTAAAATAGCCTTAAGGATTCGATCTGGACACATTCCACTTAACAAATTTGCATTTTTAATGAGGAAGTCAGAATCGCCAAATTGTAACATCTGCGGTGCAATTGAAGACGTTCACCATTTGCTGGTGGAGTGTGTCCAAAACGAAAATATGAGACGAGAGGTGATGACAGAACTTAACTTAAATGCAAAAAATGTAAGCATGTTCCATGGCATTCTGTCGGCTCCCACCAGCGATGAGGCTAGAATTGTATATGTTTTCGCCCTAAATAGTGTCATAAATAGGGTCATAGGATAAGTAGTTTTAGATAAGGTTATGATGGGGCTGACATGACCTTTAAGTGTTAAAAGCCCCTAAATAAAAAAAGAATAAAAAAAATAAAAAAATAGGCATTTGACTGACTGTGCGTGCTCAATCTTCGTCCTCCACTTCACTTTCCATCAGGTGAATGGGCGGTGCTGCAGTCTTTCTAGAGGTGCCAAGTGTACTATAGGTATATCAAGGTGTTGAGGTATACTTATACGAAAATGCCACCATGTCGGTCCGAGTACAGGGGCCCTATTTTTGAATCGCTCGGCTGGCGTCGAGCGCTCTTTTCTACTGATTTTCGTTCGACATCCCATACATTTGAGTCAAATGTCGAACGAAAATCAATAGAAAAGAGCGCTCGATGCCAGGCGAGCGATTCAAAAATAGGGCCCCTGTACTCGGACCCTGAATCAGAACACAAATCCCATCCCATCTAAATGCAGCGACGTGTGGTTACAGGGAGACGTTATTTCTCGCAACTGTTTACACAACACACCTTCGTTTTGCCAATGACTAGTTCTTATGGCTGAGACCTTGGAAGACAAAAATCATGTCGAATGCCCATGTTGTACCTACCTACCCGCTCCAGTTCATGTTGGGAACATTATACTCTTGAAGTTTGTTGACTGCAATGGAGATAGAAATGCTAGGCGTTCCCTGCATGGTCGAATCAGAAATTAGGAGATCCGTAGGAGACTCCGGAGAAGGATAGCTCAGCTAAAGTGGTGGGCTGGACACATAGCGAGAAGAATCGATGGCCGTTGGGGCGGAATGGTTCTGGAATGGCGACCCTATGCTAAGGAGTGGGTCTCGTGCGGCTGATATGATGATGATGATGAAGTGTTACCTTTAAAAATGTGTAGTATTTTTTAAATATGAATGTACTTTTTTAGAGTTTTTATTCATATTGATGGTCAAATATGATACGATCTTCAAACTCCTGTAACTTTTTACTGACGCGGAATTCAGCTTCGCTGTCATTCAATACTTTGATCTACTAAATAAGACCTTTCTAGTGATGTACAGCTCAAAGTGCTACAACACTTGGGACATTTTGCCCATTCTCCTTTTCGCTGCGCTCAAGAAGACCAACAAAGCGTGGAAAAGAAGTTAACATCATACGGCACGGCACTGACGTCCATTATACAAGTACGCTGGACAGGCGAACGTCACCAATCGCTTGTTCCGATTTGAAAATCGCCATATTGACGCTGAGTGGACGAATCGCCGAGTCAAGGTCCAAACAAATTATCGGACGCGGCTTACTGCCGCGGCTGATCTGAGGTGTGCAAACTATCGGATGTAGTAGGTCGCGGACGTATCCGATAGTTTGCACACCTCAGATCAGCCGCGGCAGCAAGCCGCGTCCGATAATTTGTTTCGTCCTTCTTCGATTGCTACGCTGAGAGCAGTAGATTCTATACTATGGCAGCATTGACTGTTAAATAGAAAAAAAAAATTCATGTCAGTGTATGGCAGTAGTGAGTGTAGGTACTTGGAATTAAGCCTCGATTACATACACCGATTTAGCTTCCTTACTGGGGATCCAATCTAGGAACCCAAATTGGATGTAGCGATCACACTATGCCCCAATTAGGACATGATTTCACTGATTAGGGTTGTCACCAGTACTTGACAATAACATTATTGTACATAGATTAAACAATGAGTTTTCACTATTAACGGAAATGTAAAGGTAGGTTTTGATGAGTACTCTGATAGGAAATGGTTTGATGATGAAGCCGGACGGAAAAAGGCCACTAGAACTCTGTAATAAGAAAGATGGCGGCCAAAATTTTTTTTGTGGGCCGATTTCGATGAAACTCGGTTTTTGGTACTATTTTAACAAGAAAATAACATCACAATTTTTTATATACTAAAAATCCAAGATGGCGGTCAACTTTTTTGTTTTTGGGCCGATTTCGATTAAACTCGGTTTTTGGTCCTATTTTGACAAGAAAATAACAACGCAATATTGAAAATATTAGGAATTCCAAGATGGCGGCCAACATATTTTTTGTGGGCCGATTTCGATGAAACTCGGTTTTTGGTACTATTTTAACAAGAAAATAACAACACAATTTTTTAAATACTAAAAATCCAAGATGGCGGTCAACTTTTTTGTTTTTGGGCCGATTTTGATAAAACTCGGTTTTTTGTCCTATTTTGACAAGAAAATAACAACGCAATGTTAAAAATATTCAAAAATTCAAGATGACGGCCAACGTTTTTGCTATTGGGCCGATTTCGATTAAACTTGGTTGTTGGTACTATTTTGACAAGAAAATAACAAGGCAATGTTAAAAATATTAAAAATCCAAGATGGTGGCCTATTTTTTTGTTCGTGGTCCGATTTTACTAAAACTTGGGTTTTGGTACTAACTACTTAAAAAGTAACAATAATCATCATCATCTAAATCGAAAAATTGAGAAATCGGCCCATAAATAAAAAAGTTGGCTGGTATATTGATTTTATTATTATTTTCAACATTTTGTTGTTATTTTTTCGTCAAAGTAGTAACAAAACCGAGTTTCTTTGAAATCGGCCCATAAACAAAAAAGTTGGCCGCACTCTTGGATTTTTATATTTGAAAAATTGTGTTGTCATTTTCTTGTCAACATAGTAGCGAAAACTGAGTTTCATCGAAATCGGCCCACAAACAAAAAAGATGGTCGCCATCTTGGATTTTTAGTATTTGAAAAATTGTGTTGTTATTTTCTTGTCAAAATAGTAGCAAAAACTGAGTTTCATCGAAATCAGCCCACAAACAAAAAAGATTGCCGCCATCTTGGATTTTTATTATTTGAAAAATTTAGTTGTTATTTTCTTGCCAAAATAGGACCAAAAACCGAGTTTTATCAAAATCGGCCCAAAAACAAAAAAGTTGACCGCCATCTTGGATTTTTAGTATTTGAAAAATTGTGTTGTTATTTTCTTGTCAAAATAGTAGCAAAAACTGAGTTTCATCGAAATCAGCCCACAAACAAAAAAGATGGCCGCCATCTTGGATTTTTATTATTTGAAAAATTGAGTTGTTATTTTCTTGCCAAAATAGTACCAAAAACCGAGTTTCATCGAAATCAGGCCAAAAACAAAAAAGTTGGCCCCCATCTTGAATTTTTGGTACGCACTCAAATGGTAGTGGTGGTGGTAATGCAATGTAAATTATTGACAAGCCATGCTTGATCATCTAGGGGTTACTTATAATGTGATATAGGTACCGGCATAAATAACTTGGTAAAACAAAGATGAGACAAAAGATGCACCGAGTTTAGTGTTTGTAGCTGCTGCGCATCTTTTGTCTTGCTAAATTACGTGCCCGTAATAATACACCCGCAGAAATGCAAACTAAAGAAAAAAATATGACTGAAGACTTGGCTGCATGATCAAAGTTTCATTTGCCTTACCTATATAGCCTTGGCTAGGGAGGCAACCCTTAAATTCCCCAACTAGGATCCAATTCGGGGCATCGTTTCCAATCTGAAATTGGATCCCCAGTAAGGAAGCTAAATCGGCGTATGTAATTGAGGCTAATTAGTTCCAAGTACAAAACTGGGGTGCAAGGTTTAATGCTTGTAAACCAATCACAATGCACCTTTTAATCCTTAATTGTGACAGTTTAACGTTTAGTCCCACCGTTTAAGGATTAAAAGGTGCATTGTGATTGGTTTACAAGCATTAAACCAGGGGTAATTTCAAAATCTATCGCAATCGCTTTCAGGATGTGATACATTGATGCTTCTTTTTGGCACTAATAAAGACTTATAAAAAAAACGCAGCAATGTGTCCTTTACGTGGACACACACGGTCCTTCCATTTGATGTGTCATCAAATGGATTAAATCAAATGGACGTGGGCCAATTTTTGAGGCCACACACGGCGTAAATCGTTTGGCGTACGTCCAAACTACGATCAATCATTTGGCTGTACGCCAAACGATTTACGCCAAAACCCACATCCATTTTGTAGCGATGCTAGGGTGGTTGAAAAAATATCGATGTAGGTACCATCGATATTTTCGTTTTTTTTGTTAATAAATAAATAGGTAATTATAGTTAGGAGCTTAAAATAATTATCATTATGTTAGAATAAACGATTTTGTATGCATTACTGTGTATGTTACTCGTTAGTCTGGCATGCACTGGCTTAACCAACTGGAATAAAAAAAATTTTTTTGTTCGCTAGAGATAAATTAAAATATTTTCAAACAAAAAAACAATTTTTCAAATCGGTCCAGCCGTCTTCGAGTAATCGAGTAACATACATAAAAAAATATATAAAAAAAACATGCCGACAAACTGAGAACCTCCTTTTTTGAAATCGGTTAAAAAGTTTAAGTTATTTTCATTATTTGCTACAAATGTGCTTAGGTAGGTATTATACCTATTATAGTCGACTAGCGACCGCCCGCGACTTCGTCTGCGTGAAAAGTTTATATGTTCTTTTTAATCTCTTTTTATCCAGTTTATTAATTAAAAATCCTGATGTTTTAAGGTCATTTTTTTAATGATTTCGATGTTTTTGTATAATCGCTACATCCCTATTTGAACTGATGGAATGATCAAAATTTGGCGTCCGTCCATTTGATTTATTCCGTTTGATTTAAATCAAACGATTGACGATATGCGCACACACGGTCAAACTTTTGGATGTGGGCCGTGGTTTTACGGAATCCGTGATTAGGAATTTGGATGACAGATTCGACAAGGTCCAAACAAATTATCGGACGCGGCTTAAGGTCCGAACAAATTATCGGACGCGGCTTACTGCCGCGGCTGATCTGAGGTGTGCAAACTATCGGATGTAGTAGGTCGCGGACGAAACCATAGACTAATATGACGTCATCGGACGTCCGATAGCTATCTGGCACGCAGGATGTTATGAGAGCGTGCACACTTATCAGCCGCGGCAGTAAGCCGCGTCCATAAGCCGCGTCCGATAATTTGTTCGGACCTACACACACGATCAAATTTTGGACGTACGTCCATCCATTTGGCGCGATGGAAGGACCGTGTGTGTCCACCTTTAGAGGAGGGAATACTAATACTCTAAGGTCCGTATTATAGAACGAGACTCAAGGTCCAACCAAATTATCGGACGCGGCTTATGGACGCGGCTTACTGCCGCGGCTGATAAGTGTGCACACTCTCATAACATCCTGCGTGCCAGATAGCTATCGGACGTCCGATGACGTCATATTAGTCTATGGTTACGTCCGCGACCTACTACATCCGATAGTTTGCACACCTCAGATCAGCCGCGGCAGTAAGCCGCGTCCGGTAATTTGTTTGGACCTTCAAGCACTGCTTGCTGCTTGAGTACAGTTAGAAAGGGATGGTGCTATTCATCGCATATAGCGCCATCCCTATCTAACTGTACTCAAGTAGAGATTTGAGTTTGAGTTTGATTCTGTAATACGAGCCTTAAGAATGTGTCACATCCATCAGTCAAATGAAAGCGATTGCTTATTCACTTCTCAAGCTTACGCGCTCACTAGACATGAAATAAAACAATTTTTAACGGATACTAGCGCGGCTTTATTGAAAGTTCTTTGGTAATTAGTTGGTATTTGGTTTGATTTTTGGTTTTCCCGACGTTTCGGCACCTTTGCAGCTGCCGTGGTCACGGGGGACTGCAACATTCTGAAGCGAGCGTCAATCAAAACTTACTTCAAGCCGCCGAAGAAGATCAACCAATTCTTACGACCTGTCAAGTGTAATATCCCCCTTCAAGCCGCAGGTGTCTACAAACTAGATTGTGACTGTGGGCTCTCCTACATCGGGCAAACAAAGAGAAGCATAGGGACCCGCGTTAAAGAGCATATAGCTGACATGAACATAGGCGCGATAACAAGTCTGCAGTGTGTGATCACGCCTTTGAGGGGCCCAACCATTACATTAGATTTGACAAACCTCAAATCCTTGCTAGGGAACGTAGATTTATTCCTAGAATGCTCCGCGAGGCTATCGAAATAAATAAATATCCTAATTTCAATAGAGATGATGGTTGGAAAATTCCACCAGCTTGGGATCCCATCATTCACAAGCTAAAGCCCCAAACACACACTGCAAGATCTAATGATACGGTTAGTTCCTTTTGCAAATAAATTAATATATATAAAAGACGGAGGTCGGCTTTCCTCTCCAAGTTTTCTTTCGCCATTTCTTTCTTGGAGGGGCCTCCCAATTTTATGAAATGGTGGTAGTTTCAGTAGATTCTCTCTTATTAGCATTAATTAAATCACAAAATTAAATTATAAATTAACTTAAACCAATAAAAAAAAAATTGTTAAATATTAATTTCTGAACGTCTTAAAAAAATTCATCGCTTGAGGGTAGGCTCACGAGTTGCTTCAGTCCCCCGTGACCACGGCAGCTGCAAAGGTGCCGAAACGTCGGGAAAACCAAAAATCAAACCATAGAGTAAGATAAAAAAAAATAGGGGTAGAGAGCCCTCTGGCGATTTTAAAACTTACTCATTTTGAAGCGCCATCTCTGATCGGCGATTTTCTTGTTAGTTTGTTTTTTTTTTTTTTTTTTTTTAGTACCTAATCTAGCAATCCTACCTACGGCTTTGTTCTAATTATCTTTTATAACATTCTAAACGCCGTGTTCACTAGTATTAGTATTTTTTCCGAAGAAAATAACTAACACATGAGAACAAACGTTTCAAATGTTATAAGAGATAACTAGAACAAAACAGTTAAAAACATAATTACAAAAGGGAGAAAAGAAAAGGACACAAAATTAAACAATTAAGTGAAAGAGTCATTATGTTTTTATTTATTCCTCTCAGTTTATGCCTAGGGATAATTTTATTCAAAATTGTTCATATTCTTATTTCTTAATATTTATTCATTCACAAACACGGTCAGGGTGCCTATTAGCGTAGTAGGTACCCTGACCGTGTTTGTGTAGTACATTAGTATACCTACCTAGTAGTATTAGGTATACTAATGTACCTACACAGTGGCGAAGGGTCCATACAAGACGATTCCCATTGGCTTACCTTTTAGAAATCCCACCCTACCGATCCACTATGCAGATTATAACACTTTTGTTGAACGGCTTACCTTCGCCATAATTTCACCCCTCGCCACAGCTATTAATTTTTCCCAGGTAAGTATAACATAATCTTGTTAAATGTAACCTATTAAAGAACACATCACTAACACTTAATAAGTATTGCTAGCAGTTTTAATGAAAATACATTTTCATCAAAACATGTTGCGCAGCCAGTAATTGATAACTGAATATTAAAACCATTCCAGTAAAATTATTCGTAAATAAGCAATTAATGCTTCCGCATAGAAAAACAGGAAGGATGGTGCAAGGTCGAACCAAAATAATTTAACTGACACCTATACGAAGTCTTAGATATTATTACGAGATATAATACAATCATTTAACTTACACCCTTACTTTAAGTCTATAAAACGATTATGGAGTCAAAGAGTCCCGGAATTGAAACAAGTAATAATACTTGTTTTTTATAAAAAAAAAAATTTTCTTCATTTGCGGTTGCCACAACTAAACTGCTCGATAGCTCGTACTGCACCTGTATCAGGATGACAACAGAGTGGGATGGGGGTGGGCTGTGATCTGAAAAAAAAAAATGTTTGTAATTTTATTATTAAAAATATTGTAGCTTATGAAATTGATGCATAATGAGGGCATTATGCATGATGTTTGCAGTTACGTCTTTGTAATTCTAGAGGAGCGATGTTCATAACAAAACGTGTGCGTAAAGTAACTACGTTTTACCTGCACGTAACGGTACAATTATTTTGAGAAATATCTACCCTTAATTTGCGTAAACAAAACTTACATGATATTTCTGGTATATGAAGACGAAGTGGGATGGGTTGGAATTGAAATGGGTCTGGAACTGGGATGGGTCTGGTTGCCTGAAAAAATATAACATAAAAAACTATATTTTCATAAACACTAAAATAATAATACAAAGGAGAATGGCAAACTGGGAACCATTTTCCAAATTCATAAATACTGAGCGTGCCCAATTCGGACCTTATGAGATTTAAAGGTCATAATTTGGTGGTTACTTTTCAATTTAAAGTGTTCGTAAAGAAGGAGGCAACATTTAGAAAAACAACGTCATCCGCAACTAAAAATGTCAAAAACAGTAAAATTCTAATAGACAGGTAATATAATGTATTAATTATTGAATTCTTATTTTCAATAAGAAAGGGTCTAGGTATATGAAAAAAATACAATTGTTTTTCGTTTTTGAGGTTAAAATCATGGCCGCCAGGCGCATTACCAATTGACGCGGATTAGTACCTACTACCTACCTATCGTTATCATACTATGTTTCAGGTCAATGATAGATAGGTAGTAAGTAATTGTCTATTACGGTCTAATTACTAAATATTTGTAGATTTCATGACCAGCCTCACCTAAAGCTTTTAAATCAAAATCATTCTGTGTAGGTTATGTAATGTATCCAAAGTAATTGCCTACTAGGTGCTGTTTTGAGGTTAGGTTTTAAAATAACTTTTTATCCCCAGCTTTAAAGTGTATCTTACGATTACATAATTTATTAGGCTTTAATAGAGGATTAAAGTCATGCTATTTACTTCTTGGCACGCTAAGCCTTTATGTGGTTCTGAAAATATATGGACACCTGCCATTCTCCTTTCCGCGCCGGGGTTATAGTATCATTTGAAAGACCTTACGAAACTCTACAAAGTTATATATATTTCAATTTCAAAATCAAGCGCGCCATTTTTAAAGCCCCAAAAAAATTTACGTGATGTTGCTTCAGTGGAAACGCACCCTTAATCAAGGAGGTAGTAATTTGATTCTACTATGGTACCTACCTAGTACCTACATAAAAAACTTACACGATGAATTGCCGGTAGGTGAAGGGAAGGTACTACGCCTAAAGGCCTTATCCTGCTGGCGAAGGTGCTGGTTGCAGACCCCATTCTTTTAACTTGTCAACACATTTTCACTAACAATCTCTACCCAATCTTTAAAACTATCCGGGTCCTTATTCTTTTGTTGGGAAACGGTGGAAAGGAGCAACTGAAATAAGTAAACGTGCGAAATAAACACAGAAAAAGATTTTTGTGATATTGCTAAAGGAAAATTCTGACAATTAAATTTTGTTTTTGATGAAAAGAGTATACCTACCTTTATGAATGTACTCTCGCTAATGACTATTAGAAAATCATTGTCTATTCCCAAACCATAAACTGCTTGACAAGCATTTACGTGCTTGTCAAGCATTGCTTGATCGTTGAGGGAGTTCTTATAAAAAAAAAATTGTATGAAGTAATGATCTTCGCCAATGAGAGATGAAAGCACTTCCTTTACAATAATGTCACTTAGTATAGGAGTGTCAAGAGTGTCCCCCCCCTGAATCAAACCAAATACCAACTAATTACCAAAGAACTTTCAATAAAACCGCGCTAGTATCCGTTAAAAATTGTTTTATTTCATGAAAGCGATTGCGATAGATTTTAAAAATTAGACAATAGTAGGGCAGGTTTTGTTAGAACAGTCTTGCACCCCAGTTTTGTAAAACATCTCTGAATAAAGACAGTTAGCGTATAATCCATTAAATGAAGTAGGTATACAAATACCCTATTTGCGTAATATTTTGTGACTATTTAATTTGGTCGGATTCGCGCCAATGAACATTTATGGTGCGGTACATTTATATGACGCCACGTGTTAACACGCCGTATTTGTATGGACGTGTTATAAAGTGTGAATCTAAATTTGACATTTGTCAATTTTAGATTCATAGTGAGGTGACCGTAGGTATTCATAGCTTCAAAACATCGATTAAAATGAATGAATCGATAAAGACTTCAACATGGGATATGAATTCAGATTTTATGAAAAAGTACTTGTGAGGATACTGTATATTTTTAACTAAGATGTATTGAAAATCAAATCAAAAAATCATCAGTCAAATCTCTGTCCCATTATTATTTTATATCGTAAAAGGAAACATAATAAAACAAACAAGACATATAACAAAAACGTTAAGTTTTTTTAACGTAACCGTAAATATTAAATTGAGATGTTCTTATTTGCAAATAAAAAAAACCGGTGCATGTCTGGCCACGCGCCGCAGGGTTCCGTTGTTACCTTATACCAAATACTATAGAACAGAGTTACGGACAGACAGACATATATGACGATACTATAAAGGTTACGTTTTTTGCCATTTAGGCTACGGAACCCTAAAAAAAGCTAATGAAGATTTGAAATAATATGACTTTCAAGTATTTACCCACGATAAATAATGGAAATAAAATTTGTTGTCGCGTGTCGTCAATTTCTAATATAAAAATTTAATCATTGCATTCAACTTTAGATTTTTCGATTTTTGGGTAACATCCCTAGTGTTAAAAAGAAAAAGTTTTCACTGACATAACATTGTAACGACGTTAAGTTTTATTAAAACAAAAATTGTTTATTATGTTTAGAATGTTTTTTCAGTGAAAATAAATCGTAAAGTTATTTTTTTCGGTCACTTTATCGTAAATATACATTCATAATAAAAAAAATGAAGCAATTGTTGTTCAGGACAAGAAATGAGAACGCCACATCCATAATTATTATGATTTACTTCAGGTTTCTTGATAGTTTCGATACATAATGTAATATTTCTGGATACAAATATGCCGTCCCTGCCGGAGGCGTGTGCAGGTAAAAGTAACGTCAAAACGATGATGGCCGATCCGCCGGTCGCGACACTGCCCCCGCGCGCCCCTCGCCCCGTGCGTATTAGGAGCGAACATCCTCCCCCGTTGAAGAAGGAGACTTCTTCAACTCCTGAGCGCCGCAGTCCTCGAGGTGAAGTGGGCACAGTCTGCTGAGAGCTCTGCGTAGTATACCATTCCCAGTGTTAATGTCTGCAACTCGAGGAATACCATCGGGACCAGGAAACAGGGCATGTACTCTCCCCATACACCATTTTAAGGGTGGCAAGTTGTCTTCCTTGATTATAACCAGTTCTCCCAATTTGAGGTTACAATGCTGCTGCTGCCATTTTGAACGATGCTGTAGCTCTGCAATATACTCGTTATGCCAACGTGACCTCTAAATTCTTCCCATTTTCTACTTGTGAAATTGTCTAATTTTGTAGCGACTAAATAAATAATTAACGAGTCCCAGTGATTAACTGGTTGACCTAAATTCTTTAAAGCGCTTAAATTCTTAGTTACATGGTCTATGACGAAACGAAGAGAAGTGTCTGATTCTCTTACCATAATATCAATACTAAATAATGCCTTTATGTGGTTGTTGATCAATAACCTTAGGTTATTATACCTATCGCATAAAAGGTTCCATGCAGCTGTATAGTTATCTGCGCAAAACTCGATGGATTTAATGACTAATGCAGCTCCAGCTTCCAGCGAAGAACGTAAGTAATGAAACTTATTGGAGGTGCTTACTCCACAATTTGGGCGGAAAAGATATAAACAAAAAATTAGCGTTTTTCCCTAAGCACACGGGGGCTGGTTTTTGATATATAATAAGTGGACTGTACTGAGGATGTAAGAATATATGTTGCGTGGGTGTTCGCGATCTATAAATTTTGAATATTGTAGAATTGCAAAGCGCTTGTAATTATGAGGCTAAAGAGAAATGGGCATGGAAATCAAGGGAAAATTGGTAGGAACACACACCTGGGTTTGATGAAAGTCTTTCTCCTGATGAAAATGCGCGTCCTTGAGGTTTCTTCTCGGTCGCCGAAAGCGGGCTGAAATCACTTAACACCACACAACACTTGCAGAGTTTTAATTATAACTTTGTTAATTTGGGCTCGGTTCGCGCGTCGTGGCTTCACACAGTCAATTGGAAGACAACTGGTCCTTTCTCGGACGTTCGATTACTTATAAAAAATACACACTTGCGACGGCAATAGTTCGACGTGCGTGTATGAAAGGGATGGGAGATGATAGGATAAAACGCTTTGCAAATAATGCATTTTCAATTTAAATTCATACTACAATTAATACGAAATCCAACACTTATTAATTGAGTTTATGCTGTTGTTATTGTGAATTAATGAAAGGTATGTATCCCTATACTCTAACCATTTGCTGTAACATCCATCAAAAATGGGAAGCCTTATCGCAGGTAATGATATGTTATTACTAGTTAAAGAATGATCAAAACTACACGACTGATTTGCAGCGGTATTTACTAAACTCTGTCTACGATTTGCAATAACACCAGCTTCCTCAATGATAGACTGAGTGCTTGACATTAAATTAAAAAATATACTTTCTATGTTTTCCCTCTCTGCCAGTTGATCATCCGAATTTTCACAAAGGATTTCTATCTCCGTTTGTAGACTATCGAAAGCGGCCAAATTTCGCTCCAACTTAGACAACCTCAACCTTAGTTCTGATATTTGTTGCGATGATAGTTTGGTCACATCAATTTTTTGAATGTTTTCTAAATAATTTTTGTACACAGTTAATTGACCTTTTACAAAACTACGTCTTTTGATGAGTTTATCCTTTTCTGTGGCAACGGCCATAATGATGTGGGAATCAAGACCGAAATTCAGCCAAAACAAAAAAAATAGAAAATTAAATAAATACCTCAGGTTGTTTCCAAGAGAAATCCTTTCACTCTTCACCAGATTTACCTTTTTACCTTCCAATACGATAGCGTGACTTGCACTATGTTAGGTATGACATGACCACGTTGTGACTATGGGAGGCAGGCAGTGATCTATGATTTATTTACCATGAAATTTAATTAAACCTGTAAATATTTAATAAATTTTAGCTTCGCATTTATGAATTTACTGAAAACAAGGAGGGAAATATGCCAAATTGACTTCAAAATTATTCGGAACCCTAGGACGCCATTTTGTTTTACTTGAGGTACATGACTTTGCTATTTCAAATTACTCATGAAAAAATCGTAAATCGCAAAAAAAAAAAACTATGAAACTAACATGACTAATGTGCAAACGTTACTTTTCCAAAAGATTTAGGATAGAAAGGAAGGTTAAATACGGGAAAAAGGAACGGGCTCACCAAATTGCCTTCATCATGGCGTGACTTTCTCCTTTACCCAACTCAGTTTCTTGTCTTGTCCTGGTCACTGGCACCAACTTTCATGTTCAGGACAAGAAATGAGAACGCCACATCCATAATTATTATGATTTACTTCAGGTTTCTTGATAGTTTCGATACATAATGTAATATTTCTGGATACAAATATGCCGTCCCTGCCGGAGGCATGTGCAGGTAAAAGTAACGTCAAAACGATGATGGCCGATCCGCCGGTCGCGACACTGCCCCCGCGCGCCCCTCGCCCCGTGTGTATTAGGCGCGAACATTGTGCTGTTCTAAAATCGAAAAAATATATTATATTTGATGCCCGCCATAACAAGGTTACGTTGAGGAATTTTGATGAAGTGTCAAATGTGGCCTATTAAAGTGGCCCTACTTTACATTTACAACGAAAATCGATGTCATCTAACGGCGTGTTAACAGCACGTGTTAACGCGTGGTGTCAGACAAACGCAGCCAAAGTAGATAGTGTCTGTGCTTGTCTTAATGCGGTCTCCAGACACGCGCGAAGCCGCGAATTTCCCGCAAAGCGTGAGGCGACAATGCAACGATTCGCATATTATTATTCTTCGCAGCTACGCGTCGCGTTGGCGCCTCGTTCCCATAAATTGTCGGTTTTTGTCCCATGACAAAGGGATCGCAAGCTGCGAACTTGGCGCGAAAGTGACTAGGACTAGGCTCCACATTCGCACTGTTTTCGCGTGAAGGTGAGTTTAAAAAAATCATAACTTTATAAGCTGTGAGTGTTTTATGTATTAAGAGCTGTTTTCGTATATTTAAAATTATGTTTGATTAATTTACTCTGTAAAACATCATAAATTGCTGATGCGCAAAGTAGCCCCTCACCTGCAGCAAGCAGCAACTTCGGCATCCATCTTTGTTGAGTGCGCGAACTATACTATGCTATGAACCTGGCGCGAATCTTTGCGAATGTGGAATCGTCGGGCAGTTTTGCCCTGATTCGCAGAGATCAAGTTATTGCTTTCTCTGTGGCAGAGATCTGCGCTGCGATTTCACGCCGTGATTGGCGCGTGTGGAGAGGCCATAAGAATGGCGACTTATCCCGAAAACATCGATTATTAAATCGATTTACAAATTAAGTTTACAGCACAGAAAATCAAAAGGTGATTGGTTGGTTTCCCAAAATTCGTACAAATGATGGGCCGAGTCAGCACCCTGATTATCTAAAAAGAAACTATTTAGCGACCGGTTGCATTTGACATACATTGCTACTTTTCTTTGGTATGTTTTTTTTACCCCAAAGAAAAGTAGCAATGTATTACGTTCATCTGTGAACTGCGACCGGTCGATAAGCGGTTTCTAATTAGATAATCAGCCCGCAGGTATTGTTGGTATTCAGGTATTTTAGTATTCGTTAAGAAATCGTCATTCATTCATCGCATATCGCCACAATGCACACCATCCCTAGTTTAGTTATGTCAAGTCAAGTCACAAATTCAAATGGTGGCTGCATTCCGAGGCCGCGTTCCGAATCACGCCAACAGTGCTCACAGCGTGTGACGTCATTCTATGCCGGTCCGAATCATTAGCACGCTGTCAGCACGCTCACGATACTATTGATTCGGACCGCTTGTGAGAGCGCTAACATCGCTAACGTTGGATTTTATAGAACAACATAACCTCAAAAAGAGTAAAGTTAATATTTATTCTAAGGGAGAAGTAAATAAAAAGGCACTAATGAATACGAATTAAGTTTCTTCACTGAGACCAATTATTTACTAACCAATTTTAAATTCTTAAAGCTTCAAAATACTTATTACCACTGCTAGCTCTTTCAACATCAGATTAATATAATTATTTCGTTCGCATCTTTACAAAACACCTGCAGGTCAATAAATTCATCTTTGTAAAAATCACAATTAATAATGACTACAACATACACAACGATTCACAATTTAACCACGTATTTTTTGTCAACAATGAACTTTGACAAGGAAGTTTGACAGCTACACCGACTACGCTCACAGTGCTTTGGTGGAATACGCTGAGCGTCGTTAGCACATGCGATGACGTCATCTGTGACGTCACTTTAACTTACGTGAGGGATGTAAGCATGATTTGGACCGGGCGTTAGCGCGCTCACAGTGCTGTAAGCGTGATTCGGAACGCGGCCCGAATCACACTAAAATCGATGACAGCGCACTAGACTGGGTTTTTTTTGGCGGGAAGTTGAAAAGGGCGGTCTATAAAAAAATATTTTCTCTTGTTTTATTGTAAATATTAAGTTATTTGTGTAAATTCAAGTGTACAGTTTATTTATTTTCGTTTGTGTATATATTCTTCATATTGGTAAGTCATTAACTCTATTTCACATACTTATTCTCACCACTTCGACAACATGGATCTCGAACCTGACCCAGACCCTCCACCTTTACCAGATGGTAATAGGTTTAATCCTTTATTGACTTTGATTGCTGCAGATAATTTTATTACTGAAACAGCCCATAAATCGAAATTAACGAAATCACCATTAAAACAAAAAAAAAATTAGGTTCCCTGATTTCAAAACCGAAACAAATTCGTTCATTCCCACACCAACATCAGGCCCTTACTGAATCCTTAAAGGATAGTAATAATGCTAAAGTTGTGACCCCGAAACCGACCCCTACTCCTACTCCGACCCCTACTCCTACTCCTATTTCCACAGACGACAATAGCCCAGATTTCACTTATAGAAATTTCTACAAACCTACTGATTCAGGTCCATATGTGGTACATGTCCAGTTAAACGAAGCTTCTCCCTCTGCCGGCACCACTTTGCACCCCATTAAATTTGGAAACTTTTTGTATAAAAATAACTATAAAAATATTTTGGAAGATGGCATTAAGCGTGTTGGTCGCAATCGGCTGGCAATAAATTTTAAAACCTCGTCTGATGCCAACCAGTTTCTTAACAGCAGCTTGTTTACATCTAGCTCTTACAAAGTATCCATCCCAACATTTAATATTTGCAAAATGGGCATAGCAAAAGGGATTCCTGTGGAATGGTCACACGATGAAATTGTAGCGAACACTCGTATACCAGATGGTTTTGGACTAATTATTAGATCTCGGCGCCTACATAGAAAGTTGGTTAATTCAGAGGGTGTCTCTTGGGTACCAACACAAACAGTAGTATTAACTTTTGACGGGCAATCTCTGCCACCAAAGATATTTTCATATTTTTCTTCCATTCCCATTGAGCAATACATTTACCCAACAGTTCAATGCTTTCAGTGTTGTCGGTTTGGACATACACGAACCCAATGCAGGAGCCAACCTAGGTGTTTTAAATGTTCCCAGGATCACTCAGGGTTTAATTGCCATAGTGAAACTTTCCAGTGCATTAATTGTTCAGGTGCCCATGAAGCCACAGACAAAAAATGTCCAGAGTTTACAAGACAGTCAAACATTAAATATCATATGTCATACAATTCTATTTCCTACCAAGAGGCTATCAAAATGGTTCCTCCACTTAAGAAATCTTATTCTGAAGTCGCAAGCGCTAGCCAAAATCATTAACCTAATCCCTCTGCCTCACCTGTCACTTCCTCCACAATGAAACAAAGTTATAAAAAAACAGTTTTTATTAATAAAAAGCAACCAACCACAACTTCAACTGGATATGATAAGAACGCTCACAATAATATCATTAATGAATATGCTATTCCTGCCCCCAGCAATGGTTGTGGCTACAAATCTTCAGATAATAATTCAGATTCAGTTACACAAGATGACCTTAATAATCTTCTCTCTTCTCTTGTGAATATCATAGTTAATTCATCCCTACCGTACTCCGTTGCCGTTTCTCTAATCCAAAACTTGTCTATCTCTATATTTAAAATAATCAAAAATGGACCAGATGCTTCAGTGGAATTGTAATAGTGTAAAATCTAAACACACTGACTTAATATATCTTGTAAATAAATATAAGCCTTTCTTGCTAGCTATTTCTGAATCATGGCTAGAACCAGGTTCAATGTACAAATTTCCTGGTTACCACGTACTTCGAGATGACAGGCCTGATGGCTATGGAGGCGCAGCCCTATTCATCAAAAAACGTTACTTGTTTACACAATTACCTTTGCCATCCCACAATAACAGCCACATCAATGCCGTAGCCGCTAGGTTGGGTAATATTACAGTGCTTTCACTATATATATCATGTAAAGACTCTTCCACTATTCCCATATTGAAGAATTTTCTTCAGTCTCTTCCGTCTCCTATTATAGTGTTAGGTGATTTCAATGCGCACCATGCACTTTGGGGTGCCCCTAACAATGACACACTTGGAAATGACCTAATAGAAATAATCGATGATTTTTCTTTGTGCGTTTTAAATGATGGTTCTCCAACGCGTAGAGGCCGTCCTGGTCAACGGCCTAGTTATGTTGATATTTCAATGAGTACATCATCCCTGTCTTCCCTCCTCTCTTGGAAACGTTTACCATTAACTTATGGTAGTGACCATTTTCCAATCTTGATATCATTGCCCTCAAGTCAATCTGTGCCTCCTCTTCCTCCTCTACTTAAATATAATACCGCAAACGCAAATTGGGATGAATATAGTAATTTATTAGACGATTTTATAAAAACCCTTCCCAAAGTAAACAAAGATAACCTCAACGATTGCTACAATTCTTTTGTCTCATCTATTATCTCTGTCGCTGACAAAGTTTTTAAGAAAAAGAACTCTGTCAAAGGAAAAATCTCCTCTCCGCCTTGGTGGGATCAAGAGTGTACGGCAGCTATTACGGCTAGAAATAATATCGAAGAAAATTGTAATTCTTTTCTAAATAATGAAAACTATTTACAATTTAAAAATGTTACGGCTGCCACTAAACGTTTATTACGAAAGAAAAAGAAAGAAGGTTGGAAAAATTTTTGTTTATCTTTATCGCCAGATACGCCCTCAACGGTTGTTTGGAACAATATTAAACGATTTCGATGTTCCCAAAAAGCAGTTAACAGTATTTCTAGTTTTAACTTAGATTGGATAGATCCTTTTAACAATAAATTAGCTCCATGTTACGTTCCTAATCATCATGAAATACCGACTAGTTACAGCTATGCTGGCATTAACGATCCTTCAGATCTTAACTCTCCATTTACAATAGAAGAGTTGAAATCGGTCTTAAATCATGTTTCAGATTCCTCCCCTGGCTTAGACGGTATTCCTTATTCGTTTCTAGCTAATGTTAAATCTTCAACTCTTTCCTTTTTATTAAATATCATTAATGTAACCGTAGAATCTGGTATTATTCCACATTCCTGGAAACAACATTTAGTGATTCCAATTTTAAAACCTGGTAAAGATCCTACGGATCCTGCTTCATATAGGCCTATTGCATTAGCCTCAGTTATTTCAAAATTAGCTGAACATCTCATTAAAATCCGGCTAGAATGGTTTTTGGAACATAACAACCTGTTAGCTCGTTCACAATTTGGGTTTAGAAAAGGCCGCAGTACTCAAGACAATCTTAGTATATTTTCCACGGATATTTTACTTGCTTTTTCTAAGAACCAGAGTGTTGCCGCTGCCTTCCTTGACATATCCTCAGCGTATGACAACGTTGACCTTTGTTTGCTTAAGCAAAAACTTATAGATCTTAAGGTTCCATTAAAATTTTCAAATTTTATTTTCAATCTTTTTTGTGAAAGATCTGTTACCTTAAGAGTTCCAGGCGCAACTCCTGTGCCTCGGATTCTATGGAAAGGCGTTCCACAAGGTTCGATCCTAAGTCCGCTCCTTTATGACGTATACACTATCGATTTGGAAACTAGTATAAACCCAGATTGTAACGTACTTCAATATGCAGACGATGTTTTAGTGTATTCTGTAAATAGCTCCATAGATTCTGCGGCATCTAGCCTTGAAAGATCTTTGAATAATTTGTCACTTTGGTTAGAAAATCATAATTTACAACTTTCAATTTCTAAAAGCACAGTAGTAATATTTTCAAAAAAGAGAGTAGTCCCAGATATTAACGTATGTGTTAAGGATGTTAAATTATCGGTTTCTAAAGAAGTAATATTTTTAGGAAAGAAATTCGACAGTAAAAACTCTGAGGCTGCGCACATTGATTATGTAGTAAATAAATGTGAAAAAAATATTAATATTTTAAGAGCTCTTTCTGGTGTTTGGTGGGGTTCTCATCCCTTCACGCTGAAGTTAGTTTATAATGCCTTAATTAGGAGCATTTTGGATTATGGATCATTCACTTTGTCTCCCTTAAGTAAAGCTGCTGCAAAAAAATTAGATTCAATTCAATTTAGATGTTTGCGTATTGTTATCGGTGCAATGAAAAGTACTCCTACAAACGCGTTACAAGTAGAAAGTGCAGATCCTCCATTAGATTTAAGAAGGCAATATTTATCAAATAGATACCTGTTTAAATTATCTCAACTAAAGTCCCACCCCCTAATCCCAAGATTAGATGAATTAAATCCACTTATTCCCGGAAAAAAAACTGTTCCATATTTAGTCAACAGTTTGAGAGAAGCCAATAATCTTAGCTCGAGTAACATTATATCCAAATTTTCCACTCACCCTTTGTTTTCCTTCGATTACCCCTGTCTTACTTTCATTCCCAATGTTTTACTTTCAATTGGTATAGATAAACACACGAAAGATCCTAATTCTAAACTCTTAACCTATATCAATGAAAATGTTTCAGATAGTGAAATAAATAATAAATAAATAATAAATCTTTATTTCTTCTCTCACATATACGTACATGATAATTAAACATTCAACTATAAAGCTTATTCTAAGAACCAAAATGATGGTAGTCTATGTGAGAGACTGGCCTCTGTGCTAGGAGAACCTGTGTGACGGATAACCAGTCTCTCCACAACCGGACCAGGTGGAATCAGGTAAGAGGTTATTTTAAAATTATTCAGTAATTTGTTGGATGTGGTAGGTAGATATTGAACACTAGAAGTAATAAAGATTACAAAAACAGTAGTTACTGGAAAAAACTTACAGAACATATATTGTTATTTAAAAATTAAAACTGTAAAGAAAAATACTAATTAAAGGTGACTGTGTTATGTATGTGTGTTATGTGTGAATAGTGTGTGTGAATGTGTGTGCATGTGTTTGTGTGGTGTGTATGTGTGTGTGTGTGTGCGTGTGTATTATGTATGTGAACAATAATTATTATGTGGGAGTAGGTATAAAGTGAGCTAGTCTGTCCGAAAGTGTTGCGATACGATGTACTTTATTATAGTAAAAACAAATAAATAATTATATATTTTTATCAAGTATTTAAATTTGTAAATAAGATGGATGGTTTATGAGGGAACAAGTAGTAATGTTTCCGTTTGATCGTAGTCGAGCGATTTTAGCCATGTAGTGGTGATTCTTTTGCATTGGTATTTTGTCAGTGGGTAAATGGTAATTTCTTTGTTCGTTTTATTGTATAAGTATTCGCCTAAGAAACCAAAAAATTTCTTTGCAAAAGCTGTAGACCACTGTGTACTTTGTAGACAGACTCTGTGTTTCAGTCGCTTATTAGCATTTAGTGAGGGGTCGAACTTAATTAGGGAGTGTTGTCTTAGAACAGTGTTGAGAATGAACAACTGACGCACCGTTAGCACTTCACTTAAGGAGTAAAGTTCTTTTGTAGAAAAGAGAAAAGGTAAACAATAGCTCACTTTCAACACTGCACGTTGAGCCCTTTCCAATTTTAACAAACTAGTTTTATTAGTACCTCCCCACACCGTGATGCAATAACTGATAATCGACTGGCACAGAGCCTGGTATACCATTTTTTTAGTACATTTATCTGCTACATGTTGAAGGCTCTTAAAGATGTAAATAAGTTTACGGGTCCTAGAGGAAAGAAGGTCCAGGTGATGGTTAAAACTTAGGGTACTATCAATTACCACACCCAAGTACTTAATGCTGAGCGTGAGTGAAATTCTCCTACAATGACATAGTTGATTAGATGAGCAAGAGTGAGCTGTAAGGAAGAATTGGTCATGGGTAGACAAGGGGACCGTTTTAATGGAGAAGGGCATAAATTTAGTTTTGTCAACATTAAGGGTCAGTCCGTGGTTTTTTAGCCATGTGGTAACCATATTGAACCCACTCTGCGCAAATTTATAAACCTCATCCCAACTATCACCATGAAAGATTAGAGCGGTATCATCTGCAAAAGATACGATTTTGCCATTAGGTAACCGAAGGCTACAGAGCTCATTAATGTAGGATAAAAATAGTGTTGGGCCTAATACGCTGCCCTGAGGAACACCATAAGTAATTGGCAAGTCATCACTAACTAGATCCCCAACCCTTACTCTCTGATATCTATTGGTTAAGTAGCTTTTAAACAGATTGAGTTGTGTACCACGGATTCCCATCGTTTCAAGTTTGTTCACAAGAAGTGGGACAGAGACTGTGTCAAATGCTTTCGCTAGGTCTAAAAATATCGTTATTACTTTGTTCTTCCTGTCTAATTTTGTTACAATATAATCCGTTAATTCATGTACTGCGTCGTTTGTAGAGGTGCCTGATCTAAATCCAAATTGCGAGCTTGAAAGGAGATTTTTAGTTTCAAGGTAGTTTACAAGACGCTTATTTATAAGTTTTTCTAATATTTTAGAAAAGGTATGTAGTTTAGAAATTGGTCTGAAGTTGTTTACACAGCCTCTGTCACCACTCTTGTGAATTGGAACTACCTCGGCCAGTTTCAATTCATCAGGGAAAGTACCTGAAGAAAAGATCAAATTAAAGATGTAGGTTAATGGTGGTACTAGAATTTGGTGGTAACGTTTAAGGATGGCACCTGTAATATCATCTCGCCCACTAGATTTATCTTTTGTCAAACTAAGAATACAATTTGAAACTTCAAGTTCATCAGTAGGATCCAAGACAAAAGAAAATGGAACATTTGTAGATAAAGACACATTATTGGGGCTAGCAGCATATGCTTTCTCAGCGAGATCCCTCCCAACTGAAGCAAAGAATTTGTTGATGTCGTTTACCGAGTCTAAGGGGTTTTTTGAGGAAATTAATTGATCAGCGGGTCGGTTGTATTTAGAAGTGTGTGTAATTTTTTTAATAGTATCCCAGAGCGCCTTATTATTGGTGTTTGCAGAGGTTTGTAACTGATCCCTTTCATACTCCCTTTTTATTTTTTTCAAAAGACAATTACAGAAATTTCTGTATCTTTTGTAAGTGGCCTTGATAGTTTCATTATTAGGGTCTTTTTTTACTTTTTTGTGAAGCCTGTCACGATTTCTCAGGCATCTCAAAAGACCGGTAGTCATCCAAGGTTTTTTTATTCTCTTTCGATTAGAAATAGTATTTGAGTTCGTGTTAGCTTTTATTTTGGCATTGCTCTGAGATATAAGAAAAGGAATGGCAACATTAACGTCTGACATTTCATAAATCGAGTCAAGGCATAGATTTTTCATATCATTGTCCAAACCTGTAAAATCAATTTTCTTATAAGTGAAATTCTTATTAGTTGATAGATTATGTTGGTATTCAAGAATGAAAATCAAAGAGTCATGATCAGTAACTGATGTTTCAGCTATGTAACAGAAAGCATGGTACTTACTTTTTAGCATAGCGTGATCAAGGCAAGTTTTGTTGTGAGTCGGTAATGTGTGTGCTGGTAAAAGTCCATGGGACGCCAGTAAGTTTAGGTACGTTGGTGAATAGACATCTTTATTATTTGGCATGATGTCGATATTGATATCACCAATGAGGATAATATTAGAGTACTTTAAACTAGTCAAAAGTTCATTTAGGGATTCAATAAACAAATATACATCTTTGTATCCATGTGGCCTGTAAATGGCAATTACAGCTGTATTGGCGTCAATTCTTAACACTAAACAATTAGCATCACGTAGATTAGGTTCAGATATTTTTACACCCATGGATTCCTTAAAGTATACTATAACGCCTTCGTTTTGAGTTAGGTTATTTTTTGTTTGGGCACAACTGTATCCGTCAATAGGAGGAATGTTGTGAGAATAGCATAACCAACATTCCGTAAGAATAATTAAATCCCAATCTGATTTGGATCTATCAATTAAAGTAAGTAAACCAGGAAAATTGCAATTTATGCTGCGAATATTTTGGTGAAAACATTTTAAGCTCTTATCTGGGTATTTAATTAAGTTCGTACATTCTTCTATTTCACAAGTAGCGGAATGAGAAACGTCAAAGTTATCAAGGTCATTAATAATCTCATTTGTTTTATCGAATGTTATAAATTATAAACACAAGGTTGATAGTCATGAAGTGCAACGAATATCGTACTACAGTAAAAGTCTCAACACGATATGAGGTGTGAGAAATGGTGAAAAAGTAAGTATATACTCGAATTATGAATACTATTATTATGTAAATTGGTTTGTATATGAGTGCAAGTAGAGATGTATATATATTTGATTTAAATAGAAATGTTAGGTGAAAGGTTGAGAAAGCATGAGTTATGGTGAGTTGATGATAGACTGCTCGTAATATAAATGTAATATGCATGAATAAAAGGTGTAATGTTATATTAATGTGTGTTAGTTTGTAAGTGTGTACAAGTAAAAATGTGTGTAAATAAGATGTAAATACCCGGTGGGTGATGTGAGTTTGTTGTGTACAGTGTAATTTATGAACAAAGAGTAGAAAATTATTTTTAAAAGTTGGAATTAACAATATCGTAATTAAAACTAAGTCTAGTCATTTATGTATGAGCTTTTGCAAGTCTTGTTCGGTATCGATGCGTAGTGCTGGCGAATCCTTCTTTTCTCTTAAGTAAACTTTTCCGTAAGAGGTCCAAGTATTATAATAGTTGTTATCCTTCACAAATTGTCTAGCAAGGAACGCAAGTTTTCTTCCAAGGCTAGTCAGCGACTCGTCGATGAATATTGGTTTAGACGGGCCTGGTAGTTGAAGGTGTAATGTGCTCAGCTTCTTGTCGTTATTTGTTTTGTTGAAAGCCCGACATTTAGTAATAAATCCTTCCTTTATAGTGGTTGAAGAAAAGTTAACCAGAATATGATTATTTGTCTCCTTTTTGGTCTTAAGGCGAAAAATATCTTGAATTTCTGTATCTAAAACCGGCTGGTCAATAATTTCGCCCACTTTTTTAACGATAGATCGAAGTTCGGGTTTGTTTTCGTTAGCGTGCCTAGGGATATTTCTGATTTCAATCGACGAAACCCGAGAGTTGCGTTCCAGCTGCTCAATTTTGGTCTCAAGCGACTCAATTTTTGATTCATATGATTTATTTTTTTGTTCGAGGTGATGCATTTTATCCATGACTTCATCGTACTTTGTGGAAAGGAATTCAATACTTTTATGGATCTCGGTATTTTGTTCTTTGATAGTGAGCATTGAATCAATCAACTTTTCTAATTTTTGGTTTTGTTGTGCTTCGAAAGTCTTAAACATATCTTGCATTTGAGACAATAATGAGGCCGAGTCTTCGGGATTATCCTCGTTAAACTTTCTTTTAAACCTACGCGAGACATTTTCTAGATGTCCTGACAATTCCTTATCACGCGTGGATAGGTGAAGTTGGGAGTCCGATCCATGACTAGTTAACGGCGGTATAGACAAATTGGATTGATGAGGCAATTTATTCGGCGGAGTTCGCTGAGTAGAAGACATTACGATGAAGCTTCTTTGTTTATACCGCGCTAGTTACCTGTTGTACACCACTGCGTCGTCGCTTGATGCCGCCGCGCTGTGCGTAAGCTCGTTGGAACGATGTATTCTAGTGGTCCAAGGTGGCTACCAATATACGCAAATGCACAAGCGCATAGATGCGCATGCGATACCGCGCGCTAATTGGTCAAGTGGGCGGGGCCGGGTGACGGTGTTTACGTTGACTCGGCGCAGCGGCAGCGCAGTTGCTTCCGTGTAGCTATCCCGTTCGACGCGTGTCGTCTTTGTCACTATTAGATGATCTCCTCACTGGTTCTGCGCGCCTATTATTTCACTTCGAATTATGACACTGATTTTAATATAAATTTTTATTTTAAAGTAACGTAGTTATGCTTTAGACACAACCGTATTCCACGGGGATCCGGAGGGGAGAGGAAAGAGGCTTGGAAGATATAGAAGGCTATGGTTTGACCATAGCCTTCTATATCTTCCAAGCCATGAAGTTGAGCAGAACGGCAACATCGCATGTGGTCAAGCACATAGTATAAAATTATTTTAATAATTATTTATTATTATTTTTTCCTATATTATCTATCTTTAAACTAGTTGTAAATTGTGATGTAAGATTATTTCAATAAAGTTTTATATTTATTATTATTATTTATTTATTAGAACATAAGGTTTGAGTCAAATTATTTGAACTTTTCGGGGGTTCTTTAGTACGATGAGCATTTTGATCTAAGCCTCTCCTAGCAATAAATCTTACATCATTGGAATGGTCTTTAAATTTGAAACACTTTATTGTACTACAATAAACGTCAACTATTAGTACTTTGAGAGTTATAACGCTCTGAACTTGACCATTTTTTTTTACATTTATGACCTAAAACTCCGAAAATACTCATAATTAATAGAAAGAGTGTTTGCAGCAAATATTTATTTTATGAAAACCTTTCTAATGATATATCATTTATTGCTAGAGGTGGGGTAATTCAACTCCCATAGACAATAAACCACTTTTATACTTTAATAACCTTTAACTCCAAAAGTATAAACAATTGATATAAAGTATATTAACAGCAAATATTTGTCTTTCAAAGACCTTTCTAATGATATATCATTTATTGCTAGAGGGCGTGTTAATCAACTCCCTGCTGAAGAAAATCAACAAAAAAGATTACATCTTTGACAGCCATTTTTTCCTAGTTAACATTGATATTTTTCTTATTGTTTAATATACAAAGCATTTCAATAAAGGAACTAAATTATTTTCATATTTTTAACCTCACACGATTGCTAGGAAAAAAAATATCGACCTCTTAAAATTGAAATATTCCCATACATTTAGTATGGAGACTGGCCGACGACCCCCGCGTTCCGAATCACGCTCACAGCGCTGTTAGCACGTATCCAACCAAATTAAATAGTCACAAAATATTACAGAAATAGGGTATTTGTGTACCTACTTAATTTAATGGATTATACGCTAACAGTGCTGTTGGCGTGATTTGGAACGCGGGGGACATGACCACGAACTGACAGTAACAGACGTTGCCAAACTTATGTTCACGGCTTGCAATTATAGAAGGCTATGGTTTGACAGATAACGTGAGCGCTGACATCGATTTTATCGTGATTCGGAATATACCTAGCCGGTGTTGTCATTGTATGATTTGTCTGTCAAGTGTTTCATGTTTGTCAAACAAACAACAAACATGTCTGTTTGTTTGTTTGGGATTATTTGTTTGTATATTGTTGACTTTGAGTAAAAAAAACATATTTCTACTACGAACATACCACCATATCATATCACTTGTTTGCCCAAAAACAGTTTTTGATATGATGGCTATAACTTTACTTCGATGTATAGAATTTAGTGGCTGTGATGAGTGAGACCGACGATACTGATGTTCTTTTGCTGATCCCACCAAATTTCTTCCTCGTGAACACCTCGAGTTCTGAAGACTCGCTACTTGAGTCATCTAGGACCGTAGTTCACAAACCGTCGTGTACAGCGCAGGTGCTCGGCAAGCTCGTCGACCAAGTGCACTCACTGGAATCAAGGCTTTCTCACTTGGAAGTCAGTTCGACGGTAGACACAACCTCGTCCTTTAGCACACTTCCGAGGTACAAACGGTCTGATACGACGAATAGCCTGGACAGTTTGACTGTTGATTCTAAGTACTACACGTTCCCGCGCCAACGACGTCGCCGGAAAACCAACAAAAAAGAAGCTCGAACTAGACGTGATTTGTCACTAACCAGCATCGATATTACCTCAAGAAAAAAGGTTCCTCATTTAAAACTAAAAGAAGACACTGACGTGGCTTCCCATAAAACTTCTGATTTCAATGATAACAGAAGTATGGATGGCGATTTAAGCAGCATAGTCTCAACACCAAGCAAAAAGAATGACAAGTTACTCCTACATGAAATAGATGAGTTTTTGACTAAAGTTGAAGCTTATGAGAGCCCCGAAGCAAAGTTTAGAGATCAAATGAGTAATTTCAGTCCAGAGAATGTCATCAAGGCTACTGGTGATTACATATCACAAAAATTAGAGAAAAGTGATCCAGATGAAGTCAAATTACCAAGTGGGAGAGTGGTGTCCAGTAACATTTTGGATAAGTACATTTATTTAGTTAAAAATCAACCACAACAAGCACAGTCAGAAAATCAATTGCCGCATCCTTCTTCACATAAAGTTGAAAATACTTGTAATATTACTAAATCAGAAATGAAGGAATCCAGTGCCTTGAAATATGACACCAAATCACCTAGTATAAGAAGGCTGAACTTCTCATCAGAGACTAAAGAGGTGCAACCTACTTCAACTCCTAAAAGGCTGCCCCAGCAAAGCACAAGTCACTTGGACTCATTCAGGCCTACTTCAAATAAAATATATGACAGAGCGACTAAAGTTCTCGAACAGTACAAGTCACAAAGCTATAGCCGCACAGCACCCAATTCAATGACCGACTCAAGCTATTTAATGTCTCCAAAGAAGGATGAATTTAAAATGCCACAAATGAAACCTTATTCTTATGAAAATAAGGAAAGTGCAAGATATGCTGCAAATCAGAATAAATTGATTGACTCCATTGATACTGACTTACTGAGCTTGAGTGACCTTTGGGGAGAGAAAGGAGAGAAGTTAGAGAGGGGAGAGAGTTTAAAGTTAGAAGAGGAAAGGTTAAAAAGGGAGGTAAGACAAAAACAAGAAAGTCTATAGGTAGCTACCATAAACGTTTTTCTATAGTATTCACTGGTCGAAATGGACTGGAACTCCCCATTCCTGTTTGTGAAAAGTTCTCCTTACAATGGTTCTGGTGAAATACCTATACAGTGTTTGGTAATAGCCTTATAAAGCAAAATCCTGAAATCAAGAAAAAAAATCAGCTGTTTCATACAAAAATTAATAACGAAAATATCAAGCAACAAAATGTATAAAACAGCTGATTTTTTTGTGATTTCATAGCTGCTTCCATAGTAAAAGTTGTTCAGTACGATAATCCCTATCTACCATATTCGGCTTTATATATATTTTTCATTCATTTGTGAATTAGTCCGATTCGACCACTGCTTGCATTCATAAAAATCTTTTCTATTTTTCTAGCATTGTGAAGCAATGATACAGCAGCTACAAAAAAAGATTCTGGATCAGCAAGAGAAGCTAGCTGTAGCTTTGAAAGTGGATCGGGCCAAAGACTCTGCTATAGCCAAGTTAAAGGAGGCATGGTTAAGGATCACCGGCAGCCTCGACAAGGCGGAAGAGAGACACCGCACTGCGTTGGAGAAGATGGTCCGAGAAGTGGAGAACTTTAAAATGGTTGCTGATGAAGCTCAAAAAGTAAACTACTTTTGTTACATATAAAAAAAAAAAAAATTAAAATTTAAACTGTTTATTTTAATTTAATTTTTTAATACAAATATACATTTGCAGGCAAATCTTAAAATTAAAGATTGTGAGGCCCTAGTTAACCTTTTATTGTTTAGTTAGGTTGGAATTTGGATGTGGATCCGACCTTTTATATAGGAATTGATCTTTTAAATAATACTTTTTCAATGTATTTTTAATTTGCATGGTTTTTTATCTTTGATTTTTTCTACAACAATTTTTGGTAGTTCATTTAATATTTTGGGAAGGTTACACATTTTTTTTAGTTTAGTTTACTGACTTCAATTATTATTTTTCTTCCCCCAAATATTTTTTGGACATCATCACATACATTAAATCATGAAAAAGTTTACGAATCCTATTTCTTACAATACTTATTTACTAGATTCAGATAATTTATTTTGTTTTAATTGTTACAAATTGTATTAAGAGCATTGATGGAATACTCCATTTCATAGGTACAAATTTTCAAGTCTTTTTTTTTAATAAATGAACCGATTTTAATTAACTTTATACACATAATCAGAAAACAACATTTTCAACAAATAGTGTTATGGCTAAATTAAACCAATTTTAAATTGTTCATAGAAACAGAAACTTCCAATAATCTTTTTTAAAAAAGTATTTTTTTTTTCTAGAAAACAAATCATTTTGAAGCAGAGCTGTACAAAGCATTAGATCTTGCACATGACTATCAAAACAAGTGTAAACAGCTGACCGAAGACAAAAAACACCTCGAAGAAGGGATGGAAAAGGCTCTGTCTAGCCAGAGGGAGGTGATATCTGGCAAAGACAAGGAAATAGAGATGCTGAAAGAAAACTATGACACTGTGATGAAAATGAACAAGCAATCTACTGATTGTGTCAAGAATTTAGAAGATGCTTTAAACAAGGTACCATATTTTTTATAATCTATTTGCTTGATTTATTTTGCACTATAGATTTTTGTTTATTTACTCAACTTCAACAACGACTATAAGAATTTAATCAAACAAATCTCAAGTGCCAAAAAAGAATATTTGCCCAGTCTATCGTCTCATCCCTTAGTGTAGCGTAGTCATAGGGCTCTCAAAAAAGACAAATCATATTTAGTTCCATCCAGTTTAGAAGTTGTATATTAACATTTTAATTTTTGTGTTTTTAGGAAAGATCTGAACATGACCTTACAAAGAGCAAGGTTAATGATTTAGGCCATAAGATCCAGTCAATCAATGAGGAAACAACTTTATTAGTACAGGAGAAAAACCTCTTGAAAGATAAAGTTAATGAAGAGAGAGCAAGAGTGAACATTCTAGAAAGGCAGCTGTGTGAGAAGCAAAATCAAACTAGTGAGCTTTTGAAGAAATGTGTAAGTCTACATTACCATAAATACTTAGTGTGAGTTGCACCAAATCGCTGTCAAAGTTAAAGTTATCGTCAAATGATAATGCTACCTATTTGTCACGTCAAATTTGTCAAAGGACATCATGCTGGCTGACAACCTCTTTTTGGCTAACTTATGCTTAACCGGTACTATAACAAGCTTGAAGTTAGGTGATACAACTGAACCTTAGTCAGTTATCTCAAGCTAGCATTAGAAATTACAACCTTCCTGTGATAACCTTACGGATGCTGATTTGGTTATCAATCAATTAATTTCAATAACTCTTAAGAGCTTCAACATCATATATGTCTGTGTTCAACATCATCCCTTTTACAGCCTTATAGTGGATTAATTAAGTGGATCACTTAGCTAGATCATAGCATACATCCAAATCGTAAATCCTACCAATATTATGAATGTGAAAATTTTTATGTTTGGAAGTTTGTTACCCAATCATGCAATAACGTCTGATATGAAATGAAATATATTTATTTGCGTTAATTGTGGTTACATTACAAGATGTTCTGTAGATCAGTTGGAACCACACAATTAGCTGTTACCAGCATGCAAAATTATGTTAAATGGATTTGAATGCAATTAGGCACACTGATAGTTTATAGCCTGTATTAAATTAAACATATACGATACTTTTTATCCCTATCAAAGCTTCAAGGATTTTCCGAATGTCCACGCGGAGGAAGTTAATACGCGGAGGCGGGCGGAAGCTAGCTTTCTATTTAAGACATTATTTTTTAAACAGGACAGCCTAGATTACGAGGTCAAAACGCTTAGAAAACAGTTGGAGATGCAAAAGAACGAGCTAAAAGTCCACTACCAGAAGCAGCTGGAAGAAGCCGTGCTGTCCAAACTGCAAGAGTTCCAGCAGCAGCTGGACCACGCCGAGAAAGAGCTGGAGAGCGACGCGAGGAATAAAGAAGATGCTATAGTTGACAACTTTAACAAACAAATCGTTAGGATTGAAGAACAGTGAGTATTGTCTTGTCTTGTATTGTTGTTAAATAAGGTAACAATTGAAGGGCACAAAGGCTAGAATGATGAGGGTCTGTTTTTTTACTATCTGTATACAAGCTATCTTTTTGACAAAAAACCAAAAGCTTATAAGATGAGAGTCACGAGTTTTTTTTTTTGAAGAAAACACAAACATATTGCACTGCTAAAATGCTGAGATATTCAATTTTCAACATTTTCAATTCAGCTAATCTCAAAAACCTTAAGAATGGACGCTCATTGAGATAATAGATTATTGTATCTTATCAGAAATATGTTTTTTTATTTTATTTTAGACACAAATTAGAAGTGAATGTTTTAGAAGAGAAACAAAAAGAGGAGATAAATCTATACAGATTGCAGCTCGCCCAAGCTAATGAGAAAGTTGGACTGCTAGAAGTAAGTAACTTGATTCTTTATACAATCTTTATATGATTATGATTAAATTGCGATAAATGAAATAAAAGTAAATTATTGCTACCATAGTAACATCATCGCCATAAAGAAAAATAATTACCATAAATTAATAGTGTTTTTATCATTTTGTTATTGCTCCTTAAATATAGTCACCTCAAAAATCAGCTTAAGGTCTCTCCTTATTAAAACTTGAACCAAAATGCATGTTACATTTCCTGTTTCTTCGTATAGAACAAGTTGGAATCGTACCGGCGCCGGCGCGGCCAGATCGCCAGCCAACTGCACAGCGTCATGGAGGCGCAGTGGAGGCAGGCGCTACTCATACTCACCAACGGGCACCAAGCGTCCTCGCTGGACCTGTCCCGCCCCGACAGCGGTAACACGACCTTATGTACATGTAGATAACGCCTATAATCGTATGTATGTTGTGATGGAAGCGCAGTGGAGGCAGGCGCTACTCATACTCACCAACGGGCACCAAGCGTCCTCGCTGGACCTGTCCCGCCCCGACAGCGGTAACACGACCTTATGTACATGTAGATAACGCCTATAATCGTATGTATATTGTGATGGAAGCGCAGTGGAGGCAGGCGCTACTCATACTCACCAACGGAGAGAAGCTTCGCGGACGAAATCGCGAGGGGAGTCGCGACCGCGACCGGTTCAACTCAAATAACATATTATTTGAAGACTATTATTACAGAATAAATATAGTACATACTAGAGCGTACAGAAGTTGCACTCCGCCAAATCGTTTAAATAAATTGCGACTCTTGCTCCGACATAATAATAAAGTGCAATTCAGGTCGCACAGCGCTCCCTTCGCTCCAAAACATTCACTTAGTAGCTGCCTCTCTTTCAGTGGCATAGGTCTTATCTTTTCTGACGTATGAAATTTGTCCTCGTAGAGGACGCCGAGCGCTTCATACTCACGTGCAGAGCCCTGCTATTATTTCAATCTGGCGTACTGTATCGTATTTTGGTGGGTAATATTTATAGACGGTACCTACAGGAGTCGCCGCAGGTATCTTCCCGAGCAGGGCGGTGCCCCCGAAGGTGCCGTCTTTATTGCCCGCGTTCGAGCTTGGTGATCGCGACCGTTTCAACTTAAATAACATATTATTTGAAGACTAATAGAGCGTTTTCAGAATATTCGATCATATATCGGTGTCGGCCGCCGATCCGATGTAAAATGTATGAAATATTTATCTGTCTTTCATATTGTACGAGCAGTACATTAGGTACTTAATAACCTAAATAAATTGCTGACCGCGCGGTCATTGTCGCGCGGTAACATTACGATTTACATTATATTATTTTAGTGCAATAAACACATCCAGAGCGAACGGTACTACATCTTTTACATGACCTACCTCACCCTGAGTATTGCATTCCGGGAAACATACAAATCCCTACAACCTACATTTAACAATCATATTGGGCACGAGCCCCAATATTGGTCCTTCGAGCCGGATTTGAACCAGCGACCTATGGATGTCCAGCCCGATATCGGATATCGGAGCCACATAATACATTTTACTTCTTCCCACCGATATCGGATCGGATAATCTTAAAACGCTCTTATTTAAATTTAGCGTGCTGTACCATATTATATTTTGGTGGGTGATATTTATAGACGGCACCGGAGTGACGGCGGGCATGGTCCCGGGCGGGGCGCGGCCGCAGGACTACGCGCCGCCGCCGCTGGCGCCCGCGCCGGAGCGCCGCGACCGCGACCGGTTCAACTTGGAGGGGCTCAGTGACAACGAGTTGCAGCACTACGTTAAGATGGTCAGTTATTTAGATTTTTTTTCAGTCATTTCAATGTCTGCAAAAATCAGATTGGCTGATTTTTATAGGTAGGAATAATCTCCTAATTAATATGGAAAAATTTCAGAATTTTTGGTTGCGTGAAAAAACCTCGACACAATTTTATTAGTCTATGGTTAGGGAACGTACCCCTACTACTTGACCAATTTTTTTTACCCCCCTTGGTGACCACCCGTAGTATATGCCAAGACCCCCCCCTCCCCCTGGTTTTCACGTAGTATTTCATAGATAATGGTTTTACGTCATTTTTAACAGAAATTTAAAAAAAAATTTGCTCGTTTTTGTCTTTTTATTAGTAAAACGCTTGCCACGTAATACCAAGAGTGTGTACTATAATTTGTATGATAGTAAGATATTTGTATAATAACAAGTGAAAAAATGTATCAAGACAAAAAATTTTTTCGTGTGCGTGCTATATTTGAATACAGCTTGAAAAAAAAGAACCAGACATCTCCATTCTGCTGTTACTCCCGTACTTTTGCGAAGACGAAGTTATTTTATAATTTTTTCACACTACCAATATTTCTAAAACGCTTATTCCTACCCATGAAAAAGAAATCAATCGATTTGATTTTTTGTTGATATTCCCAATTATTAACCCCGTCTCCTCGCAATAGAGATATTTAAAAAAAACAGCGCATTCAATACAAATTAGATCCCAAAATATCAATAAATAAACATTGATAGTAAATGTCATACATAAGGTTACTTTTGTCATTCTTATTGTGTACTAGCGACCGCCCGCGGTTTCACCCGCGTGGATCCCGTTTCCGTTGGAATATCGAGTTAAAAATAATCCTATGTTTTAATTTAGGCTATCCACTATCTGTGTGCCAAATTCCAACCAAATTCGTTCAGTAGTTTTTGCGTGATTGAGGAACAAACATCCAAACCCACAAACTTTCACACTTATAATATTACTAGCGGCCGCCCGCGGTTTCACCCGGGTGGTTCTCGTTCCCGTGGGAATATTGGGATAAAAAGTATTCTATGTTTTAATCAAATTCTAGGCTATCTACTATCTGTGTGCCAAATTCCAACCAAATTCGTTCAGTAGTTTTTGCGTGATTGATTCTAACGCACATTGCAAGCCAATTTTTACCATATTTTCTCGTCTTTAGTACATTTTATCAGTCATTCCTTCACTTTGTTAACCGGGTGCTATTTATTTATGATTGACCAGCTATTGACGAAGCCCCCGATGGCGGCGGGCGGCGCGGGCGATTGCCCCGAGGAGCCCACCAGCGACCGCCCCGACCGCCCCCGCAAGCGGTCGCTCAACCACTCCAAGCCGCCCTGGAAGGCCTGACGTACACGAATCAAACACTTGTTGCAACATGCCCCACTAGAGAAACAACTCCAACTTAAAATTAAAAACCTCACCTTGTTGCGGAAAATAAATAAACTAATTTGTGAGACTTGACGTAACATAAAAACTATGAAAAAGAAAATGTGGCGCTCTTATGCTACGGCTCCACCTGCGTCTTAACGCGTAGCTTTAAGGGTGCACCGAGCGTCCACTAGCGCCGCCAATCAAGAAAAAATCATTACAACGAAATAACTATGTTTAACAAAATTCTGAAACATATAAAAACTAGTAATAGTTATAAACTATTTTTGTATGCGTTTTTTTCCTGGTTTAAATGTATTTGTGAAGTTAAAACCTGGATTAACGCCTAAAGTGGCCACTTTAGGCGTTAATCAAGATTTTAACCACACGAACGCATTTAAACTTAGAATTTTACGCATACAAAAATAGTTTATAACTAATACTAGTTTTTATATGTTTTAGAATTTTGTTAAACATAGTTATTTCGTTGTAATGATTTTTTCTTGATTGGCGGCGCTAGTGGACGCTCGGTGCACCCTTAAGCGTTAATCTGGGCGTTACGCAAATGTGGCAAGACTTAAAGCCGTTAATATACAAACGAAAGTATTGAATATTTATAATGCTCGTTCTTGCACATTACCATTAACATTAACGCAGTCGGAGCCGTAGCATTAGAGCAAGTCACCTGTCATTTTGAAGGCTATTTTGTCTCTTTAACTGTCTATAAGGACTCTTTTAGAGCGTTTTTAGTGTATAGTCCGGCAATCTCGATCGTCCCGCGGGGTGACAGACGGTGGCGGGGACGAAGTATCCAAGATGTCAGCGGGTAGCGGGTGGTGTAGCGGGGAAGACAAACTCCCCCGCCTCTCGTCCCCGCCACCGTCTGTCACCCCGCGGGACGGTCGCGCACGAGATTGCCCGACTATAATAAGGATTTAGTCACGCACGCGGGATTGGCCCACTTGCGTGACGCGGGGCTCACACAAATCCAAGCTTCACCCCCCCCGCGACCCGCGTGTGTATGTTACGCATCACAATAAAACACTAGGAGAAAAGGTGCATTACGGGTAGGATAGGATTACCATTTAAAAATTTTGAAAATTTTAACAAAAAGCCGGACATTTCAATAAAAGTCAAAAATTTTTTTTCAAAGGACTGTCTGAAAAAATACATATATCTTCCGCCATGATGTATTTTTGTTGTGTGCTTACATTTTAAGGCACAAGATAAAATGTTCCTTCCAAAAAACAAGTGATTTTAGAGAAATTGTATGATTGGAAACTGTTTATCGTTTATCTTTACCTATTTTTGGTATTACATGGATGGACGTCGCTCAGACTCCAACGTGCCGGACTACAGCTGGGCCACAAAAAAAAAAGTTGGAAATCTGACTTTTTGACTATGCCATGATGAAGTCGATAATTTGTCGGAATTTGTCGCCAACAACCAGAATTTGTCGGTCTTGCGTTTAGGAGATACGTGTGGCTCAGCTGTAGAGACGTCTCTACAGCTGGGCCACACAGATCTCGAAAACGGAAGGTCGTAGCGAAAATCTGATTACTCGTATGTGTAGCCGGTAATTTGTCGGATTTTGTCGCCAAAAACGAGAGTTTGTCGGTCTTGCGTTTAGGAGATACGTGTGGCTCAGCTGTAGAGACGTCTCTACAGCTGGGCCACACAGATCTCGAAAACGGAAGGTCGTAGCGAAAATCTGATTACTCGTATGTGTAGCCGGTAGTTTGTCGGATTTTGTCACCAAGAACCAGATTTTGTCGATCTTGCGTTTAGGAGATATGTGAGGATACGCTGTGGAGACTTTTCTACCTGGATCTTGAGAAAGGAAGGTCATAGCGAAAATCTGATAACTCGAGTGTGTAGCCGTTAGTTTGTCGGAATTTGTCACCAAGAACCAGATTTTGTCGATCTTGCGTTTAGGAGATATGTGAGGATACGCTTACGACCTTTCGTTCTCGAGATCCAGGTAAAAAAGTCTCCACAGCGCATCCTAACATATCTCCTAATCGCAAGATCGACAAAATCTGATTCTTGGTGACAAATTCCGACAAACTAACGGCTACACACTCGAGTTATCAGATTTTCGCTATGACCTTCCTTTCTCAAGATCCAGGTAGAAAAGTCTCCACAGCGTATCCTCACATATCTCCTAAACGCAAGATCGACAAAATCTGGTTCTTGGTGACAAAATCCGACAAACTACCGGCTACACATACGAGTAATCAGATTTTCGCTACGACCTTCCGTTTTTGAGATCTGTGTGGCCCAGCTGTAGAGACGTCTCTACAGCTGAGCCACACGTATCTCTTAAACGCAAGACCGACAAACTCTGGTTTTTGGCGACAAAATCCGGCAAATTACCGGCTACACATACGAGTAATCAGATTTTCGCTACGACCTTCCGTTTTCGAGATCTGTGTGGCCCAGCTGTAGAGACGTCTCTACAGCTGAGCCACACGTATCTCCTAAAATCTCCTAAACGCAAGACCGACAAATTCTGGTTTTTGGCGACAAATTATCGACTTCATCATGGCATAGTCAAAAAGTCAGATTTCCAACTTTTTTTTTGTGGCCCAGCTGTAGTCCGGCACGTCAGACTCCATACATTTTGGGACATCTATTTCGAACACTACTGCTATGTATGTTTTATAACTAGTATTACATCCCCCAATCTAAAAAGCCGGACAAATGTCTAAAAGTTCGTACAAATCCAGACTGATGGTAACCCTAATTGCGGATGCTACACACGCGGTCTAATCTCGCATTCGTGACGAAACCAGCGTGACACTAAAAATGGCCTTAAATGTTTGTTGTAGTAGGTACTAGGTCACGTTTCCGTTTTTAGTGTCACTAAGATAAGTCAGATAACTAGATACAGTCAAAAGTAGGAAAATAGACTGGTATAAAACTTATGACGAAAATTAATTCATTTGTTTTGGCTACAACGGCTCTTTGCTGGCAGCTTACCCATAAAAAAATTGTGATTATTCTGATGTTGCCATTACAAGTGAATTAATTTTGCATGTATTTTCGTCTCCAGATTCACACCAGTCTTATTTCCCCCGTTTGAGGGGCACATTTTCCCCGTTTGGGAGTTCACAGTGCAATATTATTATCATTATTTGTGAAACCAAGACAGGGAACCATTTAATTACGCGTGGAAAACTATAGATTTAATTTAACAGACTTAAATCTACAGTTTATAGTTTGTGGTGTAATGTTGTGTCTTCAAATCAAATCAAAAGTGTAAGGAGCGAGCGAATGTGCTGATTTTTGTTAGATACTATTATAAGATTCCAAACTATACTTAATTAGAATTACTACTGCCCACCTTCAATTTGGTACACATTAATTAATTAATTAGGTAAATGGAATACTCAATTCATAATTATTTTAAGGGTTCTATTTTGAAGTTTAAATAAAGGTTTTGTATGTCTGTTTAGTACTTTTATGAAGTTTACATTACGCACAATTTAAATTATAGTTGGAGATTGTTTTAGACCCATTTTGTATTGCCAGGTAACAGATTTCCGCCAAACCCCTGTCGTGGAATAGCAGACTACGTGTAGTCGACAGAATTTTTGCGAAAAGCACGACTGGATATTTATTACATACATAATGATTCAAACCAACTATGAGTTCAGTCAATTTAATGGCAAGATAATTTGGCTGATTTATAGATCGTTCACCAGTCGACGCAGTAAAGCCAACTTGCGTTCATGCGCATTTGGTCCACTTGCCGAAAAAACGTCCATTTCGCATTTGGTCCATTTCGCGGAACGTCCATTTCGCATTTGGTCCACTTTCTAAAATTTCCTCCTTTGCGAGCACAAAACACGTTTACCTAATTTTTAAAATATATAAGTTAACTTTCTCCATATTTATGTGATCCTGGTACTTTGGTGACGTACTAAGAACAAGAAAAAAACAAAATAGAAAATAGAAGCTAACATTCTCCATAAAAGAATATATACCATATTTATGTGAAAGTTGACCAAATGCGAAATGGACGTTCCGCGAAATGGACGTTCCGCGAAATGGACGTTCCACGAAATGGAACAAGTGTTATTTTGTTGTTTGCTTGTCAATTTTGTATGTTGGAAGCGGAATTTTCGTAAATATTCATTTTTCTTCCAACAAATTTTTGTTGTATATTTTTCAATTCGATCTTTAATTTGTTTAGTATCCAATTTCCATTAAACATATTAATATTTATTGTGCTGGTGCTAATATGCCTTCTACTTCTGTCCAAAGTATGTTTTTGTATGTTGTTTATGTGTATAATATATTTAAAAATGGATTTAACCTATACATTCCCTGTAGATTGCACTTGATATTTTGTATGTTGATAAATAAAATATTGATTAATATTCTAGTTTTTGTTTTCATATTATATTCTGGCACAAATTGAAAGGTACTGGTGTGCCGGGTGAGTTTATCAATATCTTCAGATATTGGTACAGTCACCAAACTAACCAGGTCAAATGGCTTGGTGAGCTTTCTGATGAGTACTGGTTGGAGTGTGGAGTGAGGCAGGGGGGTTTGACGTCTCCTTCACTCTTCAACCTTTACGTGAACCGGCTGATTGTTGAACTGAGCAACACCGGTGTCGGCTGTTCGATCGACGGTCATATTATCAACAGTATTAGTTACGCTGACGATATGGTGTTGCTCAGCCCATCAATCGCCGGTCTCAGGAAGTTGATAGGAGTATGTGAAGAGTACGCTACCGCACACGGCCTCCTGTACAATGTCAAAAAGAGCGAGCTCCTGATATTCCAGGCCAAGGGTCGTAAACTGGAGAATGTGGCACCTGTGCTGCTGAACGGGGTCGCTCTCGGTAGGGTGAGGGAGTTCAAATACCTCGGCCATGTTGTCACCGAGGATTTGAAAGATGACAGAGATATTGAGAGGGAAAGGAGAGCGATGGCGGTCCGCTGTAATATGTTGGCACGCAGATTCGCACGATGTAGCGCAGACGTAAAAATCACGCTTTTTAAAGCGTTTTGCCAGACCCTGTACACGTGCAATCTGTGGGTCAACTACACCCAGCGGGCCATCAACGCTCTTCGAGTGCAATATAATAACGCCTTTAGGGCGATGTTGGGGCTGCCGCGCTACTGCAGTGCGTCAGCGATGTTCGCACACGCGCGCACCGATGGGTTTTACACGGTGCTGCGACGCCGCATCGCCTCCCTCCAGCGTAGAGTGCGCGGGAGCTCCAACCTCATCCTAAAGGTGCTCAGCGAGAAGCCGGACTGCCCACTGCGGAGGCACTGGGTACAAGTGCATGTGCTAGTACCCGGTGCGCCTGCGGCAGGTCGCTACTTGAATTAAAATTTGAATTTATTATAAATAGTGACTGAATTTTATTTTATTTTTTTTGTATTTTTTAATTTGAATTTAAATTGATTTTGTGTTGATTTTATTTGATTTGATTTTAATTTGATTTTATTTTATTTTTTAATTTTATATTGCTTTGATTTCATACCTTATTATTTTGATTTTATTTATTTTGATTTTATTTTGGTTTTATAGATTAGATCTTATTTTGAAAAAAAAAAATAGTACTTACCTCTATAATGAAATTATTGTAGCAGCATTAATTGTACCTGCTTTTAAATTATTAATGTTATGTGTAATTGTCATTTGTATGGACATTGTCTGAAATAAAATTATTTTATTTTTATTTATTTATTTATTATATCAGGGGTGCCCATACTTTTTCTTAAGGAGATCGACCTAACAACAATTTATGAATAAGAGATCGACATTTTGACAATTTTTGAAAAAAAAAATGCATAAGTAAACCTACATTGGGTGCAAAAGTGTCAAATCTGTAATCCTTGGCGATCGACTTTAAAACCTCTCGCGATCGACCGGTCGGTCGATTTGGGTACTTCTGTATTATATCATGTAATGCAATGTTTTATGTGTCACAAAGGACATTCTTTCATTTTATTTAGGTATTTGTAACACCATAATTCGGATCTTTGAATTGAAACATAAAATAAGTAACTATGTATCGAATAACATTTTATTGATGGAGGTAAATGCGCGTTAAAAATATACATAAATCTTTATTTATTACGAACAATAATGGCATCGCGATTTTTTTACAATAATAATCTAAATATACTGATTTCTAAACAAATTTACACTTAAGTTACGCTAATCACATGATATTTACTTCATAATACAAGGCAAGGTACTCATTGAAAATATTTTTTGATAAGACTTAGGAATATTTCAGCTGAACTAAAGAATTATTACCACATACAAAAATACTAAGGTGAGTAAAATAATAATACTTAAAGATAGAATGAAGAATAACAATTTCGAAGAAATTACATTTTATATGTAAGGATTTTGTTTGATTTTTCTTGTTTAAAATAAATAATATATTTTTTTTAATTAAAAAGAAAATAACAACAGCCATATAATCTCTAATTCACCATATCAAATTATAACACAATACAAAATAACATACGCGCTGACAATTTCAGGGATTCTCAACTATTTCGAATTTGTATTTTTTCCAACATTTATAATCTTCCTAAAAAGTTAAGTTGTTAATTGTTGATTGAACTTTACGTAAACCTAGTAGCAAGAAACCGACAGCTAAAGAAAACAAAGGGTAGAGAAAGATATAAATTGCCGAAAAATATTTTCTTCGAATCTCTATTTACATAAACATCTGATCTCTGTTTTTTAAACACTATTTCTTAGCAAAATAAAGATTTTGTCGGCTTTATTTGGGAAATATTAGTATACAATTAATTATATCATCGAGGATATACGCGTATCACATCACAACACGAGTCAAAGTCGACAAATGGTATCTATTGTCACATCTACAAGCCTATGCCCACGACGGACTTTCTTTTCATGTACAAAAAAAGCGAAAATTTTAAATCTCTTTTTATAAGTAAGGGTTCGTGAAATCGATTGGACAAAAAATCCCGTCGTCTGTGAAGGCTTTTAATATCTACACAGTCTCAAATTTTTTTACTTTTAGCAGTGTACGATCGACAATAGTTCTGTTTTACCACACCTAAGGTTAAAATCGCTTGCTCGCCGCGCTGTCACTAACATACGTTTAGTTCATGCGGGGTGATACGCCCGTAATAGATTACTGATAATAAAACTATAGAAAAAAAGTTTATTATTATCATCATTATTTGTTGCTAAGTTTATTTAAATGATTTGAGTATTACATAAACTTACAAACAAATAATAAACTTTACATCAATCATTGTAACTATGACATAACATTATTTTCTATTGTTTTATTATCACTAATCTATTGCCCGCACACGACTCTTTCTGCTAAGTGGTAAAGCAAGTGAGTTGCCGATCGTACATGTACAACTAACCACTCTGCTATGAGTTACAACAACAAACTTTCATAATTATTTTATTTATCACGCGCTAGTCAACTACACAAATCACAAGAAAATACTACGGTAACATTTATTCGTTATTGCTCAATGATCATATTTAACTATGTAGTACTGAGGCATAAAATAATTACCACTTACTTACAGTCATGTAAAGAGCTAATTACCTATCTAAAAAAAACCTTTATTATTAAAAACAACCATTTACAAACATATTTTTCTACATAAAGACGATATCTCGTAAATCAAAGGGACTGTTCACCATAAAAGAAAGTAAAAAATTAATACTGCTAATCAAGGATGTTAAGGAGCTCTGTAACCGTAACCGAAACTATGAGATATCCGAAATAAAAACGTATCCGCAACCGTAACCGAATCCGATATAAAAGTTTCGGACAATTTCGAATAGGGGCGGAGTTAAAAGGAGACACGTTATGAAAGGTTTTCCTGTCCGGCCGAGCCGAACAGACATACTTTTACAATTTCTTAAAAATCTAATATTCGTGATCGAAACTGTCCGAAATCACTTTATATCCGTAACCATATCTGAAACCGGTATAATATTATTTCTAAATCCGTATCCAGATCCGAAAGGTCATTGGGCATATTTGACCTACTTGATGAAAGTTCACGTACAGAAACCAAACGAGTTTTAAATTTAAGAATTCAATCCCACTTTTCAAAATATGTATAATTTTTTATGTCAAAGTTATTTTGCCGTATGTGTGTCAGTATTAAACCTTTGTTAATAAAACAGAAGTTTTTACTTTCAGCATTGTGAAAACGTGTAGTACAAGCATAATAAACGTTTGTATTATCTTTATTTATTTTATTTATTATTGAAATGCTATGATATAATGATAATAAAATAAACATGGACTGCAAGAATGCTACCCATACCACTGAGTAGCAGATACATTTATTTACATACCTAGCCCTATTTGAAAGACCAGCGCTGGTCGCAGACCATGCATTATGCTGAGTCGGGACCATTTTGAGACAATGTGTGTAAGCTTGTTTTTATATATTTTGTGTCTCAAATAAATGTTATTTCTTTCTTTTTTCCTTCTTTTTTTCCTATTCTGTTAGTGAACGCCGTAGGTCAAATGTTCGAACGAAATGCCCAATGACCTTTCTCCATAACATTCCTGCTGCTGATGTAACTCATGCGAGTGGTTTCATTGATCGACGTTGTAACAGTACTACGCTAGCGCGGAGGCGGGCAGCGAGCTGTGCTTGGGCTTGGCTTTGTGCACGAACACCTTGATGCAGCCGTTGAAGTCGGCGCTCACGAGCACGTGGCCCGTCTGCGACGACGCCACCATGCCGCCTTCCACGCCCTTCTGTGGGTAAACGAGCAGAAATAAATCTTATCATACAATGTATAGAGTTCAAAATGTACGTTCCGGACTCGCGCTTCAGCTTAATCGTGCGCAGGCCACACTTGTCGAAATGTATTTATTATCTATGGTGCATATAAGTAGTTATTTGGGTTTGCGCGAAATACCGTCATCGCCACTACACTACACACGTCTCTGCAGTGGATTTTAAACCTTAACGAAAAGTAAATTTAGGTCATAATAGATTAAGAGAAAAATGATTGGTTTAATTAGAGAAGTTTCCTAGTTTTTTTTTATTCGCTATTAAAATTAAGTCCAAAATTATACACAACTGTGAAAGAAATTATCTCTAAAAATAGAAAAAGTTACAGGACGTAAAAGTTACGATTTTAAGATAATTTCGCTCATCGGGAACCGGTGTCCTGACGTCATCTACGGAACATCTCCAGCGGCCATACAAGCGACAGGTGGGATGACGTCACGCCCTTACAATCGCATCGCGCAAAAATTCGTCAACTTAAATTAATTATTTCTCTGCCATTTACTGACGGATCTCTATTTTTTTTTCAGTGGTATATTAATTTTAGGCTATATTTTAATTTTATGAACATTTTATGATTTTATGAATTAAATAAAAGAGTTTAACATCATGAAACTTCTCCATTACCTATAATGCGAAAAATACGAAAGAAATTGATCTGCGTTTATATAACTACGTCGTGGACAAAAACATTCTAAATAGGAAAAAATTGAAACACTAATCCAAGTGTCCATAGTTCGACTTGAATAAAACTCTGCAAAAATAAAACTAGTTAGTGGCTCTGTAAGCGAAATGGCTGATAGATGTTTTTTTATTTATATCGAAAAACTGAATCGTCAAAAAAATCTAATAGTTTATCGAATCTGCTCACAAAATTCCACGAGAAATGCGACCTGTAGAGAACAGATGGACAGCCGGACAGACAAACATAAAACATTGTTGCTCGAGCTGAAAAGAGACACTTCACTCGCGCTTCACGCTCGCTCGGTCAATTATGTAAAAAAGTAGTGTATTACTTACCACTTCTTTTTCTTCAGGGTTCCTATTCGCCATTTTAGCCTCTTCCTCCCTCTCCGTGATCATCCGGATCATATAATCCGGGTTGGGCGCGAACACTGCGCAAGTCACCACCGCATTGTGAGCCTTAATGCCCTCCCAGAAGTCGTTCCTATCTCTCCTAACAGACGTGAACTTCGAGTAATCATGATAAGTCTTCCATATGTAAATACATTGGTTTTCCGACCCGCTAACTATGTATTTCCCGTCGTGGGAGAAAGACGCCTTAATTTGACTAGATACGTTGACGTAGCCTTTGTATTTGCAGGATAAGTTTAAGTCTCGTAAGTCGTAAAGCCTGATTCTGCTGTCGTTGGATGTGACGAGAATTTTGTCGTCGTTAGGCATCGGTTCTATCCCGCTTATTTTTCTTCCGGTGGAGTTTTTCCCTCGTGTGGATCGCACGTCGATTTGCGTGTGGTATTTGAGTTGGTCGGTCGTGTAGAATATACAGCGGCCGTCGTAAGTGCCTACGACAGCGAATTTGCCGTTCTGGCAGAAGTTTGCTGCGGTTATTAATTTTGTTTTGCCGTCAACTTCGTTCCAGACGGCGACCTAGAACAAAATTAAGGAGATTAGTATGGGGGCGTCCATAAATTACGTGAGGTGTTTTTTTAAATTTTCTGTCCCTCCCTCCCCCTCTGGTGAGATATCGTGAGATTTTATTCAACCCCCTCCCCCATCCCTCAATCTCACGTGAGATTTTTCAAAATGTGGGTTTCTTACGTAAACGTGTTGGATTATTATTGTAAGGTAGTTGATGTATAACGAAGTATGAATGAAATTATTTTCTTTCGAACGAATTAGTGAATGATCTTAATCGTATTACGATATACTAGTCCAGTCAGTACTGGCACTCATGTATGGCGAGGTCAAAATTTGTCATTAGATGAATTCACTTGGAACATATGTAGCTTAGGTAAAACTGAGCTGATTTAGCCCGGTAGCCATCAGCCACCCCTTGGCAGGTAGGGAGGGGTGGCATTTAAAGTTTCACGCCGCCGCACTTCAGAAAAAAAATCATATCTCCTTCAATATACCTACCACCTCGAGTGTGATATCATTTTATAATGAATTAGAGATGATGAATTCATGTTTAAAACTTTTAATGTACAGTGTCATAGAAAAAAGGTAAAATATTGACGATAGTTTAAAAAAAAAATTGCTATTTTTTTATTCAACAGTCAGTATCTGTAAAAATACAATGTTTTTGCAATGAAATTTTTTTTTATCTAATAGTACATTTATTCAGCTTTTGAAAAATATATACTTTATGTATAGTTATCGTTCAATGTATATCTGAAAAAAAATCGAACATGGTATGCGACGCTGTTTCCAAGCGAAGCGTCTACAATTAATAAGTTAAGTACCTAGGTATAAGTTGTTTTTTTCAATTAAAATATGATAAATCTAAGATGTGTTTTTTATTTTTGGTACAATAATGACACCCTTTCATTTTCATATACATTTTGCAATTCCCGGGAATTCCCAGAAATCGGGTATTTTCGACATTTTGGTACCATAGAAGAAGTTGTTTAGTTTGATGGTCCCTTCTACCGTATTCGGAATTATGAATATTTAATTTTCTTTTACTTTTACCTTCAATATCTTCATTGCTTTTGATTTCCCAGGTATGCAAAAACTATCCTGATGGTGGGCAGAATATGGAGGTCCTGGCTTAGTCAAGGGTCTTTTAATACTTGTCGTATTAGTTGTCTCTAAAAGCTTTTGTTTTTTCCCTCTGCTACAATTTACGGTCACAATGTCATTGATATTTTCTTGTTTAAATGTAAAACGAAACGCTTAAATAATATAATAGTTATTAAACTTTTTAACCGCAATATAAACTCCCGTCGTTCCGGGTATCCTGGCGCATATTTTTCGGGATCGGGTTTAAAAAACATCCCGGTAATTCCCAGAAATGGGAACCCAGGAACGCAACCCTAATCACAGTCCAATTTTCATATAAACGAGGTAACTTTGAAGCTTTTGTTCTTCGTCAGGGATTGAACAAGGTGTGATCTGATGATGGTTATCCAAAGAGTGAATGGAGGAGGTCAAGATCGCTTAAGAAACCCAACGGATCAGAAGAGTCGTTTACACTAGAGACCGTCTGGAGCTTTTAGTGTTACATTTTCCATACTTCTTAATTTTCATTTGATATTTTTTTAAGTTCAACCCTGAGCTAAACCGCTCATCTAATCTGTTAGGTTTTTTTAGCATAATGAGCCTCCGTCATTCATTCTTTAATTTGCCATCATCAGCACACACCTCGTTCAATCCTGGGCAGAGAACCAAAGCTGTAGGTTTACCCCGTTTGTTCGAAAATTGGTCTGTGATTTAATTTTTCTGCTCACGAGTGTACAAAAAATACTCAATGGAAAATATTTTAATTTCTACGGTATATTTATATGCCTAGGTCCTTAAGGAACCTACCTATTAAAACTTTAAAAAATTTTGCACTTTAGTTTTAATGTGGTAAGACATTTTCCTCCCTGACCGTTCTCAGATCTAATTTTTTGACGTCACGACGCTTCGTCGTTTTATGACTTTCTTATACATAGATCAAGTCTGTCAATTTTTTTATATAGTCTTTATGACTCTCACAAAAAGATCTAAGTATGTATCAGACCGTAAGATAGTTGAGAGAGACTTTATGACCGTAAGAACATAAGCGGCAGTCGAACGCAAAGTTAAGTTTGTATTCCATACATGTTGTATGAAAAACCAACTTAACTTGCAATCGCAGACATCTGGAAACACCGTCGCATACCATGTTAGATTTTTTTTCAGATGGAAATTGTATGATAACTATATATAAAGTTTGTATTAGTTTAAAGCTGAATAAATGTTCTTTAAGGTGTTTTTTTTCCTTTGCATAAAATTAGCATTTTAAAAGATACCCGACTGTTGAACAAAAACAATTGTAAACCGATTTTTGACACTTTGGTAAACATATTTATTTTTTCAATGAAACTATACATTAAATGTCCCATAAATAAATTCCTCATGCCTGCTACAAAAAGAACTAAATATGCATCAAAACATAAAATAGTTAAAAGAGACTATAAGATCGTAAGACCATAAGCGGCAGCCGAACGCAAAGTTAAGTTTGTACTCTATACATTTTGTATGAAAAAACTAACTTAACTTTCAATCGCGGATGTTTGGAAACAGCGTCGCATACCATGTTCGATTTTTTTTCAGATAGACATTCAAAGATAACTATACATAAAGTATATATTTTTAAAAAGCTGAGTAAATGTACTTTAAGATAATATTTTCTTTCATTGCACAAAATGATTATTTTTAATAGATACTGACTGTTGAAAAAACAAATAGCAAACTTATTTTTAAACTATCGTCAATATTTTACCTTTTTTCTATGACATTGTACATTTAAAGTTTTAAAAATGAATTCCTCATCCTTGATTCATCATAAAATGATATCACACTTGAGGTGGCAGGTATATTGAAGGAGATATGACTTTTTTTCTGAAGTGCGGCGGTGTGAAACTTTAAATGCCACCCCCCCCTACCTGCCAAGGGGGGGCTGATGGCTACCGGGCTGAATCAGCTCAGTTTTACCTAAGGTACATATGTGCCAAGTGAATTCATCTAATGACAAATTTTGACCTTCTGCCACTAATTCCCCAACTATACGCTTAAGATTTAATCTTAAGCATGTACAATCTGGATTAAATGGACCAAAATAGTATATTTTTTTATGTTTCAATGAGAAAAAAAAATTGTGAGATATAAATTTGCCGAGACCTCCCCTCTCTCCAACGTAAGATTAGATGAGATTTGACTCGACCCCCTCCCCCCCTTAAACATCTCACGTAATTTATGGACGCCCCCTATGATTGTCTCCTACTTGAAATAATATAACAGTAAGATATTCTATAAAAGTTTTTTTACCATCGCCACTCTAAAAAGTGCGTTTAATTCAACGATAAGAGTGAATAATAAGCGATTTTATTCACCGAGTGAATAAAAATAATTTGAATTTGGAACAAGCGCGCATCGTATGAATTATGTACAAAAAAAAATAAAACGTGCTGAAAGTATGGAGCTATTCCATAGATAAAGCCATAGTTATTACAATTAAAAAAAAATATCCCGCCAATTTTATTTAGGTTCTTTTAAGTGTCTTATCTTTGGGTTCTTTTCTAAAAAAAATATCTCGCCAATATAATAAGGTTCTTTTTAGTGTCTTATCTTTGGGTTCTTTTCTTTATATTAGAGGGAGATTAGATGTTCAGTCTTGCATCAGTCCATTCCATCAGTCTGGTACGATCTTCAGTCTGTAAAAATTCAAAGTCTATACAAACTGACGAAATGGACTGATGTCAGACTGATCATGTAATTTCCCTCATATAGCATGGTTGTTTTATGTCATTGGAAAACTTATAGTTTCACTATTTTCTAACGGTTAAATTACCGATTAGGTACCTATCTAAATAATAAAATTTGATAACTATAAATAGGTACTATAGGTGTAAGTACTGCTATTATGTTTTCTCGCAGTCAATGGTAAAAAGTAGAGTACACAACTCGTGAAAAAAAATTTCATCTCGGTCCTTTGTATCCCTCGTTTCGCTCAGGATTCTACTTTTGAATCCCTCGCTACGCTCGGGATTCAACTCTAGAATCCTTCGCTGCTCTCGGGATCCAACATAGTACCTCGAACTAAATTCCTTCTTTTTTCACTTGTTGTATAATCTACTATTTCACAGAGTGTGGTTTGTCGAATGACACACGGAAAAAAATCTCATTAGTATTTTAAACAATAATCTTGATGAAGCGATATATCACATACAATTAAGAAAAATACAAAATCAATGTTAAAATACAAATGTAATTGTATGGCAACACTCCAACACTATATGCAGCAGTGGCGAAGGGTCCATACAAGCCAATTCCCATCGGCTTACCTTTTAGAAATCCCACCCCATTGATCCACTATGCAGATTCTAAATTTTTTGTAGAATGGCTTACCTTCGCCATAATTTCACCCCTCGCCACTGATATGCAGATACCATGTGTTGCTAGTAAAAATATTCTTGTTTTAAACTATTACCCTTTGATCAAGAATACCCTGATGATGATAGATGTCTGGTCAGTCTCAAAAACGGCATCTCGAAATAACGCCACACTTTCGATTTTATTTTGTACAAAATATTATCTACTTTGTTTCTTATCATTTAAAGTTGAATTTGGAAAGAATAGTCATTTGTATCTAGGTAAAAATATTAATGAGGGGATTCGAATAGCCTTTTGTTTTGTCAGTCGGTACTGCATTTGCGTTCGTAAAGCGTTGTCTAGGATATTCTTGATCGAAGCTATTACCAAAAAAATACTCACTTTCTTATCAGGAATGTTCCACAGCCTCAATTTCCCATCCAAGCTCCCCGACAGGAAGTACCTATCGTCCCTCGGGTGGAATACAATGGCTGTCACAAAGTCTATATGCTGGAAGCAGCACAAACATTCCCCTAACGATATGTGCCACAACCGGACAGTTTTGTCCATAGAGCTGGACAGAATGAAGTAGTTCTTGGACCAAGAAACGTCTAGAAGGTCGGAGGTGTGTCCCGAGTAGACGCAGAAGGGTTTGGGGGAGAAGGGGGCGGCGGGGCGGAGGGGGGGCTCTTCGGGGCTGGGGGGAGGCGCCCCCAGCGACGCGAGGGACTCTTGTGAGGGCGTCGGGGACGATTTCTGTTCAGCGGCGTATTTCGTTCTCATGTCCTGTAACCAAAGAGATTATTTAGATACAGTTTTCTTAAAACCTAAGTTAAGTATAGCTGAGTTTAATAATTTGTACGCACATTTGAAAGTTTCAAATTCATCAACCTTTCATAAATGTCAACATCGTGTCAAAAGTGCCAATATAATAAACTCTTCCATTTGATACATTTCAGACTCAAATTATAACAAACCTTTAAAAGGGTATTGTGTATTAGCAAGTTAAGAGTGATTGCAAATCAGTTTAAGTATTACGCATGTATAAACGCCTAAGAAACATCTATTAAATTGTTTATACATGCAGTGTTTTCTTTGTCCCGTGCTCACACGCTGAACTAGCCCCATGCTGCCCCGCGGTGGCTATTTGTCCCGTGCTCACACGCTGAACTAGCCCCATGCTGCCCCGCGGTGGCTATTTGTCCCGTGCTCACACGCTGAACTAGCCCCATGCTGCCCCGCGGTGGCTATTTGTCCCGTGCTCACACGCTGAACTAGCCCCATGCTGCCCCGCGGTGGCTATTTGTCCCGTGCTCACACGCTGAACTAGCCCCATGCTGCCCCGCGGTGGCTATTTGTCCCGTGCTCACACGCTGAACTAGCCCCATGCTGCCCCGCGGTGGCTATTTGTCCCGTGCTCACACGCTGAACTAGCCCCATGCTGCCCCGCGGTGGCTATTTGTCCCGTGCTCACACGCTGAACTAGCCCCATGCTGCCCCGCGGAGGCTATTTGTCCCGTGCTCACACGCTGAACTAGCCCCATGCTGCCCCGCGGTGGCTATTTGTCCCGTGCTCACACGCTGAACTAGCCCCATGCTGCCCCGCGGTGGCTATTTGTCCTGTGCTCACAGGCTGAACTAGCCCCATGCTGCCCCGCGGTGGCTATTTGTCCCGTGCTCACACGCTGAACTAGCCCCATGCTGCCCCGCGGTGGCTATTTGTCCTGTGCTCACACGCTGAACTAGCCCCATGCTGCCCCGCGGTGGCTATTTGTCCTGTGCTCACACGCTGAACTAGCCCCATGCTGCCCCGCGGTGGCTATTTGTCCTGTGCTCACACGCTGAACTAGCCCCATGCTGCCCCGCGGTGGCTATTTGTCCCGTGCTCACACGCTGAACTAGCCCCATGCTGCCCCGCGGTGGCTATTTGTCCCGTGCTCACACGCTGAACTAGCCCCATGCTGCCCCGCGGTGGCTATTTGTCCCGTGCTCACACGCTGAACTAGCCCCATGCTGCCCCGCGGAGGCTATTTGTCCCGTGCTCACACGCTGAACTAGCCCCATGCTGCCCCGCGGTGGCTATTTGTCCCGTGCTCACACGCTGAACTAGCCCCATGCTGCCCCGCGGTGGCTATTTGTCCCGTGCTCACACGCTGAACTAGCCCCATGCTGCCCCGCGGAGGCTATTTGTCCCGTGCTCACACGCTGAACTAGCCCCATGCTGCCCCGCGGTGGCTATTTGTCCCGTGCTCACACGCTGAACTAGCCCCATGCTGCCCCGCGGTGGCTATTTGTCCTGTGCTCACAGGCTGAACTAGCCCCATGCTGCCCCGCGGTGGCTATTTGTCCTGTGCTCACAGGCTGAACTAGCCCCATGCTGCCCCGCGGTGGCTATTTGTCCCGTGCTCACACGCTGAACTAGCCCCATGCTGCCCCGCGGTGGCTATTTGTCCTGTGCTCACACGCTGAACTAGCCCCATGCTGCCCCGCGGTGGCTATTTGTCCTGTGCTCACACGCTGAACTAGCCCCATGCTGCCCCGCGGTGGCTATTTGTCCTGTGCTCACACGCTGAACTAGCCCCATGCTGCCCCGCGGTGGCTATTTGTCCCGTGCTCACACGCTGAACTAGCCCCATGCTGCCCCGCGGTGGCTATTGGCACCGCGCACGCTTTTAGCGCCACCTAGCTTTTTGCAACTTTGTTGGCTCTGACCTGACTGATTTGACGTTTTGATATGTAATGGCGACATTGTGACTAAATATTAAAAAATACTATACATTTTGTGTTATTAATGTAAAATTCAATATTACTGTGATTTGGATGGACAAAGTATTTTGAAATTATTTTTTGTCATTTAAATTAAATATGGCAAATAAGATCTATTCAAAGAGTGTTTTATTTTGGTTAAATCAGGGTTTCTTTACTTCTTTTTCAGTTGTAAATTTTGTAAAACAAGAGGATAAAGCTACTTTAATAATTTTATTAAGTGATAATAAACATATGTAATTGTTCCTGTATCGCTGGTAATGAACTAAATATCGTTTTCAAACAGATTACAGAGCCTACATTATTTCTACTTTTTGCCACCATGAGCGCTGCGATCGATTATTAGACCTTCGCACCCAGCGAATAACAGCTACCTACTCTGTACATGTTGAGAGCCTGTAGCCAATGTCACATTTACAAATTTTAGCTATCGCTTCGCTCCGAAAAATGTATGGATTTGACGTTTTAAAATTCGATAGTTAACGAAACCTTATGTCAGTCAATCTCTCATGTTTCGAAAGCGAAGCGATAACGAAGATTTGCAAATGTTACTTTGGCTAGGGTGTCAGGTCGGTAAGAGTATAATGGTGTATGACTTATGTCACACCCCGGACACTCCATACAACCGCGCCATTATAAACAGATGACGTCAGATGACGTTTTTCGTATCGTATGTCTAGTGCTACCGTGCAGATTAGATAAATAAGTTTGAATTTTTTTTTTTGTAAAAACTTCTGTCACTGGGGAGGCAAAAGGGCTAAGTCCATACAGCTCGACAATATCATTTTTTTTTTACTATTTCTTCTGTTCGTGTTGTTTTTTTTCCTTAGTTAATTTTATATCAATATTTTTTTTGTAAATTCTGTGTTCTGATTTAGTTTCTTAGTATTATTGCTCTTTGTTTGTTTGTCCGTTCTCGTCACCGATTAGGCTCCTCCAGAATACCAGCGTTACAGTGGCATGCTTCGGTATGTCACTGTAGCATTGCTGAGGAAGGGGCCTAGTTGGCTGCGCACAATCTAGTTTATAAGAATGTATTATTTTTTAGTTCTGCACTGTCGCGGTCAATAAACTGTTTTTCTTTCTTCTTTCTTCTTTCAGTTTGTACTGTATGAGCGGCGTTCAATTCATAATTCGAACTTTTTGGTGAATAAAGTTACAACGCCTTGCTTTAAATATCAAAATAAGTTAACGTTGACAAACATGACTATTTTAAATGAGCACACGATTCGGCACACGAACTCGCGGGGTGGGGTGAGGTAATTGTGTCTGGGGCGGGGCGGAGAGTCCTTTCTGTACGGTAGTAATTATATCTATTCAGTGCTAATGTCAAGATTTTCGTAATTATATTTTTCTTAACGTTATGAAGTGAAATAAAACTTTATGTTACAAATTTTAGTTATTTCATTTTAAACCATCGAAATGTCAGAGACAGAGAAGGGTCTTAATCTACACGCACCTGGAACATGTGGTGCGCGTCGCGCGTGACCCACACCCCCGCGGTGGCCAGCAGCCGCCCGCACACTAGCCCCATGCTGCCCCGCGCTGGCTGTAACTACCTACACTACACGCACCTGGAACATGTGGTGCGCGTCGCGCGTGACCCACACGCGCAGCAGCCGGTCCTGCCCCGCGGTGGCCAGCAGCCGCCCGCACACTAGCCCCATGCTGCCCCGCGCTGGCTGTAACTACCTACACTACACGCACCTGGAACATGTGGTGCGCGTCGCGCGTGACCCACACGCGCAGCAGCCGGTCCTGCCCCGCGGTGGCCAGCAGCCGCCCGCACACTAGCCCCATGCTGCCCCGCGCTGGCTGTAACTACCTACACTACACGCACCTGGAACATGTGGTGCGCGTCGCGCGTGACCCACACGCGCAGCAGCCGGTCCTGCCCCGCGGTGGCCAGCAGCCGCCCGCACACTAGCCCCATGCTGCCCCGCGCTGGCTGTAACTACCTACACTACACGCACCTGGAACATGTGGTGCGCGTCGCGCGTGACCCACACGCGCAGCAGCCGGTCCTGCCCCGCGGTGGCCAGCAGCCGCCCGCACACTAGCCCCATGCTGCCCCGCGCTGGCTGTAACTACCTACACTACACGCACCTGGAACATGTGGTGCGCGTCGCGCGTGACCCACACGCGCAGCAGCCGGTCCTGCCCCGCGGTGGCCAGCAGCCGCCCGCACACTAGCCCCATGCTGCCCCGCGCTGGCTGTAACTACCTACACTACACGCACCTGGAACATGTGGTGCGCGTCGCGCGTGACCCACACGCGCAGCAGCCGGTCCTGCCCCGCGGTGGCCAGCAGCCGCCCGCACACTAGCCCCATGCTGCCCCGCGCTGGCTGTAACTACCTACACTACACGCACCTGGAACATGTGGTGCGCGTCGCGCGTGACCCACACGCGCAGCAGCCGGTCCTGCCCCGCGGTGGCCAGCAGCCGCCCGCACACTAGCCCCATGCTGCCCCGCGCTGGCTGTAACTACCTACACTACACGCACCTGGAACATGTGGTGCGCGTCGCGCGTGACCCACACGCGCAGCAGCCGGTCCTGCCCCGCGGTGGCCAGCAGCCGCCCGCACACTAGCCCCATGCTGCCCCGCGCTGGCTGTAACTACCTACACTACACGCACCTGGAACATGTGGTGCGCGTCGCGCGTGACCCACACGCGCAGCAGCCGGTCCTGCCCCGCGGTGGCCAGCAGCCGCCCGCACACGCTGAACTTGCAGCACCATACGGCCCCGCTGTGGCCCGAACCCATTTCCTGTACGGTTATAATGGGAACATTAGAAAAAATACTGCATAATGTAGAAATGACAGCAAGAATTTATCTGTGAGAGAAACGCTAATTTTATTTACTCAAAAGCGTCAAATGCACGCAAATGTTGGCGCACGAGCACCGCCGATAAATAACGAACGCTCCGCGCAAGCGGGAAGTATAACGATTGATTTTCAACATAATTTAGAGTGTAAGGGGCTCCAAATAACATCATTCGGAGCCCAAGCCAACTTCTCCTGCTCGCGGTGCACCCTGCTGGCTTACGAACGAGGCTCTGCCGGCCGACCGGTCCAATCCGACCACCACAAACTTTGAGAGCTAATGAAATACACAGGCCGGTGTCAGGCAGCAGTGATACTGGTGCGATTAGCTACGTACTGCGATTGCCAACCCGCATGCCCAACGTGGCAATTATGGGCAAACCCTCCTAATGGCGACACAAAACAGACCACGGCCCCCAGTTCCCGGCCGCCCTGCTATTCATGATCACGGCAGCGGTCACGGTAACGGCAAGACAGGGGGTGCAAAGAATCCCCGGGTTACGGAAGGTTGTCATAAACAACTGACCCTGGCGACGTACAACGCACGCACGTTACGGCTCGACGAGCATCTGGCGCAACTCGAGGAAGAACTCGGAAGGATAAAGTGGCACATTCTTAGGCTTAGCGAAGTCCGAAGAAAGGGGGAGGATACTGTGACCCTTGAATTGGGCCACCGTCTGTATTTCCGAGAGGGAGACCAGCTATCCCAGGGTGGCGTAGGATTCCTGGTACATAAAGCCCTCTGTGACAACGTTGTAGAGGTGTCGAGTGTGTCAAATAGGGTTGCGTACCTCGTGATCAAGCTAATCGAGAGGTATAGCCTCAAGATTGTGCAGGTTTACGCACCGAACTCAACACACTCGGACGATGAAGTGGAAGATATGTTTGGAGACATATCCAAGGCCTTACACTTCACTACTAAGGCACACTTTAACGTTGTTATGGGGGACTTCAACGCTATAGTGGGAGTACAAAATTGCAACGAATCTGTAGTACGATCCCATGGTTTTGGATGCAGAAACCACAGGGGGCAAATGCTTGTCAACTTTCTCGAGGAAGAGGGGCTTTTCGTGATGAATTCTTTCTTCAAGAAAAAGCTAAAGCTCCAAAGAAAGTGGACATGGCGAAGTCCCGATGGTAGGACTAAAAATGAGATCGACTTCATCATGGCGGATAAAAAGCATATATTCAGAGACGTCTCGGTGATCAACAGGTTTAATACTGGCAGCGATCACCGACTCGTCCGAGGCTCTCTGAATATCGAAGTTAAGCTTGAACGCACTCGCTTGATGAAGTCCAGGCTCCGTTCTAACCTGCTCCAAACCATAATAGAGTCTGAAATGTTCCAGTCGAACCTGGAGAACAGATTCGCTGCCGTGGAAACTACAAATGCTGTTGACGTCAACCGGGCCCTCGAAAATGTGGTCGGAATACTCAGGGAAGAGGGCACAAAATTTTGCGAAAATCAGTGCAAGGGCAGGAAGAAGAAGTTTTCGGAAGAAACCCTTAGGCTCATGAAGAAGCGACGAGAAGACCCACCTGTCACTTCGTCCGAACAACAGGCTCTCAACAAGAAGATTGGTAAACTGGTTGGAAAGATTGGTTGGCGCTACAATCTCCGATGCTCCAATACACGCTCGATTGAACGAGCAATTGAGCGAAATCGGGGATCGAAAGTGTTTGTCCAGTCTCTTGGGAGAAGTCACTTGACGAAGTTGACTACGGCCAGTGGAGTCGTCGTAGCTTCGAAGCCGCAGGTTCTTTCGGACATTGAAAACTTCTATAGCCAGTTGTACGCTTCGTATGCATCTCGACCTGATCCCGAAAATGAGGATACCCGAGCCACATTGACGCGCCACTTTACCGAAGACTTGCCAGAAATCAACCTGTGTGAAATTGAGATGGCTCTTAGACAGCTTAAAAACGGAAAAGCCCCTGGTGAGGACGGCGTTACATCTGAACTCCTCAAAGCAGGCGGAAAACCTGTATTAAAGGAGCTCCGAAACATCTTTGACGCCGTTCTCTTTGACGGGAGAACTCCGGAGGCGTGGAGTCGGAGTGTCGTCGTTTTGTTCTTCAAAAAGGAGACAAGACCTTACTGAAGAACTATCGACCCATCTCGCTCCCAAACCACGTCTACAAGCTGTTTTCAAGAGTCATCACAAACCGCCTTGCGCAAAGACTCGACGAATTTCAACCCCCGGAGCAGACTGGGTTTCGAGGAGGATACGGTACCATAGACCACATATTCACAGTGCAGCAGATTAAACAGAAGACTGAAGAGTATAACCAGCCTTTGTGCTTAGCATTTGTGGACTAAGAGAAGGCATTTGATACTATCGAAACCTGGGCTGTTTTAGAATCCCTGCAACGATGCCAAGTCGATTGGCGATACATTCAAGTGCTGAGATGTCTCTACAATGCCGCAACCATGGCCGTCCAACTGCAGAACCAGCAGACTAAGCATATCCCCTTGCATCGAGGTGTGAGACAAGGGGATGTGATATCCCCCAAATTGTTCACAAATACATTGGAGGATATGTTTAAAACGCTGGACTGGAAAGGACGCGGTATTAACATTAACGGCGAATACATATCACACTTGCGATTTGCGGACGACATCGTCATAGTGGCCGAAACGTTGCAGGATCTACAATGCATGCTGAACAGTCTAGTTGATTCCTCTCTACGCATCGGTCTTCGGATGAACTTGGACAAAACCAAGGTTATGTTCAACGAACATGTAACTCCAGGACCGATTGCAGTCCAAGGTAGTCCTCTCGAAGTTGTTACGAAATATGTCTACCTCGGGCAAACACTGGAATTGGGTAGAAACAACTTCGAGAGAGAGGCCAACAGAAGGATACAGCTGGGCTGGGCCTATACCCAGCAGTGGTCGTGCGGCTGATATGATGGGCTGGGCAGCATATGAGAAACTTCGTCTAGTCTTTGAGTCGCCTATTCCACAGAGTCATCGACATAGCCCACCGGATTAGCAAGCTGAAGTGGCAGTGGGCCGGCCATATTAGCCGTAGAACCGATGGCCGCTGGGGCAGACGAGTTCTTGAGTGGAGACCGCGTATGGGCAAACGTAGTGTGGGACGCCCTCAGACAAGGTGGAGCGACGAGCAAGCCAGGTGGCTGGCATAAACTGGATGAGTATAGCCGCGGATCGTGCTCAGTGGCGTGCACTCGGAGAGGTATGTTCAGCAGTGGACGATGATAGGCTGATGATGATGATAATTTTTTATATTACAATACTACAGTTCACTTTTTCTTAATTTAATAAAGTCCTTGGACCGGTACAGTCCACTTTTTCTTATTTTAATAAAGTCCTTGGACCGGAACCATGGTCCTTCGAACCGGATCACATAAAGAATAGAAGAGAAAGTTATTAATATGGGCTGACGTAAAAAAAATGAAATACTGCGTCGATACCAAATAAATAACTCCAAGATCACGAAGATAAAAATGAAAGTAACGATAATTTCTTACCTGCACATGTCTCACGCACCCATCGAAGTCATACGGGCCTTTATGCGAGTTGGATGCTTTTAGCTTAATGTTGTGCTCCCCTCTCACGTCATCGGCTATGTCCGCCACGTCTTCTTTATGCCGCGCGTGGGACACCTCCTGAGCTAATGACTTCGCTGCGTCTACTGTTTTCTTTACTGTGCTTCCGAAGAAACGTTTTAACCTAAAGAAAACGATAGATGTGTTAATTAAAATCTTTGGTTAAAGAGTTAGTATGAGTTGCACCAAAACCCTGTCAAAGTTAAAGATATCGTCAAATGGTAATGCTACCTATTTGTCATGTCAAACTTGTCAAAGGACATCATGTTGGCTGGCAACCTCTGGCTGTTGGCTGTTAAAGTTAGGTGGTGCAACTGAGCCAGAGTTTGGTTAGTTTTAAGAGGCATATTACATTTCGACTGTGATTTTTGCGTAAAATGGCCAATTTTGGCGTTATCGATCTCAGAAACAAAAATACATTAACACTTTTGACTTATTGAATGGTGCAGAATAGCCATTGGAATAGTTAATAGCGGCCTCGCTTTTTTGAAAATTTGCTTAACTTTATAATTAAACCCGATATTGCAGAGAAAGATTTTCATAAAATGCGCGAAGGCACTTTTTTGAGCTCATGGATTAAACAACTGTGCTAAAAATTGAAATAAAAAAAATGAATGTTATCTCTTATATAGTCGAATAGTTCATAGCGGCCTCGGAATTTTGAAATTATGTTTAGAATATGAGAAAAAAATCCCAATCAAAACCATAAAACTACTAAAAAAGCTCAGATTTAACTGTGGATTTCTCCTAGATACATTATTATTATTACGTAAAAAATATATCATAATAATCTTTAGTTCATAAGAAAATCTAATTTCATACTTTTATTTGTTGTTTGTACTTGTGTGGCTTTCTGTGTATGTTCAAAGTTGACTCTAAAAAAACGTTCACCAACTTTAATTTTCCTTTCTAACCCTTTAACTATGCAGTGAGTCATCATATTACTTTTTGTCGCGGACACATATAAATGTGTTTGGTAGACCCAAAGGTTTCTCTAGGTTATATCGCTAAAATCCGTCAAAATCGAAATTTCGACGAAAAAATGTGATACGGCCCTTAACTCTAACTAACCAAACACTAACCTCTAAATTAAAAAAAAAAACCTAGAGTCTATTAAACTTTTAGTTAAATTATTTGGTTTTTCACTTCTGTGTAATTTATGTATGACTTAAAGCTATTCAAAAATTATTATTATGGCCACAACTTTTAAGACATGACACCGACAAGCATTATTAACAAACTTGGAGAAAACTAATATCAGTCTTTAAATCGAAATCAAAACATGTTAGCTGTAGTATTTTGTACCAAACATCAATCTGAAAAACTCAACGCAAAAGCGAATATGTTTTAGTTTTATTTTTGTAGCCTGTAATTTATATTTTGACGTGTTTACTGTTTGCAAATCTTCAGTTACCAAGCTCAACGAACGTTGAAGGTGGCATTCCGATGTAGGCGACAACGCACACACACCCGCACGACCCACTGCTTAGTATGAATTTGTAAACAACGCAAGCGACCGCGATCCGCGACCAATTCATACTAAGTAGTACAGTAGCCGGCAAACATCTTGAAATCGGGTGGGGATTGCGCAGAACACGTATTTAGGGTATGCGTAGCGGTGAGGGGCGCGGGCGGCGGGAGAGGGGCGCGCGCTATTGGTCACTCGAAAGTGCACATGCGCGTACTTATCCCCACTCCATCGAAAGAGCGTCAAGATGTTTGCCGGAATCTGGTCACGGTATAGGAATGCTACCTTATGAAGAAAAACCACTCAAAAAAACTTATTAATAAAACAAACGATGTTTTTTTTTAATAAAAAAGCGCAAAGCGAAAAGGTCAGTATTTTTAATTGCATTTCCTTTTCACCTGTTCTTGTTAATGTTGCCCTGCGAGTGACTTTTTACGAGTTCCATCATTGCAATCCTGATCAAAGAAAGATATCGTTATTTCTCTAATCAATGACGTTTTTGTATAGTATATTAACAGCAAATATTTGTCTTTAAAAGACCTTTATAATGATTTGCCATTCATTGTTATAGGGTGTGTAGATCAACTCCCTGCTCAACAATATTGCTGAAGAAGATTTTCCTGGATAACATTGATATTTTTTTATTGTTTAATTTAAAAATCACTAAATTATTTTCAATATTTCATCGCCACACGATTCCTACGAAAGACAATATCGACCTTTTAAAATTAAAAGATTCCCATACATTTAGTATGGAGACTGACCGACGACATGACCACGTACTGACAGTTTATGGACGTTGCCATACTTACGTTCATGGCTCGTGTAGTAATAGAGGCTTATGGTTGAATTAACCCCACTTGTCAGCACGGAAAAGCATTTTTTCATGCTCTATCTTCTTCTATCACTGAGGATTGTAATTTTCTAGAGCGAGAAAGATAGCATGAGTGTTATCGCGCGCGGCAGCATCGGCGATGCGGTTGGCAACACGCTATTTTCCTCGATATAGCAAATGACGATGCTCAGTGATGAAGAGGATAGAGCATGAAAAATTGTATTCTGCGCTGAAAAGTGAGGTTCAATCCTTAAGTGCCTGTTACACGGCTGCAAACTACGTCCCAACCAAGGTGACCTTGGTGGTTCACCACCGTGTAGTGTTACAACCAACAAAACTAGGTGTGTCGGTTGCCAACCAAGGTAACCAGTTTATGGGACGTGGTTGACTGCCGATTAGCAGGCACTTTAGTGGTTGTGGTTAGTGGTCACTTACTTCTCAGTCTTCCGCCGAATGCCAGTCTGTTTGTCGCCGGTTTCTCTCTTGGCCTCCTTGGCTTCGTCCTCGCCGCCGCCCGTGCATACACTCTCGCTCTCCTCGTCTGTCTCCCTACGGTAATATGGCCCCATACAAATGAAATATTTGGATGATTTACTTGTAAGAGATTACGACTCATTACGGTTTGGTTACAGCTCGCCCCGGCGGCGAGGCAGGCAAATTGAGTAATCACTGAGCGGTCGTGACGACGAGCTGAGAGGCCGACATCGAGATAGCGCGCAGTGAATATTGAATTCGCTTACCGCGCCGCCCACCGCGGTGGGCTGTGGCCGGGCCGTTAGTCGGATTGAGTTCACGAATGATATTTATGACTAAGAACTTAAAGTTGAATTTGACTGCATATATATAAAAATTGCACTTAGAGCCAATTTCACCAAATGTCAAATAATCCCGTTTAGCGTAATCTAGTCAAAGAGTTGAGTTTTGATCTCTTGTTATTTCAAATTTCACCAGTTCATTGGCAAAATTTGTACAAGATTTTACGGGGTAACATAAATTGAAATTTTTGATAAAAAAAAATCTATTTTGTTAGACAGTGACAGCTAAACTCGTTTAGTGACTTAATCGCGTTTAAAATCAATGGTAAAATTAGCTGTAAAAAGTTCCACCATATCTTCAAAGTAATAAAGATAGTGGGCGGGCTCGGTCGGACAATATTTCCATCGTCTAGAAGACATATTTTTCAGTTCGTATTTCATATATTTGACTGTAGCCTATCTAAAAAAAGTACTTCCATAGTCGACGAAGTAAGCCAAAAGTGAAGTAAGGTAGCAATATAAGCTTCTCTTACCACTAAAAATTTGCTTATGATATCATAATTAGATCATAGAGAAAGGAATAGCACACTGTAAAAAACATACTTTTTGAACTATTTTTACTAAAGGATCACAAAATCCTCACACAAAACTGGACATGGACACTAACATTATTAAAATTTACCACCACCAAGAAACCAATGAAGCACAATCAACTCAAAAAAACATTCGTTCAACAGTTATTAAAACAAAACAACAATCGTATATTTTTGACAGTCGCCAAATAACACATCAAACGAAAACCAATCAGAGTCAAACTACGAGTATATATTAGTATGGATACGCCGGAGCCTGTAGGAATCTGAATAAATATTTGAAAATATCGACAATGCTTTTATATTATTTAAAGTATTTTAAAGAATATTGGCAAACTTGTATTGAAAAATTTACTGTTACGTCGAATTCGGAAACTTGATTATTCGGAAAGCTAGGCATCTATGATCCTTTTATTATTCAATACCAAAAAATAACATTAAGTTATTAAACTGGTTGGTATTTTAAACATTGAGCAGATAGGAGACATAATTATTGAAAATATTGTATTTGTTAATTCTGCATAAATTAAACTCATATTACTATAAAATATATGCTAAATAGTAAAATCAATATTGAATAGCATGTCCATATAAAAATACGGCTGTCACCAAAGCCCTCCAAACTTGCACTACCCGATCTTATCCATGATTCGAACGTTGCCTCAAAGCAAAAACGGAACAAACTACAACAATTTCAACAGTAAAAGAACCTATTGGGCACACTGATGGAGGAGCGCGTCTTGCGCAAAGGCGGCGCCTCCCGCAGTAAATTCACCGCGGACACGAAACGAGTCACCGACACGCGCTTGCGCCAGTGTGCACTCGCTTTAGGCGATTCCGGGCTGTAAGATAGGAAATGCTAGTTCGAAAGTGTCTGACTGAACAACACTGATGGCGATATTTAAAGTGAAATATGTTGATTTAATTAATTATATTTAATTTCGTTTTACTTTGAGACCTATAATTACATAAAAAGGTGCGTCAAAGCGTCAATGTATGTACATCGTGAATTTGTGACGATTTAACTCTGTGTCTATAAGGGTACGCACTTACTACGCACTTAGGCCCGCGAACCTGCAACAGTGAGCCATATCAAAACAAATATTTTCACTATGGCTACAGTATGTACCATGGGCAACAGCGTCGCTTAACCACTGCTTAGGTTAAAATTGCTTGCACGCCGCGCCCGCTGTCACATACGTTTATTTCGTGCAGGGACGATGCGCGCGCACACGAATTTTGTTGCAAACTGGTAAAGCGATGCTGTTGCCCATAGTACGTGTGCAAACCAAGTTTGCTTACGTGTTCGCTCACGTCTGTACACACTATGGCGCACTGTTGTAACACAGGATAAACAATTATTTCGGTGCAGTTTCGCGGAGCGCGGAGGTTCGCGAAACTAAGTGGGTACCCACCAACGAACTAAGATCTAAGGAAGCCTAACTCCTAACAAATATTGCATAAAAAATGGCACCTTCACATATTCTGTAACACAAAAGGTCGCAAACTCAACAATGAACTAGTAAAAACATACCTTATTACAATGCATGCATAATCGGCATTAGATTGTATTCTAACGCATATGACTTTTTTATTGGCTGGGGTTTGAACGCAGATCAAACATGATTGGATATTTGACTCGCCTCGTGTCACTCATTCGGCCGTTGTCGTGCCTTTGTCATTGAGGCGAGGACGGTGTAACGTAGAATGCAGTCAGTACACCTAACCTACTACGGCGAGCTGGGCGGCATCATAAAATTGTTTTATGAAATTAGTACATTATTGTTTGTTACATATAATGTTTGTTTTATTATGTAGACGGACGACTTGGTAAAGACCGCTCGAATACGCTTGATGCAAGTCGCCTGTAACTAGTCGCTCTAAAAAACTAAAGGAGACCTATGTCAGCAGTGGACGTCTTTCGGCTGTGATGATTTTATTGTTATTTTATTTTATGAAAATTATAAAATGATGATGTTGATGAATGATGATCATATTATTTGTCACGAATTGGTAAGACATATGATTTCAAGAAGGACTAAAATTAGGCAAGCTATTGAAATAAAATAGGTATGCTTGATAAAAGACAATGTATTCTGTAAAGATTTTTTTTTCATAACATGTAAGTACATATTATGTAGATAATTATCACATTTGCGCGAGCAACACCTTAATACGTCTTTTAGAGGTGTGACTGATAAAGAACAACAGTATTAATACGTCGCTTTATTTTTATTTTTTAATTGGCAATACAAAATTCTTATAGCGACACCTTTTTAACCGACTTCAAAAAAGGAGGAGGTTCTCAGTTTTTCGTAATGTATTTTTTATAGCAGCGTATTCCACCAAGTCAAAGTTTATACTTGTCAAGATCTTTTTCAAATGCAGACTATTTTAACATGCTTATTGACCGGTGCGCAAATACCTAAACTAGCAATATGGGTGATGGGTGACGGTGGATTGGAAGAGGTGGAGCAACTCCGTAGCCAGCGCGATCTCCAGATTTGACACCCCTTGATTTTTATTTGTGAGGTCATGTTTACAGTTGATGTTTAAAAACATTTGTGAGAGTGAATCCGTAATGCGTTTGCGAATAATAGCCACATTTGTACTAATTAAGTGGAATACAGGTGTGCTGCAAAGTGTTCGGGACAATCTAGTGCACCGTTGCTAGGCATATATTTCTATTGGTGGTGGAAATATAAAGTAGCATTTTCGCAGCAGATCTCATACATTGGGGTTCCAGCAGAATGATCCGCGGATCAAACTCCATATTAAAAAGCTGTTTTCAGAGCTGCATAAAATCATAGTTTCTGGAAATTGTCATTACTTTGTGTTCTGATCTGACGGTCTTGACCTCATGACGTCACTACTTGTCGTGCCACTCTGCTGCCTTCGGTGTTGCAATGTGAGTTCTTCATTTTTTATTTATTCTATTTTAACCAGGGATTTTTACTCGTTAATCAAAGAGGATTGCGTGAATAGAATCTTTATAGGTACCTACCTAATCATCCCTTCACGGATTGGACAGCGTTTTTGTTACACCCTGTATAATAATAAAAAACAAGGAGATTACATCAGATTACTCGTTTTCTATGTATTGCATATTGCAGGACGCGCCATTTTTAGCATTACAAAATTTTGATTTAAATTTTCCTTTTTTTTTTTGTTGTACTGAATTCCATGAGAGAGTTTTATTCTTGTTTAAAAATGTGTGATAGCAGTGAATGTGAAGATTTGACTCTGCCCCACAAAGCGACTGAACACTTGTTGCATAATAACGACCATATTTTGTATGTATACGCTCATAGATATTTCTAAAAAACGAAAAATATGTTACTTTCCTATGTTATGTTATGTCTGTATAGTTTTGCTGCCTTCTTTTGGTCTTTTTCACCACTTGACCACACATGACGTCATTTTAATCATTTTTCTAATTATTTTTTTGTGGTAACGCTAACGACTGTCGCCGAGCGCGTGGCAGACATTACTAAATCGTGCTTCACTAGTACTTTTTTAGCCCCGCCCACTCTGTGTTAGTTTGCGTGGTGCTATTTTTTGAGCGGAATTACACTTCCTTAGTATCTTAGTTCGTTGGTACCCACCATTAAGGTGCGTACGAATTTGAAGCCGCCTCAGGTTGAGGCACGCACGACTCGCCGATTTGGTCTAATATCCCACGAATTTGAGCAAATCTTAGTTTTCTATTCCACAAAGACGCCTCACTGTGCGTGCCTTACTAAAATAGTACTTACCTGCGGTGTGGACGTGTATCCGAGCCGAGCGTTTTGGTTGTTAACACTAGCTAGACACGTCACCAAAAACATTGTCAGTAAAACAATAGTATAACAGCGCGAGCACGTTGCCTCAACGCACAAACCCGCCCCGCGGCGGCGGGTTGAGGTTACTCAGGCTGAGCGACTCTAATTCGGGAGTTTTTGGCGCCATTTCGTCGAGTACGGTTTGGTGTCTATTTTAATTATTTGAAAATTGATTCATAGTGGATATTGTGTCTTAAAATTGGTGCAGTTTTGTGGTACAAGTGTCTACGCAACTGAACAATATGTGGGATAATTGAAATAGGCGCGATCTTGGTTGTGTGAAGCTGAGACTTTTATTGTAGTGGTAGCTACCTTGGCAGAACTTTCCGAGTAAACTGTCTTGATATACTTGTGCCAAATGCTCCAAGCAGCATTAGAATGTGATGCACCCGCATTCTAATGTAAACTTAAACGTCCTACCACTGAACTATTAAACACTTGACACTGGCAAAAATTACTTCCAAGAGGAGAGTAGATTGCCATACTAAAATAAGAAGAAGAAGACTCTAATTCGTACGCACCATAAAGGCTCAGGTGGTATTTTTAAATAGACGCTACAACTGTACCGATGTAACTACAACGACCATTCGGTCGAAGTGTAGGTAGAGTATTATTAGTGTAACGTCCAATTTGATCAGTGGTGGTGGTAGAAATGTTGTATGGTGTAGTGTGGTGATGGTCACCTGGCGTGGTCCATGCTGTTGGCGATGTACTCGGAGGTGAGCCGCATGATGTGCAGGCTGAGCGGGTTGATGCATTGTGGTAGTTTGTGTTCCGCTACACTCAGTGGAACGCGCTCGCCTGGGACAAGATTATATTTACTGTTTCTAGCAAGTTTATGGAGAACGCCATTCCAATATAAATTACTAATAAAGAAGAGCAGCACTTTTTTCATTGCACCTTTACTAGCTGATAAATAAGTAATTGTAAAGCGGATAGTAAAAATATATTACGAATAAATCATATTATATTGATTATATAGGTTTTTATAAAACTCGAAAACTAACGGCTGTTTGCACTAAACTTAAGAATCGCCTAAGTCTTTCCTAAGTACAACTCGACCAAGATAATTAGGCGCATGACAGCTAAGGTCATGACACCGTCCGTTTTAATTTGTCGAGTTGTAGTTTGGAAAAGACTTGGGCGATTCTTAAGTTTAGTGCAAACGGCCGTTAAACTACTGGTTTAGTTAGACCGTTCTGTCTGTCACCTACCCGTGTCCAGGTTGAGCACGGTGACTTGGTCGAGTATCTCGCTGTCGGTGAGCATGTGGCCGGAGGTGGTGCGCGTGCGCAGCGCGAGCCCGAGGTGCTGCTCGTCGCCGGCCGACTTGCGGCGCGCGCTGTGAGACATACCCGTGTCCAGGTTGAGCACGGTGACTTGGTCGAGTATCTCGCTGTCGGTGAGCATGTGGCCGGAGGTGGTGCGCGTGCGCAGCGCGAGCCCGAGGTGCTGCTCGTCGCCGGCCGACTTGCGGCGCGCGCTGTGAGACATACCCGTGTCCAGGTTGAGCACGGTGACTTGGTCGAGTATCTCGCTGTCGGTGAGCATGTGGCCGGAGGTGGTGCGCGTGCGCAGCGCGAGCCCGAGGTGCTGCTCGTCGCCGGCCGACTTGCGGCGCGCGCTGTGAGACATACCCGTGTCCAGGTTGAGCACGGTGACTTGGTCGAGTATCTCGCTGTCGGTGAGCATGTGGCCGGAGGTGGTGCGCGTGCGCAGCGCGAGCCCGAGGTGCTGCTCGTCGCCGGCCGACTTGCGGCGCGCGCTGTGAGACATACCCGTGTCCAGGTTGAGCACGGTGACTTGGTCGAGTATCTCGCTGTCGGTGAGCATGTGGCCGGAGGTGGTGCGCGTGCGCAGCGCGAGCCCGAGGTGCTGCTCGTCGCCGGCCGACTTGCGGCGCGCGCTCCCGCCCGCCGCGCCGCCGCCGCATTCTGAGTTACTGCGCCTGACGAGTGTGGTTTAAACGTTACCAGTACCACATACAGAACACATAAATAATACAAGTACTTACAGAAAAGACACTCCGCAAAAATATAAAGAAATAGCGACTCTTGCACAATAAAGTGCGATTCAGCCCTCCCTTCTCTCGACGGGAATTGACGGAATCTAGGTCACATCAGGATCGAACGAACGTCAAAAATCTGTTATTTTGGTACATTGAACGGCTTAGAGTAAGACGGGCTTCTACAGAAAGAGAAGCCATACGAAGCGTTCCCCTCTGCCGAAGTACAAGCCCAAATGGGCATACGCATTAGTAAAACCAGTTGCGCCCGGATTTCTTTCTAGACCGAGTCCAGTCGCGCATGTGAACGCTGCTCTGTTTAAAATGTCGATTTGATGAGGTTTTTGCTGTTAAAAGAGGTCTCGAACATCAAGTATACGGTGTTACATTTCACATGAAAGTAAATTTGTATCATATTATTGCTATTTGTTTACATTAAAACATTAAATTCGTATATTTTATTCTTGATTAGTTGTCAGATTTGTTCAGTGACATCGGGTCTGCTAGTCCATGGCTCGTCCGTACAAATTTCAGATCTGTCGCTAGATAAATCCGAGTTCTCGCCGATGGACAACTTAGTGATGTTACCGTTAAATAATGTTTGTCGATAAAGTGTTGGTCAATCTGGCCCTGATTCTGCGTCAAATTAATTTGCGAGATTTTTGCATGATTTGCTCTGCACTGGTGTGAGCGAGACAGATATCACGAAATAAATGTCGAAATAGTAGATTATACAACAAGTGAATAAAAATAAATTAAAAAAATATTAAAAACACGACTGCCCTGCCAAAAACGAACTAAAAAGTTAAACAACAAGTGTCATTGCAGTCGGGGGACCTTATTATGGAACAATTTTTGATCAAAGAGGTCCCCCGACTGCAATGACACTTGTTGTTTAACTTTTTAGTTCGTTTTTGGCAGGGCAGTCGTGTTTTTAATTTTTTTTCAATTTATTTATTTTTATTTCACACATTTTAGTGACATATTATATAGTTTTGGAATGTGCTCGTCAAGGCCTTTCATTTGATGCCCATATTGTAATAATAGAAGAAAAAAAAATTTTTTCACATTTGAAAATGGCGTCGCCATATTGTTTTTTTCTAAAAAAAATATAGCCAGTGTCACTCGGAATGCTGTAAGAATTCTAACGATACCCCATTTATCCAAATCAGTTCAGGCATTTAGAAGTTATGGTGGAATAAAGAAACTCACATACCCACAAACATACATGAATCCTGAACACATAACACTCTTTTTGCTTTGGGCAGTCGTGTAAAAAGGGAATTTTATTCGAGGGACTAACGGCCGTTTGCACTAAACTTTAGGGAATGTCCGAAAAAAATCAAATTGGCTGAATATTTTTCTATAGGTAGGAATAAGGTCCCTTAGTAATAGAAAAAAGTTTCAGAATTTTCGGTTGGGTAAAAAAGTTTTTAAAAATCAAAGTCTCTTCGACTTCACAAATGTATGAAAGTAACAGCAGAATGGAGATTATACCTTTGCCGCTAACTGCCTCAACCACTACACGTATTTAAAAAAAAAGTTTTGACATTTTGTCTTGAATCGTTTTTTTTAATACCATGTTGTGGTTGTGGCAGGTGGTGGCAAAGGTATAATCTCCATTCTGCTGTTACTTTCATACATTTGTGAAGTCGAAGAGACTTTGATTTTTAAAAATTGTTTTATGCATCCGAAAATTATGAAACTTTATTCTATTACTAAGGGACCTTATTCCTACCTATAGAAAAATATTCAGCCAATTTGATTTTTTTCGGACATTCCCCATTGCCTAGTTTTTTCCAAAGTACAACTCGAGCAAGATAATTAGGCGCATGATAGCTGCATGACAGCTAAGTTCATGACACCGTTTTAATTTGGTCGAGTTATAGTTAGGAAAGACTTATACGATTCTTAAGTTTAGTGCAAATAGCCGTAAGTATTATACAAAGAACCGAGATGAGATCGAGATGATGTACTATGATAAATCAGGCCATTTTTGAGACATTGAATGTACAGTTTCTTAGAAAAATAATTATATATTTTACTATATTGACGACATTATCAAAATCAGTTTGCTATTTTTTTATTCAACGGTCGGTCAAAATTCAAATTGTTGGGTGGCAGTACTGTCATGGAGCGATGTTCAGTGTCAGCATCCTGAGCCCAACGTCCCTGGGTACACATTAGTCACAACCCAAGCACCTACACTCTCGAGCTTTTTGTATAAAGCTCATAAGCGTATAAAAATGACCTCTTTGTTGTTATTCACCCCATCGTAAAATGATTGAGTTTGTAACCTTTATTCCTTTTTCCGTATCGATATTGCTGCATCGACAGTTGAGCCCAGCCCTTTATGTCAAAAACGTGTCATATTTTGATGTGTGACTCATCCGTACACAATTTTTTGCTGTTTTGTTTTATTTTTTATGTGTGAGTGTCGTCATTACAGTGTTGTTTTTGTATGTGGGTATGCGGAACTGCACTTGTGTGCATTTCCCCCCCCGCAAAAAATGCCAGAATAATTTGAATAGAGTTTAATCGCTAAGGCCTCTCCCTTCGTGAAAAACGAAGCCTTTGTTGCTCGAAGTTGAACGGTTTCCAAAGTACCGTTTTGACGTTTACTCGATTTCTACTCGATCTCGATATTCTCGATCGCGTCGGGAGTAATCCCCAAGTCGCACAGCGCTAATTTCCTAGTTATATTCATAAATTGCCTCTCTTTCTATCGCGTACTCTCATCTCTTCTGACTACGTTAGGGTTGTCTTCTTTTAAATAAACTACGTAGCATATCATAAAAGAAAAACTATTATACGCACTATGGTTAAAGAAAAGTTTACAAAATGATTGGAAAAGTTTTGTTCAAATACATACAAAAGTGCACCTCACTGTCTTGAGATATGTTTGATTTCTGCTAGACGCTCATTGGTAGGTTAGGATGTTCAGATCATTGGCGCTGGCAGTAGAATTCCATTTCGATTCGATTTAAAATAGTGTATGTACAGAACTTAACCACCTCTGTGGTCTACTAGTGGTTCGCCCACCGTGTAAGACGCAGGGGTCCCGGGTTCGATTCCAAGGGGGGCTTTAACATCAGATGAGGTGAAGGCCGATCACTATCCCGTTGGCGATATTAGAAATGCCTGTGGGGTACAGACACTGCCTGCTCTGTACCGCTCTGGGTTTTTCTAATAAATAACGTCGAAAAAGCCTGTGTGTTTCAGAGCATCGCTTGCTCTGTAGCGCGCGGGGTTTATCGACTAAAAATTTAATAATATCACCCTAAAAAGCCTGTGCAACACAGACAATTCAGAAAATTACATTTGTGGTTAAAGTATTCCTTCTATATATTTCGGTAAATTATGTAGAATTTATTTCTAGTCATACTAGCGATATTTTTTTAACAAAGTGGTCTAATTATTTAGTTTATCCTACTAGTAATATTAATTTATTGTAAATGTTAAAATGTTTTTTCTCTCAAACCCATAAAAACGGCAGGCTATGCTAAATGGGATGAATTGGGATGAAAGGCACACAGATAGTTTTTTTCTAACCTGGATTAAAATATAGCAGACTTTAGTTCCTAAGAACGTCACGGGCGGTAGCTTGATAGTGCGCATTTTCAAGTTTCTTGGATAATTAATAAATAATACCTAGTTATGTTTTATAGTATCACTAATCTGACATAAGATAAATGTGATACTTCATGTGTTTTTCAATTCGATTTATTCTTTTTTCATTAATATTTTTGTTATAAATAAAGAATATTACAAAAAAGACAAAAATACATATTTAAGGCGCCGTAGTACCTACTACTAGCGCCGCAATACATTTATTTTTACTACTCGTAATCCAGGTAAATATTAAAAAAAGCTAAGATCGTGGCCTCCTAAATGGTCTATATAATTTTTTTTATAACTCTTCAACAGTTTTCATACTTTTTGTAAGTTTTGAAATCCGTTCTTGCCAAAAGTGTCCACTTTGAGCTTAAATGGATTTTAAAACTTACAGAAAGAATTGAAACTTTTGAAGAGTTATTCGAAAAATATTAGAAACAATTTAGGAGGGCATGATTTTAGCTTTTTTAAAATGTTGACTTAGTTTACGAGTAATAAAAATAAATGTATTGGTGGCGCTAGTCGTGGGTAGTAGGGCGCCTTAAGAAACAAAAAACACATTATCAGTGATTATAATTTTCTTGTTAACAGAAATAGCCAGCAAGATTCTTTATTTCCTATATTACAAAAGTACTCTTTGATGTGGGTATACAAGACAGCACGTTAAGTTAAACAGTAAAACAGCTTTTATTACGTACGGCATAAAGGCGGTCACAAGGTCAAGTAATAGGTACTTGACCTTGAGACTCTAAATCTGATGTGCTGTTGACTGTACAATCTGTTGTACAATCATTATATTATCAAACGAAATAAAAAAAAACGAAATAACGTTTGGCTGTTAGTTATTGTGCTCGGAAATTGCGAAAAACTAACAAAATACTTTTCTTTTACAAAAATAACTATTTTTGTAAAACTCTCAATTAAAATTACTTATGTTAGGGTATTTTCATTTCCGTTCCCTTTACACACACATTGTAAAAAAGGATGAAAAATTAGATTGTGCTATGCCGTTTTCGAGAAATTTTGCAAATTACGATAAAAACAGCTGTTCTTTGGGGATTTCTTTCTAAAAGGACCAACCAAAAATAAATTTCGTCCCATATTTTTTAACGAGTTAAAAGTTCTTTTGATAAGAGAGATTTGATATTTTAGTTTAAATATCCAAGTTTCACGACACTTAGTGCCTTACGCGTCTGTCTGTATAGCTCAGGGTATTTATATTTAGAAAATCACTGTGGATCACAGCGCAAGGTGTCTGTGTTCTACAGGCTTTTTATGGTGATATTATTAAATTTTTAGTTGAAAAACCCCGCGCGATACAGAGCAAGCGGTGCTCTGAAACACACAGGCTTTTTCGACGTTATTTATCAGAAAAACCCAGAGCGGTACAGAGCAGGCAGTGTCTGTACCCCACAGGCATTTCTAATATCGCATCCCGTTGTGCACAAAAAAAAGAACGAATAAATAAATAAACTCGAGAGCAGAAAAATCGCACCACAGGCTTATTTTCATACAAACGAGGTAACTTTGAAGCTCTGATTCTCCGCCCAGGATTAAACGGGCTCTGATCTGATGATGGCAAATTAAAGAATAAATGGTGGCGGCCAATAATGCTACGGAAACCTAATGGATTCGTTGAGTCGTTTAGCTCAGGGTTAAACTTAAAATAAATACAAAAAAGTATGTAAAATGTAACACTAAAAACTCCATATAGGCTCTGGTGTAAACCGTTGGGTTTCTTTAGCGATCTGAACCTCCTCTATTTATTCTTTAATTTGCCATCATCAGATCAGAGCCCGTTCAATCCTGGGCGGAGAACCAGAGCTTCAAAGTTACCTCGTTTGTTTGAAAATAGGCCTGTGGTGCGATTTTTCTGCTCTCGAGTGTAAGATAATATAGCTGGCGGCGTGCGTGAGGCTGCCGTGCGCGGGCGCGTGCGCGGCGCGGCCCTCACTGTGCGTGCGCCGGTCCAGCTCGCCCGCGCCCGCGCGCACCGTGCACTCGCCTGTTGGGGCCACATGAGGTGTATATATAACACAATATACCTGGCGGCGTGCGTGAGGCGTGCGTGCGCGGGCGCGTGCGCGGCGCGGCCCTCGCTGTGCGTGCGCCGGTCCAGCTCGCCCGCGCCCGCGCGCACCGTGCACTCGCCTGTTGGGGCCACATGAGGTGTATATATAACACAATATACCTGGCGGCGTGCGTGAGGCTGCCGTGCGCGGGCGCGTGCGCGGCGCGGCCCTCGCTGTGCGTGCGCCGGTCCAGCTCGCCCGCGCCCGCGCGCACCGTGCACTCGCCTGTTGGGGCCACATGAGGTGTATATATAACACAATATACCTGGCGGCGTGCGTGAGGCTGCCGTGCGCGGGCGCGTGCGCGGCGCGGCCCTCGCTGTGCGTGCGCCGGTCCAGCTCGCCCGCGCCCGCGCGCACCGTGCACTCGCCTGTTGGGACCACATGCGGTGCGATTAACAAGACAATATCCAACAGGTGTGACCAACCTCAGAGCGCTCGTGGTACAATCCTACCAATATTATAAACGTGAAAGTTTGTGGGTTTGGATGTTTGTTCCTCAATCACGCAAAAACTACTGAACGGATTTGGTTGAAATTTGGCACACAGACCGACGTTTTTGTTGCTATATGTTTTATTTGCCATATTTTAAAATCATCGAAATATCATTTGGCATATGTCTCATTTTACCGAACTACGTTTCACCGATTTTCAAAATAACTTTTTACTATTGGCCGAAGTCTCTTTTGGCTTTTTTTCATTTGCCAGATAACTTATTTGCCATATTTTCACTTCACCAGAACAACATTTTACCGAATATCATTTGGCCGTAAGTTTATTTGAATAAAGGTATTTTTTACTTTGACTTTACCTTTGACTTTGACATTGGTGGGTTAGGTTTTATCAGTATTTTGACCACTCATAGCAGAGCGAGCAAAGCGGGTGGAGCTTAATAATGCTTATGCATGTTCCGTGCTTGCTTGTTTGCTTGCTCGCTTTGATGCATGCTTGCACGCATGCTTGCTTGTTTGCATGTTGGATGCTTGCTTGCAAAATGCTTGCCGAGGGGTGCAGGGGGGCTGGCCCCCCTGCTCGGGGGGGTCGGGGGGCCTGAGGCCCCCCGCTATAAAGAAAAGCTTTTAATGCACCTACCAGTAGGTTAGGTTAGTGTTTTGACCACTCGCAGCGGAGCGAGCGAAGCGAGCGGGGCTCCAAAATGCTTGCATGCATGCTGCATGCTTGCTTGCATGCTGCATGCTTGCTTGCATGCTGCATGCTTGCTTGTATGCTGCATGCTTGCTTGCATACTGCATGCTTGCTTGTATGCTGCATGCTTTCTTGCATGCTGCATTCCTGCTTGCATGCTGCATGCCTGCTTGCATTCTGCATGCCTGCTGCATGCCTGCTTACATGTTACATACTTGCTTGCATGTTGCATGCGTGTAAAATTTAGGAAAATCTTAGTTTACCTAGAATCGAGTGTTGGTAGTTATTTTGCATGCATATTTATTGAGTCAAACAGAAATTAATTTAAATTAATAAATAATTGATTTTCAGAACATCACGAAAATTTATACGATTCCAGTTTAAAACAATTTTGGAAATCATCTAATAACATTAGAATACTAAATATTATACTAGAAAAAATACGCCTCGCTACGAAGATTAGGAATCGGAAATAGTGTGCTACAAGTTTTTAAGGCGTTTGGTGAACTGAAATTATGGCAAACTAGCGGCCGCCCACGGTTTCACCCGCGTGGTTCTCGTTCCCGTGGGAATATCGGGATAGAAAGTATCCTATGTTTTAATCTAGGCTATCTACTATCTGTGTGCCAAATTTCAACCAAATCCGTTCAGTAGTTTTTGCGTGATTGAGGAACAAACATCCAAACATCTAAACATCTAAACATCCAAACATCCAAACCCACAAACTTTCACATTTATAATATTAGTAGGATAAATCAGTGGTGTAATGAATGTTCGGGAATATAATACTTCGACGAAACGTTCTTTCAACCGAGCATTACCTCGGTAAAAAGTTTTTCGGCCAAATGAGACGTCGGAGTAACGAAAAAGTCGAATCAATATTAGGTCAACTTAAACAGTGGGAAACGTGATTTCGACGAAGTAAAAAAAGGCGAAACGAAAATAGTCGAAAAGTTGTCGGTAAAATGAAATTCGACCAACACAAAATTCGATCTTAAGATAGGTAACCACCGCGGGCGGCCGCTAATACAATATATTATTAATCAGTTGCAAATTTGCAATCTGTGCGCGCTATACATTCTTTCTTGAGAAAAGCACTAAACGAGCCTTGAACTGGAAGCTATTTGCTTTGCCTCGAATGATTAAATTAACTCCCCTAACTCCCCGTTCTCACTTATAATGTACTGTTAGCAAAGCTGTGAGCTGAACACCTTAAGGTTCATTTCTATTGTAGATTGAGTAGTCTATATTGTCTTGCATTTACCCAAAGTTCACACAAAAGCATCTTTTGTATAAAAACAATGGAGGCAGGTAAAGACGAACTTTAAGTTCTATCCTTGCAAGCGATTTATTTTCAAACTGTTAAGGTCATAACTTTGCTGACTGTACTAAGGTCATAACTTTGCTGACTGTAATCTTTATGTTTGGGGACGGGAAAACTGATAGGACAATTAAAAGTTGATTGACCCAAATAACAGAACGCTGGCTGCTAAAAAAGCGAAAGTACAAATTTTTTTTCAGATCACAACAACAATGAAAGCAAAGATATCTAATGAAAATAATTAATCTTATTATTTTAACCCTGATCACGGCATACATGATAATTGATGTGACGACACAATTTTTTTTTTGTACTCTGTGTAGAGTTGTTGGGTCATTAGGAATAAGACAACCGAACCGACTAGGTTAACGTACTCATTTATTCTGACTCTTGGTATACACATTCGATGATTTAAATATGAAGATTAATATGAACTTATATCTATACTACATCGATTTGGTTGGCGGTAGGGCTTATTATCCAAGTCCGCCTGGCTATCTACCACCATCTTACCTACGTCTGACCTGACGCCATAACAACAATTTAAAAATTGTTGTGTTCTGGCAGTTAAAGGTAAGATAGCCATATCTTCAGTTACTAAAGTTCCGGATGTAGTGCACCTTCGGCCTTATCGTTACATCAGGGACACATTTTAGTGACAAATTATATAGTTTTGAAATGTGCTCATTAAGGCCTTACATGTGATGCCCATATTGTAATAATTGAAGAAAAAAGATTTTATTCACATTTGAAAATGGCGTCATACAGTCGCCATGCCATATCGACTTTTTTCAAAAAATATAGCCAGTGTCACTCGGAATGATGTAAGGATTCTAACAATACCCCATACGTCCAAATCCGTTGAGCCATTTGGAAGTTATTTTTTTATTTATTTATTTAAACTTTATTGCTAAAATTACAGCAAATGGCGGACTTAATGCCATAAGGCATTCTCTAACAGTCAACCGGTAAGGGTGTTAAAACTATAAATGTGTCGGCAACAAAACAAAGATCTAAGGTTGAAAAGTGAAAGTGAAAGTGAAATATATTTTATTTAAATAATCTCACATAATAAGCATTTTTAAATCGTCAATTCTTTTACCCTACCACCCATTATGACGTCTTTTAACTGACAAGAAAAATGGGCGCAAAAAAACTTGTCAGCTTTATCAATCAGATGGAACGATATTTACAAATATGTATATCGTTTCCAGACTTTATATTAACAAAGATTAACAAATAAATAACATTATTGAATTAGCTCATTTCTTAATGAGTTTCAAATTTCTTAATCAATTTACAGATTTTAAGCTAAATTCAAAGTTTGAACTTGTTATTCAGTCTAGGCTGTTACAATAAATAAAAATAAAAGAAAAATATACAATTCAATATGCATTAAGATAGGTAGTCAGAAGCAGACCCATTCCCACTGGCAGCACCAGTTCCCGAACATGACGCATGAACCAGCCATCTCTTCGCTCAACCATATTTGAGCCTCATACGACACCACCGCAGAAATGATTAAAGAGAGCATGACATACTAAGACTACCTATGTTAAGGCATCGAATTGAAAATTTATATCCAAAAGCTTTTCATAGGTCTTTCACTAAACTACTGACTATAGAAAGTAAAAATATTGCAATTAAATAAATCAAAACAAGGTAAGCTATTAAGAATTATATTTTTTGAGTAAGAAGTGCCATACATACAGACAATATAAAACAGATCTTTTATATACGAGTTATACGACGCCCTTAATACAAGCAGACAGAAGCAGACCCATTCCCACTGGCACAAAAATGCAAATATATTACTTATTTAATTTAAGGATAAATAACAAACATTAATACACATATAAATAATTTTATATTATAATATACATACATACATAAAAATATTAAATATACTACCCTATGTCAGATTCAAAGGGGCTAACGTAGAGAGCTAAGGTAATGTTCTCGGACCAATCTTTTAAATGCAAACTTGTTAGGGGCACTCCGTATTGCAAGGGGCAGGGCGTTCCAGAGTCGTATAGCCGTAAGAGAGAACGATTGGGAGACGAAGCCGGATGAATGGACAGGAGTATGCAAAATAAGGTTGCTACTAGAGCGAAGATCACGTTGATGTGTGGAGCCCAGATATTGAAATCGAGATTTCAGGTATTCTGGGGTAAGAGGATCGAACAAGATGTTGGAAAGAGAACAGACAACTCTCAAGTTCCTACGCTCACGAATAGGAAGCCATTTGAGTTGTTTGCGATAGTGTGAGATATGGTCGTATTTACGTAATCCATATATGAAGCGAATACAGTTATTGAGAAGTCGATCCAACTTATCTAGAAGATTTTCATTGAGATTGGTGCAACAGATGTCAGCATAGTCAATAATGGGTAAAACTAGAGCCTGTATCAGTGCAATTTTTTGGGTAGTGGGATAGCTAGGGCCTTCCGCCATGAGGTAGGAAAGGTACCAGAGGAGAGGGAGTAATTGACTATATACGTCAAAATGGGAAGGAGGCAGTCAAGCAGTAGAACAATCATGGTTCTACTGACATCATCGCACCCGACGGCGTTAGACTTAATCGAGTGGATGAGCTTGCGGTCTTCCTCTTCGGTAAGGGGATTGAGAATGAACAGGGAAGAGGGTGGGCATGGAACAGACAGAAGGTTAGAAATGGTTGCGAGTTTAACACTAGTAGAGACAGGAGTGGCAGAAGAGAAATGCTTGTTAAGCTCATTCAAAGTGAAGGAAGGTTTGTGGGAAAGTTGAGGTTTACCGACTCCAAGCGAACGGAGAAACTTCCAGGTGTTAGCTGGAGTCGATTGTAAAACATTGTTGTGAATGTATCGGCGTTTTGTTCTCCTTACCATTTGATTGCACCTATTTCTAGCGATCCTAAACAATTCCCAGTGGTGCTCTGTTCTGCATCGTTTATAAGTACGAAAAGCTTTGTCTCGTCTTCTCATGGCCATACGCACACCAGGAGTAATCCAGGGTGCTGGAGGCCGTCTTAACTTGACACTTTTCAGAGGCGCATGAGTATCGTACAGTTTAAGGACAGCAGTGTTGAGGTGGGTCACCATATCGTCCACTGAGCTCGTATCAAGAACAGGAGACCAATCAATTAAACAAGCATCGCTCTGCAGTTTCTCCACATCCAGCTTAGCAAAATTACGGATACAGACTATGGTTGGCTTCGATTTAGGGGGTTTAACCTTATAGGCAAGAAATAAAAGATCGTGCTTAGAGAAGCAAGGGGCGGGAACTTGACCATGCTTGAGTACATGATCAGATGAAGATATGAGAATATGATCGATCCAAGTGTCGTCAGAAGTGAGGTTGTAATGAGTTGGACCAAGAGGTAAAATGGAAAAATTAACTGACTCAGCAAGTGACCGAAGTTTACGAGAGGAGAGTGAGTTCTTAAGAAGGTCAGCATTTAGGTCACCCATTATAATGTGATGGTTATAATCAGTTGCGACGGTATCAAGTAAGGATTCCAAATCAGAGTGAAAAACTATGGATGGTGGGCATTAAACGACTCCGAGAACGACCTTTGTACCCTTAACATCGACCTCCAGAAGCAAATGTTCCATACAGCCAGAATGAGAAGTGGATGATGACAGAATTTTGAAGTCAATGTGACAGGCTAGGTAGATGGCTACACCCCCTCCACCTTTACCGACGCGGTCATTCCGGATTAAGGTATATCCAGGTATCGAATAGGAAGCTGTGTTAAGGCAGGGTTTTAACCAAGATTCGGAGACAAGCACAGCATGCACTGTATCCGGAGAGAAGGTGTCGAGCAGGTCAGTGATGGCCAGGGAATGATAACGTTATTTTTAAGTATAACGTTATTTTTTACTTTTTTTAGCGTTAATTTTAAAATTAACGTTATGTCAATAAATAACGTTAATTTAGATAACGTTACATTGAAATTAACATTATTTCAGTAAATAACGTTAATTTTAACGTTATTTCTTACTTTTTTTACCGTTAAACTTTAAAATTAACGTTATTCTAATTAATAACGTTATTTTTTTAGCAATAATTTTACCGGTATAATGTACCGGTAAAGTTTAACGCTAAATTTAACGCTAATTTTACCGGTAAAATACTTTTAACGTTATTTTTACCGGTAAATTTACCGATAAAATGTTTTAACGGTATTTTTAACGTTATTTTTACCGGTAAATTTACCGATAAAATGTTTTAACGGTATTTTTAACGTTATTTTTTATTTATCGTTATATTTTTTAACGGTATTTCAATCCCTGGTGATGGCACGGTATGTGTTCGGTGCATACGCACCAAACACAGTGACGTGCGACTGACGTCACACGCGGTCGTCGATGCGCTTGCATCGACCGACATAGTTTTAACTTTAGTATGTATATTTCCGCGGACTTAACGGGTCGCGAGTACTTACTCTAACATTATTCTAAAACATTTGTTACGTTGTGTGACAGAACATTATATAATTTATCATAAACATTACTCTTCTCATTTAACATTTTACCACCGCCAACCCTCGCTCCTCCAACATTGGTCCTTCGATCCTTGGACCTCGCGCGCGTCGTATCGTATCGTATCGGGGCGGTGAGGTGTTTGAACTAGTGAACTATTGAAGTTAAATTGTGAGTGAAGGGTTGAAAGTGTACAACATCAACATACTTGGATTGCGCGTATCTTTAAGGGGTACGCAACACGCAAAACTCAGTAATCGGAGAAAACAAGTAAGGTCTTTTTACTTTATTTTCTTCATCTTCTTGTATCCTCAACTATGGTATCTGTGGAGTCTCAACATTTGCTGGCGGAAGAAATATCAAAAAATTTGAGAAATTTTCGTAAAGATGGGGTTGAAAGAAAAAGTAATGTGGAGTATTTCAAAAGGTGCTGGAACAAGTTAGAAGAACTTTGGAATGAATTCCAATTTAATCATGACCAACTTTCCATGGAGTTGAGTCAAAATGAACCCTACTTTTACTTCGCAGTTGTTGTTTACGTTCACTATATTGGCTCCGCTCAGCTGATGGATTGTAACTCGATCCTCACAAAGTGAACGAACTTGACACTCGCCACAGCAAAAATATAAATATTGATTTAATTTGTGTAACGAAGTCCATTTACTTTGGCAACGGGTGATTTTAGCTGAGCACTGATCTTCTTTGTCATTTCTTCCCTTGGCAAGATGTTCGGTGCATACGCACCAAACACAGTGACGTGCGACTGACGTCACACGCGGTCGTCGATGCGCTTGCATCGACCGACATAGTTTTAACTTTAGTATGTATATTTCCGCGGACTTAACGGGTCGCGAGTACTTACTCTAACATTATTCTAAAACATTTGTTACGTTGTGTGACAGAACATTATATAATTTATCATAAACATTACTCTTCTCATTTAACATTTTACCACCGCCAACCCTCGCTCCTCCAACAGTATGCTTTGGGCATTTAGGCAGTTATGGTGGAATAAAGAAACTCACATACCCACAAACATACATGAACCCTGAACACATATACACTCATTTTTGGGCAGTCGTGTAAAAGATTATATTATGTGAAAAACTGTAAGTCCCACAAACCTTTAATAGCCTCCTTGATGTCGAGCGTAGATTCCGCGGGCATATTTGGCTTTGTCAGCCGCACGGAGGCCGTGGTGCTGCTTCTGGAAGATTCGCTCGTTCTCTCACTCGAGCGAGACTCGTGGACGCTCGTCGAAGACCTGTCGCTTGCTGTAAGAAAAACCGTAGGTTAGTACAATACGATTATCCCCTCCATACACGGCGTCGTTGCGTCAGCGTATCGTTTCGTAATACCCGCGTATAACGTATTCAAAAAAGTCCGCAGAAAGATCTCAACACACGGATCGTAAGGGTAGTCGTCTCGTAAGCGTATCGACAAAACGCAACGAGTATGAGACAAGCAGAAACACACGAATCGTCGCGTAGACGTAGATAATTTCCAGAATATAAACTAGAGCTTCAAGCTTCATCACCAAACGTATAGAATAGTAGATTGTATTACAAGGGAGCAAAATAATATTTTTACGGCGAGGGTGCTTTTTTGAATCCAGAGCGAAGTGAGGGATTCTAGAGTAGAATCCCGAGCGTAGCGAGGGATTCTTCAGTAGAATCCTGAACGTAGCGAGGGATTCAAAGTATGTCGCCCTCGCCAAAAATATTTTGCGCCCGAGTCATATACTCTACTTTTCATCCCCTTTCTTTGAGAAAATAAATAGGAGACTGTGTTTATGTAATGGGGAGGCGAAGGCAAAGTGAATTACAGATGGCGCTTCATCCTTTGGAACAATTGTCAGTTTGAGCTTATATTGTCTTGACTGTGTATTACGTGATTTTACTTTCTTAGATTGTATTTTTTTCGGTTTTGCGGACAAACAACGTATTCTATGCTAACTTTAGCTCATATAAAAGAAGAATTACGGAAAAGAAAAGCCAAAACAACAGGCAAGAAAGTTTATAGCAACTTACAAAAAATTGCTAACAAGCATTACATTTCTTTAAATTTCGTGTAAGATTTACAAGTAATCTTTTTATTTCAGATTAGAAGCATATGATTTAAATTTTAACAAAGCAACTGAGTGTGAATTTCCGTGTTTATAGATGCCTGATGATGCCTTCTGTGCAATAGTAATTTCAGGTTTCTGTACTGGAATTTCTGTACCATCCAAAATTACACGAACCGTTTTATCATATTCATTTTGTTATTCTAAGTTTCTTGAATGACTCTGGCATATAAAATTCTATTAATTGTCTGTTTGGCCCCAATATTGGGCTTATTCCATATTTGATATACCTATCAAATTCATCCAAGTTATAAATATGTTAGAAACTGCTGAGGTTGAAATATTAAAGAACAAAGCTGTTATAATTCAAATGTTGTTTTATTTTGGCGAAGCTTCATCAAATTCATGAAACATTCCTTTTGATTTATAATGTTTCTCAGGCTCAGCAAAGGAGAAAATCGAGGGAAAAGCATATTTTTTTTGATATTTTTTTGCCCACAATTTTTTTTGTTACTGGGAAATCGATGAACTCCATTATTTTACAAGTTACATGCATAACAATGCGGCATTTTCTCAGTATAACATTAAAAAGTGCAATACTCCAAGAGATTCCCATATGTTTTGACACTTTCTTTGAGGCGGCCGGGTACCAAAGACCAGACGCCACCTATCGGGATAAAATTGCGCTTTTCCTCCCCATTAATGAAAATGTTCTTTATTTAAAAAAGACACGTGAAAAGTAAAAATAATTACAAATTTATAGTTACGTTTGATACACTAGCGCAATTTTCAAAAGTTATTGTACTAAGTACGTAAGTATGTACTACACAGACTTAATTCACGCGCTTATGTTTTTTTTTCAGTTTCGCCGCGCCGTCTATACAGCCAGTCAATACATACCAGCCAGCGCCGGCGTTCGAATTCTTTGAAAGATACATGTTCTAAATTCAAATCTCTTTTCCTCCCACTAAAAAGTTCTTACCAGAAAAGAGCTATTTTGGTCCCACTTATATAGGAACAAAGCATCATTTTTCGAATAGAAGGGATGAAAAGTATTTTCTACGCATGCTTTTTTACGTCAGTACGCTACGACTATCGTTATGACAATAAAAATCTCATACGAACTGTTGTGTTTAGTTTGCATAAACTACTTTATTATGTTTCAAATAAAAAAAAAATGGTGTAAGTATTATGTACTTTTTGTAACTTTCATTTTCACATTCAACTTCAGAGCTCTTACGGTATAAAAGGATGTATTTTAACTTGTTGCAATCTGTGCGCACCATACTTGAGTCAAGTTCACAGATCAGTTTATTGCCTAAGAGATTTCGGTTTCATGGTGTTGTTTGCTTGTAGTGGGAAGACAGGCTTTTAAAATCAGTACGGGTCAGTTTCATAGGCACCAGTTGACTTCCAATTAACCTTACTTGTCAGATATCTTTTTATAGAAGTTCCGTTTCATTTTAAATTTAGCCAGAAGAAAGATGCTATATTCAGAACCTGTGAAACAGACCATTTATCACAAGTTATGTTTTAGTAAACTAGCACGCACATACCATATCTGCTCTGCTCGAGCTCCAGCGAGTCCTGGAACTCCCTGGTCAGAGACTCGATGGTGCTGGCGGGGCTGGGCAGCGACATGGACTGGTTGGCGGCCGCGGGCGGCGGCGCCTGACAAACAATACAACGGGTTTTATTTTTAGCCGACTTCAAAAAAGGAGGAGGTTATCAATTCATCGCGTATACAACGTGTAACAGAATTAATGGAATGTTGATCTTTTTTCGCGATTTCAGAGTTGGCCCCATGATAAAAGTTGTTCAGTTTGATGGTCCCTATCTACCATATTCGGCTTTAGGCTTTTTAGGGTTCCGTATCCTAAATGGCAAAAAACGGAACCCTTATAGATTCGTCATGTCTGTCTGTCTGTCTGTCCGTATGTCACAGCCATTTTATTCCGAAAGTATCAGGATAACACAGTTGAAATTTGGTAGGTAGATGTATTTGTTAACCGCTTAACGAATTTAACACAAAATAAAAAAAATAAAGATTAAGGGCGGGCTCCCCATACATGGAACTGAAACTGAAAAAAAAATTTCTTCAAACCAATACGGGTGGGGTGTCTATAGATAGTCTTTAAAAATGGCATTGAGGTTCCTAAGACGATTTTTTTTCAAAGTCAACCATTTGAAAGATATTCATATTCATATTCATATTTTTTATTTGCGTTCTTGTTGTATACATGGTGTTTACAATATAAAGTTCCAAATAAGAACCCCATAGGGGTACTGCAAATTACTTACAAACTAGAAAAATAATTTTAGATGTATCATTAATACTGGGCGGATTAAACAATTAAACATTAAACAGAAAATAAAACATTAGATAAACTTTAAACATACAAATAAACAATAATAGGTACCTAAATTACAGTCTATCATCTTCAAATTCCTTAATATTATAATATGCCTTTTCCAGAAGAATATTTTTAACTGCTTTATCAAATTTACCACCTTGGAGGGCTTTTATATTATTCGGCAAGTGATTATAAAGTTGGACGGCCATGTAGAACGGTCCTTTTTTAAACAGCTCGAGATGAGGTGTGAGTTGGCACATGTCGTTGTCGCGTCGTAAGGCAAAACGTCTAGGCACGGCTCCTACTCGTTTGAAATATTGTGGGCTCGTTCGGACAAGTCGACAAAGCTCATATATGTACGCACAGCTGACTGTTAATACCTTCAATTTAATAAACCAAGGTCTACACGTTTCTTTAGGTGTCAGATTCGCAATAATTCGAATGCAGCGCTTTTGCATAGTAAATGCTGCTTACACATCGGTTGAGTTACCCCAAAGCACAATCCCATACCTTATCCATGCCGCGGCATGCGCGTGATACGCTGTTAGTGCACACTGGATGTTTGTGATGTGATCTTATTACCTTCATGAATTATATTAAGGGGCAGTGCTACTCTTTGATGCGGCCGAAAATTAACTATTTTTGTTTTTTCTAAATTAAGAGTGAGGCCTATTTCACGCAAGTGACTTGTTATTTTGTGTAAAGAGAGAATTATTACACTGTGTATTTTAGCTAGGTCCTTGTTGTCGCAAGCTATAATGAGCGTGGAGTCGTCTGCAAATTGGACGATTTTGTTTGGTACTGCAGAAGGTAGGTCATTTATATATGCTAAAAATAACAAACACCCCAATACACTTCCTTGTGGTATGGACCCGTTGATAGTTTCAATCGAAGAGTTAGCGTATTTTAAAGTATTCAAGGTTACATCATCATTATGGTGCATAATCTGTACATATTGTTTCCTAATAAACTGAATTTCCTGATAAACTCTGCCAAAGTGGTAAAATGTGTGTCCGTCCCCCCCCCCCCCCCCCCCCCCTCTAACTTTTGAAATAAGAAAGTGAAAAATCTGAAAATTATATATATAGTAGATCTTAATAAACACTTTCAACGAAAATTGGTTTGAACGAAATATAATAATTAGTTTATCTCGTCAAATACTAAGGGTAAGAGTAAAACCAAAGAATTTAAAAAAATAAAATCATTTTTTTTACATAAAAAATTATAAATTCAACCTGTCTTTTTCTATCGACATTAATCATTTAAGATTTACATATTCACAACACTACCGAATGTTGACTTTGGTCTTCTTAAAGATTTAATGGACTTCCCCACTCCCCTGGAGTTTTAGTGAATCCAATTTAAAATTGATTGAATTTGGAAAAAAACTTGTTTTGCCTCTCTTAAAATTTAAACACGTATTTATTTAAACAACAATCAAAGCTATCTATTACTATTATTATTGAAATTATATTAACTATACCTCGTTACACTAAGTATAACACTTCGCTATTAGTACGCCCTTTGACTCATATAAAAAACACAAGATAGCGCACTTCCGAAACATGCGTCCTCCACGACACACCATCAAATACTCCAATAGCTTAGCCCCATTATGACATCAGTCGTGAGACACTACGGTCGGAGTGATTCATACGATGTTGTGTATTGACATTATTTTCCTTAACTTGATTTTAATTTTATTGTTAAGATGTTATTGAGTGTGCGGTTTCAATATCGTGAAGATGTCGATTATTCAAGACTAGTACTGGATAGACTATATTTTGTCTATCCCTCGGGAACAGTTCCTTTTTTCGGGATGAAAGGTATCCTATGTCCTACTCTGTACTCATGACGACGTGTATGCAAAATTTCGTGATGATCAAATCAGTAGTTAAGACGTGTTACGCTGGAACATTTGTACTTATCTGTCTTTTTCTTTATATTAAAATAGTAAGGAAAATAAACCTCACTTCTGAACTTTTTTTGATGTTTTTTGTTGTTATTTTCATCATTATCATTATCACTATTAACTTTCTTGATAAAAAATTTAAGCAACTTCAAAGAACGTTAATAGTAGTTTATGAAACTGACACATAAAGAGGGGTATTAAAACACGAGTGTGTGTTTAAAAACCGAGCCGTAGGCGAGGTTTTTAATAGTATCACACGAGTGTTTTAATACCTAGTTATGTGCAGTTTCATACACTACTTTATCTACACTCATACATTTGGGATTGAACCTACTAAATAAAAGATCAACGTTAGAAAAGAGAGAGAGAGACTTTGTTTGTATTAGCTAGGTACTATGGGCAACAGCGACGCTTAACCAGTTTGCAACAAAATTCGTGTGCGCGCGTATCGCCCCTACACGAACTAAACGTATGGTTGTGACGGCGCGGCGTGCAAGCGATTTTGACCTTAGCAGTGGTTAAGCGTCGCTGTTGCCCATGGTACCTACCTTGTAATAAGTCGTTTCCTTGGGCAGAGTCCATTTTTTCACATTTTAAAGCAAGAATAAAAAACCTACAAATTTCAGTAAGTATAACAAAATGTAAAAATTGAAATAAAAACTTTAATTGAAATGCTTAAGAAATGGCGCGCATTCTATTAGAAAAAAAAAGAGATCAGTGCAATCGCACTAAGTCATCGATTACCATAGAGTGCATTTAAATCAATGAAAATATGTGGGAAAATATCGTTGTTTTTTTTTAATGTTACGGTACTGGCTTCTTTTTGGATTTGCCCTGTATCGTAATGAGAAAAAAAGTTATTTTATGATGCAGTTGACTGCATCGTAATGAGTTTATTTTTTAATTTTACCTATCCACGAAAATAAAGTGCGTATTTATATTACCTTTTTTGAATAACATTACGTTGTGAGTGTAGATAAAGTGTATTTTGATGTAGAATTCAATACTTGTCCGCTATTATTAGTCAGCTTTTTGGTGATTTCCTGTTTTTTTACAATCATCTGTGAGGTTTATACGCAATTTAATATTTGTTGCAACTAGAGAAACTTTTTAGCTTGGCATGTGTTTTTTTTTTGCTAACAACTTTACGTTTTCTATATAAAAAGAGACTTTCTACACCATGTTTTCCTATTACGAACCCTTAAGTTCTAAACTATATGTTTTAAAATGGTTGTTGTTTTATTTATTTTTCTTTGAAGAAATGCAAAAATGCAAGTATACAAAAAACAAAATAAATAAATGATTGAACACATTTAGGTATACGAAATTTTATAATGGACAACCTTTCAAAAATAGAATATGTCGTTTATAATCTTGGGTATGGCAGAAGAAGAATGAAAGCAGAATAAATGCGGTAGAGATGCGATCGTTGAGGAAAATATGTGGAGTAAAACTGAGTGATAGAGTGAGCAATGAGGTGATTCGCAAAAGGTGTGGTCTGAAAGATGATATAGTGACAAGAATTGAGAAAGGAATGCTCCAGTGGTTTGGTCACTTAGAGAGGATGAATGAAAGGCGAATCACGAAAGAGATATACTGTGCGAATGTGGAAGGAACGATTGCACGAGGGCGTCCCAGAAAAACCTACGCGGACCAAATAGAGGTTATTATAAAAAAGGCTGGTGTACGCAGTGACAAAAACCGCAGGGCATGTATGAAAAGATTGATGGATATGAATGAAGCGAAAGAAGTGTGCAAGGATCGTAGCAGGTGGCGATCCATAGTCTCTGCCTACCCCCATGGGAAACAGGCGTGAGTGTATGTATGTATGTATGTATGTAATATGTCGTTTTCACTTTGTGTAATGAAAGTAGATACAAAATTAGGGGACACGTATTTTTTATTTAAACTTTTAATTGTTTTTTTGTATATTAAATCACTGTTTGAAATCTTACTCATTCTAAAAGAGCGTAAGTACATTGTCAGGAAGTTGAAATGTGTAGCTTTTGCCAAAAAAAATCAATTCTGATCTTATCTGTGACAATATGACACCATGATTTCGATAGTGATGTGGCATGGGATTTCTGTAAGTGATGTCGATAATAGACAACATTTTCATTTTGAGAAAGTCGACGTTTAAATGTCGTCAGCTTATATAAATATTTTCAGCTTTTTTTATATTCGCAGCTAGATAGCACTTTTATTTTGAAAATGTTTCCAAATTCGGGATAAATTTATTTTTAAGGCCAGTTTTTTTTTAAATATATCCAATATTTCGAAAAACTGGCCCGATTAAAAATTCTATATAATTTTCGAACCTGCTCAGAAAATTTGCTCAACCTGCTCAACAAACAAAACGTGACAGTGACAAACACCCACTGTTTTTTTTATTATTTAACTATATGGAGGTCGTAAGTATTATTTCGTTGATTACACATCTTTTTACTTTTTAGAATTACTATCCAATATAAAATATAAAAAATCGACAAAAACTAATTTAAACAAAGTATTAGTAAGTAAGTCTTAATCAATCACGAAAAAAAGGCTGAACTCATTTTGGATAAAAAGCACACACATAGTTTATAACCTAGCGGAAACTAGTCAATGAAATAAAAAGAACACGTTAAAAATATCAGTGTTTATTATTTTAAGGCGTTCACTTTTTTAACTCTTTCTAGTTGTCGCTGCAAACTATAAATAGGTAATTGCTTCATGTCGATAGCTCGCAGGCTCTCCTGACGTGTTACGTTTTGTGTTTTGTTAGATAACGGTGGCGCCTAAAACAAAGAAATTAAGCTTGTAGTAGTACCTAGGTACATACAAAACATTATGTTACAACTGATTTGAGTTTTCAAATGTAAATTACGTGATTATTATTTATTTACATAAAAGAAAGATGTGCCAAGCCATGTGATGGTTTTCTACTTTTTGTCCCCATCAAATATAAAGTAAGAAAGTACAATAAAACAAATATCGATATAGAAATGCACATCACTAGGCGAAATAATATAACCTCTACGACATGTAATAAAAAATCTGATATTTGCAAAATCAGCAAAGAACTGGACACAAACGACTATTTGCACAAATTATTAGTATATTATAATAGTTTCAAGCTATTTACACTTCATAAAAACATCTAAAACAATATAAACTTACCGATGAAATCATAATGTTTATTGATTATTTTCATTTCTTCCTGTGCGAGATTTATAGCCTTTAATCACACAAGACATCATTTCACTGGTAACGCATAAGTATCCCAGACAAAGCTATGACTTTCTTTTAAGTTTATTACAAGAATACTTTATAAATTTCTACATTTTACTAGTGTGATCAGAAATACGCTTGAATGACATTCTGTCACTATGATTTATTATGACAATAGATTTTATTTTTTAATGAACGCACAGATAATATAAATACAAGACAAATAGACTCAACTCAAACTTCCTGACATTCCCAATTTGGACTAGATTTTAGTTTTTTTTAAATAACGTAAAAAATACTGAACTAAAAATTCTGAAAAGAAAAATATGAGCTTAGAACACTAAAATCTCGAAATGGTTTTCTAATTTTAATATTTTCTCAAAATGAAATGTTGTCCATTGAGTCATTAATAAATCACTCAAATTAACCGCAAATAAAATTCATTTTTATAGAAGGAGAAAAGGTGCTTGTGGGTCTTGACCTTATTTTTTATACCGAAAAAAAATGCATTTATGCATTGCGGCACGAAGCGGTAGTCGTCATGCAGAAGCTCAGATTGTCGCTATGTGTAGTTGTTGTCTATTACAGTATACGCACCTCGACTAGTAGCGAGTCGAGTGTCGGCTTGTCGGGCGGCGGCCGGCGCGGCACGAAGCGGTAGTCGTCGGTGTCCGTCGTGCAGATGCTCAGATTGTCGCCGTCTGTAGTTGATAACGACTGCGACCCGTGCAGTTTGTCTGTCAAATGATGGTCAAATGATTACTAAATTCTCATAAAACTGCCTCGTGTGTTGTAGATAGAGGCGTCAGAGATACATAGACATAAAATTTACAAGTTTCTAATTTAAAATTACACGACAATTTCTTAGCTACTTTCGATTTTCCAACGAGAGTCTGGTTTTGCTAGAGCTACGAAAATTAATTCATGATAATCGGAAAACGTTCGTCATTTAAATTACTCAATTTTGGATCGTATTATGGAGCCAATCTCAATGTAATGTACATAATATTGTGCAAATAAATATATTGATATATAAATATTCTGATTTCTGATTTCAGCAGCCTTTGGACCGCCCGAGCTGCAACTCTTATGTACTGTCCTACAGTAACGCTATTTCCAAGAGAACGTTCGTGGTACGCGAATGTGCGAACGGAGTAACTATATTGCGAGCTCCCTTGCACTTATAGATCTTATGGGCGGGCTCGGACTCGTTTCAATGGCACGCGCAACCCTAATGTCTGACGTCACTGACACGTTAAAAACCTCGCGTGCCACGAACGTTCTCATGGACTACAGCAACACTGACTTCTCTTCTTCCGGCGCGGCGGCGCCACGGGCCCCGCGACGCTGGCGGGCCGCGGCTCGCCGCACATCGCCACTATGGCGGCGCCCGAGCTGCGGCTCTGCTATATGTCCTACAGTAACGCTACACAGTAACACTGACTTCTCTTCTTCCGGCGCGGCGGCGCCACGGGCCCCGCGACGCTGGCGGGCCGCGGCTCGCCGCACATCGCCACTATGGCGGCGCCCGAGCTGCGGCTCTGCTATATGTCCTACAGTAACGCTACACAGTAACACTGACTTCTCTTCTTCCGGCGCGGCGGCGCCACGGGCCCCGCGACGCTGGCGGGCCGCGGCTCGCCGCACATCGCCACTATGGCGGCGCCCGAGCTGCGGCTCTGCTATATGTCCTACAGTAACGCTACACAGTAACACTGACTTCTCTTCTTCCGGCGCGGCGGCGCCACGGGCCCCGCGACGCTGGCGGGCCGCGGCTCGCCGCACATCGCCACTATGGCGGCGCCCGAGCTGCGGCTCTGCTATATGTCCTACAGTAACGCTACACAGTAACACTGACTTCTCTTCTTCCGGCGCGGCGGCGCCACGGGCCCCGCGACGCTGGCGGGCCGCGGCTCGCCGCACATCGCCACTATGGCGGCGCCCGAGCTGCGGCTCTGCTATATGTCCTACAGTAACGCTACACAGTAACACTGACTTCTCTTCTTCCGGCGCGGCGGCGCCACGGGCCCCGCGACGCTGGCGGGCCGCGGCTCGCCGCACATCGCCACTATGGCGGCGCCCGAGCTGCGGCTCTGCTATATGTCCTACAGTAACGCTACACAGTAACACTGACTTCTCTTCTTCCGGCGCGGCGGCGCCACGGGCCCCGCGACGCTGGCGGGCCGCGGCTCGCCGCACATCGCCACTATGGCGGCGCCCGAGCTGCGGCTCTGCTATATGTCCTACAGTAACGCTACACAGTAACACTGACTTCTCTTCTTCCGGCGCGGCGGCGCCACGGGCCCCGCGACGCTGGCGGGCCGCGGCTCGCCGCACATCGCCACTATGGCGGCGCCCGAGCTGCGGCTCTGCTTCAGGCTGTTGGCTTTCGTGCTCGCGATTACGTCTGGCTCGGCCATCACTAGCACTGGAGGGAAAAACATTTAATGAACTTGAAGACAATTTATAATATCTCCTTAGCCATCGATAAGAGCCAAAACGCACTGTCGACCGGTCGACGAGCGACTCGGTTTCTCGGCGACCAAAAACATAGGCGACTAGGCCGGCGACCGAGCGAGCGTCTTGAATATGGGTACTGTTTCTTGTACTGTACATTCGTGTATGGAAGTTGCAATGCAATATTATCGTTACTAATTATAAACAAGGCACGTCCTTTGTTGCAAAAACAGATAAATAAATAAGAACCGTCTGTGAGTCGCCGCTACGGCTAGTCGGCCAGCGACCGGGCGACCAAGTGCGTACGAGTCCATATAAACTAATAGAAATTACAGTCGCTGTCGACTAGTCGATAGTGCGTTTAGGCTCTAAAAGGTGGGAACATCGAAATAAATCGTAACGATAAAAGCAGGTGATGAACGGTCAACAACACATCAGCAGACTGATCCCTAGAAAAGTTTTGGCGACAAAGTTGTGCAGTTATCAAAAACCACATGACAATTTTGACATATCTATGCAACTAGACGAAACTCCTTTCGAGTTCGTTATTCTACATGGGCAGGTTATTCAATACCATAAATCAAATTGATTTCCAGCGTTAATGTAATAAATGTTTAGTTCAAAGTCGATGGGAGTAGAAATTTTGTTCTAAATATTTTTAAATAAAACTAATGGTGCTACCCTAAACTAGTGAAATGAGTCCTAAACTTTTCTCACCCGTTTGATTTCTGCTCTCCGTATTAAGGGGGTCGTCAGACGCCGTCGAGGGCTCCCTGGACACCGACGGAGCGGGAACTGATTCTCGAATATTTGCTGTACAAAGAAAAAATAATGTAGTACCATGTTCAGCACGTCATCGTCGGGTTGCCACAGCATCACGAACCTGAAATTATTTTAAGTCTTAACATAATATGAGATGTAAATGTCTGCCCACACGTACTACAACCACATCGCAACCACACCACACCACAACCGCAACTACACGACAACGATAACACGTGGGCGTACGCTAATTTCTGTGAAGAATTAATAGGTAGTTAATTCACATAATACCACAGCATAGATTAAATTACTAGCGTACAGAAGCTGCACTCCGCAAAATAGTTTAAATAAATTGCGACTCTTGCTCCAACACAATAAAGTGCAATTTAAGTCGCGCAGCGCTCCTTTCGCTCCAAAACATTCACCTAGTAGTTGCCTCTCATTCTATCGCGTAGGTCTTATCTTTACAGACGTATAAAAAATTATTGTCCTCTCAGAGGACGCCGAGCGCTTTAGACTCACGCGCGGAGTGACAGCCATGATAATATCCATTTCTGATAATAACGTACAGATACTAACTTGTTTGTAGCAGGGTAATAAGGGAAAACACTTTATATTAATGAACTGTTGTTTTATTTATCCAACACACAAAAGCTTTACATGTCGTCCATTTTATTAGCAAGTAGTCATAGACTAGCAGTGCACACGCAGTGTTGCCACCACATCAATATTGCCATACTAACACTAACTACATCGCAACTACAACCCAACTATCGGCAACACCGCGCACTTACGGCTGTGGGCACATCGCAAACACAACGCAGCTTCTACCAACAACGACATTTTGTGGTTGCCGAAACGCAACTGAAGTCAAGTAAGAGCAAGCTGCCGCGACTCTATTCACATGTAGGTATTTATTTATATTTATGTTTGGTACCTTTATTGACGCCAGTGTTTTTCATGCTTTTCGATAACGCGACTCCTTTACAAGTAAAAAAATTATAGCTACCCTCCAGGGCCTTAAACAAACAAAATTTTAGTGATTTGAAATACTACGTACCACGACTGCAACCCCTCGAGTAAGGTTATGCGACCCACAGGTTGATAAACACTGATTTACACAAAGTAAAATGAAAATCACGACTATCATGTTTACAGGGACAGTTTTCATATTGTTATTTATTGGAGTAAACAGTAAGATAAAACAACAACGTAAAATGAAATCCTATTCCAATGCACTAAGTACTAAATTGGCTCGATCCTTTAATTGTTTGACTTACAATGGGAGTCGGAAGCGCCGCCGAGTATTCTGCCGATCCTGCCGAGTGACGTCATGCTCTGTAGGCTCATTGTGTCGTGTGCTATTATTCTAGGACAATTGAAAACAATATTTAGAACAACGAAGAGTTGGAGACTTGTAGTACTACAGCAATAATAAAATAGTAACAATACTACTGAAATTCGTGTAAGCATAATACAATCCGTACGCTGCCTGGTTCGCCAGAATTTTTGGAAATAAATCTAACTTATGATACTGGTGCTTGGCACAAAATTTGTCTTTTTTATGTTTTGAATACAATTTTGAATAATTTTTTGACCAACTTTGTTTTGATTGTCATTTTCCACCACATAGGACCGAGCAATCAGTCTTAAATAAAATGAAATAAAAATCAATTACTTGAATGGGTGCTCAAGTGTGGATGTGTGACGGTCGAGCGAGCCGGCCGCGTCCGGCGCGCCCTCGTCGTCTTCCTCCGTCTGCATGCAGCGGCGGAGCTCCTGGAACCGACGTCTGCCTTGCACCACCTGCACGTGACAAACACACACGTAGAGCCGAGGAAATAAGGTCCAAATTCAAACCGCCTCTGCTGTGGTCCAGTCACTAGACCACAGAGGCGACCCTGCGTCTTACATGGGCTGACGAACCACTAGACTCTAGTGGTTTGCCCATCCGTGTAAGACGCAGGGGTCTCGACCTTCTTATTGTCTATTTTCAAAATCTATCCCAATCGCTTTCATTTGACAGATGGATGTAACACATTTCTGCATTTATTTGATAAGTTTTTATTTGTGTTGTGCCAAAAAGAAGCATCAATGTATTATTACATCCTGAAAGCGATTGCGATAGATGTGAGGTGAGGGCCAAGCACTATCCCGTAGCGCATAAAACATGTAAAAGACCATAATACTCTTGAACCAAAAGAGGGGTCCAACTCAAGTATCGCAAACGCTTTCAATTTGACGTACTGTTTATTCATTGCTGCAGCAACACAACACTAGCTACTGAAACAACTGTCTTTGTGATTGTGAACCTGTAATGAATGTACACAGATTCAAGGGCGTCGCCAGCCCATGGCCTAGGGGGGGGGCCAAGCCCATGGCCCAGGGGGGGGGCAAGTTAATATTAAAGAGGATGAGAACTTTGGTTATTTGCAGTTTGCTACATTTTTTAACCTCTAGGGGGGGGGCAGCGGCCCCCCCCTGCCCACCCCTGGCGACGCCCTTGCACAGATTGTCAAATTATTTAAACCTCAGAACATTAGCCCCATAAAATATTCATCTGAGAAATTGAGATGACATGACTCATAACTCACATTTTAAAAATACAATAACACACAAACCGTAATACGAGAAGTTTGATTCCAAATGACTACTCAGTCAATAGGTACTCACAAACTTTACACTGTCTGCATAAAAGAGAATGTAAAAATAAACACTTAATCAAATTTAAGGGAATAATGATAACTGCTCGTTGATTAAAAATTATGACAAAATACCTTGTTTTATAATCAGCAACACTGTAAATATTATTCAACAAACGTTGAAGCATGTGTTCTCTTCAAACACTGTACTGATAATACGGACACGACGCCGCACACTTGCCTAAGATACTCGTACTACATTTTACATATTATGCACATACATAATTAACTTTTTTCTATTGTTTCTATTTTTCCATTGGAGCGGAAAATCGCATGTTTGTTGGCTGGTAATTATAAAACAACATTCAAAGCATCGAATATGTCCTGATTAGTATCTATTGATGTCTTTCTGCCTTTTTATAGAATATTACTATTATTTTTTAGGATTCCTTAACCAAAGGGTAAAAACTGGACCCTATTACTAAGACTCCACTGTCCGTCTATCTGTCACCAGGCTGTGGCTCATGAACTGTGATAGCTAGACTGTTGAAATTTTTACAGATGATTTATTTCTCTTGCCGCTATAACAACAAATACTAAAAACAAAATAAAATAATTATTTAAGTGGGGGCTCCATACAACAAACTTGTTTTTAGGGTTCCGTACCCAAAGGGTAAAAACGGGACCCTATGACTAAGACTCCGCTGTCCGTCTGTCTGTCTGTCTGTCACCAGGCTGTATCTCATGACTGGTGATAGCTAGAATAGGTACAAGTAGTAAAATTCAGCCATAGAATATTGTACAGACGATACATAGTAGAGTTGTATTGAAAAGTCTAGAAGTAAACAACATTAAACTTACATTTTTGACGGTTGTTCTATCATTTTCAGCAGCAGTAACTTCTGTGGTGGGAGTGGCGACACTTGTGGTTGGGAGCTCTCCAGCCTTCGCACTAAATCCTGTGTCCTTGTCAGACGAGTCTGTCTCTGTCACACTGATGTTCTTGCATACTGATGCTCGCCTGTAAACATAAGTTGTGGTGAATAGAAATATTATAGGTTCCTAAAACACACACATGAAACAAATGGAGTATTGATTATTGCATTTCCTAAGCAGAATTGTGGACTTTAAAGATCACAACCTGTTTTAGACTATAAGGGTTGGTTTGAACGCGGTCAGTGACTGTACCCAGTGAATCGGAATTTAGGACCCAATAACTGGGTACATGTAGACAGGATCGGCAGTAAGATGTACTGTGCCCGAAAATAGAACAGGTGGCTAGTCAGCTGGACTGATTTGCGATGCAAGCGAGAAGTCAGCACTGGGCTGGGTTGAAACTAGTGTCTACACAAACTCAGTAGCAAGTCAGCACTGGACTGGATTACTGTACTGCCATGTTACTGACCCCGTATTAACCAGGCATAATACCCACAATATGGGATACTCCCTCAATGTCGAAGGTCAATCAGAAAACACTAATCTAACTATCTATACAACATGCTAATTTGTCTTGCATGACTGGGGACGAATGTTTTTGTCTGCAATAAGCTGTCACCACGACCAAGGACAAACATAATGCATCAATTGAAAAACTATAATTGCATTAACCAGCCTGTTGCCTCTTGATGATTACAGATGAAATTTGTTCAATATCGTCGGTTTCATCACTCTGGGCGTTGATCATTTCCACAGGAAAGATCTAGAGGTTCTAATTTAACAAATAAAGTCGCTTCTCGCAGAGTATGTTTAAGTAAACATTCAATAACTCACTTGGAACCCTTTATCGGAGTAAATTCTTCGGCATCATAAAACTCCTCAGAATCGCTACTGTCGCCCATTGTTTTTCAATAAACGTATAGCGAAACCACTGTTCACAATTTAGTACAGTATTATCACATTATAACTTAGAGAAAAAAATATTTTAGCAAAAGAAGAAAGTTGGTCGTATCAACTCGAAACAGCCGTCATTTGACACTGCACTGACATTGACAGCTCAACTGTCACAGCTGTTATTTGTTTTTTTTTTAACAGACAGACTGAGAATCGGGATTGTTCATCATTATAGTTTTTTGTTATGCTCGTTCGAATCATAAAATCTATGCTTCTACACAGTTTCATACCCATACAAGTAGCACTTAGCGATGGTTACAGAGTTTTTTGGTGCCATTTTATCGAGTTCAGTTCGGTGTCTATTTTAATTATTTGCAAATTGATTCAGGGTCAGGGGATATTGTGTCTTAAAATCGGAGCAGTTTTGTGGTAGAAGTGTCTACGCAACTGAACAATGTGTGGAATAATTGAAATAGGCGCGATCTTGGTTGTTTGAAGCTGAGACTATTGTTGTAGTGGTGGCTACCTCGGCAGAACTAACCGAGTAAACTGTCTTGATATACTTGGTGTGGTGCCAAATGCTCCAAGCAGCATTGGAATGCGATGCACCCGCATTCTAATAAAGAATAAAGATTGAAAACTATTCAACACTTGACACTGGCAAAAATTACTTCCAAGAAGAAAGTAGATTGCCAAAACAATAAAGTAGAAGATGGATGCCATTAGTAAAGCAGCTTGTGCCATTAGCTTGCTTGCTTTCTATTAAACTATTGTTACCTATAAGAATATGCATGATTTTATTATAGCATCATACACTCTAGGTACCATATTAGCTGCGTCCACACCATAAAGTTAATATACCTGCTAGGTAATATTAACTTTATGGTCCACACTGAGCGAGCAGCCTCGCGCAAGGCCCGTCACGTACATGTACTTACTATTGCATGAACAACTACTATCTTCCATTTATTTTTATGATGCAACTCATAGACGTATATAGACATATACTTATCTGTAGATAATAATCTTATAGGTAGGTCATCTTCTTAATATATAAAATCGTAAACTGAATGACTGACTGACTGACTGACTGACTGACTGACTGACTGACTGACTGACTGATCTATCAACGCACAGCCCAAACCGCTGGACCTAGAGACTTGAAATTTTGCACACAGATACTTTATACAGTGTAGGCATCCACTAAGGAAGGATTTTTAAAAATTCCATCCCTAAGGGGATGAAAGTTTGTATGAAAGTCCCTCAGTTTTGACGCTAGAATCTTCAAATTTTGTGTTTAGGCTGACGATTGAAAATTAATAAATACGGGTCTTAGCGTTTTTCAAAATTCTACCCCCGAAGGGGTCAAAAGGGGGATGAAGTTGTGTAGGTATTAAAGAAAATCCTTCATTTTCGAAGTAAAAATCGCTAAATTTATAATTTAGGCTTATGGATAGAAATCTAAAGCAACGTATATTGTTTTTGTTAGGATTTCAACTCCAAAGGGGATGAAATGGGGGTGAAAAGGGTTAAAAAACCCTAAAAATAGATATGGATGTCGTTATCGGGGTTTTGTGGGATGACGATTGCAAAAATGACATTTATTTTGAAGTCCAACCACGGTGGACATGATTTAACCCCTAAAGGGGTGAAAATGGGGTCCAAATTTTGTATGGAAAAATAATATAAAATAGACATTACAACTTTAAACTTCGTAGGAGCACATCTAAAAATAAATAGGCAAATATATATTTTGTTATTTTGAAAATCAACCCCTTAGGGGGTAAATGGGGCGTGCGTGAGTAAACATAAAAATCGATATAGATGTCGTTATTGGGGTTTTGTGGGATGACGATTGCAAAAATGACATTTATTTTGAAGTCCAACCACGGTGGACATGATTTAACCCCTAAAGGGGTGAAATGGGGTCCAAATTTTTTATGGAAAAGTAATATAAAATAGACATTACAACTTAATTCGTAGGAGCACGTCTAAATATATATTTTGGGATTTTGAAAATCAACCCCTTAGAGGGTAAGTGGCGTGAGTAACATAAAAATCGATATGGATGTCGTTCTTGAGGTTTTATGGGATGGTGATTGCGAAAATGAGATTTATTTTGAAGTCCAACGCGGTGGAAATGACACATATGGACCTGGACCTGGACATGCACATCCAGGGAACGGGAACGGGAACCGGAACGGGAACGGGAACGGAACGGAACGGAACGGAACGGAACGGAACGGAACGGAACGGAACGGAACGGAACGGAACGGAACGGACCGGACCGGACCGGACCGGACCGGACCGGACCGGAACGGACCGGAACGGAGCGGAGCGGAGCGGAACGGAACGGATCGGAACGGAACGGAACGGAACGGAACGGAACGGAACGGAACGGAACGGAACGGAACGGAACGGAACGGAACGGAACGGAACGGAACGGAACGGAACGGAACGGAACGGAACGGAACGGAACGGAACGGAACGGAACGGAACGGAACGGGAACGTAAGGCGTACGAGACGGTTAGGGGACGTTTACGGGACGGGAACGCAGCGGGAACGGAACGGGAATGGGAACGGGAACGAAACGTGAACGGAACGGGAACGGAACGGGAATATAACGGGACAGGAACGGGAACGAGAACAGGATGGGAACGGGACAGGAACAGGATGGGAACAGGAACGGAAACGGAAGGGGTACGGGATGGTTACGGGACGTTTACGGGACGGGAACGCAAACGGGACAGGAACGGAACGGGAACGGGGAACGGGAGCGGGAGCGGGATCGGGAACGGGAACTGGAAGCCTTGTGCGAGGCCCGCCACACGCGGCAAATGTCTTGCCTCGCGAGGCAGCGCTCTTGATGGGGACTCGCCTAATCGCGTAAAAATGGCTGGCCGGATCGGTTGAAGGTTTCTTAAAAGGTTTTCGTCTAATATCCACGCGGACGAAGTCGCGGGCAGAAGCTAGTACCATACATAACACACAGAAACGATGATAACACACAAGAAAACGGTATAATGCAAGGTGTGGTGAATTATCAAATCTATAAATCTAATAGATAGATTAAAAGCACATTGCTTGGTGTGTTATAATGTTAGGTATAACTTTCCTCAGTTGGTTTGTTCTTGGTGCTTTAGTGGGTAACGTTATTGTTTGTCCGTAAGTAGTGTACTACCTTCAGAACAATAACTTATTGTTCTGAGGGTAGTACAGTACAGTACATTAGGTGGCACATACCTAGCGTAGTGGTGGTGGATTATATGAAAAACCAAGTACCTACCTGCCTACTTTTTAAATACCTGCATTTAGACTATTGATAAGGGGTAGACTGTACCTTTGTAAAACTTTCAGGATGTCGAGGGTTAGACGTAAGTAAGCCAGTTCCTCAGTGATAAGGATTCCGGGTGTAGTGCTCTCCCACCTTCGGCCTTATCGTCACACATCAGGTGAGTGAGATGAAGGCCAGGCCAAGCATGATCCCGTTGTGCTTAAAAAAAGACACTTCGGCAGCTGCCAGCTACATTAGTATGGTAGGTAGTTCATAGTTCAGGGACTAGTGTAGATAGCAACGAACTAAGGTAGATAGAATACAAACGGTGAAACATTAGCCCCTTTTTCGCGGAGTCACGCCCGATAAGCAACTTTACCTTACCACACGCGAATATACAGTGAAATAGAACGCGATCCGAAAAAGCGTGACTTGAAACATCGACACGGGCATACGGTACGGTCCTAAAGTAGCTTAACATTTTAGTACCATGTCGCACCAAGTATGCGATTATACAATAGTTTTGTCGTCCTGTGTCAGGCTAAGTTGATGTGACAAGGTACTAAAATGTTGAGTTACTTCTGTAGTCTGCTTTACAATGCCGTCATGGGCGGCGGTTCCCGCCGTCCTTGGTGGCCGGTGACATTTGACACTTGAGGCATTGACCACGGGCCTAACGTGACGGCCGGCTCCTGCGGGACATTGAGTTGGGAGTCTATATCGCATACACGCACGAACAACGCAGTTGCATCAATGGGGAGGAAAAGCGCAATTTTATCCCGATAGGTGGCGTCTTGTCTTTGGTACCCGGCCGCCTCAAAGAAACTTTGCCTTCGCCTCCCCATTGCATCCTTCGAGCAACAAAAGGCTTCGTTTGTCCAAAAGGCTTCGTTTGTCTGTAGAAGCCCGTCTTACTCTAAGATTGCATCAATCAAATTGCATCCTTCAAGGCCCGAAAAATACTACCGACACTATAGATTTTATATTGTTCTGCGGTCCGATCGGGCCGCTCGGGCCTCCGAATGGGGAGGCGAAGGCAAAGTGAATTACAGATGGCGCTTCAGTCTTTGGACCCATTGTCAGTTTGAGCTTATATTGTCTTGACTCTGTATTACGTGATTTTACTTTCTTAGATTATATTTTTTTCGGTTATGCGGACAAACAATGTATTCTATGCTAACTTTAGCTCAGACAAAAGAAGAATTACGGAAAAGAAAAGCCAAAACAACAGGCAAGAAAGTTTATAGCAACTTACAAAAAATTGCTAACAAGCACTACATTTCTTTAAATTTCGCGTAAGATTTACAAGTAATCTTTTTATTTCAGATTAGAAGCATATGATTTAAATTTTAACAAAGCAACTGAGTGTGAATTTCCGTGTTTATAGTTGCCTCATGATGCCTTCTGTGCAATAGTAATTTCAGGTTTCTGTACTGGAATTTCTGTACCATCCAAAATTACACGAACCGTTTTATCATATTTATTTTATTATTCTAAGTTTCTTGAATGACTCTGGCATATAAAATTCTATTAATTCTCTGTTTGTCCCCAATATTGGGCTTATTCCATATTTGATATACCTATCAAATTCATCCAAGTTATAAATATGTTAGGAACTGCTGAGGTTGAAATATTAAAGAACAAAGCTGTTATAATTCAAATGTTGTTTTATTTTGGCGAAGCTTCATCAAATTCATGAAACATTCCTTTTGATTTATAATGTTTCTCAGGCTCAGCAAAGGAGAAAATTGAGGGAAAAGCATATTTTAAACTTTTAGATTTTTGCATTCACAATGCTATTTTTATATTAAAAATAGCATTGTGAATTTAGACGGGATCCCGTCTGAGTTGCTACGGGTGAGCCGATTTTTTTCTAATATTTTTTCATTATTTATTCATCTTAAAAGCATATTTTTTAGATATTTTTTTGCCCAATATTTTTTTTGTTACTGGAAAATCGATGAACTCCAATATTTTACAAGTTACATGCATAACAATGCGGAATTTTCTCAGTATAAAATTAAAAAGGGCAATACTCCAAGAGATTCCCATATGTTTTGACACTTTCTTTGAGGCGGCCGGGTACCAAAGACCAGACGCCACCTATCGGGATAAAATTGCGCTTTTCCTCCCCATTTACTAACAATTAATAGAAAGTATGTTTGCAGCAAATATTTGTCATATAAAAACCTTTCTCATGATATATCATTCATTTCTATACTTAGGTGTGGTAGATCAACTCCCATAGACAATAAACCACTTTTAATAATAATAATAATTACTTACTTACTTACTTACTTACTTACTTACTTACTTACTTACTTACATGCTGCCTAAAACAAATAACTCTCCAGATCCATCACAATTTCGACCAATTACTTGTTTGCCAACTATCTACAAAATTTTAACATCAATAATAGCTAGACGAATTAACGCCCATATAGAACACAATAACATTTTAGCTGAGGAACAGAAAGGATGTAGGCGAGGCCACATGGGATGCAAGGAACAACTCATTATAGACTCCACTATTTTAAAACATGCTACTACTAAAAACAGAAACCTACATTGTACGTACATCGATTATAAAAAGGCTTTTGATAGTGTACCACACTCTTGGCTAATAAAAATATTAGAAATATATAAAATCAGTCCCACAATAGTCAATTTCCTCAAAAATATTATGCCACTCTGGAAAACAACACTTCATCTGTATAATAAAAATAAAAACATTGTAACAAGACAAATCTCAATTAAAAAAGGTATTTATCAGGGGGACTCCTTGAGTCCCCTGTGGTTTTGCCTCGCCCTAAACCCACTTTCCCACCAATTGCATGGAGACCAGGCTGGCTATCGCCTTAAACATGACACTACAGAAACAATTATATCGCATCTAATATATATGGATGATATAAAACTATACGCAAAAAATTACAAAGAAATGAAACAGCTAATTAAAACTACAGCAGATTTCAGTACAGATATTAACATGGAGTTTGGACTAGATAAATGTAAAGCAGTACATATAATAAAAGGAAAAATTCAGCCCGGTGACTATGCACTTGATGATTCAAACAATATAACAGCACTAGAACAGACCGACATATACAAATACTTGGGATTCCAACAACTTAAAGGACTAGATCACACATCCATAAAACAAACCCTAATCACAGAATACAAGAAAAGAGTTATTGCCATTTGCAAATCACAACTTTCCGGCAGACATTTAATCAAAGCACTAAACACATTTGCTATTCCGATTTTAACGTACTCATTTGGTGTAATTAAGTGGACAAAAACAGATTTAGAACAAGTAGAAAGGACAACACGTACACTTTTGACAAAACATAACAATCTGCACCCCAAATCCGCAATAGAAAGAGTCACAATCAAAAGAGAAAATGGAGGTAGAGGTTTAATAGATGTACATCATTTATGGCAGAAACAAGTCCACAGTTTAAAAAAGTATTTTTACAGCAAATCTCAAACCAGTAACATCCATAAAGCAATAGTTCAAAATGATAAAAACTACACTCCACTTAACTTAGAAACAGACACAGAACAAGGCAACCCAATAACCACAGACCCACAAAAGAAGAAAACAGAAGATTGGAAGAAGAAAGTGTTACATGGTCGACACCCTCATGACCTAAATCAACCCCACATTGACACAAAAGCCTCTAATATGTGGCTTAAAACAGGTAACTTATTTCCGGAAACAGAAGGGTTTATAATAGCTATACAAGACCAAGTTATTAACACAAGGAATTACAGAAAATACATCATTAAGGACCCCACACTTACAAATGATAAATGCCGTAAATGCCAGACCCAATCAGAAACCATTCAACACATTACAGGAGCTTGCATGAATCTCACACAAACCGACTACACACACAGACACAATCAATTAACACACATAATACATCAAAAACTAGCATCCAAACACAAACTCATTCCACAAGAACCAAACACTCCATATTACAGATATACACCCCAAACAGTCTTAGAAAACACGACACACAAAATGTACTATGATCGCGCTATCCTCACTGATAGAACTATACACCATAATAGACCAGATATCACCCTACAAGACAAAATAAATAAAACTACATATTTAATTGACATCGCAGTACCTAATACGCATAACCTCCAGAAAACAATAGCTGAAAAAATTAGTAAATACTTAGATCTTAAAGAAGAAATAACCAGATTATGGAAACAAGAAAAAGTCTACATTGTGCCAATAGTAATTTCTACGACAGGTGTAGTACCGACTAATCTCCACTCAAGCCTTAACATTATAGACCTTAAACCCAGCATTATTAATACTTTACAGAAAGCAGCCATACTAAATACCTGTCGTATAGTAAGAAAGTTCATGCAGATCGACGAAAACAGTATCACCCCACACCTCTCATCAAACATATCACAGAATCACCAAACCCTGTAATTTACTTGGCCTAGGCCCGTAATTACAGAGAAACCAGCTTTAAGCTGAGAAAAACAAAATTTAACGTACATAATAATAATAATAATAAAAACACTTTATTGCACACTAAGACAGGACATATTACAAAGAAAAACAATAAACAGAGAAAGCACACAAAAGGCGGCCTTATTGCTAAAATAGCAATTTCTTCCAGGCAACCTTGAGTAATAGAGTGAGAGAGGAAGAGGACAGTGGGGAGTGGGTGCAAATATGGGGAGGAGAACAGATATAGATTATACAAGAATATATAGAAAGAAATTAAGTTTTCTAGATTAAAAGCGATAAAGGAAAGGAAGTACGTTAGATAGAAGAGAGGAAATGTCTTCTGACTTGATCGCGAAAGGAGCTCTGAGAACGAGCCTTCCTGATACCCTCCGGGAGTAAATTCCACAGACGTACGGCATGCACAGAGAAAGAATATGAGAAGAAGTCACTTTTATACTTTAATAACCTTTAACTCCAAAAGTATTAACAATGGATACAAAGTATATTAACAGCAAATATTTGTCTCTAAAAGACCTTTCTAATGATATATCATTTATTGCTAGAGGGCGTGTTAATCAACTCCCTGCTGAAGAAAATCAACAAAAAAGATGACATCTTTGACAGCAATTTTTTCCTGGTTAACATTGATGTTTTTCTTATTGTTTATACAAAGCATTTCAATAAAAGAACTAAATTATTTTCATATTTTAAACCTCACACGATTACTATGCAAAAAAATATCGACCTCTTAAAATTGAAATATTCCCATACATTAATATGGAGACTGGCGGACGACATAACCACGAACTGACAGTTACAGACGTTGCCAAACTTATGTTCACGGCTTGGAAATAAAGAAGGCTATGATATTACTCAATCCTTCGACTTTTCATGATAATTACCTACGATGACCGACAAAGCACACTGCTGCCAACCAAGTTATTGATAATGAATAAATAATGGGGTTGATATGCCGTTATTCCAAATCCTGGACCGTTAAAAATAAAAATAAATATTTTTTTCTCCTTTACCTATTAACTTAGTACCTGTTTGTTGGCGTTGCGCTTGCTTGATTCTTGTAAGTAGGTGTAATATTGTTAAATAGGTACATCAAATCTTAAGAGTGAGAGTACTCGCAGGTAGGTACTTGATATGATATGATAATTATGATGACTGATAAAGATAATCTAGCGTAGCTCTAACAATGACAAAATTACAATTATTGATATTGCACTGTATGCATTTAGTTATAATTTCTTAACATTGTAACTCAATCAAACATCACAAACGTGTTACTATGTAGGTAGGTACTAATTTGTTTTTATTTAATATTACTTACTAGTAACATATTAATATGTTAATAATAATAGTTACTGTTTGTCCTTAAAATTAATAAATTTAATTATAGGGAGTAGGTAGGTACGTAGATAGGTACTTATTTTAGATTGATAATTTCGATGAAACATGGGAATTTACACGTAAGGATATTTTGGGATCTCATTTCCCCCTAACAATAGGGAAGTTGGAAGACGTAGGTATAAGTGTCTATTTTTGCCTGAAATTTTTTTATTGAAATCTCTTATACAAAAGTGAAGGGGTGACGACATATTAACGCCCAGCCCTAACCACTGGACCTAGCGACTGCCACTTTGAGCTAAAATGGATTTTAAAACTTACAGAAAGAATGAAAACTGTTGAAGAGTTATTCAAAAAATATTAGAGACAATTTAGAGGACATGATCTTAGTTTTTTTTTAATAATGGCTTGGTTTACAAGTAATAAAAATAAATGTGTGGGTAGAAAAAAAAGAAAAAGAATGAAAAATTGTTAAAAATATAAAAGCAGCCAAATTAATGATCGAATCATTCACTCTCTGCCCCCCTGCTCAAATGGCGATCTATATATGCGTTTGAACGCTACGCTTACTATTAAAGCTTTAAAATAAGCAGTAAACTATACAATTACGTACCGTAAGCTTATTAAATAAGTTTGCGCCATATTTTTATTTTATTTTATGTTTTAAATGATTTGATTTAATCTCCGCATTTTCACGTTCTCACAGCAAAGCAACAGCTCATATTTAAGCTGTAGCATTCAAACGAATAATGTTGGCCTCATAATAATCATCTAAATCGGTTCATAAACAAAGAAGTTATCCATGAAAATCTGTAAAAACTCGTGCGGTGGTAAGCTTGTGAAAAAGTAAAGGATTCATTAAAGTTCAGTATAATGAAATAAACTACTAGCCAGATCTCTGTAATTTTTTTATGGGATCACATACTCATTCAGAAAAGTGGCCATTTGAGTAGCCCCCTGAACTATCTATGTTCTTTCAGATAAAAAAAGAATTATTTAAATCAGTAGACAACTGGTGAAGTTATAGTAAAATAAAACATACATAAAATTATACCGCTGACTTTGTAACCTCATCCTTTTTCAACTTGAACATTTTAGCTAAAGGACCACAGGCTAAAGACTTCAGGTCAATTCCTGATCCTGAATACCTAAGTATTTAGGAGGAAAGCCGGGTGACAATCAAGGCCGTCTTTAACGTATTTGAGGCCTTGGGCACATTAGGATAATGGGGCCCCTATGACCTTGACTTGAGTTACCATCAAAGTAAGAGAGGATACCTGTATATGAGGCACAGAATGCCAGATTTTTTTAGAAAAATGCTTGTCTAGGTATAGCAAAAATCGGCCGCAAAGCGCGATTATTAGTCAGTTTCATTCACTAATCTTGTAATATTACCTGACTTTAGTGAAAAAAACGGCCGCACAGTGCGATTTTTAGTAGTTTTCATTCAATAATCTCGTTATTTTGCCTATCTATAGTTAAAAAACGGCCGCGCAGCGCGATTTTTAGTTAGTTTCATCAAATAATCTCGATATTTCGCCTGCCTATAGTAAAAAAACGGCCGCGCAGCACGATTTTTAGTCAGTGTCATCCAATAATCTCGTTATTTTACCTGTCTATAGTAAAAAAAATGGCCGCGCAGCGCGACTTTTAGTCAGTTTTATCAAATAATCTCGTAATTATGCCTGTCTAAAGTAAAGAAAACGGCCGCGCAGCGCGATTTTAATAAGAACATAATTATTGTATGATCCACTAAAGTAACTTTTTTAGAATTTAAGGGTTAGTGATTGAAAATCTATGTGGTTTGAAGAGGTATCTACTCTTAGATTTTTTTTTTCGTAATATAATAAGCATCCTTTATCATTAAGCGATCTGGCAAGAAACAAGGGGCCCCTATCAATCGCGGGGCCCTGGGCAAGTGCCCAGAGTGCCCAGTGGGTAAGATGGGCCTGGTGACAATATGCAGCGCAACGGCGACACCGACCATATAAAAGCTTCCGCACCACGCGCGACCACCAGTTTGACGCAGTGCTTCGCGAGTGCGCCACGGTCCTTTCACCGTTCCATATATTCAACTTTTAGGAAAACCTCATTTCAATACAGTAAGTTTATTTTTTATAATTAACAGATAACGTTATTAAAAAAAAACATTTTTTTGAATGCTCCACTAAAATTCTGAACAAAATAGCATGTGTCGTATTACTCGTATTATGTATTTGTAATGTGGATTGCATTGTTAAAATCTTCTTTTACATTTTGCGAAGTTTTGCGTTTTTTATGTGTAAATAACAGATGATATTATTATTATTCGTAAACAATGCGTAGGGTGTATAAAGTACCTGCGGTACAATGTGAAAGTTGTTTCGAAAGTAAACTGGTGCACGAGATTAAATTGAAACATTACAGATAAAAGTTTTGAAATGTTGAAATGACAAGTTAAAGAATTAGAAACAAAAGTTTAACTTTTGAAAGTCAACTTAATTTGTGAACAAAGTTTTCGAAACAACAATCATAGAATAAATTGTTTGTAGCCTACCTACGCTACGAGTAAATTTAATTAAAACACGAGATATACTTATTAAAAATCTAAATAATTTCGCCGGATTCAAAATGTAGGAAGTTGTGAAGAGTTAAGAGATTCTGTAACAAGTGAATATTTTTTTTTGTTTTAAATGTGTCTACAATTAGATTCGATTAGAAAATTCACCTAACGAATTCTTTTATTTGAGAGTTATTTATAGCAGATTCAAAATGTTAACTCCGAAATTTTAAAACACGTAGGTACCTACTTAAAAGACAGGAAAAAACATGTATTTATCTGTTAAACACAATTAACATTGAAGTTTTATAATCAGTCATATTTTAGTAACTGCCATCCTATCCTACTCACAATGACACAGCTATTTCTATCAGTGTAATCTGTTTGGGTTTTTCCACAAACGCCGGCCGGTATTTGTGTTTTCAACTGAACTTCATTATCTCATCGAGTTGTCTGTGTGTGAACAGATAATCATCAAGTCGAAACATAGAATTTATTATTTTTTACATAGCTTGTTGATTTCAAAGTGAATGAAAAAGTTGGTTAATTTAAATTGTAAATATTTTTGTTTTTTTATCTTGAATTAAGTAGTTACAAGTTAAGGTCACTAACATTTTGTGACCACCTTTACCTATTTCAATGACTTTTTTCTAGAAAATTAGAATTATTATAGCTTTCGCAGTAAAAATATTTTTAAAATAGTAATAGTAATTTCAGAGATTACCCACTTAGAGAAACTTTACTGTTTGTACATTAATAATACTCGTAATAAATATAATTCAATATGAGAAACATTATCAACATATCAAGAGCTAGAGAAAAGCCGATTAATAACTTTCATAACCGAATAGTACCTAATAAATAATACAAAAAAAGTATTTGTCAGTGGTAAAATTATTTAAGAGAAGAGGCAAATACTATTTTTACAGGACTTTTGCGATTTCAATATAATTCGACATATTTGGTGCCTACGGAATTGGGGGTGGGTTAAATTAAAGGTCACATAAAAATCACAAATCTTATTTTGGAAATTAGGTGATATTTGATTTGTATGTATTGTACATCTTGAGTGGACCTAACTAAAGACCTCAACTACATATTAACATGCGAGATCATGAGTTCAAATCTAGCCCAAGACAGATGTTTGAAAATATTACAAAGTCCCTAAGGGAACAATTTTAATAAAAAAATATTACCTACTAAGTAATAGAATCAATATCGGTCAATTGTATTTTTTTTATATGAAACGTAAGAACCAGCCAAATTAAATTAGAATAGGTAATAATTTGGAATAGAGGACAAAACTTAAATTGTGTGACTATAGTCAGGTAAGATTCGTCTCAAGTAGGTACTTGTTTACTGTAAGTAAGCAAGTAAGTACGAGTACTACGTAAGTAGTACGTGATTGAGTAGTGCTAGTATTTTTTGTACCATTAATTCCTCGCTTGGCTGGTGGGTAATCGCTGGCCTTGGCTCTTTAACCCACCTACCATAGCTCACTATAAACTTATAAAGATATATACATAAAGTGCCTTATACAGATGCTTAAACAACACGTGTTTTAATTGTTTAACACGACTGACCAAAAAACAGAGAATGTAATGTTTTTCTATTAAACTTTATCTATGATATGATATTTCTTATGAAAAGTACTCAATTATCAGCTTTCAATAGGTATATGTTTCTTCTAAATAAGAATTAAAAATAATCTTATAAGTAAAATAAAAGCTGCTACGAATTTCCGTAGTAAGAGGTGATTTTTGCAATGTGAAAATGCTACGAAAATCCGTAGCTGTCGTAGCATAGATATTATTTGTAGTAATTTCATTATGACCGTTGTTTCGTTGATGTTATTTTAATTATTAAATATATATCGGCTCAGGCATCACTTCATCAGGGTTATTCATGGTTACTGCGTGGGTATACGGGCGAAGGTATCACAGCTCAAATAGTAATAAGGCCGGTAGTATAGTAAAATATGAAACTACACTTTTATTGTAGAAAACGAAGAACTAATCATTTAACACAGTACTTAATAACAATCACATTAATTAAACAGAACACAATCAAATGGTATAGATCAACAACGGTTCGTCGATTTCCCGGTACGCGGCATAGAAAAACACAAGAGATTTTCTGTTTACAAGTCTCGATGCAACATGGCCGTTCCATTCCTGTTGCCACAGACTAAAGCCGTCGCCACCATAGATTCGACGCTCCGTCAGAGTAGCGTGACCTCTTGCTCACTCTCGATCCAACCAGTATTTATCAGACGCGCCGTCACGGCCAGACTGACGTACGACCGTCCTCGGGCGTGTATCTTCATAGATTCCTGTAACAATACAAATCATCCGCTCGTCTATCCTGAACTATAGGTAGGTAGCGACAACTCATGACCATCCATGATGTGGAAACAAAATAAGAAGATAAACCATATTATACACTAGAAACATAACAACAGCACATCTGGTCCCGACCATTGAATCCCTACAACCAACCTCGCAAGGTGTGGTTGGCCCGGATATCAGCGTCCACGTGACCCAGACAGACCGTCCAACATAATTGTTCATCTGGCCCCGACCATCGACTCCCTTCAACCAACCCCTTAAGGTATGGTTGGACCGGATGTCGTGTCCACTTGACCAGCATAAACCACCTCACCTGGCCCCGACCATCGACTCCCTTCAACCAACCCCTCAAGGTATGGTTGGTCCGGATGTCGTGTCCACTTGACCAGCATGAACCACCTCACCTGGCCCCGACCATCGACTCCCTTCAACCAACCCCGCAAGGTATGGTTGGTCCGGATGTCGTGTCCACTTGACCAGCATGAACCACCTCACCTGGCCCCGACCGTCGACTCCCTTCAACCAACCCCTCAAGGTATGGCTGGCCCGGATGTCGTGTCCACTTGACCAGCATGAACCATCTCGCCTGGCCCCGACCATTGATTCCCTTCAGCCAACCCCTCAGGGTATGACTGGCCCGGACATCAGCGTCCTAGTGGTCAGGATAAACTGTACAATACCGTACGCGAACAAGTGCATAAGTAGGTAGCTATTAAGTCAAGAGCAAGACACCATTGAGTAAGGGTACATACCTAACGATTACGAATCATCTTGTTCAGTGGTGATTTCAACCTCATATCCAACGTCTAAAGTCTCAGGATCAGAATAAACACTAAGTGTGTCGGAGCCTGCAGTTAAGGTGCGGGAATCGGTGGACATATTGTCTGAGCATACGGTCAAGTCATTGTAATTAGCAAGCCTACTATCATCGCAGTTTGTATTGTCAAGTGCATCTTCCGGATCATCTAGCGCCGTCTCGGCCTGTTCATTGACATTTAATAAACTACTTGCCATTTCCACCAAACCCTCCTGTCCCTGCGGTACTAAACGTAAGTTCTCATGTGCATACTTATAAATACGATTGGAACCACTAAGACTTTTAAGTTCGTATCGGTCATGATCTAGTACCGCGGTTATAACGAACGGCCCTTTAAACTTTCTATCTAGCTTGGTTTGGTTACGCTCACTATTTTTTATAAAAACGTAATCACCTGCGGAAAATGGTTTAATTGCTGCTCGTCCTTTATTAAATCGCTCTACTTCTGATGCAGCTGCCTTTTTAATATTAGAAGATGCATCGTTTCGTATAAAATCAAGGTCTAAACGATTTTTTTGATCTGACCCTTCTGGATTGAGTTTGGATATACCTAGTGGTTGTGCACGAATCCCAAACATCAGTTCTGTTGGTGAATATTTAGTCACAGTCGATTTAGTGCAGTTTAAAGCAAGTTGTATTTTACCTAACTCATCCCGCCAAGTCTTATTAGGATCATTCTCTACAATGGTTAGTAAACTTTTGAGTGTTCGCATCACACGTTCCACTTGGCCATTTGCTCTGCTAGACCCAGTTGCAATAAAGTGGAGATTTATATTGTGCTTTGCACAAAACTTTTTAAAATCGGCACTGCTGTAACACCGTCCTTGGTCAGCTATGACGCGATTTGGAGCTCCAAATAAACACACAGCTTTCTGTAGTGCTTGCACGGCACTATTCGCATCAAGAGATGAAGTATGTTCTAATATTACATACTTCGTAAAAGCATCAATAATTACAGAGCAATATTCCTTATTATCACTTTTCCCGCTCAGTTTTCCCGAAAAGTCGATGTGTATTGTATGCCAAGGCATAGAAACTTTTGGTATCGGATGAAGCTGAACGGGTTGAGCTCCTGATGGCCCCTTCGAAGCTTTACATACGATACAGGAGTCAATGAATTTACGTACACATTTGGACATTTCCGGAAACCAATACTGCTCATAAAGTTTATCCAATGTTTTATCCGCGCCCAAGTGTTGAATTTCAGTATGGATATGATTTATGAGAGTCCAAATAAGGGAACGTGGCACTACCGGTAGCCACGTGGTAGTTTTGTTTCGTGAAACTTTTCTGTACAAAATATTATCTCTGACGTCATAGGTTCCAGCAACAGAATCAGGCAAACCGTGATTACTACATTTAGAAATAAGGTCCTGTACTTCGCTATCACGTTTTTGCTCAACACTGAGCCAACCTTGATGGAGCTCTACATACTGAACTGATTTACTTTGGATTCCTTTACATGAACTGGCAGTAGTATCTAAGTCGGGCTGAGGATTTCGCGACAAATAATCAGCATGTTCCATCCTTTTTCCTTCTCGATATATGATTTCAAAATCATAGGCCTGTAAATAAGCCCACCAGCGATGCACACGTGGTGTAAGGTCTGTTTTGGACTTTGAGGCTTTTAGCGAATTGCAGTCCGTGAATACAGAAAAATGTCGACCATACAAGTAGTGACGAAAATGCTCTACCGCTCGCACGACTGCTAACGTCTCCAGTTCGTACGAGTGGTAACGAGATTCTGCGTCACTTGTACGCCGGCTGAAATATTCAATAACATGGGGTAAGTTATTTTTCTTTTGGATAAGTATCGCACCATATCCTTCAGAGCTTGCATCTGTATGCAATTCGACGGGTAGCTCTGGATCGAATATTGTCAAAACTGGTTCAGAGGTTAAAATTCGTATTATTTCATTACGTATTTGTTCGTGACTTTCTGACCATTTGATAGCACCCTTTAATTTTGTTAACGGATACAAAGGACCGACTATACGAGTGAAGCCAGGTATAAATTTTCGAAAATATGAGGCTAACCCTAGAAATTGACGTACATGTGTAGCGGACTTGGGTTGTGGAGCATCAATCAAAGCCTGGATTTTTCTCGAATTGGGCCTTACCTCCCCTGACTGAAGAGTATACCCCAGATAATCAATTTTGTTTTTCATGAATTTACATTTACCCAAATTAAAAGAAAATCCCGAATTAGCCAAAACCCCTAAAACTTCATCTAAACGTTTCAGACCCTCCGAAACATTAGAAGAGTAAACCAAGACATCATCCATATAAACTAGCGGCTTTTCAGGCAAATGAATTAAAGCTTTTGTGATACTCCTCTGGTAAACAGAAGGAGCATTGCGAAGTCCGAAGGGCATTGTTAAATATTCGTATTGCCCCTCGGGAGTTACAAATGCTGTCTTCTCTACAGACTCAGGGTGTACGGGTATCTGGTGGAAGCCAGATGCCATATCTAAAGAAGAAAAGAAGCAAGCTCCCGCAAGTTGGTCAATTTGTTCCTCGATACGAGGTAAAGGGTAATGTTCAGGTTGGGTGTTAGAGTTAAGCTCCCTAAAATCTACGCACATCCTGTCCGTATTATCTTTTTTCTTCACCAACAATATCGGACTAGCAAAGGGAGAAGCACTTTCTCGGATTACTCCTGCGTCTAACAGTTGTTGAACTTTTTCCCTTACTATCTGCTTCTCTACGGGTGCAAGTCTGTAAGGACACCTTTGTACGGTTTTGTGTGGATCTATTAAATTAATTTTAAGCTCTCCCGTTTTAACACGGCGGGTGGGGATGCCTTGAATAAAGTGATCTGAATATTTGTTTAAAATGGATATCAGCAAATTTTTATCTTTTCCCTGTAAATCTGTATCAATTTCAGTAAAATCAGTTTCATTTGAAACCGTCACACATAAATTAGATTGTTGTTGAGTATAAAAGATAAGACCATCATTTTCAATTTTCACAGAAATGTCATTAGATAGGATATCCCTACCAATAATTACATGATCAGAAATAGCATCATTAGGTACTATGTGAAAAAGCAAACTAACAGAAAGTTCACCTATTTTCACCTTACTTTGAATTTGGGTTGTACTATGTACGTTATTACTATCACCACCGATACCACTAAGATAGACAAGACTCTTACGCACAGTACCCGGAAACTGGTCTGATATGGCTTCTTTCAAAAGAGAACAAGATGACCCGCTGTCAAACAAAAAAGAGACTGACTCACCGGAAGATGTTGTCAAAGTACCTCTCGACGGGAGACGTTCACATTGGTTAACTTCCTTGACCGTAGCTCCATTATTGTTCCTCTTATTTGGACACGCAGTTGAGACGTGGCCAGGTTGCCTACAAGTGTAGCATATCACCACTGATGGTTTCTCTTGCTGAAGTGTCAGACTAGAAGCAGCTTGTCTGTTGGTACTAAAATCATCACGGCGCCTTCTGCAATCCACCAGCCGATGTCCATGAAATCCGCAGTAGCGACATTTACCAGTAAATTTTTCACTCATACGCTGTCGCTTTGATTCTGGTTCTTCCGTTTCTACAGCGTCCGAACGTCGTTTCAAGGTCACACCACCAAGAATGCGAAACAAGTGTGCTCTTGTAGAAATCATTTGAGAGTTAAGTTCACGGCGTATTATAATATCCTTTGAACACAATATCGAAATAACAAATCCGGTAATAACTTCTTCGGGCATCACTGTTTTCGGTATTCGCTCAATGAGGTTCCATAGTCGAAGAGCAGATTCAGTGGCTGTTTCTTTGATTCCTATTTCAAACCTCATTATCTCATCAAAATAATCTTGAAAGAGCTTTGGTTTCGAGAACTTGGCGATTAAAGTCTGTTTGATTAGGGTCCATGTCAATTCGTTAGGATTTATTTTAGTAAGACATGTGGCTGCACGGCCTTTTAGTGCACTCGACAGCGCCATGAGCAAATCAATCCCGTCCATGTGTTTATTTTGTACAATTACTTCTGTAACATTGCACCATCCTTCAATATCGGCCTCTGGATCATCTGGGTCAAATTGTAATAACCGTGTGGTAGCATTGACAGTTGTTGACATCTGGGGTGCCGCCAAAATACGGGATAATAATGCTTCCATGTTACTTAAAAGATTTGGTGTTGGAGCATTAGTTTCATTGGATTGGTTTTGCTCATTAGATCCCACTTCTGATATCGGCTCAGGCATCACTTCATCAGGGTTATTCATGGTTACTGCGTGGGTATACGGGCGAAGGTATCACAGCTCAAATAGTAATAAGGCCGGTAGTATAGTAAAATATGAAACTACACTTTTATTGTAGAAAACGAAGAACTAATCATTTAACACAGTACTTAATAACAATCACATTAATTAAACAGAACACAATCAAATGGTATAGATCAACAACGGTTCGTCGATTTCCCGGTACGCGGCATAGAAAAACACAAGAGATTTTCTGTTTACAAGTCTCGATGCAACATGGCCGTTCCATTCCTGTTGCCACAGACTAAAGCCGTCGCCACCATAGATTCGACGCTCCGTCAGAGTAGCGTGACCTCTTGCTCACTCTCGATCCAACCAGTATTTATCTTTAATTATTAAATATATTTCCGCGTTTAGTTTTGTTATTTTATTTGTGATCCGGTAAATAAAACTTACGTAAGTACATTTTTTTAGTTTGCATAACAAAAACAAGAAATAATCTTATTTGACTTGAAGAATTACCTTTCTTTTTGCTTTACATGTTTGATATTCTAAAGGGATACTTATTGAAAATATTGTATCCTATAGACTTTTACTCGCCTAAAATAAAACAATTCCAAAACAATACAAATAACTTCTAAGCTTCGATACCTACTTAGTATCAATAGTGCTACTTCTGAGCAAAACCTTGATTTTTTTTTCATAGATTGTCTTTTTTTATTGGCAGAGTAATTAGAGACCGATTCCGCATTCATAGGAATAAACCAGTGAGTCATATCATATTTGACTGTGAACTAGTCACTTTTTACTATGAAAATGTTAATAAAGTGACACTAGAATGAAATGTTAATAAAAAATACTTAAATGTGCTTGCAAACAATCTTTGACTCGTAATCTTTGATAAACTAGCGATGTTTACTAAGTACAAATGTTTTTTTTATTTATTTTGCTTCATATACCTCTGTTTCTTGTTATTGTGAGCGTTCATTATATATATTTTACAAACTTTTTCAACTATTTAGTACGATCGATCAATCTCACCGAAAAAAGTTTAAGAGATCAGTGAATATTTCCAAAATCAAATTTTTGTTATTTTTCTTTATATTAAGGTAATCCCTGATGGCTGGATTGCATCCGTCTGGAACATGCTTTACGCAGAAAACCAGTGCCGTGGTGAAATCCTTCGACGGCTTAGGTAGTTAGGTATACTGAGTAGAGGCCTATTTTGTACCTAGATATTATTATTTATTTTATGTTTCTTTTTAATGTATTTCTACCAAATAAAAAAAATCTTCTTCTATCAAATTTATGCTATGAAGTTTACATTAGTAACTCATTTTACAAATAATAATAATATTTACAAATAAATAACCTGATATTAAGAGAACATTAAACCTAATTTTGCTACGGAAAACCGATATCAAAAAGCTATTAGAATTTTTTTATACAAAAGTCGTGTCTCCATTGAAATTGAAAACGCGTAGTGAACAAAAGTGTATTGTTAAAAAGAAATTCCACCGTGTCCGTAGGCACTTACCTTGATAAGGTCACCAATCAAAAAGTGAATTCTCGAGGCTACTAGAAGGCTTTTCCTCGACCTCACTAAATTGATTAGATTTGACCGATACTACCTTCCGTTAGGTAACTATTTGTTGCACTGCCATGTTTTCCGTTTTAGTCATAATAATTTTCCATAACTATTCAAACATATAGCCTATTCGAGTATAACGTTCTAGAAATTATGTATTTTTGGTCCAAGGTCCGTAGATTTAACTTGTAAACAAAAAGCGCGATTTTTATTTCTCGGCATCAAATTCGAGTGCACATAATGCCTTTTAGGTGGTTATACGTTACATCTTATGAAACATTAGATAATCTAATTTTTCGCTTAATAAGCAGGTTATCAAAGCCTCGGTTTGAAATTCCAATATTTTTCAAGGACTAGGTATTTGTGTTGTTGTATATATGTCATTATCTGAAATAAAAATTATTTAATTTAATTTAATTTGAAAAAATCCCTAGTAGCAAATTATGATTTTTTCATACAACTATCAATTATTTTGTCCAATTTCCAAAGCGTGTAGTTATTATTTGCATAATAACTCCACAGGATGTAAACGATAGTGTTTCCATCTCGTTCGTTTCGTTCGAACCAAATCTTTTTTTACACCAATGTTTTTCCTCGTAATAACAAAAACAGCTTCAAAATTTAATAAATACCTCTAAAAAAGCAAAAAAAAAACCTATTCAAATCATTAGTTACGCATAACATTCTTAATAAATCACGTCTATTGAAGTCGGGTGGAGCTGGAAGACAACATATCTATTTTTTTATATTTTTAAAAGCCCCACCCGACTTCGATCTGATACATACAAAAAATTATAACGAAAAAATTAAAATGTATGAAATAGCAGATTGTTTCGCGATTTCAGAGTTGGTCCCATAGTAAAAGTTGTTCAGTTTGTTGGTCCGTCCCTATCCACCAAATTCGGCTTTTTAATTATATTACCAAACACCCTGTATATTAATTATTTCCACGTTGTGTTTGTTCCAGCACAATGCCCATCGACCTGTACTACGTCCCCGGCTCCGCGCCGTGCAGGACCGTGCTGCTGGCGGCGAAGGCCCTCAACGTCAACCTCAACCTCAAGCTGGTGGACCTTCACCACGGGGAACACTTGAAGCCAGAGTACCTGAAGGTATGACAACTCTAACCTATTTAGTATTGCATAAACTATTGAGTGATACGGGTCAAACTTATTGTTTAAATTAAAATTGGAAAGAAGTAGAATTAACTTAAACAACGTAACACAAAACACCAAGAGCAACAAGTGTTTTTTTTTTTACTAAAATCTACTTGATAGACTGATGCGTGCCAGTGTGAAATGATCAGTGTAAAGATTCAATCTACCAGCGCAAAAAACAGACACTTTGTTAGTGTAGTGGATGATGTATTGAGTTATAATTACAACTTAAAAGTGGATTTAAATGCAGAGAGACAGTTATTAGGACTTATCTAGACTTAAATAAACGATTTTGTCAAAAAGTTTTGGCTTTTTGGTCGTTATCGTTAATTGTGTCTCGACAAAAAATCTGTTGATTTACGAAGCTTCAATAACAACTTGATTATAAAATACTTTTGTATTTGTATTTATTTAGCACACAAGACAGATTACAATCATTAAAATACACAATTTATACAGACATTCAAAACAGACCTAGATTATAATCCAAAATTATGTATGCCTAATAGCTTATTATATAAAAAAAAGAAACAAACAATCTATGCTAGGGATATTTAAACAAAGTTAATAAGTAATTAATTAAGAAGGATTTAAATTGTATTGAAATAATAAAAAAAATTGAAAACAATAAAATAAATCATTAAATTAAGAATATATACTTAATACTAAAGACTAACAATTTATTAGTTCATGTTCTTGAGTAGTGCATTTGTAACTGTCGGCGGAACTGAGGCAGTGTTGAGTGGAAGATGTCAATGTCTCTGTTAGTGACAAGAATCTCATTGTATTGGCGACACATCCTGACTATGGGATTGTAATATGAGGTGTTGTTAAGGAAAACTTGAAGACTGAAAATATTATAGTTGCGATTGCGGGATCTAAATCGCGTATTGAAGGTTAAAAGGCAAAGAAGGGCCGGGGAATCTAATTGGCAATGAATTATTTTATAAAGCAGCACAAGATCGTTTTTGTCACGTCTTAAGTATAAGGGCTCCAAGTGATAATACTCCAGTCGCTCATTGTAGGAAGAGAGTTTACGGCCCATACCACTCCTGTAACACAGAATTTTCATAAAACGTTTCTGAACACTTTCAATTCGTTTGCTGTGTACACTATAAAAGGGAGACCAGACAGCAGAGTTATATTCAAGAATACTACGAATCAGCGAGTAATAAAGTAAGATGAGGCTCTTGCTATGTCGGAATCGTTTAGTGGATCTAGTTATGAATCCAAGAAGACGATAACTGCGGTTGACTATGTCATCATAGTGATCTCGAAAGTTTAACTTCTCATCAAATATCACTCCCAAGTCTCTTGCAGTATGTTTACGAGTCAAAACCTTTAGGACTGTTAATATTGTAACCGGGAAATTCCTGTTTGTTACAGTAAAACACCTTTGTTTCCTATTAGGGTAGGTATATTGAAAGATAATGATTAATTACGAGTAAGTATGTTACTATTATTAATATTATCTTTAAACCGCAATAGGTAAGTACAACAATGAAATTTATTATTTACTTTATTGGTACTACCTAGTACCTACTTGGTAAATGTAGAATAACATCAAGCTGTCGGAAGTGGCGTAAAAATGGGAAGTTTTTGGTAAAATTATAATTTCCTAGGTACAGTAGAACGTATTTCGACTACAACTGAAGTCAAAAATATAAATGCAATGAAAATAAAGGGGTGTAGGTACCTACCTACCTAATTATAATCAGACGTTGGGAAATTCCTTTAGCTTATTTCAAATAAATCGCATCGTATCGTCCAGATTATTGGTTGGTTATTATTATCCTAAGTAAATTAAACAGCAGAGTTTTGATTAACGGAAGGGCCATCAACAACATAGGTTCATTTCATTCATATACACCCGTGAATTTAGACAGAAAACAACATGGTGGATACTTCCAAACAACGCCAGTGGGTAATTCATCTGGCAATTAGCCAGAAAATCCATCAAAACCAAACAGACACTTAAGCATCATCATCACAAACGAAAATAAACTTTAGAATCACTTACTAAAAGTGTAAAATTCGATTTACAAACTATCAAGGCCAACATGATGCGTGATGTAACGTTGCAGCTGGGGGCACTGACCCGCTATGGGAACAATATTTATTCTGTAGTTCAATAAAATATAAAGATACACATTACACACACATTCAAAGTAAATGATCTAAAAGTAAACATCAAGATATCGTAACTCGAAAGTAAACTTTGTGATATTTCTGCACCTGTAAGTAAGATACCTAGGTAGGTTCTCTACGTAAATAACTTGAGGAAAACTCACATTATTCACTTCTAATGAGTATTTATTACTGTAATGGTAGGTACTCATATCATGTAGGTACCTATTAACCTACATAGGAAATAAAATCGGGAGGGTTTAAACAATAACACAGTGATGATGAGTGCGTGGGTATTTTTAATTTTCCTACTAGATAAGCTAGTTAATTTTCTTAATTGACTTTACGAGTAACTTGATATCTATCTATAGGGGGGTTCTGCCGTTTGGCCAAATTATTTTTGGTCAAATTTCACTTCCCAAAAAACGTATCGCACTAGTTTCATTACATTTCGCATTTTATTCACTTGGTCAAATTATCATTTGGCATATTTTTACTTTGTCAAGTTTTATTAAGTCAAAATATGTTTATTAAGCAAACGTTTTATTTTGGCAAATATTATATTCCAAAAAAATGTTTTGTCAAATTGTCACTTCACACACTTAACTTTTTTATAGCGTAAGTTTGGCAAATGACAATTTATTTTTACTGAGGACAGGAGATATAGGAATTCCAAGTATAAAAGGAACAAATGGCAGAAATAAATATTATTGATAATTATAACAGAATAATGGTAAAATTATATTTATTTTCATAAATTAAGAAACTGTATTTACTATGGTTTTTGTTTTAAATCTGAATAAGTAAGTATTTTATAAAGTTAAATTTTTTGTTGCAATTATACACATTAGTAATTTAACGTCTAAATGTTTTTTTTGAAAATTGGGAGGATTATGGCAGGTATTAATAATTATGAAATAGTGTAAAATTCAAGGCTTATTAAATAACTTTATTTCCAGTAAATAAAGTTAAAAAACATTTTCACATGTTTTGGCAATATTTTTTGTGAATTTTTTGGAGTAGATTTTTTTAGATAATTACATAGAAGGTTTCCCATTTTCCCATAGGGTATATTCGCAGCAAAACTGGTATGGATATTATAATAATACAAAATTGCGTCAGGAGATTTTGCCCCTACATGCGAAATTGTATTTTATGTCGATTGGCATAAAAACTAAAGATAGCTAAAAACTAAGGTAGGAGGTATTGGTTTCATCGTCGATTTGTATCTTATGCACTACTCAAATTGATATGTAAATTGTATGCCATGCAATATTTTGGAACAAGTATGTTTTGCCAAACGATACATTTGACTAAATAATATTTGGTAAAATGAAACTTTGACCAAGTAATTATTTGCTAAACAATAATTTGCCAAAAAGAGTTTTGCTAACTTAAAAATTGCGATAAGTTGTTTTGTCAAATGTTTTTTTGCCAAATGAAAATTTGCGTAAAATAGTTTGCGATGTGATATTTTGGGAAAAGTTTTTTGCCCATTCATTAGTAATCCATCTATAGGCCTTGATATAAGTTACTATAGCTATTTACATCACCTACATACAGACCTACTTAATATATTTGCAATAAAAATATACTTTTCAACTTTATTCATCATATTAAAGTTGTTAATTCGGTTATAATTTACGGAAAAGCTTTGATTTAACTAGCTCGGTCATAAAAATCTCTCGAAACTTCGTAAGTAAATACTAAATTTTTCTGTGAATTTCGCACAACTCCAACCAAGCTAGCTATGCATACTTCCAGCCCATTCCCTCCAAATTACCTAAAGGCAAAACAGTATCTAAGTGGGTATTCGATTCAGGTCTCCGGACACTGGTACCGAATTCCTCAGAACCGGTTTTTGTTGGCGTTACACAATTTAATAGCTTCGATGCCGGTTGCCGGGCCATGCACGGATATTATGCTCACCGATGTTAAAAAAGTTGGTAGTTTATATCGAAACCAACATTGAAATCTCGCTTCTGAAAATTAGATATTTTTTATGACGGGTAGGTATAGCTAGCAGTGGCGAAGGGTCCATACAAGCCGATTCCCATCGGCTTACCTTTTAGAAATTCCACCCCATCAATCGACTAAGCAAATCACAACATTTTTGTAGAACGGCTTACCTTCGCCGTAATTTCACCCCTCGGCTTACCTTCGCCATAATTTCACCCCTCGCCACTGATAGCTAGGTACCATATCAGAGGAATTCACATTTTCAGCTACTCACAAAAGTTACGAATATCACCGTCTGTTAGAATTTCTGAAAAAAAAAATTAAATTGGCTGAATATTTTATTAGGTAGCTCCCTTAGCAATAGAAAGAAGTTTCAGAATTTTCGGTTGCGTGATAAAAATTAAAAAAAAATAAAGTTCCATACCATGTTGTGTTAATGAATTTATCACTTTTGGTTGTGGTTGGTGGCAGGTGGTAGGTGACTAAAGCTAGGGTTTCCTAGGATGACGGTGCCGTCATACTACGGTCGTAATTTAGCGGTGTAGAACGTTTTCTACGTAAACAATACGGCGCGGTTTCCTAAGGTGCTGGACAGCGACGTCAAAAAGCGGTGCCGCCATTTTTATGACGGCCGTCATGACGGTGTAGGATACAGTTCAAAAATGTTTTTTTGCGAGATAGCGGTAATAAAATGAATTCCTTCTGGAGCAACGAAGACGACGAAATTTTAATAGATTTCGTCCGTAATCATGAAGTCCTTTTAGTATTAAGTATAATATAAAAATTAAAGAATTTAGGAAAACCCAGTTTAAAAAAATAATGTAAACAATTCACTGAACAGGTATTTGTAGTCAATTATTTGTATTAAAATTCCAGTAAATACCTAAAATAAGCTAGGTAGGTACATCTTTTGAGAATAAAAAAGAATATTTTTTTATTCTCAAAAGATCTACCTATAGGTACCTAGTTTATTATAGGTATTAAGTATTGGTACTTTTGAACTACCTATCTTTATTAATTCATTTACCTACTAAATATGATGTGACATTATTGAATATTTATTTACTTGTACGTATACATTTATTTTGAAATTTTTATTATCTTTTGTCATTCTTATTAAAAATTCAGATACCTTATTCCATTTTTAAAAAATTACGGCCGTAACGCTGTTGTACGGTGTTGTTACTTTCCACGTGTCTTCACCGTTAAAACGGCCGTAAAATTACGACCGCTGAGTGACGTTTACGTCCGTAAAATTACGGCCGCTATTTGACGGCACCGCTTTCTTAGGAAACCCTAGCTTAAGGAATTATCTCCATTCTGCTGTTACTCCCGTACATTTGTGAAGACGAAGTGACTAGTGACCTTTGCTACGGAAAATTCTGAAACTTTTTTCTATTGCTAAGGGAGCTCATTCCTACCTATAAAAACATTCTGCCAATTTGATTGGGGATCCCCATTAAACAGAGAGAGTAGAAAGACTGCGGGGTAGATAATTTACCACTTTAGCAACTGTGCGCGTAGCGATGGGTTTTGTTCAATATGGCATTGTAGAAAAATTTATTGCATTTATGCTCCATCGATCGTATGTCTCATTAAATTTTCAAGGAGGATGTATACCATGAGTGTTATTGTTAAAGAAAACCACACAGAAACATTTTCTGGGGCAAAGTATTTTTAATTTCTTTTATTTTACAAAGTGGTGGTGTGCCTTTTTTTTTTTAAAACACGATGGTGCTTATCCTCCACGAAAATTTAATGACACTCAATCTTTTTGTACAAACTTATAATAATGCGATTAAATTGGCAAATGTTCAGTTCCAACAACTAAAACAACGAACTTTGAACTAAAGTGGCTAAATTCAGAGTACTTGCGGTACAAAACGATAATTTACTCTGCCAATACATCCTCCCTATATGGTTTTGCAACATAGTCCATCGAGTTGTTGGGGGGTTTCTGTGGGCGTAAATTGTCTATTTTGTATTTTTATTTGTCACAATCTCATGTAGTATTATCTATATAGGTAGGTATTATTTAATTTTAATCTATAATGTAACAAACAAAATTATTACCTACAACAAAAAAAAATTAAGTCTGTTTAATCTTACTTATTATTTGGTAAACAATCTTCACCCAACTATTTATTGAAAAAATAGTTATAATACAACAAATGACAATTTGATAAAGACAACTTTAGATAACGGTTTGAAATGACAATTGTCAAAAGTTTACTAAACTTTATGTCCTATAAAATAATGATACTATACTATAGGATTTAAATTATGTGTAGGTACAATTAGGAATATGTTATAGCGCGGCGCGGGTTTTGAAAAATCGATTTGATTACTGTTTCGTGGTGTCGTTAGTCGACACAAATACATTGGTAACGGCGCGATAATCCATTAAAAGCCAAAGCCATCCATCAGCTTTAATGGAGTACTAAGCACATAATAAATAATAGTGCGAGTTGGTACACAAAGCAACGTACCTACTTATTACCTATCCCATCAATAGATATGATAAAACTAATGTTCCACGAAGGTAAAATATGTTTTGAAAATCGAAACAAAAGATCTTGAAAATATTCACAACCTGACAAAATTAATATCTGGAATATTATTACATAAAAAATATTATTGAAGAAAAACGATCATAGTTCGATCGTGCTTCGCATCGACATATTATATTTCGATGGTGCTCAGTACGTCGATTCTGTAAAATTCAGACATCAACACGCATCTCACCTCGCTATTCACTCTCACTTCGCATAAGGTTCAAAATGACCTTGATTTTGCATTCTGTAAGCATCACCTCGTCACTTGCGAAGTGAAGTGAGCTCCGAAGCGACCAACGTTGTACTAGTGACGGCCACACTCAACAACATGTTAGTCGAGTTTTATCGATTCCAGTTTTTTGACACAATTATTGAGTTTTGGCACAGAATTTTAGCTAATTCATGATTTTTTAATTAAATTCCTTTATTTAAAAAAAATTGAGACAGTTAATAAGCATAAAAACAAAAAAAACTCTCCATGAATATAACCTATGCTTCCCTTACGAAAAAAAATGCCAGACAGAGACAGACACAATAATATTTTGATAGTGAGTGAGTGCGACAGTGCGTTGTGTTGTTTGTAATATTTAATTCGTTCTTTCAGTAGACAATAATTGTAAAATAATAATCATGAAGTAAGTTTATATTGTGGTTATGAAATTTATAAGCGATATGAATTAAAATACGTAAGTACTTATTTAATTTGTTTCCTAATCCAACAATAATGTTTCAGTCCAAATGAGACGACACGTTCCTCTCACCTCAGCTAGAAACTCTGGTAGAGATCATGGAAAGAAACCCTCCCATGGTGAAGGGTTTCTTGAGGACTAAAAATGCCAGAGAGCGAAGTCGACGCCAGTGGAAGCAACTAGCCGTGCGCCTGAATACAATCAAAATTTAAAAACAGTGGACCAAGGTAAGCATCGCTTTTTTTACTACACGTTAGAACCACTTAACATTCCTGGCTCCAAAGCAAACCACTTCAAATGTGCGACGAATCTTTGTTTCTGGAATCTTGTATGTGTTCCTTGGTTTTATAAATTTTATCTTATTGTTAATTTTACTCAATCAATGATTAGGTATTAATTATAAGTAAATGCGGTTCCTTTGTGTGGTGGTGAAAGCTTTTTCACAGGAGATGCACATTTAGGCATACAGCCATTTCCGGTAAGAAATTTAGAAATGCAATAGGTAGGTAGGTAGGTACAATTTTTTTTGCATCAATCCTGTCTGGCTGATGGTGGCCAAGAATTGTGCAATCTCTCTTTTAAAAGTACATAATAATGTAAAGTATATTTTTATTTGAATTATTTGGTTATTATTATTATTACCTGTTTCAGGAAAATGATACTCTATCTCCATCACATGAAGCGCAACAAATACAAGATGCTGATATCGACAATGTATGATATTTAAATTTAATTCATAATTGTATGTGATTAATTAATGATATACTCATATTTATCTGTTTATTTATCATAGATTCCTGTACCACAACAACGCCAGAGGCAGGCGCCTACAGAGGAATCACCAGCTATGGAAATTTATGTAAGTTATATTATTCGAGTAACTACTAATAGTACGGAACCCTTCGTGCGCGAGTCCGACTCGCACTTGGCTGGCAACTGGCAAAAAACTGAACCCTTATAGATTCGTCATGTCTGTCTGTCTGTCCGTCTGTCCGTCCGTATGTCACAGCAACTTTATTCCGAAAGTATTAAGATTACATAAATGAAACTTGGTAGATTCTGTAGATCTTAATAAAAACTTTCAACGAAAATTGGTTTGAACGAGATATAAGTAGTAATTAGTTTTGAGATATAGCACATTTCCCAAAAACGCATAACTAACTAACTTTGTCATTCATACCAACAATGTGAAAACAAAGTTATTTATGTAGACGAAAAATTATAATGGTATGGCATAAAGTAACTACGGAACCCTACGGCGCGTGGCCCGACATGCACTTGGCCGGTTTTTTATGATTGTTTCTGTTGTTTCAGAATATCCAGTTTGCGAACCGATGGCGTAGCTTCTATGAAATTCACAAGTGCTTGTAACAGCCGAGGCTGAAATATTGAAATAAAACACTTTTAAACGGATGCTAGAGCGGTTTTATTGAATGTCCATTGGTGATTAGTTTGGATTTGGATTGATTTTATATCGGGTCATTTTGAACTTAGGTACCATCCAAATTTTGAGGATGTGTTCAGTTCATGAAACTGAAAAATTTTCTCTAAGGAACACATGGTCAAATATGTAATCGACTTTCCATACAAATCAAGGAGATCACGTGATCAATTTAGTATGGGATGATCAAAATTTTCTGACAATATTTTGTATTTATAAACACATGTTTCTTAGAGAAAATTGTTTAGTTTCATGGACTGGACACATCCTTAAAATTTGGATGGTAGTTCAAAATGACCCGATATATTTCCCGATGTGCTAAAAATAGAAATCTACTGAATCTAACCATTTCACAATTTGGGTGGCCTCTCCAAGAAAGAAATTGCGAAAGAAATCTTGGAAAGGGTTGTTGACCTCCGTCTTTAATACTTATCTATTTACAAAAACAACTACTTATTATATGGTTAGATTCTGCAGTGTGTGCAGTAAATAAATTTAGGGTGGGGCTTTAACGTGTGAATTTATCACTTTTAACGGATACTAGCACAGTTTTACTGAAAGTCCATTGGTGATTTGTTTGGATTTGGTTTAATTTTACACTGCAGACTTATTATCGCGCCGCCGCGCCGTGACGGTCATTGTAGAAAGCTTCTGGGGAATTATCTTCAGCACGACTAATTGGCGTCCTAAGGTAGGCGCGCTGAGCATATCCTGAATCACCTGAAAAATTTATAAGTATCAAATAGTTATGTGGTTTTTATACCTAATTAGGCTCATATTCTGAAGTAGGGGTAGGGAGGGATTAACTAACCGAGCAAAACAACTTCTTCACCAGCATTTGTTAATGCCTCTAAGTGGGCTTTTATAACACCGTAGTTAAAAATGAAGCTATCACGAGTAACTCCACCATATATTGGATCCACATTTAAAATGTTTAGATCTGCATCTGTTACCTGAAAAAAAATATAAAAAAAATATTAAGAAGACTAATTATTGAATACCAAATAGTAATAATTACAACTTTGAAATAATTACAACATTGAAACAAAACATTTTAATGAAACACTTACTTTTACACGAGCTGAAAGTCCTTTGCCTCGACGTTTTGTGGTCTTTATCAGAGGCAGTAACTCATACTCTAGCAGCTAGAGTCTAGCTAGTATTAATTCCTTTGACAATCTATTATACGCTTACATAATCGTCATATCGGGTTAATAGAGATAACTTCGAATTTGGTTAGATTGTCGACGCTTTACTTTCTATCTTTTATCTAAAGCATGAGCCTCTCCTAATAAAGATTTCAACAAAAATATTCTTGCCATTGTTATCACTTATGTAAAACTTTACACAAACACCTCAAAAGTAGTTTCTAACCACAAAGTATATAGTTATAGTACTAATTTGTAACACTGAGACATAAAAACATTGTTTTAACACTATTTTTAAAGGATTTCTTCTATTTTCACTCGTAAAATAGATGCTTATAATCTGACACATTGAAGCGGGTTCGAGTTCGAAGTGAGCGTCGAAGTGACCGGGGAATTTCCTTACAGAATGCCGATTCTTACGTCATCTCATACTTTATCTCTCAATAAGCTTAGTTCAACTCACTGACACGCTCGCAAGGGCAGCGCTAGTGTAAATCCGAATTATCAACCGAGTTTATAGAATGCCAATCAAGAAATTCACCGCGGATTCAGATTCGAAGTTTAGAATGAGGTCTTACAGAATCACACTGCTGTTGTTTTTTATAATTATTTACATACCTACCTACGTAACCTACTTCGTGATATTAACTTACCTTAATTTAGGCATTTTCTAAAGCTTTACTAATATAATAACCTCCTGCAGCACATATCTATTATAGACAAGTAAGTAATGACTTGAGTAAAACGTGCAATTTTCAAATGCTTCTAATATTATATTTACATGCAATTTATAGTATAAATAAATTAATCTTAAATGCACCAAAATTGAATATAAATTATTAGAAGCATTAGAAAAAAAAATGCAAGCTTTACTTAAATCGTTACTTACTCGTCCATAGATACGAGCGTAAAAGTAACAATTAATGACAAAATATATTTCCACAGGTATCATGGGCAAACTGTATCCAAAAAAGTTTCCACAAAGTCATTCCACACCTTTAAACACAATAAATGTTTGCAGATCAACCCTCAACACACGGTGCCGACCCTGGTGGACGATGGGTTCTCCATCTGGGAGTCCCGCGCCATCATCACCTACCTCGCCAACAAGTACGGCAAGGGCAGTTCCCTCTACCCTGAGGACCCGAAGGCGCGCGCCATGGTCGACCAGCGCCTTTACTTCGACATCGGAACCCTTTACCAAAGATTCTCCGACTACTTCGTGAGTATACCATTGTGTTTTGTGCTTTACTCTTTAGTTGTACTGTACTACCGCAACCAGTCGCCTGTACTCGAGGACGTCCCAAGCCCATGGCCCAGGGGGAGCAAGTTAATATTAAAGAAGATGAGAGAAATATGAATAGTAGGTACCGTCAAGAGAACCTAGTGAATTTATTCAAGTTTTGAGATGGGGCGGGATTTACAATTTTTAGCCTCTAGGGGGGGGGGGGGGGAAGCTGCCCCCCTCTGCTCACCTTTGGCGACGCCCTTGCCTGTACTTCTGTACCCTTAGCACAAAAAGTATATTAATTTGTATTAAGCAGATATGTCAGATTTTTGGATTAAAATTAATTAGGAAGTGATTCCTATTCCTAGTATACTATACTACGTAGCTGAAGTAGCTTCAGCTACTTATTGGCACCGCCTTATTCGATTGACAAATATTTGTTTCTGACTATAATACTCGATTTTGTATTTGATTACCAGTAAAATGTAAGTTACATAGGTACCTTCATGATGGCTGTTTCTGTCCCCAGTACCCACAAGTATTCGGCGGTGCTCCAGCCGACAAGGAAAAGCTGACGAAGGTTGAAGACGCCCTGAAACTCCTCGACCAGTTCTTGGAAGGCCAGAAGTTCGCCGCCGGCCCCTCCCTCACGCTGGCCGACCTCAGTCTGGTAGCTTCGGTGTCCAGCATGGAGGCTTCCGACGTCAACTTCAACAAATACAGCAACGTAAAGAGGTAAGCAGTATTCTTCTTATAAGAAGACGCATCAGTGGATCTGGATCAGTTCTTGGAAGGCCAGTAGTTCGCCGTCGGCCCCACCCTCACGCTGTCTAATCTCAGCCTGGTGCCGTACGTATCCAGTATGGAGGCTTCCTACATCAACTTCAATAAATATAGCAACGTAAAGAGGTAAGTAATCTTCTTTATACAAGGTTATTTTTAGTTAATACAATCCAAAAGACCAACCTCTAAATCACGAAAAAAAAATCAGCTGTTCCATACAAAAGTAGGTACAATCCTATAACTCCATCGAAATGTATGAAACAGCAGATTTTTTTTTCGCGATTTCAAGGTTGGTCCAATAATGAAAGTTGTTCAGTTTGATGGTCTGATCAACCGCACGAGAAGATTTGTATTAACTAAAAATAACCTTGTAAAAGAAGACGCCCTGAAACTCCTGGATTAGTTCTTGGAAGGCCATGAAGTGCGTCTATGGTTAATATAGAAAACGTCACACAGCGCCGGCCATCATCGTCGCGCTGTTCATGACCGTTACAGTCAGTCTTTCAATAGAATTTGTCAAAACTTACGTATTTTCTGCAGATGGTATGAAACAGTGAAGAGCTCAGCACCTGGCTACGAAGAGGCCAACGCAAAGGGTCTCCAGGCCTTCAAGGAACTGGTCAACAACATGAAGAAGAAGTAACCTCGCACCGCGTCACTATCTCATGAGAACTTCTTATCTTACTGCCACTAATATTTTCTCATTCCATGATTGTCAGTATTGTCACGTTTTGGAGTTGTACTAGGTTGTACAGATTCCGATGTTTGAAATGTTGTGTAAAGTTTATTTAGGATGTAAGGCACAATTAAATTATGTTTGAAAATGTTATTCTTTTGTTTTTATTTACACATGGTTCTATTCTACAAAAAACAGTTAATCACCACATTATAATAAAAAAATCTAATATCTTTGATTATAATAGTGGCTCCGTGAGCTGTAGAACTCGCGTTAAAAAGATATTACCTTTCTATACTTAGTCTGTGCAAATAAATACGCAGTCCTAAAATCAGATGATGTCTTTGAAGAAATTAAAGGTCTTGGTGAGATCTTCACTTCAGATGACAGCTGCTGTAAAACTCAAAACGGCAATATCTCGGAAAGTACTCATCCTAGACTGATGGTGTCTTTGAAGAAATGAAAGGCCTTAGTGAGATCTTCATCTATATATATAAAAGAGAAAATCACTGACTCACTCATCACGAAATCTCAGAAACTACAAGTGCTAGGAGTCTCAAATTTTGCATGGGGGCTCCTTTTAGGGCGTAGGTGCTCACTAAGACGGGATTTTGCGAAATTCAACCCCTAAAGTTAGTATGGGAGAACGCGATTCCTTTGCCCGATTGACTTGAAATTTGGCATAGACGACATTCTGTCACAAAATTAATTGAACACGTGTTTCGTATTTTTTTTTTATTTATCCCATAACAGGGTTAAAAAGTGATAGAAAGCTACTTTTGGGGTGGTTGACTTCGACGTCGGAATTGAAAATTCTTAGTGCATTTGATTGATTTCTCAACGTAGTATTACATTCTCTTTGGTTATTTCCCCTGAGAGTAGGCAGAATACGTATCATTAAATAGTACCTATGGTGTTTTGTTGGTTTCTTCCTTATTGCGTTGTAATAAGGTGCAAAATAAGTAGATTTTCGGAAAACCAACATTACGTCATAGGTACTATGAAAATGAATCGCACTATGTTTCTTGATTGTCACCCATAGAGTAAGATAAAAAAATTGTCACCGCACGAGCTGTCGTTTCGTTTCTATTTTTCCGAAATATTATTCCAATTAATTAATAAACCCGCTCACAACATTTTCACGAGAATCGGTTGAGGAATGCGACCTGTAGAGGAGAACAGACGGACAGCCGGAAGGGCAGATGGAAAGACACACGGAAATATTTTTTGCCCAAGCTGAAGCAGAGACGCTTCGCTCGCGCATCGTGCTCGCTCGGTCGATAAACCAACCAATAGTAGCTTTTATCTCGCCAGTGGTTGTCGAATCACTTTCAATCATCAATTGAAATAAGCAGCAGTTTCAGAGACCATACAGAATAGTCATTTTGACAACACTGTTTCATGTGGATAGTTTTAAATAAAAATCAATTCATCAGGAACTTGAAGACAACTTTTAGCAATTAATTTTGTGTAAAATAAACATCATGAAATACGAATCGGGTAATAAAAGAGACTTTTACTATAATAAAAAAAATATTATATAATTAAATATTTTATTATAAATATAATTTATAATAAAATAACAGCTTTATTTTAAAAAGAGGAAGTAGTAGTCTAGTTAATAAAAAAAATACTTACATCGAAGAACTTCTAATCTAATAGTTACACGTTTTCCTAACTATTTTGTTACCTACAATCACAGATTATATAATACTCTACAATTCAGTCTTGGCTTTGATCTGGGCTATCATTGCCTTGAACATGTCGATGCCTTCACCATTCGCCTTCTGGTAGCCTAATGCGGTAGCCTTCACCAACTTGAACCACCTGGGAATAAAATAAATTATAAATGAGTTGAGTAGTAGGTACAATCGACAACTCACATGCTTTACCACTTTGCAGAAAAAATCTTGTGCGCGCGTATCGCCGAACAAAACGTGTCTAGTGACGGCGCGGCGCGCGAGCGTTTTTAGGGTTCCGTACCCAAAGGGTAAAAACGGGACCCTATTACTAAGCCTCCACTGTCCGTCTGTCAGTCTGTCTGTCTGTCTGTCACCAGGCTGTATCTCATGAACCGTGATAGCTAGACAGTTGAAATTTTCACAGATGATGTATTTCTGTTGCCGTTCGTTATAACAAAAAATACTAAAAACAGAATAAAATAAATATTTAAGGAGGGCTCCCATACAACAAACGTGCTTTTTTGCTGTTTTTTGGTACGGAACCCTTCGTGCGCGAGTCCGACTCGCACTTGGCCGGTTTTTTTACCTAAGGTGTTGTTTTGTTCAGTATGAAGATGGCACGATATGATGATGTGGTAAAGCGGAAGTGTTGTCGATAGTACCTATAGACAGAATTTAAAGAAAATACTCTTTGGTTTGGGCAGTAATTTTGGTACGGCCGCGCTGTTATTAATTGCAATTCTACGTACTTAAATAGTTCGTTATTAAAGTAAACGTTAAGAAAACGCCGATTGGGTAATGTTCTAATTATCTTTTTTGGTGATTTCCGACAAACTCGATGTCAAGAAGTAACATTTTGATGTTGCATAGATAAGACATCAACGCGATACTTACATTTAAAAAAAAAAAAAAATTAAAAAAATATTAAAAACACGACTGCCCTGCCAAAACGAACTAAAAAGTTAAACAACAAGTGTCATTGCAGTCGGGGGACCTTATCATGGAACAATTTTTGATCAAAGAGGTCCCCCGACTGCAATGACACTTGTTGTTTAACTTTTTACTTCGTTTTGGCAGGGCAGTCATGTTTTTAATATTTTTTTAATTTATTTATTTTTATTTCACACATTTTAGTGACATATTATATAGTTTTGGAATGTGCTCATCAAGGCCTTTCATTTGATGCCCATATTGTAATAATAGAAGAAAAAAATTTTTTTTTCACTTTTGTAAATGGCATCGTACAGTCGCCATATTGATTTTTTCTAAAAAAAATATAGCCAGTGTCACTTGGAATGTTGTAAGGATTCTAACGATACCCCATTTATCCAAATCAGTTCAGGCATTTAGAAGTTATGGTGGAATAAAGAAACTCACATACCCACAAACATACATGAATCCTGAACACATAACACTCTTTTTGCTTTGGGCAGTCGTGTAAAAATATTTTATTTTACGATATTTTACAACAGTGCTAGGCTTTGTGGTGATCAATTCGATAGATTTTTTTTTTCGGATTTTCTACATTTAGAATGAAATACTTAGGAAAGGAACCTTTACTTTAACAGTTGTTTCTTTCATTTATTCCAATTTCGACCTTCCACGTGTTCGGACCCGCACTTATTAAAATTCTTTGTGTTGTTTCTTTTGTCTGTTTGTATAAACTCGGTTTATTAAACCAATCATTATTCTAATGCCACCTGTTGGGAAGTGAAAACTAGTAAAAAAGAAAAACGAGTACATGCGAATTACGAACTGAAAGTTTCAAATTAACTGGTGAAATATCATTACTTATATTGTAAATGCCAAAGTAGGTATGTTTGTTTGTTACGCTTTCATTTCACGTCTTATCTTCTCAACCGATCATCATGAAATTTTGCACTCACGTTGTCATAGGTACAGTTAAGCACGTAGGGTAGTTTTCATGCAGGAAAAAAGTACTGTTTCCGAGGGATTAAAAACAATTGTTCACTCAGACCCAGAAAGTTTTGAAATTGAAAACGTGAGATAGTTGTACCAATAATTTGTACCTACACGAAGATGATATTATGTTTATATATGGCTTATATTCCTTGATAAACTGGATAGACCAACTTCCATTGTCACACCATCAAATCCAAAACCCTTATCATCCGCTTTAATACACCTTGATAGTCATTCTTCAAGGACAATCAGCGCAATATAAGTAGGTATGTCTTCTTACTTGGCAACATTGGGGTATGGTTCCAAGCTGATGCCAGCAGCATCTATGGTAGAAACTGTAGCCACGAGTGATAGATCAGCCAGCGTCAGGCGTGGCCCGGCGACGTACTGTCCGCCTCGACCTTCCAGGAATGTGTTCAGAAAACCGAGGCCTTCTCCTAGCTTCTTGAAGAGATCTTCGTCTGCATGGGCACCACCGAAAATTTGAGGGTACTGGAGAAATAATTATTATGTTACAATAGGTGCAAGGATATATTTTTGTTAGTAGTTGGTTATCGTATAAAGTTTTGAGCAGTAGATAATGTAGCTTAGGTATTTTTAGATATTGCCATGCTAGGATAATATATTTGGGACCCATCAGGAACTTTGGTTTTTCAATTGAAACCTTTGTAATTTAACTTTCTGTAGGTTCCTAAGGATACCGGATACCAAAATTGTCAGCTAAACCTACCATCCACAAAAAAACGTTTCAAAAGCAAAATCTATAAAAAATATTTTGATTTTGGATATCCTGCTCCATTTCATCTCCTAATAATACCAAGGCCAAGGGGAAGTATCTAGCGGTAAATGACGCAATAATATCACAGATCACCTACACGAGTAGTTCTTCTATATCTCACAGAGTCCGTTTGATTATGAATGTTGTTAGGCGTGCACTTGCACATTATTTTAGTGTGCATATTACGAGAGCGTGCAGACAAACAATATACCCTAACAACATTCATAGTCGAACCGACTTCGTGAGATAGACCAAATACCTAACATGATACCTAGTGGTCTAGGTACTCACAAAGTAGTTAGCGAATCTCGGGTACAAAGTACCCAAGTCGAAGTCCAGTCTCTGGTCCACGAGGGCCCGGGCAGTTGGGTCCTCGGGGTACAGGTCGCTGCCCTGTCCGTACTTGTTGGCCAAGTACCGGCTGATGGTGCGGGACTCCCACAAGGCGAAATCGCCGTCCACTATCGTCGGGACTGTGTGTTGAGGGTTCATCTGGAGGTGAAGAAAATCTTAAATTTAATAAAACTCTGTCTTATTCAGAATGCGTTCGTTAAACTGGTGCTAAAGTTAGCATGACGGTTATTAATTAGTACATTGTTATACAAGACGCTAAAATGACCCATTGCATACGAGGTAGTTTTATTCCCGAGCTTTAGCGAGGGAATAAATAGAAACCGAGTTACAATGGGTTTTAGCGTCGTGTGTTACACTCTACTTTTCACTACGATTGCGAAAAAATAAAATCCAATATTAAATACCTATAGTTTATACTTCCGTAAACGAATCCACTCGTTTTTCTATCCTCCACTTCATAAACTTTTCATACAGTATTTAAATAAATGATTTGTGCTTGACGGCAAAAGATTAAAATTATTTCTATCCTATTACTTACTTACAGTCACACAATTCAATCAGTTTGGAATTAGAGAAAAATTCTAAAGATTTCGCGCCAGTGCCTCTTTTAATTTCTACTGTAGCAGCTAAGAAACACAATGCACGCATTTTAAACTAAAAGTCACAGAGTATAAATAAGTCTATGATTTCACCGAAGAGATCGCTGCTTTTAGTTCCATTTTCAAAAATCGAGCGAGTTTTTATTCGTAATTATGAATAAATACTTTTTCGTTTTAGTAGGTTCATTGGTAATAGACAAACATTAAAAAAGATAAAACTTTATCCCTATATTATTTATGCTATTTTATCCTAACTCTTGTACCTTACAATGACGGACTTTTTGAGCAAGAGGAGTGAAAAAGTACTTTGTGGCATGACGTTAGACTGCGGGCTAACGCCATTTTAGCGCAAGTCCCACCGTTTAAGGATTGAAAGGTGCATTGTGATTGGTTTACAAGAATTAAACCAGGTTTTGTTAGAAAAGTCTGGCACCCCAGTTTTGTGAAACATCACTGAATAAGACAGTCAGGTTCTCCGCTGCGTTAAGCGGGACACGCGCGCGGGGCGACATAGATTAGAGCTTACTCATGCACTGCAAGCATCGGTCTGTGTCACCTGTGTCAGTAAACCAGCAATCTATATTCCCGCGCCGGGATACAGCCTAACCACAGAATAAGCTAAGAGTATAATAAGTCTAACTCTAAATGTTTGTGCGCGAATCACGCGAAAACCGCTGAAAGAATTTAATTATATATATGATTTTCACAGTTTGGTAGCTTGGGGTCCAACTTAAAATCTAAGCCATGTTTTATGTAATTCGGGTGGGTAGAACCTGGAAAACAGCTTGAGCTTCTAGCTTCCATAGACCAAGGAGATAATTTTTAAACTGCTCATCTTATTGTAAGTCGCGGGCAAAAGGGATACTGGGGATTTTTGGAGGCTAGTTACTAATATAGGTCAAAGGCACAAGGTTTTGTTTTTCAATAGTATCTCCGAATTATTTCCAATTTTAACATATTGGTGGTAAAGTTCAAACTCATTGTCTGATTTGGGTGATTTGAGGAGTAGGTAAATTAATCTTGCTTTGTCATGCTCACATGCGGTTTAAGTTCACAGGTACTCAGTAGGTCACTTAACACTTTAGTCACTTAAAAAGGCTGGTGTACGCAGTGACAAAAACCGCAGGCATGTATGAAAAGATTGATGGATGTGAATGAAGCGAAAGAAGTGTGCAAGGATCGTAGCAGGTGGCGATCCATAGTCTCTGCCTACCCCCATGGGAAACAGGCGTGAGTGTATGTATGTATGTACTATGTATGTATGTACCTACTATGTCATAGCAACTTTCTTGACAGGTGTGTCACAATTTGAAACATTAATCAAAAATATTGCTACTACAGAGTACTAAAGCATTAAATGACTTTTGTTGCTGACCGTACTGAGAAGTGCTTACTTTAGGTATACAGAATAAAAAAAACATTTGACCTTGCCTTGTATCTGAACTGAAAAACATGCTACTACCTATCAACATGTTTTATATTTTTTGCTTATCTACCGATTCCATTTTCAGTGACAAAGTGTTGCTGTGTCATCGTGATGAGTATTTAATATGTATTCACGAACATAATGATAATATAGGATGTTTGGAAATAGCCATAAAAAGTTGAATATGGTAGAAAGGATATCATGCATACAACCCCAGAAATGTATCCTGAAAACCACCTGGCTGAAAAATGTATTTTTATTTGTATAGAAACTTTGTTAAGGTCAACCCTAGACGCAAATACATAGACTATTGTTTTCGATAAAAGCAAAACACGATTTCGGTATAGGGTTGCACTACGCAGTTTATCATAAAAATATTTTTTTTTTCAAAATCGTGGTGATTTTCAGTGTTTATAATAATTTTCCGGGGTTGTATGAATGGTACCGTGTTTATTCCGGGGTTGTATGAGTAGTAACCTTAAGTATTTACCATATTCGGCTTTATAAGGCTATTTCCAAACACCCTGTACCTATGTAGCAGTGGCGAAGGGTCCATACAAGCCGATTCCCATCGGCTTACCTTTTGGAAATCCCACCCCACTGATCCAGTATGCAGATCACAACAATTTTCATCATTTTTGTAGAGCGGCTTACCTTCGCCATAATTTCACCCCTCGCCACTGCTATGTAGGTATACCTACTGTCTCTACATTTGCTCTACCTAAAAGACAACGGGAAGCCAGTGGATGCAGGCAGCGCAGGACCGATCGTCGTGGAGATCCTTAGGGGAGGTCTATACCCAGCAGTAGGTGTCGTGCGGCTGATATGATGAAAAGACAACGACTCTAATAAGTTTCCGATATGCTGTTTCTCTTCGTTATTTTTTACGCACAACGGTTTAATGCTCGGCCCTCACCTCACCTGACGTTAAGTGACGATAAGGCCGAAGGTGGAAACACGTACACCCGGAATCCTCATTACTGAAAAACTTGCTATCTTACCTCTAACTGCCGGAACACAACAATTTCTAAATTGTAGTTATGGCGTCAGACTTAAGTATAAAATGGTGGTAGCTAGCCAAGTATAAAATAGTGGATTTGAAATAAACCCTACCACCAACCAAACCGAGTACAAATTGTACTACCCCCTCCCCCCTGGGAATCGAACCCGGGGCCCTGCATCTTACACGGGTGGGCAAAGCACTAGACCACAGAGGCTAAATATTGCAGCTTTACCTTAAGAAAGTCGGGTTTGAGGTGCTCCCCAGCTCCCAGGTCTACCAGGTTGTGGTTCAGCTCGACGTTGAGAGCCGCAGCGACCAGCAGCACCAGCCTGCAAGGCGCTGACCCTGGCGTGTAGTACAGATCGATCGCCATTGTGATGCGATTGTGTGGGGTGCTACTAAAGAAACAAGTTTTTTTGTTTAATTCTATTGACCTTATAGGAAAAGTTTGAGTGCAGTTTAAATAAAATAAAAAAAAAATAAAAAAATGCGCTTGTGGCATAATATTAGCGTAGCTAGGCATTTTAATTAAAATATACTTCGTAGGCGGAAAAGTTCGCGGCATAGACTAATTATACATATACTAGTTTGCGGCGTTTTTGAACCACAGAATTTTGCGTGTTATTATAAAGGTTATAATAATAGGCTCTAGAACCCTAAGGTTTAAAGCTTAGAGTAAGACGGGCTTCTGAAGCCGTCGCTGCTCGAAGGTTTCAAGCATGAAATTGCCATTTTGTATGGAGAGTTTTAAAGAATTTGCATTTTCCATACTAAAATTGTCTTAATGTATTTAACAAAATCAGTTTTAAAACTTTTATGCACAAATGTTTAAACACACAGCTAAAAAATGTTACATTCGGCTACGCGTTACGACGAATTGAGTGGTAATTCCTGCTAACGAAAAAAGGAGTTTCTTTTGAAATACTTTTGTTGTCTTTGCTTGTCTAATATGAATAATGAATGTTTTTTTAAACTTTTTAGATTTTTGCATTCACAATGCTATTTTTTTTAATATTAAGATAGACGGGACCGTCTGAGTTGCTACGGGTGAGTCGATTTTTTCTAATATTTTTCATTGTTTTTGATAATTTTGAAAATAAAGTTAGGTAAGTAATGGAGAAAATTAGAAGCTATTCATCTATTACCTTATTTTTACCCACTGTGTAGGTATTTAACTTCATAATTAAGACATTGTAGTGTATTTCATGATCACATCACGAGGAGGAGGGTACTGGTGCACTGAGACAGAAGCTTTGCTTAGTTCAGGTACCAGTTCTCTCGCAATCTTATATGTTATTTATTACTTTTTAGCTGTACTCAGAATTTATGTTCAAATTGTAGATTGTAAAAAAAAATTATGTACTAAAAATATTGACGCCGAGTATTCCCACAACTATTTTAAAACTTAAAAAAAATGAAAATAATACCGGTACTTACTTATCAAACCACGATACGTCTGCGCGATGTAACAAACAAACTAACGACTGGCAAAACAGAACCACAACAACTTATCTAAATGTTGGCCTTGAGACTTGAGCCTGGGTTACTGACTTATTACATAGACGGCCAAATGCTGTGTGATGCCACAACCAAACAGACGCCCAGTTATATATGAAATAAGCACTTAGCGCTCGGGCGCCGATTAAGGCTGTCCGCCGCGCTCGCTCTCGGAATAACTGAGTAATATTTTGTCTGAAATAAATAAAAAATATATTAAAAACACGACTGCCCTGTCAAAAATAGCATTTTAAAAATTAAATACCTAGGAATTAATCTGGAAAGATCATAGTCTTATTATGAAATGATTGGGAAATAATTGAATGATGAAATAACGCTGGCTTGCAGCGTAAGAGTGGGATATACAAAGTGTTACCAAAAAAAACCCCGAAAGCCGAATAGTAGACATGGGCCGTCAAACTAAATTACTTATGGGACCGACTCTGAAATTGCGAAATAAATCAGCTATTTCATACAAAAATTAAAAACGAAAATATCAAAATACCAAATATGAAACAGCAGATTTTTATTCGCGATTTCAGAGTTCTAGTAAAAGTTGTTCTGTTTGATGTTCTCTATCTACCTTACGTAGGGTCCAAGTTCTTTGTAGCGAGACAATTTTTTTGCATCGGCAAAAATATCCGTAGCGTCGTAGCCCTATACCGTAGCCGCATCAAACAGTCGTAAGTTCGTAAGTTGTAAGTATCCCTACATGCCTGCCTGCGTAAAATAAGACACATTTTTGACAATATTTGAACATTAAAAATTACTAAACGGGACCTTTTGGAATATGTTCGGACACCTTCCAAGATGACGCTCCCGAAAGTCCCAGGCTTTCCGTAGTGGGATAGCCGGGATATCCTGGAAAAACTGGAATTTCAAGAAAAAATCTTGAGCGGGCCTAAAATTATTATAAATAGCGCATTGTATTTTTTCATTTGGTCCCATTTTTTACATACAAGAAATCTGAAATTTTAAATGAATTATCCAGTACAATCTAGTGTCAAAAAACCTGGAAAAACTGGAATTTTTCTGGAACTGGGAGGGAAAAGCTAGGATCGGTTTGAGCAATGGCAAGACGTCGTTTTTTTAATATTACCCGTAACGACTTTCTATTATTCTCAATGATGTTGACGTTAAATTGTTTCAGTTCCAGGATTCCAGGGCACCTGGTATTTACCTTGGAGCGAGCGTAAAATAGTAAAAAAAGAGCTACTTTGATAACTTCTTATGAATTTTTTGCTCTCTATACGCAACCATTGATTCTTAGTGCCTTCCCTTAGCGGAAAAAAGGTGTGCTTGATGAAACCAGCGGCATATTTTAGTAGGTATGTTATTAGGCATTGTATTCTGACGAAAAAACCATCGGGAGACAGTTCCTAACGTGATTGGTTCTCCCGTTATGACGTCATCAAAATTGCCGCTTCCGCTTTCAGAATATGGCGTATACAACAGAAATGCTTGTGTGGGGTGTCATAAAAAACAAAATTAAATGCGCTACAATATTGTTCCTACATGTAAATGCCACAGTTTACGAGGAATTTTAAGTTTTATTTAAGTTTTCCCAAAAAAACTTCCGTTTAAGTAACCATAAATATTAAACTGATCTGTAAAGTTAAACAGCTGGAAGTCGGCAGTGTAAGATCCAGGAGTAGCAGGAGGATGCCAAGATTAGGAGGGGTTAATCTATGTGAAACTGATAGTTCATTCATTTCAAACTGTCATACTGATACGGACATACATAATCAATAATTATAAGATTCATAAGCATTTCTGATAGATTAGGAAAGCGTCAAGTTTGAAAATGACGAAGTCGTCCGGAAGGACTTATTTTTATAAATTGGAGCACTTACCCCTTAGAGCATTAAACCAATTAGGTACTTTACTTGGTTGAATGCTCTAAGACTTACCCTAATCAAAGAAGGTCCAAATTGCCTTTGTTTTTGACGTTGGTTTGGTTGAAATCAAGAAGTATAAGCTTCTTGGTTGAAATGGACGATTTGGGAAGAGGTTGTTTTGGGAATAGGGATTATGGGAAGTGGACGATCTGGGAATGGTCATCCTGGGATGTGGTCCTTTTGGGAAGTGGTCATTTCAGAAGTGGATATTAAGGTCCTAAAGGTTTTAATCATTGCATCAGAATTTCCGTCTAGCAACTCCAAAGTGCTAAATCCATGAGCAACATACATACTATCAACCACAGACAGACACGTAGTATTGTTGTATGGTCTGTGTTATCAACAGTCCAATATTCGACCACGTTATTGATTTGTTATCACAATCATAAACTATCTATCTACTTATGGAGGTGTGTTACCCTTGAGTTAAGAATTTTGTTTTGAAGACTGCTATCTCTTTTAGTTCGTAAAATCCCACTTACTTCGCTTAGCGTTAGTTTCGTAAAAAGCTTAAGGTGCGGTTAAAAATGAAACCTACCACCACCTCTAGGTAAAACATTTTAGGGGAAGTACCTACGTCCAAAATGGCAAAGTACAGCTTGACCATAAAGAGTTGACAAAAATTGAGGGCGCCACTTTCTATGTAAACACGTCAAAATCACGAATAAATTGGCAACACTTACTAAATTTTGTACTGAAAAATTTTAGTTCCATTTTATTTAATTTCAACTCTTTATGGTCAAACTGTATTTCTGTTTGTCACTATAACTTTCTAAGGCCGTCCGCTGCCTTGAGCGGGACACGCGCGCGGGGCGACATAGATTAGAGCTTACTCATGCGCTGCGCAAGCATCTGTTTGTCAAAAACCAGCAATCTATATTCCCGCGCCGTGTACCCGCGGCGGGATCCCGCTTAAGGCAGCGGACGGCCTAAAGGCCCGCCCAATCGTGACCGGGGCCCTACCGCCTAACTCAAAGCGATAGCCAATGCGATAGCTATGCTCTATCTGTCCTTGTCATATCATAACACGATGACAAGGACAGACAGTGCACTGACGTCATAAACCAAAGTCAGAGTCAAAGCGAGAGAGTTAGGCGGTAGACCCGCGTTGCGGTAGGTATACGCCTCCGCAGTGGGTAACGGTATACCCGACCGATATTCCGACGGATATTTTGTATGGCATTACCGCAGCTGTTGCGAATCCGGAACCGCATATCGGATGGGTACGCGGTATGTACCGCTTGTTCGGCGAAACTTTTCCTCCCCCCAGGGACGGCGTTCCGGTAGCGGTAAAGTTCCGTTATGGTTTGAACAGAACTTTTTATCGCGAGATCTACAGCTCACGGAGCCACTATTACCTATACAGGGTCACTGGAAATATGACGTATTCCTGCCAAGGGGTTAAAGATGAGGTCAAAACAAATATTTTTTGTTAGGTATATAACCTTTTCTCGAAAAGTTAGTAGTTTTTGAGTTAATTGAAATTTAGTATTTTTTTACCAAAAGTACGTTTTCAGATACAAAAATTTAAAATAAAAGATAACTAGGTAGGGATTTGATTCTCGTTTTTTTATTATTTTGGGATAGAAAACATTCTAAGTGTTGATATTGCATAAAAAAATACAAAAAGCACAGGTGTTTATAAAAAAAACAATCCTTAAACGCATTTTTTTTTCCAGTTTTTTTAGGAAATAGCAGCAAATATCTTTAAAAAATCCAAGTAACTAAGCGTGCAAAATATTTTAAAACATTCCATCTATTCATCTTTCAGTTGAGATATAAAAGTTATTAATAACTTAAATAAAAAATGAGAAATTAAGACTAACTAATAGTAACCCCATTTCATATGGTAAAAAAATCCTACTTCAAGCGCTTCAGGGGTCGCCGTATTATATTATCCTACTTAGGTATATCATAAATGTGAAAGTTTGCTTGTTTGGATGTTTGTTAATCAATCACGCAAAACGGCCGAATGGTTTTGGATGAAATTTGGCACACAGATAATTTATAAACCGGATTAAAACTTATGAGGATACTTTTATCTTGGTTAAAGGTTCCTATATAGGGATTTTCTCGAATGTCAACACGGATGAAGTCGCGGCCGGAAGCTAATTTGCCATAAATGGTAGTGCTTACAAAAAATACTTTCGTCCGAGTGAGTTTGAGACGGGATTATTTTCCGCCGATATTTTATACAGACGGCATCACAAATAACCATGCATATCAGTCATTTTTAATGCCCCCGCTGCTGAGGAACAGGGGCCATATTATGACCTCATATTTCCTGGCAGTTTTCTGATTGGTTATCAATCTATCTCTTTTATTTGCTATACAGCGAAAAAGAGATGTAACTATAGCAATTCATAAACCTGGCAAATTTTACGAGGTTGTAATACGCCCCCTGGCCTTCCTTGTCGCTTGTGGATGGATAAAGCGGACGGGCCATAACCCACCACGTGGGCCCAATATGATCGGTGTAAACGACTGTAAATGCAGCCAGGACCAACAGCTCAATGTAAGGTACATTAACACCGACCAATCCGCAATGGGCCCGCATGGTGGGTTATGGCCCGTTCGTTTTATCCATCCACAAGTCACAAGGAAGGCCTGTTCCTCAGCAGCGGCAGCATTAAAAGTCGCAGCGACAGCATTTAAAATCGCTGATATGCCTGGTTACAAAATAACCATTGCTTGTCAGCCATTTTTTAATTCCGTCTGTATAAAATTTTGATTATTCGGCGAAAAATAATCCTGTCTCAAACTCATTCGGACGAAAGTCAAACTTTCACATTCATGATATAAGTACGTAGGATAATACGGCCACCTCCGGACCTGTGGCGTCTGGTACGGTGAGTATAGTATATTCATGAATTGCTATATACCAAATTGCTAATATTTGCTAGCTTTTTAAATTAATTGCTAGCTGTGAGATATTCAGAGAATTTAGAAAATCCATTAGACTAGCCATTCTGATAAGGATGGCAGGTTGCAATCTTGTACAGTGTTTCTGGACGTAGTTTATCAAAGTGCTTAATACTAATCGCTATCTATATTATTGCTAGTTTAAGACAATACAATATTTAAGTTCATACATGCAGTCGTAAAGAAAATACGACTTTTCAAACAGAGCACTTGTACTATTATGTATTCTGTGACAGAACACGAAGTAAACGCCTGCGCATGTATACAAGACATTGTACAAAAAAAAGATATTGCTATTTTTATTTATCAGGCGCTTTCTCTTCATATTGATATTAAGGGCCACAGTGGACCTACTATTATCTATTCTGTGCTACTGATTTGACCTACTGGTAGGACCACGGTATACCACTATGTACTCGTGGTCCTACTGTACTAGGGCTTTTTAGAATATCGTAGTGTCCTATAGTAGGTATCGTATCGATAGATAATAAAGAACGATTATTCCGATTCTAACCCGAAATCCTATATATCTCGTGATATATTTTGCTGCTAAATCCAGGATTTGTGCTGCAAAATAATGGTTTGAGCTGCGCTTTAAAAGCTGATGGACATTGTGTTGTTATGAGAAAGTGTCTTGAAGTAACTCACATAAAACATAAACATACAAAGGATTAAAATAAAAACACATGGAAATTTACATTATATTTTATTATCTTTGTCTTTAATAAAGTAATTACAGATAGGCACTAAAAAAATAACCATGCGTATGACCATAATACAATATTATATTACTTAGATACAACGAACACCGCTTTTCTCACGAACAGAAATAAGCGGCGATGTCTTGGCATTAGTACCGTACCGTACTACCGCATGGCGCTTAACTGGCAGTAAGCCTCGTACACGAGCATTTATTTAACGGCACTAAAAACCAATGTATTATTATTATATTGCAACTCCTTGGAGTTCTCTGTTCGACGAGAGACGTCACAACGATTCATAATTCAACAGGATGCAAAACTAAACAACAAAAGCTATAATAAAATGTACATGTCTCGCATGTTCCACAGAAGGCACATAATATCCGTAAATAAAAGAACGTTATTTAAAAAAGCTATCTTGTTACTTATTACGAACTATCTGCTAGTGTAATACAAAACAAACGTTATGAAGCTATGATTTGTGTGATATTTATAACATTTTTTTTATCTTTCGGCCTTATTTATTGCTCAGTTTACAAAAATGACTTAACATGGTGTTCCAATTAAACAGAAAAGTTAACTAGAAACATTTTAAATTCTATAAATAAATAGATATAATATGAATTATCTACTAAGTCGAAATAAAATGTATTTTCCCCTAAATAAAAATAAAAATCAGGAATAAATTACACGATTAGTGTACAACTAGGAGCGCCAAATGAATATTGTTTTAGGTGCTTGCTATATTTTAATTTTGGACTCGTACTAATAAGTGTTACATTTTCACGTTACGATAATTAGACTTTTTAACTTCATTCGTTCGGACACTAAATATCAATAATTATACAAAGCTATCTACATGAGCCACTCTTTACCGCTTGAGTTAGTGTTGCCAGACTAAAATACCCGTTTTTAATCATTTATGGTAGGAGTCGTGAATGGGTAATTTGAAATGCTAGCGAATAACGGTGTATTTTTGCACTGGCAAACATAGATTACAGTGATGGTAGAGTCCATTGCTTGGGAATGATTCGTAATGATTGTCAATGGTTTTCCAGTAACATTTTTTCCTCTTGTTTGCTTCGGCTCCGACAAATAACTGGACTTTTCTGTAATAAAAAATATATATATAAAATCTGAATATTAAGTAAAAGAAATAGGCCGATTAATAAATTCAATAGATATTTATCGAAATCGAAAATCAGTTTTGTAATGTAACCTTAGTTTCCTCATAAGTCAGCTCGTATGTCAGCTAAAATCAGCTAATCAGTTTGAATATTTTTTGATTAACTGATTAAATTAAATTATAAGTCAATTTAAGAGCCCGTAGCGATTTTGCCGCTGACTGCAGCTCTCTTGCTCGCACATTTAATGTTTTCTTAAGATTTCTTAAATCTGAGTGCGCAATCGAAAAATGTGTCTCGGCCACTTTTCGCAATATAAGATTACAGACATTTTAAAATATATTTCAGATTTTTGTTGCTAAAGTACAAAAAGTTATTGTTTCTAACAGTTATTTGAACTGGCAAATACGATAACTTTTTGTACTTCAGCAACTCGAAACTGAAATATATGTTGAAATGTCCGTAATCTTATATTGCGAAAAGTGGCCGAGACACATTTTTCATTTACGCACTCAGATTTAAAAAATCTTGAGAAAACATGAACAGTGCGAGCGAGAGAGCGGCAGTCAGCGGCAAAATCGGTACGGAGCCTTAATGATTGAGACAAAATATTCAAAAGATAAATTTAGGAGCTTAACAATTAAAAGGATAGTGCAGCACTGAATTTCAAAGGCAACAATGAGTATTCTTTATTTCAAAGACACTAGCACGGTAATAGTATCTATACAGTATTCTGTAAAGATAATAGTAAAAAAGCTCAAGTAGATGAAATTAAAATACTGTAGGCGAGTAGCCCTATCGTATTTTGACGTAGCGCGGCTGTAGATCAGGGCCAAGTCACAATACTGTATAGATACCATTACCAGAGGGACTCACTCCGCGCTTAATATTAGCCTATTGCTCGCGGCTCACTCAGTCGAGCCAGCGCACGAGGGATGTCATGTGTCGGTGGAGACAGAGCTACGCTACAAACGCGATAGAAAGAGAAAGTGCATACAATAATAGGCACGCAGCGCTGTGCAATTTGAAATTGTACTTTATTGCCGTGCAGCAAGTAGCTTATTATTAATTATTGTCCTCGCGCGGATGGACATTGTTTTAGTGTGTACCTAAGTCAAGAGCGCTTGTTATTGGCTCATGAGGTTACAGTGATAGCCCGCTAAAACTAGGAACTTTTGTACGCTATAACGGGTGTAACAAGACCCTTAACGAAGCCGAAGTCGACGCTTTCCGCCCATCATCAGGATCATTTTTGTCCTGGGAAACCAATAGCTACGAAGTTATTGAAGGTCAAAGTACATTTTTTTTTATTTTTATGAAATCTTATTTTATTCGTTATTTCCTAATTTTTTTCCAAAGAAACATTATCAAAATTTTAAGTATTTCGTAACAAACAATGGCTTTAAAACGTCATCACTCATTGGATCTCATGAGCACGCACATAAACGCTGCCTTTCAACTCGGCCGCACGCAGCTGTGTAACATACACTCGCAGGCTCGGTCTGTTGTACGCGTTACATTGCTCGGTAGTATGCAATGCTTTTTTAAGGGGAATTTATAAATGCACTTTAAAAATAATGTAACACACTTTAAAATGTTTAGCTTCAAATTTTATTGAATGAACTATAAAAATAATGGTTTCCACTATAAATATGCTAAGCTTTAAAATTAATACTTTGCACTATACATTTTAATTGCTTAGCTTTAAAATTAATACTTTGCACCATACAAATAATTTTTATAACTTTAGCACTGGTAAACAGACGTCTAGGTGCGACAACGAGCGGGCGCAGCGAGAGAGGAGCACAGGAGGAGTTAGGTTCCATTGCGACCAACAACGCCAGAACCGACCTGATGACGTGTATGCATTATGCCACAAGTTGTTGTCATCTTGCCATCTTATTTTAACAGTGGTTAGTCTGACATGGTTCGACAGAAATTAAATGGTTTTGGAGTTGGGACATAGTTATAGTGCAAACCATTATTTTTGTAGTGATAATATTAATTATAGATCTATTATTATTTTAAAGTGCTGACAAAATTGTTATAGTGCAAACCATTATTTTTGTAGTGATAATATTAAATTATAGGTCTATCATTATTTCAAAGTGCTGATAAACAATTTTATAGCTGTTTTCATCAAATTTAAAGTGCTATTAAATACATCTACTTTTTGAACACCAAAAATTAAAATTGTTTCCCAGCAATAATTTTGAACAGAGATGGTCCTGATGATAGGCAGAATACGTAGACCTTGATTTCGTTGAGGGCCATGTTACACCCGGTATATAGCACGTACCGTACTACTGGCAGCACTGCTTGCGCACGCTGTCGTCGGCGGAGGGCCGCGCGGTGGGCTCCGAGTCGGGCCGGATCACGTCGTTCTCCGGCTGGTCGCGCATCTGCTTCTGCGACACGATCCTGTAGATCTCTGCAGGAGGAAACGTTCCATCGTCAATGCAAACTTAACATAAACAACTTATGCGAGGGGAGTTCAAAGTATTCTCGGTATAGATATGAAGGAAAAACAGTCAATTGGAAATCTCATATTGAAAAAATTGCTACTAAACTTTCTAAATTTACTTACGCCTTATATGAACTAAAAAAATGTACCGACTTAATAACTGCAATGTGTGCCTATTATGCTTACGCTAATGCATGGTTGACCTACGGAATTATCATTTGGGGTAATAGCACTCATGTAAACCAATTGTTTGTGATGCGAAAAAGGTGTATCAGAATACTTGTAAATATAGATGATATGGAAAGTTGTCGACCTCACTTTGTAAAACTAAAGATACTCACACTTACGTCCCTATATATATTTGAAATATGTAAATTAGTCAGGAAAAACAAACAAATGTATCCACAAGCAAAAGATTTTTATCAACAATCACGTAATTTAAGGCATCAAAACAGACTTGCAGCACCTTTCACTAAGTTACATTTAGTGAGTTCAGGAACTTACCATATGTCAATAAAAATATATAATAGAATACCAAAAGAAATACAAGACATACAAAAAGAAATTCACTTTTACAGTAAACTATAAGATTTTTTAATAGAACAATGTTTTTATACATTAACAGAATTTTTTGAATTAGTCTAATAATTAGGCCTCCTTGTTCTCATCTCTAATGTTGTTTACCTATTCCAGATTTTTCGTTTTGTTATTTAAAAGAAACATTTATGTTATGTTAAGTAATTTTATTATTTTTATTTTTATCTTATTTTAAGTTGCAATACCCTTACAGGGTCATGTTCATGGTACCATTTTCCTTTTAAGATCTCTGTAACCAACATGTTGCAATAAACAATTAAGACTATGACTATGACTATGACAGAAAAATCTGAAATAATTTTATTGTTTTATATAGTCTCCTGGAACCTCAATACACTTCTTACAACGCGAAATCAACTTTTCAGTACCCTCTAAAAAATAACTTTCCATCTCTGAAAAATTATCATCCATAGTCGCCTTAAGCTCTTCATCGTCGGAAAATCGCTCTCCACAAAGCTGTTTTTTCAGCTACAGAAAAAAAAATAGTCACTTTAGGTGCCAGATCTTAGCTGTAGCTGAAACCACACTCCTGAATAGCAGCCTTGACAACGCGCGCCGAGTGAATCGAGCACCATCGTGGTCGATTTTGGTCAACATTTCGCATTCAGAGATTTTGTTTCACTTGAAGCACGATTATGAAAAAACTAACAATAGTAAACTGACGAAATTTACTAATTGTCACCTTGAATAATGTCGTAAGAGAACCATAAACAAAAACTGCCCTCATTACTAACCAGAAAATCCCGATACCGATAATACTTTGAACTCCCCTCGTACATCGGCGAGATCTTGAGCTGTATTGAAGTTTGAAAACGTGGCCATAGGCTGCGTTTAATAAAAGTTACAGTCTATTGCAAATAAACTGTAACTTTTATTAAACATACTAAAAACATTATGCGACCGAAAGGGCACCCCTTTTACTATGGGACCAACTCCGATATCGCGAAGAAAAAATCAGCTGTTTCATACATTTTCATATTTTTCGTTTTTAATTTTTGTACGAAACAGATGGTTTTTTTTCGTGACTTCAGAGTTGGTCTCATAGTGGTTCAGTTTGATAGTCCCTATCTACAATATTCCACTATGCCACTTTCTCCAACAGCTGTTATCGAAATCGAAAACTATCAGGAACTGCACATACCGGTAAACAGTAAATTTGATTGGTAAACAGTAATTTTGATCAGTAAAAAACCGCACCTTTTCTTCAAAGTTAATTTAATCCCATATAATTTAATGATAAGTGTTATTATATACTTCTTCCCCTTCGGACATAGCCAACAGTCTTTGGAAACCATTGGAATACTCGTCAAACGGAATCAATTACTGAGATTGAATTTCCAAGCATATTACATTGCCTAATTTTTTTGCAATATTTGAATAACTTCATGGGCAATATAGTATCCATCTTGGGTATTCCTTTTTTTAATTGAACTGTTGAAGTGTGTTTACTCCATCATCTCGATAGCGAATTTACCCGCATTTCCTGAATTGACCCCTTTTATTTCCCTTTTGTGGTGGCGCTAGCAATAACGCTTTAATCGTTTAATTATGGTAACTGTTATGTTAAATAAATCAAACACTTATTAAAAGAAAGCTCATTAAATGTACTTTCAATAGATATCAACATTTACACAATAAAACGTTAGCTAGCAATAGCAGATGACCAAGTCTAAACTTAGTGCCGAAGAGGTGCGGTTTTTCTGACGTCGAGTGTAGGTAAAAAAAACTCTCAATATGGACATTCTAACTATGTACTTAACTAAGGACATCCAGAAATTTTAACAGGAGAACTTCTGTCTCTACATTTTTAGATTTATTGAGATTCTATTTGCGACTATTTTAAATAACGTTCCAGTAAGTCAGTTATAGATAACCAATTTATAATAAATATAGAAAGGAGATAATATAATTAGTAACCATCAAAATACCGATAAATTATCAAGTTGAACAATTCCATTGTCGGGCTTTATCGGAAAAATACCTGTGGCGCACAAATACAAAAGCAGATTTTATTTGAAGCACACTTCGTAAATACTTAGGAAAGGCGGCTTTTACCACAAAAACCACAGACAAACAAATATTAATTATAAATACAACCAACATCCTTTAATCATAATGATCAGACATAAGTTGTAGCCTATTGAATGACATAGCGCCAGAGCTATTTAGAGCAAATGATAGTAAATATGACAACAATAGTACAACCCGCCTAATATGCCGCGCATTTAACGGTCAGTACCGTTAGGCAATGAATAATAAACGGTCGCGAAGGTGGCCGACCGCCTTGAACCAATGGCAATGACGAAGTCGTGTGTAGAGTCGGGCCTAACAAGGATGGCCATTTGATTGAATACTATTACTATATGTAATGTATATGTTACAGTCAAAACTCATATCTGGTCAAAACCACTTTAGACTGAAAAAATCAGTCAAAAGTGGTTTTGACCGATGCTCTCAGTTGAAAACAGTTTTGACTGACTTTCGCAGTTAAAAGTGGTTTTGACTAACGTTCTTAGGCAAAAGTGGTTTTGACCAACATTCTCAGTCAAAACTGGTTTTGCCTGATTACTATCGGTAAAAACTCATAAAAAGTTTTGGAGGTTAGTGAAAATTACCAGAAAAATCATCAAAAAAGTTTCATAAAACTATTTATAAGGTATAACGTTTAAATGTTTTTCAAAATTCATTCGACATTGTACCGAGACATGTAAACTGCAAATACGCAGAAATTCGATATCAAAATATTAATTTTACTTTTTATTTTAAATATAATATTGAAACTATGTCACTTTGATAGTTTTTGGAGGATAGAGCTGTTTGCGTCCATGGGCTTTTACTTTAGATACCTACACCTGTCTAGTCTGGGTAGGGCTAAATGAACAGCAACTGCGCAGTGGAGCTAGGTGGAAAGAAGCGAGCTTTCCACACATTTCAGTGTATGATCACCACTCTTTTCCGCCCAGCTCCACATCAGTGGAAACGCAACGCAATAGTTTTTATTTTTATTATTTTTTAAATGCTATTTATACGTTAGCATGGCTTAGGTTACGTTCACTGTTTCACTGATGTGAAGCTGGGCGGAATAGAGCGGTGATCATAAACTGAATTGTGTGAAGCTTAAATTATAATTACTTATATCTCATCATTTCTAAAACAGTAACTATCACTTGTTTAATTATTAAATAGGCTCCTAGTCCCCCTCAATAGCAGTTTTGACTAACATTCGTGGTCAAAACCACTTTTAACCGACATAATTTGGTCAAAATCGATACTACCCATTATTATTATTATTATTATTATTAACAGGCAAGCAGTTGTTATAACTGATGACGCCTGTATCCTGATATCTATGCGTTTTGTTCACTGTTTATTTTTAAGATATCCGTCCAGTCGATTTTTGAACTGATTTACATTTGAGGCAGTTACAACATCATCCGGAAGCTTATTCCATTCTTTGACAACTCTGTTGTTGATGAAGTTCTTGCATGGGTTGTTATGTGCGATGGTAGTACTTAGCTTGAAACTGTGGCCCCTGAGGTTATGGTTTTCATTACGTTTATACAAGTTGTCAAAATCATGGAGGTCATAATGTCCATTAAGTATTTTATAAGTCTCAATTAGATCTCCACGGTTCCTGCGGTCTTTCAATGTTGTAAGTTTGAGCACATCCAACCGTTCCTCATAGGTTCGTCGTTTCAGCGTTCTGGGAATTTTAGTGAAACTTCTCTGCACTTTCTCCAACTGATCGATGTCCTTGACAAAATAGGGACTCCAGACTTGAAATGCGTACTCCAAAATTGGTCTGACATATGTTTTGTAAATCTTTAACATCATTTCAGGAGTCAGGGCTCCAAAAGCTTTTCTGATGAGGTAGATTAGACTTTTGGCTTTTTTTGATATAGAAGAAATATGATCTTCCCACTTCAAATCCTCAGATATCTTCACTCCCAAATCAGTCTGGACTTTGACCCCCGACAGTTGTACATCTTCTAATTTATAAGTCAGGCGAGGATTTCGATTACCTATGTGCAATACAGTGCATTTAGAAGCATTGAGGTTCAGAAGCCAATTTTTAGACCAGTTAGCAATGGCATTCAGATCAGATTGGAGTCGATCATAATCAATAAGTGGGTTAGCAAATAACTTTGTGTCATCTGCAAACATGCTGACATTGCATTGCAGGCAGCGCGGAAGGTCAAAGGTGTAAATAATAAAGAGCACCGGTCCAAGAACTGACCCTTGGGGCACGCCACTGAGAGCCTGGCGCTGGGCAGACAGTTCATCTCCTATTCTTACTTGAAAGGTTCTTCGCCGCAGAAATGCCTCAATCCAGTTAAGTAGTTTTCCTCTTACTCCCACAAATTCCAGCTTATGCAGCAGCCTGTTTATTGAAACCTTGTCAAATGCTTTCTCGTAGTCAAGGTAAATGACGTCGATTGGTTGTCTCTCGTTGAATTGTTCGATCCATTTCGACATGCATGACAGTAAGTTAGTCACAGTTGACCGGCGTGGACAGAAGCCATGCTGGTGATCAGTAATAACTTGATGGTTCGCAAAAAAATTTCTGAGTAGTTTAACTATAATTTTCTCCATCAACTTGCATGCCACACTAGTGAGACTTATGGGTCTATAATTGGCAGGATCAAGCTTGTTTCCTTTTTTAAATATGGGAGTAACTGTTGCATTTCGCCAGGAGTCGGGTATGACTCCAGTGTCATAAGACTTCTGCATTATAGATGCTAGGCTAGCCGTAAGGTCGCATCTCTGTAACACGGCTACTGGAATGTCATCTGGTCCCGGCGAGGAATCTCTATTCATTTCTTTAAGGGCTTGTTGAATGGTGTCTTCGGAGAATAAGATGTCCTCAACTGTATCTTCAACTCGAAGAAGCGGATCCAGATCTGGTAACGGAGTAAGTGGTTCTTCTTGATAGACACTTGAGAATTGTTCCGCAAATACTTCAGCAATATCATAAGCTCCAGTTATAGTTAGGCCTTGCTTATTTCGTAAGGCTGTTGGTATGCTAACTTTCGAAGATATTTGCTTCCTTATATATGAGTAGAATTTCTTTGGTCCAGCTTTCAGTAGGTCACTCTCGTAGGTAATGCGGGCGGCTTTATTTTGATTCGACAATTTGTTGTTGACTTTTCTATAATCATCGTACGCCTCATCCAATCCAGTCAGGATATATCTTTTCCATAAAGTATGTTTTTGGTTAACTAGCTTTTTTGTATCTTTTGATATCCATGGTTTATCTGTAGCTCCGGGTCGTACTTTAATTTTCGGTGTGCACATAATAATAGCTTCCTTAACAGTCTCAGCAAATATCCTATACTGAGCCTTAGGGCAACTGAGATCTTTAAGTTTAGCAGGCAGAGAATTCTGTAGTTTCGTGTTCATTGTGTTATAGTCAGCTTTTTTGTGGTTTAAACGGAATTTAGTTTCAGAATCTTGCTGGTGAGTTTGTAACTGAATCGAAGCAAGTAAACAGGTGTGATCGCTCTTTCCAATGGGGGTATGGTGTTCAATGCCAGCAATGAGTGTTTCATCATTTGTTAAAATTAAATCTAGTAAAGATGGTTGGTTCCCCGGTCTAAATCTTGTGCATTTATCCACTAATTGTTCAAGATTGCTATCTTTGTACCACTGTAAGAAATTGGTTTCCATTGGTGTGACATATCCAGTATCTTCATTTATCCATTTTACTCCACCATAATTAAAATCACCAAATATTGCCACTACGTTGGTTTCTGACGCGTCTTTAAGTTCTTCCAGTAGTATGTTGTCCTGTTCCATAGTGGAATCATGCCCCCTATAAAGTCCACATAACAGAAATCTTGTCCTTGCAACACTTACGTCCAGCCATATGCGTTCAGTAGCTTTATGTTTAGTGGTATAGTTGTTGTATGGCTTTATTACTACACTGTCAATTTTCCGTGAGGCATATATCGCCACGCCACCACTTCTTTTACCAATGCGATCATCGCGGTATAGGTCATATCCGGGTATATTTATTAATGAATTAGGTATATCTGGTTTCAGCCAAGTTTCAGTGATTATAATCAACGTAGGCCTTAATGAGTTTACTCTTGCAACAAATAGATCCAGCTTTGAATTAATAGATTGTATGTTTGTATAAAAAATGGTGACTGTAATAAGTGCAAATGAAAGTTTATTCTGTAAAGTTGAGTTAGTATTTATATTTTTATAGCTTGTCTTCGGTGTAGGTAGCGGCTTTAAAGTAGATTTTTTTAGTTTTTTTGGTTTTTTACAATCATTGGATGTCCACGGACATACTTTATGGTAATATCGGTCTCTCCATTATTAATGCGCTTATTCAGTTCGTCTCTCAAGTGTGCCATATATTCCCTTTGGAGGGGAGTTAGGTCAGCGGTAATAGAGGAGGGCTTCTTCAGTTTGTTTTTATTGCGGAGGATTTCTAATGCATCAGTTTTACTATGTAATATAACCTTCAGTGGGCGCGGTCTTAATCCTGTGCCAGATTTTGGGGCACCGAGACGGAACAGCTTTATTCCATTACACTTCACTTTAATAGTAACAGTGTTAATAACAGACTCGCATTCTTTCATGTCATGTTCCTTTCTTTCATCGGGTACATCACTAGTTGATTCGGGTACATCGTAGATTATAACATTAGTAGCCCTGTGGGCTCTTTCAGATATCTCTTGTATTGCCGATTCAGTTGCAAGCATACTTTGGCGAAGGCGCAGCTGCTGGACTTCTTCCGTAAGATCGTTCAATTTTTTCAGTATTAAAGGTAGCTGGGACATCATGGATCTACAACCCTCACAAAGGAAGGTCATTACTCGAGCTACAGTCTTTAACTCAAGAACACGAACTTCAGTGGGTGACAATCCATGACAATCTCCACATATAAGCACCTTACATGAATCACAAGTCACATTTGCTTTTTTCTCGTTAGGTGTTTTTTTACATTTAGCACATTTTTCCAGGGGCAATTTTGCATTGGTATTTTTTTGTGTGCTCATTTTGGGATAATGGAATTACACTTGCAACACTGAGATGACAATTTTTCAAAAATAAATATTGGTAATTATGTGGGTAGTTATCAAACACTGCTAAATGAAATATCAAATGTCTTATTTTACATTATTTTTGCAATTAAAAGTGGTTTTGACCAACGTCATTAGTTAAAACCAATTTTGACTGCAAAAATCAGTTAAAAGTGGTTTTGACCAACGTCCTTAGTCAAAACTTCTTATGCCTGATTTTTGCAGTCAAAAGTGGTTTTGACCGGATATGAGTTTTGACTGTAACATATATGCTGCTCAAAAGAAAATAGGGACCACTATATGGTTTTTCCTACAAACGAGAAAGTACTTCACGCCGAAACTGCTGCTCAATCTATACCAAGCACAAGTTCGATCGTGTATGAAGTACTGTTCTCACCTTTAGGAGAACTCCGCGCCAAATACAAGCTCAAGACGCTTGAATCCATTGATCGGAGGGCGAGGAAGCTCATCGGCAACGATAATCTTTTCTGTAATAAGCTCAAAAGCCTCGAGCATGGACGCAAGGTTGCAAGCTTGTCGGTTTTTATCGGATACATTTCGGCGAGTGTGCAGTGGAACTGCACAACCTAATTCTGCCATCTCCCTTCTACCATCGGCAACCAGACGTACGAATCAGCGCCACCGTTTTTTGGTGGATATTCCAAAGACTTGTAGGAACTAAGCGTTTTGGTTCTAGAGAGTTGCTGCTAGAGTGGAACTCCTTGCCTAAGTCTGTGTTTCCTGATAGGTACAATCTGGGGGCCTTCAAGTCGCGAGTGAATAGGTATCTTCTAAGAAAGCGCGTTTCATCGCAACATCGCTTACCATCAGGCATGATAGCGGGCAAGCACTTTTGCCTATCCGTCATAAAAAACGAGCTAATTTTTGAATGGTTTTTAGGGTTCCGTACCCAAAGGGTAAAAACGGGACCCTATTACTAAGACTCTGCTGTCCGTCTGTCTGTCTGTCACCAGGCTGTATCTCATGAACCGTGATAGCTAGACAGTTGAAATTTTCACAGATGATGATGTATTTCTGTTGCCGCTATATCAAAAAATACTAAAAACATAATAAAATAAATATTTAAGGGGGGCTCCCATACAACAAACGTGTTTTTTTTGCCGTTTTTTGGCACGGAACCCTTCGTGCGTGAGTCCGACTCGCACTTGGCCGGTTTTTTTAATATTAATTCAATCTGATTTTATTTGAATCTAATTAAAAAAAACAGCTTGTTACTTATGCCCCTCGTACTGGCTTAGCTTGTGCAAAAATTTATTAATTAATACTCTTAAACAATGCAATTCACAATCACCATTATCAAATCAACAACAAGTACCTATATTCTTATCTTAAGCATCAAAATAAGCAAATAAATTTAATTTCTTGCCGACAATTAAGTTTGATAACGCCGTGGCGTTGATACGTGTATCAAATCGATTACGTCACTCTGATAAGACGTGTCGGATACGTCTATCCCAATACACCATAATCTTAGAAAAACTTGATAAACATCACAAATCTAGAGTGTCCACAAAAATTAGTTGATGTGTATAATACTGTCTTCTGATTTAATATTGTCAACGTATTTATCTTTGTTCATATTTGTATTAAAATTTAAAGACACGAGATAGAAATTACACAAGTGTGTCACCAACAATTACTGGTTGAAAGACAAATATTATCTTGCGCGTTTACTAATAAAGATTGAAGCAGATGTATAGTTACACAGTATTTTGTGCCTTTCTTTTAAAGAGGGTTTATACAGCAGCACGTTAGCGCCGCCATTGGAAAAAAATATCGAAATTGTGAATTGAGTTCTTCTAATGTACTCCGAAGAAGCTTTGTAGTACTTTTTACTTACTTATGGAGTTTGTTTGAGAATCTTAATGTCAAACATAAATAGTTTGACAAAGAGTAACCCTGTAACTATACATACATCATCTGCTATACAATCTTTATTAGTACGGTGGTTAGTGTTTAAAAAACGTTTTTAACTTGTTTGCACCGTATTCTTCCCAAAAGTGTGTTTCTTTCGATGTTGAGTACGATATTTACTGCTTCAGTGGAAATATAATAATACAGAAACTATTTTCTACCTTCTATCAATGACATAACTCGGATTTGCAACTGATATGAGCATTGAGAAACGCGTAATGCGCAAATACTAAAACGAAGCACACGCCTACGCATTATCGAAAAAAATAAACAATAGTATGAATAAATTACCAGTGAGAATATTCTGGAATGCTGGCTCTACGTTGGTGGAATCGAGAGCAGACGTCTCGATAAAACTAAGGCCGTTTTTTTCCGCGAACGCCTTCGCCTCTTCCGTTGGGATAGATCTGAAAAAATAAAACAACTTAATGAAGAAAACTTCGGACACGTATAAAAACGTGATGGAACAGGAAAATAAAAAATTATAATGTATTATTTAATTTTATCACACGATGAAATCAGGGAAAAATAACGAATTTTCTTTTCACTTTCGAATATAATGAACTTAATAGTCAGATAGAATATCGAATAAGAAATCATTTTTTGTATGACACATATGTACTTAAACGCAAAATTTAGGGAGATAATTGAAAATAATTGAAAATTCTTGGCGAACTCCATAGTAAACGCTCGCCTGAAACGTGATATGTGACGTCATATATCATGTCTGTTTTGTATGGAGCGTTTTCGGCGGTTGCTGCTGCGTGCTAACTTCAAGTAACTATATCACAAGAAAAAAACGCAAGAAAAAGTTTTAATATTACAGTTGATTTTCTCAGGCATTATACTTTTGATATAGAATAAAAAATATCACAGATCTCGTGCCTTTCACGACCTTCTGGTACATTGAAAATGAATTTTTCACTCCTCTTGCTCAAAAAGTCCGCCATTGTAAGGTACAAGAGTCAGGATAAAATAGCATAAATACCCCTAGGGGATAAAGTTTTTTCTTTTTTAATGTTTGTCTATTACCAATGAACCTACTAAAACGAAAAAGTCTTTATTCATAATTACGAATAAAAACTCGCTCGATTTTTGAAAATGGAATTAAAAGCAGCGATCTCTTCGGTGAAATCATAGACTTATTTATACTCTGTGACTTTTAGTTTAAAATGCGTGCATCGTGTTTCTTAGCTGCTACAGTAGAAATTAAAAAAGGCACTGGCGCGAAATCTTTATAATTTTTCTCTAATTCCAAACTGTTTGAATTGTGTGACTGTATGTAAGTAATAGAATAGAAATAATTTTAATCTTTTGCCGTCAAGCACAAATCATTTATTTAAATACTGTATGAAAAGTTTATGAAGTGGAGGATAGAAAAACGAGTGGATTCGTTTACGGAAGTATAAACTATGTATTTAATATTGGATTTTATTTTTTCGCAATCGTAGTGAAAAGTAGAGTGTAACACACGACGCTAAAACCCATTGCTACTCGGTTTCTATTTATTCCCTCGCTAAAGCTCGGGAATAAAACTACCTCGTATGCAATGGGTCATTTTAGCGTCTTGTATAACAATCTACTATTATAATTGAATTATATAAAAATATACTCCTTTGTTTGAATTAGTAGGTACTTACAATACTTTAATTAAAATAACAGCAAAGCCATGAACTACTAGGATTTACTTTTCTGTGATTCGTGTGTATGAAATTCATATAAAAATATTTCATTGTTGTAAACATTATTATTTTATTGAAAGGTAGTAACTATAATCTAAAATATATAAAAAAAACTAAGATTTATTTTCAACTACGGCAATTCGGCGACGCGATACATATTGTAGCCCTCGTTGATACGCGTCTTTTGATTTGAGGCTTCAACCATTAATGTAGCCTTAAAACTTACGACACCAAGGCGATGTCGCACTCTGAGCGAAAATGGGAGCTATAATGAAGCGATCGAAAAAAATTCAATGTTAAAGGTTAAGCTACATGGCAAACCCTTAACCCGATCGTCTTTGGTTAAGGCTCAAATTGTAGCCGACTAAATTGTTCAGAGGAGTTTTACTCAAAATTTTGATATCATTCTTCGTTTCCAAAATATCGAGCGCCAAAATCAAAAAATCGGAAAAAAATGAGATTTTTTTCCACTATTTCGGCCATAATTTTTTACGTTTTTTATTTTCTCGAATAATTCTTTTTGCACCTTGTAGCTCTCGTAAATACGCGTGTTTTGAGTCTTTTTAAATATAATTATCTTCACAACCTTCTGTGATATAAGGGGATCGCACTTTTTCGTGAAATCGATGCCTATACTGGAGCGAACGAAAAGACATTTTCAATGTCAAAAAAATTGTTGAATATTCCCTATTGTCAGGTTATTATTCCGTATAGATTTGTTTGTTACATATTTGAAGTGTGTTCTAAATCCAAGCTTAAGAATACCTATTGAATGACCATGAACATAACAGAAAGAAAACAATTCCATATTCACTTCTCAATTCCAGTGAAAATTTAATAACCATTACTAATTTAATCAGATGTTGTTACTTGAAAGTCAACGCCCTTATCGGTTATTGAATTATTAATTAAAAATAACACAAAAAATACCGGCCTCTTTGTATTTTGTCACAAGTAGCCAGTCTGTCTGTATGTAGGCGGCTACTCACGATTCATCTCAACCACAATCTGGGGGGTAATTATGTAACTTTGTTGCAATCAATTCTGACAGAAATCGCAGATACATTGCTGCTTTAATAAGAACCAATGTGACAACTATCTTACTTAAAGCAGCAATGTAACTGCGCTTTCAATCGATTTCAATCGAAAATTGTTAGCAAAAGACTTATGTAATCAACCAACGGCTGATACAATTTGTTGAAGTCGCGGTTGGCTGTGCTCTACTCACGTTGCGTTGGGCCCCCAACTCGACTACTGACTATTCAATCTGTCAACTCTCAGCAGATTGGGTCAGCAAGTTGAAAAAGAAATTGAATCGTGAGTACCTACCTACTCCTAGGGGTTTTCAATCTTTACATATTCTTTACTAGGCAAGTACCTATGTACAGCTCGCGCAAAATAACTTGTACTACGTGACTTACGCCGCAGTAGCATTTTTAGGTACAAAAAAACCGGCCAAGTGCGTGTCGGGCCACGCGCCGTAGGGTTCCGTAGTTACCTTATACTATATTTAATACCACTATCATTTTTCGTCTGTAAAAATAAATCATTTCATTTTTAAAAATCATTTTAAAAATGAAATGATTACGCCAATTAAAAATAATTTTGTTTTTCACAGTGTTGGTATGAATGACAAAGTTATAGGTATTAATTAGCGGTTTTGGAAAATATGATATATCTCAAAAACTAATTACTATATCACGTTCAAACCAATTTTCGTTGAAAGTTTTTATTAAGATCTCTTATTTCAAAAGTTAGAGGGGGGGGGGGGGACACACATTTTACCACTTTGGCAGTGTTTATCTATCAAACGGTTGACTTTTAGAAAAAATGTCTTAGAAACCTCAATGTCATTTTTAAAGACCTATCTATAGACACCCCGCACGTATTGGTATGAAGGAAAAAATTTTTTTCAGTTTCAGTTCCATTTATGGGGGCCCCCCCTTAATCTTTATTTTTTTTATTTTTGTGTTGTAATCGTTAAGCGGTTAACAGAATACATCTACCTACTAAGTTTCAACTGTGTAATCCTAATACTTTCGGAATAAAATGGCTGTGACATACGGACGGACAGACAGACAGACAGACATGACGAATCTATAAGAGTTCCGTTTTTTGCCATTTTGGCTACGGAACCCTAAAAATGTTTAGTGCGCAAGCCTCATTTTTCGATCACCAGTATTTACAAACTCAATGACAATAAACTGGGACATACAGAAAAAAATATTTTGTGTATAATATTTGTTAAAAATAGGTTGAGTAGATAACCTGATTGTTTGGCTATGCGAAAGGTCAATTTTTTTTTCATAAGATCAGCCACACAATCTTCAAATTGTTTGTATGTCAGTAGAGTTCACTTTTGTAAAACAGGAAGACAGTATTAGTAATAGTAAATATGATAATTTTAGTTGCCATATAAACAATATAACTGCCATTGAGCAGATAATAGAAAATCTATTGTTTACTGAATGTGTTAATAATATGAACTGAAGTGGTCACATCTATGTATGTACTAAGGGCTACAGCGTCGCTTAACCAGTTAGCAACAAAATTCGCGTTCGCGCGTATCGCCCCTGCACGAACTAAACGTATACATGTACAAATACAAATACAAATATCTTTATTTGCATTAAATAGGGTACAAAATGGAGATCTTAAAAGTAAGTAAATTAGAGCTTAACCTATTTAGCCAACTAAAGTAGCATGCAAACATAACAAAATTTATTAATATTATAAAAGATTAAATTAAATGTATGTAAATGTCAAATTCACATTACTTAGTTATTAAAATTATTAATTTAAAATTGCTCTATATCTATAATTGTCAACTGAAATCAGCGAAAAATGTCAAGTCTATAACTGAAATTGTCAGAGATAACAATTTAAATTCAATGTAATATACCTAACCTTGTATAATCCCCCATCGACCATGAATCCCTTTTGATATAGTAGGTACTCATTTTTATGCTATGATATTACATATTACAAAACTACCTGTTATCATATCTTAAAAATTCATTAATTGAGTAGAATGCCCTGTCAACTAACCATTTGCGCAATAAAGTTTTAAAACGACTAGTAGGAGTATCTTTGAAGCTATCTGGCAATTTGTTATAAATGGTCATACACATGGCATAGCAATTTTTTCGATATTTCGCCGAGTTTGGGACAGTTACGTGTACTAGTCTGCGAGGATATCTTAAGCTTCTTTGAGTTAGATCGCTCGCTTGAGTGAAACTCGCGTAGTGTAGTGACGGCGCGGCGTGCAAGCGATTTTAACCTCAACCTTAGCAGTGGTTAAGCGACGCTGTTGCCTATGGTACCTATAGTATCTATAGGACTGTGTATGATTAATGCTTCAAAGTAAAAATTAATATTAGATAGAAGGTTGTTGGTTCAAGTAGTTCCAACTTATAGAATCAAGTGGTATTGAGGTATTCGACTAACCGAGGCTAGCAAGTAGTAATCTCATTCTTCAACCAAGTAACTTTGTCTCATTTTGCAGGACAAGTTAGACTCTTCCGTCTAACTAACATATTTGCATAATTTTAAATGCCAAAAGACAGGCAAGTTTTTTTTAACAGAAAAGGGTCAGTTCAACCTGAATCGCAACATGCACTTCGTAGTGTCTAGGCACACTATGCCGAAGAAGTTACGCAACCGAAGTAATTTTATTATGAAAAAAAACGCGACGTAATTATTTTGTAAGGTGTCTTTGGCAAAATGTGTCTTTTCTCATTTTTGTCGGCGCAGCAGCGGTACAACATCGCCTCGCCATAGTAAATAGGCGTGGTTGCCATGGTTACCGAGGTCAGTTATTATGGCGAGGCAATGTCATACCGCTGCTGCGACGACAAATGAGAAAAACGCCTAAGATAGTAACAAAATATAGAACTTATCTACACTACAACTCAAACTTAGTAATAGGGTCCCGTTCTTACACTTTAGGTACGGAACCTTAAAAAGGAAGCTGGAGCTGTGCTGCGTAACATGTGGAACTCAATCTATATATATAAAATTCAAAGTTCTGACTGACTGAGTGAGATATCAACGCACAGCCCAAACCGCTGAACCTAGAGACTTGAAATTTTGCACACAGATACCTTATACAGTGTAGGCATCCACTAAGGAAGGATTTTTGAAAATTCTATCCCTAAGGGGATGAAATAAGGGATGAAAGTTTGTATGAAAGTCCCTCAGTTTTGAAGCTAGGATCTTCAAATTTTGTGTTTAGGCTGATGATTGAAAATAAATAAATAAATGTCTCAGCGTTTTTCAATTTTCTACCCCCGAAGGGGTGAAAAGGGGGATGAAGTTGTGTTTAGAAGATAATCCTTTATTTTTGAAGTACAAATAGCTCAATTTGTAATTTAGGCTTATGGATAGAAATCTAACGCAACGCATATTGTATTGGTATAATTTCAACCCCCATGGTGATGAAATGGGGGTGCAATGGGGTGAATAAACGTAAAAATCGATATGGATGTCGTTATTGGGGTTTTCTGAGTTGACGATTGCGAAAATAACATTTATTTTGAAGTCCAACACGGTGGACATGATTTAACCCCTAAAGGGGTGAAAATGGGGTTCAAATTTTGTATGGAAAAACAATATTAAATAGACAGTACAACTTTAAACTTCGTAGGAGCACGTCTAAAAATAAATATAAGTACATATATTATTGTTATTTTGAAAATCAACCCCGTAGGGGGTAAATGGGGTAAGTAAACATAAAAATCTATATGGATGTCGTTCTTGAGGTTTTATGGGATAGTGATTGCGAAAATGACATTTATTTTGAAGTCCAACACGGTGGACATGATTTAACCCCTAAAGGGGTGAAATCGGGGTTAAAATTTTGTATGGAAAAAGAATATTAAATAGACCTTACAACTTTAAAATTCGTAGGAACACATCTAAAAATAAAAAGGCAATTATATATTTTATTTTGAAAATCATCCCTTAGGGGTGAATGGGGTAAGTAAACATGAAAATCGATGTGGATGTCGTTTTTGAGCTGTTATGGGGACAGGGACGGGGACGAGATACCTACTAATATCTCTGGACCAATTCTGATTATTGTAAAAAACTAGCTTCCGCCCGCGACTTCGTCCGCGTGGATATTAGAGAAAATCCTTAGGGAACCTTCAACCAGGATCCGACCAGCCGTTTTTACGCGATTAGGCGGGTCCCCACCAAGCGAGCAGCCTCGTGCGAGGCCCGCCTCACGCGGCAAACGTCTTGCCTCGCGAGGCAGCGCGCTTGGTGGGGACCCGCCTAATCGCGTAAAAACGGCTGGTCGGATCCTGGTTGAAGGTTCCCTAAGGATTTTCTCTAATATCCACGCGGACGAAGTCGCGGGCGGAAGCTAGTTTTTAATAGATAGGTACAGTCAGCAATGAACGTAGCTTAACACTTTAGTACATTGTCAAAGCCAATTTTTTATTATTGTTTGAAACTGTAAAACGAGTCATTCTGTCGAATAAGTTGCTATGATATGACAAAGCACAAAATTGTTAACCAACTCGTGTTGGTGACCTTACTACTGTAGGTCTACCACGCAAATATCGTCGGTCGTCGGCATCGCTATCGGCTTCATTAATTTGCCAGATGGATGTGACACATTGCTACTTTTCTTTAGTAAGTTTTTATTTGTGTCAAAAAAATGCAACACCCTCTTGCGCAGTAGGGCCCCTGTTTATATGTATTGTGTTTATGTGTATGTGTACACCTTAAAAAGATATACAGTATGCACAAAATAACTTGCCGGCTCGGAAGTTAACTGCAAGTTTTATTTCGCGCAGGGTACATGTCGAGTTCCATAGTTCCGCTTCCGAGTGCTTCCGCCCACGCCCCGTCCCCGCGCATGCCTGTATTCGTCTACTGCGCAGCGTTCCGCGCGAAGTTCAGAGCCGCCAAGTTATTTTGCACATACTGTACATCTTTTTAAGGTAGGAACATAAACAGGGGCCCTAAAGCGCCATTGAGTGTTGCACTTCTTTTTGGCACAAATAAAAAATTACCAAAGAGAAGTAGTAATGCGTCACATCCATCTGCCAAAACGATGCTGACAGCGATGCAGACGAAACTTGCGCAGTAGGGCCTCTGTTTTAGTACCTACCTTAAAAAGTTGTGTCTTGTAATATTAAGGGCTGATTTTTCAATGCCCAGATAAAGCTTTATTTGTTTGATAACATATTATGCCGCCAAGTTGAATATGATTGTCATTTGATTGATTGTCAAATTTTTTTAATGACTTTTATGTTATTCAGATTATAATTTAACAGACTGATATCTGTTATCTGAGGATTGAAAAATCAGCCTTTAGTGTTAATATTGAAAAAGTACCTGAGATGCCTAAGATCGCTCTTGTTGCCGACGAGCATGATGAGGATATTCTGATCAGCATGGTCGCGCAGCTCGCGCAGCCACCGCTCCACGTTCTCGTACGAGAGGTGCTTCGCTATGTCGTACACCAGAAGCGCGCCCACCGCCCCGCGGTAGTACGCCGATGTGATGGCCCGGTATCTCTCTTGCCCGGCCGTGTCCCATATCTGCGCCTTTATGGTTTTACCGTCCACCTACAAAATATTTAAAATTAGAGCTCATACACACTATGTGGTTACCTGCAAAGCGGGGAGCCCCACAGCTGACTGCAAGATGTGGTTGCGAATGTGGCCAACCGGGTTGCGGGTACCCACAATGGCCTCAATGACGGATAACAGCAAACTCAACTGAACTGAATTTGCTCCTAAACTTAAAATAGTAAAAAGGCAATGATGATCACAGATATTTGGTAGAGTGAGATATTTTAATTTTAAAACAAAAGATAAAATTCAACAATACTTCAGCATGGATGGATGGACTCCATAATGGAGTTATCCAACTTATCCACTTCAAAAAAACCTATTCACTGAAATCATTCATGTTTTATGTATAATGTCTGGAAAATTCATACCAGCATCACCTGTCTGACAAATGTATGTACATATTTATAGAGAGTTGGGCGGAGGTTTTGTAGCTTTTAATTTATATCAGTATATTTCTTCTAACAAAAAAGTGGTCATAGAGGACTGACACAGATAGTCGAGCAGCATCAGTCCTCCATGACCACAGCAGCTGCAAAGGTGCCGAAACATAAAAAAAAACAAAAAAACCACAGCGGATTCTAAACATTAAGTCTATGCAAATACCAAACCAAGTGACAGGTGGACATATCGTTGTTTGATATTTATCAACTCATACATCATTTTTGGACCCCTTTTCAAATTTTGACAGTTCATACTATAACAGCAGTACAATCGATTTGTGAAGTAGAAAAAATTTTTTTTTTACATTTTTGTCCCAAACTTTTCCCTACACAAATTGAAATTGTTGTCACTGTTTGCGCATCGCACGGTCGACCCACGCGAGCCCCCCTCCCGCCACCCGCCTTCCCCCGCTCACGCCGCTTGCGCGAGGGTGAGCGTGCGCGCCTAAATTTTTTGGACATAAAAAGTGGCAGAAAACTGTGAATTAAAAAAAGAAATAATTTATAATTATCTCACCATTTTTTTTTTTATTACTTCCTTGAACTAATATTTGATTTTGTAAAGAGGTCGCAATATTACCCTGTATATTCTATAAATAAAGTATTTAACTTTTCCTCTTTTTTCGAAACAAACTTATTGCATTAATGTTTTTCTATTTTTCTTTATTTTTATTTCAAACTGTTTTAAAGCAGTAGGATTTTTAAATACTATAAAAAAAGCATTATTATTATTAATTGGAAAGATAATGTTTATTATTTTATTACCTACCTAACATAACACTAACCATTACCGAAATTAAAAACAACATTATTGACAATAAACCGAATTATAAATTAAATGTTTTTAGTAACATTTCAATTTACATTTAAAAAAAGGCACTATCTGATATGGCATCATACAACTTGGTAATTAAGTTGGTGTGAGTCAACTATTACTAATATGTGAAATACACAAATCACATACATTTCCTAAAGTGACTCAGATCATAATTTGCCATTTGGTATCATTCAAAGAATCATGCCATAAAGACCCCATGTGGGAGACTGATCCAGTTACCCCATGGAATGGGTTTTATTGGTATTCAATATTACAAATTGACCTCAATTAGACCCTTATGTCTACCCTATTGGTATCATAATTAAATATTTGTTATTAAATTGAATAAAAGTATTTGTTCAGTTTAAGACTGACTTACTTATTGGTTAATAATAGTAGCCTGTTGATCGGCAAAATAAATTATGTGCCAACTGATAGAAAATAACAAACAATAAACTTAGGAAGCATTATGTTTTAGAACATTCTTGAGCTTTTTGGACCAAGCACAATAATGATTATTTTCTACAAAATAAACAATGTAAAGAAAAAGAGATTATCATGTAAAGAGGGCATTCATGTCATGATTTTTGCACATAAATCAGTGAAAGTTATCTCATGATACTACACAATATGTGGGAATTCAAATCAGTGAGATGAATTATAAAAAAATTATTTGTAGATAATGATTATAGCGACTTAAAAACAATGGAGATTATTAAATAATAAATTAATAATATTGATCTAGGTTTTCAGACTTAATAACTACCACTCAAGATGATATGTCATCATCACTAACATATGTTTAGCTTGTGAAACAAAGACAACACACTTAGGTACTAACCTCTATACTTCTTGTGGCAAATTCCACACCTATTGTGGATTTTGACTCTAAGTTAAATTCATTTCTAGTGAAACGTGAAAGAAGACTGCTTTTTCCAACACCTGAATCTCCTATTAGCACAACTGAAACAAAGAGTTTAACATAACCATGATACCTGTTTTATATAAAAAAAACTGACAGGTGTATTTGTAGTTTGGACACGTAAGTACGTAAATAATCAAAGATCCGAGGGAGTCGTCCTTACTTGATGATTATATCATGCAGGCCAATTGAATGGTGACTCATGAAAAACGAAAATTTACGTGAAATCAATAGATTCCATACTAATCAGCTGATGATGTTACAAAGTAGGTGTATCGTTGAAAGAATGCCTGGTTGCAGTTTACTGTGAAACGATAACTAGTTCTCAAAATGTTTACTCGTAATTGTAATACAAAACAAAGGAGAAATTATTATCATTGGTTTTTATACATCTTTCAGCCGAAACAATGGCTCATAATATGAAAGTTAATTGAAGCGAATTCCAGCCAGATACAGAGTGAAATTGTTGAGAATACTTTTATCAATTTACCTTTGAACAAATAGTCGTATTCGTCCTCTCTTGTGCCCATTTTGAATTATCTAGATTTCGACTTCGACGTCAAATTCGGTCAGATAAAAACGTCAAGATGAACGTAAACAAAATATATGTACACAGAAATATCACAGGCTCTTGAAACACCACACAGCTTCACAAAAATCACTTTCGTATTAGGATTTACTTGATTTATAGGAATATCAAACTTATAAAATCTTAAATTCCTAAATTCATTGAGACAAAATGGCGGAATTATTTTACGCCCCTCCGCGTTCGAAAACACTTTATTGACATTGACTTGACTTGACAGCAGTGTTGTTCCTGGCAAATTTAGGATTGCCGTATTCACACTCAAAAATTGCCGGAAAACGCCAAAAATTCTAAATAATTGCCGTAAAATCGAAAAATACACCAATTTTGGCAATGAAAATTGCCGTATTTGTATGGACAGCGTTGTAGGATGGTGCCGTATCTCGAGTCAAATATCGATCGGGATTACCGTAGAATACGGCAATTACCGTATCAATAACAACACTGCTTGACAGTGCTGTCAACCATGTACTTTTTTGTCTATGGTTGAATCATAGACTAATCAGTTTCGTTCGGAAATAAGAGGGCCTAGTACGTGTTGTGTTCTCAGGGCCTAGTACGAGTTGGTTTTTTGTTCTCACTTCACTTTTCGAATAGTTAACTATCGTCTTCTCTCTTTCACTCGATACTATTCGCAAAGTGAGGTGAGAAACACAACTCATACTAGGCACTCTCACCTCACTTTTCGAATAGTATCGAGTGAAAGAGAAGAAATCATGCGAGTGAAAGAGAGAAAACGATAGTTAACTATTCGCAAAGTGAAGTGAGAACAAAAAACCAACTCGTACTAGGCCCTGAGGTTTATACTCATCCAGTGGCGTACCGAACGGATACGGCGCCTAGGGCAAACACAAAAGTTGCGCCCCTTCATAAGTTACCTAAACCTAAATGTTACATAAACAGATACTTAAATAAAACATATACACTAGATAGCCAGTTTTAGTCAGTTTCATGCACACAGTTCATGCAATCTAGTAATCTTACTTTATTAGTAAAAAAAACAGCCGCGCAGCGCGATTTTTAGTCAGTCTAGTAATCTTGCCTGGCCTGCCTATAGTAAAAAAAAACGGCCGCGCAGCGCAACTTTTAGTCAGTTTCATCCACTAATCTAGTTATCATGCCTGTCTAACAATAAGAAAACGGCAGTGCAGCGCGATTTTTAGTCAGATTCACCCACTAATCTTGTAAACTTGCCTGTCTTTATTGAAATGCGGCGGGAGAGGGGCGCGCGCTATTGGTCGCTCACAAGAGCACATGCGCGAACTTATCCCCACTCCATCGAAAAATTTTCATGATTCGTGCCCAACGAACTAATTCGTGCCACTGACTGTAATAGCGCAGCGAAAATGTTTATAAGACTATGATTTGAATACAATATACACACTGACGTCCATTATACAAGTACGCGAGACAGGCTATTATCATGAAATGACAGCAATTTTTTGTGCCGATTTGAAAATCGCCATACTGGCGCTGAGAGCACTAGATTCTACTATAGCAGTAGTGAGTGTACTTGGAACTAATTAATTCCAAGTACACTCACTACTGCCATAGTATAGAATCTACTGAGTGCCTAGTATGAGTTGTGTTTCTCACCTCACTTTGCGAATAGTATCGAGTGAAAGAGAGGAAATCATGCGAGTGAGTGAACGAGTGAAAGAGAGAAGACGATAGTTAACTATTCGAAAAGTGAAGTGAGAACAAAAAACCAACTCGTACTAGGCCCTCTGCTCTCAGCGCCAATATGGCGATTTTCAAATCGGAACAAACGATTGGTGACGTTCGCCTGTCCAGCGTACTTGTATAATGGACGTCAGTGACTATACACAAGGAGGTTCATATAAGGAGTGAGTACTCTACAAAAATTCTCACTATGCGTAAGAAATTCAACTTTATTCTCTTTGTCATAGAGTTGAAATTTTATCGACGACATTGACTGAAGACTCTACTGTGTGAATGAAACAACACTAAGTAGATGAGGATGTCTCGTTCGCACAATTGCCATTACTAAACAATAATACCAAGATGGTAGGGAAAAAAAATGGCAGCCACCTTTTTGTTTGTAGGCCGATTTCAATGAAACTCGGTTTTTGGTACTATTTTGACAAGAAAATAACAACGCAATGTTAAAAATATTAAAAATCCCAAGATGGCGGCCAACTTTTTTGTTTGTAGGCCGATTTCAATGAAACTCGGTTTTTGGTACTATTTTGACAAGAAAATAACAACGCAATGTTAAGAGTGCCCCGAGCTTTTTGCGCTAGTCGATTTTAGGTATTCAAAGCGCGCCGTGGATGTGCGCGTAGTGCACACATATGCGGAGCCAGAGATAGCAATACGCACACTAACAAGAGCAAGCAACTACGATCATAGTGTAAAAACTAAAAACTTGCATAGCGACGTTGTATGTTATACTTAGTACCAATCGTAGACTTATTAAATATATTACTTTTGAAATCATTGGTACCAATACTTATTTACAAAATAAAAAACAAAAAAGATTTCAAATACTTTTATTGAACGTATTCATGGGATTAATTTAACAATGTAGGTAGGTACAACTGAAGTGACCAACTTCAGAGCACTTGCGGTACAAAACGACGTATTTTACTGTAAAATCATCCCATATATTCTCGAGTGTAGGTAGGTAGGTAGGCTTTATAATAAATGTAAATATCCGGCCTTGTCTCAGTCGAGAATCGAACGGGTTAAAATCCAAAAAATAACATTCTTAGGGTCTGCCTTTAATTTGAGATAAGTACTATGTTACTTAGAAGAAATTGACTCTTATCATTAACCCTATCGAATTGGTATCAGAAAAATACAGTCTGTTTTTTTTCGGATTTTAGCCTGTTCGATTCCCGGCTGAAACAAGCGATTTATAAAAAAATTAAGGAAGTTTTAATTATTTTTTAAAATAAAGAAATGTTTTCTTGCCGTAAAATTTGTCATCATCAATATTTAGAGTACCTACCTTGCTTCCAATAGAGATTTTTTAACGTCATCACGGAATAATTCGCAAGCAGAAGCGGAAGTTAGTTCCTACCCAATAAAAATAATTATAAAAGTTTTTTTTATCCCGCAGCTTACGATAGAAGACACAATTTATTTACTTTTTCTTATCAGTAATAAATGAACTGATCTAAATAGGGTAAATATCCCGGTAACCGAACCTTCATTTTCAAATTCAAATTACTTATTCTTTAGAGTTTCAACTTTTTGAATGTCAAGCAAAATTATTATAATAGAGCGAGTCTACCACCTCTACGGATTATGCTTTGTTTGAGAAATAGAAATAGGAATAGAAAAAATATTTATTCAAATAAGCTCACATAATAAGCATTTTTAAATCATTAATTCTTTTACCCTACCACCCATTATAACTTCTTTTAGCTAACAAGAAAATGGGCGCAAAAAAAAATTGTCAGCTATAACAGATGGAACGATATTTACAAATGTACTATATATATATCTGCCGTCATGTGTCTAAAAAGCGGCTAACCCACATGTGGCCGTTTTTCACTTTTTTCATTCATACTGAGTAATTTTGAATTCTCTATCTTTGAGTATAAGAACCATATTTCTAGCATTAATACTTTTGAAGATACGAAAAGCACGTCAGCCGCTAAGTGGCGGTTTTTTATACTAATAATTTGCTAAAAAGCGGCAACTCAACAATACTATACTTAAAAGCAGTTAAAGCGCCATAACTTCCTAATCATGTATTTGTTTTGCAAAGCATTACTTGTCTAGAAATACGTTATCCTGTCACACTTATCTAGAAAGCAGTTACGACACTTTAACCGCCTAAAAGCCTTTTATAATTTATGAGTAATTATGCAATCTAACTTAGTTATAAAGCGGTTATTAGAAATATTTAGACTAAAAAGCAGTTATGCGACACTAACCGCGATCAAGATAAGAATCAATTTAGTGGATGTTTGATCAAAACTTGACTAAAAGTTCAATCACTGCTTTTTTACTAAAAATTAATAAAAAATGATGCGAGCGATCCTAAGTTATAAAGCGGTAAAGCCACAGTACTAAGCTATAAAGTGGTTATCCGCACACAAACATAAACCCTTTCCTTAGCTATAAGGAAGTTAAGTACTTTTAACTGCTTTTTAATTTAGCATATTAGGATAACTTCTATAACAGTTCCAAAATGTAGCAGTTATTGAGAATTACTTGGCTAAAAAGCAGTTAAGGTGTGGTTAGCCGCCTTTTAACAAGTATTTCATGGTAAAAATAAATAAAATTACTTAACTACACAGGAAAAACTTAAATTACAAAATGCCTGAAAGACTTTTCAGGACCCGAAATGTCAAATTAGTCAGCCACTTAAAACTGCTACATAAGTGTATAAAATGTTTTGGTGTAAGTTGTATACTTTTCTAGAGAAATCGTTTCCCACGTTTTTTGACGTTTGTGCGAAATCAACTGTTTGGGGTTAGCCGCTTTTTAGACATAGGACGGCAGATATAGTTTCCAGACATTGTGTTAACATAGATTAACTAAAAAACATTATTTAATTAGCACGTTTCTTAATGAATCAATTTACAGGGTTCAAGCTAAGTACAAAACTGAAAGTCATTATTCAGTCTAGGCTGTTAGTTACAAAAAAATCAATTCATACATTTCAATATGCGTTAAGATAGGTAGTCAACTAGACAGAAGCAGACCCATTACCACTGGCAGCACCCATTCACAAGCATGACGCTGCAACCAGCCATCGCTTCGCTCAACCATATTTGAGGGAACGTAACGACCCGCCTCACACGGCACCACCGCAGAAATGATTAAAAAGAGCATGACATACTTAGGCTACCCATGTTAAGGTATCGAATTGAAAACAAATATCCAAAAGCTTTCCATAGGCTTTTTACAAAACTACTGACTAAAGTAAAAATATTGCAATTAAAGAAATCAAAACAAGGTATACCTAAGTTATGAATTTTATGTTTTGAGTAAGGAGTGCCATACATACAGACATTTTTGAATAGATTTTTTCATGTACACAACCTTAATACTAGCAGACAGAAGCAGACCTATTGTACTATTACCTTTTACCACTCCAAATTGACAACATTTCAAAATCTTTGTCCTGTTTTATTTGTTATTTAGAAATTACTGATGAAAACAATAGACACGTGTTTATTTGAGGGTTTATTTCAAAGGAATTTAATTTTTAATATTCCTTCGTCTCAATGATACCGGGGTTTTCCACATATTTCGTTAAATAATTAATCAAATCCCCGAAAAATTATGTAAAGTGTCATAAAATCTCGAAATGGTTTTCGATTTAAGGTACCTTGTAAAAAAAATGAAAACATGTCAAATTATACTATCAGCCTTTACTCGTCAAAAAGCCAGGTCAAAATATAAAAATTGTAAACGTTTAGAAAGGACTTCTCAAGAGAAATCCAGTGATACCCATAAAACACCATTATGCTATAATTGAGTAAAGCGGTTCCGGGAACGTAAATAATGAACTTTTATGATATTTTTTTTAGATAGGAAATTGTTTTTAGTCAGCAATTTTTTTGCCAAATTTGCAATAATTGATAACATCATAATATTGTGACCTCCCCGTGAAGTCAAAACGTGACGTGAATGTCTTGGCGTAGATGAGACATATAACATCAAATGAGGACCATTATATGGGGAGATGAGATAACAATGACAATGCAGTAGTTGGTGCTAGTATGGTGCAGTCGTGAAGAATACCGTCCAGGTCCTGTGTTGGGAGGCTATGTCGCTCAGCGTGACGCTACTTAGAAAGGCAGATCGCGACAATTGGTGGTACACCACGTCGCTCGGAGGAAGACCACGTTAAACGGGAAAGACTGCGTCATTCAGAGGAATCAGCGTGGTGTACGTACGTAACAATATCTTGTGTCATTGAAATTATAACAAAAGTAAGTTTTGCAACAGATTCTATTTAATTTCTGATAATCAAGTTATATGATTCAGCTATTTTGTACGTTATGGCAAGGAACACGTTACACCGATTTTAATGAGGTGAAGTTTTGCAGCTTTGTTATAGCTGTGGTCACTGCTACCTAAAAGATCTATTATGAACCGCTTCCAAAATTATAATAACTCTGCCCAGCAACGTCCGAAAAGGCTAGTATCTATATGACTTTAAGAGTTTTACATTTCAATTGTTAGTTTTTGTACTTACAATTCGAGAGTATGATATTTTTTTGAATTATTATCATCCAAGACATTTACCCTGTAAATTGAAAAATATAAAAGATAATGTGGTAAGTATTGGTACATTTACCCTATAAATAAATAATTAGGTTTTTTTTTAATTTGAGATTTTTGCATTTATAATGGTATATACAATACTAAATAATATACCAGAAAAAATACGAATCGCACACGACCAATTCTCGGTGTGACTCGGTAGCTCAGCGGTCAGACCATTGGATCGGACATCCAAAGGTCGCGGGTTCGATTCCCGTCCATAAATTGATCTGATACGAGTAATATTTTTTCTAGCTTGCTTATATTATTTAGAATTATATTAGTAGGTAGGTAGGTACCCACTGAGTAGGCATTAACCTCTGGCCACAGTTACCGCGGCGGTGGCGGCGAGCGGCAAGCTGCAAAAACAAATGTAGGAACGTGTCCGAATCGAAATATGCCACAGCTATACTGTAGCTGGGCATGGCTGGGGCAAACATATTTTTCGACGGAGTGGGGATAAGTTCGCGCAAGTGCACGTGCGAGCGACCAAGAGCGCGTTTCCCTCTCCCGCTGCCCGCGTACCTAACCGATATGCATACTCAAAATACGCGTTCTGCGCAATCCCCACCCGATTTCAAGATGTTTGCCCCGAACTGTACCGCGGCAACGACGAGCGGTGACTATTGCGCGGCAAGAGAAGGAAACAAATGTATTGGCGAGTAGCGGGCACAGCTCCGAGCCGCGCCGCGGTGATACGGCGCGCACCGCGCGTCGGCGGCGGCGTATTGCACGGATTGCACCGAGCGATGCACCGAGCGACAAAACCAAACTGTTTTGTTTATACCTACCGCGCGTGAATAATATGAAAATGGAGCAATTTATGGTTAAAATGTTGAGGTGTTGGGTAGTAGGTATATAATCGAATGATCCTGTACTTGTATATCTACTCATTATAAAGGGTGTGAAATTCGCCAAATTAATTTCTTTTTTTATTGACTACCTAGATGATGAAAACAATTTCAAAACGTCAATTCTCTTAGGCATACTTACGAAGCTGCAGGAGATTATTCTCTTTGTTTTCAGAATTTTCAGGCTGTAGCTGTAGACATCTTGCTCTATAAAGATGTGTAGGTAGTTAATTGTTTTATTACATTCAATTTTAGTTCAAAGGCAAATAGCAAGTAACATAGGTATGAGTTTTATTTAGGTACATGGATGACCTCCGTGGTCGAGTAAATGGTTCATCGGTTTTTATGGTGTCGCCATCTCGGGTCCCAAGTTCGATCCCCGGCTGGATCAATTTGGAAAACGAACTTTTCTATATTGTTTTGAGTCTGAGTATTTGTGCTCTCTGATTTCCATAACTCAAGTGTTTTAGTTACTTACATATGTTACGTTCGTTGCCTAATATTTATTTAAATGATTTATCTATTACATAATAATAATCATTATTATTATTTCTTATTTTTAATTTAGAATATCCTCTAACGTTCAGCATTTAAGCGCTGATACAACGGAGTTTCAGACTAATAGAAAAATTGGTACACAAGTACTTCAAGATAAATAATGGGCATCGGAAACAATCTTCTACATTTACATAACAAAGACAATTAACAAAAAGTAGTTTGGCCCTAAAAGTCGTTTACAATTTCAACTTTATTGCAATGAAATAAATGTCAACGTTATTTCTAAGAAAAACAAAAACACGATGCCCATTCTTTATCTTGACGTACTGTATATATTTTACACTATGGTACAAATGGCTGTGTCAAAGCTGTCAGCGGATTTATATAATTTTTACTTACTTTATATCTTCATTTACACGTTTTATATTGTTTTTCCGCCAACCACGTCTCTTCTTAACTTGATTATTTTTATTCCCCATTTATAGGAAAATTAAGAAAAAACAATCGTAATTAAAACCGTGCGTATCAGCAAGAGACACAAGCTCTCCGTCCGACGGCCGAAGCAAGACTAACCATAGAGTACATTATTATACTAGAGATAGAGTTATCAGTCGGACCTAATGATCAACGCCATCTAGCGAAATAGGACAAAAATGACAAAATGTCTACGATATAAATATAGGTACTAGTAAGCTTCTATAATATCTCGAGTATCTCGACTTGGTAATTTTTAGGCAAGGAACCGAACTATATTTTTCCATTTCTTGATGGACATTTAAATTAATTTAAAATTATTGCAAATCAGCTTTGACTATATAAAACTGTGAAAGTCACACGATACCACGATTCAGCACAGGATAGCGACATCTATCGACTGTTTGAAAAACGAAAAATGAACGCCATCTAGCAAAACGTTCCGTAACTAAAATCTTAGGCCGTGTTCCTTTAGTAGAAATTCAAGTACTAAGTGAAAAGCCCCTGAGACTAACGCGGATAGGAAGGGATCATGGCGGCTCTGTTTAGGTTGGACGAAATGCACGCGGAATTGTGTATTTCATTAATATTATTGTAACAAATACACATTTTGAAAATGTAAAACATATAACGACTAGAAAACATGTTGTTTTATCATTATTGAAAAGCTTTTTGATCTTTTGTGAAGTATTTAAGCCGTACGAAGGGTTTCCAAAATTTTTTGGACTCAACTTTGGATTTTTTTTCTATCGAGGAAACTGAAAGTAATCGTGTTTCTAAAACATATAATAGATAGAGTGAATCTTCAAATATCTTACATCTTAACCGCATAACTATATTTTTTGTAATAACGAAATAGCAAGGACTCGAACGGACGCAATTATTCATCAATTTAAACGATAGGCCCTTAAAAATATTAAAAATCCAAGATGGCGGCCAACTTTTTTGTTTGTAGGCCGATTTCAATGAAACTCGGTTTTTGGTACTATTTTGACAAGAAAATAACAACGCAATGTTAAAAATATAAAAAATCTAAGATGGTGGCCAACTTTTAGGTTTGTGGGCTGATTTCGATGAAACTTGGTTTTTGGTAGGTACTATTTTGACAAGACAATAACAACGCAATGTTAAAAATATTAAAAATCCAAGATGGCGGCCACCTTTTTTGTTTGTAGGCCGATTTCAATGAAACTCGGTTTTTGGTACTATTTTGACAAGAAAATAACAACGCAATGTTAAAATTATTAAAAATCCAAGATGGCGGCCAACTTTTTGTTTGTAGGCCGATTTCAATGAAACTCGGTTTTTGGTACTATTTTGACAAGATAATAACTACGCAATGTTAAAAATATAAAAAATCCAAGATGGTGGCCAACTTTTTTGTTTGTAGGCCGATTTCAATGAAACTCGGTTTTTGGTACTATTTTGACAAGAAAATAACAACGCAATGTTAAAAATATAAAAAATCCAAGATGGCAGCCAACTTTTTTTGTTTGTAGGCCGATTTAGATGAAACTCGGTTTTTGGTTCTATTCTGATAAGACAATAACAATGCAATGTTAAAATATTAAAAATCCTAGATGGCGGCCAACTTTTTTGTTTGAAGGCCGATTTCAATGAAACTAGGTTTTGATTTAATGACAGAAATATTTGAAAGTATCAATACAAATCAATATAATTTATAATTTGTTAGCTTGCCAGTAGGTCACCATTGTAGACAATAAAAGAAATCTAGTTTTTATAACGAAAAACCACGATAAAAACACATAATAATGTTAGCTTCTTACCTCTTTTCAAATGTTGGGCTTCTGACAGTTTTTTTTTCTTTTTTACTAGTGCTGCACTTATTCCTAATATAATAATAGAAACGTCAAAGCATGTGTTCGGACCTTTATTTTAGTGTTGCAAAAGAAAAAAAAATGTGTAAAATTTAAATGCATTGTCAAAAGCTCAAGAAGCCTGATATGGCATCCTATGCAAAAAGGGCACCTTGGATTTTTAATACTTTACTCACTTATGCTCTGAAATGTTATCATTCCATTTGAAAAAGGAATGCGGGGCGTTCAACATTTCCGTGGGGGTCTGGTTCATCACATTCTAAATTTGAAATTCAGTGCGGAAATGAAATTTAATACTTACTTCCCGCACTGAGTGCGGGAAGTAAGTGTTCCAAATTCAAATCGGTAGAACTTATCAGCTAGCATTCTTTTTATGAAACTTTATGGTTGCATGACCGGTCAGTAAACATGGCCACGCGAACCAATTTAAATATCACATTTTTACAAAGAAAATTGTATTTCCTCGCATTTCGTGAGTAAAGTATTATACAAACCTTGTACTGGAAGCTACTTGCATTGCCTCGAATGATTAAAAAACTTGATTCAAACCATCCTCGACAATGCAATCGCTAGCTTCCCGTTCTCGGATGTAATGTACTATTTAATATTGTGTTGCTGTTTTCTTGGCCCACAAACAAAAAAGTTGGCCGCCATCTTGGATTTTTAATATTTTCAACATTGCGTTGTTATTGTCTTGTCAAAATAGTACCAAAAACCGAGTTTCATAGAAATCGGTTGTCAAAAAACAAAAAAAAGCGCCATCTTGGATTTTAAATATTTAAAAAATTGCGTTGTTATTTTCTTGCCTAAATAGTACCAAAAACCGAGTTTCATCGAAATAAGCCAAAAACAAAAAAGGGTTGGCGACCATTTTGTTTTTTTTTTTATTTTTAACATTGTGTCGTTGAAAATCGCTTGCACCCATTTTTTTAATTTCACTAGTAAAAAATTGTTGCAAGTATTTTAGACCTTATTGATATATTTACCAAAATAACAGTTTTAATGAAAGAGAATAATTATGGTAGAAAGCAACCGAATTATAAACGTCATTAAGTCGAAAATCGTTTGCACCTGTTTTTTAACTACAGATCACTAGACAATGTTTTCCTACCTTCACTTGTTTTTCCAACATTTATTTGATTTCCGAAATAAGTACACGCACATTGTATTTTTATCTAAATTGGAATAAACTTTATGGTTATGTCATTATTTACACTTGAATTTTTGTAGATATTGGTTGATTAACCATATTTATTAATAAAAACAAAAAATCAACCTAATAAAACGTTATAAAAAAACGTAAAGATTTATTTTTAGTAAATTATTATTTTCTGCTTTTCAGTTAACGAGTTAAAACTAAAAGTAAACCACCTCCTACCGGAGCACTTGTCATGACGAATCAATCGAGCTCAAACTCGATCATTGCATGATTTTATTACAAAGTTCCAATGGCCTTCTTCCGGCTCCTTCATCAGCTCCTTGGATATTATTCCCCAACAGAGTACTTGCCAAGACGATTCTAACGAGCCCAAACACGATTTTATACTAACTTCCCGATGAACTAGAGACTTGAAACTTTGAACACAGGTCAGAACTAGATGGTAATGTAATATTATGGTATCATGGAGCTGATCTGACGATGGAGCCGGAAGAACGCCACAGGAACTCTATGATCAAACCTAACAACCCCATCAAATTTGGGCTCGTTTGAATCGTCTTGACGAGTTCTTTGTTGGAAAATAGTTTCCAGGGTCTGATGATAGAGCCGGAAGAATGATGGTCTGAGCTGGAAGAAGGCCATTGGATGAAACTCTGTAATAAAACCATGCAACCCCACCGAGTTTGGGCTCGTTTGAATCGTCTTGACGAGTGCTCTGATAGGAGATGGTATATTTTTAGTCTTAGCTCGTTAACTAAAAAGCAGAAAATAATAATTTACTGAAAAAAAATCTTTTTTAAAACACATTTTTAAAACGTTCTAAATTATTACAAAAAAATCGGACTAAAACATTAAAACGGACTAGTAAAACAGACTAAAATGCTAAATATGGATGACAAATTTTATAAAATGCACCCCATGTTTAGGTTTAAAATTTCTGTAGGTATATATATGTCGCAGGCGTATTGTACATTACGCCGTATTACATAGCAACTAGCTGTTTTAGAAAACGGCGCCGTATTGTAATACGGCGGATTAAGGATACGCCGTATTCAAAACGGCTGATCAAAAGTACGCCGCATTGAATAGAGGGCTTTGCGATTTTCAATACGGCTAGCCGTAATGTAATTGGGCGGTTCATAAGCCGCTTTTCCGTCTGTTTTTAGTACTTATTATCAACACTCGCGGCGCTACCTACCATAACAATAAAAATGGCGTCAAGTGCGGATACTGTATCGAAAATAAGTAAGAATATGGATGAATTAAATGAAGAAAACGTGCCAAATGTGTACAGATAATTGTTTTAAGGACATTTTTAATGTGTAGTTAAATAGTTTCTACGCAGCTCAATGCGGAAGTGTGAAAAAACCGTGGATCAAAGAACGAGATTAAAACTGCTAAGGTGGCAATGGTTTCTGGTGTTGTGCGGAAAGCTGCGCAATGTTATTGGTGTAAAAAAATACAACGTAATGAGTGAGGCCAGTGAAGATTAAAGAAACGTATTTAGGAATACCCTACTTTTTGGGCAGTGCCCAAAGAACAATATTTTGATACATTACATATAGGTACTTACACAAAAAGTTAACTTTTAAGAAATTTAAAATTATTCAAACCAAAAAAAAAAATAGCTAAATGTAATATCTACTTAGTAGGTAAGTCTAACTAACATTACAATTTTACAAACAAGAACTAAACCGTTTTTGTACCGTACCTACTTATTTGATTGAAGAAGTACTTATACATTCCTTAAAACTAATAAAAATAACAACATGTTTCCTACTACTTACTAGGTGCTTTAGAAGTTACTTAAACCCGCTAGTAATATTTTTTTTCATAATTATTAAAATTAAATTGTTTTCAATTAAGCACTGTTTCATTTTGTTAGTGTGGTCACTCTACAATAGAACTTTGATATAAAACGGCTAAACGTGCTCCGCCGTATTGAACAACGTATCACATTGTCAATCTGGCGTATCGTTGACTCGCCGTATTACAATACGGCGCCGTTTTCTAAAGCAGCTAGTTGCTATGTAATACGGCTAAATATACAATACGCCTGCGACATATATACACCGTCATTTTGTAGTCGTTTTAATTAACTTAAGGGTGTGTTGTACCAATGAAACAAAACATTTTTGCCCAAGAAACATGGGTCGAAAAACGACAAAAAATTTTGGGTCTCCCATACTAACTAGACAGCTAAAACATTTTATTAGAATGGGAAAGTAAAATTTTTTTGTCGTTTTTCGACCCATGTTTCTTGGGCAAAAAAAATATTTAGTTCCATTAGTAGAACACTCCCTTAAGTTAATTAAAACGACTACAAAATGACGGTGTATATTTACAGAAGAATTTATTTTTTACTTTTTAGTCTGTTTAGTCCGATTTTTTTGTAATAATTTAGTTTTTGATAAAAACGTGTTTTTAAAAAAGATTTTCTTGTTCTTTCACTTCGCTTTCCGAATAGTTAACTATCTTTGAGACTCCGATATTTCGGCGCAGTTGCATGCGCCATGATCACGGAAGAACTGTCGATTGTTGCGTGCGGGTAGATGTTATTGGCAGACGAATCGGTCTACCCTCCGTCTAGTTCTTTTATTACTACGTTCGATACCGGTACCACTGTCTGCAAACACACTATTCACTCGAATTTGTTCTCGACACACGACACTCACTGTATCTGTACGCGAAACGGCACTTTTTTTATTTTTGTTGTTTTTACACAACCGGACTACTGGATTCCAGACACTCGACAATTTAAACCCATCCTCACGATTGAAATTTTTGTATTTGGTTATTTCAATCGCTTCCCTGACCATTCTTGGTATGTAGTGGCGTTCTGTTGAAATAATCTGGGGGTTATGTAACTCGATCCAGTGATTTGTGTCCGAATGAATTAAATGTTCAGCAATGGCCGATTTTTGCGTATCGTTGTTTTGGACCGCTTTTATGTGCTCCTTTATACGGCATGCTATTGTGCGTTTAGTTTGGCCGATATATGAGCTACCACAACTGCAGTCGATCTTATAAACGCCAGGTTTCTCCAAAGGAAAACTATCTTTCGGGGACCGTAGACATTGCGATACCTTTTTCAAAGGAGTGAAGATAGTTTTTATTGCGTACTTTTTCAAAATATTTGAGACCTTATCTGTCACTCCCTTTACATATGGCAAAAATACTGGCTGTCTATCTACATCCTGCCTCTGTAACTGGTGCTTTTTCGTGTGTCTAGGTGGAAGCTTTCCTGAATATCCATTGCTCTGCAGGACATGGCGCACGTGTTGTAACTCTTTGTCCAGGTGTTCATCATCACAAAGATCATATGCACGGTTTGTTAGTGATGCCACGACAGAGTTTAGGTGTCTAGGATGATGATGCGAAGTAGCTTTGAGGTAACGATCTGTGTGTGTGGGTTTTCTGTATACAGAGTGGCTGAGTGTACCGTCAGCGCGCACATTAATCTTGACATCTAGGAATGCTAAGCTTCTGTCTACCTCCATCTCACAGGTTAGTTTTATTTTCGGATGAATGTTGTTTAAATTTGCCAGATAACCTTCAACATCCTGTTTGTTTTCCTTCATTATGCAGAGAACATCATCGACGTACCTTTTCCATAGTTTGATCTCGGCAGGTGCAGTCGCGAGGGCTTGTTCTTCAAAATGTTCCATCCAGAGGTTGGCTACCACTGGGGCTACTGGACTGCCCATAGCTACTCCATCTACTTGAAGGTAGTACTGACCATTATAAATGAAGTAATTCTTCGACAAGCAGTGTTCCAACAATCTGGCATATTCCATCGGGATATCGTTGTTTTGTAACTTGACCTTTATTATTTCGAGACACTCCGCCACTGGCACATTGGTGAAGAGCGATTCTACGTCGAAACTGACCATCAACTCATTCTCCTCGACCTTGTTGTGTGACAGAATGTCAACGAGATGACGGGAGTCCTTAACGTATGATGACGTTTGTCCTGCTAACGGCTGTAGTACATTCGACACATGCTTCGCCAATTCATACGTAGGTGAACCTATTTGACTCACAATGGGTCGTAATGGCACGTTTTGCTTATGTACTTTAGGCAAGCCGTATAATTTAGGAGGCTGGACGTTCCTGGGGCTTAACAAATATTTGACAATATCATCGTCTAATGCGTGAGAGCATTCTATTATCAGCGTGCGTGTGCTCCGATCTGTTCTCGCTGTTGGGTTGTAATCTACCTTTTTGTATGTTTTTTCATCGCTGAGTAGCTCTAGGATTTTGTTGTCATACTCAAATGCGTTCAGTACTACGGTTGCATTCCCTTTGTCTGCTTTTAACACTATTATGTTTTGATCTCTCCGTAGTTCGTTAAGTGCAGACAACTCCGAAGCCGTAACGTTGGCCCGTGGTGGTTTTGCATGACGTAATGTCACGGCAATGTCTTGCCTCAAGGTGTCCGCATCAATTGATGGTATTTTGTTACGTCTGATACCTTCCTCGACCGAACCAATTACATCCTCGTAGGGAATGTGCCTAGGTGTGATGGCAAAATTCATCCCTCTTTCGAGAACTGACAGTGCAGCGTCAGACAAGTCGACATTAGACATGTTTACAACCGTTCGAGTTTGGGGTGAGTTCTCATGGTAGGGGGTAACCGACTTCTGTTCTTGTTCAAGTAACTCGAATTTACGATGTTGTTTCACAGCACGTAGTTCTCTTATCCGCTGGGCTTGTAAATAGGTAACACGATCGCAAATATCAAAGTCACTGGTTGAAAGAGACTTACTGCACTCGAGATGTATTCGATACAACTCACTCTGAACTTGATCCAGTTGGTACCTGCAATTACGTATCACTTTTCGTAATAGTTTTACACTCGCACTTCGTAGAACGTTTGCGGAACCGTAAATGTCACTACGGGGCTTTATTCTCACACACACTGGAATAACGTCCGCGTCACGGCACTTTGTTAAAAATATAAGTGATTCTTTTAAAATTTCAAACTTTTTCCGCACACGTTCAAGGTCTTTTATTAATTTTGCTATATCCGGCCCGTACCGGCTAACAATATATTGTTTTAAATTTCCATGGTTATTGACGTTAATAGAATAAACTATTTCGGGATTTACACCATGTACCTGTTTATTTTTGAGACTCCGATATTTCGGCGCAGTTGCATGCGCCATGATCACGGAAGAACTGTCGATTGTTGCAACCGTAGTACTGAACGCATTTGAGTATGACAACAAAATCCTAGAGCTACTCAGCGATGAAAAAACATACAAAAAGGTAGATTACAACCCAACAGCGAGAACAGATCGGAGCACACGCACGCTGATAATAGAATGCTCTCACGCATTAGACGATGATATTGTCAAATATTTGTTAAGCCCCAGGAACGTCCAGCCTCCTAAATTATACGGCTTGCCTAAAGTACATAAGCAAAACGTGCCATTACGACCCATTGTGAGTCAAATAGGTTCACCTACGTATGAATTGGCGAAGCATGTGTCGAATGTACTACAGCCGTTAGCAGGACAAACGTCATCATACGTTAAGGACTCCCGTCATCTCGTTGACATTCTGTCACACAACAAGGTCGAGGAGAATGAGTTGATGGTCAGTTTCGACGTAGAATCGCTCTTCACCAATGTGCCAGTGGCGGAGTGTCTCGAAATAATAAAGGTCAAGTTACAAAACAACGATATCCCGATGGAATATGCCAGATTGTTGGAACACTGCTTGTCGAAGAATTACTTCATTTATAATGGTCAGTACTACCTTCAAGTAGATGGAGTAGCTATGGGCAGTCCAGTAGCCCCAGTGGTAGCCAACCTCTGGATGGAACATTTTGAAGAACAAGCCCTCGCGACTGCACCTGCCGAGATCAAACTATGGAAAAGGTACGTCGATGATGTTCTCTGCATAATGAAGGAAAACAAACAGGATGTTGAAGGTTATCTGGCATATTTAAACAACATTCATCCGAAAATAAAACTAACCTGTGAGATGGAGGTAGACAGAAGCTTAGCATTCCTAGATGTCAAGATTAATGTGCGCGCTGACGGTACACTCAGCCACTCTGTATACAGAAAACCCACACACACAGATCGTTACCTCAAAGCTACTTCGCATCATCATCCTAGACACCTAAACTCTGTCGTGGCATCACTAACAAACCGTGCATATGATCTTTGTGATGATGAACACCTGGACAAAGAGTTACAACACGTGCGCCATGTCCTGCAGAGCAATGGATATTCAGGAAAGCTTCCACCTAGACACACGAAAAAGCACCAGTTACAGAGGCAGGATGTAGATAGACAGCCAGTATTTTTGCCATATGTAAAGGGAGTGACAGATAAGGTCTCAAATATTTTGAAAAAGTACGCAATAAAAACTATCTTCACTCCTTTGAAAAAGGTATCGCAATGTCTACGGTCCCCGAAAGATAGTTTTCCTTTGGAGAAACCTGGCGTTTATAAGATCGACTGCAGTTGTGGTAGCTCATATATCGGCCAAACTAAACGCACAATAGCATGCCGTATAAAGGAGCACATAAAAGCGGTCCAAAACAACGATACGCAAAAATCGGCCATTGCTGAACATTTAATTCATTCGGACACAAATCACTGGATCGAGTTACATAACCCCCAGATTATTTCAACAGAACGCCACTACATACCAAGAATGGTCAGGGAAGCGATTGAAATAACCAAATACAAAAATTTCAATCGTGAGGATGGGTTTAAATTGTCGAGTGTCTGGAATCCAGTAGTCCGGTTGTGTAAAAACAACAAAAATAAAAAAAGTGCCGTTTCGCGTACAGATACAGTGAGTGTCGTGTGTCGAGAACAAATTCGAGTGAATAGTGAGTTTGCAGACAGTGGTACCGGTATCGAACGTAGTAATAAAAGAACTAGACGGAGGGTAGACCGATTCGTCTGCCAATAACATCTACCCGCACGCAACAATCGACAGTTCTTCCGTGATCATGGCGCATGCAACTGCGCCGAAATATCGGAGTCTCAAAAATAAACAGGTACATGGTGTAAATCCCGAAATAGTTTATTCTATTAACGTCAATAACCATGGAAATTTAAAACAATATATAGTTAACTATCGTTTTCACTCGTTCACTCATTCGCATGATTCCTCTTTCACTCGATACTATTCGCAAAGTGAGGTGAGAAACAACTCGTGCTAGGTAGGCCCTCAGTCACAGAATAACTAATCCTCAGTACTTAGTGGTTCATTCGAATTACAAAGGAAATAATTCGAATTATTCTATTTTGTTTTTTTGAACATCGGCCATCACTAATGGATCGCCGCAAGTACCACCGCACCCTGGGGCCCTATTTTTGAATCGCTCGGCTGGCGTCGAGCGCTCGTTTCTACTGATTTTCGTTCGACAGATCATACATTTGAGTTGATTTGTCGAACGAAAATCAGTAGAAAAGAGCGCTCGACGCCAGCCGAGCGATTCAAAAATAGGGCCCCTGGGGGGCTACTCAAATGGCCACTTTTCTATTCGTTCGCTAACTTAAATCTCAAAAATAAGCAATTAATGATCAAGTCAGACGTTCGCAAATTTATGTAAATCACAGATATTGTTGTATTGTACAGAATTGACAAGCCTACGACACGTTATTTTGGTGGTTTATGGCTTATTTTTAATTTTTAAGTTAGCGAACGAATAGAAAAGTGGCCATTTGAGTAGCCCCGCTGATTATCTAAAAAGAAACTATTTAGCGACCGGTACCTTGATTACGTAAAGCTGTTGCTAACAATTCTCGATTGAAATCGATTGAAAGCGCAGTTGTATTGCTGCTTTAGTTAAAATAGTTGTCACATTGGTTCTAACTAAAGCAGCAATGTAACTGCGATTTCTGTAATACCCCCGTAACGTAATTACCCCCCGGGGGGTGATTTTGTAATTTTGTTGCAATCAACTCTGACAGAAATCGCAGTTACATTGCTGCTTTAGTTAGAACCAATGTGACACTATCTTAACTAAAGCAGCAATGCAACCGCGCTTTCAATCGATTTCAATCGAGAATTGTTAGCAACAGCTTTACGTAATCAAGGTACCGGTTGCATTTGACATACATTGACACTTTTCTTTGGTAGGTATGTTTTTTTTTAACCCAAAAAGAAGTAGCAATGGATCACGATCATCTATGAACTGCAACCAGTCGCTAGGTGGTTTTTAGATAATCAGCCCGCCGGTAAACTGGGTGATCTGGGGGGTAATTACGTATCTTTGTTGCAATCAACTCTGACAGAAATCGCAGTTACATCGCTGCTTTAGTAAGAACCAATGTGACAACTATCTTAACTAAAGCAGCAATGCAACTGCGCTTTCAATCGATTTCAATCGAGAATTGTTAGCAACAGCTTTACGTAATCAAGGTACCGATTAGCAACAACTTGTGCCGAAATTAGACGGGTAATTTTTCGTTCATTTTCGATGCTTCATCGCAGTGAAGCATCGAAAATGAAGTGTCTAATTATGTAGATTCATCTTTCATCACAATGCGCTTTTTCGATGAAAGTCACTAGACGGCGGGCGGCGGCGCGGCCGGCGCGGCAGCCCGGCAGTGCGCTTTCATCGGGCATCGGCCTTTCATCAGTCGTCGGCATCGGAAATGAACGTGTAAACAGTGACATTCACTGCAGTGAACGGCGTCTCGTTTTTGTGTTTATAAAATAAAAAGTCTAAAAACGAAAAATATGCCTTTATTTTTCGTTTTTCGACTTTTTTCAACCTGCAACTTGCAACATGCATACAAGCAGTGCATGCAAGCATTTTCTCTCTCTTTAATTAACTATTAATTCTTTAATCAAAATGATCAAGCACAAGCACAACCTGTTGCCGCGAAATTTTGTGAGAAATGAGAAATACTACATTCATTTTCCATTTAGTGTCTAAATACCAAAAGTCGTTCACTGGTCACTATTTATCGAAAATGAAGCACTTTTGATGAACCATCTAATTACGGCACAGCGATATTTTCGATTGAAAAAATAACAAAAATGAACCACTTGGGCCTGTTCATAGTACAATCTTATAAGGTCATTTTGATTTTATTTATTTATTTCTATAGACAATGTCACCGTTGTAATGCACCACGCAAGTTGATAATCACCCGTGTTTCCGTATGAATAAACTATTTAAAAAGTATCTATTCTATTATTTTCTCACATATCCAATTACAACTCTCATCCTTTTCTATCCAACTCTATTTTTTTTCTTTATTATTCCAAAAGGGGTTTACTTTCCCTCAATCTCGCAGCAAAAAAGATTTTGATGAGTTTTTACCTTTACGAGCTCTTTTCGTGCTGGGGAGGTGAAAAATACTTTTGCTTTGGCATTAAAATTGAAATCTACGACTTAAGGCGGTTGTATGACCGAAAGTGGCTCCCTCCCTCTGAGGTTCTTATTTAATAAGTTAGGTATTCACAGAAAAATATTATAATATTTTTTTACGTCTTTTAGGGCCCATGGTCTAGTATTTTTAGAAGGTATCACTACATGCCCTCGTAATCATTCGTAGAAGTAGATACTATCTACTTCTATGACTACGAATAGCAAATGTGTCAAAAACGGCCACTTTAAGCAGTTTTGCTATCTACTTCTAGCAATGAATACGAGGGAATGTATCGATACTGTAAAAAATACTAGACAGACTATAGGCCCTAAAAATTTCACGTAAAACATTATGAAAATTGTGTATTGGAATTATAATTTTAAATAAAATTCATCGCGGCGCCACTTTCGCTCAAGGTGGCACCCTAAATATTAAGTTCACAGTAGATTCTGCGAGTTAGGTAATATGGCAACAGCGTCGCCTAACCTAACCAACAAAATTCGTATCTCCCGTATCGCCCCTGCACGAACTAAACTTGTGACGGCAAGCGATTTTAACCATAGGCGTGGTTGATTCGTCCAAGCCATAGGCACAGAATAGATATAAGTACTACCGTACAGAAAGGAAACCCTCCGCCCCGCCCCACAATCAATTACCTCACCCCACCGGCGCCCATCCGTAGGCCAGTCCGTGTGCTCATTCAATAGCACGCACATAGTTGCGCGTGTGCAAATACGTCACTGTGTAGCGTCTGTGTAATAGGTAGTTGAAACGCGACGCTTGTATGGAGTGCCCGGGGTGTGCCTTAGGAGTGGTTAAGCGACGCTGTTTGCCCATGGTTGTCGGCAACGAAGTATTTATACCTAAGCGTAAATGAAAAAACACAAATCCTATAACATCTTTATTCTAACTATACAAATATCGCTAAACTAAACTAAGCTCTGGCAGCGATGGCTTCGTCTTCGTCATCACTCTCTTCCTGCACCTCTTTGGATAGCGTACGGTCAACAAACACGAAGGGGTCAATCTTGAGCCTTTCTGTTGACGGTGGGCTTATCATTAGGCACCTGTAACAGATTCAGTTTTTTAAATTGAAATGTATTTTTTTTTTCAATACCGGTGCTCGAAAATGTGAGCTTACGATGACAGTCCAGTGTGCGGTAAATTGATTTTACCGCACGCCGTGCGTTTTTGTTTACGGTTAAGTACAGGGTGCGGAAATTTGATTTTACCGCACGCCGGCGCCGCGCGCCGTGCGTTTTTGTTTACGTATGTTTTTTTTAAAATTTCTATTAGTTTTCGCCCGCGACTTCAATCACGTGCAGTGTTTCTTTCAGGTACTATTTCGGGGGGGCAGTGCCCCCCCGGAGCAGCCTTAGTGCCCCCCCGGAGAAAAATGTGTTGTGTGTAGGTAGACGGGCAAACTAGTGTAGTGATCGACGGACGAGCTCCCCCGAACCTCTTAATTGCCCCTCCGGAGAATTTTGTCTGAACGAAACACTGATCACGTGGACAGTAGAAAAATATAGCGACCGGTTTAAAATGACCTCTTTAGTGTTTGAAAGCTAGTACTACGGAGAGTTCAAGCTGTTTCACTGGTTTCACCCACCTGAATTTGATGAAACATAGCTTAGATTTTAAGTTGAACCTCAATCTACCAAACTGTGAAAAGCCCATCTAAATTCGTTCAGCGTTTTTGCGTAATTCGTGCACAAATATTTAGAATTTACAGTTATAGATCACAATTTCAGTAGTTACTATAATGTTTGCTCGCAAATGTATTGAAAAGCGTTATATGGCACATGGTTGTTAAGGTTTTTTTAAAACTCCTTATCGTACAATGCCCTGCGTATCCAGTATAACAATGCATTCAGGATACTGTTGGGGCTGCCGCGGTTCTGTAGCGCATCAGGCATGTTCGCCGAGGCCCGCATTCAAGACTTTTATGCCATAATGCGCAACAGAATAGCCTCGCTGATGCATAGAGTCCGCTGCAGCACCAACAGCCTCCTGACTGTGATTGCAGCCCGCTGTGACGGTCCAATACTGAAACACTGGGTCACTGTACATATGACCCGTGTATAAGTCAAATAAAATTTGTTTCTAGCCCTATTGTTACTAACATAGTTATGTAAGTTTTATTTTACTAACAAATATGGACTCTGTCTGAATTAAATAAATAATAATAAAAAATAATTATCAAGCTTGTAGTATCATAAACTACTATTTCTCGAGGGCATTGCTCTAAGCTTATATTATGTCACCGTAATATCATACCTACCTACCATAACATAATAATACTGCTATATCTAATCCATACTAATATTATAAATGCGAAAGTAACTTCTGTCTGTCTGTTACGCTTTAACGCCTACGACCTACACTACTGAACCGATTTTGATGAAATTTAGTACAGAGATCTATTTTTGTGAGACTATGTCCATTCTCAAGCTCAAAAGACATAGGCTAACTTTTATCTTGAAATAAGGGTTGAATGAGTTGAATTAGGGGATGAATTTTGTATGAAAGTCCCTCGGTTTCGAACGTAAAAACGGCTGAACTGATTGAAAATTAATAAAATAATAACACAGCATACTATTTATCCTGGTAAAATGTTTCCTAAGGATTTTCTCGAATATCCACGCGAAGGAAGTCGCTGGCGGACGCTAGTATAAATTATAAATGTAAAAAAAAATTGTTAACTCAATCACGGAAACGCGTCTAAACGGATAACGATAAAATATAAACTGGATAAACATTATGATACTTTTTATCCCGTCAAAGGTTTCCTAGGTATTTTCTAAAGTACATAGGTATTAAGTACCTGGTGATGAAAAGGCCATCTCTTTTCGGACGCGCCGATTGCATGTCTTTCAAAAGCGCTTCTATGTTTTCAGCGACGAGCTTAGGCTCCATGTTCAACTGTAATCAAACATTAAAAAAATATTAGGTAGTTTATGAAACTGATGCATAATGAAGGGTATTAAAACATGAGTGTGTGTTTTTACACACGAGTGTTTTAATACCTAGTTATGTGCAGTTTCATACACTACTTTATCTACACTTACACAATTGGGATTGAGCTTACTAAATAAAAGATCAACGTTAGAAAAGAGAGAGAAACTTTGCTTGTATTATAGGTACCTTGATTACGAGTAATTTCCGTCGCTGCATCTAAAATTTCGGGCGGAGTCAAATTTTCTTCACATTCGCCGCTATAAGACATTTTAAAGCAAGAATAAAAAAAATCTACGAAATTCAGTAAAAGTAAACATTTAAATTAAAACTTTTTGTATTGCATTAAAATTGGCGCGCCCCGCACCACAAACCATAGCCCTACATAATACAATAATGAGCCCATACCAAGAATCTTATACTCATATTCTATGACACGCCCATACGCGCCAATAAATTAAAAAGTAAAAGTGTGCTATAAAAATTAAAAAGTTATTTTACTTAACTATAAGTTGACTGCATCGTAATGGGTTTTTCTTTTTTTTTACCTATCCACGAAAACGTACGTTTTTATACAATCTTTTTTTAATTCATATTTGGAACATTACGTTGTGAGTGCACCTATATAAAAATAGTTTTATTTGTTCGACAAGTGAGCACAGTATTTCTTTGCAGCGAGTGCTGACTTTACATCACAAACTAGCGAATAACATTAAAAACATTAAAAAGTCAGTTGCGTGAAAAAATAAATAAAACGAAAGTCACTTCGCCTTACGAAATGTACGGAAGTAGTTAACAGCAGAATTCAGTCTGTCGCAACTTCCATACAAAAAATAATTCTATGAAACAAACACGAATTTTGATGGCGACTATATTTGTCTCACTCTTCCTCATTCTTTCTCGTTCTTTGATGATACGTCATTCATTTGTCAGTCAGACCAACTATAGGCGGTACAAGGCGGTACATTTAAAAGCTCTTTGGGAAGTTTTTAGTATTAATAAAATTATAACAAATAAAATTATCAATTTGTGTTAATAGTACGCTAGTAATATAATAAGTCAGTGGTTAATGGTCAAGTCGTTGCGAATTTTAAGTGCCTACCTAATCAAATCATAATGAAGCATTTGTGAAATTTGTGGTTTGAAATCGGCGCTAAAGGAAGACACAAAATGTTTTTTATGGCCAAATTTTCTTTTGATGAGCTTCGGTGAGTAATCATTAATCAACTTAACATCCGTTTACACTTTTTGGTAGGTATTTGAATGTAAATAATAATTTTAGTCCAATAATAAGCTGATGGGAAATAGAGTACCTACTTACATAAATATCGATATCGATGTTTTTAATTTTAGTTGTAATGTAAGAAATGTAAGAAAAATGTACCTATATGGTACATTTTATATACACTTTATAATTTTCCCGTTGCATTGTACAGTCAGCAGCATATGAGGTTATACAAAACTGTCAAAATTCATTTTTAAACCTTAATATCTTTGAATTTATGTATGAAAATGTTTACATTTAATTTTTTATTTCAGGTCATTACCAGAAAACCAGAGGTGGCCACTATTCCTCATTCGATAAGAAGAAGAAGGTCATTACCATCAGCTGTCGAAATAATTGAAGAAGTACAATGAAGATTTTTAAGAAATAAATACTTTTAATTTTTAATTTCTTTATTTCAAATATTAAACTGAACACATGTTCTGTTTTTTAAAGTACTGCCCGACAGTTAAATGCTTCATAATCAATTCTAACATACTTATGTGACTCAGTACTAGTTAAAAAACGGAGCATTGTGCCATGTTAGTGGAGATTTTTTAATTATTCTTTAAGTAAGCGCAGTTCAGTGCATTCATCGATATCGATAAAAATTTTGATACTAGGTCGCCCATCTCTATCTTTTTTCCTGTAGGTTGGCAAAATATTGTTTCACAGTCGTTAGGTTGGCAACGATGAGGTATGTTTGATTTGACATTTCATAGATTTTTTTGCTCTATGAAGTCCCGTCTCTTCTTACGTAGTTATTGCTTTCTCTGTGGCAGAATTGAGATGATTCCTTGGCCACCACCTGCCACAATCACAACATGGTGTTAAAAAAAGTTTCAACACAAAATGTCAAAACATTTTTTAAATACATGTTATGGTGTTGGTGGCTAAAGCCTCGATTACATATCCCGATTTAGCATACCAATTTAGAGTTGCCACCCGTATAAATAAGTTAAATTTTGCAAAGGTTGTCCATTGCCATCCAACGCGGCAACGCGGCCAGCGTTATGGGCACATTTGCACCGGGGACTACTCGGGGCGGTTTATTAGACTAAGAATACACCTAGCAATATTTTTAATACTGCTGTAATTTTTTTTTAATAATATGTAGTTAAATTTTAACAGTGAATTTGCACAAATAACAGAAAGGTCAACATGATCGTTGAGAGTGATTCTTATAGAGTACTGAGCATGAGCACAGTAAGTACAGTCAGTGGCACGAATCATGAATATTTTTCGACGGAGGGGGGATAAGTTCGCGCATGTGCTCTTGTGAGCGACCAATAGCGCGCGCCCCTCTCCCGCCACCCGCGCCCCTCACCTCAACGCATACCCAAAATACGCGTTCCGCGCAATCCCCACCCGATTTCATGATTCGTGCCACTGACTGTAATTTAAACCAAAAGTCACGAGACATAAAAAAATGCAAACATAGGTACTTATAACTTTTCACCTCTTTTCGCGAGGAAACTCGCAGCAAAATCGCTTTTTACTGCGAGCATGAGGAAAAGTGATGATGCGAAACTCACACTCGCAGCACAAAGCAATTTTTTCTGCGAGTTTTCGCGCACTTTTCGTGCTGTAGAGGGAAAATAATATTGGAGAGCCGATTGTGATTTGATCATAGCCATGATCTTAACGAGTTTCAAGAGCACTACTACGCACGACACAGCAAAATATTTTAAATTTTTGCATTATGCTATTTATTTTAAGACGTTTTTTTTGCAAGTAGTTATTTTCTTTTCGGGCTGTCTTCTCGGTGTCTCCCCTAGCTCCCCTGACCAGGGAGACATAGCCCTTCCATTTATACAATAAGGGAACGTAGTACCCATACTACGTGACCCGTTAAGGGGGAGGGGGAGGGGGGTCCTTAAAATACCACGCTTGGTCACTGGGACGGGGGAGGGGGGTCTAGGTTTTGTCATGTAGTCAATATGTAAAATTATGTGGTACGTATCAGAATGTCTAAAGTTAAAATGTCTAAGCTTAAAATGACAAAGTTCAAAATGTCAAAAATTAAAATTCAAATGGTTTAAAATGTCAAAAATCATAATGTTTAACTTCAAAATAGCAAAATTCAAAGTATCAAACGTATCAAATACTTGACGAGTTAAAATATCAATGGTCATTAAGTCTAAGTTCACAATGATTTATTTGAATTGGGTTGGATCTTAAAACGAATCGCCTTCTTTGAGGTTAATTGAGTCTGTGGAGGTGACTTCGGGCTTCGCCTGAAATGCTTTATAGCAAATTTAGCTGCCGGAAATGAGTCTAAACTAGTCTACTGGGACTTAGAAACCGTACACCGACCGTAGGTCATGATATAGGTGCGAGGAGTGTAGCGACGAGCATGTTAGGTTGACATGAACCAAGCGCGCGAGCCGAGCGAGCGAAGCGAGCGTGCCGCTGCGGCCGGCGAAGCGCCAGAAAAAAATCAATTTCAAACTCAATTGGTGGATTTTGTTCGCCGGCTATTGAATCAGTGACTGGCACCGGCTACCGAATCAGGGAGCGCGCAGCTATGGTGATGTACGGTGGAGGCACATGCACGCAATTATTTAACCTAATTATTAAATGAAAAAAAGGCATAAGTAAATTCTATACGTCATTATATGTATTTGGACTATTAGACATTTTAAGTTTTGATTATTTAAACTTAGACATTTTTATTTTACTATCTGACCATTTGACTTTTTCGTTTTTGACATTTTGAACTTTCGGCATTTTAATCGTTAGACATTAAAATTTTTGATATTTTGAACTTTGCCATTTTAAGTTTAGACATTCTAACTTTAGACATTCTGATACGTACCCAAAATTATGGCACACACTCTTGGCGTTACGTGGCAAGCGCCATACTAATAAAAAGACAAATCTGAGCAATTTTTTTTTAATTTCTGTCATAAATTGTTTAAAAGCATTATCTATGAATTACTACGTGAAAACTAGGCAGGGACGTGAAAACTAGGGAGGGACGTGAAAACTAGGGAGGGGGGGGGGGGGTTCTCGGCATATACTACGGGCGGTCACCAAGGGGGGAGGGGGGCAAAAAGTGTAAAAAATGGGTCACGTAGTATGGGTATGTTCCCTAATTTTATGGTGATGCTACCTGGGAAGTGATCATTCGCACGAGAACATTTAAGGGTTCCGTACCCAAAGGGTAAAAACAGGACCCTATTACTAAGACTCCGCTGTCCGTCTGTCTGTCTGTCACCAGGCTGTATCTCATGAACCGTGATAGCTAGACAGTTGAAATTTTCACAGATGATGTATTTCTGTTGCCGCTATAAATAATAACAAATACCAAAACTATTTTTTTTGGCATTTTTTGCTCGATATTAATAATGACAACAGGTAGACAGTTGACATTTTTCACAGATGATAAATAAATATTTGAGGGTGGCTCTCATACAACAAACGTGATTATTTGCTGTTTTTTAGTACAGAACCCTTCGTGCGCGAGTCCGACTCGCACTTGGGCGGTTTTTTTGATGTTTTAACGCGCGAATTATCTGACGCCTTATTTTATGAAGTCAAACTACAACTGGGTACTACTTACTCTTCCAACAGGCACTTCAACTGATCCAAAGTTCTCTTGATGCTCATCCTTCACAACCCTATACTGGACCCCAGCTGCGAACTTCTTCACCAATGCACCCAGGTTGGGGTCCAAAGTACCGGCGCGGAGGTTGGGAAACCTTCTCTTCATCAACCCTCGGATAGGCACTAAATCAGTGATGATGTTAGGGTGTGCTATTATATAATCGTAGTCACTGAACTTGAGTTGGCCTTCCTGTTAACCAAAATCACATAATTTTTCCCTTGTTCCTCGGAGATAACCATGACCAGATAACTGGTTATCTGTGAAGAATTTTTTCCTCCAATATAACCAGTTATGTCTTAGAAATAGTTTTTTTTTGCAGATGACTGTTAAAATAATTATCTGTGAGGAAATTCTATTCCTAAGAGATAACTGGTTATCTCACAGGATATAAGAAGATTTCATACTCTCTTTTGTGCAGATAAGCCATGTATTCACTAGGCCACATTTGGCGCTCAACATGTTGGTTGAAACAATACGCAACTTTTTTAATAAGGTGTCATGTAGCGCAAAATCAAGCTTTTTACAAACTTGGTTTTAAAAAAAAATGGTTTACTCGTAAAAAAGGCTAAAAAAACTTTTGTGAAAAGACCGACTAGTAAAGCCCCGTTTCCATTATGCAAGTACTTGCAGGTACAGTAGCCGGCAAACATCTTGAAATCGGATGGGATTTTGGGTATGCGTAGCGGTGAGGTACGGGAGCGACGGGAGAGGGGCGCGCGCTATTGGTCGCTCGCTAGTGCACATGCGCGAACTTATCCCCACTCCGTCGAAAGAGCGTCAAGATGTTTGCCGGAATCTGTATCACACTGCTACTCAGGTAGGCAGGTTCAAAACGATGCCTGGATGCCTGTTTACCATGAATGTTTAAGATTCATAAAACTGACCTGAATTTTCTTGACAAGCTCAGTGCTCCCAGCAGTCGTAGCTCCGGCATCCATAGCTTCTTTGATGAGCTCCTGACCTTTGCAGAATGCGAGGATAGTACGCTCCTCGTCACGAGGGAACATATGGGGTAGTAAGCTCAACCGTGTGAAGCTATCCAAGTAACGATTCTGTAAAACAAAATTACGATGAATTAGAAGTAATAATTTACGAAAATAAATGAATTTTTATATTATTCTGTATTGCAAACACCAGGTTTTATCACACTGTGGGATAAAAATATTCTTCCATTGAAAAACCAATTAATACTAGGGTGGGTACGCATTTAGGGTTTCGAACTTCCGCTCTTTGCGAATCTGCAACAGTGCGCCATAGTGTATACGTGTGCGAACAGTGTGCACTCTGCATTTTGCAACAAACACAAAGGGGGAATAAGTAGAAGTTCGCATTCGCAATAGCGTCCACCCACATTGAGCTCTGTGAACCTGCAACATTGGTTAGCAGAGCACAAGGTTCACGAACCTAAATGGATACCCAAGGCCCTTGAATTTAAGCATAAATAAATCTAAATGTTTTTCATTCAGATGCAATATTGTAAATTTGTCAATAATTACCTTTTTAACAGCTTCCATATTAAACTCAACATGTGCAAACACAAGCGCTTCAGGCTGATTGTACATAGTCGGGTGGTGTGTCTCTTGGTGTGCCCGTATTGCATCTTCAGCGGAGTACAACACCCAACGGTAGTACTTCATGGGGTACACATCGTCAGCAGACTCATATTTGCACGTATCATCTAAATGCTTGTTGATCTTTTGTTTCACCACTCTGTAGAGAAAAATTTCCATAACTTATCTTTCTTTGCATTAACAAACTGGAAATTGTACAACACAAGCAGATAAAGAATGGGATTGAAAATGGTGATATCCATTTTCACTTCTCGCTATCACACTAAACCCCACACCTATCACTCTCTCACTCCCACTCATTGTGCAAAGCGCAGTGAGCAGCAGTGTACATAATCCAGACATAATCCTACTAATATTATAACTAATCCTACTAATATTATAAATGTGAAAGTTTGTGGGTTTGGATGTTTAGATGTTTGGATGTTTGTTCCTCAATCACGCAAAAACTACTGAACGGATTTGGTTGAAATTTGGCACACAGATAGTAGATAGCCTGAATTAAAACATAGGATACTTTTTATCTCGATATTCCCACGGGAACGGGAACCACGCGGGTGAAACCGCGGGCGGCCGCTAGTATTATATGAAAGTTTGTAGGTTTGGATGTTTGTTCCTCAATCACGCAAAAACTACTGAACAGATTTGGTTAAAATTTTGCACACAGATAGTAGATAGCCTAGATTAAAACATAGGATATTTTTTATCCCGATATTCCCATGGAAACGGGAATCACGCGGGTGAAACCACGGGCGGCAGCTAGTAATAAATAGAGACCGACCGAAGTTTCGGTTTCGGCCAGTTTCGGCTAAAAAATCTAGTTTCAGCCACAGTTTCGGTTTCGGCCAAATATTGGCTGACCTTTCGGCTTAGCAGAAGCTGAGTATTCGTGAATTGTCGCGTGTCAATCGGCTAACTTCGAAGTTCACCAGCCAGGTTACTTGGATTAATGTGTATACCTTCAGTAACTTGATTGATTTTAATTGTGAAAATATAACTTATGGATATTTTATCACCAAACTATAACTAAGTAATCATTTCGAAGCTTTTTCACTTACTGCACGAGGTGCTTAGTCAGTTCGGACGGGTAGTAGGTACGGCACGATAATTTTTTTTTTTATTCTTTATTTTGCAATCAGTCAGATAGACTATATGCAGATGGTTTGTAGTCAATATGGCTTGCAGGGAGCCACTCCCATTGGAGAGCGCTCGGTAAAACAATCAATAATATTGATTAATAAAAAAGACTTACAAAAGTCAGTTTAACAAATAAGTATTTGATTTTTATTTGTTTATATTGTTAATTTAACATATAAAGAACTATTTTTATTACATACTTTATTATTGACATTTATTTTATTTAACACATTTAAGTGTCTATAATTCTATATACAGTGGAAAACAACATCAATTTAATGTGTGAAAAAGCTTCAGTTTTGGTTTCAGCCGAAGCTGGAACCAGGACCGAAAGTTCGGTTTCAGTTTTGGCTGGAATTCCAGTTTCGGGCGGACACTAGTAATAAATAAATTTATTTCCATACCATTTTGTATACATTTTTACATACAGTGACCAGAGTAACCTTTTAAGCAAAAAATGCCTGTGTCAGGTGACTCAAACCTGACTCTCCGACCGACTCTGCGCTTCCATAACTACTTAGTTATAAACATAAGAAGCTAGAGCTAGGAATAATTAGAATTAATGTGTAAATATTTAAGTAGGTACTTAAATATAAAAACATACTTATCCTTTCCTCTTTGGTTATGAGGGATGAAACCAACTTTAGTGACTTCAACTTTGACTTTCTTAGCACGGGCCTTTGCTCGTGTACCCTTACGAGCTGCATAGAAAACTGCTGAAGTGTGTATGGTTTTCTAAAATAAATGAAACTACTTTTAGATGATACAATTATACAATAGGAATAGGAAAAGTAAAATTACAATAGTTTCACACTTACAAAATTTCCTGTATTTGTCTTATATGCTGAAAAAGCATTGCTAAGAACGGAACCTGTAACAATTTGTATGTAAATAAAATATAATAAAATTACAAGGTTTGTTTTAGTTGAATTTGTATAACGCTTACGAAAAAGAGATCCAGCCATTATACAATTCTTGTCTTGAAGAATAACATTTAAATAACAAGCTTTTTGATGTAATCGTTATCAATAAATTGATTATAATTCTCTTTGCAATAAATACATAAATAATGTTCTAATAAAATAAAAAAGTTGCTTTTTTAGGTTAACCACAGACAACTATCCATCAATCAACTATGACTATGGGTGCATTCCGATTCAGTCCAAAATCAATTTCAGCGTTATGCAGATATTAGACGGTTCATTATACGTTCATTTTCGATGCTTCATCGCAGTGAAGCATTGAAAATGAAGTGTCTAATTATGTAGTTTCATCTTTCATCGCGATGTGCCTTTTTTATGAAAGTTGTGGCGACTCTGCAAAGAGGCCACCACTTCTCCTTGGTAGGTAGCATTAGAGGAAACATAATTTGTTCTGTCAATTCTTGGTCTGTCACGATTTTACTTATCATGAAAATGTTTTCACTACTTGGAAATAAAGTTAAGCTTTAATCCGGCTGATTTATAATGTGACCTGATTGTGTATGTAAATGCTAACATGAAGTAAACGTGTATTCCACTTCAAAAAAAAAAAAAAACTTAACAAAAGGGTACCTACTACCTACTCACAAAAAAACTAGTGTTAAACTAAACATCGTAAGGCAACTTAAACCTAACCCTCCTTCCAGCCCGGGTTCTATATTCCGGAGACGGGAGGGATTGGTCAGGGCTGTCCGTAATTGGCTTTGGAATGGGCGCAGTTGAGGGAGTTTCAGGAACGGTGAAATTCGCGGACGAAATCGGATCTTGGTCGAAATAAGCAGGCTTCACTCGATCCAAGCTTACCGTGACATTTCTGTCACCCACCAATATGGAGATAGTCTTGCCATCTTGGGCACGAGAAACCACCTTGTGAGGACCCGAATACGGAGGAGTCAATGATCTTCGAACGGAGTCATCTCTCAGAAAAACATGCGTCGCCGACAAAAGGTCTTGCTGACGAAAAAACGCTTTTCCCCGTGGTGAGTTGGTAAAATAGGTCTAAGAACAGCCATATTCCTTCGAAGCTGCTCGGCTAAATCCAACTCTCCAACGCGGTCCGGAATGGCCGAAGGACAAAAGAACTCGCCCGGCAAATACAAAGGCTCCCCGTATACGAGCTCAGCCGAGGATGCCTGTAAATCTTCCTTAAAAGAAGAACGCATTCCCAACAGAACAACTGGCAACGCTCTATGCCACGTGTCGTTATGACACATGAGGGCAGCTTTCAGTTGCCTGTGCATGCGTTCCACAAGACCATTAGCACAAGGATGGTAACTAGTTGTGCGAACCCGACTTGCCCCACAATGGCGCAAAAGACTGTGAAACAAAGCAGATTCGAATTGACGTCCCTGGTCCGTTGTCACAACAGAAGGAACACCGAAGCGAGACACCCACTCTCTGAAAAAGGTCTCTGCACATTCTTCCGCCGTCATGCTTTTCATCGGCCAAGCCTCAGGCCATCTGGTATACCTGTCCACTGCTGTGAGACAATACTGAAAACCACCACTATGCGGCAGAGCACCGATGATATCAATATGAACATGACGGAAGCGCCTGGTTGGTGTAGGAAAATGTCCAAGAGGCGTAACGGTATGCCTAGACACCTTGCTGCGTTGGCAGCTCAAGCAAGATCGAGCCCAATTGTGGCAGTCTTTCTGCATTCCAGGCCACACAAAACGCTCAGCCACCAAGCGTGCCGAAGCTCGTGCGCCAGGGTGACTTAGCATGTGTAATTTATCAAAATGTGGGCGACGGAAGGGAGGGGTCAAATATGGTCGATGCTTACCCGTAGAAGTATCACAGAAAATGGCGATATCTGTCCCAAGTAAAACAACCTTCTCCAATTTAAGAGAAGAACCAGTTAACACCCTCTGTAGTTCCTCGTCCGACGCTTGATCCCGAACAAGAGCGGCGAAATCACTTTCAAAAGAAAGAGCCTCAACTCGAGACAGGGCGTCAGCCACAACGTTGTCTTTGCCACTGACATGGACTATGTCTGTCGTGAATAGCACCAACATGACTCGACGAAGCGTCAGTGAATAACCCTAATTGGGCGTCAGCGACAGGGTGAGCCAGGAGCGTTGCAGTGGCAAGATGATCTTTACAAATTTCATTTGTCAAAATCATATGATCATAGTAGTCTGAAATGGCTTGTTAGTCTTAAATCTCCTACGGGAAGATTGGCGAGATGGGCGGTCCGGCTCTCTCAATTCAATCTTAAAATTGAGTATCGTAGGGGCTCTGATAATGCTTTGGCCGACGCTCTTTCTCGTTCATTTCCCGCAAATGGGTATTTTCGCGAAATGTTGCACACGTGAGTTGACGATAGCAACCTTTATTTGTGTTTTCTTTATCCAATATTTTACATCATTACACAACACTTTTTATACATCCCACATTGCAAGGTACATACATCTTCATTAACTTAATTCCACGCAATAATCGCTAGTTTTTTTTTTACATTTTATGTAGACTTAGATTCGTCAACAAACAACAGTTCGATTTGACGTTTGACATTTTAATTTTATCGTACCATTGGCTCAATCTTGCGAGGAATAGCGGAACTAATACCACGACCAAGTATCCAAATATATATACGCCTTTTCATTCTGGCAGGGATGTCTAGCTATTTGCATCTCTTCTTTCATAAAGCCACCTAGCGTTGGGATTACACACTTCATCATAACTTTAGCGCTATCTAGTGTCAAGTAGTGGCAGTCTGTCGCGCGTATATTACCATCTCTCACACCTAAATGCATTACCATCCTGTCATCTCGTTCATACAATAGCACTCAAAAGTGACATCTAGCGTGAAGTAGCTTCCTGCTTTCACATCTGGATTCACAGATAAAGAATTTGGATTATCTATGGTTCCTAAAAACTTTTATTAATAACTTAATAAATATCCAATGTACAATGGGAGTAATTAGTTATTTATAATCTACAAATCTTCCTTTATTTGATTTCATATAATTCTTCATTTATCTTTAACTAATTTTCTTAACCATAGACTATAATCTGATCATTCTGGAAGTATGCAAGTCGGTATGATTTTTTCTTACTGTCTCGGGAAAGTGGTAGATTGTTTGCGAAATTGAACGGCCGAAAGGGAAAGATATAAATAGGACCCGACTTCCTCCAGTGAGGATTTTCGCTTTCTCTGAACTTCTGAAGTGAGTGACTGCGCCACCGTGTACTGTGATTGAAAGTATTTCTCATACGCTGTGTGTGTTATCTGTCCCAAATAAACCACACAAATTGTGTCCTAAGCTGTATCACCGTGAGCACCGAAATTTCTTACATTAGTCCTCGAATTCTCGGCATCCGGGTAAGTCTATCTGCTAAACGGCAATCATGTCTATTAACATCTTTTTTATGTCACTGTTTTGGCATAACGCTGTGTTCTCTATTTCCTCGACAGTTCTTTTAATTCTGACGGGATCACCCATTCGAAACGAGTGCTGCTGAGCAGACTACAACATCGCCAAGCCCTCGTTCGCTGACCTTTGGCCTTGAGTGACCGGCGATCCAGGAGCCCTCCTCATAACACGAATCTCAGGTGTAACTGTTCCTATATTTTTATCTTGCTACATTTTCTTCTACTATTCACGTTTGTGAGTTACCCACAAGCGTGTGGCGCCCAGTAATCTTCTCTATTCTTCTCTTCTGTCATCGGTTTAGCCTAGCTATATGCATATAAGTACCGCCTAACTTTTGATTTGTAACCTACCACCTTTATCTAGAGTGCACTTGTTTATTCGTCAAATGATTTTTTATTGATTAATAGCCTATATCTGATCTGATACATTGTAAACCTACTTTAAGGATAGCGATAAGCTAGAGCTTTTATTAATTCAGATTTATTTTAAAAACCTTATTTGTTTATCTTCAGTTTTATTATTCATATATGTGAACTCTCAACTCAGTGAGAATACTGTAATTTAAGGCCTTCCGCCAGTGCAACAAGTGAGCTGCAAAAACATTACACCCACGCCCTGCATTTCTTAAAATTCTCTTAACCTTTTATTTTCTTATTTATTTCAATAAAAGTTCGCATTTAATTGTTTCTGAGTCTTTTATTTTTATACTTATCATATAGCTAGAAATCTCTGTTACACATTTGTCAGTTTGAGCTTATATTGTCTTGACTGTGTATTACGTGATTTTACTTTCTTAGATTGTATTTTTTTCGGTTTTGCTGACCAACAATGTATTCTATGCTAACTTTAGCTCATATAAAAGAAGAATTACGGAAAAGTAAAGCCAAAACAACAGGCAAGAAAGTTTATAGCAACTTACAAAAAATTGCTAACAAGCATTACATTTCTCTAAATTTCGTGTAAGATTTACAAGTAATCTTTTTATTTCAGATTAGAAGCATATGATTTAAATTTTAACAAAGCAACTGAGTGTGAATTTCCATGTTTATAGTTGCCTGATGATACCTTCTGTGCAATAGTAATTTCAGGTTTCTGTACTGGAATTTCTGTACCATCCAAAATTACACGAACCGTTTTATCATATTTATTTTATTATTCTAAGTTTCTTGAATGACTCTGGCATATAATTGGCCCCAATATTGGGCTTATTCATAGCCTTCTTTATTTCCAAGCCGTGAACATAAGTTTGGCAACGTCTGTTACTGTCAGTTCGTGGTCATGTCGTCCGTCAGTCTCCATACTAAATGTATGGGAATATTTCAATTTTAAGAGGTCGATATTTTTTTTCATAGTAATCGTGTGAGGTTTAAAATATGAAAATAATTTAGTTCTTTTATTGAAATGCTTTGTATATTAAACAATAAGAAAAATATCAATGTTTACCAGGAAAAAATGGCTGTCAAAAATGTCATCTTTTTTGTTGATTTTCTTCAGCAGGGAGTTAATTAACACGCCATCTAGCAATAAATGATATATCATTAGAAAGGTCTTTTAAAGACAGATATTTGCTGTTAATATACTTTATATCAATTGTTAATACTTTTGGAGTTAAAGCTTATTAAAGTATAAAAGTGGTTTATTAGCTATGGGAGTTGATCTACCACACCTATAGAAATGAATGATACATCATAAGAAAGGTTTTTATATGACAAATATTTGCTGCAAACATCTATTAATTGTTAGTATTTTCGGAGTTTTAGGTCATTAATGTTAAAAAAATTGGTCAAGTTTACAGTTTGACCATAAAGAGTTGACAAAAATTGAGGGCGCCACTTTCTATGTAAACACGTCAAAATCACGAATAAATTGGCAACACTTACTAAATTTTGTACTGAAAAATTTTAGTTCCATTTTATTTAATTTCAACTCTTTATGGTCAAACTGTAGAGCGTTATAACTCTCAAAGTACTAATAGTTGACGTTTATAGTAATACAATAAAGTGTTTCAAATTTAAATACCTTTCCAATGATGTAAGATTTATTGCTAAAAGAGGCTTAGATCAAAATGCTCATCGTACTAAAGGACCCCCGAAAAGTTCAAATAATTTGACTCAAACCTTATGTTCTAATAAATAAATAATAATAATAAATATAAAACTTTATTGAAATAATCTTAAATCACAATTTACAACTAGTTTAAACATAGATAATATAGGAAAAACAAATAATAAATAATTTTTAAAATAATTTTATACTGTGTGCTTGACCACATGCGATGTTGCCGTTCTGCTCAACTTCAGGGCTTGGAAGATATAGAAGGCTATGGCTTATTCTATATTTGATATACCTATCAAATTCATCCAAGTTATAAATATGTTAGTTAGAAACTGCTGAGGTTGAAATATTAAAGAACAAAGCTGTTATAATTCAAATGTTGTTTTATTTTGGCGAAGCTTCATCAAATTCATGAAACATTCCTTTTGATTTATAATGTTTCTCAGGCTCAGCAAAGGAGAAAATCGAGGGAAAAGCATATTTTTTTGGATATTTTTTTGCCCTCTATTTTTTTTGTTACTGGGAAATCGATGAACTGCAATATTTTACAAGTTACATGCATAACAATGCGGCATTTTCTCAGTATAAAATTAAAAAGTGCAATACTTCAAGAGATTCCCATATGTTTTGACACTTTCTTTGAGGCGGCCGGGTACCAAAGACCAGACGCCACCTATCGGGTTAAAATTGCGCTTTTCCTCCCCATTATGACCGGTCGCTAGGTGGATTTTAATAAGATAATCAGCCTGCGGGGCATTTCCTTGCAAGTGCTCGTATATTTTAGTTCTTTAGTTGTCCGTTGGAGGCAGCACTCGTAGAAACTCGATCGGTGGTACGAAATCGAGTTTGACAGCGACGATTCCGTAATAGTGACCGGTCGCTAGGTGGTTTTTAATAAGATAATCAGCTTGCGGTACGCTTGTTATCGCGATCAACGCTGAAAGTGATTTTAGTCTGAATCGGAATGCACATAATAATGTACTCTATGGAATGCACTATAGGCAGAAGGCGCCCAATGTCAATGTCATGTCATGTCAATGTCAGTCAGAAAAAAAGCGCGGGAACGTTTGACGGGAGTGACGGTCTTTTCAAACAAATAAAACTAAAAAATATTTAATTGTTGCAATTTGTATATAATTTGTATAAAAAAGGTGTAAATAATCAATATTTCATTGTTGTAAATAAAATAAAACTGTAAATATGGGGAAGAAGAGTGGGCGAAAACGAAAGAAAAAACTTGAAGACGGGAGTGGAGGCGAAGGTGGAGAGTCCGACTTCAGTGATACCTGCTCCACGAAGTCCCTGGAAGAAAAAATGGAAGAGGATAAGTACAAAGATTTTAGAATCCCAAATTATGTTCGGTTTTATCCAGAACAAGGCGGCAATTTTGAATATGTTGTATTCATAGAGAGTACGAAAAGTGACCAACCTATAGGCAACCGTGACATGATGTCATTGGCTAATTGTTTAAAGAAATACAACAAGGGCGTCAAACAATTGCAAAGAATTAACAAACACAAGATTGGAGTAATTTTTGAGCGGCCAGGCCTGGCTAATGCGGCACTACAAAATAAAAAATTTTTGGACGCTTACAGTTTGGCTGCCAGCATCCCTGCGGCGGCCAGCGAGGTAACAGGAGTAATTACACATGTACCAATAGATTTATCAAATGAAATGATTTACTCCGCACTGACTACAACCAAAAATATTGTGAGTATTAGGCGATTCATGAGAAGGTCAAAGATGGATAATGGGCTAATCAAATTAGAACCCACAAAAACAGTTTCAATTACTTTTTCGTGCCCGGTGCTTCCTGAAAGCGTCGATCTCAACAGCTGGCGCTTCGAGCTGCGTCCTTACATTCCTCCAGTGAAGCAGTGCCTCAAATGCTTGAGGTATGGGCATATTGCCAAATATTGCAAGAACTCCGAACGCTGCTCCATATGTGGTGAGTCTCATAATTTTAAATTCTGCTTGAAATCACCTGAAGAAGCCATCTGTTGTCACTGCAAGGGAAATCATGTTGCCATCTCATCACAATGTCCTGTTAAGAAAGAGAAAATACAATTAAATAGAGAAAAAGCTCAAAGCAAAACATATTCTGCTGTATTAAACGAGAAGTCATTCCCTCCTCTGAAACAAAATCCCATTGAAATGCTAGCTTCACTCCTGAATTCTGATCAAATACTGAATATGGTTGTTGAGTCTGTTGTTAAATTGATAACAATGAATAAAACTAATGATACAATTATTTCCACTCAGAGTATTAAAGATACTCTCTTAGAAACAATTAAAAAAAATAAGAAATAAATTATTTAATTTTTTTTATGGATATTTTAAGAATAGTTCAATGGAATGCTCAGAGTTTACCTGCACATAAATATTTATTATTAAATTTTTTGCAAGAGTATCAGATTCATGTAGCTTTAGTATGTGAAACATGGCTAAAGCCTCACATTCGTTTTAATATGAAAGGTTATAATATAATTAGATTAGATTCTGGTACAAGACATAATGGTGTAGCCATTTTAGTTCATAATAGTTTACAATTTGCTAAAATAGACACTTCTTTTGATGATTCAATTCAAAATATAGCTGTGCGATTGCAGTATGGCAACAAAGAAATTTCGCTTATGTCCTTGTATAGTCCTGGTAATTGTGATGTTTCATTTTCTAAAATAAAACTTAATAATTTAATTTCTAATTTACCGGGCCCTTTGTTGATTGCCGGCGATTTTAACGCACGGCACACAGCATGGGGTTGTAGTAATATTGATACACGTGGTCGTGATATTCTTGAAAGCATCGACGACAATAACTTGGTTCTTTTGAATGATGGTCAGTTGACAACTGTTGGTTCTAGTAGATGGCAAAGGAATGCTTTGGATCTTACTATGGTATCACCTTCTCTGGCATTGCAATGTGAGTGGTCGGTCCATGACGACCCTATGGGCAGCTATCATTTACCTGTAATTATAAACATCACTATTAGTAATAATAATAATGATTCATCTGATTATCTTACACCTCCTACTTCTTACAATTTTCGTTTAGTAGACTGGCAAAAATATAGCAAAAACGTTGATTACTTATTACAAAATTTTTACATTGATCAAACTAATCCATTAAAATGTTATTCTAATTTGGTTGCGTTATTAGATCTTGCATTGCAGCAGTCAGCTATTATCAGCAATAGGTCTTTCTCTGTTGACCAATCAAATCAATCGGTTAGGAAATTTCAGTCCAGAATCCGCAAAAAACGTATACCACTACCATGGTGGAATAAAAATTGTGCAAAAGCAGTAGAAGATTGTAAAAAGGCATATATTGAGTTTAAAAACAGTCTTACAGAAGAAAGTTTTCTTAAGTTTAAAAGGCTACAAGCTGTTAAAAAAATTGTTTTAAAAAAAGAAAGAAACTTAAGTTGGCTTTCATTATGTCAGTCACTAAATAGATCTACACCCATATCTAAAATCTGGAGGATTGCTAAGAGGTTTAATGGTCAACCTGTTTCTTTTAAAAATGTTTATACAGATTGGATTCCAGAATTTCTTAAAAAATATACACCAGATACTGTTGAGGCCCCTTTACAATATGTAAATAGTATTAATCCTGTACGTAATAGTAATTATTTATTAGCACCATTTAATTTTCAAGAATTTAAAAATGCAATTTTTTCACGACGAGATACAGCACATGGCCTCGATGGTATTCCTTATAAAATGTTAAAACATACTACAGATAATGCCAAAAATATCATTTTGAAAGTTTATAATTTGTTGTGGTCTACCTCTGCCATACCTCTGGATTGGAAAAAGGATTGTCTGGTTCCTATTCTAAAACCGAACAAAGATAAAACCAAAGCAAATTCATATCGGCCAATAGCTTTAACATCATGCATGGGAAAAGTGTTTGAACAACTTCTTAAACAAAGGCTTGAATTCTTCATTGAAAGTAATCATCTTTTACCTTCAAATCAGTTTGGTTTTCGTAGGGGTAGATCCTCTAGAGAGAGTATAGCACATCTTCAACTTGATATTTTTGATTCTCTCAAACAAGATAATGTTCTTATTGGTGTCTTCTTCGATGTCGTTGGTGCTTTTAATAATGTGAATCACCATATTTTAGCTGGTGAACTTCTTTCTCTTGGTATTCCTGAAAAATTGGTTAATTGGATTTTTGAATTTTTGCATGGTCGTGAGGTTTATGTGAAATCAAATAATCAGTTAATTGGACCAAGATATTCATACAGGGGTGTGTGTCAAGGGGGCATACTATCCCCATTGATATATATACTATATGTACATAAATTGAACTACATATTAGGTCCACAAGTAAAAAATTTGCAATTTGCTGATGACTTAGTTATTTACTTCTCTGGATCTGATATTCGACAAGTATCCTCTATAGTTAATTCTGCTCTTAAAAAATTAAATAATTATTTCAGTTACCTAAACTTAGATGTAAGTCCAGAAAAGTCTAAAGTTGTTGTGTTTGGTGAATGTGATTTTGATGTTGATATTGTATATAATAATATTAGTCTGCCATTGGAAAGTGAAGTCAAGTTCTTGGGTGTCATATTTGCTAATAACCTTTCTTGGAATAAATATATAGAATATTTGCTGGGTAAAGCCTATAAGGCATTCAATGTCATTAAAAGTTTATCAAAAATTGATCCTAAAATTCTATTAATGTTGTATAAATCAATTGTGAGGAGTCATTTTGAATATGGCTTTTTTTGTTTTGGGTCTGATCCCAAATTAGTAAAAAAATTAGATATCCTGCAGAATCATAATCTGAGATGCATTACTGGTGCTATGAAGACTACTCCCATTAACTCTTTGCAGGTGGAATGCAATATACCTCCACTTCAATTCAGATTCAAATTTTTAAAATCAAAGTTTTTGTTAAAACTACTTTCACTGTCTACTCATCACCTACTCAGAAAAATTGAATTTCTCTATACAACATATTCTCCTTTGAATGTACCCCGAATCCCCTATCTGTTTCATGACTTCTCGGATATCGTAGAGTTCAATCAGCAGTATAACATTCATAAAACTGAGAATAATTGGATATGTTACACAGGATCTTATGATACACATTTTTGTGACCTGAATATCCACATTCACCCTGATTTAAAGAATAAAGAAGAAGTATATGAAATTACTGATAATTTCCCTCAGCATAGACATATCTATACAGATGGTTCCAAAAATAATGATAATGTTTCGATGGCTGTTTACATACCTTATTTGAAAACGGGTCATGGAATTAAACTCCCGGGCCAAATGAGCATATTTTCCGCGGAGTGTCTTGCTATTCTTGCTGCGCTACAGTTTATTGAGGAGAACACCCAAGAATGCACTCAATGGTTAGTCCTAACAGACAGCATGAGCTGTCTCAAAGCTTTGCAAAATACCAGATTTGATACCGGATGTAACTATATTCTACAAGATATTAAAACAACCTACTTCAAGCTCAAAAGTAATAATATTGATATAGTTTTTATGTGGGTTCCGTCGCATATTGGAGTATCTGGAAACGAAAGTGCCGATAAGTTAGCTAGAGCCATTACAAATGACGCCGCAAATGTCAACATTGACATTAAAAATGTTGCTATACCGTACTCTGATTTACTACCAAGACTTAAACTTTTGTCAAAACAAGACTGGTCCACTCATTGGCAAGAAACTCTAACAGTAAAAGGAACTTGGTATGCGAAGATTAATAATGTTCTTGGCTGTCGTCCTTGGTTCACAAAATCAGCAGAATACCATAGCAGAAAGTTTTATACTATCCTAACACGCCTGAGATTTGGACACTGTCGATTTAACTCACATTTACATAGAATGCGTATTATCACATCTCCAACATGCACTGAATGCAATTTAGGTGTGGATCAGACTCTTAATCATATATTTTTTGATTGCCCTGCTTACAACATTCAGAGATTAGTCCTGGTGGACAGATTATTAGAAATATATAAGACATCTTATAGCATCCCGCGCGACATTCAAGACATTCTCACAAATCCTGAAACTTATAAGGATTTATACAACTTTGTTGTATCATCGGATTTGGAACTATAAACATGGATAAGACTTTGAAGATTTATATCACACTGAAGATGACAAGGAAAATGGAATAGGAAGTGGCTACGGCCTTATATAACCCGGACACAGAAAAAGAAAATTGAAGAAGTGGCTTTGGCCTTACATTACCTGGACACGGAGAAAATAATAATTAAAGAAGTGGCTTTGGCCTTACAAAACTCAATTACAGAAAAATGAAATCTAGAGGCTGGAATTCTTGTAGTTGAAATTATTTTAAATAAGACAATGGCTGTATGGCTCTGCCTTTGCCTTTCCCAACTGACGGGAAGAAGATATTAAAAAAAAAAAAAATCAATGTCAGTCAGTCCAGTCAGTCACAGCACTGAGCAAGTAATCACTACGTTTTAAGTCACAGTCAAACAACCAACCACAACCACCACGCAAAAAACCGTGAGGTGAATAAATAAATGCTTTTAAGCATCAAAACGGTTCGCATTACATAGAATCATGAATTGAAGTATATTTTAAAACAATACAAGTGTTTTTTTTATTCAAAATGGAACGACTCAATTTGAGCTTTCTTTTGATATCACTGTGTGTTTTGCTTTGGGGTGTGGCCGGCCAATACGAGTGGCAAATAAGAGATGCATTCGACGAAATTAGAGGTAAAATGGATAAAGTTTATGAAGACAACTGCTTCATTACACATCTGGATGATCTTTTCTTGCCTGAGGACTCTGTGTCCCATCACCCGGACGTGAAAGAGATTAACATAAACCCTGTGTTTCCAAACCGCACGGCGATGCTTCATTTACATAACATGGCCATGAATCGGGCGTTTTTCTGGAGTTATATTCTGCAGTCGCGGTTCATACGACCCGCCATCAACGATACATATGACCCCGGTATGATGTATTACTTCCTTTCTTCAGTCGCCGATATCGCAGCGAACCCCTATATTAACGCTAGTGCTATATACTTTTCACCAAATATGTCTTACACATCGTCCTACCGAGGGTTCTTCAATAAAACATTGCCCAGATTTGCACCTAGAGCATTCCGAGCAGACGACTTCAATGATCCCGTCCACCTTCAGAAAATATCAACAATGAATACTTTTCACATTGAAGATTTGGGTGCATTCGACCCTGTGAGTTTGTCGAAAGATTATACCTCAGATTTCTATAGAATCAATGAATGGTACCAACTTTGGCTACCTGATAAAGTTGAAAAGAGGCATGATACAAAGACCACATACCAAGTTGAAATAAGATATGCCAATAATACCAATGAAACTTTTACATTCCACGGTCCACCGGGTAATGATGAGGTGAGTCTGAACATTATTTACCTTTTAATGATATTCTTGTTACTGTTTTTATTTATGAATTAATTGAGGAAGACAGAAAGCTACTATAAAGTAGCTGTCTACGAAACTTAATGCTCCAGCTCAATACGCTAATTTATTTTAGGGAAACAATTTATAACAATCATAATCATAATTCTTTATTCAATAATATTGTATTAAACCATAACGAGTCTCCCCCCCTCTCCACTACCATGTTTCCCCTCCCCAAGCCCCTTAAATGTATTTTTCATATATATATGTGGAGTAACCTAACCTCAAAATTTCACTTTCATTTTTCTCAAAAACTATTGGGCTCCGCAACTCCCCCCTTCCGGGGGGGACTTCCCCTCCCCTCCTCCCCCCAACCTCTAATTCAATGGTCCAAACAGTAAATTTTTACCCAATTTAATAACTATTATCCTTATTTAACGTATATATAACGGAGAGGGTAGTTTCGACTACAAATAAAAACAGTCGACTTTGTAAACATTTTGATTAAAAAATTATATTCCGCTAATTAAGTAATGTAAAATTATCATCGTTGTATTAAACCGAGTGTGACGTTGGTGCTACATCGTTATCTCTCCTCAATTCAAGAAAATCAGTGCTACTGTTTTCTACAATTTAATGCAACCACTGAGTACGTTCACTTGCTGTAAGTTTTTGCGATGCTCAAGATGTGACCTTGTTCCTCCGTGCCGTGAAAATAGTGGATCGAATTGCAATGGAGTGCAGTCTGCTTTACGGTGTTCATGGGAAAAATTTACCATAGAATTACGCCTGTCTTATTGTGTTTGGAAGCGCCATCTCTGTAGTTTGACTGGAACAACGGACTATTAACAACGGATTATCGACATGCTTTCATTCTGCGTCTGCGCGCAAGAGGAAGTGCCAAGCATGGTTGATGGTCCTAATCATTGAAGCTAGAGGGAGCTTATCGGCAATTTTATAAAGATCGATCAGTGAACACTGTCTTTTTATTTTATTAAGAAAGTTAAATATTAAGTACCTTTTGTGGTTGTTTTTGTCATGATGTGTTTTTAGTAATGTATTTTTTTTTGTTGTTATAGTAAATAAGTAAGTACTTATTGTGCCTTTTCTCTATACAGGTAATTTTAATTTAACTTTTTGAGATTTTATTTTTATAACTTTAAAACTGTTTTCGTGTTCCATGTTAGTGTTTGTTAAATGTAATAAAAATATATTGACTACTTTACTATTTTAATAAAGATTCTAGTTAAGTTATTAATAGTAAATGGTCTAGTTTTATTGGAGTAGGTATAAGTCAAATATTAAGTACCTTTTGTGGTTGTCTTTGTCATGATTGTGTTTTATTAATACTATTTTTTTGTGATATTATGCATTTTATCTGACTTGAATTGAACTTTATGAATGACATTTTATTTTTATATCTTTAAAATTGTTTTCGAGTTCCATGTTAGTTTGTTAAATGTGAATAAAAATATATTTACTTAAATATAAGTACTTTACTATTGTAAGAATCTAGTTAATCTAATAAGTACCAGTAAATGGTCTATTTTTATTGAAGTGTATAGATTTATTTTATGAATATTTTTAAGAGGAGTCATATTTCGATATTTTTACATTTGCAATATTTTACAGTTTTATTGTATATAGATTTCAAAATTATATTTCATCTATGTGTTTAGGTGTTCATTTTTATCAAAAAATATTTAGTTGTCGTTCTGACTGCTTATATTGTGTACATGTATGTTTCCTGATGTATTTCGGTTTTATATTAGCAAAGTATAAGTAAAGTAAGCACCTACCTACCAAAATATTAAGAAACATTTTTGATTTATGTTATTCAAACTAGGTACTAAATAGCATAGTTGTAGATAGATTTTAGGCATGTCTTCGACATGTACCCATTGCCCCGGATCGTCTCGCATATTTACTCCTCACGGCCTTAAGGTTCACATTGGACATATCCACAAAGATTTTGCCCAGGGACGGGCCCGCTCCCCATCCACACGGGCCGTTCCAGCGGCTTCAACCGATGGCGGAGGTGCACAAGACCCTCGGGCACGACTAGTTCCTAATGCTAGTACCCTTCAGAATCTGGCATCTCTTAGAAAATCTGTGCGAGTCCTTCGTCACATACCTAAGGGAGCGCGAAATTTGGCCGCTGCGAAACTATGCGAAATTATAAACAAATGCATTGACACCAATGAAACGTCCGATTGGTGTGCGTTACTTACCTTCGCATATTCAGCTTTAAGGGCCCCGGGACCGCATGGACCGGGAAATCTTACTACCAAAGTGAAGGCTAACATTAATTCCACGTATAGTAGCATTTTTGATGACGTCAGTAATGATGCAGTTTCCGGCCAGGGCCGCTCGGTGACGAAAATAATTGAGTCCAAGGTGTTTGACGGGGACCTCAGAGCGGCCGTGCGTATGTTAATGTCTGATGACGCAGTTGCGCCTCCGGGTCCGGAGACTTTGGCTGCATTGCAGACGAAGCATCCACTCCCTTCACGTCCATTGATGTTTCCACAGGCACCTGACTCTTCTACTACTCCCTTAAACGTCAAAGTGGATGACGTAGTCCAATCACTGGCGACTTTTCATAACGGTTCAGCTGCGGGGTTGGACGGGATTCGACCAGCTCATTTGAAGGAGCTGACTTCGAGTTCTGCTGGAGACAACGGGCAGCGCCTGCTTGAGTCTCTTTGCAAGCTGTGCAATTTCTTGCTCTGTGGTTATTTAAACCCCGAAGTTTGCCCTTATCTATATGGTGCGGCTCTCTGCGCATTAGCCAAAAAAGAGGGGGGGATTAGACCTATTGCGGTGGGGAGCGCCTTGCGCCGCCTGGTATCCAGGATGGGGTGCCGGTCTGTTAGGGTGGAGATGGCTTCACATCTTCAACCATACCAGCTTGGTTTTGGCTCACAAAAGGGGTGCGAGGCAGCAATTCATGCAACGCGCGCCTTCGCAGCGGAACCTGGCAACGCAGACTGTGTGATCGTCAAATTAGACGTCAAAAACGCATTCAACACAATCGAGAGGGATGTACTCCTGCAACAAGTGCGCGAGAAAATTCCTTTATTATACCCGTTCCTTTATCAAGTCTATCAATCTCCATCTAACTTGTTCTTCGGCGAATCGTTGATTCTTTCCCAAGTGGGTGCGCAGCAGGGAGATCCGCTTGGGCCGCTAGCCTTCAGTCTCGTGATTCAAAGCACAATATCATCTTTGAAATCACCACTCAATGTATGGTACCTGGATGATGGCACAATAGGAGGAAAGCCAGAGGAAGTAGAACAAGATTTGAGAGTGTTGCTTCCTCTTTTTCAAGGTCTGGGACTGAAGGTGAATACATCAAAGTGTGAGCTTTTCTGCTGCGGACCCGATTCAAATTCTTCTTTCCATGTGTTCTCTTCTATACTCCCTGGCCTTAAAGAATTGACTCGAAGTTCCTTTAGTCTGTTGGGTTCACCCATATTCCCTGACGCTATTCCGGAGGCTCTAGAGGCCAGGAGACGTCTTCTTGTTCTGGCTCAAGATCGCCTAAAAAATATCTCTGCGCACGTTGCTCTGGTTCTTCTGCGAACTTGTTTTGCGGTACCTAAAATTACGTACCTTTTGAGGACGGCTCCAATTTGGCTTTGCCCCGGCCTTGTTGATTCATTTGACAATACCTTGAAGGATGTCGTCGAAAACGTTTTAAACGTATGCCTCTCAGAAGATCAGTGGAGCCAAGCTACCCTACCCATACGTTACGGGGGATTAGGACTGAGGCGTGCGCGGGATCTAAGCTTGCCAGCTTTCCTTGCGTCGGCGCATGGCGTCGCTGACCTTGTCTCTAACATATTATCATCTCATGGAGGCAGGGTCGGCATACCTTTTGTCGACGATGCTTTGGTACAGTGGGCCGCGCTGTTTCCTGCGATACCCGTACCTCAGACCCCAGATGTACAGCGGGCTTGGGATGACCTGGGAGCGAGAGAGACACTTGACCGACTTATGAGTGGGGCTGCGGGTGCAGAGTTGGCTAGACTCAGGGCGGTGTCAACACCGGAGTCTGGAGCATGGTTGCACGCTTTACCATCGCCCCACATAGGAACACTCCTGGATAATGACTCCATGCGTGTGGCGGTAGCTCTTCGTCTGGGTTGCGATGTTTGTCAACCTCATTTATGCATCTGTGGATCCATGGTGGAAGCGAGCGGCCATCACGCTTTGAGTTGTTGTCGATGCTCGGGCAGATTCCCTCGACACCACGCCTTAAATGATATAGTCCGCAGGGCACTCATCTCTGCCAACATACCGTGCGTTCTGGAGCCGCCGGGTCTTAGCCGCTCGGACGGTAAAAGACCGGACGGGCTAACCTTGGTGCCGTGGCGGAAGGGGAAATGCCTGTTGTGGGATGCCACGTGCGTCAGCACCTTCGCCGCCTCACACCTGGGCCGCACGGTGCGGTCAGCCGGCGCTGCTGCTGAAACCGCAGCCGTTAATAAGTGGAGTAAATATGCGGCTCTGGCCTCTAATTATATTTTCGTCCCACTCGCGTTCGAGGCAACGGGATGTTGGGGGTCGGAAGCAGTAGCCTTCATCAAGGAGTTGGGTCGCCGCCTTCGTGAGAGGCGATGCGACGCCCGCTCTGGTTCCTACTTGGCGCAAAGGCTGTCAATTGCCATTCAGCGCGGCAATGCCGTCAGTGTAATGGGGACCTTTGCGCCTGGTATGACCCGGGGTGGAATCTTCGAATAGGTTAATTAAGGAATTGGGTAATGTGAATTGTATTAATGTAATTAGTTGATTTTTGTGATTGTACTTATGTTATATTAATACATTTATAATATGTAATAAATAAATTCATGATATATTTAACGTATTAACATTTATTTTCCAGTGTTATTTACAATATTACCAATCCTTTCTGTTGTTGCTTAAAATGTACCACTGTATTATCTTTTAGACACCAGGGCCTGTGAACTGGACTCGGCCGTACTTTGACTGCGGAAGGCTAAACAAGTGGCTCGTGGGAGCGGTGTCTCCGGTCGCCGATATTTATCCTCGACACACCCAGTTCAGACATATTGAATACCCTACGTAAGTATTGTTGAGAATCAATCACTTTTTGATCCTACCAGACTGTAAAGTTACAGTTCCTACTATCAGTTGATGTATGTGCCAAATACAACCAATTGTAGGCTAGACTGAGCGCCATCTAAGCTAAAATCCTGGGAAAGCTCAGCTTTTCAATGCTGTCAGCATAGATGGCACTCCATCCGATAATCAGTTGTATTTGGCAAATACTACAAACATATTGCATTTAATGAGATAATTTTGCTTTGATAAAATAGTAAGATGATAAATAATTGAAAAAATATTAGAAAAAATCGACTCACCTGTAGCAACTCAGACGGGATACGAACCCGCACCCTTAGGATTCCGGCCCAATGCACTACCAATTATGCTACCGAGCCGCCAATGAGATTGGCGAAATTTTCTAATACTTTTTACGTTTCCGCTGTAGGCCAGCGCCATCTCACCAATGTGAAGAGAATTAACTTCGACATTCAAAAGCAACTTCTTTACAGATGCTAGACAATCGATTAAGGTGAAATAGCCATATAATTTTAAATTTTTCTAAATGCATAAAAAATCTAAAAGTTTAAAATTGATAAGATAGTTCATAGTGAAGTGAAGAATTGGTGTTAGTTGTAAGACACACTAAAATATATTGTGTAAAAACTAAAATCCTGGGAAAGCACGCTATGATATAATGAAATTGGATTTGATTGAATAAGATTCTCTTTTTGAAGTAGTATCTCAGGTTTGTAATACAAAGAGTCTGGGCTGATATTTGATTGTCCACACAATTTTTATCACATTCTGATCATTTCTTTGTTACAGGTACACAGCAGCTGTAGTAATGGAGATGGACTATGATAGGATAGATATAAACCAGTGTCCGCCTAGCCAGGGCAATGACAGACCCAATAGATTTGCTTCTACCGCGCGGTGTAAAATTGAGACCACTGAGGTAAGTTATATTATTACATTTATTTGTCTTGTTCAGTAAATAGTTTTGAAAGTTGTCACATGTCTTTGTTAACTTAGGATTAAGTTTCGTCTCTTTCTGCCTCTCAGAAACATAATTTGCTAGAGCTAAAATACCGCTCGGCGACGATTGGCTTACGGGGATTGTATAAATGCACTTTAAAAATAATGTAACACACTTTAAAATGTTTAGCTTCAAAATTTATTGAATAAAGTATAAAAATAATGGTTTCCACTATAAATATGCTAAGCTTTAAAATTAATACTTTGCACTATACAATTTAATTGATTAGCTTTAAAATTAATACTTTGCACCTTACAAATCTCTTCAAATGTTTTCATCTCTCTCCTAGAAATAAAAATAAAAATAAAATAAAATAAAAAAATCTCTTTCCATCTCATTTTAACAGTGGTCAGATGGTGGTCAGTCTGACATGGTTGGACAGAAACTAAATGGTTTCGGAGTTGGGACCAATGGTTGCGACACAGTTAAAGTGCAAGCATTATTTTTGTAGTGATAATATTAAATTATAGATCTATTATTATTTTAAAGTGCAAACCATTATTTTTGTAGTGATAATATTAAATTATAGGTCTATTATTATTTCAAAGTGCTGATATACAATTTTATAGCTGTTTTCATCAAATTTAAAGTGCTATTAAATACATCCCTTGGCTTACTGATGCCAAAGAGTGCAGAAGTAGCCTCTTCCCGAGCCGCTTCCACACTCTTTTTTTTCTAGCTCTAAAATAAAGCTATTAGATCCAGTATAGCTCAGTCAAAGCATTATTTAACTATATGTTGTCACTAGGAAGTTTACAGAAGAAAGACAGTTTCTTGGCGAGAGCATTGGACTGCCAGCCAAAAGGCTTATTTTCAATCTATCTGTTGGGACCAGACCACATTGGCAAAGATAGTCATTAGTTTGGTGTTATCAAATATCGTCGTTTGGGTTGGGAAGTAGGAAGCTTCTGGGAGAGATGCCACCCTGAACATAATATTGCCCCATTCAATGATCTTTTTCTTTGATAATTGATATAAATGGTGAACAGGGTTGTAGGTGGCCATTACAAACATATTAGACATCGGCTTGTACTATTATGTATTCTGTGACATCGGCTTGGTCTGGTCCCAATATGTGATAGATTGAAAATTACCCTGGTTGGCCGGCGGTCTATATGCGACGTGTGTTGTATTGTGTGGCTTAAATTGACTACCTTGTTGTCTTTAATAATTATTTACGAAATCTACTTGTAATAAGAAATGGCTGGTTAAATTATTATACCTTTATACACTGGTCATCACAAAAATCGGCACATCTACATTTTAATAAAGTACACCTTTGTAGTGTAGTGTAGTTCATTAAAGTACACCTTACACCAAATATAGGTGGGCCGATTTATGTGATGACCAGTGTATTTTGTTGAAGATATTTTATTTGAAATAACAGACTATATATACCACATACTTTTTCTTTTTTCTGATGTGATTGAAACCATATAGTGTGAGCCGCTACACGGGTGGGGTTTCCGGCGAGGCGGGTACCAATGCCGCTGTGCGCCCGGCTACAGGCTGCCGAGTATCGTGCGAAGGCCTTACTTGGGGGAGATCATTGAGCGGGCCACCTCGGACCAGTATTACAACAACTTCGACTGCCTCAAGATCGGATGTGAGTGTCGTAGCCGAGAGTTTTTGGCGCCATTTTGTCAAGTTTGGTTCGGTGTCTATTTTAATTATTTGCAAATTGATTCATAGTGGATATTGTGTCTTAAAATTGGTGCAGTTTTGTGGTACAAGTGTCTACGCAACTGAACAATATGTGGGATAATTGAAATAGGCGCGATCTTGGTTGTGTGAAGCTGAGAATTTTATTGTAGTGGTGACTACCTCGGCAGAACTTACTGAGTAAACTGTCTTGATATACACTTGGTGCCAAATGGTCCAAGCAGCATTGGAATGCGATGCACCCGCATTTTAATGTAAACTGAAACAATACCCACTGAACTATTCAACACTTGACACTGGCAAAAATTACTTCCAAGAGGAAAGTAGATTGCCAAAATAAAAATAAGAAGAGAAGAAGAGTGTCGTAGTCAGAGGGCCTAGCCTTGAGAGCGCCCACGAGCAACTTTTGTCTCTGCAACTTTTTTGTCGCTCACATGGTTTGTAAAAAAAGATGCTGATTATCGCGTTGCTATGGGTGCGCGCTTTCATACAAACCCGTAGACTTGATGTGAGAGACAAAATAGTTGCGGAGACATAAGTTGCTCGTGTGCGCTGGCGCTTACAAAAAAGAATCACGATAGTCTGACGCAATTCTTCGTTTAATTTACTTGATAATGGATAAATATTTTTTTGTAATCCCCATAATACATTCTACTATGTATTTTATAGTATTTTACTAGAAACAATTACCTATGTACAAAGATGAATTAATGTTCTTTACCTTAAAATTTTCTGTCAAGTTGTATCGAGTGGAGCGCCAGCCATTGCGCTCCCATGAAACAAAGTTCAATACAATGTCTAGCACTGATTTCAATGAGTGCGAAAGAGAAACATCGAACCAGTCCGCCGCGTGAAACAAAACATTTGCACGGGAAATAAGCCTAATCGGGAGCGCCGCTCATGCGCTACGTTGCCAGATAGCGTTGTTTTGAAAATTTTATGCGCGCTGTTGTTTGTTTGTTTTCTTTTTAGTGATTACCCATAAAAAATGTCACGAGCCGCTTCTGATTTTAAACCTCCAACGCAGGGATCCAGCGATTGCCAGTACAATGGGAGAAAGCTCACCCTTTCATCCGCGCTATCTACCGGGACCAGTACTACGAGTACGTGAACGCTACGAAGGGGCCAGACGCGTTGCACGCCGAGCGGATCAACGTGTACGAGGTGCTTAACTTCATACGCGGCGTGCAACCTGGCAACTGTTCCAAGTGAGTCTAAGGTCGGGTTTCCACCTGCAAGAAAACATCTGCGAGAAGTGTCACACAGTAGTTTATAAAGGGATGAAATTTAATGACTACCAAAAAAACAATCGTTACCCTAAACAGCCTCATCCAAAAAAAATATAATATGTACAAATAAATGAAACCTGTACCAAAATCTTTCGGGCTATTTAAGTCATGCCTGCACTACAAAAACTTTTCATAACCCAAAAAGGCCACGCGTGCACCAAATTTTAACTTGCAAAGTTTTGTGTCACTACTAACCAAATATATCACTACGTTTGCCATAAAATGTATGTATATAACCAAGTATATTATAGGTATATTGATGGCAAATTGGTTCAGTCTCGCGGCTTTATTCACACCCCTCCCACCCGTCGCTACATAAGTTAAGATTTTAAAACAATTGTTACCATACAAAGGAGTGTAATGTTATGTTATTTGAAGACTGATTCTTCATTAACATTTCTAAATAATTATGACCGTACAAATGACTGTTTTGAATGAATGTTGGTTGTTTGAAGACTCATTTATCACTAAGATTAAGTTTTTTGAAGATCCTCTCTTTGTATGGGAGCCCCACTCAAATATTTGCCTGCCTGCCTGCCTCCCAGCCTGGTGACAGACAGACAGTCAGACAGACGGACAGCGGAGTCTTAGTAATATGGTCCCGTTTTTACCCTTTGGGTACGAAACTCAAAAAACCATAAATAAAATTGCCTGTACGCGCGTAATTATCACAAGTGAACATTATTGTTTGTTCACAGATACAACCCTACAGATCTGGTCCTAAACGGAGACATTGCTTTCGGCGCTGAAGAACAGCTGGAGAACCAAGCCAAGATGGCCGTGCGACTGGCCAACTTCATTAGTGCCTTCTTACAAGTAAGCATGCCGTTTTGAATAATTTTATTACAGAAATTTTTCTCTTTATAAATGCATGCAAATTCGTGTTTTAAGAACATGTTTTTATTTTGAGTAATTGAGTAATTTGCTATCAATAGTAGATATTTTATTTCATTATTAGTTAGATATACTTTACATGATATTTCATTACTTCGAGTTCTTTTGCCTAAGCTTCTGTTATAATTTGACATTTTGATTGGGCTGTGTAAAAACTTATATTTTCTTTCTTTTTTGTTATAAGTACAGTGTAGTACAGTGAGAAGTGAGAATATATTCTCACTGTACTGACATTTATATTTTTATGGCATGCTTCTTTATTTTTGCCGATTGATTAATTTAATTTACTTATTGATTAATTTTGTATTTTATCGTTTTATTAGGTCTCTGATCCACAAGAAGTGTTCAGCGGTATTCGTGTAGCCGACAAACCCCTGACTGAAGACCAAATGATCGGCGAAACTCTTGCGATCGTGTTAGGCGACTCAAAGATATGGTCGGCTGGTAAGTGACATACAATTAGAAATTATGACTAGAGATAAGATAATCGGATGCATATTTACCTAAATTATTTTTTATTCGCTAACATATTATTATGAGCGCGTAGCCTACACATTAGCGACGCCGTTGGAAAAAAATCGAAATTGAATCGCGAAAAGTGGCCACTTTTACCAAAAATACTCCATTAAACTAAACGACAAGTTAAAAAATATTGTTTAAGCGATAAAAAGCTTCATCGAAGTGCACCAAAGAGAGATAATTCCCAAATTCGACTTAAAGCACTATGATTTTATTTCCAACTAGCTTCCGCCCGCGACTTATTCCGCGTGGACATTCAAGAAATCCCTAGGGAATCTCTGACCGGGATAAAAAGTATCCTATTTTTTAATCCAGGCTATAAACTATCTGTGTGTCAAATTCAATCCAAATCTGTTCTGCAGTTTTCGCGGGATTGAGGAACAAACATCCAAACCCACAAACTTTCACATTTATATTAGTAGGAACGCTCTCTTAATAATATGTCAGCCAATAAAAAATGACTCTAGGTTATGCATCCGAATATCCGATCTCTAATGAGGATCAGTAACGATTTTTGTTTAGTGGCTTATCAGAAAGCTTTGCCACCACATGATTAACTGTGACGAAATTTTTGCGATATCTCTTAAACCTGAGCTGTCTTATTCAGAGTGCGTTCGTTAAACTAGGGCCAAAGTTAACATGGCGTTAGACTGCGGACTAACGCCATTTTAGCACAAATCGTATTCAGAGTGACAGTTTAACGTTTAGTCCCACCGTTTAAGGATTAAAAGGTGCACTGTGATTGATTGGTTTACAAGCATTTAACCAGGTTTTGTTAGAACGGTCTTGCACCCCAGTTTTGTGAAACATCTCTCAATAAGACAGTATAAGTTGTACGAGCTAAAACATGTTAAAACACTGTTATTTTGGGGGGTCCTTATGACGTTATCGCGACGTACGCGAACCTTATGCTGAGCGCGGTAAAGCACATATTGCATTGAGTTTGGCATTTCCTTCAAACCCTTAATAACTCAACCATTTCTAAACGGATTTCAAAAATCATTCACTATGTTTCAAAGCTATTAATATGATTTTATATTATATCAATAAAACTATAGTATTCAAACCTGTTACTGATCCTCATTATGACCCTTAAGTCCTAGTATTAAGTTCGTTTATCAAGCGCTCGTTTGTTACAGGAACGTATTGGGACAGAAACAAGTTCACGAACCGAACATTCTTCGCGCCATTCGCTTACAAGACTGAGCTGAACACGAGGAAGTTCAAACTCGAAGATTTGGCCAGATTAAATAAGACTGGTGAGATGAGAACCATATGATTTTATTAACCGACTTCAAAAAAGAGGAGGTTTTCAATTCGTTTTTAGGGTTCCGTAGCTTAAATGCCAAAAACGGAACCCTAGATACCATAGATTCGTCATGTCTGTCTATCTGTCCGTCCGTATGTCACAGCCACTTTATTCCGAAACTATTAGGATTACAGAGTTAAAAATTGGTAGGTATAAGTATTCTGTGAACCTAAGGTTACCAGATGAAAAAATCAAAAGTCCGGAGACAAGGCCCGATTTCCCTTTCAAAATCCTGAGATTTATAGCAGTTTGAGAATGAGGGGGGGGGGGGGTCTGAGGTCGCCACGACTAACGGTCGTCCATTAAGTGCTAATAGAAAGCTTATTTATCCTTCTATTACTTAGTACTTATTCAGTTGTTTGTTGATATTTATTATTTTTCTTTGAAATGCACTGTATTTTATTCAAAATTCTAAAAATCCTGAGAAGAGTCTAAAAATCCTGAGATATGGTAACCCTATGTGAACCGCTTTACGATTTTTACACAAAAATAAACAAAATAAGATTAAGGGGGGCTCCCCATACATTTTCAAGTTTCATCGCACGATGAAATCGCAACGCATGATCGCACGACCGATGCCAATTAGGACAGGGCCTTAGGGTTTAATTAAATTATGTCATATTAGTTATGTATTGGACTTCAATATAAATGTCATTAGCCATCTTACTACGATATGTCCGCAGTAAATATCCTTTCATACGCAATTTTATCTCTCCCTTATTGCTTGACAGACAGTCTTACAACCAAGTCGTAGTATTTTCTGTTTTTCTTTCGTGGAAATACTAAACTCGATAGTCCATGTATAGTTCAGTAGAATTAAACAACAAAAAAACTTCAAATCGGATTTAATTGGGGACTGGGGAAAGTAGTGAAAGAAATTCTAGTATGATTGATTCAATCAATCATATTGAATTAATCAATATGTTTATATTGATTGAATCAATCATGTTTTATGATAGGATAGGCAAGCACTGTTAAACCCTTGATAATATCATATAACCATATTATAATAGATTCATGCCCAATGATAACTAATCCTAATCAAAGCCCTAATGGGGAATGTCCGAAAAAAATCAAATTGGCTGAATATTTTTCTATAGGTCGGAATAAGGTCCCTTAGTAATAGAATAAATTTTCATAATTTTCGGTTTCGTGAATCAATATGTTTATATTGATTGAATCAATCATGTTTTATGATAGGATAGGCAAGCACTGTTAAACCCTTGATAATATCATATAACCATATTATAATAGATTCATGCCCAATGATAACTAATCCTAATCAAAGCCCTAATGGGGAATGTCCGAAAAAAATCAAATTGGCTGAATATTTTTCTATAGGTCGGAATAAGGTCCCTTAGTAATAGACTAAATTTTCATAATTTTCGGTTTCGTGAAAAGATTTCAAAAAATCAAAATCTCTTCGACTTCACAAAAGAATGAAAGTAACAGCAGAATGGAGATTGTACCTTTGCCAACACCTGCCACAACCACAACATGGTATTAAAAAAAAGTTTCAAGACAAAATGTCAAAACTTTTTTTTTAATACGTGTTGTGTTTGTGGCAGTTAGCGGCAAAGGTATAATCTTCATTCTGCTGTTACTTTCATACATTTGTGAAGTCGAAGAGACTTTGATTTTTAAAAACTTTTTTACCCAACCGAAAATTCTGAAACTTTTTTCTATTACTAAGGGACCTTCTATAGAAAAATATTCAGCCAATTTGATTTTTTTCGGACATTCCCCATTGTTCTTATTAATATCTAGTAACCTTTGACACCAAAATTATAACTTAATCTAAAGCTAGTAACCATGGACATATGTTATTTTTCAGTAGCAGTAATTAATAAAGCTTATCATAACCGTTTCCAGGAAACATACATCTGTCCTAATGCTGATTACTTTATCTAAAGCAGCAAATATTAATTTTTGTGAAAGAGTGCCTTGTTCCAACTCCCACGGGAAGTTAATATCAGGGGGGGGTATTACAATTTACAACCTCTTAAAACTTGCCAGGTTTATGAATTGCTATAGTTATATCTCTTTCTCGCTGTATAGCAAATAAAAGAGATAGATTGATAAGCAGTTAGAAAATTGCCAGGAAATAAGAGGTCATAATACGGCCCCAGTAGACTATAAATATAGGAACCATAGTACTAACATACAGAAGCCGATCCGCGCGAGGACAATCAAATAATAAGCTACTCTCGGTGCACGGCAACAAAGTACAATTTTAAATGCACAACCCTGCGGGCCTAATATTATAAGCACCTACGAAGTGCCTCTCTTTCTGACGCGTAGCTCTGTCTTAACCGACACAACTCGTATATAATAAAAAACATGCGTTATGTCGATGAATATTACAATGAAATTACTAAATATAGATTTTTTTTTACTTAAGTATTGTATTGTTTATTCCTATTATAAAAGCCCCGCCCGACTTCAAAAGATGTGTTTTAAGTAATCGATTTGAACATTATTTCTTGCTTTTTATAAAGCTGTTTTAAGGTTTATCACGAAGGTTTTGCTTTTTTTTAAAAGCTTACTACTTTTAAACTTTTTTGTGGTAGGTATGTAAGCGATGATTTTATTAAATAAAACGTTTAATGTTTCACATTTTACAATGGTGTACCCCTAGTAACTCAATTTCTACAGGAGTTCCGTTGGGCCTTCGCAGTTCAACTCTAGTCCAGAACCGAACGTCCTTGACAATAGATAGGTACAGTCAGTGGCACGAATCATGACAATTTTTCGACGGAGTGGGGATAAGTTCGCGCATCTGCTCTTGTGAGCAAGGGCGGATCCAGGAGGGGGGGGGGGGGGGTCATGGGGGTCATGACTCCCCCTAACCTGTGCCAGGGCTTAGGTGGACCACTAATTGAACATAATGATTTTATTTGTATATTTTGTCACCATACAGATTTTATGTAACTACATACTTTCGATATTTAATTAATTTAATATAATATTGTATGATGGCTAACGTTTGGGAACGTACGAATCGAAAGTTTGAATTTTACCGCGCCACACTTGCGCGCGCTAAAAATGCAGACCATAGAACAAGTAGCTTTATTTAAATAATTGCCAAATATTATGAATAAAATTATACACACGTTGTTTTATTTTAATACCTCATTAATAATAATATTGAAAAATATATTATTCCGTAATAAGTATTGGAGGTACTTGGAAATAATAAAAGTAAATATAAAATAAAATAATAAATACGTTTATATTTTTTTTGGACTGACACGATTAGCAAAGGTTTGCCAGATGGTCGGGATTCGCCTGGATTCTCCCGGCATTTCAAGTGGTCTCCCGACTCCCGAAAAATCTAAAAATCTCCCGAAAAAACTGCTGTTCCGAAAGTTATCTACAAAACAATAATTTTCGCGTAAGAAACTACAGATCACAAGATTAGTGGATGAAACTAACTAAAAATCGCGCTGCGTGGCCGTTTTTTTTCATTAGCCAGGCAAGATCACAACTTACAAGATTAGTGGATGAATGAAACTGACTGAAAACCGATCTGGCAAATAAGTGGTGAATAACAACGGCGACATTTTTGATAGAAAAAATAGGTAACTAAAATCAATAATATGACCTAATTAGTTTTATAGAAAATTGTTCTAAGAACAGTTCCAATAAGTTCATTTTAATTTTGTTTTATTTTTTCTATCGAAAATGTAGCTGTTGTTGCTAATGCCCTAAATGCCCATTTTACCAGTTTTTTACTTACGTACATTAATAAAATACCTACTTTTTTTACCTATTGTTATCAAAATTAAATTATAAGTTTTTGACTTGACCACGATTATGTGACCCCCTCCTGGCACTAAAGCTGGATCCGCCCTTGCTTGTGAGCGACCAATAGCGCGCGCCCCTCTCCCTCCGCCCGCGCCCCTCACCGCAACGCATACCCAAAATACGGGTTTCGCGCAATCCCCACCCGATTTCATGATTCGTGCCACTGACTGTACTTAACTTGTTTTTGATTGTCATAAACCTACCAATATTTCAATCACTATACAGTTCCTATTTGATTTTGAGGAGTTACCTTGTGTATCTTCAAAATCCAAGATCCAATACCAATGAAATTAAAATGGTATCACCCTTAAGGTGTCTTCTTTCAAACAAAAAAGAATCATCTAAATCGGTTCATAAACAAAAAAGTAATGGTAGAACATCCGTCTGAATCATATAAAATGGGAACGAAAACGACAGTATTTTCAAGATTACTTGAAAACTACTGAACCGATTTAAAAATTTCAAAAAATGGGACCGACTTGGGAACAAACCTAAATGTTGTTACGTTTGAATCATTTCAATCGGTTCAGCCGCCTTCGAGTAATCGGTGTACATACAGAAAAAAAAATGCGACGAATAGATAACCTCCTCCTTTACCTACTAATAAGCTGAGCATAATTGTATTTCTAATTAGTTAAGTAAGTACTTAGTTACTTGTGTGAAAATGATATTATTTGGAAGTAATTGATTTATGTAAAAAGTAGTAAAGAATTAACTGACTCGTTCGTGTTTCTAGCGCGCTTGTCGTTCGCAGACAGCGCGCGTGTCACGAGTGAGCCGCGAGCAGTAAGCTAATATAAAAGTTTAAGCGCGGAGTTAGATACCTGAAGTGCCTAGAAGATACCTTTTCATCGCGACTTGAAGGCCCCCAGACTGTACCTATCAGAGAACACAGAGTCAGGCATGGGCGTACCCAGGTACTGGTCCAGGAGGGGCAAATCTATTGTATCGCAACCAGAGGGGGGCAAATTTATAGTAAATCAAATATATTGTATGGCAAATAAGAACTTTTATTGATAACAATTGATAGTAAGTTGGGGCAGCTGCCCCTCCCTGCCCCCCCCCCCCCCCCCCCCCCTTGGTACCCCTATGGCCTTAGGCAAGGAGTTGCACTCTAGTGGTACGGATGATAAAATTTGAAGCAAAACGCTTAGTGCGAGTCTTTGGAATATCCACCGAAAAACGGTGGCGCTGATTCGTACGTCTGGTTGTCCGATGGAATGAGGGAGATGGTTGAATTAGGTTGAGCAATTCCACTGCACACTCGGCTAAATGTAGGTATCCGATAAACAACCGATAAGCTTGCAACAACCTTGCGTCTATGCTCAAAGCTTTTGAGATTATTACAGAAAAGATTATCTTTTCCTATGAGCTTTCAATCATACTAGGATTATAAAAGGGGAAGCCCTTTTTTATCCCAAAAATAACTTTTGACCTTCCAGAGGAACTGTATACAAACAAGCCGTGGTTCCGGTTCCTGAAACAGCGCTGGTCCACAAACTTCGACAGTCTAGAGAAGTTCTTCCTCAAGATGAAGATCCGGGACGACGAGCTCGGGAAGTATCTGAAACGCTACGAGAGATACCCCACTTATTATAGGTAAGGACATACTCTTCTTTCAACTCATTTACTTTAGAAAATTATGAGTTATCAAAAGTAAAACAAATCATAAAGTTCTTGATTGGTAGTGTATGTATCGGTAGACATCGATGACGTCACTATTTATTTTGTAACATTAAATAGCGTCAACTATAGTATTCTTCAATTCATTCGATTTTCGATCTTATGAAATGGTTATATTTAGTGTTTTGGGAAACACATACTTGCTTTCTAGCCAATTAACATTTTGCACGATTAGAGGGTTTTTGGGATCAAAGCTGGCGAAACTATATAATAAGACTGATGTAGCTATGGATATCGGCATAGCCTTCTCTATTGTTCTACAAGCCATGCTATTAGGTTTGGCAACGTCGCATTTCAGTATTATGCGTGAACCGATTTGACACAAATCACATGACACAAATAGCAACTACGACAAATTAAAAATTCACAAATCTCGTGCCTTTCACGACCTTCTGGTACATTGAAAATGAATTTAACAATTTTTTTTTATTCTGTTCTTATAGACATTAATATTTTATTGAAAGGTAACCTAAGTATAACTAAAACATCTGAATTTCTAAATAAATTAACCCTGATAAAAAAATAAATCAAAATCAAATGCAGCATGCGAGACTCTCGCGCCGACTTCATGTTTACCTAGGCATCATCATCACACTCTCTTTCTCAGAGATCGTTGTAAAATTTGGAATCGCAGAGTCACTAAGAAATACGTGACTGATCGAGTAATTTCAAATCTCGAAATTGAAATAACAGCAACCCACGATATATAATATTTTGGATCTAGTAGAGGCCCTCGGCTTCGCCTCGGGCCTCAAACTAAAACCTCTCTTCTGTTCAACTTTCGCTCAAGATCCGTTTATCCGTTTATCTACTCACAAAAACTCACTACGACGCCTAGCACGTGTACTGGAGATAATAGCGTCATCTCTTTTGCTCCTACAGTTATTGCTAACACAACTTTCTCTTTCGTTTTCACATAGTAAGCGACGTCACTTACTTGAATATGGACTTATGGAGACATTTCAGTGCAGTCACACTATGGTACCGCCCCGCGCCGCCTTATCTAACGATTTTTACATCTTTGACTAGATCTGGAATCAGCTCTCGCTTCACGCTCTATTCACGTCATACCATCTGTTGACCTGCTAGAGCTAATCAATATCAATATTATGGATTTAATATATATCTAAATACTTTTTTATTAATAAAAAATGTGGAAATAAATAAAAAATACAAAATATAAAACACTATTACAATCTTTGAAATATACAATTATTTAAAAACTTCAATCGTACCTACTACGTACGTATTACCACTATCCCGCGCCGCGCACGTCGTCGCCCGCGGTATCCCAACATTTCGCTTCATAAAGGATAAGCTACAGCCCAGACCGTAAGAGTCAGGGACATATACTAATTTCAGTAGGTAGCCTAACTCAATATCTCTACTAGACATGGGCGCCGCGCCGGCGCGACGCCGCCTTGAGTTACCGGCACGCCGCCGCCGCCGCCGTCTCTGCCGTGCGGCGTGGATTTTTGGTCAAAAAACAAACTTACTGTCGAAAATTTTAATATTTATGTCAGTTTTTGACTACTCTATTTTTCCGTAACTTACCAAATGATGCTGCCCTGTATAGGCTGTATTCTTGGGCTGTATTTAACGAAGATCTCTTTTTCTAAGAAGTTGGACTTATCGAACTGGACTGTGTTTGTCTTACTTAGCACATACGTAATGGTCATCAACTTCGATTTGAGCGCTGTGTTCAAGTCCTCCAAGATCTTAAATATCGGCAAAACGAACGAAGGTTTTTCCAGTCCGGATACAAAAAGTTTAAAATAACGCAGTGGGAGATCCTTGGGGGAGGCCTGTACCCAGCAGTGGGTGACGTGCGGCTGATATGATGATGATGATTAATAGTTTCAGTGAAAAAACTTATCCTTGTCGCGATAGTATGGGAATTGAACTCTAGTTTTGAATTTTAACCAAAGCATTGTTTTTTTTTGTATAAGGACTGCACCGCTACACAGCTGTTCGTAGTTGGCACATTTGGAGAAACTGCAGCACATCCCAAGCCTTGATCGAAGCGAAGGCTTTCATAGTCCTCGAACGCTAAGTAAAATGGCAGATTCTCCTTAGTATTCTGTATGTTTTTTTACGACTGGAAAATGCTTTATGCATGTCCCAACTTCGGGAGATGGCTGAAGGTCAGTGGGACCTACACAGTGTGGACCATATTATCCTCTAAAATCAGTCAATGTCCTTTTGAATCTTGTAACAACGCTTTATCGAACCATTCTACGTCATCTGACTACAAATTACTCAAAGTAGCATTGGCATCTAGTGGAGTCACAGGAATCGTTGCGCAAACTACCGTGATTATCCGCCACAGACCATACAACAAGTAACTACGTAGTATCCGCCCGCGGCATATAAGTCCGTGAAGTCTGTTCGTCCGTCGGCGAAGGCAAAGTATGTCCTGGGACATGACATGACATGTGGGAGACCCTAAGTCAGGAGAAATGTGCATGTGCAAGTCTTTCAAAGTCTCAGCTACAAGAACCACATGATCGGCAAACTATTGTACTCAAATATCTCAGTAGTGCTTTCCAAATGCATTTCCTGCTGGCTTTCCGGAGAAAGCGAGGGTCGTAAAACGAACCATCTCGATCAATCCCTACACGACCTGTCGTAGCGCATGGTTTAGATATGGTCAATAACCAGTGTTTTCGGAACTTAGCTTATTCAAGAAGTTAGTTGGAAGTTGGAAGTCGTTAAACTTGCAAGCGATACGATTTGTATTATTTTTTATTTTTATTTCGATACGATTACTATACGATTTGTAATTTAACAACCCTCATAACCAACTTGCAGATGTGGCTCAGGCAGAAATCAGTGAGATCTATTAGTTCTTCAAGAATGTCCTAGAACAGAATCGCCTGACCTGTTACAGGCATTAGGCACAGCACAGTCTTATTTATAATACTGTGCCTTATGGCTTATGCCTTTCTACCCTCAAGAGTGAAGGAATTTAAAACTTCTGGAGAGCTTTTAAGCATACGGCTTGTTTCAAGTTTTTTGTAATGTCAGCATTCGGGATGTCTTGCTGCCCTGTTCCTGTTTACTAATCTCGTAAAGGCTGAGGTCCGAGATATTTTTGGAGTATTAAATCTGGTAAGCTTGATTCTGGTTTGAAGTATTTGAGCCTTATTTTTAAACCAGGTGTGGCGTTTCTGCATCTTACAGAGTTCTAATAAACATAAAGTGATAAATTGTATCATGCAGCGTCCTCTAAAGTCATATACCTATTCATGTCAAAAAATCTTTAAAAACAAACCAAACCGCCGGCGCCGCGCCGCCGCCGACCTAAAATTGCCAGTTCGCCGCCGCCGCAATTTTTTAACGCGGCGCCCATGTCTAATCTCTACGGGTTTTTTTTCATTTTTTCGATATCGCTTTTCGTTTTTGAGAAATTGTCGATTTAGAGAGAAAAGACCCCGAAAAAGTGTGTAATTTTTCTACATTTATGCGATTTTCGAAAAAAGTTTTTGACTTTTTCAAATTTTTTTTCACCATATTGTAGCCCTTGCTGAGACGCATTTTTTGACATTTAGTACATACACGTACACGTAGACCCAAAACTCACGAGACCAGGGCAATGTCTCACTTTGGCTGAAATTGGGTACCTTACTGAAGCGATCGAAAAAACATTTTCAATGTTAAAAGACGCCGTTTACTAGAAGTCATGGTGCTTTTTTTACCATTTTAAATCAACAGCCTATAGGTTCACGCGCAACGTTGCCAAACCTAATAGCATGGCTTGTAGAACAATAGAGAAGGCTATGATATCGGGAATCCCAATTTATGATTACCTTACTTCAGTCGATATAGTTCTTGCATCTCACGTATGCGCGTGAATTTAACGAGTTTCAACCTTATTGCATTGCCTTAAGAGTGTTAACGCGCGCATTCGTGAGATGCAAGAACTATAACACAATTTGAAAAAGAATGAACAGTCTGCGAATAAAGAGGTCTACTAGTTTTGAAAAACTTCCTGTGTAATCAAAATAGAAGTAAGGTTGATATAAGTAACTGTTAGAATACTATTGCTAGAGAAAAATGAATCTTGTTGTTTTATGACGTGCAAATGAACTTCAACTGTAGGGTACTACGGTGATAGATAGAATAGATAGACCATATTTTTGGCCCACTGTACAATGCAATTTATTTAACTTTATTCTACAGATGTGACCAACGATTCAATACGATCTATTTTTTTATTTACAAGACTGCCCAAAACAAAAAGAGTGTATATGTGTTCAGGATTCATGTATGTTTGTGGGTATGTGAGTTTCTTTATTCCACCATAACTTCTAAATGCCTGAACTGATTTGGATAAATGGGTATCGTTAGAATCCTTACAGCATCCCGAGCAGAAAAAAATATAGCCAGTGTCAACTGGCTATATATTTTTTTGAAAATATCAATATGGCGACTGTACGACGCCATTTTCAATAATGAAAAAAAATTTTTTTTTCTTTTATTATTACAATATGGGCATCAAATGAAAGGTTCACATTCCAAAACTATATAATATGTTACTAAAATGTGTGAAATAAAAATAAATAAATTAAAAAAATATTAAAAACACGACTACCCTGCCAAAAACGATCTAAAAAGTTAAACAACAAGTGTCATTGCAGTCGGGGGACCTCTTTGATCAAAAATTGTTCCATAATAAGGTCCCCCCGACTGCAATGATACTTGTTGTTTAACTTTTTAGATCGTTTTTGGCAGGGTAGTAGTGTTTTTAATATTTTTTGAATTTATTTATTTTTATTTAATCTGTTGTAATGTATGCGCACCATACATTCTCGATCTCGAGTGGCGTGGCTCTCACTATCATGCTGCAATTACACATTCGCACGAGAGGCGAGGTGAATGGCGAGGCGATCAGACGAATAGCGAGCATGTATAGACATAGCTATTCGCCCGTAACGCCGCGCCGCTCCCAACACGAGCGCGCGAATGGCAAGCTTATGTTTACATGTGCGAGGTCGCTGTTCGCTTGATTGCCTCGCCATTCGCGCTTCATTCGTTTGTTATCAGACAACAAATGAAATTGCAACTTAATGTCTTGAGATAAGGTTGATTTTCATGAAATGATCAGCTATTTTGGTAGGTTTTAATGCTCAGATCATTTTGGCGCTGACTGTACATGGTAACAAATTGTTTAAGCGTTGACAGAATCAAAGTATGCTGTGACCAAGTAGTTTTGATGACTCAAAGTTGATACTTTAACCGCTTGAGTGCCCGGCGGCGCCCCTTAAAGTGCCCCGCCAATTTTTTGCTCCCCACGCCCACGCCGAGCGTGAGCGCGCGGCTCGGGTTACACAAAAATATTCATTGTGCCTCAAGTTGTTATCAGAGCGCTGTCATGTGTTGTTTTTTATGTTTAGTATGAATGAAGCTATTTATTTAAGTGTTTTGTTTATTAGTATTTGACTATGGTGCAGAATTACAACACGCTGAACACAGAGATAGTGCGTTTTTGAGCGCGACTTATTAAAATTATTGTCCAAATGTTTCTGGTTCAAAAAAGGTTAAATTTTGTGTTTTAGACTGAAATCTTTATTTCTACGTATTAGTTGTTTACTTACCTTGGTAATTATGAATTTTGTTGTTGAAACTACACACAATATACCACAAAAACAGATTTTTTAGCACGAACGAACACAGCACGAACGCAATGACGCAACACACTACCGTTTGACAACTTTTTTTTTTTAATTCCTTTAGGCTTTGGATTGTCGCTGTTGCTCAACTTTAGTACACAATTCTATAAAGAACCAAATGAACATATGAAAATAGACCTTAGTTAAATAGAAATATGGTATATCTCAATAAAATGAGCGGTCGCGGAGGAAACAAACTCATGTCGCCTCAGCGGCGATACGGGCATTTTGGAGTGTGTTAATATCGCCGCTAGGTCGACACGGGCAGATGACCGGTTATGTCATCAAAACTACTTGGAATGTACTACGCCGACGTCAAAGTGCACCTTGATTATTCAAGGTGCACTTTGACGTCGGCGTTCAATCAATGTGGATTTGGAGCCGTGTGATGGTGGCGTCGGTCGGACATGAAGCCATGTTCAAGAGTGTCAAAAATAAACAAACTTATCCAAACATAGTCAACCCGTATCAAAAAGAAAGCTTTCTGTCAAAGTTACTTTGAGCGTGTCAATAGGTACCAAGTAAACTTTAGTCAAAGCTACTTTGTCGAAGTTACTTTTCGCTTAATTAAATGAAGCCCCTTCAATGTGACAGAGCGGCGAACATAAAGCACGGGCACTGGACGCGGCCCTACTACGACTGCGACGGGCACGTGAAGCAGTGGGCCATCACCTACGCGGCGCCCTTCTTCGGCTGGGACAGCGTGAAGGTCAAGCTGGAGTTTAAGTAAGTGTTTCTGTATCTCATTGTGACAGCAGCGAACATAAGCAGTGGGCGATCTGCATATCAAAAAATATGCAGATTATGTATAGTACGAGGCAAACCGCAAACATCTTGAAATCAGGAGATTGCGCAGAACACGTATTTTGGGTATGCGGGCGGGGCGGGAGAAGGGCGCGCGCTATTGGTCGCTCACAAGTGCACATGCGCGAACTTATCCCCACTCTGTTGAAAGTGTCAAGATGTTTGCCTCGTACTATAAGCATGATAAGTAGCTAAAACTTTTCTCGATAGAAAAAAAATCATAAACTGATCTTTAATTTTGTCGTTTTTCACTGGTGTGCCAGCCTATAATAAACCTTACCTTGAAATTTTAATAAAAAAAACCTTACTTGCTAAAAAAGCTAGCTCTAGTTTTGTAATTGTGTGTTAAGTAATGAACTATTTCTTATTTTCCAAAATAAGAAATAGTTCATTACTTAACTTAATTTTTATTTTGGGGTCTTTCTATCCATGAATAATTTTGAATAATATTCATGAAAATTCTTCATTCTTTTGTCTATTCTCAGGGGAGTAGTGGCAGTGACGATGTCGCTGATGTCGTTGGACATCAACCAGTGTCCGGACAAGTATTTCGTCCCGAACGCTTTCAAGAGCACAGACAAATGCGACAGGAGATCTTCTTATGTAAGTATTTTTAACTTTCTTTTCAAACAAACGGTTTAGACCCCTATAGTGTTGGCCGGATAATTAGAAACACCAATCGATTTTCATAGAAACGAGGTAATTTGAAGCCTTGGTTCTCCGCCAGGGATTATCTCTGTGATCTGATGATGGCCATCCAGGGAGTGAATGGAGAAGATCCAGATCACTACACTACACACCCAACTGCTATTTGGATATTAAAAAAAAACGATTAAAAAAATGCATTAAAATGTATGGAAATCCCTAAACTGAGAACTCTGATCCTTGCAGCTCTTAAAATGCTTATCAAACCAGTATTGATCTTGATCACCTCCATTTACTCCTTGGATGGCCATCATCAGATCACAGCTAGATCGATCCCTGGCGGAGAACCAAGGCTTCAATGTTGCCTCGTTTGTATGAAAAAAGACTGGGGTATCTAATTATCCGGCCGTATACCTCAAAGTGCCGCCCTCATCTTAATTAAAATTGCTCGCTTAATACATAATGTATCAAAAATTCACATGTAAAGATTGAATTATATTCTATTGAAGCGTAGTGGGCAAAAGTGCCAAAAGTGGCCTCTTTTCGCACTATATTTTGCTGGTTATTGTTTGTGTATAAACTATAGAACCTTAGCTTTAATCTGTACATGTGAATTCTCGATTCATTAGAAACTTAGCGAGCAATAAATTTAATTAAGATGAGGGCGCCACCTGAGGGCTATAGTCGCCTTAATAGTAGGTGACAAAATGACAATGACATTTTTTTTTACTTGAATTTTTGGAATTAATTAGTATTATTTATTTCCGCAATAATCTAGTCGCATCTATTTTGCGCTTTAGACAAGGACTTAAAGCTCATTTAATATATGTACTATAAAATTCTCTTCCACTTCCCGTAAATTGACCTCAGAGTAGGTACGTTTCATCTTATAATTTCTTTGCAATTATGTTTGCAATATTTTCATTCTCTGTGATAACTTTCGAGACAATATAAAATTGTTTTGGAAACAAGTGAAAACGTCTCGAAGTGGATCACATAAGTCTAAAATGAATGTGATAAGAGATGAAAAAGGTGAGCTAGTGACAGATGAAAAAGGTGTACTACAGGAGTGGATGAAATATTTTGAGAGTTTGTTTGAGGCGGATGGCTCTATGCTAGAAGCCTCGGATAAAAGGATGGAAGACGAGGAAGAGACAGAAGTGGATGAAAGAGATATATATATGGATGAGATTATTAGTGCAATGAGGAGCATGAAAAAAGGGAAAGCAGCAGGATATGACAGAATTACTGTTGAAATGCTGAGAGGTGGGAAAGAGCTGGTTGCGTCCTGGCTGTGCCTGATCTTTAATAAATGTTGGAACAGTGGCAAAGTGCCGGAAAATTGGCGTAAAGCCGTGGTCGTGCCGCTGTACAAAGGGAAAGGGTCACGGCAGGATGCTAAAAACTACCGCGGGATCAGTCTTCTCAGCATTGTCAGTAAATTGTATGCAAAGGTACTGATTGAAAGAGTGATGCAAAAAACTGATCAGAGTATTTGGGATGTGCAAGCGGGATTCAGAAAGGGAATGGGATGCACGGATCAGGTCTTCTCCTTGAGGTGCTTAACCGAAAAACACCTGGCTAAGCACAAAAAGGTTTACTGTGCCTTTGTGGACCTGGAGAAGGCCTACGATCGAGTTGACAGGAATGAGCTATGGAAGGTGTTGTCCGAATACGGATTGGAGAGCAGACTGATTCATGCACTGAAATCTCTCTATGAGGATTCCCGTGCATGCGTCAGGATTGACGGCGTATACACTGATTGGTTTGGCATCTCTAGGGGTGTCAGACAGGGATGTGTTGCGTCACCATGGCTCTTTAATCTGTTTTTGGACAGTTGTATGAAAGGTCTGAAAGAACGTGACTGTGGGGTTGTGATGAATGGGACTCAAATCAAGTGCCTCCTCTACGCTGACGACCAAGTTATACTTGCGTCTTCTGCGCAAGAGTTGCAAGAAATGATGTCTGTTATGAATGATGATTTTGTAAGAAAAGGGATGAAAGTGAATGTAACTAAGACTAAAGTGATGGTGTTTGAGAGAGATGAATAAATGACTGACTGTACGGTAATGTTAGGTGGCGAAAAAGTGGAACAAGTCCGTGAGTTTGTATACTTGAGGAGTTTGTTCACAAGGGACGGAAAGAGTGAGGAAGACATAGAAAGACGAGTGAAGAAAGGAAATTCGGTGAGTGGTGCTATACACTCGGTTATGAGTAGCCAAACCGTTTCTGCAAAGGCGCGAATGGCTATTCATAACGGAGTGCTGGTACCGACGCTGATGTATGGAAGTGAATCTTGGGTATGGCAGAAGAAGAATGAAAGCAGAATAAATGCGGTAGAGATGCGATCGTTGAGGAAAATATGCGGAGTAAAACTGAGTGATAGAGTGAGCAATGAGATGATTCGCAAAAGGTGTGGTCTGAAAGATGATATAGTGACAAGAATTGAGAAAGGAATGCTCCGGTGGTTTGGTCACTTAGAGAGGATGAATGAAAAGCGAATCACGAAAGAGATATACTGTGCGAATGTGGAAGGAACGATTGCACGAGGGCGTCCCAGAAAAACCTACGCGGACCAAATAGAGGTTATTATAAAAAAGGCTGGTGTACGCAGTGACAAAAACCGCAGGGCATGTATGAAAAGATTGATGGATATGAATGAAGCGAAAGAAGTGTGCAAGGATCGTAGCAGGTGGCGATCCATAGTCTCTGCCTACCCCCATGGGAAACAGGCGTGAGTGTATGTATGTATGTATGTATGTATATTTTCATTGTAATTTTATTGCGATATCGATAGTATAAGGTGCAACATAACGGCAAAATAACTATTTGATGAAACATACTACATAAAAATATCCTAAACCATAGACTAACATAAAATCATTTTCCATACAGTGCGTACCAATTCTCGGTCGCGGTTTCGAAGCGGGCGGTTACAAATGCGAGTGCCTACAAGGTTACGAGTATCCGTTCGAAGACCCGATCACATACTACGACGGACAAATAGTCGAAGCTGAATTCCAGAATATAATCACGGATAGAGAGACTCGCATAGACATGTTCAAATGCAGGCTAGCGGGCGCGGCCGCTATACAGAGCAGCTTTGTTATTGTATTGGGCGTTTTACTTATTTTGTTGAAAATTAGGTAAAAATAGCTTTTAAGTTTAACCTATCACACACATCACACTTTGTAATTTTTACGCAGATTTTGATAGAACATTTACGCAACTACGCAAGTAGATGCGTTGTTGTGTTACAGCATTTCTATACAAACCTGACTCCATAATTATATACACAAGACGGCACCTCAGACTATACATGTTGCCCTTGAGACCGCCTTTATTTCCTACGTAATTAAAGCTGTTTTAGCAGTTTAACTGTGTAACCTGGCGTGCTGTCGTGTGTACAACTTTAAACGTGGCAATGTAACTGTCTATAAGTTTTAAAGTGGTAGCTCATTGGGATATTGCAGGGGTGCCCATACTTTTTCTTAAGGAGATCGACCTAGCAAAAATGTATGATTGAGAGATCGACATTTTAACCGTTTAACCCACCAAATATTTATCAAGAAAAGAATTTGAAGTAAAACTACATTGGGTGCATAAACTATCAAATGTGTTATGTTTGGCGATCGACCTTAAAACCTCTAGCGATCGACCGGTCGATCGCGATCGACCGTTTGGGCACCCCTGGTATATTGTATTTAGGTACTATTGTATTTATTTACTACTTAACCTCTTATATTTTTGAAAAAATACATTTCACTATTAAAGAGAAATTATCACTAATAGAGAGACTCTTATGTTTAAATGAATATATTATGAATATAATTTAGTATAATACGAATATTTTATTAGATCAATTGGACGTTGTTAATTGAAAAGGATCCAACCCACAAGTTTATCGAAAATGAGTTAAGTATACCAAAATACTCCTTAAGGTCAATACTATTGAACCACGACAAAGATCCAAGTAAAATTCAAGTGTCATATGTTTTTTTATTCAGATGTTACCAACCCACTTATATGACAGGTCATTATTTTTGTCATATTTAACGCTCCAAGCTACTTGGATCGTTGTAAAGAAAGTCATATTCAGCAAAAAAAAAACAAGAAAAAAATCACAAAAACGATCCAAACAACATGGATAATTGTTTATTTGAAATACATATTAAATTGGAAACAATCCATGTCACTTGGATCAGTATCGCTAAATTCAACTGATTTATTTAATAAAGGAATATAATTTCGGAAAAACGATTCAAGTGCTATGAAATGTTTTTGTTTCATTATTTAATTTGATTTTTCTAAACTAAACTGCTTAAATCGTTCCAGTCATTAATATCCGGGTTAATTAGGTACTTTTAAAAGTGTATTATTTGACCAGAAACTTAATTTTAAAAATTAATTTGATATGGCTGCCTAAACTTTAGTTTCTTTGCCTGCCCTAAGGATATTATTATATTTAAAAAGTTTTCGATCTATCGTGCATTCTCTAGGCTTGTTGAAAAAATATCGATATTTTTTATTCGATTTATCGATATTTTTAGCCGATATATTTTGATCCGATATTTTTATTATATGAAAGTGGAGGGGTGGGGTGACTGACAGACTAACGCCCAGCCCAAATCACTGGACTTAAACTTGTTTTTTTTTACATGTACATAGATATTTTATACATATAGTGTAAGCATCCACTAAGAAAGGATTTTAAGAAATTCCACCCCTAAAGGGGTTAAATGGGAGTACAAAGTTTGAATGGGAAAAAAATGTAAATTAACATTTCAACTTGAAACTTCAAAGTAGTAAATCTAAAAACAAACAAGCAAACACGTACTTCGTGAATTTCCGAAAATCAACCCTAAGAGAGCAAATGGGTAAAAAAGCTTAAAATCGATGTGATTGTCGATACTGAAGTTTTATGGAATGTTGATTGCGAAAATGGCATTTATTTTGATGGTGACATGATTCAACCCCTAAAAGGGTGAAATGAGGATTAAAACTTTGTAAAAAGAAAAATATTAAATAGACATGTTGACTTTATATTGTTTTGAGATGTTTTCTATGTGTTCAATGACACTTTTATGAAGATATACAACGTGTAACAGAATTAATGTCTTAACCAGAATATGGTAGGTAGGTAGGGACCGGTTAAGCTATTACTTTTGTTACAAATTGAAGGTAATTAGTGAGAATTTTATAAAGATAGATAATAAAGATGAGAAATGATTCCAGAAACATAAAAAAACCATTGATAAGTAATAAACACACTGTTTCATTTAATTTTTTTTTAGTTTGGATCCTTATTGTTTAATACTTTTCTAGCCTTACGCTATAGAAATAATGATTTAGCGATAACGATCCAACGTCATATTTTTGTCCAAATATCACAACATATCTATCAAAACTTGATAAAATATCAAATATATTAAATATTAGAAATTTATTATTTAATTAAAATAAATCATAAAAAGATAAAGTACATAATCTCAGAAGAAATACAGTCTGAACTTAAAAAAATCATATCTCAAAACTAACTTTGTGTGGGTTGGAACCTTTTCAATTAACAACGTCCAATTACGCAAGTAGAAGCGTTTTCGATGTGTTATTATTATTATACTATATACTCTTTATTACACTCATAAATACAGTTAAGTATACATAAATAATTTGAGAAATGTAAACAAAGGACGACTTATCTCCGAGACGTGCCGGACTACAGCTGGGCCACAAAAAAAAAAGTTGGAAATCTTACTTTTTGACTATGCCATGATGAAGTCGATAATTTGTCGGAATTTGTCGCCAAAAACCAGATTTTGTCGGTCTTCCGTTTACGAGATACGTGTGGCCCAGCCGAAGAGACGTCTCTACAGCTGGGCCACACAGATCTCGAAAACGGAAGGTCGTAGCGAAAATCTGATTACTCGTATGTGTAGCCGGTATTTTGTCGGAATTTGTCGCCAAAAACCAGAGTTTGTCGGTCTTCCGTTTACGAGATACGTGTGGCCCAGCCGAAGAGACGTCTCTACAGCTGGGCCACACAGATCTCGAAAACGGAAGGTCGTAGCGAAAATCTGATTACTCGTATGTGTAGCCGGTATTTTGTCGGAATTTGTCGCCAAAAACCAGAGTTTGTCGGTCTTCCGTTTACGAGATACGTGTGGCCCAGCCGAAGAGACGTCTCTACAGCTGGGCCACACAGATCTCGAAAACGGAAGGTCGTAGCGAAAATCTGATTACTCGTATATGTAGCCGGTATTTTGTCGGAATTTGTCGCCAAAAACCAGAGTTTGTCGGTCTTCCGTTTAGGAGATACGTGTGGCCCAGCTGTAGAGACGTCTCTTCGGCTGGGCCACACAGATCTCGAAAACGGAAGGTCGTAGCGAAAATCTGATTACTCGTGGGTGTAGCCGGTATTTTGTCGGAGTTTGTCACCAAGAACCAGATTTTGTCGGTCTTGCGTTTAGGAGATACGTGAGGATACGCTGTGGAGACCTTTCTACCTGGATCTTGAGAAAGGAAGGTCGTAGCGAAAATCTGATAACTCGAGTGTGTAGCCGTTAGTTTGTCGGAGTTTGTCACCAAGAATCAGAGTTTGTCGATCTTGCGTTTAGAAGATATTTGAGGATATGCTGTAGAGACCTTTCTACCTGGATCTCGAGAACGAAAGGTCGTAGCGAAAATCTGATAACTCCTATGTGTAGTCGGTAGTTCGAGCGAGTTTGTCGCCAAATACCAGAGCTTGATCGCCTTACGTTTACGAGATAAATGTGATTTGAATGTACCTTCGCGAATGTACATTCGCGTACAACTGTGTTTGAAATAATTATACTACTTTAATGAATGCATGCATGCATGCTATCTAGGTAAAAATTTAGAATACTTGAGCACGAATTTGGTGGTTTTGAGGGAAGGGGGGAGGAGGGGGGGAGGTAACCTCCCCCCTGGTGGTACTCCCATTCCGCGGAAACACATATTTGCAGAGATATTGATATAAATGAATACACAAAAAAGTTATGATAACAGCCAAATTGCTGTTGTTTTTCGGCAATTAAAGGAGGGAGAGAGGGGGAGGGAAGGGAAACAACTCCCTCTTCCAATCCCCATCCGTCCGTGATGCGTAGTTTTCAAGAAATAATTTTTTGTGTAAACATAACCTCAAAACAAAAAATTTAGAAATTAAGCAGAGGAGGCTAAAAAGAGGTGGGTAAAGGGGAAGGGACGTACGTACAAAATTTCGCACGTAAAAAAAGTCGTTTCTGGCGCTTCGCCGGCCGCTGCCGCGGCACGCTCGCTTCGCTCGCTCGGCTCGCGCGCTGGGTTCATGTACACCTAACATGCTCGTCGCTACGCTCCTCGCACCTATCACGTGACCTGCGGTCTTTGATTCACCATCGCAACAATTTAGCAGTGCTACCAACCTAGTGCGCCGCCATTAAACGTCAAGAATGACGACACTGGTTTAAAAATTAGACTTAGATCTTTATTTTTTTCGAAAAATAAGTGTTTCCGCGGAAAATGAATATGTGCATTAGAATCTCTGCATGTTTTATAATAAGGTAGTAAACTCACTATATATAATTTCGTGCTCAAGTTTTCTAAATCCAAGCCGCTATCTAAGCTGCATGATGTTTTATTTCTTACAATATGCGGCCGCCCTGAATTAGCTTTAACGGTCACCCATCCGACACCTGACCGGACCGAGTGTTGCTTATAAAACGTTACCAGCAACTAGGGACCGACCGAACACACTTTTCACCGAGAATCGAGACCGCGATTAAAAAATAGTCTCGGCCGAGACCGAGACCGAGATTTTTGTTTTTTTTTAAGTTACTATAAAATGGCAAAAAAAAAGCAAATCGATGTACTATGGGCAACAGCGTCGCTTAATCAGTTTGCAACAAAATTCGCGTGCGCGTGTATCGTCCTTGCACGAACTAAACGTATTATTATATTATTACAAAATTGCTTTCTTGTGGTTTGACATTAGGATATTAAATATATTTTAAGGTGTATTTTACAAAAAATAAATTAACCACATCGGATCTGCAGGAGCCTAAACTTGGTATATTTTGAAAATGTGTTTTGATTTAATTTAAAACAAGACAGTGGCTGAAATGTATTAATTTAATATATTTTAAGAACCGGCTTAGCAATACATGATAGGATTTAGAACAAAAAATTTTTTTCCCCATACAAAAAGATTACCCATAACTCCTCTCCTAAGGGAAGAATTTTTAAGAACTGCGGGTCCAAAATATTGTTTTGACTTCAAGTATACTTGTGCCAAACGGCTATGCTGTAGATGGGTTTGAGGTTTTCCATTGATTTTGAGCTCGTACGCCAACCACACCACTATATTAAAATAACATTCACATTCTTAAATGGTAAAACTAAACTAGGTACCTACCTACACAAGTCATCAAAAAAATACCAAAAGACTGAAATCAACAATTTTGATTTGATTTGATTAATCACAGTGAAGGATGCGTCAGCGTATGCCCTGTGGCATGCGTAACAGCGTTAGTTCCAATTACGCATGCCTCAGCGAAGAAGAAAGTGCAAGACAAAAGCGCACGAGTGTAATCTCAGGCCTACGTAAGTAGGTACTAATAGGCCGAGATTCTCGGCCATTTTAGCCGAGCCGAGACCGAGACATAATTTTTGGCCGAGACTGGCCGAGATCTCCAGCGAAGTTTTAAATTGTAATTTCGATTTTATATTCTTTTTCCATACAAAATTTGAACCCCATTTTCACCCCTTAAGGGGTTAAATCATGTCCACCGTATTGGACTTCAAAATAAATGTTATTTTCGTAATCGTCATCCTAGAAAATCGTAATAACGACATCCATATCGATTTTTGGGTTATTTACCCCATTTCACCCCCATAGGGGTCAAAATACTAACAATAACGATATAAGTTGCGTTAGTTTTCTATCCATAAGCTTAAATAATAAATTTAGCTATTTTTACTTCGTAAATGAAGGATTTTCTTTACACAAATTTATCCCCCTTTTCACCCCTTCGGGAGTAGAATTTTCAAAAACGCTGAGATACGTGTACATTAATATTCAATCGTTAGCCTAAACACAAAATTTGAAGATCCTAGCTTTGAAACTGAGGGACTTTCATACAAACTTTGGACCCCCGTTTCACCCCCTTGGAGGGTGAGTTTTGAAAAATACTTTCTTAGTGCACCCCTAGACCTCATAAGGAACCTACGTGCCAAATTTGGTGTCTCTAGACCAAGCGGTTTGGGCTGTGCGTTGATATGTCAGTCACCAATCAGTATCTTCTTTTATATATTAAGATAAATAAATTGCACATCAATCATACCATACTTTACGTTGTTTTCACTTGTTTTATTTTATTGACCATTTTCCTAAAGGTACATCGATAAATAACCAAATAAAACCTCATGAAACTCACTTAGCATGTCGTACTCATTAAATTACTACTTACATTTTTAGGACAGATGTACGCGACTGTACGATACACCACGTATATAGAGTAGGAGACCAGATACCAAACGTTGTCGATACAATAAACGTTGAATACATCAATTACTATTCGAAAAATTAATTGAAATCTTTCATATTTCCTCACTAAATTCTTTTAATCATATAAATTTTGGATTTAATATTAACTATGTACATAAAATAATACAAATCAACTATACTGCTTACGCATTTTGGATAAGGCTCTAAGACTATAATCATAAAAAAACAAAACCCTTATTTCTCTGGAAAGGGGAGTCGACCAAGTCTGTAACTTAAGGACAAACTCGGGAAAACTACCGGCTACACATACGAGTAATCAGATTTTCGCAACGACCTTTCGTTCTCGAGATCCAGGTAGAAAGGTCTCTACAGCATATCCTCACATATCTTCTAAACGCAAGATCGACAAACTCTGATTCTTGGTGACAAACTCCGACAAACTAACGGCTACACACTCGAGTTATCAGATTTTCGCTACGACCTTCCTTTCTCAAGATCCAGGTAGAAAGGTCTCCACAGCGTATCCTCACGTATCTCCTAAACGCAAGACCGACAAAATCTGGTTCTTGGTGACAAACTCCGACAAAATACCGGCTACACCCACGAGTAATCAGATTTTCGCTACGACCTTCCGTTTTCGAGATCTGTGTGGCCCAGCCGAAGAGACGTCTCTACAGCTGGGCCACACGTATCTCCTAAACGGAAGACCGACAAACTCTGGTTTTTGGCGACAAATTCCGACAAAATACCGGCTACACATACGAGTAATCAGATTTTCGCTACGACCTTCCGTTTTCGAGATCTGTGTGGCCCAGCTGTAGAGACGTCTCTACAGCTGAGCCACACGTATCTCCTAAACGGAAGACCGACAAAATCTGGTTCTTGGTGACAAAATCCGACAAAATACCGGCTACACATACAAGTAATCAGATTTTCGCTACGACCTTCCGTTTTCGAGATCTGTGTGGCCCAGCTGTAGAGACGTCTCTTCGGCTGGGCCACACGTATCTCGTAAACGGCAGACCGACAAACTCTGGTTTTTGGCGACAAATTCCGACAAAATACGGGCTACACATACGAGTAATCAGATTTTCGCTACGACCTTCCGTTTTCGAGATCTGTGTGGCCCAGCTGTAGAGACGTCTCTTCGGCTGGGCCACACGTATCTCGTAAACGGAAGACCGACAAAATCTGGTTTTTGGCGACAAATTCCGACAAATTATCGACTTCATCATGGCATAGTCAAAAAGTAAGATTTCCAACTTTTTTTTTTGTGGCCCAGCTGTAGTCCGGCACGTATCTCCGAGATATCTTCCAGCTACACCATTTCTATACAAACTTAACACTATGTAAAACTTTAAAAGCTGCAATCATCATGTAGCATGACGTGATACCTGCCAGTGAAAATCTATCACACACCGTCATTTATTTACGAATATTTTAGTAGAATAATCACGCAAGTAGATGCGTTGTTGGTGTGTCTAAAGTCGCATTACTAATTTCCCAGCAAAAATGTAAACAAAGAAACGTCACTGTCAAATTGACAAACTGACCCTGATAGTGACATTTTCAGATAATGAAAACCTTCGGTCACTTTTATAAATTTTTAATTTGTTTATTATATTTTGAGTCATAATAAATATAATGTCATTCAGGGTAATTTTAAAGTAGGATGGTAATTAGAAATTTTATCTTTATAACCTATCATAATTTTTGATGTTAAAAGTTCTTGAAACGAACTGATAAGATAACTTTAGTTAGATATTGACTGTATGTAAATTATCAAAAATACGTAGCATCTTCGCCTGTTCCCCCCCCAATACCAAATACAAATATTACTACTACAGCTACTACTCTTAATACTATTTATTATGAAATTTTATAAAATGAACCCAAGGTTGATGTGTACGGTTTGCAGTTCATGTGTGCACAGCATCATAAAAATGTTTTCTTCTATAAAACTGTTATTATGAAATATCAAATTATATTACTGTTTTTGCCGCAAAACTCATGATTCAGAATATTTATCTAATCAATTTTGATTAGGTTTGTGATGAAAAAACATGTTTGTGTGTTTATTTCTTGACTTAGAAATATACTATTTCCTTTTGTGGTGTTTTGTTCTGGCAACACCTTTGTTTACATTTTTGCTGGGAAATTAGTAATGCGACTTTAGCATGACCACAGAAACGCGATACGATATAGCGATTGACAGTTAAACGTCAAAAGACAATGGCTTTTGACAGTCGAGTGTCGATAAAACGCTAAATCACGTCATATGAATATTATCGTGTTTCGGTGGTCGGTGTTTCGTTAGTCGTGCTAGGGGAGATTCAATTATGTAAAACTGTAAAGGCTGCAATCATTGACATTGATATGTGGCAGTGAAAGATCCGTCTTTAGCTCTTAATACGGTGGAAATAAGATTTGAAGTTTTTAAAAGGGTTGCCATGACTATATAGATTTTTTCTATTTTAGATAGGTTTTATTTTACATTAAAAAAATATACGTTATTTTTAAAGTCAAGTATATTTTTGCAAGCAATTATATTTTTATTAATTTTGAAAATGTTTTGAAATATTTTATTAACATATAAAGCTGGTAACATTGTTTACCCTATTATTAAATAGACGACTGCTTTTTCCTCCTGTGACACCTCATGACTACCCTTACTTTAAAATACTTTTACATCATACTGCTCGGCAACTAGGATTTTTTTTTTTATTTTTTTTATTTTTTTTTATTTTTTTTATTATTTTTTTTTTATTAAATTTACCTTGCATGAATGATGTAAAGTAGTATGCTTACCTCGGTTGTAAGTAGCTATTACACCCTCGAACTATATTCGCCCTCGCTCGCTTCGCTCGCTCGGGCGTCTAAATATCTCGGGTGCACTCGATCCATTAGCGCCCTTTGCGAGCTTACTTACGTCCCTTGTGTAACAAACTACTATTTACTTATTTTTTTGTAAGTAACTGTGTGATTGTATTCAATATAAGCAATAAATCTATGAAGCACCCTTTTATATTTGTCAAAAGACGACAAAAGAATCAAAGACAACATTATTTTTATTTTTATATAAATATAAAGTTTAATCTTAGTAATTTAGCCCTAAGAAATACTTATTATTGGCAAGACATCACTATAAGTTGACTTTATTGTAGATCAAACTATAAAATACAAAAGAATTTGTATAGAATTTATGATTATTGGGACAGCTTAAAATGTCAAGCAATGTTAAGACATTCCCAGCCTCCATCCAACATTGAATCTCTTGTGTTAAGTAAAATGTATCCTTATATTTAGCAAAGTGATAAGTTAATAATGCACTCGAATATAATGCAAAGAAAAGACTTAATAATGGATACCTCTTGTGCATTAGCTTAGTTTTCCTATCAACTTCATTCCAATAAAAATTTAAATCTAGGATCAGAAATACAGGCTTTAGATAGGTGCCTATTAATTGACTGATAATTTTAGACAACTTCTGTTCCATTTTTAAATTAAACAAGAAGATAGTTGCTAGCGAGAACGTGTGAAATCCAGGCCCATAGGTTTTTATTTTATTTTATAATATTTTGTAATACAGAAGTATTTTTTATTTCGAGAATTATTTCTTTTATCTCAAGCAGTCCGTTTGGCTATGAATGTTGTTAGGCATGCATATTGATGTGCCGGATGGGAATATTCCCGGCAATATTGGCGGAAATATATTTGAACTTTTTGATTCTGGTACTACTCATAGAATACAAATTTGTTTATAGATTTAAGACAAATATCTTCTTCTTTTATATATATTTAAGAATCTCGTTATATTTAAGCTTCTATAAATTGTACCGTCCAATCTGATTGATATATTTCATAATCATCCACTTAATATTTTTATACCATTTTTTTTGTATGTCAAATGTGCATTTAGTTAGATTAGTATTGTATTGTATGCATGTAGTTCGGCTCATAGTGCCGTTGCCAAAAGACGGTATTAAATGTGCCTTTTTTGCCTATTGAGTATTTTCAAAGGTCTTAACGATAAATAAAACATAAATAGAGCATTTTACAATTTTTATTTTTATATATTTTACAAAAACTTCAATTTCAAGACGATATTTGTAAAAACTAATTAAAACATTCTGATACATTTGCTTAAAAATAAAATAAAACATTAGTGCTTTTTACTTTTTTATATTAACATTTGAAATGTTATTCAAAGATTTACCATAATTCTTTAAGCAGTAGGTAATATTCAAATGGATGAAAAAATAATGTAATGGAATCATTGGACTGCCTTAAGTTTTTTTATTTAATACGCATTTTTTAGATCTAAAATATAATTTGTAAAATAAGCACAATAACAGGCTGATAAGGACCGTCCACGTTAGTGCCTTAATTTTATATGTTTTATTTGAAAATAAAATGTAAGAATTTCATTTTGCCTTTTTATTCCATTTTCCGTGGAAATGCTTAGCCCTAATATCGCGCGTGTCTAATGAATGTACGATGCGATTAATTTATCTATGTACCGACAACAGAAGCGGCGACTTCATTTGAGAATGTACCTATGGCAAAGAGTAAATTTTATAGATAAAGTCTGTCCATCCTTACTTGTCTTATTTAGTAAACAGTTTTTGACAGTTGTCATACGTCTTTTAAACTTAAATCATTAATTAAAAATATGTTAGTAACTTTATGAAATTGTTGTTAGTTTATTACAATTTATTTCGTAATCTATGTGTGGAAAACCATTTGTTGTATTTTATAAATGATTATTTCAATAAAGAGTTGGGTGAAGATTGTTTACCACATAAGACAAGTAAGGATGGACAGACTTTAATAGTACATCGTTTTGTACCGCAAGTGCTCTGAATTTGGTCACTTCTATTTTACATAGTTAATTTAATCGCATTAGCAACTCGCGCTTTATCACTTGCAGAAAAATTCGAGTAGGTACAGTACGAGGCATGTATCTTAAATTTGTTTTGACAGAGTGGGGATAATTTTGCGCATGTGCTCTTGTGAGCGACCAATAGCGCGCGCCCCTCTCCCGCCGCCCGTGCCCCTCACCGCTACGCATGCCCAAAATACGCGTTCCACGCAATCCCCACCCGATTTCAAGATATATGCCTCGTACGCGCGTATCGCCCCTGCACGAACTAACCGTATGTTAGTGACGGCGCGGCGTGCAAGCGATTTTGACCTTAGGAGTGGTAAAGCGGAAGTGTTGTCAATAGTAGGAACCTATTATCACGGTAATTTTGTAGCCCTTTTATATTTTTAGTTTAGGACTGAAGTAGTCGGGTGGTTATGACAGAAATTAACATTTTTGATTAGCTTGTACCTACCTAGTTATTAAAATTAATGCATAATGGCTCCTACACACTGGGCTCCCAAGCCGGCCGGCGTGCACGGTCGACCGGCGGTTTTACCGGCCGGCCGGGTATGCACTTGGAAAAAAATTCTACCGTAAATAGGCCCCCAGCATGGCTCAGTGTGTAGGAATAAGAACGATTAAATCTTAATCACCAATCGACAAGTATTCAGGACTACTGGCTTGGCTTCGAAACTAGGACACACTGCAAATATTCAGACTATTTATAATAGGCAGCATATTGGGTTACCATATACGTCAAATTTTGCAACTTTGAATGTAACCACACCTAACTACTACCAAAGGTTTCAAATTAATTGGAGTTTGACAGTTTCGGATAAAATACGCTGCTGACTGTAACTGAGATAATAATTGTAAGTATTTTTTTTAATATTCGGTCGAAACTGTGTCCATTGTTTTACTCCTCAGGATAGTGTACCTCCGTAAAGCTGTAAAAAACACATATCACGCCATGTATGTACTGTGTAAAGAGCCGATGTAGGTGTAGCCTGCTTACGCACTAGCGGCCAACCGCGCCGCTCAATTTTAAAATGGCGGCAGGCAGTTACTTTACTTAACTAACTGCAAGTGCGTAGCCGTACACGAGTGGTTTTAAATTCAAATGGTATAAGGCTCTCCGCTGCGTTAAGCGTCCCGCTTAACACGTTTCGGACTACAGCTGGGCCACAAAAAAAAAAGTTGGAAATATGACTTGACTATGCCATGATGAAGTCGATAATTTGTCGGAATTTGTCGCCAAAAACCAGAATTTGTCGGTCTTGCGTTTAGGAGATACGTGTGGCTCAGCTCAGCTGTAGAGACGTCTCTACAGCTGGGCCACACAGATCTCGAAAACGGAAGGTCGTAGCGAAAATCTGATTACTCGATGTGTAGCCAGTAATTTGTCGGATTTTGTCGCCAAAAACCAGAGTTTGTCGGTCTTGCGTTTAGAAGATACGTGTGGCTCAGCTGTAGAGACGTCTCTACAGCTGGGCCACACAGATCTCAAAAACGGAAGGTCGTAGTGAAAATCTGATTACTCGTATGTGTAGCCGGTAGTTTGTCGGATTTTGTCACCAAGAACCAGATTTTGTCGATCTTGCGTTTAGGAGATATGTGAGGATACGCTGTGGAGACTTTTCTACCTGGATCTTGAGAAAGGAAGGTCATAGCGAAAATCTGATAACTCGAGTGTGTAGCCGTTAGTTTGTCGGAATTTGTCACCAAGAATCAGATTTTGTCGATCTTGCGTTTAGGAGATATGTGAGGATACGCTTGACCTTTCGTTCTCGAGATCCAGGTAAAAAAGTCTCCACAGCGCATCCTCACATATCTCCTAAACGCAAGATCGACAAAATCTGATTCTTGGTGACAAATTCCGACAAACTAACGGCTGCACACTCGAGTTATCAGATTTTCGCTATGACCTTCCTTTCTCAAGATCCAGGTAGAAAAGTCGCCACAGCGTATCCTCACATATCTCCTAAACGCAAGATCGACAAAATCTGGTTCTTGGTGACAAAATCCGACAAACTACCGGCTACACATACGAGTAATCAGATTTTCGCTACGACCTTCCGTTTTCGAGATCTGTGTCTCTTTTATTGTCTCTTTTATAACTTGTGCTTTCCATTAGTCAGAAAAAAGTGCACCAATAAAACAAATAGTACGAAATGGATAAGTAGGGGTTTAAAAAAAGTTGCAAAACTAAAAGATCTCTTCGCTATCAATATTATAAGAACAAATCACCAACGCATAAGCTAAAATATTTGACATATTCTAGCATATTAAAGAAATGTATAGTAAAATCCAAAAAGAATTCTAACATAAAATTCATGAATAAAAGAAAAAATAAATGCAAAGCAATATGGTCAATAGTAAACAGAGAATTTAAAAATGATTCGTTCAATAATAATGCTATACCTACTATTAAAATAAATAATAAACATCTAACAGATCCCACTGATATCGCGAACGCTTTTAATACTTTCTTCTTGGGCATTCATGGTAGTAACACACTACCCAAATCTTCAGTAACCGCACAAATTAAAAATATGGGTAATTCGATGTTTATCAGACCTATGTCCGAGAATGAGGTGAAAAGGGAAGTTCACTTAATAATACTTTCTCTGAAGGCTACGATGGTATTAATACGTCAATATTAAAGGCATGCATTACAGAAATACTTGAAGTGTTAACATATCTGATTAATATGTCCTTCACTACAGGAACATTTCCAAGGGCACTAAAATTGTCCATTGTCAAGCCTCTTTTTAAGAAGGGTGATAAAGATGATCCAAATAATTATCGCCCAATTAGTCTTATTACAATTTTTGCAAAGGTGTTTGAGAAATGTATGCTCAAGAGATTATTGGCTTTCTGTCAGAAATATAATATTATAAAAAATGAACAATACGGTTTCCAAAAGAATAAATCGACTGGTTTAGCTATTTTCGACCTTGTTAAAAACATACTGACCAATTTAAATAATAACCGTTTGACGACCGGGTTGTTTGTTGATCTGACCAAAGCCTTTGACTATGTTTCACATGACATTTTATTAAAAAAATAGAATCGCTTGGACTAAGGGGTATTTCACTACAATGGTTTAGTTCATATTTAAAGAATCGTAAGCAGTGTGTCTCTGTGAGTAATGTAATAAATCAAGAATTGGTGACGTTTACATCTGACTATTGTGAAAATAAATTTGGTGTTCCACAAGGAAGCATTTTAGGTCCCGTTTTATTTCTTCTCTATATTAAGGACATGAGTGAATGTATTGACCATAATTGTATTCTTTATGCAGATGACATTTCAATTATAGTGACCACTGATAAATTTGATAATTCAATTGCTCAACATGAAACTGACATTAATAATACAATTGACTCTTTATGCGTTTGGCTTGATGACAATAACTTGAAAATTAACATTAACAAATCCGTTCTTATGCAATTTAATAAATCGAAGCATACTAAGTACAACTTCAAACTTAATATAAGTAAAATAAAGGAAGTTTCTAATACCAAATTTCTGGGTGTCACTATTGATGATAAGGTAAATTGGTCCTCACATGTAGATGATCTCTGTAAACGAATCAATAGATTTTCGTATGCGATTAATCAGGTAAAAAAGGTGACCAATAAAAATACTGCCATTCTCACATATTATGCGTATGTAGACTCAATCCTGCGTTATGGACTTGTCATTTGGGGAAACTGTACAGAATGGGAAAGAGTATTTATTTCACAAAAGAAATGCGTCAGAGCCATAGGTGGTATTAGATGGGATGAATCCTGCAGACCACTTTTCAAGAGTTTTGGTCTATTGCCGCTTCCCTGTCTTTATGTTTTGGAAGTGTGTGTTTTTGTATACAAACATAAGCATCTATTTTTTTTTTTTTTTTTTTTTTTAATTTATTTAATTAACAAAATACAAATTAAATATTTAAAAAACACACCATAAACCACAGAGATTTGACTGGCGTGCTACAAAGTTGAGCTCGCTACAGCTATTTGATATAACAAAGCAGTGATTACAACTATAGATTCACAATACAACATTCTATTGTCTCATATCATGTACCCAAGTAAGTAAACAAATATGAACCGCATCGAGCCAAGCAAATATTCTTTGCGTGAGGGAGATAGTGAGTGCAGTTGACGCGAGCGAGCGATTGAAGGTCACGCGCAATGTGCATAATGCACAGGCACGGTGCATCGCTGCTACAGGCTGTTTAAGAAGTGTAATTTTAATTTATTTTTTATATTATTTTTAGTGATGCTATTTTTCACGGATGTATTAATGCTGTTTAGTAAACGAGGAACTAAATAGTGCGTTGTCCGTTTTCCGTATACATTACAGGCTATTGAGGTTATTAATTGTTCGTTAGTTACTTTTCGGGTTGTAATTTTATGATTGATTTTTTTTTGGATTGTAGTATTAAAAAACTGTTCTTTTAAAAGGTAGTACTGGAATATTGTGTGTATGGGTAGAACTTTGCAGTGTTTAAAAAGGTCATATTCATTATTTTTATATTTTTCTTTGACTGCAGGTGATACGATTTTCTTTAAAATTCTAATTTGGCAACTCTGAATTTTTTCAAGGTAAGTCTTAAACGTCCTGCCATAGCTGGTAATGCCGTAGGTGATAATAGAATTAGCTAACGAGTTGTAAAGCAACATTAGTATTTTGTAAGGTATTCTATTTCTTATTATTATTATATTAGCCAGAAATGCTCTAAGTCTGTCACAGATATTATTGATATGTGGAAGCCAACTGAAATTACTGTCAATTACTAAGCCTAGGTGAGTATGCTTGTCCACTGTTTCAATTACAGGGCAAGTGCATTTTAGTTGTTGTAGATGGAAACATATGTGGTCGTGAGCTATGAGTTTTTTATTTGTGTCAACTAATGTTTTAAGAAAGGGTGATCGAATGTGCACCATTTTTGTTTTGTCAGCGTTAAGAACAAGTTGGTTGTCATGACACCATTTGATAAGGGAGTTAAAATCTTCTTGAAGTCGTTCAAGCGCTGTTTCAATATTTTTGTCAGCAACGACTAAACACGTATCGTCTGCGTATTGATATGATGTGGAATGTCTAAGTACATTGTTCATATCGTTGACATAAGCTATGAAGTGTACAGGACCTAAAACAGATCCTTGAGCTGTTCCTTCCGTGACAGACAAGACATCACTTTGTGCGTCACCAATTTTAACGGAATAAGACCTGTTTTTAAGATAATTTTCACTCCACTTAAGAGTAGGACCCCTTATTCCAGAATCTTCAAGTTTCTTTTGTAGGTGTTCATGATTTAAGGTGTCAAAAGCACGTGAAAAATCGATGAACAGGGCTAAAACATGTTTACGTTCATTCATGTGACTGTTAATTTCATCACAAAACTTGGATAGTAGTGATGTTGTATTTTTGAGGGGCTGAAAACCATACTGATTGGGTGTAATGATGTTATTTTTTTGATAAAACTCATGTATCTGGTCACTTAAATACTTTTCAACAATTTTATCTATAGATGATAATAGAGAAATTGGTCGATAATTAGATGTATCATTAAATTTTCCTTTTTTATGAATAGGTCTTACACAGCTCTGCTTAAGCTCATCTGGATATTTCCCTGCTGCGAAACTGGCGTTAATTAATTGTGAAATAGGTAAAGATACTTTCTCAGCAATTACTTTAATATCCGCGATTTTAATACCATCACCACCAGGGGCTTTCCTACTCTCAAGTTTGGATATTATCTGTTTAATTTTTCTAGGAGTCGCTTTTTTAAAGTATAAGCTAACATCGGCAGATTTTCGATAGTCATTTAGATTTAATAATTTAACTGTACATGATGGAAGTATAGCCTTTACGGCCTTACGGAATTCTTGTGCAAATTTGTTAGCAATGTCAACATTGGAGTACTTAAGGGAATCAAACGCTTTTAAAATTGTTTCATCTATCGAATTTACGACCCTACCACAGATGGAATTAATAATTTGCCAGAGTTTACGAGAATTTGTGATATTTGCTTTTATTTCGCTCTGAATTTAAAAAGGCGTCTGATCGCAGACAACGTAGAGACCCACACGGGATTGTATTGGATACTGTTCCTAGCTCACACAAATACAGTAGGAGCTGTCTCGCAATGTGCGTCAAGGTTTATAACAAAATCCCAAATGAAGTAAAGGCCATTAATAACATTGAATTATTTAAGAAAAAACTTAATAAATGGCTTACCGCACACAACTTCTATAGTTTAAAGGAATTTTTCGAGTGTAAGAAATCATGAGTTTTGTTTTTTACTTGACATTTCGATATTGTGACGATTAGTTTGTTATCAGATTTGTGTATTTTTTTGTTTATTATCATTATTATTATTGACATTATTTAGTGACATTTTTATCGGCATTTTAATTGACATTTTAATTGTCATTTTTTATTTTATTTTATTATTGGTATCACTTAAAACAATATTAATTCAATAATCTTTTTTTTTAACTTTGATAATGCTTATATTGACTTTTTTTTCATCTTTTTTTTTCTTTGCGTATCGCCTGTAAATGTGGAAGCCAGTGAAACTGTATTTAGTTATAAGACCTGACTGTAAATGTACCTGAGTTTCGTGTGCAATAAATGATTATGAAATGATTATGATTATGTGTGGCCCAGCTGTAGAGACGTCTCTACAGCTGAGCCACACGTATCTCCTAAACGCAAGACCGACAAATTCTGGTTTTTGGCGATAAATTCCGACAAATTATCGACTTCATCATGGCATAGTCAAAAAGTCAGATTTCCAACTTTTTTTTTGTGGCCCAGCTGTAGTCCGGCACGTCCGCTTAACGCAGCGAACGCGCGCGGGGCGACATAGATTAGAGCTTACTCATGAACTGCGCAAGCACCTGTCCTTCAAAAACCAGCAATCTATATTCCCGCGCCGTGTACCCGCGGCGGGATCCCGCTTAAGGCAGCGGAGGGCCTAAAAGTGGCTAGCGCCACGGCCGGGCCGGCGCCGCCGCCCCCGCCCCCCGCTATCAACCGCCAGTGCGTAAGGATGCTTCTTCACGGTGCAAGTAGCTCGCGCCAGTTGAGCACTTGTGCAGGTTACATGATCCGTGGAAACACGTAAAGCGGGTCCAGCTTCATAGCATTGTACACCCGTGCAAGTAATCCGTGCCTCAACGAGCGCAAGCTACATGCACAGTGTAGAAGCACCCTAAGTAACTAAGTAAGGCCAATATTTCCGTTTATTCCTATTTATGAAGAAGTTCTAATTCCAACCCCGGTCACTCACATGCGCGCATAGGTTCGCGAATACATGTGTAGGACGACCTTCGCGAATGATTTTCCATACAAAATGGAAAACATTCGTACAGTGTACGAATGTTTGCGCGCATGTGAGTGACCGAGGTAACACATACATACTTGTCTTGAATTAATAAAGTGCTCCGAAAGAAAACAAGGGCCCCCACCAAACCAAAGTACGCCGCACTATAGGTGACCATGTAAATTATGATTAGCATACGGAATAGGCCCATTCCAGTTTGGGCTTTTTATGGGTTTCGTTCATGAGTTGGCTTTCTGTTTCGACCTCATTTTTTTTTGTTTTAATGAGGGTTTTTTTAAGAATTATTATCGTAAACACATTGTAATAATAAGCAATGATTGATGCATTGATGTTGTCATCGAGTTGTCATTCTGACGGGACGGACAGGCAAGGCAGCAGGCAGGACATGACGCTAATAAAAAATATTTAGATTCTATTTGGTGTGAAACTACACACATTACTACACTAGGTTCACAAGCAAGATACTTTAACAGAAATCAATAAACTTTAGTTGCTGCGTTAACTATGCAGTATAGTAATACCTTCCTTTGCCTTCTCAATAAAAAAAAACCTCGATTTGACGTTGACTGACACAAACTGATGTCAAGGTTCAAACAAATTATCGGACGCGGCTTAAGCCTCGATTACATACGCCGATTTAGCTTCCTTACTGGGGATCCAATCTAGGAACCCAAATTGGATGTAGTGATCACACTATGCCCCAATTAGGACATGATTTCACTGATTAGGGTTGTCACCAGTACTTGACAATAACATTATTGTACATAGATTAAACAATGAGTTTTCACTATTAACGGAAATGTAAAGGTAGGTTTTGATGAGTACTCTGATAGGAAATGGTTTGATGATGAAGCCGGACGGAAAAAGGCCACTAGAACTCTGTAATAAAAAAGATGGCGGTCAACTTTATTGTTTGTGGGCTGATTTCAATGAAACTCGGTTTTGTTACTATTTTGACAAAAAATAACAACGAAATGTTGAAAATATTAAAAATACAAGATGGCGGCCAACATTTTTGTTTGTGGGCCGATTTCGATGAAACTCGGTTTTTGTACTATTTTAACAAGAAAACAACAACACAATTTTTCAAATACTAAAAATCTAAGATGGCTGTCAACTTTTTTGTTTTTGGGCCGATTTCGATAAAACTCGGTTTTTGGTCCTATTTTGACAAGAAAATAACAACGCAATATTGAAAATATTAAGGAATCCAAGATGGTGGCCAACATTTTTTTCTGTGGGCCGATTTCGATGAAACTCGGTTTTTGGTACTATTTTAACAAGAAAATAACAACACAATTTTTCAAATACTAAAAATCCAAGATGGCGGTCAACTTTTTTGTTTTTGGGCCGATTTCGATATAACTCGGTTTTTGGTCCTATTTTGACATGAAAATAACAACGCAATATTGAAAATATTAAGAAATCCAATATGGCGGCAAACATTTTTTTTTGTCGGCCGATTTCGATGAAACTCGGTTGTTGGTACTATTTTGACAAGAAAATAACAAGGCAATGTTAAAAATATTTAAAATCCAAGATGGTGGCCTATTTTTTGTTCGTGGTCAGATTTTAATAAAACTTGGGTTTTGGTACTAACTACTTAAATAGTAACAATAATCATCATCATCGAAATCGAAAAATTGAGAAATCGGCCCATAAATAAAAGAGTTGGCTGGTATATTGAATTTAATATTATTTTCAACATTTCGTTGTTATTTTTTCGTCAAAGTAGTAACAAAACCGAGTTTCTTTGAAATCGGCCCATAAACAATAAAGTTGGCTGCCATCTTGGATTTTTTGTATTTGAAAAATTGAGTTGTTATTTTCTTGTCAACATAGTAGCGAAAACTGAGTTTCATCGAAATCGGCCCACAAACAAAAAAGATGGTCGCCATCTTGGATTTTTAGTATTTGAAAAATTGAGTTGTTATTTTCTTGTCAAAATAGTAGCAAAAACTGAGTTTCATCGAAATCAGCCCACAAACAAAAAAGATGGCCGCCATCTTGGATTTTTATTATTTTAAAAATTGAGTTGTTATTTTCTTGCCAAAATAGTACCAAAAACCGAGTTTTATCGTAATCTGGCCAAAAACAAAAAAGTTGGCCTTCATCTTGAATTTTTGATACGCACTCAAATGGTAGTGGTGGTGGTAATGCAATGTAAATTATTGACAAGCCATGCTTGATCATCTAGGGGTAACTTAACTTGGCAAAACAAAGATGAGACAAAAGATGCACCGAGTTTAGTGTTTGTAGCTGCTGCGCATCTTTTGTCTCATCTTTGTCTTGCCAAATTACGTGCCCGTAGTAATACACCCGCAGAAATGCAAACTAAAGAAATAAATATGACTGAAGACTTGGCTGCATGAAAGTGAAAGTGAAATATATTTTATTTAAATAAGCTCACATAATAAGCATTTTTAAATCGTCAATTCTTTTACCCTACCACCCATTATGACGTCTTTTAACTGACAAGAAAAATGGGCGCAAAAAACTTGTCAGCTTTATCAATCAGATGGAACGATATTTACAAATATGTATATCGTTTCCAGACTTTATATTAACAAAGATTAACAAATAAATAACATTATTGAATTAGCTCATTTCTTAATGAGTTTCAAATTTCTTAATCAATTTACAGATTTTAAGCTAAATTCAAAGTTTGAACTTGTTATTCAGTCTAGGCTGTTACAATAAATAAAAATAAAAGAAAAACATACAATTCAATATGCATTAAGATAGGTAGTCAGAAGCAGACCCATTCCCACTGGCAGCACCAGTTCCCGAACATGACGCATGAACCAGCCATCTCTTCGCTCAACCATATTTGAGGGAACGTAACGACCCGCCTCATACGACACCACCGCAGAAATGATTAAAGATAGCATGACATACTAAGACTACCTATGTTAAGGCATCGAATTGAAAATGTATATCCAAAAGCTTTTCATAGGTCTTTCACTAAACTACTGACTATAGAAAGTAAAAATATTGCAATTAAATAAATCAAAACAAGGTAAGCTATTAAGAATTATATTTTTTGAGTAAGAAGTGCCATACATACAGACAATATAAAACAGATCTTTTATATACGAGTTATACGACGCCCTTAATACAAGCAGACAGAAGCAGACCCATTCCCACTGGCAGCACCCGTTCACGAGCATGACGCATGAACCAGCCATCGCTTCGCTCAACCATATTTGAGGGAACGTAACGACCCGCCTCACACGACACCACCGCAGAAATGTTTGAAGTGAGCATGACATACTAAAGCTACCCATATTAAGTCGTCGAGTCAAGAAGCCAGAAGTACGTTTTTAAGTAGGTAGGATACTTCTCACAATTTTATACTTAGAAAAGAAAATCACGATTCGAGTTTAATTAAAGGACTTTTATCTAGACCTATGAAAGAACCCCGGACTTTTTCTAATCAATACTGAGGTATTAGAGTAATAATTTATTAACAATACAAAAGCTATGCCCATGCCTTTTTATCCTTCAAATAATCGTCAACAGTGTAATAACCTTTACTCATTAAATTGGATTTAACAGTATTTTTAAATTTTTCCAAGGGCAGTTCTGTGACTTGTTCGGGTATCTTATTATAAAAGGTAATACATCTACACAAAAAAGAGCTTCCGGTTTTATGCAGTCTGCGCCTTGGAACAGCAAGTTTGTTCTTGTTTCTTGTATTGAGTTTATGAACATTACTATTTTTTACAAAGCTATCTAAATTTTTCTTTACATACATTATATTTTCATAGATGTATTGGGAAGCTACCGTTAATATTTTAATTTCTTTAAATAGGTCACGAAGAGTATCTCTAGACCGTAAGTTGTATATAGCGCGCACTGCCCTTTTTTGTAAGATGAATATGTTATTAATATTAGCAGCTGAGCCCCACAACAACAAACCGTAGGTCATAATACTATGAAAATAACTGAAGTAAACCAATCTTGCTGTTTCAATGTCGGTCAGAAGCCTTATTTTCTTAACTGCAAAGGCAGCAGAGCTAAGTCTGCTTGACAGGATATCGATATGAGGGTCCCATTGCAACCGCGGGTCTATAGTAATACCTAAAAATTTTGTTGAGTCAACAAATTCGACTGCTTCGCCATTTACATGTATAGTCATATGAACCTGCCTCACATTAGGAAGTGAAAATTTGACACATTTAGTTTTACTAGAGTTAAGCTTCAGATTATTAATAGTAAACCAATGCATCACCTTGGAAAGAGTGCTGTTTACATCGTCACTGCAGTTACATCCTCTATCAACTTTAAAAATTAAAGAAGTATCATCAGCAAACAGTACTATTTCACATAAGTTTTTAGTATAGTAAGGAAGGTCATTAATATAAATAAGAAAAAGCAATGGACCCAATATCGAACCCTGCGGCACGCCCATGGTAATAGGTGCTTCATAGGATTCTGTTTTATTTACAACAACTTTTTGGGTTCTCGCCGACAGATACGATTGCATAAGGCTTACTGCATTTTTTGATACACCATAATGTTCCAATTTATCTAATAAAGTACTGTGACTGACACAATCAAATGCTTTAGAGAGATCACAAAATATACCAATTGCATCCTGTTTACTCTCCCATGCTTCAAAGACGTGTTTGAGAAGTGCAATTCCAGCATCAGTTGTGCATCTACCACGAGTAAAACCAAATTGTTTCTCGTGAAGTAGTTTGTTGATAAGAAAATGTGCTAATAATTGATCATAAATGATCTTTTCAAAAATTTTGCTTAGTGCTGGCAAAATGGAAATGGGTCTAAAGTTAGCGGGATCGCTTTTGTCCCCAGATTTAAAAAGAGGGATGATTTTACTATATTTCATTAAGTCTGGAAATATCCCTTCATCAACACACTTATTGAAAATAAAAGCAAGATGGGGAGCAATGGTAGTTATTATAGACTTAATTATGTGAGTTGAAATGCCCCAGAGATCTTCAGTCTTTTTTATATTTATTGAATTAAATGTTTTAAGAATGGTATCACTATTGATATGTCTAAATTTAAATACATTATTGCACTTATCAACACATGATTCCAAGAGGGAGACAGCAATTTTTGGAGATGAATTTAAATTACTGGTAGTTGCAATAGGTATTTTAGAAAAGAAATCTTGAAAAATTGTTGCCACTCCTTCATCTGACTCAATAATTTTATTGTCTGATACTATTGAGTATTCACGGTCATTATTTTTAGTTTTCCCAGTCTCTTTATTTATAATATTCCAAGTGGCTCTTATTTTATTATCTGACTGATGAATTATTGTAGATATACATTTTGCTTTTGCTAAAGTACATACTTTATTAAACATTTTTGAATAGTTTCTTACATATTCATGAAATTCGGGATCATTTGAAATTGTTTTCTGACCATATAATTCAAACAACTTATTTCTGCTAACATATATGCCTGGTGTTGCCCAATCACTAAATTTCTTTTTAAAGTCTTTGGATTTAATAGATCTTTGCCCAAATGTTTTATCAAATTCTACTTTAATTAAATTAAATAAATCATCATAATGAGTATTGGGATTATCATTACTAGGTAAGCAAAGAGTTTTGGCAGTGACATTATTATGAAAATTTTCCAATTTATTTTTAGTTAGAGGTCTGCAAATTATATTACACTGATGAGGAACATGATGGTGCTCAAGGGAAGCTATTTGTCCGCTATGGTCAGAACGAATACAATTTATTATTTCTTTATCAAGTACATTACAGTTGCTAAAAATATTGTCTAGGCAAGTTTTAGATGTAGCAGTGATTCTTGTAGGTTCACAAAAGGTGTTTGCTAAATTGAAGGACTTAAACAAATTCAGAAACCTACTTGCAATTGAGGACGGCTTTAAGATGTCTACGTTAAAATCACCGCACACCACAATTTTTTTATTCTTTTTGATGACTAATTTTAGAGCGTCCTCCATAGCGGACTCAAATTGAGGGTAGTTACCAGTTGGTGGGCGATACACACAAATCATTATCAACTGATCTAATTCCACACATGACAGTTCAACGTGTTGTTCAATAGAGAGGGATATCACATCTTTTCGTTCCTTAAAATTCATATTATTTTGCAAAATTATCAAAGATCCCCCTCTAGTGGTGGATTTCCTACTGAATGAACTAGCAATTTTATAACATTGAAATCCTGTAATTAATTCATATTCCTTAAGCCAGTGCTCAGTGACACATAAAATATTAGCATTTTTTTCAGTTAAAAAAAGTTCTAATTCTAATTCTTTGCCAGAAAAGCCCTGAATGTTTTGATGAACTATAGTTAAATATTTAGGCTTTTCCTTAGTCATTACACGGCTAGAGACTTCCTCTATTGTCTTATTATGTAATTTAAATTACTAATAAAAGAATTACTTGGGACAAATGCCAAAGTGCTATTTTTAATGTCAACAATTTTTTGCTCAATAGGAGCAGGAGTAAAAATTGTATTATTATTACTTGGAACGGATTCCAAGGTCACATTTAAAATGTCAAAACTATTCTGCTCAATAGAAGCAGAAGTGATAGCCAAGTTCTTGGCTAAATGTTTAAAATAAAATGATAGCACTAAAGCTACTTGTCTTTTAAAATAATTTGTAAGATAATATTTATCTTTTGTCAATTTAAAATTAAATATTAATTTATTTATGTCTATTATGTGACATCTCTGACTATTATAATAAGTCATATTGCTTAATGTTAAATTCAAATTATATCTGATATTATTTTCTTCCTGTGGCAAGCTAGCACTGTAAGGTAGTGTAAACAATACAAATTTATTTATATTTAAACTGCATAACTTATTGTAGTATGAAATGAGATCCTTCTTGTTTACATTACCTCTTTGACCAACTAATATAATTAAATTAGTATTTTCATTTAAGTTTAGAGTTATTACTTTTCTCATAATGTCATGTAGGGTCGCACCCGGTATACAATAATTTAAAACTTTTTCTCCCAATTGATTATTGAATAAGTAGCCTAAATCTTTTCCAATTTCATCACACAACATAATGTTTGAACATTTGTTAGTGGTAAAGGAATTATTTTCACTTGTGCTTGCTAAAATATTTACATGTTCAGAGATTAAGGGCTCATACACTGTTTGGTCTTGTAAATGGTCCCGAGCATCTAGGCCTGACGCTAAGGAGCTATCATTATGGGTTGAATGGTTTTCTGACAGAGAGGGGGTGGATAAACATTTAAGTGCCAGTATATATTCCCCTATCTCTTTTTTGGAACGGTCATAATTTTGGGTCATCCTGGATAATGACTCCTGTAATGAGTGAATTTTAGTATTTAACATAGCAATGTTATTTTCATATGTCAGTCTATTCTCATTGATTATAATTTGACATGTATCCAGCTTTTCAATTAGTTGTCTACGCTCTCTAATGTGACTAATATTTTTGAAAAAGTGTTTCTGCTTATTTAGTAACTTTTTTGTTTTTGAAATATACTTGTTAATTTTTACATATTTCTTTAGCTTGTTTCTACTACAACCAACCATTGCCTGACTCATAGTGCAATTAATTGAGTCTTCAGAAGTTAAATCAATTGTGATTGTTGGCTTATGGTTAAGTGAGGGAGAAACAAGTTTTGGGTCACAGCCGACTAACTCATCGTAAAGACTCAAGTTCTGAGTGACTACCGCTTGGTTTTGTTCTGACTCTAACTTATAAATACGGTTATTAGCGTCATGTAGCTGCTTTTCCAGTCCAGAGATGAGTCTGAGGGCCTTCTCATACTCATCTCTGCACTGGTCGAACCCATCGATTAAAGTTTGTAACCTATTACGTTCCTCAAACATATTCTGTTGTGACAAATGTAACTCAGACATTTCCTTTTTGAGTTGTGTATTGCTTTGAAGCACATCTAACAATTCCTTTTCATTCTCATCTCTTTCCAAATGCAGTTGCTTAACCAACTCCTTGGTGGCCTTTAGTTCCTGTAGGGTTTGATGGAGTTTAGCCTCCTCCTGGCGAGATGCGGCCTTACGGGTCAACATTGTGAAAATAAAAAGGTGTTTGTTAAACCTAAGTAATTCCAAGGGGATGTTTAATCAACTATAGTGAGGTTATCCAAATGATAACACTACACTATCGGCCTTAAATGTAGCCTTACTAGTTATAAACTGAACAGATTAGACTAAAAGCACATACAAAAATTACTACTTTGAAAGAGATAACAATGATTTACAGATAAAAATGCAATGTCATGTCATACCGGTAAGTGAAAGTGACCGTAGTTCGACGTCACAAAACACACAAAATACACAAACAACTCACTGTTGGTATTCACTAAACTTAATTTTATACGTAAATGTTACGTGATTCAATGGAATTAGCCACAATTATTATGCTAATAATTAAAATATTTCAAATTTAAATACGGGAGCAAAATTTGACAACTGGTGCCGTCGGTGTTGCCACAGCAAAAAAAAAAAAAAAAAAAAAAAAAAAATGATGATGATGAATGATCAAAGTTTCATTTGCCTTACCTATATAGCCTTGGCTAGGGAGGCAACCCTTAAATTCCCCAACTAGGATCCAATTCGGCGGGCTGATTATCTAATTAGAAACCGCCTAGCGACTGGTCGCAGTTCACAGATGAACGTAATACATTGCTACTTTTCTTTGGGGTAAAAAAAAAACATACCAAAGAAAAGTAGCAATGTATGTCAAATGCAACCGGTCACTAAATAGTTTCGTTTTAGATAATCAGGGTGCCGGGCAGCGAATTTACAAAGGCTATACTATTTGAGTCACGAGTCAGACTCTATTAGTTGAGCTTTTGTTTATGCATATTACTCGACAAAACCTAATCTAACTTAGTAAAAAAGTTGACTCAAATGGGTTAGCTTTTGTCGAGATATTTTCAAACATTACATTCAAACAAAACCTAGTCGAGTAGAGGCTCACAGGCCATATTTTTAAAATCAAAGGCTCACCGATATTAACTGATCGCTAGCTTCAAAAATAGGTGGATAGTTACATGGCAATTTTTATTATTTTAATATTAAAATAATTAAATCACTCCTTTCTATTCTGTATTTGATTGACAAAAAAATAATAAACAAACGACTTTTTATTAGGTGAGAAACAAGTACACACTACACACTTGTTGCGAGTACAAATAAATAAAAATAAAACAAAATTTTTTTTTCTCGTACTTACCTCTGATGTAAAATACACATAATGGGGAATGTCCAAAAATCCAAAAAAATCAAATTGACTGAATATTTTTTATAGGTAGAAATAAGCTTTCTTAGTAATAGAAAAAAGTTTCAGAATTTTCGGTTGCATGAAAAATAAAAATAAAATGAAGTCCTTTCGATTTCGCAAAAGTACAAAAGAAACAGCGGAATGGAATTTATACCTTTGCCACCACCTGACACAACTACAACACGGAATAAAAAAAGTTTTGATATGTTGTGTTGAATACCATGTTGGGATTGTGGCAGGTTGTGGCAAAGGTATAAATTTCATTCTGTTATTACTTTCGTACATTCGTAAAGTCGAAGAAACTTTAACTTTTTTATTTTTTTTACGCAACCGAAAATTCTGAAACTTTTTTCTATTACTGAGGGAGCTTATTCCTACCTATAAAATAATATACAGCCAATTTGATTTTTTTCGGACATTCCCCTTTTATTTTTATCAAAACGATTAGCTTAGTATTTTTACAATTTAGACGTAGTAACAATCAATCTTATTTAAGTATGGCACATAACATAACACAACAAAGCACAAGATATGAAACTTACTATACTATTAAGTAAACTGGATTGCTTATGGTGGAAAAAGAGCCTTAAATAAAATAGATTTACTTAAATATGTAGCCACTTTTATAAAATTTATGGGTACGTATTTAAATATCGAATATTAAAGTCGATAATGATCATTATGTCATTAAACGTATGGCTAGTAAAGTTAGGATAGGATAATGTTATCGGAAGACAGAGAACCATGGCACAGATATACCTTATCCTAAATATTGTTTAAGTAACGTTAATGTTTTAGCACTTCCATGTTTTTTTATATATTAATACCTACTTATATTGTGAGGTCCTACGGATTTCAAAAATATGGCCTGTGAGCCTCTACTCGACTAGGTTTTGATCGAATGTAATGTTTGAAAATATCTCGACAAAAGCTAATCCATTTGAGTCAACTTTTTTACTAAGTTAGATTAGGTTTTGTCGAGTAATATGCATAAACAAAAGCTCAACTATTAGAGTCTGACTCGTGACTCAAATAGTATAGCCTTTGTAAAATCGCTGCCGGGCATCGTTTTCAATCTGAAATTGGATCCCCAGTAAGGAAGCTAAATCGGCGTATGTAATCGAGGCTTTATGGACGCGGCTTACTGCCGCGGCTGATAAGTGTGCACACTCTAATAACATCCTACGTTCCAGATAGCTATCGGACGTCCGATGACGTCATATTAGTCTATGGTTACGTCCGCGACCTACTACATCCGATAGTTTGCACACCTCATGCCGGGTTTACATGCTGGCCGTGGCTCGGCGAGCGACCGCCAGCTCCGAGCTACGGCCAGCCTCGGCGAGCCTCGGCGATCGCTTGGATGCCATTTACACGCTGGCCGTGGCTCGGCGAGCGACCGCCAGCTCCCAGCTTCGGCCAGCCTCAGCAAACCGGCCAAGTGCGAGTCGGACTCGCGCACGAAGGGTTCCGTACCAGAAACGGAAAAAAAACACGTTTGTTCTATGGGAGCCCCCCTTAAATATCTATAGTACAGCTTGACCATAAAGAGTTGACAAAAATTGAGGGCGCCACTTTCTATGTAAACACGTCAAAATCACGAATTATTTGGCAACACTGACTACATTTTGCACTGAGAAATTTTAGTTCCATTTTATTTAATTTCATCTCTTTATGGTCAAGCTGTACATATTTGTTGTTAAAGCTGCAACAGAAATACATCATAATACATGTGAAAATTTCAACTGTCCACCTAATATCGAGCAAAAAACGGCAAAAAAAAAATCACGTTTGTTGTATGGGAGCCCCCTTCAAATATTTATTTTATTCTGTTTTTAGTAGTTGCTGTTATAGCGGCAACAGAAATAGGTTAGTTTTTTCATCTGTGAATATTTCAACTGTCTAGCTATCACGGTTCATGAGATACAGCCGGTGACAGACAGACAGACGGACAGCGGAGTCTTACTAATAGTGTCTTAGTAATAGTGTAAATGAGGCATAATGCCTATTTTAACACATTTATTTTTATTAAAAAAAAAAAACAAAGGGAGCGAAAAGTTCATCGTAGAAGATGGTGGATGATAAAAATCCATATAAACCACAACAGGTAACAAGGTATCACATTCAAAATATGTTTTCATAATTAATAGATTATGTAGCTACGAAGTATTATTTCGTATTGTTGATACGCGGTCATACACAGCGCAGCATAAATACACCCGTACGGCGTGAGCTCTTGAGCGACACTGAAGAACCGGCCAACATGTAAATACGTCGCAAGCGCTTGCCGCCAGCTCCTTTGATCTGTGTTCAAAAACCGACACGGGCGCGGATCGGCGGCCAACCTACGCGAGCCTACGCGAGCCAAGCCGTTCACCTGTTTACACGCTGGGCGCAAGGTGGTGGCTCGCCATGGCTCGTCATGGCTCGGCTAGCATGTAAATGGGCCATCAGATCAGCCGAGGCAGTAAGCCGCGTCCGATAATTTGTTTGGACCTTCGGTCATGTCTGTGTCAAGGTGCAAACAAATTATCGGACGCGACTGATGGACGCGGCTTACTGCCGCGGATGATAAGTGTGCACATTCTAATAACATCCTGCGTGCCAGATAGCTATCGGACGTCCGATGACGTCATATTAGTCTATGGTTACGTTGCGTCCGCGACTTACGTCCGATAGTTTGCACACCCATAGAGTACATTATTATACTAGTGCACACCTCAGTGTATTTTCATAGTCCCAGATACCTATCAGCCGCGCGGCAGTAAGCCGCGTCCATAAGCCGCGTCCGATTATTAATCTATGCGTCCGATAATTTGTTTCCACCTTCAGACATCAGTACTGTCAGGTCTGTCAAATCAAAGTCAGTCAATCGAATCAATCAGATCAGTCAGTGACATATATTATTTTACTCTTTGGTCAGTGATAAAAAGTGACGTGAAGCTGACTGACGTTTTTTACCATACCGCCGCCTGCTGATAAAAAATACGAAGGAAGGGAAAGGCAGCCTTTCTTTCCCTAAATTATAATTTATTTTATTTACAGGGATAATCAGAATCTATTAAGTGAGTATTTTCAATAAAATTAGAACTACTTTAATTTATCAATTTAGCCACAGGAGCATGTTACGTGATCCTAACCTTGACATTAGTGAAAAGGCCTTTAGCGTAATTTATTCAAGAGGAAATTAATATAAACGTTACATTTTTATGCCGTGATTTACATGGCAGTTTAGCTAAACAACATATTATGTTTGTAATATTAATTCCTTTATACTTCCTTTAACTGACCAATTTCCTTACAGAACAAAATGAGTGCATTTGCGAAGAAATTATTCAACCAGCTGAAAAGCAAAGAATTTAGAGAATATTTAATGAGGTAACTAAAAATCCTGTTATAAATATAGTAACGAATTTTCATTAAACAAGCTGTTTGTGTATCAACAAAAGTTTGGTGCGCACAGATTTATTTGATGTTTCAATGTAATGAATAATATTATTAAATATTTAAAATACACTATGTAGAATCTACATAATGTATTTTTTATATTTAATCGAAATTTTATATAGATAGAAAATGAAAATATATTTTTTTAAATATGTACCTATTCATGTTTTTAGGTACTATAACCATTAACTTGGATTATGTTTGTACTTACCTACTTACCAATTTTATAAGTTGTATTAAAACAAAAATTATTCTGCCCTTAATGTTTTTCAGCACACATTTTTGGGGTCCTGTGGCCAACTGGGGGATACCTTTAGCAGCTCTTGCTGACATAAAAAAAGATCCCAGTTTCATCAGTGGGAAAATGACATTGGGTAAGCCCGCACTACAATAAAGGACTTGAAATATAATACTAATTTTCTGGGGCTTGAAGGATTATATTCTTAATAGGATATTAATCATTCAAGCCCCGGAAAATGGTGATAGAACTATTAAAAAACGTCTGCCCTATTTACTGAATGGCCTGCCAGCGGTTTAGACATGAGCCAGTTAAAAATAATTTTAAAACATTGTTAAAAAACACAGTCATGCTTTAAAACTTAATTTAAGTCTAGTCTATTAAAGATGACTAAAAGAGACTAAAGATCCCACATTCAAACCAACTAGTTGGTTTTGTGGGACTATTTTGTAACCCCATATTGTAGCCTCTGTTTATGTTTATAATAAATAAATACATACATACATACACTCACGCCTGTTTCCCATGGGGGTAGGCAGAGACTATGGATCGCCACCTGCTACGATCCTTGCACACTTCTTTTGCTTCATTCATATCCATCACTCTTTTCATACATGCCCTGCGGTTTTTGTCACTGCGTACACCAGCCTTTTTTATAATAACCTCTATTTGGTCCGCGTAGGTTTTTCTGGGACGCCCTCGTGCAATCGTTCCTTCCACATTCGCACAGTATATCTCTTTCGTGATTCGCCTTTCATTCATCCTCTCTAAGTGACCAAACCACTGGAGCATTCCTTTCTCAATTCTTGTCACTATATCATCTTTCAGACCACACCTTTTGCGAATCACCTCATTGCTCACTCTATCACTCAGTTTTACTCCGCATATTTTCCTCAACGATCGCATCTCTACCGCATTTATTCTGCTTTCATTCTTCTTCTGCCATACCCAAGATTCACTTCCATACATCAGTGTCGGTACCAGCACTCCGTTATGAATCGCCATTCGCGCCTTTGCAGAAACGGTTTGGCTACTCATAACCGAGTGTATAGCACCACTCACCGAATTTCCTTTCTTCACTCGTCTTTCTATGTCTTCCTCACTCTTTCCGTCCCTTGTGAACAAACTCCCCAAGTATACAAACTCACGGACTTGTTCCACTTTTTCGCCACCTAACATTACCGTACAGTCAGTCATTTCTTCATCTCTCTCAAACACCATCACTTTAGTCTTAGTTACATTCACTTTCATCCCTTTTCTCACAAAATCTTCATTCATAACCGACATCATTTCCTGCAACTCTTGCGCAGAAGACGCAAGTATAACTTGGTCGTCAGCGTAGAGAAGGCACTTGATTTGAGTCCCATTCATCACAACCCCACAGTCACGTTCTTTCAGACCTTTCATACAACTGTCCAAAAACAGATTAAAGAGCCATGGTGACGCAACACATCCCTGTCTGACACCCCTAGAGATGCCAAACCAGTCAGTGTATACGCCGTCAATCCTGACGCATGCACGGGAATCCTCATAGAGAGATTTCAGTGCATGAATCAGTCTGCTCTCCAATCCGTATTCGGACAACACCTTCCATAGCTCATTCCTGTCAACTCGATCGTAGGCCTTCTCCAGGTCCACAAAGGCACAGTAAATCTTTTTGTGCTTAGCCAGGTGTTTTTCGGTTAAGCACCTCAAGGAGAAGACCTGATCCGTGCATCCCATTCCCTTTCTGAATCCCGCTTGCACATCCCAAATACTCTGATCAGTTTTTTGCATCACTCTTTCAATCAGTACCTTTGCATAAAATTTACTGACAATGCTGAGAAGACTGATCCCGCGGTAGTTTTTAGCATCCTGCCGTGACCCTTTCCCTTTGTACAGCGGCACGACCACGGCTTTACGCCAATCTTCCGGCACTTTGCCACTGTTCCAACATTTATTAAAGATCAGGCACAGCCAGGACGCAACCAGCTCTTTCCCACCTCTCAGCATTTCAACAGTAATTCTGTCATATCCTGCTGCTTTCCCTTTTTTCATGCTCTTCATTGCACTAATAATCTCATCCATATATATATATATCTCTTTCATCCACTTCTGTCTCTTCTACTTATAAATAAATAAATAAAAAAAATATATGAGAATAGATTTTCCATTGTTGAGTGTGGCCCGAAGTTGTTAAAAACTTTTCTTAATGGTGTTTTATTCCAATGTATTTAAAGTGATTATAGTATAGTGACAGAATGCTCCAAAATAATGCATTTTGTTTAGTAAAGTTAACATATCTAATCAATGAAATCTTACATTAAAATTATTATAGTCAGAAGTAAAATGTAATGGTATTTTATTTCCTAGGTGCCAGTGTCAAGTTGTTGACCTGATTTATCAAGCTTTATAGTACTGATAAAAATTGGTTGTTAGGGTTATCATCTATGTAAGTGAGGATGCCTGTCTTGGCCACTCAAACGCTACTTAACTTTGAGAGGCTCTCAAACAACATGCTGTCTTTGTCATATCTTTGACATTTAATGCAACAGGACGACGTTTGAGAGCCCCTCAAAGTTAATTAGCGTTTGAGTATTCGACCTGACCTGACCGACCATATATAGGTTGCACAAAATGCCTTGTTTTTCAGAAAAAGTTTTGTCTATAGCAAAAACATGGACGATTTTTAGTCAGTTTCATCCACTAATCTTGTAATCTTTGGTTTTATCCGGGCGGGCAGTCGGCCATGGGCTTGCGTGATTTGAGCATGTATGTATTAAGTAAAATAATTATACATACTTGTGTATGTGAGCTTTCAAATTTCAGAGAGACCCAAGAAATTCAAATTCAAGTCTGTCTCAGCTTATATCCCAGATCTAAACCATAAAATGCCTGTCGAATGAGGCAAATGCCTGTCAGAAGGTAACCCTGGTTCTAGTTTTATACAGTTGTTGAATTAATTTTTATGTTTTTATTACTGCAATCTGTCTAACTCAACATAGCTGTGATAAGAGTCATGTCACTGATAGTGTTAACGAAGTTGCAGTTATAAATCTCATAATTCTCAAGGGTTTTGTATCTTTATTATATTTCAAACAATGGCATTTATTAATTTGAATGGCTTTGCTGAAGTGATAATAAATTGGAGCATGCATTACCATGGTTTTAAGGAAAGGAAATATGGCAGAAATACTTGAATAACTCCTGACCTATTTTAATTATTGTATTATCGCCTGGCCCAGCGATTGCGGAGGTTAAGCAACTTTCGCAAAGGTCAGTCATGGGATGGCTGACCAAACATTCATTATCTCGAGCTCCACACGTTAAGCCGTTGGTCTCGGTTGTATTGTAATTGTTAACCTTCACACCTACTAATCCAAGTTAGGCCCGCATAGCCCATTCTATAAGGAAGCCCTGTGCCCCAGCAGTGGGTACAATAAAAATGGCTGGTGGTCAATTGTTTAACCATAACTTTTTTATTTTCAGCCCTCACTCTGTACTCCTTAATGTTCATGAGGTTCGCATGGAGAGTGCAACCAAGAAATATGCTACTGTTCGCCTGCCACTTCACAAACGAGTGCGCTCAACTGACACAGGGTGCCAGGTTCATAAACTACCACTACATGCAAGGAGGTAACAAGGAGAAACCTGCCAAGAATTAATGTAATGTGCTATAGCTACGGGAGATAGGGCTTTTGCCCTGATGGACAAACATTGTGATATTTTAGTGAAGCAACGGTTTTAGCCGAATTTAAATTAGGATATAGGTGTAAAATTTGTATATCCTGTGGCCATTGAGAACATATTCCCAGCTCAATGAAGTTATACCAAATACTTACCATTGTAAGATTCTGATCTTGAAGTGTGAAGCTGGAAATAAACTATCGGACGTGTCTGTAATGGGCCCTCCACATGCACACACTCCACAGGCGGAGGGGCTGAGAGGGACGTATAAATACAAAGAAAAGGGACGTATTGACAGGGGGGCTCACTTCGCGCTTAAACTTTTATATTAGCCTACTTAGCTCAGCTCACTTAATAAGTAGATTTATTTTATTTTATTAGTAATTTCATTGTATATTCATCGGCATAACGGCATGCGATTGATAAGTATGCACAGTCAAATATTCAGCGGGCCTGAGGGCCTAGCCAAAGTAACATTCGCTAATCTCCGTTATCGCTTCGCTTTCGAAACATGTATGGGATTGACATAAGGTTTCGTTAACAATCGAATTTTAAAACGTCAAATCCATACATGTTTCGTAGCGAAGCGATAGCGAAAATTTGCAAATGTTACTTTGGCTAGGGGGGCTGATTACCGTCAGTCATTCCATTCTAATCCGAACGCTTACGGGGCTACATAGAAATCCCAAAACGCTAAAGCGAGTCTCAAATATTTTCCTATTTATTTTATACACAAATATTTATTGAATTCAATTAAGAAATAAGTATATATTTTATTAATTAAATCAGTAGGGGCAATTGGGATTTTTTCCAAACAAAATCCTAGTGGTCACCACTGGTGGCGTATGGGAACTTTAAAAAAATCCCGGTCTCCACCAATGAAGGCGAAACTAGTGGTGGCTCCTGGGAATAACCGTAAAGCGAGATAACAATGAGAAAAAGACGCGCGCAGGAGCGGGAGCGGGAGCGATTTGGCTGATTCAGCGAAAAAAATACCTACTCACTCTAACCGTAGTAAATAACCATAGCGATTATAGAGGAATTCTTAAACACGGTTCTAAAGCAATTTCGACTTGAATACCTAATGTTGATTCTAAATAATCTCTTAAAAGTTAAGAATTTTTAAGAGGTATTTTTAAATTAAAATGTATCGAGCCAAAATAAATGAATCGTGTTTCTGGTTCAATACGTATCTGGATAAAGATGAAAGAAATATATATCTTAACTAGCGGCCGCCCGCGGTTTCACCCGCGTGGTTCCCGTTCCCGTGGGAATATCGGGATAAAAAGTATCCTATGATCTACTATCTGTGTGCCAAATTTTAACCAAATCCGTTCAGTAGTTTTTGCGTGATTGAGGAACAAACATTCAAACATCCAAACCCACAAACTTTCACAGTTATAATATTATATAAGTAGGATCTTTCAACAGATTACGTCCGTTACTTACGTCCGATAGTTTGCACAATTTAGTGTAAAGTCCATTCGGTTAGATAGTGTCGGTACACCCGCAAGTACTTGTGTCCCTTGTGTTTATTGTAATAAAATACGCATACAAATAATACACACAAGCGCGGTGCAAAGATAATTTTAATGAAATAAATTGAAATAAATTGAGTATGTTGCAGGTACGTAAAGTAAAATTAGACCAGTATTCTTCATTACTCGAAGTGTCGGAGTCATTATCATCTGTATTTATGATAATAGATACAAAATTATCACTTTCCGAATCGAATTATCAAAATATCGATATTTCAACACAATTTCGATGGACATTGGTTATAATAATTTGTTTACATGTCTTACAAAACACCCGTCTTTTTTTGTTGGTTCACTTAAAGTTTCATCTTGAGTCATTTCACTGACCTCCCAAAGACGAAAAAACATTTTCAGTGCATATACGTAGCAGAGTCAACAAATACAACCTTTCACTACCGCGCCGCCGCCAACGCTTCGATGCAAACTGCCAAAATCCAAATTTACTTGCAGGTGTACGCCGCACGCGGTATCCTTTGTTTATGCGGCGGCATCCTTTGACAAGGGGCGGCACGTGCAAAGGCGGCGCGATAAAAGGGCGACACTATCTAAACGAATGGACTTTACAATCAGCGCCAAAATTATCGGTGCATTCAAACCTACCAAAATAAATTAAGGTGCATTTTCGTTGGTTGGTGCATTTGTTGTCAAATGAAAATACACCTTAAAGTCTTGAGATAAGGTTGATTTTTGTCAAATGATTAGCAATTACGCTTTTGGCGCTGCCTGTGCATCGTAAGCCGCGTCCGATAGTTTTTTTCCAGCTTTAAGAGCCAAAGCGCACTGTCGACCGGTCGACGAGCGACCCGGCGACCAACATGGGCGACTAGGCCGGCGACCGACCGAGCGACTTGAATATGGGTACCCATATTCTTTACATTACCTGATTTGTTTCTTTTACATTCGTGCATGGAAGTTGCAATGCTAATTATCGAAACAAACGAGGAAAAATAAAGGCACCTCTTTCGTTGCAAAACAGATAAATGAATAAAATAGACTAGTGCGGACGCGTCCATATAAACTAGTAGAAATTACAGTCGTTGATAGTCGTTTGGCGATCGGTCGACAGTGCGTTTTGGCTCTAAGATAAATTACTGCTTTTGTTGTAATGCAATATGCAAGTTAAGGTACCATGCAAAGATAACTAATATTTTTGTTTAATATTGACATAAAACGAAAGAATGTTGCCTTTTCTATACAGTACATGAGTACCAAAAAATACATAAAAAGTTAATACCTAGCTAAGCTAGCCAATTTATCAGTGATAGCATTACCTAGATACTTTGCTAATTAAATCATTTTGTAAATCAATTTTGTAAGAATTAATGTTCTTATGCTGCCTAGATGACTGGCATTAAGTGTTGCCAGGCAAAATATTATCTATTCCTAGTCATTTGTTAGGGTTGTGACTTGTGAACGACGTACGGATGCAGCGGAATTTTCCATGAATCTGGTAACCCTTTTTGAACTATTTTGACGCTATAAATACAGTAACTACAGTTGGCCCATGAAAATAATGAAAATAACTTAGAACCTTGTCGTGTCGAAACTTCACTGTCACTGCCTTATTTGTTATTATTTAATTTGACACAGTACTAAAGTGCTCAACGTTTTCATGGGCCAACTAAATACATTCGAGACTTTATAATTATCAATTTGAACTAAATGTAAGTACTGTTTTGACATTGTTACACGTAGTCTATTGTCCTAAATATCTTCCTGGCTATAAGCCTATTTAGTTGAATACTAGTAGATCTACCGAAATAGGATAAATTATGCCTATTTATATTATTGTATAGAAACATATTTAATATTATGTTAGTTGAAATTGTCAATGTCATTGAAGGGTATATTTTTTGAATATTTATTGCGATTATACTATATTGTTGATCTGTTAAAATGTCTTTTAATTTTAAATCACCTTTATAATGGCAGGATGACAGAAAATGAATCCCGCTTGGTGGCGCTGCTGTAGATGGATACCTTTTGTACGTGTGCATAATGAATTATTTTCCCGGTAATTTTTCAATTGTGTTTAAAAATGGTTGATAATAATAATTATTATTACGGAAGTTGGACAGTAATCGAATTTAATTGAAAGAAAGAAAACCAAAATGTGTTGGAAGAAATATTTAGATTTACGAAAATTCGCTTAAAACATCCAAAAATGGGGAGGAAAAGCGCAATTTTATCCCGATAGGTGGCGTCTGGTCTTTGGTACCCGGCCGCCTCAAAGAAAGTGTCAAAACATATGGGAATCTCTTGGAGTATTGCACTTTTTAATTTTATACTGAGAAAATGCCGCATTGTTATGCATGTAACTTGTAAAATATTGGAGTCATCGATTTCCCAGTAACAAAAAAATATTGGGCAAAAAAATATAAAAAAATAAGATGCTTTTCCCTCGATTTTCTCCTTTGCTGAGCCTGAGAAACATTATAAATCAAAAGGAATGTTTCATGAATTTGATGAAGCTTCGCCAAAATAAAACAACATTTGAATTATAACAGCTTTGTTCTTTAATATTTCAACCTCAGCAGTTTCTAACATATTTATAACTTGGATGAATTTGATAGGTATATCAAATATGGAATAAGCCCAATATTGGGGCCAAACAGAGAATTAATAGAATTTTATATGCCAGAGTCATTCAAGAAACTTAGAATAATAAAATAAATATGATAAAACGGTTCGTGTAATTTTGGATGGTACAGAAATTCCAGTACAGAAACCTGAAATTACTATTGCACAGAAGGTATCATGAGGCAACTATAACACGGAAATTCACACTCAGTTGCTTTGTTAAAATTTAAATCATATGCTTCTAATCTGAAATAAAAAGATTACTTGTAAATCTAACACGAAATTTAAAGAAATGTAATGCTTGTTAGCATTTTTTTGTAAGTTGCTATAAACTTTCTTGCCTATTGTTTTGGCTTTTCTTTTCCGTAATTCTTCTTTTATATGAGCTAAAGTTAGCATAGAATACATTGTTTGTCCGCAAAACCTAAAAAAATATAATCTAAGAAAGTAAAATCACGTAATACACAGTCATGACAATACAAGGTGTTTGGTAAAAGCCTTATAAAGCCGAATATGGTAGATAGGGACCATCAAACTGTACAACTTTTACTATGGGACCAACTCTGAAATCGCGAAAAAAAAAATCAGCTGTTTCATACTAAAGATATTTTCGTTATTAATTTTAGTATGAAACAGCTGATTTTTTTTTCGCGATTTCAGAGTTGGTCCCATAGTAAAAGTTGTTCAGTTTGATGGTCCCTATCTACCATATTCGGCTTTATAAGGCTTTTACCAAACACCTTGTATAAGCTCAAACTGACAATGGGTCCAAAGACTGAAGCGCCATCTGTAATTCACTTTGCCTTCGGCTCCCCTGATAGCAATCAAAATGACAGTTCTACATCTTCACTACTTCACTAGCGCTAACGCCAAGATGGCGTTAGTGCGTCGACTGATTTATGAATCAGCCAAAATCCTGACATTCAATGTTCACACCCACCACCACCTGTTGGGGCTCCTAGGCAACTTTTGTGTCTTACAAATGGCGTTCAGACCGCCAAAAAATGGCAAATCACTGACTTACATGTTGACATTGAGACCGTCTCTTTAAAGCCGTAACAAACGCTGTTTTCGCATTTCAACTGCACAGCAGTGATATTTTAAGTTTAAGTACATTGACTAAAATCCTGTTCTTCCACGTGGTCAAAGTGGGTTGTCAAACTGATTTGTATAATATTTTTTTCAGGTGGTCAAACTTTTCATATTATGGAAATTATTGAGTACAGCGATGATTAATAGTAAATAATTTATCATTTATATTTTACTAGCGGCCGCCGGCTGCTTCATCCGCGTGGTTCCTGTTTCAGTGGGTTTATCGGGATAAAAAGTATCCTATGTTTTAATCTAGGCTATCTACTATCTGTGTGCCAAATTTCAATCAAATCCGTTCAGTAGTTTTTGCGTGATTGAGGAACGAACATCCAAAACCACAAACTTTCACATTTATAATATTAGTAGGATTTAACGCTCAAGTATCACAGTAGTAGAACTATTCAGCCAGTTGGCAGGTCGAGTTATTAATTTTAAAGCATCTTATTCAAAACCAAAGCACACCGAGAATATCTAGGAAATTCACTCTAAACAAAACATCAGTCGGCTTCATAAACTCATGTGTATATGTTTGTTAAATGAGGCCAAGTGGAAACGCTCCACACGGCGGGTGTCTGCGTTATTATGTGCGACTACGCGCTATTGTCTCAAACGCTTTGCTGCGGGCCCAGCGAGGAAACTCTAACTGATGAAATTGACAGAGATTTATTTATGACTGTACCTATGTAACTTACATTAGTCATAAATTGAATCTCTCTTATAGTTCGAATCACGAAAGATGACCACAAATGGCGTGACACACAAGATGACCATCTTCGCGTCATAGCTCATGAAGAAAAGACTTTAGACAAAATAATATTTCATATTCGTATAGATATATCGATATTATTTAAATTTATAAAGTATTATTTGGTCTTACGTTTTATCTTCTTTGGTCTGACTTATGACGCGAAGATGGGCGCCGTTTGTGGTCATCTTTCGTGATTCGAACTCATCGAACTGTACTTTAGTAAGTAATTTAATTTAAGTGAGGTAAGCTTTTTTTGCTCGAACCAACCGAGTTTCACCTTTCAGAGATCGCAATGGAATAAAAAATTATACTTATTTTCTTATAGTGTTTTGTTTCTTTTGGTGAGCTGGAGCCACATCAGACTTAATAGGTAGTTTTCTGGAGTTTTAAGGGGTGCAGGAAATGGAGTCAATTCTGAAGTTACTATTTTGAGGTATTAAAGAATCTTTTTTCTAAGGGGATCAAGGCTTTACCGGAAAGGGTGAAAGAAGAGCATGGAGCTAAATGGAGATTATAGTGATAGTAGAAATATTTTATTTGTACGAACTTTATTTTGTTTTCTTGATTAGGCCATGCAGGAACTTTTCAATCCACCCTCGTACCTATTAGGTTCGTACCTATTTGAAAATCCTGTGACAATTAAAATCTCGAACGAAACAAATTACAGAAGCCTTACCAACAGCATCCTGGATTATTTGCCTACTTATATAAAACAAGCGGCCGAAACTTCGTCCGCATGGACCCCAGGGAAACTGACCAGGATGAAAAGTAGCCTATATCTATAATCCAGGTCCTAATCTATCTACCAGACAAATTTCATCCAAATCGGTCCAGCCGTTCTTGGTGTAACTAACCCGACTTTTTTGAAAAAAGATATATATGTAGCTTACGTCCGTACACAATATAGGTATGCAAGATATTTGCGGAAGTAATCTACATAGGTAATCATCCATTTTGGTCCAAATGTGAAAGTGCCGGCCAAAAAGCAAAAGTGCTTTATTCTGATAGATTTTGTCCACCTAAGCCAGAGGTGCCCAAACGGTCGATCGCGAGAGGTTTTAAGGTCGATCGCCAACGATAAGAGATTTGACATTTTGCACCCAATGTAGTTTTACATATGCAATTTTTTTTCTTGTTAAATATTTGGTTAAATGGTCAAAATGTTGATCTCTTAGTTATTTTTTGCCAAGTCGATCTCCTTTAGAAAAAGTATGGGCATCCCTGACCTAATGGCACCGAAGCTGTAGCACCGCTATACTCGATTTTAAATAAGTTCAAAAAGTCTGTTTTTTCATACATTTTGGCACAAATGTAGAAAAGTTGGCCAAAAAGCAAATTCTGATAGATTTTGTCCCCCTAAACTTTTTTTATTATGGCACCGAAGCTGCTGCACCTGATTTTAATTGAGTTCAAAAAGTCTGTCTTTTCATAAATTTTAACACAAAAATGTGAAGTGGTGCTACAGCTGCTTCTGTGACATAATAAAAAATGCTTAGGTATAAGGACAAAATCTATCAGAATAAAGCACTTTAGTCTTTTGGCCGGCACTTTCATGTTTGGACCAGAGACTTAGAAAATTTTTCGATGATTTGGACCAAAAATGTATGAAACGTGGATGATATCCTTCCTTTTTCAAAATAGTATGGAACTTCCGCCAAGTGACGCCTGATTCAATCAAATAACCCGACTTTGTTTTATAGACTGGTAGTTTAAATTAAGGTTTTCAAGTTCAACGGCATTTTGTGAACCATTTTGGCAACATGACTTTTCCGAAGTATAAAAGACTGCTGAATTCGGTTCTGAATGTTGCCAGGCCCAATTTTGGCTCCTTTGCCCAAAATTCAAGATGGCGGCCAAAATAGAGCCTTATCTTATTAGAACTCAATGGGGAGGCGAAGGAAAAGTGAATTACAGATGGCGCTCAGTCTTTGGAACAATTGTCAGTTTGAGCTTATATTGTCTTGACTGTGTATTACGTGATTTTACTTTCTTAGATTGTATTTTTTTCGGTTTTGCGGACAAACAATGTATTCTATGCTAACTTTAGCTCATATAAAAGAAGAATTACGGAAAAGAAAAGCCAAAACAACAGGCAAGAAAGTTTATAGCAACTTACAAAAAATTGCTAACAAGCATTACATTTCTCTAAATTTCGTGTAAGATTTACAAGTAATCTTTTTATTTCAGATTAGAAGCATATGATTTAAATTTTAACAAAGCAACTGAGTGTGAATTTCCGTGTTTATAGTTGCCTGATGATGCCTTCTGTGCAATAGTAATTTCAGGTTTCTGTACTGGAATTTCTGTACCATCCAAAATTACACGAACCGTTTTATCATATTTATTTTATTATTCTAAGTTTCTTGAATAACTCTGGCATATAAAATTCTATTAATTCTCTGTTTGGCCCCAATATTGCGCTTATTCCATATTTGATATACCTATCAAATTCATCCAAGTTATAAATATGTTAGAAACTGCTGAGGTTGAAATATTAAAGAACAAAGCTGTTATAATTCAAATGTTGTTTTATTTTGGCGAAGCTTCATCAAATTCATGAAACATTCCTTTTGATTTATAATGTTTCTCAGGCTCAGCAAAGGAGAAAATCGAGGAAAAAGCATATTTTTTTTGATATTTTTTTGCCCACTATTTTTTTGTTACTAGGAAATCGATGAACTCCAATATTTTACAAGTTACATGCATAACAATGCGGCATTTTCTCAGTATAAAATTAAAAAGTGCAATACTCCAAGAGATTCCCATATGTTTTGACAGTTTCTTTGAGGCGGCTCGGTACCAACGACAAGACGCCACCTATCGGGATAAAATTGCGCTTTTCCTCCCCATTCTGGTCGTGTGAGGGCATAGGGTTTTGGGGTCGTTGAACTCAATTTTGATAACCGGAAGTCCGTCCGGGTAGCGGAAGTATGAGATGTGGCTCGTGGAAAGAAAATTCCGCCACGCGACACTATTTTTTTTTAAAACAGTTACTAGACAAAAATGTTTAACAAGTTTATTATTCTATATAGTGATATAACTGGGCTATTTACCAGTATTTTTTTTCTTGGGCAAATCCTCATAGTTTTAAATCTGTAGAGGATTTTCGAAAATAACAATTTGAGAAAATTCCGCCGTGCGACACAAAATATTTTTTTAACACTTACTAAACAAAAATGTTTAACTAGTTTATTACTTTATATAGTAGGATGATTGGGATATTTACCAGTTTTTTTTTTTCTTGGACAAATCTTCATAGTTTCAATTCTGTAGAGGATTTTCGAAAAAAACAATTTATAGAAAATGCCGCCGCGCGAATTTTTTTTTTTAACTCAGTAGACAAAAATGTTTAACAAGTTTATTATTTTATATAGTAAAATAACTAGGCTATTCACCAGTAATTTTTATTAGGGTAACATTTAATAGTTTTAATACTGTAGAGCAGGGGTACCCATACTTTTTCATAAGGAGATCGACCTAGCAAAAATTTATGGCTAAGAGATCGACATTTTGACCGTTTAACCCACCAAATATTTATCATGAAAAAAATTACACAAGTTAAACTACATTTGGGTGCAAAGTGTCAATTCTGTTATCCTTGGCGATCGACCGGTCGATCGCGATCGACCGTTTGGGCACCCCTGCTGTAGAGGATTTTTGAAAAAAAAAATGGCTGAGAAAATTCCGCCGCATGATGCAAATTAGTTTTTTAACACAGTTACTAGGCACAAATGTTCAACATGTTAATTACACTATATAGTGAAATAGCTAGGCTATTTACCAGTGTTTTTTTCTGAGGCAAATCTTCATAGTTTTAATTCTATAGAGGATTTTCTGTAGATAAATACAGGGTCATTTTTGGACCCCTTTTCAAACTTTGTCAGGTCATTCTATAACAGCAGTACAATCAATTTATGAAGTAAAAACATATTTTTTTTTTACATTTTTATCCCAAACTTTTCCCTACACAAATTGAAATTGTTGTCACCGTTTGCGCGTCGCACGGTCGGTCGACCCGCGCGAGCCCCCCTCCCGCCACTCGCCTTCCCCCGCTCGCGTCCCGTTCGTGACGGTGAGCGTGTGCGCCTAGATTTTTAGGATATAAAAAGTGGTTGAAAACTGTGAATTTAAAAAGAAATAATTTATAATTATCTCACCTAATTTTTTATTATTACTTCCTTGAACTATTATTTGATTTTGTAAAGGGGTCGCAAAATTACCCTGTATAGAGATATTTTCTTGATCAAGTCATTATAAGAGCAAAACACGCTTGAAAATAAAAAAAATAAAATTCGGCTTGGCAACATTCAGAATCGAATTCAGCAGCCTTTTTTACATCGGAAATGTCATGTTGCCCAAATGGTTCACAAAATGCCGTTTAAACGGTGAAGGAAGCGGATATTTAGGATTTTCGACTAAGGTAAATGTCCCACACTTCGGCATGTTAAGGCTCTTACGACTTTGAGATTTTTTATAAATTTAACTAAACATGATATCAGTTTGAAACCTTTTGTGTCATGAATATTGGTATTTTGACAGTAATTTAATTTAATGCATAAATCATGTAGTTTTAGCTTGAATTTATTTTTATATTAATTTATTTGTCGACGTCTTGATTGAACCCTGTTTCGTGATAAAAATTTGGCTCTGCTTCTAAGTTATGCTTGCATATAACTTTTTTCTTAGTCAAATCAATTGTTAAGGAACGCAAGAAAGCACTATTTAAAGTTTTATTCAAATGGACTTACCTTTGCCTTTCTATGAGCTTAAGAAGTACGAGCGCTAACCTTACGATGGTGACAAGGAAATAGGAATACGCGCCACACATCAGCGGTCCGTGGCCGAATGCAGAGTTTCAAACGTCACATTGCTCTCAGTTTAGTCGCCAAAATGTTGGTGTATGATTTTTTCGACAGTTTAAATGATAGAGGTTTTTTCCTGATATATAATATAAATAAATAATATATAGATTCCTTGTTTTCCGCGCCAGAAACAAAACTCACGAAATAATGTACTATCACGAAGTAATGGCCCTTTACCTTAATCTATTACTTATGTAAGTAGATATTTCGTTTTTGACTGGACAAAAAGCGGCGGGCGGTTCCTTGTGTTTCGAAATGAAATGCAAATTTTACTGTGCGGAGTATTATTTGAATTCCAACTGGACATGTTGCGATGCAGCCTCCGCCTGAGAACACAAAGATAGGTTAGTTTTAATTAAAATTGTGCCTCTAATGAGCAAGTATTTATGAACGGACTGTACGAATACGAGTCGACATTCGGTGTAGAATGCGGCTTTAAATCCTACCGTTTTGTGGATTATTTTAATCACTTCTATGTAAATTTATCTTTGCGCAATATCGAATTTTGATTATGCGGGTATTTAGTCGACTCGTGTAGTTCTAACACCTAAAACAGCATTGGAAATCAATTACAGCTAAAATTACTACCAGTCTGTCATTCGTGATTTTTGTACCTATTGTAGGCGCTGCTCTAGCAGAAAAAGTTCTTCCTGTAAGAATACAGTTTAGGTACAGGTTTTAGTATTTTCTGTTAGAAAGTCCCCTAAACGCCATTTAATTCATCAACTCCCGAGCGGTCTCCCGCATCCGGGCCTCGTTTTTCGGGCGTTGACGAATTTTCGTTATCTTAGTACAAAACTTATTTTTACGCACATAGGTAGAATATTCCCTTTACCATAGCCTTCTTTATTTCCAAGCCGTGAACATAAGTTTGGCAACGTCTGTTTCTGTCAGTTCGTGGTCATGTCGTCGGCCGGTCTCCATACTAAATGTATGGGAATATTTCAATTTTAAGAGGTCAATATTTTTTTTCGTAGTAATCGTGTCAGGTTTAAAATATGAAAATAATTTAGTTCTTTTATTGAAATGTTTTGTATATTAAACAATAAGAAAAATATCAATGTTAACCAGGAAAAAATGCCTGTCAAAAATTTCATCTTTTTTGTTGATTTTCTTCGGCAGGGAGTTGATTGACACGCCCTCTAGCAATTAATGATATATCATTAGAAATGTCTTTTAAAGACGAATATTCGCTTTTAATATACTTTATATCAACTGTTAATACTTTTGGAGTTAAGGGTTATTAAAGTATAAAAGTGGTTCATTGTCTATGGGAGTTGATCTACCCCAGGTTTTGATATGACAAATATTTGCTGCAAACATACTTTCTATTAATTGTTAGTATTTTCGGAGTTTTTAGTCTTTAATGTTAAAAAAATTGGTCAAGTTCAGAGCGTTATAACTCTCAAGGTACTAATATTTGACGATTATTGTAATACAGTAAAGTGTTTCAAATTTAAAGACCTTTCCAATGATGTAAGACTTATTACTAGATGGCTTAGATCAAAATGCTCCTCGTACTAAAGGACCCCCGAAAAGTTCAATTAATTTGACTCAAACTATATGTCCTAATAAATAAATAATAATAATAAATATTAAAACTTTATTGAAATAATCTTACATCACAATTTACAGCTAGTTCAAACATAGATAATATAGGAAAAACAAATAATAAATAATTATTAAGATAATGTCATACTACTTAATGTGCCTGTCGCCGAGCCGACCTCTTTTTGATACAAACTTTATGGTTTTTTAACTTATTTTTTATTACTTTTGATTTCTGTTCCTTTTTACATGGTGTCATATCTTTTGCTGTTGTCAGTGCTGTTTTTTGTGATATAAATATATTTTAAACGTTACAAATCTTCGTTTACTCATTTTCATCAGCCCATTAGCTCGCTCAGTATCAGTGCCCACATGCGATGTTGCCGTTCTGCTCAACTTCAGGGCTTGGAAGATATAGAAGGCTATGCCTTTACCCATATCCATAATTTCGAATCACCAGCAGTTACTTCTAAATGCCTCCCATACATTCTTCGCTACCGTTATCACAGCTCAAATAGTTCAGCTGAGAAATGATCCCTCGGTAGTTTCTCATTCTCATTACGGCCGCTTCAAATGTAAATAAGTCGGAAAAAGAGCGGTAATCGGCGTCGTGTCGTCCCCGCCTCGCCCTCGCCTCGCCGTACGGAGTAAACAAACGTATTAGAGCCTCCATTACCGATACCATAAATTCGCAGTATGAGTTTTTTCCCGCCTATCGGAAAATGCCCCCTGGAACGAAAGTACTGAAAAAAAAATTGCTTTTAGAATTTATTTAGCAGGCAGAGTGTTCTGCAGACTTCTGACTCAATAGTTTTTCATTATTATGATAAACATTAGGTACCTAGATAAAATTGAAGCTAATAGAACGGACATTATATGTTTTATTATACTATAGTTTAACGGATAGGTAAAAAGGTAGGTACTCTAGCGGCTAAGAGTCTAGCCTCTAGCCCTAGTAAGTACTGTTCTTGGTTCTATCTAGGTATAATGAAAACAATCGGTTGACCTGATAGGAACTTTTACTAAAACAAAGTTGCTGAAGGTTCTTTTTAGAATATTCGAGACCTTAGCGGATCCCCCAGGGGATTAATCATTTTTGGTGGATCCAAGTGGACAAAATATCCACATGGATCCCCCAGGGCAGTCTCATAGGGAATCCTAGTGGACGGAGAGACATTTTCACTACCTGAGCTATAGCTCAGATAAAAGATAGGTATATCTTGAAACACTGAATAAAGCATTTGTTAGACTTGTAAAGTATCCCAAATATTAGTTAAAGTTCTGCACAAACATTGATATCTAAACAAATACATCGGTAAACTTCCGGAGTGCGTCGCGACCTGCCACAGATAAATAAGGTCCTCAAACGCGTTCACGCTCGATTGAATACCGAGTGGGCATGAGCGGAGCATCCGGCCCGGCGCCGGCGCGACGCCGTCCGGTGCCGGAGCGTGCCGCCGCGCCGGTGGCACAGAATAAACATCTCTAAACCAGTATCTCAACTAGGCCTTTTCTTGTTATGCCGCCCTTAGAGTTCGTCATGCTTGGCCTTCATCTCACCTGATATTAAGTGACGAAAAGGTTGAAGGTGGAAGCGCACTACACCTGGAATCCTCAGCAACTGGCTATCTTTCTTCTAACTGCCGGAACACGGCAATGCTAAATTGTTATGACGACAGACTTAAGTAAGGTAGTGGTAGGTAGCTATCCAGGTGGGCTTGAAACAAGCCCTACCAGGGTTAGCATTTTTAGTGCTGGGCGGGCGGCTCTCGTACCAACAATGTGTGTAGATAAGTTTCTGCTTTAGTATTTATTCTGTGCCGCTGGGCACAAAACACACCCATTACAACCGATGTGTATGGTGATTGCCAAGATGGACCTGTATATCATTCCTTGAAAGAGGAGTTTAGCTGCTTAAGATCGTGCCAAGAATACCTTAGGTGCAAGCGCGCCAAATGACGGTAGTCACGTTCTGCTGTAAGACTCCTTATAAAAGTTTTGACTGCATATTTTGTAGCCCTACTTAAATATTATATTCAGAGAATTTAACGTGAACATTTATTATGATGTTGCTTTGATTTTGTTATACAGCGAGTATCGAGTAACGTCTTCTATATTACTTACTGAAAAAAGTTCTTGTGTCATTTGTGTATCGGTAGTAAAATTGTGTCAATAAATGCTAGTTAATAAAAATAAAATATCTCTAAAAAAGCTCTTTAAATGGACAGACAGACCAATATGAAAATCGTGTGGCTGTAGCACAGCGCGCACCACTACGAAAGCGACGTAGCGCGCTGCATCTAACGTAGCGCGCTGAATCCGGACGTAGCGCGCTGTATCCGGGCGGGCGATGCTAAATACATGTTTCTTTCGTCTAAGCCCTGAGGGTCTGAGTGGCGGTACTTAACGTGATCGGGTGAACGGATGACACGGGTACTATCCTACATCAGTTTAACCCTTATGGGATTTAAAACCGCGACCGTGAGTTTCACTGTATCCTAACTGACCAACCAATTAATGCTCTAAGAACCAACCCATAGTTGTCACTGTTATTTCCCGTCAGATTGAACCACAGCAATCAGCGAAAATTTTTCTAAGAATGTGGATTTAACGATATTTTGACTGAAGTATTTTTGACTAAAATTAAACGTTTTCTGACATATTTGTGTACTAATCATGTCATTTCAGAACGTTTACAGCGTGATTAATGGGGTAAATAAAAACAGACGAAAAAGGGGCAGAAAATATAGTTCAGAAATAGGTACCCTTTTAAATATACATTCTGACCTAAAAAGAAATGGCAAGGCATTGCTATTCGTACGATTTACGCATTGAAGTAGCACATTATATATTATTTGACGGATTACATTGACGGAAAAATATATATAATTATGACGGATTTTTGGCGGAAAATATCAACTTGCTTTACATACTGTAAAAAAGTGATAAGAATCCAGAGTTTTGAGGTATATTAAAGGGCATTGAGGTCAAACCCTGGCAAAATAATCAAGTGCCATTTTGTATAATTCCCGAACCAAACCGTCTGTTCCATTTCATTAGACGGGAAGGTTCGTGCGCGTTAATAACGAAAATCGTTCACAATCTTCGTATTTCCACAGGGACGTGAAATGGAGCGGTGCGTGGATTCTCGAATTAAATAACATACCTAGATTTGAGGTTTCTTGTTTACATATTGGATGATGAGGACGACGTCAATTTTCTTTTTACCCGACTACGACCAAGCAATAAAACGAAGGGTACATAATATGATTTTGACTGGTATTGTATGTAAGTATGTTAATCTGTTACTTACCTCATAACTTCTAAACTACTTATCATAATTTGAAAAATTTTAATGAGTGTGTCGAGTATCGTTAGAAGCGTCTATCATCTTCTGGTCATAGGATATGTGATGAAATATGGCCCGCTCTAGAGGATTTGAAGTCATGAACTAAAAAGAAATATTTTTTTAATGATGCCGTGTTGGGTACCAGATGAAAAGGCTTAATAAACCCTCACACACACCTCAACACTTTTTAATAAACCCTCTGAAAAGAACCGTCCCTGTTATATTTGTGATCATTCAACATTCTTGAAATTAGTACCTACCTAATGTTAAATTCATTTTTGTAAAAAGTCAGGCAATTGATTAATCCTGCATTAGGTATACCTACCTAAATGTAACCAATAAGGTTCCAGAACTTCAATATGGGAAATTAGCAGTAAAACATGTAAAATAAAAAAAATGTTCCACTTCGGTTTTTGTGATAAATATCCATAGAATTTTATTAGCGACCCCGCCTTCTAAATAGCAAGGATCCTGTTGAATTATTAAATCCCCGTGACGTCATCGGTGTCGCTGCTAATTTGCCTTTTGTAGCCAGCACCAGTCGGAAATTGCCCCACCAGTAGGGCTGCCAACGAAATACAGAAATTACTATCTTTTAGAATTTAGATTCTGTTAACGCTTAGTGAACAAGCTAAGCGAATCTAACGTGAACAAAAAACTGAAAAGTTTTCAAAGCCTATTTTTAATTTTTTTGAAGAGATGTTGCAGCAGCCATGCTTATGCACTTAAAAGTGTCAGTCATAGATAATAAACATGTGACAGTTGGTTTCGTAGTAGCTCACGAACTGTTAAATTATAATTCGAACAAATCACTAAAAATCTAACAGTCTTTTTACTCGCACATTGGAAGAATAGTCACGTAAAACGAGACAGTTAAAAAATTGTCTTGAATTGGGGTTTCGTTGTCAGAAAATACCAAACAAATACTATGTATTTTTTCGTACCATATACTAATGTACACTTTTAAACTTTCGCGTTGCATTGTACTTAGCGTGCAAACTACGATAGGTATTTTCACATATACTATGTATCTATTTTTTAGAAATCTCATTATAACCCAACCTAAAAAGTAATTTGTATAATATATCAACTTTTCATAGCATAGCCCTATTGCCGACAAGACGCCTTGACGCGCGTATTCTTTGTGATCGCAGCCGTTCGGGTTTCACCGTTCCGATCGATTTGGGCCGTTTTGTGTTTGAGCGTGGAGCCGTTTAAAGCCGCCAAATTATTCAAGGCACGATTTGTAGACGTTATTGTTGTCTACGACCTAAGTGAACGTGGTATTTCAATTTATAGAAACATGTAGTTACTTGCTACGGTTACCTACAGTGCTACGGCGTAGCTGTGAGTGCTACGAAGAATCGTAACGATCAATCAACATTAATTGTTAAGTATCTGTTGATTTTGGCTTGCGGACGGAATAGAAAATTCCTCTTGCGCCACGGTGAAGATATGTATCAGTATTCTAACTTAGTACAAACGGTCGAAATGCGAGCCATACCTATGTGCCTCGAGTTCGGTCTGCGCTCGGTCTGCTACAGTCGCGAATGCGCCGCAGTGACGAACGAACAGTGGTTTTGTATTTATGACCAGTGAGCGTGATGTCATTTAATTTTTTATGTTATTTTATTGGGGACAAGAAACAGTTTACATAATATAGTATTACTTAAGTATACATGTTCATACAATTTTGTTTGGTTCATTGTGATAGTTGTAAATACAATGGCAAATTGCGACTATAGACATCATATTAACATCTTAACGGCCACGATACAAACATATTTTTTACAATTCATGAATTAAATCTAAAAATAAATGAACAATAAGAAAAACAGTTGTAGCAGAATTCATATACAATATCAAAAATAGGCGCGAACTTTATTTGGGTAAAATAAAAATTATAAAATATTTTTTAAGTTTAAGTTACCGGTGCCGGTGACCTACGCGGCGGCTAAAGTGTATTATCAAAGATATTTTTTCTATTTGCTTATTATCAAAATATCAAACCATATTATAAATTGTATATTATGTCAAAATATATAATTTAAAAGCAAAATGATAACCTTTTGAATTATTAGGCAACCTAACACGGCATCACCGTTATCTCTAAAATATAACATATAATCACAAAATCAGAAACAAACTCAAGTAGGTAGAGAGCTTGAGTTTGTTTCTAGTTTTGTACATACAGATGCGGGCAGCCCTATCGTACCTAGGACAGGGTCGAGTTAGATTACTGGTACATTCTTGCGCAGTCAGTCACTTTCCCATTCCTCCAGCAAACTTCCGCTACGGTATTCAAACCTTACCTTTGAATGATTGAGTACCACATTGATGGTAGAAATAGCGGGTCTAATATCTTATCGCATTGTGAACAATTCTTGACCGTATTGAAAGGAAAACTTGATTGCCCTTTATAATTACTTATTTGCCCTTTATACGGTATATTCATTGTTTTAAACTGTTTCTGAGATTGAAGAAAAGTTACTAAAAGTTTTCTTATCATTAAATGGAATCTCTTCAGCGGAATAATCATTTTTTTATTATTTCGATAGCGTAGGTATCATGTTTATCTGCACATATTTTTTTTTCAATCATATACTTAGTTAGAAGATCTATCTCCAGGGCAAACTCAAAACACGTTACGTAACTTTGTACGTACCTCAATCTAACCAAGTTCAAAGTCCATTAGTGGTCCCTAAATCAAAATCAAGACTTTGCCAGTCAATTACACCGCCAACTCCCGAGCGGTCACAATTCTGATTAAGACTAGAAATCGCCGATACATCATTCCCTTGGCGGGACTCCTAATTGGTCTGAATCCAGTTTTGCGAAAAATTGAAATATGAAATTGCTGACTGTACGTCTCTTAAGGTCTTGGGATTTGACGTAGCTGAAAAACTTAATTAGGCAAACTTAAAGTACCTTAGTCTGAAAGTAATTTGAATTCGGTTTTTCTGAATACAGTGGGCGTTTCATATTGAGTGGCTTTAAGAGTTTTGACTTTTCGATTAATAATTTTTCTCGGTGAAAGTTTGAATTGCGAGTTACAAAGCAATCATTTTAGCTAGTTTTGTTTTCACGAGCCGAAGGATTTCCAGATATTTTAATCGTAGATTATAAAACTATATTAGTTATAATCTTAGGTTTATCATCATCATGAATTCATGATCCCTTTTATTGTTCCCACTGCCCATGCCTGCCTTATAGTCAAATAGAATGGGCTATTAATACACCATGCGGTCCCAATGTGGTTGTTGAAGACTGCAAATGCACTCGGAAGCGATGGCGTAAGGTGCCTTCCTAACCACAGGGAAATGCATCTACCTACATTATGCCAAAATAAAGGATTTTTAGTCCAATTGACACATCTGTCGAATCTACTTGATTCAAAGGCATTATGTCGGTTCCCGTCATGTGAATTATCGGGCCCGCGCGACCCCGGTGAGCAACGATTGTCGCTGTTAGCCGATCTTTATTGACAATTATGGGGCATATTGATGCAAATGTATGCTTAACATGTGTGCTCATACTCGTAGAATAAGTTGCTTTGTGGGATTCCAGTGTACTGTTTGGCGGTTGTAATAGTCATAGGCCATAGCACTCTATTTTGAATTCGCTTATAACTGATTTTGTTTAATTTAACATTTGCTGACATTTCGGTTTTTGATTAGTATTTTTTTCTATTCACAAATTGGTCATGGTCATAAAAATCAAACCAGAGTGAAGATTCAAGGCAAACTAAAATAATGTGACAGTAATATTTGAGACAAGAAAATTTATGAGAATTAGATGAACATCATGTGAGAGGATTTCAGCCGAATGTTCAAGAATCGTTACCTAAAGCGATACTTCGATTCGAATAATCGTAACTATATCCTGTGGATGGTCGTGCAACGTAGTGGGCAAAAGCTAGATAAACTGGGAACCGATAGTCGAATTATCAGCGCGTCATACCGAACGTCTCGGAGGGCCATTGCGACTGCAAACTGCAAATTGCAGTCGTGATGAATGACACTTTTGATTTATATTGATGGACCACAGAGAATTATGAATTGTATATTTTTCAGTACATTTTTTCTTAGACGTAAAGTAACATCAGATGATTATATTTTAAACGTTTAGCGTTAGCCTAACCGTGAGAATAATAAGACAAGACCGATATATAGAAAAAAAAGTGAAAAGTACATCTGCTCGGTCAGGGATGGAATGGAACCCGGGACCTCAGAATTCGTATTTACACAACAATACTGAAGCTACAGCTAGTGCAGTGTAGTGTAGAGTCTACACTACACTAGCTGTAAAAAGCTGGCTAGCTGTAAAAAGTAGGAACAAGTTTTGTCTACAATGTAGACAAAACGTGTTCCTACTTTTTAAAACTAAGTATTTTAATAATATGAAGATACTTAAAACAACGGCATACAAGCCACTTCACAAGGTACACCATGCATACACCATTCATAAAAATCCTGATTGACTGGCGTGCCATAGCGTACCAACACCAAAGTGAACTGCTGCGACGGCCGTTAATCGCCATGATTTTTCGCGGCCATTCCAGCTGATGACATATGCCACTCCACCTGTAATTCAGATTGCTCTGGGCTGAATAATTGTTATAGTAAAAGCAATTAATCCCGGATCTGTCCTGTGCTGTAAACTATTTGAGAGTTTGTGCATTTCTATTGTACCTACCTATTTACTTTTGGTTTTATTTTGGGCTTTAAAATGTTACTATGCGTGGCATAGACCTCGTCCACCATTTTTTTGAAAATTGCGTCTCACTATGGTACCTACTTGTACATTTCGATTGCGGATATATACCTACTTAGACGAACAAAAAGTGTTAATTGACCTATAGATGGGTCTAAACTAAAACATTACGTTTTAGACATATTTGGACAAAAAATAATATTATTAAGATTTTTTGGTTCAAAAACATCTCAGAATCGATTTAACTGGCTAATGATTGACTATGTTTTTTATTATTTAAGATGTTTATTATTATTTCGCTTTTGGAATGCATAAGGAGCCAAATTGTTAAGTTTATATACTGCACATGACAGAATTCTTTCAATTATGTTGAGAGGTAGGTACCTACCTATCCTACTACAACTTCAAGTTTTTAAATTTATAAAATATCGTTACTTACTCCTGTTAAAGCTGATAAGTTTCTTGCGTCCGTTCTTCTTGTCCGTTAAAAAAGTCTAGAATGGTAGGAAAATATAGACGGTTCAAAAAGTTTATTTGTAAATTTAAAGCTATTTTGACTTTGAATTTGAATTCGCACCTTCATCGTATTATACGATACGACTAATTAACGACCACAGTACAGTAAGCTCTCAGTCTCAGGTGTTTGTTATTTAAATTCGATGTAAATAACTCGATTCGATATCCGGTTCGTAGATCCGGCGGCACTGATAATTACGATCAAATCTACAATTGGGATGCTCCGATTTAACAAACCACTCATCTGCATACATTTCCAGTATAAGCTGTATCTACAGACGAAAAGATCACCATAATTATAAAAAAGAATAGTAAAAAAATATTGAGAGCAGAGCTTGCAAAACAATAAGGTAAATGTCAATAAAAACGAGACAGACAGCGAAAAATAATATCGGAATATAAGTAATATACGAGTATATATTAGACAAGACAACAGCTACAGAACGGAAGCACACATTTAGGTAAGCACTCAAAGTATACCTGACCTTTTTTGTGTATCTTATTCTTTACCTAGACAGTCACAAAATAAATAATTTTCTTTCTTATGTACGTAAATAAAAAAAAGAATTAGATTAGGTCACAGACCCAGATTAAACAGGATTGTAGTTAATATTTGTTTAGGACATAATGTAACTGCTAAACAACAATCTGACAAAAGAAATAAAAACAAAAGAAGGTACCTATTCAGTTTCTAGGTCAGTAAATATAAACGCCCTTAATGATTGAGTACCTAGGTACAAGGGCGTCGCCAGCCCATGGCCCAGGGGGGGGGGGGGGTTAAGTTAATATCAAAGAGGATGAGAATGATATGAATTGTAGGTACAGTCAACAGCAACTAGTGAATTTATTCAAGTTTTGAGATGGGGCAGGATTTATCGGAAAAATAAGTCAATTGCACGGTCTTAGGACTTTGGTTATTATTTGCAGTTGTCTACATTTTTTAACCTCTAGGGGGGGGGGGGGGGCAGCGGCCCCCCTGCCCGACCCTGGCGACGCCCTTGCCTAGGTATAGCAGTCATGTGTTTCTTGACAATTGACTTGGCAATATAAAACGAAGAGCTTTGTGCAACAAAACACTCATTAGATAAATTACGTTTATTAGTAAAGAGAAAAATTGTTTTTTGAGAGTCACTTTGCTTTGGAACTTTCGGTAACAACAGTTCCACATAATGACTTAAGTTTTGAAAGCAATCTCTTAAACCCAATTATTGATAAAGTAAAAGCCTCAAACTGCATAAAGTTTTCAATTCGTTCGTAGGTGAATAAAACGGAGATCAATTTGATTCCCTTATTCTGTGGATTATCGGACGCGGCGGGGCCGTGGTTTCATTCCGATCGGTTTTAATTCCTTTTGGTTTTAATTTTGTGTCGCACAAACCCTGGAATTATCTCGGATTGCGGCGCGCTGCAGCACTGCGCTTACAGGCTGCCTTTATTTTGCTCCACTAGATATTGACTACGAGTTTCAGTTGATTTGTTGTCGTTGTAAAATTAGTTCTTTTGTTACAGCTTTTAAGTTTTCTTAACGCTTTTCATTTGTCACTGAAATAAGTAACTAAAAAATTAAGCGCATATTATTATCATGAGGTATTATCGGTATCAGATAAATTGTTACATTATGATATTAAGTAAAATAATGTTTCTTTTTAGGCAACGTTTTGCCTTGGAATTTACATTGTTTTTGTCTTGCAACTGGAAACTTGACTTTATTATGCGACTTGACTTTTGAATTCCAACGTTTGACATTAAAATGATAAATTTTAACTTTTATGACTTTGATAGGTACAGTCAGCAACGAAAGTCACTTAACACTTTAGTACTTCGTCATAGCAACTTTTTTGACAGATGTCTCACAGTTTGAAACATTAAACAAAAAAGTTGCTACGACAAAGTACTAAAGTGTTGAACTACTTTCGTTGCTGACGGAACCATGCCATTCCAAAATGAGGAGCTTAATATGGCATTAATTCTTTGTTTTTATTATTGCAATAATTGGGTCAATGCAACGCGTAGGTACCATTTGAGTGCTCTGACGACGCCGGAGGTGAAAACGAATTATTTACTCACGTTCGTCGTTGTTCTGGATATGCCTTTATTTTTCATTGTTTACTAATCAATCTCTCAGTTCAGTATTCGCCTTTTATTAATATTTATCATTTATCATAATGGAAAATGGTATTTTTCGTTTATTGCTTCGAACACTGAAACCAGCTGTAAGTAGAGAATAAATCTGAAATAAACACTGCCTGCTCGATGTGGGTATATCTACCAGTATAGGCACATAATCCTCACAATTATTGAGTACCTATCTATCCTTATGTTTTACATACCTGCCTATTGACTTAGTCTGCTTCGTAGTAGGGTAATTGAACTCAAGTCAAATCATATTTTATCAATTTAAAACCTTTAAAGGAATTTATTACAGTTAAGTTTCTCTTTGAACATTCTGTGGGAATTATTGAGTCAGCCCGTGACCACGGCCGATGCAACTCGGTCGAAACGTCGGGAAAAGGTAGGTGCTCAACACCTATGTTTTAGTTAAAATCGCGTTAAAACCTGTGTTCCAAATCTAAGGAATTATTGTGATTCGACAAGCCAATAGAAGAAGAAAAAGTATCTTTTACATCGTCTTTGCTATTTTTCTTTTTGCTAACAATCTTAAAAACCGACTTCAATTTGGATTATATACCCACCTACCCACCCAGTATCTATTTTTCTATTACATGTAGTCCAGATAATCCTTCCCATATAAAATAAATAGGTATCTCAATAGTGCTAGCTGTTTCTCACTAGTATTTTCGAGTTCCTGCTCTCCTTTTTGGTAATATTGTCAGCATTGCATCGTGTGACGAAATATCCTGTAGTACCAGTGACTGAAAAGCAAAGCTGAATGGAATAGCGATGACGAGCGAGCGGCTTTCAATAAGAGAGGCGGAAATTGTAACACATTCCTGACATTACCGGTCATCGCCGGACAATTTGCAACTAGTATTCTGTAGAACATTCTCGTTCTTAGGACCCGATTTTTTTGTTTAGGGGGCTGATATGGTAGACTGACATACAAGGTGTTTGGTAAAAGCCTTATAAACCCGAATATGGTAGATAGGGACCATCAAACTGAAAAACGTTTACTATGGGACCAACTCTACAACTACTTGGGAAGAAAAGCAAGATGTAATTGGCATTTTCTGTGACCTTTCTAAGGCATTCGATTGCGTTGATCATCAAACACTATTAAAGAAGCTAGAACATTATGGTGTCTCTGATAAATCAGTTAGTCTTATGAAATCGTATTTGTACAATAGAACTCAGAAAGTAGTGATTAATAGAACTGAATCTACTGGAGCCCCCATCAATATGGGTGTGCCACAGGGATCAATATTGGGCCCATTGCTGTTTCTAATTTATATAAATGACCTTCCCAACTACGCGAATAATTTATGTGAAACAGTGCTATTTGCGGATGATACTTCTTTAGTTTTTAAAGTAAACAGAGGTAATAACTGTTCGGACGAAGTAAATAGTGCCCTCTCTAAAGTTTCATACTGGTTTAATAGTAATAATTTAGCACTTAACCCCAAAAAAACTAAATGTGTTAAATTCTCATTACCTAATGTTGAGCAGACAAAATTAAATATTAATTTGAATGACGATGAAGTCGAGTTTATCGAGAGCACAAAATTTCTAGGTATCACACTAGATTCTCGACTGCAATGGGATCCACATATTGAAGCCTTGTCAAGTAGACTTAGTTCAGCGGCATTCGCTGTTAAGAAAATAAGGCTTTTAACTGATATTGAAACGGCAAGGTTAGTATACTTTAGTTATTTTCATAGCGTAATGTCGTATGGACTGCTATTGTGGGGCTCAGCTGCCAGTATTGAAAATATTTTTGTACTCCAAAAAAGAGCTGTTCGCGCCATATACAATCTACGGCGGAGAGATACTTTGAGAGAAATGTTCAAAGAAATAAATATTTTAACTTTGGCAGGCCAATATATTTATGATAATTTAGTTTATGTAAGGAAACACTATGATTCATTTGCTAAGAACAGCAATATTCACCAGTTCAATACAAGAAATAAAGATAAACTTGCCGTTCCAAGATTTAGGCTTGCAAAAACTAGAGGTTCATTTATGGGGAAAGGCATAGCCTTTATTAATAAAGTTCCACAACAAGTGATTGATCTTCCTTTGCATGAATTTAAAAACCATGTTAAAAAAACGCTCATGGGTAAAGGTTATTATAAAGTAGATGATTATCTTAAAGATCTAAATGCGTGGAAATGATGTAACACATAACTTGCTAATAAGTACTTTGTTGAAGTAATATAATAAGTCTATGTTGTTGCCAATAATCCTGTCACCCTGTTGTAATTTTCTGGTAACGATATATTAAAGTTTGTAAATATCGTTACTTATGGCTGTTACAGCTGATAAGTTTCTTGCGCCCGTTCTTCTTGTCAGCTAAAAAAGTCTGGAACGGGTGGTAGGAAAATATAGACGATTCAAAAGTACTTAATAATTAAGTTTATTTGAATAAAGCTTATTTGACTTTGACTTTGACTTTGACTCTGAAATCGCGAAAAAAAAATCTGCTATTTCATACATTTTGATCTTTTTTTTAGTTGATTTTTTTTTTCGCGATTTCAAATATATTCATACGCGTATGTATACTATGTCAGCGCCATGCACCTTTTACCGCCGGGTATGCTCTTTGCTAAACAGGTTATACCGGACCGGCTGCACCAAAAGGACTAGTTCCGTCAAAGTATCTTTCCTTCAGGTAGAACAAACTTAAAGTACCTACGCAGCACAAAATAACCCCTAGGTAAAGCCGAATACCATCAAACTGAATATCTTTATAACGAATAATATAACTAAGTACCCACCCACCTAACTTCTTTACAGAAAATAAAGATTTCGTGAACTTTAGAGGAAAAAACAATTCTTCTTTCTTTTGTTTTGTGATCGAAGCTACGCAGCATAAAAAAGTGTAAGTAAATATTTATTTTGAAAAATGAAAAAATGAAAAATGAAAAAAAATAAAAAATATTTATTCAGTATCTTTTAAGTACATTACATAACATATGGCTGAGGCCAATTTAAGTATAAAACCTGTGTTAAGAGCCCCGCTCCTTCTAAGATTACAAAAGATACATTTGTTGTTTCAATTTTACATTTTTTAAGTAACTGCTAAACTAAAAATACTTTTAATTTTTTTTTAAGTTTTATATGTATTTAAATGTGCGTTTATAAAATAAGATAATGCCCTTAATTATAGTTACAAACAAACAAATTGCGTGGAGTTGGTTTTTTGTATAATCATGTGGGATTTTATAATTATTTATCCTTGAAAACATATTTTGTGTTACTTTTAGCAACTTTTTGAACAAAGATTTTCTTTGCAATCAAAACTTAAATTATTAAGTACCTACGCAAGAACCAGTAACAAGCCAATAACAGTCAAGACTCAAGATACGTAAAACAGTATTTTAGCGTACCTACTCTATCTGGGTCGTAGACCGCTAGACCATCCTTTGGGGAAATATCTAGAACCCCTTCTCGTGTCTAGACTTGACTTTGAAAAGCGTTTCTAAAATGTCTATAAATAATGTCAGCAATAATACCGCAAAATACCTAAATACCTGCTAGAAAATAGGTGAAATGTTGAGTAATAAGTACACGGTGGTTAAAAATCATGTTGCCACTTTGACACTCGAATGTTCTAAATTCGAGTTGAGTTAACAGAATAGTGATGCGTTTGGAATGTATCGTCAAAGTTGGACGGCTATGCGCGAGTGGATTTCCATGATGGACTTCTAGATGAATAATTCACTGTGAAGTAAATATTATAATTATGACTTCTGAAATTACATCTTTTAATTAAAATTACATTTAAAGACATATTCAGTTAGACCTTGGTCTCTTATTTACGCCGTCGGATGGCCGGCCACTTACAGCGTCAGCGTCACAATTAGGGTTGCCAACTTTTTTTGGATCAAATATAGTTGTTTCAAGATCTTTTGTGTAAAAATATAGTAGGTGGCGAAAAAGTCCAAAAAAATATAGTAGGTTGCCGTTTTGTATGGAGGATTTCAAAGAAGTTGCATTTTTCATACTTAAAAGTACTAACATTTTCATAATTTATTCAACAACCATAAAGACAAGTGTTTAATCACAAAAAATATATTATGCAATTAGGTACTTATGTCAATATAAGAAATATTTTTTTTTTGTTTTACCTTTGTGTAATTCTTTCACTTGAAAAAATATAGTAGTTTTGCCTACTATATATTTTTTCAAAAAATATAGTAGGCGAGCCTTCAATATAGTAGGTTACTATATTATATAGTAGGGTTGGCAACCCTAGTCACAATGTTTAAAGAAAAATGCACTACCTATAGAAATTGTACTGTTTACGCTGACGTCATACGTCGCGTATAGCATACAATAGGAGACCAAGGCAATAATAATAATAAAACCTAATAACCTTGTACTATTATGTATTCTGTGCTATAGAACTGTTAACTATTAAAGTTCTAGGTAAAAATCTACACTTAATCTTAATCTTCTTCGAGTAGTTATGGTTATTCCAAACAGTTCTACTTCACCTTAAAGTAGAACCTGTTGGAAAAATCTTCCACGAGGTTCTACTAGTAGTACCAACAGTAGAACCTCTTGGAATAAAAGATCGCGTCAAAAGAATTCAATTACAAAGCTGTATATGTAATAATAACTAGCGGCCGCCCGCGGTTTCACCCGCGTGGTTCCCGTTCCCGCAAGTACATCGGGATAAAAAGTATCCTATGTTTTAATCCAGGCTATCTACTAACTGTGTGCCAAATTTCAAACAAATCCTTTTTGTAGTTTTTGCGTGATTGGGGAACAAACATCCAAACCCACAAACTATCACATTTATAATATTAGTAGGGAGGATGTACAATCCAAGATACTTTTGCCTTTTAGATAAACTTTTGCAGTTAAATTTCTTGTCTTTTTATGAATTTATTTTATTTCACTTAACTTAGATAAGACAATACTACGAGATTGCCTCTCATTTCCTTCCACTTTGGTTCAAATAATTCGATTTGTCCCTCTGCCACTGCCATCATCGAAGGAAGAGAAATCGGATATTATTTCTGTTACTTCATATTTCTTATGATTCGATTGATTGCTTTAATAAGTGTTTTTTTATACACAACGGGATAGTGGTTGACCTTCACCTCACCTGATGTTAAGTGACGATAGTCGATAAGGCCGAAGGTGGAAGCGCACTACACCCGGAATCCTCACCTCTACTCTACCTATAACTGCCGGAACACAATAATTTTTTCACTTGCTCAAAAAGTCCGTCATTGTAAGGTACAAGAGCCAGGATAAAATAGAATAATTACCCCTGGGGGCTAAAGTTTTTAGGGTTCCGTAGCCTAAATGGCAAAAAACGGAACCCTTATAGATTCGTCATGTCTGTCTGTCCGTCCGTATGTCACAGCCACTTTATTCCGAAAGTATTAGGATTACACAATTGAAACTTGGTAGGTAGATGTATTCTGTTAACCGATTAACGAATTTAACACAAAAATAAAAAAATAAAAGATTAAGGGGGGGCTCCCCATACATGGAACTGAAACTGAAAATTTTTTTTGTTCAAACCAATACGTGCGGGGTATCTATAGATAGGTCTTCAAAAATGACTTTAAGGTTCCTAAGACGAATTTTATTCAAAGTCAACCGTTTGAAAGATAAACAATGCCAAAGTGGTAAAATGTGTGTCCCCCCCGCCCTCTAACTTTTGAAATAAGAGAGTGAAAAATCTGAAAAAAATATATACTGTAGGTTTGAACGAGATATAATAATTAGTTTTTGAGATATAGCACATTTTCCAAAACCGCAAATATAACTTTGTCATTCATACCAACACTGTGAAAAACAAAGTTATTTTTGCAGACGAAAAATAATAGTGGTATTAAATATCCTATGGTAGGTATAAGGTAACTACGGAACCCTACGGCGCGTGGCCCGACACGCACTTGCCCGGTTTTTAAATTGTCGTGTAGTTGTCGTGTAGTTGTAGTGTCGTGTAATTGTATTGAAGCAGAACAAAGCGCAATGAATAGGTAAATATCTAAAGAATATTTTGTTTCAAGAGTTAAATGCTGTTGATATTATTCTGTAACAAATTCAAAGGCACGACATCAAATTTAATCCAAATCAAAGTTAACGGGAACAACAGGGTGATTCATAATATTATTAACACCCCGAACTCCGTGAACGTCACAGAAATATCCGTAGATAAATTATCTGACAATCCAAAACTATATTGTCTATGCTAATTTCGAAACTGAGTTACTGCAGAGTCGAACGGCTTCCGACGCTAAATATCTGTAATCAAAATATTAGTATTAATTAATTATGTAAACTAACTTCGGTAGTAGCGAGGCCTTTTAGCGGTTGCTTGGATGGAATTTCGTCTTTGAAAGTCGGATTTAAAGTATGTATTCCTTTGATGGGAAAAGGAATGAATTCTCTTTGGTACCGAGTCGAGACTGAAGGCGTTCGGAACGCAGCTCGGAGGAGCTATACAAATCACATTTTGCAAGTTGCCGGCAATTTGGTGACGCCGTCTTCGGCTGGAGGCGCCTTGATACGCTTATGAACATAGTTTGAACTAAAGCTGTGCTTATAACTGTGTTACACGAGAGCCGAGAATGCACGCTAGACTAGATTGGAGATTGAAATGTGTTCATTATATGAATATAACGTCGATGAAGCGGTAGCTGGTGTGATCAAAGCCAGGCTAGACAGATGGGAACGGTTTTGTATAGTTCGAATCACGAAAGATGAACACAAAGGGCGCCCATCTTCGCGTCATAACTCATGAAGAAAAGACTTTTGACAAAATAATATTACATATATTTAAATAATATCGATATATCTATTTGAATATGAAATATTATTTTGTCTAAAGCCTTTTCTTGATGAGTTATGACACGAAGATGGGCGCCATTTGTGGTCATCTTTCGTGATTCGAACTGTAACATAGGTATTATTGTTATTTAAATCTTGTTGATGGTGTAAAGTTTCCTAACCTGAAATAATAAATAAAGCTTTTGCTTTTAGTTACAGAACTTCGTAGTGTTTCCCTATATGACATTCGTAGAGAAACTTGAGTATCTATCGCTGAAAAGATTTCCCAGCTGCAGTAGCAGTAGGCTTAGAGTTACCAGATGACAGGAAAACAGAGATAACTGTAGTTGTCAGGAATTTTTTAAATCCCAAAAAGTCTAATACTTTATGAAAACACATAATTTGTTAATCATTTTGGTGAGAAAAAAATATCAAACGTCATCTAAATTATTAAGAATGTAGATGTAGGTGTACAAAGTGTCAGGAAATTTACTGAAAAGTCAGGGAAAAAGTCAGGAAATCTCATTATTAGATCTGGTAACCCTAAGTAGGCGGGACCTTAAAGCATGAAGATGGATATTAGATGGGATAACGTTCCGTCGGTTGGCCCCAATGACGAGCTGGTGAAGCCGCTGGATGCGGGCAGCGCAGCACCGATCGTCATGGAACTCTTAGAGATCTTTGGGAGAGAGAGAGAGACCTATGTCCAGCAGTGAAGTCGATGATGACTTCAAATCAAACACAATATCGTCATCATGTCATCATATTGGACACATCAGATCAGTCTCCAAAAAAGCGACACATAAAATAAAATCTCTTCCGATTAAATGGTTGAGAAGGTATATAGTCGATAATTTGTTTGCATAACTAACTACGTTGACACCGATATGTTAATTGCATCGGGCCACTATAAATATTCACAACCGATCGGTTTTCAATTAGATAATGGTTGGCGCTAATCTCCTGCCATTATGCGAGTATTGGTGTGGATGTTGCGAATTCAGTGAGAAATTGGTCTTGGTAAGAATTGACTAGATAAATATGGAGTTTCATGCACCGATCTCAGATTGCTGCGATCTGTGCGATATATGGGACCGAAACGCAACTAGCCAACCAGTGAGTTTCGTAGGCTGATTATCTAATTAAAAACCTCCTAGCGACCGGTCTTATTTGACAAATGAATGTGATACATTGCTACTTCTTTTTGGGGTAAAAAAACATACCAAAGAAAAATAGCAATGTATAGAAAAAATCACATTCATTTGTGAACTGAAACCGGTCGCAAGGTGGTTTTTAAAGAGAGGATGTTATTTTTCTACTATCCGCGTCAATTGGTAATGCGCCTGGCGGCCATGATTTTAACCTCAAAAACGAAAAACAATTGTAATTTTCTCATATACCTAGACCCTTTCTTATTGAAAATAAGAATTCAATAATTAATATATTATATTACCTATTAGAATTTTACTGTTTTTTGTCATTTTTAGTTGCGGATGACGATGATGTGTATGTTAATTTGACAAGGTTCCAGCGCATTACCAATTGACGGGGATAGTAAAGTGAATTATTTTTATATTAAACGTTTAATGAATTTAAATATTATAAAGGTTTTTTTTAAATAGGTGGAAGGTAAACTACGATTTCAAATATAACATTTTCCAGAAGTGTTAGTGGCGTGGATTTGCATCAGAATAACTCGATATACCGGGCTCTTCCCATACACATATCGTTATGATGTAGGTAGTTGGGATTTGTGCGCAAACAGATATCAAAATTAAAAATTTTGGTACTGTAAAATGTTTAATTTGTCATGTTCGTTATGTTTTTTTTTGTGAAGTGCGTATAAAACTGATTAAAACTACCCTTTATGTAAAGTAAAATTATTTAGGTTAGGTAAAATTTTATGTAAAATACTAATCAATTCATTATGTACGAGTATGTATTGTCGTATGGTGTATGGTATGGACGCCTTAAACGGATAAGGTAAATACTATTTTAGTTCTGTGGTTGTTGTACCTACATGCCGCTTGGTGACTTGCTTTTTTATGTTCAAGTTAATATATATTTTTTATTGTTTTTAGGCAAGTTTAAAATTAATGTTGCTTTCGAGTTTTGTATTTTATTGAGACTTATGAAGCAATACTATTATTAGTGCAAAACGAAAATTTATCGATACAAATTTTAAACAGTTTTTCGGGTACGTTTTGTGACGCCATCTCTCGCATAATGCAATAAAAACTAACTACTACGCCTCGCGGAATTATTATTATGTATTAACTACATCTTATTCCATAGCTATGTAATAAGAGAAATTGACAATAGATGGCGTTACTCTGTGACAAGACAAGTAATGTAAGGTTGAGATTACGAATATCGAAAAAAAACAAACATTACTCTGATCCCAAAGTAAGCAGCAAAAGCACTTTTTATCACCTAATCACCACCATATTACAATAAATACTAATAACCGAGCTTGCTCGGTTCACCCAGGTACTTTATACTTATATCTGCATGGCGGAGCGTGCTGCATCCATCTTAGTGTACATAGATTGTGGCAATAGTTTATGATAAAACGGTAACAAACCGATATGCCCCACAGGACCAATTAGCGCCTCGATTTGTTCGCGAATGCTTCGAGCAATAACAATGGCGCCGGGCCAATCAATATAAAACATAGAGTTAGAAATATTTAATTATCCACTTTAAACCAATCATAAAGCAAACAACAACAAAATATTTAAAAAAATATACGCTATTCCATGTTCTGTGGTTACAAACTTTGCAGATCACCCTATTTGATTGATTGAAAGTTAGGTTGAATTAAAGGGTTTAAAAATAATAAAAATCATTATAAATTAATAAAAATATTACACAGTTGAATAAACGGACTAATCGACTTTGGTCGAAATGAAAACAAAAAAAACCTGTTAAATATTCGAAATACGTATTATCATTTCGCATAATTCTTTCGAACCCGATCCAAAAGTAAAACAGAAATATTAATTAAACAGCGCTGCGGAAGGAAGAGAATTTGAATTTTTTAAAAGTTGCCTCGGCGAGGCACGAGGCACGCCCCTGCGTAAACCGTTCCGATCTTTTGTTTCCTTTCCACCGTTTAATTGTGCCTACCAAGCGGAAAGGAGGGAATTATTGAAAAAGTTAGCGTTTTTCTCCGCGCCGCCGCGCCGCCCGCCCGCCTAACTGTGCAAACGGGCGGGCTTTCTTTGTGTTTGCGCTCTTATTACGCGTTGCGAAAATTTATGGTAATTTTTAGCGATAATTAGTGTAGTTACAAAAACAGTGATATCATTGATGAAAAATAACAATCAAATATCAATATTGTAATCATTATAATTTGGTTGATTTGTTGTAAAATAGCTGACAAATAGCGGACAATCTTGAACAATGTGGTAATTGGAAATAGGCAATTCTTTAGTATATTTTTGGTTCTTGTATGTACCATTCTTGTAATAAAAAAAAATAGTCGCTGCTTCTATCACAACTTCCTTACACTATTAAAACAAAAATTATACCTTTATTTAAACAATACTTACTCTGTAAAAATAACTGATATTAGCAAAACAGCTGAAAGTACTTTCTTAGCACTATCGAATACCTTTTTGACATGTATCACATTAGCATTAACATGGTGATAACCTTAAATAATAACTAAGGCAGGTAACAGATCACCTTAGTTTGTGTTCTTAGCCGAGTCATTAACAGAGCTAGCAATTATCTCAAGCATGGAACTGAAGCTACAACAACGTACTGAACAATGGAAATTTCAACCAAGCAAATCTCTAATATGGAGCAGATATGTATAATAAGTACGGAACTATCGATTTGTTACGGTTTTGCCTATCGAATTTCCCCATTAGGCAAGTTTAGAAAATCATGATGAAAATCTATTCCATTGTTATTACAAACATGATGTTGTACTTAAATAATGTAACACTGATATTTATTAAAGCTGTACGTCCAATACGATATATAATTGAGCAACGATTTCACAAAGTATTACTTGATTTGTCGGTGCCAAAAAATAATGTAGATAGTAGACTTTAGTATTCAGTTGTGTAATTGACAGAAACTTGATAGCTAAATTTTTTCTCGATAGAACAAAATCGTAAAGTGACCTTCAATTTTGTAGTTTTTCATGCTGTGCCTATGCCAAACATTTTTATAATCTTGATACTATAATAATTAACAACTTTAGTTATGTGATTGACAGATTTCCAAAATATAGGGGATTGAGAGCAATGTGGGGTTTTTTTATCACAAGGATTGTTTAAATTTCAAACTTTACCTACCTATCTTAAAATTGAATGTTGACGATAACTTTTTGTAGACAAATGATGAATGGGACGTTTTTTCGTCGTTCGAAACGTGCCCCGTAACAATATCTGTTTGTAAACAAAAAATGATATATTTAGGCGTTTTTCCGTCGTTCGAACCGCCCTCCCGTGTGTTCGCCCTCCAGGCTATAGGTAGGGCCTCCACTGGCGAGGTAATAGAAGCGCGAATCACAAGGAAAACAACTTTGCCCATTACGAGCGCACCGATTTTGGGCATTGTGCGTGTGTCAAGTGACGAACGGTAGCGGGTAGGAATCGACTGTTAGCGACATTGCTCCTTTTCCAAAAAAGTAACGTAGGTAACGGATCTATGATAAAAAGTTAACTTTTAAGAAACACACTTTTGGTAAACGCTATCCTGCGTTGTGCTATATTCGTATTATTTATATTTTTTTTTTACAATTAATTAAACGGTAATGAAACGAACCAGGTTCAGCATTGTTAGTTTTATTATATAACATAATTCATGTCCCTTGTGTGTTAAAATTAATACTAAACTTTTATGTGTTATTTCTTTGGAAATGTTACACTAACTTTTATGTACAAATATGGTATCAACATTTAATTAACTAATCTTAGGTAAGTAAAGTTTAGTCTTTCAACTAATTAATTGCCTTTAGTTTGCTTAAAGATTTACAATTTGAATATCATTATCATTTCAATATTTGGGGCCAGTGGGAAATTTCTTTAAAATATTAAACTGACTTCGCAGGCTATGGAGCATAAGTCTCATTTGACTATGAACTAGTATTATTAATGTTTAGATTATTAAACTTGTTATTTTAAAACGCTTTATCTTATAACTTATGTTCCTCTAATGCCGGTTTGGGAACAACGTTCCGATTTTCGAAGCGAAAAAGTAAATGTATTATTTAAAAGAATTGGATATTAAAACTCTGTTATTAGGCGCTGACACTTGGAAATGGTTTCCAGGTCTTAAATTAAGGCATAACTTTTAAACTTTAAGCTAGTTAGGGCGTTACTTAGTTTTTATGATCCTTTGCTTTTCTTCTTCTTTATAATTGGCACCACTTTGCGAATGACGTAAACCTAGTTAAGTAACTTTTATTATTTAAGTTGTTTTTGGTTGTAGTTTTATTTAATTAATCTCGATTCTCATATTATAATCTTACGTACCATAATATGAAATAAAAGACTTTTTAACGGATACTAGCGCGGTTTTATTGAAAGTACTTTGGTAATTAGTTGGTATTTGGTTTGATTTTTGATTTTTACGACGTTTCGGCACCTTTGCAGCTGCCGTGGTCACGGGTATCCGTTAAAAAGTCTTTTATTTCATGTCTAGTGAGCGCGTAAGCTTGAGAAGTGAATAATGTACCATAATATCTTAATACTTAAGTAAGTAGGTATCTAAATATCCTAGGCATTTTTAATATGCTACCATCGTATCATTTGCCACCCTGGCCTAAGGCTGTTTATTTAAAAAAAAATACACTAATGATAGATAATAGATATGCAGAAACAGACAAATTTACGTTACATCGTCGTCTGCTGAAATAATAACCCATCTTTCGGCTTCACCTTATAGTCGGCTTGTGGGAGAAAATAAAAGAAGAGATGGCAGTTTAAAGTATTTATTCATTTATTTAAATATCGTGGTTATGAATGTCGTTATTTATTTGTGATTATATCACATGTCTTAGATTTATTAGCTTTTATGTCGATATCACATTTTAATATCAAATTAAATATTGCAATTTTATCACACTATTATTGCTGTCATAAAAAGAGTAATACTTAACTACATTACCGGACAGTTCAGAGCACCAGCAATATAACGTGACACAGTCGAACAACGAATAAGGCTTGTCAATAGGCATGCAACGCCTTTTATAGTGCGACACAAACAAGTTTCACTCACAGATAGCGCAGTGGGGAGTGGCGCGAAAAGTTGCGTAGTTTGAACTAGTCAAATTGTGTACTTTTAATTTACATCTTATTGATTTAAAATAATAAGAATATCGCATTCTCCCACACGGCCATTCTGACGAGCAGCCACTTGGCTCGCGAACAAAACAATTTACACTTTATTTTTCGCAAATTACGAATCATTAAAATCTTTATTTGAAACTACATTATGTTTAGTAACTATATTTTCAATTGGTGGAATAGCAATAAAGCATCAAATCGAATTGAACCTTTCAGTATAATGAATGTAACGTTTCGTCAACGGATGAATAATTAAATTCACTGCCTTAATTTATCAGTCTACTCGCTTCAAGTAATATCAATCTGCATTTATATACATATTCTAATATTGCATTATTTTTATTGAATTTATTGGATTAAAATTGTTTTAACTACTGAATCTACCACCAGTTCACAAAGGAGGCCTCTCGAGAAAGAACTGGCGAAAGAAAACTCTGAGAGGTTATGCCGACCTCCAAGGATAATGTTAAATAGATCAAATCAAACGATATCATGTAATTTTTTTTTTGAAACAAATAAAAACATAGTTGATTAACTTTCAATTAACAAACATGGATATTTGTTATCTGAAAAATAAATCATTATTATCGAATCACACAGCATCATCATCATCAAATCGCCAAATCACATGGCTTTGCAAATTTTTTGATGTAAAAGTCAATTTACAAAGCTTTGAATAATATGTCAAATTACACAAGGAACAACTTAGTTCACATAAAACGGTATCTAGAAAAGAAATGTATTTAATTGTAGTCCAAAGTAGTCCAGTATCAAAGACAAAAATTGTATAAGTATTATTACTCGGAAGGTAAGTATGAATAGTTGTTATAGCCTCGGTAAGCAAACGCTATAAAAATCGCACGGCACATCCTACAAATATTGCCTCGGTATAAAAACCATGATGGCGCGGCATCAATGTAACCAAAATTTAGTTATTATCACATATTGTGATTATAACACACATTGACAAGACAATTTATTTTGTTATTAACGAACATTACATACAATGTATTTAAAATTCAAAATTGTCAACAGCAAACTTTTCATCTATCTAATCTAACTTTTATCACAATGAAACCTTCAATGGGAGTTAACTAACACTTATTTTGAGAAATGATATTGAAATAAATAAATTTCCCTTTACTTCATAAAAATAATATCAATTGGTCAACAAAACAACAAATTTTAAAAACTAAAATACGTTACGTTACTGGAATTCTAATGTCGGCAGGTACATAATTATAGAATGTTTAGTAAGGACTTCTTACAACACTGAGAAAAACGGGCTACTTAAAATTGGCAAATTTGTAATGCACCGGCAGCCAGATACGTATAATGTGCTTTTCACATGAAATAAATAAGAGCCATACTTATAATGAGCCGACACCATGTCCAGTAAGTATGCGGCATAATGCCCTGTAAAGACAATGTAAACGAGTTACTTGTAATGAGGCCGAATCCTTAATACGTAAGCCGCATCATGAAATTACTGTGCCCGCACTGTTAACGTTTACGTATGCGGTTTAATGATGCCGCATATGTATTAACGGAGCAGCATACGTAATTTACTTAACCCGCAACAGGAAATATATATGCGCTATACGTACGAAGTTATACAGCCGCATTATTTCAGTATCCAGGCTCTTTACAACAGTAACTGGTTGCCAAATCATTGTACTGACTCCGTCTCATTAAGTAATAGTCCGGGTTACGTACATAATGTACGAGCAGGGTCGGAGATATGCCGATACATTTTACGTACACGGGATAATTAATAATGTCTCCGCCTACATAAACATTTACGTATCCTGGCTCATTTTACGAACTCCGTTTACTTACTGGCAGTGTTCGGTACATAGAATCTTTATGACGTCAGCCGCATCATGAAATTACTGTGGCGCACTCTTTACAGTTACGTATGCGGCTTAATGATTCTGCACGGAGCAGCATACGTAATTTACTTTACCCGTAACATGAAATATGTATGCGCTATACGTACGAAGTTATACAGTCGCATTATTTCAGTATCCAGGCTCTTTATAACAGTAACTGGTTGCCAAATCATTGTACTGACTCTGTCTCATTAAGTAATGGTCCCGGTTACGTACATAATGTACAAGCAGGGTCGGAGATATGCCGATACATTTTACGTACACGGGATAATTAATAATGTCTCCGTCTACATCATCAGTTTTTACGTATCCTGGCTCATTTTACGAACTCCGTTTACTTACCGACTGTGTTTGGTACGTAGAATCTTTATGACGTCAGCCGCATCATTAAATTACTGTTGCGCACTCTTTACAGTTACGTATGCGGCTTAATGATTCTGCACGGAGCAGCATACGTAATTTACTTTACCCGTAACATGAAATATGTATGCGCTATACGTACGAATAGTTATACAGCTGCATTATTTCAGTATCCAGGCTCTTTATAACAGTAACTGGTTGCCAAATCATTGTACTGTCCCTGTCACATTAAGTAATGGTCCCGGTTACGTACATAATGTACGAGCAGGGTCGGAGGTATGCCGATACATTTTACGTACATGGGATAATTAATAATGTCTCCGTCTACATCATCAGTTTTTACGTATCCTGGCTCATTTTACGAACTCCGTTTACTTACCGACTGTGTTTGGTACGTAGAATCTTTATGACGTCAGCCGCATCATTAAATTACTGTGGCGCACTCTTTACAGTTACGTATGCGGCTTAATGATTCTGCACGGAGCAGCATACGTAATTTACTTTACCCGTAACATGAAATATGTATGCGCTATACGTACGAAGTTATACAGTCGCATTATTTCAGTATCCAGGCTCTTTATAACAGTAACTGGTTGCCAAATCATTGTACTGTCCCTGTCACATTAAGTAATGGTCCCGGTTACGTACATAATGTACGAGCAGGGTCGGAGGTATGCCGATACATTTTACGTACACGGGATAATTAATAATGTCTCCGTCTACATCATCAGTTTTTACGTATCCTGGCTCATTTTACGAACTCCGTTTACTTACCGACTGTGTTTGGTACGTAGAATCTTTATGACGTCAGCCGCATCATTAAATTACTGTTGCGCACTCTTTACAGTTACGTATGCGGCTTAATGATTCTGCACGGAGCAGCACACGTAATTTACTTTACCCGTAACATGAAATATGTATGCGCTATACGTACGAATAGTTATACAGCTGCATTATTTCAGTATCCAGGCTCTTTATAACAGTAACTGGTTGCCAAATCATTGTACTGTCCCTGTCACATTAAGTAATGGTCCCGGTTACGTACATAATGTACGAGCAGGGTCGGAGGTATGCCGATACATTTTACGTACACGGGATAATTAATAATGTCTCCGTCTACATCATCAGTTTTTACGTATCCTGGCTCATTTTACGAACTCCGTTTACTTACCGACTGTGTTTGGTACGTAGAATCTTTATGACGTCAGCCGCATCATTAAATTACTGTTGCGCACTCTTTACAATTACGTATGCGGCTTAATGATTCTGCACGGAGCAGCATACGTAATTTACTTAACCCGTAACATAAAATATGTATGCGCCATACGTACGAATAGTTATACAGCTGCATTATTTCAGTATCTAGGCTCTTTATAACAGTAACTGGTTGCCAAATCATTGTACTGTCCCTGTCACATTAAGTAATGGTCCCGGTTACGTACATAATGTACGAGCAGGGTCGGAGGTATGCCGATACATTTTACGTACACGGGATAATTAATAATGTCTCCGTCTACATCATCAGTTTTTACGTATCCTGGCTCATTTTACGAACTCCGTTTACTTACCGACTGTGTTTGGTACGTAGAATCTTTATGACGTCAGCCGCATCATTAAATTACTGTTGCGCACTCTTTACAGTTACGTATGCGGCTTAATGATTCTGCACGGAGCAGCATACGTAATTTACTTAATGGCCGGTATACATTTTGATTAGTAAAGTGCTTAGTGTTTAGTGTTTAGTGCACTGTTAAGTGTTTAGTGATTAGTAGGTGATGTCCCATACTGTTTAGCATACGCTGTTTAGTACAGGCTTTGTTGATATAAACTAAACACTTAACAGTCCTGTCCAGACGTGCTTAGTGCGTGTTTAGCTGCAAGTGAGGGGTGGAGGCGGGACGTGCGGGACGCGCGGGAGGAGCTACTCGCAGAAAAAATAGAACGCGCTTCTAAACACTGTACTTCGCTCGCACTAAACACTTAACACTAAACAGAGACTGTCCGAACGTGTTTTTTGCTAAACACTAAACACTAAACGAGCCACTCGCACTAAACACTAATCAAAATGTATACCGGCCATAAGGTGAAGTCGGCTCGGGGCTACCGAGATATTGAGGGGGCGAAGCAGCGGGCGGGCGGAGCAGGCGCGGGGGGCCGCGCGCATATTCGTAAACATGCGAGCGCTCGTATTTACGTAGATGAGCATCAAAGTATCGAGCGATGACCAATTTTGCCACAAACTGTCAAGTCACTGTGGCGTTTCGGTGAGGCTGCTCGCCTGTTACGCGAGAGATCTCGGTTCGAACCTCTGTCGGACCAAAAGTTTTTTGATGGTTTTTACGATATTCTAGAATGTTTACATTGCTTACACAATATTTACCTATATAAGGTTATTTATACACGCTGAAATTTTAATCATTTGGTTCCCGCCGTGTGGTGGTTCCACTCATGATTACAAGCAACTTTTACTATGGGGCCAACACTCCTGCTCGCAAAAAAAAATCAGCTGTTCCATACATTAAGGTCGAGTAGGTATTGCACTTTTGTATGGAACAGCTGATTTTTTTTTGCGAGCAGGAGAGTTGGCCCCATAGTAAAAGTTGCTTGTAATCATGAGTGGAACCACCCCACGGCGGGAACCAAATGGTTAAAATTTCACGCTGTATAGGTAGTCCATAATTTTTATTTTAGCTGTTGCACCTTTAAAATATAGTTTTATCTTTATCATTTGTGAAAAGAGTAAAATAACACTTTATAAACCTATAACTTTGCTTGTTTTTATGAAAAAGACAGTTAGTTTATAAAATCTATAATAAACTCTAAAAAACAATAAGCATTTACATCTTTTGTATTTTCTTTTATTATACTGACGCGGTACGTTTGCTGTTTACAAAGCACTTCGGGGTCTTGTAAATAGCAGACGCATTAGTCTGACACGTCTGCTATTTACAAAGCAACTTCGGGTGGCTAACGCATCGGGTACCTATTTACGAATATGCGGCCCGCGCAGCGCGGCTGCTACTTCCGCGGCACTGTAGGCTGTTGTAGGCGAGATGTCGTAGGGTAAATGTGCCAATAATGATTCCCAAAAAGTAATTGCAAAAAAATGTTTTAGTTAATAATAAAAGGTTCTCGAATACTAATAATAATTCGCTAGTTTTATTACAAAGGTATTTACTGTAATAGTCTAATAAATATCACATTGACGTATGTACAATTAATAAACACTACACAGGGTTATTTGTAAAACACCAACAACCTTGCAGGAGTAGATTACTAACATCATAAACAACGACATTAATTTGTTCTACGACTTTTCCGAAAACAAACAAAAAAAACTACTTTCCATACAAAGCTCGATCAATAATTGCATGGAAAATTTCTCGAAAAGTACTCATCCCAGACTGATGGTGTTTATGATAAAATTAAAGGTCTTGGTGAGATCTTCATTTTAGATGACAGCTGTCAAATTCAAGTTTGATAAATTTGAATTTGACAGCTGTTAAATATGTAAAGTTAAGATCTCACCAAGACCTGAATTTTGTTTTTAAATTCTTTGGTCAGCCCCCTAGCACAGAGAAACACAATATAATATAGCGTTTTATCGAAAAATACAAGTACAATTCCAAGATAGCGGATAGCGGCCAACTTTTTTTGTTAGTGGGCTGATTTTGACGAAACTCGGTTTGGGGCACTATTTTGACAAGAAAACAGCAACGCAATGTTAGAAATAAAAAATCAAAGAAGGCGGCCATCTTTGTTGTTTGCGGGCTGATTTCTATGAAACTCGGTTTGGGGCACTACTTTGACATTATAACACCAACGCAATGTTAAAAATTAAAAAAATCCAAGATAGCGGCCAATTTTAACATTGAAAATGTTTTTTCGATAGTTTCAGTAAAGTACCCAATTTCAGCCAGAGTGAGACATCGCCCTGGTCCAGTGAGTTTTGGGTCTACGTGAATGTGATAAGCGTCAAAAGATGCGTCTTGGCAAGGGCTACAATATGGTGAAAAAAATTTTTTTTAAAGTCCAGAACTTTTTCGAAAATCGCATAAATGTAGAAAAATGACACACTTTTTCGGGGTCTTTTTTCACTAAATCTAAAATTTCTCAAAAACGAAAAGCTTTATTGAAAAAATGAAAAGAAACGTTTTGAAAATATTAAATGTCCCTCACTCTTACGGTCTGGGCTGTAGCTTATCCTTTATGTAGCGAAATGTCGGGATACTGCCTATTGTTATAGTGATTTTATATTTTGTATTTTTTATTTATTTCCACAGTTCTTTTTTGATAAAAAAAATTAAACTTTAATTAATTAAATAAAACTTGTAATACTTGTCAGTGTTATTAAACTCGACGTTCGTATGGCCTAAGGTGCGTCCAGATATGTTCTTTTGCCCGTACCGTACCTCCGTTCCGATCGGCGTCGCGATCAAAGAACGCTAGTCTGGACGCATGTTCGGAACGGTGCGGAGGTACGCCGTTCCGTTCGCCAAACAGGTACGCCCCGATCCACCTCGAATCTCTCGCTCTTTTGCCCGTACCCGTATCTCTCGCTCTTGAGCGTCGCGAACAAAGAACGCTAGTCTGGACGCATGTTCGGAACGGTGCGGAGGTACGCCGTCTCGATCGCCGACAGGTACGCTCCGATCCATCGCGAGTCGGTTTTTTCGCCCCGTTCAAAGGAAAAACGGAACGGAGGAACGGTACGGCGCTAGTCTGGACGTGATCGCGGCGACGCCGACGTTCGGAGGTTGTAGTACAGTAGCCCGTAGTACATTTAAATTACGAAAAAGGTTAGGTACCGTTTGCCGTTGTGATGTAGTTATTTATTATGAAATTATAGATACTTTAACCCAAGTTTTACAGATCCTAACTCGCCGTAACCTATATTTGTATATCTCCAAAAATGAGATTTTTTATTTTTCGAGGTTAATCACATGGTTTAGCTATTGTCGTGTTTTACAGCGCTGTGTTTGATTGCCACTGATAATAGTTAGACTGTGAAAAGTAGCCATACACAGATTTAAGACCAGATGAAATGGATGGACTTTATCTGGTCTTAAATCTGTGTATGGATACTTTTCATAGTCTTAATATTATCAGTGGCAATCAAACATAGCGCTGTAGAACACGACAATAGCTAAACCATGTGATTAACCTCGAAAAATAAAAAATAATCATTTTTGGAGATATACAAATATAGGTTGCGGCGGGTTGCGATCTGTTAAAGTATCTATAATTTTGTAATAAATAACTATATCACAACGGCAAACGGTAACCTTTTTCGTAATTTAAATTTACTACAGGCTGCTGTACTATTGGATCGGAACGTTGATACGGAACGGAGGTACGGTACGGCGCTAGTCTGGACGTGATCGCGGCGACGTTCGGCGGTTTGATCGGAACGGTGGTACGGAACGGAGGTACGGAACGGGCAAAAGTAGCGTCCAGACTTATTTGATCGGAACGCTGGTACGGAACGGAGGTACGGTACGATCAAAAGAACATATCTGGACGCACCTTTAGCGCCAAGATGATCTTTGTTGTGGAAGTTTTTATTTTCCTTTTGAATTGATTTACTGTTTAATTTTGACGCTATAATAGCACTGGTCGGATGGTCATAATGTTGTACATGATTCAATAAAATTAAATTACCGGATGCATTTTTTACTGCGTCCACTCGCACACATTTTAGAGCGATCGTGACGCGACCCTGGTACGACCATTTATCACAGAGCTACTCTTCCGAGGCAAATGCTACTGCACGATAGGTCCGACATATTTGGCTAACCATAACACGATAACTATTTGTCTCGCGGAATCAGTAAAGCCAATACACTGTAATTTGAATTAGGTAGGGTGTTTTGGCATGACAAAACATAAATAAAATTATATTGCATTGTTTTGTATGTATATGCTTATATCTCCTTATATATTATATAAAACTAAAAAAATAGGGATATAAAAGACACTTAAATTAATCGATTTAGGCCTATAAATCCAAAACACTGTATTTCAAGTTACAGTGTTTTGGATGAATTAATCGAAGTTCTTGACAATCTTTTTTCTACCTACTTATTCGTTTGCACGGCAGTGTGGTGTGACCCAATTTTTTTAAAAGTATGGTACAGGTTTGAAACTTGTTTCCAAGTATCGATATTATCATTAGGGCAGATTTTTACTATGCACCAAAAAATCTATCCTGGTTAAAAAAGTTACAACTAACTGCACTGAAGCCAAAAATATGAACGTTTTTTTTTGTTAGCAATTACTGTAGGAGCAAAAGAGATGACGCTATTATCTCCAGTACACATGGCGTACATCTCTAGGCGTGTCGTAGTGAGTTTTTGTGTGTAGGTAAACGGATAAACGAATCTTGAGCGAAAGTTGAACAGAAGAAGGGTTTTAGTTTGAGGCCCGAGGCCAAGCCGAGGGCCACAATAGGTACTTACGAGTAAATACAGAAAAGTAGATTCAAAATATTATATCGTGGGTTGCTGTTATTTCAATTTCGAGATTTGAAATGACTTGATCAGTCATGTCACATGTCTTTCTTAGTTACTCTGCGATTCCAAACTGAATGAGAGTATGACGATGATGCCTAGGTAAACATAGTTTGCAATTGCAATGAGGGTTGTTATCGCACATTCGAGTGATGATGAAGTCGGCGCGAGAGTCTCGCATGCTGCATTTGATTTTGATTAGTTTTTTATTAGGTTATTTTATGTAGAAATTCAGATTTCATTTGTTATTCTTACATAGTACTTAGGTTACCTTTCAATAAAATATTAATGTTCTATAAGAATGGAATAAAAAAAAATATTTATTAAAAGTCATTAACTTCATTTTCAAAGTAACAGAAGGTCGTGAAAGGCAAGAGATGTGTGATTTTATTGTTTGTGGGCTAATTTCAATCTAACTCGGTTTGGACACTATTTTGACAAGAAAACAGCAACGCAATGTTAGAAATAAAAAAAAGTCAAAGATGGCGGCCATCTTCATTGTTTGCGGGCCAATTTCTATGAAACTCGGTTTGTGGCACTATTTTGACATTATAACAGCAACGCAATATTAAAAATATAAAAATCCAAGATAGCGGCCAACTTTTTTGTTTGTGGGCTAATTTCAATGTAACTTGGTTTGGGGCACTATTCTGACAAGATAACAGCAACGCAGTGTTAAAAATATAAAAATCCAAGATGGCCGCCAACTTTATTGTTTATTTATTTATTATTTATTTTATTTAAACTTTATTGCAAACAGAGCAAATGGCGGACTTAAAGCCTTAAGGCATTCTCTTCCAGTCAACCGGTAAGGGTGTTTAGGAAAGAAATCGTGGCGGCAATATTAATATAAAATAAAAATATGTAGTAAAATACCAATACATACATAAATATTATGAATATATAATACAATATAATACATATATATACACACAATATATACATATAAGAATGTACAGCACAAATGTCAGATATGACAAGCTAAAGTGTAGAACTCATGTAATGTTCACGAACCAATCTCTTGAACACGAACTTGCTAGGGGCGCTTCGAACATTCACGGGTAAAGCGTTTGTGGTCCAATTTAGATGAAACTCAGTTTGGGGCACTATTTTGACAAGAAAACAGGTATACAATGTAAAAAATACAAAATCCAAGATAACGGCCAACTTCTTATTTGTTCTCCTTTTTTTCAACCGAGTAACATCGAAATCAACCTGAAAACAGAGTTGACTGCCCCTTTTGTGTTTTTTACCATTGCGTTGCTGTTTTCTTGTCAAAATAAATAATAAATATTTGACAACATCACATACATTGCTCCAATCCCAAAGTAAGTAGCTACAGCACTTGTGCTATGGAAATCAGAAACAACGGTGGTATGACACACACCCAGACCTGAGACAATATTGAAAAGTTCATTTTCTATATTGATCCAGCCGGGGATCGAACCCGGGACCTCAAGAGATGGTGACGCCTTGAAAACCGGCGTGCGAACCACTCAACCACGGAGGTCGTCGAATAAAAAATAGAACCCAAAACCGGGTTTCATCGAAATAGACCCACAAACAGCAAAATTGGCCGCCATCTTTAATTTTTTATAATTTTAACATTGCGTTGTCGTTTTCTTGTCAAAATAGTGCTCTAAACCGAGTTTCATCGACACTGGCCTACAAACAACGCAGCTGGCCACCAACTAGGATTTTTATATTTTTAACATTGCGTTGCTGTTTTCTTGTCAAAATAGTGACCCAGACTGAGTTTCATCGAAATTAGATAAAATTATAATTATCATCTATAATAATTGCAAGAAAAACAAGAAAATAATAATAATAAATGAAAGTTTGACGAGTGACGGAATTTTCTTTAATTCGGCCGCTTTTGCCCTAAATTCGAAAATTTTTATGCAATGTTGTTAAAAATATAAAAAATCCAAGATAGCGGCCAATTTTTTATTTGTTCTTCTTTTGTCAACCGAGTTACATCGAAATCAACCTAAAAACAAAGTTTGCTGCCTTTCAGAGAGAGTCTCAACCTTTTGTGTTTTTTACCATTGCGTTGCTGTTTTCTTGTCAAAATAGAACCCGAATCAAAAATTTATTTGCTAGACTGCGATACATAAGGGTCTTAAAATATTTCATATGGTCACATCACATTCACCAGGAGCTGGCATGCAAAATATAATAGTGATAAATATAATATGTCAACATTAATGTCATTCAAAATTACAAGTCAAACCGGGTTTCATCGAAATAGGCCAACAAATAGCAAAATTGGCCGCCATCTTTGATTTTTTTATAATTTTAACATTGCGTTGTCGTTTTCTTGTCAAAATAGTGCTCTAAACCGAGTTTCATCGACACTGGCCTACAAACAACACAGTTGGCCACCATCTAAGATTTTTATATTTTTAACATTGCATTGCTGTTTTCTTGTCAAAATAGTGACCCAGACTGAGTTTCATCGAAATTAGAGAAAATTATGATTATCATCTATAATAATTGCAAGAAAAACAATATAATAATAATAATAAAAAATGAAAGTTTGACGAGTGACGCAATTTTCTTTAATTCGGCCGCTTTTGCCCTAAATTCGAAAATTTATGTCCCTGAATTCGACATAGAATAAAGGAAAATGAAGTCAGAAACTTTTGATGATATTACATAAATTTTAGAGTGCAAAAATTTACGTCATTATTATTATCAACATGCTTACAAAAATAAGCTTAGCTACAATAAAATATACATTATTATTACGTGGCTGAAAATAGAAAACTTTTTACTTTTGCTTAGAAATAAGATTTCTATCGGTATTAATTACTAATGTTGTTTTAAAAAAAATCTTTACGTTTTGTAAAATCTATGTCTGGTACCACAACAGGAACAAATAAGTCAGTGTCAATTCCAAATCTAATCGTCAGTTATTTTGTTATTTTTCGAATAAAGGCAGCTGCTAAAATAAGGTCTAGCATTTGCTCATGATTACAATATATTTGACCAAGAAACAGGGTCGATATATTATGAAGAAAAAAGCCACGAGGTGAAAGCGAGCATTATTATTATTTCGCTGTAGTCCATCAAAAATGTTTGCTGACAATCACACAGGGTTCCATTCCATGCAATTATGCGCAAAAAACTTGCTTCCCTACTGCGGCGTCAACAGTGGCAATGGCATCCTGAAGGTGTTTGCATCCAGATTCCAGACCAACTGTCCCATTCAAAGGCAGAGGGCTGAAATAGCGACAGGGCTAAAAAGTAGGTACGGTATTGCTTACTAACATAGGTTTAAGAAAAAAAAAACTAATTTAATGTTGAATTCATTGTAGTAGCATCAGAGATTCAAAGTTGAAAACCCTTGGGGGGCTGGTATTTGGCGTATTCACCCTACCATATCATCGAAATCGACCAAAAAACAAAAAAGTTGGCCGCCATCTTGGATAATTTTATATTTTTAACATTGCGTTGTTATTGCCTTGTTAAAATAACACCATAAACTAAGTTTCATCTAAATCGGCCGAAAAACAAAAAAGTTGGCCGCCATCTTGAATTTTTATATTTTTTACGTAGCTTTTTTGCGTAGCTGTTTTATTGTCACAATTGTGTTAAAAACCGAGTTTCATCGAAATCGGCCTACAAACAAAAAAGTTGACTGCCATTATGGATTTTTCAATATTTTCAACATTGCGTTGCTATTTTCTCGTTAAATTAGTTCCAAAAACCGTGTTTTATGGTAATCGGCCCACAAACAAAAAAGTTGCCCGCCACCTTCGATTTTTTTTATCATTGCATGTTGTTTTCTTGCCAAAATAGTTCCAAAAACCGAGTTTCATTTTAATCGGCCCTTAGGCGACGGCTACACGTCGTGGTAAATATCGTGATCCAACGCCATAGAGCAAATTTTAACCATGGAAAGTAAAATATTGAATATTCCATACAAACTACTTTCAATGGTTAAAATTTACTCTATGGCGTTGGATCACGGTAAATACCACGCGTCTAGCCGGCGCCATAAACAAATTGGCCGCCATCTTGGATTATATGTTCTTAGCATAAACTTAATATAGCGAAAAATTTTCGAAGTCTATGGTTCTTAGTAGGTAAGGTAACTCGACGTATAGATATCCCGAAACATTTTAAGTAGTCGCATTAGTTAAAAGATACCCTGGAACCGGAAAAAAACAGCCGCTATGCGTATCGGAATAACCGCAAGCATTATACTGCAGCCCTATTACGTAAATAAGTAAGCGGCTTCATTATAATGAACCGCGCTATTTATAAATAGCTCGGTTACTTACGTCGTCGTACTGCGCATTTAACGTATTTGGGGTTGCCATCACATTAAATTATGTTGTTTGGTGGTCATTAGCTACTTTATAAGTTTATTTAGCGTATTTGTGTTTGCTCTGTTTTTACAACCAAGTGGGCAACCACTTAAGTTGACTAAAAATATAAGCGAAACTAAATAATTCTGTTTCTGGCTCCAGGGGGGGCTCGGGGGGCTTGAGGGGGCTCGAGGGGGGCTCTGGGGGGCTCGAGGGGGGCTCGGGGGGGGGGGGCTCGAGGGCGGCTTATTGAGTTTGGAACCGAACCTGCTTTACTCCTGTAGGTCCCGGGTTAGGTTAGAAATTTAAGGTGAGCGCGTAGCGCAGCGGAGCGTGAGCCTTAAATTTTGAGGTTATTTTTTTATAACAGACAACAGAAATAAACTTATTTTACACATTGCCGGTGGACTACCAGGCATTGTATACAATGCCTAGGCATTGTATACAATGCCGGAGAATACACATTGCCGGTAACACATACATTTTACTATGAAAACCGATGTTATCTGACGGCGTGTTAACGCGTGGCGTCAGACAAATGTGCCCACACCTTAAGTCTGATGTGCTGCTTGTTGTCCATTATAATAATATCATTTAAGTATTGTTTTGTAAGATTATATCCAAAAAAATATGCTATTGTGCTAAACGACAAAATAATATGCTAGACAGCAAGAAAATCTACCTTGAGCATATATTATGCTGTTACCTAAAGCAACCCAATAAAACTTTGTGTTAATTATAATCGATGATATTGAAAGAAAGCTGTAAGTTTATACAATAATCAAAATGAAAGAGGGAGTTGCTTCCTTTTACACCAACGTACCGCAGTATTGCCGTGGCGTTAGTATCAAATCAATGAAATAAAATATCTACAATACTAATTATTAGTAATAATATGTTAATGGTCATTCGAATTATTCGAATGATTGAGATAATCGAATGATCGTTCATAATCGCGCATCGGTAGCATCTGGCAACACCGGATCTCACTCTTGCTTGCCAAAAGGTCGCGTCGTTCGTCTTCGTCGTAGCAGCGATGAATTTTGAACAAGAGATTTGTGAAGCTGGTTTACAAGATTTACTCCCAATCCTTCAAGGTAAATGTCTCGGTTTTATTTAGTCATGATTTTTTGTTTTATTTAGACATTGAAATGTATGTATTTAGATTATAAATTTTTGTTAGATCTGTCGTACTCGCACTGAAATATGTATGTTGCGTCATACAAAAATTAACTCTTCGTTTTCACCAAGAAACAGGTATTAGTTTTCTGAGATTATCTAAGCTAGTTTTATGCAAAACTTGTAGAATTCTCGTTTGTAAACCAAAGATTTAAATCGTCCGTCCGTAAACATAACAACGCATCACGCATGCGTGCGCCATCAGCGCCATTGCACGCACGCGCACTTGCTTTTTCCAAGACCTATTTGGATCATGTAAACGAGCAAACCAAGTGAACTTTGACGTCGCCGTATAGGTACAATACAAAAAGCTACTTTGTCCAAGTTTCTTGGTCCAAGTTTACTTGGATCGTGTCAGCGGGTATCCAAGTATACTTTGATCAAAGTTTTTTCACCCACAAACAACAGACATACGTATTTTACAAGTAGGTATTTGTTTGTTTTATTGAAAAAATCTGTATAATACTAATTACAAACAAGTTTAAAACCTTTTCTTGTTGAAAACTAGGAGACCGCCTCGACTGAACGCATGTAGGTAATTACAAGTAGGTAGGCACCTACATAACTAGTTTTGTACATATTTGTTTTATTATTTGTATTTTTCAGACAATCTTATAACAACACTGGAAACAGCCATTTTGTTAACCGACGTGGATTTGAGAGAATTGTTTCCCCAACTTGGCCCCAGAAGAAAACTAAACAATTTCCTATTAGAACATAAAAAAGTGACCGGTGTCAATGTACGTACCTACTTGTTTATTGTACATCTTGTATTTAGTTAATAAAAATGTTTTCTTTTTTTTCCCTTGGACCGATGCTGTATACTTTGTAATAAAGTTTTTTATTTATTTTTCTAGGACCTTGAAATTAACAACTCTACTGAAAACGCTGAACATGATGATAGGACACTGGACACTGATGATGATGATGATAATGCAAAAATATCTGCAAATTGTACTTCTACTGCAGCTAATAACACTGTGAGTTACTCATAATCATAACATTAGGTACTCAGTTTGATAACATAACGTACTTAAAAATTTGTCAAATTGTAGCCACCATTTAACATGTTTCTCTTCGAAAGATTTTTCTGTTCCAATAGATTTTCTCTTGATGGGCAAAAATTTTTCAGTCATTGTAGTTACAAGTTTACAAGATTGTAGAATTGTAATACAATTCTGACAAGCGGCCTCACCCTTTTTTGGTGCTCACTCAAATTTTTATTTTGTAGCTGAATTTGTTAGGTACTTTATGTTTGTGATATGGACCAAAAGCATTGTTTACACAAGGCCATCACTGGCTTGAATAATTGTTTAGACAAGGCCAATACCAAGCCATCGCTGTGACTGGCAGCCAGCGATGGCCTCGTGCAAACCTTACTTAAGATAAAATTGCCCGTCATTAAGATAGGACCGGGTACCTATGTATGTATGTTTGTAATAATTCTAAGATTAAATTTTTTTGTTTCAGGTATTGAAACTATTAAATGTAATGTTATTTTCTTTTAGTAGCTTGTATGAGTATTTAGAAGGCACAAGTCAAAGTTAGTGTGCTAGTAGAGTTTAGGTATATTGTTTAACCAGCAAAATGTAAGTACATCCGTATGTATAGTATTAATTTAGTACATTATTAAAACCAGTATTATTACAACCCGTATAGTTATGCAGGTCACACACCATCAATTCGATCCTCCATTTGGCATGATACTGCCGATTGGATCCAATCGAATTGACCGTGTGTCAGCGGTGGATCGGCTTCGGTTGGACAGATCGAATTGACGGAACAATCAAAATTCAATCCTTTTGGCTGGATCATGCCGATTGGATCATGCTGATTGGACCGTGTATGTCAGTGGGCGATCGATCGTATGATTTTCTTAACCGACTTCAAAATAGAAGGAGGTTCTAAATTAGATTGAATATATTTGTTTTATCATTGTTTGCGGGTATCTTCGACATTTGTAGACCGATTTTGATGTTTCTTTTTCTTTATTTTTTATTTTTAACCGATTTAAAAAGTAGGTTCTCAGTTTGACCAGTATATCCACGATTATCTCACGATTGGCTGAACTGATTTTAATGCGGTTTCTATAAAAGTATTTGTTGCATTAAGGAGGTTTTAGTATTTTAACCGACCTTAAGAAAGAAGGTTCTCAATTTGATTGTATTTTTTTTTCTCGTTGTTCGTGCCTGTCTTAGATATTTAAAGACCGGTTTTGATGATTATTTTTTTCTTTCTAACCGACTTCAAAAAAGGAGGAGGTTATCAAGTCGACTTTGTATGTTTTTTACCCACGACGGACGGAACGGAACGGAGACGGTATATGCGTTTGGGGTTAGGCTGGCCCCAGACCTACCGGTTTCATTTCTTTGCTTTGCTGTTCTACCATGGACCGCCGGCCAAGAGGCTCATTTTCAATTTATCGCATATTTTGACCAGACCACATTGGCAAGATAGCCATTAGTTTGGTGTTATCAAATATCGTCATCTGGGTTGCAATGCGAAGTTTTAGTTTAAAAAAAAACTGCTGTTTCATACAAAAATTAATAACAAAATTATCAAAATGTATGAAACAGCTCATTTTTTTTCTCGATTTCAGATTTGGTCCCATAGTAAAAGTTGTTCAGTTTATGGTCCCTATCTACCATATTCAGCTTTATAAGGCTTTACCAAACATCTTGTATAAATAAGCGATCGATTTATTTTTAACGATTGGAGTCCATGTTCAGGGTGGCATATCTCCTAAAAGCTTCCTACTTCGCAATCCAGGCGATGTTATTTGATAACACCAAGCTAATGGCTATCTTGCCAATTTGGTCTAGTCCCAAAATGCGATAGATTGAAAACTACCCTGGCTGGCCGGCGGTCTTTCAAGCAAGGTAGAACAGCAATGCAAAGAAATGAAACCGGTAGGTCTGGGGCCAGCCTTAGAGGCATTGGCGGATCCAGGGGGGGGGGGCATGGGGGCCATGGCCCCCCCACGAGGTTGGTTACCTTTGCGGATTGCATTGAATTTTAGGCTGAATAATGGAGCTCTCGTGTTATCCTGCTGACTATCGCTCGAATTCGGAACAGTTATTATTACGTTAAAATTTATTTATTGAGATATTATTAAAATTATTATTTTCCGTTTACTTAATTAAAGGCTGTGTGCTTTGTAGGTTATCGGCAATGATTCTCAGATAGGTGTTTTGGTATTAAGCCGCTAGAGGGCGCTGCAGTTATCATTTTCCTATTTATCTTCAGAGCGATTTGACTGATTAAGATGCGGTTTTCTGTAATAGAAATAGGTTTGTAGTGTGTCGGCGATGGCTTTTAGTTTTATGGTGTTGAACCGCTAGGGGGCGCTGCAGTTATCATTTTCCCATTTATCTCCAGAGCGATTTGACCGATTTAGATGCGGTTTTCTGTAATAGGTTTGTAGTGTGTCGGCGATGGTTCTTGGTGTTATGGTGTATAGCCGCTAGAGGGTGGCAGTAATAATTTTCGATACGGTTTGACTGATTTAGATGCGAGTTTTAGGGTACTTTGATAATCCCTGGACCTACTGGGATAATTACGATGCGGTTTTTTACATTCAAAAGGTTTCATTTCAGAGCAGGTTCTTAGACATGTTTCATGGTGGTAGACCACCAGGGGGCGCTGCAGCAACCAGATAAGTCATGTTTGTCTATTACCATTTTCCTCGGAAACTACTGAGCCGATTACGATGCGGTTTTTTGCATTCAAAAGGTTTCATTTCAGAGCAGGTTCTTAGACATGTTATATTGTGGTAGATCACCAGGGGGCGCTGCAGTAGCCAGATAAGTCGCACTTTAAAAGTTCTCAAAAACTACGCAACTGATTTCGATGCGGTTTACTTCTGTAATGGGTTTGTAGGTTATCGGCAATGATTCTCAGATAGGTGTTTTGGTATTAAGCCGCTAGAGGGCGCTGCAGTTATCATTTTCCCATTTATCTCCAGAGCGATTTGACGGATTTAGATGCGGTTTTCTGTAACAGGTTTGTAGTGCGTCGGCGATGGTTCTTGGTGTTATGGTGTATCGCCGCTAGAGGGCGGCAGTAATCATTTTCCGTACGGTTTGACTGATTTAGATGCGATTTTTAGGGTACTTTGATAATCCCTGAAACTACTGGGCCGATTTCGATGCGGTTTTCTGTAATAGGTTTGTAGGCTATCAGCGATATTTCTTAGATAGATGTTACGATGTTTAACCGCTAGGAAGCGCTTTAGTTATCTGTTCCCATTCATCCCGAGAACGGTTTGAATGATTTGATCAGAGCATTAAAATTATAGGTTTCTTAGTCTTTCTAACTCTTGCAACGCTACGTTTTCTTTAAACCTTTTTCTTTATTTTATCTTAATAACCAATTAAAAAAAAGTAGCTTCTCAGTTTGACCTGTATCTGCGATTATCTCACGTTTGGCTAAACTGATTTTAACGCGGTTTTCAGAAAAGTATTTGTTGCATTTGAGAGAAGGTTTTAAGTATTTTAACCGACTTCAAAAAAGGAGGTTCTCAGTTTGACCTGTATAATATGTATGTTTGTCCGCGATTACCTCGTGTATGGCCTGCATTACTAAGTAGTATACTGGGTGATCCAGATAGTGTCGTCCAAGATTTTTTTTAGATTATTCACACCTGGGTGCATCTAAAAATACCCTATGTATGTTCCGCGATTTTTCTTAGTTTAGAAGTTATGATTTTTTAAATGTGTTTTTGCGAATTTTCTACCGGACGGACCAAAAAAATTCATAACTCCTTTCATATTAATTTTTTTTGGGTTTTATTTTTGCAACATAATTGTCTTAAAACACTCTTCGACACATAAAATAATCAATTACATAACATCCAGATAAGTTCCTGAAAAAAGGGTCGAAAGTGAAAAAATTTTGGTTTTACTTTAGGCGAGTCTGACTCGCACTTGGCCGGTTTTTGTTTTATTTGCTAAGCTAAGAAGCCACTTAAGTTTTTAAAATCAGTTTGAATTGATGAAATATCCATTTTGTATTTTTAAAAGAATTGTTAAAATGTTACTTCGTCGAAGTAAAACCAAAAATTTTCACTTACGACCCTTTTTTCAGGAACTTATCTAGATGTCGTGTAGTTGATTATTTTACGTATGGAAGAATGTTTCAAGACAAATATGCTGCAAAAGGAAAATTCAAAAAGTTCTTAATATAAAAGGAGTTATGAATTTTTTTGTTCAGTCCGGTAGAAAATTCGCAAAAACATTTAAAAAATCATTACTTCGAAACTACGAAAAATCGCAGAACATACATAGGGTATTTTCGGACCTTTGTTCGCAAATACACCCAGGTGTGAGTAATCTAAAAAAAATTCTTTGACGTCACTGTCTGGACCACCCTGTATATTTAGTATTCAATAGTATTCAGTATTTATCATTAGCTAGCTTAACTCAATAACTGCGCGGCATTTAACCGACATTAAAAAGGAGGACGTTCTCAATTCGTCGGAATCAGTTGGAGTGTTGCCTTTGGGGCGCTATGGGAAAAAAAGACTTAGTTTTTTTTTAAATCGGTGACCGATGACTGTTTTTGGTCTTATTCGATTTAGGGCATATATAGGAACATGTTTAAACTTGTAAACTGTTTTTGTTAAATGCATATTCAGTGAGTTGTATCAATTTTCGATCATTGTCCCCATCAATTTATGTCATGGCATAAGAATAAAATTAAATAAACTTTTTATTCTTATGGTCATGGGCATGACTTATCCCCGACTTGTGAGTCGGGGATACGTCATATTTCATTATTAATTATTAAAAAAAGTAAAAAAATCTTTATAGTTAAAATTACTCGAAAAATATACATTTTACGAAAAAAGTGTAAAAAGCCTAAATTGTTTCTACGGGTATCATTAATTGAATAAGAGCAAAAAAAGGAGGTATCATCGGCCCTCAGGACGACTTTGTCATTTTCTTAAACTTGACAGTTTCCAAACTTGTCTCATTATTAACTCGGCTCTTTCTAAGTTGATCTCTTTCTTAAACTTGACACTTTCCTAACTCGTCTTATTTTTAACTTGGCTCTTTCTTAGTTGGTCTCTTTTGTAATATTGACACTTTCCTAACTCGTCTTATTTTTAACTCGGCTCTTTCTACAATTTTCTAACTCGGCTCATTCTTAACTCGACTCTGTCTCTTTCGCTGTTTTTCCTCTCTTCTTAGCCGTGGTCCACCGGATCATTTCACCTAGGTGAACTACGGACCATTATTTACAAAATAATGTTTTGATATAAAACAAAATAAATAAAATTCAGTCAAAAGTACCAGGGCAACATAACTTAAAAGGAGTTATTTCGATTTATATTTTTGATAGATTAAAGAGCTAAAAGAAATCTTCGCGGCATGAAATCAAAATAACTCCTCGTAAGTTATGTTGCCCTGGTACTTTTCGTGTATTCTGAATATAACATTTCGCATGCCCTACCCTACCTACCTTATGGTACTGGTAGTGGATCGAACTTCGTTCGCAAACTTTGTGGACAAACAAACAAACAACCAATCAAACAAACTAACAAACGAGAAAGCAACCTAATAAAAACGTGTTAAAATGACGAAGTCATCCAGACAAGTTTAAGAAAGAAACCAAATTAGAAAAAGCCTAGTTAAAAATAAGACAAGATAGGAAAGTGTCAAGTTTAAGAAAATTACGAAGTCGTCCGGAAGGATCATCGGTCATCGAAAAAATATTTTTTTACAATTCTAATATTTTTTGGGTTATATTACTGCTTACAGAGCCCCGAATGCTATACTCCGACTGGACCATTTACTCATTAATTTATTAATTTGTTCAATAACTTTAAAAAGTTGGTATTAATAGTGTTTGTGTTTAACATCATACAGGATAGTTTAGACGGCAGAGCAATACTCAAAGAGGGAAAAGGAGGCTTACTGACGGAGGGTTCCCGACGGAAATTGAGCCAGCTGCTAATACACCACAAACTAGAGAAAAATTGTGCAAAGAAAATTTCCAGTGAAGAATTTTATAAATTAGCTACCGAAATTGTGGAAATATTCCACAAGGAACGCGTTGTGGTGTATTATTCTGCATATTTATCAGCTACAAATAAATTAGCTAAAAAAAATGCGTCCGGAAAGCTGTACGAAAGCTATATAGCTCGAAGGAGAAAGTTGCGAGAAGGCGGACAGTTGCCGGGAACTAGCCGTTCATCCTCAAAGTCGTCCAGATCATCGCTCAGATCCACGCCAACTATTACAGATGATGACATTTATAGCCTGGAATCTCTGGAAAGTGGTAAGCAAATAATCGCTAGTCACTTTTTTGTGATTTAAATGTGCCACGGGCGACTGTACGTACTATGATGCCCTTCTTCTAATTAACTTATCCCACCATACACATATAAATGAATTACAGGTATTGTACATGAAGAATCGTTACTATGGCTGAAAAACAATGTCGATCCATGGAAGTCTGTTGAAGAAAAGTGGGCAGAAACTGCAGATCACCGCCTAAATCGCATCCAATGTGGAAAAGGTGATATAGCGGATTACTTCAAGGATTTCCCAGCCTTAAAACAATCACAAGGCTATACCTTGGTAAGCATAATTATACCGTAGCCTTATTTTTTTACATAATCCTTCTGGTTTTTCTATAAAAACGTACGCAATGATATGATTATAAATGACAAAAGTTTGTTTATTTCTTATAAGACAAGTGTCTGAATTACAAAGGCACTAAAAGAGTCAAACGAACAACCCAAGCTCTGGACGTAGCGATCCAGACCTTTCTAACCAGTGGAAATAACATAGCGTACATTTATTGTATTCTTTTTTTCAGCTAATGAACGATTTCAGTCAACTGTATCCGGGAAAGGAAAATAAATTATTTTCCTCTATCACCCTCAAAAATGAAGAAATTATAAAATATGCTTCATTAAAATTACGAAAAATTAGGGACCAAGATACGAGATCAAAAATAGCAAATATAATTGCACTGATTGACGGTAAGAAGTTTTGCTCAAATATTAGTTCTTATTCATCATATCAGCCACACGACACCCACTGCTGGGTATAGGCCTCCCCTAAGGATCTTAGTTCTTATTATTAACCTTTAACTAATCTGGGTCTGGTTCATCACATTCTAAATTTGAAATACAGTGCGGAAATGAAATTCAATACTTACTTCGTGCGGGAAGTATTTCAAACCATCCTCGACAATGCAATCGCTAGCTACCCGTTCTTGGATGTAATGTACTATTTCTTTAAAAACATCATGAGAACTACAGTCATGAAATACAAGGATCTCAGATCAGAGACTCCACGACCATATTAGTGTATTGAAAAAATGACGTCCATAGTTGAAGGCTAAAACCTTCATAAAATTAAGTCTCAAAAATTAACCGAAACTTTTTTTTCTTTGAATACAGAAGATGAACCAGAGACATCTAGCAATGTTGCTTTGATGTTGCTGGCTTATGTCATCAACATTTCACCTGCACGGAAAATAAAAGGAAAGCCAGCGTGGAAGCCATCTAGAGCAGAGGTCTGCGACGGCTATATAACGCAAGCTGCTTCTGAAGCCGACGTTACCAACAAGATCATTCAAAAAAAGGAGAACCTGCAGAGGCTAGGCCGCACAGTTCAACCCTACGTTATTTTTGTTGGCCCTACCGTTACTGAGGTAAAAGTAGCATATGTAGTAATAAATGACACATTTTATAGTTTCAACAAATTAGTAACAGCAGTAGACTGTGCATTTAAAATATTTCAATCGATAGGAGCTTGTTACCCGGAAGAAGCTGGAGACATATGGCTTTTTATTCAATTGGGTTTCTACGATATTAAAACTAAATTTGACAGGCCCACGCAGGCTGTGAATACTCTTTTAACTGATCTAGAGTTAATACTTTAAAAATGTTTACCTGTTACTATTGCAAAAAAGCCAGTGCGTCTCCGAATTTACTTATTACTCATGTGCGAACTTTCTGTAAATTAACGGTAGGATTTTCGGGATTTCGGTGTGGTGAACAAGGGTGTTATCGTCATTATATTTCCTCTGCATCTTTCAAAAAGCACTTAGTTAGAGACCACCAGTCATTATTGTCAACCTTGCGTCATCCAAATAGTAACAAACCGATCGATACAGATACAGAAGCCAATATCTCAAATTTACCTTCAACGTCAAGCAAAGAAACTTACAAAACAGCAAATACGATGGAATCTCTACCAACTCAAAGAGATGAAACCTCTCTTGGTCACCATGCTGCATGTTTTGTCTCCACTCTATATGCTAACCCGATAATACCGCGTAAAGCCGTACAAGTTCTTGTAGAAAATCTTCAATTATTTCATTCTAAATCACAATGCATTATAGAGCGACAGTTGAATGATATGGTACCACCAGATCAAAATAATGTTCATGTTAAAAATGCTTTCAAAAAAATATTTAGCGCGTTCAGCGATGCTTTTGAGAATTTAGATTCGGAACACAAACGTTTAAAATATTTTAATAAAATAGGAACTTATTCTGAGCCCCTTGAAGTGGTTGTGGGTCAACGTAACGAGGCTAAAAAAACAGCGGCTGGTTCATTATTAGTACAAGTAAATTGTACAATGCAGGTGATTCCGTTAAAAGAAAATTTAAAACGAATTTTTTCATCAAAAAATTTCATGAAGGACACTCTTGAATATTTGGACATAGTACAAAATGACTCTTTCGGTATTGAGAATATTGTTCAGGGTTCAGTATGGAAAAAAATGACAGAAAGTTCTGTAGAGCATGATGCAATGATTTTACCATTAATAATCTACTTTGACGATTTTGAAATAGGCAATCCCTTAGGAAGCCACGCTGGGGTTCATAAACTTGGAGCTATTTATGCTTCAGTACCATGTCTTCCACCTCACTACGTGTCGCTTTTGCAAAATATTTTATTATTGGCTCTTTTTCACTCATCAGACAGAACAAGCTTTGGAAACAACATAATTTTTCAAAAAGTTTTTGATGTTCTTAATGATTTAAAGATCAATGGTATTCATGTTGAAACTGATGTGTACACCGGCAAAATAAAGTTTTATGTTGCAGCTGTGACCGGAGATAATTTAGGATTGAATGCTATGTTAGGTTTTGTTGAAAGTTTTTCTGCAAATCGGCCATGTAGAATTTGTACTGCTAATAAAGAACAAATAAAAACACTGCTTTATGAAGATGACACGTTGTTGAGAAACAATGTCAATTATGAAAATGATTTACATTTAAATGACATTTATATGACTGGTCTTAAAGAAAAATGCTCGTGGCTTGCTTTAGATGGGTTTGACTTATTTCAAAACGTCGCCGTAGATGTTTTACATGACTATCTCGAGGGTGCTTGTCGATATGTAATGTCATTTGTGATACAAAATCTAGTATGCACTCAGACTCTAATTTCTTTTGACAGTTTGAAATCAAGAATACGATATTTTAATTATGGACCTGATTCTGCTTCGACACCATGCAATTCTGTAGCAAAAGAAGGCTCAACATTAAAATTAAAATGTTCGGCTTCTGAAATGCTTACTCTTGTTCGATATTTTGGACTAATTGTCGGACATAATGTCCCAGATGAAAACGAAGTTTGGTTCTTATACATCAAATTAAGACAATTGTTGGATAAACTTTTGAGTCATAGAGTCCATGAAAACACTATTGATCAAGTAAAATTTTCAGTAGCTGAATTAAACGAGCTCTATCGTCAATTTGCTGAAACAGACTTAAAGCCAAAGTTTCATTTTCTTACACATTATCCAGAAATGTTAAAAAAATTTGGCCCACTTACCCAAATCTGGACGATGAGGTTTGAAGCCAAGCATCGTATATCAAAATTTGTGGCCAGAGCATCGCACAACAGAGTAAATGTTTGTAAAACAATAGCTATTAAGCATCAATTAATTTTAAACGATACTTTTCTTAAAAATGAAACTTTTAAGACGATCTCTTATGGCAAAAAGGCAAATATGACAGAAGCGCAAATTGAAAATGTAAGACTAAACTTTCATTCTCGAGGTATAATCGATAATAATTGTTGGTACTCATTATCGTGGGTGAAACTGTATGGTGTCCGATTTGAGCTGTCGTCAATTATAATTCTAGATATTTCAGAATCTTCAGGCTTACCAAAGTTTGGTGAAATAAAAAATATTTATTTACTTGACAATGATGAAGTTATATTTGAGTCTGTTTCATTAGAGTGTATAGATTTTAATCAGCATTACTATGCGTATCAAGTGCAGAGAACCAACGATTACCAATTACATAATTATAATACCCTTGTTTCACCTGTACCGGCTACAATTACTATAATGTCAAATTTAAAACTTTATGTCACTGTTCGATGGACTTTAGAATAACAACGAACCATTACACATCACATACGACATACGTACCCTTGGGTTTCGTACACTTACGTACACTTCCCATCATATTAGCACCAACAGTCTTTGTTTATTTTTCTCTCATCACACACTTACATGCATATGTAGTCTAACCCCGAAGTCCCGGCGCTCCTAGGTTTGCCTAGTCAGACCTCAGGTTTGACAAGAAGCCTTATCCTTAGTTCGCAAAATATTACATTCGCAAAATATTATACTTTGTACAATCACAGTCAAAGTAGTTTCTGCTTCTGCAAATGCCAGATTTTAGTAGATATGGAGAAATATTATTTTCAATCACTTTTTTATTTTTTTATATATATTTTATGTATATGTTACGGCTAATACCCGAAGTGCGGCTAAAACTAGGTGTAGCCGCTAGCTGTTGGCTAAAACTAGGTGTAGCCGATTTGCTCGCGGCTAATACTAGGTGTAGCCGGCTAAAACTAGGTGCAGCATGGGATATAAAGAAAGTTTTTTCTGTTGTCTGTTAAAAAAAATAACCTCGAAATTTAAGGCTCACGCTACGCTGCGCTTCGCGCTCGCCTTAAATTTCTAACCTAACCCGGGACCTACAGGAGTAAAGCAGATCGGTTACACCTAGTTTTAGCCAACAGCTATCGGCTACACCTAGTTTTAGCCGGCTAGAACTAGGTTTAGCCGCACTTCGGGTATTAGCCGTAACATATATAAGGGAACGTACCCATACTACGTGACTCGTTAAGGGGGGGGGTCTTTAAAATACCACGCTTGGTCACGGGGGGGGGGGGGGAAGGGGCCTATGCTTTGTCACGTTTTTTCATCTTGATACATTTTTTCACTTGTAAATTGTATGTAAAAATAAAGTACACACTCTTGGTATTTGTGGCAAGCGCCTTACTAATAAAAAGACAAAAATGAGCAAAATTTTTGTAGCTTTCTGTTAAAAATAAGGTAAAACCATTATCTATGAAATAGTACGTGAAAACCAAGGGGGAGGAGGGGGTCTTGGAATATACTACGGGTGGTCACTAAGGGGGGGGGAGGGGGCTCAAAAATTGTAAAATGGGTCACGTAGTATGGGTACGTTCCCTAAATTATATATTTTTATTTGTATGTCACCAAAGTACTAGGGTCACATAAATATGGCGAATGTTTATTTCTACAATCTTCAATCACTTTTCGTTTTTTTTCTTTTTTCCGTAATGCATCAACTTCTATAATTTTCTTCCCTTCCTCACTTTTTTTTTCCTTTGTAATACGTCACCAAAGTACCAGGACCACATAAATATGGAAAAGGTTAAATTCTATATTTTATTTTAACACATAATTTAAAAATATCAAAATGTTATTTACAGAACTTAACCCATGCCATATTTATATGATTCTGGTACTTTGGTGACGTATTAGGAAGTAAAGAAATTAAACAAAAACACTTAGGTACCTACTCTATTTTGTTTGTGTTTGATTGTATTTATAATATTTTGAGAATATAATATTTTGCGAATGTAATATTTTGCGAACAAAGGAGACCAACTTGGTTAGTCAAACGCCGAAACTCAATACGATCAAATCGGGGTTTGATCAGGACCTAAATTAGGGACAGAATGAGTTATATGTATAAAAAATACGTTCTATAGAGAGAAAATTTAACTAAATCAGCAATCTTCCGGTGAAACAAAAATTTCTGTTGTCTGTTAAAAAAACTAAATATGTATGAAAAACATCTTTCAATTCCGATGTTACATTTAGTCAAAACTGCCTTACTCCTGCAGGTCAGGTCACGTGGTCCTGCATGCAGGTTGGAAATTTCGCAGAGCGTAGCGATCGTCTTAAATTTCGTGGTTATTTTTATAACAGACAACAGAAAGCTTTGTTTCACTGGAAGATTGTTAACTTAATTTAATTTTCACTCTAAAGAATGTGTCTTTCATACATTTAAATACAAAAAAACAAACTCTGTACCTAATTTAAGTCTGACTGGCCAAACCCTGATTTGATCAAATTGCGTTTCGACGTTTGACTTTCTAAGTTAGTCTCTCCTAGGTTTGGACATAAATGCGTTAGGCAAAGGTCGAAAAACGCTATTAGTTTTGGAATTTGACTAAGCCTTCTTGTCAAACCTGAGGTTTGACTAGGCAAACCTAAGAGCGCCGGGACTTCGGGGTTTGACTATAATACATACAACACGTGCAAAAATTCACAAACACACCCACCTGTGTGGATCTGTTGCCCGCAGGTGATACAGTATACACATCTTACTTACCCGTAACTTACCGTTTTACAAAAGCGTGAATACGGGCCCACCACCAATTTGTTTCTTTAACTTAACTTCAGATTAAACATCAGTACTGAGTTTCATTTGTTGTTTGTATTATTTCATCGTATTGTGTCATTTATGCTTTTAAAATCAGTCAAATTTCTTAAAAGTAGAAATATCGAAACTCGGTACTGATGTTTAACCTTCACCTAGGCCCTGGGGTAGGGGAGCACCGCCCCTACTGCCAAAAGGTGGCTCTCGGATCGCTACCGAAACGGGGCGATCTCCACATTTTATATATTTTTTTTGTAGAATACCGGTTATATCAGTATAAAGTCGGGCCTTGCGACATAGGTTCCGCAACTAGATAGGTTTATGCGTTCGTACATACTCGTTCACATGAACGAGCTTTAAGTTAAGTTTACCGTAGGCCTAGACGCATTGGTTTCCAGCGACGACCACGCGGACTCCATTGACGCCAAGGTACCCTTACTAGTGATTCTTTGGTCGGGAATCCTAGGTTGCTCTGACTTTCCCACCTCCGGCTCGCGCTACAAATAACTGAGATCTGAGACATTGTTAATGTTGATAATGGACTGTCTATTGTTGTACCTAATTAATCACACACTTACATGCATATGTAGTCAAGCCCCGAAGTCCCGGCACTCCTAGGTTTGCCTAGTCAAACCTTAGGTTTGACCAGAAACCTTATTAGTCAAAGTCCAAAACTAAAGCGTGTTTCGGCCATTGGCAAAAAAAATATGAATAATCCTAGGGGAGACCAACTAGGATAGTCAAACGCCGAAACTCAATACGATCAAATCGGGGTTTGACCAGTCAGACTTAAATTAGGGACAGAATGGGTTATATGTATAAAAAATACGTTCTTTAGACTGAAAATTTAACTAAATCAACAATCTTCCGGTGAAACAAAAATTTCTGTTGTCTGTTAAAAAAACTAAATATGTATGAAAAAAATCATTCATTTCCGATGTTACATTTAATCAAAACTGTCTTACTCCTGCAGGTCAGGTCACGTGGTCCTGCATGCAGGTTGGAAATTTCGCAGAGCGGAGCGATCGTCTTAAATTTCGTGGTTATTTTTTTAACAGACAACAGAAATCATTGTTTCACAGGAAGATTGTTAATTTAATTAAATTTTCACTCTAAAGAATGTATCTTTCATACATTTAAATACAAAAAAAACAAACTCTGTACCTAATTTAAGTCTGACTGGCCAAACCCTGACTTGATCAAATTGCGTTTCGGCGTTTGACTTTCTAAGTTAGTCTCTCCTAGGTTTGGACATAAATGCGTTAGGCAAAGGTCGAAACACGCTATTAGTTTTGGACTTTGACTAAGCCTTCTTGTCGAACCTGAGTTTTGACTAGGCAAACCTAAGAGCGCCGGGACTTCGGGGTTTGACTATAACACATACAACACGTGCAAAAATTCACAAACACACCCACCTGTGTGGATCTGTTGCCCGCAGGTGATACAGTATACACATCTTACTTACCCGTAACTTACCGTTTTACAAAAGCGTGAATACGGGCCCACCACCAATTTGTTTCTTTAACTTAACTTCAGGTTAAACATCAGTACTGAGTTTCATTTGTTGTTTGTATTCTTTCATCGTATTGTGTCATTTATTTTTAAAATCAGTCAAATTTCTTAAAAGTAGAAATATCGAAACTCGGTACTGATGTTTAACCTTCACCTAGGCCCTGGGGTAGGGGAGCACCGCCCCTACTGCCAAAAGGTGGCTCTCGGATCGCTACCGAAACGGGGCGATCCCCACATTTTTTTTTGTAAAATACCGGTTATATCAGTATAAAGTCGGGCCTTGCGACATAGGTTCCGCAACTACATAGTTAGGTTTATGCGTAAGTATAAGCGTTCGTATGCGAACGAGCTTTAAGTTAGGTTACACTCAGACGAAATCTATATAAGATAGGATTTCTACTGACGCCCTTATTTTTGATAAATATCTAATCGCCAATCCTCTCGTCCTTCCCGTATTACGTATTGTAAAGGCCTACTCAAACCTGACCGGTATCTTGTACCAGTGGCGGGGCTCCGTCGCAGAATGTCCTTTTCGCAAAATGTCCCCTGGTCGCAGATTGTCCCTTTCGCAAAATATTTCTTTCGCAAAATGTCCCATTCGCAAATCGTCTCTCGCAAAATGTCCCTTTCGCAGAATATCCCTTTCGCAGAATGTCCCTCTTGTAGCTAAAATATCATATCACACTCTCGCCAAATTGCCATTTTGTTCAAAATTTTCTATGAAAATGAAAAAATGAAAGTCAAATATGTAGGTCATTATGTATATTATTAATCATATAAAACTAGTAAATATGTTCATTATGTTTAAAAAAAACAGGTTTTCTAAGTAAATACGCATATCTTTAATTCAACTTATCTTACAATAAAATTCGTCACACATTAAAACATATTTTTACTTTAAACACTAGGTACATGTAATTGCAACCATACAAGATTTATTCGCAATATTCGCTGACAGAAACAATAAAAAATATTTTCATAAGTACCTTCCTATCTGATGATTATTACAATTTAGTGTTGTCAGTAGCTTAAAAATTCTCCCAAGCAGTTAGTATATTTTTGACTTTCATAGAACATTTCGAACAAAATGGAAATTTGGTACGAGTGATATTTATTTGATACCAAGGGGACATTCTGCGAAAGGGACGTTTTGCGTAAGGGACATTTTGCGAAAGGGACATTCTGCGACGAAAGGGATGGCGGTAGTGGTATACCCGACCGATATCCCGACCGGTATTTTGTATGGCATTACCGGCAGCAGTTGCGGAACACCTTTGAACAGCGCGTTACCGCCACCGGTATCGCCACCGGTACAGGATACCCTGTCAGATTTAAGTAGGCCTTAAAATCTTGCAATGGTGGATGCCTGTCAACAACCGACAGACAGTGAAATTCATCGTTCATAGTTGACGACCATGTAATTCTAGAATAGTATGATTAATTAAGCTTGTTGTGGTTTGTTATGTCTCAGTTTTACGATTGAAAATAAATAATATGAAGCTTTTATTATGTTTAGCCGTTATGTTATGCCGTGTATGTGCCGGCCTAGAATAGCACTACCCCCTATCATCCCGTGGGTGTCGTAAAAGGCGACTAAGGGAGCATAGCCTTCAAGAGACGGGCAGCAGCGTCTCCAAAAAACCTTGGCCTACTGCGATCGCCAACCCGCCTGCCAAGCGTGGCGATTATGGCAAACCCCCCCCCTCATGCATAATGGATCAAAAAATTGGCCCCCAGTCCCCGGCAGCCCCGCTATTCCTAGCTACGGTAGCGGCTACGGTAACGGCGGGGCAGGGGGTGCTAAGAATCCCCGGGTGCGGCTCGGCTACCAAAAACGACGACAACTGCACCTGGCAACCTATAACACGCGCACACTAAGGGAAGACGCGAAGTTAACCGAGTTGGAAGAAGTTATCAGCAAGGTACACTGGGACATTATCGGGTTATCTGAAGTCCGAAGAGCGGGAGAGGACTCGATAATCCTCAACTCCGGTAACTTGCTTTACTACCGGGAGGGCGACCAACAGTCCCAAGGTGGTGTCGGGTTCATCGTCCACAAGTCCCTTGTCAACAACGTGATTACCATCGGAAGTGTGTCGACCAGGGTGGCGTACCTTATACTCAGAATATCCAAACGGTGTTCGCTGAATGTTATACAGGTTTACGCACCGACCTCGACACACCAAGATGACGAAGTGGAGGCTATGTATGAGGAGATCTCTAAAGCCATGCATAGCTACAAAACCCACTACACTGTTGTGATGGGGGACTTCAATGCAAAGTTGGGGAAACGATGCGGTGATGAGCTGAGAGTGGGGCAATTTGGAGTTGGGCAACGGAATGACAGAGGCCAGATGCTGGCTGACTTTATGGAGAAGGAGAACCTCTTTATGATGAACTCCTTCTTCAGAAAGCCGGAATGCCGGAAGTGGACCTGGGTCAGTCCGGACGGTAAAGTCAGAAATGAGATAGATTTTATCATGTCGACGAAAAAGCAAATATTCAATGATGTCACTGTGATCAACGCTGTTAAGACGGGGAGCGATCACCGATTGGTACGTGGCACATTGAATATCAACCCAAAGCTGGAAAGATCTCGACTGATAAAATCAACAATTCGACCATTGCCGGCCCATATTCAAAACCCCGAGAGCTTTCAACTCGAACTCCAAAACCGCTTCGAAGCCCTTGAGAACAGCATAGATGTGGACGATCTAAACAACATGGTGGTGGATACTGTCCGTACGGTAGGGTCCAAGCTCTTTAAGACCCGCCGTCCCAAGATAAAGAAACTCTCCGACCACACACTCCTACTCATGGATCAGAGACGTGAAATGAAGCTCCAGAGTTCAGTAGATGCTAATCGTTATCGGCAGCTTAATAGACAGATATCTAAGTCTTTGACGAGCGACCTTCGCCAATTTAATACGAATCGTATTAAAGAGGCTATCGAGCGGAATAAAGGCTCCAAAGTGTTCGCGAGAGATCTGTCTATTGGGCAAAGCCAGATGACGAAGCTGAAAACTGACGACGGACGCATCATTTCATCAAAGCCTGAAATCCTGAGGGAGATCGAGAGCTTCTATGGGCAGTTATATTCCACGCAGACACCTGTTGAAAGCAAGGCTAAAGACCCCAGAGCCAAGCTTACCCGACACTATACTCAAGATATCCCGGACGTCAGCCTGTACGAGATTAGTATGGCTCTCAAACAGCTGAAAAACAACAAGGCGGCGGGTGACGATGGAATCACTACAGAGCTTCTGAGAGCGGGCGGTAAGCCGATACTCAAAGTCCTCCAGAAGCTCTTTAATTCCGTCATCGTCCAGGGCAGAACGCCAAAGACATGGAACATAAGTGAGGTGATCTTGTTCTTTAAAAAGGGTGACAAGTCCCTCTTAAAGAACTATAGACCCATCTCGCTTCTGAGTCATGTCTATAAGTTGTTTTCGAGAGTCCTTACGAATCGTCTCGCTCGCAAGTTCGACGACTTCCAACCTCCCGAACAAGCCGGGTTCCGAAAAGGCTTTAGCACCATAGACCACATCCATACGCTGCGGCAGGTTATACAGAAGACCGAGGAGTATAATGAGCCACTTTGCTTGGCGTTCGTGGACTATGAGAAAGCCTTTGATTCGATTGAAACCTGGGCGGTGCTGCAGTCTCTCCAAAGGTGCCAAGTGGACTATAGGTATATCGAGGTGTTGAGGTACTTATACCAAAATGCCACCATGACGATCCGAGTACAGAACCAGAACACAAATCCTATCCAACTGCAGCGTGGTGTGAGACAGGGAGACGTTATTTCTCCGAAACTGTTCACAGCTGCGTTGGAGGACATCTTTAAGCTCTTGGACTGGAAAGGACTCGGCATCAACATTAATGGCGAGTACCTAACACACCTTCGTTTTGCCGATGATATAGTCCTTATGGCTGAGACCATGGAAGACCTGAACACAATGCTCGAAGATCTCCGTAGTGCTTCCCAAAGAGTGGGTCTTAGGATGAACATGGAAAAGACGAAAATTATGTCAAATGCCCATGTTGTACCCTCTCCAGTTCATGTTGGGAACACTACACTTGAAGTTGTTGACCATTACGTATACCTAGGACAGGCAGTCCAGTTAGGTAGGTCCAACTTCGAGAAAGAGATCTCTCGCCGAATCCAACTCGGGTGGGCAGCATTCGGGAAGCTTCGAAAAATCTTCGCGTCCGACTTACCTCAGTGTCTCAAGACGAAAGTCTATGAACAGTGTGTGTTGCCAGTGATGACTTACGGCAGTGAAACGTGGCCGCTAACTATGGGTCTCATAAGGAGGCTCAAGGTCGCTCAGCGTGCAATGGAGAGAGCCATGCTCGGCGTTTCCCTACGTGATCAAATCAGAAACGAGGAGATCCGCAGGAGAACTAAAGTAACCGACATCGCTCGAAGGATTGCTCAGCTGAAGTGGCAATGGGCGGGACACATAGCGAGAAGAACCGATGGCCGTTGGGGCAGAAAGGTTCTGGAATGGCGACCGCGCACCGGACGACGCTCCGTGGGTAGGCCCCCGACAAGGTGGACCGACGATCTGGTGAAGGTCGCGGAAAGCCAGTGGATGCAGGCAGCGCAGGACCGATCGTCGTGGAGATCCTTAGGGGAGGCCTATACCCAGCAGTGGGTGTCGTGTGGCTGATATGATGATTATGTTTAGCGAATACGCCAAGTTGACGACTATGTAATTTTAAAATAGTATAATCAATTAAGCTTGTGTTTTTTTTGTATGTCTCAATTTCACGATTGAAAATAAATAATATGAATCTTTTATGTCTTTTTCCTTTTAAGCATTTAAAGCTATAAAACTTGTACAGGGTTTGAGAACGGAATTTCTTCTGTTAATAACCTTGTAAAAGTTAAAAAATAAAAAATGTTGTATCATGGCTGACTAAATGTATATGTATCGTGAAGTATGATTTTATCTAAATTACCAATTATTATATGCTTTTCGCTTACAGGTCTGGACTTTGGTGCTATATCGGTGCAGCTGTTAAGTTTGCTATAAAATTATTTTGCATAATAATAATAATAATAGCCGCACTAATATCGTACAAGTTCAACAAAAGTAGATAAAGCTTGACCAGAGTTTAAAAAAACCCTGCAATGAGGACGCGACCTTTGTGATTTATTTATACGTAACTATTGCCAGTAAAAGAAATTAAATGTGAAAAATGCCGCATGCGGGTTTTTAAAACATCTGGTCAGCTTTAAAATGATACATCATTCTTTATCGTACCCGCACCAATATTTATAAGTAGATATCTATGTAATCAGTGCAGGTTATACTACAAAGAAGCATAATGTTGTATAAAACTTATTAACTGTTATAGTAGAGGTATGAACGGGAAGTCGAAGCGTGGGCAGACCGCCATTCCTAAGATGTCAGGGCCTACCTCAACCAGATACGCCGCAACAAGGACGACATAGAAAAACCATGGGATAAGCATATCTCCAGCAGTGGACAAATATATATGCTGAGAAGACAAATAGAAGGTATGATACTAGTGTGGGACAATAAGGCACCATACCATTCACCATACGTATGTACATAGATAGACGGCTATTAGACATACTTGATTTTTAGGGTTCCGTGCCTCAAAAAAAGGAAAAACGGAAACTTAAAAATCAAGTGTGTCTAATTAGACTCACGCCCGAGTACATGCGATACTGCTGCGGGTATAAGGCATGATGCACTATTGCACTACGTGTTACGTATTGCACTCTATGCCTTACGATAATTGCACCTGTATTTTCCTTATGTTGGCATGGTACAGTCAGTGTCATTTATATACATATATACAGCCATTGAGTCAAAATATGTAAACACAAACCTTATTGTCAGTGACATAGAGGTGTGTAGATATTTTTGAGCTCTTGTTAACGTATATATATTTATGACGCTGGCCGTACATACATAGGTGTTCAGATAATTATTTTGAATATTAACCAATCAAAGTCAATTAAATTTTGTAGACATGGTCTAGAAAGTAATACCTAGGTCTGTGGTTTAATACATTTTCGTAAAAATTTATAGTTTAAATATTACAGGGGGTTTTCATATTTTCATTAAAAACTCCCTGCAATATTTAAACTATACATTTTTACGAAAATGGAATAAACTATAGATATTAGTTTCTCGATCGTGTCTACAAAATTTCATTGACTTTGGTTAATATTCATACTAATTATCTGAACACCTTTGTATGTACCATGCCAGCATAAGGAAAATACAGGTGCGAGTATCGTAAGGCATGGTGTGCCATACGTAACACGTATAGTGCACCATGTCTTACTATACCCGCAGCAGTATCGTACGTACGCTGGCGTGTTACATAAGTATGGTTCACCGTGCTTTACTGTTCCCGCACCAGTATCGTACGTATGCTGCCGTAGTATATACGCACGGTTCATCATGTCTTACTGTACCGGCAACGGTACCTTACCTCTACTACGACAGTTAATACGTCTGGCACATCATGCTTTACTGTGCCTGCCACAGTATCCTACCTATGCCGCCATGGTGCACACGTATGGCGCACCATGATTGACTGTGTCCGCCATAGTATCGTAAGTATGCCGCCGTGGTGCAAACGTATGGCTCACCATGCTTGACTGTACCCGCTACAGTATCATACGTATGCCACCATGGTGCACACGTATGGTGCACCATGATTTACTGTGCCCGCCACAGTATCGTACGTATGCCGCCGCGGTGCACACGTATGGCTCACCACTATTTACTGTGCCCGCTACAGTATCATACGTATGCCGTGGCGGTACACACGTACGGCTCACCGCGCTTTACTGTGTCTGCCACAGTATCGTACGTATGCCGCCGCAGTGCACACGTATGGCTCACCATTATTTACTGTGCCGGCTACAGTATCGTACATATGCCGTCGCGGTACACACGTACGGCTCACCGTGCTTTACTGTGTCTGCCACAGTATCGTACGTATCCCACCGCGGTGCACACGTATGGCTCACCATTATTTACTGTGCCCGCTACAGTATCATACGTATGCCGCCGTGGTGCAAACGTATGGCTCACCATGCTTGACTGTGCCCGCTACAGTATCATACGTATGCCACCATGGTGCACACGTATGGTGCACCATGATTTACTGTGCCCGCCACAGTATCATACGTATGCCGCCGCGGTGCACACGTATGGCTCACCATTATTTACTGTGCCCGCTACAGTATCGTACGGTTGTCGCCGTGGTACACACGTACGGCTCACCGTGCTTTACTGTGTCTGTCACAGTATCGTACGTATGCCGCCGCGGTGCACACGTATGGCTCACCATTATTTACTGTGCCGGCTACAGTATCGTACATATGCCGTCGCGGTACACACGTACGACTCACCGTGCTTTACTGTGTCTGCCACAGTATCGTACGTATGCCACCGCGGTGCACACGTATGGCTCACCATTATTTACTGTGCCCGCTACAGTATCATACGTATGCCGTCGCGGTACACACGTACGGCTCACCGTGCTTTACTGTGTCTGCCACAGTATCGTACGTATGCCGCCGCGGTGCACACGTATGGCTCACCATTATCTACTGTGCCCGCTACAGTATCATACGTATGCCGTCGCGGTACACACGTACGGCTCACCGTGCTTTACTTTGTCTGCCACAGTATCGTACGTATGCCGCCGCGGTGCACACGTATGGCTCACCATTATTTACTGTGCCGGCTACAGTATCGTACATATGCCGTCGCGGTACACACGTACGGCTCACCGTGCTTTACTGTGTCTGCCACAGTATCGTACGTATGCCACCGCGGTGCACACGTATGGCTCACCATTATTTACTGTGCCCGCTACAGTATCATACGTATGCCGTCGCGGTACACACGTACGGCTCACCGTGCTTTACTGTGTCTGCCACAGTATCGTACGTATGCCGCCGCGGTGCACACGTATGGCTCACCATTATTTACTGTGCCCGCTACAGTATCGTACGTATGTCGCCGTGGTACACACGTACGGCTCACCGTGCTTTACTGAGCCCGCTACAGTATCGTACGTATGCCGCCGCGGTGCACACGTATGGCTCACCATTATTTACTGTGCCCGCTGCAGTATCGAACGTATGCCGCCGTGGTACACACGTACGGCTCACCGTGCTTTACTGTGTCTGCCACAGTATTGTACGTATGCCGCCGCGGTGCACACGTATAGCTCACCATTATTTACTGTGCCCGCTGCAGTATCGAACGTATGCCGCCGTGGTACACACGTACGGCTCACCGTGCTTTACTGTGTCTGCCACAGTATTGTACGTATGCCGCCTCGGTGCACACGTATAGCTCACCATTATTTACTGTGCCCGCTACAGTAACGTACGTAAGCCGCAGTCGTAGTTTCAGGAGTATTCAGTGCGACTTGCGCACTACGTATGTACGTAGCCGGATGTCGGGCTACGTACGTACGTACAAAAATCGACCACTCGTAAATTACGTAACCCGCCCCATGATGAGCGTCAGTATGCCGACTACGTATGACTGACTACTTACGCGTAATGTAGCGGGTTACACACGTCATAGTGGTCGATTTTTATCCTTATTTTACGTAGTGCGGCAGAGGAAATTTTTCTCAGTGAAATAATTCTTATTTATAATAAGAATCGATGTAACTAATTGTAGATGTTACATTGTACTTATGTAGACCACTGCCCAAGACAGGCAAACGCCTACAATTCAGGATCATCAGAGCCCCAGATGTACATCATCTGGACAATCATGGACATCAATCAGCCGACACTGTAACAATTGAACATTTTAGGAGTCTTATAGAAAACATAAACTTTTATTTTTTAAATAGTGTGTGTAAAGGTGTGTTGTTGTATGTGAGTAAGTGCATGTGTCGTGTAGTAATATAAAATAGTAACATAGAGATTTGGTCATACTACCACGAGAGCATGGATAACTTTCGATCCAATGTATATTATTGCTCAGATAGTAGTATAATTGCCTCGGTAAAAATAAGCCACGTGGGCACGGCAAACTTGCAATATTATTCATTGCTCAAATACATTATATAGTACTACCTCGGTAATAAGCCACATGGGCACGGCGAACTTGAAAATATTATTTATTTCTTACTTAGGTTGTACCTAGGCAAAAAAAAACCATTATAAAGTTTATATGGAACGGTATTCATCAGAATCTCGCGGCCTCGGTAAAAAATCGCCTCAATGGCACGGCCAACTGGTAATATTCTTTATTGCTCAGTATACAGTGAACATCTGGCCAGGAGTCAGTGTATAAAGAGAAATAAGATAACCAGGTTAGAGAGATCAGTCTGTCTCCAACGATCTTGTCACCTCGTCTTCTATTCCATGGGAGGGACCTAGTCGAAAACAGTACTGTCACTAATGGGCATCATTCTCAAAAACTGTCAACATCTAAAACTCGTAGAAGTAGTAGTGAAGAATAAGTTTGAGTAATTCGCAGACTATAACATTCAACAACCCTCATCTGATTGTAACCTGCATCTTTGTGTCAAATGATGACAAAACGGGTTGAGAAAAAGATGTTCAATAATACCATTACCAATTTCATTTTATGTGAATGTAAAACACCTTTTTTTTTGTACAGCATAAATAAAAACAACTAGTATTCTTTTAATTTTATCTTGTTTACGAAAACCTTAAACATCAACGAAACACTTAAATTATTCACGAAGTCTTTAAGTATCAACACATCACTTACAAAATCGTACTAACTTTTCTTTTTAGAATGACTAGCCATTTGGTGAGCTGACACAATAGTACAGTAAAATGCAATTGCACAGTAAAAGTACAGTAAAGCACAGTAAAATATTAATAATTTACTACATACTATGTATGATGAGAAATGATTACGAATGTTGAGTTTTTTTTTCACTTTAGTCTACCCACATTCTATCAATACAATACCGGAAATAAAATTGTGAATATTATTTACGATATTCTTGTACTAAATTGAATCGAACTGAATGAATCAAAATTCTATTCAAAAAATATTTCTGCATCATAATTTAAATTAACTTTCTTTTGAATATTGAAAATAAACATAGGAAAACTGTTGTTACAAGTTGTTGTAATTTTCAACTGTATTATTGTATGTAGGCACAGTTTTCTGCAATAATGTTTTATTGCAGAAATTCTATTGAAAAATATCCCTATTAAAATAGTTTGTATCCTCCAGGGATCAAAATAAAATACAGTGCAGTAAATAAGGCATCAACCAATGATGAACTAATATAGTTGTTTAAAAGATCTATAAATAAAATCTAGGGATTGTAAGTGATCCTATTTTTTGTAATCTTTTAAGCACAGGAAAATGCTCCGCATCAGCTTCGATAACAAACAATTGCTGCACAAGAAGAGAACCTTTGTTTCCAAAGACTAAAAGAGTTGCTGTTTTGACGAGGAAAATTGTTTCAATGAAAAGTGCCTTTCAAAATATTATGTTAACTCACTTACTCCACACAATTTTTAAGGCACAATTGACACCTGCAATCAGAACAGCATGCACAAAAATTGTTTTAATGTTCAATCTATAGGTAATCATAATGTCAAGTTATCTCTGTTGTAAATAAATAATAAATATCAGTTGGTTATTTGTCAGACTTTCATTTATTTTATTATAGGTTCTGAACACACTTTTAACCAGAAAAGAAAGATTTATTTCCATAGTTCTACTGGGCAGTCTACCAAAGAAGTAATAAGATTTTTTCTCATTAATGCTATGAATTTGATACGACGAATAAAATTGTAAACTGTAAAGGGCACATCTTATTTCACATTTCAATTTTCTCTCAGCAGGTCTTTCTTTCTTTTCAATAAAATAATATTTAAAACTTAAAAACATCAGTGACTTCTCCATAGCGCTTTAGTATTTAAAGCGAAGAAGTACAATGCTAATAGGTTGTGATATCACAATATGTACATAATATCTTAAATTTGTCTTTTCACTGATCAAAGGGGAATGAAAGGAAAGGTTTTGTTGGCTAATTTGTTATATTTTGAGACCAAATTGAAGCTGACCATTTTTCCTAAGGAAAGCTAAAATTATTTATTATATCAGTACCTGATGTTATTATTCAATGGCACGTTTTGAATCTCACTATTAAGGGTGCATGATAGGAAAATATGGCCTGCGCGGGCCATACATAGAAAACAAAGTTGCAGCCATAAAAAAATATACGACGAGCCAAAGAGATTATTATCTAGTAGCTACAAGTATCAAACTGCGTATAAACCTCACAGATGATTGCAAAAAAAAATCAGAATATCATCAAAAGCGCCTGTCGCGGGTCATATTTTTGGCGTAAATAATAGCGGAAATGTACCGAATTCCACATCAAAGTACACTTTAACGCACTGTGTAGTTGCTCCAATAACATTTCTTTCAAGGAAGATAATTGTGCCAAAGTCAATTATGAAAAAACAACGAAAAACATCGCAAAAGTACAGAAGTGAGGTTATTTTCCTACTCTTTACACGTTGAGAAATAGACAGTGATTCCGCATAACGGAGCCTTAGATACCATAATTCGAACATCATCCAGCAGATATCCCATATAAGTAGTCACAGTTGTATAATAACGGCCACTTGGTGGCACACTCGTGCAAGGTACATGAACAATTTTATATTCTAGTCTAGAAAATTCACACCAATCATTTAGTTCCGGTTCCAAACTAAGCAAAGCTTGTACTGTGGTTACTAAATAACGGGTAAAAATATAGAAATATTTAACAAGAATTTAAAAAATCTGTGACTAACTTACTACTATACGTATCACAAAATTATGTATTCGAACCAGGATTCGAACCCAGGATCTTTGTTTCAATCAAACTCCACTACTTTTACAAAACATAAGTATAGCACTCTTTGCGCAGCATTTGCGTCATCATTTTCTACCACAAATTCTACTTGATTCTTTATAACATCACAAGGAAACGTCATTATTTTTGACTTTGAAAATTATCGTTGTGGAATGACCAAATGATAATAATTTAGCAAAATCTACGAGTACCTTATAAAAATGTACTTATCAGCAATTCGTCGGTCAACCAGGAACTGTTTCACTATTTCATGCTTCATTCCACTATTCAGATCTTTTCAAAACACCCAAGAATGACTCAGATCCATAATTGGTCACTCGACTTGATTTTCAACATCGAGTCTCCAACGTGGCGGATTCTACAGCAAGCATTTTGATATTCCTGAAACATAAAAATACGTAGGCGTAGTATATGTAATCCAACTAGGTTAGATCTCACTTCTGATGTGGGAGAAAATAAAAGAAGAGATGGCAGTTTAAAGTATTTATTCATTTATTTAAATATCGTGGTTATGAATGTCGTTATTTATTTGTGATTATATCACATGTCTTAGATTTATTAGCTTTTATGTCGATATCACATTTTAATATCAAATTAAATATTGCAATTTTATCACACTATTATTGCTGTCATAAAAAGAGTAATACTTAACTACATTACCGGACAGTTCAGAGCACCAGCAATATAACGTGACACAGTCGAACAACGAATAAGGCTTGTCAATAGGCATGCAACGCCTTTTATAGTGCGACACAAACAAGTTTCACTCACAGATAGCGCAGTGGGGAGTGGCGCGAAAAGTTGCGTAGTTTGAACTAGTCAAATTGTGTACTTTTAATTTACATCTTATTGATTTAAAATAATAAGAATATCGCATTCTCCCACAGGCTAATTACACAACAATAAGACAATTTAATTTCCACTTCAAACAAAAATACTCTCCAAATTCAACATTTCCAAGTCAAACAGCTGATAAAGGGCAAGCCTTTCAAGCCCAAGACAAACTTGGCCGCGGCCGAAGTCGACCCGTACCGGCCGGCATGAAAGGACTCTTACACTTTCAAGTTACACTTCGAAGTAACATCTAGAGGAGGTAATAAAATTTTCCTGAAAGCCTCAGAAAGTTGGCTCTAAAGGCCGCAAATATGATTAAAACATTATTAAAGTTGTAAAGTATCAAATTTTAGGGCGGCGAAACATTTTTATTATTCAACAGCTACCCAAGATTGCGGGAAGAGCGAGGAGGGTGGGAAAGTGTTAATTTTTAACCGGGAGGACAAAATCTGCGATGGCCTATGCATTGCGTGAACATAGGGCTTAGTATTTTAGCACGGCTCGCTAAGCTTTTGTTTTAAGTCTGCCATTTTAACTTCATCAGCTGTTTTGGAGTCGTTTGAAAAATAAAAGCTAGACAGTATCTTACATGAAGATTATAAAAATATCCAAACAACAAGAAATGAAAGACCAATAAGTATTTTAGGCGCCTTACTTACGCAGTCTTACGCAGATTAGGAGTTTAGGCTTCTTATAGTTAGTTGAATAGTTTTAAAGCCTTCCCTGTTGCACTGCAAAGGTTCGGTATACATCATTATGTAGGTTTTTTGTAAATTATACGTAACCTCTATTGTTAGACTGGTAGTTCAAATTAAAGTTTTCAAGTTCAACGGCATTTTGTGAACCATTTTGGCAACATGACTTTTCCGAAGTAAAAAAGCCTGCTGAATTCGATTTTGAATGTTGCCAGGCCCAATTTTGGCTCCTTTGCCCAAAATTCAAGATGGCGGCCAAAATGGAGCCTTATCTTATTAGAACTCGATTCTGGTCGTGTGAGGTGTCCTGGAATAGGTTATGGGGGTCGCTGAACTCAATTTTGATAACCGGAAGTCTGTCAGGGTACCGGAAGTATGAGATGTGGCTCGAGGAGAGAAAATTCCGCCACGCGACACTAATTATTTTTTTAACACAGTTACTAGACAAAAATGTTTAACAAGTTTATTATTCTATACAGTGATATAACTGGGCTATTTACCAGTATTTTTTTCTTGGATAAATCCTCATCTGTAGATTTTCGAAAAAAACAATTTGAGAAAATTCCACCGTGCGACACAAAATATTTTTTTAACATAGTTACTAGACAAGTTTATTACTTTATAAATTAAGATAACTGGGCTATTCACCAGTATTTTTTTTCTGGGGCAAATCCTCATAGTTTTAATTCTATAGAGAATTTTATGTAGAGAAACATAGAGATATTTTCTTGAATCAAGTCATTAGAGCAAAACACGCTTGAAAAAAATAAAATAAAATTCGGCTTGGCAACATTCAGAATCGAATTCAGCAGCCTTTTTACATCGGAAAAGTCATGCTGCCCAAATGGCTCACAAAATGCCGTTGAAACGGTAAAGGAAGAGGATATTTAGGATTTTCATCCAGTCTATGTCAAGTAATTTTTATATGAAAAAGTAATTAGAAACGAATGGAACGATTACCTTGCGTGACAGCCCAAATTATTACACAGTGTGTCTCACCTGGTTAATTTTTAATGCAAATATCATTACGGTGTGGCTTTAACGAGATTCCCTCCCTGAGGTTTGTCTCGAGCGTTTCGCCTTTCGTCATGTACGAAAACAAGAGGTTTGTGGCCCTCCCTAATGCTTTATGAGAACCTCTTACCTTCTCTGGTTTTTATAACATTTTCTTTTTTGTCTTTTTCTTTCTTTCAGGTTGAAAAGTTGTGCATTTACAAAAATAGTAGGATTTTGTAATTTGCGTTATCTGTTAAAAGTGATTTTACGTTATGTAGGTGCGCCCACTTTTAAATAAAATATCTTTTGAATCGATATAGTTAATAATTAATATACTTACTAGAAAAACTAACCAACATTGTAACCGAAAACCGAATTCTCTCTATTATCGTATGAAGATTAGTGGCCACCTCTGGTGTTAGTGTCTATCAAGCCGCCTGTAAGCCCTCTAACTTGGTTTAACGACTGTTTTCAGATGATAACAGCCGGGACCGACGGTTTGATGTGCCTTCCGAAGCACGGAAGCGATCGGTTGTAATGTCACTTAACGGTCACCCATCCGACTGGATAGAGCGTTGCTTAACAAACGTGATCGAGTACGCTCAGTCTATCAAACTCCGCCATGAGCGCTTTGAACCGAATTGCAAATAAGCCAGTTCCAAAAACCAACACACTGAAAGAATCAGGGTAAGCAACTCCCGTTCCAGGCAACCAGCGGTCTCAGGTGCGAGGAGCGCCGTAAAATTTAATTAACGGAAATTATTTCGGATTACGGAGATTTTTCTAATTAGACACCGGCCCACTTGCTACCTCTTTCAAGTAGATTCGCCAAATGGATCCGTATTATTTTAATGCAATTTTTTATTCAAATGCAGCAAATCTTGCTGACTAAAAATGATATTATGTTTGTCACCTTCCTTACTAATATTATAAATGCGAAAGTCAGTTTGTTTGTTTGTTATGTCTTAATTACTGAACCGATCATCAAGAAATTTTGCATACACGTTATCAGGGTTAAAGAGAAGGACATAGGATATCTTTTATTTAGAAAAAATACTATTCCCGAGGGACTACAAAAAACATATCATGCAGACGAAGTCGCGGGCGGTAGTTTAAAATAAATCTCTAAGTTCTCAGTGCAAGGCAATGTAGATGCTTTAGAATGATGCCTTTTGTCTTAAAATAAAAAAATAAATAAAAATAAAAATATTTTTTATTCACTTTCTTATGACTAAAATAACAAAAATTATTGAAGCCCCCTATTAAGCAAAAAGATGCCTGTGCCAGGAGACTCCGCTCTATTTACTTATTTTCTATACACAGTCAAAGATTATCTAAATATTGTACTTAGTTAATTAAAAAAAGGAAAAAAAAAACTCTTAATTTTATGGTGCTTTAGGTTTAGAATAAATTAAAGGTAAGTACTTACTAATGTTAATTATGTATGTTTATGTATGTATTCTATATTAAATGGTTCTATGTTATATATTATTTATCAATTTTAAACAAAAATTTAAAAGATTTAAATAAGGTTATATATAGGTAGTATATTAATTTACTTTGATTTACTTTATATATTCCAATAAACTTTCTATCTCAATATAGGTTAAATTTTGTATCCAATTTATTAATATTGATTTACACTCGTAAATAGGTTTACTATATATATATGTCTCTTTATTTATTTTATTATATAAATATGCTGAACGTGTATCGTACTGTGCTCTTGCAAACATTGTTTTATTATAAGGAATAGGTACTACATTTTTCTTTCCCCTTCTACCCTCATTAGCTGGATTAAAGGTTATGTTTTTATGTTTTTTTAGTATAATGTGCACGATGTATAGTTTACGTATAGATAGTAAATTAGTTATTTGGTAAAGTTCCTGTGTTGAAAAAGTCCTATTCTTAAAATACATTATCTTCAATAGTGTACGCTGGGCTCGTTCGACCTCCAGGAAACGCGTTTTAAGTGCGCCGCCCCATACAGGAATGCAGTAAATTATTATGGATTGAACCAGGGAGATATATATTTCGTTCAATAGATTTCTAGATATGCCAGCACTTATCGACATATTCTTTGGAACTATATGTCTCAAGGTTTTAAAAATCCAGTTGAACTTACGTATTCTCGATTTAATTAGCTCTATTTGAGGGTACCATGACAATCTCTGGTCCAACATAACTCCCAGGTACTTAACACACTGTACTTTATTTATTTGTGGACAGTTACAGCCACATCCTGCCAGGTTACTACAAGTATGTATTTTTAAATTGTAATCTGAACAAGGTTGTGAGCTATCATAAATACTGAAGCATATATAGTTTGTTTTGAGCGTGTTAAGAGTGAGGAGATTATTTTGTAACCATAGTGCTACTTGAGCCATACCCCGCTCAGCATCCACCTTAACGTTGTTCCAGTTGGAACCAGAGAAAACTACTGCTGTGTCGTCAGCGTAAGAAAATATTTTTGCGTTTAGAAGATTCATTTGACATAGGTCGTTAATGTAGATGAGGAACAGGGTGGGGCCCAACACACTTCCCTGAGGAACACCGTATGTAACATCAACATCATCACTAATACAGTTTTCAAATTTAACTTTTTGTGTTCTATCGGATAGGTAGTCTTTAAATAATTGTAGTTGTTCACCCCGAATACCAATTTTTTCTAATTTACTCAGAAGGATGGGGCCAGAGACGGTGTCGAAGGCTTTTTTTAGATCTAAAAAGACTGAAATACATTTTTTTCCATTATCAAGTTGTTGTGTAATAAGCGTACTTATAGATGTAACTGCATCTTCGGTTGAGATTCCACGTCTAAAGCCAAATTGGTTTGGAGATAAGATGTTATATTTAGAGAGATAGTTTAACAATCTAGTATTTATTAACTTTTCCAAAATTTTTGCCAGAACTGGAAGAACTGAGATTGGCCTGTAGTTGTTAACATCTTCTCTGTCCCCACCCTTGTGAATAGGTGTTATTATAGACTTTTTTAATGCGGTAGGGAAAATACCGGTCTTAAAGCAAAGGTTTGCTAAGTGTGTGATTACAGGTATAACTTCGTTTTTTACATATTTAAGGTATATAGTAGAAATATTGTCCCATCCCGGAGCACTGCTTGATTTTAGGTTCATTATTATGCTATTTATTTCGCTGTGATCTGTATCCAATAGAACAAACGATTGTGGCTGATTGGGCAGTTCATGAAGGTAATTGTTTAAGACGTCCTTATCTACACTAGAATGAATATCGTTAGCAAGTTTCTGACCAATATTAGCAAAGTATCCGTTTACAAAATTTGCGGAATCGAGCGCGGTAGACTTTAGTTTAGATAATTCTGAATTTATGCTATTTGTTTTATTTGTATATGTTAATGACTTAATGTTTTTCCAAAGTAGTTTGTTATTATTAATAGTATTTTTAAGTAGATTTCTTTCATACGTTCTTTTTAATTTTTTTATTAGGTTATTACAGTAATTTCTATATCGGGTGTAAGAAATTTTTTTAATGTCATTATTAGGGTCAGCATGAAGCTGTTTTTGGAGGTTATTGCGATTTTTGATACATCTTAGAATGCCATTAGTAATCCAAGGTTTTAATATCCGCTTACTTTTGGGTATTTTTACTGTGGTAGTATTTAATTGTATCGCCTCAGTGAGGTTTTGGGTCAGACTATCTGTTATTTTATTAGGATTGTCACAGAATAGCAGCTCGGTTAATCTTTTACTTTGTAAATATTTTAGGGCTTTTTCATAGTCAATTTTAGTAGTAGTTTTGTTGATTGATTGTTTTTTTTTAATTTTCGTTAAAGACAGAAATGTCGTAAGATGATCAGTGATTGTAGTATTCATAATAGCAATAAAAGCCGAGTGTTTTGTTTTATTTATCTTAATCATAAAGTGATCTAAACATCTATTTTCTCGTGTAGCTAATGTATGTCCTGGGAGTATTCCATAAGCAGACAGCATATCAAGATAGGAATTTCTATTTTTTATCTCATATGATTGTTCGTTTTCTAAAGGTAGTAAGTTAATATTTATATCACCTGCAATAATGATGTTTTTTTGAGAATTAATGGTAGTTAAATGTCGAGAAAGAGAGTCTATAAATGGTTCGGCATTTCTGTTAGAAGGCGAACGATAAATACCAATTATTGAATTGTTAAGAATATCTATTTGCATACCCGATGCATGGGTTATATCAATTTCCGTTATTTTCGATTTAATTGTTTTTTTTACATATACGACAACACCGTCATTTTGGTTGAGTTGGCGATTTGTAGCATAGTAATCATAGTTATTTATTTTTGGAATAGGTTTATCAGGATGTAAGCGGCATTCAGACAATATTATGACATCAGCTTCAAAAGAGAGAGTAGATAAATTGGTTAAGAAATCGTCGATATTGCAGTATATACTCCTAATATTTTGTGAAATGACCGTAAGGTCCGAGCTAACAATATTACAGTGCTTAATTAGGTCTGGACAGTCACATTTGGTGGACCTTGCGATATCTAGATTGTCTATATTATTAATGTATTGTAGTTTTTCACCCATTATAGAATTGTATAAAGAACACAAGTGTTATCATATAGGTTAGTGTTGTAATTAGGTAGGTACGCTATGAACATTTTCATAGTAGGAGTATAAAAGTACTTTGTATAAAGATTAATTTGCCGGTACTCTATTAATGCAAAATTAGGATGTATATTTTTTGCTTCGAGAAAACCATAGATATTTATATAAATGTACGTAAAATTATACAACAATATATAGTACACAAATGAAGTTGTAAAAATATAGTTATTGTTGTAATAAACCATGCCCAATATTGGTTGAGTAGTGTACAGAAAGCGTTGTGTGTAAAGGGTAAGTTGTTGGTACTTTGTTAGCATTATATTGAGACATAATATGTTTCTTGTTTTGAGCACATAAGATACATTTAGTTTTGTATTCAAATACTTTAAGAGAGTTAGTAAAAGTAAAAATAATAATAAACATGCAATTACAATTTGTTTAATGATAATACGAGTAATAAACGCATTATACAACCTATTCTTATGTTTTAATTTTATACATGCTTTTCTAGGATTGATAACTATATCTAAACAGTATGTAAACAATAGGAACCAATTAAATAAATACGTGACCGCGGCCACAGAACACAACAATAACAAATATAGTTTTATAAACAGTCATGCACTTTGCGACAGGTTATGTATCTGAGACTCGTTCGTAATATGTATTACCCTTGAGTTATCATCCTGACGAACAAAGATCCGTCCGAAAGAAGTCCAGCAATATTTATATTTTCTTGTTTTCACAAGGTCACGAGCAAGAAAGAAAAGGCGGGCCCCCTTGGGTGTGAGCTGCTCCGATACAAACACAGGGGCATCTTCATTAGTGGTGAAGCCAAGGTGTTTCGCTTGCAATTTCATATTATTTGTTTTATTAAATAACTTTGCTTTTTTTAGAAATTCACTTTTTATTATAGTTGATCCAAGTTCCACTATAATTGGGGTATTCAAATTAGACTCACCATTTTTAGGTTTCAATCGAAAAATATCTTTTATATCATTAGATTTCAGCTCCAGATTAATATTTTCAGACAAACATAGCACCATTTTAGTTAGATCTTCTGTTTTTTCTTGCATTTTCCGAGGCACATTCTTCAATTCCACCTTGGTTTTATTCGTTGATCGCTGTAAGTCTTCGATTTTGCTTTCCAGGATAACAATGTAGTCACGATCCTTCTTAGCCTGGGACTCCAGAGCATCAATCTTTTTTCGGAATTCCTCGTTTTGACTTGTTAACAAACAAATAGATTGGTCAATGTTACTGTTTGTTTTTTGTATATTCTTTAGATCAAAGCTGATTTCCTGCATTTGAATTTGCTGGCTGGTCATAAAGGAGGTCATCAATTTTCTCATTTCATCTTTGAATTTGCTTAGTTCTTCCGGCAAATCCTCCTCTCTCTTTCTTTTGTTGCGCTGCGTAACGATGCCGGGAGGTGTGTATTCGAAGTCTATAAATAGATTTGGATCCGAGAGTGATTTGTTGTTCATTGTAGTAATTTCCGCGGTAGTCATCTATAAAATCAATTATTGGCGGTGAATGCAATACAAGTGTCTCGTAGCACAGCTGTCGTAACGCTTGATGTAGTGGGAGGCGTATTCGTAGCGGCCACCGTAGCACCAACTATTTCCTTACTACGACCGCAGGTGGAGGCGAGTCAAAAAATCGCTGCTGTCCTTTTTACTCGAGGTGAGGTGCGGGGCTGGCTCACGCTGGCTGCGTGTGCGCCACCGGTTTTACGAGTTGTAAGATTTAACTTGTGGAATTTTACCGGGTGTATTTTGATGTAAAGTGATCTTAAACGCTTTGACCGGATGATCTATATTACTTTGACTGGATTACGTGATTTCGGAAAACAATTATGCTACACGTCTGCTCACTACACTGTCTTGGACGAAAGAGGATGTCTTTCACAACTACTTGTTACCATTTTAAACTGATTAATGATTTTGATGGTAAGCGGTCACCCGCTCACCCGTAACAGCATACATACTACTAATATCCACTTAACCAGAAGAAATAAGAAAAGGGGGTAAGTATTTATTGAAGGGTATTACTCGTTTTCAAGCAACTATAGAGAGTTTTGATACTATTTAATATATCAGAAACTAAAAAAGTATGTTGCTTATCTTGGGTCATAAGCTGTCTTATATAAACTTCACATTCAAGTTTTTTTTTACTAACTATAACCTATTTCTTTTTTTAACGTTATTTTCTTATTATAATGTTTTATTTCTATCTGGAACCCTAACGAAAAAACTCTCATATTATCCTCTCGCTTATTAACTGTCCTTGTATATTCTGCTTATTTTGGGGAAAATTTCCACAAATTTTACAAACAGTTACAAGTGTTAATTGGATGTTTGGAAAATTTTCCTTTTTATATAACAACAAATTTTCCAAAATATTACATAAAATACGTTTTTGATTGCTAAACTAATAAACTGGTTTGACTTTTGTAATTTGCTTTTCACAAAAAATGTTATGATCAGCACTAAGGATAAAACATGTGCTAAATAATTAGTCACATCTTACATGCATAATATATTATTTTGGTAATACCAATTCAACACACATATATTTCTGTTTACGTAATACGAGTATGTATGTAATCTCGAAGAATAAGTTTTTTCAGCTAAAAAGCTATCTCCTAGGTTTCAACAATGATCTACAAGAAAAGATTTTATTGTAGCAAAAGAGTTGTGCCTCCTACCATATTAATACAACAAAACTATTCTTAACTTTCCTTACAAATCTAGGTACTTACCTACAAACACCTTATACTCCTAACATATTTTCACGAGAATCGAACCGAACCCTTTTAGCATTTTCCTACCGTTTTGTACATAATAAGAAATGAATCGAATATCATAAAAAACAACACACTTCGGACCTCCCGCTCATACATATTCAGTGCGGCCTCGGTAGGTATAAAAAAGTGTAAAAGTACTTCCCTGAAACTTTCCGTGTTTGCGATCGTCTGAGCCTGTTACATTTCTTTGGAAACCTTTAGGTTTTCCGATCCGACAACTTTTGTTTTGACAAAATCAAAAAGCTCTTTTCATATAAAACCTAGTTAGGAGAGCAAAAGAAGAAATACTAATAAGTTTGGTCTCTTTTACAGAGGGAACGTGTAAAAAATGTCGCTCATAAAATAACAGATGGTAGTACTCTTCAATGCGGGCTTCCGTACCAGACGGAAGCCGCCTTGCTCTAAGGTAGTAGTACTATTATTAAGTACTTGTCATCATCATCATCATATCAGCCGCACGACACTCACTGCTGGGTATAGGCCTCCCCTAAGGATCTCCACGACGATCGGTCCTGCGCTGCCTGCATCCACTGGCTTCCTTCACCAGATCGTCGGTCCACCTTGTCGGGGGCCTACCCACGGAGCGCCGTCCGGTGCGCGGTCGCCATTCCAGAACCTTTCCGCCGCAACGGCCATCGGTTCTTCTCGCTATGTGTCCCGCCCATTGCCACTTCAGCTGAGCAATCCTTCGAGCAATGTCGGTTACTTTAGTTCTCCTGCGGATCTCCTCGTTTCTGATTCGATCACGCAGGGACTAAGTACTTGTACTATTATTTATTCTGTGGTAGTAATAGCACAGCGCGCATCTGCACTACGAAATTTCGTAGTGCTACGAAAGTAACGTAGCGTGCTACATCCGTAGTCGATCCTACACATCGACTACGTGTTGCTACGCGAATATTATAGGTATTTGTAATGCGAGAAGATTTTTTTTTTAATTAATTTCTGCTCAGAATTTCCTACTGAGTCTACTAAATTTTTTAACATGTCCGATAATAGTATATGCTACATATCGGTTTCTTTTTTCTTAAGAAAAACGATAAAATGAGAGCATAAAAACAACACATTCCTAGAAGGTTCGATTCCTCTCATATTTAGTTTGTGATTTTAAATCACCATGCAAAATTTTTTGGCTTTCTCAATATATTATTATCGTTTGCTCTGCGATCCGCCGCAGTCGCCACGTATAAAAAGGACGTTAATAACGAAGTTATTTATTTCACAAGAGCAATTGAAAGTGGCCTGGCGGAATAAAAAGCCGAGGGCACCGATATAGACGGTATTGGCTAAGTTTTCTCATATTTTTGTCATCCTCACTGCCGCCGCTAAGTACACTTTCTAAGTTAGAGGAGTTGTTTAGCACCGATCTCTTTTTAAATAAATTCAAATATTAGACTAAATTTGTGGAAATAGGTTTCTTTCTGGCACTTTTTTTTGGTTGTATGACCGAAAGTGGCGCTCTCAGATGTTTTTATTTAATGAGATATTAATAGAAAAAGATTTTAATAATGTTTTACGTGGAGATTTTAGGGCCCATGGTCTAGTATTTTAAGAAGGTATCACTACATGCCCTCGTAGAAGTAGATATCAAATGTGTCAAAAACGGCCACGTTTAGCAGTTTTGCTATAGCTACTTCTAGTAGTGACTACGAGGGAATGTAACGATACCGTCTAAAAATACTAGACTGTGGGCCCTAAAAATTCCACGTAAAACATTATTAAAATTCTGTATTAGAATTATAATATTAAATAAAATTCACCGCGGTGCCACTTTCGCTCAGGGTGCCTTAAAAAGTCAGAGAAACTGATTATATTCTAGGAAGTCAACTTTGTTATAAAAGCTAAACCCATTTTTTATCTACTACGGGCCAGTACACGGCCTTTATCTCACCTGATGTTAAGTTAAGATAAGGCCGAAGATGGAAGTGGACTACACCCGGAATCCTCAACCACTGGGGAGGAATAACTTCGAGTAGGTACCTATTGTATGATTTCACCCAATAACATTTTACTAAGTACGAAAAATACAAATAACGTACTATTAAGTTCCGCGTAGGGTCGACATAATTCAATTAATTTTGTTCAGTTCGCAACAATTAATTTTATTGCTACCGCTACCAAAACCTATTTGATCTGTTTGTATTGGATTACGGGAGCTTTCAACTACATGATGTAAAAAAATACTTTAAAACTACTAGCACAAAGTTCAATATTCTACTTAAATATTGAACGCAAAGTTACAAATTCGATATTCAGTTTGGTAAAGTATGACTGGAAAGAGAATGATAATATCGCTGAAAATTGTGTAATTGAGTGTGCTATTGTTCGTAATTTGTGAAGTAAATAAGTAAAATACGTATTTGGTAGGCTGGAAAGTTACATTACGCTGAATTATTTTGGATTCTAAACTTTTAGATTTTTGCATTCACAATGCTATTTTTATATTAAGATGAATAAATAATGAAAAATATTAGAAAAAATCGGCTCACCCGTAGCAACTTAGACGGGATTAAGGTGAAACAGTGATTGCTACGGGTGAGCCGATTTTTTTAATATTTTTCATTATTTATTCATCTTAATATAAAAATAGCATTGTGAATGCAAAAATCTAAAAGTTTAAAATTGTACTGTTTCACCTTAATTGATTGTCTGGCATCTGCAAAGGTGCTACAACCGAATGTCGAAGAAGTTCTCTTCACATTGGTGAGATGGCGCTGATCTTCAGCGGAAGCGTGGAAAGTATTAGAATATTTTGGATTCATTTTTCTAATACATTATCCCCATAATCATTTTCTTTACCTTCAACATAGTGCGGTGATTTGGTATAAACTGAATAATGTTGAGTTTGCAATATTTTTTAGATTCCCGTAAGAACTTTGATAATTATTTTCTTAGTGGATGCCTAGGATAAAATATGACGAAAGGTAAGTATACACAGGTTGGTCAAAAGTTCTGTTACTGAGTTTCTTTATCGATTACTGGCCATTAAAACAAATGAAAAGAAAAAATAAAAATGACATATTATTGACAGTTTTATAAGCTATAATTCCATACCACACGTATATCATATTTTGTTTATTTCACCATGGAATGGGGGTTGAAGGAGAATCGTGTCGCTGTAATTGCTCTGCACAAATGTGGGCAGCCACCGAATATGATTTTCAAGTTGCTACAAAAGTTGAAAATCAACAAGCAATTTATTTATCGCACTATCCATAGGTACAGTAATACCTTGACCGTCGATGACCGAAAAAGATCAGGAAGACCACGCACCGTTCGGACACCAGCTGTGATCAAGGCAGTGAAGGCGAGAATCACGAGAAATCCCGTCCGGAAGCAAAAGTTATTGGCAATACAGATGACTGTGAAGAGAAGTTCCCTTAAAAAAATTATCAATGATGACCTTGGGCTTCACGCTTACCGTAGACGAAAGGGCCATCTGCTAAACGCACGATTGAAGGCTATGAGGTTAGCACGAAGTCGCGCTCTACTAAAGCAGTACGCACAAAACGGCCATCGAAAAATCTTGTTTACTGATGAAAAAATCTTCACAGTCGAAGAAAATTTTAACCGTCAAAATGATAGAGTATACGCTAAGAATAGTAAAGAAGCCAGCATGATTGCTCCGAGGGTCCAACGAGGTCACCACCCCTCATCAGTGATGATTTGGCTGGGGGTGTCCTATTCAGGGCTAAGTAAGGTTCATTTCTGTGAAAAAGGTGTGAAAACTGGCGCTAGAGTCTATCAAGATACCGTTCTGGAACCTGTTGTCAACCCTTAAGCCACACTTTATTTCAAAACCAGCCATGGGTCTTCCAGCAGGACTCTGCCCCTGCGCACAAAGCAAAATCTACACAAGCATGGTTTCGGGCTAACAAAATTGATTTTATCGCGCAGGAAGAATGGCCATCCTCCAGCCCAGACTTAAATCCTCTGGATTATGCCATATGGCAACTTATTGAGGAGAAAGCATGTGCTAAGCCCCACATGAATCTCGACTCTCTTAAGCGCACTATTCTCAAGGCAGTCGCAGAATTGGATATGGTGGTAGTTCGTGCTGCCATCGATGACTGGCCTCGTCGTCTAAAGGCGTGTATTCATGCCAGAGGCGGTCATTTCGAATAATTTTAATACATGATAATCTTAAATATTTGTGCTTTCATTTGGTATATAATTCACTGTAGCATTATTTGTAAATTTAGTATTATTCATGTTTTCCATAGTTACAGAACTTAGTAACCAACTAGGTACATATTGGTATGAAAAGTGTGAAATTCTTCCCTGAAACTTTCCGTGTTTGCGATCGGCTGGGCTTGTTACATTTGTTTTTCCCGATCCGACTTCAACTTTTTTTAAAAACCTAGTTAGAGTACAAAAAAAAGACTAATGGTAGTGTTGTCGTTTACCTACATGGTCGTTGATATGGTTGTGGTAGAATCTAACAGATTGGTTACCTAACCATCATAATCATTAGGGCAATAAGTTATCGAAATGTTGTCTTTATTCACTCCACTAATCAGACTAACCTTTACAATGAAGTCAATTTAGACATTGAAATACGAATCACGTTTCTAAAAAAAATATTTCAATGTAATATTCTAAAGTAAAAACATGTTCGTGCACTAAGCATACCCGATTAAGCCACGCTGCCGCTGGGGGCATACAAATGACACAATCCTTTGTCGATGCCGAACTGTCTCTTCCATGGTCAATTTGGTATCCAATTACGTCCAGCTTAGTGGGAAAAAATCCAGGGTAATCCGGTCTGGAGATGCGGACCAAGTGACAGGTATTCCACTTTAATTCTATGGATTTATGTACTGAGAATAGAGACTATTTATTCACTCATATACGTTTATTGTACGTATTTATAACTTATTCTTCGGATTATGGTAAATCGGGGTTCGACTAGTCAGACTTAAATTAGGTACAGTATATGTTTTTAACAGACAACAGAAATCTTTGATTCACTGGAAAGATTGTTCATTTAGTTACATTTTCACTCTAAATAATGGATTTTTACACATTTACCTTTACATACAAAATACCACATGTTGTCCCTGATTTAAGTCTGACTGATCAAACCCCGATTTGATCGTCCTAATTTAAGTCTGACTGGTCGAACCCCGATTTGATTGTTTGACAGTCTAAGTTATTCTCTCCTAGGTTTCGCTATAAATGCGTTAGTCAAAGGCCGAAACACGCTATTAGTTTTGGACTTTGACTAAGCCTTCTTGTCAAACCTGAGGTTTGACTAGGCAAACCTAGGAGCGCCGGGACTTCGGGGTTTGACTATAACATATATAAAAACCTCGCTTCCTCCTGCTCATTGTGCCGTGCAGCACCCACGGGGCTGCCAGATTCCGGCTCCATCAAACACAATCGTGCCTCCGATCGCGGATTAAAAGCCCTCGCCCTCATCACGCCGTATTGATTGCTTTGCTCAATTCAATTCTTCATCATTTGTTTCTTCTTGTCCAACAATTTGGTTTACGTGTTAATGTGTGGGGGGCTTTATGTCTTGATTAAGTGGGTGTTCTTTTGTAAAAGAGACGTAATAAGGGGAAAATAAAAATACTTACCTTAAATAGTGTCAGGAAAACGCCGAAACGTCACGCAATTTTTTAAAGCTGCTTTACTTTCAGTAAGCTCTTCTAAAAGGCCTTTTTTGGTGAATTTATTTACCATTTTAAGTCTCCCACTATGTTTAGTTTAGTCAAACCTACTTATAATAAATTTTAAAAATTTAATCTGCACCCTCTTCTTGAAATCGTGCGCTTTAAACGTACTAGAAAACTTACCGTTACTACTTCTTCGACTTCAATACTTAGGTAAATAAAATAACAATAAGCACAAACACGTATAATAAGATACATTGTCATTCGAAATCGAAGGTACAAGTCCCTTACGGCCAGGTTCACAGGTTTCTGATATGTTCCCGATATCAAATCTGACAGGCAATCTCATTTTAATTTAAAAATAAAACCAGAAAGTAAGTGGTATCCGAAATCTGTGAAACAGGGCCTTAATGTTTTGTAGAAAAGATGCACAAAAAACATGAGCCGCAGTATTATCATCCGGGCCTTATCCGAGTCCATCGCAACGGCTTAATTGCTTGGATCCACGCCAGATGGTTTCCACTCTCAGAACTGGCGAACTTCATTACTGTCCAACTGTATTGATTTTTAATGATTAAGTGTTGAAAGCGGACTTTTCGAGAAGTAGTTTACGATTTTTACTTTATATTCGGATATAAAATTATTTGAATTAACCCTGAAACGTTCGAATTGGTTTCGTCAAAAATTGCGAACAGCGAATTTGGCTTTATGGCTTCGATCAATCTATACTGTGGATATTGCATGACAATGGCATTTGTGGGATACTTTTAACTCCCCCAAAACGCAGCCTACTATGAAAGTCCCCCAAGACTTGTCATACAATTTGACATAGAGTCATGTGATTTGTTAAACGGTATGTGCCACATTTCAGCTTTGCTATTGTATTCCGTAGTGCATCCTTTGCTTTATGGATATAGTTCGATATTGCAGACCGGAGTTTTATAGCTTTTGATGTATTGTGGTTTTTACATGTCTGACCAAAAGAATTTATAATAATAAATCCACAAACGAACGGGCTTATTCGAATGGCATAATGGTAAAACATAACCATCATCATATCAGCTGCTAGTCTTCTCCAAAAAATCTATTTTAACGGATCCTACTAATATTATAAATGTGAAAGTTTGTGGGTTTGGATGTTTAGATGTTTGGATGTTTGTTCCTCAATCATGCAAAAACTACTGAACGGATTTGCTTGAAATTTGGCACACAGATAGTAGATAGCCTAGATTAAAACATAACTTTTTATCCCGATATTCCCACGGGAACGGGAACCACGAGGGTGAAACCGCGGGCGGCCGCTAGTAAATGAATATGAAAAAGAAAATATAATCATGTTGTTATTTATTAACTTAAATATACCCATGTTCGATGAATTCAATTTGAAACTAAATTTAAATTATACTGTCAACAACAACTGACGTGTTTCGCAACTGGCTAACTCTTGCACACAGTTTACCAAGTCTGGCAAGACCACAGGAGTACAAGCAATAATAATATTGTTATAGCAGTAAACCAACAACTAATATAATGTGGTTAAATGCGCACCAAATGCAGAAGGTTCATATTAAACGGGCTTACTCTTAGCCACATTCAAAACCCTAAAGGCTGGCTTACATTATCTTATCTTTTAGTAGAGTGCTTTAGGAGACTGCTTTAGTAGAAACATGTAAACGGTCGTCTTAGTGACTAAAGCAAGTAACGTTCTAGTTGCCCTTCAACTTAAATCAATTTTTTTTTGTTTCAAGTAGCACCCCCTGCGCACCCGCTCATGTCCCGCGCGACAATCCTCGCTACTGGAAGTATGTAAATCGACATTTTAGTAGCGAATAAGTAGAATGCTTTAGTCAAATGACACTGTACTGGAAGAAGTGTAAACGCTCACTGGCAAAGGCACCAAAACTACTAATGCACTCGCATTCAAGTACGATTCGCACTCTACTAAAGGACTCTACTAACAATAAGATAACGTAAACCGGCCTTAAAGGCTGGTTTACATTATTTTAGCTGTTATTAGAGAACCTTAGAAAAGTGCGTTATAGTAGAACAAACGTGGAAACGGTCGTGTTAATGACTAAAAGGAGTAGCATTCTAATTGCCTTTCAACTTGTATCAAAATTATTTTTGGTTTCGAGTAGCACCCCCTGCGCGCCCGTTCATGCCTCGCGCGACAATCCTCGCTACTGGAAGCATGTAAATCGACATTTTAGTAGCGTATTAGTAGAGTGCTTTAGTCAAATGACACTGTACTGGAAGAAGTGTAAACGCTCACACTCGCACTCGACTAAAGCACTCTACTAACTTGCCCAGTCAGTAGTTATGTAGATAGAACGTTATAGAGCGGTTATTATACAGTGTGATATAAAGGTACCTCATCAAAATCCCTCTACTATTTTTTGTAAGATTATTGCGATAATGATTGATAAGTAAAAACAATAGCTCTTTAGTGAGAGTATTTGAATCATCCATAACAGAACCAGTAAAATTATATTGCAATTAATGCATTTGCTTAAAATTATTTCAGCTCATTTACAAGTGATAAATTTTTATGATAACCGCCCAACCTGTTGGTTAAGTAAGTCCATAGCTGTAACATTAATATCATAGTCATAGCGAATATCTTTTACTAGAAACTATTAAAATTTCTTAGTTTTCCGAAATAAAAAATATCTTTGTAAAAAGACGAACTCATAGCGGCGCTTATTAACGCAAGGTACTTTCTCGAATTTTATTATGAAATCAAGAAAACATCATAGCTACTTTTGCTACTACAACTTCTCAATCGCAATCAATTACCAAATTATGACGGCATTTCACATTCTCACCACCAAACAGTAAATGCCACAATAGGCGATGCCACGATCCAATTTAAACTGTCGCAGTTATAAAGTGTTCCGGGAATCCGCGCGGCACGTAGCAAGATGAATTATAAGAATTGTATTAGACTCGTCTCACGTCAGGTCTGATGCCAACGGATTTGAAATGGCATTTATTAAACTTGCGCGATTGTGTATGACGGCTTTTACGTTTAAGCAAACATTCTTGATATTATTTTGGGGGTTCAACATAACCATCAGCCTTTTTAATGTCCCCACTGCTGGGACTCAGGCTTTACAAAACTAGAATTATGAGAAATATTCCATTTTTCCTATTCAAAACATACAGATATATACGGCACTTTCCTTCTTCCTTCTTTGTCCTTACTTTATAGGCCTCCATTCCTTATTTTTTTACCCAAGGTTGCCTGGAAGCGTTTCTGATAATAAGACCGCATTTCGTAAAGGGTTTCTTGCTTGATTGTCTTTAGTTCTATTGTATTTTATTTTAAATTATAGTTTATTTATCATTATATATTAATAATTCTATTGGACCTTGTGAACTTCGTATCACCTACAATTACCTATTTGAGAATTTGAGAATTTTAAAATATTGGCATAAGTTAGTTGTCAAAAGAAATCCGAAATGACAATTCTTATAAAAATTTTTGATTATTTAGCTGTTCTTTTGGGTATCCCCTATTTTTGTTTGTTTTTAAACCACCCCAGTACTATAGCGAACAAAACAAAAAAAATATTATTCCCATCGGTCAAGCCGTTTTTGAATTACTCAAACAAAACAACAATTCATTTTTCTGTAAACTTTTTGATACCTATGAGATGATTGATAGTGATAGAGTATCAATATTCAACTGGGAAGATTGGCTTGAATTTCAAAAAGTTTGCACCATAAAAGTATATTTGTCAGAAAAACTGTGATGAAAATTTTTAAGAGCGTTTCCAATTTTCCTCGCTTTTCAAACGTAATAGGTACCGCCAGTAACAGATAATACTCGTTTGTCGATTTTTCAGTTTCGTGAAAACATTTTTGTTAGTCGGTTGTAGAATTTTTATTATTTCGTGCTGGTAATCAATATTTGTGTTACTATAAGTACAGGGTTATTTGTAAAACACCAACAACCTCACAATAATTGATTCAACATCAAAAACAACAACGTTAGTTCTACGATTTTTCAGAAAACAGACGAACGAAAATAGACTTTTCATACAAAATTCGATCAGATTTGTATGGAAAGTCGATTATTTTTTTCTGTTTTCGGAAAAGTCGTAGAACAAACGTTGTCGTTAATGATGTTAATAATTACAAGACAAAATACGCCTATGTAATATATATGTACTGTTATAAACTATTTACCTACTTAATAGAACAAGTAAGTAAATATGGGAAATCAGCTGTTCTTTTGAAAGCAGCAAGCCCACACATTATTCTCACGATAGATCAATTTAGGAAATTAATACATAGCAGGTTGCCCAATCAGTCGGCAGGCTCGGTAATCGCCGAAGTGCCCATTTCGATGAGATAATGAATATTTGATACGACAACCAGATCGCGCGCTATTAACACCGAGTCGCGAAATATATTATCTGGCACTTTTATATTTTAATATTATAATAAGGAAGACAAGTACGTGAATGAAATACGTCATTATTGAGAGATTTCAGCAATGTACATATTACATAAGTTTACTTTAACCATCTTTGTCATCATCTTGACCAATAGGATTAAGAAGTAATACCATAACTAAACACAGGTATCTTGATTGGCTTTGCACATTCTAATTTCTATGTATGGGCAAAACACGCGTCAATGTCAGTGTGTCTGTAGGTATTTTTTGCTGTTGTGTGAAAATTGTAGCTACTTATTGTACTTAGTTATGGACCTTCAACGGCAACTCCTGATTCTGTTAAACAGTTTTCTGTATAGGTATATATTTTTTTATTTTAGGCATCCAAAACGCTATTTTTATATTTATTCACTATATTTCTGCTTTTCTTTATAAAAAAAGGGTATTTTAATTTTTAAAATAAGCTTCCTTTAAGAAGGCCTATAAAACAGGAAGAAAGATTAAGAAATCGAAAGGAAATTTTCTTCGAATCTTACAGAGGATTAATCTACAATGCAATTAATAGGTACTTAAAAACATTTTCCAGATCGTTAAGCATTCTTGAAAGAGTAGAAATATCCATTAAGTATCCACTCAAAAGAATCCAATAGTCGTTTATAAAATTATATTTCATACATAACTAAATCAACGCAGAATTAATTAATTGTACTGTACTATTGTTTTTAGTTTAACGTATGGAATAACAGAAATATTTCCATCAAAGTGTACACTTTTAGGCGGGTGGCTTGCACACGGTTAATTAATAATACATTTTTGTTCACCCATCCAATCACCGTCCTTACCTTAGCGATAATTGCCTGAATGGGTTATAAATAAATAAAATAAAAAATTACAACATCACATACATTGCTCCAATCCCAAAGTAAGTAGCTATAGCACTTGTGTTATGGAAATCAGAAACAACGGTGGTATGACACACACCCAGACCTGAGACAATATTGAAAAGTATACACTTTTAAACTTTCGCGTTGCATTTTATTAGATTTGGAACACAGGTTTTAACGCGATTTTAACTAAAACATAGGTGTTGAGCACCTACCTTTTCCCGACGTTTCGACCGAGTTGCATCGGCCGTGGTCACGGGCTGACTGGAGCTGCGGTGTTACGCCTCCTCCTCTGCATCGGTGGAATCTTCATCCACCGTCGAACAGTTTTTCCAACTACCGCCACACACAATACTAACGGTGTCCCTATTCTGTATCATAGCCGTATTCTGATAGTTAGCCGACCGCGAACAAAGAGGTAGTGCGTTTGTAATGACTGGATTCCACACTGCAGATAATTTGTGTCCATCTTCCCGATTGAAGTTGTTAGGATGTTTTTTAATTTCAATCGCTTCACGTACGACTCGTGAATAAAAATGACGATCAGTGGAAAGAACCTGCGTGCGATGAAATTCAATCCAGTGGTTTGTGCCACTTTCCAGCAAATGTTCTGCAATCGCTGATTTATTAGTTTGGCGGTTTTTTACAGCTGTGATGTGTTCACGGACTCTTTCGGTGTTCGAATTTTTAATAAAAAAAAATATTTTTATTTTTTTTGGTCATTTTGCACTTTTTTTCATAAAATATATTTTATGTTATTTTCTAGCAATGTTTTTGTTTATTTTTTATTTAAAATACATTTACTAACAATATTAAATAGAAAATAAGCTGATATGAGCTGCTAACATATAAAAATACGTTCAAAATACGGAAACAGCCCCGAGGTGGCAGGCAGACATATTATGTTCGCTCGCTCTTAGGACGATATTCTGTAATATTACACACGTCAATCTGGTGTGATCTGATCAAAACCGCAGATTGATGGAATTTGATGCGGTTGGTTTGCGACGTTACACGGTCAATCCAGCGAGATCTGGATCGCAGTAGATCTTGGTAGATTGACAATCTACCACGATCCACGGTGGGCTTTGGCAGGGTTGCCAACTTTTTGCATTAATTTTCGCGTGATATCGATCGATGACCTGAGTGGTGCAGTATTCAACATGCCAGTCTACCGCGCAAGAGATCCTGGGTTCGATTCCCGGACGTAATTGAAATGATGAATTTTAATTTCTGTGACGGTCTGCGTATAATAAGTACCTATCTATTTCGAAAAGTAAGTAAGTACCTAGTAAAATCTGTTGTCTAGCACCCATTTTATGCCTTAATTAGTTAGGGTTAGATGAATATCGATATTTAATTTTACACGCACAGGTGTGTAAAATTTCATCAAAATCAGTTCAGCCTTCTGAAGCTGAACTGATTTGGATGAAATTTGGCACTCAGTTCATAGCTTGGTAATATCGTATTATAAATTTTAATACGATTTTTTATAAATTTTAATACGATATTACCAAGCTATGAACTGAGTGCCAAATTTTATCCAAATCAGTTCAGCTTCAGAAGGCTGAACTGATTTTGATGAAATTTTACACACATCATATATAGTTTATAGCCTGGTATAGTATAAATATCGAGGTAAAATAGTATTTTTCAAAACATTGCAAAAAATATAGTAGGTAGGTTTATGGGAAATTTATGAAAAAATATAGTCCTCATTTATTTTTAACTAGCTTTCTTTAAAAATTAAAAATAGGGTACATACATAGGGTAGGTACTTCCTAGGGTACCAAACTAACTGTGTGCCAAATTTTATCATCTTTTACTGCAATCCAATATTTTTAACCGACTTAAAAAAGGAGGAGGTTCTCTTTTCATCTGTATATTTTTTAAGGGATTCTTCAAATGCCCACGCGCATGTAGTCACGGCCGGAAAGAAAGTAAGTACTATAATGTTTAAATGTTTTGAAAATAATACTTATACCTCGAAAAAAAGGTGCCAACCCTAAGCCAGACCAAGCCAGATTGACGTAAATTGACAATCCAGCACAATCTGATCACGCCAGATTGCGCCAGACCGCGCCAGATTGAAACAGATCGCGAACAACGTTACACAATCAATCTCTGTCAATCTTTGTCAGTCTGGCGCGGTCTGGCGTGATCAGATTGTGATTTATTTCTATCCTTGTTTATCTTATAGTGTTTTGTCACACTCTCTCTAGCCCGGCTCCCAACACACGGTATAAGATTGAGGTTAGAAACGTAAACAAAAAAGTAGGGCGGCAAGCAGACATAATATGTCTGCTTGCCACCCAGGACTATTTTGACAGTGAACATATTATGTCTGACTGCCACTTTAGAGGTTATGCCTCCTCATGAATAGACGCTTAGCTACTGGAGGTCCCAACTTGCTATAATGTTCTACCATAATTTTAAGTGGCATCATCAATTTTTTTTAATTCACAACAGGATAGTGCTTGGCCTTCACCTTACCTGATGTTAAGTGACGATAAGGTCGAAAGTGTAAGCGCACTACACCAGGAATCCTCACTACTGAGGAACTGGCTAACTTACCTCTAGCTGCCGGAACACAACAATTTTCAAATTGTTTTTATGGCGTCAGACTTAAAGATGGTGGTAGCTAGCCAGGTGGATTTAAAGAAGCCTTATATAGGTACCACTTTTTGGGTTGGTTATTTCTGCAGCTGCTTTTGTAGTTTCTGTGCTAAATGTTCAAGATACCTTGTTCAAACCTTTAGTGGGTATTTCTTCGAAATTTCATTCTTCGACTGATTCATCTGGCCAAAATGTAATTTTACTTTCAGCTCTCTAACACATGTTCATATGAAAATAAGTATACTAAAGAACATATATTTGAATGAGGGACTCGTTTTTATAAAGTAGTTTTCAAGATATCAACGTTCAAATATTTTGTGCCCATATTAATCAGAATTTGTTACAGATGAATCAGAAACAGCAATCAAAATTAAAAAGTTTATGTATATGAGCTCTGTATTAAGAAAATAATAATATTTTAACAACTGCAATAATCTGTTTTTATGAAAACAGTTATCAGTGATCATATCACGGAATAAAATCTGGTTAATTCAACAGTAATTCTTGTGAAACATTTATGCGTTCTGCGACTCTCCTTTTCTCCTTCTTTTTATTTTGTTTATGGCACTGTTGTGAACTGCAATGTCTGCAATATTGAAATAAAAGAATTTAGAGAAAATGTCTTATAAATAAATTGTGTAAAATAATTAAGGATGATTAGTGATAAAAGTGCCATTTAATTAATACCGATCCCAGTTTAATTACAATATTGTTAGTAATCAATGTACTGATATGATTGTTAATTCTAACTATTCATTATTAATTATTAACTAAACCAAGACATATCAAACGTATCATATACGAGTATGTAGAACAAGTTTATACTTACTCCTGTTATTTTTTTTATTAATTAAAAAGTTACAGCTTAGTGCATTAATAATTAAGACAAAAACTACTGACTTGTACACGATAATTTTTTTTTTTTGTGCTGTAGGGGGGTAGAACTAATTAATTTTGTGATTCATATGATGTTTTGACCATATGAATCAGGCACAGATAAATCAGGATTTTGCCTACAATCTTGCTTAACTCATCATACATACAGACTTCAGCATTGCCATTTTTCTACACGAATCTATAACTCAAAAGCATCACACGAAAGGTAGATTGAAGTTGTAAAACAACAAAATAAATTTTATAAAGTAGGCATTGTAATCAGAATGCCACCCGAACCAAGCACAGATAAATCAGATATTTACCTTCGTAACACCGTGATCTAAGCCAACCAGCCCCACGTACAACTTCCAGGTCTTCCGTTGCACAACTGGCTTCCCCGCACGGGATGCCAGACTCCTATTATTGTTACCCGACCAAGTATGGTCAAGTGAAGCTGACGCCACATTAATCAGTTTTATACGCCGGATATTTCTTATTTATTTATTTATAAATACACTAAGGTAGTTATGACCAATACATATTTTTTTTGTAAGAGGACAATTCATTTCCTTTCGATAAGATATAATTTAATACTGATTTAACTTACGGAAAATGCGGCATCGACCATTTTGTTCCGGAAAATGGCAAACGGACGCGTCATATGAATCAGGAGAACAAACTTCAAATATTTTTATTTTGTACCTAAACTGCAATTATTTCAAAAATATCATTTGTTCCAGTTAGAAATAAAGCTAAAGTGTACAAATAAAAAATTACAGGCCGTTTTGTTAGTTGGTTACAGAAATATACCCACAGACATCGAAAATTTTGTCTCTGGAGAAGTACCCTAGTCCATAACCGCGTCTGCCGGACATGGAGTAAGTAGCTCCATGTCCACGATCGCAGAGCCGCTTTGCGTAAGTAATTATTTTGGAAGGACGCCAAATAATCCCGCGGGAGGTGCTTCGATTTTGGCATTCCATCATAATCGCTCATGTCATGATAGGTTCTTTAAAACGAAGTTTGAAAAGATAGAAGAAGATATTGTTTGCTTCCACATTTTTTGTGCTGGAATCTAAAAAAATTGCTTGCAGTTAAGTAGACACTTTCTCATTGATAATGATTAGGGGTTGGTTGAAAGTACCTAATCGTTTTACGAAAATTATTGTAGGTATCTAACTATAAATGATATATAGTCAGGTGGGATAAGTGAAACACCGGGGTAAGTGAAACACCCAACCATATCTAAGAAACTATCGTAGTTTATTCTCATAGCGATGTGTCGATAAAGCAGGAATGACGAATTACTTCCCTTAATACAACACAGATATCGCTGCGATCATTAAACTAGCTAGTAAACCAAAAAGAAATTCATTAGATGTCAAAACGCAAAACACGATGTTTTTCTGATAAATCTTTAAAGCTGGACCCTATTTTATGAGAATTTGATACATTTTGGATATTAACGGTTAAACGTGATCCTTTTGTCCTGTTTTTAATTAAATGGACACAATATTTAAAGCTATTTTGGCCACTGTTTCACTTCCCCCTTGTCAGGGGTAAGTGAAACACTTCTTAGCTTTTATAATCTTTTCGTGATTTTGTTGCTTAATGCAAGTCTTTAGATATTTATATTCATACCGTTAAAGGCTGATTTAATTAGGAGTACATTGCCTATACAGCTACTTTAATTGCGAGTTTTATAGCTTTACTACACCTTGTTAAATAAAAATAAAATGAAGTATGTTTCACTTACCCCACCTGACTATAACCTTTTTTTTTAAAACGGAATACCAAACCAAGCCTGTGGCACTGACCATTCACGCTTCTCATAGTACCATAGTAAATGAGATCGTACGAAATGAATTTCTACTCAATCAGGGGGTCTACCGCGTAACTTAAATGGTATGTCTATCAGCCATTTTTAACGTCCCCACTGCTGGGGCACAGGCCTTCTTTATGGGTGGATAAGGAGGACGGGCCATAACCCACCACGCGGGCCCAATGCGGATTGGTGGGTGTAAACGACTGAAAATGCAGCCGGGACTAACGGCTTAACGTGCCTTCCGAAGCACGGAGGAGCTCGAGATAATAAATTTTTGGTCACCCATCCCATTACCGACCCTTGTGAACGTTGCTTAACCTCCGCAATCGCTGGGCCAGGCGCTAAACCACTGTGCCACCGAGCTCCACTAACCCCGGTCACTCACATGCGCGCAAAGGTTCGTACATTGTACGAATGTTTTCAATTTGGTATGGAAAATCATTCGCGAATGTCTTCGAATGTCCGTCCTACACTTGTGGGTTCGCGTATTTGCGCGAATGTGAGTAACCGGGGTAATGGTATGAAGTTCGTATAAATGTCACTTAAAAACAGATACTTAACGTTAGAAAGAACAAATAATTGCCAAAAAAACCATAAAAATTGGGACTTAAAATATCAAGATTTGCATGAACTTCATATCAATGTTCTTCTTCTTACGCGGTAGGGCGACTGGTCCTTGGTGGTGTTTTTTAGAGTTTTGTACCCAAGGGGTAAAAACGGAACCCTAATACTGACTCCACTGTCCGTCTGTCTGTCTTTCACCAGATTGAGCTAGACAGTTGACATTTTCACAGATTATGTATATCGGTCGCCGCCTTAGAGCAATGCCGGCTTCATCCCGAATTAGTCTAAGATCGCCGCTATAAGAACAAATACCAAAAACAGAAAAAAAAATTAGTGGACCTCCCATACAAAAACGTGTTTTTTTGCTGTTTTTGGTACGGAACCCTTCGTGCGTGAGTCCGAATCGCACTTGGCCGGTTTTTTCTTATTATTAAATAGTATTATAAATTATCTGTGTCATTATCTAACCTATTTGCTTGTCTCCTCGCGAGCCAGATAACCTTCTCTCAGCTATCTGCCGGGCGGCTTATAAACCTCCAGCATAAAACAAGAAGGCTTAAGCGTCGGTGGGTTTATGCCGCGCCCGTGCCAAGGGGTGACGTCACACATCCAGGAGCTGCAGGCATAATCATAAAGCAAGCGCTATTTGGTAGCTGTGAAATTGCATGCAGTTTCGATAGCCTGCTTCTGATATGGACCAGGTTCTTCGACGTTCAGTAACTTATTGACATATTAAGACCCACTTTGCTGTAATGTGGAATTTACGTGTCGATTTTCCAGGCGACTTGTTGATGATTTTGGTCAACTAGCGACTAAATGTAATCGCAAACCTAATTTAAACCTAAATTCAAGAAGAGAGGTGATTTGATTTTAAAAGCATTGTCGATAAAAAGCGCTGGATGACTACAATCGATCAGCAAGTCACCTGGAAAATTAACCGGTGTAGGTAAATGTTCTATTACGCATAAGAAATTCCTAACCACACGAGTAACATTTACCTGCAATTTAAACACGCACACGGAAAAGTTGAAAATCAATTGCTTAATTAACTCCAAACTCATTAACGAATTTAAACTTCAGGTAACCACTGTCGCAGTCGGACCCTACACCCTCGCATATAATTGGGCAATAGCATTAATTTTCACGCAGTCAATAGCACTTGTAGGCGTACCTTAACCAGTTTCAATTGAGCTTCAAAGGAGTTAGCAATAACTTGGTGTTTGTGTGCTGGGATGGCTGTGCGGGGAGCAGGGTAGATCAGGTTTGACTGTTCGTTAGTAACAGCAAAGTCGTAATTAGCAGCTGTGTCCTGTAAGTTTGCAAGCATAACTTTGCGCACCTCGAAGAGAGAGAATATTGTGCCTGAGAATGTAATTAGGAGCGGAGGTGCCGTCAAGAGTTATTGCGGACTGGTATTGGGTCTACGGGAATCTGTTTAGTGGAATTTCCGTACCTATTGAGTTTGTTTATTGGAATTGGGCGAAATATCTGTGGGCATAGGCATAGGTAATGTGGCCGATAATTCGATAAGGAAATTAGCTATTAGTTTTCCCAGAGTTATTTCAGGACTATTCACCACTTTTTATGAATCGTAGATGAAAATTCCTCATCTAAAAATATATATTAGTTTACATTTAGGTGGTTAAATTAATAATTACGAAGATATAAAGCCTAATAATACTGCTAATTACTAAAATTTATAGGTAGTAAAAATATGTAAGTAATAGCGGCTGCCCGCGGTTTCACCCGCGTGGTTCCCGTTCCCGTGGGAATATCGGAATAAAAAGTATTCTATGTCTTAATTTAGGCTATCTACTATCTGTGTGCCAAATTCCAACCAAATCCGTTCAGTAGTTTTTGCGTGATTGAGGAACAAACATCTAAACATCCAAACCCACAAACTTTCACATTTATAATACTACTAGCGGCCGCCCGCAACTTCGTCTGCGTGGAAAGGTTTTTTGTTATCCCTCGGGAATTATACTTTTTTTCGGCATAAGAGGTACTCTATGTCCTTTTCTGTACCCCTGACAACGTGTATGCAAAATTTCATGATGATCGGTTCAGTAGTTAAGACGTGAAGGCGTAACAAACAAATAAACAAACAAACAAACAAACGGACTTTCGCATTTATAATATTAGTAAGGAAGTAAGGACTAGCGGCCGCCCGCGGTTTCACCCGCGTGGTTCCCGTTCCCGTGGGAATATCGGAATAAAAAGTATGCTATGTTTTAATATAGGCTATCTTCTATCTGTGTGCCAAATTCCAACCAAATCCGTTTAGTAGTTTTTGCGTGATTGAGGAACAAACATCCAAACCCACAAACTTTCACATTTATAGTATTAGTAGGAAGTAGGATTGTAAAGGACAAAAAAGTTAAAAGATCATCTAGCTAGCGGTTTCTCTTTAGTACTGTCATTAAAATAGTTACATAATAAGTTACCAGATAACTTCAGAATCTGTTTTGGAGTTCAAATGGCGCATGTTCGTAAGAAAACGTCGCAAGTTGTCTCAAGTGTTCGATCATTCAATTACCGCCGACTGTTTGCCAACTTATAACTTGTGATGGAGACACAATCTTGTATATGCTTCATATTTATAACTGTAAGTGTAAGTTTAGTATAATTTTCTAGTGAACACGCTCTTAGAAGCTTTAGGAAATAAAAAAGAGCTTTTTATGCATTGTAGTTGAGAAAGAAGGTAACCCAAAATTCAATATTTAACTGAGTAATGTACTATAGGTAGTCTACTTTTACATTATTTTTTGTTATCGATAAATCAAGTACCTAATACTGTGTGAAATTGTTTTAAAAAAAAATGAGTATTTAACATTACGCGACCTCTTAAGTTCAGAATTCAATTTTTTAATTCAATTAATTAACTTCAATTTTAGCAACGCTATAGTTCCACATTTTATCCCACTTACCTCTTGAGTCACTATTCTTTTTCTCTTTCTTTTCTAAGTTGTCAATGTTGCTTTTTAATCTTTAGTAAACTACAGTGTTGACACTTTGGCACTTTCCGTTCGGATATTGCGACCATAAACGGTTGGTTTCCTTAACAGGGCAGTTAACAGTTTTGATGTGGCACACACTTTGTTGTGTAAAGTACTTTAAAGGTCAATGACCTGTGTGAATTTCCAAGTGACGTCATACTGTTGTAACGATATCCGAGACTGGTGTGATGGGGTAATGATTATGATTATGAGGTTTTGCGTTAAAAGTGTCTATTAGTTAAGCCTAGAATTGTTGATTATCATTTTTTGAATGCGAAATTTCGCTTGAGTGAGCTTAATAAGAATAAGGCATAGAAAAGCAATTCAAATTTTTAAATTTTTCTTTCAAAATGCCTACCTACCTTTTCAAATTAATCTTCAAGCACAAACTATTATGGTATTTTTTTGTATTTTAGACACGGAAAAATATCTCAATATGCACGATATGGTAAAACGTGAAAAGTGCTGTTTTAAATATATCCCGCAATTTTAGCGAAGGAAAGTTTATATTTGAATGTTCGAAGTTCATTGCTATGTTTTCATCGCTATTTTTAGTACATAATCTACAAAACCTGCAACGTGAGACGAGGCAAGCGCCCTTCTACTTTCATTTCGTGACGGAGTAGAAGCGTATCTCAAACTTTCGCAGTGACTCAAAAACGGGTAAAAATCCGCCATCCATACACGGAAGTTACCGTTCTCGTTAAAAGTTGCAAGTTTTGACTAATTACGAAGCCGCGACGCAGAACGTATGTTCGCAATTAGTTGGCGAAACTTCGCCTGTTATTTCGTCCTCGTTTGGAGTGCTATGGTTTTTCCGCCTTTTTTTAGAGTTCCGTACCCAAAGGGTAAAAACGGGACCCTATTACTAAGACTCCACTGTCCGTCTGTCTGTCTGTCTGTCACCAGGCTGTATCTCATGAACCGTGACAGCTAGATAGTTGAAATTTTCGCAGATGATGTATTTCTGTTGCCGCTATAATAACAAATACTAAAAATATATTAAAATAAACATTTAAGGGGGGCTCCCATACAACAAACGTGATTTTTTTGGCCTTTTTTGGTACGGAACCCTTCGTGCGCGAGTCCGACTCGCACTTGGCCGGTTTTTTTATTTTACACTTTGATTATTTAGGTGCTCAGCTTATTATGCAGTTGTGTCTTTACATACATGAATTTAATAGATTTTTTGAAACTGCAAGTTTGGTTTACTTTTGCAGGCAAAATGAAATCTTGTAGGAGATAAAAAAATATCTTAAAATATTAAGCACCGTTTTATGAAAACAATTTTTAACAATTTTACGGGTATATGTCTGTTGATAATTTTAATAGATACCTATTTTTGTGCGTAACATTATATTTTATTGTTTATCAACTTATGTGGTTGAGGTAATTTAATAGTTTTTTTATGTTTTATGCCATCCATCGCTCTAGGTTTACTTACAATGCAATTAAATTTACAATGACAATATAATTGACTTCAGAACGCGGTGGTACAGAATAGATAATAGTAGTGGTACAGTACAATGCGGTGTATTTTAATCTGTGCGTGACCCGCGACCATACGTATTCTCGAGTGAAATTGACACGGACCACTGTCCATTGTTAATTTTATCGCATTATTACACACTAAAATTATTTATTATTTATTACATCCTGCATCAAAAATTTTATAACTGGCAAAAACTTCTTTAATTCATTAAGTTCGCATTACTAAACATTTTAAAATTGCTGGTTTTAGTATAAATCCCGATCCATTTCCTGGAACTTGTCGCGTTAAGTTACAACTTATAATTACGTCATTAAAGTTGCCAGCTCCTTTAGCGCAACACCTGCTACTCGGGCAATACAAGCCGTCATTCTAGTATTGTTTTTTTACATTATTATATTATGAAACTATACCACTTTACAAATTAAAATGAAGACGTTTATATGGTATTTATTTAATCAAGTTTATTAATCTCTACTGATCCCCTATGGTAATTAAACGGAGTTTATAGTTTGTCGTCTATCTTGTGAAAAAAATGTTGCATAAGTCTGAATTTCAGATTCTAAAACATGTAAATGATTGTTCCTTAATGTATTCTTGTACTTTTTCACTCCTCTTGCTCAAAAAGTCCGTCATTGTAAGGTACAAGAGCCAGGATAAAATAGCATAAATACCCCTAGGGGATAAAGTTTTTTCTTTTTTAATGTTTGTCTATTACCAATGAGCCTACTAAAACGAAAAAGTCTTTATTCATAATCACGAATAAAAACTCGCTCGATTTAATACCGTTTCTCATTTTTATTTTTGAAAATGGAACTAAAAAGCAGCGATCTCTTCTGTGAAATCATAGACTTTATACTCTGTGACTTAGTTTAAAATACGTGCATTGTGTTTCTTAGCTGCTATGTAGAAATTAAAAAAGGCACTGGCGCGAAGTCTTTAGAATTTTTCTCTAATTCCAAACTGATTGAATTGTGTGACTGTAAGTAAGTAAGAGGATAGAAATCATTTTAATCTTTTGGCTCCAAGCACAAATCATTTATTTAAATAGTTTATGAAGTGGAGGATAGAAAAACAAGTGGATTTGTTTACGGAAGTGTAAACTAGGTATTTAATATTGTATTTTATTTTCTCGCAATCGTTGTGAAAAGTAGAGTGTAACACACGACGCTAAAACCCATTGTAACTCAGTTTCTATTTATTCCCTCGCTAAAGCTCGGGAATAAAACTACCTCGTATGCAATGGGTCATTTTAGCGTATTGCATAACAATCTACTATTTATAACTTCGTCAAGAAATGAATTCAATTTAGAGATGTTTATAGTGGGAAATAAGAAACCCTCTTTTATGTTTAAAATCGGTTTGTTACAGACTCAATATTTCCCATGTCGCAGTCAATTTAGAGATCCGCCTTTGTACCTCGTGACCGGTAACCGCTTTGTGGGGATTCTTTTAAGATGCAGGGTTCCGTGAAATTGACTCGCAAGTCGCAATTGTCTGCACGGTATACAAGATGCTATTATCTATTACTTGTATATCCTATAGACTATTTCTATTGAGATTGGTTACGTTCAAAATTGAATTTTTCTTAACAGTAGTCTGTTTGTTTTTGATAAAAACATTGCTTAATTTTTATTGATAGGGAATGTTTGTTCAATATAAAAAAATAGCGTTTCTCAATAGTGTCAGAGTCATAATTCGATGGCCGTTGGGGCCGTAAGGATCTAAAATGTAGACCGCGCACCGGACTACGCTCCGTGGGTTGTGAGAGAGCCGTACAAGCAAGGTGGACCGAAGATTTGGTGAAGGTCGCGGGACGCTGCTGCATGCGGGCAGTGCAAGAACGATAGTAAAATAATAAATAAATAAATAGTCGTGGTTATTATAATAAAATCGTGATATTATTATAATAACCACCAGAAATTAAACTCTGGTGGAGCGATAGGCGTCGTGTGGCTGAGTATAAAGAAGGAATCATTCTTCTACAGCATCGGGTCACCCTTTGAGCCTCCCCTAAAGTACATACTATTTGGAACCACTCACCGCGCCCCCCTTTGGACGTCTCTGTCCCATCTCAACCAGTGGGGCGCGCCCCACTGTTGGGAACCCTTGTTCTACAGTGACCTTCTTCCATTGTTTTACCATTAGTTCGTAAAGCAATATGAAAGGTAGTGTGATTGGGATGGTGATGTAAGGATTAAGTATCTTTGTTTCATAAGCAGTAAATACTTAGATTAAAGCTCATGCCGGAATCCGGAAGCTGAGATATAGGACAAGATGTTAAGAAACAGAAAAAAAATATTTTGACTGAACTTTATTCAAACATATTTCAGTCAGTCAACGACGCCTTTACAGCATTTGAGGTTTGATCACTATAATTTCATACGGGTTTTGTGGTCGAATACATCCTGTTTGGTCGGGACTCCGTAAAATTGAGTCCCGATTGTCTGTGGCACTCTCGCACGAGATTACCTCCCAGTGTGCCACAGCCTATAGTGACGTCATTGGACGTCAGCCTGTCAATTTTATAACGTCCCAATATTGGATTCAGCGAAATGGCTTTCCTAGCAAAAATGACTAATATCTCAGGTCGGATTTAAATATCGGAGAACACTTGGTAATAAGTTAATCGCTCTGTGAGCTGTAGACTTCGTTTACGTATCTTCGCATTTTGAAAAAAATCGATAAACCGAATCGACAAAAAATCAATATAATTATCGAACCAGGGGGGCTATTCAAATGGCCACTTTTCTATTCGTTCGCTAACTTAAAGCTTAAAAATAAGCAATTAAACGATCAACTCACACGACGCAAGTTCATGTAAATAGCAGACATTGTTGTATTGTATGGAACTGACAAGCCTACGAAACGTAATTTTGGAGTTTATGGCTTATTTTGAATTTTTAAGTTAGCGAACGAATAGAAAAGTGGCCGTTTGAGTAGCCCCCTGCTTACAAAATTTTACGAGAATCGGTAGAGAAAGGACACAGCTCGGTCAAAATCCCTTAGAAACTAGTAATATAATAAATCTATGCTTGGAAATAAGTCCCTTTTGTTTTTGCCCCCAGTCATCAGCTAGTTTATTACAATAATCAGAATTAGGTCCAGAGATATTAAGAGTATCACGTTCCCGTTTCTTTACTCTTTCCCGTTTCCGTCCCCGCCCCCGTTCCCGTTCCTGTTCCCGTGTCCGTCCCCGTCCCCTTGGGCTGAATCATGTCCACCGTGTTGGACTTCAAAACAAATGTCATTTTCGCATTCCTCATCCCATAAAACCTCAAGAACGACATCCACATCGGCTTTCATGTTTACTTACCCCATTTACCCCCTAACGGATGATTTTCAAAATAAGAAAATATGTGTTTGCCTATTTATTTTTAGACATGCTCCTACGAATTTTTAAGCTGTAAACTATGTAATGTCTATTTTATATTATTTTTCCATATATAATTTGTACCCCATTTTCACCCCTTTAGCGGTTAAATTGGACTTCAAAATTAATGTCATTTTCGCAATCACCATCCCATAAAACCTCAAGAACGACATCCATATCGATTTCTACGTTTACTTAGCCCATTTACCCCCTAAGGGGTTGATTTTCAAAACCACAAAATATATGTTTGCCTATTTATTTTAAGACATGCTCCTACGAAGTTTTAAGTTGTAATGTCTATTTTATATTGTTTTCAATACCAAATTTAAATCCAATTTTCACCCCTTTAGGGGTTAAATCATGTCGACCGTGTTGGACTTCAAAATAAATGTCATTTTCGCAATCTTCATCCCAGAAAACCCCAATAACGACATCCATATCGATTTTTAGGTTTATTTACCCCATTGCACCCCCATTTCATCACCATGGGGGTTGAAATTATACCAATACAATATGCGTTGCGTTAGATTTCCATCCATAAGCCTAAATTACAAATCTAGCGATTTCTACTTCAAAAATGAAGGATTATCTTCTAAACACAACTTCATCCCCCTTTTCACCCCTTTGGGGGTAGAATTTTGAAAAACGCTGAGACACGTATTTATTTATTTTCAATCATCAGCCTAAACACAAAATTTGAAGATCCTAGCTTCAAAACTGAGGGACTTTCATACAAACTTTCATCCCTTATTTCATCCCCTTAGGGATGGAATTTTCAAAAATCCTTCCTTAGTGGATGCCTACACTGTATAAAGTATCTGTGTGCAAAATTTCAAGTCTCTAGGTTCAGCGGTTTGGGCTGTGCGTTGATATCTCACTCAGTCAGGACTTTGAATTTTATATATATAGATTTTTGAAAGCATTTTTGGATAACTCATTGAGCGATTGTAAGTAAGTACTGCGCCAAATAATGTGCGTAATTTTAGTTCGCAAACGGTGAATATTTTAACACGTTTTTATTAGGTTGCTTTCTCGTTTGTGTGTTTGTTGGTTTCTCCACAAAGTTTGCGAACGATTTTATACTAGCATCCCGATGAGCTAGAGACTTGAATCTTTGAACATAGGTCAGAACTAGAAGGCAATGCAATATTATGGTGTCATTGAGCTGATCTGATGATGGAGCCGGAAGAAGACCACAGGAACACGATGACGAAACCATACAAACCTATCGTGTTTGGACTCGTTACAATCGTCTTGACGAGTACTCTAATGGGAGACGAGGTCCAGGGTCTGATGATGAAGCTGAAAGGCCATGCCATAGGAACTCAATATTGAAACCGTGCAACCCCATCAAATTTGGTCTCGTTTGAATCGTTTTGATGAGTTCTTTGTTGGGAAATAGTTTTCAGGGTCTGATGATGGAGCCGGAAGAAGGACACAGGAACTCTTTAATAAAACCACGCTACCCCATCGAGATTGGGCTCGTTTGCATCATCTTGACGAGTACTTTGTTGGGAAATAGCGTCCGCGGGTCTGATGATGGAGCCGGAGGACGGCCATAGGAACTCTATAATAAAACCATGCAACTCCAATGAGTTTAGGCTCGTTTGAATCGTCTTGACGAGTTCTTTGTTGGGAAATAGTTTCCAGGGTCTGATGATGAAGCCGGAAAAAGGACACAGGAACTCTTTAATAAAACCACGCTACCCCATCGAGATTAGGCTCGTTTGAATCGTCTTGACGAGTACTTTGTTGGGAAATAGTTTCTGAGAATCTGATGATGGAGCCGGAGGAAGGCCATAGAAAATTAGGAACTCTATAATAAAACCATGCAACTCCATCGAGTTGGGCTCGTTCGAATCGTCTTGGCGAGTGCTCCGGTAGGAAATGGTATATTTTATTTTTAGTGTTAGCTCGTTAACTAAAAAGCAGAAAATAATAATTTACTGAAAAAAAAACTTTTTTAAAAACACGTTTTTAAAACGGACTAAATTATTACAAAAAAATCGGATTTTTTTGTAATAATTTTTATTTTTCTAATTGCTATTTGTGAGACTGCTGTCTTGGTCTTCTTAGAAATAAATAAATAAAACTATGTGTTGTACTTTTGCATGCTTTTATTTGTACCTATTTAGTCTCTAATTTTAGGCAGATGTTTGTTTACGATACCAAAAAAACATATTATCACAATAATTTCAAATAATTTCTCCAATAGTAATAATTATTGGATACTTTGATATTTCTTTTACATTAGGTTTATATAAAAACTATTGGGCCATCGGTGTATTGAAAACTCGGTCATAAAAAATTAAACATTTATTATTTACAAAGGGTTAACGTTAAAATACACTGTATATGTATTTAAATATTACATGTGAAGAGATTCGACTACTAAGAACTTTATACTGTACGACGTTTTATTAAACATACTTATTTCCATACAGCGCTTTTTATAATTTTGAGTGTCAATGGATATAAAATAAAACAAAAATCATTTGAAATTTTGTCTACGTACTCAGGCAGCAAACGCATAGCAAATCATAGTCAAGAATATGTTATGTATCAGAAAAGAAAAAATATAAATTGCAAGTATTTGAACGGGCACTACCTACATCTTTTCACTTTTTAAAATCGAATTCTGCAAAAGCCCATCCTATCAGCTCTGTAGCCAATGGGACACTGCAAGGGCACAGCAAATATCATCTTCGAAGGTTTCACATCCTCACAATTTCCATCCTTATTCTTCACTTGACCTTTTGGACAATCTGCGTTCATCTCACTTGCTGCGTCTTCGCACTCGTCACATGTTTCTCTATCGACTCTCGGTTCAACGACTTCGAACTGTTCCTTCGGGTGTTCAGTTGTCTGTGAAATGCTGACGTCATTTGTTTTGAATTTGTCGTAAACAACTTTGTATAGCGCCAAAATTTGACTGAGAGATTCCTTCAAAATGTTCCCTTTCGATTCCTCTGCGACGCTCAACGAATCATCGGTTGAAATGAATGAGAATATTTTTATTTTTTTCACTAACACGTCCGCCAAAATCTCGTTCCACGTCACGGATTTCACGTCGTCCCTCGGTGCGTTTTGGAAGTTTTGCAATTTCCTTAAAAGTATCCTTTGTCCGGTGTCGGCTTTGTTATTGCTCTTCTCTATGACGCTTGCTTCACCCATAACGATTATTAGAATACCGAAAAAGCAAGCGATATTCATGTTTTTTTATTTCACAACAACAATGGCGTTACAATGGTGGCACTAACTGAAGAAGTTCGCGAGATAACGTAGATAAGACGGTCGGTGTTGTGTACAGACGCACACAATGATTTTTTTGACATATTTTTTATGACGTCCTTCCATTCTTCCCGTTAAAAAGGTCGTTAATATCTTCAACCTTTATGTTTTACTAATAAACCAGAATATTAAAACCTTTTGTGTAATTTTGTCATTATTACAGCTCCGTGTCGTTTCATTGTTTTTTTAAGACTTGCTTATACGACTGTACCGGTTATCTAAACGATAACGATAAAGTAAAAAGTAAACATTGACTAAATGACGCTCGGTTAACGTAAAATGCACTATCACAACAAGTTATCGGAAAATATTTGTGAAATTGGTTCCAAGGACGTTCAATTTCAGTAACGCTTGTTTGCTCAAGAATGTTATTGTGGTTTCTTAATAGTCTTTCGTGTAGAAATTGTGTTTATTCTGGAATTTTCGAGAGTTTTCTAGATTTGCAGAGCTACTTAGTAACGATTTTAGCAGCTGAAATTATTGAAGTAGCTGTAGGAATAATAGGGGAATTTTGCTAGCAAATAACTGGCGATATTTGAGCACTTTTGTAATCTTATTATCGCATTTTATTTGATTGGCGACTGTTATAACGTCTGCGATAAAACCCTTTTTAGGGCCCGTGGTTCGGATCCTGGTAGAGGTATTTCTGTGTCCCGAGTATATGAAGTTCTTATTTATGTAATCATATAGCCGCTTCGCAGTCACTACGCGCTATCTACGCGGAATTTAAATATTGTGATCTTCAGATGATCAATAGGTTGTGGTCAAGGGCGTCACCAAGGGTGGGCAGGAAGGGAGGGGCAACATCCTAAAGGTTAAAAAAATGTAGCCAACTGTAAAAGTGTAAAGTAACCAAAGTTCTAAGGCCCACAAATGGTGCAATTGACTTGCTTTTCTGATAAATCCCGCATCTCAAAACTTGAATAAATTCACTAGGTGTGACTATACCTACAATAGGCATGTTGACTATTTTTTTATTTTATGTTACATAAATTACCCCTCAAAAAAAAAACATTTGTATAAGAATTATTTCGCTAGCATGAAAACTGCCCGAGATATCACAGTTTGAAATGCACATAATTGGACTCACCCGAAAACGCTCCATACTAACGGCTACCAAGTTATGGCGTCTCACCTTCCTACGTTAGGAAATTTGTTCGGCAGCTATATTAAATATTGTGTTTATCAAAATGGTTTCTTTGACAAATTTGCTTTAAATTTTACGGACTACTTAAATGTATTATTTATTTTAACAAATTTTATATTTTTTGAATGGACTTGTCTACCCAACTTTGAAGGGTCATAAAACAAATAATACGCAATATAAAACCAACAGGTATACAAGCTACTCTAAAAGTTTAATATGTTTACGATTTTTATTAGTATTTCGTTATTTTATTCATTAGTCAACATCCCAATTGAAATGTTGTGGTCTTCAGATGATCAAAGGTTGTGGTGTATTAAATGCAGTCAAACAAATTTAATGAACACAAACGTGTGGTGTAGGGTGGTTGCGTGGAAATGTTACCGACAAGTAAACGCACTCTTACAGATTTCTAAAACGGTCATTCTACCTAAAAAATATTCGGAGATCAACGTTAAGTTAAAACCTTTTGCGTTGATTACCACGTAGTTAAGCGTTAACTACCTAACACGTGTATTTCATCTATATCGGCATTGGCCCTGTCAATTCAATTTCACGGATGCGAGACGAGTCCTTTGAGGCTGTCCTTTGAGCTCCATCGACCTGTCTCGGAATCTCAAGTGCTGGGTGATACGAGACCTCAACGCGATCTAGACACTTTGTTAGCATATCAATTGCTTTTACTAGGTATCATATTATGTTATATGTATGAAGTTATTACAACATAATTGTGGAGTTTGGGAATGTCTTGCCAACGTATTACCTACTGTTACCCGGTGTAACAAGACCCTCAACGAAGCCGAGGTCTACGTATTCTGCCCATCATCAGGCATCATCAAAACCATTTCTGTTCAAATTATTGCTGGGAAACGATTAAAATTTTTGATTTTAAAAAAGCATGCCACGCTATGTAATGCGTACAACAGACCGCGCCTGCGAGTGTGTGCTACACAGCTGCGTGCGGCCGAGTTGAAAGGCAGCGTTTATGTGCCCAAGAGATACATTGAGTGTTGACGTTTTGAAACCACTGTTTGTGACAAAATACTGTCAATTTTGATAATGTTTCCTTAGACAAAAATTAAGAAATAACGAATAAAATAAGATTTCATAAAAATTTGGAAAAAAATTGACTGTGACCTTCAATAACTTCGTAGCTATTGGTTTCCCACGTATGGTCTAAAAGACAAAAAAAATAATCCTGATGATAGGCGGAATGCGTGGACTTCGGCTTCGTTGAGTAGAGGGTCTTGCTTGTCACACCCGTTATAGTTATTTTTTATACAAAGCGGCTTAGTATCAACATGTATCAGGATATTGAAACGCAAATTTTACTACAATGCAAACATGACATTTAAATTCCTGAATTGAAAACAATGTCAACTTTCTAGTTTGAATAATACTGCCGTGAGCGAGAGTAGAGGACATAATTTTACCACTTCTGTTAAAATGTGTATTGTAGAAAGCTAAATAACAAAATACAACATGTACAATACAACAAACAATGTATCACTGACTAATCTAATTAATGCACACTTCTCAGATTTCCACATGAACTATTAGGAATTCATTTAAATAAAACATTTTTACGGATTACACCAATTTGAATATTTTTTTCTGTGGTTTTGAACTTATCCACCAGCCTAGCAAGAGCTAAGTTACGAAGTGAGATTTAAGTAAGTATTAAAAGATTAGCTGCTGAATATTGTTAAGTGGACAAATCTATATTTATTTCTAAGTAACCTACGAATATTTCACTATTTGCATATTGTGCTTAGTTGATTTTTGTATCAATCGTGTTTGAGCGAAAACCTTTTGATGACATTTTACGAAAGATATAATTATAGTAACACATGCAAACGACAGAAAAGCAAGCATTAAATTATGCCCATTGAGCATCAGTAAAGTAGCCTGAAGCCAAAATTATTCCGTAGAGTGCGATCGTGTGAATAAGGCTTTATTCATTTGTAAACGCGTATTTACCGCAATATTGAACACAAGCATGCACCACAATAATTACAATCAGGAATCGAGACACGTTTAATCGATAACATTAGTTACTTAGCCTCAAATTGGTGGTATCGATATTCTGAGCAATATGAGTTATAATAATATCTGACGACGATGGTGCAGATTCGATGACAGTGTAAGTATCGATAATTTGTCTGCTTTGAGTTATATGAAATTATAATAATTCTGATGTAAGTAAGTCGTTTTATGAAATAACATATCTGTTAGTGTAAGCTGTTTTGTACCTACTGTAATATTGGATGGATGGTTGGATCAAACAGTTATGATTAATTTCACAAATACGTCTGCTAAACTCGAAGATATTTAATTCGAAGTAACAATCTATCATTTTCTCTCAAGAACAACTGTAATAAGCTTTCATCTAGCGAATATTGTTAAAAAGTTATTTGCTGGTAACTAAACTTTGTTACTATATACTTGTGAACATTTTCTGGTACAAACACGACCACTTCATCTATTTCATAATACCTTTTTTCTTTGTCGCAAACTTTTATAACTTTAGTATGTTTACATTGTATATTTGTATTAAAAATATTGTAAGTATATTTTTACAAAAACTTCCGGGCTTTTTACAAGATTTTGCGTCCTATTCCCATTCCCGCCCGTGTAAAACGCAGGGGTCTCAGGTTCAATTCCCAAGGGGGGGGGGGTACAATTGTACTCGGTTTAGTTGGTGGTAGGGCTTATTTCAAGCCCGCCTGGCTAACTACCACTATAATACTTAAGTCTGACGCCATATCAACAATTTCAAAATTATTGTGTTCCGGCAGTTAGAGGTAAGATAGCCAGTTTCTCAGTGATAAGGATTCCGGGTGTAATGCTCTTCCACCTTAGGCCTTATCATCACTTAACATCATGTGAGGTGAAGGAGGGTGAAGGTCAAGCACTATCCCGTTTTCATAAAAAAATATTTTTTTTTTGGTTTGTGTGTTGTTTGCTTTTCTAAAGTTCTTACTGCCTTCTTAGATTCGATGTTTCAAATTGTCAGGGTTGGTAGGTTGGGAGTTTTTTTCGCATTTTTGGGGAAAAATAACGATCTTGGCGAAATTTTGGGGAAATGAAATCCTTGGGGAAATGTTTGGGGGAAAAATATACAAGGAAGAATTTTGGTTGGAGTATAAATTTAACTCCAACAATGTTTATCTGAACATGTTAAGCGAAGATGAAGTTTCGGAAGTTCTAAACGTTTTAGAAAATTCAGTTTAGAACTTCAGATACTTCTTTCTTTTCTTATATTTTCTTAATAAACTTAGTTTTATTATCATTTAATTTATTTTATTTCCTGTTTAACAAAAATGGGGAAAAAAGTTGCTAAACGTATCATTTTGGGGAAAAGAATTCTTGAATATGGGGAAATTTCAAAATCTGGATCTACCAACCCTGCAAATTGTTTAGATTAGTGTTCGATTGAAACGCCAATAGGTGGTAGTCCAGAAGCATCCCAACGAATTGTTTGTGGCCGGAGCGGCGGCGGCGGGCCGTGAAATGGAGCCGGACGTCCGGCATCCGAGCCGGACGCGGCACAAAAACCCACTGTTGTGCTGTTCGGAAAAATAGATGCTCTTATTTTGAGGACTTTTAAATATTAATTTTAGATCCGCTCTTGAACTGGGTTCGGCAAAATAGAGGATGTAAAAAATTAAGAAATTATGTTAAAATTTAGAAGAGAGAGACGCTGATAACATTTTTCGTACAAGTCATCTCGGAAATATGAAAATGTGGTATCGATTCAGTATGATGATGATGATCACAAATAAATAAGATGACAAGCGCGAAAATGGTGGGGGTAGAAACTGTGACGTCATAATGTTTTCAGTACTGTTTTTTCATACCATGTGGTATATCAAATGAAAGGGCTTTGAAAGTAAATTGCGAATATATAATACACAATAACATTTTCACTACTTGGTCTGACCAATTATTAGAAAACATCGAAAAACTTCACAATTCAGAGTCGCCATTGAACAGGTCTAGATTGAAAACGACTGAATTTGTTTTTTACAAAATACATAACAAATGACTCTGAACATACTCTATTTGAGTGTCTAAGGGAAGTTGACCAAAGATATTTGAAAAATATCTAAAATATAGGTATAAGATATTTAATATAATAAAAATATATCAGTTTTAATAACAGAATAATTTCCTGCTTTTTTGCTTATATTCTTGCTTATTGCACACTCAGCTGAGTTATTAGAATTTTGAATCATACTGTCCACAAAAAAAAATGAAAGTCTCAATATAATTTGTGATTATATTACTTCAGTATGATATACTTTGCAACATAAAACAGCTCTATGAAAGCAAGATCAATAAAATGAATTATTCAAGTGACTTCTCGACTCGATCAAAGGTTATTTTGTACCTAGACTGAAACTAGTTTGGCGATCCATGAGATAACGGCATCCGCCTTTTGAGGGCGCTTACCTGTGTGGAACTATCTAGGATTATGTTAGGTCAGGCAGGCTTACGATTTAAGTAATCCTTAAATTAACTGTAGGTAACCCATTGTTTCAACGGCCTTGTATTATCCTAATAATATTATAAATATGAAGAATGTGGGTTTGGATGTTAGTTCGTCAATCACGCAAAAACGGCTTAACATATTTGGATGAAATTTGACAAACAGATAGTTTATAGTCTGGATCAAAACAAAGGATCTTTTTTATTCCGGTTCCCGAGGGATTTTCCGAATGTCCACACGGACGAATTTTTGGGGGCGGAAGCTAGTAATATATAAAGGCAACATAAAAACTGTTTCATTCCTTTTTGATACCTATTTTGTTCAATGGACATCACATCAAATGTTTTTGAATACAAATTATAATATTTTTTCATTATATATAGAGTAAACTTAGGATAATTACATTTAGAAGCCGTGTCTTCCTATGCAAAGTGAGGCAACTAATACTGAGCCAAAATGGCTCAGTTTTCAGATTTATATCCTTTATAAGTTACCTAATCGTAACTAAAATCCAATAATATAGTAACTAATCTCTTTAAGGTAGGGAAGTAGAAACTTTTTTGTACTTATTAGGTATAATTATGTAATAATAGACAATAAAAATCTGAAAACGGCGCCATTTTGGCTGTTTTAGTTGGCTCACCTTTGACAGTTCGCTTTGTAGGGAATTATCGTTCTAGGTGTTATTATTCTAAGGAAGTAAAATAAAACATTCAAATTAAATGTTTAGAACGCTTGTCTCAGAAATATCAGGAATGGATATAATCACAACTGTAACGTAGGTACCTTAGATTATTGATATTTTCTTTCACAATAATGCCCAAATAAAGTTCCAAAGCCATGTCCTGGACAAAAACTTGTTGTTCACAAAGAAGTCCTAATGAGCTTTCATTTGATAACCTAAATATTATTCTATCCTGATTTTGATTTAATTTATTAAAATATATACAGATAGATAATTGTCGGTTTCCATAACTCGGAAGTAGGTTCATTACAGCTTCCGGTAATTACCAGCTGTCAGGAGGTCGCTAACGAGCTCCAACTAGTTACTGGGAATGACTCGACGCCGAAAAATAGTTCCAAAACTGAGGATACTTTAACCGTTCCGACAGTTTGAGTCCAAAATTGAGGATCCAAAAGTGCCTTTAAATATAACTCTTTTGTTTTCATCGCTTCGTCCCTTAGAGCAACGCCGGCTTCGAAGCCCGTCGCTTGCTCTAAGCTTCGTCGTATGCAGATTTATATAGTGAAGTTTTTCCCACGTATTGAAGACTAGCGGCCGCCCGCGGTTTCAGTCGCGTGGTTCTCCTTCCCGTGGGAATATCAGGATAAAAAGTATCCTATGTTTTAATCTGGGCTATCTACTATCTGTGTGCCAAATTTCAACCAAACCCGTTCAGTAGTTTTTGCGTGATTGAGGAACAAACATCTAAACATCCAAACCCACAAACTATCAAATTTATATAATAACTAGCGGCCGCCCGCGGTTTCACCCGCGTGGTTCCCTATCCCGTGGGAATATCGGGATAAAAAGTATCCTATGTTTTAATCCAAGCTATCTACTATCTGTGTGCCAAATTTCAACCAAATCCGTTCAGTAGTTTTTGCGTGATAGAGGAACAAACATCCAAACATCTAAACATCCAAACATCCAAACATCGAAACCCACAAACTTTCACATTTATAATATTAGTAGGATAATAATAATAATTAGTAGGTTAGTAGGATTAGTAGGATATTTGAAACAAAGAAGTGCCCTTGCATAGCTCGTGTACAAAATAGTAAAGTAGTCTGAAGAGCCGCTTCTGTGGACGCACACATAGACATTCATACTAGCAATCTCGGGCTGAAGCGGGCTATATTCAGTAGGTACTGTAATCTAAAGTATTTAAAACTCCTTTCAATTATTGCTCAGTGTTATTACTTCAGAATAGTATAACAAATTCAGAAAGTAATACAAAAGCTACCACTACGTTCAACCAATCTCGAAGAGAAAACAAGAAACTGTATTCAATCAGCATCTCATCTATCTGTATATTATATGTGTCCCCCATCTCTTTTATATTCAAAGGATCGCAAATAGAAATCTGTTAGTGGCCCATATCTGCCGGATAACCAAGTGTGGGACCAGCCTAATTTCCCGGGGGAACAGAGTCTTGCTAGCCTTGTAATTACCTTTCGTAAAGAGGAATTGTTTTCTGTATCACATATGACCTGTCTAAGAAGAAAGCCGAGAAGAGACATAGTCATATTTGTAAAAGCGAACTTCGTCTTCACGAAGTTCGCTTTATGAGTAATGAGTAAAACCGTACAAGTGCTAGCCTAATTTGCGTATCAATGTTTTCGTACACATATTTTTATGGGATATTTTAATTGGGTGACTGGAAATAATAAAGGCGAGTGATAATGGGAATGGCTGTTTATTTTGTTTGCGACAAAATAACCTAACGGGTAACAAACTGTGTTTTACAAAAAATACGTAAAAGGAGCAACTACGAGTACATGTGGGAGGGAGATACCGAAATAATTTATGAGGGACAAGACAACAATACTGAATGGGTAACTATTACACCAAGTAGGTAATTTTATATTTTTACCTACTTGGTGTAATAGTATTTATACTTTTAAAATAAAATATACCTATGCCAACTTTTAAATGTTTTGTGTGCCCTAAGGTTGTCGCCCAAAAAGAAATTTGGTCGCCCGTTCTTAACAACTAGTAAGTATTTTAAAGTCGCCCATTTTCAATATTTGTAGTCGCCTTCAGTCCGTCGCTCGTTTAGTATTTCATTACACTATATTCAGTATTTTTGATAGCCAAAATGGGAATTTATTGTTACCCGATAAAATACTACCCTTTTTTATCAATTAATATGTGCTTTATTTTGGTTAAGTATGAAATTTCACTTTAGATCCTAACGTTGAAAACAGGTTATATAAAACCGTTTCAAAAGACAAAATCATGGAAAAGTTTTCGCGTAAAGTTAACAAAGTTAACTGTAAAACGTGTATAGTGTCAGTCTACAGCTCGATCAGCCAACGGCCATAAAACTAAGTACTTTGTAACTTAACCCGGCAAATTGATGATACTGAAAATATCCAGTCAGAAGGCAATAAAACTAACTTGTAAAAATGAGTGCCTTACTTTACGGGCGCCCTAAACTGTCGGCTCGATAAACTTTTATCTTCAATCCACTGTTTAGGTGCGTAAGGTCGTTATAGTCGTACGTGAGTGAAATTAGACTTTCACGGTTTGAAATTGGGTTTTTATTACCTTTAAACTGTTTAGTTTATGTTGTTTAGACAACACTTTAAAAAGATAAACAGAATTATGCTATTATCATATTGCAAAAAGAAGGTTGTCAGGCCAGCCGAAATTTCTTCGAGTTTCTGTCATAACCTTATTACCGAGTCATCAGACAAAATTTCATAGACTCCAATGGGTTTACTGTAATGGGTACAATAATATGATGGTCGTTTGGTGCAGAGGTAGTAAGCTAATGTGCTAGTGCTCTAGATATAAAGTCCGAGTTGACTTTACAAGAAGACATCACATAAAATCTATACATATAAAACTCTAAATTGATTGACTGATTCATTCATTGTTGGGATAGGCGTAGAGCCCTAACGGCTGAAGGTAGAGACCTTTCTTGATGTAGATGAGCACTAAGAAAGGATTTTGGAATATTTCCGTAATACAGGGCGCTACAGGTTGTTCAAGTTTGTATGGGAATTTGTGTAGGGCTGAAGATAGATACGCCATTTTTGGAGGGTAGATTTCTTTCATGATGTTAGATGAGCACTAAGAAAGGATTTTGAAATATATTTCTGTAATACAGGGCGCTACAGGTTGTTCAAGTTTGTATGAGAATTTGTATAGGGTTTCAGTAGAGACACCATTTTGGAGGGTAGATACATGGTGTAGGTGAGCACTAAGAAAGCGTTTTGTAAAATTCCCGTTATACAGAGTGCAACAGGGTCTTCCAGTTTGTATGGGGATTTGGTATAGGGCTGAAGGTAGAGACACCATTTTTGGAGGGTAGATTCCTTTCATAGTGTAGGTTAGCACTACTAAGAAAGTATTTTGGAAAATTGCCGTTATACAGGCTGCTACAGGGTGTGCCAGTTTGTATAGGGATTTTGTGTAGGGCTGAAGGTAGAACCATTTTTGGAGGGTAGATTTTCATGGTGTAGGTGAGCACTAAGAAAGGGTTTTGGAAAATTTCTGTTATACAGGGTGTTCCAGTTTGTAGAGGGATTTGTATAGGGCTGAAGGTAGAGACACCATTTTTGGAGGGTAGATTCCTTTCACGGTGTAGATGAGTGAGCACTAAGGATGCATTTTGGAAAATTGCCGTTATACAGGATGCTACAGGCTGTTCCAGTTTCTATGGGGATTTTGTATTGGGTTGAAGGTAGAGATACCATTTTTGGAGGGTAGATTCCTTTTATGGTGTAGGTGAGTACTAAGAAAGGGTTTTGGAAAATTCCCGTCTTACAGGGTGCTACAGAGTGTTCCAGTTTGTCTATGAATTGTTATGGGAAAATTCAAGGTCTACTGATAAATACCTAGGTTTAATGGTAATCCGTGACTTTTAAAATAAATGCACAACTAACTTAATCACGCGAACGTAGTCGCGGGCAAAAGCTAGTAGTATACATTTGGCATCTGCTTAAAATTGCTGGTCCGAAAATTATTTTACTTATATTTGAGTTGAGTATTTAAGGAATATTTTAGTAATAACAAATCCAATATCTTTAAAAGTCTGACTTAATTTAGTTTGAAGTACAGTTTTAGTTTTTTACAGTTGTGCTCTGCTAATGACTTTTAATATTTAAGACAATCTGTTTAGCTTGATTAAATAACAATACGTAAGCACCTAGGCAATATAAATAAGATTATTGCAACTGGATTATTACGATTTTGCACTCTATGTTGATATGACGAAGTGCTTAAGTTAAAAGCTGATAAAGGCTTACCTTTGATATTCCAAGATCGTCTGTCTCAAAGTGTGCTTTCTGTGCATTGGAAATATTCACAGATGGGACCCTATAGACAGAAGCAGTAGACGCATACAAATGGCGAGATTTCTCATCTTTTGATTTTCTTAAACAGAGCCAGTACATATACTGAGAGATTGTTACCGTGTTGAGCCGAATAAGAGAGACATTATTATATTAAGTGTAGGTCAAAATGATAGTAATCCTCAATATGTACTGTCACAGATTCGGTCATTACTGAATAAATTGCATGAGTGTGTCATAATTTTATTGAATGTAGAACATAATCAATTTTTTAACGAATCTTTATTAAATAATGAAATTGACAAATTATGTAAGTATAACAAAAATCACTATTTTATAAAATCTGACAGACCCTTATCACTTCTTGACATTTGTAACAAAATTAATTTTATTATTGACTGTATAAATTATGACCGTAAGTACTTAGACGTAAAAGAAATTAAAAAAATTTTATTTCGCCAGCAGCACGGCTCGACTATAGAAAATCAAAATGTTAACAAGTCACACAGAAAGGGCACAATTCCGTACTTCTTTGCTTTGCAACACAATAAAAAAATTGAATCCAATGTTTTATCTTCTCCGGCAAAGAAAGGAACCATTCCATTTTATTTTCCGAAATTGAAAAATCAATAGTACATTACATCCGAGAACGGGAAGCTAGCGATTGCATTGTCGAGGATGGTTTAAAGCCCGAGCCGCAGGCGAGGGCTTTAATGATTCGAGGCAATGCAAGTAGCTTCCAGTACAAGGTTTGTATAATACTTTACTCACGAAATGCGAGGAAATACAATTTTCTTTTTAAAAATGTGATATTTAAATTGGTTCGCGTGGCCATGTTTACTGACCGGTCATGCAACCATAAAGTTTCATAAAAAGAATGCTAGCTTATAAGTTCTACCGATTTGAATTTGGAACACTTACTTCCCGCACTCAGTGCGGGAAGTAAGTGTAAACCAGACCCCCACGGAAATGTTGAATGCCCCGCATTCTTTTTTCAAATGGAATGATGACATTTCAGAGCATAAGTGAGTAAAATAGTTTTTTTCGTTCCTCCGTGTGACCCGTCTTATCATGTTCATAGAAATGTATATCGACCAAAAAGCAAGGACTTACATACTTTAACTGTATTACACCAAAATATCCAGGGTCTATTAAGCAAGCTGGATTCCTTAGAACTCTGTATTGATGATTTTAATGACAAAAAAAAATTATCCAAATGTTTTGTGTCTTTCCGAAACATTCTTAAAACAAGGCAGTGAAAGCAATGTTAGATTGAATAACTTTTATATAGCATCATCATACTGTAGGTCTAGTGACAGCCGTGGTGGTGTATGTATTTTGGTGAACAATGGTATAGAAAGTAAACAACTCTTGATTTGTAAAGATTATACTGTTGAAAAGTGTTTCGAGTGTTGTGGAATAGAGCTACCGGCTCATAATTGTATAATACTGTGTGTGTATAGAATTCCTAAAAATTACACACTTGTAACTTTTTTCAATCAACTGGAACTTCTTTTGCATAAACTTTCAATAAAAAATAAAAGAATAGTAATTGCTGGAGATCTAAATATAAATACTTTGAAAACAAATGATGTCACTCAAAGACTAGTGAATTTATTTCATAATTTCAATCTTCATTTGCACGTCAATGAACCAACAAGAGCATTATCATGTATTGATCATATTGCATCAAACATTCAAGAGGTAAGCTGTAGTGTTCATAGAGTTTGTCTGTCGGACCATGACACTTGCCAGATTTTATCAATTAAAAATACATCTAACAAACCTAGACCACGACTTTGCTATAAATTCATTAGAGATCAATGTGAGGATAATTTGAAGAAGTTTAAAAATTGCTTAGGTAGTTTATCTTGGCAAGAAGTATTTCATGATAAAAACCTTGATTCCGCTTTTAATAAGTTCCATGACGAATTGATGTTGTTTTTTAATCTCTGTTTTCCCAAAAAACGCATTAAAATTAGTGCACATGATCAGAGACCAAAATGGATCACGAAGGGTTTAAAAGTGTCATCTTTGGCCAAACGTAGACTAAGACTGTCTTTCTACAAAACTCGCACCGATGAATGTAAAAGTGTTTTTAAAAACTACAGTAAGCTTCTACGCAATTGTATAATATTATCACGAAAAAAATATAATGCCAACATACTGGATAAAGCGAAAAATAAGTGTAAGGCTGCGTGGAACATTATTAAGAATAAAACTGCTAGTGTAAATAGTGCTGCTATGGAGATGAATTCAATAAACGTAAATGGTAAAATAATCACAGATCCTAATGAAATGGCTGAAAATTTTAACGATCACTTTATTACTAAGCCACAAAGCTCGATTGCACATCGTAGTTTAGTGCTAAGTAATTTAGATAATTTGAGTTCTAGTATTTTTTTAAAACCGTGTACTGAAACGGAAATAGTGAAAATTATAAAAAGCCTAAATAACTCTAAATCAGTAGGTATTGATAATCTGCCAGCTAATATATTTAAGTCTTGCGCTGAACACCTTGCACCAGTAATTGCTTATTTGGTTAATTTATCTCTCACTCAGGGCCTTTTTCCAGACAGGCTTAAGCAATCTGTAGTTAAACCTCTGCATAAAAAGAAAAACTCTAAACAAAACATAAATAACTATAGACCTATAACTCTAGTTCCTGTTCTCTCAAAGATATTTGAAAAGGTCTTTAAAGACAGATTAATTAATTTTTTAGAAAAACATAAATTATTAGCTGTTGAACAAAATGGCTTTCGTAGTGGGAAGTCTACCAATCTCGCTGGATACAATTTGATTCGAAAGATTATACAATACATAGATAATAGGATTCCAGTTACAGCTATATTCTTTGATATAAGTAGAGCCTTTGATCTTGTTAACCACAACGTTTTGCTCGCCAAATGTGAAAGATATGGTATCAGAGGAATAGCTCTTAATTGGATTAGAAGTTACCTCGCTCATCGAACGCAATGCGTCCAAATCACTAAAACTAATCAAGACAATGAGATGGTTGACTATAGATCCTCATTCCTGCATAATGAGTCTGGAGTTCCTCAGGGGAGTGTCCTTGGCCCGCTATTGTTTCTAATATACATAAACGACATGCCTAGGGTCACTAACTTTGAAACCATTCTTTATGCAGATGATATTTCGCTGATAGTTCCTCACGTTGCTTCACAAATTCCCTACGAAAACATTATTAATGGAACTATTGAAAAAATTGAACATTGGCTACAGACAAATAGTCTCAGTATTAACGTAACTAAGACGAATTTTATTCAATTTTTAAATTATAAATCAAACAAGTATAATCTTAGTTTACAATGTAAAGGCGAGAAACTAAATGAGGCTAATGAAACTAAATTCTTGGGCATTGTATTGGACTGGGGTGTCCCTTGACTCGCCTAAAGTCATTGGTCCTAATTTCATTTGGCCGAATTTCTTTGGCCTAAACTCCTTACGTACAATTATTGTTTGGCCTAATAGATTTTTTCGCATCTTTGTCGTTTCGCCTAAACGTTAAATTCCCTAATTATCAAAACGACTAATGTTAATTGTCCTAAAATTTATTAGCATACATATCTTTTGACACAATAATGACTACGCCGAAGTATTGTTAACCCTAATATTGTCTTGCATACATAATTTTTGGCATAACAATATTGTATTGCATTCAAGTTGGTGACAGAAACAAATCGTCAAAAAACGGGCCTGAGGCCCCCCGCTATAAAGAAAAACTTTTTGCGAACACCATTACGTTAGGTTAGGTTAGGGTTTTGAACACTTTTATAATGCTTGCATGCATGCATGCTGCATGCTTACATGATTTTATGCATGGATGCTTTTTTTGCATGCTTGTTCACTTGCTCGCTTGCATGCCTGTATGCTTGCTTGCATGTTTGCTTGCAAAATGCTTGCCGGGGGGTGCAGGGGGGCTGGCCCCCCTGCTCGGGGGGGTCGGGGGGCCTGAGGCCCCCCGCTATAAAGAAAAACTCTTAATGCGAAGACCATTAGGTTAGGTTAGGTTAGTGTTTTGACCACTTGCAGCGGAGCGAGCGAAGCGAGCGGAGCTCCCTAATGCTTGCATGCATGCTGCACGCTTGCTTGCATGCTGCTTGCTTGCTTGCATGCTGCTTGCATGCTGCTTGCTTGCTTGCATGCTGCTTGCTTGCTTGCATGCTGCATGCTTGCTTGCATGCTGCATGCTTGCTTGCATGCTGCATGCTTGCTTAAATGCTGCATGCTTGCTTAAATGCTGCATGCTTGCTTGCATGCTGCTTGCTTGTTTGCATGCATGCATTCCTTGCTTTTGATTGCATGCATGCATATCTGCTCTTGCTTGCATGCAAGTATGCATGGCCTTGTTTGCATGCATGCATGCGTGCCATGCAAGCATGCTATTTGATCTTGATTGTACTTATGATGTCATGTTTGCTTGTGTGCATACTTGCTTGCTTGCTTGTATGCTTGCATTCTTGAGTGTGATAGGCAATTAAAAAGACAATGACAGGTTTATCTGCTCATTCTTTATTTTTAATTACTTACCAAAAACATAATTTTTCGTAATTTAAATCATGTGCAATTGTTGTTAATTGTTGGTAAAATTGTTCAAAAGTGTTTAGTGAAACTGAGTAATTTTCAATTTACAAGTAGTAAACAATACCGATTAAAAACGATTATTCCTATAATGATTAAGGGAAGTAAACATTCGGCAAAAAAAATATTAGGCGTGACACAATTGTGCGAATCGTTATTTAGTACTTTTAAACATTAGGGATTATGAATAGTTATGCTTAATGATGAATTTAGGAAGTAAACATGCGGCGAAAAAATTTTAGGCGAAGTGAAAATAGGCCAAACAAATTTAGGTCAAATGAAAATTGTGCAAAAAGTTTTTAGGCCAATAAGTAGTGTGCCAAAGACAGTTAGGACAAAAAAAATTAGGCATTCCAATATATACCCATTGGACTGCCATTGTAACTGGAAAAGTCATGTATCCGATATTTGCAGCAGATTGAGTCGTTTCGTTTTCGCTCTTTACCGTCTGAGAGTTAATGCTGGTGAGAAAACGGCGCTTATTGCCTATCATGGTTATGTGTCCTCGGTACTTAGATACGCAATAATTCTATGGGGAAACTCAACGGAAGTAAAAAAAGTTTTCATAATACAAAAAAAATGTATCCGAGCCATAGCTGGCCTCGGTCCTCTTGACAGCTGTAGACAAATGTTTAAAAAATATAACTTGCTCACTTTAACGTCCCTGTATATTTATGAAGTAGGAAAATTTTTAAGATGCAATATGGAAATGTTTAAAAAACCTGTTCAAAATCAACGTTTACGTATAAGAGATCCATATAAACTGCAGGTCCCGTCATGCAATACAAGCTTATATAGGAAAAATTGCGATGTGATGCCAATACGTGTGTACAATAAGATTCCTATCGAAATCAGACAATTACCCACTACACGATTTTTACATAAATTGAGGGTCTGGTTGATTGACAAAAGTTTTTATGACCTGAATGAATATTTTGACATCCACTGATATGACATTATTATAATTTATAGGTAATCTTTAATTAATCTATTTTACTTTATTTTATTATTTCACTTATTTTAGTTGACATACATATACTTATATTTATTATGAAATGGGTCTTTATAATTCACTGTTGCAGTCTTGATATTTATTTGACTTTATATACCTAATAGGAATTTTATGAATCTGAAACCCTAAAACTATGTGATGTTAATTATAATTAAAACTTTTGCATGTCAAAACTTGACAAAATACGCTTGACCTTTATATCTGTAACAACTTGTATACCGTGTTTTATTGCAAATAAATACATTTCATTTCATTTCATTTCATTTTCATTTCATTTCATTTCATTTCATGATTTGTTTTTGAGTTTCATGTCCTCAGTAATTTTTTATGTCTACACTGCTGAGGCACAAGCCATTCTTATAAATAGATAAATAAGGAAGACGGGGCATCACATACGGTCTCGATGAGTGTTATCGGGTGTTAACGACTGGTGTGCAACGGTTTAAGCCCAGATCAAACCGGATGCATCACATTCACAGCGCATAGCGTAGCGTTGGCATGTACGACAGTATACGTCATACCCAACATCACATCAACGCACGTGTGCTGCAACACACACGCATTCGGTTTGATTCAGGCTTAGGGTGCTCCTACACGATGCAAGTAGCCCGCACAAGTTGGGCACTTGCGCAGGTTACATGCTCCGTGGAAACACGTTAAGCGGGTCCAGCTCCATAGTATTGTATACCCGCACTAGTAACCCGCACCTCAACGTGCGCAAGCTACATGCACCATGTAGAAGCACCCTTAGGCTTAGGCGTTCAAACGATAACATACGACCCAAACTCAACCCGAACTCAACTCAAACTCACCTCAACGGCAGCCCACCTTGAAATACATCGATTACAATTTTTAATCTTATGGCACATTAAAAAGCTCCTGTGTAATGTTCAGAGTTTGGATTGAGTTTGAGTTGAGTTCGGGTTGAGCGCGGGGCGTGTGCAGTTGCATCGACAAAATATAACGGAGCTTATTAATTTGTCATAAAACTCAAAATTGTAAGCGCTGTATTTCAAAGAGTGGGCTCCGGTTGAGTTGAGTTCGAGTTGAGGTAGGGTTGTGCGTTATCGTCTGAATACAGCCTCACGTACTTTCCACGAAAAGATCGTGGTAAACAATTTTTGGTCATCCAACCCTTGCCCTTGCGAAAGTTGCATAACTTCTGCTAACGAAATACACAAATAAATTTGAAAAAGAAGAAACGAAAGCTGTTCCGCAGGGCGAATGCATTAATAGTCCGTGTTTATGTTATGATATGACTTATGAGCACAACAAGATTTATCATTGTTTTGATTCATTTCATTACCATGTTACAAAAAAAAATTGTAGGTAAGTTTTTGGTCTCATTATTTAGGAATGTTGTTAATTTGTCGGCAAATTGAAATTGAATACGTTTTATACAATATGTTTGGTTATCGATGTCGGAGCTTTTAAAGGCAGATAATATGATCAATTTTATCGACAAAAACCCCCCTACATGTCCCCTCTCCTGTTGTAATGACCGGCATTTTAAATTTGACTTTTTATTTTAGATGGCCCTGCGGATAAATATTAATTTCTCCGGATTTAAAAGTCCTATAAAAATATATTTTTCGAAATCTCTATCAAGTACAGATTGTGAAAACTTCTAGTTGTAACACGTCACAAAAAATTCACAGATCTTGTGTCTTTCACGACCTTCTGGTACATTGAAAATGAATTTAATAATTGAATTTTATAAAAAAAAACCTTTCTTTAAATTAGTACTTACAATACTTTGAAATCACAGCAAAGCCATGAACAATTTTGGATTTACTTTTCTGCGATTCGTGTGTATGAAATTCATATAAAAATATTTCATTTTTATAAACATTACTATTTTATTGAAAGGTAGTAACTATAACCCAAGACATATAAAAAAATCTAAGATTTATTTTGAAGCCCTCGGCTTCGCCTCGGGCTTCAACTACGTCAACTCAGCGACGCGATGCGCATCTAAGGAGCGCGCTTCCCGAAATTACGCCAACACGCTAAATATTGTAGCCCTCGTTGATACGCGTCTTTTGATTTGAGGCTTCAACCATTCATATAGGTAGCCTTAAAACTAACGACACCAAAGCGATGTGTCGCACTCTGAGCGAAAATGGGGGCTATACTGAAGCGATCGAAAAAACATTTTCAATGTTAAAGGTTAAGCTACAGGGCAAACCCTTAACCCGATCGTCTTTGTTTTAGGCTCAAATTGTAGCTGACTAGATTGTTCAGAGGAATTTTTCTCAAAATTTTGATATCATTCTTCGTTTCCAAAATATCGAGCGCCAAAATAAAAAAATCGGAAAAAAATGAGATTTTTTTCCACTATTTCAGCCATAATTTTTTACGTTTTTTATTTTTTCGAATAATTCTTTTTGCACCTTGTAGCTCTTGTAAATACGCGTCTTTTTAGTCTTTTTGAGTATCATATCTTCACAACCTTCTGTGATATAAGGGGATCGCACCTTTTCGTGAAATCGGTGCCTATACTGGAGCGAACGAAAAGACATTTTCAATGTCAAAAGTTACTAAAGTAAATTTTGATCCAAAATTTGTGTGCTTTTTTCTAGTTTTTCTCACATATCTCTAAAACTAGGCGATTAATGTGCAATTTTTTCGCTTTATTATAAAACACAAAAATACTATCTACAACACGACATCAAAATCATTGCTCTGAATTGCATATTTCGAGAGTTATTATTGTTTGAATTATAATCATACAAAACATTAATTGGATAGAATAGTCTACCTACAATGTGTACGGTACGATACTACGTGCTACGATGCTACGGAAGCTACACGCTACAGAAGATCGCTACGAATCATGCGATACCACGAAAGCTCCCATCTTAGCTAGCCACATCCTTAACTATTTTTCTAAACCTGCTATGAAAGGAGAATTTTTATTCACTTTTTAGGGTTCTGTACCCAAAGGGTAAAAACGGGACCCTATTACTGAGCCTCCGCTGTCCGTCTGTCTGTCACCAGGCTGTATCTCATGAACCGTGATAGCTAGATAGTTGAAATTTTCACAGATGATGTATTTCTGTTGCCGCTATAACAACAAATACAACAACAAAAATAGAATAAAATAAATATGTAAGGGGGGCTCCCATACAACAAACGTGATTTTTTTGCCGTTTTTTGCTCGATATTGATAACGACTACAGGTACAGACAGTTGAAATTTTTACAGATCGAGTATTTCTATTGCTGCTATAACAACAAGTGCTAAAAATAGAATAAAATAAATATTTAAAGGGGGCTCTCATACAACAAACGTGATTTTTTGCTGTTTTTTGGTACCCTTCGTGCGCGAGTCCGACTCGCACTTGGCCGGTTTTTCTTAACTACTGCGAGCAAGTATTTTGAATATTGTAGAGGTTTTATAAAATTGTGGACAAATTCTGCATAGCCATAAAAAAGACGATTAAGTTAACTTTTACTAATTTGTTTACGAAACAATCGTTATAAGGAGACTGTTTAAAGTGCTACTGCCTAATAAAAGAGCAAGTCTCCTTCAAAATATAATATCCTTCGATAATCCACTTGATAGAATCAGCCCTTGTAACTGGCAACTAAAAGTTAAGTAATTCCAATTGTTGGTGACAAGCCGTGCGTAATAAACGGATCGTTCCTCAGATAACGCGGCTTACCGAGTGGAGCCGGCCAGAGCCCGCAATGTAATCAAAACTAGCCGATCTATTTAAATGATTCATTCGAATGTAAATAAATGGAGAGACTTTGTTAAAGGGATTTGTGAAATTGTTTTGCTTGTAATATTTTATTGTTTTTTTATTATTTGAAAAAACAGTACCAATAATTTTCCATTTTCCATAAACGTACTCCAAAATGAGCAAACAAGTGTTTTTATAGTAACCGCCATATGAGCTGATTTTGCTCCTTATAACACTGACTTTGGAAATCACAGTAGAATATAATTCAATTTCATTAAATTTTGAACTTTTTGTCGTAAGTTCTAACCCATTTAGATTGTGTCGTAACCTACATCGGCTGATATATCGTAAGTGCATATAGCACCTGTCGTTTATGATAAAATACTAGGTTATTTAGTTTATATAGCAATCATCTTACTTATGGCTCTTATGATAATAAATTATGCAACGTCAGTTAATACTTGTCGCTTGCAAAAATTTAACAAAATATAGAAAAATCCAGCAAAATGGCGGTTAGTGGCTTTCTTTAAATATCGCTTTTGGTCGACTGTGGTGAAAAACAGTGTTTTCTCCATTATTTGTGGTAAATACCACCATGATTTGTCCATGATGTGTCGAAAATACCACCATGTTTTCTTCATGATGTGTTGTAAATACCACCATGTTTTCTCCATGATGTGTTGTAAATACCACCATGTTTCTCCATGATGTGTTGTAAATACCACAATTCTGGTATTCATCTAAAATAAACTAAATTGTACTTTTCCTTCTATTCTGTTAATCACAAAAATTAGAAAAGGAAACTAAAATTAGTAGGAATAAAGCATCGCAGCTCGAGGGCCGGGTATTGTGAACTATTGACCCGAAATAAAAGGATTGTCGGCGTGATATATAATCGAAGGGATTCGCCCCAGGTTCATAGAATTAAACGACTTCTTTTAACCCTTGTTGGGCTTTCAAACCGAACTTATTGGCAGTTGTGTCTCAAATATAAACTAGATAGTAAAGCCGTAGAAAAAATCGTTTTCCGTGCACATTGATTTATAAGTTCCTACAGCTAGTTTCAGATCAAACCTGGCTATAGTCACTACAATAGCAGCTTCTAGCTTAATGCATGCTTCTAACATGCAGTATTCCGGTAGCATTTGACCACTAAACAAAAAAGCCATTTTTTTTACAATAAAACTGTTACCAAACTACAATTTATAAATTCAGTTTACCACAAACTGCCGTCCAATTTATGTGTCTACTCCTGAATAATGTAACAATAGGTTTTAAACATTCACGACCGTAGAGTTTGAGGGCAGTGACAACTTTTAATGGGCCCACGGGGCATCTCGCTGGAATACATCCAACAATTCTGCCAAGTATTATGACAACTGCATCCTACTTTTGATTCTATTTAAAAATGGTTTCGGTATGCGGTGTTTCTTATTATTTGCATTTTTATTTATTGTAATAAATAACCTAAGTGTGTGTTACTCTGTATTGAAATTTTCATTTTATAAAATACAAATAATTGTTTTCCACACACATATTGAGAAAGAAGTTGATAATTAATAATGCCATTTAATTTAATATTATTTTTAAATAATTTTTATTAAAGTTTAAAGACGTATGGCAACTTATAACTGTCAAAAACTGTTTACTATTAGATAAGTACGGATAAACAGACTATTCCAGCAAAATTGATTTATTAAATTATTGATTCGAATTCAGAAAATCAAATTTTTAATAGGGTATTATGTTTATGGTTAATAATAATATAACTAACAAAACATTATCGAGATAAATCAGTTGTGGAAACCGTCAATAAAAATTATAAAATGGTTAACCGACAGATAGTTATTTATTACCTATTGCTGCTAAAGCAACTGTAGGCTTTAAAACGTAGTTTAAAAAGTTATAAAAATAATATGACCTGTTTATTATTTTATGTAGATATATCATTGTCACCACAGACAGATGCCAATTATAATCAAGACAACAAAATAAATGTAGTAAGACATCAAAATGTCACGAACAAAAATATCTACGGTAGGCCGCAAAGCATCATCAACTATGACTATTAAAATATTTTCGCAAGAAAATTACTGGAGAAAAAAAAACAAAAGTGAACAATCATTTGTTTACATCACAAAGTCTCCGAGAGAAATGTTCGTGACAGCCAAACAAAGCGATGTTGCTACTTTAAAAAATTATCAGCAGCCAAGAATATTTGTAAATGGTAAAACAAATTTGTCTTAACACAAAGGTCTTGAGACAAAGGCCGTTGTGGTGGGCCCCAGTGATTAATCACCCAGCCACAAAAATAGCAGTTGGATCCCCGGAAACCACTCTCCCAATACATCATATGGCTTTGTTTGCGATACCCTAAAACTTAATGTATGAGAAGATCAAGTTTAGATGCGGTACATTATATGCACGCTCTCAGCTGAAAAGTTTTCAATTTCGTTGACTTAAAGTAAGTTTTCGTTTCATTGTACTTCCTTTTTGGTTTTATACTCGTCTCTTTATTAAATAAACTAATCTTTTATCAAATAAATTACAAATACCTGAAAGGCGATTTTTACAAATTCTGTGATTCTGTTAACTCGCTTTCTTTAAATGCGATACAATGTAAGTCTCTATAAGATAAACACATAATTTGAATAATTCGTATAATATTAAACTGGTTTTTTTATCATCATTGTAAAGTTACCACAAATGGCATAGCAATCCGTATAAAAGTAATATCAATGTCTGTCTTTACGTAAATACTTTTTCCTGCTCCCAAATAATGCATTCAAACGTGCTTATTAAATCAGTCCATGTCGACCTCAAAGAGAATATGAAATTAAATGGGGCGCCATAACATAATCTTCCAAGCGTTTACCAAGACCGTTAACTAACCAGAAACGGGTATATTCTATGTGAACAAAACAAAGACAGCGCTAACTAGATTAAGACGGCGTTTTCTAAAGATGTGCGAAGAAGTTAAATATTAGAGAAAAAGCTGTATAATACCATGTATTTGCTAGTGTTGTAAGCAAGGAAGCTGAGCGGTACGAGCAAGCTAGGCGTAGCGAGCACAGCTCTAAGCCACAGAATAAATAATAATTAGGTAACTCAAGCAGTTTATATTAGTCAGTATTACACCGAATGTGAACTATTTATGTGATTTATAACAATGGACTTCAAAAATCAAATAATGATTGATGCCAACCTTTGAGTTTATGGAGAGGGTATTTATTATATCCTGGTTAAAAAAAATGTGCAGTTGTAAATGGATGTAACACTGTTTCTAAGGAGAACGTGACCAAATAAACATTTGTTTATATTGTAGTTAAAACTGTAACACACGTCTAAAGTACACATGTTTGCAAATATCCGTGAAGCTCCTTCACACGTCGCTTGAGCCCCTTTCACACGCTCCAATCAATTACCGCAGATGTCCGGTCCGTGCAGGGCCAAACTCCGATTTAAGTTAATTTATTTGCCCTCAATTCCTGCAAAATATGTTAATTTGTCTGAAATTGGCGGGACAGTAAGCTGTTTGGGTTTGTTTTCCTTCGCCTTAAGGAAGATTTATTGAAGCTAAATACTATTTTCCTGATGATAAAAATGATTACCTCTTAAAGATAAGTTGTAAAATGGGTTAATATTCGGTTTAGGTAAGAAACATAGCTACGACGATTTTTGTCATAAAATAAAGATAAATAGAAATATATTGTCAGATATTTTTTTTAAAGACGAGGAAATTGGTTCTTGAAAGATTTTTTTATATTTTCTTTCAAGAATCAACAGAGATTAAGAGATAAACATTTAATTTTAATAACAGATTTTTTAAATGGTTATCTTTAAATTTCTGATTTACATAATAAGTAAGTCAAGTTATCATTTTACGGTAAAATATTGTTTTTACTTTGTATTTGAACTATATTTATTGTATCTTTAAGAAAATTTTTTGGTAGTTACAAAATACCAAATAAACACGTTTCAAGTTCAAAAAACAGAGGTTTAAGTTATAAAGATAACGACTCCCTACTTAAAAACCCATTAGTTAATTGGTCCTCGTATGAACACATTACTACGAGCGTTTTAATGAAACCCTTTTTGTGGGTCAAGGATTGCTCATCAACTAATAATGAATACGGTGCTTTATTTTTCAGAACATGGTTTAGAATTTTTGGAGCATAATGAATCAATCTTTTTACAAAAGATAATACATTTTATCGAATAATAACTTCTAAATAAAGTAGCACATAGAAGTAAATAAATGAAGGTACTCTAGTTATGATTTTTGTTATGTCAGCCATGTTAAACTAAATTTTAACTAACATAAAATACTATTAAGAATTCTAGACGAATAAAATGCGCAAAAGTTAAGTTTATGTAAGATTTATGTTTTTTTTTGTGTTTTGTCTTTTCATTTTTATTCCTCTATTAAAACTTGACAAATATTGTGCCAGACCGATATATAGTCAGGTGGGGTAAGTGAAACACCGGGGTAAGTGAAACACCCAACCATATCTAAGAAACTATCGTAGTTTATTCTCATAGCGATGTGTCGATAAAGCAGGAATGGCGAATTACTTCCCTTAATACAACTCAGATATCGCTGCGATCATTAAACTAGCTAGTAAACCAAAAAGAAATTCATTAGATGTCAAAACGCAAAACACGATGTTTTTTTGATAAATCTTTAAAACTGGACCCTATTTTATGAGAATTTGATACATTTTGGATATTAACGGTTAAACGTGATCCTTTTGTCCTGTTTTTAATTAAATGGACACAATATTTAAAGCTATTTTGGCCACTGTTTCACTTCCCCCTTGTCAGGGGTAAGTGAAACACTTCTTAGCTTTTATATTCTTTTCGTGATTTTGTTGCTTAATGCAAGTCTTTAGATATTTATATTCATACCGTTAAAGGCTGATTTAATTAGGAGTACATTGCCTATAGCTACTTTAATTGCAAGTTTTATAGCTTTACTACACTTTGTTAAATAAAAATAAAGTATGTTTCACTTACCCCACCTGACTATACTGGATTATAAATTCTTCATTAGACCAGCCCTTCTAGATAAAGTGGCATTTAGAACGATTACGAAATTAGCTATGGAGATAACATACAGAAATCCTAACGACTCTTGTTTGAAATCGATTGAAAAATGGAAACGTTTGAAATTTGACAATTTCTGTTGATAACATAGTGCTATAATAGCACTTTGCTAATAAATGAAACTGACTTTAATTAATTTCAAATGATTTCAAACCAATGATTTTAGAATTTTAATTTCAAACGGTTTCAAACGAGAACTGTTAAGCTAGGGTTTCCTAGGATGACGGTGCCGTCATATTACGGCCGTAATTTAGCGACGTAGAACGTTGTCCATGTAAACAATACGGCGCGGTTTCTGACGTTACGGTGTCGCCGATTCGCCGTATTGTATACATAGACAACATTCAACGCCGCTGTATTACGGCCGTAATATGACGGTACCGCTGTCCTAGGAAACCCTAGCTTTAGCAACGTAATTATAGGGGCGGATTATATCTTGGAGCGATATCTTCAACGTCGCAATGTATGCAGTAATTTTATAGCTCTTGACCGTTGCTAGTCAACATGCCTTAAGCGAAGGAGGGCCCAATATTTATTTAGGCCGAAACAATTAATCAGAGGGCTGTGGTGTTTAGCCTTTGTTTAAATATAAACACTATTTTGTTGGTCTGTCGCTGGCTTCATTTGTAGCTCCATTACCCCTTTGTAAGCCAGAATATTAAGAAAGATGCCGTCGCCGTTGAGCTTGGGCGTCTTTTTGCAAACGTATTAGTTTTTGGATAAATATTACAAAACTAGCGGCCGCCCGCGGTTTCACCCGCACGGTTCCCGTTCCCGTGGGAATATCGGGATAAAAAGTATCCTATGTTTTAACCTAGGCTATCTTTTATCTGTATGCCAAATTTCAACCAAATGCGTTCAGTAGTTTTTGCGTGATTGAGGAACAAACATCCAAACATCCAAACCCACAAACTTTCACATTTATAATATTAGTAGGATATAGTGTTTAAATGCGAAAGTGCGTTTGTTTGTTTGTTACGCCTTCACGTCTTAACTACTGAACCGATTATCATGAAATTTAACATACACATTGTCAGGGGTACCGAGAAGGAACTTTCATCCTTTTTTTTTTTTTTTTTAGCTTTCATCCCGAAAAAAGTATTGTTCTTGAGAGATCGCAAAAAACTTTCCACGCATTCGAAGTCGCCGGTGCGGCCGTTAGTTAATATTATAAATGCGAAAGTCCGTTAGTTTGTTTGTTACACGTTGTATATGTGTTGTCGTTGTGGCATGTGATTGAAAATGTAAGAGTTCATTATCTCTAATATTAAAGCAGCGTTTTAGTCACCAAAGTAAAATAATTACAAGAAATTACTATTTTATTCACAATCAAACATTCATTAACCCATTGTTATTCCATATCAGTCGTTGATTCTCATTATCTGTATCTCACATAGTAAATATTATAGGGATCATCGTTAAGATGTATGTTATTCGATACAATGTATTGGAGCAGTCATGATCTTAAGGATTAACGCTCATTCGCGGATAATTCTGTTTGCTCTTCCTTCGTCTAGACGAGATATGTGTTCTTGAACGATGGTATTGAACGTTCATGACGTTTCGATCAGATCGTTCAATTAATTTAGTTAGATGACTATGATTTCAAGATATTTAACAACTACAAAGTTTTAAAAGTTTGGTGTTAAGATTGTATCTAAAGCAACATGGCCCTGTTATTTTTGAAAGCGATAACGAACTTCGCAAAACGTTTCTCGTGAATAATACTTAAATAGCTTTGCCATAACTAAAAATAAAAATAAAATAGTTGTTTTATCTCACAAAGTCCGAAATGTTGTTAGCCGTGCACATGCACGTTTAGTGTGCGTTTGCACACTTTCGAGGTTATGCACACACACACAAATATGGGCATGTGCACGCCTTATAATATTTATAGCCGAACTAAAATATGTGCATGTGCATTCATAGCCGAACGGATTTCGTGAGATAGAACAACTATACCATAAAACAAAATATAGATAAATTGGACTAACAAACAGCTTGAAACATATCGCTGTTTTCCACAATTGCACATAATATGGATAGACAATATGCATAGGCAATCTTGTGCCAAACCGATGTTCTCAAATGACTAAAGTGTTTTCGACTAGAGCGGTTCTTATGTCAGCGAGCACACCCGTATTCACAAACATTACTATGAGGTCTCACAGTGCTCGGTGACTCACAGTGTCCCAACTACCAATCACACGTAAACATAAAACAAACGAATCAATCACAGGGCTTCTGTTTCAACGCTGTTAGATAGTTCTTGAATACGAGTGCAAATCTCGCGGTATCAATTAAATGGTTAGATACATACTTGATTCTATGTTTAAGTGACTTCGTCTGCTTTGGTAAGTATTAGGAAAATCACGCGATAATCTTTGACGCGTGTGTGTGCCATTTCAAATCCGTCGTTTTTGCGTGCTTAAAACCTTATTCCATTTGTTTTCACATTAATCACAATATCAATATCGCCCAACTTTTCTCAAAGCTCCGCAGAAACATATAGGCTTCAAAATGCAAATTAGCCTAAGTCACACAAATAACTTTGGCCCTTAAATACACAGCTAGAAACGTACAATCAGCATTATATCGAGCTTCGTTAATTAGCCCTTGTTTGAAACACTGCGATAATATGCTAATTATTTGCAGACACCTCGCGATGTGATTGTGTAGGGCTTTAAGGGCTCTGAAGAACGAGTCAAGTATTTTGTTGAATTATGAGAATAAATATTGATAATACTTAAATATACTTTGAACAAAATCCCGAACACTAACGATCTATAAAAATATTTTATACTTAGTTTTCTGTTTCTTTGAAGAGTTAAAATGAAATAAAATAATAGTTGTTATTGTTCAAGTATAACAAAGTAGGTACATAGCTTGACTATTTTTTTATCTACAGAGAATTTCAGAAAACAAATCTTCACGTTTTTCTTCTTCAATTATGAAAATTGATACCATCTCTTTTCTGTTAGTGTTAAATGTAGCCCTTTTTTAATAAACTTAGTGTTGAATGTAGTTAGTGTCTTGTGCCCCGTTGCTATTTAAAGTAACAGCAAACTAAGATTTCGAGATAATTGTTTTAAATTGTAATATAAATAACTTAAATAAAATATAGAGATCCGCAGGAGAACTAAAGTAACCGACATCGCTCGAAAGATTGCTCAGCTGAAGTGGCAGTGGGCGGGACACATAGCGAGAAGAACCGATGGCCGTTGGGGCGGAAAGGTTCTGGAATGGCAACCGCGCACCGGACGACGCTCCGTGGGCAGGCCCCCGACAAGATGGACCGACGATCTGGTGAAGATTGCCGGAAGCCACTGGATTCGGGCAGCGCAGGACCGATCGTCGTGGAGATCCTTAGGGAATCCCTATACGCAGCAGTGGGTGTCGTGCGGCTGATATGATGCTGATGATATAAAATATAAGCAAGTTCTGCATACGCGCAAACGCATTTGTACCGTACAAGTACCGCTTTCTTTGAGAAAGTTTATTTTGAGACAGTTAATCAAAAGAGTTAATGACAACCTTTACATCAAATTGTTTCAGCCTGTACCCGCCTTAAACAACAACAAAAACACATCCACCCACGACCGTATATTCAAATATTTGCGAGTTTGCGAATACGATAACCAAATCGCTTTATTTTCACTCGCGAAATTACAGGAATTAATTAAAACAACTCCGTGAAACAACGGGGGCCTATTCTGAAATATTATGTTGTGCTACATTATTAATCTTTCAATGTTTTCAGAAGTGGGCACCACTAGAATTAATATCAATTATTGTGATAATTACCAAGCCCTGGAAGAGGAGTAAACTTTTGAGGAGGTTCGGTGATTAATAACCATTAATATTGTTTAATTACAACTTCAAGCGTTTTCGGTTCATATTTTGAGAGAGGTGAATCATCTTTTTTGGAGAGAAAACTGATTTTGCTTGTTATTGAAGTTGTTGTGAATAAAGGGTTAAAGGTTATTTTTCCTACTTAATATTATAAATGCCAAAGCAACTTTGTCTGTAAAGCTTTCACGCTTAAACTACTGCACCGATTTTGATGAAATTTGGTACAAAGATAGAGTAGAGCTTGGGAAAGGATATAAGCTACTTTTTATCCCACTGTTGGGCACGGGATTCCGCCCACACGTTATAACCTGTAGCCACGCGGGCGAGGCTGCGAGCGGAAAATATTTTTATTACTAGCTTCCGCCCGCGACTTCGTCCGCGTGGATATTAGAGAAAATCCTTAGGGAACCTTCAACCAGGATCCGACCAGCCGTTTTACGCGATTAGGCGGGTCCCCACCAAGCGCGCTGCCTCGCGAGGCAAGACGTTTGCCGCGTGTGGCGGGCCTCGCACGAGGCTGCTTGCTTGGTGGGGACCCGCCTAATCGCGTAAAAACGGCTGGTCGGATCCTGTTTGAAGGTTCCCTAAGGATTTTCTCTAATATCCACGCGGACGAAGTCGCGGGCGGAAGCTAGTTTATTACAATTATCAGAATTAGGTCCAGAGATATTAGTAGGTATCCCTTTCCCGTTTCTTTACACTTTCCCGTTCCCGTTCGCGCTCGCGTTCCCGTTCCTGTTCGCGTTCCTGTTCCCATTCCCGTTCGCGTTCCTGTTTGCGTTCGCAATCTAGTTCGCGTCCGTGTCCGCGTCTGCGTTCCTGTTCCCTTTCACGTTTGCGTTCTCGTTCCCATTCCCGTTCTCGTTCGCGTTCCCATTCCCGATCCCGTTCGCATTCCCATTCGCGTTCCTGTTCGCGTTCCCGAACCCGTCCCCTGGGGCTGAATCATGTCCACCTTGTTGGACTTCAAAATAAATGTCATTATCGCAATAACCATCCTACAAAACCACAAAAACGACATCCACATCGATTTTCATGTTTACTTATCCCATTTACCCCCTAAGGGATGATTTTCAAAACAACAAAATATGTGTTTGCCCTTTTATTTTTAGACGTACTCCTACAATTTTTAAAGTTGTAATGTCTATTTTATATTCTTTTACCCTACAAAATTTGAACCCCATTTTTTACCTTTTAGGGGTTAAATCATGTCCACGGCGTTGGACTTCAAAATAAATGTCATTTTCGCAATCACCATCTCATAAAACCTCAAGAACGACATCCATATCGATTTTTATGTTTACTCACCCCATTTAGCCACTAAGGGTTGATTTTCAAAATCACAAAATATATGTGTCTCAATTTATTTTCAGACGTGCTCCTAGGAAGTTTAAAGTTGTAATGTCTGTTTTATACTCATTTTTCATACAAAACTTGATCCCCATTTTCACCCCTTTAGGGGTTAAATCATGTTCACGCTGTTGGACTTAAAAATAAATGTCATTTTCGCAATCGTCATTCCTGAAAACCCCATAAACGACATTCATATCTGTTTTAGGTTTATTTACCCCATTTCACCCCCATTTCATCCCCATAGGGGTTGAAATAATGCCAATAACGATATACGTTGCGTTAGATTTCTATCCATAAGCCTTAATTATAAATTTAGCGATTTTTACTCCGAAAACGAAGGATTATCTTCTAAACACAACTTCATCCCTCTTTTCACCCCTTCGGGGGTAGAATTTTGAAAAACGCTGAGACCCGTATTTATTAATTTTCAATTGTTAGCCTAAATACAAAATTTGAAGATCCTAGCTTCAAAACTGAGGGTTTTTCATACAAACTTTCATCCCTTATTTCATCCCCTTAGGGATAGAATTTTCGAAAATCTTTCCTTAGTGGATGCCTACACTGTATAAGGTATCTGTGTGCAAAGTTTCAAGCCTCTAGGTTCAGCGGTTTGGGCTGTGCGTTGATATCTCACTCAGTCAGTCAGTCAGGACTTTGAATTTTATATATATAGATTACCACGTTTTTATTAGGTTGCTTTCGCGTTTGTTTGTTTGTGTGTTTGTTTGTTTGTGTGTTTCTCCACAAAGTTTGTGAACGATTTTATACTAGCTTCCCGATGAGCTAGAAACTTGAAACTTTGAACATAGGTCAGAACTGGAAGGCAATGCAATATTATGGTGTCATTGAGCTGATCTGATCATGGATCAGGAAGAAGGCCACATGATCTCTATGATGTCACCATACAACCCTATCGTGTTTGGGCTCGTTACAATACCGTCTTGACGAGTACTCTGACGGGAGACGAGGTCCAGGGTCCGATGATGAAGCCGGAAGGCTATGCCACAGGAACTCAATATTGAAACAGTGCAACTCCATCGAGTATGGGCACGTTTAAATCGTTTTGATGAGTACTTTGTTGGGAAATAGTGGTCAGGGTCTGATCGGGTCGGTTGAGTGGGGCTCGGGGGCGCTCGGGGGGGCATGAGGGGGTCTCGAGGGGGCCTCGAGGGAGGGCTCGAGGGGGGCTCGAGGGGGGCTCTAGGTGGCTCGGGGGGGGCTTGAGGGGGGCTCGGGGGGGCTCGTAGGGGCTCAGGTGGTCTCGAGGGGGGCTCGGGGGGGCTCGAGGGGAGGCTTGAGGGGGGCTCGAGGTGGCTCGAGGTGGCTCGGGGGGGGCTTGAGTGGGGCTCGGGGGCCATGAGGGGGGCTCGAGGGGGCCTCGAGGGGAGGGCTCGAGGTGGCTCGGGGGTGCTTGAGGGGGGCTCGGGGGGGCTCGAAGCGGGGCTCGAGGGTGGCTCGGGGGGGCTCGAGGGGGCTCGAGGGGAGGGGGGGAATATATGTGTTTGTAAATATCGTTACTTTTGATTTTTGATAAAGCTGATAAGTTTCTTGCGCCTGTTCTACTTCTCAGTTAAAAAAGTCTCACTTTTACTACACGAACGTTCTTTTTACGAACTTCACAGAGATTTGTCCAAGGACGATTCGTTTTACAATTATCTAAAACACGAACGTTCTTTTCAGCAGTAAGTATATATTTACTTATAAACTGATGTAGGATTATAACCCTATACAGAAGTTTTAAAACGAAAAAACGTGGGGCGCAGGCATGCAAAAGATAATTTATTGCATGAATTCATCATCAAGTTAAAAAAAATAATGCAAATGACATGAACTATTATGCTTTCTCTCTCTAATACAAAATGATATATTACTATTTAATAGAAATTCGTTTTCACTCTAAATACGATAACCGCGTTAAGTTTGGTAAGAATAATTTAACAATAGATGTACTAAAGAAATGACCTTGATGGGAATTTTTCAAGGTTTTAAATATACTATTCCAATATAGAAGTCGTGTAACTTTCCCTGATTAATCTTAAATAAGCCATGCTTGAAATTTGAAAAGTAAATTGACCTAAGCTTACCGATACTCATTTCCATCTGTAAGCGATACCAACTGCAAAGTTTATTAAGTGCTTTGGATTTCCAATAAATAAATAATCCAGGATGATGGTAACAAACTCGCTGAAGCCGCCGGCTAAAACGGGATTAGTGATTTGTTAACGATGAACGGGATTAGTCGCGATTCACTGCAGTTAGTCTCTTAAGGCTATCAATTTGTAATTTGCATTAAGCATTTGTCGGAAGGTGTGTTTACACCGCTTAGGACTTCAATATCGTTAGTTAGCCAAACCTTTAACTTGACTTTAACTTTTTCTAAATACAGCATTAAAAAACGTAGGTAAAAGCGTTTTCGTATGTATGTCGAAGGATTAACGTACAAAACGGATTTTTATAATCTTACTAGAAAAAATTCACAGATCTCGTGCCTTCACGACCTTCTGGTACATTGAAAATGAATTTAATAATTGAATTTTATAAAAAATATAATTTCTTTGAATTAGTACTTACAATACTTTGAAATCACAGCAAAGCCATGAACAATTTTGGATTAACTTTTCTGTGATTCGTGTGTATGAAATTCATATAAAAATAATTCATTTTTATAAACATTACTATTTTATTGAAAGGTAGTAACTATAACCTAAAATATATAAAAAAATCTAAGATTTATTTTGACTACGTCAACTACGTCAACTGAGCGACGCGATGCGCATCTAAGAAACTCGCTTCCCGAAATTACGCCTTCACGTTACATATTGTAGCCCTCGTTGATACGCGTCTTTTGATTTGAGGCTTCAACCATTCATGTAGCCTTAAAACTTACGATACCAAGGCGATGTCGCACTCTGAGCGAAAATGGGGCCTATACTGAAGCGATAGAAAAAACATTTTCAATGTTAAAGGTTAAGCTACAGGGCAAACCCTTAACCCGATCGTCCTTGTTTTAGGCTCAAATTGTAGCTGACTTAATTGTTCAGAGGAGATTTTCTCAAAATTTTGATATCATTCTTCGTTTCCAAAATATCGAGCGCCAAAATCAAAAAATCGGAAAAAGATGAATTTTTTTTCCACTATTTCGGCCATAATTTTTTACGTTTTTTATTTTCTCGAATAATTCTTTTTGCACCTTGTAGCTCTCGTAAATACGCGTCTTTTGAATTTTTTTGAATATCATATCTTCACAACCTTCTGTGATATAAGGGGATCGCACTTTTTCGTGAATGGAGCGAACGAAAAGACATTTTCAATGTCAAAAATTTGATGATTTCATGATGACCATGATTAAAGAGGTGTTACAATATAAAGTGTGATTGGATGTTCTCGAATTCATGACATGAAAGAAGACTAGAATGACAGATTCATATTCAGCATTCTTATTAAGGTACCTAGTTATATTGTAAAAAATCTGTTACAATGTTCTGAATACCTAAGGAGTGAGTTCTGAATGACCAGTAAAATTATAAAATTACTGAAGGTAGTGGCTAATGTTGTAAATAATGATTGTAATAGTTGATATTAAATCACAAGTTTTATTTTAATTTGAGACAAGATTGTCTGGAGTTCCGGAAGATATTGCTAGGTAGGTAGCAGCAGCAATAAAATCGCCTAGTATTTTTTCTTGTTTGTTCTGTTTGTATCTTCCTTCTGTCCAGTGCAGTAAATATTTTACCAGCAAGATTATTCAATGTCGGATTCTACAAAAGTCCTGTGACACATATTTTGTAACAATTTCTCAGTTTCTTTTGCGTTTGACGCAGGTCCGTGAAGCGGCGTGGTCGACATCAAAGACCCAGTAATGTAACCGAATATTTGGAATTACGTCGTCGCCGACGCAGAGGGAATACCAAATGGGGTCCCTGATATCATAATGAGAATATTATATCGACCACCTAGCTGATGCACGGATTAGTCGTTTTTAAAATAGATTTTAAGGCGAATAGTTAGAATCTATATTGACTTGGCTTATGATAGCTACTTCCGCGTTATTAAATATTTATGAACTGGCAAATAGGTAAACCATTTTCTCATATTCTTTTCTAAGTTGTAGTTCTTTCATATTTTGGATTGATATTCTTTTTTGTTTTACTTGCGGTTCTTTCATGTTTATGATTAATTTTACAGATAGGTACTGATATACTTTTGTCATTTCTGAGATGCAGTGGCGAGAGGTGAATTTATGGCAACGGTAAGCCGTTCTGCAAAAATATTATGATCTACATAGTGATCGGTGGAGTAGAATCTAGTATGGACCCTTCGCCACTCAGCTGAGATGTACCTAAGTAGTTGGTATTCATGCCTTTGTAATAGCCTTAAAAACGACTGCACTATAATCAGGCAGTTCGTAAAGACATGTAGCTAGATTTTAAGAAAACTTTTGTATTATTTTTTATCAAATATGGAACTAGTATTGTCCGAAATAAAGTTCTATTATTATATTATTATTTGTTACTTTCTATGCAAATTATTTTTCGAAAAGTTGGTACAAAAAACTACAGAATACCTAGATAATTGTGAACATTGTGGTTTACAAAGTTACAACTTAGATGTATTAACTTACAATTTCGTAATAAAAGATGCTTTCTTTTTACTCGTTACAAAATGTGCGTTTTTTTTACTATAATCAAAGTGGTTAAGACTAAAATATTTTATATTCTAAGTATAATCCAGCTAAATCGATTAGCTCACACGATATAACAATAAATTGCCGAGTGCAGACATCGTTAGAAATAACATACGGTACCTCCATTCAGCCTGTAGGAAATGAGATTTCGTATCCTATCAATGACGGTGGAATCGTTTAAACATTCCACTGAATTTTGGACTCTAATACAATAGCGTTAGAGAGATAATACTTTTGGATAAGTTGACGTTATGTTTACAATAAAAGCCAATATGTTCGCCAATTGTTCTCGTAGCAAAGGTTCCTAATTCGAAAAAAGGTTTGTTTCAAATACATATTGTATTAGCAATCATCGAACCGGAAAGGGTCCTTTTAAGTATTTCAATTGAACGGTTTTGTTAAGCTGATGGTAGATATCGTAAGAAAAATACGACTACAGTGTATTTAAATAAAGTTTAAACACATCACCTTATGTATGCTTTCAGAGAAGTAAGTACTTAATAACAATGTTAGAGAGCACAAAACTCCTACCTTATTAATATAAAATATGATGAAACTCTTAAAATAAACAAGAAGTTTGTTTAGGAATATGGCTGGTGCTTTGAGACGTTAAAGGTAAGGACTCATATTGCTAAACAATATTTTTCGATAAAAATAGGTGTAAACTTGTTCTAATAAATAGATAGTAGGAAAAGTTCGCGGCCTTTTTGTACTAAAAATTGAAAGATACTACAGCAAGGAACATCTATAACGTTAAAATTACCAGACCTAACTCTGCTGAGCCATTTTTTGCAAGAGTATTCGATAAAGCATATCTTCACCATAAACATCTCTTTGAGCACTAGCAGTATTCAGACTTGATTCAGACCCTTAACGAAAAAAAAAAACAAAACGTAAAATTTTCTCATTAACTTTAATTTAAAATTATTAAAAATAATTATAGAAGCAAGAAGATGCTTCTATTTTACCGCTATTACAAGAAAATCAGCTGTCCAACAATATATTACTTTTCCGCATGTGTTCAGTGTTGTTATAAACGCAAAATTCATAGGTTCAAAAAGGCCGCGAACTTTTCCGACTACCTTATACAACGTATCAATGAAAAAGCGCAAAACCTCTTAGGTGGTGATTGTGCTCATGAACATGAACAACTTTTACTATGGGGCCAACCTTGAAATCGCGAAAAATAATCAGCTGTTTCATACATTCTGGTCGAGTAGGTATTGACAACTTGTATGAAACACCAGATTTTTTTAGTTGAGTTGCAGTGTTGGCCCCATAGTAAAAGTTGTTCACTTCGAGCAACAAAAGGCTTCGTTCGTCTTACTCTAAGGTTGTTCATATTCATGAGTACAATCACCACCTAAGAGGTTATGCGATTTTTCATTAACACGTTGTATATTCCAGAAATGTTTGATACTGCGACCACAGAGGAAATAATCACTACGTTTTAACTGCGACATGCATTCTGTACTACCTACTATTTATGTTCTTACTGATACACGGTAGTATACATATTGTTAGTTCTGTGCTGATTTGCTGATACACGGTTTTTTTTACAATTAATTGTCTTCTTACAGGGTATTTTGGTAACGAAAATTGTAATTGTAAAATAAGCTGTGAATGATTTTGTTAGCTTAAAACTATCGAGAACAATACGGTGACGCCTCCAGAATTGATTGGTGTTGTTCCCGCGAGCAGCATACTGAGATGGCTCCACAGGTTAATGTACACGTAGAGACTTTTTAAATACCTAGTCAAAATATAAGGTGGTACCACATGATGTGATGCTACTCAAATAGGTGATAGCGTTGTTAAAACTGAAAATTATTCTCCAAGGGACATTAGATAAACGATTTTTCTTTCGCCTTTCCAAAGTAAGTAAGCTGACCAATATATTTTGTATGGGAGTGCATGAGCAGTTAAAAAAGACGGTTTAGTGTAGAGAAGTGTAGATTTGAGTTTCAAAATCTGATCATTTAACTTAATCTTGCCGGTTCTTTTCGTTACAAGGTTTCTCGCTTAGATTATTGATATGTCAATAATCTTAGGTTTCTCGCCTAGGGTTTGAGAACCGATGGCATCATAGCTTCTTTGACAGTCACAAGTGCTTGTAATTTCAAGTGAATGTTATGTAAACCTTTAACCGCCCTTACCTTTTTTCGCCCACTCGTGTAAGACGCAGAGGAGGTCCCGGGTTCGATTCCCAGAGGGGATACAACTTGTACTCGGTTTGGTCGGTTGGGCTTATTTCAAGTCCGCCTGGCTAGCTACCACCATCTTACCTATGTCTGACACCATAACAACAATTTAAAAATTGTTGTGTTCGCCGCAGTTAGAGGTAAGATAGCCAGTTTCATAGCGATGAGGATTCCGGTTGTAGTGCGCTTCAACCTTCGGCCTTATCGTCACTCAACATCAGGTGAGGTGAATGCCATTATTCCGTTGTGCATTAAATAAAATGTGTAGTCTCTGTCACCAGCTGCCCTCTGCCAACCATCGAAAGCTTTTCCTCGTCCTCTGTTCTTTGCGGGCGCCATCCCCACGCGAGTCACGTCCGACACGAATTTGCAGCCAATTCATTCGATATTGGATTATTAGGCATTGATCTTTTAAAATTTTTGGATCGCCAACTCTCCATAGGGCTTGATAACTTTTATAAGGAATTGCGTGGCTGAAGTGGTACTATGGAGGTTGAGAAGAATAATTAAGTTTGAGCAAATGTGTGTTTTAAATTAAGGGTACGTTAATATTAGCACGTGACTCATTGTAGACACGCGGTTTCCCAGGAATTTACTACGAACTCTACCTTGTTGTCAAAGCAAAATTATTTCATTAATGTAAATGTTTGTAGACTTATTTGCCGAATACAACTTTAGTGTTTAGTTTTGATAATTTAGGTAATTTATAGTTCATAGTGAACAATTATTGCAGTTAGTTGTCGGAACACGCTAAGGCCCTCCGCAGCCTTGAGCGGGACACGCGCGCGGGGCGACATAGATTAGAGCTTACTCATGCACTGCACAAGCATCCTGTCCGTCAAAAACCAGCAATCTATATTTCCGCGCCGTGTACCCGCGGCGGGATCCCGCTTAAGGCAGCGGACGGCCTAAAACATATTGTGTAAAAGCTAAAATCCTGGGAAACTACGTTATATGCCTACAATGTGGCGTTGGACGCAACAGTTTGAATAATGAAAAGTTAAAGTAAAGTTAAAAGCATGTCGCTTTTTTATACATGTATGTCTATACAGTTTTGAATATGCCTAACCACATATTATAAAACATTGTAGTTTAAAACTTCAAAATAAATTGTATTAGATAGGTAAGTAATGATAATGTTCGAATAATTTTCCATGTAGTTAAGTACTTACCTGCCGGAAGAAAAATAATGTCAATGGATCAACTAACAGAACTTTTGAGCTGACAATGATGTAGGTTCAAGGGGGCCATGAGCTGCAGTGCAGAATGTTCATTAACATTCTCAAAAGAATAAAAAAACCGGCCAACTGCGAGTCGGACTCGCGCACGAAGGGTTCAGTCAGCAATCACGTTTGTTGTATGGGAAACCCCACTGAATTAATTATTTTATTCTGTTTATAGTATTTGTTGTTAGAGCGGCAACAGAAATACATCATCTGTGAAAATATAACTGTCTAGCTATATATAATAATAATAATAATACATTTTTATTGAAATAATCTTACATCACAATTTACAACTAGTTAGTACTATAGATAACATAGGGAAAAGAAATACAATGTGCCTGAACTAGGATTAACCTGTGTTTCAGGCGAAAATTGAACTTACAAAACTACTTAAAATTATTAAACAATAAAATACCTACAACGTGAGAAATTAAATAAAAAAAAAATGAAGAACAAAAATTCGCAAAAAGAGTTAAGACAAAAAAATTTTTACTTATATATAAATCTACTTCAGCTTCTCAATATGGTTTCACAATTAATATTACACCCGCCCTGTGTCATCAAAATTCTAATCTAGGTTAATGGCAGTGCTGCATACTTTAATTTAATTACAATTGTATCTATAGTTATTTATTTTATTTTGCGTAGTTGTTTGATGAGGTGAATTATTATTAAGGATAGTAGAACACTGGTGAACGGTTATTGTCGCATCAAAACTAAGGCTATTATTATGAATTGTAATAAAAACAGAAAAAATGTTAAAACTATCTAAAAATTAAATTGGTAAAAAAAATTAGGATTTTAGGCACCTACATAATCTATTGAGTTTATATATCTCTGTTCAGCACGTTCTCTGTTTTAGCCGGACAGTCAGTATCACCAGTTCTGTGATTAGAGGGCTTCTTGAAGTGCAAGCATGTAGCACATTTTGCAGACTCGGATTTTTTCGAACAGTCCTTGATGGCGTGACCTATTTCGCCACAGTGTCCGCAGGTGGTGGCCTCCTCTCGGCATGTCTTGGCCGCATGACCGTACTGCTGGCACTTGTAGCACCTCGTCACAAGAGTGAAGTCCCTTACAGGGCACGAAGACCAATTCACAAATACTCTGTCATTAGTAATTAAGGCTTTTCGTATATCTGCAGGGACTTCTATAACATAGTTGCAGGTCTCAGCGTCCTTCTTTCCCGACTTATGACTCAGTCTAATACACTGAGAAAAAAATATTGCTATTGCAACAAAAAAACTTTGATGCTAGGGAGCCGTCAAAGGTAAATAGTTACAAGAGCAACGTCTTTATTGTCATTTTTTAAATTGCCAGTGGAACTAAGTTGCCGATATTGATGTTATAGCAATTAAAAATTGTCATACTATCTAAGTGAAATTGATGCAGTCACAATGCTAAAATTGATCCTATCGCAATACTTGCTTTTGCCTTTGTTCTGATGACAAAGGATTTTGCTAAAATGACAAAAGCAAATTGTCCCTAGATCTACTTTTCTTTAGTTGTACTAGCAATCTTCCTTTGTTACTTTATCAACATCACTGTTGCTGCTCCAACAAAGTCACTTTTGTCGAATATATTTTGCTACCCCAGCAAAGTAACATTGCCGGTCTCGATACCTGCACTTGTTAGTGGAACACCATGGAAAAATTGATACTCCCCGAAGCTTCTGCATATTATTCCAGGGGTATGCGTACCCTGAACGGAGTTCATTGTACATCACATATTTGCATTGCAGCATTTGCACTTACATGGTGCCAGAGAACTCCGGTCAAGATACGCAATATGCATACACTGTAATAATAAAGGCAGAAGATACGAAGAGTATCAGTTTTTCCATGGTGTACCACTAACAAAGTATAGTGCAGGGATAAAGACAGGCAATGTTACTTTACTGTGATTGCAAAAGGCATAATGACAAAGAAAAATGATTATGAGAAGGTAAAAATGAAAACATATGAATATTCAAATCATAAAACTATTTATTTATGTTTTCACTACAATTAAATAAACGAAAAACTAATATTGTGGGCTAAAAGGCAACAAACAAATATAAATCGCAACAATAGAATTAGGTGGTAAAAGTTTCAAAGTCCTCCATAGCTAGGCAACTTTTAATGCACTGTTCCAGGTTCTCCGTGGCTAAGCAACTTGTAATGCACTGTTCTAGCCTCCATAGTTGGGCAACTTGTAACGCACTGTTCCAGCCTCCATAGTGGGGCAACTCGTAACGCACTGTTACAGCCTCGATAGTTGAGCAACTTGTAACGCACTGTTCCACCTCCATAGTTGGGCAACTTGTAACGCACTGTTCCAGGTCCTGCATAAACAGGCAATTTGTTGTCCTCCATAAGAAGTAGCGAGCGCGGGCCACTCCCTCAGCTTGTGGCTCGAAGGCGGCCACTCGGACGCTCGGTTTGCGCCGAAAATACTCGTCCGCAGCTTGTGGTCTCTTAGTGGCCACGACTAGTGGCTCAATGTGCGGCAGCTCATAGTTTTTTTGATTATAAAGCACGACCGCACAACACGCGTCTTACTCTGACCAACAACAAGAACAAACTAATTCGATTAATAAATAAATTGCCAGGAAGACAAAACAGGTTGTGATTGCGACAATGTCATTATTGTAATCTTATATAGGCTATTTTGTGCAGATGACTAATTTGTATTTTGTTAGTTAAAAAGGTTGTTTTAGTGACAACACTACCTAAACATAGTAACAACTGTTATTTTGATAGATTATACTTTGCTATAGCATCACATTACAACGTTGATAAATTAACAACGTTCCGTTGCTACCCCGTTTAAGTACACATACTTAGTCATAGGATCAATGTTTCTTTTGCTGAAATGACAAAAATTTGTTCAACAATAAAAAAGTTGTAATTGGCACAATGGCCACATAGCTGCAGCAACAATTCACTTACGTGGGGTGACAATAAAATTCTAACAAAGCGTTTATTGTCGCTTTGTTAGACGTTTTTTTTCTGAGTGTAGAGGTCAAGAAGGTCTCTATTGTCATGCCATGAAGTTTATTGGCTAAGTTTTGCTGATAAATGCAGTTAAAGACTTCCGTTTCCTGCATACCCACGGGCACTCCGATGACTACGATTCGCGGCTTACGTTTGAGTGGTTCATCCACAGTGAGGCCAGAGGTCATCAGTTGTGCCTTTGTGCCAGTTGTGCTTTAGTTTCTCAACGTCGTCCTTGGTGTCGGTGCTGATGATAACACCACCATTTCTTGTTTTGCGCAAACTCCTTACATGCAGGTTCATTTGGTCCGGTTTGATAATTTTCTTAACTAGAGTTTTTGTCTCCTCGCTCGACTTTGTTTTGTCAGTAGTATTGCGACAGAATTCAAGTTGTTGGGCTGAATCAGGTTGTTAGCACTTTTTTTGACCATGTCGGCGAAGGAAACTGAACCCGCGGCTGGTTTTGAGGTTTCTTCAATTGTTAGTTTGAGGTCTTGAAGTCGCTGCGAAAGGTCTTGTTTTTCTTTAAGGGCTTGAATTTATATATGGGTCTGAATAGTTTTCTGCTCAAGGGATTGGTATTGGACGGCCAGTTGAGATGTTCCATGGCTAACTTTGCGGCATAAATTGTTGATACGTAATTTCTGGTCTGAATTTAATTTACCTTTGCACGAAATAGCGCAGACTTCATTTAGGCATTGTTCAATGCTTTTCATCCAATTCTGGATCTCTGGTGTTGATATCACTTCTGGAGGGTCCTCTTCATGTTGAGCGGGCGCGGGCGCCGGGGGCTGGCGCGAGGGCGTGGGCGGCGGGCTCCGGGCCGTCCGGTTAAAGGGGCTGCTATCCATTTTTTATTTTTGTTCACTTATAACATCGTAGAAATAACAAAACAATTTCACTTAACGCAATTACCGTTTGGCATAGATAAATGTCTCTTCCGCGTATCGTAAATCTAGGTCACAATTATGCAAGTTATTGTTTAATTAATTACATGAAATAATCGAAACGTCTGAACACCTCGGCGATTCAAGAATATCTATACAACACAATATATATACAGCCTGGTGACAGATAGGCTTTTACCCTTTGGGTACGGAACCCTAAAAATTATCTACTTTCCCATTTAAGCGAAGAAAGTTTGCACAGTTTAGCCAGTTTAGCCATCCTAGAACACAGGTAATTATGATAGTGTCCTTAACGAATTTGTTAACCAATTTGTGCATCGCAAAATCATTTAATAATTTACCTAATAAACATTGTTAAAAACTTTTTTTTGGCTTTCTAAATTATTAAAAAAATATATTCCATATATCTCTATTAACTGTAATCACAATAAACTTAAATGTCAACTTCATTCGTTGCACAATAAGGTTAACGAATAACATAGTAGTGAAGAGCGCGGGATTGTGCGGGCGCACGACAGCCGCAAATTCTGAGCCGCGAGACAACTTTTAATTAAATACTAATGCGATTCGTAAGGAAATGTACAATTAACGTAGAGTTGGGATATTGTCTGCGTTATCGATAAAATTTTGCTGATGGACTGGTTGAGTTCATCGATTTTTTGCTTTGGTTATTGTGTTTTATTTTAGTTATTTTATTTTATTTCTATTCTTGTAAATGATAATTAATATTTTTTATTTACATCGGATTTAATGTCAAATAATTGTTTGTTTTGTGTTTAGTTACTTTTCGATATATGCTTTTAATTAATAAATTAATAAGACAAGGGGTTAGATAAGTACTTTTAAGTAGGTACTTATTTATTTTGTGCCGCTTATGTTACAATCTTTACAAGTAACTGTTTATACGTATCCCTTTTAAATGTTGGCCACATTTAAAAGGACATACTACAGCACTCTTTAAAAGCATACATTTCAGCATCAGCATTGTGAAATCTAATCCGAAAGAATAACCAAGGCTTTTCTTTCACACCGAAGCGTGAAAGTTATGCCGAAGGACTTCGGCATCTGAATGCTATTTGAATAATGAAAAGGGTCCACGAGCCTCCTATAACGTCCGCACGTTATTTTTTGTACGCGGGATCAAATTTCCTGGGTACAAAGCTGCGCCGGTACTATCCTGAATTCCTGATTGGTCCTAAAATGTTTCCCAAGTTATATGACAAACGATGCTTTTTTTAAGGAAAAAGGTATTGGTATTCCAAAGGAATAAAGCTTAATTCTATGTTATCATGAGTCCGAAATATTTCAGAAATGAATCAATTTAAAATATATTTTCCAATCCGGTATAGGAGCCCGGCTATAATTTATCCCTAAACTAACTTATATACACTCATCAACTTTGTCTAGGTATGTTTTTCATACAAACGATGTAACTTTGAAGCCTTTGTTTCCTGCCAAGGATGTACAGAGCTATGATCTAAGAATGAATTGAGGAGATTCAGATCGCTTTACACATCCAACTGATCTGATCAGCATTCTAAAAGATAGAAGGACATGTTTAAAAAATTCGAGAAAATAGCATTAAAGCAGTCATTCCCAACGTGGGCGATAACGCCCCCTTGTGGGCGCTGCAGGCCTAAAGGGGGGCGGTAAGAGACCCAGAAAAAAAGGGGGCATTATTGAACAGCATCAGATTCAACCTTCACATTAGTTTTTATATAAGAATTGATTATGTTTGTTTTATTTTCAATAAAAGATACTCTGTCCGAATACTATAAATTTGCGTTTCAATAATCAGTTATAAGTACTTAGCGGTTTTAAAGTATGTTTAAAAAGGGGGGCGTTAAAAAATAATTTATTCTTAAAGTGGGCAGTAGACAAAAAAAGGTTGGGAACCCCTGCATTAAAGTGTATGCAAATCCTGAAATTGAGAACTCTGACCCTTCTATCAGATTAGTTGGCTGTGTTTAGCGATCTGAATCTCCTCCATTAACTCCCTGCATAGCCATCATCAGATCACATCACGGTACATCCCTTGCAGGAAACCAAGGCTTCAAAGTATCTCGTTTGTATGAAAAAAACACTTACAGCCGTTTGCACTAAACTCAAGTTAAGCGTGTCCTAGTTAAAATATTTCTTAGCTTAGGAACAGCCTAAAAATGCCAAGCTGAAATTTTTGTTTGCACTAACAGACTACGTCGTAACTTGGGCATCGCCTTGCTAAGTGAAAGAATGAACGAATGTAAATATTAATTGTTTATGGATTTTTAAACCGGCGAAGTAATATAGGTCATAGAATACTTTTTTGGTTATAACATCACATGGATTCATTCGTGAGTTAAAAGGAGACGAAAGATAAGGCGTTGGTTTATTTTATTTGGTAGGGTGACCGAAAAAGTTAAGTCATCAACTGCCAATTTAGAAAATGGAAATCAAATCGCAGCAGTGTTGCCAATGGTACGGTAATTGCCGTATTATACGGTAATTGGGGTCAAAAATTAACTTTGACACGACAGCCTATGCCAGAAGTTTACATACAAGTACGGTTATTTCATACGTTCTTATTCTTTTATAAGTGCAGCAATTGTATTCAAATACGGCATTTTTTGCGATTTTCCACCGAGTCGTTTAGTAATTCAATTATTTCAATGAATGTTCCATAAATCTTCCATTTTTCAGCAAATATTTCTGTTTTTGTCACAATGAGGGCAATTTTGACTTCCCTCTTACCATCAACGCCATCTAGTGAGGCAAATAGTTACTTTTCTTTTTTTTAAATGTCAATTTGAAAACCCCTCATTGACGGCCACAGGCTATAACCACAGATTTACAATTTATAACATAGGAATTTCTTAAGCCTTGGGCGCTCGATATTGGGCCCGTAAGTTAAGAATAGCCTAAAGTGGATTTAAGAACGTCTTAAGGTTGGTGCAATGCAATTTCTTGCTAAGAATGTCTTAAGTTAGTTAAGAAAAGACTTAGGCGATTCTTAAGTTTAGTGCAAATGGGTGTTAGATCCCTAGACAAAGTTGATGAGTATATTTTTAACAGGAACAGTTACGTAACATTACATTGCCGGTATGATTTTTCTATAAGATATAAATAAATTAATATGCGTGACATTGCGGGGTTCATATTAAATTAGTCTTCAAACATTATATTAATCAGAACTTAATCGGACTTTGGGCAACAGTTTTGAGGGCCAATTTATTAGATAAATATATATTTAATTTAAGTTTGTAGTTGTAATAATAATTAATATAAAAAAAAACAAAAAAACGGTTGCGCTTCAGTTAACTAAGTATAAAACAAATATAGAAATATTTTCGGAGTCTGTGAGCTAGTCAAAACATTCCTCGAATTCTATAAACGAGCAAAGTAAATGAGCAGTGGCTATCAATTTGAAGAGGCCGGGACACCCTCGAGGCCGCTGTCAAGGGCCGGCGAATGTTAATGATTTGTACTATTGTTACAAGGCAGACTCTTCAAATTCTGTTTGCGTTTCATTACCTTCAAGATACCTACTAGAGCTTCTTGGTTTTACTTTCCAGCTCTGTGAGCTGTAGACCTTACTATTTTGTCTTTACATTTTTAGAAACGGCTGAAATATGTTTTCTTTTACGTTTTCGACCCCCTCTTAAGTCGCTATTTAATAAAAAACTGACATTTAAAAAAAAACATAAAACTGAATCGACATAATAGTTGGTTATTTATCCGTATATTGAAAAATCAGTATTTATATAATATTGAAAAATTAAGCGACCTGTGACCCGCACCCTGATTATCTAAAAAGAAACTATTTAGCGACCGGTTGCATTTGACATCCATTGCTACTTTTCTTTGGTATGTTTTTTTTACCCCAAAGAAAAGTAGCAATGTATTACGTTCATCTGTGAACTGCGGCCGGTCGCTAGGCGGTTTCTAATTAGATAATCAGCCCGCCGGAAAACAGTCGGACATACGGGAGCATTTTTGCCCAAGCTGAAACGAAGGCACACAGCTCTCACTTCGCGCTCACTCTTTATAAATATACTATTGGATTTGCAATCATCATTGATGCAGCGCTTATGTCAATGACCGACGACTGTTAATCCTACTAATATTATAAATGTGAAAGTTTGTGGGTTTGGATGTTTGGATGTTTAGATGTTTGTTCCTCAATCACGCAAAAACTACTAAACGGATTTGGTTGAAATTTGGCACACAGATAGTAGATAGCCTAGATTAAAACAAAGGATACTTTTTATCCCGACATTCCCACGGGAACGGGAACCACGCGGGCGAAACCGCGGGCGGCCGCTAGTGATTTATAAAATTGATAAAAGGCAGAAATTGCGTTTAATTTCAGTCAAGAACACATACTAGAGCTTCTTGGTTAGGATTCCTATCTATGGGATGGTAGGCGTGATCTCCGTTGTTCAATAAACCTGTCGTCATAAAACATATAAGTATTTCAAGTAGGTATGTGGAAATATTTAAGCCTAAACGCTGGTTGATATCGATTATTGCCTCATCATCCTACCAAATCAAGTATAATAATAATACAAGTGTAAAAGTATTCTAAAAAATTGGTTCATAAGCCTTACATATGAAGAGACAGAGCTTTTACAGTCTACGTAATAGCACAATCATACATACACATACTCACATACGCACTCACACACACACACACCACACACACACATACCACACACCCACCCACACACACACACACAATTACGCACACACACATAATATTTAATGTTATTTTATCATAGGTATAAAGTAAAAGTATGATTAGAGGAGCGGATATTCCTGGCACAAGTATCTTTATACTTAAAAGGTTTATCCAACACATTGTTTAATTTTACATACCTTGTGAAGAAATAAATATATTTTGTTTTTTTTTTTTTTTTTGAAATCATGATTAAAGGCGGTTTTAGACCAGAATCTAGACTACAAAATGAACCGCCGTCGATTCGTTTCCAGACATTAATTCGAGGTAGCCCAAAGATAGAGTGGTAATGCTCTTTGCGGTCGAGCACAACGCCGCACACAGCATTTTCACTTAGTCAGACGTGGTTTAACTAATTTGGTGAAGTTTCACTATTTGTTCTACTATTCAAGGATTAGTATCTTTAACATCTATCTTGCTAGAGGTGAAAATATGAATAGGCCTTAAAATAGTCGTGTAATTTTGGCTTAAGACGACACGAGAAAATTGTTTCAATTCATGTTTTGAGCTTGATCAAAAGATCTATTTATTAGTCTATTTTAACATATTCCAAAATTAGAACAATAGTAGTAGGATCACTAGGACTAATAATAATAAATTGAAAACCATGAAAATCCACGAGGTATCCTCTTAAGTTTTAATAATATCAATGAAATAGTTATAACATAACATGGTGCTGATTTATGGATTTTATGCCTACATTTTTTTTAAAATTCTAACGCAAATTATCGATAACTCAAACTCTCGATACATGACATCCCTATATGAGACATGTATGTGTGTGGCTGCGAAGAAATTAATTCATGTACGAGGGGCTCTAATGAAGAAGTCGACCGGCGCCACGCAGTCAACACCTTACGTAACGGTGGTATTATAAACTTATTCTATTATTGTTCCAAATTTAAATAACGGCATATGATTCGAAAGGAAGGTGCACAGCCTGCACTTAGTGATGAACAAATTGTCTGAATAGCGTCATAATATGATTGGAAAGGAAGATGCAGCTTGTATAATAATGAACAGGCTTTCACCCGCGACTTCTCCATTTGGCAATTTTGGGGATAAAAGTAGTACATGTCCTGCTCTCAGATATATATTGTATATCTATACAAAATTTCATTTATTTGGAGATTAAGCCATATTACAATATTAATATTAGTATAGACATAGATTGGCTGAGGTTATGGTGAAAGGCATACTACTATGGTAAATGAAATAATGATCTTGGGTGGTTAACTTTACACACTACTATAAGAATTGTACTATTATGTATTCTGTGCTATAAGTAGACTATAAGAAAGAGATCATGAAAAGGCAAAATAAAACTGTACATTTCCCCAAATATGAAAGTGCTAACTGTACGAAAATAATAAATTAAATGGAACGTTCTCGTTAGGATTGTTGTTCTGTGCCAACAAATTAAACCGCAAATCCTTATCAACCATTATGCGGTTTTAAAACTAAACGTGGCCGCAAATATTATGGCGTTGTTTGGCAACACCCTAGGGGTAGGGTGACATCAATCAAAGATTTTATACAAAAAATAGTAATAACATAGGTATTTGAAGACCGAGCTTACTTAGTAGCTTTTGTTTAATCTGTGGCTACATTCCTGCTTAGTTTTCTAATAGTCATTAATTTGAAGTTTTGAACTTAAGAACTTTTTGATGAGCAATAGTTTCTGAAAATAGCCAAATTTGGGTCGTCTTTCTTTCTTTTCTTTTCTTTTTTTACTGATACATCACTCTATATAACGCACAGAAGTTATCGTCTGAAAGAATTTTGTAATTCGTGTAGTCAAAGGTGCCATATCGCTACATATTAAGCAGTTATGTGAACAAAACTGCAAACTAATACCAGATTCATTTATATCATTGTTACTTATGCAAGTAAATGTACAAAATGTATATTCATAGAACCAGTTAAGAAAATAATAAAGAGATTCCAAGCGACACAGGGACGCAGTCTGCGAGCGTTCTACAAAAAATATTTTTCAAATGGCGTAATGAACTTGGATAATCTAAGTGATAAAAGAACAAGTCCTTTCCTCAAAATATGAATTAAACGTTCCTTAACAAATATTCAAATTCAAAACGCGCCGGAACAACGAAAAGGACATTTTAGTTAAGAAGGATCCTAGAATACTCAAAATTGACGTCACCCGAAACGGGAGCCACTCCAAAAAATAGCAAGTCTCAATTGCCCCGGGATGTTTGGAGAAAATTAAATTGCTCCATTAACTTCCTAGCATTGTACAGTTGTAGGTAGCAGACTGAGAGCCCCTTCTGCGTTGCATCCTCTTTGTTTCGGCTAATTATCATGTCTCTATTCAAATGAGGCCCGTAACAATCTTCATTTTGCGAAATGAAGCTTGGGGTTATGTGAAATATCACTTCATGTCTATTACAGAGAGCTGAAACCCGTAAATAAGTAGGTACGTCTGGAAATTAGTTATACTGGGTGTATTTGTTATAGGTACTTATTTAAAAACATACATGTTCATACCCTATTTGTATGAAAAAATTAATAGTTTGCTACAACGGCAGCGGTCCAATTGAGTTCGTTTGGAAAACGAACTTCGAAAACGTAACTTTAAATCAAAGATAAGATGTCACAATCTCAATTCTATTTACATATACTTATTTCACATGGTAATATGTTATTATGTATACCATGTTTGTTACCACATAGGTATAGTGTTATTGATTCCTAAGATATAATAACATGTAATTTGAAAGCAATGTCTAATTTGTATTTTTTTGGGATGTAAACTAACGTTACTAACCTAATTTATTTTCATAAAAATGTTAATAGTGAAAAATAGTTTTTGCTGCTCATATTTTTTATCCATATTTCTATTAGCAACAACATAAACCGTTTCCGAATGAAATACTTTTGTTTGCTCAATAAAGCAGACCGGTCGCTACTACACTTTATTGGGTCACAGGGCACCATTATAAATATTCTGTTCCGATAGAAATACTCGGTGGAAAATGACAAAAAAACGCAAGCGTTTCACGGTCCGAATCGCTCGACGTGGTGAGATAGGCCCGCGGGCCCGCGTTCAAACAAATCGGTGGAATATTCTAGCTAAAAAACTATTTGCGGATTTTTTCACTACGAAGTCAAAGTCAAATAAGCTTTATTCAAATAAACTTAATTAGTAAGTACTTTTGAATCGTCTATATTTTCCTACCACCCGTTCCAGACTTTTTTAGCTGACAAGAAGAACGGGCGCAAGAAACTTATCAGCTGTAACAGCCATAAGTAACGATATTTACAAACTTGAATATATCGTTACCAGATAATTACAACAGGGTGACAGGATTATTGGCAACAACATAGACTTATTATATTATATTACTTCAACAAAGTACTTATAGTAGCAAGTTATGTGTTACATCATTACCACGCATTTAGATCTTTAAGATAATCGTCTACTTTATAATAACCTTTACCCATGAGCGTTTTTTTAACATGGTTTTTAAATTCATGCAAAGGAAGATCAATCACTTGTTGTGGAACTTTATTAATGAAAGCTATGCCTTTCCCCATAAATGAACCTCTAGTTTTTGCAAGCCTAAATCTTCTATTGTATTTTCTTGTATTAAACTGGTGAATATTGCTGTTTTTAGCAAATGAATCATAGTGTTTCCTTACATAAACTAAATTTTCATATATATATTGACCTGCCAAAGTTAAAATATTTATTTCTTTAAACAATTCTCTCAAGCTATCTCTTCGGCGAAGATTATATCGAAGGCTACAACGAAGGCTACAACCAGAATAACCCAGTTATTAGGTACTAGGGGCTGCCTGCGACTTCGTCAGCGGGACATTGGTCCGACATGCTCATTCTTATTAGTCCGTTCGATGTTAATTTTCACGTCAAAAGGTAGGTAGCTTTTCCCTAGCACTAATAAACATAGTTTCGAATTTCAATATTCACGATTTTTTTTGTTTCAATGGATAAGACAGTTAGGTCAATAGAAAAAAAAACTCCTAATCGGATTTAATTCCTACAAAAGGTTTTATTGTTTTAATAGCTTCATTTGTTGCCAAATATGACTGTCCTAGGTTCCCCCCCCCCCCCCCGGCTGAGTTGTGCTTAAGTGGTGGGGGGTAAAAATGTACCCCAAAACTGGTATGTTGTGTTTTATTTATATCTCGTTTTTCATCAAGATTGTGTAAAATGATTTTAAAGTTCGGTAAATTTAAAACAATTTAAGGGTAGGTATCAAAACCATTCTACCCTCAAATTGTTTCAAATTTAACCAACTTTAAAACCGTCTTAGATAATCAAGATGAACAACCAGTCCTTCCGGGTCAAATTCCCTATCGGGGTACATTTTTACCCCCACTACTTAAGCACAACTCCGCCGGGGGGGGGGGGGGGGGGGAACTTAGGATAGTCATATTGGGCACCAAAAGCTGCCATTAAAACAATAAAACCTTTTGTAGGAATTAAATCCGATTTAAATTCTAACGCTACTGAACTAAGTAAGATTTGGATACAAGCGCTCCAAATCTTTCTTCAGCGCATACAAGATTCACTCCTCGTGGGAGTGAATCTTGTATGCGCTGAAGAAAGATTTGTGTGAAAGTGTGAAAAATCCTACGTTCGTGCCGCGTTAGTGCAAATTATTTTTTCTAATTACTTACTTAAGTTTTTTATTTGAACTGTGCAATATTCCGTTTGTGATTGGTTAAGAAGTGCATGTCAGTGTATTGTTTTTAATATGCAGACGAATCAATGCAAAAACTGATACCTAACACATTAAGTAAGATTTGGAAATCTCGCGCATACACGCCATACTCGAATGGATATTATTTTTCTCACCTAATTGAAAGTTTTAATTTGATCTGTTTAAATATTTCCATTTTTGATTCAACAAGAAATGTGAGGTGTGTATACCTAATATTGTTTTAAGGCTCATATGGAGGCGGTGAGGGTAGTCAAGGAAAGATCGTTTATTTGTGTTTCATTTAATACCGATGTTCTATTCTCAAGTAGACCTACTTCTCTCGCTAAGCATATTTATTAAGCTACTAGCGGCCGCCCGCGACTTCGTCTGCGTGGACAGTTTTTTGTTATCCCTCGGGAACTGTTCGTTTTTTCTGGATGAAAGGTACCGTATGTCCTTTTCTGTACCCCCGACAACGTGTATGCAAAATTTCATGATGATCGGTTCAGTAGTTAAGTCGTGAAGACGTAACAAACAAACAAACAAACGGACTTTCGCATTTATAAAATTACTAGCGGCCGCCCGCGACTTCGTCTGCGTGGACAGTTTTGTTGCTATCCCTCGGGAACAACACTTTTTTTCGTGGTGAAAGTCACCCTATGTCCTTCTCTGTACCCCTGACAATGTGTATGCTAAATTTCATGATGATCGGTTCAGTAGTTAAGATGTGAAGACGTAACAAACAAACAAATAAACAAACAAACAAACGGACTTTCGCATTTATAATATTAGTAAGGATACTAGCGGCCGCCCGCGCCTTCGTCTGCGTAGACAGTTTTTTGTTATCCCTCGGGAACTGTACGTTTTTTCTGGATGAAAGTTACCCTATGTCCTTTTCTGTACCCCCGACAACATGTATGCAAAATTTCATGATGATCGGTTCAGTAGTTAAGACGTGAAGGCGTAACAAAAAAATAAACAAACAAACAAACGGACTTTCGCATCTATAATATTAGTAAGGATTAGTAAGGATAAGTAAGGATAAATAAATCAATATTGTCGGCGGAAAACTGCTAAAACTTGTATACAGATAAACATAAAATACAAATAACAGATTAGACCTAAATCCAAAACTTAGTATTTTCAATTCTCCAAGCCACAATCAGGCGTGGCGCGGTGAAATCCGTCCGGGGAATAAATGGAACCAACAGTGCAAACGTATCGGTGTTTGTGCATATGTCGCAGGCGTATTGTATATTTAGCCGTATTACATAGCAACTAGCTGTTTTAGAAAACGGCGCCGTATTGTAATACGGCGAGTCAACGATACGCCAGATTGACAATGTGATACGTTGTTCAATACGGCGGAGCACGTTTAGCCGTTTTGTATCAAAGTTCTATTGTAGGGTGACCACACTAACAAAACGAAACAGTGCTTAATTAAAAATAATTTAATTTTAATAATTATGAAAAAAGGTAGGTATAAGTAACTTCTAAAGCTCCTAGTACCTAAGTAGTGGGAAACATGTGTTCTTTTTATTAGTTTTAAGGAATGTATAAGTACTACTTCTATCAAATAAGTAGGTAGGGTAAAAAAACGGTTCTTGTTTGTAAAATTGTAATATTAGTTAGACTTACTAGATCATTTAGCTATTTTTTTTTTGTATAAATAATTTCAAATCTTTTTAAAAGTTCACTTTTTCTGTAAATGTAATGCATAAACAATTTGTTCTTTGGGCACTGCTCAAAAAGTAAGGTCTTACGAAATATGTTTCTTTGATCTTCACTGGCTACACTCATTACGTTGTATTTTTTACACCAATAATATTGCGTAGGATTCCGCACAACATCAGAAACCATTGCCACCTTAGCAGTTTTAATCTCGTTCTTTAATCCACGGTTTTTTCACACTTCCGCATTGAGTTGCGTAAAAACTATTTAACTGCACATTATAAATTGTCCTTAAAACAATTATCTGTACACATTTGGCACGTTTTCTTGATTTAATACATCCGTATTCTTACTTATTTTCGATGCAATATCCGATCTTGACGCCATTTTTATTGTTATGGTAGGCAGCGCTGCAAGTGTTGATAATTAGAACTAAAAACTGACGGAAAAGTGGCTTATGAACCGCCCAATTACATTACGGCTAGCCGTATTGAAAATCGCAAAGCGCACTATTCAATGCGGCGTACTTTTGATTAGCCGTTTTGAATACGGCGTATCTTTAATCCGCCGCATTACAATACGGCGCCGTTTTCTAAAACGGCTAGTTGCTATGTAATACGGCTAAATATACAATACGCCTGCGACACATACATATTGATGGCTACAAATTACTGTTGCCACTGCAAACACGCATGCAGCCTGCGGCGGTGTGCGACGTTTTCTACTTTTGTACCTACGACGATATTTGGTAATCTACTGCAGATTACTAATACTGCAAATTTTGAGGCTGTGATGAGGTGAATAGATTTTAGGAAAAAGTTTGTATCAATATGAATGAAGTGCGCGAGAGCAAGTAATAGCAAACACAGTTATGTCGATGCGCAACTTTATTGTTTTCTGATTCGATATTTTAATGCTGTGGCTACATAAAGGTTTTAACTTGCAAGAAAATTAAAAGTAAACTATCCCTCTTAAGAGCTTATTAGACCTTCCGATATTCAGTCGCTTCTGAATTCATAGAAGTTTAATTGCATTTAGGAAGGTAGGATCCGATCTAACATCAGTTTTCAGGATGAAATGGTCTCCGACGTAACGGATGCTATATCGGAAGCGATTCAGGAGAGTGTAATCGCATTCGACTCTGAATATCGGATCCGTTATTCAGGAAGGTCTAATACCCGCCCGCTTTTCAGAAGCTTTGGCGACTGAATTTCTCGTCCTAAATCGGAGTCTGAATATCCGTTATTCAGGAAGGTCTAATACTTACCCGCTTAAATCCCTACCTTCTTAATGTAATTAAACTTCTCTGAATTTAGAAGCGACTGAATATCGGATCCGTTATTCAGTCGAATGTCTAATCAGCCCCCCTAGCCAAAGTAACATTTGCAAATTTTCGCTATCGCTTCGCTTCAAAACATGTATGGATTTGACGTTTTAAAATTCGATTGTTAACGAAACCTTATGTCAATCCCATACATGTTTCGAAAGCGAAGCGATAACGAAAATTTACGAATGTTACTTTGGCTAGGCCCTCAGGACCTTTGGCGACTGACTTTCTCGTCCTAAATCGGACTCTGAATATCGGATCCGTTATTCAGGAAGGTCTAATAAGCTCTTTAGTACCAGTAAACTTTAATCGCGGTATATGATAGAGCACTCCGTTACGTGGGCTCGCATAATGTGTCGATCGTCGATGTTTGTCGTAGCGATTGAGACGCTCAAAATTGGAAGCTTAACTTAACTCTCCCGGTTACACTTAGTTGAGCACACAAACACGGCTCGTTACGGACCCGCTACGAATCGCTACGGCTCTGATCAGTGCTACGAAATTAGACGCATTAGTAATTAATTAAAGAAGTAGAGAAGATAATCACCACCATAAGAATAAATTATTTATTCTTATGACACTACGACGCGACGAATGCATTTTGAGGCTTCAAGAAGTCCAAGAACTTACGTTAAAGCACAGAATACATAATAGTGCAAGTGTTAAAGGTGTGACCACGGCCAGATAGATTAGGCGTATGTCTGTGATGATAATCTACGGCCGTTTTAAGTTTATAACATCGTACTCCTTAATTTTCTTTGCTATATACAAAGTAAATTTTTCTTACCAAAATGAACTTAGCATAAGCTTTATGATTTACAAACAACCTTGTAATAAGCTAAGCGTTCCCAGACATAGAAAGTCAAACTTTCAAAAGCAATTACGAGCCTCGAAAAGTAAATATTCATGGATTTGAAATTTAAAAACACTGTTGGCAACTCATGTCAATTTCATACTTATTTGCGAAGCTCATTATGGCTCGTCCAAATGTTACTTAATTTACAAGGCTGCACTGCATTTAGCGATCTTACAATAGTTGTACAACATTATTTAACGAAAGCCGAAACACTGGTCACATATTTCATTTCCTGAATCAGTATAAAAAAAATATACGAAGTTACAAGCTTTTTGTGTTGTGCGCGCGAGACATTTTAGTAGGGTGTGTGTTAATTATTGTTATGTAAATATTATTAAGTCAAAATACATATAACATGACATAAAAAATATTGCAATCTATTCTATTACTGATTCTGAACAAACAGTTTTCAGGTTTCGTATATACTAAAAATAACCTTGTATTATAAAGTACTGGGATCTATAATATACATACATTGTAAATATCATGTGTATGGTCTGTATGCAGTAATACATAATGTTGGTAGGTCACATACGTGGCGCCGCATAATATGTTGAAGTTTGCACACTATTGAGTACAGTCTCAAGTTCTGAGCTTAAACACGAAACCAAACTTTAATTGCACTCCAAAATGTCAGTGTTGAAGTGTGGAAATGAAAAATATCTTTGAGAATAATATATATTTAAGTTGACGACAAAAACTTAAGTACGAAATGGGACATAGGAATAATGTTTATAATAATACTGGTTTCACTATTTACAGTTTTCTGTGTTTATCTTTTATGTGTTTTTTTTTTTAATTTTGGTGTACTATTTTGTAAAGATTCTAAGAGCGCTTTCACATTAAGCTGTAGGTCTTTCATATTATATTCATACATTTGACAGACGCTACTAAATACTTATCCTGTTAATTTTTATTTTTTGCCTTTAAATTTTTGTTACTATAAATTCGAAAAGTAACAATCGATCCAATAAAAACGGCCATGACTAAGCAATATCAACTTTGATTACCTAAGCATAAAGTTGTTTTGTTTACTTTTATTGACGACAACAGCACTTCGTCAGGTTTTAAGTCGCCATAATAAATAAGGTGGAACAACCACAACTCCCCATGGGAGGGGTCGAAGAAATACAAGGTCACTGAGGGTGGGAAAATAAACCACTTTCAACAAGGGTTCTTTATAGTTATTTGGGAATACAAGTCATTTATATAATTTTGTAATAAGACAATTATATTTGCGCCTTTACTAATAAAGATTGTACCTATATAGCAGATGTATAGTACACAATGGTTACTCTCTGTCAAACTATTTGAGTTTGACATTGAAAAGAAAGTGACAAAACACTGTGTAACTATACATCTGCTATACAATCTTTATTAGTAAAGAGGTTAGTATATTATTCCATCCATTAAAGTAAAACTACACTTCTTTCATCTATGAAATAATAACTAAACATTATCTGTACTGTAATACATAAAATATGAAAGTTTTATAAAATATCGAGCAAAAAAGGCAAAAAAGAACACGTTTGTTGTATGGGAGCCCTCCTTGAATATTTGTTTTATTTTGTTTTTAGTTTTTACTGTCTAGCTATCACGGTTCTTGAGATACAGCCTCGTGACAGACAGACAGACAGACGGACAGCGGAGTCTTAGTAATAGGGTCCCGTTTTTACCCTTTGGGTACGGAACCCTCAAAAAGAATAGATTTTTGTGTTTACACACACATGATTCATTTTAGAAAAAAGTCAGTTGACTTTGACATAAAATGACTATGCAGAAATGTCAAAAAGGCTATTGATTTTGAATAGGGAAATTTCCATTCTGGAAGTAATATTTATGTCAGAATTTTTGCCATACTGTTACTTCCGCTACCGTATTTTTGCGAAAACGAAGTGATTTAATTTTTTTTAAGAAACCAAAAATTCTGAAGCTTTTTTTTATTAATAAGGGAGCTTATTTCTAGCAGTAAAAATATTTAGTTAATTTGATTTTTGTCAGACATTCCCTATTATTATAATAAGAGAAAAATCGTTTAATTTATTTTATTGCTAAATAATAGATTATTATTTTTAAAATAAGAGCCACGATTTTTATAATCTATTAAGTTGTTGTAACTCACTCATCACTCACACACATTACTAAATACTAACATACAATTACATATTACAATATTACATTTACATAATCAATAAAAATAATATTACAAACAAATTAACAAAATACAAATACATACCTACTTTATTACAATCCGTAGGTTGCTTTTACGCACCACATCGGATTCCAAAAATTTTAAATAAATAAATAAATAAATGATGTTAATCCCTAGTTATGGGTCATATAGATTTCTAATACAATGTCAATACCGCGATTCACAGCGGTACAGCGCCATCTGTCGATGATCTATGGTCTTGGTTCACTATTATGCAAGCCGAACTTCGATCAAGAAAATCCCAAATCTTTTTTATATTGTCTCGGGTTTGGGTGTTCGATTATATAGAAACTTTGGAATTGGAGCAATGTATATTGTCCGACACTAATTTGTTTAATTTGATATGCATTCGTTTCGGGATTTTTGAATTAATCTTTAATGGACTAAGAGCTAGCCCCGGAAATAGGTGGACAATTTACAGAGTGACGAAACCCCTTTTGTTAGTGTGCCATACTATCATTATTAATAGATCCGTGCCTGACAGCTTTTCAGTGGTGGGGTGGGAGTGGTTCGGTAACAAAGGGGCTAAAAAACCGATTGAAGAAATACAATTACAGAACTCTGGATTTAATGTGGTATAATTGCAAGCCAAACATGTATCTAAATCGAATATAACATTGCCAGGCATTTTGGCTGGTAGAAAAGTAGTGTCAGGCGGCCTCACAGGTGCGCAAAAAGTAGTAAAGTTTGATGCCGCCTGGCACTACTTTTCCACCATGTTAACAGACTTAACTATCGAGATTACATTACAGTTACTTAAGCAAGATGCCGCACAATCTCCGTGTGACCGTCCGCACAACCACAACTGCTCAAATAGCATAATTGCCAAATGATTAATCAGCAGCTTTGCATAGAAATTAGCGCCGCAAACGGCTCTTGTTGCAACCGCAGCGCAATTGTAGCACTGTGCAGCTATGCAGCTGTTGAGAAACTTGTGTAGGTAGATAGATAGATACTAATCTATATACATATAATAAAACAGTAGATTCTAAATGTTTGTGCGCAGATCACTCAAAAACCGCTGAACGCTGTTTGATGTGATTTTCACAATTTGATAGCTTGGGGTCCAACTTAAAATCTAAGCTATGTTTCGTCTAATTCAGATGGGTAGTAGAAACTGGGAGACAGCTTGAAATCTGCGTAGTACTAGCTTTCATACACTAAAGAGTTCATTTAAACAAAATCGCGGGCAAAAGGGATTTACAGCGCGTATATTGGTTAATACATATGTTACTTTAAAATTATTTAGGTTAGATTTTTTTTGGGTTTCCTGACGTTTCGACACCTCTCATGGAGCCAAAATCAAAATTATAATTCTAAAATAACATTTAAATTAACCAATATACGAGCTGTAATCCGTAAAAAGTGTTTTATTTCCAATGAATGAAGCGAAAGAAGTGTGCAAGGATCGTAGCTGGTGGCGATCCACAGTCTTTATGCCTATACGCCCAAGGGAAACAGGCGTGATGAGCGTATGTATGTATGTATGTATGAATGTATGTATGAACTGTACGCGCGGAAGCCTTAGAAGTGTATAGATACTAATATGTTGATAAAATATTGAAGACCTCTTGAGCAATAGGTTTGAGTGATGATGTGGTGATGAATACACGTTTTCAGAATGATTAAACTCAGAGTTACAACGACATTATTTACCTACATTATAGCATCTTACTATTATAAAAATATAATATGTTGCCTAAATTGATTAATCTGTCAAACGGTACAGTAATTTTTAATTCCAAGCAACTTAAATTAAAGTTTGTGCTCATTACCACAGAGTAAAATAGATTGCCCTGAGTTATTAAGAGCCATACATTTTAATATTTTCTCGTGAAAGGTGAGATGACCTCTGCGCAAAACTAATTTTGGACGGGACTCGCCAATTTCAAGTTTCTGTGTAAATAAGGAAATGACAGAACTTTCTTTTAAAAATTAAAACTTGTTTCGGTACTGAAAAAAATATTTGTATGTAAGTAATAAATTATTTAGTAGGTACCTAAATTTTTTTTCTTACCTTGTTTTCTTACGGTAAAAATACAATAATCTAAAAAGATTCAGTATTTTAATGTTGTACCTAGGTAGTTTAAAGCTATTTTATTTCACCCCTCGCCACTAAGTATAAGCTTAAGAATTTCTTATGGTATAGCTTATCCAACTTAGGATCCAGGCCAAAGACTAAAATAAAAATAGTATTGTCCGCTTGGTTTTTCATTATTTCAAAAATTAGCAATCATTAATCATATTCATTATTCATTATTGCAGACAACGTTATCCTTACTCCTTACTATAATATTATAAATGCGAAAGTCCGTTTGTTTGTTTATTTGTTTGTCACGCTGTCACGTCACGTCTTAACTACTGAACCGATCATCATGAAATTTTGCATACACGTTGTCAGTGGCACAGAGAAGGACAAAGGGTACCTTTCATCCCGAAAAAAAGTGTTGTTCCCGAGGGATGGCGAAAAAAAAATCCACGCAGACGAAGTCGCGGGCGGCCGCTAGTTTAGTAAATTTTTTATTTACTAAACTAGCGGCCGCTACTTAAAAATAAGGATTAGTAGATTTAAATGGTATCTAAGGCCACAATTTGTCGTTGCTACAATAAAAATATTGTTCAAAAAGTTGGATAAGCTTATACCATAAGAAATTCTTAAGCTTATACCTCTTTAGTGGCGAGGGGTGAAAGGTGAGCCGTTCTACAAAAATGTCGGCATGTATAAATGGACCCTTCGCCACTGCTATGCCTTTTTGTCTCCTTCTGTTCTCTCCTTTTTCACCTTCTTTTACATAAAACAAAGGTACCCTAAACCAGTTCGCTTAAAGGAATACCTGTCAAGTATAGCTCCCGTTTTTACGAGTAGGAAGTTGCGTTATGTCTCCGTTGGGCGTTTTATCGTTCGCCGTAACGCGCCCGGCGGGCCTCGCCTATTGGTCAGTGAATTTGAATCTTGGGTCGGGTAGGGCTGTTCCTTTTTAATTTAGGATAAAGATGTCTTATAACGATTTTAGAGGTCTTAATTAATTTTATCTGAATAATGTATAGTTGAGGTTCTCGATTGTGCGTTAATTTCATCCTAATAATTCAAAGTCGAGGGTATCGATGGTGCAGTTTTTAAATTTATTTATAACTTACAAGATACAAAAAAATTACAATCTTAACTTTCGCCAAATTGCATAACAGTTTGCCGGCGAAAAAAAAATAACTTTGCTCTAGTTTTTAATAAAAAAACAATACATCATTGTGTATGTGTTGAAGTTAGATAAGGGTTAAAGTAACCTTACAATAACTATGATATAAGACAGTTAGCGCATTCAGCCTGCGCGCAAGATTTACTTATGTCGTGGGATGATGGTTGCAACCAAAAATATATAATCCCCTTCGTACTTCGAAAGGCACCTTAAGCCGTGGTACCGGCTGCATTTGCAGGCAGAACCACACACAACACCCACCAATCCGTATTAGGCCTGCATGTTATGACAAATATAAGGAAAGTCTTATGACGCTCTGGAAATATTTAAAGTGGCTGATGTTGATGACGACTGAGTTACAATAAATGTACAAAAGTGGTTGTGGTAGGTATTTCACACCGTAAAATGCTTAAAGCTAGGGTTTCCTAGAATGACGGTACCGTCATATTACGGCCGTCATTTAGCGGCGTAGAACGTTGTCTATGTAAACAATACGGCGCGGTTTCTGACGTTACGGTGTCGCCATATTATTTTCATAGACAATATTCAACGCCGCTATATTACGGCCGTAATATGACAGCACCGTCATCCTAGGAAACCCTAGCTTAACTGCTTTTACGTTAACTTTAAATGGAAATATAATAAGGAAATATTAGCAGGAAAAATATTTGTCATTCAACTCGTTGCGCTGAGTCATGGGACCCAGTACCAAGTTGCGAAGTTTGGATTCTTTAAAGCATAAAGTTTTAACATTTTGTGACAATTTATTTTATTAAAAGTTATTATTACATTTCCGCATAAATTTTCATACAAAATGTACTCCGGTTTTTTAAAACTCAAACCAAATATTATACGTTAGTATACAATCTTTAAATTTTTTGGTCGACTCACAGCCCTACGTCAAACAATGGCCTTTTACGTTACGCTGTATTTATTTAAATTTTATCATTGTTTTTGGTGTTATTTTATGGAGGTGTTATGCCAATAACGCATTATGTTAATATTTTTCTCCCTTCTGGAATGAGGTAGATTTTTTTTATAAATAAATATAAATATAAATAAATATTTGACAACATCACATACATTGATCCAATCCCAAAAAAGTAAGTAGCTATAGCACTTGTGTTATGGAAATCAGAAACAACGGTGGTATGACACACACCCAGATTTAAAAGTAACGTTATAAATATGCAGGATTCGAAAACTCTTTTGACTTGATGTTTTTCTATCGTCCTTTGAACGTGTTGTAGTGTTAGAAAGGGAACACCTTAGTTCTACACTCGTATTCACAAACATTACTATGAGGTTTCACAGTGCCTGCGGACGCACAGCGTCCCACGAACCAATCACACGTAATACGTAAAACAAACGCACTAATCACATAACATTATTTCAACACAGTGAGTTCGCGTACGTAGTCAGAGTGTTTAAGTTATTGATCGAGAGAAAGAGAAGCGTGAGCGAAGCGTCTCCGTTTCAGCTTGGGTAAAAATGCTTTTGTATGTCCGGTTGTCCCGCTGTCCATCTGTTTTCCTATACAGGTCGCATTTCTCAACAGATTCTCGTGAATTTTTGCGAGCAGGTTCTACAGATATTATCGAATCAGTTTTTCAAAATTTTTCAAGATGGCGGAGATATGTGGATAATCATATTACAGCCATTTCAAATTTTTTTCAAAAATAAACGAAACACTATCACAGTTGAAAGGTTTACTCGCTATAAATTCAAGTCATTCTGTGTTTGCCCTCATAGTCTTTTTGCTATTAGGCGCAGGCCACACATAAATGACATAGGGCGCGGACAAGGCACGGGCGGCTTTCTATTCCATTCATTTTTCATACCAAGTGCCATAAAAATAAAGTGCAATTTAGGATATGCGTTATGTCGTGGCTCGGGCGTGGACATGACGCGCCATTTCGGCGCCCGCGTCCGTTCGCTGTCAGTTCGTAGTTTGGCAAATAATCTGGAATTATGTGCCGATCGCCACACAGGGTGCACCCAAAATCGTCTATGCATCTGTATATTAATTAATTGTACGAGAGCAAGAGCGTCTTCGTCTTCCGAGTATGACATGTCGACACTTCAATGCCAGACAACAGACTGCTCAAAACTTGCGTCTGCTCTACGTCATTCATGCGCCATGTCCGAACCATATCCTCGCCATGTCCGCGCCGTGTCCTCGCCCGACGCCACTCATGTGTGGCCTGCACCTTAGGGCATGTGATCATGAAGGATTAATATTATTTGTTAGGTATTGATTATGAGGTTAGTCTCGAAACCAATAATAACATGAACGCAATATCAGTGTCAAAAACGTCAGATTAACCTATCAGATTTCAAATCAGTTAAAATTAATTAATTTCCAAATAGCTTACAATAGTAATCAATGTGAATGACTCATTTACAAAATGAAGGCTATCGGCAAAAATCAATTTGAATTTTCATTAGCGTTGTTAAACATGTCAAACTCTTAATTAATGGCGGAGTTTGTAAAATTTACTGACTGAAATGCAAAACATGTTATTATTTATTAATTATGTGAAATAATGGAATAATTTTCATGTTATTGTTAAAAGTTTTACTATATCTACGTAGATGTAGTTATCCCTCAGGGTATCATTATCGGTCCCATTTTGTTTATGCGTATATCTTTTTAGGGTTCCGTACCCAAAGGGTAAAAACGGGACCCTATTAATAAGCCTCCGCTGTCCGTCTGTCTGTCTGTCTGTCTGTCACCAGGCTGTATCTCATGAACCGTGATAGCTAGACAGTTGAAATTTTCACAGATGATGTGTTTCTGTTGCCGCTATAACAACAAATACTAAAAATATAATAAAGTAAATATTTAAGGAGGGCTCCCATACAACAAACGTATTTTTTGCCGTTTTTTGCCTTATATTAATAACGACAACAGGTAGACAGTTGAAATTTTCACAGATGATGTATTTCTGTTGCCGCTATAACAACAATTACTAAAAACTGAATAAAATAAATATTTAAGGGGGGCTTCCATACAACGAACATGTTTTTTTTTCCGTTTTTTTGGTACGGAACCCTTCGTGCGCGAGTTCGACTCGCACTTGGCCGGTTTTTTATATTTACAAAAACTTCTGCAAGAATAATTGGATCAGTTCTCCTGTTTTCCATTATAACCAAAGTAATTATGTCGGTACCATACAACAAAAAAATTTAAGTCTGATTATCTTAAATAAAAAAAAAACATACTTACAATATTGCTAGAAGTATAATTATCTAAGTTGATATTTAAAGCAATCCTTACAATAAGAAAATCTCAAAAGTTAACACTATTATCACTGAAAATAATGGCTTAAAGATATAAAGAGATGTCCGAAATTAACATTTACTATTTAATGATGAAAAAATATAATAAAAGCTTAATGAAAATAATAACCTTGGAGTGATAATGAGTATTTGCATAATTTCCAAGAATTTATTGTAGCCGATAGAAGTGAAGACTCCCCAATTACTGTTCAGGCATTATTGAAGTTTACTGCACTGAAGGCCCCTCAAACTTAATGACTTTGGCCGGGAGAAGAAATATTCCTGCAAATAGTAAACTATGGAAGTGGCAGTGTTTGAGTATCGCATTGGTTAATCATATTGCATTGACAAAAGTTAGTAGTTGCAAATTCCTGGAGAACCATATACCTACCTTTGACACGAGAAGAAAAGAAGATCAGACCAGTAAAATATTAATATTTTACCTCATCAATGATGGACTTCATTATGCATTTTCTTCCTAAAAATAATGAAAGCAATGGCAATTCAAAGATTAATCTTTGTAGTTGGTAATTGCATCTTTTCTGAAACCTTTTCGAAAACTGTTCGTTGATATTAGCAGCTATTACCACGACCCCGTGAAAAGTAGCCGAACCTTTAATGAAACTTTTCTTGCAATGTAAGTGAAAGTAAAACATCAATTTGTAATAGTAATAGCCAGCACATCCACACTCTACCTAATTTTAAAACTTTTCATTGTTCTTCGGATTACCATCTACCCAAAAATCGCCAAAACACGTACATATTTTATTTCTTTCAAGCCAACCAACAAGAACCTTCACCTGTATACATATCAAGATTTAAATGAGCCAGTTTTATTTTTGGCAGATTAACAGTATTTCTGGGTCATTCTGACCATCTACGAATAACTCAGAAGTTTTTTTACTGAGACAGGGTTTATTAGCAGCACACTCTTTTATCCTTTTCATTTCTATTCATTTGTTAATGCGTTAATTCATTCTATCTTTATTGTTTTCCTTTCTTAATCCTACTGTGTGTTGTACATAAATGTTGTTCTATTCTATTTTCTTTAGGTCCTTGTAAAATTATCGCAAGCTTCTTGAAAGATACGGTAATGAGCCACCCCTGGCCATTGACTCGGCAGATTACCTGATAAGCTGGTTCCCAATATGCCAGCGAGCCTATAAATATGCATATTTTCCTCGTTAATTTATGAAACGTCTTCTTTTCCAAGAAACTTTACAGACTTTTTAGAGACGACGATAATTATGTGCTTGGGATGAGATCTCATGTTGCTTTCGTTTCTGGTCAATTATGATAGCGATGGCGATATTATTACATAGGATTTTATATAAAATCAACAGCTGCGGTGGATTTATAAATATTTTTAAGGGTGTTATTATGTAGGTATTACGTGGTATTATAGGGATTCCTTGTTTCCGCATAATGATTTTATACCTAACTAGCGGCCGCCCGCGGTTTCACCCGCTTCGTTCCCGTTCCCGTGGGAATATCGGGATGAAAAGTATTCTATGTTTTAGTCCAGGCTATCTACTATCTGTGTGCCAAATTTCAACCAAATCCGTTCAGTAGTTTTTGCATGATTGAGGAACAAACATCCAAACATCTAAATATCCAAACATCCAAACTCACAAACTTTCACATTTATAATATTAGTAGGATTTGATTTGGTATAACAGATTTGGCATATATTTTTTTGTCATAATAAAACTTTGGCATAATTGATTTTTGGCATACTATTTACATTAGCATAATTATCATTTAGACTAATTTGTTTTCGCATAATGTTATTACGCATTTTATCTATTCGCCTAAAATTATTTAGACATAAAAATCAAAACAATAAGAATAAATATTATTACGTACTTATCAGTAGATATACTTATGTGGAGCTCGGTGGCGCAGTGGTTTAGTGCCTGGCCCAGCGATTGCGGAGGTTAAGCAACATTCGCAAGGGTCAGCCATGGGATGGGTGACCAAAAATTTAATATCTCAAGCTCCTCCGTGCTTCGGAAGGCACGTTAAGCCGATGGTCCTGGCTGCATTTGCAGTCGTTAACACCCACCAATCCGCATTGGACCCGCGTGGTGGGTTATGGCCCATCCTCCTTACTACAATTACTTTTAGGTATATTTTTATGCAAAAGACATATCATACAAATATACAAGATGAATGAAATTTATAATCGATATTAACTTACCTATGTGTATGTATAACCAATCTTACTTGGGTAATATAGTGTAATAATAGGTTAGGGTGCGGCGTGGGTGGCCCTTGGACCACCCTTATGCCGCCAACATGATTGTAATACACACAATAATTATTTCATGTAAACACAAAATTTACCTTTTCTCCAAGTCCATTTGGTCATGATTGTGATTCTGCATATATTTTGAAAATATTTCATGTTGTTTGTCGTCGTTCAGTTTTGTATTTAAAATATGCGTTAATAACATTATGCGTGTTTAAGTTTATGCTAAACAATATTATGCTTAAACATGATTATGCTTAAAGTAGTTATGCTTAAAACAGTTATGCATAAACTGTTATGACTAAGTAATATTATGCGTAAACATCATTCGGCGAAATCATATTATGCTATGACATATTATGCCTTAAAATTTTATGCAAATACATAGGGAACCGGTATTATATATATATATATATATATATATATTTATATATATATATCATAATAGGTTTAGTTCGTTTGAGGAGCTCGGTGGCGCAGTGGTTTAGCGCCTGGCCCAGCGATTGTGGAGGTTAAGCGACGTTTGCAAGGGTCGGTCATGGGATGGGTGACCAAACAATTATTATTTCGAGCTCCTCCGTGCTTCGGAGCCGTTGGTCCCGGCTGCATTTGCAGTCGTTAACACCCACCAATACGCATTGGGCCCACGTGGTGGGTTATGGCCCGTCCTCCTTATCCACCCATAAGGAAGGCCTGTGGACTAAGGTTTAGTTGTAATATGTTAATTGGATCTAAACCTGTTAAATATCATAATTTGCTTGTCAGTCTCTGTTACCATTTAATCGCGAATTTGTCCCATTCCTCACATTTTCCTGACCGTCGACATTGTTCCCGTGTTCCATTACAAAAATGGAAATGAGCGAAAGTAGTGAAGTTTGATGAACTCGCCGGGGGCGGACGGAGCAAACTTTTCTTTCGCTAAATTTTATAAACAAATTCCAGGCGAACCCGCGTCACTCGCAACTTTAACAGTGGTTCGTAAGTGCGGAATTATCGTTTTGTTTGCCGAGAATTTGTTTTGTTCGGCTGATTTGTTTTCTGGGGATATATTGGGCTGTTGTTTTCTAGATCTGGGGATGAATGAAAAGCTCCAGTCTTTTTTTTATAAAGTAAAATTTATATTTGTTCGGGTAGAAAGTTCTGAGTAACGCCTCATTATAATAAGAGACTATCTTACCGTAATAATTATTTTATTTCTTAAACGTACATATTGTAAAAAGAAATTTAACAAGCAACTTACAGTAAAATGAATGGCAACTGTGTCTTTTCCCAACTTTTTAGTTGACAGCTAGCTACAATCTGGGTCAAAGCTAACGCGGAGCTTTGCTGACACTTAATGAGTTTTCAGCAGTTTTCCCAGTACCTACAGGAGAAAAACCTAATTGTCTTTTCATACGCGGTATCATATAATATACTTTAACATATTGTATTAAGTAATATCAAGTATTGTAGATATATTTTTAAGTAGGAAATATTTAAAAAGAAAGCGTAAACTGGCGTGACGAATGAATAGAAAACATGTTTGCATCGCATTTTAACAGAGTTACAAATTAAGTTAACACACTGCTCTTGTGCACATTGCCTTTAGTACGATAAATCTATGGAATTATGGGTATTCAAGTAATTTTCTTGTACAACGCCGCTTTTACCTTCGTAAGGGAACAATGATTTCTAAGTAGTAGAAAAATTTCGAAGTACATATAGTTGATACGAATTCCATTCGTATTCGATAGTTTCTGCTAAAAATGGAAGTAGCTACCCTATCCCCTACTGGGGCTCATATATGTTTAACACATACATTACTATAAAACACCTTCAGGTTACATTCCCGTTATTCAACTAAGATCTAAACAGTTTCGAAGTTAGTAAGAAAACTATAGTCGTAAAGTCCAGTATGATGGGTCATAAACATTTGTAGGCTTAGTTCCCTTCCGTATATTATATGTATGTGTATGTATGTGTCTTACAGCCCTTTATAGTTTACCTTCGACGCGTTTAATGGAGAGCTTTGGGCCTCTTAGAACTTTTGATGGTTGTAATGGAACGTGTGGGAATAAATACAGATGTATTATAATACAAGAATCTACATACGTTAATTTTATTGTAAGATATTCCTCACGTTGTTCATTTGTTTTTCATAAAGCTTAGTTCTGAGTTCCGCCTCTGGTCTAAATAGTATCCATTTCCAAAATTCCGATTTGGTTAATGGTAGGACTTAACGAGGGTGCCCTGTCCATATAAATGTCATATGCCAGATCTTTAAAACGATAGCAGCGTTTATGGTTCATTCTCCTGAAGGCCTACTTTGAAAACGGAAGTATGATAATTGGCCGGCGTTCGTTCCGCTTCGTGTCATAGTAAGTTCCAAATATGCATGGTCCAAAATTAAATAAGAATGAGGTCATCGTCTTAGCTCTATTAGAAATAGTGAAACCCTTTCATTCTTATGTACCTGATGCATTATTGGATTAGTCAAGTTTTACATTTCCATCCGTGTCTATGAGTTTTATAGATGGTTGGATATATTCTGAATATACCAGGCCCCTTTTTCTTTTCAATAAAATGAAAACAGAATTACTATTTTTATTAAAAGTTTAATTTTTCACTTATGAATGTGTGAGGGACATACTGTCCATCACGTCTTGTCGGTGACCACTATCTGAGCTGACTCAATTGAGTTCAAAGTGAACAAAGCACACAGCTGTCACTCTCAGAAACGTATTCATAAGGATACATACAATGTGCGATCGAAGTTGTATACGTTTCTGTTACTGTAAATGTCATACGGTATCTCTCATGAAAACGTAAAATGAATGTGTCTTTAGCCGCCTCTGTAGTTAGTGGTTTGCCCACCAGTTTGAGACGCAGAGGTCCCAGTTTCGATTCCCAGGGAGTACAATTTGTATTCGGTTTTGTTGGTAGTAGGGCTTATTTCAAGTCCGCCTGGATAGCTGCCACCATCTTGCCGATGTCTGACGCCATAACAACAGTTTAAAAATTGTTGGGTTCCGGCAGTTAGAGGTAAGATATCCAGTTCCTCGGTGATGAGGATTCCGGGTGTAACGCGCTTCAGCCTTATCGTCACGAACATCAAGTGAGGTGAAGGCCAAGCACTATATCCCGATGCATAAAAAAAGTCTCGAGGTTTCATCTTCAACTTTCAATGAAAATTAAAATGAAATGAAAAAAAAAATCATTAAAAGCTCACATATTAAAAAAAATTTACCGACTTCAAAAAAACAAGGTTCTCAGTTTGACCTGTATGTATGTTTGTCCGCGATTATCTCGCGTTTGGCTGAACCGATTTTGATGCGGTTTTCAGAATAGTATTTGTTACATTTAGGAGAAGGTTTAAGTATTTCAACCGGCTTAAAAAAAGGAGGTTCTCAGTTTGACCCGTATGTATGTATGTTTCTCCGCAATATCTCACGTTTGACCGAGTCGATTTTTAGGGTTCCGTACCCAAAGGGTACGGAAAAAAAGGAAAAAAGGTAAAAAAGGAACCCTATTACTAAGACTCCGCTGTCCGTCTGTCTGTCTGCCTGTCACCAGGCTGTATCTCTTTAACCGTGATAACTAGACAGCTGAAATTTTCACAGATGATGTGTTTCTGTTGCCGCTATAACAACAAAACTTAAAACAGAATAAAATAAATATTTAAGGGGGGCTCCCATACAACAAACGTGTTTTTTTTGCCGTTTTTTGCTCGATATTAATAACGACAGCAGGTAGACAGTTGAAATTTTCACAGATGATGTATTTCTGTTGCCGCTATAACAACAAATACTAAAAATAAAATAAAATAAATATTTAAGGGGGGCTCCCAAACACCAAGGGTGTTTTTGTTGCCGTTTTTTGGTACGGATCCCTTCGTGCGTGAGTCCGACTCGCACTTGGCCGGTTTTTTTTTTAGTTTAGTACTACTTTCTAGGTTTTTTGAAGTCGGTTTTTTGTTTTATTAAAAAAAATCGTCAATTCTTTTACCCTACATTATGACGTCTTTTAGCTGACTGAAAAATGGGCGCAAGAAATCTTATCAGCTTTATCAAATGGAACGATATTTACAAATAATATCTATTTCGTTTCCAGACATTACATTAACATAGATTAACAAATGCATTAAATAAATTTTGCCAAAAACACCCATGTAGGTATAAAGACGACTGAACAAAAAATATTTCCTCACTACTACAATAGGTACAGTAAGTTAAAGAATTTCGTCTGTCGCATATAACGTTCAAAGGAATAAAATGATTGACAGATTTTTTTATGTATATTTTTAGCATCCGCGTTGGCTCGGGAAGCCCGGAAAAAATCAAGTAAAGAGGCTTTATTATTACGAAAATACAAATCAAAAGCTTGTAACGTATACCTACTTACACAATATATAGTAACCAGGTTATTTGATCTTCTTATAAAAATGTTTCCACACACTCCACAAGAAAACCTCATGAAGTTATTGGATGGTAAATAAGTATGACTATTATTATTGTTCTTTGTTTTTAATGATATGTTTATACCTATTATATAAAAAGGTATCTTTTTAGCGATAAATCTTGCGTTATAGCTAAAACTAATTATTGTACGTCGTATAATTTGGTTTTATGGTTTTTTAAAATAATATATTAACGATATCAAATTAGACTTTCTTTATTTTTCCAGTTTACTATTGTACCTAGTGTATTAAAAATACTATTACATTTTGTTGAAGAAGTCTTTTCTTAAACATTTAAAAGACGTTTTACAACAGTCGATCTGTGATTCAGACGTTCATTCAATGCCATGGCAGTAAGCTATCGTTCGCTTTGGCTAGACGCTATGCAATAAAAAGTGGCTAAAATCGCGTTGCACTTGAGTTCCGTACTATTTATTTTATTACTCTCCTCTTAGGATCTTTCTGTTTAGGCTTTTTAGACTTCTTTATTTGATTTTACTTTTCCTACTGAAAAGTCCTCTTAAGGCGCCCTACTAGCGCCACCAATACTTTTATTTTTGTTACTCGTAAACCAAGCCATTATTAAAAAAATCTAAGATCATGCCCCCTTAAATCGCCTCGATTATTTTTTGAAAAACTCTTCAGCAGTTTTCATTCTTTCTGTTAGTTTTAAAATCCATTCTATCCGATGTAAATCGATGGAGAAATCCAAAAAAAATATAAAACTCATCAAAAATTATATTTTACAGTATATTTAATCTCTTACATACATTATGTACATTTTGTGCAAACACGTAAAAGGCTTACTGATATTTTGTTTGACAAGAGATCTCCAAAAACGTGACGTTTTAGTGAGACGGTAGATTGTAAAAATAAGATTGAAGCTCTGTCTGTTCGCGGGCTCAGAGGGACGTTTTACAGTACTCGGTTTATGTTTTGAGCGGTAAGCGGTTAAAAATAAAATTTTTTGAAAAAACCCACGACGGTAAAAATTGTAACTCTTTATTTAAAAAGACTAAAATAAGTTTTACAAAAATCCCTCGACTAAAAGTGATGTAGGTACTATACATACTTTAGCTACCTATTCATAAATTACAAACGCAAGAAAAATCCGTTGGGGCTGCCATTACCTGCCCCCAAATTAACAAATATTTTTCAGTTATAGTTACTTTAGAGAAATGGCAATGGCAATGGCAGCCCCCGACGGATTTTTCTTGCGTTTGTAATTTATGAATAGGTAGCTAAAGTATGTATAGTACCTACATCACTTTTAGTCGAGGGATTTTTGTAAAACTTATTTTAGTCTTTTTAAATAAAGAGTTACAATTTTAACCGTCGTGGGTTTTTTCAAAATTTTTAATTTTGCCATTTTATTTTAAACTTTTTAAAGAATTCATACGTTATCTACTCTAAAAACCGCATCTAAATTGGTCAAACCATTCGGAAAATGATTACTACAGCGCCCCCTAGCGGCTGAACACCATAACACCAAGAACCATTGCCGACAAACTACAAAACTATTACAGTAAACCGCATCCAAATTGGTCAAACCGCTTTGGAAATAAATGAGAAAATGATAACTGCAGCGCCCCCTAGCGGTTAAACACCATAACATCTGTGGTGCACATCCCTACATGCAACACACATCACTATGCTACCGCGCGCCAGACGCCCGCGGATCGCGGTAGCGGCGTGGGGGGCAGCCTATAAAAGCTACGAGCGACGTCAGCGGAGTCCCTTGCCTGCTCGCCACCATCTCGCCGTGCCGTTTAAATACCGACTCATAGACGCCGCGCTTTGCTTTATCCGATTGAAATTAATTACAAGTCTGTGTTTAAAGTATTAAATATTGTAACCGAGATCCGTATCTTTCATTCCAAAGGTCCCATAGTGGTGACCCACGCGAAAAGAACGCGCATCGACGTTCGTACGGTTGTTGATAGATAGATCGGAGCACCCACGCCACGCGGCACCCGCAAACGAGCTCCCGGGAATCTCGCGATCGGCAAGTAAAATGACAGCGGGGGACAACAGCGACGAAGCCGGCGGGTCGGCCGGGAAGGCCAACGCAACGACAGCACCAGCAGCAACAACGGCGCCAGCGGCGGTGGAGCGCGTGGCCGTACGCTTGCCGCCATTTTGGTCCGAAGACCCCGAAGTGTGGTTCGCCCAGGCGGATGCCCAATTCGTTGTGTCGGGAATCCGGGATGACGCAACAAAATTCGGTATTGTGGTTTCGCAGCTAGATCACAGGTACGCCAAAGAAATTAAAGATTTAATTAAAAACCCCCCTGCTACAGGCCGATACGAAAAGCTTAAAAACGAGCTATTTAAACGACTGTCAATTTCACGCGAACAACAAATAAAGCATTTGTTGTGCCGGGAAGAGCTTGGTGATAGAAAACCCTCTCAGTTTTTAAGGCATATGAAAAGCATGGCTGATGGCGGAATTTCTGACGAAATATTGCGTGGCATGTGGATAGACAGGTTACCTACTTATGTACAGGCTATAATAGTAACTCAAACCTCATTAACGCTTGAACAAATGGCTGAACTAGCAGATAAAATTTGTGAAATAACAGGCCCCGAGAACCCACAAGTAGCGTCGGCGGCAACGCCGAATTGTGCCACGCCGAATCAAACCGGCGGCCGCCATTTTGAGAACCCTGGGCCGAGCACGTGCTCACCAGCTGCCAACCCTTCAATGAGTTCCAGCTTTGATTATTTAATGAATAAAATTGACAAATTGATTACAGCACGACTCCAAGCCGAGCTCAGCCAACAAATATCCAAGATCAACTTCGGCCGGCCACGCCAACGTGCTACTTCTCGCTCCCGTAATGCATCAAGATCGAGGGCGAGAAGCCGGGACCAGAAGTCTTCACCGGGCGTGTGTTGGTACCACACCAGGTTTGGGGACCGAGCAAATAGGTGCACATTTCCATGTAATTATGCTAAACCGAAATCGGAAAACGAGCGCGGCAGTCAATAGACGCGGCCTCTGCTGACTGTCGTTCTACCAGCCGCCTCTTTATCACAGACAAGAAAAGTAGAATAAAGTACCTAGTAGACACAGGATCAGACCTTTGTGTACTACCTCACAGATTTAGTCGACTAGCTAAGAAACCCACCGATTACAATTTGTCAGCGGCAAATGGGACCACCATACGGACGTATGGGACGCTGACCATGCACTTGGATCTTGGCCTACGCAGGGATTTTACCTGGGACTTCGTGGTAGCGGAAGTCGATAAACCTATAATTGGTGTGGATTTTATTTCTCATTTTGGCTTTCTTGTAGACTGCAAGAACGGACGACTGTTGGACGGAATAACAACGTTGTCTACAGCGGGGAGTCTGACGGAGTGCCAGGTGTCAAGCGTGAAAGTCATAAGCGGCAGCAGCGAGTACCACCAACTACTAGCGAGGTACCCAAGCATTACTAAACCATCTGGAACACCAAGAGAGGTAAGACACAATACCGTTCATTATATCAAAACAACACCTGGGCCACCGGCGTACTGCAGACCACGCCGGTTAGCACCAGACCGCCTTAAATGTGCAAGGATGCTGTTTGACGAGATGCTACAGAATGGAACAGCACGCAGATCAGACTCTCCGTGGGCTTCTGCACTACACCTGGCGCCGAAGGCCGGGGACAGCTGGAGACCATGCGGGGACTACAGAGCCTTGAATGCACGGACGGTGCCCGACCGTTATCCAGTAAGACATATTGAAGATTTTTCTCAACGGCTAGCCGGATATGAAATGACTAAAAAACAAAAATTTTAAGTTTAAGGTATTCCGGCTATTTCAGAACTGACAGACTTATGTTTACTCTCTCTACGATTGAAAACTAAATGATGACACGGGTCTCTTACTGATGTCACATGACGTAAATATAATATTAAATTTTTTACCGGAAGTAGAAGATTTTCTCAAGCTTCCGACCAATTTTATTTGCGATAATCTTCTGATCCTCGCTCAGCACAACTTTTCCGACCGTGTGCCATATATTTCACAGCAGCGTTGCGTAGACCGAAGCACATGAAGGGAAATTTAAACATCCCTAAGGGCGTGGTGATCGCTGTCTTCGGAATATCGTCCTTGAAGATTGGTATGTGATTGTATGCTTTTACCAGGTCTATTTTGCTGAACACCTGTGATCCGGCTAGCCGTTGAGAAAAATCTTCAATATGTCTTACTGGATAACGGTCGGGCACCGTCCGTGCATTCAAGGCTCTGTAGTCCCCGCATGGTCTCCAGCTGTCCCCGGCCTTCGGCGCCAGGTGTAGTGCAGAAGCCCACGGAGAGTCTGATCTGCGTGCTGTTCCATTCTGTAGCATCTCGTCAAACAGCATCCTTGCACATTTAAGGCGGTCTGGTGCTAACCGGCGTGGTCTGCAGTACACCGGTGTGGACGATTTTCTCAAGCTTCCGGCCAATTTTATTTGCGATAATCTTCTGATCCTCGCTCAGCACAACTTTTCCGACCGTGTGCCATATATTTCACCGTGATGTCTTATGACGTAGGCAATACTGTCGCGGGCTCACGGACTATAAGGTTTAAATCACTTGCACGCCGCTCTGTCACTACATACGTTTAGTTCGTGTAGGGGTGATACACGCGCACACGAATCTGTTGCCATAGTACTAAAGTTTATTAGTAATTTCCTAATTTTATAGAATCGACATGCCGATGTTCACGTACGAGATTAAAATCAAATTAAATCAATGTTTAGTTTTTGGTAATATTCAATAGAGGCGACTGGAACCATGCAATCCTTTTCTTATCAGGGCAGCTGTAGCATGGTATAAATACTGTGGATGCACAAGATTTATTCAAGTGCACATTCGCACCATAAGCTTGTCAATTCAATACAATACTTACATCAAGGTCTATGATTCACAAAAGTTTGCGACGTGTGATTTAATCATCTATTCCGCATTTCTTAACCGAATTTCGTGAAATTTTGTGGGCAGGTTTGAAAATCATATAGATTTTTTCAAGTTGAGACAGTTTTTCTAAATTTTTCGTAACGGCGGAAATATGTAAGAAAAATGTATTTCAGTCCGGCTTTCTGACGCTGGATGTTCTCCTCCACAGGTCGCATTTCTCAACCGATTCTCGTGAAATTTTGTGAGCAGGTTCGAAAATAATATAGATTTTTTTGTCACGCCAGTTTTTTGAAATTTTTCAAAATGACGGAGAAATGTTAAAAATACATATTTCAGTCCGGCTTTCCAGTGCTGTCTGTTTTCCTCTACAGGTCGCATTTCTCGACCGATTCTCGTAAAATTTTGTAAGCAGGTTTAAAAATTGTATAGATTTCTTATGTCAAGCCAGTTTTTTTTAAATGGCGGAGATAATGTAAAGAATTCAAATTTTAGTTCGTATTTCCGGCGCTGTCTGTTCTCCTCTACAGGTCGCATTTCTCAACCGATCTCGGTGAAATTTTGTGAGCAGGTTTGATAAATATATAGAATTTTTTTGTCGAGACAGTTTTTCGAAATTTGTTAAAATGACGGAGATATGTAAAAAACCATATTTCATTCTAGCTTTCCAGCTGCTTGATCTCCTCTACAAGTCGCATTTCTCAACAGATTCTGGTGAAATTTTGTGAGTAGATTCGATAATTATATATAACTGTTCAGTCAAGCCAATTTTTCCAAATTTATAAAAAAAAAAATACTCACCCATTTTGAAAAATGATCAAAATCAGAAGCACCATCTAGCTGCAATACTCACGTACCTACTGTGTGCTTTGAAAACTTCATGGCGACATTTTATTTAATTTTTTCGCGCGGTCGACAGCTCACGGAGCCACTAGTATTTAAGCTTTGAAAGTAAGCGTAGCGTTCAAACGTATACAATGTTAGGCCAAGCTGAAATTCAAGTTCAAATTATGAAATACAAAAAATACATAATTAGATTTTAACGAATCCCCGAACTCGCTCATAACTTTTACAATTCCACCAAAAAGTTCTGAAACCAATCGGCGGGTTTTGTTCAGGGAGCCTTGAACTGAACAATCGCCTATGAATTAGAGGGCTTCAAGAGTCCAAAACGTGAACACAATATAATGAGGGAGAGCTTCGGAGAGGAAAGTTTCGGGAACTCAAAAGTGCTCCGAGTAATTTTTCCTGCTTGATTTAAAGCGATCGCGTCTAACCGAGTTTGGCTCTTTGCTCTTTCCAATTGTAAGTGCTTTTATGTTCTTGTATTGTGTTTTATTGTATATCGTGTCTGTAAAGGTCAACGTTCTGTTTCGGTTTTTCCTGTTCAACGCTGTATTCAATAGGGTGGAAAAAATTGTTGTAGTGACTTAAATTAGTTCGGGGAATATATAAATGCACTTTAAAAATAATGTAACACACTTTAAAATGTTTGGCTTCAAAATTTATTGAATGAACTTTAAAATTAATGGTTTCCACTATAAATATGCTAAGCTTTAAAATGAATACTTTGCACTATACAATTCAATTGTTTAGCTTTAAAATTAATACTTTGCACGCAACAAATTAATTTTATAACTTTAGTACTGGTAAACAGACAACTAGGTGCGACGACGAGTGGGCACAGCGAGAGAGGAGCTGAGGAGGAGGTTAGGTTCCATTGCGACCAACAACGCTAGAACCGACTTGATGAGACTTGCCACTTCATTAGTCTGACATGGTTTGACAGAAATTAAATGATTTCAGAGTTGGGACACAGTTATAGCACAGAATACATAATAGTACAAGTGTTATAGTGCAAACCATTATTTTTGTTATGATAATATTAATTGTAGATCTATTATTATTTTAAAGTGCTGACAAAATTGTTATAGTGCAAACCAATATTTTTGTGGTGATAAGATTAAATTATAGGTCTATCATTATTTTAAAGTGCTGATATACAATTTTATAGCTGTTTTCATCAAATTTAAAGTGCTATTAAATACATCCCAATTAGATTAGTTCTATAAATGAGATCTCAAGTATTTAGGCATCCCAAATACTAGCTAAATATACATAAACAACACAGCTTCTCGTTTCAGATATCTTTATAGACACATATACAACATACAACAATAGTGACAGCAGACTGTGGCAGATTACATTTATCATGCATGACACTTGCTGAGGAGCTCGGTGGCGCAGTGGTTTAGCGCCGGACCTTGCGATTGCGGAGCAACTTTCGCAAAGGTCGGTCATGGGATGGGTGACCAAAAATGTATTATCTTGAGCTCCTCCGTGCTTCGGTAGGCACTTTAAGCCGTTGGTCGTGGCTGCTTTTACAGTGGTTAACACCCACCAATCTGCATTGGGTTCGCGTGGTGAGTTATGGCCCATCCTCCTTATCCATACCCATAAGGAAGCTTAACATAGCTCTCCAGCAGTGGGGACATTAAAAATTGTTGATATCGTCGTTACCACTTGCTGGCAAGTCCTTGACAGCCAGGTAGGTACAACAGTATGATAAAAGAAATAAAGTTATAGAGATCCTACAGGCTTTTGCCAACTCATTGATTCCTTCTGAAATAATTATTTTTAAAATTATTAAAACATTTCAATATTTTCATACCTATTGTTCTGTTGGAGATATAAAATAAGCCTCGACGTAAAAGACTTTTATAAAGCGAATATGAAAATCCATTTAAAATGGTACGCATTTTGTATTGTACGAGTGTAAACAATAAATTGTTTCCATCGGGTTTGCTCATAAACCGTTGTCAACGCGAAAGATAAAATTACGACCGATGTACGTTCCATAAGCGAATTGAATTTACACCATAAAAGCTTGCAAAGTGATTTTACGCCACCATTATTCCGTCTAATACGAAATGCATAAAGTTTTAAACAAAGCGGGTTGCGGACGCGGGCGCGTTTGTGCCGCATCTCCGTAAATATGTTGATGGGAGATGACACTCGTGTTGGTTTAGCTCATGGAATTCTTGAGAGATGAGCTTGTTTTGGCAGGAGTTTTCTATCAGACACTTTGTTATTTCTTGGCGTTATCAGGTACCACTGGGTTCATATTAACCAGTTTATATTTGTACGACTGGCGGGCGGAAAGGTTCTTGAATGGCGACCGCGCACCGGACGACGCTCCGTGTGTGCTTTCTTACTGAGATAAATATACCATACAACCGTTACGCAATATAGGTACTTAATGAAATACCCCGTTTAATTTACGAAATGCACCAATTGACAACATTTCATTTTGAGAAAGTACTAAAATTAGAAAGCCTTTTCGAGATTTTAATGTTTTAAGCTCATATTTTTTTTTTCAGAATGTTTAGACCAGTATTTTTTACGTTAATTAAAAAATCTAAAATATAGTCGAAACATGTATCTAAATATTTTGAAATGTTGTCAATTAGCTATTCGTGTGTTGCATGATATACTCGGTAAATCAGTCCCCACATAGTTTGAATCTTCTGAATCTCCGCTGTGTTCGGCATTAAAGTTTGTATTTGCTGCTCGAGAACTTATATCACAGAGATTATCCGCTTCAGCTAAGCACTTAATATTCTTTGGTAAAGTTCTATGTATGAATGAATAAACTGGTAAGTAGGTATACCGAAAAAGTTTAAAATCTTACCTTAATAAAATCCACGAACCTTCGAACGATTCGGTAGCTTCTTTTCCTGATTGTGAAAGGTTACGGGTTCGATTCTTATTCAATAGCACAGTTAGTGAGAAAATCTTGAGTAAATGCTTTTTTCTATTGAAAAATAAATGTGAAACGATGTAGAAAGATTTTGTTCTATTGTCAGTATTTATGTTTTAATTATTAAACCCTTATTTAATGCGATTGTCGCCCAATCTTTTTTTTCGTCTAACTACATAGTACGTATTCAATTACTTTTTGACCTACAATTGAAAACCCATTTTCTCCATTACCAAGTAACCAAATATATCGTTTAAATCTAAATAGAAAGCTTTCAACGGAAGTAATTGAGCGCACTACACGGCGACTAATCACAAAGTTGCGCACGTATCAAGATCGGGCGGGCGAAGTACACGGCACTTTGCCAAGTGCCGCTTCCCAATATGCTTTACTTTAGTTCACTAAGCTGGCAATGATGTAAGGTGCTTTTTACTTCTCTAAAATCTCGAAACTACTCTCTTAGTAGCATCACCTTGTTAAAAGGGAGATAAAATTGCAGTTTTATTTTGCTATTTGACAGATAAGATGGTTTCAGGAATTAAACTGGATAAGATACATAAGAAGTAGTTTTTGATAGTGATTTCACCTTTAACTTAAGTTTATGTCAGAACTCACAAATCCTTCTATAGTAGGTACTTTGTTATTCTACAAACTGACATGAGTGTGATGTGATCAATCTGAGCATTTATAAAAGTTCTCACAAAGATCCTAACTAGGTCAAAGTCAAAGTCAAAAATAGCTTTATTCAAATTATGAAGTACTTTTGAAACGTCTTTATTTTCCTACCACCCGTTCCACACTTTTTTAGGGACATTGTAGGTGGTGCTAAAGAGTTGCCAACCGTGTTCTAAAATAAAGTATTGGGATAGAAAATTAATGTTTTCGCAGACGAAGTTGCGGGCGATTGCTAGTTTAATATATAAAACTCTTTCATGTAACAGATAAGTCTAAGCATAGTTGGTATTGTAAGTACTTCATCATATCAGCCACACGACACCCACTGCTGGGTATAGGCCTCCCCTAAGGATCTCCACGACGATCGGTCCTGCGCTGCCTGCATCCACTGGCTTTCCGCGACCTTCACCAGATCGTCGGTCCACCTTATCGGGGGCCTACCCACGGAGCGTCGTCCGGTGCGGTGCGCGGTCGCCATTCCAGAACCTTTGAAATTGACTTTTCATGACATTGTAAATTTTTATTTAATTTATTGTATAAGGCCTTTTGACAATATCAAGACATATATTTACAACTGCGATAGCTAAACAGAGAAAATAAGAATAAGTACTAAAATTGAAGTCTCCTGTAATTAATAGTATTTTAGAATGACTTAATGAATGTATGACTTAAAATAATTTCGATTTGTAATAATATTGTGTCCGAAATTGGCTTTTCATGACATTGTAAATTTTTATTTTAATTTATTGTATAAGGCCTTTTGACAATATCAAGACATATTTACAACTGCGATAGCTAAACAGAGAAAATAAGAATAAGTACTAAAATTGAAGTCTCCTGTAATTAATAGTATTTTAGAATGACTTAATGAATGTATGACTTAAACCTAGTGTTAAGATTTATTTAAATAATGTAACGCTATGACATGCCAAATGTAACGTTCTATGTTATAATGGTCAATAAATAAATTGAAAAAAATTGAAAAATTTAACCTTTCTGCCCCAACGGCCATCGGTTCTTCTCGCTATGTGTCCCGCCCATTGCCACTTCAGCTGAGCAATCCTTCGAGCGATGTCGGTTACTTTAGTTCTCCTGCGGATCTCCTCGTTTCTGATTTGATCACGTAGGGAAACGCCGAGCATGGCTCTCTCCATTGCACGCTGAGTGACCTTGAGCCTCCTTATGAGACCCATAGTTAGCGGCCACGTTTCACTGCCGTAAGTCATCACTGGCAACACATACTGTTCATAGACTTTCGTCTTGAGACACTGAGGTAAGTCGGACGCGAAGATTTTTCGAAGCTTCCCGAATGCTGCCCACCCGAGTTGGATTCGACGAGAGATCTCTTTCTCGAAGTTGGACCTACCTAACTGGACTGCCTGTCCTAGGTATACGTAATGGTCAACAACTTCAAGTGTAGTGTTCCCAACATGAACTGGAGAGGGTACAACATGGGCATTTGACATAATTTTCGTCTTATCCATATTGTAAGTACTTACCTTTACTTAACCATTCAATTATTTACAATAACAACCTCTTAGCTGTTCCACAGAAATTTGCATAAGTTAGACAAAGTGTAAATATTGCTCTTTCTGTTGGAAAATTATAGTGCACTACGTCAAATCACTGAAGCAATACGATATAAACTTTAGCGTACCAAGATCGATCGCACCGCGTACACACTTGAGCGTTCATGAAGTAAACTGTGGGCAATATTGACTTTTCTTATGGCAATATAATAACACAATGTTGCCTGCCAACTATTCAGGCATTATTGGTCACAAACAAAATATTTTATAATAATCTCAGTACAGTTGTGATCAAATGAGTAGGTACAAAAAGTAAACTACAGTCCACCGTTATTTTCATAGGTTTGTTTAATCTTAATTAGTCTTATTATTTTTTATCATAATCAGATTAGTCAGTAAATAAAAAATGACATTATCATTAGTAGTACCTGTATAATATTAATGAATAATATTTTACAGCATTTATATCTATGCTTATTTTCATTTCAAGCTTTACAATTTGTGACCAAATTATTAATGGCCCGTACACTGTACGTAGCCGGCAAACATCTTGATATCGGGTGGGGATTGCGCAGAACCCGTTTTGGTTATGCGTAGCGGTGAGGTACGCGGGCGGCGGTTATTGGTCGCTCGCAGTCGCAAGAGCACATTCTCACTCCGTCGAAAGAGCGAATAACAAAACAATACAGGGGGGTATTACAACCTCTTAAAACTTGCCAGGTTTATGAATTGCTATAGTTACATCTCTTTCTTGATGTATAGCAAATAAAAGAGATAGATTGATAACCAGTTAGAAAATTGACAGGTAATAAGAGGTCATAATACAGCCCCAGGTAGGTAAAATAACCTGATAAGTATTTCATCACTTATTTTGAATCGCAATTTTATACTTTTTACAAGGTTTATAAAATTTAACTCTTAACTAAGTTTTAACTAAAAATAACTTGTAGCTAACGTCGCAACTTATAAAGGTGAGCACTTGCAGAACAAATTGCGCTCGAAGCAAATTGTTCCAGCAGTGCGGGACTAATCACAAAGTTGCGCGTATCAAGATTGGTCGCCCCGACTACACTGCCAATGCTCAGTTCACCTGACTTTATTGAACGAGGCCATAGCAATGTGTGCTCTCAGATGTATTGCTTTTCTTTTATAAATCAGTATAAATATGTAAAATATAATATTTCTTTGGTTCAAGATAAAAATCTCAAGTACCTAATACATATTATGTTACTCAAAGAAAAAATAAACAACGTGTTACAAAAAAAAAAAATCTCTTATGCCGAATAAAGTGGATAGGAAACATCAAACCGAACAACTTTTACCATGGGACCAACTCGGAAAACGCGAAAAAAATTAGCTGCTTCATTCAAAAAAATTTACGAAACTTTCAAAATGTATGAAACAGCTGATTTTTTACGTAACTTCAAAATAAACAAACTTAGCCAACACTACCCATGTCCCTGGGCGGCTGTTTAGTATTACGGGCGAGGGTCACAATTCAATCCGAGCTGGTCACCGTGGCCCACTAATGACTCGGGCAGCGGGACCAATCGTGATTTATTCGCCGCGGGCGACGACTAGGGGGTTGGCCCAATTTCAAAAGGTAAAAGTCATTGCAAACGTCATAAAAATAATATCTACTCAACGTCAAAAGGCTGGTTATATTATTACGAGTTTATCCTCCTGACTAGGTAGGTTTCGTAGTAGAAGGTGATTTGTTGTTAGTAGGCTAAAAGAGCTTAAAAGCTGAGGGTAAATTTAAGTTTTTCAGAATTTTTCTGCTTTTTGGTAAAAGATATAGTTTTTGGTAAAAAAAAAACTATATCTTTTACCAAAAAGCAATAAAATAACAACTAAGTTAAACTCTAATACTAACCTAGTGTTTTGATGTTTTGTCATCGCTGATAATTTTTAAGGATGACTTTCTTCAATTTTCCTTTTAACTTAAATACTTGCCCAGTGGAAAGATTTGACTAATTGCGTACATATTGGATAGCTGTAATTTTAAAAGTTTATCGTACCTGTATATTGTATTGTTATCGTGCTGTAAATCTAGTAGGAAACAATATAGGAAATGTAATTTTCCACATAAACTTGCCACTAAACTACACGTCTAAAGATATTTACTTATCAAATTAATCTAAAAATTATATCCGCTTGCGCTACCACTTGTGATTTGTGCACATACGTTACGCGCACCTGCTACGAACTTTCGATATTCCAACGCGCAAACGATAATTGGTTTCGATTTACCGGTTGTTTGCACGAAATGGCGGGCCAATTTAATTTTGTAAGGCCTACTTCGACACACATCATTACTGCACTTTTTGGCACAAAATATAAATTAGTGGAGTGTTGTTTAAGTTACTTATATGACTTATTTAGTTATGTGATGATTTCCGGAGTTAAATAATTTTGGGTGGTTGGATGACCTAGACCTGATGGTATCCCTGTTGTAATATCACCCACTCCTTATTTTATAATGTACATATATTTTAGAGTGATAGAACAACATAAAGGAGTAGGTTTAAGGTATTCATATTGAAAATCAGTGTTGCTGTAAAGCAAAGGTATCATTGCTTTTTTGCCTTTTTCTATCAATGCGGCACACAGTTTTAAATAATTTTGTATCTTAAGATTGTGAGCCTGTGTACTGTTACATGATGGAAATAAACAGTTATCTATCTATAACTGTTATTGTTGTTACTGTTATGCATGACGTCTTTAAAATCTTTTAAAATGATCCGCCGTTAAAAGTATTTACAAAATGCTTCACCGTCTCTCCCAGATATTTAATTTTACTCTGCTTTACTGAATCTCTAGGGAGCAGTCGGTACTTATGTGTTTCTATGATCATTTTACATTCGAGAGAGTACTCACGAATAATTTATAAGCTACATTCCTGCGGGAAACGGCAAAACCTAGACAGGTTAGAAATCTATTTGCATTCTGAATTAAAACGTTATGCTATGACTTGAATAGTCTTGTAACTTCAACTTTTTCTTGATGTTATTTTATGGTAAGTACATAATCATAAAATCGACATCGCTCGAAGGATTGCTAAGCTGAAGTGGCAATGGGCGGGAGACATAGCGTGAAGAACCGATGGCCGTTGGGGGGGAAAGGTTCTGGAATGGCGACCGCGCACCGGACGACGCTCCGTGGGTAGGCCCCCGACAAGGTGGACCGACGATCTTGTGAAGGTTGCCACTGGATGCGGGCAGCGCAGGACCGATCGTCGTGGAGATCCTTAGGGGAGTCCTATACCCAGCAGAGGGTGTCGTGCGGCTGATATGATGATGATGACATAATCATAGGGATGTATTTAATAGCACTTTAAATTTGATGAAAACAGCTATAAAATTGTATCAAATAACAATAGATCTATAATTTAATATTATCACTACAAAAATAATGGTTTGCACTATAGCTGTGTCCCAACCATTGGTCCCAACTCCGAAACCATTTAGTTTCTGTCTAACCATTTCAGACTGACCACTGTTAAAATGAGATGATATACACCATCAGGTCGGTTCTGGCGTTGTTGGTCACAATGGAACCTAACCTCCTCCTGGGCTCCTCTCTCACTGCGCTCGCTCGTCGTCGCACCTAGTCGTCTGTTTGTGGGTTTAAAGAATTTATTTCTCATAAAAACATTAAGTTTACATAAAATGAGAAACAGGTTTAACATTATAAATTTTTTCTTATGTGGCTAGTATCTAAAAGCATCGAATACTCGGCACACACACTAAGAGCATGGTAGAAAACATGCTTCTGAGTCTTACGTTAATTTTTATTGCACAATTATTTATTTAAGGAACAACACAAAAAAGCAACCCAATAAAAATGTGTTAAAATACTGTATGTTGCTGCTTGCTTGCTTACTATAAAAACGAATTACATACTGAGTAATACAACAAATTGATTGATACTTTTGTTGAACAAAATTAGTACTATTATATATTCTGTAACGAAACAAACATTCACTTCTGTTAATTAGGTAAACAATAATAATAATACCTAAACATATTTACCAGTGCTAAAGTTATAAAATTAATTTGTATGGTGCAAAGTGTTAATTTTAAAGCAAAGCAATTAAATTGTATAGTGCAAAGTATTAATTTTATAGCTTAGCATATTTATAGTGGAAACCATCACTTTTATAGTTCATTCAATAAATTTTGAAGCTAAACATTTTAAAGTGTGTTACATTATTTTTAAAGTGCATTTGTATATTCCCCACAATCATATCCTAATATTTCGGACAAACATAATTTGCTTGAAATCTAAAAAATACTTTAAGTAAGCAGGTATCGTTTTTTTCCTAAAACCTATTGCTCTACACCAGCAACCGGCTTAAAGCGAGTAGATAGTACAGAATATATCTCTTCTACATTTTCATTCCTAACTCAGAACTCGTGATATACGAGGGTGGATTGATAAGTCCATGACTTTTTAATGAAGAAATACCTTTTTTCGGAATATTTTGTTTTATTTCTGTACATAATCTTATTGTAGCTCTGCGTATTCAGTCCAACGAAGTTCCTACCTCTTTAACCCATTATTTTTTTCTTTCATCGCCTGAAAACTGGTAACTGAAATGAGGGCTCATTTCAGACATCACCTTTTGGCTTGATGAAAATCTTTGCCCGCCAAGACATTTATCAAGACATTTATTCATGTTTGGTAGGAGAAAATATCTCACTGGGGTTGAATCTAGAGAATAGGAAGGATTCGCCTCTTCATTCGATGAGTTTTGATGTCATGAGTGCCGCCGAGAGGGTCGACAGGGTCATTAAGAAAAGTTAGAACTCGCTTGAGCTTTTTGTTTCCAAAAGTAATAATCTTTTGCCGAATTTGAAAAAAATGTAGTGTAAAGATGCCTTAAGGAGTTTCTTTTTAAGACACAAAAATAAATTTTGAAAAAAAAGTATTTCTTCTTTTCAAAGTCATGGACTTATCAAACCACCCTCGTACTAAAATCTACCTAGCGAAAATTCACGACAGCTCTATTTTTTACGTAACTGCCAATACTATCCTTTGAATGCGCGATTTACGGCATAGAAGTTGAATATTTCGGGTAGAACAGTATTTTTCGAGACCCGTCGTGGACAATACAAAAACAATAACTCAACATGCTACGGTTAAGCCGCTTACTGCATCGACGTGAAGCTTGCACGGCTTACGGATGTAAGTGATGGAATTAAATGTAATTGTATAGTTATGGACTGGGTGTTAAAGCACAAAATATAGAGCACAATAGAGCAAAATATAAAGCACAATACCTATATAGATAGAAAAGCTGTTCGCAGTTATCTGTCCATACACACATAGACAATACCTACAGACATTCTCAAGCCAAACCAGGCTATAGATTAGCCAACAGCTGCACCATCAACGGAGATCATTAATGACCGGTGCAACCGAATGACAGAGGAGGCCAGCCTGTCGCCTATACAACAAACCCCAAAAGTCCAAAACCTGACCTAATTCTCATAATTATATAGATACATTTCTCTATTTAAGCAAAATATACTTTAAGAAACTTCTATTATTAATGCGAGTAGCTTTAGTATGTCATGCTCACTTTAAACATTTCTGCGGTGGTGTCGTATGAGGCGGGTCGTTACGTTCCCTCAAATATGGTTGAGCGAAGCGATGGCTGGTTCATGCGTCATGCTCGTGAACGGGTGCTGCCAGTGGGAATGGGTCTGCTTCTGTCTGCTTGTACTAAGGGCGTCGTATATTTATATATATCATTTTTCTGATTAATATTATCAATATGTATGGCACTTCTTACTCAAAATTTATATTAATAACTAAACCTTGTTTTGATTTCTAATTTTTTTTTATTGCAATCATTTTGCTTTCTATATTCAGTAGTTTTGTAAGTAAAGGCCTATGAAAAGCTTTAGGATAATAGTTTTCAATTCGGTGCCTTAGGATGGGTAGCCTAAGTATGTCATGCTCTCTTTAATCATTTCTGCGGTGGTGTCGTGTGGGGCGGGTCGTTACGTTCCCTCAAATATGGTTGAGCGAAGCGATGGCTGGTACATGCGTCATGCTCGTGAACGGGTGCTGCCAGTGGAAAGGGTCTGCTTCTGAGTACCTATCTTAACGCATATTGAATTGTAAGAATTGCATTTTTTTTTATTATTTTTTATGTCTTGTAACATGTGGTTTTTTTTTTGGTAAATTTTGCCTACTTAGGTGCACTTTCGAGTAGCAGACACAGTGATTTCTCAACTAGTTGAAAGTTATTTACTCTCATTACTTAGTAGTATTTAGTTAGTAGTATTTAATTTCAACCTACGCATTGTGTACAAACTTTTGTTAATTATTGTGATGGAAAATGACCTCACTTTAAATGTGGAGCTCATTTTTCAATGTTGATGACTCTGTATGAAATATACAGGGAGAAAAAAGCAGCCCTTGGCGAGTTTCTTGCCGGTTCTTCTCGTTACAAGGTCTCCCGCTTAGGGTTTGCGAACCGATGGCGTAGCTTCTATGACATTCACAAGTAATTAAAATTAAAGACTGAATAAATAATTTTTGAATTTTGAATTTCTATTAGATTCTTAGTGTAGGAAAGGAAGGTAGTGGTCCCCCACAGTAAATCCTCAGTAGACGAAGCTTTACAGTATGATAAATGAAACGTATTTTTAACCGACTTCACAAAAAGGAGGAGGTTCTCAGTTCGATTGTATTTTTTTTATCGTTGTTCGCGCGTATCTTCGACATTTATGGACCGATTTTGATGATTCTTTTTTTGTTCGATTGAGTTTTCTTGCGAGAAGGTCGGTCCCATTTATTTTTTTTTCAAATCGGTTCCGTAGTATTTAAGAAATCTTGAAAATACTATGATTTTGCATCAACTGCCTTGACGACTTTGTTATTTATTAACCGAATTTAATGTTTTTTTTTTGTTGGGAAAGGGGTACTTTTAGTGTAGTCTTTGTCAAAAAAAGGAGGTTCTCTCTCAGTTTGACCTGTATGAATGTATGTTTCTCCGCGAATATCTCACGTTTGACTGAGCCTACTATATACCTACGCTACCTAATATAGAGAAGGTACTTCACAAAAAATAAAAAAAATGATAAAAAAAAACAAAAAAACCGACTTCAAAAACCTTCCTCTAAAAAGCAAGTAATAATATTTAAATCATTAGATACACATTATCATTGTTATAATAACAACACGTCTATTGAAGTCGGGGAGGGCTTTTAGAATAAAAAAAATGGCCAAGTGCGTGTCGGGCCACGCGCCGTAGGGTTCCGTAGTTAGCTTATACCATACGATATTTAATACCACTATATTTTTTTGTCTGCAAAAATAACTTTGTTTTTCACAGTGTTGGTATGAATGACAAAGTTATGTTTGCGGTTTTGGAAAATGTGCTATATCTCAAAAACTACTTATTATACCTTGTTCAAACCAATTTTCGTTGAAAGTTTTTACTAAGATCTACAGCATATTTTTTTTTTTTAGATTTTTCACTCTCTTATTTTAAAAGTTAGAGGGGGGGGGGGGGGGACACACATTTTACCACTTTGGCAGTGATTATCTTTCAAACGGTTGACTTTGAGAAAAAATCGTTTTAAGAACCTCAATGCCATTTTCGAAGACCTATCTATAGACACCCCACACGTGTTGGTTTGAAGAAAAAATTTTTTTTCAGATTCAGTTCCATGTATGGGGAGCCCCTTGTTAAGCGGTTAACAGAATACATCTACTTACGAAGTTTCAACTGTGTAATCCTAATACTTTCGGAATAAAGTGGCTGTGACATACGGACGGACAGACAGACAGACAGACAGACATGACGAATCTATAAGGGTTCCGTTTTTTGCCATTTTGGCTACGGAACCCTAAAAAGGAAGTTATACTCCAGCCCCACCCGACTTAATATTAGTAGGATTATGCGTATCTAATGATTTGAATATTATTTCTTGCTTTTTAGAGGCAGGTTTTTGAAGTCGGTTTTTTGTTTTTTTAACAATTTTTTAAATTATCCAAACGTATTTTTTTTCTTTTTGGATATTTGTACATAGGTTTTGGTTCATACTATATTACATCCCTGCAAAGTTTCATCGACTGAGGATTTAATGTTGGGGTCTCCATACAAAAGATCGCTTCATTTCCTACACTATCTACGCTAGCAGAAGGAAAATGTTTCAGAGTCTTTAAATATGAAATGAAATGTCATGGGCCAAATAAGTTAACGTAGGTACTTACATTAATAATAGCAGTTTATTTTCGCAGTGCTGTAAGAGCTGAGTTGTGGTATTGTCGCAAACAATGAGAGTGCAATAACTCAGTTTGGCTCGCTAAGCGGCTTACTGCATTGACTGGCGTAGGGACGTATACTGAGTTATTCTTGGTTTGTATGAAATAAGGACAAGTAAATACACAAACGAACAAATATATATGCAAAAACACACTTAATAAATAAAAAGTGAGTTGCCTACCTACCCTTATCGTTGTTGTTACAAGAAGCTTTTGAAGTTAAACTTTACAAACACAATCAAAATGGGTGAAAAGCTCCGCCTGGTTTGGAGCGTAGTCTCGGAGCCAGTTTAAAATAACGTGTTATCTCTACATGATAATGTGGTCCTAACTTTTTAAATTAAAATTCAAATGAGAATCGACGTCAAGTTAACTTAAATTATTTAATTATCAAAGAGCAATGATAGATTCCTAAACATAATTAAGTTAAGTTAATATTTTTGCGCTTATAAGGGAAAAATTGCGTAACCTACTCAGAATACGTACTTGAGATTATTGAAAAACGTTTTTTTAAACGCTATAAGTTTTAATAAATGCTTTCGCCATTGTTCTTTCAGTGCGCGTTGTGCATTATACTGGACCGACCGGTACAGGTAGCGCAGATAACGAGCAGGCTGTAACATATCGCGGTATTGATCCCTTCCAATGGGTTCAATACTATCGGTATTGAATGCGGAGTTTATAATGAACTACTGTGGAAGTATGTATGAGGGAGACACTCGAAAATAAACTTTAACATACAGAGTGGATGAACTGTTTGATTATGCAAAGTAGCATCGATATGACTTCCTGTCGCTGCAGTTTCAGTACTTACGATATGGCGTCCTGTCAATGCATTGTACCATCGATATGGTGAACTGTAGTTACAGTGACCCATTGATGGAACGTTGTCGATACAACGACCGTTATATATATTATTGTCGATATCGTAATCTAGATCCGTTTTTAAAATGATACAAGTTGAACAAATCGATTAAATGTATAGGAACCATTGATCAGTATGATCTTAACTTGCAATTGTGTGGTATAACCGAGAGATCTCAAGATGAGTCATCATTGATAAAATCTCACATAAACCGTAATAAATTATACTTGGTAAAAAGGGTTTGACTGCTCTAAAAAATGGACCATAAATAAATCTAGGTATCGATATTTACTAATATTTGTTATAATGTGTAAAATTAAGCTACGAAATAAAATCAGAATCGCCACTCAACCATAGAATATAATTATAATAGTTAGTACTAAATATTACCGAACTAAATGTAGGTAAGAACTTAGGCATTGTTATTCTGATATTAGTCTGTAACTATAATTATAAATGGTAATTTTTTTATCAGGGTGTGAATGATTATGGTGTAACATTCACACCCTGATAAAAAAAAACAAAATCGATTAGTATGTAAGTACCTAAGTACAGTTTCAACACCCAACTTCATGAAACACAAACTTTTCGGTGTAGAGTCAAAGGCAGTGAGCGAGCCAGTCGAGGCCGCGGCGCATTTGCGCTAACTACATAAAATTACCGGCAAAGGGTTCCACAACTCACTCAGATCTAATTGCGACTCCGTGACTACTGCTCCCATCTTCCATTAGCAACTTTTATCACGGAACTTTGAAAACGAGGACAAAGGATTATGCTCGAAATTCATCGACGCTTAACAATTGTGCACCTTTTGTTCAATAGAAGAAAGAGCGCAATGGATGGGTTTCAATAAAATCCTATTGGAAATTTACTTTTTATGCACTTCGGTTTACTTTCGAGGCTCTACTTTGATCGCTAGAGTCTAGATAGATGGCTATTCACTCAGATATCAAGCTCGACTTGCTAATGTTGCTTTTTTAGGTTAACTGAGGCATTCAATTTTTTAGTAAAAGGCTTTGTGCTATAATAGTTTCTTCTTACTTAAAAAATATATTTAGGTACCTAGGTATGTAAAAAAAGTTTAACCTAGGATCACCACGTACTTACTTAAGTTCTTACTGTGAGCATTGTTTTCAAACTGTTTTCACAACGTGCTTAGTTTCTGGGCTAACAATATACGAGTCTAAAAATTCTATCAAAATTGTAGAATTTATTTATTCAGTTGAAAAAATGCAAATTAACAGATTTTTTATTATTAAATTAGTTGTTAGGAAAACGAAAATTTAGAATCAATCAAACAATAACGTAAATAAACTCCAGTAAGTAATTCTACAATACTTGTGTTGGGTTTAGGAGCTTATAATGTTAGTTCAAGAAAGTATAATGGTCCATAGTTGCCTTACAGACATAGATAACCAGACATAGAATACCTACATATTTTAACCGTAACTCTTACAACATAAAGAAAACCTAAATATTCAAGCTTTTTCTTTATCAATTAAGTAAATTAATAAAATAGGTAGGTTCTCTTCCGATAAAGCACGAAATGACAATCCAAATACTTAGCTCCGAAATTTATAACGCACTCATTATGCAAACCACTCAGCCAGGTGAAAGAGCGTTTAACGAAACACAATTATATAGAAAAACAGCATTATTCGTAACAATTCCATTTCTGTTTCAGTATTCAGAAGCCAACAAATTCACTTTCCCTGTTTTCGAACTAAGAAAACGAATTTTCGTCACCTTCACGCCATTATTCCTTTAAACCTCCAAAGGCTCTTTGCACAGTTTTGGGGTAATGTGTGGAAATGAGTCTATATGTTTCAGTTCCGGTGGTAAATGGGGTGGTTTGTTGCCCTAAGTGGGGGAGCTATGTGTTGCCTACTTTATATGGGTAATGTTTGAAGCTATATTTTTGCGCGATAACAGCGATGTGTAGGAGGTAGTACTTTAAGGGCTGACTGTTGTAAAGAGGTTATTTATTTATTCATAGAACTTTGTACAAATAACAACCTATAAAAGTGGGTACCAAATGATGTGATGATACTGAAACAGGTGTTGCTAAAACTGAACAACATTCTCCAAGGAACATGGATCGAAAAACGATATTTTTTACACGACTGCCCAAAAAGGAGTGTATATGTGTTCAGGGTTCATGTATGTTTGAGGGTGTGTGAGTTTCTTTATTTCGGGGGGACCTATTGATCAAAAATTGTACCATAAAACGGTCCCCCGACTGAAAATTACACTTGTTACTTAACCTTTTAGTTTGTTTTTGGCAGGGCAGTCGTGTTTTCAATATATTTTTATTTTATTTATTTTTATTTCACACATTTTAGTGACAAATTATATACACTGGCCTGCAAAAGTAAGTATCACACTTTTAAAATTGGGATAACGTTTTAAGTTCACAATACTACTTTCGAAATAAAAAGGACTCCAAAGAGAATTTAATTTTGTACATAAAAACTTTATTAGTACAGTAGCCCGTAACACATTTAAATTACCAAAAAGGTTACCGCTCGCCGTTGTGATATAGTTATTTATTACGAAATTATAGATGCTTTAACCCAAGTTTTACAGATCGCAACCCGCCGTAACCTATATTTATATATCTCCAAAAATGATATTTTTTTAGTTTTCGACGTTTACCACATGGTTTAGCTATTGTCGTGTTCTACAGCTTTGTTTGAAAAGCAGCCATAGACAGATTTAAGACCAGATGAAAATGGATGGACTTTATCTGGGGTCACTTTCCATAGGCTTACTATTATTAGTGGCAATCAAACAAAGCTGTAGAACACGACAATAGCTAAACCATGTGGTAAACCTCGAAAACTAAAAAAATATCATTTTTGGAGATATACAAATATAGGTTACGGCGGGTTGCGATCTGTAAAGCTCGGGTTAAAGGATCTATAATTTCGTAATAAATAACTATATCACAACGGCGAGCGGTAACCTTTTTGATAATTTAAATGTATTACGGGCTACTGTAGTATTAGTCGGTAAGCTTCTAAACTTCAAAAACAATACCATTCCTTTTTCAAAGTGGACGTTTCCGAATTACAATTTTACCATTCACATTTTTCTTTCTGTTTTAAATTTTTTTCAAGATCCGATGGGTCTTGTTTTAAAATTTATGCTAAAAAGCACATAACATTTATTTATCATGCCTCTTTCAGTTGAAGAATGTGCTAGGATCATGGCTTTTCTGGAACTATTACAGGCGTGACGGTACGAACGGTCCAGAAGGTAAAGCGAAGGTACGAAGAGACTGGACACCATCTGAGGAGACCTTGTAATGACAGACCCACCAGTGCCCGAGAAGATCATTATATTATTTCCACTGTATTAAGAAATCGCCACCAAAATGCAGTTGAAGTTCAGCAACAGCTACTTCAGACCCGGAGGGACTACATTAGTGACAGCACAGTTGCTGAAGCAAATTTGAAACCCCGAAGACCAGCGAGTGGCCCAAAACTCGAGAGACAGCATCGAGTAGCGAGACTGCGATACGCCCGTGAACACATGCAGTGGGATGAAGAAGAATGGTCAAGAATTTTGTTTACAGATGAGTCTCGATTCTCCCTTTACACTTCTGATGGAAGGCGAAGTGTTTACAGGCGACCTGGTGAGCGATACCTTCAAGCCTGTATCTCAGAAAGAGTTCAGTACGGTGGAGGCAGCGTACAATGGGCTGGCATATCTTCAGAAGGTCGCACTGGGCAAAGATATGCTCAAGAGATTCTCAATGAGTATGCAGGGCCGTATTTAGCAAATATGGGTGATGGATCGATGCTGATGCATGATAATGCCCGGCCACACACGGCTCATATCGTACAAGAGTATATTCAAGAGGTCGGTATCAGCGTGATGGCTTGGCCATCAAGAAGTCCTGATCTCAACCCGATTGAACACGCCTGGGATGAGCTTGGGAGGCTAGTCAGAAATCGCAGACCACCACCAACTACCCTCAGGGCACTAAACCAGGCCCTGGTAGAAGAATGGGAGAATATTCCCCAACATCGGCTCCGAAACCTAGTGTTCAGTATGCCAAACCGGCTCGAAGCTGTAATCAGAGCTCGAGGAGGCAATACCAGTTATTAAAAATTAAATAACATTAGTTGAATTTTTTTACACTATACTAAAAATGACTATTTTCATTGTTTTATCTTTTTTAAGTTAAAAATGTTACTAATGTAAAATTTTAGTTTCTAAGAATTAAAGTCTATAAAATTTGCAATAAAACGTTTTTAATCTTAAACCTCTACCTTCTATAGTAAAGAAAAAAAAATTGAAAAGTGTGATAGGTACTTTTGCAGGCCAGTGTAGTATATGAATGTGCTCATCAAGGCCTTTCATTTGATGACCATATTGTAATAATAGAAGAAATGCTTTTTTCGCATTTGAAAGCGGCGTCGTACAGTCGCCATATTGATTTTTTTTCAAAAAAAAACCAGTGTCACTCGGGATACTGCAAGGATTCTAACGATACCCCATACATCCAAATCCGTTGAGCCGTTTGGAAGTTATGGTGGAATAAAGAAACTCACATACCCACAAACATACATGAACCCTGAACACATGTACACTCCTTTTTGGGCAGTCGTGTAAAAAAAATATCGTTTTTCGATCTATGTTCCTTGGAGAATGCTGTTCAGTTTTAGCAACACCTGTTTTAAGTATCATCACATCATTTGGTGCCTCCTTATTTTAATATCTTAAAAAGTTTATAAAGATTTTCACAGTTGGAATTAGTGCAAATAGATCTTAAGTGCGCTTTTAACATTAATGAATAAAAATACATAACATATTGAAGCAACAATTCAAAAAAGTTAGTTAAAATCATAGACAGAAAAATTTTCGCTACGCTCAAGGTTAAAATTGATATTTTTACGTCGTTTCAGCCTGATAGGTATTTAATATGTCAGGAAAATGATTTCATGTTAAGTTGCATTCTGGTTCTAATCATCATCATCATCATCATATCAGCCGCACGATACCCACTGCTGGGTATAGGCCTTCCCCAAGGATTTCCACGACGATCGGTCCTGCGCTTCCCACATCCAGTGGCTTCCGGCAACCTTCACCAGATCGTCGGTCCACCTTGTCAGGGGCCTACCCACGGAGCGTCGTCCGGTGCGCGGTCGCCATTCCAGAACCTTTCCACCCCAACGGCCATCGGTTCTTCTCGCTATGTGTCCAGCCCACTGCCACTTCAGCTGAGCAATCCTTCGAGCGATGTCGGTTACTTTAGTTCTCCTGCGGATCTCCTCATTTCTGATTCGATCACGCAGGGAAACGCCGAGCATGGCTCTCTCCATTTTGGTTCTGGTTCTAATATCGGATTGTTTTGTTGCAAGTGAAGGAACGTACCCATACTACGTGACCCATTTTTTACAATTTTTGACCTCCCCTCCCCCCCCTTGGTGACCACCCGTAGTATATGCCAAGACCCCCCCTCCCCCCTGGTTTTCACGTAGTATTTCATAGATAATGGTTTTAGATCATTTTTAACAGAAATCTTAAAAAATTTTGCTCATTTTTGTCTTTTTATTAGTAAGGCGCTTGCCACGTAATGCCAAGAGTATAATTGCCTATAATTTTACATACAATTACATGTGAAAAAATGTATCAAAATGAAAAAAAATTTCGCTGCGTGCCATATTTGAATACAGCTTGAAAAAAAAGAACCAGATATCCATTGAAAATTTTGATTACCTACGTGGCAAAATAAATTGTAGTATTTTAAAGACCCCCCTCTCCCACGTAGCATAGATGGGTACGTTCCCTAACCTGCGTTCACTTTATGGAGGTGTATATTGGTAGGTAAGTTAATTTCTTATTAGTTAGGTAGGTACGTGTTTAGCAAGTGTTAATAATTAGTTATAAGGTAGGATGTTTACAATCAAATCTTATTTCTCAGACATACTTACTTAAATGTAAAATATAAGGAAATGCTTTCAATTTGTTTTCTGCACTTACATACTAGTTATATAAAATAACGTTACATATTTATAAAATTCGCTCGTTAAAAGTTAAAACAGCATACAGAAACTACAGCGAACAGTCGTTATTTCATTTCTGAACTTTCTGTAGATCCTGCGTACAGTTGAAATTCGAAACTCGCAGGCTTGAATTCATACGCTCGAAGTCGCAATAACCTCCCGAATGCAGTGGAGAGGGTGGAATGTGATCATGATCACTCACTGTGAAATACCTTTGATAACTTCAGTACTTATCGTGTTTCAAGAGAAACGTGGAGTGGTTGTGTTGGTAGGTAATGCAACAAATATTTTTAATTCTATTAAATTATCGGCAACGATAATCTTTTTAGGGTTCCGTACCCAAAGGGTAAAAACGGGACCCTATTACTAAGACTCCGCTGTCCGTCTGTCTGTCTGTCTGCCTGTCTGTCTGTCTGTCTGTCTGTCTGTCACCAGGCTGTATCTCATGAACCGTGATAGCTAGAAAGTTGAAATTTTCACAGATGATGTATTTCTGTTGCCGCTATAACAACAAATACTAAAAACAGAATAAAATTAATATTTAAGGGGGGCTCCCATACAACAAACGTGATTTTTTGCCGTTTTTTTGGTACGGAACCCTTCGTGCGCGAGTCTGGCTCGCACTTGGCCGGATTTTGTAGTAAGCTCAAAAGCCTCGAGCATAGACTCAAGGCTGCAAGTTTATTGGTTACATTCGGCGAGTGTGCAGTGCACAACCTAATTCCACCATCTCCCTTCTTCCATCGGACAACCAGACGTACGCGTATCAGCGCCACCGTTTCTTGGTGGATATTCCAAAGACTCGCACTAAAGCTAGGTTTTCCTAGGATGACGGTACCGTCATATTACGGCCGTCATCTAGCGGCGTGGAACGTTGTCTATGCAAACAATACAACTATACTATATATATGAATACAACGCGGTTTCTGACGTTACGGGTGTCGCCGTATTGTTTACATAGACAACATTCAACACCGCTATTTTACGGCCGTACTATGACGGTACCGTCATCCTAGGAAAGTTTTGCTTCACATTCTATCATCCGTACCGCTAGGAGTGGAACTCCTTGCCTGAGTCTGTGTTTCCCGATAGGTCCAATCTGGGGGCCTTCAAGTCGCGACTGAATAGGTATCTTATAGGCAAGAGTGTTTCATCGTAGATCGCATCATCGCTTATCATCAGGTGTGATAGCAGGAAAGCGCTTGTCTATCATAAAAATATAAAAAAAAATAAGTACCTAGTACCAAAGTAACATGAAATTGTAACGAAATAGTTCTTATCTCTATGATGTCAAAACTTACGGCTTCTTCATTTTGGTACTAGCGGCCGCCCGCGACTTCGTGTATGTGGAAAGTTTTTTGCTATCCCTCAGGAACAATATTTTTTTCTGTATGAAAGGTACCATGTCCTTCTCTGTACCCCTGACAATATGTATGTTAAATTTAATGATGATCGGTTCAGTAGTTAAGACGTGAAGGCGTAACAAACAAAATAGGCAATGTAGTAGAGTTTAAAAACTCAGCGAGGAATGCTCAAAGCGGAGTGTAGTGATGGTAAACCTAGGCACTTCGAGAATATTATTTTCCTGTCATGGCCGCCCGAGAGAGCATTAGAATCAAATCTACGTGTTTATTTGGGAACCGTTCGAATTAAAATTGTGTAGGTACCTACAGGTGTTTAATTATGTAACCGAATTTAATAGCTCCTGTCACCGACGTTTATTTACCACGTCGTTTATCTTCTTATCTTCTTAGTCAGGGCTAACTATGCCCATAATTTATATCAGCCACGGTGTCGGAAAGATATTTATAAAAGAAATGTTGTAAATATGTGCATACAAATCTTTAACAGGCTACCTGACAATATTAAAATATTAAATGGGAATATGTTCAAAAGAGACCTGACGAAATGGCTGAAGGAAAAATGTTTTTATAGTGTAAGAGAATACATGGATTTTGATAAATAATAATAAATTTGACATGTAAACAATATATATATATATATATATATATATATTTATTTAAAATTAAGTTGACATAGGATTTGAATTTGAATTTTGATTTAAATTATATAGGGATTAGACTATAACATGATTTTAAAATATTTGCACATCGACTGTTTATCGATTGAATATGTTGAACTGGACATAACTTAAGAACATTTTGTAACCATATTTTGCAAATAAATAATTTACTTACTTACTTAAATAAAACTTGGTTCAATGAAGTTCAAGATATTCCGACATAAGTCAAGTCATAATAATAACCTTTTTCTGTGATTACTGCTTTGGTGAAATTATGTATATTATTGAGAGTTAATAAACATATTCTTTAATACCATGTGGGTTTTCAAGAGCAACGAAACTAATCACTATTGAAAAGAAAATTTATTAAGTACCTAATAAAATAGGGCACCCTTTAGTCGTGTAAAGTTTAGTGGAGTAGGTACTGCCAGCAAAATACACAACTAATTTTTTTTGTACTATTATTAAAATGTAAACTGTTGGTTTGGCTTGATGGAGCTGCCATGTCTGGTGACAAAAGTTCCGAAATAAATAAAGATTTTTTGAGAAATGTGAGGAAATAGAATAGATAATTTCTTTCGTCACTATTCTATCGATACAGCATAAGCGCTCTGCGATTGACTGAAATCTCATTTCAAAAAGCATCAAAACAATATTGTTGTACAAAGTGCGTAGTATGGAAGTGGTATCTAAGTTTAATGCGTCTAAAAGGTAAGAAAACTTAAAAACTATCCCAGTAATTTTCAACTCTATCATTAATATCTTTCACCAGTCAAACACAATGATATAGCTTATGAAGGTAATTAATCATCTAAATAATGATACTTGCCTGCCTACTTTAATAAAAATAAAAGTAGTAATTATAATATAATAGTAATTATAGTAGGTAATAATAAGTTTATTTCTTCAAATAAGTAATTTACAGTTTTTTTAACTTATTAAACTAGGACTAACAATGTTAACATAAATAAGTATCTGCTGCAAAGCTAGGCGTAATTTACGGCATACAGCGCCAGACCTCCGAACAAAACCTATCATTTAATTTACATGTGAATCCCCTACGAGTATTTATAAAGTGTCAATTTCAATTCGAGAATGATGTCGAACCATAAGAGCAACGAAGGCTTCCTTAGCCGGCGCCGGCGTTGGTACAGAAGGCGGTGTTGCTCTAAGTTCGCATACGATCTTATGATCCGGAGGGAAAAAATTCACAGATTTTGCAGTCCCCGCAAGAATCGGAGCATTGAAAATGAATACAAAAATTTATGAAAAACCAAAATCAAATCAAATGCAAAATCCTAATATTTTTAAAGTTACCTAGGTAGTACCTATTTAGTTTTACGATTGTGACACTCGGCTCCGCCTCGTGTCACAAAAGCGCCCGCTGACTGCCTCGACGCAGCCGAAATATTATTAACCGATTTTCAAAATTCCAACGAATGCACTTCTCGTCTGCTTCTGCATCTTTTAACACTATTACCATGACGATCGGTCAATAATCATAGAAGCTACATTACTTTTTATGTACGGAAACACCCGTTTTTCTAGAATTCCAAATCTAAAGGGACCACCTACAGGTCACAATTATTTACCGATTTTCAAAATTATTTCGCCATTTGGTAGTTAAACTAATACCCTAGGACTATTTTTTTTTATTTTTCCTAAAGTCAGTTTTTTTTCCGAAATATTTACAATTTAGTAAACAAACACCCCCCAAAAAACCAGAATTTTTGGAATTTTGCAAATTTTCTAAAAAAGTTATTAGTAGATTTTCAAAATTCAAACGTTTACACGTGTCTCGATAAATTCTTCAACTTTTGGTACTATATCCATCTCGATTCTCTCAAAATCCTCGGATATATGGTCAAAAATACGTCTCAGGCGATTTGCATCTGATAACCATTTTCAATGGTAAAAATCTTCTGCTTGAGAATCGTGTCCCAGTCAATGATATTAATTTAAAAAAGTCCAAGTTCAATGCCAAGATGAATGAAATAAGCTTGTAGTACAGTAGCCCGTAGTACATTTAAATTACCAAAAAGGTTACCGTTTGCCGTTGTGATATAGTTATTTATTACGAAATTATAGATACTTTAACCCAAGTTGTACAGATCGCAACCCGCCGTAACCTATATTTGTCATCATCATCATCATCATCATATCAGCCACACGACACCCACTGCTGGGTATAGGCCTCCCCTAAGGATCTCCACGACGATCGGTCCTGCGCTGCCTGCATCCACTGGCTTTCCGCGACCTCCACCAGATCTTCGGTCCACCTTGTCGGGGGCCTACCCACGGAGCGTCGTCCGGTGCGCGGTCGCCATTCCAGAACCTTTCTGCCCCAACGGCCATCGGTTCTTCTCGCTATGTGTCCCGCCCATTGCCACTTCAGCTGAGCAATCCTTCGAGCGATGTCGGTTACTTTAGTTCTCCTGCGGATCTCCTCGTTTCTGATTTGATCACGTAGAGAAACGCCGAGCATGGCTCTCTCCATTGCACGCTGAGTGACCTTGAGCCTCCTTATGAGACCCATAGTTAGCGGCCACGTTTCACTGCCGTAAGTCATCACTGGCAACACACACTGTTCATAGACTTTCGTCTTGAGACACTGAGGTAAGTCGGACGCGAAGATTTATCGAAGCTTCCCGAATGCTGCCCACCCGAGTTGGATTCGACGAGAGATCTCTTTCTCGAAGTTGAACCTACCTAACTAGACTGCCTGTCCTAGGTATACGTAATGGTCAACAACTTCAAGTGTAGTGTTCCCAACATGAACTGGAGAGGGTACAACATGGGCATTTGACATAATTTTCGTCTTATCCATGTTCATCCTAAGACCCACTCTTTGGGAAGCACTACGGAGATCTTCGAGCATTGTGTTTAGGTCTTCCATGGTCTCAGCCATAAGGACTATATCATCGGCAAAATGAAGGTGTGTTAGGTACTGGCCATTAATGTTGATGCCGAGTCCTTTCCAGTCCAAGAGCTTAAAGATGTCCTCCAACGCAGCTGTGAACAGTTACGGAGAAATAACGTCTCCCTGTCTCACACCACGCTGCAGTTGGAAAGGATTTGTGTTCTGGTTCTGTACTCGGATCGTCATGGTGGCATTTTGGTATAAGTACCTCAAAACCTCGATATACCTATAGTCCACTTGGCACCTTTGGAGAGACTGCAGCACCGCCCAGGTTTCAATCGAATCAAAGGCTTTCTCATAGTCCACGAACGCCAAGCAAAGTGGCTCATTATACTCCTCAGTCTTCTGTATAACCTGCCGCAGCGTATGGATGTGGTCTATGGTGCTAAAGCCTTTTCGTAACTTGGCTTGTTCGGGAGGTTGGAAGTCGTCGAACTTGCGAGCGAGACGATTCGTAAGGACTCTCGAAAACAACTTATAGACATGACTCAGAAGCGAAATGGGTCTATAGTTCTTTAAGAGGGACTTGTCACCCTTTTTAAAGAACAAGATCACCTCACTTATGTTCCATGTCTTTGGCGTTCTGCCCTGGACGATGACGGAATTAAAGAGCTTCTGGAGGACTTTGAGTATCGGCTTACCGCCCGCTCTCAGAAGTTCTGTAGTGATTCCATCGTCACCCGCCGCCTTGTTGTTTTTCAGCTGTTTGAGAGCCATACTAATCTCGTACAGGCTGACGTCCGGGATATCTTCGGTATAGTGTCGGGTAAGCTTGGCTCTGGGGTCTTTAGCCTTGCTTTCAACAGGTGTCTGCGTGGAATATAACTGCCCATAGAAGCTCTCGATCTTCCTCAGGATTTCAGGCTTTGATGAAATGATGCGTCCGTCGTCAGTTTTCAGCTTCGTCATCTGGCTTTGCCCAATAGACAGATCTCTCGCGAACACTTTGGAGCCTTTATTCCGCTCGATGGCCTCTTCAATACGATTCGTATTAAATTGGCGAAGGTCGCTCGTCAAAGACTTAGATATCTGTCTATTAAGCTGCGGATAACGATTAGCATCTACTGAACTCTGGAGCCTCATTTCACGTCTCTGATCCATGAGTAGGAGTGTGTGGTCGGAGAGTTTCTTTATCTTGGGACGGCGGGTCTTAAAGAGCTTGGACCCTACCGTACGGACAGTATCCACCACCATGTTGTTTAGATCGTCCACCCACATCTATGCTATTCTCAAGGGCTTCGAAGCGGTTTTGGAGTTCGAGTTGAAAGCTCTCGGGGTTTTGAATATGGGCCGGCAATGGTCGAATTGTTGATTTTATCAGTCGAGATCTTTCCAGCTTTGGGTTGATATTCAATGTGCCACGTACCAATCGGTGATCGCTCCCAGTCTTAACAGCGTTGATCACAGTGACATCATTGAATATTTGCTTTTTCGTGATCATGATAAAATCTATCTCATTTCTGACTTTACCGTCTGGACTGACCCAGGTCCACTTCCGGCTTTCCGGCTTTCTGAAGAAGGAGTTCATCATAAAGAGGTTCTCCTTCTCCATAAAGTCAGCCAGCATCTGGCCTCTGTCATTCCGTTGCCCAACTCCAAATTGCCCCACTCTCAGCTCATCACCGCATCGTTTCCCCAATTTTGCATTGAAATCCCCCATCACAACAGTGTAGTGGGTTTTGTAGCTATGCATGGCTTTAGAGATCTCCTCATACATAGCCTCCACTTCGTCATCTTGGTGTGTCGAGGTCGGTGCGTAAACCTGTATAACATTCAGCGAACACCGTTTGGATATTCTGAGTATAAGGTACGCCACCCTGGTCGACACACTTCCGATGGTAATCGCGTTGTTGACAAGGGACTTGTGGACGATGAACCCGACACCACCTTGGGACTGTTGGTCGCCCTCCCGGTAGTAAAGCAAGTTACCGGAGTTGAGGATTATCGAGTCCTCTCCCGCTCTTCGGACTTCAGATAACCCGATAATGTCCCAGTGTACCTTGCTGATAACTTCTTCAGCTCGGTTAACTTCGCGTCGGTCCTCAGTGTGCGTTATAGGTTGCCAGGTGCAGTTGTCGTCGTTTTTGGTAGCCGAGCCGCACCCGGGGATTCTTAGCACCCCCTGCCCCGCCGTTACCGTAGCCGCTACCGTAGCTAGGAATAGCGGGGCTGCCGGGGACTGGGGGCAAATTTTTTGGTCCATTGTTTTGCCATAATCGCCACGCTTGGCAGGCGGGTTGGCGATCGCAGTAGGCCAAGGTTTTTTGTAGACGCTGCTGCCCGTCTCTTGAAGGCTATGCTCCCTTAGTCGCCTTTTACGACACCCACGGGATGATAGGGGGTAGTGCTATTCTAGGCCGGCACATACACGGCATGTACACACCTATATTTGTATATCTCCAAAAATGTTTTATTTTTATTTTTCGAAGTTTACCATTTGGTTTAGCTATTGTCATGTTCCACAGCTTTGTTTGATTGCCACAGATAATAGTAAGACTATAAAAAGTAGCCATACACAGATTTAAGACCAAGTAAAGTCCATCCATTTTCATCTGGTCTTAAATCTGAGTATGGTCGTTTTGTATAGTCTTACTATTATCAGTGGCAATCAAACAAAGCTGTAGAACACGACAATAGCTAAACCATGTGGCAAACCGCGATAGATAAAAAAATATCAGTTTTGGAGATATACAAATATAGGTTACGGCGGGTTGTGATGTGACCTGTAAAACTTGGGTTCAAGTATCTATAATTTCGTAATAAATAACTATATCACAACGGCAAACGGTAACCTTTTTCGTAATTTAAATGTACTACGGGCTACTGTAGTATTGTATCTTGGACGAATTGATTCGTCCAAGGCTTGTATAGATAGACAACCTACGTCACTTCTTGTCTCTGTGAACTCAACCTACCTAGCGAGCGTAGTATTAATTTTATCATGTTAAAAACCACCATGCATAAAAAAAACCACAGGTGGTATCCAAAAATTTACTTTTTATTTCAGCAAACGGAGTTATCGTTTAGTATTCAAAGTAGGCACTATGTTTTGGAACCGATCAAACCATACCGCGATATGAAACAAAACAACGCCATCTAGTATACTCGTGATAAACTACATTTGTTAATAATAACACATACTTGACTTTTCATTGATATAGTACTTTCTACGCCTACCTAAGTATATTAGCTACTTATGGTTTTAGGCACAGAACAAAGAAATTTTTTCCCCCCAGTAGAAGTCGCAAGTAGGCGGTACCCGTGTAATTTTGCTCCGTCAGTCGTGTGAGCGAACGCCAAACAAAAACATCTTAAAAAACTTATAAAAATGCCGAGTTGCATTTTATAAAAGAGCAAAGACGATATCCACATATATCATTTAACAAACGGGTGCATAAAATATCAGAGGGAAGATTTATTTAATTTATTTTGATTGGATATTATAAATTTTAAAATTTTATCCAATTACGTGTTCTTAAAGTATGTGTGCGTAGCATGTAACTATTACAAGGGGGGCTTGGCTTCGATTTTTAATGTGTTATTTTGGTTACACTGGTTTTCATACTAAATTGCACTCATACTACTTCTAACTACTTCTATGTTCTGTGGTTTTAGGGGTGTAGGGTGTGTCTATTAAAGGTCAAGCCACACAGCGGGCGTGACGGGGCGCGGCGTGACGGGGCACGGCGCGACGGGGCGCGACGGGAGTTCACACTGCGGGCGTGATCACGCATACGTTCCGCTCCGCCGCGCTTCCGATCTGTATTCACGCTCGGCGCGACGGCGGCGTGGCGCGACGGGACGCGACATGTCGCGCCACGCCGGCCTGTGTGACGTCGTCCATAGTATCTAGTACATTACAACTTCTCAGCGTCGCGTCGCCGTCCCGTCCCGTCACGCCACGCCCGCTGTGTGGCTTGACCTTAATAGTACCTTTACAGCTCTCGGTCGGTTTACATGACTGTAACCAGTAGTTGCTGCCTGGTCTACAGGCATTCCTAAATCTCTTCACCAGTGGCCATCGGTATGGAATGGAACGCGAACACCGTCGATCTAGGCACTGGTATCTGCGACGTACCTTTTAAAGGTGCATGTCGGGATCTTCATAATGATATATGCAGTCAGCATGCATTCTGCATTCTTGGCGAATCGTATCAGTCTCCGATCACTGGTCATCTGGACTAAGAGCTAGCCCCGAAAATAGGTGGATACTTTGCAGAGCTACGAAATCCTTCTTATTAGTTTGCCATACTATCATTATTAACAGATCCGGGCACCTCGCAGATTTTCAGTGGTGGGGGTGGGAGTGGTTGAGCGACAAATGGACTGAAAAGCGATTGAAGGTAATTTTGTACAATTTACAGAGCTTTGGATTTCGTGTGGTATAACAGCAAGCCAATCATGTATCTAAATCGAATATAACATTGTCAGGAATTTTGAGTAATGGAAAAGTAGTGCCAGGCGGCATCAAAATGCTCGAAAAAATGGTAAAGTTGGATGCCGCCTGACACTACTTTTCCACCAGTCAAAATTCCTGGCAATGTTATATTCGATATTAATTTATATACATTATTCATATCAATACATGATCAATTCGTAGTAAATAACTATAGGTATAATGATTAAAGAGAAATGCTTCTACACGATTGTGAACATTGTAAACTGTGGATTAAAAAAAATACGTAAAACGGGCGACTGCATGTGGGAGAAAAATAATTTAAGTTAGCAGTGAAAATTCTAAATAGGAGACAAAAATACTGAGTGAGCAACTATTATACCAAGTAGGTAACTATATAACTCATTTAAGCTGCCCAACATGATATTTTTGTAAAATTACGCCGTGCGTAGACGCGGCGCGCCAAGGGGGAGGCACGGTGCACACGGTGGCGGGCGGCGCCGTGCCGTCGCACCGCTGTGCCCGTCAACAAGCTTCCATAGTCATCCATACAACACTGACGACCGTGCGTAGGCACGGTGATTCAGCCGCAGATTATTACGGCGAAAAACCGTGTGTGTACAAGAGGCCGCGACGACGGTCAATGGGGAATGTCCGAAAAAAATCAAATTGGCTGAATATTTTTCTATAGGTAGGAATAAGGTCCCTTAGTAATAGAAAAAAGTTTCAGAATTTTCGGTTGGGTAAACATTTTTTAAATTGTTGTTATGGCGTCAGACTTAGGTAAGATGGTGGTAGCTAGCCAGATGGACTTGGAATTAGCCCTACTACCAACCAAACCGAGTACAAATTGTACCCCCCCTGGGAATCGAGCCCGGGACTCCTGCGTCTTACACGGATGGGCGAACCACTAGACCATGGAGGCGGTAAAATAATAGTAGGCGGCTATTACAGGAAAGAGTAGACTCACCAACATGCAGTGGCAAGCCGATGTTTTAATAGTACATTATGAAACAAGTTAGCTTAGATTGCTCATTGCACACGAGGCTGTGGGTTGCAGCCCGAGCCGCAGGCGAGAGCGTAACTCAGCCGAGTGTGCAATAAGCAAAAGCTCACGAGTTTCATACAACGTTTTTCAACACATTTGCGAGGAAAAAACAAATTAATTTACCACACAGCAACAAATACGACAAAAAAATAAATATTATTATTATGGGAAAAGGCGCGCAGGTTTTTTTTTTGTTTTTTTCACACGAATTTCGCAAGAATATTTTGCGAACAAAGGGGTGAGTGAGCATACAGCCTACTTCCATAGACTTAGAAAATTTTTCGCTGTGCTCAAGTAGACGGACCATAGACTTAGAAAATTTTTCGCTAGACGGACAATGGTGCAAGTGAGAAACCGTTTCTTACGGCTTATGCGATGTGCGAGAAAGAGTTGAAAAAAAAATGACAGCAGAACCTAGTTTGACTTCATTTATCATCGTTTATCATCTTGGTGAAAAGCGTCCACACGATTATTTTGTTATTTTGATCGCAATCGGGTTGATTTGGCTCTTATAACTACATAAATCAATAATGGTGTCGTGTTCTGTGTTGAATTGTAATGTTACTTACGACAATAACCCAAAGAAATACTTATTTCACAGGTAAATATGATTGTACCAGTACCATTTTCATATTTCATATTTTAGTTGAATATATTCCCAAACACACTAAGTTACATACTAATATGATGCTATTAAACGCCTGTTTCCCAAATAAAGGCTGATTTCTAAACATTATGTGTTAGATAAAAAGATATTATGTCCGTGAACTTGAGAAAATAAGGCGTAGATATTAATCAAAAATTATCGATATCGATACTCATGTCGATGATTTCCAATATAACTTTTGTTTGTCTTTGTGAACACTGATAGTTTTATTTAAAGCTGCTTTTAACCGACAGTTTTTTTTTAAGTACTAATTTAACTATATTTCCATGGTTTCCTGTAAATCCAGTGATTAAGTTAAACAAATAAATCGGCATGGAGCCCCAAAGAAGACCTAAAGAAATTATTTAAATAAAATTGTTCAAAATCTTGTTTGTGTTTTATTTATTAGAGCAATAATACATTATTGTTATCGACAACCTAAAATGGACTACAGTGCATCTCTGAAATTCACGTTTACAAATTTACAAACACAGGCTCATGTCACTTTTGGTTTCGCAGCCAAGCGAACTCCAAAAAAATTATAAGTACTACGTACATGAAGAGACCTACACTCAGCATTACCAGTAGGTGACTTAAGACTGAAGAAGAAGAAGAGAAGAAGATTTTTCGTGTAATTATATCCACACACTGATAGTACTTAAAACAGTCATTTAAGTTTTTTCCCCACTCTATCTAACTAATGTAGCGTCGTACAACCTCTTTCTATTTATGTGTGGTGATGTAAATTTATGCATTAAGAATTAGGTAAATTGTGAGGCACTTTATTTCTTACTTCATAGGGAATTTGATGGTTAAACCAAGGTCAAAAGAAAATGTTTATTTAAAACAATAAATTACTTATACGAACACAGTTCTCAACTTAATGCAAAATAAAGCTTTGTGCAAAAAATAAATGAAGCAGCATTTTCATTTAACAAACAGCAATGTTCGGAATGATTCGCAACGTTTGGTAACACATTCATAGGTACAGTACACATGCCCATCGGCATTGTAACATGTTATTGGATTTGCCTGTAAGCAAATAAAGCTCAATGCACACTGCGTGCATAATTTAATAGCCTCTTGAATTTTTCAGAAAGGTCCAGCTGTTGCGAAGGAAATTTCTAGTTTAATGTAAATTAAATATGCAGGAATAGAGCACAATCCTTACTAATATTATAAATACGAAAGTCCGTTTGTTTGTTTGTTTATTTGTTTGTTAGTTTGTTACGCCTTCAGGTCGTAACTACTGAACCGATCATCATGAAATTTTGCATATACGTTGTCAGGGGTGCAGAAAAGGACATAGGGTACGTTACATCCAGAAAAATGTACAGTTCCCGAGGGATAGCAAAAAACTGTCCACGCAGACGAAGTCGCGGGCGGCCGCTAGTAATATAATCATCATCATCATATCAGCCGCACGACACCCACTGCTGGGTATAGGCCTCCCCTAATGATCTCCACGACGATCGGTCGGAGTAATATAATAATTGAGAAAAATCACCAAATCAATAGTTATCACTGCGATCCTCGTAGTAAAGCATCAAATTGTTTCGGACCTCTTTAATCTGAAAAATAAGACATTCACACACGGAAAAGTGAAACAAATTTAACAAAATTTACCCTTTACACCCCATAATGTTGAAGTACCATATTACCACTATTAAAGTAAAGCTATCATCATAACTGAAACAGACATTATGTGGGTACACTATGTCAGAAATATTATTCATGCAAATTCTAGGTAGACAAAGATAAATCTTTATCCTCACACACAGAACGTTTCGCAGAAATGTCGAGTAGTAAAGGCTTTGGATGCATGTCAATCAACGCTCGGCGCAGTCGCAAGTCTGGGGCAACAGACGAAATCATAGAGGTAATTCTAAACTCACTTTAAAGGATGTGTCCTGTCTATGAAACTGAACAAGTTTCTCCAAGAAACATGTGTCGAATTTCGTCACAAAATTTTGGTCATCCCATATTAAATTGATCACGTGATCTCTTTGATTTGTATGGATAGTCGAATTTTATTTTACATATTTGACCATGTGTTCCTGAGATAAAGTTGTTCAGTTTCATGAACTGAACACATCCTTGAAATTTGGATAGTAAGTTTAGAATGACCACATATTATTTCGTCAAGTGGATACCGGATCAGATTCAGAATAATTGCCAGATTCAATTCTCAATTCCCCGTTGGCTGCCAAGTGGTCGGTGAAAAATAGAATTTCGATTATGTCTGGTGTCCTCAGCAAACAATGTGTACTATGTACCTACTTAATATGCGATTTGGTTGAGTATTCAATATAGACACTGATGGTCTTCAGTAACTTTTTATTTGTGGATCAGTCAGACACGATGTTATGAGAATGGAAATATCTTAGTCCAGATCCACTTTTATTTGCAAAGTGGTATAGAGTTCAAGACTAACTCTAATTTGTTGACCCAAGATTTATGTATTTATAGGTACATTTATAGTTGCCTCTTATTTGTCTATCTTGAGCTCCTTAAAAGCTTTCTCGATTGCTCATTTTTCGCAATTTGCAGCCAGTTGGAACTTTGATCCTATATACGTATATCACTGCCATTGAGCTATTTTTAACTACCTATATAATATAATAATTTAATATTTCATTCGTAACTGACAGTTTATATCAATATGGTAGAAAAGCCTTGAGCGTATCGAGCTCGCTCGTATTTGAGTGACATACGCCGCGGGCGTAACTCGTAGCTGATATGTGTCCAGTAGCTACACAATCGGCTTACGTCACTGCGTTTACGAAATCAGTTTAAATCCAGCCTCCAGGCATTCAATGAACAGTAAACGTGACCTGTATTAGCTTGATGAAAGCTGTCCAAACTGATATTAATAGATTTGCAATAACCAAACTACAACAACGATAGCCAAATACTACACAAGCTGCATTAAAGCTAAATGAGCTACAAAACAAATTTATGGTACTATTGAAAACAATAGAAACAGTAAAAACCTGAGCTACTGAAATTATAGTTGAAGAACATAAGGCGACTATAAATTTCACAAGCACAGATTGAATCTAAAGACAGTAGTACTTATACCTATTCTGTGTCTAAGGTTCTATAAGTATTTTATTTACAAACAATAGCCTCAGTCATAGTAGAATCAAATCCTCAGTAAAATGTAGTTCGTTTTAGTAGTAGTAGGCAAAAGAGCAAAATGCGGCCAGTTTAGGCACTTTTGCCTATTTATTCAAATAAAACCTTCAAACCTTTTGTAGAATACCGAGTATTAAAAGTTGGTCAAGAAGCTGTACCTAAGTCCTCAAATTAAATTTTACTTATCAAGTTTCCTTTACCCCTGGAACATTTTAAGTTCTCTATGTATTTTTTTATTTTATTCATATTCATATCCTTTATTTATGATTACAATTCGATAGTTAAATATACTAAGATTTTTGTTATTTCCGCAATTACTTTCTCTATTACGAGTGTAACACTTGAACAGTAGTTATCCTAAAAAAAAGATTTTAAATTATACCAAATATAAAACATTATAGTGAATCATTAAATTATACCAAAATTATCAATTAACGAGCTTTATAAAAAAATACTAGATAGGTTGGTTTCATAAGACGTTTCGGCACTTTTGCAACAGAAACGTCAGAAAAAACAAACAAAAACAAATAAAAGCCAAACGAAAAATCAGTTCGACTGTGGAAAGGAAAAAATGCTAAAGCGCCACTTTGGCCATTATGAGTTATATATATCATTGGATAGCGCTTTTTTTTCTGCGTCGATCTGTCTAGGTTTCAAAGCAATCGGAGCACTTTTTTGGCGCTTTAGCATTTCTAAAATTCAACGTTTTTCACAAATTTACGCTGTCAATATGACTAAAGCGACGTATTTTTATTATTTTTGTAACAAATGTAGCATAAGAATTTTTATCCGGTCCACCTTTATTTCATTTGTACCACTTGAGCAATTTTCGTTTATTCAAATTTGAAAAGTAATGGTGATTTAGTAATTTAAGCATTTTATAGACTACAATGGTTTGGCGCTTTAGCAAAATATCATTGGTTTAAGAAGTAAGAACGGTTGGCGCTTAAGCAATTTTTGCTAGCTGTTTGTGTTATTATTACTCTAGTACGTTAGCGAAAATACTACTCTCAGATTTATTGATGCAACGTATATTACAATACAGAAGTCATAATTTGACATTATTTCGATTAACTGAAACATAGTAATACTGATTACTTCACGCTTCCAAGACACTCAATGGGAAGTCACCGATTTTGATGCTTCCCTGGTTTCACCCACCCAAATAATGTTGACCTCTGCACTACTCAGGTCGTCGAAGTATGGCTCTCAAACAGCTGAATAACAACCGATCACTACAGAACTTCTTAGAGCGGGTGATAAGCCAATACTAAAATCCTCCAGAAGCTTTTCAATTCCGTCATCGTTGAAGGCAGAACGCCGAAGGCATGACTCTCTTAAAGAACTACAGACCCATCTCACTTCTGAGCCATATTTATAAGTTGTTTTCGAGAGTCTTTACGAATCGTCTCGCTCGCAGGTTTGGCGACTTCCAACCTCCTGAACAAGCCAGGTTCCGTAAAGGCTTAGCGCCATGGACCACATCCATACGATGCGGCAGGTCATACAGAAGACTGAGGAGTATAATTTGCCACTCTGCTTGGCGTTCGTGGACTAAAAGACAGCCTTTGATTGAATAGAAACCTGGGCGGTACTGCAGTCTCTCCGGAGGTGCCAAGGGTAGTGGACTGCAGGTATATCGAGATGTTCAGGTACTAACACGAAAATGCCACCATGTCGATCCGGTCGAGTACGAGTACAGAACTAGAGCACAAATCCAATGCAACTGCAGGGAAATGTAATTTCTTTGAAACTGTTCACTGCTGCATCAGAGGACATCTTTAAATTCTTAAACTGAAAAGGACTCGGCATCAACATTAATGGTCCGCAATACCTAACATATCTTCGTTTTACCGATGACTTAGTACTGGCTGAGATCTTGGAAGAACTGAACACAATGCTCGAAGATCTCAGTAGTGCTTTGCTCCCCAAAGAGTGGGTCTCAAGATGAACATGGGTAAGACGAAAATTATGTCGAATGCGCATGTTGTGCCCGCTCCAGTTTATGTTGAGAACACTACACTTGAAGTTGTGAAATGGGCAGCATTCGGGAAGCTTTGAAATATCTTCGCTTCAAATTTACCTTAGTGTCTCAAGACGAAAGTCAGTGCGTGTTGTCAGTGATAATGATTTACGGCAGTGAAACGTGGTCGCTCACTATGAGTCTCATAAGGAGGCTCAAGGTCACCCAGCTTGCAATGGAAAGAGCCATGATAAGCGTTTCCTTGCGTGATCGAATCAGAAATTAGGAAATCTGCAGGAGAACTAAAGTTACCGACATCGCTCGAAGGATTGTTCAGTTGAAGTATCAGTGGGCTGGACACATAGCGAAAAGAACCGACGGCCGTTGGGGCGAAAAGGTTTTGGAATGGCGACCCCATACTGGACGACGTTGGGTAGGCCTCCGACAAGGTGGATCAACGATGGTGAAGGTCGCGGTGCGCCGCTGAATACAAGCAGCGCAAGACCGATCGTCGTGGAGATCCTTGGGGGAGCCCTGTACCGTGAGGCCGATATGATGATGATTTTAATATTAGCCAGCAAGTTTTCAGAAAAAATTATACAGCATTAATTTTCACCGTGCATCACCATCACCACACCGCACTGCAACTTGCAGACAAATTCCAATGTGATTTGATCGGATGGCAGTAGCCGAGCAGTAGCATAGCAGTAGCCTCTCCAAAGGCCGCCGTTTACAGTCGAAGCAGCCCGCGCACCAGGGCGAAATAATAGGCAATTAACTGAAACATAGTAATACTTATTACTGATATCGATAAGTAAAAAAGAAATCTAATATAGAGTAATTGAGTTGGTGTTCAGCAATACTTGTTTGCATTTATTCTACAGCATTGGCGCATTTAAGCAATTTTCCCTAAAGGGTTCGGGTAAATCATCGCCAACATGGGTAATTGAGTAAACTTTTCTTCACTGCATCTGTTAAAGTTAAGGTCATTAAGCATTTTGTCATTGCCCTAGAAAAGATCATTGCGACTTATAATCAGTTTTCACTGACTGGGTTCTTACAATATTGTGGACATAAGTAATTTTTTCCTGACTGGAGTTTTCTCAAAAAAATAAGTATTTTTGCTTAAGCGACAAGTATTTCGCGATATAATAGAATTAGAAACCAATGACTATTTCCTAAATTTGGGAAAAAAATAAATAATATGGTCTTTCATACACATGAATTTGCTCACGTTAATAACAAAAAAGTTAGGATTTTTTTTCGAAAAAATGAAACTTTAAACCTCATTTCCCACAACTAGCATTTTGGCGCTTTAGCATTTTTTCCTTTCCACAGTCGAGTTAGTTATAATATAATAAAAAGTTATAAAATAAAACTGCGTTAGTATCACTAATGTTAATTCAATAACATTCGTCATTACAAGTGTTAAAACATTCTAAAACCATAGGAGGATCTTTAAATACAATGTGAGTACGTACACAATTTTAAAAGGTAAGTATTATATTTTCCATTTGGTGTTGGTGAGAATATACCAGATCAAATGTCTGAAAGCCTCTCGCTTTCAATAACGAGCAATTTGCTGGGAAATATTTATTTCCAATAACAATATCTCGTGCGCGGATGCTGACATAGGAGTTAAAAGGCGAACAGAGACAAAAAAAACATCCAGTGTTGTTCATGAGTGCTACCTTATGACCATCAGTCATTTATAATGTCCCCATTATTGCTGGGGCACAGGTCTTCCTCATGGGTGGATAAGGAGGATGGGCCATAACCCACCACATGGGCCCAATGTGGATTGGTGGGTGTTAACGACTGCAAATGCACCCGGGACCACCGTCTTAACGGGCCTTCCGAAGCACGGAAGAGCTCGAGATGATAAATTTTTGGTCACCCATCCCATGGGTCCCAGGTCCCTTGCGAAAGTTGCTTAACCACCGAACTCCTCGCTACCTAAGATAAAATTGAAAGTCAAAATTTTAGCGTCAGAAATTAATAATAATCTAATTTGGTTCTAAAAGCATTTTTTTTTTAGTGACAAGATAAATAATAGGTATACCATGAAAAAAATAAAATGCTGGCCTTACACGAGCTAGCCTTGGCTTAGAGCAACATACCATTATTTTGCTACCCTCGTATTAGGTAGGTTATAACTAAACTACCTAATGTAATAATCATCAAATAAATAGTAACGAGCATAATCTTTTTTGCAAATACTTCCTGTAGGATATGAAAAATTTACAATTACAGGGGAATATTTTACTTTTTTATCAAGGCGTTATTTTTCTTAATGACGCGCAATACTAGAAATTCAAAAGTAGGTAAGTAATTGAGATTTTTGAACCAACAGGAATCTCTTTATCTGTTTTTGATTGAATCAGGCGTCACTTGGCGGAAGGCCCAAACCATTGTGAAAAAAGAATGAAACGTACGTAAACCAAGGCCGAACTTCGGTGTTGGTTTACGCACGATCTAACTCCTGAGGATGCTTCGGGTTGGGGCGAAATACGTGTAGAGTAGTCTAATTGGTGAAGGTGCAAGTTGTGTTGCTGTCTTGCTAAATGCAGATATTGTGCACTGATATTTTGTGGTGTGCATGACGCATGTGCATTTTTTGTGGGCGTGCGGGCGTTGCATCTCGCATATATTTTTTGCGGAAGTAAGCAACATATATTTATTTTTTCAAAATACTTTTTATCTCTGTTCCATTTGCCAGCTCTGAGCTGTTAGTTCCCACCTTTATTGTTTTATGCTCTTGTGAGTTTTTATTTATGAGAGGGTACAAATTGAGAGCTCTTCGATGAAGACTTACTTCCCGTTAAAATAAATGCTTTCCTTTTTAAACTGATAACCAATTTAACTTGAGAAAAGATGCCATAAGACATTTCACTACTGAGCTAAATATATTTAACGACCTTTATAATAAAATAATTTGTTTTCCTTTGATTTGCTATTTAATGCCTTGATTTTGTAATGGTGCAATTAGACCACACAATTTTAAGACGCGATTTATCGAGTGGATTCTAACTCTGTTTACACTACGCTAAGTCTTGAAATCGCACGCTTGAAATTGTGTAGTCTAATTAATGCTTAAGAGTAATTTTTGTGGTTTCATTATCATTATCATCAGCCTATCATCGTCCACTGCTGGACATAGGCCACTCCAAGTGCACGCCACTGAGCACGATCCGCGGTTACTCTCATCCAGCTTTTGCCAGCTACCTTGCGAATATCGTCGCTCCAACTTGTCTGAGGGCGTCCCACACTACGTTTGCCGATACGCGGTCTCCACTCGAGAACTCGTCTGCCCTTGGCCATCGGTCCTACGGCTAATATGGCCGGCCCACTGCTACTCCAATTTGCTAATCCGGTGGGCTGTGTCGATCACCTTTGTGGTGTTAATGGAAGTATATTGGAGTAAACCTTTAATTACAAAAATATTTTATTAAAGTTCAATTTAGCAATATTACATTTTAAGTTGACATTTTTATTTAGTAACATAATTTAATTTTAGACTCAAACAGAAAATCTTTTTGAACATTTTTTTCGTCAAGAGAATGGAGAAATCTAAATTGAAAACAAAACACTGTCGGTAGCACAACAAAATTGCATCTCAATATACATACCTCCTGAATCATAAAGCGAAGGCGCAAAGAAGCAGTGCCCCGTCCCGTGGCTGTGTAAATTTCGTCCGAAGTGGCCGCCGTTGAAGACTGTTCTGTTACCGTGTTTATACGCGGCCGTATCGTAAATACGGGAGTTGTACGCTGCCATGGGTGTACAGTAAATATGTGCAGGAGTATGTTTGGTTTGGAGTTTCAGTTAGTATTTAGGTCTTTTTGCAAAAAAATATTATAATATAAACCGTCGGAAGTGGACGCTCGTTGAAGACTGTTCTGTCACCGTGTTTATACGCGGTCGTATTGTAAATACGGGAGTTGTATGCTTCCATGGGTGCGCAGTGAATATGTGGAGGGGTATGTTTGGTTTGGAGTTTTAGTTAAGTTTAAGTTAGTGTTTAGGTCTGTCTTTTTGTAAAAAATAATTATAATAACCCGTCGGACGAGAAAACCGTTCTGTTACCGTGTTTATACGCGGCCGTATCATAAATACGGGAAAATACGTTGTACGCTGCCATGGGTGTGCAGTAAATATGTGGATGAGTGTGTTTCATTTGGAGATTTAGTTAAGTTAAAGTTAGTATTTAGGCTTTTTTTTACAAAAAAAACTTATAATGCCGGAAGTGGCCGCTTGTTGTAGACCATTCTGTTAACATGTTTATTCTATATGCTTTGCAACTTTGTACAATGCGACGCGAAAGTTCAAAAGTTTATTTAACAATTTTTTGAGCGTTTTATTTTTGTATGTTGTTGTAGGTTTGGAGCTGGTGTTGAAAAGTAAATCTGTTGTTCTAATCTAAGTGAAATACAGTTCTTAATGTTTTTAAAAGATATTTTATATAAGCTAAATAAAGTTTAATTTTATTGACTTGGATTGGAGATGACTAAAATACCAAGTAGTTAAATACTTTGTTAGGGTTATTTTTAATTTTTAATTTTGTTAATAACACAAAAAAATGTGTTGTTTTTTATTCTTGTCAAGTTTTGAATATGTGGTACTGCATTCAGAATGCCTCTTGACATCCACTTTACTAACTGGCCATTTGACGGTCACGCCCCGTCTTTGTTCAAGGATATAGTTACATACACTTACTGGATACGTCCACATATGATATGAGTCCAAATAAACTATGTAAACAAACTTCAGCTGTTATTTTTCAATCCGATCTCAAACAGGACCTTACACGTTATGATCATTCAGGATAACGACAAACCTGCATTGGTATTTCATAAGAATTTTAAGTGTCTTCTAAAATCTAATCTACATTAAAACTTAAAATATGTCCTCAAGACAATCATAAGATGAAGCAAACTCATAAAACAACTTCTCAGCATAAATGTAGCATCCACTTAGGTACAGTAAATAATTAGCCAATGAAACTTAAATCTCTGAATACCATAACTACATAAGTTATTCTACATACAGGGTAATTTTGCGACCCCTTTACAAAATCAAATAATAGTTCAAGGAAGTAATAAAAAAACATTGGTGAGATAATTATAAATTATTTCTTTTTAAATTCACAGTTTTCAACCACTTTTTATATCCTAAAAATCTAGGCGCGCACGCTCACCGTCACGAGCGGGACGCGAGCGGGGTAAGGCGAGTGGCGGGAGGGGGGCTCGCGCGGGTCGACCGTGCGACGCGCAAACGGTGACAACAATTTCAATTTGTGTAGAGAAAAGTTTGGGGTAAAAATGTAAAAAAAATTTTTTTTTTTACTTCATAAATTGATTGTACTGCTGTTATAGAATGACCTAACAAAGTTTGAAAAGGGGTCCAAAAATGACCCTGTATAACTAGATAAATTGTTCTCGAGTCTTGGATCTTATTATTCTTCTTTGTGTCTTCCAGATGTAAAATGTATAATGATCGTTAGTTGTTCAGAATTTGGTATTATTAATAAACGGATTTCCATAAAAAAAACATTGAAATAGCTTGATCCGTTTAGGCACTACGAATAAATACGCACAGACAGACAGACAAACATTGGCTTCAAACTTATAACACCCCTCTTTCAGCTGCGTCGGGGTGAAAAACATTAAGCCACATCCAGATAAAGTTGTTTTTATATTCTGGTCCGGGGTGGACATTTGGACGTGCACCAGGCAATTAAAACGAAACGGTGGGATGCATACTCTGTGCACTTCCCCACTCAATTGGCCCTCCCAATGAAATGGCCACCTTTTAATTTGTCTTGGCCAAATTACATCGCTGTTGTACACAAGTTAATGGCTTTTTCTGAATTTGTGAGTGTAAGCTATTTGTACATTCCACCATAGATCAGTAATGAATTTTGTGAAGAATTTGAATCAAAAAAAAAAGAAAGAAAAAGCTAATAAATAATTAATAAACATTAGACAACATCACAAACATTGCTCTGATTCCAAAGTACGTAGCTAAAGCACATTTGTATAAAGCTAGGGTTTCCTAGGATGACGGTGCCGTCATATTACGGCCGTCATTTAGCGGCGTAGAACGTTGTCTATGTCAACAATACAGCGCGGTTTCTGACGTTACGGTATCGCCATATTGTTAACATAGACAACATTCAACGCCGCTATATTACCGGCCGTAATATGACGGCACCGTCATCCTAGGAAACCCTAGCTTTATGGATGTAGTTTTACAACCTGGAAAATTATTATAAGCCCTGAAAACCGCCACTTCGTTGGAAAAAAAAATGATTATGAAACATCCTGTATACCTAGTAGCTAGGTCAGTTTTTAAACCTTCAGACTGTTCTTTCCCTACCTATTTGTTAAAAAATAAGACAATATTTCATTAATTAATTATTATTTGGTTACAAGTTTTGAATAATTTGGTTAAGTTTCTAAAGGTGCTCCCTCACTAAGAGTATTCGCGTGTAATGTAACGTTACAAATTTGAGCATTACATCAGTGAAAGAGGAGAACCGAGCATTATAATGCGCACCTTGTAATGATACAAAACGGGCATACATCAGATTACTCGCGAATGCTCGTCAGTCAGGGAGGTATTATTGTAATGTAATGCTCAAAGACGAATCTATAATGTTACAGTACACGTGAATGCTCCCGGTGAGGGAAGAGACATAGAGAAGTGTAATTTCAACCTTTCTTTCTAGTCAAAATTTGTAAACTTTTAGATTTTTGCATTCACAATGCTATTTTTATATTAAGATGAATAAATAATGAAAAAATATTAGAAAAAATCGGCTCACCCGTACATCCCGTCTGAGTTGCTACGGGTGAGCCGATTTTTTCTAATATTTTTTCATTTTTTCATTATTTATTCATCTCAAAATTTGTAGATTACGAATTATTTTTAGGTATTTACCGCTAAATAAAAGCTGTTGTTATACTGCCGTATTTTATGCCTAGGCTTAGCCTAGGTATATTAATGGCTCAGTTCACAAAATTTAATAAAAGAGGAAGATGACACGGGAAGAATAATGACATACTGATAACGAGGGGCCCTAAGGCTGATGCCACACGTAGCGATAGTCTAACGACCGGAAAAAATCTTAACTTTCCCATGACATTACTGTTTCAATTAAAAATTAACATTTTATCCTAATTAATATATCAAATGCAAAGTGAGTTTTTTTTTGCTTGACACTTTCATACCTTAAAGCCTTTTTAAGGCAGTGGCAATATAATGGACACCATGTTTTGTGAATTGTAGTTAAAAAAAACTTTTTGTAACATTAACATTAAATTGAATAAGTAAAAAATAAAACACCTTTCCAAGGCCCTTGGAAAGGTCGAAACGTCGGGAAACCCAAAACAAAAAACAAATCAAAACGAAATAACTCTAAAATAACATCTGAAAAACAAGTGTTTTTTTTTAATGAACTGTACGCGCGGAAGCCTTAGAAGTGTATTAATAAAAATGGTTTATTTTTATTTTAAACTTTTTATTTTATATTAAAAAATTGTTTTTTTTTACGAAAATTAGAAAACGAAAATCTTACATGTCTTATAACATCAATTTCTTATACGTTCAGCCATTTTTCTGCCCTAACATAAAATAAAATACAACGCTAAGTTTGACTTCTGCCCTAAACTCTTTCACAGCTCTATATTGAGTTGTTGTGTGTCGAGATACCTCTCTAATGATCTCCTGTGTTTTATGTTCTTTTTAATGTACCAAACACGTTTTCGGGTGAAAAAACAATGCCGCTTTTTATAGTTTTTATTGGAATCCTTCCAATGGCTGATGGTCATTCGAATCCCATTATTAATTACAATGCGTATTTTATTGATTCATGCTTATTTGAGAAGTCGTAAACTAAGAATTATTTGATACTAGCGACCGCCCGCGACTTCGTCTGCGTGGAAAGTTTTTTTGCTATCCCTCGGGAACAATATTTTTTTCGGGATGCAAGGCCTATGTCCTCCTCTGTACCCCTAAGAACGTGTATGCAAAATTTCATGATGTTCGGTTCAGTAGTTAAGACATGAAGGCGTAACAAAGAAACAAACAAATAAACAAACAAACAAACGGACTTTCGCTTTTATAATATTAGTAAGCATGGATTTATTATTTTTTCTATTTCCCGACGTTTCGGCACCTTTCCAGGGGCTGTGGTAATAGAAAAATACTTTGTATAAAAAAATGCTACTAAAGTTTCTTGATGACATTCTATCAGGAAATTAAAGTTTTCTTTTAGTGAATGTCGCAAAACATTTTTGAATTTACAGGCACTATGAAAACATTTTCCCCTAAACGAGATTTCTTTTCAGGGATAAACAACACGGATCTAGAGCCGTTTTAAAATTTGCACGTATTCAAAGCCAGACATATGCATAATTTGGAGGGTTTTTCTTGGATTTGTGGACGGCGACTAGCGTTACGTAACAAGCACGTGTTACACCGATATTTTTTGGTTAAAGAATTTTGACAATTTTTTGAGCAAAAATCTGTTAATAAAATATTATATAGATTCCTATATTGAGATTTTTGATGACTATGACATTGACTTTCATCTGCATACCCAGTCTAAGAGCCTAGTAATAAGTAAATATTAAAATGATCGACTGGTCTAGACATACTTATGAAATTTATTGTGTGTCGGTCGTTCGATGTTATGAAAATATGTAGATGTACCATAACCAAAATCTATGTCTTTGAGTTTTCGTCATAGAATAGATATTTATTTCTCAGATGGACTAAAATGTACTACAACCTCAAGTAAAAATAATTGCAACGATTTCACACAGTATCTGTTGATTTATTGGTCCCAAAAAATAATGTAAAGTACTCAGTAAACTGATTGACAGAACATGATAGCTAAAACTTTACGCGATAGAAATGAAATCGTAAATTGACCTCTAATTTTCTAGTTTTTCAATGCTGTGCCAACCATTATAAAAAACTTAGAACCTTGAAATTATAATAAAAAAACCTTAGCTAGCTCTCTAGTTTTGTGATTAACAGTATTCAAAAATGTTCTCAAAATTTCGATAACTTTTACAAAAAAAAATTCATCTTTCGTTGTACGCTCCCATATACTTGTGAATTAGGTACTTGTACCTTTTTAAGTGATGAAAGAAAAAAAAAATAGAGATTTATTTTTAAATGCCAGTGTAATATGCAGCCGTAGAGTCGACATTTCAAAATTAGCCCCATACAGGAGGCTCGGTGTTGCGTCTTAAAGGACCTAATTACGGAACCCTTGTAGGAAAAGAAATAGCTTTTACACCACCAAGCAAACCTGTTTTAATAGCAAGATCATTTTGCTAATTTTAACCGCCTCTGTTGTCTAGTAGTTTGCGCACCCGTGTAAAGGGTCCCGGTGTAGATACCGCCATCTGACGCCATAACAACAATAAAAAAAATGATAATTAATATATTAGAAAATAAGCCCTCTCTTCGCTCTGGTGTAGTGTGGAATTTGTTACCATGTATTATACATTATACATATAAACCTTTCTCTTGAATCACTCTATTTATTTAAAAAAAACCGCATCAAAATCCGTTGCGTGGTTTTAAAGATCTAAGCATACATAGGGACAGACAGCGAGAAGCGACTTTGTTTTATACTATGTAGTGACTAAAAAAAATTGACTCACCCTTAGCACCTCAGACAAGACACGAACACCCTTAGTATTCCAGCCTAATGCACTTGCTGTTGCTATAAAAACATACTATAAAAACATAAAGTTGGTTTTATATTTATCGTTCCACATTTTTGATATTCAACTACGTGCCCGAAATAATACAGTGTCTTACACAAAGTGTCTGAAGAAAAGTGTGTCTCGAGGCAAGTGTTTTGCTCGGCAGTGTATTTTCTAGCTGCAATTCTGTGCGACTACTAAGCAAAGATAGGAGCAGCAATGAATCCGTTGCCATCGTCGCTCTCAGACCCACAATAATATCTAACGTTGTGAGCTTCGATTCGTTTTTCACGTAGAGCTTTCTTAGAAAACTTGTATTCAGAAACACTTTCATGTTTACGGATAAATAAAAAAATGTGAGGTGAAAATGCCAGAGTCAATAAAAAGCGTTTCAATTTTATGCACCTCTCTAAAATCAAACCCTAAGTTTCTAATTCTATAAACATAATATTTAAATGCATAAATGTTACAGTCAAATCTCATAACCTGTCAAAACCACTTTTGATTGCGAAAATCTGGCTAAAATGGTTTTGACTAAGGACGTTGGTCAAAACCACTTTTAACTGTTTTTTTTAGTAAAAAGTTGTTCTAACTAAGGACGTTGGTCAAAACCATTTTGATCAGCAATGTGTCAAAAATTTACTATCAATAGTGGTCTTCTGATGACATAATATCGCACCGTTTAATAAAAAAAAATGTATTCGTCAGGGTGCACCAATGAATAGACACTTCCTTTCTATAACTAAAGTAAAATCACACTAAAATTAATGTAAAACTTCCCTGCTCTCGTCTTTTACACATATTACCGGCTGCGTATTCGGTATTGTATATAATTCCTAGGCAAAGTATAAAATAAATAATAATTCATATATTTATGTCCGATAGTCTGAACTTGATATCAGGTAAAATAACTTTTGACTAAGAATGTTGGTCAAAATCACTCTTGACTGCGAAAATCAGTTAAAATTCTTTTTGACTTAGAGCCAATTTCACCATTGATTTTAAACGCGCTTTGTCAAAAAACAAGTTTAAGGCTGTCACTGTCATAACAACAAAGTAAAATTTGTTACAAAAATTTACAATTATGTTATAAAAAATGCCTTGTTAAATCTTGATTCAATTTTTTTAATGACCTGGTGAAATTGATTTTTGGAATAAACGGGGAACGGGGTATCAAACTCGACACTTAAACTACATTACGTAAAACGTGATCTTAATGGCGTTTAAAATCAATGGTGAATTTGGCTCTAAGAGGCTTAGTTAAAACCACTTATGCCTGATTTTTACAGTCAAAAGTGGTTTTGACCGGATATAAGTTTTGGTTGTAATATATACTTACCTTGTAAATTCTGCCACAAAAATATTACTTAAAATATTATCTTCTACTTAAGGTATGGAACTAGCTAGCAAAATCAATCAAAATCAGATAAACGCCCCCGTAGCTGATTCTTCCCACTCTCCCCTTAATTCTTTGGCTCTTATGATGGTCGACGAAGATGAAGTCAAAGGAATTATTCACTCTCTTCGTTCTGATAGTGCGGCTGGCTGGGATGGCATCACAGCTAAACTTTTAAAGTCTGCCAGTGATTACCTAGCACCAGCTATTGTTCACATCTGTAACTTATCCCTTAGCTGTGGTATTTTTCCTAAAGCGCTAAAAAAAGCCATTATTCACCCCATCTTTAAGAATGGCGATAGGAGTAGTGCAAAAAATTATCGCCCTATTTCTATGCTGCCTGCTCTCTCGAAGATCTTAGAGCGTATTTTGAATAATGCCCTCGTAGGTTTTCTTGAGTCTAACAATCTTCTCTCAGCAAACCAGTTCGGTTTTAGAAAAGGACTTTCCACCGAAGATGCAGTTATGTCACTAACAAATATTGTTGTGCAGAAAATGGATGAAGGCAGTAAGTGCCTTGGAATGTTTTTGGACCTTTCGAAGGCATTCGATACGGTTTCCGTTGCTATTCTTCTAAAGAAATTGGAATCTCTCGGTGTGCGAGGCTCAACATTAAATATCTTCTCAGACTACTTGACGGACAGAAGGCAGTGTGTACGCATTGACAAATACGTGAGCGAAGAGATATCCATCAACTGTGGCGTTCCTCAAGGTAGTATCTTGGGGCCTACTCTATTTTTAGTTTATGTCAATGACCTCTGTCAACTGTCCCTCAGTAACTGCCGTATTTTCTCCTACGCGGATGACACAGCGATTCTTGCATATGGGAAAACCTGGGCTGAAGCAGAGTTACATGCTCAGCGGGCTTTCACAAGGATCTTGAACTGGCTTTCTCAAAATCTTCTCACACTTAATTTCGAAAAGACAAGGTATATAACTTTCTCCATTATATCCTCATCCCAGCCGCCCCTAAACTCAATCAATATTAAAGCTCACACATGCTCCACGTCAAATGTATCGATTCCTTCATGTTCTTGCTTTTGTCTAATCAGATCAACATCCATTCGGTACCTTGGTGTTCAGCTAGATCAATGTCTTAACTGGTATGAGCATATCCAAATCCTCTGTGGTCGCTTAAGGAAACTTATGTATATTGCGAGGAAACTTAGGAATTCAGCAAATGCCCAAATCCTCAAAACTGTTTATCGATCACTTTTTGAATCAATTATTACTTATTGCATTCCGATTTGGGGTGGAACTTCTAAGTCTCAATTTATCAACCTGGAGAGAGCTCAGCGGGCAGTACTCAAGGTGTTTCTCAAAAAACCATATAGACACCCCACTAAAGAACTGTACCTGGAATGTGACTGTCTTACTGTTCGGCAATTGTATATTCTACGGTCAACTCTTCGCTTACATAGATATCTTCCACCACCTGAAAAGCCTCCTTCTGCTACCACTTTAAGACGGCGGCGGCCCAAACAACCATGTTCATATGTAACTTGTAGTACCACGTTTGCCAAAAAAAACTATCAATATTTGAGTGCTAAGATTTATAACAAGTTGAATTCGGTTTTATCAATCCACTCCTTAACATATTACAATTCCAAGCTTATACTTTGTAAATGGCTTAAAGGCATGGACTATGACGAGACAGAGAATTTTCTTCGTGGATAGAATACTTCTTCACCAAAATTTATACGGCTGTTTAACTTAGCTTTATTTATCACTAGTACTATTTTTTTTTTATTTCTATTTTTTTTGTAACCATATCATTCTATTGAGTGTATATACACGGATCCTTATTGTACCTTAATATGCTTTTTGCTTTTGTTTTTTGTTAGGGGCCCTGTTGCCTGTAATACAGGTTAGCCTACCATGGGTAACAGTAGTCACCTATTTCAATATTATGCTTATCATTAGCCTCTTATCATTAAGTAATTGAAACTGTGTAATCTGTTTTATGCAATAAATTATTTTTATTTATTTTTTATTATATTTTATCTTCTTAGTCGGGCACTCTTGACAGAGTGGTCGTGGCCGACGATGGACAGGGTTGCGGCTCGACGTCGCCACTCGCTCCCAGGGCGGCCGCACGACGTGCGATGTCTCTCCATCTTTGCCGATTCTCGGCGTTGCGAAAACACTGTACCGCGGTCGACTGCGTAGTTTTCTTAATGAGGTCGATCCAACGAGTCGGAGAGCGGCCTCGTGGTCTCTTCCCCTCTGTGTGGCCTTGTACTACCAGCCTCTCCATCGATTTCTCGTTTCTGGAGATATGCCCAAAGAACTTAAGGATTCGTAACTGCACAATCGACGATAACCTATCACGTATGTGAAGTTCTTTGAGGATGGATAAGTTGGTGCGGAACGCTGTCCAGGGTATTTTTAGCAGTCGTCTCCAACACCACATCTCCAGTGCATCGATTTTGCGGCGGTCCTGGAGTCTTAGCGACCAAGTTTCGGCTCCGTATAGAAAGATTGGAAAAACAAGGCTCTTCATTAGGCGGACCTTTGTGCTCTTGGTTATCCTCCTGTCTTTCCAAATCTTTCCTAATCGCTCCACTGCCGATCTGGTGATAGCGCAACGTCGCTTAATCTCGTCTTCGCATCCTCCTACGTTTGAGATAGTAGAACCGAGGTAGATGTAGCGTTGCACTACTTCACAGTTGGCTATATTGAGAATGCCCGTAATGTTATGTTCAGCTCGATCTACTATCATGACATTCGTCTTGTCTCTATTTAAAGCAAGACCGTATTTGAGACTAGTGGTTTCCAGACGAGTCAAGAGCTCCTCCAAATCTTCTCTCGATCTAGCAAGAAGAGTAGTATCATCAGCGTACCTTAAATTATTAATTACGCGACCACCGATTGATATACCCCTGTCCCACCCATCCAAGACAATGCGCATAATGTTTTCGGTGTATGTGTTAAAAAGTAGGGGCGACAGAATACATCCCTGACGAACACCGGACTCCGCCCTGAAAGTTTCCGAAAGAACGTTATCAACTCGCACTGCTGCTGTACCACTCTCATAGAGATTTTTCAGAAGGGAAATCAGGTGGTGTGGTACCCCCATCTCTATCAGGATATTCCAGAGATACTCCCATATGACTGTGTCAAATGCCTTACGGAAATCAACAAAGCAGATAAAGAGCGGTGTGTTAAATTCTCTGGCTTTTTCGATAATTTGGCGCAATATGAGTATTTGTTCGCGCGTGCCTCTCCCTTTCATAAATCCGGCTTGTTCAGGTGCGATTTGGCGTAACAGGTAAGCTTGTAACCTTGTGCTCATTATGTGAAGCATCACTTTACTTGCATGCGATATGAGTGAGATGAGCCTGTAGTTGTTGCATTTCTTGGTGGAACCTTTCTTGTGCAAGGTGATGAATACTGACTGCGACCAATCTTCCGGCCATTTCCCAGACTCCCATATCTTGCAGCAGATGGTATGTAAAATGTCCACCCCTGTCTCTCCCATCGCTTTAAATACTTCGATTGGGATCTCATCTACTCCAACCGCTTTATTGCTTTTCAAGTGTCGAATAGCTGCTCGTACTTCATCGCGCAAGATTTCGGGTTCACAGTCACTGGTGTGGTCAACGGAGCATACTTTGTTTGCTGTGGATTTATTAGCGAAGAGAGATTTGCAGTATTCCTTCCAAACATTAACTATGTCCTTAATATCAGTGACTGTTACTCCAGAAGCATTTTCTATTGCCCATGTCTTGGGTTTGAACTGTCGTGTTATGAATCGAACCTTATCGTGGAGGTCTTTGGTCTGGTGTTTATCCGCGTGACGCTCAAGTTCCTCGCATATGCTGATCAGGGCGTTGTTGCGATCTCTTCTAGAGGCAGCTTGTATAGCGGAACTTTTGGCGTTTAGTTCTGCGCCGCTGACACCCCTAGCCTTTAGCTCTCGTCGTTCTTCCACTAATAGCCAGGTGTCCGCTGACATCCAATGTTGCCGTTTAGTTGTTATTTTCCTAGGCTGCGATTCTGACACTGCATCCACAATACATTTCTTAGCAGATGTCCACATGGCATTGGAGTCTTTACTTCCGGCCTCCGCCTTCCAAACAGTGTATCCGTTCTTAATTGATCTTGTGAGAGAGCTCTTATCCACTATCTGCATACGTCTAGGCTTTTCTGTTGTTCTTGCCTTTTGCAGTTTGAGCCTAAGTTTCCCGACGAGCAGCTCATGGTCTGATTGGCAGTCTGCACCAGGCAAGGTGTGAGCATTTGTAATACAGCTCCTCCATCTTGATCGGACAAGGATATAATCAATCTGGTTTCGAGATTTGTTATCAGGAGATGTCCAGGTATATAAGCGTCTAGGATGATGTTTCAGGTTATTATCAGCACCAAATTCAATTAAGCGCTCTCCTCTCTGGTTACGATCACCAAGACCATACTTTCCAACGATGTGACGAATACCATCATCCATAGTGGTATCCCCCACTTTAGCATTGAAGTCTCCGATGATAAGTAATAACTCTCTTTTGGGGATTGTAGCTATAGAAGATTCAAGGTCTTTGTAGAATTTCTCCATTGCTTCATCACTCGAAGAACTTGTAGGGGCATATACCTGCACAATATTCAGCGGAGTTGGTGTAGCGCTGATTTTAATTGATATGAGCCTATCACTGATGGGGTTGTAACCTAGCACGGCTCCACTCCATATCTTTGGAATTGCTACTGCCACCCCAGAAAAACTACTTTTATCATCTCCAGAAAAATATATTATGTGTTTTCCGGAATCAAAGTGACCGCTTCCTTTCCAATGTGTCTCGCTCAGTCCAGTAATTGTCAGTTTACATCGCTCTAGCTCTCTTTCCAACATAGGAAGCTTGTGTTTTTCGAGTAGCCCTCTGACATTCCATGTTCCAAAGAGATATTGTCTTCTTAACCTAAAGCTTCTTCCAGCAGTATGTTTTCCATGGGACGCCTGGTTGCCTACATCTCCATGGCCGGTAACCAATTTCACACCCCCAGCCCCGGAAAGCTCAGGGCGCCGGTCGCTACGCGGATCGCTAGGCAAACTTTCTTTTAACTTCTGTGTGTCCATCATACAGCTCTCATGGGATAAATAATGTAGTAGTTTCCCCTTGCTTTCTACATCGCGGTATCATAACCTCATTGGCTATAATAGTCCTTTCATGAACCGGTTCAGACTACTTATCTTTGCGCTTCACTAAGGTACTGGTGGCTACCGCTGCCCTCCACCAGGGTCCAGGCACTACGCCCCTGTGGCTCGCCTCCTCCGCCGGTTTGGCCGTTCCGACATCTGATGTCTCCGCTCATTCCGCCGTTGAGGTCTTCACCCGTAACCCTGGGCAGTCGTCTCCAACACCACATCTCCAGTGCATCGATTTTGCGGCGGTCCTGGAGTCTTAGCGACCAAGTTTCGGCTCCGTATAGAAAGATTGGAAAAACAAGGCTCTTCATTAGGCGGACCTTTGTGCTCTTGGTTATCCTCCTGTCTTTCCAAATCTTTCCTAATCGCTCCACTGCCGATCTGGTGATAGCGCAACGTCGCTTAATCTCGTCTTCGCATCCTCCTACGTTTGAGATAGTAGAACCGAGGTAGATGTAGCGTTGCACTACTTCACAGTTGGCTATATTGAGAATGCCCGTAATGTTATGTTCAGCTCGATCTACTATCATGACATTCGTCTTGTCTCTATTTAAAGCAAGACCGTATTTGAGACTAGTGGTTTCCAGACGAGTCAAGAGCTCCTCCAAATCTTCTCTCGATCTAGCAAGAAGAGTAGTATCATCAGCGTACCTTAAATTATTAATTACGCGACCACCGATTGATATACCCCTGTCCCACCCATCCAAGACAATGCGCATAATGTTTTCGGTGTATGTGTTAAAAAGTAGGGGCGACAGAATACATCCCTGACGAACACCGGACTCCGCCCTGAAAGTTTCCGAAAGAACGTTATCAACTCGCACTGCTGCTGTACCACTCTCATAGAGATTTTTCAGAAGGGAAATCAGGTGGTGTGGTACCCCCATCTCTATCAGGACATTCCAGAGATACTCCCATATGACTGTGTCAAATGCCTTACGGAAATCAACAAAGCAGATAAAGAGCGGTGTGTTAAATTCTCTGGCTTTTTCGATAATTTGGCGCAATATGAGTATTTGTTCGCGCGTGCCTCTCCCTTTCATAAATCCGGCTTGTTCAGGTGCGATTTGGCGTAACAGGTAAGCTTGTAACCTTGTGCTCATTATGTGAAGCATCACTTTACTTGCATGCGATATGAGTGAGATGAGCCTGTAGTTGTTGCATTTCTTGGTGGAACCTTTCTTGTGCAAGGTGATGAATACTGACTGCGACCAATCTTCCGGCCATTTCCCAGACTCCCATATCTTGCAGCAGATGGTATGTAAAATGTCCACCCCTGTCTCTCCCATCGCTTTAAATACTTCGATTGGGATCTCATCTACTCCAACCGCTTTATTGCTTTTCAAGTGTCGAATAGCTGCTCGTACTTCATCGCGCAAGATTTCGGGTTCACAGTCACTGGTGTGGTCAACGGAGCATACTTTGTTTGCTGTGGATTTATTAGCGAAGAGAGATTTGCAGTATTCCTTCCAAACATTAACTATGTCCTTAATATCAGTGACTGTTACTCCAGAAGCATTTTCTATTGCCCATGTCTTGGGTTTGAACTGTCGTGTTATGAATCGAACCTTATCGTGGAGGTCTTTGGTCTGGTGTTTATCCGCGTGACGCTCAAGTTCCTCGCATATGCTGATCAGGGCGTTGTTGCGATCTCTTCTAGAGGCAGCTTGTATAGCGGAACTTTTGGCGTTTAGTTCTGCGCCGCTGACACCCCTAGCCTTTAGCTCTCGTCGTTCTTCCACTAATAGCCAGGTGTCCGCTGACATCCAATGTTGCCGTTTAGTTGTTATTTTCCTAGGCTGCGATTCTGACACTGCATCCACAATACATTTCTTAGCAGATGTCCACATGGCATTGGAGTCTTTACTTCCGGCCTCCGCCTTCCAAACAGTGTATCCGTTCTTAATTGATCTTGTGAGAGAGCTCTTATCCACTATCTGCATACGTCTAGGCTTTTCTGTTGTTCTTGCCTTTTGCAGTTTGAGCCTAAGTTTCCCGACGAGCAGCTCATGGTCTGATTGGCAGTCTGCACCAGGCAAGGTGTGAGCATTTGTAATACAGCTCCTCCATCTTGATCGGACAAGGATATAATCAATCTGGTTTCGAGATTTGTTATCAGGAGATGTCCAGGTATATAAGCGTCTAGGATGATGTTTCAGGTTATTATCAGCACCAAATTCAATTAAGCGCTCTCCTCTCTGGTTACGATCACCAAGACCATACTTTCCAACGATGTGACGAATACCATCATCCATAGTGGTATCCCCCACTTTAGCATTGAAGTCTCCGATGATAAGTAATAACTCTCTTTTGGGGATTGTAGCTATAGAAGATTCAAGGTCTTTGTAGAATTTCTCCATTGCTTCATCACTCGAAGAACTTGTAGGGGCATATACCTGCACAATATTCAGCGGAGTTGGTGTAGCGCTGATTTTAATTGATATGAGCCTATCACTGATGGGGTTGTAACCTAGCACGGCTCCACTCCATATCTTTGGAATTGCTACTGCCACCCCAGAAAAACTACTTTTATCATCTCCAGAAAAATATATTATGTGTTTTCCGGAATCAAAGTGACCGCTTCCTTTCCAATGTGTCTCGCTCAGTCCAGTAATTGTCAGTTTACATCGCTCTAGCTCTCTTTCCAACATAGGAAGCTTGTGTTTTTCGAGTAGCCCTCTGACATTCCATGTTCCAAAGAGATATTGTCTTCTTAACCTAAAGCTTCTTCCAGCAGTATGTTTTCCATGGGACGCCTGGTTGCCTACATCTCCATGGCCGGTAACCAATTTCACACCCCCAGCCCCGGAAAGCTCAGGGCGCCGGTCGCTACGCGGATCGCTAGGCAAACTTTCTTTTAACTTCTGTGTGTCCATCATACAGCTCTCATGGGATAAATAATGTAGTAGTTTCCCCTTGCTTTCTACATCGCGGTATCATAACCTCATTGGCTATAATAGTCCTTTCATGAACCGGTTCAGACTACTTATCTTTGCGCTTCACTAAGGTACTGGTGGCTACCGCTGCCCTCCACCAGGGTCCAGGCACTACGCCCCTGTGGCTCGCCTCCTCCGCCGGTTTGGCCGTTCCGACATCTGATGTCTCCGCTCATTCCGCCGTTGAGGTCTTCACCCGTAACCCTGGGCAAGGGTTCTATGTTATACCCCATAGAGCTGGGTCCCTATCCGAACTTAGTCATAGTCTCGCTCCGGCCTACTGAAGTGAGCTATGTCCAGCCCCGCGACGTGGACGCGCCGGACAAGAATTACCCCAGTGAAAGGTAGAGAAGGTAACTCTACCCTGCCTGAGGCCGGGTTAACGATCTCGTATGGGCCCGAGACCGAGGCCTAAATATTATACTAAGTGCTTAAAAATCTCAGCTCACATCAGAAAGACGATTCACATTAATTATATTTTGTAATCTTAGTTAAACAGTTTAATCAAATTGTTAAATAAAAAAGCCGATGCTACACTAAAAGCTGCATAATTAATAGCAGACAGTGCGGCTCACGAAAGTAAAATTAAATTTAACACACTGGTATCTTTGCTATGACTTTGCCCCACAAACGAAATGTTCACTGAATTATTTATTTGCACGAAAAAGTTTTTATAGTACCATCTCTGTCTACGTGGGACAAGTATAGAGAGGTAAGCGTTAATCCATTCGGTGATTTTGCTTATAAAAAATTGCTTACTGTACGTCCATCTTCCAAGTTATACAAGGTGTTTGGTAAAAGCCTTATAAAGCCGAATATGGTAGATAGGCATCATCAAACTGAACAACTTTTACTATAGGACCAACTGCGAAAGCGCGAAAAAAAAACCCAGATGTTTCATTCAAAAATTAATAATGAACATATCAAAATGTATGAAACAGCTGTTTTCTTTTTCGCGATGGTCCCTATCTACCATATTCGGCTTTATAAGGCTTTTACCAAACACCTTGTATAGGTGTAGTAATTTTTGGCTTAGAGCTTTTGTAATAAGTATTTTTTATGCACAACGGGATAGTGCTTGGCCTTCATCTCACCTGATGTTAAGTGCCGATAAGGACGAAGGTGGAAGCGGACTACACCCGGAATCCTCAGCAGTGAAGAACTGGCTATCTTACCGCTAACTGCTGGAACACAACAATTTTTAAATTGATGTTATGGCGTCAAACTTAGGTAAGATGGTGGTAGCTAGCCCGGTGGTCTTGAAATAAGCTCTACCACCAACCAAACCGAGTACAAATTGTACCCTCTGGGGATCGAACCCGGGACCCCTGCGTCCTACACGGGTGGGCGAATCATTAGACCAAAGAGGCGGTTAACTTAAACTAAAGTTATTGTAATAAGTCAATAGTTGCCTAACACTCGTATTTACCCGCCATCGCTAGATACTTGCACCACCACCAAAAGTTAGAAATCGCCTAACATTGTATGAATTTCTCCCGAAGCGCGGTGTGATTTCTTATTGACGACTTCTGATGTATGTAATGTGCGATTTTACTTATTCCACCGCCGCCGCCGTCGCCGTAGCCGTGACGGCAATGTCTACAAGTCTAGAGCTGATAACGGTTAATATATTCATTGTAACTATCTATGCGAATTCATTATAAGTTACAATGCCGAATGGGGTAACATTGTCTGATATGAGAAATCGATTTTTATGTTACCAGGACATATAAATAATCTAAGGTTACCAGCTACATAAGCTTCTTGAGCTACTTTTATTAATTTAACTGTTTATCACAGGATAATTTTGTTTATTCTACACCATTGTCTATATATCTGCTCATAGTATACAGGGTGTCTTTTCATTCACTCTCTCAAAATTTTAAGGATGTCTTCAGTCCATGCAACTGAACAACTTTCTTTAAGAAACATAGGGTCAAATATGTAAAAAAAATGTAACCATACAATTCAAATTCGCCGTTATACAACGAAAACCAATTAAATCATAAAAAGTGCAAACGGAGATATCGCGATTACAATGTTTATGGGGTTGAAAATACCCTTTGTAGTATTATATTGTTAGTATTACTTCATAGCATTAGTACATTGGTAAATGTTCTATTTGAACTTATCTTTTGAGGTTTAAAAAGGTTATTGCTTTGTAATGAAATTTACAATAATTGTCACAAGGTCACCTATTTAATTGGTTTTCCCTGAGAAATGATAAATGTCTATAAATTCAAAAGTATTAGGAATATAGCAAATCCCGAGAATTACTTCTTAATTTTAGTTAATTTAGACTAACCATGATAAAAATATACCTATGCAGCTGTCCCTTGTGAAGTTACAAGTGAAAATGTATCAAGATAATTGGTTTTCTCTGCAGAAAATTTAGGAACCTAAAAGTTAAGCAAGTAATTTATTAGCGTTTTAGTACATTCATTTGTTATCAAATTTATAGCTCGAAATAATTAATTAATTACAAATTGGCTTGATTAGTTCAAATAACAATAAAAGCACGCTTCAAATGCCAGTAACAGGTACCAAGAAATTAATGTAAATAAAAGAAAAACTGACTTACGAGTGACGGACCGACCGACTGACAGACATACTAAAGCAAAGCCAGTATTATTGAGCTAGACGTCTAAAATTGAATACAAAATGTACCTTTGAAACCTTTGATAATCCTGCTTGGAAAGAACTTCCCGAAATTCCCGCGGGAAAATATTTATTGGAAAAAAATATTAATCTAGGCTATCTACTATCTGTGTTCCAAATTCCAACCAAAAATGTTCAGTAGTTTTTGCGTGATTGAAGAACAATCATCTAACCATCCAAACCCACAAACTTTCACATTTATAATATAGGTATTAGTAGGATAATATTAGTAGGATAACTAAGCATTTTCATATTCTACTTAGGTAAAACTGAGAATGTGACATTAATAATTAGGACAGTATAAACAAAACACCTAATAAAAAACCGGACAAGTGCGATTCAGACTTGCCCACCGAGGGTTCCGTACAATAAATAATTATAAATAGTTCAGGAATCGAGTCTCGCAGTTTTTCCGAGATTTTGCCGAATTTGCCGATTTAACTACAAATGTATAGATTTCAGATTTATACATGTAGGTACTTGTAGAATAAGACGATATTACTATCCAAATTTCATAGTTCTAGGTCAACGGAAAGTATAGATTTCCTTGAAAGCGTCTGAATATGTGTTTTTGTGGCAAAAACGGCCGTATCCTTTTTTGATTTTTTCACAGCTTCTAGGAACTGTAGATTTGAGTAGGTATACCTCCACACGTTCCCAAGATAAGGGATACAGACAGATGGACGGACAACCGTCCGTCTGTCTGTCAGTCAAGATCATTATTACCGTTAGTCATTATCCGAAGATATTAAGGACTCGTTTTTCGCTGTAGATTAGGATGCATTTCTAGAATAAATTATCGTCTGAGAAATGTCAGAGAAAAACAATTATCTGGATATACAATATTTTCTTAGTTGATTAGATTGTATTAGTTAATATGGAATTCGTCAGGTAAAATAAATTAAACTGTTTTAATAGCTTTTATTTGATCATTTTAATCTAGTATGGAGATTTAAATCTTAGAAAATGGTTGTTACTGAGGGAAAAATAGAATAATTCCTGAGCTGTCTCTGAAAAAAACCAAATTTTATCAGTTAACTGACAATCATTGGAGACAAATATGTCAGAAGTACCTATTTACAGCGTTCACATTGACAGAATAGAAGCGGTTCAGCGTAGATTCGTGCGATCATTATGTATGAAGTGCGGTTTGCGTAAAAAAATAAAAGAATATTCGGACCGTCTTAACTATTTTGGTATGGTCACTCTGGAAGATCGAAGAAGGGTGAGAGACTTGTGCTCTCTTCATCGGATTGCCAATGGGTCTGGTGTTGATAGCGGTTTGGTAAAATTATTAAAATTCAAAGTACCGACTCGATCTGTGCGAAAGCCACAATTGTTTTGTGTACCCCTCTGCACTAACAATGTTTCCAAGAATAACCCTCTGGATAGAATGTGTTCGTATTATAATAACATCTGTTTGGACTACGACATATTTAATACTAGCATCTTTTCTTTTAAGAAATCACTGTTGACGGCTTTACACTCTAGATAATGACTCATCAGTCTCATCACATTCACCAACTTAGAAGGGAACTTTATATATTCAATTTTTGTATAAATGTTTTTTTTTTGTTTGTTTTTGTATTTATTTGTATTTTAAACACCTGAGTGCATAATTATTCTAATTTTTATAAATGTTGTGCATAATTGTAATTGGACTTAGGCATGCATTTAGTTTTAATTATTTTTCTTTATTGTAAGTAACTTTGTCTGATGTCTGTTATTGTGCCGTTCTAAATAAAATAAAAAAATAAAATAAAAAATAAAATAAAAATAAGTCAAGTTTATTCTGTTTAATATTTTGTATTTGAAAACAAACCTTGGCAATGCTTGAAATTATTGGTTATCTAATTAACAGAAGCGAAACTATAGAACTTAGCGATTAATGGGTTTTCGCAGACGAAAGAGCACAAAATTTTAAGTACTTTGGCATTCATTAGTAATTTACGTAAAAAAAATCGATTTAATTGGTTTTCGTTGTATAGCGGCGAATTAGGGAATGCAATCCCGATCTCGCGGGATCCCGATCTCGCGAGATCCCGTGTAATTTTTCGGGATCAATCCCGAAGCATAATATGACGAGATCCCGTTCGAGATTAACGGTATTGGGCGGCAATGGTCAGCGATGCTACACACATCCGCTCGGGATGTTTAGTTGTGCTTGTGCAGTTGTAGTAATTGTTTTTTCTTAAATTACGCATTTTTTGTTGTTTATGTGAGTTAAATAAATATAACATGTAACTTTTGGATTCCTATAAGTAATAAGTGATTAGTAGTACTTTAATAAAATACCGAAAAATGATCCAGATCAAGCATACGAGGAGTTTAGCAGTTGTTTACTGGTATGGAGATATTTTAAGAAAGCCGTCAATAATTTAACTGCTCAGTGCAAACTATGTAAATCTATTCTCAAAACCTCATCCGGGTCTACAAAAGGTTTACACGTCCATATGATGTCAATCGATAAAATCGACACAAAATTTAATGCGGGAGTCGGAAGAACATCAAACACCTGAGCCAGATAATGTATCACTAGATCACTAACTTCGACCACTTGTGCTACGACTATCACAAACAAGCAGTTTTCATCGTATTCAGTGCCAGTACATAATGTGATTTTTTTTAACTAGACGAGATCCCGAAAATTTCGGGATCCCGCGGGATTGACATTTCCAATCCCGAGGGATCTCGACTTTACGATCTCGAGTCGGGATTGCATTCTCTAATTCAAATACATCACGTGATCAGTGTAGTAAGGGATGGCCAAAATTTTGTGGCGTATTCCGACATGTTTCTGTTTCATGGAGAATTTTGTTCTTTTCATGGACTGAAGACATCCTTGGAGAGTGAATAAAAATGCAGCCTGTAGTGTCATCTCAATGGTGCAGATGAACTATACCATACTATCAATGCGATTTCGTTTCCACCATTAGTGAAGTAAACGAAACTAATTAGTGTCATCTGCACCATTGATGGTGTACGGCAATGGCGCATACGAAACAACGGGGTAACTGCAGTATATTGATGTTGGACATTATAACGAAGCGGTTAAATAATGAATACCAAATAGTTATGCGGTTTGTGTAAACTTTTGTCCGAATCAGGGGGGTTACTCCCGAAACACGAACGAGGTTCGATCGACTTGGTATCGAGTAAATGTCAAAACAGTACAATGGAAACCACAGCAACAGTTTTCAATGTACTAAAATAACAGATTTTTGACGTTTATTCGATACCAATTCGATCTCAGAACCTCGTTTGAGTTTCGGGAGTAACCCCTTTGCTTTTATTAATGCAGATTATTTATACAGGTTTTATTTGCGGCTTTTTATGAATCGTGAATCGCAAATGATTGGTTTTTGAACACTAATGAAGTATTATGAAGAGTTTCACAGCTTAATTAAACCTGGTTTCTTCTGTTATAACCTGGCCTAGGCCAATTATATTACAGGTGTGTTGTTCTTATGCTATGTTTGGTAGGAGGTGTGCTTCTAAGCGTGCCCGCAGACTACAGACCAAACAGTCGGCCGATAGTAGGTTTTGTATGAAGAATCGGCCGATACCAAATCATTGTAGTGTTACACTATCGGCCAACAGTTTGGTCTGTAGTCTGCGGGCACGCAAAGACAAATCAACCGAGCCCAAACCCGATGGGGTATGTAAAACACAATTTCGTTCTAAGTTTGCCACTATGCAATCCTACTAATATTATAAATGTGAAAGTTTGTGGGTTTGGATGTTTAGATGTTTGTTCCTCAATCACGCAAAAACTACAGAACGGATTTGGTTGGAATTTGGCACACATATAGAAGATATCCTAGATTAAAATATTAAATACTTTTTATCCCGATATTCCCACGGGAACGGGAACCACGCGAGTGAAACCGCGGGCTGCCGCTAGTTTATCATGAAAAGAAAAAATAAAAAAAGCGGTGGTTTTCAGGGTTTATAATAATTTTCAGGAGTGGTAGCATGGTACCCTATCTACTATATTCATTGGTTGCCAACCAAGTGAGATTCGGCCAAAAAATTGTTTGGTGAAAAGGCAGGAAACCACTATATTTGGCTTCATAAGTGTATCACTAACCTCGTTGAAATTAGGTTTGCGATTAAATTTTACAAGCGATTGTCGATAAAAAGCTCTAATTGGCTAAAGTCGCCTGCTAAGTCACTCCATGTAAATACCACATAAACCTCAAAAATGAGGTATTATAAACAAAATGGCACGCCACTTCTTTAAAGTTCTAATTTCAAAACATAAATTTCGCGCTAACTAATTTTTCTGGTCCCACGGTACAACTTCACGGCGGCGGCGGCGTGTTATGTAGTAATTGAGTTGACAGTAAAAGTTATGAAGAGAGCGGCGTCACGGCGGCGCCGCGCCGGATATCAGCGCCCCCCACTTTTCTTCAAGCCCCCCCTTTCTTGCGCCGGATACGGACGTAGAGATAGCAGAACATTTTGAAAACAGAATATACTGTTTCAATGTTGAAGTGTTTACTCGGCAAATATCAAATGCTTGTTCTAACAATAAAGTAAATTCTGGAAATAATGATGTACAAACTTAAAGGTTTTAATTTATTTAGCTGTCGAACACTTTTTAATAGCAGATATTATTTCTCTGGCTAGTTTTTATTGAGTTATGTTCTTGGATATGAATTTGGATGGAAGTAGATAATTACTTTTTTGAAATAAAAGTGGTTTCGTTTGACATCAATTCTGTAAATTGTTCCTGGATTCGAATTGGATGGAAGCAGATTATTTCTTATTTTTAAATAAAAGTGATTTTGTCCATCATCAGTTCTGTGAATTGAAACAAATAAAAAAAACTATTGAGAGTAACGGATGTGAAATATATTATTGTACTTTCTTCACTAAGTCCTTTATTTTTGATGAAAAAAGTTCTTTATTAACCTGTTTTGCTGTCAGTACTAGTAGAAAACTCATTCTAAAGATCTTCCGATGAACTCACACAAAAACTTATTCGAAGGAAGTGGAGGAGTCATTTATTTTTATACGCCACTACTATTGTTTAGTCATTTCTCATTTGGCCTCCGTAGTTATGCCGGTTTTATGTCCGTGCCCATTATCTTGATGTAAGGATACTTATTTATTGGTTTACGCCCGCCGGTTTTTATGTATTTTTGTTTTTATTTCGCGCCACTGCCCACTGCGCGGGTTTACAACAAATGTTTGCGCGTGAAAATTTTTGTTTGCCGAAATATTTGCGTTCGGCACGGTCCGATGGAATTGATTACATGGTTATTTGCTTCGTTATTTTTTTGTTTTAGGTAAAAAGTTTTGTATTGATATTAAAACTTTTTTGCGATTGCTTTGTTTTTGCTGTTCATTCATGAATACATTCTTAATCCTTTCGCTAAATGTCATGCTACCATGAGACCTACAAATAAAAATGCTATGGAATCAAAGTGGAAATAGTACCGATTTGGTTTTGTTATTTTTACTTTCTTTTTAATGATTTTAGTAAAGTTATATGTAATAATATTACAGTTTAGTTATAAAATGATAAATACATATTTATTATGTTATCAATCATTTATGGTGGAATTGATTGGTTGTCATGTAATATCAATCCCCAGCCTAAACTGGAACTAGAAACTTTTATAAGGGTTCTTGAGAATTTCCATGGGAAGCGGATTTCCACGCGTGCGAAGCCGCGGGCTGCCACAAGTCTACCAATATAGCATTAAGAACAAACAGTATCTCTTATTAAAACGGGCCAAGGCTCAATTTCCTGCTATTTGGCTCGCAAATGATAAATGGTGTTTCATTAGGAGGTGCGTACTTCGAATATGGCGCACATTTTTATATCGGCCCGGCCAGTTATATTGCGTTGCTTTGTTTGCCAGCCAAGTAAGTAGATAATAAAATATCTAACGTCCGCAGCCCTTTATGAGACCGAGCTTTGTACATTTCTTTTGCGAATGTGATTATTAGTTGAGTTAATTGGATGTTAACCTGTAATGTTCCTTTTTCGTTTGTAGTTGTTTTTTTATCCTGGAAATATCTGCTTTGAACTAACTCTACACTTGCATTTTTTTTGCAAATTTTATACAATTTTAGAAAGTGGATCACACAGTAGTATAGCTGAATTACACTTAAATATAATTATAAAAGAACTTACATTTTTTTTTAATTTGTTTTTTGTAAAATAATGTCTTTGTTCATACTTTTCGGAATAGAATAAATATCGTTTCTGCAATTTTTTTAAAATTTATTTAGGAGTTTTTCTTAAAGAGGTACCTACACTATGATGGAATTTAAGGTTTGATTTTTTATTGTTTTTATTACATTGCAGTTAAAATAAGATAATATATTATTTATCTACTTAGCTTCCGCGTGTACAGTTTATTAAAAAAAATAACACTTTTTACGGATTATAGCGCGTAAAATAATAAGTCAGGTGTTATTATTTAATTTTAAAACTCGCGACGATTATAAGCCCGAGAAACCTCCTTACCAACCTTGTATCGTAAACTACTATTAAAGCTCTGCGTTTTGATTTTGATAACTTTATCTAAAAATAAATTATCTACTTTTCTAAAATATTTTTTGTTCAAACACAATTTGTGAAGATATTTACAATCGCGAATAATTTTCAGTGTCTTAAATTCCCTAATAATCCTTAATTTTTCCCAAAAAACAAAGTCCTTCCTTTCCCTAATGGACGATAGCAAAAAGATAAAACAAGAGAGACTGACTTTAGCTTTTTGCTTGACACTGCGGTATTAATTCGAGTGGCCGCAATAACTTTAATTAGAACTCGGCGCAAAGAAAACAAACCTAAGAGAACTAGCAGAAAAATAGCTCTGCTGGGAGGATTTATTTAAAGAAAAAACTCTAGAAAATTTGAAATTACTTATGGACTTTCTCATGCAAGCTGGTTTAGTGTAATATTCAAGAGTGGTGAAATTCGTTTCGTGTCGTATGTCTTTGTCATCGAAACTACCTATATACGTGGATATCAAACACCCCGACTGAAAGCATTATTTACTTGACTATACCTATAGATGCTGTTTGGTAATTTACTAGACTCAAATAGACTATTGTATTCGATAATCAATCCCATTTGTGGTGTACCACTAGGTGCACTAGGTACACTCCATAGGGTGCCACTATGCAGTTTATCATAAAAATAACAAAAAAAAATTTCAGAAAAAGTGGTGTTCAGGGTTAGTAATTTTCCGGGGTTGTAATTTTCCGGGGTTGTTTACATGGTATACCTTTTCTATCATGTTCGGCTATATAATGGGATCACCAAACACCCTTGAGATCTTTCATCTCTTTCTACAGCTGTTATATTGTTAATAGCAGACTCTTAATGCCCAGTAAATAAAAATAAAAAACCTACCAATATATAGTTCTGTTTTACAAGCAATGCTACTACCGCACGGTCTATGGCACTTGACAAGCGTGGGCGAAGCGTCTTTGTTTCAGCTTCGGCAAAAATACTTTCGCATGTCCGTCCGGCTGTCCGACTGTTTTCGTCTACAGGTTGCATTTTTCAACTTATTCTCGTAAAATTTTGTGAGCAGGTTCTTTAATTACCTATATAAATTTTTGTCGGAGAAAATGGCGGAGATATGTTAAAGTGAGATCTACAGCTCATAGAGCCACTAGTTTAGAAAATAGTCATACGTTACGGTTTATCGTAGCATTTAGAACGGTAGACTGCTACGATCCCGTAGCGTTTCTCGTAGCATGTGTAGCTGACATGGTACAACTTTCTGTGAACGTTATAGTAAAGAAAATATACACTATGCGAAAAGAAGCGACACTTACGTATGTGTGTCGCATAAGTGCTCGCGGCTATGTGTGAGTGACGCAGCTCAAGGTCGCCGCACTGGCGCCAGAGCTCACACATACTGGAGACCTTTCGACGCATAGTGCCAGAAACGCAAATTACCATACACGCTAACGACCATGTTTCAAATTCGCAACTTACCAGACGTGCAAAATAATGACCCGATACGCAAACGACCTGAAATGAATTCGCAATTGACCAGATACGCAAACGACCTGAAATGAATTCGCAGTTGACCAGGCACGCAAACGACCTGAAATTGGTCTTAGAATACAATTTGAAGTGTAGTAATGACTAAGACAGCTGATGAACAGGTATGATAAGACCTCCTTTACATTCATGCTAGCCTGGTAATTTTCAATAAACTTATTGGCCTTGTTAGACCAAGTCTCCAGCAGTTTGGACTCCTGCATTGAGAGCTGTGGGGAAATTGCTGACCAGATCTGATGAACAGGTACTGTGATTAGCTCCTTTACATTTTATTTGGCCACTTCACTTCAGTAACAAAATAATTCTTAGTCCCAGGTGGTACTTTGCGTATCTGGCACTATGCGTATAAATAAAATACTGGTTGTTTGCCGAAAAAACCTGGTCTTTTGCATATTTGGTAGTTTGCTGTTTAAAACATGGTCCTTAGCGTGTACGGTAATTTGCGTTTCTGGCACTATGCGTCGAAAAGACTGGAGAGTGTCACCGCTGTGGTTACTTACAGTATAAATAACGATCATTACAGCGAGAGTTTGAAGTATGAAACAGTATTTTACATTGTAAGATTCTCTCAAAAGTTATTACATTTTCTTGCAATCAATTTACTTATAATTCGACGCTGAGGCTGGCGCAACACACATTGCAGTATTGCAACTTTTTTTATTGATCTCCAAAGACAGCGTTTGGTAACAATACAAAACAATAAAAACATCTTCTTGGAGTCTCAGTCGTAGAAAAACTAACAACTACGTGTAAAAAATAAATTATATACGTATTTATATTTTATACAGTAAAATATATTTATGGAGCTTTATAGTTTGTTATTTTTCACAATTAGAAAATTATGAATATTTGTTCCTATAAAAACAAAATCACGAAGTAGAATTAGTATTTTACGAAAAGTTAAGCCGATAAGTTATAGGTGCGAGCACGCGGGAGGCACCGAGTGCGCGCCACGTGACATCCGCCATATTGCTCCGCCATATTGGTTCTGCCAATAATATGGCGGGAAAGAGTTTGTGAAATATTACTCATGTGGACCCGTAAGAGGAAATTAAATATTAGGCAAAATAATAAATCTGGTGTTATATGACTTTGACGATTTTTGTGGTCGAAAAGCTCACCGGTTTTCATGGTGTTGCAAGGGTGTTGCCATTTCTGAGTTCCCGAATGCAATTCCAGGCTTAACCGCTTCTGTGGTCTAGTGGTTCGCTCACACATTGTGTAGATGTATTTACCTTTTATAATAAGATACCACAACAAGTCACAGAACTGCCCTTGGAAAAATTAAAAAATACTGTTAAATCCAATTTAATGAGTAAAGGTTATTACACTGTTGACGATTATTTGAAGGATAAAAAGGCATGGGCATAGCTTTTGTATTGTTAATTATCACTCTAATACCTCAGTATTGATTAGAAAAAGTCCGGGGTTCTTTCATAGGTCTAGATAAAAGTCCTTTAATTAAACTCGAATCGTGATTTTCTTTTCTAAGTATAAAATTGTGAGAAGTATCCTACCTACTTAAAAACGTACTACTGGCTTCTTGACTCGACGACTTAATATGGGTAGCTTTAGTATGTCATGCTCACTTCAAACATTTCTGCGGTGGTGTCATGTGAGGCGGGTCGTTACGTTCCCTCAAATATGGTTGAGCGAAGCGATGGCTGGTTCATGCGTCATGCTCGTGAACGGGTGCTGCCAGTGGGAATGGGTCTGCTTCTGTCTGCTTGTATTAAGGGCGTCGGATAACTCGTATATAAAAGATCTGTTTTATATTGTCTGTATGTATGGCACTTCTTACTCAAAAATATAATTCTTAATAGCTTACCTTGTTTTGATTTATTTAATTGCAATATTTTTACTTTCTATAGTCAGTAGTTTAGTAAAAGACCTATGAAAAGCTTTTGGATATAAATTTTCAATTCGATGCCTTAACATAGGTAGTCTTAGTATGTCATGCTCTCTTTAATCATTTCTGCGGTGGTGTCGTATGAGGCGGGTCGTTACGTTCCCTCAAATATGGTTGAGCGAAGAGATGGCTGGTTCATGCGTACTAAAGTACTTTTTATAGTGAACTGGTGCTGCCAGTGGGAATGGGTCTGCTTCTGACTACCTATCTTAATGCATATTGAATTGTATGTTTTTCATTTATTTTTATTTATTGTAACAGCCTAGACTGAATAACAAGTTCAAACTTTGAATTTAGCTTAAAATCTGTAAATTGATTAAGAAATTTGAAACTCATTAAGAAATGAGCTAATTCAATAATGTTATTTATTTGTTAATCTTTGTTAATATAAAGTCTGGAAACGATATACATATTTGTAAATATCGTTCCATCTGATTGATAAAGCTGACAAGTTTTTTGCGCCCATTTTTCTTGTCAGTTAAAAGACGTCATAATGGGTGGTAGGGTAAAAGAATTGACGATTTAAAAATGCTTATTGTGTGAGCTTATTTAAATGAAATATATTTCATTTCATTTCATTTCATTTCATTTCATTTCATTTCATTTCATTTCATTTCATTTCATGTAAGACGCAAGAGACCCGGGTTCAATTCCCAGGAGGGGGGTACATTTGTACTCAGTTTGGTTAGTGGTAGGGCTTATTTCAAGTCCGCCTACCTTATACCACCACCTATGTCTGACGCCATAACAACAATTGAAAATTGTTGTACTCCGGCAGTTTGAGGCAAGATCACCAGTTCCTGAGTGGTGAGGATTCCGGGTGTAATGCGCTTACACTTTCGGCCTTATCGTCACTTAACATCAGGTAAGGTGGAGTTCAAGCACTTCCCGTTGTGGATAATAAAAAAAGGCTGGATCAATTTAGATGTCGTACTAAATATGAATTTTTTCTCAGGTATCTGGGTGTTCATAGGTCAGCAAGCAACGAAAGTGGCTTAACACTTTAGTACTTTGTCTTACCAACTTTTTTGACAGATGTCTCATAGTTTGAAATAATTATCAAATATATAACTTTGACAAAGTATTAAAGTGGTAAACGACTTATGTCGCTGACCGTTGTAACACTGTTTTTTTCACCTATCCTTACGTTAGCAAGCACTTGATTTTAAAGTACTTTTTATAGCGAAATTCTCGCTATAGTCTTGTAGGTTGGACAAGGAACATTAGGTATTAGATGTAGGTAAGAGTTTAGATAGGTTTTACAAAACACACATAGTGTTTTCACATAGCTTTTGATGTGTTTAGTGTTAGTTTATTGCATGGATATTTTTACCTTTATTTGGGTCAATTTCCAGTAGTTTAACGAATGTCGGCGATTATACCGCCCACTTTGATCACAAAGCATTCACTTGAATTCATTTTAAAACATCATTCATAAAGAATTTTAGCACTTTTCAATAATTAAAGCAAATAAACTTTCTTGTTTACATATCTCACAGCTGTCTTTTCAGTTGACAAGTGACAACTGTCAGATGTGACGTTTAGCGTTCCGATTCCAGCTAACTGAATGTTTCGGACCAATTAATTTACACTTTGGTGATAAAATCAAATAAATCCTTTTTGTTATTTTAATTAAATAATGTAAATACCCATGTCTCGCATGCTAGTTAAGCGTTTTAATATTAATATTCAGACAAAAGGTAAATATGTTCATAGAATGTATTTTGTCTGGGGGGAAGGTTGTTGTCTATGGCATTCTAGATTTTTCGAGTCGTTTCAACAATGACCGACGTAGTTCGACGGACGGAAGTCTTTGTCTCATTGTTGGTATTTCGCCTGTGTCGTGTAGATGCAGGAATTGAATAATATGTGAGCCACGTCTTTAGGTGATTTTTAGTGGTTTCGCTATTAATTTAATGATGCGTTGAGCATCCCTTTAAGTGGTGAGTGTTATATTAATACGAATCTAATTATTTGTCCGTTTTTACCAGTGGTACCTATCAAGATTGTAACTTTGTGTATTGTTTTCAGGGCTCAAGGCTCAAATTGTATATTGTACCATGTTTCTTTCGAGATGATAACCTGTAATAATTAAAGCCCAAATTTGGTAAGTTTCTCAACCTTGTTATAATGTTAGTTGTAAGGAAAACCTCATATTCAATGTTGGACAATTTGGTGACTTTGATTTTTTATTACAGGGCTTCCAGGTTTACTTCAAAATCCCAGGTTGCTTCCAGGTTTACCTCAAAATTTCGAGATATAAGTGGTTCCCAGGTTTAGTCCAGGAAATCTTCCAAGGTTATGGTTTGAGCTTGTTTCGATGTAACGTCGTCCGTGCAGCGGCTTGGCTGGTATTCCATGCTTTGACGTCTCATTAAAATCAGCGCGTCGAGCACATGTTAAACCATACCATTACCATGGATTTATAAAACTAACCAAGGTATTCCGCAGCTTTCTTTTATTATCATCGCGGCAGTGATTCTGTAGTATTATGTACCCGGTGAAGTAATTAACGTTCATATCCAGTACAAAAGGATGTTTTGATGACATGTTCAGACTCAACCCGGAGCAGGTCAACAGCCAATAAATGTACCTACAGTCATGTTTCAAATTTATTTAGCTTCAGCGTAACTCTGGTCCATGAGCCAGAATGTATAAATAATTCTATTTTACTATGAATGTCTTGTGTTAAGATGATAAGTAAGAGGTATCTTAGCATAAGTTTTTTTTGTGAGTACATATGTATTCGGTTCTTAACGGTCCGCCGACTTGAGAGATATGGTGACGTTTGAAAACTTATTTCAAATGCGGAATCGGCCTCTTAATCCGTCTGACTAACGGGAAACGAATAGATATGCCCTCACCTTTACTTTAAAGGGTTTATAGTTTAAATCCCTACTTCTTTATATGGTTTTAATTTTATAATGAACCCAAGGGTATTGTTTTTGTAATAAATGTATGGTCTCACTTTAACCTGTTAAGGGTCCCTGTTAAACCATTTGCCCTTCGTGCGGTTTTAACATTATAATGGGTTCTCAAGGTATTATGTATTAATATAAAATGTGTGACTTCATTTTAACCCTTCGGATTCTTCGTTAAACCATTTATACCCCAGGTGGTTTTAAACATTTTTATGACTTATTTTATGCGAATCGTTGTTAACTTGGTATTAATTATACAACGTGTTAAATAAATGTTTGTTTCAACGTAAATATTGGTTTGATTTATTAAACTCACTTTGTTTCGATCCGTGGACAATTTATCTTTTAATTTTTAACTTTCATTGATATCAACGGCGCCCAAAATCATAATTGTTCCATGGATGACTGAGCCACGCGAATCCACACAACCCCTTTGCTCTACCGACTAACATTTTCAGTGGGGTAATTTCCATCTATACCCCGGGGTAAAATTTTTCTCATTACAGTGGCGTACCCAACGTGTGGCCCAGAAAAGTGAGATTAATAATTCAATATTTTAGTGCTTTATTTAACGTGAATTTAATTTTTATTTCAATATGGCTGAACTTAATTGTAACGTTGATTTCTTGCTCGGGGAAGAACTTGAACATGAATTATCCGTTCTTAAAGTCTCTTTTGATGAGCATAGTAGTGCTGACCAATTACGGCACTTTTTTATGAATACCTTGATACTAGCTCGTAGGGGTAGTTGTAAATTCCTTCTGCGGCTGTTTTTAGTAGTTCCGAATTTAAAATTACTGCTAACCTTTAAATAAAAAGTTTTCGCTCGCGTCTGTTTAGTTTAGAATTCCAATTATAAGACGGGTTCTGTATACATATTATTTCATATGCCAGATAATGAGCACCTTACGTCTCGTTGCAATGCATCTCACCCAATTTTGTGTTTTATATATTTGTGTTCAAAATTTACAACCCAAGTTGCGGGGACACTCCGTTTCGGACATCCGTTTCGGCATATGTTGTCTCTGTCAGTGGTTTATTTGTTGTGCGGGGGCACAGTAGTGGCGCTTGAAACCCCTTTATATGGCTTTAGTTTCAAGCCTGCCCTTGTGTTACCTTTAGCATGATGCTGTTTCGTCGTTGTTAGTTGGGTGGGTTATGTTTTTGTTGGTTTTTGGTGCATATGTATACTGCGTTCAAAATTTTTAACTCAATTCGAGGGACACTAGTTCATATTAGTCCGTTTCGGCATATGGCGTCCCTATCGGTGGTTCATTTGTTGTGCGGGGTCACAGTAGTGGCGCTTGAAACCCCTTTATATGGCTTTAGTTTCAAGCCTGCCCTTGTGTTACCTTTAGCACGATGCTGGTTTATCATTGTTGTTAAGTAAGTTATAACTTTGTTAGTTTTTAGGGTATATTTTTATCCGTGTTACATCCATAGGTCTTGTTGCATTTGTGTAAACCGCAAATGATACCAAGGATGGTAACATTTCTGTTTTCTTTATTATGATGGCGTGTCGTCCTGGGTGATGATTTGCTTTAGCAGTTGTTGTGTGTTTTAAGGGATGTTGGATTTCCACTCCTCGCACTTTACTTTTAGAAGTCACTGTTTTGCATACTTCAATTTTTCATGTAATTTACCCATGTTTGCAGATTGGTAAATTACGTGCTGGTTTTTGTTTAACCAACCTGTGTTTAACACTGGTTATGGCTAGAACCTGGATTAGCTCTCCTTTTGTGTTATTGGGTCTATGAAACGGTTTTACCTCTTTCCATTTTCACTCTTTTGAGGTATTTGTTAGGTTTCCCTTGATATGACTCAAGCTTTCTTTGTCTAAGTTTTGAGTCTTGAGGTGGTTTATCGTTAAGTAAAGTAGGATTAAGGTCTGTTTTGTCTAGTTTAGGTTGTAGTTTTAGATTTCGTCGTTCCTCCTGACGAAAAATTTTATTCAAAATATTCATTTTGAATAAAATTTTTCTTTCCCAACGAAGACGGTACTGTAACACTGTTTTTTTCACCTATCCTTACGTTAGCAAGCACTTGATTTTAAAGTACTTTTTATAGCGAAATTCTCGCTATAGTCTTGTAGGTTGGACAAGGAACATTAGGTATTAGATGTAGGTAAGAGTTTAGATAGGTTTTACAAAACACACATAGTGTTTTCACATAGCTTTTGATGTGTTTAGTGTTAGTTTATTGCATGGATATTTTTACCTTTATTTGGGTCAATTTCCAGTAGTTTAACGAATGTCGGCGATTATACCGCCCACTTTGATCACAAAGCATTCACTTGAATTCATTTTAAAACATCATTCATAAAGAATTTTAGCACTTTTCAATAATTAAAGCAAATAAACTTTCTTGTTTACATATCTCACAGCTGTCTTTTCAGTTGACAAGTGACAACTGTCAGATGTGACGTTTAGCGTTCCGATTCCAGCTAACTGAATGTTTCGGACCAATTAATTTACACTTTGGTGATAAAATCAAATAAATCCTATTTGTTATTTTAATTAAATAATGTAAATACCCATGTCTCGCATGCTAGTTAAGCGTTTTAATATTAATATTCAGACAAAAGGTAAATATGTTCATAGAATGTATTTTGTCTGGGGGGTAGGTTGTTGTCTATGGCATTCTAGATTTTTCGAGTCGTTTCAACAATGACCGACGTAGTTCGACGGACGGAAGTCTTTGTCTCATTGTTGGTATTTCGCCTGTGTCGTGTAGATGCAGGAATTGAATAATATGTGAGCCACGTCTTTAGGTGATTTTTAGTGGTTTCGCTATTAATTTAATGATGCGTTGAGCATCCCTTTAAGTGGTGAGTGTTATATTAATACGAATCTAATTATTTGTCCGTTTTTACCAGTGGTACCTATCAAGATTGTAACTTTGTGTATTGTTTTCAGGGCTCAAGGCTCAAATTGTATATTGTACCATGTTTCTTTCGAGATGATAACCTGTAATAATTAAAGCCCAAATTTGGTAAGTTTCTCAACCTTGTTATAATGTTAGTTGTAAGGAAAACCTCATATTCAATGTTGGACAATTTGGTGACTTTGATTTTTTATTACAGGGCTTCCAGGTTTACTTCAAAATCCCAGGTTGCTTCCAGGTTTACCTCAAAATTTCGAGATATAAGTGGTTCCCAGGTTTAGTCCAGGAAATCTTCCAAGGTTATGGTTTGAGCTTGTTTCGATGTAACGTCGTCCGTGCAGCGGCTTGGCTGGTATTCCATGCTTTGACGTCTCATTAAAATCAGCGCGTCGAGCACATGTTAAACCATACCATTACCATGGATTTATAAAACTAACCAAGGTATTCCGCAGCTTTCTTTTATTATCATCGCGGCAGTGATTCTGTAGTATTATGTACCCGGTGAAGTAATTAACGTTCATATCCAGTACAAAAGGATGTTTTGATGACATGTTCAGACTCAACCCGGAGCAGGTCAACAGCCAATAAATGTACCTACAGTCATGTTTCAAATTTATTTAGCTTCAGCGTAACTCTGGTCCATGAGCCAGAATGTATAAATAATTCTATTTTACTATGAATGTCTTGTGTTAAGATGATAAGTAATAGGTATCTTAGCATAAGTTTTTTTTGTGAGTACATATGTATTCGGTTCTTAACGGTCCGCCGACTTGAGAGATATGGTGACGTTTGAAAACTTATTTCAAATGCGGAATCGGCCTCTTAATCCGTCTGACTAACGGGAAACGAATAGATATGCCCTCACCTTTACTTTAAAGGGTTTATAGTTTAAATCCCTACTTCTTTATATGGTTTTAATTTTATAATGAACCCAAGGGTATTGTTTTTGTAATAAATGTATGGTCTCACTTTAACCTGTTAAGGGTCCCTGTTAAACCATTTGCCCTTCGTGCGGTTTTAACATTATAATGGGTTCTCAAGGTATTATGTATTAATATAAAATGTGTGACTTCATTTTAACCCTTCGGATTCTTCGTTAAACCATTTATACCCCAGGTGGTTTTAAACATTTTTATGACTTATTTTATGCGAATCGTTGTTAACTTGGTATTAATTATACAACGTGTTAAATAAATGTTTGTTTCAACGTAAATATTGGTTTGATTTATTAAACTCACTTTGTTTCGATCCGTGGACAATTTATCTTTTAATTTTTAACTTTCATTGATATCAACGGCGCCCAAAATCATAATTGTTCCATGGATGACTGAGCCACGCGAATCCACACAACCCCTTTGCTCTACCGACTAACATTTTCAGTGGGGTAATTTCCATCTATACCCCGGGGTAAAATTTTTCTCATTACACCGTACCGACGTCTTTCTAATTTCGATAACAAAAGTGATTAAGCTACCTTCTTACTTTAAAGTCGGAGCAATATTTTACATTCGTATATTTTATAACTTACTAAAATACCATTCGTTTACAGTAAAGTTCTACACATAAAAAACCATACCAGCCCATAGACTTTTGAAATCTCACACTTCACAAACATTCTACGCTTAGTTATGATCCGTCATTCATCCATTCGACACGTAGATCAGACAAAGTATGCAAAACAGTAACACACAATACAGCTTTCTTCCGTAGGCACTACGAATTCCTTGCACCTTATTTGTACAATAAACTTAATAAACATTTAAATATATACAGCAAAATAAGATATGAGTGTAAATCTGTTATTCGAAATTGGCTGCTAAAAATTAACTACATTGAAACAGAGTCTTTACTAGAAATCCAACAATAGTCTACTTCTACATCATGCAACTTGTTAAAAATAATCTCACAACAATTTACTTATTTAAAAAAAATTGAACTATAAAACACTAACTATATTAACTCCCTCTCACACACACACACACACACCACACACACACACACACACATACACACACACACACACACACACACACACGCACAAACACACACACACACACACGTACACACACTTAAATAATCTAATATTATTAAGACTACCTTTACTATTATTAGTTAATATACTTATGTTGTTATCCTTGTTATTTGTGTGTGATGAAATAAATGTCTTTTATTATTATTTATTATGAAATCTCGTGATATGTGACTATTTTATTTGCTTGCGTTACACAAAAATGCCCGTTTACAGACTATGAGATCGTAACATTACACAAAGTAATAAATAAAAAACTTAGTAAGATACTTAGCGAAACATAAATCTTGATGTGCGGACAGACTACTGAAGTTCTGACCAAGCAATAAAATTACTTAAGGCAATAAAAAAAACTTTAAGCACGAAAGATTCCAAAGTTGTGTATCAAACATCAGAGCTCAATAGAGAATCACTTTGGCACTTGCTTACATAGCCTGTAGGCTGCCAAAAAAGTTAACGCGAGAACTTGTGACGCAAAAAACGCTATCCGATGCAAACGAGCGTACTCATAAATAAAGATGCGAAAACTCGCAAAAGTAGAGTTTTCGCATCGGCATATGATTCGCGGCTGAGTAAGCAATCAAAAGTTTGAAAAAAATTGGCGACTAGTGAAATATGAGCGTGGGTTTGCAGACGGGAGGCTAAAACGCGACGTTTGTTCGAACATCCGTTACTGTTCGACGTTAAATCTGTCGTCTTTATTTGACACTGGCTAAAAGAAAATAGAAAAAAAACTAAATGGTACTAAATAAAAAAAACTTTTTAGAAGTGTTTATAAATAAAAAGACGACACTGTGACACACTGTGATGTCACAATAGTAGATTATTGCATCGGCGAGGTGCATAATCTGCTTTTCTTTCAACTATTACCTATAGGAATAGTAGATAAAAGAAACTCATATCAAAGAGTTTAATTTTTTATAACATTGTCGGCTTCATTCAGAATGTTTTCCGGAGTTAATGTGTCACTAGATGATTCCATTTTAATTCGAAGCCGAAGCACTTAAAATCAGATAGTATCACACTTTATCGTTTCCAAAAATATTGTCAAGCAAAATTAACAAAGTTCCCGCCATATCACTTTTTTAAATTTCTTTCATTTTTAAATCAGAGTTAGCAGCAATATTTTTTTAAATTTGGAACAAGTAGGACAGCTAAACGAATAATACACGTATGTAAAAAAAAAGTATTGATATCGGCTGGCTGAATAGAGTTAATCCATTGAGATTGGCACCTTTTGGTGCGGTAAAAAAAAACTGTGCAATAATGAAATTTCATACATTTTTATTGCTCTAGAGAAATAAAGACTCGCTTTTTGTACTGAGTTTTTAGTGTGATTGTGATGAAATTAAAGCATAGTTGGAAGAAAAATTGTTTAAAAACAAAAAAACCGACTTCAAAAAACCTGAAAACACAATTAGCTTCAAAATTAAATACCTCTAAAAAGTAAAAAATAATTTTCAAATCATTAGATACGCATATCATTGTAATAAAACACGTCTATTGAAGTCGGGTGGGGCTAGAGGACAACTTCTTTATTCTAAGAGCCCCACCCGACTTCATTAGACGTGTTTTTTTACAATGATATGCGTATCTAATGATTTGAAAATTATTTTTTACTTTTTAGAGGTATTTAATTTTGAAGCTAATTGTGTTTTCAGGTTTTTTGAAGTCGGTTTTTTTGTTTTTAAACAATTTTTTATTTTTTTCTTTTTAGTGTAAGTATCTTCTGTATTAGATAGTTTTACCTTTTTATGGGTATGTATATTATGTAAATGTAAGCGATGATGTTATGTATTTTTTTTATATTTCACACTTTTCCGTGGTATAATATCACTAAAAACTCAATTTCTACTTTTCGTGCTGTTTGTTGTTAAGGAGTTCCGTCGTTCCTTCGCAGTTCAAGTCTAGTCCAAAACGTCCTTGACCATAGTTAGATACCTAATTTGTTTAAGATTGTCATAATCCTAGCAATATTTCAATCACTATACATTTTCTATTTGATTTTGAGGAATTCTCTTGTGTATCTTTAAAATCCAAGGACCAATAACAATGAAATCAAAATGGTATCATCACTGAAGTATCGTCATTCAAACAAAAAAAGGATCATCTAAATCGGTACATAAACAAAGAAAATATGGTCGATCATCCGTATAAGTTCATAAAATGGTGACAGTATTTTCAAGTTTTCTTGAAAAATACTGAACCGATTTCAAAATTTCAAAAAATGGGACCAACTTGGGAACAAACCTGATCTAATAACGTTTGAATTACTTCAATCGGTTCAGCCGTCTTCGAGTAATCGGCGGACATACATAAAAAAAAATAAAAAAAAACATACATACAGCCGAACATAGAACCTCCTCCTTTTTGGAAGTCGGTTAAAAAGAGTTTTATTTAAAAGAAATAGAAACTAAAAATTCAAAGGCTTTGCGTTCAAATTACGAACACAAATAATAGTAGATTATACGACAAGTGAATAAAAAGGGAATTTAGTTCGAGGGACTAAGTTGGATCCCGAGAGTAGCGAAGGATTCTAGAGTTGAATCCCGAGCGTAGCGAGGGATTCAAAAGTAGAATCCTGAGCGTAGCGAGGGATACAAAGGACCGAGATGAAATTTTTATTCACGAGTTGTGTACTCTACTTTTTACCATTGACTGCGAGAAAACAAATAGGTACCTACCTAGCAGTACTTTATACTTAGTATTTGTTGATGACTATCAGTAATTTTTAATGTACCCACTGCTGGGGCACAGGCCTTCCTCATGGGTGGGAGGATGGGCCATAACCCACCACGCGGGCCCAATGCGGATTGATGGGTGTTAACAACTGCAAATGCGGCTGCATTTGCCGGCTGGGACCAACGGCTTAACGTGCCTTCCGAGGCACGGAGGAGCTCTAGATAATACATTTTTGGTCACCCATCCCATGACCGACCCATGAGATGCGACCCATGCGTGAAATTAGAAGTTTTCCAATGACATAAAACAACCACGCTAAGAGATAGATTACATGATCAGTCTGGCATCAGTCTGTATAGACTTTGTATTTTTGCTTTTTGCTTTGACTGAATATCGTACCAGACTGATGGAATGGACTGATGCAAGACTGAATATTCAATCTCCCTCTAATAGATAGAAAAGAATCCAAAGATAAGACACTAAAAAAAACCTAATTAAATTTAGCGGGATATTTTTTTTCTTTAATTTTATTATGTAACTATGGCTCTATGGAATAGCTCCATAGCAGCCAGTAGGTATAGGTACTTTTTTGTACTAATTCATGATACGCACTTGTTCTAAATTCAAATTATTTTTATTCACTCGGTGAATAAAATCGCTTATTATTCACTCTTATCGTTGAATTAAACGCACTTTTTAGAGTGGCGATGGTAAAAAAAGTTTTTTAACACGCGTTGCAACGCCACAGAGATTTGAGTTTGCGTTCATATCCTTAGAGCATTAAATGCTCTAAGTTCATATCCCAAGAAATATAGCTCTACAGGCTATGTTACTCTAGTTTGCAGTCTAGATTGTAGGTCTAAATATAGGAATGACTAAAGTGACATGAACTGCTACCGTATTAATTAGGCCAGGGTTCAGTCAAAGAGGTTGGTTAAACAAACAGAATGACAGAATGGGAGCCGCATGCAAACATCTGACAGACGAGACGTATTACCTTAATATTGAATATTATTATTAGACTTGATATTTTTTATTTAGAATGTTATCTAACTATTTTCATGATCTAGCTAGTCTAAAAAGTCACGACAAAGATTTCTAGAGCAAGTTTAATTCAATCTTAAGAAAAAAATGAACAAAAATGAACCCAACATAAAAGTATTCATAAAAATAAGCTGATTATAATTAAGATGATTCTTAGAAAGTAGCCAAGAGTCGTTTTAGTTGTAATGTACCCCATTTTCTTATATTTTATACTTATGATTTTACCTATATTTTACCCACTTCATTTTAAACTTGGATATGGATTTTATCAGATAGAATTAATAAATAGTATCGAATGCGATTTAAAAAAAATCAAACATCATTTTTAGGGTTCCGTACCCAAAGGGTAAAAACGGGACCCTATTACTAAGACCGTCTGTCTGTCTGTCTGTCTGTCACCAGGCTGTATCTCATGAACCGTGATAGCTAGAAAGGTGAAATTTTCACAGATGATGTATTTCTGTTGCCGCTATAACAACAAATACTAAAAACAGAATAAAATAAATATTTGAGGGGGCTCCCATACAACAAACGTGTTTTTTTGGTGTTTTTTGCTCGCTATTAATAACGACTGCAGATAGACAGTTGAAATTTTCACAGATGATGTATTTCTATTGCTGCATAACAACAAATACTAAAAACAGCAAAAAATAAATATTTAAGGGGGGTCTCCCATACCACAAACGTGTTTTCTTTTTTGCTGTTTTTTGTACGGAACCCTTCGTGCGCGAGTCCGACTCGCACTTGGCCGGTTTTTTTATTATTAAAACATAACAGCTTAATTTACAATTCTTCGATTTGGTTTAAAGTATCAAAAACATAAGTATACAGCCTAAAAACGCCATGCTTATCAAAAGCTGCTACATAATAGAGTTAAAAATAAACCGATACATGTCGCAAAAACTCGGAAGCCGGGAGACCAAGAAAAACTATTTGTTGTACAAAAAGTCCCGACTCCACATTTCCTCCGGGGCACTCCCGGAGGAAAGATGCTTAGCTTTTGTATCGGTCTTGAATGTATGTTTTCATCGTTTCATTTTGTATCGATAATTATAGATTTTCATTTTGACATTTGACATTCGTGGCGCTCGTGAATAAATATCTAATACAGAATGTATCTTATAAAAAAATATGTAGGTATGTATTGTATTTTTCAAATATTATTTGCATTATCTCGGCTCTTAGATGTGGTAAAATTAATGTTATAATTTTGAGTATACTTAGAAGCCTATCATATTGAAACTTCTATTATAGGTTCTGTTACTATCGCTCTTTGTCTTATCTGTTATCTAATTTGAAACAGTACTAAAGTGCTTAACATTTTCATGGGTCGACTGTATCTTGCTATCTAAGTTTGTATAATTTTACATTTTGCACACATAAAACTCATCATTTCGCATAAACTTTGCATACTAATAAAGTGTGCCTTTCCGAGATGTACTTAATCCGGAAATCCCTGATCTATTCGTCTGCTTTCGAATATATCAGCTCAAGTTTACACCAACGAAATTAATTCCATGAATCTCTTTAAATTATGCCTACAGCTGACCGTAACTCTGTATTGCGATAGCTAAACCTCAAGCCGAAGCAAAATTTACTTTACTCTGCTAGTTGTAAAGATCATATTGGTTTGATGTTTGCTGACGTATAATATCGTAAGGAACGAGACGTCACGTCCGTGTTACAGAGTCGTGTCGTCGCATAACAAGTTTTACACCATGTTGGTTTGTTTACATACTTTTTTGTTAGAAACTCTTTGGAGAGTGCATGGCAACTGCACAATGCCTTCCTAGATAGTATTTCAATCATTGTTCACCATGCAATTCAGTTAGTATTTGTTTCATTAAAACAAAGGACATCATCCATTTTGGTCCAAATGTGAAAGTGCCGGCCAAAAAGCAATAGTGCTTTATTCTGATAGATTTCGTCCACTTAATCTTATTATGGCACTGAAGCTGTAGCACCGCTATACTCGATTTTAAATAAGTTCAAAAAGTCTGTTTTTTTATACATTTTGGCACAAATGTAAAACAGTTGGCCAAAAAGCAAATTCTGATAGATTTTGTTCGCCCAAGCATTTCTTATTATGGCACCGAAGCTGTAGCACCGCTGCACTTGATTTTAATTGAGTTCAAAAAGTCTGTCTTTTCATACATTTTGACACAAATGTGAAGCGGTGCTACAGCTTCGGTGCCATAATAAAACATGCTTAGATGGACAAAATCTATCAGAATAAAGCACTTTTGTCTTTTGGACGGCACTTTTATACTTATTTGGACCAAAAATGTATGAAACGTGGATGATATCCTTTACGGTGTACGATATCCAATTACCCATGACATCGCCACTAATGAACAAATTAATAGCGATTTGTTTCACATAGCTTATTAAATATGTATTTACAAAAGTATTACAAAAAAGCATAAAAGAACTTGAATCACTTACTTACACAACTTTTTACTAACTTTTCAGGTTTTATTGAAAACTTTTTGGATTTACTTCATTCTTCCCTTGTATATTTCAGTAAACACTGTCTTCCAGTTTAATAGATTGTGGAATTTCTCCGAGGGATAAAAGTCGGTAATCGCTCCCTAGGCGATGTGTCGCGCTTGTAACTTGCAGCCATTTTCTGATCAACTGCCTCCGTTTACGGGATACCGCGTCAAAACTTTAATTCATTCTTAATACAATGGAATAGATTTGAATTTACATTTGAAAGAAGTTTCAATGGATTTTTCATTACTTTTAAAAAAAATGGTGAAACGATGTAATACTTGAGTTGCAACGAACATTGAACATCTTCTCTGAAGTTTCAACAGTTCCCGGACCAAGTAATCTTAGAATAATAACACCTAGAACGATAGTTCTCTACAAAGCGCACTGTCAAAAGTGAGGCAACTAAAACAGCCAAAATGGCTCATTTTCAGATTTTTATTCTCCATTATTACCGAATAAGTACAAAACAGTTTCAATTTTCCTACATTTATTAGTATAGTTACTATGTTATTGGATTTTAGTTATGATCAGGTAACGTATGAAGGATATAAACCTGAAAACTAAGCCATTTTGGCTAAGTATTACAATAGTTGCCTTACTTAGCATACAGGGAGACGGCTTCTAGATGTTATTATTCTAAGCAAGCAATGTATTTTTTTTAATATTGTTTATTCCATTTTTTACATGTTCCTTACTTATTGAATGAGAATAAGAAATAAGCATTAAACTTTTAAAAGAATTACGTTTTTCAATTTACAATACATAAAACAAAAACCAATTGAGCATTATAAGTATTCAATTATCGTACCGACTGTTCAATATAAAGTATTCTTAAGAAATATTCCCCAGTTTTCTCCAAGAATCTTCAAAATTAACGTTTCCCGGGCGCCATATCTTTTCTCTTCGATTACTTTCGCTTTCTACTCGTTGGTACTAAATTCCAATTTTCATTTCGGTTCGATTTTATTGGCAAAGTTAAGCAGTACCTATAGTACCTTCGTTGTACACATTGTCATAGAAATCGTCGAGCATTGCTGTGCGTAAATTGATTTATGAGAGTTGGGGCACATCAAAAGTTTGTTAACAAAGTGGGAATTGATGATAGAAATTTGGCTAATCTCTCTTTTAGATCTGAGGTGTTGCAAATTATCGTAGGTAATTGATTTTGAAAGTTTATGTGGTCTTACAAAACGGAGGTTAAGCAGTTTGAACGTATATCAGTCTCACCTAGGTACATTATTTTTAGCCCTATAGTGGAAAAAAAAGCATTCACTGATATCTGTTAGCTTATCATCATTATAATCCTGAAAACTGTTACTTACTACTAATTAGTAATGGATCAATAAGTGATCAATATCTAATACGTAATGGAGGCTTAATGTGAATTTGTGGGTGAAATAAGAAATGACATGTTTCTAACAAACTCTCAAAAATATAGAACAAAATTTCTTTTCTTTTGTCTGAAAATCTGTTTTCAATTAACATTATTGCTTTTTACTTAACATCCTACTCGACTGTGACCTCCAAAGTTTAAGACAGAGAGCTCAAATTCTTCTCCGCGCATTTCTTTTATTGACTCCTGAAGTTTATTAGTGAAATTTCACCTGGGAGACATTGTTGGTCGGTGCAAGGGATGAAAGGTAAAATCATTAACATTATTAAAACAAAATCATAGAATATCACTTCTTCAGACGAACTTGTTGAAGTACTTGGAAGCAATTTAGAGTTATTTACTTCAATATCAGGTAATTTACTTGGTGTGCTAGAAGCACACCAAGTTATGCCGGTTTTTTTGACATAGATGTTGCAGCCATATTTTCAACTCACTCGCAGTACACGATTTATCTATGCAAGTATTTCATATTTGCTTTTTCAATCCAAGTTTTACACCAGTCTAAATATCCTCAGTATGACGTCACTTAAAAACCGACAGGGTTTATACCTAGTCTCTCTTATTGACAAAATGTAGACGACAACGTCCATGGTTTGGCTTGCTTACCAACACCATTAACTTAGTTCAACATCTGAGGTTTCAAGGTTATTAGAATTATTAAAGTATTATTGCTCTTTCGTTTTGTCCTTTCATCTAAAATATTTTTATCCTACATATTTACGCAGTTCCATATACATCCGTCCCGCTTGTCGCTTGTATTATATATCGCCACATTATTGTTTGCTTAACTCGAATAGGCCGAGTTTTTATTGTAGTTCGACCAAAGTTCGTCCATCAAAAACCACCTGCTGTCTTTGTAGCTTGTAAAAACAATCACTGATGGAGATATGAAAAAGATGATTGCTCAAATTTTATATGGCCGTCCCATCTGGGCTAAGGCTTAAGGCTTACGCATAAGGCTGATTGCTCCTGAGGGTAATAACTTTATTGGGATCAATCTACTGAGGCAATATTCTTGCCGACTTTATCCAGACAAAGGCCCTTTTATGATACAGTCTTCATAGCTAAACAAACTATCGGAGATATTTCACTCAATTTTTCTTTTGTAGTAAATGAAACGTCGACGTTTTTTTTTAAGGATGAACTTTTAGGACTTTTTTGATCTTGCTCAATTTCAACTTACTATTCATGTCACGTAAATAACAACATAAGTTTTCTTTGTACTTTTCTTGTTTTATATTTCAAATTGACTACCTAACTGTTTCTTTTCTCAGAATAGCATTTTTTCTGCCAATGATTACTTATACACTATCCTTCAATATACAACACTTTCTCTTGAATTTTGTTTCTAGTAGCAATCAGAACGTGTATTCAATCCATAGTTTTTTCTTTCAAAACAATTACTGAGACATTTTTGTGTTCCACTCTTTTCTAACTTATTTTTTTGTCAGCCAAAAAAATTTCCGCCGGCAATGATACCCGTTTATTTATCAGAAATCTCTCACAGCCCAACTTTGATCCAGATCTAATGATAAACCGTAACTCAATTGGTGGAACTTTCGCTCCGCCATCTAGCGGCGTCCATAAAAACTACAAATGTCATTAGCAGTTCCTTCCTCGATGATACTCCCGCAAATGGGATTATTTCTTTTCCTTATTCTTGTTAAGGTGGTGATTCATTTTTACATTTTATGTAATATTCGTGATAGGCGTTTTTACGGACTGTTTTTACGGAGTCACTTGCCCTTTCCTCTAGCAAGGGATACCAGAGGGCATGCAATAGCGCACCATCGTCTCAAAAAAGTTAAAAAATTTGAATGGTATGCGTTTGACATGAGACGAATTGAAAGTTGAAGACGAATTAATGGAAAGGGAAAGCGACTCGGTAAAGACACACGTTAGCCAGTTATTTTTTTATGTTTTGCGTATTTAATGCTAATAAAGTGCTGGAACTGCATTTTTCACTTGACTTAGAATCTGAAATTGTCATCCGGAAACCTCAATCTATTATATACAAATTATTACAAGCGGTGACTGCTTGGTGACTGCGTCTACGTTTAGTGTTATTTCTGTATCCCTCGGGAACAGTACTTATTTTCTAGATGAAAAGTATATCTATACCTATATCCTTCTCTGTACGCCTGAAAATGTGTATGCAAAATTTCATGATGATCGGTAGAGAAGATAAGACGTGAAGGCGTAACAAACAAACAAACAAACTGACTTCACATTTACAGCTCCCGCCCATGCGCGATTAATCGCTGTGCGATTTTGTCGCTGAGAATAGAACATACAGAGCTTAATACGGAAATGCCCACGAGCGATTTTTTGTAGCTGGATAATTGCGGCGTTATTGCAGCTACAAAAAAGTCGCTTGTGCAACTTTAAATTTAGTTCATGCTCACGTTTATCAGTAATTATAACGAACGGTTTTTGTTAATGTTTAGACAAACCTTATAAAAAAAAGTTGATTTTATTTAAATACTTACGTATAATTTTTTAAATTTGTTAATATTATCTATTATTAAGTAACACTGTTTCAGTAAATTAAAATAACATTACCTAGCTACCTTAAGTGGTATTTAAAAGTGGTACTTAAAATTTAGTCGCAACTTGGCAGGCGATTTTAATCAATTAGAGTTTTTTATCGACAATCGCCTGTAAAAAATCTAATCGCATACCTAATTTCAAGCGCCAATTGACTAAAATCGCCTGCCAAGTCGATCCGTAGAAGCCCTTATAATTTATATGCTATTAAAAAAAGTAAAAAAAACACAATTTATCTGACAGCTCTAAAAACAACATCTATTATTTTGATTGCTCAGTGATTACGGTGCATCAGACTCCATTATGCGAGGTCACGAAACTGCCATCGGATCCAAGTTAGAGCTTAGAGCAATGTCAACAAGAGCTATATACCTTGCTTTGATCAAGAATTAATTTAGTGATTTGATGGACTTAACTATAGCTACTTACTATACAGAGATATAGCAAAGATATTCATGGAAAACATTTTCTCATTACTTTTGCTATGGTGAAGCTCTTGTTTGTTGATGCTAGAGTCTAGAATTTAGACCTAGATGAACGACTTGGGGGGTATTACGACCTCTTAAAACTTGCCAGGTTTATGAATTGATATAGTTACATCTCTTTCTCGCTGTATAGCAAATAAAAGAGATTGATAGCCATTCAGAAAACTGGCAAGTTTTAAGAGGTTGTAATATGGGGACTGTCTAGTTTTATAGCCCTTTCAAAGTAGCGCTAACGGGATTTTTAGTGCAAATGTAGAGTTATAAATCATCATAAGAATACAATTTGTTAAATATTATTGTTTGTTAAGCTATGGTAACTATGCGAATTATTTATTACAGTCTTTGCAAGCCAATTTTAAATTGAATCTTTACTTTTCTTGCAAAACTATCTCTGGTATCTAACTCAGTACGAAATAACAACACTAATCAAGAAGGAGATATTGCACAGAATGTGCTTTTCACAAGAAATCCACTGAAACTAACAAGATTCCGTCCTCTCGAACTCCGAAACATGTCGCACTTACATAAACAGTATAACGGCTTTTCGCTTCCTTGTCAATACTTAACATAACATGTGTAAGACGGTAACTCGGTTTATTTTAACTAAAAATATTAGCATGATTTTAAAAGTGAACCAGAGGTACCAAAAGTTAATCGTGGGACACTTAGGTGAATTAGGAGTACAGAAAGTTAACCGTGGAAGAGGTGAACTAAGCAGATGTTCCACGGGTCAAAAAGGATTCTAAAAAAGTTTCATTATTGCTAAACGGCAGTTTTATGATTTTACTAGTAGTAAGTATTATTTTCGCCATTAATATAATCTTGCCTTTTTACCCGACTGCAAGAAGGTTATGTTTTTCGCGCGTATCTTGTAAGTTTGTGTGTTTGTATGTAATATTCATTATTACCTCATATCTTTCAAACGGCTGAACGGATTTCTATGATTAAGATATCGTTAGATTTGTCGTGTCAGCCCAAGTGTTCTTAAGAAGGTGGCGTTTTAAAAAAACTAACATAGCCGCTGTACGGTGCTACTATACGTAGGGGATTTTTATTTATTATTTAGAATACTACACTATGGGTGTCAAATTAAAGGGCTTCTTATAAGGATTTCAAAAAGGTATATCATGACTGTAATATATAATAATTAATAACTAAAAAGATATAAATAAAAAAATAAATAAAAAAATTAAAAAACCCGCCTGCATAAAAAGACAAGTCAACTGAAAAGATGTAAACAAGATTAAATATTAAAGGCAACATAATAACATGCAGTCGGAGGCATGTCGGAGGCATATAATTTCAAATCATTCATAACGTCACTTTCTTTATGCATGCCTCCGACTGCATGTTATTATGTTGCCTTTTTACTATAGGACGATATTTTCAAAAGAACTGAAGTTGTTAGAAAGTGATTAAAAATGTAATATTTAAAAAGTTTTGAACATGCACACTTATTTTTGTACTATTTTTTAATTTTAACATTAGCAAGATTTATTGCCTCTACATTGTACTTATATGAAAAATATATTCTAACAAATCCTTTCAAAATCCAGTAGTAGAACACTTGGACGAATTAACCACTGGACGCGAAATGACAGCCATATTCGCCTTTACCCCTTAGCCACTTACTGTGACCGATAGCCTCAGTAAACGATATTGCGTTGTCAGTGTGATGTTAGAGCTCGTGGCGAAACATTGGTACAAAAATGGGCAAAATGCTCCGTCTTGTTCAGCAAAAAAAATAGCGGGCAATCAAGAAATCTTTCTTTTCACGCATAAGCACAATTTTAACCTATTATAGTAGCTATTTTCCGTAAAATAAATAAAATTTGGTATATAAACAAAGAATTGTAATTGTAATATAAACAAAGTGCCGTGTATGTGCCGGCCTAGAATAGCACTACCCCCTATCATCCCGTGGGTGTCGTAAAAGGCGACTAAGGGAGCATAGCCTTCAAGAGACGGGCAGCAGCGTCTCCAAAAAACCTTGGCCTACTGCGATCGCCAACCCGCCTGCCAAGCGTGGCGATTATGGCAAACCCCCCCCTCATGCATAATGGATCAAAAAATTGGCCCCCAGTCCCCGGCAGCCCCGCTATTCCTAGCTACGGTAGCGGCTACGGTAACGGCGGGGCAGGGGGTGCTAAGAATCCCCGGGTGCGGCTCGGCTACCAAAAACGACGACAACTGCACCTGGCAACCTATAACACGCGCACACTAAGGGAAGACGCGAAGTTAACCGAGTTGGAAGAAGTTATCAGCAAGGTACACTGGGACATTATCGGGTTATCTGAAGTCCGAAGAGCGGGAGAGGACTCGATAATCCTCAACTCCGGTAACTTGCTTTACTACCGGGAGGGCGACCAACAGTCCCAAGGTGGTGTCGGGTTCATCGTCCACAAGTCCCTTGTCAACAACGTGATTACCATCGGAAGTGTGTCGACCAGGGTGGCGTACCTTATACTCAGAATATCCAAACGGTGTTCGCTGAATGTTATACAGGTTTACGCACCGACCTCGACACACCAAGATGACGAAGTGGAGGCTATGTATGAGGAGATCTCTAAAGCCATGCATAGCTACAAAACCCACTACACTGTTGTGATGGGGGACTTCAATGCAAAGTTGGGGAAACGATGCGGTGATGAGCTGAGAGTGGGGCAATTTGGAGTTGGGCAACGGAATGACAGAGGCCAGATGCTGGCTGACTTTATGGAGAAGGAGAACCTCTTTATGATGAACTCCTTCTTCAGAAAGCCGGAATGCCGGAAGTGGACCTGGGTCAGTCCGGACGGTAAAGTCAGAAATGAGATAGATTTTATCATGTCGACGAAAAAGCAAATATTCAATGATGTCACTGTGATCAACGCTGTTAAGACGGGGAGCGATCACCGATTGGTACGTGGCACATTGAATATCAACCCAAAGCTGGAAAGATCTCGACTGATAAAATCAACAATTCGACCATTGCCGGCCCATATTCAAAACCCCGAGAGCTTTCAACTCGAACTCCAAAACCGCTTCGAAGCCCTTGAGAACAGCATAGATGTGGACGATCTAAACAACATGGTGGTGGATACTGTCCGTACGGTAGGGTCCAAGCTCTTTAAGACCCGCCGTCCCAAGATAAAGAAACTCTCCGACCACACACTCCTACTCATGGATCAGAGACGTGAAATGAGGCTCCAGAGTTCAGTAGATGCTAATCGTTATCGGCAGCTTAATAGACAGATATCTAAGTCTTTGACGAGCGACCTTCGCCAATTTAATACGAATCGTATTAAAGAGGCTATCGAGCGGAATAAAGGCTCCAAAGTGTTCGCGAGAGATCTGTCTATTGGGCAAAGCCAGATGACGAAGCTGAAAACTGACGACGGACGCATCATTTCATCAAAGCCTGAAATCCTGAGGGAGATCGAGAGCTTCTATGGGCAGTTATATTCCACGCAGACACCTGTTGAAAGCAAGGCTAAAGACCCCAGAGCCAAGCTTACCCGACACTATACTCAAGATATCCCGGACGTCAGCCTGTACGAGATTAGTATGGCTCTCAAACAGCTGAAAAACAACAAGGCGGCGGGTGACGATGGAATCACTACAGAGCTTCTGAGAGCGGGCGGTAAGCCGATACTCAAAGTCCTCCAGAAGCTCTTTAATTCCGTCATCGTCCAGGGCAGAACGCCAAAGACATGGAACATAAGTGAGGTGATCTTGTTCTTTAAAAAGGGTGACAAGTCCCTCTTAAAGAACTATAGACCCATCTCGCTTCTGAGTCATGTCTATAAGTTGTTTTCGAGAGTCCTTACGAATCGTCTCGCTCGCAAGTTCGACGACTTCCAACCTCCCGAACAAGCCGGGTTCCGAAAAGGCTTTAGCACCATAGACCACATCCATACGCTGCGGCAGGTTATACAGAAGACCGAGGAGTATAATGAGCCACTTTGCTTGGCGTTCGTGGACTATGAGAAAGCCTTTGATTCGATTGAAACCTGGGCGGTGCTGCAGTCTCTCCAAAGGTGCCAAGTGGACTATAGGTATATCGAGGTGTTGAGGTACTTATACCAAAATGCCACCATGACGATCCGAGTACAGAACCAGAACACAAATCCTATCCAACTGCAGCGTGGTGTGAGACAGGGAGACGTTATTTCTCCGAAACTGTTCACAGCTGCGTTGGAGGACATCTTTAAGCTCTTGGACTGGAAAGGACTCGGCATCAACATTAATGGCGAGTACCTAACACACCTTCGTTTTGCCGATGATATAGTCCTTATGGCTGAGACCATGGAAGACCTGAACACAATGCTCGAAGATCTCCGTAGTGCTTCCCAAAGAGTGGGTCTTAGGATGAACATGGAAAAGACGAAAATTATGTCAAATGCCCATGTTGTACCCTCTCCAGTTCATGTTGGGAACACTACACTTGAAGTTGTTGACCATTACGTATACCTAGGACAGGCAGTCCAGTTAGGTAGGTCCAACTTCGAGAAAGAGATCTCTCGCCGAATCCAACTCGGGTGGGCAGCATTCGGGAAGCTTCGAAAAATCTTCGCGTCCGACTTACCTCAGTGTCTCAAGACGAAAGTCTATGAACAGTGTGTGTTGCCAGTGATGACTTACGGCAGTGAAACGTGGCCGCTAACTATGGGTCTCATAAGGAGGCTCAAGGTCGCTCAGCGTGCAATGGAGAGAGCCATGCTCGGCGTTTCCCTACGTGATCAAATCAGAAACGAGGAGATCCGCAGGAGAACTAAAGTAACCGACATCGCTCGAAGGATTGCTCAGCTGAAGTGGCAATGGGCGGGACACATAGCGAGAAGAACCGATGGCCGTTGGGGCAGAAAGGTTCTGGAATGGCGACCGCGCACCGGACGACGCTCCGTGGGTAGGCCCCCGACAAGGTGGACCGACGATCTGGTGAAGGTCGCGGAAAGCCAGTGGATGCAGGCAGCGCAGGACCGATCGTCGTGGAGATCCTTAGGGGAGGCCTATACCCAGCAGTGGGTGTCGTGTGGCTGATATGATGATATAAACAAAGTAGGGTGACTTAGCCGGTTTGCCGGCCCCCTTTGGTTTTCGGCCATTTCGGAAACATAACCAGGCCTCCTTCACTTGCTCAAGGTCGTGCGGATAAGGAATTTATTATGTTTAAAAATGTTGACCTCTAAATCTATGCTACCCTGGTACTTTGATAATGTGATTTAAAGAAGTTGATTAAGTTTATAATGGTAGTGTGTCGTGGGGAATGCATATATTTATTTACCTATGATACTACTGGGCCGGTAGTGTGGCCGGTACCAGTAGTGCGCCTTGGTAGTGTCGTGGGTAAGAAGGGCGAAAATTGAACGGTAGGTGTGTCGTTAAAGTAGCAAAAAAATTGTGCATGTGAGTTTTTTGGAAGGTAAGTTACAATATTGTTTACGGTTTGATACACATAATTTTTATTATTGACACTCAATTGCAAGAAAGATTTTTATATTTTTAGGGGGAATATATAATTGCACTTTAAAAATAATGTAACACACTTTAAAATGTTTAGCTTCAAAATTTATTGAATGCACTTTAAAAATAATGGTTTCCACTATAAATATGCTAAACTTTAAAATTAATACTTTGCACTATACAATTTAATTGTTTAGCTTTAAAATTAATACTTTGCACCATACAAATTAATTTTATAACATTAGTATGGTAAACAGACGACTAGGTGCGACGACGAGCGGGCGCAGCGAGAGGGGAGCTGAGGAGGAGGTTAGGTTTCATTGCGACCAACAACGCCAGAACCGACTTGGTGAGACTTGCCATCTCATTAGTCTGACATGGTTTGACAGAAATTAAATGATTTCGGAGTTGGGACACAGTTATAGTGCAAACCATTATTTTTGTAGTGATAATATTAATTTATAGATCTTTTATTATTTTAAAGTGCAAACCATTATTTTTGTAGTGATAAGATTAAATTATAGGTCGAACATTATTTTAAAGTGCTGATACACAATTTTATAGCTGTTTTCATCAAATTTAAAGTGCTATTAAATACATCCCTATTTTTAGTGCCATTTTAAATCCTGATGAAATGAAACATCATTAAAGTATTGTAGGAAAGAAAAGAGGAATAATTTTTAATGGGTCGATGACGGGCCATTAAACCAATTTCACATCGTGTTTACTTTGTATTTTTGCTAAATATGTCGTTGACCGACCAGCTTATCGTCATTATCAGATCCAGAAGATGTTCCTTGTCGCCACCAATAAATTTATTCGAAAAACATGACGGAGAAAAGTTCCGGCTGCGCTCCCGAATTTCAAAGGAGGCAGCGCTGCTGCTTCGAGACCGCCTCAATTTGGAGCCACAAACCCTGAGGAGTAAGGCCGTTTGTGGTCTTATCCAGCTTCTGATCGCTTTGCGGTTCTTCGCGACAGGGTCCTTCCAGATGGGACTAGCTGATTTGGCGAACAAAGACAGTTCTACTGCCCCTGGTACATCACATCAAAATGACACATCTGTGCGATCAGCCCTTGTAAACACAATATCGTGACAATATTCTCCTAGTATGTAGATGTTGATTTTTCTCTTATATGTAGGTATACTAAGAAATAAAATAAAACATTCAGTTTTAAATATTGAGTTTTTCTTCAAAGGTTAGGTAAATAAGTTGTCAAACCATACTATGTATCAAACGCGTTTTTTTGGCCATTTTATATACAAACTTCGAATACTTTTCAAAACAAAACTCAACCATTCGGTCATCCCATGCATTTTTTAACTTCATTATTGGCAACAATGTTTAAGGCTCTCATTAGTTAAAGGATTAAGTTTTTAGCCTAAAGTAGTGGATGCAACAAACTAATGAAATCATTATGTTAATGATTTCATTAGAGATAAAGTGGCATTAGCTAAAGAAGATATAAAGTGAAGCTTCTTGCAATTGAGTGTGAGTATGGTAAATTAGTTTTAGTACTGTTATTTTGACTTAAACGCGTAAAGTATTCGGTGTGATACATTTAAATTTGATGGCCGGGTGACGAAATGCATTTCTGGGAGGTCATTTGCTTTTCGGCCGCCTGGCCGAGAATTAATGTACGAGTTTCACAATCCATAATATTTGGCCGGCAATTATGGCCGAAAACCGGCTAAATCACCCTATAACATTGTCATTATTTGACAAGTGTAATCCCCCCTCGCCCCGCAAAAATTGGTTGAACGTGATTTCATACATTTTTCTTACGTTACGTGTCCAGTGGTTGATTCGTCCAAGGTAGAACACTATAAGCTATAAAGCTGTAAAATTATACCAACTTTGTTTTACATAATTATGTTATAAATTAAAATGAAGACTACAATAAAAAAGCATAATTAACTCAACCTACTGATCTTCGTTCCTACTGTGTCCACCTAGTTTTTTGTTCTGTTTATAATCGAAGGGGTACGAAGTCAAAGTTTTGCTTCGCCTGTCGGTGATTTATACCGGAAGTGGGGCGAGCATTCTGAAGAAATACTAACTCGAACTGTCGAAGTGATAGTGAGAATGCCAACAAAGGCTCGTATTTATTAACCGCTCTCAACGTTGAGAGCTCTCTTAAGATAGTACTTGAGACATCGAGATAATAATAATATTTCGATGACTTAAGATGCTGTTATTATTAGAATCTGCATCTCAAGTATGATTTCAAGATAGCTCTTAACGTTGAGAACGGTTTATAAATACAACCATAAGGGATGAAAAAACATACTAGGTACCTATACTTTGAGTATTTACAATTTAGAACTTTGAAAGTTAAATGTACTTGGCGATTAAGTGCTCCCCACCGGACATGCCTAAAAACTTGATGATGGCACAATTGCTAGATCACGTGATTTTTACTGTTACTGGACACAGGAAGTACGTTATTACGTTAGCGACTTCATCTACGTGAAATTCTACTTGCCGTTATCAATTTAAAATTGTATTTTCTATAAATTTAAAACGAGCAAAGCGTGTATTTTCGATACTATAATGTCATAAATACACGGGGCAGATGGAAAACTTAAGATAATCCTCACTAATAATATTATAAATGCGAAAGTCCGTTTGTTTGTTTGTTTGTTACGCCTTCACGTCGTAACTACTGAACCGATAATCATGAAATTTTGCATACACGTTGTCAGGGGTGTAGAAAAGGACATAGGGTACCTTTCATCCAGAAAAAGCGTACAGTTCCCGAGGGATAGCATAAAAACTGTCCACGCAGACGAAGTCGCGGGCGGCCACTAGTATACCATAAAAATATAAATAGCTAGACAAAAAATAGTAAAAAAAGTACTGTATCTCAGACGAAATACCCGCATATTTCTCGGAATTCCGTAGCAAGAAGTATAGCCCGCCTCTTGTCGTACAAAAATTGTAAAATAGTTTTCTTCATCAAAAGGAATTTATGAAACTCTTCCGAGTAATATTCCGAATCTCGTCAAAGCCCGACTGCGGCAGATAACAACGTGTTTCCAGTTTCCTCACTTTCTTTACGTCTATTTTTGTTTATTAACGGAGGAAAGGTTTTTGAATAACAAAACGTGAATTTGTATAACGCTTCTCAGAAATAAGACAAAATTTATTAAATACTAGTTTCCGTCCGCGTGGATATTCGGAAAATCCATAGGGAAACTTTGACCGGGATAAAAAGTATCCTATTTTTTAATCCCGGCTATAAACTATCTGTGTGTCAAATTTCATCCAAATCTGTTTAGCCGTTTTAGCGTGATTGATGAACTAACATCCAAACCCACAAACTTCACATTTATTATACTAGCGGCCGCCCGCAGTTTCACCCGCGTGATTCCCGTTCCCGTGGGAATATCGGGATAAAAAGTATTCTATGTTTTAATCTAGGCTATCTACTATCTGTGTGCCAAATTTCAACCAAATCCGTTCAGTAGTTTTTTGCGTGATTGAGGAACAAACATTCAAACATCCAAACCCACAAACTTTCACATTTATAATATTAGTAGGATCACACTGCACTTTATTTACAGTTCATTAATTTGTTCAAAATATTATTGTTCGAATTTGTGGCTATACTTTATGCAGCTTATTTCACAACGGTACACTGTAAGACGCACCGATCAAAAGTGGCTCTCGACTGCCATATTTTTGCTAGCTAGTAGGTACGGACGTCGGACGGTTGAAGCGGAAGTTGGAAAATGGCGGTAGTGTTGCCAGTCCCGATAGTATTTTTTAATCACAGCGTGTTCATTAAAATTAATTGTACTCATAATTAATGTAGCTAAGTAAATTGGTAAGGCTTTTGATTAATTTTACATTTGATTGTTTTCTATGCTTTATTAAACTACCAAGAGGTTTGGTCGGTTTGGGTTTATTCTTGGTAGGTTAGTAACAGAGTCGTGTAAGGTTACTGTATAAATTACTTTAATTATTATTCGTGATGAATCATGTAGTACAACTAAATTTGTGTGTTCATACCATTAAAAGTACTTAAACGGTAGTTATAGTAATCAGGTGACTGCAGTCGCCCCTACCACGCCAGTCACGCCACGCTCGCCCCTACCACGCCACGCATAACGTTTAAATATGCGGTGACGGGGTAGAGGCGCGCTCAGTCGTGCTCAAGTCGTCACAGTGAAAGGTTCAACGGTGGAATAAGTGTTTTCAATAAAGTTGTTAAGTAAAGTCGTAATATCAGGAAACTTTGATGAATTTGTCGTGACACGCTATTCCTGCTGGAGAGATACCACTGCTTAAGGTCAGGTATTAGTGTATTATTTTTCAATACTGTTTATATTGGTAATAGTAATACTTTCCCATGATATCGAGTAATTGTATGCTGTGGAATCCTTGTTGAATATCAAAAACCATTATGCATTGATGCAATTAAAACTGTAACTTTTAATTGCTCCTGATGTTTTATTTAACTCCCTTTTAACTTCAGAAGTGAGATAAACGAGTAGATTCCTTAGAATTCTCGCTTATCCTGCCCACACAGAATAAATAAAATGGATAATTTCACTTAGCATACTGTGAGGATAACTAGAGGGAATATATATAGAAATCATTAATTTTTAATTTCAGTAATTCTTAAGTTTTTTTTTTGCTTATTATCTATAATTATTCCGCCTAGTGCTCAGAGGCGGATTATGTTACATTTTTTTTTTCACTCTCTCTCTCTCTAAGATAGTTTTCTCTTTTGACGACTTTTGAATACAGTACGGGTTCAGTTTAAATGAACTGATTTGTTGATACTGATATGATACTAATATTACCAATATAACAGTTAAAGTTGGAAAATAACTGTCCTTTTAAGATCAATTTAGAATTTTTATCCCTGCTGTTTCTTTGCATTGAATACAAACAGTATCACGTTACATTGATAAATCCTTAAGTAATTGATGGATGATTAAACCATTGTTGAATATATTATTTAAAAAAGTCGTTGAACGTAAAGAACCGAAATATAATTATTGAGTACTAGCTGACCTGACAGGCGTTGTCCTGTCTTAGTTATGATTTATGAATATTGAATTCGAATTTTAAACGACATTCAGTTTTTTTGGCATCCCGAATTCTGTCAATTCTATGTCAAACGTCATAAGATTACATTAAAAAAAGTTTAGTCCAAATTAAATTCTGTATGGTGGTTAAGTATTCATATTTTCCACGCAATTTTCTTTATTTTTCTTACATAAGAACCTTCTCCTGATAATAACAAATACAACAAAAAAGGAATTAGCGAAATCGGTTCAGCTGATTTCGAGATTCGCGCTTAGCAAGAGATTCAGCGATTCATTTTTTTTATATTATAGAAGATAGATTACGGATTCTGTACAATAATAATAACAATTCAGTTAATTAAATATGATAAGACTATTCTGGATTTATTGAGTGACTAATAGTGATTAATTACATAAAATTTTATGCAAGTTTCAGAAATGAAAAATTCAGATCGGATATTGGAAGTTGAGTGCAAGACTCATTATATAAATGCTGACTTCAACTGATGCTGGTGATCGACCACTGTGGTGATTCATAATAAATGGGAAAGCAGAAGGGAGCCTGAAGATTCGGGCAAAGCTGCAAGTATATCGTATGTATGATATTTATATGTCTTAAGATGCCGCTGTGAGAGCGTAAGATATCATCCTTAAGAGGCCGTACAACGCTGGAAGGAATTTTCTTTGTAAGAATTATCGAAGTTATTGACTTTATCGTTTTTAATTAATAACGAATAAATTATTTCTGATTTTGGAAAACTATTTAAAAAAATACTTGAGAGCTAGCTAAGTTTTTTTTAATTAAGTTTCTAGACTAAAGGTCTATTATTGGTTATCACATTTTTAATTAATAACGAAAAAACTATTTCTTATTTGGAAAACTGGTATTAAAAAAAATAACTAGAGAGCTAGCTAAGTCTTTTTTAAATTAAGTTTCTAGACTATATGTTTATTATTGGTTATCACATTTAAATTCTTCATAACTTTTGGGATCGATAAATCAAGTAATGCTGTGTAATCTTTGTTCAAAATATGTATTTGACGTTGTACGGCCCCTTAACTAACGACACGAGTGAGGGAGTGGAAGTGATTCCCTAACAGAGACGGGAAAAGCCACAAGCGCTCGTATGTCGTATGTTATTAATATGTATAATTTAAGACGCAGCTGTGAGAGCGTAAGACGTCCGTAGTCAACAACTAGTAAAATATTCAGACGGCGATATTTTAAGTAAGGAAGCGGACGCCTGAAAGTCAGCCAAAGCCGCAAGCATTCATGCTGGTTTATACGATATCAAGAGTCAAAACTTATACGCTTGAGAGAGACTTCATCAATTAATATATAGGTACTTATTTGAAAATAATTGCAAGAGATTAAAAGTTGATAACCTTAATTTAAGTTAGTTTTATAAATTATTAAATAAAACAAAAGTGTATATAATTTGCTTAAAAAGAATATGTAAGAGTATAATAATAAATTCGAGGATAAAGAAATCATCCTTACATTTTAATAGCCTTAAGTAGACTGAAACTTTTCTTTATATCTTAAAAATTATTTTAATATATCTTTATGAAAATAATATTAATGCGAGTAAATGCGCTATTCGACTAAACTTAATCTAAATTACTTACCAACTTGTTTGTATTATTTAAACATTTTACTATGTTAGATAGACATAGTCTAAATAACTTCATATCATCAAACTACTACATTAAGTATATAGCGTAAAAAAAAACTGTTAAAGTATTCGGTTTTTGAACATGCGACTCGTGCAAGTTATCTTAATTTTGTTAAAACTGTTCTTAAGTCTATTATTTTACAAGCAAGTAAAATTATTGCGAAAAGCCATGAGGTCATTTTAACAAGTTTTCTTGAATATTATATTATTATCATTTCTATTAAATCTAAATCATCAGATTGTTTTATCATCATTATTGTTTAGTCTATCACTAAACAATCATGCTTTATTAAGTATTATTTGATGACGATTATTCATTAATTACTGTGTCCTATCATACAAAGGAGAACGTCTATAGTAGATTCTTTCAAAGTCACGTTTACTGTTTTGTTTTGTTATTTTTCTTAGTTAAAATGATAGACATTGATGCGAAAAACGTACCATAAAACCAATAGTAACGTAGGTACTCTAGATATTTGCAATTCATAACTTATCCATACTTACTTGAAAAATCCCTAACATGTCCTGGGTTGCTGGAACCTGCGACAAAGCTATCTGATGGATAAATCCACTTCTCCTTACAATGATTTAATTAATTATTCCTCTGCAACTCTTTTGTGAGTACAATAAATATCAAATAATTAAGTATGCTAAATGTAAATCCTCTTTTAATATATTTACTGCAACCAGTTGAGTCCGAGAGTCCGGCCATGTATTATTGCCAATTATAGCTATACCTACCGTTCTTTTTAATATAGTAGTAATTCAAATTTAAATATTATTCCTATTAATTTTACTACACTATGATCAGTTTATGCATCTGTTGCCAAGTCATTTAATGAGTAATTAATAAGTCATAGAATATGATGCTGGATATAATAGTCTATTGAGCATATATATTTTTGAATGGCCATGATGAGCAATTACCTACTCTACTGAAGTTTACCGGTAATAAAAGAAAAATAATAAAATTCATTTATTTCAGATAACAATAATTGATCCAATTTGATAAAAATATAAACAAACAATAAATAAAAGAAATAATTACAAATAAATCTTAAAATAAAACTATATACACATGAATACAACAGAAATTTTACTATACTTAATATTAATTCTAACTTTTCCTTCACATTCCTACAAATATAATATTGAAAAACAAAACTATTGTGCTTTTTATTTCGTAATCTGATATGCAATAATCAAATCACCTACAAATGTTTTGTATCATTTTTTTTCTGCGAATAGTGCTATTTAAATACTGTGTGTTAATATTTCAAGGTGATAAAATTTAAGTAGAATTACATATTACATCTAAAGCTTTCATAGGTCGTAAGTTTAGCCTAATAAAGTATCTTTAAATTAATCAATGTACATGTATTATCTATGTACTTTATAAATGTTTATAATTTGAAATAAAGAATTTTGAAATGAAAAAAATGAAATGAAATTTCGTAATCAATGATAAAATTTCTAGACTAAATAATAATTTTCGTATTCATTGCACTTTATCTCCGCTACCGCATTATTACAATTTTAAATTAATCAAAAAAAATAATTTCCTCACATCAATCATGTAGGGGTAACTTGACCTCTTATTACACCTCTCCTATTTATGGGCGCTCTTAACTTAACATAAAAAAAACAAAAATATTATTCAAAATAAAAAACTGTGTTACCTAGTTTATGAAAAAAAACACAATTATAATGTTTACGCATACTATCTTAATATTTAATGCGAATTTAGAACATGATTTTCAAGATCATTAAATGTTTTTTTTTAAATCAAACAATGGAAATAATGAAGTATATGGCTTCAAAAAAAATGGCCTCTTTCCAATAGTTTATAAGTTGTACAAGTAATTGGTGAAAGCGTGCCAATATTTTAATAAAAGTACTGAGAATAATACCTATTATTTTATTAACTGTAGCCTGTTAAATTATTGGCGTAAGGTGTACCAATAATTTGATCGGTACATGCCAATAATAGGTTGAAGGGTACCAATGAATGGACTATGGGTCTATATATTTATACATTATGATGGTGTATGTATGTTGGTAATAGCTTAAAACGACATACATACAAAATACAAAATAAAGAATATCTGTATTGTGTATTGCGTGTAACACTCACAATATTTATTCTAAATAGTGTTACTAAAGTCAATAGGTAAAAGTTTTTTGTATCGGATTATTGCTCTAAATACTAATAATTGGGTAATTTACCCTGCTTTTTCTATTTGAAAAATTCGAGGCGATCCATAAACTGGGTGAAACTCTTCACAAAACATTTAAGTAATTCTGTAGACTCACGCACGGCCCTGGTGATGTCGGTGCTCCTCATTAAAATAATAATAAATAAACAAAACCTTTTATCATGATTTTTCTTGTTCCCCGTGACTGAGTGTCGCGATAGAATGAAGTAACTACTTACTTACTTAGTAGGACAATCTAATCTGCGTTTAGAACACATTATATTGGGCACCGTAGGTACTGAGAAAACTTAAAGCAGAAAGATAGTAAGGGTGGTGCTTGTGTGGGATTATAGCAAATTACTTTTGTACATTGATTGATTGGACTCTGTGACTCTGTGTGCCCGCTATGGCAAGTAAGATTTTCAAAATACTGATTACTAAAATCATTTTATTACTTTGTGTTTATTCTGATTGAGTTTTTAAAATGTGCAGTTATATTCAAGGAAGGTACCTCCACATAACGTACTGTGTGTGTAGTGGAGTCACTTCTACGACATCTAAACTCATCTTTAGTACATATAACATTTACATATCCATTGTATAGGGAAGTATGCTAATGCATATAACTAAATAAAAGGTTAACCTAGTTAAATTAGTAAAGGTAAATTTAAAACCATTACTAATTCAAAAGACCTTCAGAATACTTTGTAAAAAAAAAAAAGTTCTTTTATCTTGCTGTAATGTAGGATAGGTACTTATTTCTTTATTAGTTCAAGAAGTAACATATTTTACTCTGAGTTGTGTCACAAAATACATAATAGTGCAATTGTTATATACTATAACTACTAAAAAGAGAGAACTTTTACATATTGATGATTACAATTATTGGATACTATAATAACTGATGACATGTATAACTGAAATATGCTTTTTCTGTCACTGTGTTATACTAAATCACTGGGTGCACCCCAAAGTTGTCTCAAGCCAAATTTTATTTAAACGTCTACTCCATGCAATTAATGCTGCCTATAGCCATAGCGCCGCCGCGCGCCGCTGCGAAAGCAACTCCTTCATTATTTTTTTTATTATTGTTATGGTATTAAAATTATAAAAGTATTTCAAGCATAACAAATGGTATGAGAAAGATATTAAATTTAATATATATGTATAGCGTTTTGATGACTTTTTGTTGATTGTTAGTAGGTATTTTCTTAAACTAAGTTTGTATTGGAGACAAATATTGAAATGCTTACACGTAACTAAGTATTCTGAGACTTAAGTAAATAAAATAAGTTTGGAATAGTTAATGATAAAATATATATGTATATATATTTCTAAGTTTGCAACCTTTATAATTCGGTGCAATGCACTAACTCCTTAGCAATATATTTAAGGTAAACATCAATTTCAAAATAATTTCTAAGGTATCTTTTATTATATTAATGAATTTTGATGTCAAACAAGCTACTGCTCGTGTTTATAACGTGCTCAGATGAAATGCCATACGGCTATATTTTTATTGATGCTAACGGAATTGTATTGAATTGTATAATTTAAATCTAAATTAAGTCAAGTAATGTAATTATGTTTATATAACTAATTATCATAATTGTCACTTTATATACCTACCCTTTCTTTTTTGGGATGTTTTCTGAATACCTACTTATGTATAAATGAAAACGTAATTACGTTTTGTGTCATACAATAAATATTTGTAATGTAATTAAACAATAATTTTGACCTTCGCAAAAATGTGAAATATTTTGTTGGAACGCTACAATTTTTTTACTTCTAATAAAATAATGTTCTTATTTAATAATATTTTATGACTAATTGACTGGATGTACTCAGAATTATAAGAGTAAAATCACAAAGAGATTGTTTTACGCGATGGGACTCGCTCTAGCAGGATGGCCGACTGTAAGGTTACTGTATAAATTACTTTAATTATTATTCGTGATGAATCATGTAGTACAACTAAATTTGTGTGTTCATACCATTAAAAGTACTTAAACGGTAGTTATAGTAATCAGGTGACTGCAGTCGCCCCTACCACGCCAGTCACGCCACGCTCGCCCCTACCACGCCACGCATAACGTTTAAATATGCGGTGACGGGGTAGAGGCGCGCTCAGTCGTGCTCAAGTCGTCACAGTGAAAGGTTCAACGGTGGAATAAGTGTTTTCAATAAAGTTGTTAAGTAAAGTCGTAATATCAGGAAACTTTGATGAATTTGTCGTGACACGCTATTCCTGCTGGAGAGATACCACTGCTTAAGGTCAGGTATTAGTGTATTATTTTTCAATACTGTTTATATTGGTAATAGTAATACTTTCCCATGATATCGAGTAATTGTATGCTGTGGAATCCTTGTTGAATATCAAAAACCATTATGCATTGATGCAATTAAAACTGTAACTTTTAATTGCTCCTGATGTTTTATTTAACTCCCTTTTAGTCGTTTAATAACAAAGGCGGAAATATCCACTCAATATCAAAAATGAACTAAAAATTGTGTTTTATTAATTTGTGGACGTAGTTTATTTATATAAACACATTACACATTAAATGTGGCAATATCCTATACTGTAAAAAACTCCAATATCCTATTACTGTTTAAATATAGTTCGTAAAATACCCGGCATTTTTCTATACAAATAAAATAAAACTATTTTACCGCTTTTATCAAAATGTCATTGTGTGGATATTGTCGCCCTTGCTATTTTATATATTACTCATTATTTAAAGTAGGCTAGCAGTGGTTTTACTGAAAATCATAGTAAATATATATTTCAACTCCAATATTGTTATGAAACTGATAAAGTTAAGCAAGCAACATGCTAGCCAGCGTTTTGTAACAGCGCTAACAATATGGCGGCGCAATCACCAAAGTATACAGCAATTTTATATTATACGTTTAACCTCTGAGGTAGCAGCTACTAGCACTTGGAGGGCTTCCAAAGCAACTAGCTTGCGGCCCAAGTTATAAACTTTATTTATCACTTATTTTATTATATAACCACCTCTGTGGTCTAGTTCCCCCACCCAAAACGGTGTGACCACGGGTCGGTCAGGCTTATTTCAAGTCTGTTCGCCTGGCTAGCGATCACCATCTTATATAAGTTTGACGCCATTACAATAATTTAAAAAATAAATAAATTAAAAAATATTAAAAACACGACTGCCCTGCCAAAACGAACTAAAAAGTTAAACAACAAGTGTCATTGCTGTCGGGGGACCTTATCATGGAACAATTTTTGGTCAAAGAGGTCCCCCGACTGCAATGACACTTGTTGTTTAACTTTTTAGTTCGTTTTGGCAGGGCAGTCGTGTTTTTAATATTTTTTAATTTATTTATTTTTATTTCACACATTTTAGTGACATATTATATAGTTTTGGAATGTGCTCATCAAGGCCTTTCATTTGATGCCCATATTGTAATAATAGAAGAAAAAAAAATTTTTTCATATTGATTTTTTCTAAAAAAAAATATAGCCAGTGTCACTTGGGATGTTGTAAGGATTCTAACGATACCCCATTTATCCAAATCAGTTCAGGCATTTAGAAGTTATGGTGGAATAAAGAAACTCACATACCCACAAACATACATGAACCCTGAACACTCTTTTTGCTTTGGGCAGTCGTGTAAAAATTGATGTGTTAGTTAGAGGTAAAATAGCCAGTTCCACAGTGATGAAGATTCCGGGTGTAGTGGGTTTCCACCTGAAGTGAAGGCCAAGCACTATCTCGTTTGCATAAGGTAAAATAAAATATAACCAACGACGCAAAAAGAGGTTTTAAGTTTGACGTGTTTGGGGTATCGTAGCTCCCAAAGTGGTTAATTCGTCCAAGCTCCCAAACTTGGACGAAAAGAAAATGAGCTGATGATCTTCAAACGCCTGAACAGATCTTCATAAATTGGCCACCATGGTCAATGACCATGCAATGGTAAACTCAACTACAACTCTTCTTTCTTATCGCCTGAGGATTAGTAGCCACTTCTGGTCAGGTGTTAAAGTTTATCAAGCCGCCTGTAAGTCCTGTAATTTGGCTTAACGACTGTTATCAAAAGACAACAGTCGGGACCGACTGTTTAACGTGCCCTCCGAAGCACGGAAGGCTCAGTTGTAATGCCACTTAACGGTCACCCATCTGACACCTGGCCAGACCAAGCGTTGCTTAACAAACGTGATCAAGTGCGATAGCATGAGTGCTTCTCACTACAACTAATTAACAGTAGTGTTGATTAGGTGTAGGCATACAAAACACTAAAAGTCATCTGTGCTTATTCGTTAGTGTGGTTTTTTTTTTCGTTCTAGTAATATATCTTGTAACTTGCACCATAAATGAGGTTGATTAGATTGGCATCGTATACGTGGACTCCAATGTAAACAGTCGTATTGTCTTTGAAATAGTTTTTTAAACTGACTGCATGACGTTAATCGACTTCAATCGGCGGTTTGTTCTACAATAAGCATTTTAGTATCGATTGAGTGCTTTCAGATCATTATTTATAATTATTTTTGCCATTTTCGCTTTTGTAGGTATTTTGACAATGTTTCAGCCTTTAAATACTACTGTATTTTCGAAGCTCGATGGGATATAATATTCTACATCATTTATGTGGCTAATACATAATATACAATCTAACTCACGTGCTTTACCACTTAGCAGAAAAAATCATGTGCTCGTGTATCGCCCCTTCGTGAACTAAATGACCGCGCGGCGTGCAAGCGATTTTAACCTTGCAAGTGGTGAAGTAGATGTGTTGTCGATAGTACAAATAATACGTCATAAGCAACAAGAGTTAACAAAAATATTGTTAGAGTAAATAAAAAACATAATTTCGAGAAACTGTTAAAAAACGAGTTTACTGATAAAAAATTGTAAGTGGCCAGTAAACTTTTGATACATAAGCGTTTATTAGTTTTAATCGTTTTCGTTCGTAAGTCTCATAAGCTATTGGGATCTCACAAGGTTAATAATTGCTTTGTCAGCAGTTTTCGTATATAGGTGTAAGTATGCTCTATTTGTTGATAGTATAAATTTTACATGCTCCTAATTATGTCAAAACATTCTGCAGCATATCTGAAGCAATATCCATTTCGGCAACTGCCCATCGGCAACGTACCAAACTGAACAGCTTACAATAATATAGGGTGACCAATTCCCTATGAAGAGGAGGACACAAGGAAGTCTTTTAACTGTTTTGAGAATTTGGCACGAATGGCACTCAATGGAATTCGGCTGGCAATTGAAAACATTTGAGGGGATGTTTGAAAAAACAACCATTGTCAAATGTATTTTTTTTTTCAGGAAGCAATAAAAACTGTTTACATTTAATAATTTCAATTTATAAGCAGTTCATTTGTTATTTATTTTTGAAATTTCCAAAAAATTTGTGATGGTTAGATTGCTCTTAAAAAGGTCGAAAACCATAATTTTCCTTTTTTTTAATAATCACTCTAAGCCATTTAAAATATAAATTAAAAACAGGCTCATTCTAATAAGACATAAGTGCCCTCCTTTCATAGGAAATGTTTAAGACTCTGCAGAAATGAAAAAGCATGTCAATTATTTATGAAATGCCTTCAGCAGGTATTTTTGGCAGTTTTGTTCAGTTAAATAAATGTAAAACTAACTATAAAAATCTACAAGATTTTTATATATTCGAAGTGACTTCTCATTTTTTTTTATTTCGGTGACTGTTAAAGTGATTCAATCCAAAAACAAAATGAATATTAAATACCATTTTCCCATACCATTCCCCCGTTCCATCTCATTCCCCAAACATGGTCACCCTAGCCATAGATATGCAAGCCCCACGTCACTAGTTAAACAAGACGGTGAGCGGAGCCGCAGGCGAAGCGTTGTATGTGTATGTCAGCCTCTTGGGGCTGATAATGTTTGCGCACTACTTAGTTACGGAGCAGTATGCTCATAAGTTAACTAAAGTTATGTGCATCTTAACCGCACGTACCTATTTTAATTGAATTAAAAGAATTTTCCAACATACAACCACTCACCACATACCTACCTTATCAATTTGTTTTGCAATCAATTTGAGTTGATAAGAACGTTTCTGCAAATTAATTTTAAGAAAAAACTAAAGATTCGTACTTAAGTAAACTAAAGATCCTATATCAATGAAAAGAACTAAAATGTAAGGACGATCAGTTAAAAAATGTGCAATAGTTTTTTTGTTTGAGTGATTTATTTTATTTTATTCATTTATTCGTTTGTGCTGATGGGAACAGCGATGTTATATCTTTCAATCTTAGATTATTGTTATGTCATAATCGAAGCGTTCAATCTTAGATTATTATTTTAATATAATTACTTGTTTTGTATTTAAAGTTATGCGACTTAGAGGATGATCAGATTTTGGTCACCTAGAGTTTGTTCAACGAAAGATGAGACTCGGTTGAAAATGGAACTAATTCAGTAAAATTACGGGTTTGCAAAACATTAAATGGTAATAAGCTGTAATTTTGCAATCTAACTTTGATGTGATTATAAAACACTAATATAAACGAATCCAACTAAATTTACGAATAAAAAAAAATACAGCGAAAATGTAACTTTTTTTTGTTGGATTTACATTCACAATCAAATTATATTTCCAAATCAAGCAAAAAGTAAAGAAAGTATGTAATTAGCAATTTTGCTAAAGCAATTAAATAAATTTATATTTTGGTCAGTAAAGTAAAAAAATAAATATGAAAATTAAATAGGCCACATTTGACACTTCATCAAAATTCTTCAAAGTAACCTTGTAACGGCGGGCATCAAATATAATATATTTTTTCTATGTTAAAACAGCACAATTAATTCATGTTTTTCAATTACGAATGTTTATTTACGATAAACTGACCGAAAAAATTAACTTTACGATGTATTTTCACTGAAAAACCATTCTAAACATAAAAAACAATTTTTGTTTTAATAAAACTAAACGTCGTTACAATGTTATGTCAGTGAAAACTTTTTCTTTTTAAACACTAGGGATGTTACCCAAAAATCGAAAAATCGAAAATTGAATGCAATGAGTACTTGTGAATGAATATTCTCACCATTATTTTTGCAGACAAAAAATGATAGTGGTATTAAATATGGTATGGTATAAGGTATCTACGGAACCCTGTGGCGCGTGGCCGGAAACGCACTTGGCCGGTTTTTTTTATATTTTCAAATAATAACATCAGTTTAATATTTTCGGTTACTTTTACGTAACGTTTTTGTTATATGTTCGTACTTGTTCGTTTAATTATGTTTCCTTTCACGATATAAAATAATAATGGGACATGGATTGGACTGATGATTTTTTGATTTGATTTTCATTGCATTTTAGTTGAAATTAAATAGTATACTCATAAGTACTTTTTCATAATAACTGAATTCATATTCCATGTTTGAAATCTGTATCGATTCATTCACCTTAATCGATGTTTTGAAGCTATGAACACCTACGGTCACCTCACTATGAATCGAAAATTGACAAATGTCAAATGTGGCCTATTAAAATGGCCCTACTTTAGTTGGATTCATTTACAAAATGACAGCTAGCCATTTAATCTAACGATCAAAAGAAGAAAGACCGCTATTGCAAATTATTTCTCTTTCGTCATACTAGCTGCCTTAATTTTACTGAACTAAACTGATTTTGCACCTTATTTTAAGGTTTAGTTTCCAATAACTTAACCTCTAAACTTAAGATTATTAATATAATTGAAAAATATTAGAAAAAATCGACTCACCCGAAGCATCTCAGACGGGACAGCATTGTGAATGCATAAAGTCTAAAAGTTTAAAAATTAACCTCTAAAGTTCTAAACGTTAATTTAACAGGAAAAGTGCCCCCGCCATTTCAGTCTCATCTTTCGTTGACCAGACTCTAGGCACACAGAACAAAGAAGTTAAAACCACATTTTTATTCTATTCGTACTTATATAGAAAAAGCTTAGTGTGAAAGATGGACTCTACACTGGTTAATAATTTAAAAACGGCTTCGTAATGGAAAGAAATGTAAAAAAGCAAAAAAATAGTACTTTCAAAGCTTATTTCTAAACTGACAACCAAAAACACAAAGAAAAACGCCGACGTCAAACGTCACAGATTTTAAATAAAAATACATATAATTTCTAGAAAAAAGTAGTGTTAGATTTAAGTTAAGTAGTTTAACTTCAGTTGGTCAGACCGATCCTACTTGTTACAATAGAAAACTTTCATAAAGGAACAGTTAAAGTATCCCTTACTTATGTAGTTAACTTACTTTGCCAGTTAGAAAATTACAAAGAACATTTCCCTTTTACGAGGCAAATTCAGTTTTCCGCGTAGACCAGCGAGAATATAGACCTGAGGCTGGAGGCTGGCCAATTCGTAGGGAACAGGATGAAAATTAACTTTGAAAAGCCAACATGAAAAAAATAACTCTTTTCGAACATTTTTCACTGATATAACTGGTGGTAGTTTGGAAAATAAAAAATCTGATATCTATCTATCAAAATAAATAAAATAAAATTTACAAGTAATATTAAACGTAAAAGAGAAGAAATTAGCGTTTTTTATTTTTTGATAATATAATTTAGTTTTATTTTTGTGATAATTTATTTAAACCTTAAAAAATATTCAACTCTGCAGGGCCGCGATTTGCCACCCGTTTAAAAGTAATAAAAAATATATTAGTTTTATCGTTGGGAAGATCTGGCGATAAGTAACACAAAAATATCGTTTTTAAGGAGGGTCCCTCTTACCCCCCGCGATGACGTTTTATGTAGACTCCGGAAGTGGGCACTGAAAATGAGTTCTCGCGAGGGCGTCGCTCAGCACAACACGCGAACCAACTCGTTTTTTTTTTAATCGAGGTACTTAACAGAAATACCGAAATAAACTGTCGCACAAACGACATCTTTGGCAAATAAGAAGCTAACACAGTATATTTCAACTAAACGTAAATGCAGTTTAACATTTCACATTCTTATAAATCAGTCCTTTCGATATTAATTTTCGCTGCCAAAGGTAACTTTTCCATGGTCCAACTTATTTCTATACTAAATATTGACAAAATTGGTTTAGTGGGTTTAGGCATGAAAAATATAGATTGTTTACATGCTAGTCAGTGGATTAAACTTGGTCCAAGGTTAACTCTTTTGAGTCTATGAGTACATGTTAACTTAAGTGGCACGCCTAAAATAACCTTTGATGCTAAATATCATCAAAGGGAATTTATTTTTCTTAGAGTGATTTGCTTAATTTCGGGAGGAAAAATTAAAGCTTTCACAGTAATTACAGAACTGTATATTTATGCGATACAAATTCAAGACAAGAGTTATAGTATTTTAAGCATTTTCAATTATTACATCTTTTACTAGTAAGTAGTTTTTGTGTGAAAGGCCAACAGTTTTCATTTTCATGAACTTGCGATAATATGCCTACATTTTATGAAAAGTGTCTTCATTCGTGCAATAGGGAACATGCATAAGTCATGCATGTAATTTGTATGACACATATGTACTTAGACGCAATATTTAGGGAGATATTTGAAAATCCTTGGCTAATTCCATAATAATGCGCCTGAAACGTGACATGAGTGACGTCACAAATGTTGACCGTTTTGTATAGAGCGTTTTCGGCGGGTGCTGCTGCGTGCTAACTTCAAGTAACTATGTCACGAGAAAAAAACGCAGGAAAAAAGTTTTAATATTACAGTTGATTTTCTCATTTTGATACAAAAAAATTGATGCATGTTCCCTATTACGCGCGGTTTAACAAAATTAAATTCAGAATCCCATACTTACTTAAAATTTTTAATCTCAAACATTCGCATTAACATCCCAAAATTTTTTTTACGCTTCCATTCCCCAACAGTTTGCAAGTCGGTATTATTTCTGACCGTTTTCTAACCTTCATTTATTCGCGTACCCCTTACCCCGATCTCGCAACTCTCCGTCATCGTGGCGATAACGTCACGAGTTTGTTACGCACACTCGCTACTCCGTATTTATCGCTCGCATTCGAGTCATAATTATCTCCTCGCCTTAAGCGATGGACCCACATAATATTATTATGAGGTTGAAATTTAAAGGAAATTGCGATAGAAACACTAAAGGGGTTAGTAAGAGACATGCTAAATAGAAAATATCTTTAGTGTATTCGGTTTAGTGCTTAAAGGTCACAGAAAGGAGATTATAGTGCCTATTTATACACTTAAAATCCCTATAAGATAGTTATTTTGAGGGTACATACAAAAATAATTATTTAGGTGACTAATTTTATGTTTCAACAATAATGAAAGGATCCACCCCCGCTTGACGCTCATTAATTTTAAATCAATAATTACTATAAAGAAAAACAAGAATTCTGTTGACGTGTTAGTTGGTTGTTTACCATAAGGGTTGTTTTTTCTACTGGCCTTATTGTTTGACAAAGAGTAAGTTTACACTCGGTTTAACTAAATTCATAAGCAAACTTATAGGTTAAGCTAGGTATAAACACTCTTCGTTTATTAATAAGGAGGCAAAAGTTTATTATCTAATTAATTAGTTTTTATTTACCACACAGATAGACAGTACAATAATTTCAAGCTTAACCTAAGCTGCTACTGTGCAATCAACCCGAAAACATGTAAAATATTATTTCGTTCCAAAATAGGGTTATTACTGTTACGAATGGAGTCTGTTTCGTTTGTCTAGGGGTCCCCCACCACGTGGTTTATGGAACAACGCCTTAAGGCTAAGGACACACTATACGCGACACATAGGCGAGTCGCGGGCAACTGTTTGCTGTGGGCCGCTGCGATATTATGTATGTAATATGACTGTTCAGCGGGGCTACTCAAATGGCCACTTTTCTATTCGTTCGCTAACTTAAAAATTAAAAATAAGCCATAAACACCAAAATAACGTGTCGTAGGCTTGTCAATTCTGTACAATACAACAATGTCTGTGATTTACATAAACTTGCGACGTCTGACTTGATCATTAATTGCTTATTTTTAAGATTTAAGTTAGCGAACGAATAGAAAAGTGGCCATTCAGAGCAGTTACTAAGCGAGTAACAATAAGCGAGGTTCGTTTGGTAGAGTGGCTTTAGCCTTAAGAAAACTGTGGTTCAAGAATATTTCATGATTGTAGATAAGCGCTCGTGTTTATATCGCATGGGGTTCTTGGTTTATCGTTTGATTATAGGAACTCGTAAGTTGCTTACTTATTGCAGGGTCACACGGTATGGTGTAAAATACAGAGCCACACTAATTTTAGGCGGTGATGAGAGCTTAAGGCGTCGGCGTCGTCCTGATTGGCTTTGATCGTACAAGCAAACGATGTGTTTTCGCCGCACATTTCTGTAGGCTCGCGCGCCTGTCATCTCGTGACAGCTTACAGAAATGTGTCATCGTGTGATGACAACGCATCGTTTGCTCGTACGATTGAAGCCAATTAGGACGACGGGTACGAATATATTATTTGTATGTTTTTACAAATGGAACGCCCCAACCAATAAAATAAGTGTGATGATTATTAGTTATAAGACCCTAGTAAACATTTGTTGCCCGTAGACCTATTTGTTACTGAAAATAGGGTATTATAAAAATCAGTCGTTTACAAATCCTGTAAAATATAACTTCGATTTGCTTGCTGAACTAAAAACAGCCCAGCTGAGTTTCTTGCCGTTTTCCTCGGTACACGGTCGATATACTATGTTAAACCTCTCGTATGGTTGATCAGACCATCAAACTGAACAACTTTCATTATGGCACCGACCTTGAAATCGCGAAAAAAAATCAGCTGTTTCATACATTTCGATGGAGTAGGATTGTATTTTTTTCGTGATTTCGAGGTTGGTCCCATAATGAAAGTTGTTCAGTTTGATGGTCTGATAAATCCCACAAGAGGTTTTATATTAACCAAAAATAACCTCTTATGGCACCCAGCTTGACTTTTACAAGTGCTTGTGACAACCTAGGACTGAATAAATGGTTTTGAATTTTTCTTCTCGAAATCTTTAAACATATACTTATTTCAATCATGAATTTAAAATTGCATAATATAAGTACATATTTATACTTTATTTATTTCTGTGTGTAAGCGATCTTTTTGCCTAGTCAATTTTGAGAACCAGTGGCATAAATTAAGCCAACACTCTAATACACCTGGCCGTAAACGGCGTAGGAGATGAACGGCCTAACCCTCACCTGGGTGGGTAATTTTTATTGCCTCCGGATCCTATTGCACATCCGAGCACCGAAAGGGTTAAGCCAAAACGACTCGGAGCTATCCTTTAAACACTGCCTTTCTAATCTCATTCCCTTTCAGCCGGAATTAAACCGGGGGTAATTAAATAAATCAGAAGTAATTACCCCCAAGGCACAGCCCTATAGCTAATAACACAATTCTTTGATCTTTTAACTTTTGAGTTAAACTTTTTGCTAATTACTTGTTAATTGGATGTTATTGTTGTGTGTTTGCAATTGTGGTTGACTTTGGGGTAATTTGAAGTTTGGAATTAGATTTTGGGGTAATACTGGCGTTTCAAGTGATGTTATGTTTGTTTCAGCGAGTTTTCTTTATTTTACTAACTTATAAGGGTGTATGTTGTAGATTTTCCGTTTTATTTCCATATTTTTTATTTAAGTTAGGTAATCATTAAAACTTTATGACATTTCATGCTACTGAATTTGTTCTCATTGGTTGATTTACTATTTAGATATTTTTTTATTTATTTTTAAAGCTCATACTTATATAATTATTAAATTTGTCATGTTACTTATACGCAGTTTAGAATAGTAACATTCCGAGTATTAAACATTACTGAAATCTAATGAAATCAAATAGAATAGCTTAAGCCATTTCAGCGTTAGACTAAGTTTTCCCAGACTAAAGAAGTCAAAGTGGGCTAACTTTAGACTAATTGACTAAGTTCTGATTGGGTTCGTTACTATCGACAAGTCTGAGATGTTACAAATCTACCTCTATAAAGTGGGAGTTCAGTTATTATCAAGTTCGATTAATTTATAGTGGGTACTTAATAACTTTTAACCACTAGTAAGTCCATTTTTTCTTGTTCACAAAATCCAGGGATTGAAATATCGTTAAAAAAATAAAGTTAAAAATACCGTTAAAACACCTTATTGGTAAACTTACCGGTAAAAATAACGTTAAAAGCATTGTACCGGTAAAATTACCGTTAAATATAGCGTTAAATTTTACCGGCACAAAGGTACTGGTAAAATTATCGATAGAAAAGTAATGTTATTAATTAGAATAACGTTAATTTTAAAATAACGGTAAAAAAGTAAGAAATACCGTTAAAATTAACGTTATTTGCTGAAATAACGTTAATTTTAATGTAACATTATCCAAATTAACGTTATTATTAACATAACGTTAATGTTAAAATTAACGGTAAAAAAGTAAGAAATAACGTTATATTTAAAAATAACGTTATCATTCCCTGCAACTACGAACACTTCTTTGTTCGTAGCCCTGCAAGAATCCCATGCCATGCGAAGGAGGGAGCAAGTATTTTTTTTATTGACAATATAATGATCTGCAGTAGTTACGGAATACAGGCAATCAATGCTTTATATAGGTAGAGCTGTGATAGATGAAAACATAACCTACTGTGTTTATGTTTCTATAAGAATTAATAAATTATTCAGTCTAGGCTGTTACAAGCACTTGTGAATGTCATAGAAGCTACACCATCGGTTCGCAAACCCTAAGCGGGAGACCTTGTAACGAGAAGAACCGGCAAGAAACTCGTCAAGGGCTGCTTTTTTCTCCCTGTATATTTCATACAGAGTCGTCAACATTGAAAAATGACCTCCGCATATAACAGTGCAATAATACATGGGACACATTTTTTGTGGTTTGAAACCCATTTGGGTAGTTATAGGTATACAAATAATTCAAATACTTTGTCTTAAAAACATTTTAGTTGAGCGATTAAAACCGATGAACATAAAAGTGTAAATTATGTTTTTTTTCTGTTTCCTACTTGACTTAAATAAGTGACGTCACGATTAACTTTAAATGGTTATCGCGTATTCGATATCTCATAAAAAATTGTGTGGTTTGAAACCCATTTGGGTAGTTATAGGTACACAAATAATTCAAATACTTTGTCTTAAAACATTTTAGTTGAGCGATTAAAACCGATGAACATAAAAGTGTAAATTATGTTTTTTTTCTGTGTTTCCTACTTGACTTAAATAAGTGACGTCACGATTAACTTTAAATGGTTATCGCGTATTCGATATCTCATAAAAAATTGTAAACAAACTTACATCTACGTGGGTGACGTGGGTGGATTGAAAAGTTCTCGGCCTGACATTGAAGGGACCATCCTAGAATTTCCAAAGAACCTTTATATTTTGCTCTAGTCTTTCAACAGTTATGAGAAAACTTTGAAACGTGTAGCTCAAGAAACATTTTTTTTTAAACTTATTTTCTGCGAGTATTCGCAATATATCTGCAAAAGTTACAAAATTGAAAACCGTTTGGTTATAAATTTATTGGAAAGATGAAAGAAGTACATAGAGCTAAATGGAAATTAGGTCGACAAGTAAAAATATTTAAGTATGTATTTTCTTTTGTTGACTAGGCCGCGAACTTTTCAATCCACCTAGTAATTCATTATTACATCTCAAGTGTTCAATAACACAATGTTAATCAAAAGTTGTTTAACTACTGAATAGTTTAAATTATTTCCAGTCAAAATTATTTCCTCTGTTTTGTTTTGTTATTATATTAGATACTGTAATTCGGGTTCGTTATCCCTGCGTCCTGAGGGAAGAGAGTTTGTTACGAATAATACAAATATTACGAGATGTTTAGCTATTTCATTTGGACCTCGTATAACAAACGTTGTAAGTCAAAATTTCGAGAAATCGTTCAGATTTGAGCATTGCTGGTGGACTATTAAGGCAGACATTCACAAAGTGGGCGAACAGTGGTTGTGTTTCTATAACGTTTCATAAAGAAAGAGGTTTTTTTTGGTTTCATTAAAACAGAATGTTTGGTATCACCAAACATAACATAGCAAATTCTGGTAAGTGTTTAAGAAAACTGGAATATTTAATGAAAAATAATTGTATTTGTTGGTGATCATAATACTTGTAGAGAAACTTTGAATGGATCACTGTCACTAACCTGCATACTTTTTGTTTAATTTTGAAAATCTATCGCAATCGTTTTCATTTGCAAGATGGATGTGACACATTGCTGCATTTTTTGGTAAGTTTTTATTTGTGCCAAAAAGAAGCATCAATGTATGACATCCTAAAAGCGATTGCAATAGATTTTGAAATAAGACAATTAGCCCCTAGAATCTGACCAATCTTTGGAAAGAATAATGGAATTATTTATTACTAAAATAGATAAAATCCTGATGATTATTAGTATCCACTTGAAATTGTCTTATGAACTTCTTCACTTTTTGTCAGCTAAAAAGTATCAAACGGGCGGTAGGAAAATAGAATCAATTCAAAACTCTTCATTGATACTAAATTTATTTAAATAAATAATTTTTTGAATTTAAATTTGAACTATTGAAACATAAAATAATTTATTCCTTTATCCTAGAGAAAAATGTAAAAATGTGACTCAGGCGGCTTTCTTATGCGGCGTTCATTTATAAAATAGCTGCGCTCACTGTACGCTTCTATTGTTAGTGACTGTTGTGTTATCTGATAATGGTTGTACCGGTTAAATTTACCTCTTTGAATGAACCCTTACCAAAAACCTTACTAAAGCTAGTTATAGGTTATGCGTTAAGAAAGTGAGTTTGGTTTTATGCTACTAAGGCGTGAAATACACAGAAGAGATGCGGCGGAGGTAAGGCGCAGATACGGCGGCGATACGTGTATTTCCTTTGCCGAAAGCATCCGAAAGCCTCACATCTGCACCGTATCGCCGCCGTAACCGAGCCGGCCCCCTGATTATCTAAAATGAGCGACCGATCTCGATTCCCAAATTATTTCGAAATCGTCGCGCGACCGAGTCACTGATTTGGTATTATGTATGCGATCGCTGATTAGTTTATGCTCGGTTTATGCTCGTGAAGATCTCCATAGAAATTAGCGCCACTGGCAACCGGTGGGAGCGACTGAAAAGTCTTTTTACCGAAAGTAGTCTGTGACTGTGTATGTGTCTGACCATATGTGCTCTGTGAACATAACCTTTTTGTTTTCGCTTCGAATTTTGTTTACATTTTTTCGTCTTCAAAATTGCAAATTCCGTATAGGTATTAAAGGACAGGCCTTTTGTTTTACATTATAGCAATTTTATTTAATTTTGGTTAAAGGTAGGTAAGGCTAAGAATTTAACGAAAACCAGTCAGAAATTACGTTTTGTCTGGTTTCTGTTTGACAGAAGAAATCGCGAAATCGTCGCGGTCGCGTCGCGGTTTCTGAGTTAGATAATACGAATTTCGGAGCATTTCCTTGCAAGTGCTCGTATATTTTAGTTCTTTAGTTGTCCGTTGCAGGCAGCACTCGTAGAAACTCGATCGGTGGTACGAAATCGAGTTTGACAGCGACGATTTCGTAATTATGACCGGTAGTTTTTAATAAGATAATCAGCCTGCGGGTCGCTTCTGTGTATTTCACGTCTAGAAGTAACGCAGATGTGGCCAACACTTCGACAGTACTAAATATATGTAATGCCTTAGCTAACGCGTAGTTGGATATTACCATTAACGTTAACGTTAACGCAGGTGGTGCCGTAGCATTATAGTGACTCTAGCTGTAAAACTAATGATAGTTTGAATTCTGTTACAGGAAAGATATTTGTATGATTGGTAAATAAACAATTTCAATATTTATTATTATTATTATTGTACGCTTAGGAATTCACGGGCCAAAAGTGACCCGGTCCTTTAAGGCTTGCGTGGGGATATGGATCCAACACGTAGAGGCCATTTTTAGCGACTTTAATCTAAAATGCGTGTGGTACACCTGCTGGATCTAATCTCTGACTACATCAGTTTGATTTACTCAGAGACTATCCCCAGCAAATGCACAGGAACTATGGAATTTTACTGGATAAGGACTAGTAGGCTATTAGGTTGAGATTGGGATGGACTAGGATTTGGGCTATGGAAAGAGACTAACGGACACTATTATTATTCTTAGTTACACGGGCGGCGCCCAATTACATAACTAACATACATAGTTACTTTCATTAAGACAAACAAATACTAACAATATAAATGAATATGGTATGACAACACAATCTACAAAATGTTGTTTAAAGTAAACAATTAAAAAGGATGTCCACTTTCACAGAATGACAAACATTTAGTCGTAATAGTTCCCCAACTATCTGCGAATACGTCGCACTCAGGTTGCTGACACAGGAGTGCATTGAGCCCCGCGAGCATCTGACAGACAGGGGAGTGGTTATACGCGACGGTCCGGCCCGAGGGGGGGCAATATAGGACTACTTTGTTAATAACAAAGTTAATTAATTATAATTATAATGAAACTCAAAAGAATGATAGAAAAATATATCAAAGGTTCTTCAAAACTAGTCTTTTTTTCTATTCCTCTTTTTTTTTTACTGTGTCAAGAAAAGTATTTACGTCTTTAACTTTCAAAACATCTTCTCATTGAAGGCAAAAGGCCTTATTATCACAGAAAAATAAAAGCACATACCACCAAACTTAACTCCGTTTTCAGCCTCAAAGTTTCAACATAGCCAATTTTCTATTCAACAAAATAATCTCCCAAGCGCTCCCGTTTAGCGTAAGAACCCGAGGGTAGTTTGCAAATCCCGTATGAAACGCTCTACAGCCCCTTAGTTCGGTTACAAGACTTTTAAAAAGCATTTGCATGTGAAAGACCTAACTTGGCGACTTCGAGTGTGGCTGGAAACGTTTTATTAAAATTGTGAAAGTGTGGAATTGCTGTTTTCATTTCCGTACGCCTATCTTAATTAGTGGACCGAGCGGTTTCATTTAGCGTAGCTTTTCTGGTGGAGAAAATAAATAAAATCGTGTAGGACTCAGCTGGCGCATGTTTTTATTTAATACTAGCTTTTCGCCCGCAGATTTGCCCGCGTCAGGTTATATTGTGCGGGTGGAGACCCGTGCCCAGCAGTGGGATAAAAAGTAGACTATGTCCTTCCCCATGGTCCCATTTATATCCGTACTATATTTCGTCAAAATCAGTCAACGGTAACCGACAGACAGACAGAGTTACTTTCGTATTTATTAGAATGGATAGCAAAGTTTTTACTAAAAGAAATGAACTTTTTTTATTGGCTCTGGTTTTGGCATTAGTGGTAATGTCGTCATTCTCTCCGACTTCCATAACACAAGTGCTTTAGTTACTACTTTGGAATCAAATAGATTGTCCAAATACGCAACGGGTACGGGTCAGTGCCTGGCCTTCAGCTCACCTGATGTTAAGTGACGATAAGGCCGAAGGTGGAAGCGCACTACACCCGGAATCCGCAACCACTGAGGATTTATTGACACATATTATGTTTTCCATTAGTGCTGCAATATAAGCGGGTGATATTGCACTTCGAGAAGGTGATTAAAGCCGCGTCGCTCAGCCGCAGCCATGTACGAGGGCCTTATATTAGTATTCTCGGCTCATATCGGTGTTCCTCTCAATTACAGTACACGCTAACTACGTCACACGTAATATTTCGCGAGCGGCGTAAAATGACGCACGGCGAATTTTTATGGCCGTTCGTTTGTTTTCTTTTGAACGTTTATCGGCTAAATACTCAAACAAGTCTTAGAGTTAAGGCCACCTTAAATTCAAAAATGTTTTCAGATTTTACAGAAACTCTATAAAACTGACAGCTTCCTTAAAGTTAAGGTTTAACTAAAAATTTTAGCTAAGAAGCCTTTGAGTATTCGGCCGTTAATTGTTTAAATGGGATAATGCAGTGCTAATGTTGTGTGTGCTTACCCGTGAAAGTGCAGAAATACACAATCAGAAACTGGTCAAATACAGCATTGTGAAAACTGTGGCTTCGTCAGCGCTGGCACGCGTCGATCACAGAAGGTCAAAAGGTAAGCGTTTTGCTGTCGTTGCAGATATTTTTAGTGCAGTTAGCCAAACCCACTATAAAAAATTTCAAAATCCCTTCTCTTTTTTAGTAATTTACAGTTTATTGCTTTCTCTTATTATCTTCCTTATTTTATTAATAAGGGACTACCAAAACATATATTTTGTTATCATTTTGAAAACAACGACGTTATTTGCTACAAGAAGTTATTTTTATAAAAGTAAAAAGTCGCGTCATAAGCACTTTACTTTTGAATTAACGTCTAAAATTAATTTCCCGCATTTTTGCATTTGCCCAACTTTCGCCATTTTGTTGAAGCTAATTCCGTTGTAATTATTCCTAGCAACATTTTAGCGGCGTCCCTCCGGGAGTTACCTTTTCCCGTCCAGAATTATCTGTATCACTCCAAAGACTGCGAAAGAAATATTATATTATCCCGCTTTTATTTTCCTCTTTTTTTCTTATTTCGGTGGTCAATGTACCCGTCGGTATTAACACAAACACATGTTATAACGTTTTGTCTTTTATTAATATGGAGTTTTGTTGTTACAAGTTGTTATAGTAAGTGAGGGTTAAGTTATATTATTATTACAATAGATTATGTTGTTTAACAAGTATTACTTTGATCGACAACTAAAGTACTACTTATGTGGTGGACAACAGAAACAGCGATATCAACACCTAACTAAGAGAAGATTTTTAGATATCTGATTAAATAAATTTTAGTTTTAATATTTTACAGCTAATAATGTTAATGTTATTATAATAACAAGAAGCATTTTGTATTTAGTGTCTTACTTTATGACCTAATAGTAACTTATCTTTTTTACCAGTTTTCAAATTCTAAACCACGCAGGAGCAGGCAGGTTGTTTTTTTAATAATCGAAGTTAAGCTTCTTTACATTTAATGTATCCAATCAGTTTTTCGTGTCTGTTTTATGCATAGAAATAGAAAATTTTTCGCTGCGCTCAAGAAGACCAACAAAGCGTGGAAAAGAAAAGTTAACATCATACGGACACGGTCTATGTACAAAAGAGACAAAGGATCAAGTGACATGTGCCAACATTTTTTACAGTAAGAGCCCCTAGCGTCCCGCCTAGCGAATGAGCAATCACAGTTTGTTTAAAATATTTGTTAATCTTAATTAGAATTTAAAATAAAGGTATCGTGGAGCCATGGTGTCTTGTGCTCTAAGTAATTGTGATGTGACAAAAAGAAACAATCCAAGTAATCACACTTTTCACAGGTAGATAAGATATTGCCACACATTTCTCTAAAACCAAATTTCGCTACATTTATTCATTTATCGACAAAGAAAACAGTATGGAACATAGTTTTTTAATTTCCTTTGCCATATATAGTCATATTTTATGAATCTAAGTCATATTTTATGTATCTCATATAAAATGTATGCATTCGTTTTCGGATCACCTGTTTATTGACATTGTTGTTCTTTGACATTCTATTTCTATGGTTTTATGAGTGTTTTCATGAAAGATACATTTTGTGAAATGTACCTACATTACGGGAAAGGTGCGTATTGGAAATGTACATTTTGGGAAAGGCACTTTTTCATTTCGGGAAATGTACCTTTTGAGATCGGTGTACATTACGGGAAGTGTACCTATATTTTGAACCTGAATACAACCCTTCCTGCGTGGTTCGGACCAGGTTTTACCATACAATTCTTCAGTAATCTACAGATAAAGAGACGATGTAAGCCACAGTAACGTTTATTTAGAATGAAACCGCTCTGCCTGTCGTAAACGGCTGACCACTTTGCTAAATGGGGCGGAGATCAACTCACTTAGGAGACTGGTTGAGAACTATTATCTTTAGTAATTGAAGTGCTTTTGTAAGTGTCTCAAATGATGCTATAAAGTCATAGTCTGATTGCTTACGTTTTTTTGAATAAATGACTAACTAGGCGATTTTTAATATGCTTTTATCCTTCTCGTCATTGTGTTCAATGTCCTGATAATAGTCTTATAAAATGTTTTGTATTTTTCGTTCCAATTAAATTTATACTTAATACAAAAGAAAAAGACGATAGTAAAAAAAATGCTTGCCAGTAATAATAAAGTTTTGAATTAAAAAAAACACTGTATAAGTTTTTAAGTTGTTGGTATGTGAAAAACTTACAAGAGATCGATCAATCGGTTATAATTTTACGATATAATTATTTCGCTAACTACATACAAAACTCTAGAACTTTGCTTAAACGGATGTTCAACAAAATATTTCCACAATAGTTTGTTTAATATAAAATATTTAAATTTTCTAACTACTCTCACTGTTTTAAGCTAAGCTAACAAGCAGAGTTTGTTCAATGAATGGGCACTAAGTAATTAATAAACACGAAATATAAACACATTTATTAATGAATAATTCATCAGCCAAAAACAAACTCGATGTTCGCCACATAAACATTTTTAACTCGTGTTTAGGTGTTATTAAAAAAATAAATTTTTAGGTAGGTATCTTGTAGGTATTCATTAAATACTGTTTTGAAAACAATTTTAATTTTGTGTTAACACTAAAAGTGTGTCCCGACTTTTTAAACTGACAATTACAATAAAGGTCGTGAATTAGGTATCGTGATGGCCTATCCATAAGTGCCCCAGCACATGGGAAAATATAAAAAGTATGGTAATGACGATGAATTGTGAACGTATTAAAAGTTGATTTCATCAAAAGCAGCACAGACAACAATAAAATCACCGAGTGCAGTGATGCGCGAGTCCGCACAGACGGTAAGTAAATTGGGGCGGAAATCGGGGGCGGAATGGCCTAATGGCTGCTTAATGAGACGCCGCCCGCCCCCGGAGTGGCCAGCGCGAAGTAATCAGACATCTTACAAGCCGGTGAATGAAGGCTGTTTAATCAATATTTCATACTTGATTTTATCTATCTCGAATCGAAACTGCCTGACTGAATGAAGATCAGCGCACAGCTTAAAATAGAAATTTTTCGCAAGAGTTTTTTTATAATCTAGGCAAGCGCACTGAGAGGGATTTATTTTTTAAAGTTAAACCCAAAGTCGCGGATTTGTTTTTTTTTTATTTAATAGCAAACCGAAATCCTAAATTTATATTATGCTAACAGCCACATATTAAATAATTTGTAAAAATTGTAAGCTTCTTATTTTATTTTTTACGTTTACTGTTCATTCAAACATGTATTTTTAATTTCATAAAAAGGGAAAGCTTTCAGATAGTATAAACAAGTTTGTTATTTGCTCATTTTCTTTTTAGGGTTCCGTAGCCAAAATGGCAAAAAACGGAACCCTTATAGATTCGTCATGTCTGTCTGTCTGTCTGTCTGTCTGTCCGATCGTATGTCACAGCCACTTTATTCCAAAAGTATTAGAATTACACAGTTGAAACTTGGTAGGTAGATGTATTCTGTTAACCGCTTAACAATTTTAACACAAAAATAAAAAAATAAAACATTAAGGGGGGGCTCCGCATACATGGAACTGAATCTGAAAAAAATTTTTTTCTTCAAACAAATACGTGTGGTGTCTTAGATAGGTCTTCAAATTGGCATTGAGGTTCCTAAGACGATTTTTTCTCAAAGTTAACCGTTTGAAAGATAAACACTGCCAAAGTGGTAAAATGTGTGTCCCCCCCCCCCTCTAACTTTTGAAATAAGAGAGTGAAAAATCTAAAAAAAATATATGCTGTAGATCTTAATAAATACTTTCAACAAAAATTGGTTTGAAAAAGGTATAATAAGTAGTTTTTGAGATATAGCACATTTTCTAAAACCGCAAACATAACTTTGTCATTCATACCAACACTGTGAAAAACAAAGTTATTCTTGCAGACAAAAAATTATAGTGGTATTAAATATCGTATGTTATAAGGTAACTACGGAACCCTACGGCGCGTGGCCCGACACGCACTTGACCAGTTTTTTTTTTCTTTTTCCATCGTTTATGATATTTAGAACTGATTAAAAACTCTGTATTTTATGGCAAATGTAAATTAAAAGGTGATTATGTAAAATTCATGCCTACATTTATTTCGAAGATAGGTGACAACTAATTCTACGTCTTTTTTACATTGAATCGAGCCGAACAGAAATATCTTCAGCCAAACGGATTTGACAGTTTAATGTAATTTTTCAAAACTTTGAGAGTCGTTGAAGAGAAAAAATGTTTTCAATTAAAATAGCTTTCGAAACGGAATCTGCCGCCTAATATTGAAATTGAGGGAACCGTCCTGCGTTTACAGCCTTGCCACGCAACTAATCGATTAGCGGTGCGGCAAGTGAATTCATAATATACTCAATATTTATCGCTTAATGGATTATGGCCATATTGCATAGCTTGTGATGCCAATATACCATCCCGTGCAATGAGTCTTTCACTTAGGTAATATTGAAATTAGTCGAGCGAGCCCTGGGGCGCGGCGAGCGAATTCATCATACGTGGCAAGAGATGCCCACATAAAATAATCAAATGATAATGATATGATGTGTAACTAAATTAATTCTGATTGACTAGGTATTGACATTAACACTAATTAGCATCTTTTTAAATTGTATAATTTTATTGTATTTTTTATTTTTTTCATAAATTCACATGCACTATGTTAGTAAAATATTAGACGGACTACAATTAAATAACAACTAAATTGTACTCTAGTATTAGTAAATAAAGATTTCATTAATTAATTGTACGAAGCGGCACTCAATCATCATGTGCCCGGAGCAAAAAGTTAGTATACCTTCTTGCCCAGAGATGAAAAACCAAACTGACAGTCTGTCACCTGTTGTCATGTCAAACACCAGTGACAAGAGTGACGTGATAGAGGAAAAAGAACATAATGTCATGTCAAGTCAAGGAGTCAACGTTTGTCATAAAAATTATGTTTGTTTATTGCAGACTATTCTTGTAAAAATTGTAAATAATGATAAATGTATAACAGTGCGAGCGTTGTTTGACAGCGGGGCGCAAAAATCTTATGTTTCTAAGCGCGTTGCGTCATATTTATGCCTAGACCCGGTAAGTTGCCACTCTATTACTCATTGTCTTTTTGGGGGCGTAGAAACTGCAGTAGAGAATCACAAGCTATATAAATGTTGTGTCCAGGATCTCGACGGTAAGTTTGAGTTCGTTGTCTCAGCCTACGGCAAGGAGAAGCTATGCGGCTATTTACCGAAACTTAGAGACCCAGTAATATTCAACCAACTCCGTAACCTGAATATTAAGTTAAATGACTGCGTATCCGATATTCATGATTTAGATTTATTAATAGGTGCAGATCATTACGGGTTTTTATTTACGGGAGATATGATTCAAGTAAATGAATCATTAGTTGCGATGGGTACAAAACTAGGATGGGTTTTACAAGGGAATACCACTGCTTCCAACGTTTTCGTCACAAATACAAGTTTAGTTACAATTAATTCTAATGTTATAGCTCAACTGTGGGACTTGGAGTCTATTGGGATAAGAGATCCAGCACAGACTAAACAAAGTGAAGTACTGCAAAGAGAGATTATGGATTATTTTCGCGATACTATCCAAGTCAATCAAGAAGGTCGGTATGAAGTCAATTTACCCTGGAAAGAAGACGTCAACTTGTTAAATAATAGAGGTTTGGCCTTGAAACGTCTTCATTCAACGACTAGGAGATTAGTTGCCACAGGTAATTATAATGATTACGATTCGTCTTTTAAAGAATGGCTCAACCTAGGTATCATTGAAGAAGTCGAGGGTGACATTACTGGGCATTACTTAGCACATCACGCGGTTATCAAAGAATCGAGTCTCACAACGCGAGTGCGCCCAGTGTTTGATGCGTCAGCTAAGGATGCTGATGGTAGGTCTTTGAATAGTTCCTTAGAACCCGGTTTAAATTTATTAGAGTTGATACCTAAACTTCTTATAGAATTCCGCAAACATACTGTTGGGGTGAGTGCGGACATTAAGAAAGCCTTTTTGCAGATCAGTTTGACAGAATCAGATCGTAAATTTTTACAATTTTTATGGTGGGCGGATGAGAATCGTCGCGAGCTTATCACGTACCGGCATTGCAGGGTCGTGTTCGGTGTGACATCTAGTCCGTTTCTATTGAACGCCACGATACGTTACCATTTAGAAAGCGATTGTATTTCAAATGACTTAAAAGCTACAGCAGAAAAATTAAAATATTCATATTATGTAGATAATTGTCTCACGAGTTGCGCATCTCACGAAAAAGCTATAACGTTTCAGGCGCAAGCAAAGGAGGTCATGCTGCTTGCCAAAATGGAATTAAGGTCATGGGTAATTGGACCATCTGATGAAGAGACAATAATATCTACGTTAGGTATTTTATGGAACACAAAAGAAGATACACTATTTATTAATTCTAAGCAGTTAGTATACGACGGTGAAAAGGTAACAAAAAGACTCATTCTATCTTTAGCTCACAGAATATTTGATCCGGTAGGGTACACCGCACCAGTAGCTCTTATACCAAAGTTATTACTGAAAGAAGTACATGAATCAAAGATTGGTTGGGATGAGGTTGTACCTACCGAGATAAGTGAAAGGTTCGTGAAATGGGCAAGTAAGCTGAAACACCTAGAGTATGTGCGTATACCAAGGCGTATAACTGTAAAAGATATAAGTCAGTGCCAGTTGTCTGTACATACCTTTTGTGACGCAAGTAAAGTTTCGTACGCGGCCGCTGTATTTCTTCGTAGCCAATATAATGAGGATGTTACTATTAGCTTATTATCCGCAAAATCCAGACTCGCGCCAAACAAAGAAGGTGATATATCTATCCCAAGATTAGAACTTCTTGCTGCAACTATAGGAACGCGGCTTTATGTGCAAGCCAAGAATGCATTGGGCATGGAACACGAAAGTTATTTTTGGTCTGACTCCAGGGTAGTTCTTTCATGGATTAAAAACGAAGGAGATCGGGGAGTTTTTGTAAAGAACAGAGTCAAAGAAATCCGCAATGAAACGAAGTTAGAAAACTGGCGTCATATTGCAGGTAACTTGAATCCGGCTGATCTTCCATCAAGAGGGTGTCAAGCTGACGTTTTAGAAGCATCACGATGGTGGGAAGGCCCGGAATGGTTGAAGTTTAATACGAAAGACTGGCCGATTTCAAGTGAACCATGTTTAGTGGAGAGACAGAATGAGGCGTCCGTATTAGCAAACACGTCTTTAGAGTATTTTTCCGAACGGTTACTATACTTTTCGAACTATAATTTTATCAAGAGAATGTTGGCGTGGATTCTGCGTTTCTACAATAATAGCAAGAGACACACACAAATAAAACGAGATAATTTAGAACTAGAGGAAATTATTACGGCAGAGAAGATTTTATTCAAGCTTATACAGAAGGAAACCTATGGTGAAAATAAGTCGTATAAGGACTTGTGTACGGTAATAGATGACTTTGGGCTGATAAGAGTGAAGACGAAGTTATTCTCAGAAGATATCCCGTCATGCTACAGATTTCCTATTCTACTGCCAGGTACTAATCCGATAGTGGAAAGGCTAGTTACGCAAAAGCATAAGGAACTATACCACGCAGGAACGCAAACGCTTTTAGCTAATCTCAGGCAAAATTTATGGATTACAAGCGTGCGGGTTTTAGTTAAAAGAATATCTAAAAAGTGCGTTACGTGTAAAAGGCATAAAAGTAAACCCTTTATGACTCCTCTTGTTCCGTTACCTGCTAACAGAACAGAAGCAGGCAAAGCCTTTCAAGTAAGTGGAGTTGACCTAGCTGGACCTCTTTTCTTACGCAATGGGGACAAAGTGTGGATAGTTTTATACACGTGCGCGGTCTACAGAGCAATACATTTGGAATTGGTCACGTCCATGTCAACGAATGATTTTTTGCTATCGTTACGAAGGTTTATAGCCCGGAGGGGCAGAATTTCAACAATATACTCCGATAATGGAACAATTTTTGTTGGGGCAAAAAATTTATTCAAGCTAGTTGATTGGACGGAAGTTGTATCGCAGGCTGCCATACGTGAAATTAAATGGATAATGATCCCTCCCGGATCACCTTGGTGGGGAGGATGGTACGAGCGCATGGTGAGAACCATCAAGGAACTCTTAAGACGTGTGTTGGGAAAGGCGTCCCTTACGTTCATTGAGCTTAACACAATTTTAACTGAATGTGAAGCCATTATAAATTCTCGCTCACTGTCATACATCGTCGATGATGTAGACGTATTATCGCAACCCATAACGCCAGCATCCTTTTTACAACCTTTGGCGTGTAGTGAGGTAGTTGATTTAGATCAGGTGGATGCGAAGAGTCTCAACGTGCGCGTAAGGTATCTGCAGAAGTTAAGAAGTGACCTTAAGGTTCGTTTTCGCAATGAATATCTCGCGCTCTTAGTTCTTAAGGGTAAGGATGGGACACATACGATGAAGGTAGGAGATGTGGTGTTAATCGAAACTCCGGATAAACGAATTCGGTGGCCCTTAGGACGAATTTTGCAACTTCATAAAGGTCGCGATGGGGAGTTTCGCGTGGCCACTGTTAAGACAACCACCGGCGAACTTATTAGGAGTGTGAGAAAATTATACCCGCTTGAGTGTTGTTAAACAACGGCTGCACTTTAAATTTAATAAGTTTTGATTTACGTATTTATTTGTTACTTAAGAAAATTTATTTTGTTTATTTTTTTTGTCCCTCGGGAAGATGTTCGGGACTCTTTTCAAGTTATGTTTATTTATGGTGTAAGTTAAAGAAGAAAATATGTTTTCGGATTGATTTTTTGTCTTGTCAACGAACTTGTCAACTTAGAAGAAAATTACAGATTTTATTTCGTTGAACTTATATTTTATTGCAAGGGTTTTTTGGCACCGCTTTAATTACAACGTTACGGTGCCTACAATTCATCCCAATCAAATTTCATTCATTCAGTCAACCGCTGTTGATGAGCGTTTCAATTGACCACGCAGCCAGAAGTACTTCGCTCGTCGCACCGCCAGTAGCTTCTTCGCGTGGCCTAGCCGTTACGTTGAACACATTTTTCATAAATCAGCCGGGAGCTCGACGAAATCGTCAAAAAACTTTTTCTATTATGAGTCCTGTTAAATGGGATTTTTTTAAGTGAAATAAAAACGAAAGTGGATATAACTCGGTAACAAATCTGAATAATTTAGCTCGCAGTAACTTTATAGGTGTTGAAATAAAATGCTAAGAGGGATTCTTTATGTTATTATTAAATCACTGTTATGTTTGAAGTAAAGCTTATGAAGTTAATTCCATATTATGTATTCTATTTGTTATAGATTTTTTAATATTATTGTTGCATTTATTAAAAATATATAAATAATTAGTTTTTTTATTACGGACAAAAGAGTTAGTGGAAATGGTAGTGGCAAAGTAGATTTTTTTTAACAACGCCTATAAATAATTAGCACGTCTTGCTTATAAATGAAACCAATATTACCAAACAAACAACATTTAAATAAAAAATACCATATCGTTGGCATACATTTTATATACAACGTCGTATCGTGACTAAGAAAGCGCCATAATAATTTACTTTAACTTTTAATAATTACGAAAGTGGTTCGGTAAATTAAAAACAACAAGTCATTACTTTTTTGCTTTCTAGATTTTCACTAATGGATTCTTTTACTTTTCGTAATTAATTATACTATAGGAACTTGACCTAATATCTTACCAATAAAATAAAAGCATAAAAACCTAAAAAGGCATTATCGTTTGCTCTTTTCAGCTTGGAATTAATTATTTCTTTTATGTTAGTCGGAAACAAAGGGAATTTCAAATGATGATTTGTTCTTTTTGAAATTTAGGACTTACTTGAAGTTAGTGGATTTACTTTGTGGTAGGCATTAATTAAATGACGTCATTAGAGTAAATTTTGTTAATTGATATATTTAGTTATAAATAGCAAGTAACTGTACGACCAAATAGAAACATAAAATGCACTCTTTACCTTTCGAAGTAAATAGAAAATAGTCAACTAAACCACGGCATATACCTAGTTAATGAGGATCAGTAACAGGTTTGAATCCTATTGTTTTATTGATATAATATAAACACATTTTGATAGCTATGAAACCTAGTGAAAGAATTTTTGAAATCCGTTAAGAAATGGTTGAGTTAAAAGGGTTTGAAGGAAATGCCAAGCTCAATGCAATATGTGCTTTATCACGTACGACATAAGGTTCGCGTACGTCGCAATGACGTCATAGGGACCCCCGAAAACCCAGTGTTTTATCTCTTATAACTTCTCAGGTTTAAGAGATATCGTAAAAAAAAATTCACAGTTAATCATGTGGTGGCATAAGCTTTCTAATTAGCCACAAAACAAAAATCGTTACCGATCCTCATTACAGCGAACTAAAATATATGGAACAAGCATTGCACACGAAAAGTACAACTAAGTGGATGAATCTAAAAATGCTAGCATTTAATTTATGCATTACAAAGCGTCTGATCGCTGGTTGCTATAATTTGTATACTTATAGATATTTTCTATACTTACACGAAAAAATATGATACCTTATTTCTGCATATTTTTACTGCTTTCTTAGCGTCTTTTAAATCATTTGACTACACAGGGCGTAATTTCTAATAAACTTTATCTTTATCTCTTTTCTCTACAATACAAACGTCAGTCACCGACTGGCTTGCCCGACTAAAGCTGAGCGGGTTGTACTTTTTCGGCCCCGTGGTGGCTCTTTTTAAGCAATATTTGTTTGCAATTACACTTCCATATAATTTAGTTCGCTGGTTAATAAGGAGGCTGATTAGCCTCATAGTCAAACATTTTATTTGTTCTTTGATTTCCTACCAAATAATAAATCATAGGTAGGTAGTATGTAACTATACGACCAATAGAATAGAAACACGATTTTTCCCCTTACAAAGTAAATAGAAAATAGTAGCTAAACCCCGGCATAATAGTTAATTTCGCAGCGTTTGCGCGCTCATCTCCGCTTAAGTTCCATCGCGATGGGGGTTATCAAACATTATGGGGATTAACGCCATATTAACCGCGCTAGGATAGTCGTCAAGTGTTATTTTATAACTGAAAAGTATAAAGTTATTCATTAAATTATGTAAACCCGAAACATGGAAGCCGAAACTTCTTCGTATAACTCATGATTAACTTATAGCAACACTTGTTACTTGTAATACTCTTTTCCTTTGGTTGGCACATACAATCTACTCTGAAGAATAAACAAGAGCTTAAAATACTTACCTAACTAAGCTGTACTAGTTTATTTGTTAGTATTTTTTTTAATTATGCTTAACTTCGTAATTAGTTCTGTTGAGATCATTGGGAGTAGAACCACAGAATACATAATAGTTGGTAGAACCTTAGTTGACAAAAATAATATCGAAATATCGTGTAATCAGAATCGTTTATTAATATGCATCTATGTGATTTGATATCAGTTCTGTTGAAAAAGTTAAAAAAGCTTTTTTTGTATTATTTGTTTTTTGAAAACAAAATCCTAAATACAAAAATGTAAACGTACATTTAGATCAAAGGATCAAAGTCATGTTAAGAGTTGTCAAAGCGCTGCCAAAACGTAATAAAATAGGTTTTCAACGCTCAACAGCATTGTCTAACTCAACAAAAGTTTACGAACCCTTTGATGTTTTGAAAAACACACTGAACTGATTTTTAATATTTTGATGCAAATCTCTAACATTTATTTATTTATTTTCCAACTTACATCTATCATTACGGGATTTTTAAATTTAGTACTTGTTTAATGATAGCTTGGACTTCAGGGATGTTAAGTGATGATAACGATGAACGCTGAAGGTGGAAGCACACTACACCCGGAATCCTCCCCACTGAAGAACTAGCTATCTTACCTCTAAATAACTGACGGAACACAACTGTTGTTATGACGTCAGACTTAGGTAAAATGGTGGTAGATAGCCAGGCGGACTTAAAATAAGCCCTACCACCAACCAAAGCGAGTTCAAATTGTACCCCCCCTATGGGAATCGAACCCGGGACCTTACATCTTACACGGATGGGCGAACCACTAGACCATACAGTTTATGTGGGTAAGTATTTTTTTAACGAAGAAATTGTTATTATATCCTATTTCATTAATTCTGTTGCAATAGGAAAAAACTCTTATGTGCAAACTTTATTTTTTTAAACTTCCTTGTGGAATAAGTAACTGACATTGAGTCACAGCAAATAAATTCTAAAATAACATCCATACTCTTCATTTTGCTTTGTTAATAATTTATTAAAACGATCTACAAATTTTCTAACGGTAAAACAGATGTTAAAGCATTTTTTACAAATAAGAAATCTTAATGTTAACCGAAAATTCTATTCAGATTTTATTTCTCGCGAACAAACACAATTTTCCTCGATAGCCATCTTTTATCTCGTAAAATATTATAATAATGAGGAATAAAAAATTAAACATTCAATGTTGATTTATTCGTATCAAAGGCTATTGTACAAAGAAAAGTAAAGGTTGGCAAGGCATTGGTATGCCAAATTACGTAACCCGTATTAAAGAAAAATTGCTAAGATTGAGTGAGAATGAAAAGAATTATAATGTAATTTTTTACAACGCATTTAATTTATGACGATGTTTTTATCTTCTTGTACGTGTATGTTAGCGATTTTTGTTCCATTAGTCAAAGTGAAATCTTAACTCGAACCATAGGGTTTTTAGTCACGAGCCAATCTTTAAGGTTGTGTTAAGACTTCAGACCGTGACACTGTAAAATTTTGCCTTAGAAACACTGATCAAAATATGAAAGAAAGGACATGTCCCATCGCGCCTATGTCATTTGCCCCACCATTCTCAAAAAATTAAAGTTTATCGCGTCTTAGTCAAAGTAGTATGTCAGAGTAGGCATTTTACTCTAGAATCAGATTGATAATTATTTTCTGCATTAAAAAGTGGGATATTTAAGTTAAAACGCTTTAAATCACAATATTTATTTACCTACATTTTTTTCACAAAATACTTCAGTAGCCTTAGCACGAACAGCTATCAAAAAAATAACGCGCGTAAAACTACTCGAATCCTACAATTTTGTATGGAAATTTGTACAGCGCCACTACGTCCGTAAACGGAACTAAGATTTGGAAGCACGAACAATGTTGACATAAGGTATCGAGCAGCCTTCGAATCGAGTTCGAATAGTAAAGTTACAACTTGTATGGGAATCTGTAGCACGAACCCACTTTTGACATACGGTATCGAGACACTCGCAAGCTGGCTATCGACAACTTACTCACTGACATTTTTTCAGTGAGAGACTTTTCGAGTGACTTTGTATTATTTATTATTAAATTTTAAAAGCATTTATGTAGTAACAAAAATTAAATTTGAGAACTATGAAATGTCCACTGAATTATCCACAGGCAATATTACTTGTTGAATACAACATACAACATACAACTCACGCTCAAATGAATGACAAATGATTTACATAGATATACAACATGGTTTTTGAACGCACCTATTGGATTGTGTCAGGTTAGCTTTATTTATCGCTACTATCGAGTTGACGTTAGCCAGCTCTGTAAAATTCGTGCTGCCGATTTTGCTAGCTTTCGAATCGAGTCCGTTTTCGAGTAGTATTTTCTTACGCGCGTAAGATTTCTCGATGGCTGTTCGTGCTAAGGGTACAGAAAACAACTTAATGTTTTTGTAATAATTGTCTTTCTAAATATAAAACAATTCTTGACTGATACTAAACCTAAATAAAATGTAATTAGCATTTTTTTATTATGATTTATTAAATAAAATGAAACTGGGGCAACGCTGGGACATCTCTTTTATGGCAATTCTTACTAATTAAAGAGGTCAGGACTAATAAAAATATTTTGATGTACACATGACAGCACCTCAGATTATACATGTTGACCATGAGACCGCTTTTATGCCCTGCGTGACAAAAGCTGTTTTCGCAGTTTAACTGTACTTATAACTTGACGTGCTGCCGTGTGTACTTCGACGGTCTGTGATTGTTCAGTTTCAGGGACTGAAAGTTGGCGTTTGAATTTTGGCACGTGATTCGTCCTTGAAGTTTGGCACGTGACTTAAAAATAAATAATCCTGTAAGTTATATATTCACAAGATTCGATTCTCCTCTCATACAGCTCCATATATCTATTTCTATTAAAACTGACTCATTTCCGTAGACATAATTATTCACGTCAACAATTTTTTTAAGAATTTTTTATTGTTTGAGTACCCTCTGACAAGACGTAAGAATTGTCTGAACCTTCGATCAAGAATACCTTAGACAAGAATGTCCGGTCACAGTCTCAAAAACGGCACACTTTCAAACTGGGAGCTTATTTTGCACAAAGTATTATATTCTTCGTTCCCTACTATTTAAAGTTGAATTTGGAAAGAATAGTAATTGCGGGATTTGAATTTCAAATCTAATCGCTTTTTGTTTTAACCGCCTCTGTGGTCTAGTGGTTCGCCCACCCGTGTAAGACGCAGAGGTCCCGGGTTCGATTCCCAGGGGTTTACAAATTGTACTCGGTTTGGTTAGTGGCTTATTTCAAGTGCGCCTGGCTAGCTACCACCATCTTACCTAAGTCTGACGCCTTAACAACAATTTAAAAATTATTTTGTTCCGGCAGTTAGAGGTAAGATAGCCAGTATTCCGGGTGTAGTGCGCTTCCACCTTCGGCCTTATCGTCATTTAACATTAAGTGGATGAAGGTCAAGCACTAGGTATCCCGTTGTGTATAAAAAAAAAGTCGGTGTCATTTTTGCGTGCTGATTTAGTTCGTGAAGTGTTATCTAGGATATTGTGGATGGAAGGTCTGAACGCATTTCTATGAGATTCAGATACCACTAAGATGTAAAATAATAAAAACAGTTCTGTGAGAAGAAATGAAATGAATCCCTTTGATTTTTAATATTGACCCGAGTAATTACTCGCCTTACTTAGCTTTGATTGGTTTGTCTTAACACAGACAGGGTCAAAGGGAGATCTCCACGGATATTTAAAATGTATGAGCTTTCAATCATCCCTAGGCCTTTGATTAAATATTGAGCTCTTCAATTTATAAGTAGCTGGGCTCTGGTTTGTGTTAACAACGATTTTTCTTATAAAAATAATTGGGTTCGCATCGCATTTTGACGACCTCCGTGGTCGAGTGGTTCGCACGCCGGTTTTCAAGGCGTCACCATCTCTTGAGGTCCCGGGTTCAATCCCCGGCTGGGTCAATGTAGAAAATGAACTTTTCAATATTGTCTCAGGTCTGGGTGTGTGTCATACCACCGTTGTTTCTGATTTCCATAACACAAGTGCTATAGCTACTTAGGTACTTTGGGATTGGAGCAATGTATGTGATGTTGTCAAATATTTATTATTTATTTATTTATTATTTTATTAACGTTTTTGGGACTACATTTGAGGAAAAAAGTGGCGTAGTTATAATAACTATTGTGCACAAAATCGTTATTATTATTACTATTGTCAATTTTTTGAGCTTTGCAGTAATAAAGAGGGCCTAATCAGAAATGTCTGCTGAAATACTTCATTCGTCTTTTTATAGTTTCTTCAATTATTTTCGGTCCACTTAGTTATGATTATGAAGCACTTTTATGGTCTGCAATGCAAAGCGTATCTTCCTATTTCAATCCGCAAAAGTGAATAATATAAAGTTTGATTTGGTAACTAGGAAAACAAAAGAATCAAATTCGTAGTAAAGACTGTGTTGAAGTACGAACCAACAATCACTAACTTTAATTTCTTTAAGCGAGTGTAATTAATTTCCTCCAACGATGTGAAAACAACAGCGTGATTGGCGAAACACCCACTTTTCTCTAATCAGAGTTAAATAAACTCTGTTTTTCTTACTAGTAGCGAGTGGCGAGTTCTCTGACGTCATAACAACTATTGTATCAGCCCGGAGCCACTTAAAACTTTTCTCGTTATAGGCTGTTAAAAAAGTAATCCAACGCAAGGTGAGAGGGCGAATAAATAAAAACAGAATTCAACGCAGAATCTAATTAAAAAAGAGAGTTGTACTTTTTTAGGGTTTCATTGGAGAACCGCAGTAAGTAAGTAAAAAGACGTGGTAATTAAATATGTTTCCTCATTATAAAGGATGGATAAATCTACTTGTTTTATTCCTGAAGCTTAAAAATTCCTCGGCAACTTCACTTGAGAATGTATGGTGCACACATAGATTTAAAATACATCGTATTGTTCCACCCCAAGTGATCTTAAGTTGGTTATCATGCAAGAATTAATCATTTTAATTATTAGCAGCCACACGTCATCCACTTTGTTGGATTGTATTGTATAGGCCTTCCCTAAGTATTTTCTAGGTATTTCCACAATGATCGGTCCTGCAAAGTTACTGATTTCTCGCTAATCGTCGTCGGTACGCTTGAACGTACATTACGTAAATTTGGATTTACAGAATCTTTATGCAGTAGCATACTTTCTGATGGTACGGATTTCTTATCGAGCATTCAACTCACGCTTAGCACAGTTTCTCCTTTTTTAATTATCTTTCTCAGCTTTCGATTTGTGAGTAACTTGAGAAGTTTCTACTCACATTTCCTTTTGTTTATTTGTGATTTCGTTACCATTGTTAAGCCGAATATTACGATTTTACCAGTTCAATATCGGAATCGGTTTTGAAATAAAATACGCTGTTTTTAAAATTTAATTCAATTCAATAAATTTGTTACCATTTTTATCATATTAAAATTACGAATATGAATAATTGACAACGTTAATCTCGTCAATCGAGCTTCTGTTAAAAAGAAGTTTTCAAAATCACCCTCTAATGTTTGGATTAGTCATTAGAAAGTGATTTTGAAAACTTTGAAATGACAAGAGTAACGTCACAGTACATATAAGTTTTTTCAAACTTATATATGTACTGTGGTAATGTACTGTGGTAACGTTGTCAATTATTCCTATTCGTAATTTAAATATGATAAAAACATTAACTTTTATTAACAATCGCAAAATATGCAATTTAATATTCTTCGAAATATTTATTTGTAGCAACAATATAATTATTGGAGCTATTTCCAGGTCATAGCCTGAAGTCGAAATTAGTCCTCAACGATTTTATTGAATTATTCTACCAGTTCCAAGTAAAATACCTAATTAAATTAATAGCTTTTTTGTAGTTAGTACTTAATCCTTTTGTCTAGACTAACTATCTGCTGTTCTGTTATTTCTGTTCTTCTAAAGTAACAAAAAGACGAGTAGGCACGTTGATTTTACTTTATTATATTTTATTTCAAGTGTGTTATACTTGGTTCAAACTAATTTCAGCTTTAGTTTTAAGCGGGGTTTAACTTTACTCCTTCACGTTTTATTAAGGGTTTAAGTTTCTTAATACGTTGTTTACCAGACTGACTTGGGTTGTTAAAAGTTTTTATAAAAGCCAAATCATTCTTCAAAATGTTTTTACGATAGCCTTTTGTTTGTGTTTCAGCATGAAACCTTTCTCAAGAAATTTAAAGGTTCAATGACCCGATGTCAGCTGTAAGATTAAAAAAAACAACACTTTTCACATTGTTTCACAGATTAATAGTCGTCATTAAGAACCATAACTCAGACTTAAGCTATGCTTAAAATATTCTTTTCTGTTTTTCAACGTGATATAAAAAGGTGTGTTTTAATTAAGAAAAAACTTAACCTTTTCAAGATAATAACGATGAAGATTTTTTAATTAAAATATAAAGTACATTTTTGAACCTAACATTATTACCTACGTATAACCACAGAATAGATAATAGTACTAGAGTAGTATAACTTAATAAATATTTGACAATATCACATACATTGCTCCAATTCCAAAGTAAGTAGCTATAGCACTTGTGTTATGGAAATCAGAAACAACGGTGGTATGACAAACACCCAGACCTGAGACAATATTGAAAAGTTCATTTTCTACATTGACCCAGCCGGGAATCGAACCCGGGACCTCAAGAGATGGTGACGCCTTGAAAACCGGCGTGCAAACCACTCGACCACGGAGGTCGTCAACTGCAATGCGATTAAATTTATAATAGACAGTGATCCGCTGCAACCAGCGTAAATTTACAGAATGAAAACATACATAAAAAATATAAAAAAATACCATCGACTTGATAACCTCTTCCTTTTTTTAAGTCGGTTAAAAATACACAGTCGTTTTGTACCGCAAGCGTTTTGAAGTTAGCCTCTTGACTTGTACATTGTTAAGTTAATCACATTGTAGGTATATTATTATCATTAAATAATAGCAACCGTGTGTATGTATTATTATTAATACATTGCCCGTTTAATATCGTATAATATATTATCGTGTACGTACACAGTTTTTTTATTTTAAAGAGCAAAATTAAGTTTATAATAGTATTATTTTAATAAAATGACTAAAAGGGTATTCTTTTAGTCATTTTATATCACTGAATTTTATGTGAATTTTCATAATTTTCTTATCGTATAAAATCGAATTACGCAGGTCGATAAATTTGGGTTTTATCGAAGCGATTTTTTATTAAGTCGCATTTTCAGCTTCATTGGATCTGTTTAAAAACGCTGCATAAAATAGATTACGCGAGACATCACACCGCAACATTGTTTTGATTCGAAAAATAAATTGGAAAGGCTTTCCTTTCAATTTCCCGCGCTACATAACAAACAAAAAAAAACAATTTCCGAAGCCAGCTGCTTTTCTCGATTTGAATAACACACCGCATCATTTGCTGTACGACACACGATAGAAAAATTCATAATGAATATGCATAGAACCACACCGGTCGATATAAAAAACGTACCTATCTCATATTTTTTCTTTTTTCAATTTTGTAAGCCTCTCGTAACCAATTCATTAATATTCCGTCATAGGGCTTGTACCTAAAACGGGACGAATCAAAAGTCCCATTTTTTCACTAGGCAGTTCGGCTTTTGGCCGCCGGGCGCGTTTTAGCTCTTTTTTGGTTGCATGTCTGATATTCACTTTTATTTTATACGTGGTATTTTGTTCGTGTATTTTTGAAAAGTCTGAAATTGACAATAATGAAATGAAGCATTTTTCGCTTGAATGTCGCTGTTTTACTTTTTATAGTCGATCAGTTTATATCTTTTCGTATCATTTTCATCCGAATTCGTAGTTTATACGCTGGTGATGACAGGCCATCTCTTCTGTGTTCCTATCCGTATAGACCGTCTATTACATTATACTTTCAATATATATTTTTTTGTAATTATTAGGTACATAGAAATATATTTCTGCAACAGAGGCTTTAAAATACAGTGTAATTAATCGAAACATATAATTTAATAAAAGAAGCAAGTGAAGATTTCAATTTCTCTAAAACTTCCCCCTTGCCAGATTATGTGCAGACGAATATTCAAGATAAAGTATCGGGACAGGCCACAATTCGTGATTCCGCAAGATTAACCGCGAACCGCAATCTTAACTGTCTCTGGGAACAGCCATTTTGCGGCAATCGGCCTTTAATGTCTCCCAATAAAACACCAGAAGTCTCCACCTGCGAAGCGACAACCTTTAAGACTCACCCTGGCTTTTAACCTCGGTCATAAAATCCGCATTTTTCTACTTTACCCATTGGATTTCCCTGCCGTTCTGATCTGAGATTGCAAGAAAATGCGTTACATTGAAAATAACGCTCTACAACCCTAACAAGTGAAAACCCAACTTACACCTCACGCACAGAGTCTATTTTCCTCTGGGTGATAAAACAAAGCGTCAAATCAAAATCTCAGTCGAACCGCTGCCCCTTTTTCGTCGAAAACGACTTACGCCTTTATTCTCCTAAGTGTTTAGAATACGTTTTTATTATTGTTGGTTACGCTCGAGCAGGTTTTGTCGGATATATCTGTGCCCTCTTTATGTTTCCCTTGTTTGCGGTAATTCTAGGTAAATCTGCTGGATCTGCTTTAAAGGGATTGTGTATTAATTCTAAGTCGGTACCGAGTGCCTTGCCAAATGATTGATAGCTATTAATTTTCTTTTTATAAGCCAGCCTTCCAGAATAACCGTGTAACTTATCGTGTAACTGTCAAACTTTTTTATTCTATTCGTTGATATTCTTTCAAACTTATGGTTGTAAAAAAAAATTAAACACGATAAAACCTGAAGAGTTATTCGAATTATTCTTTTAAACCTATCCTTTTATAATTGGTTTAATTTAAACAGAAAAATAATTTTAAGAAAGACGATTATCTAAATATCGTGTGCACTTTATTTATAATTAAAAGCATTGGTAAGTAAGTATTAATAAGATTATACTTAGCTCATGGTAAGGTTATTTTTGATCTCACTGTTTCAAATTTAATAATTTTGTAAGTAAAACTACAACGTTAGGTACCTAAAAGATTACAAAAATGATTTTTAAGCTCTTACATCTATCTAAAGGCTTATCAAAACTTTCTTCCTCCTATCAGCCTGTTGATCCCTGATAGCGCCCACCCAGTGCCAGGGAGCTCTTAAGCACGCCTGAAGTCCACTTCACGGCCTTAAGAACCTTTCAACTTGACGGATTTTTGATAACAGATGCATATTTTTAGTAACAGCTCACTATTTAAATATTCTTACCAATTTGAAATGAAAACGCAATTATAAATAACTAGCGGACGCCCGCGACTTCGTCTGCGTGGAAACTTTTTGCTATCCCTCAGGAACAATACTTTTTTTCGTGATGAAAGGTACTTTATGTCCTTCTCTGTACCTCTGGCAACGTGTATGTAAAATTTCATGATGATCGGTTCAGTGGTTGGGACGTGAACGCGTAGCAAACAAACAAACGCACTTTCGCATTTATAATATTAGGATATCACTATGTATTTGTCTAGATCTCAAATCGATAAGAATAATTAAGTTTCATAATAGTAGGTACCCATGTTCGGTATAATACTCTACACTTAAATTTTATCGGCACTTTACTTACATCGAATGGAAGTGTGTTAATTTGAAGCCATCGCAACTCGTCCAATCTATCCGTTCAGCCTAAAAGCCTATAAAATCAGCCATCAATTTAATCTCCAACAAAACATGGAGAGCTATAAACCCGATAAATACAGATCGAAGTAATTACGTCGCAGAATCGTATACGAAATAATAAATATGACAATCGATCAATGTCATAGTAATGACATTTATTTAGGCGGAAAAATTGCTGGGCCTGCGGGCCGGCGCGTATCAAATTGAACTTTCTTATCTGTTAAGGGCAGTTACAAATTGACTGCGTATTATTTAGGTTTGAAGCCAAAGATTAAAATGTTGCTCGACAATGATTAATCGTTCCAATGAAAAAAAATATTTATTGGGTTGGCCATTTGTAGGGAAGTGCTTTTTTCCTGTCATACAATATTTTCGTTATTTTATTTATTTTTCTAACTAGAGGCCGCTCGCGGTTTCACTCGCGTGGTTCCCGTTCTCGTACAAATATCGGGATAAAAAGTATTCTATGTTTTAATCTAGGCTATCTACTATCTGTATGCCAAATTTCAACCAAATCCGTTCAGTATTTTTTGCGTGATCGAGGAACAAACATCCAAATCCACAAACTTTCACATTTATAATATTAGTAGGATAATGTTAAATACTCTTGATTGGACAATGCTTGTTCTATTTGGTGGAACAAAGCCTCTTGATTTTTTTAAATATAATAATTAAATTATAATGATACTGTTAGTAAATTACGTATGGTGCAATGGGTACACTATTAAGTCTAATGGACACTGGACACTCGGTATCTTACAAAAAGTAAAAAGTTCACTATCGAATTCAGCTTGTTGATGATCAAAGCTACACCATTAATCAAATTTCCTTTGTTTTTGATTATACAAAGCAACATTTCTTTAGGAATACAAAAATTAAAACCATGTTCGCGATGCTCTTACTAAACAGCTCGTTTGCATTTTTACTAAATACTATAGAATTTACAAGCACATTCATTTGAAACCACACGGGGCCGTTTACAGGAGTTTTCAAAGCCTGATATGAAGGGAAATCATTTGCGATAAAAAACCTTTTTAATTGGATTTCGTACTACCCTTAACAACAGCCATCAATCTACATCACAGTGGAGCATGTGGAATTATTTATTTTTGGGGGTGTTCTGTACCCCGATAACACACAAAATTACTGCTGTTATAATTGTTTCGGGTTGGGAATGTTTATCTGTCCTTTTTGCATGAGCATTTTGAGGGTTATGATGCTTTTTTTTTAGATAAAGTGGGGTATTTTTGGTGGAAGCTAATTAAGTGAGAGTCTGATTAGATGGAAGTAAATAATAGGTCGGACAGTTCATATCTAAGGCTTCCGCGCGTACAGTTCACTAGAATTAAATAATTTTTTAACCGACTTCAACAAAAGGAGGAGGTTCTCAATTCGATTGTATCTTTTTTATCGTTTTCGCGCGTATCATCGACATTAATGGACCTATTTTGATAATTCTTTTTTTGTTCGATTGAGTTTTTTTGTTTTTTTAAACAATTTCTTATGGAATACAGCGCGTATTTAACTTATGAATATGAAAGTTCATAAGTGACATGAAAGCAGATTTATTACACAGCTGTCAATATAAGATGAGATCGATTTTTCGGATGATTTTCCGGTCGATTTCAGTTGACTAACATTTTTCATCGACAATCTCTTGTAAAATCAAATCGCCACCTGATTTAAAATCAACTAGCTTTATGTGATATCGTTGAGCAAAGGTTAATATATTGAGTCTTAGAACAAAACTGGATTAAAAGCGATATTATTATTATTGTGTTAAAGTCAAAAGGGACATAATCTGAAAATTGTTAGTATGTACCTACCTACTATCGAGTCACGAGCTTAATACAAATAAAAATGAATACCTATTAGGTACAGATTATTTTAACTTTATTTTAATGTCATAATAATTTAATAAAATACTTAATATTTTCTGTGAGTTAATATACCTAAATTGAATTTAGAATCGTGTTTATGACACCAACTACTATAATGAAACATTTAAGTATTCAAAATTCAATTAAAATATTTCATTTTTCATTTGCCATAAAATTGGTTTTAAAACACAACTTTTATGTGTAAATTAATTCAACAATGCAATACAATCTATAAATAGGGAAACAAAAATGATTCATCCGAATCAGTTCGAATGTATAATATCGGTTCATTAAAACATGACAACGTTTTGATTGTTATAAATCCGATGTCCAATAATTTTAACTAAAACAAAATAACAATTTGTAAAAGGTATTGTTGAGAGGCATTATTAATTATGAAACTATGAACAACAACAATACAGGGTGTTTGATAATAGCCTTATAAAGCCGAATATGGTAGATAGGGACCATCAAACTGAACAACTTTTACTATGGGATCAACTCTGAAATCGCGAAAAAAAAACAGCTGTTTCATACATTTTGATATTTTCGTTAAAACACGTTCGGTTGACGGTCCCTATCTACCATATTCGGCTTTATGAGGCTTTTACCAAACACCCTGTATAAATAATGGTTAAAGTATAGAGTATTTTAAACATTGGTTTTCATTTGACTATTACAGGTTAACTAGCAGCTGACTACGGCTTTTTCTGCGTGAATTTTGTTTCAGTTGGCTGGAGACTGAATGATAAATAATTATTATTATTATTAATCCAAGAAGAAGCAGAGTAAGTAGTTTTTTTTCTGATTAGTGCGAGCAAGGTTTATTTTTTTTTATTTACAAAACTTTGTCCCATTTATCCATTTTTAACCGACTTCATCAAAAGGAGGAGGTTCTCAATTCGATTGTATACTTTTTTTTAATCGTTGTTCGCGCATATCTTCGTCATTTATGGACCGATTTTGATGATTGTTTTTTGTTCGATCGAGTATTCTTGAGAGATGGTCCCATTTTTTTTTCACATCGGTTTAGTAGTTTTCAAGTAATCCTGAAAATACTATGATTTTGCATTAACTACCTTCACGACTTTGTTATTTATGAACCGAATTAGATGAAGTTTTTTGTGTTGGAAAAGGGATATACCTTTAGTGCAGTCTTTTTAACCGACTTCAAAAAAAGTAAGGTTTTCAGTTTGACCTGTATGTATGGTGTTTCTCCGCGATCATCTCACGTTTGGCTGAGCCAATTTTTCTCCTAATAATTATATAGGTACAGAAGGTACTTACACCAAAAATAAAAAAAATAAAAACCGACTTCAAAAAACCTGCCTCTAAAAAGCAAGAAATAATATTCAAATCGTTAGATACGCATTTTTATCGTTATAATAACGTCTATTGAAGTCGGGTGGGGCTTTTAGAATAAAAAAGGAAGTTGTACTTCCTGTACGTACCATCGGCAACAGCGACGCTTAACCACTGCTAAGGTCAAAATCACTTGCACGCCGCGCCGGCACAACCATACGTTTAGTTCGTGCAGGGGCGATACGCGCGCACACGAATTTTGTTGCAAACTGGTTAAGCGACGCTGTTGCCCATAGTACGTACGGTACGTTTATACCCCACCCGACTTCAATAGACGTTATTATAACGATAAAAATGCGTATCTAATGTAAAAGGGGATCAGGGAAAAAGATAATAAAATATAGGTTGAGTCTTTAATTAAGTGGTTTTATTTAACTTATCCTTTGAAACAATTATAATTTTCACAACATTATTACAACAATAATCCTTTTTCATAGAGTAGTTTTTTGACAGAAGAAATGTAGGTACATAGAGTAAAAAAAATATATTTCTCCATTATGGGGAAGGCAAAGAAATCTCAGTCCATACAGCCACGCCTTCAGTAATATTATTGTAGGGACATCTTTATGAATCTAACAAATTTAATGATTTGAATATTATTTCTTGCTTTTTAGAGGCAGGTTTTTTGAAGTCGGTTTTTTTTTGTTTTTTAATCAATTTTTGATTTTTCAAATAATCCTTTTTGATAAAATGCCTAAAGAAACTAACCAGAAGAATCTGTGCCCTAGTCCCAAAAGTTTTAGCTGTTATAGCTGAGCTGCCTGCAAGTTTAAGCTGTTACAGCTGAGCTGCCTGCAGTCAGTCAGTTTCTCCTTTCACATATTGAAGATAGATGTAGGTATTAAGGGTGCATCGTGAGCCCCTAGCGACGGCACTACACCAAGACATAAAAACTAAGAATAAACGCATACAAAAATGGTTGATAATTAATGCTAGATTTTATTCTTTTCAGAATTTTATGAAACATAGTTATTTTGATGTAATGATTTTCCTTGATGGGTGGCGCTATTGAACTCACGATGCGCTCTCATCGAGGCGGCCATATGAGGCCAGACAACAATGAAATACTTATACATAATTATATATTGTTTCCCATTTTCCCGAACCTAAACTGGTAAAGGGTCTTGATAGACAAACGGTCGCACTACCCCAAGTGCTAATAGTTGGTTACATTGGTTATACAGAGGTAGATACCAGTAGCGATGGGTGAAATTACGGCGAAGGTAAGCCGTTCTACGAAAATGTTATGATGCAAAAATACAAAAATATTTATTAAAAAACCAGATAATACATTGACACTACCATTTTTGTGGCCCTCTTTTAGATATAAAAATAAGAATGCCAGAAGACCCCATATTCCTATATGGTCTGCATAGAGGATCGGTGGGGTGGGATTTCTAAAAGGTACCTAAGCCGATGGCAATCGGTTTGGATGAACCTTTCGCCACTGTTAGGTACTGTAACAAAGAAAATTTATCCATCAGCCATTTTTAATGTCCCCACTGCTGGGGCACTGACCTTCCTTATGGGTGGATAAGGAGGACGGGCCACAACCCACCACGCGGGCCCAATGCGGATTAACGACTGCAAATGCAGCCGGGACCAACGGCTTAACGTGCCTTCCAAAGCACGGAGGAGCTCGAGATAATAAATTTTTGGTCACCCATCCCATGACCGACCCTTGCGAACGTTGCTTAACCTCCGCAAACGCTGGGCCAGGCGCTAAACCACTGCGCCACCGAGCTCCTTATGCAAATAAAATTTACTGTGATGTATTAGCGACATTTCGAACTCCTTGGTTTACGGACTCTTTAGTTGCGTTAACGAGTAGCCCTAAAGGCGGAATATTTCGCACTCCTCTACTCACTTGGACAAACCGACTTTGTATTCTTGCAGAACAGCTCAGCTGTCATAAAAGGCATCAATACCACAGCAACCTAACACCTTCCGTCATAAATTGAGGCAGAATTTGTTCAGCGCCTGCTTGATATTCAACCAGCAACTCCTGCCTTCGGGGTCTTGTCAGCCATTAAAAGACACGTCTTTTATGTCAGCAGTGAAAAGGTTATTTTCCGTATATCCTTGGTGTTAACTGTGTAGTTTAAGGCTCATAGGAAAAACTATCCCTAAAACTGTAGTAAATGTAGTACATGTTTTTAAAGGCAGGCATTTATGATCCTTTACGCCCCTTTTGTTAATAAGTAATTGTTATACCTAAAGCCGAATGTATAACCGATTTTTTGTGAAAGATTTTTATTATAAGAAAGACACAAAACACTGTATATGTATTTTTTATACGTCTGCTCCCCACTTTAGGTAGGGACTTTTTGTCTCCTAACTATTGTATGTAAAGTTAGCTATACTAACTTTAAAAACTTAAAATAACAAAACAACTTTAAGTTATGTTATAAATCCTGGCGTCTTCGATCAACAATATCCTAGCTTGATAACGATTCACGAATGAAAACAGTACCTACGCAAAAATGACACCTATAATAGCGTCCCACTTACGAACTTGGCGCTTATTTTGCACAGTGGTAATAAAAGGTGTGTTTTGTACAAAATATGCTTATTTTACTTCTTACTTTGTGAAAAATAAGCGCCCAGTTTGTAAATGGGACGCTATTTGAGGTGCCATTTTTGAGACTCTGACCGGACTTCTAGGGTATTCTTGATCGAAGCCAGTGGCGGTACCTCCATACAAGCCGAAAAGCCCGGCTTGCCCTAACAATAACTTACTTACACTACTAATGAATCGTAATTAATAACAACAAAACAATATTATTAACGAATGATAATTTTCAATAATCAATAACCACAAATTCATTTTTTACAACAACTGATCGAGAGACAAGTCGCTAAACTGCGTTACTTTCCTCAATAAACCCTACAAATGCATTTCATCTCCCTCGCACTCGTTGGCTTGCAACGGGCTTTGCGATCTGTATATATCCGCTCTCTTCTTACTTTAACAAAACTGCTACCGCATCATATGCATACTGCTGTAGGTACTATAGATACTATGAGAAATACAGAAGCCGACTAAAAGCCTGGCTTTTTGCTTCAATCTGTGACGACAGCTGTTTTGAAACAATTGTTTTGCCTTTATTAGTGTTTTTATGTTAAAAATGAATTAAAACTTCAGTTTAATGATTGATAATGGTCCCTTGTGATGGATTGAAATGTATATTAACTGTTGTGTGATCTATGAAAGTGTACCTAGGAGTCGAGTCGATTCCAAGAGAAATACAAAATAACGTAAGTAATAAACCTTTTCATTTGAGTATTTTGCAAAGAAATATAATATTCTTCAATGTATCGTAATATTGTAGTGGACTCTTTACATTGTTGGTTGTTCTTATAAAAATAAATAAGTAAGGTTAGTTTTGCGTCTTTCATTTAAACGACAATTTAAATGTTTGTTTGTAAATGTTTGTTTGGAATGCAGGGGATAGGATTTGAATTGCCTAGCAGGGACGCTATTATTTTGTGAAATGATTTAGATATTTATTATGAGTGACACATTTTAAACGAGAAATTTAGTTTTGATTACACAATAATTAAATTTGATAAAGCCACGCCATCTAGCATTTTGCGGCGAACTAATTTATGAATAATTAAATTACGCTTAAGGGTTGTGCTTTTGGTGCTTTTTTGAGAGCTATCTATGAATTCGTTTAGATGGCGCTGGGCGGTGTCGCATCGATATTTTGGTAAAGATCATCGTATGAAAAAAAATCTTAAATTAGTAACGAGAAATTGTGGGATGCATTGGTTTTTTGCTTGTATTGAGCTGATAAAAAAATTGCTTGATTTGAGGGTTCGGGCTTGCACTACTATGTAGGCCTAGGCACGCCACTGATCGAAGCCTGCCGTCGAAAATAAATCAGGTAACTACCAAAGTGTTAAACAAATAGGTACCTGCTTTTTTTATTTATATATATAAATTGGTAGGTATTAGTGTCTTATCAGAAAAGTTCTAAAGGGAGACCATAACTATAACTGCCAGATTTCAACAGTATAAAATTACAGTTCTTTATTGTATCTCTAATCACACATATCTTTAATATACTAAAGCTAGAATTATTATCTAAAATTAACTTTGGATGTAGGCAGCTAAAATTATACCAAATGACAAAAAGTTAGAATCTCCTAAACCGGCTTTTGAACGCTATTGATTATCCCACACGAACTTCGTAACATACAAGTTTTGAGCAAAAATATATCATCAATGGTTCCAAAGTCTTATTAAAAAAGTTCACAGACGTCTTAAGAGGTTATTACGTTTTTTCACGTAGACATTTTTCGGGAAGGAAAAGTTTCTATTTCTGGATTGGAGTTTCTCCCATAATTCACTCACATAATATTTAGGCCCTCTGAACTTACGGGTTCTTTGTAACTAAGAAGTATTTACTTTGAACGGTTGCTTCCTACTGATTTTCAGGTCAATACCAGAGCTAGGAGCACAAAATTTTCAATCAATATATTTGAATTTATACAAAAAAAGTTGTCTTAAGACCCTTGTATCTGTCAACTAGCTCCACCAATTCAATGGTAGTCGCCAGGAGCTAAAACTTTTCTCGATAAAAAAAACCTTATTGGTTTTTATTTGATAAGTTTTTGATAGAAAAGCATTTTAATAAAACTTAACAAAACTTTTAAACTAACTTAAGGTATCATTACATTACCACGTAATCATCCGTAGAAGTAGATAGCAAGTGTGTCAAAAACGACAACTTACAGTAGTTTTACTATCTAGGCCCTTCTAGAAATCATTACGAGGGAATGTAAAATGATATCTTCTAAAAATACTAGACTACGGGGCTAACGGGGCTTAAAAATACCACGTAAAGTTTTTTTTAATACAATTACATAGGATTGTAATTATACAGGGTAATTTTGCGACCTCTTTACAAAATCAAATATTAGTTCAAGGAAGTACCTAATAAAAAAAAATACTTCACAAATCGATTGTACTGTTTGTTATAGTATGACCTGACAAAATTTGAAAAGGGGTTTAAAAATGACCCCGTATATTATTTTAATAAATCTTTACGTGGATTTTTATTTATTAGGTAAGTAATATTATAAATGCAAAATTTCGATTGTTTGTTACCTACGCCTTCACGTTCGTCATTCAAGTAGTTAAGCTTAACCGATCATCATGAAATTTTGCATACACGTCGTTAGGGGCATAGAGAAGGACATAGGTAGGTTAGGTACCATTCATCCCGAAAAAAGTACTGTTCCCGAGGCATAGAGAAATAATAACCGTCCACGCAGAAGTTGCAAAAGGCCGCTCGCATTTTTGGTCTGGGTGCCGCACCGTCAAACGTTGCTATTCTAATCTGCCAACAAAATTGCAAAAAATACCTTGTAGGGTTTAGAATACGTAAAGTTTTAGTGACACGAACACAGATGAGAAATCCATGTTAACCGAACTAATTCTAATTCTTCTAAAAGGGTTTAATTTCATTTTATTAATCAAACTTGATCAAAAGTTATTCGATATCATACTGGCTGATTAAGTAAACTTTCCGTAGCTCATAATAACGGTAAAACAGGATATCTGTTAGGTAGTATTCCCTTACAAAAGCAATTTAAAAGACGAAGCACTATGCTTAACGGGGATACTCTAAGCTAAGGCGTATTGATCCCCGGTCATAAAATAATAAAATTAAAGAAAGCCCGGATCACCCCTCCTGTAAATAAAAAAGAGTCTGGAATAGAAGCTCTGATAAAAAAATGGTGTTACGATCTGGCATTGGAGGATAAAGATTTTGTAAGACGCCATTTTGATAATAGGGATAATCATAATAATTTATTTAATTCTTAAACACTACATAATAAAAAGAACACTAAGAACTAAGAATCGACGCTGCAATAAAAACTTGTCATGCAGGGTAACCATAAAATGCTAGTTATTATTAAAAAAATCTTATTTATTTCACATAATTATACATAATATTATGTGTTTTATAATTCGCGCAATATATTATGGGGTATTTACATGGGCGACAAACACCGCACAATGGACAACCTTTCAAAAATATAATATGTCGTTTTCACTTTGTATAATGAAAGTAGATACAAAATTAGGGGACACGTATTTTTTATTTAAACTTTTAATTGTTTTTTTGTATATTAAATCACTGTTTGAAATCTTACTCATCCTTAAAGAGCGTAAGTACATTGTCAGGAAGTTGAAATGTGTAGCTTTTGCCAAAAAAAAATCAATTCTGATCTTATCTGTGACAATATGACACCATGATTTCGATAGTGATGTGGCATGGGATTTCTGTAAGTGATGTCGATAATAGACAACATTTTCATTTTGAGAAAGTCGATGTTTAAATGTCGTCAGCTTATATAAATATTTTCATCTTTTTTTATATTCGCAGCTAGATAGTACTTCTAACTTTGAATTTTTTCCAAATGCGGGATAAATTTATTTTTTAAGGCCAGTTTTTTTTAAATATATCCAATATTTCGAAAAACTGGCCCGATTAAAAATACTATATAATTTTTGAACCTGCTCCAAAATTTCACGAGAATCGGTTGAGAAATGCGACCTGCAGAGGAGAACAAACAGCGCCAGAAAGCTGGACTGAAATATGTTTTTTTTTACATATCTCAGACATTTTGCAAAAATTTCGAAAAATTCCATTGTCAAATTTCCACATATTTGCGCTTCCTTTGCTAGTCATTTTACAAACAATATTTTAACTGAACACGAGCTGCTAGATGTACGCTTTATATTCAGTAAAAAATCAGAGAGAATAACATGAAAATAATATTTCTCAACAACGATGAAAACCAGTAACAATCCATCAACAAACAAAACGTGACAGTGACAAACACCCACTGTTTTTTTTTATTATTTAACTATATGGAGGTCGTAAGTAGGTATTATTTCGTTGATTACATTTTACTTTTTAGAACTATCCAATATAAAATGTAAAAAATCGACAAAAACTAATTTAAACTAAGTATTTATTTGTTTCTTAATCAATCACGACTGATGTTCAGCTGAGGCTGAACTCATTTTGGATAAAAAGCACACACATAGTTTATAACCTAGCGGAAACTAGTCAAGGAAATAAAAAGAACACGTTAAAAATATCAGTGTTTATTATTTTAGGCGTTCACTTTTTTAACTCTTTCTAGTTGTCGTTGCAAACTATAAATAGGTAATTGCTTCATGTCGTGTCGATAGTTCGCAGGCTCTCCTGACGTGTTACGTTTTGTATTTTGTTGGATAACGGTGGCGCCTAAAACAAAGAAATTGAGCTTGTAGTAGTACCTACATACAAAACATTATGTTACAACTGATTTGAGTTTTCAAATGTAAATTACGTGATTATTATTTATTTACATAAAAGAAAGATGTGCCGAGCCATGTGATGGTTTTCTACTTTTTGTTCCCATCAAATATAAAGTAAGAAAGTACAATAAAACAAATATCGATATAGAAATGCACATCATTAGGCGAAATAATATAACCTCTACGACATGTAATAAAAAATCTGATTTTTGCAAAATCAACAAAGAAATGGACACAAACGACTATTTGCAAAAATTATTAGTATATTATAATAGTTTCAAGCTATTTACACTACATAAAAACATCTAAAACAATATAAACTTACCGATGAAATCATTATGTTTATTGATTCTTTTCATTTCTTCCTGTGCGAGATTTATAGCCTTTAATCACACAAGACATAATTTCACTGGTAACGCATAAGTATCCCAAACAATGCTATAATTTTCTTTTAAGTTTTTTACAAGAATATTTTATAAATTTCTACTTTTTACTAGTCTGATCAGAAATACGCTTGAATGGCATTCTGTCACTATGATTTATTATGACAATGAATTTTATTTTTTAATGAATACACAGATAATAATAATACAAGACAAATAGACTCAACTCAAACTTCCTGACATTCCCAATTTGGACTAGATTTTAGTTTTTTTTTAAATAACTTAAAAAATACTGAACTAAAAATTCTGAAAAGAAAAATATGAGCTTAGAACACTAAAATCTCGAAATGGTTTTCTAATTTTAGTACTTTCTCAAAATGAAATGTTGTCCATTTCGCCGCACGATGAAAATCGACCGTGTAAATGGCAATTCGGCCTAGGCCCCAGGTAAATGAACAAAATTAACTGATCCGGTGGCCAAAACTGCAACTACGTTATTACATAATTGTAACCTAGGTTGTCATCAACTACATAGACGACAGCGACGCCATCAACTGCGATTCAATTTTGGAAGCGACTTGCTAGGTGACCAAACTCGGCCGTCACATCCCAACAAGCAAAAACGTCATATAAGATCTGACTTGTACGACTTTAAGTCGGATAGCAGTCCTATAATAGTAATGAGATGACTGCTAGGTCCTATAGACGTCTTAAATTTAACTTTTTAGTCGTGCGACAAATATGTCCTAATAAACTGGTCATAGTAACGTCGGCACGACTAAACTATACGACGTTATATTAAAGTTTTAGCTAAAACGTCTGTACGACTTGTAGTCGCATTTGAGTCAAGTTTCGACTTTTAAACGACGTTTAACAAAATGGCGGCTTTACTTGGTCTTCAAATAACCTTAAAATGACTTTTTGTCTTTAAAACGTCATATAGAGATTAGTGTGCGACAAAATTAACATGGCTGACATTTTAAGAATGAAATATAATTTTATTAATACTAATTTTATGTTTAAAACGCAAAATTATGAAGGGGCATGAAAATATGAATAGTATTTACATAGGTATATTATCATAAAATTTTAATTCCCAGACGAACTAAACGGTATGAGAGACAGACACGTTAGCAAGATATGAAAGTTAATTATTAATACTTACCATTTATGTCCTTGTAATTGATTTATTTTGCACTCAGATCTCAAAACATAACCACAAACACGAGTCACTGACGAACATTAAAAATCAGTCGTACAAGTGTTGTTACTTGACTCATATACAACGTTTTCGTCATTCAAGAACGTCTGTATGACCACAATATAACGAAAGAGTCGTTGTAATGTTTTGATGCGACTACTGTACGATGAAAGTGGTAATCTTGTGACTTTTGTATGACCATTAAACAACAATGTAGGTCGTATAAATGGGGCCCTTTTCGCGTTGAGCAAACGTTATTATAACGTTAGTGTGACCTATCTTTTGCGACCAGTGGTAATAAGATAACGTTTGTACGACCATTGTACGACGTAAAATTGTTAGTTGGGATGTGACTAAAATCGACCCATGTAAATAGCCCATAACTTGAACTCAACCATAGACAATGAGGCTTACGCACTAAAACATTTTTGTACACCTAAAATTTTGCTACTGCGCGAGTCACGTGGTACTAAAATATGGGTCAAGTTAGGTATTTTATATTACCAACTATACAAAAAAAACACAATTGGGAGTCAATAGTGATATTCAAGTTATTCATAATATTTATTTGCCAATACGTTCAAAAACAGTAACTTAAAATCGCTTAAACGGAAAAAAGCAGTAAAAGCGCCTCGGAAAATAAGCACAATCAACGCACTTTGACACGAAATTAATCGTTCGAGAAAAACAGCAAACTCGGCACCGAAACCCGACGACACGTCAACCTCAATAATTATTTCCACGAAAAAGGCGAACAAAAAAGTTCCTACCAAGAGTAAGGGGCAGTGATTGAAAGTGGTATTTTATCAGCAATTTATAGGGGCCGCCCGCCCAGCCGATGGGGTGCTAACCGCTGGGCGCGGGCCCTGATAAGCATTATAGTCTTACTTATGTTTCCTCGCGAGTTTCTCGTTCTCGCAATCGTGGTGACGATCGAGTTCCAATGGTGAAAGAGTTGAGACTGATAAATGTTCAATTGTTTTTTGATTTACCAGTTTGGCTTGTGTTGTATTAATTTTGTATCTCTGGCAGAAGCAGATTTGGAATTTTTTAAGCTAAGTGAGCGCGTACCTGTAGGCTTGAGAAGTGAATAAACTTATCAACTTATGGCTTAATGAAACTCGAAACACGAAAAATCAGACATGGTCGATTTTTCGTGTTTCGAGTTTAATTTTTGTATCTTTGCCAAATCATCACAGAATTCTAACAGCTTTGTTTCTTTGACAATATGAATTATTTTGCAAACTACCTACACAAAGAACAATAGAAAATGTAGGTATAGGGAAATTGCTACAAGTTCGTAAGTCATTTTGGAAAACTTGTATATAACTATGGGATTGGAGCAATGTATGTGATGTTGTCAAATATTTATTTATTTAAAAAAAAAAAAAAAAAAAAAAAAAAAAAAAAAATTATATACGTCAAGTGTATTGCAGTAATTTGATAAGTGTATAGAAAGATGAATATTATAATTTTGTAAAAATACGCAAATGATACACAAAAGCTTTACAACTTGCGAAAAATTTTCAGTTTCCTTTTAGTAGCAGCAGTTTTTTATAATTGAATTAGAATAAATCTCCTTATGTTTGATATTCTCCGGGAGTTTCCAAGATACTAAGCTTTCCAATTGTTTTCGAACATCCAGCTTAGCGGAAAGTCCACTTTGCGGGTGATTTTTTAATTCCGCATGAGCTCAAATGGTTTGGAAATGCAGAATGCATTTTCCACGGTATCAGATTCGAAAAAAGTAACGTTGAATCTAAATTAAATTTCCAAGTCTCTTCTAAAAACAGAGCAGGTAATGGATATTTGCGCTGTTTTACTGAAATATATTTCGATTTCGATGAAAGAGCCGAAGAGAATATAAAATGTAATTTTGTAGAAAGGATTATAATTACACCAAATATTATTAACTGACTATTTTTTGTGCCAACTTTCAGAAACAGTAATAAAATATTCATAAATATTTGAGTATTAGAAAAATGCTAAAGCGATTTATCCTACGGGTTGAGCGTAATTAGCGGCATTTCGCTCGAACTGCTTTTATTTCGTGAGCGAGCGAAGCGTCGACGGCTCGCGTCGCGTTCTTTTTTAGCCTGTATCCTTGCGGCAGTCATTTGAAGGATATACCCTCCTCTATATGAAATTCTTCACTTGAACTAAGACAATATTTCTAAATAGTAGGTATGTGAAGTTTTTGACATCTACTTAACACAATATAATTTTTTATGTAAACTGAGTCTAAATGAAAACCTGTCAATTTAATTTCTGAATAAAATACGAACTTAATAAGAACTTGAAATCAGCCATTTCAATCTTTTGAGTTGATTGAATGAGAAAAACCTTTTAGGTTCAGAAGGTGAACAAATAATATGTTACTGTGAAACCCCGAACTTATGTAAATCCTAAGATTTTCTAGTAAAACCTATATAAGATTTACCAACTCTTAACGTTGGTAAAAGTTCGAACTGTTTTGTGATCCTCGTTCATTTCGAACATTTACCTCCATTTACTCGGTAAATCTTAAGATTTTCCAGTAAAACTTAAGATTTACCAATATACGGGTTTTTACAGTAACACATCCACACGGCACGTTCATCTCCACACACCTACTAGGTTTAACTTTTGATAAATGTTTTTTTCTGTTCTCATATTTTTATTAAAAATATCCACGTTAAGCTTTCGTACAGATGATCAGTTAATGCAGCTTCAGTTTTAATTATGCGCAAGTTTTCGCCATCAGATAGTATCAAAAATTTCATTTAAATTCTGAAGTTTAAATTTTTCAATCATGCGAATATGTTGAAGTGGAATATTTTTTGGTTGATACGAGGAAAAAATTTTGTGCAACATCATATTTATTTTTTAGTCGATTTCACGAATATTGGAATATTGCTACAAAATTAATTTAGGTGTTTTTTTACCAACACAACGGGTTATACGAATCAAACAAAGTTTGAAAATACATTTTTGATTTTATCCTGTATTTCCAATCCTTTCCTAATCTAATTATCTAAAACATGTACTTTTCATCGGTGTGTCAAAACCGTGGAACATCCTGTATACAGGCACAGTTTACGGATTGTAAAACTGTTTGTAAAACACCATCAACCTCGCGAGTGGATTACTAACATTATAAGCAACATAGTTTGTTCCACGACTTTACCGAAAAAGGCAAAATCAACCGACATTCCATGAAAATTTCCGATCGAGTTTTGTATAAAAAGTAATTTTTTTTTCAAATATAGGTTAATAATTCCTGTTTATATTGACTCGACCGAAAAAATCCGTTAAACAGGTGATGATATTCATAGGTAACAAAATGAGTTGCATTATGGTAATGTTGCCCCGCTTTCAGAGCAATTATACAGCCGGAAATTAATCCACTTTGCAAGTCATAACGAATAATTTGTAAACAATAATATTGCGTGTTTTTTGCATTTGGGAAGTTACTTAAATGACCTGTGATTGATTGACCCCCGGTTTCTGAGGTACTTAATTGGAGGTTATCGGAGGTTTAACTTAATCGGAGGGGTCAAAATTATCTGGTTTAAACCAAAATCAATTAACTCGGAAACCGGGGGTAAATAATATTATTATTTGTTAGCCAGCTTTTGACAGGAAATATTTAGATGTAAGTACTTACAGCCAGATTAACACGGAATTACAAATTATTTATGTTGTATATAGAAACAATCGACTCACCCGTAGCTTCTCACACGGGACTCGATCTCGTCCCCGCATATTTTGGTATGAAAAATTCATACCAAAATATGGCTAAATCCTAATTAATAATGTTTATTTAAATAAATGCAAAGCAAACAAGCACAGATTAACGTAAGCACACTAAAATTATACGTTTTGAAAATCTAACGTGAGATTTATAGGGGGGAGAGGGTCGAGCCAAGGGGGGGTCGAAAAATCGCCAAAATCACCTCACGTAATTAATGGACGCCCCCTTACTTGTGTCTTTCGAAGCACGCAGTAGATCATAAATATTTGGACTGTCCCTTTCGACTCAAATTCACTCTCTGCCTTACTATTAAGTATAATGAAGAATAATACTTGTCATCACCAAAAACTGCCGAAAAAGGCAAAAAACGACATTCCATGCAAATCTCCGAACAGCTGATCGAGTTTTGTAAGAAAAGTTTTTTTAAATAGGTAAAAAACACACTATAAGTGTTGAACATCATTCGAGTTCGGTTACTTAACTGACCGCATAATCAATCAAGTCAGCTGGCTTACTCTTGAAAAACGTTTCAACTGGCACTCGTTTTTATTCCACGCCATCCATCATTTTTGGAACCACTTCACTTTATTTATTGGTAGGGCGGATGTTGAAGCGGTGTTATATTTTTTTTATTAAGTTAAGCTTTAATCATAGCTACTGTTTTCAATATTCATCATATTTTATTGATTAAATCATTTATTTTGAGAAGAGACAAATAGGTACGGACCATTGAAATAAACCAATTTTGTAGATACCAGCGATTTATTTACTTTTTTGTACTTTAGTAATTGTTCGACGTCAAGGGCGTCGCCAAGGGGGGCAGGGGGGCAGCAGCCCCCAACCCCCCAGAGGTTAATAATGTAGCCAACTGCAAGATAACCAAAATCCTAAGGCCGTGCAATTGACTCGCTTTTCCGATAAATCCCGCCCCATCTCAAAACTTGAATAAATTCACTAGGTGCTCTTGACTGTCCCAACAGTTCATATTTTTCTCATCCTCTTTAATATTAACTTTTTTAGTTGTATATTTTGTAAAACAAGAGGATAAATCTAGTTTAATAATTGTATTAAGTGATAATAAACATATATAATTGTTCCTGTATTGCTAGTTATAAATTAAATATCGTTTTCAAACAGATTACAGAGCCTACATTATTTCTACCTTTTGCCACCATGAGCGCTGCGATCGATTATTATACCTTTGCACCCAGCGGCTATTCATAACCCTGGCAAATTTTAATAGGTTGTACCTAATACCATAAGAATAAATAATATTTATTCTTAGGCTAATACCCCCCCATCCATAAGAATAGAATAAACATTGCAATAAGTAAAAGATAAATATTTAATGCTAACTGATGATGGTTGCTAGTCTTGATGGACATTGATGTAATTTTTTTAATAACAAACTAAAGATGAGGGTTCTTACCTAGGTATTAACCCGAAATTATATTGGCAATTTGGCCATATTGATGGTTGAATCGCTAGGCCATAAAAGCGATCTAAAGATGAGACAATAGCATGGTTGAAATATCTCATGTTTTACAGTATTTTTACGATTTCTCCTTATCTTGAATTATGGGGGCAAGGCTTATTTGCATTGCAAATACTTTATGTCAGCGTAACAATTTGCTGACGAACAAGAAAGGAGATATTACAAAGATTGCTCTTTTTGTGATCACAGCGCGAGGAAATGCAATTTAAATCTGCAGACAGAAGTACAAGTCACAGTTAATACATTTTCGAAAATACTTGATGACTAACGTCATTGAAATCACATTATGAAAAATATATATTTAAAATGTCGCCATACCAAAATACCACAGATTAAAAGCATTTTGTATTATAAGGTGTCATTTTTAGATTCTGCTAACATGAATGTAAGTAAGCATAATCGTTTCTCAATGGTGTTTTAGATTTGTTTTAGTTACAAGAACTGTGTCAAAAAGCACTAAGTATTATATTTAAACACCATTGAGGCATCATTGTTGTTAAGTTAAGCAGTGCTGGATTAGCCCATAAGCAAATTATGCAATTGCCTAAGGCATCACTGTCTACCCAACTTTCGTACATATCCTAAGGTACGTACACAATGATCTATCCAGTTGCTTGTAATAAATACGTTAAAATTTTTTAAAAGACCGATACAGTTTACTAGTGGATAGGGGAGCCCACAGGCGTGGATTGCTTAAAGCATCAAGTAGTGGTAAGATTGTTGTAACAGGCTCGGTGTAAAGTGATGGACTTAGAGCAAGACGGGCTTCTGTGAAGCTGGCTCTAAGGTGATGGATGATGTAGACTAAGTACGATAGAGCATGCTCACCTAGAAACAGCCTCACTTAAGCCTTGAAAAGGCCCAAAAGGCATCATCAAATTCAAAAAGGTTTTATTTAGCCATTCACTCGGCAACACAATTTAAGGTTTTACTGTAAGCTAAGGCAGGTTGACAAAGGTTCTTTGTGAAGGTCGCACTTATTTCTTTACTAGCGCCAGTTTACGACTCGGCTTGAATCCTTGGGCTTGTTATAGTGCTATTAAAACCCGCGGGAACTGAGCTAGCTTGATTTTTGCTGAAACAGGCAACATGTAGAAGGGAAAAGATTAGGGTCCCTACCTATGGCAGGTACGACTTGTTTTAATTTTTTTGCGATTTTTAATACTCACTAAATTTTTTAGTGTCGTTTTGCTTTGCAACAAAGGCGTTAAAAGCAAAGTAGAAACGTTGTCATTTTAGGTGTTTATGAAAAATTAAAAATAAATCTCAATTTCGTTGCCTTTTGGCACCTTGTGCTTAATTTAATTAAGTTTAAATCTAAACGGAATATTTTTCCGTTTTTGTTAATTTAACTAATATGTTTTCACCTTTATATTAGTCATTTCGTTAATCAAAAAATTTAAAATTAAAAAAAAAACTTACAACTTGTAAAAAACTCAATGGAAAATCATGAGTACCTACCTATTTCTGAGGGTGTCCGGCGACTCTCCATTCCGTCTGTCAATTTTTACAAGTGTCTTGCATATATTATTTGGAAAACGACATAATTTACATCAACGAGTAAAATTTTTCATGTAAATTTTACTTGTAGCTTGTAAGTTTTGATAAACAGGGCAGTGATCTCATTAGATATTTACAAGTTGAAATGTTTAGGATAATCTGTTATGTCCTAAGTACTGAGAAGTAGGATTTTCAGGAAAACAAGTCCATTGATGTGACTGTCTGGGAAAATTTGCGACATCGTGTCAGTAACTTTTTATTTGTCTGTGTGAAACTAGGACGATTAGTAATCGAAATAATGTTCTGTCAATTTCTAGATTCCCAGCGGAAAATCTTGACGTCCATGAAAATGTAACTAAGTACCTTTTACAGCCCTAATATACTTACACAATATATATATATATTTTGTATTTTTAAAGTAGGGACTTTTGTTTGACTACATTTGGACTGATCAGAAAACGTACCTACCTACAACCTTAGTATCTACTTCAAATTGCTGAACCTCAAAGTTCGTTCACTATTATCAACCACAAACCTCAAGATTAGGGCAGGAGTCTGATATACCTACTATTCTATAAATAATCTACAGACAAAGCAAAGTCAAAGCGTAGCTTAGTTCTGTTATGCTAATCATTTATTTTGTGGGATTTACTAAATCTTAGGCGAGCTTAACTAGTCATTATAACGTTATCTAAATTAATTGTAAAAACCTTAAAACAAACCTTACTTTATCCCACTAATAAATTGATAAAAGAGAAAATGTTAAAAAAGAATTTTCTTAACGAATCTTGTTTTAATGTTTCGCAGTAAAATAAAAGCAAAGGCATTGAAGCGTGAAGCCTCAAAGTATAATCCCGCGTCAATGCCAGAGGAGGAATAGAATGTGACATTGATTAAATTTGCTCAAGGACTTTCGTTTTATGTTATTTTATCAACGTCAGCGGCAATCAAAATCTTTGGAGGAAATGAGGGCTTTAGGAACTACTCAGTTTTGTGACGGCGTATTTTTAAAAGCTTTAGTGCGATGCTCTGTATTACATATTTGTTTTCAACACACTTGCTCATAAAGTGAGCTGTAATACATCGCTTTTAGGGCCATAAACCGAACTATAACAAACGCGTGCAATAATATATAAAACACTAGTTGGTTATAGAATTATCCCTACAAAGTTAAATAGGTACCTTACTGCAAGTTATATGCGAGTAAACAGAGCATTTTCAATTTAACCGGGTAATAAAGTTATTTTTTTAGTAACAACAAAGAGGTTTTATGCCGCTGAAAATTCATATGCATTTTTGGAATAAATAAATGTGTAAGTCCTTAATTAAGTCAAACAAATATTTATTATTATCAAATTATTCATAATATACAATATGTTGTTATAAAATATTAAAATATTTGCATTTTGTCACTTAAATTATAATTTTGAAGTAGGCTGTCTGTATGCTCACTAACCCCTTTGTTCGCAAAATATTCTTGCATTGGGCGTGTGAAAAAAACAAAAAAAACCCTGCGCGCCTTTTCTCATAATTATTATCATATTTTGTTTTTGTCGTATTTGTTGCTGTGTGGTAAATTACTTTGTTTTTTCCTCGCAAATGTGTTGAAAAACGTCGTATGAAACTCGTGAGCTCTTACTTATTGCACACACGGCTGAGTTACGCCCTCGCCTGCGGCTCGGGCTGCAACCCACAGCCTTGTGTGCAATAAGCAACCTAAGCTAACTTGTATCATAATGTACTATTAAACGTTAGTGCCACTGAGCAAGTAATCACTACGTTTTAGTTAGTGCTATAAAGTGTTTTATGCACAACGGGATAGTGCTTGTCATTCACGTCACCTGATGTTAGGTGACTTAAAGGCCGAAAGTGTAAGCGCAATACACCCGGAATCCTCACCACTGAGGAATTGGCTATCTTACCTCAACGCCGGAACACAACAATTTTTAAATTGATGTTATGGCGTCAGACTTAAATAAGATGGTGGAAGCTACATTAAAAATAATATGAAAACCCTCTCATAAAGACCATCACATCATCTTTGTTGGAGTTACAAGGAAGCAACCGAACTTAATCGATTTTCCAGATGTAGCCTAGGAAGTAGTGGCAAAAGGTCAAAATTTTTCATTAGATGAATTCACTTGGCACATATTTAGCTTAGGTAAAACTGAGCTGATTTAGCCCGGTAGCCATCCTCCCCCCCTTGGCAGGTAGTGGGGGGTGATATTCAAAGTTTCACGCCGCCGCACTTCAGACAAAAAATCATATCTCCTTCAATATACCTATCACCTCGACTGTGGTATCATTTTATGATAAATTAGGGATAGGGGACTCATTTTTGAGACATTTCATGTACAGATTCATAGAAAAAAGGTAAAATATAACGGATAGTATCAAAATCTCTTTGCTATTTTTTTTATTTAAGAGCCGGTATCTTCGAAAATACTAATTTTGTGCAAAGAAAAAAAATATTGTATTAAAGCAAATTTATCCAGCTTTTAAAAAATATTTACTTTATATATAGGTATCGTACAATGTCTATCTGAAAAAAAATCGAACATGGTATGCGACGGTGTTTCCCAACGTTTCCAAGAGCCAGTATTAGATGTTTTATTTCATGCAAAATGTATAGAACACAAACTTAACTCTGTAGCAAGCATAAAGAAATTCATTTTTGAGTCATTTAATTTTATAGACATTGAAAAAATATATATATTGCTAAAAGTATCAAAAAATGTTTTGCTATTATTTTTATTCAACAGTCAGTATCTTTGAAAATACTAATTTTGTACAAAGAAAAAAAATTTAGACTTAAAGTACACTTATTCAGCTTTAAAAATATGTATACTTTATATATAGTTATTTTACAATGTCTCTCTGAAAAAAATCAAACACAGTATGTGACAGTGTTGCCAAGAATTACCAACTGCAAATATAAGTTGGTTTTTTCATACAAAATGTATAGAATACAAACTTAACTTTGGTATATTTTGTCGCTTATGTTCTTACGGTCTTACAATCTCTCTCAACTATCCTACGGTCTAATACATACTTAGATCTTTTTGTGGAAGTCATAAAGACTATAGAAAAAATTAGACATACTTGTTTTCAGTACGAGCAAGTCATAAAACGACGACGCGACGTGGCGTCAAAAGATTAGATCTCAAAACGACCCAGGTAGGAAAATATTCTACCAAATTAAGTCTAAAGTGCAAATAATGTTTAAATTATAATTATTAGGTAACCCAAGGACCTAGGCATATAAATATATCGTAAAAATGAAACTATTGTTGCATTAAGTATTTTTATACACTTGTGAGCTGAAAAAAATGATTAACAGGCTTATTTTCATACAAACGAGGTAACTTTAAAGCTTTGGTTCTCCGCTCAGGATTAAACGAGGTGTTATCTGATGATGGCAGTTTAAAGAATGGATGGCGGAGACTTATAATGCTAAAGAAATGGAACGGATTAGATAAGTGATTTAGCTCAGGGTTGAACTTAAAAAAATAACAAACGAAAATTTTAAAGTATGGAAAATGTAACACTCAACACTCTAGACGGTCTCTGGTGTAAACGACTCTTCTGATCCGTTGGGTTTCTTTTGCGATCTGTGCCTTCTCCATTCATTCTTTAAATTGCGATCATCACATAATACCCCGTTTAATCTTGGGCGGAGAACCAAAGCTTTAAAGTTACCTTGTTTGTATGAAATAGGGCTGTTGTTCCATTTTTCTGCTCACGAGTGTATAAAAATACTCAATGCAACAGTAGTTTTATCTTTACGATATATTTGTATGCCTAGGTTCTTAGGGTACCTACCTATTATGATTTAAACACTTTTTGCACTGTAAACTTAATATGGTAGGATAGGACGTTTTCCTACCTGATCGTTTTGAGCTGATCTTTTGACGCCACGTCGCGTCGACGTTTTGTGACTTCCTCATTCTGAGATGAAGTCTGTCTAATTTTTTCCATTGTCGTTATGACTTCCACAAATAATTTAAGTATAAATTAGACTGTACGATAGCTGAGAGAGACTATAAGACCGTAAAAACATAAACATCAATTGGCCGCAAAGTTAAGTTTGTACTCTATACAATTTGTATGAAAAACCAACTTAACTTGAAATTAAAGACGTTTGGAAACACCTTCGCATACAATGTTCGATTTTTTGTCAGATAGACATTGTATGATAACTATATATAAGTTTGTATGTATTTAAAGCTGAATAAATGTACTTTAAGATAGTATTTTTTTCCTTTGCATAAAATTTTAATTTTCAAAGATACCAACTGTTGAATAAAAAAAATAGCAAACTGATTTTGATAATGTCGTCAATATAGTAAAATATATCACTTTTTTTCTATAAAACTGTACATTAAATGTCTCAAAAATGGCTTCCTCATCCTTGATTTATCACAATATGATACCACACTCAAGGTGGTAGGTATATTGAAGGAGATATGATTTTTTTTCTGAAGTGCGGCGGCGCGAAACTTTGAATGCCACCCCCCCTTACCTGCCAAGGGGGGGGCGGATGGCTACCGGGCTAAATCAGATCAGTTTTACCTAAGCTACATATGTGCTAAGTGAATTCATCTAATGACAAATTTTGACCTCTCCATACATGAGTGCCACTACTGACCCAACTAATGGTCGCTTTCGAATTCATCAGAGTTAAAATTTTTTGAGAACGCAAGAATCATGTATGTGCCAAAGGTAATTAGGATTTAATTACCCTTGGTTGAGTTATTTTAATACCTACTTATGAAGAAATCATAAAATAAAACATGAATTTCAGGCAGAATCTTTAGCGGAATTGAAGCTTTTAGTTAGGCATATAAATGAAAAAAAAATGTCAATAAAATTTATTTCAAGACGAAAAAGCGTAAGTACTTACTGAAAATTTCAGCACATAAGTATACTTAAGTCCTTATGTCGTAATGTTTTTTTAGTTTCTTTTTTAGTTCCTTCTAGCTTGTTTTGTTACTTTATTTCTCTTAAATGCAGTGTTACCTAAGTATAATGGGGCACTTATTTTATAAGTACCTAAGTAATTTTTGTAATTGTTTGTTAAGTGTTCTGGTGTACCTACTAAATAAAGGTAAAGTACTTACTTATATTTTTTTCTAATTCCGAGATCATCGAACGGGAATCTCTCCGAGCCCTAAATACACATACCCCTGATAGGCTGCCTTGTCGCCCTTCGCCGAAATTGATTGGGAGCCAATTCTGGGTCAATCGTCGTTTGCTTTCCCGCAAATGTGTAAAATTTAGATTGATTCCGTGGGAATAGAATTCGAGGATTTATTTTTTTATTATGACAAAGTTGGTACTTACTTATTTGATTTTATGGGCGTGATTTTGTTGGAGAAGTATAGGTAGTAACTCGAACTGTCTTATTCAGAGATGTTTCACGAAACTGGGGTGTAAGACTATTTTAACAAAATCTGGTTTAATGCTTGTAAACCAATCACAATGCACCTTTTTTCCTTAAACGGTGGGACTAAACGTTAAACTGTCACTCTGAATACGATTTGCGCTAAAATGGCGTTAGTCCACAGTCTAACGCCATGTTAACGTTGGCCTTAGTTTAAGAACGCATAGGTACAGGAACTGTGTTATTCAGAGTGTGTTCGTTAAACTAGGGCCAAAGTTAACATGGCGTTGGACTGCGGACTAACGCCTTTTTAGCGCAAATCGTATTCAGAGTGACAGTTTAACGTTTAGTCCCACCGTTTAAGGATTAAAAGGTGCATTGTGATCGGTTTACAAGCATTAAACCAGGTTTTGATAGAACAGTCTTGCACCCCAGTTTTGTGAAACATCTCTGAATAAGACAGTAAATGTTTAGTGATTGGTTAACGTACCTATTTTTAGGTGACAGACTGTACAGTTGACGTAGGTATCTATAAAATCTTGATTATTAATTTTAATACCTGTTATAGATTTACATATAAGGATTATACCTAATTCTGTTTCTGTAATGAATACCTACATATGCTGGTAATGAATGAATAAGTAAGCATAACTATTTGGCTCACGTTTTCCTCTCAAAATATATTTATAAGGCGTATAGGATAAAGTCCAAAATGGACAAGAACATTACTGTCACACATGACATTATGCAAACATGAGCAAGTGGAAATCTCTCGGAAAACTCCAGTTACTGTGCTAAGTACCCATTAGAGCAGGTCATTTAACATCTTAACGCATATCTACAAATCATTATGAGTGGTTCCTTTATATATTTGTCAACGTTTATCCATCTGAATGATGGTGCTCATTAATGTGAGACTCCATCTTGGTCCCATTGAGGGCAGGCTCCTTAGGGCTTATTTGTCCGCGGGGCCAGTGATAAATGGGAGTGTCCCGGCCAGTGGAATTAACAGACTACATCGAAAAGAGTCGGTTATGTATCGGATTGAAGCATACGGATGGGGATACGGAACGCGCCCGTTTTGGATTTCTAGAAGAATCAGTAGAATTTAAGACTTGCTATTTATTTTCATGGTTGGTTAAGCCTTCAGCTAAAAAATGTCAGAATAAAAAAAATACTGCAGATATTTATTTCAAAATTAGAGTAGAAAGGCACGGTTTAACTCAGCCGGTTTTGCTAGTTAGTTTTATTTCTGAATTTATTAAGTTCTTTTGTGTGTTCTTTAGCATGTGATTCAGGTAGGTAGATATACAACGAACTACTGCAACTAAAGGATATATTTATGGACGTTATGCTGTTGGCTGCATTGCCTGGCACCGCCTGTGTAGTCTAGTGACTCTAGTGGTCCACCCACCCGTGTAAGTAGGGCATGGAATACTGGAATGATTTTCATACCGGTATTGATACCGGTATTGAAATTTCAATTACCGGTATACCGGTATTTCGGTATTTTTTCGGTATTTTTTTTAAAACTGCTAGTTACCTACTTTTTAAATGATTCTAAGAACGATTAGTAAGTCTTGTTTGTGGAGAGTGATTAACGTATTTTTCTACGCTATACTTCTTGGCAGAAACACTCGAAACTATTTACCAACTGCCTAGAAACCACAAAATGAGTTATTAAAGTAATACCTAGGTATTTAAGAATACTAAAGAAAACACGTTACTTGATTCAATTATTATTAAAATCAACAAAATATATCAAAATTTCCATAGAGAAGATGGTTGGAGAGTACCTAGCTTGGGACCCTAAAATTCATCAACTAAAATCCCATCCTAAATCACACACTGCAGGATCTAAAGATAGTTAGTTCGTTTTGTAGATAGGGATCAAAAGGGAGATCGACATAACCACTCTGAGTTTTTTTGTGAACTGGTGGTAGTTCAGTAGCTAGATCGTGTTTTCTGGCGCAATATAACTCAAGTAAAACATTAGATTAATACTTTTTTTATTATGTTCTTTAAAAATGGGAATAAGCCCCTCTTAAAAAACTACAGACCCGTCTCACTTCTGAGCCATGTCCTTACGAATCGTCCGTCACGCTCGCAGGTTTGACGACTTCCAACCTCCCGAACAAGCCGGGTTTCGAAAAGGCTTTAGTACCATATAGTCTAGAGTTCTAGACCACAAATCCAACTGCAGCGAGATGTGAGACAGGGAGACGTTATTTCTCCGAAACTGTTCACAGCTGCGTTGGAGGACATCTTTAAACTCATAGACTGGAATGGACTTGGTATCAATATTAATGGCCAGTACCTATTATTTGAGTGTTAGGGGCTATGCTGCTCAAGTTGAGCCCAACGGCTTCCAAGAAGTCTAGAATCTTCCTGGTTTTAAGATTTTTTATTTCCTCCGGGTCGATTATGTGTCGTCCCAGATGGATGCTACGCCTGTGGATTAGAAGTCCACAGTCACATAAGAGGTGCTTGGGTGTTTCCTGCTCCTCATTACAATATCTGCAGACGTCAGTATCACTCAATTTCATATAGAACAGGTGTCTGTTTAGTTTGCAGTGTCCAGTTAAGGCTGGCTAGTACCTAACACACCTTCGTTTTGCCGATGATATAGTTCTTATGGCTGTGACCTTGGAAGACCTGAATACAATGCTCGAAGATCTCCGTAGTCAAAGAGTGGATCTCAGGATGAACATGGATAAGACGAAAATCGTGTCGAATGCACATGTTGTGCCCGCTCCAGTTCATGTTGGAAACACTACACTTGAAGTTGTTGACCATTACGTATACCTAGGACAGGTAGTCTAGTTAGGCAAGTCCAACTTCAAAAAAGAGATTTCTCGTCGAATCCTACTCGGGTGGGCAGCATACAGAATGCTTCGAAAAATCTTCGCGTCCGACTTAGTGTCTCGAGACGAAAGTCTATATATAAAGATAATTTATCTATATTAAAAGATAATTTACGGTTAGTGGTCGTAAACTATGGGTCTCATAAAAAGGAGGTCTCAAGGTCACCCAGGTCCCAGCATGCATTGGAGAGAGCCATGCTCCGCGTTTCCCTGCGTGATCGAATCAGAAATGAGTAGATCCGTAGGAGAACTAAAGTAACCGACATCGCTCGAAGAATTGCTCAGCTGAAGTGGCAGTGGGCGGGACACATAGCGAGAAGAACTGATGGCCGTTGGGGCGGAAAGCTTCTGGACTGGTGACCGCGCACCGGACGACGTTCCCCGACAAGGTGGATCGACGATCTGATGAAGGTCGCGGGAAACCTCTGGATGCGGGCAGCGCAGAACCGATCGTCTTGGAGATCCTTGAGGGAGGCGGAGATCCTTGAATGAGACCAGCAGTGGTCGTCGTGCGGCTGATATGGTGATGATGAAAACATTAAATGAACAACTAAAAGGAATATCATTAAATACCATCTAGATACTAGCTATATGCATGCAGTGTTTTGCGTAGTTGATTTAGTGGTGATTTTTTCTATAATCGTTATTATTCGTGTCGTGATTCGTTGAGTTTTCATATCGTACACTCATCTGCAGTATGAACAACACTGTGAACCATAGAAATTGAACGTTCTGCATAGTATTTAAATACCCTTGCAAAAATATATAGCTTTTTTCGAAATACCGAAATACCGGTATTTTACTCTCAAATACCGGTATCAAAATACCGAAAAAAATGACCGGTATACCGGTATTTCGGTATACCGGTATCCATGCCCTACGTGTAAGACGCAGAGGATTCGAGAGGACTCGATTCCCGGAGAGGAGTGCATTTGTACTCGGTTTGGTTGGTGGTAGGGCTTATTTCAAGTCCGCCTGGCTAGCTACCACCATCTTACCTAAGTCTGACACCATAACAACAATTTAAAAATTGTTGTGTTCCGGCAGTTAGAGGTAAGATAGCCAGATCCTCAGTGGTGAAGATTCCGGGTGTAGTGCGCTTCCACCTTCGGCCTGATCGTCACTTAACATCTGGTGAGGTGAAGGCCAAGCTCTATCCCGTTGTGCATATAAAATATATTTTCATTATTTTTCCGAAAAATCTGGTTCTCTTATACAATCCAATAACCTTTTCGCATAGCCCAATATTATTACAATAGTTCTTATGGTAGAGCTACTATAGATAGTTACCTATACTATACTATGCATCAGGTACCAAATCTTTAGCAAGCATTTTTATGTACAATTATTACTGTACGTATTTATTATGGTTAGAGAGCTTAATACGAAGTATTAGGTATACCTGCTTAGTACTTAAGTTTATAAAACGAATATTGCCATCGGCTATTGTTAAGGTCAAGCCACACAGCGGGCGTGACGGGGCGTTGCGCGACGGGACGCGACACGTCGCGCCACGCCGGCCTGTGTGACGTCGTCCATAGTATCTAGTACATTACAACTTCTCAGCGTCGCGTCGCCGTCCCGTCCCGTCACGCCACGCCCGCTGTGTGGCTTGGCCTTTAGTATTCTTTCCCGTATGTTTTCCTCATATGAGAATTTTATTTCGGTGCGCAAAATCAATTCGGCGCATTTTGTGCCTTATGTCACCATCAAATAAAGGTTGGTTTACCAAAAGTTTCACCTTAACGAATACGATGTTATGAATGGTTATTGATGCGTTTTTTTGTCGATATCCTATAGATGGGTACATAATTTATCTATTAGTTGAATGCGTATCTTTTGAGAGGCTTTTACCATTGATTTGTGTTGGAAACGTTGATGGCAAATTGGTATTTTCAGGCTTCCAATTGTGAGTATTTCTGTGAATAGGAAAATTACTGAGTGGAGAAGGAGACAGATTTTTTATAGTATTGTTATTACTTATTATGGGTTATTTTTTGCTAAGTCCCTCGCTATAGGGAAAAAGATAATCTGAAAAGGAAACTGTTTTTTTATATTATTATTTAGAATCAATATTTTTTTATCTAAAACCTGCTTACGAAACTAAATCTGCCGTACAAATAAACAAAGAATAAGTTTATACTTACCAAGTTTAACCAAATATACACCGTCATTTTGTAGTCGTTTTAATTAACTTAAGGGTGTGTTGTACCAATGAAACTAAACATTTTTGCCCAAGAAACATGGGTCAAAAAACGACAAAAAATTTTGGTCCTCCCATACTAACTAGACAGCTAAAACATTGTATTTGTATGGGAAAGTCCAAAATTTTTGTCGTTTTTCGACCCATGTTTCTTTGGCAAAAATGATTATTTTCATTAGTAGAGCACTCCCTTAAGTTAATTAAAATGACTACAAAATGACGGTGTATATAAACAATATTACTCCTAACGACGAACATCTCAAAGCATTATATTCCTAAACAAACCTTTTGGTTATTCTAAGTATAAACTTATTCTTCGTTTATTTGTATGGCAAATTATTAAAAGTCAAATGGTAATAATACCTAGGTACTTATTAATAAAAATCAAGTTATAATTTCACTAATATATTAGTATCAACTCATTATTTTACAAGTATACACAAAATATCATTGCTTTCATCGAATTTTGGTAGATATTTACATAAGAAAAACCACATTAAAATATATCACATTAATTTAGCTATCCATATTATGTTGGCTTACATTACATTCCTTTTTATTATACAATAGAAAATGTTTTCACATCTTTCTGTGCGTCATGGCTCTTGGCAACTCAGTGTTTGATTATGAATTAATTTGGAATAAGTTTAACTAACTAAACTGATAATAATATGTAAATAATTTACATCACTTTCACGCGGACTGAAATACAAATAACCTCTTGACTTTTTAAATTAAATGAAATTAATTAAACTAACAACGCCATCCGCCATTTTGAAACATAATCAAAACAAGATGGCGGATTATTAAAAATAAGTTTTGGTTCAAATTCATTAGTACCTAGATATACAGGGTGTCCCAAAACTTTGCCACATGGAGGGAAAGTACCTTAAATATTGAAGATAGGAAATTTTACTAAAAGAAGACTTCATTTTGTTTAAAAAAATAATACGAACTGCATTCAAAGATTTTTTTTTAATCGCATTCATTTCCATACAAATTGACACAATACGTAATAATTAAAATTTTAAATGTTAAATTTCATGGTCTTCCTTTTGTTTAAGATGCTTTGTTACTTAACCAAAAATAACCCAAACGAGTAACCCTTTCGATTGAAATCGTTAAAAAAGAATATTGTTTTTTTTTATAATTTGGTGGGTTCGATTCCTGGTTTAGGCATGCGATTTTTCGAAAATTTTTGAATGCAGTTCCAACTATTTAAAAAATCAAAATGAAGTCATCTTTCAATAAAATTTCCTATATTCAATATATTATACGGTACTTTCCCTCCGTGTGGCAAAGTTTTGGGACACCCTGTATACTTTAGTAGTACCTATATCGTAAGTGTGATATTTTTTTATTGTTTAGTTAGCATAATTGTACAGTTCTTCTTCCTTCAAAATTCAAAATAACTCCATTAGCTCAATGAGGTAGTAACATATTTTCGAACACAATATTAAATACCCTATCACACACTTAATATGTAGGCAGAAACCACAGTCTAAAAACACTCATATTGCACTGAATTATACATTATAAAAAATTTAAGAACCAATCGATGGCGTGAGGAAGTACCTACCTACCTGCAGTCGAGTTCAATAGTATACTGTGCATAATGCAGTAAGTATAACACTTTAGTAGGATTTTAATACAAAGTGTACAAAGGTTGCTTAACTTATTACAATAAAAGCTCATTTAATTATTGGTAGGTACTATACTAGACTGTAAGTAGGCACTGTTTAGTATAAGTCAGGGGTGGCCAACAAGTCAATCGCGATCGACCAGTCGATCTCTGGAGACAGTGCAGTCGATCGCGAGAGTGCTCTGCTTGTGGTAGCAAAGCAAACAACAGAACGGTACGGGAGGCGGGTGCGACAGTTTTGTACCCCAAAAATGAATATGCTTTATGTCGATCTCTTGGTCAGGAAAAGTAGATCGCAGCCCTAGACAAGTTGGCCACCCCTGGTATAATAACACTTTACTACTTAGTAGAAAAAATCGTGTGCGTGCGTATCACCTCTGCACGAGCTAACCGCATGTTAGTGACGGCGCGGCATAAGCGATTTTAACCTTAGGAGTGGTGAAGCGGAGGTGTTGTCAATAGTACATTTGCATGAGAAAGTCATTAGAAGTACTAAAAATGTGTTTTCAATATAAAAATACAAATTGGCCCTCTTATTCACTTAACCAACTGACGACGAATGACAAAATAATGACGTGTGATATTGTACTTTTGTGAAAGTGCTAAGTTCGTCACTCTTAAAGCACTAACATGGTATCCAACCAGCATCGTTATCATGTCCAAAAGTACGAATGTCCATCCAACCCAAGAGCAATGGAAACAAATGAAAACCAATAAAATATATTTTTTACAAACACTACAGGCTGATTTTTTCTAACAGTCGACAAATTTTGTGGTGTAACTTTAGACCGTCGAACTGAACATTTTTGTCTACGGGATCAATACTCAATATATTTATTGCAACCATAATGTTATAAAGATGTTACAACTAAAAACAAAGTACAAATTATGGACCCTGTTGGGTATCGCAATATTGGGAAGAAAAAGAAGACAAGAGGACGACTTTTCCATAATAAAATTCAATAAACTAGATTTTGGGGCTTTTGTAAAGCGGATACAAAGACACCTATCTATTTTCATTGCGGCATAATATAGGTATGTGTATTTTATCACTTAAGTATTCTTGAATATTGTAATAGCTTTTTGAAATTAGTAATTTTTTTAATTGGTTTGTAAATATGTTTTCGTTTTTTTCACCTCTTAAATTTTCCGGTAATTTATTGTAAATTCTAACAGACATGTTATAAGTACTTGATGAACATAGATGCAGGCGCGCAGTTGGGATCAATAATTTATGTTTATGTCTTAGAGAATATTTAATTTGCATATCATCACGTTTTGTAAATAAATTCATATTTTTCCTGACAAATTTACATATTTCCAATATGTATAAGCACGGCAATGTAAGGATTTTAAGATTTTGAAAATGAGGTCGGCAACTATCGGTTTGATCTATATTGACTAGAATGCGAATAAGTTTCTTTTGAACGGTAAACAAAGATAAGGAGTCCGAACTTAATCAGAGCAAAAAAAATAATCATCTGTTATAGAAAATTACAATATCTACTCGACCAAAATGTATCGAAATGCTCTGATTTAGTTGGTCCCATATACAAAGTTGTTCAGTTTGACGGCCACACCACAAAATTTGTCGACTGTTTTTTATATCACCTGTACCTAGAATGCAAGGCTAATAAATACAGTTTATTTATATGGAACAAGTGTAGTCATAGCATGATGACTGCTCCTGTCTCCGCTCCTGGTTTGATATGCGAATGTTGGACGAGGCGCCGCCCGTCTCCCATAGGCCGGGAGTCTCAATGATCTAGGGGAGATTTTTTAATACTGAATGTCGGTTTTTAAGCTTTAGGGTGCGTCGTGCGGTTCCACTTGAGCTAAGCTATGCTTAGTGTTGAAAGATAGCAGGTTTTTTCTAACGTGAAAAAAAAAACATAAAAAACGTGTTTTTTCTGGAGCATGTTTTTAGCGAGAGTACAAAAATCAACGTTGTTAAGGAAGTTTCCGTTAAAGACTTATGAGTTCATATTATAATTTTCTGTTAATTTTTGAACCTTTACTTATTTGGTCTAATAGTACCAAGTTTTCACCAGTTGGCAACAAAGACGCGCACAGTGAAATCTCCATTCGGCTATGTTTTTTTTTTAAGACATACCTATGAATGTTAGAACGAAGAATCAAAATCAAATAGAATTATTGACTTGATTAAATAAAACATTAATTTTCCAAAGATTTTTTTTGGGAAAAATCAAATTTAGAGAAAAAGGTGCTATTTATTTTCGTTTTTTTTTACAATTGTGAAAAAACAAAGTTTTTTTTCCATCTTACAGCATCTTTCAGCTATGCTACGTTGCTAAGGATGATGTCTGGTTTAAACCAATATGATTGTTATCAATACTAATGGTAGAAATCAGACACATCCAACGTGGCGTCGCCATAGCTCAAATGGAACCGTACTCTAAAGCTTCGGCCAACCCTGCGCGACCAAAGCGATTGCGAAGCGAGAGCGTCAGACACGCGGCGGACGCTGATCGTGTTTATCTATGGCGCCTTGCACACCACAACGCGAGACGGTTCTCGTTCGAATTCTGGGGGGTTATTCACGATTGTCGGAAACCAACTTTCCGAGTCGAATCGGAAAGTCTGCCGAAAAACGCGATTCACGATCATCGGATCGAATATTTTTGACATTACTTTGTCGATTGAATTCGATTTACTATCCGAGAGCATTTTTCTATCGGAAAGAGATCCGTACACTAAGAAGATTGGAATTAATGAAAAAAAAAACATGAAATTCACCTAAGTACATTCGAAAAGCTTATTTAAAACCCCAAAATTAAGGCCACGTAGGTAGTAAGTAATCTCATTTTTTGTGCTATAAAGATTATAGGTTAATATTTCTACTAAGTATAAAAAAAATATTATATTGAACAAACAATACTTTTGCTTTTATTAAGTAACCTTATTTTCCAAGAAAAAAAAAACAAAATTTATCAAAACTGCGGTACCTGCGATTTTTTTATTGTAGGAAAGAAGTAAATGTTCACGTTTACAAAGAATGTTATGTTAAATTCAGTATTTTTATAATTTATTAAATGTCGCAGATTTAATGACGAGTGTTATTTTTTTTAGATAATAGGATGAAACTTGTGAAGTATCAATGTAAATTTTAGTAATTTATCGCGAAATATCAATTCCAGCTTATCGATTTTATTTTCTATCTTACGCTAACAAACTTTGTAAATGCACTGCGCTTTCCTGTCGGAAAGTTAGTCGAATGCTAGTCGAATGTATTTGTGAATAGCAGTTTTCGAATCTATCGGTACGGAAACGGATTCGAATCGAATGCTTTCGACTATATTTCCGACAATCGTGAATAGCCCTACTGGACGCCTTTGCTTCGCGTCCCGCGTCCCGCCCGTGACTCGCTGACTTGCAGGTTTGGCCGGAGCATTATGGTGATACTAAGCGTGAATACAACCAATATGGGTTCTCATACCGAAGTAACTAAAAAAAGTAGGTAATCAGAAATAACGACAGTACCATACCTCAGTTACAGACAGCTAAAGTCAACACAAAATAAGAAGCCCGTTTTGACAGATAACGTGTTCAAAGAAAAATATTGTCTACCCCAAAGAAATACAGTATAATTTTCGAACATAGTTTTTCACTAAAATGGCGGAACGTTATTTTTCTTGAGCTTTATTCCTTTAGCATAAGTAACATTTTACTTTGAACACGTTAACTGTCAAAACGGGCTTCTTATTTTGTGTTGACTTTAATAACTCCGATTTTTTATTTTAGTATAGTGAAATAAAATGAAAAATTCTTTATTCAAATAAACTTAGATATTGCTTTGAAATTATATTTTCCTACCACCCTACCAATTCGAGACTTTTTTTAGCTGACAAGAAGAATTGTACACAAACTGATTTATACTTACTTTCTGGACGAGTTCTTCGAAGGCCAACTCAATACCCTCATGTGTTTTGGCGCTACTTTCTATGAAGAGCATTCTGTGTTTCTGTGCGAATGCTTGCCCGCGTTCTCGAGGCACCGCGCGAGGCTAAAATACGAGGCACAGTAGGAAAAAAATTTTTTTACAACAGACGAAGTCATTGGCAAAAGCTAGTACCTTACATATAAACATAGATATATTACGATAACATATTATGCTTAACTGTTTAACTTGGGGTGTTAAGAGTGTACATAAATGTATTTAGACATTATTTTTATACTAGTGGCCGCCCGCGACATCGTCTGCGTGGAAAGTTTTATTGCTATCCCTCGGGAACAATACTTTTTTTGGGATTAAAAGTTCCCTGTCCTTTTCTGTATCCCTGAAAACATGTATGTAAAATTTCACGATGATCGGTTCAGTAGTTAAGACGTGAAGGCGTAACAAACAAACAAACCAATTTTCGCATTTATAATATTACTAGCGGCCGCCCGCGACTTCGTCTGCGTGGAAAGGTTTTCCTATCCCTCGGAAACTATACTTTTTTTCGCAATAAAAGGTACCTTATGTCCTTCTCTGTACCCCTGACAACGTGTATGCAAAATTTCATGATGATCGGTTTAGTAGTTAGGACGTGAAGGCGTAACAAACGGACTTTCACATTTATAATACTAGCGGCCGCCCGCGACTTCGTCTGCGTGGACAGTTATTTTGCTATCCCTCGGGAACTATACGTTTTTTCTGGATGAAAGGTACCCTTTATCCTTTACTGCACCCCTGACAACGTGTATGCAAAATTTCATGATGATCGGTTCAGTAGTTACGACGTGAAGGCGTAACAAACGAACTTTCGCATTTATAATATTAGTAAGGAAGTAAGGATTAAGTAAGTACTAGCGGTCGCCCGCGACTTCGTCTGCGTGGAATGTATTTTTTTGCTATCCCTCGGGAACAATACTTTTTTCGAGATGAAAAGTACCCATGTCCTTTTCTGTACTCCTGACAACGTGTATTCAAAATTTCATGATGATTTTGTTGTGTAGTTAAGACATGAGGGCGTAACAAACATACGGACTTTAGCATTTATAATATTAGTAAGGAAGTAAGGATTGTAAAGGTCTAAAGAAGTGTTCACATAAGTAACTTTCAGCTTAATTATAAACACTATTGATTAAGATCACTGATAAAATACTCGTCCAGGCTTTTATTAACTTTTTAACTGCCATTAAAAACATGGAAAAGGGTTCTAATTGTTGATGTGTATTTTTGATACAATTGGTTGAGTCATTGTCCTCAAACATTTTTACCATTATGCTTAAAAACTACAGACTAAACTTCTTACTTACCTTATCAAGTTTATTTCCGACCACTAAGCAAACAATGTTTTTCTTCGTTGAGTAAACTTGTAATTCGTCCACCCATTCTTGTAATTTTTCCAGACTTCTAGGTTCTGATATGTCGTATACTAATATTGCACCGTGTGCATCTCTGTAACAAAGTCATTTTGTCATTTTATAGAACTAAAGTCAATAATAGCAGAACCAGAGAAGGAACTGTGATGGGTTGCAAGTTTGGTTCCAAGATGTTATTTAATTACTTATATGAAAAAAAGGAAAAATATATTGTAAGTTGATTACAAACTGTTTATAAATAAGGTGGTTAGCGTTTTAAATTTAAAAACAAATAGTACTGCTGCAATTGGGTGTCCCTTGACTCGCCTAAAGTCATTGGTCCTAATTTCATTTGGCCGAATTTCTTTGGCCTAAACTCCTTAGGTACAATTATTGTTTGGCCTAATAGTTTTTTCGCATCTTTGTCGTTTCGCCTAAACGTTAAATTCCCTAATTATCAAAACGACTAATGTAAAATGTCCTAAAATTTATTAGCATACATATCTTTTGACACAATAATGACTACGCCGAAGTATTGTTAACCCTAATATTGTCTTGCATACATAATTTTTGGCATAACAATATTGTATTGCATTCAAGTTGGTGACAGAAACAAATCGTCAAAAAACGGGCCTGAGGCCCCCCGTAAAGAAAAACTTTTAATGCGAACACCATTACGTTAGGTTAGGTTAGGGTTTTGAACACTTTTATAATGCTTGCATGCATGTTGCATGCTTGCATGCATGCATGCTGCATGCTTGCATGATTTTATGCATGCATGCTTTTTTTGCATGCTTGTTCACTTGCTCGCTTGCATGCCTGTATGCTTGCTTGCATGTTTACTTGCAAAATGCTTGCCGGGGGGTGCAGGAGGCCCCCCTGCTCGGGGGGGTCGGGGGCCTGAGGCCCCCCGCTATAAAGAAAAACTCTTAATGCGAAGACCATTAGGTTAGGTTAGGTTAGTGTTTTGACCACTTGCAGCGGAGCGAGCGAAGCGAGCGGAGCTCCCTAATGCTTGCATGCATGCTGCACGCTTGCTTGCATGCTGCTTGCTTGCTTGCATGCTGCTTGCTTGCTTGCATGCTGCATGCTTGCTTGCATGCTGCATGCTTGCTTGCATGCTGCATGCTTGCTTGCATGCTGCATGCTTGCTTTGCATGCATGCATTCCTTGCTTTTGATTGCATGCATGCATATCTGCTCTTGCTTGCATGCAAGTATGCATGGCCTTGTTTGCATGCATGCATGCGTGCCATGCAAGCATGCTATTTGATCTTGATTGTACTTATGTTATCATGTTTGCTTGTGTGCATACTTGCTTGCTTGTTTGTATGCTTGCATTCTTGAGTGTAATAGGCAATTAAAAAGACAACGACAGGTTTATCTGCTCATTCTTTATTTTTAATTACTTACCAAAAACATAATTTTTCGTAATTTAAATCTTAAAAACGATTATTCCTATAATGATTAAGGGAAGTAAACATTCGGCGAAAAAAATATTAGGCGTTACACAATTGTGCGAATCGTTATTTAGTACTTTTAAACATTAGGGATTATGAATAGTTATGCTTAATGATGAATTTGGGAAGTAAACATGCGGCGAAAAATTTTTAGGCGAAGTGAAAATAGGCCAAACAAATTTAGGTCAAATGAAAATTGTGCAAAAAGTTTTTAGGCCAATAAGTAGTGTGCCAAAGACAGTTAGGACAAAAAAATTAGGCATTCCAATATATACCCGCTGCAATTATATTTATTTTATTTGCAGCTCAATAATGCTTGATTAATGGGTAGGTCACATCTCCAGATACAATGATAAGAGACGGACATGGGATATTGCATAAAAAAATTATAAATCCTGAAAGGATTATTTTAAAAAAAGTTACCTACCTAGATATAAAATGCTTAAGTAGGCATAGCTACTATTTTTGACTTGTTTTGCCGTTTCAAAGTAGCACACACCTGTAAAAACTTGAAGTTAGCGTCCTATACCGCTCCTGACCAGCTGTGTCCCAGATACCGAGCTTCACTTTAAGTCCGTTCACCTCCATCACCTTGCATTTGTAGTCCACTCCGATTGTGGCCGGGAACGATGCATTGTAATCTCCAGTGGTAAATGCCAAGATGATGCTGAGAAACAGCTCTATTTAGTTCCTAAATAATGTGGTTCTTAAATAATAATTATATTAATAGGAAACATATTAAATAAGAAGAAATACCTACAATGTAACATTGAAAAATCTATAAGTAATGGGGTCATCCATTAATCCCATGAGGCTGGAAAGGGGGGGAGGATTCGGAAAAACGAAATATCACAAGGGGAAAGAGGAGAATAAGGTGGTGGGGGGAGGGGGGGGGGGTAGTGAGATATATTAAGGGACAACCCTTTATCATTTCTTTTCATCTTATCATTTTGATCAACTTTTATTTAACCCAACCGAGGTTATCAGTACAGCTGCCGGCAGATAAATTGGCAAGAGAAAGTTGAGACAAAAGATGCGCAGTAGCTAAAAACACAATGTTTGTAGCTACTGCGCATCTTTTGTCTCAACTTTCTCTTGCCAATTTATATGCCGGCAGCTGTAACAAACAACTAATCAACTACTTCATTTAAGTAGGTAAATTCTGAACATAATACATTTCACATTTCTACTTTCATAATTACCAGGTCTTACTAAAGTATTATTTTTACACTTGTATTAAAGGACAATACTCAAACAACCCTTGCCTATGTGAATGCACTGCTTAGATAGAGCTGTGTTTGGTTCATTTGTTTTATGTATTACGTGTGATTGGTAGTTGAGACACTGTGCGTTCGAGGGCACTATGAGACCTCATAGTAATGATTGTGAATACGGGTGCTAGGTTAATTAGCTATGAATGTTAGTAATTTATTCATAGTCAATTGTATTTTTTTTACTAAGATTTTGGTAGTAGGTACTATGCTACCTAATCATAATAATAATAATAGTGTACCACACGCATATTAAATTAAAGTCGCTAAAAATGGCCTCTACGTGTTGGATCCATATCCCCACGCAAGCCTTAAAGGACCGGGTCACTTTTGGCCCGTGAATTCCTAAGCGTACAATAATAATAATAATAATAATAATGATTTATTCAAAGGCATAAAAAACCCAATAAACAGTCAATACAAATACAGAATAAATTAAAAGTCAAAATTACACTAATATAAAAGAAAATAATTCAGTAGGTTTCTACATTAAAAGTCAGACATTATTTTCTGTTGTCGCTCCGATGCACCGAAATCCAGTACTTATATAGTGGATTGTCCAAGCCCCGACTTACGGCTCTAATTATGCTATTATCAGAATGACATATCCTCGTCCAAAACGAAGCTATGCGCTTTCTCATAACAGCATAAAAGTCCGCTGTACGGGCGTCCGCGAACATGCTCGACGCGCTGCTGTATCTTGGATGTTTCATAAGGATACGAAAAGCGTCATTGTATTGTACCCTTATGGAACTGTAGGACGTACGGTTAAAGTTGGCCCATAACTGGCAAGTGTAAAAACATTGACAGTATGAGCCAAACAAAGTTAATTTGACTTCGTCACTGCATTTACCGAACTTGCGCGCGAGCATGTTACAGCGAACAGACAGTGCTCGTCTCTCTCGTTCTATATCGAGATCGTCTTTTCTATTCTCTGTAAGAATATGCCCAAGATATTTAAACTGTTGTACCACCCGAAGTGCTGAACCATTCAAAAACACATCTGGTATATTCTCCGGACCTTTCCCTGCTCTGAATACCATAACTTCTGTTTTTGCGACGTTATATTTCAGACCGTGAGTATCAGCATAATACTCACAGATCGAAAGAAGTTTACGGAGCCCCTTGATCGAGGGACTGAGGAGCACCATGTCATCGGCATAGCTCAAATTATTAACACAAACGTTACCAACGTGACAGCCGACGGCAGCGCCCCTCAGTTCCCCGATCAAGTCGTTGACATATAAATTGAAGAGATCCGGAGAAGTCAACCCTCCTTGGCGTACACCGCATTCTAACCTGTAGCTGCTAGAGGTCGCGTCGCCCCATCTTACATAATTAGTTTGGTTTCCGTACCAATGTTCGAACAAATCCACCACTTCAGCCGGGACATCTGTGCCGCGCAATTTTCTCCAGAGAATGTCATAATTCACTAGATCAAATGCACGGCTCAGATCAAGGAAACATGCGTATACAGATGTTTTCCGGCGTACATAATAGTCAACAGCATGTTTGACGGTCAAAATAGCGGAATCCGTAGAAACACCGGGACGGAAACCAAACTGTGCGTCGTCAATCTGTATATTTTTCGACACTTCAGGCTGCAACAGTCGCTCTAAAATTTTTCCTAATACCGTACCCAAAGATATCGGTCGGTAGTTATTAACTGTACTCGCATCACCCGTTTTATTTTTAACTATCGGAACCACAACAGTTTTCATCAAATTTGGAGGCAGATATGAGTAATTAAGGCAAAGATTAAACAGTTTAGACACCTTCAAGCAAAGAGCCTCGCCCGCGTGGAACAGGTGCTCGTTAGTCAATTCATCATGACCCGGTGACTTACCGCGCGCCATAGAACCGACTACTTTCGCTACATCTTCTTGACTAAAATGTAAGGTGGTTTTGAGCGTATCAGTAGCGACACCAAAATCATTCAAGCCGAGCAAACGCTCCGACGTAGGCAAGGGATCAGCTCTGAATTTCTGGGCAAACAAGTTAGCTATCTGCTCTTTGTCCTGCACGCCATCCACACTCACCGGTAAGCTCTGCTTTATATCCATCTTTTTTATAGTTTTCCAAAATTTTACGAAATTCTTATCCTTTCTACAAAGAGCTAATATATTTAATTTGATTTTTTCCACATTATTCTGACACCATCTTAACTTATTTTTAAAACTTCTTCTACTACATATCATTTTACTATATATCTCACCACACGACGGTTTACCAGCAGCCACCCAGCAACTAAAATCTAAACGGTAGGCTAAATGTACTTCTCTTACGTGAAAGTTCCAACCTACAACCTTGCGCCTATTCAGTGCACCGGAGCGACGTACCGCAGTTAATTTAGCACCCGTTTGCAATACTGACACAATATTATCATAAAAATCACGTCTTATCTTTTAAATAATAAATCAGTAATTAAATTTGTTTGTTAAATGACTAAATAGTACAATATGGAGATAGTGATTGCAATCTATGTCGTCACAAATGGACACAGAATTTGTTTTCTGTACTCAATTTAATATGCATATTTCTTAATTTAAACCTTACCTAGACTTCCCAACACCGCTTTCACCAATCACAAGAATCTTCAGGGTGGTAACATAATCCATTTTTAGACAAAGGATTCTATAATAACACCAGGAAATAAGACAAATCAACTGTAACTATGGAACACCAATGTTAAACGTAAAAACTTAGAATTATCGTCCTACTCTTGAATTTATTATAAAATATCAGATAAATTATCTAGATTTAGGCACAAACAAATCACAATATAGCATAAAATGCGAGAATAAAATAATTATTTTTCCCAAAACAACTGATTCATGAATTCATGATGACATTTTGCGTAATTCTTTGACACTTGCGATATTTGATTTGACATTGACAGTGACGTTTGCGTTTCGTTCCATGCTGGCGCCTTTGAGGAAGTTTTTATACAAAGCGCTTTGTTAAGTGTGTGTTTTCTACTGTTTATTAGTTACTAGAATTTGGTAAGAACTATTAGGCCTATGGTACACGGGCGGTTCTCTTGCCGAAGGAAGCCACTCCAAAACCGCACTAGACACAATTTGATATGGATGTTGTATGCAGCATACTACACTGCGCTGTTTCCCGCTGCGGTTTGCGATCGAGAGAAAGTCTACCGCCGGATTCAGCGATTAACCGCCGCCAAAAACCACTCATTGAAACTACACGATGGCGGGCGGTTTCCAGCTACTGCATTATTCTAAGCGGGAGCTTGTGCAAGGGCGCTCGTCGCGCGTGGCTAATTAAATATGTTTGATGAGTCCACAACCACAGAATAACTAATATTACAAGGTACAGAAGCAGCACGCCACATAGTAATTTAAATAAATAGCGACTTATGCTTCGACACAATAAAGTGTAATTCAGGTCGCGCAATGCCCTGCAGTACAGTTTATATTCACCTAGTAGGTAGTTGCCTCTCTTTCTAGCGCGTGCTCTTACCTTTTCTAATGACGCAACGTTAAGGTTGTCTTCTTACAAGAAGCTTATACCCACAATGGAGATTGCATGCCTAGTAACTTAGTGAAGATTGAAAAAGACTCTTTAGTGACGTCACGGCGTATTGCTATCTCTTTCTTTTCGTTTTACAATACGTTTTCGTTTCTCACGAACGAACGAACGACGAACAACGAACACGTATTGTAACACTAAAGAAAGAGGTAGCAATAAGTCGTCACGTCACTTAAGGACCTTTTTTCAATCTTCACTATGACATATGGCCGTGCAATCTCCATTGGAGGGAGGTATAAGCTTCTTGTCTTCTTATAAATGAACTGCTTAGCATATTATCATAATTTGAAAAACGACAATTGTTTATTGGTTTTTGATTTCGACATCCGTACACGGCACAGTAATGTCGACTCGACATTGTTACTATTATAAAGAGACAATACCTACGCAGGCAGTAAAGAGCGTATTAGATCATCCTGAATTAAGGATCCGGAATGAAGTCGCTCCTTAATTCAGAGAAGTGTAATTGCATTCAGGAAGCTAGGATCCTAGTTAGCATCCTAGTTAGGATAGGAAATGGTCTCCGGCGTTAAGGATGCTAAATCGGACGCAGTTAGGACAGTGTAATTGCATTCAGGACGCTCGACTCCGACACAGTAGTATCACAGCCTAAAGAGTATACAGTCGTCAACGCTTTTTATGTTGGCGAAAACAAGTCGCCGTTCGTCTAGTTTTCTTAGTGTTTGTAAACGACAAAGTTATTTTTGCGGTTTTGGAAAATGTGCTAGGTACTCTAAAACTACTAATTATATCTCATTCAAACCAATTTTCGTTGATAGTGTTTATTTTATTTTATTTATTTATTTATTATTTATTTATTAAGATCTACAACATATATTTTATCAGATTTTTAGAGGGGGGGGGGGGGGGACACACATTTTACCACTTTGGAAGTGTATATTTTCCAAACGGTTGATTTTGAGAAAAAATACTTTAAGAAACCTCAATGTCATTTTTAAAGACCTATCTATAGACACCCCACACGTATTGGTTTGATGATTTTTTTTCCGTTTTTCCCCCTTAATCTTTTATATTTTTTTTATTTTGTGTAAAAATCGTAAAGCGGTTCGCAGAATACATCTCCTACCTAGTTTTAACTGTGTAATTTTAATAGTTTTGAAATAAAGTGGCTGTGACATACGGACGGACATACGGACAGACAGACAAACAGACAGACATGACGAATCTATAAGGGTTCCGTTTTTTGCCATTAGGCTATGGAACCCTAAAAAATAAAGATAAATAACTGGGTACTTGAAAATTCAACCTTTTTCTAAACGGGGCGTTGCGCGTCGCGAAGTCAACCTAGAAGTTGCCTCTCTTTCTACCGCGTACTCTCTCGTCTGACAATGTTAGGGTTGTTTTCTTTTAAATGAACTGCGTAACATATCACAAAAGCTGTGGTTAATGAAAAGCTATACTTACTTATAAAATTTATAAACAATAATATAACTAAATATAATTTATTTAACCTTTTTTTTTCAAATTTCGCTATATAGTGGTGAACAAATTTTTATAGTGAACATTAAAATGTCATTAGTGTCAAAAATCTACGGCTACAACGTACCTAGTTCCATTTTTGACCGCAAGTTGGTCGAACTGTATAGAGCGCAGTGTTCCTAGCCTGGCTCCACCCGCCCGCTCACTCAGTCGCCATTCGTCTACCGTCGCGTGCGCACGTTTTTCTTTGTTCTAGGCAGCGCAGTGTGCGTAAGTAAAATACAAACGCAAAATGACCGCAGAAAGAGAAATTATAAAAAATTTGTTAGACGTTTACAAGGATATGCCATATCTATGGGAAAAATCAGATAAAAATTATAAAAATAAAGATATACGAAATGACGGATTTAATGTGTTATTAGGTATTTATAAAAATTATGATCAAAATGCTACGCTAAAAACAGTAAAAAAGAAGATTGACAATTTGAGGGGTAACTACTTAAAGGAGTTAAAAAAGGTAAGTTAATGCAAAAGGTAGTCTGGCCAACGAGTCGTGTCATCTCAAACTCTCAAACACGCGTCATGTATAGAATATCAAAACTTTATTCACTCAAAATACTACGAAATATCAATTTTATCTTAGGTATATACACCTTGACAAAAGTCCAAGCTAAAGCAATATAATGAAAGTCTAAAATAGCTGTATAGCAGTATTTTGAGTGAATAAAGTTTCAAAATTTTAAAATTGCCGCGGGTTTGAGATGACACGACACGACTCGTTGACTCTGGTTGTGTTATTTATTAACCTAAGTACTATCCCCGTCAATTGGTAATGCGCCTGGCGGCCATGATTTTAACTTCAAAAACGAAAAACAATTGTAAAATTTTTCTATACCTAGACCCTATCTTATTGAAAATAATAATTCAATAATTAATATATTAGACTACCTATTAGAATTTTCTTATTTCATGAAATTTGTAGATGCGGATCACGTCAACGTGGATGTTAATGTGACAAGGTTAGTGACAACGGCGTAGGGGGGGCGGGGGGTTCGGTCCGCCCCGGGTACCAAGCATCAAGGGATGACAACGTGCGTCATCTCATCTCATCTCATCTACCCGGTGTGCGTTCCGTGGCTTCGCTCGAGTCAGGGGCGGCCCTAGGGCAGTGCGACCGCCCTTGGTGCCTCCTCACCGGTGCGTCTGTAGACGCACGAGAGCGCACCAGACAAGACCACACACCGTGGGAAACGACGCGTTCGCCGGTAACTTCAAAGGATCAGTGCGTGCTCGCCCTCGTGCGGCTCGGTGCGGGGCGTGGTAGCACGCACCGTGGGAAGACCTTAATATTAAGTATGGTACAGTCGAGTCCATTACTATGTTGGCACGTTTGACAGGATATTAACTTTTATTACAAAGGGATAAAGGTTGACACGAACTGTCAAAAGTGCCAACATATTAATGGACTCGACCGTACAGTTCGAATCACGAAAGATGACCACAAAATGGCGCCCATCTTCGTGTCATAACTTTTGAAGAAAAGACTTTAGACAAAAAAATATTTCATAATATTTAAAAAATATCGATATATCTATATGAATATGAAATATTATTTCGTCTTAAGTCTTTTTTTCATGAGTTACGACGTGAAGATGGGCGCCATTTGTGGTCATCTTTCGTGATTCGAACTATACCTACTTAAAAAATACTAACTACGGCCATAAGGATTTGAAACTAATTTGTATATGTAGGTAATATGTAGGTATTTAGCTTTATTACTTTTTGTTTTCACCATTAGTTTTGTTAACCTAGGTATGTAGGGTGAATACGCCAAATACCAGCCTCCCCAAGGATTTGTCAACTTTGAATCTCTAATGCGTTGATACAATTTTAGGTAGCTTGATTAGATTAATCAATCAATAGATTAAGAAGAAAGAAAGAGAGAAAATATGTTTACACCCACGGTCATACACATTTATGTAAAAGTACATTTTAAATCTTATTGCTATGCAACCGAAAAGGCCTCCTCTCGGCAGAATACCACAGCATGATAAAATAATAAATATATGTCCATCAGCCATTTTTAATGTCCCCACTGCTGGGGCAAAGGCCTTCCTTATGGGTGGTAAGGAGGATGGGCCATAACCGACCACGCGGGCCCAATGCGGATTGATGGGTTTTAACGACTGCAAATGCACCCGGGACCAACGGCTTAGCGTGCCTTCCGAAGCACAGAGGAGCTCGAGAGAATAAATTTTTGGTCACCCATCCCATGACCGACCCTTGCGAACGTTGCCTAAACTCCGCAATCGCTGGGCCAGGCGCTAAACCACTGCACCACCGAGCTCCTCGTAAAATAAAAAAGTAAATAAATATATGATATATGTAATAATAAATAGATAAATAAATAATGCTATGACGCTGGTGTTATGTGGAACTAGTGTGTAAGGGGCGTATTATAATCTTCACATATAATAAAACAATAAAAAAAATGACACCTTGGAAAAAGTTGTTCAGCCTGATGAGCATTCTTTGTTGAGGTACAAAAATCGAAGATCTGGAACACCTGATGTAGAACCATAATGGTCCAGCTAAACTATACAAAATAAAAAAATGACATCTTTGCAAAAGTTGTTCAGCCTGATAAGCATTTTTTGTTGAGGTACAAAAATCTAAGATCTGGAACACCTGATGCAGAACCATAATGGTCCAGCTAAACTATACAAAATATAAAAATGACATCTTTGCAAAAGTTGTTCAGCCTGATGAGCATTTTTTTTATTATTATTTATTATTTGTATTCCTTTATTTGACATATTTTATTCTTTGCAATTTTGACAAACTCTTTGTGATAATTAACTAAATTACCTATAATTCACTTATAATGCAGATTGTACTATAATTTTTATTTTTTTTTAAGGTAAAAGCGTCGAGACATACTGGCGCGGGGACAGATGATGTATACGAACCAACAATATGGTACTATAACTATTTAAGTTTTCTGGAATCTACTGCAACGCCTTGTCGTCGAGTCCGGGATACATTGGAGAATGAAGAGGTATGAATATTAATTAATAAAACATGAACCTTGCACTTACATTTTTATTATTTAGGTCAAAATTCAAAAATTCTAAATAATTTATTCAGTCTAGGCTGTTACATGCACTTGTGAATGTCATATAGGCTACGCCATCGGTTCGCAAACCCTAAGCGGGAGACCTTGTAACGAGCAGAACTGGCAAGAAACTCGTCAAGGGCTGCTTTTTTCTCCCTGTATACTTCATACAGTGTCGTCAACATTGAAAAATTACCTCCACATTTAAAGTGAGGTAATTTTCCATCACAATAACTAACAAAAGTTTACACGCAATGGGTAGGTTGAAATTAATTACCTACTGCATATCGGATAGATAATTGTTAGAGTTAATAACTTCAACTAGTTGATAAATCACTCTGTCTCTACTCGAAAGTGCACCTAAGTACCAAAAAGTACTTGATACAAGATATAAAAAAACGCATTTTTGCAATTCAATATGCGTTAAGATAGGTACTCAGAAGCAGACCCATTCCCACTGGCAGCACCCGTTCACGAGCATGACGTATGAACTAGCCACGCTTTGCTCAACCATATTTGAGGGAACGTAGTGACCCGTCTTATACGACACCACCGCAGAAATGATTTAGGAGAGCATGATATATTTAGGCTACCTATCCTAAAGCACTGAATTGAAAACGAATATCCAAAAGCTTTTCATAGTAGGTGAGATCAGATTTTGAAAAAGTGAAGGTCTAGAAGCAAATCATATTACTTTTTGGTAACCGATGTTTTATTATTAATTCCCGCTTGATCCCGCTGAATCCAAAAATAACGGATGCCAACTCCTCCCCTCCCCCCTTTTCCCCCTCCGAAGTGATTCGTTGTTTATTACTCGATTGTAATGATTTAAGTTTTATTAAAAAGCTGTTAAAGGTAACGTTTTATAATAAGATAAATTTCCACAATCCTAATGGTTACCGAGATATTAAAAGAAGAAAAAATTTTTTTTCAAATGTATTTTTTTATTTTTTTCATTTGATATTAGTTTTACATAATTCCTTTAATTTCATTCAAAACCATTTTAAAGTAAATTGGTTCAGTATTTATCTAGAAATACCGTTTAATTGACCGGCCGCCATCTTCACTACGTCACAGCTCCCCTCCCCATACCCCTAGGAAGTGGAAACCACACTTTTTGTATTCAAGAAAACTTACCAAACAAGTGCATACCAGGAGACCTACCATGAACTATTATTGCGATTCAGTTTAGGACCTAAACTGAACTGGTTTGCTTATTTGTACCATGACGCCTTTATGGCGATCAAGTTTCAGCGGCGTCAGCAGCAAGCGATTCAGCGCTAGTCCATAACCCAAACTGACTCGCTAAGGCTTATCATTCATTCATTTTTCGTACCATGACCTCATATTTGCGCCGACACTGCTCCGCTTAAACGTCAATTTTAGCGATCCAAATAAAGTTCCTTATTTTAGACAAAAATCTGAATTGTTTACTGTTTTCTTTAGGCTAAACTAATTTTTAGGATTTAAGTTTTTAGTGACGAGTGATTTTTAGTGTTCAAATAGATATTAACATACATACATACATACATACATACACTCACGCCTGTTTCCCATGGGGGTAGGCAGAGACTATGGATCGCCACCTGCTACGATCCTTGCACACTTCTTTCGCTTCATTCATATCCATCACTCTTTTCATACATGCCCTGCGGTTTTTGTCACTGCGTACACCAGCCTTTTTTATAATAACCTCTATTTGGTCCGCGTAGGTTTTTCTGGGACGCCCTCGTGCAATCGTTCCTTCCACATTCGCACAGTATATCTCTTTCGTGATTCGCCTTTCATTCATCCTCTCTAAGTGACCAAACCACTGGAGCATTGCTTTCTCAATTCTTGTCACTATATCATCTTTCAGACCACACCTTTTGCGAATCACCTCATTGCTCACTCTATCACTCAGTTTTACTCCGCATATTTTCCTCAACGATCGCATCTCTACCGCATTTATTCTGCTTTCATTCTTCTTCTGCCATACCCAAGATTCACTTCCATACATCAGTGTCGGTACCAGCACTCCGTTATGAATAGCCATTCGCGCCTTTGCAGAAACGGTTTGGCTACTCATAACCGAGTGTATAGCACCACTCACCGAATTTCCTTTCTTCACTCGTCTTTCTATGTCTTCCTCACTCAATAGATATTAACTGTGTTAGAAATCCCAGACAATGTGTTAAAGTGTTGTTTGTTCCAAGGTTGGTATATATGTTAAAACTTTATAATTTTTTTGAAAATATTTGCCTTTAAAGCACTGCCTAGTAATATAGGTAAATAACATTTATTTTAGATGTGCGATGAATGAACAACTTTCGAATTTTTCGAAAACGATACCTAACACAACAGTGAGATATCTTTTATATCATATTAATTAAATAACAATAAAGTATTTAAAGCTCCCAAACAGAATCCGATCTTTAGACGCGAGTGTTAAAGTAAGAACAAACTTAATGATTTTTCCATAAACAAAATACCTAGGCATGACTAATGTTTACTTACGCCATTCCAATGTGATACTTCGTAACTTTAAAATGCGCGGTCGGCAAAATTACGAAACCACGGTAAAGAAATGTATCAGTATTCTAACTAAGTACAATCGGTCGAAATGCGAGCCATACCTATGCGCCTCGAGTTCGGTCTGCACTCGGTATACAACAGTCGCGAATGCGCCGCAGTGACGAACGAAAGATTTACGTACAATTGATTGAAATACAAGTAATTATTATGGCAAAGTGCAGATTGTGCTGTTTATATTATATTTAATTAATAAATAAATCCAGACAAAACATTTTTAAATACCCGGAAAGTCCAAAAAAATAAGATTAAGATAAAATTAAGATACTTATATTTTTTATAACTATTAATTAGGTATTACCAACTAACTATGGCCAGAAGGATTTGAAACTAATTTGTTTTTCCCTTTTGACCAACGAAGATAGTAGGTATTTAGTTTTTTTTAGTTTTCTGTTTTTACCATTAGTTAGGTATTTTATTGCTTAGAAATTGATTTCTCGGCGATGGTAAACCCCATAATATTGATTCTAAAATATTACGTACACTCACAAAACCAGAAAGATATACCGAGTTAGAATACTGATACATTTCTTTACCGTGACGAAACTCTCACGCGAACCATAGACACAAACCGTTCAGTCATTCATATTTAGCTATTCAAATGCGATTCAGTTCTAAATAGCTCATGGTACGAATTATAGCAATTCGGTTTGGGAACCTAAACTGAAACGCACTTGTTTTGAATCGCTTTATAAAAGTTGATGGTAGGCATCCAGTAGTTTATATGGCGGAGCTGAGTCCAACGAAAATCGTTATTAGAAAAAATTTATACAAATCAATAAATCATAGGCCTGTACTACAATATCGAAAGGTGTATTTTAAAAACTACTTATCGTATCGATATAAACTTAGCATTTTAATTTTGGCATTTTTGGATTCTGCGTGGTCTAATTGACCACGCTGGTCATCACGTAGGTCATCATGATAAGAAAATATCGGTTACCAAAAAGTAAAACGATTTGCCTCTAGACTCATAACGGAGGCCTTTTTTCCAGTTTATGACTTGCGTATAGGCCTTTACTTACAAAACTACTGACTATTGAAAGTAAAATTATTGCAATAAAAAAATATCAATCAAAATAACGTTTAGTTATTAAATTTGTTTTGAGTAAGAAGTGCCATACATATTGATAATACTAAAGAAAAAAAATATAAATATACGACGATATAAACATATGACGATTTAGGTACTTACAATATTAACCATTTTATCTTGAAAACTAATTTTACCCTCTTTAGAGTTGAAATAATTCATAAATATGTCACGAACTTGCTTTCCTTCTTCATTACGCTGACGTGTGCCTGTATTATTTAATGAATGCAATGCATCAGTATTATTATTAAACGAACCCTCGGAAGTATTTTCTCGGTCCATATTTTTGTTGGTGATATAATCTGGTGCCCGTTTTCTTAAATAATTGTGTAAAGCACAGCATGCCAGAACCACAGCATCTATATTTTCTAGGTCTAGATTGAGAGATCTGCGTAGAACTCTAAAGCGTGAAGCCATAATGCCAAAGGCATTCTCTACTACCCTACGGGCCCGACTTAGGCGATAATTAAATATTCTTTGTTCCTGGCTAATATTCTTGAATGGAAAGGGATTCATAAGATGCTTGTTTATGGCAAAAGCACTATCCCCTACTAAAACATACGGTACAGAAGTTTCTGTGCCTGGAAGCGGAGAACACGGCGGCAAATTCAAATCACCATTCATAAATTGTTGATAAAACTTAGTTGATTGAAATACACCGGAATCATTAACAGCTCCATTAGTACCAGTTTGCACATACATAAATTCGTAGTTGGCATTGACAACAGCAAATAGTATTACGCTAAAAAATCCTTTGTAATTGTAAAATAGAGATCCACTGCCAGTTGGTTTTTCAATAGCGACGTGCTTTCGATCCACTGAGCCAATGCAGTGACTAAAATTCCACTTTTCTTCGAATTCTTTTGCTATTTCTTTCCATTCTGATTCTGATCGCGGTAACTGAAAATAAATAAAATAAGACAATTTCATTATTTTCAGAATTCATCACTGTCTTCTGCAGAAGATGATACACAACCAACAACTTCTACTGTGAACACGAATCGCTTTAAGAAGAAGAAAAAACAAGCATCAGCACAACAGGAGATACTCGAAAGGGCTTCCGGGTTATTAAGCAATGCAGACCAGGACTGGAAAATCATGGGAAAATCAATTGGTATCCAATTAAAAAAAATAACCAATACACAGCAACATGCCATAGCCCAAAAATTAATATCGGAGGTAATTTTCGATGGCATTATGAATAAATTGTCTGAAAGTACAGTTATCGATTTAAGATCAGCCAGACCTTCAATCTCGTCTTCACCTTCAAGATCATCTTGTAATGAGTTTAACTCTCGATCTCCTCTGCCAAACTTTCCATCACCACACCGCATACAATCTCCGCATCCTTCCCCTGTACTTTCACTACAATATCAGAGGCAAATCTCAAGATCTCCACATTCCCCACACCGCATACGATCTCCGCATCCTTCACCACAATATCAGATGCAATCCTCGTCAACCACACACCAAATATCATCACATGCTTTAGCTCAATACCATATTCAATCTGCAGATAATCCACACCAACCTATATCACCCATGCATCAAACAAACTCACCACAATATCAAGACCAGCCTCCACATTACGTAAAGTCATCCGCATACCAACAATCGTTGCATGCTTCACCTCAATACCATATCCAATCTGCCGAGAATACACATCAACCTACATCACCCACACGTCAAATAAACACACCACAATACAATGTCCAGTCATTAGAGCCCCCACATTACCGCACGTCATCCGCACACCAACAATCTTCGCATGCTTCACCTCAATACCATATCCAATCTGCAGAGAATACACATCATCCTACATCACCCACACGTCAAACAAACACACCACAATACCATGTCCAGTCATTAGAGCCCCCAAATTACCTCACGTCATCTGCACACCAACAATCCTCACATGATTCACCTCAATACCATATACAATCTGCAGAGAATCCACATCAACCTACATCACCCATTGGTGTGTTATCCGCACACCAACAGTCCTCGCATACTTCACTTCAACATCATATCCAATCCACAGGCACTCCACATCAACCAACACCAACTGCAAACCAACAAGACTTGCATTCTACAGGTTTACCACAATATGAGAGTTCTATGATTACTGAAGGTACGGCTAACGTGATGAAAGAGTTTTTGTTATTTGGTAAGAAAAATTAATAAATAAGTAGGTAAGGGTAAATCGCCCCAATCTTCCCCGAACTTTGTTGAAGTCTCAACAAGTTTCATCTTTCTTGATTGAGGCGTTTCTTATTTTTTTTAAAGACAAGTGCCCCCTGTTTCAATTATTTATATGGTGATTATTGTGGTTTTCCATTATTGTTTAATTTTTTAGTATTCTGTTCAGTTTAAGTATGTATTTCCGTTAAGACTTTGCAATTTAAGCCAAAAAAAAATTATTTTTTACCCTGCCAATAATTGGTATGGCAATAAAACTCAATTCCAATCATTGACCTATTGTCGATATTATATATTTATGGACATTTTAATGTTTTTTTCATCAATTAATAAAAATAATCTTTTTTTAAGCTTTCCAAAGGTTTGCCTGCCAATAGTCGAAATCCAATTTTTAGTAATGCCAGTAACTAGAACTGGTGAAAGCATGCGAATATATTGGCATGCTTTTACCAGGTACTAAAGATGAAGCCAAGGATAAATAATGTTTTGGGGATCTGCTCTATGTATCTACTAAGAATAAATGCCAGGAATATGATTTATTGATGCCTATTTATTAATATAGGCATGGCCAATAATTGTCGTAGTACAGGCCAATAATTGGTCAAAGGGTTCCAATAAATAGACTATGGGTTTTTTTGTAAAAACGAATAAAATGGCTAAATCGACTGAAAAAAAACGGAAAATCATATTGTTTGTAAAGTCTGCTCAACGAAAGATGATACTGAAAAAAGGCGAAAAATAAAAAAAAAACAACGCATGGGAACTCTAGGTCGCAAAATTAATATAGTTTTCATACTTGTTGCATAGTGTTTTTGGTCTTGCTTGTAACGATTATTTAAAGGCGTGAAATACAGCAATTTTTTTCGACAAAAACAACCACATCTTGGGGTCTATCCTCTTTTCTGTTTGTATCACTGACCGGCATTTTAAATTTTACTTACTTTAATTTTAGATGACCGTCCCAAAAATATAATTTCTCCCGATTTTTTTATCGATAGAATTTAGTGTATTTCACGCCTTTAAATTATCGCAGGCACAAGATCAAAGACACTATAATAAATAATATATTATATAGTTTTGATTTTTATTAAAATTATTTGATTGAGTCAGGCGTCACTTGGCAGAAGTCTCAAGCCATTGTGAAAAAATAAATATATGTAGGTGTGTCTTGCCTTGCGGAAGTAAGCTTACATTATATTCCTTCTTGTTATAATAAATAACAAGTATCAAAACTATATTTCCGACTATAATCAGAGTTGCCATTGAATTTTCCGCTTTTTGCCAGTCTTAACTTTCGCTGACTAAACTCTAATATAATACAGAAACTCACTATATTATAGAAATTTATCCGAACGCATACCTAGATCAAGTATGTAGGATTTTTTTTACATTCGAGGAGCTTTTTGTGACGTATTATTAAAGGGCCAATAACTGGCTAAATTACCCTATTACTTAATATTATAATGATAATGATAAATGATAATAAATAAGTGATCAGTACCCTTAGCACGAACAGCTATCGAGAAAAATAACGCGCGTAAAATTACTCGATAGAGAATTCTCTATGGAAAATTTAATTTCGCTATTCGGCGATAGATGGCGCTGTACTAATTTTTCATACAAAATTGCACTATCGAGTTATTTTACGCGCGTCATTTTTCTCGATAGCTGATCGTGCTAAGGGTACAGAAGAAAAATCAATAAATAAATAGCTTTTTTTTTAACTAGAAAGGGTTTTTTTTTACTCACCTTTATATAATGTTTCAGACATTTGAAAATAGCCCAGCACGTTTCAGGTATAATTTTTGATATCGAAGGTTGAGAAATAAAATCTGTGAATTTCAAATCAGAATATGAGCTTCCAGTTGCGAGAAAACGCAACGTTACCACTAATCTTTGCTTCGCACTAATGCTGTCACGAAAAAAAGTATCTTGCTTTTCTATAAATGGTGTCACCAGATTCAGTAATATCTCAAATTCTCTCGAACCCATTCTTAAATAATTTCTGAAGTCCTCTGGTTCTAAGACACTCATCGGGCTTTCTACTTTATTGCGTAATAATAAGTATTCTTTCACCCACTTCTTCCTTTTTCTTTTCTTAATTTCTAAGGAGCCAACTGCTAGGGCTACAGCAATACCAATTTTTTGGTTCTTAGTTAAGGTCGGAGGCATTTTTTTATTTGCCTACTTGACACGTCTGTCTGTTGTAAGCTCGTCCTTACGTCTGAGAAAGGATGCTAAATTCAGGAGAGCGTAATCGGATTTAGGACGCTACGTCCGACACAGCACCACAGCTCATACAATACAGTCAGTCATCGGAGGCGTGTAGACAGAGCAACCGTGCGGGGTGTTGCGGTATAGGAGGGGGATGGGAGGTCCCGAGAGGCCATACTTTGGCAATGTATGCAACTCGGGACCTATCCCGACAGGGTTTACGCTTTCGATTGGGTTTAAAGTTTAAATAGTATAATTGTATTGTCCGTAATATTTCTACCATGACAGTAGGAGCTTAAAGTGTGCTTAGCACGATTTTGATGTTAGTTTTGGAATTCAAAATGACGACCGCATCTTGTATGTATTTTTTAACAGTTGTCAAATTTAAAACTGCAATATCTCGGAAAGTACTCATCCTAGACTGTGACCTTGAAGAAATTATAGGTCTAAGTGTCCGGACACGAAAGTGGCGGCGGCCGAGCGGTGGCGGGGCGGCGCGGCAGCGGAGCGGCGGCGGGGCGGGGCGATGAGAACGTGGGCACGAAACTTAGCGGTCGGTCAGCCGCGCTAGTAGTGTTGTGACAGATGGGCTAAATACCATTAAGGGCCCGTGGACCTACCGATTTGACCTACTGGTAGGACCACGGTATACCACTAAAGTAACTTCTTATTTTTTTTTATTTCTATTGATGTGTCAAATGTGATGTTGCTATGGAAACAATTTCTTGTTAAATCAATACCGAAAAATATTCAAAGGACGAAATATATCCTATGTCTAAAAATTTTATTTAGTTCGAAAAAATGGTCTAAGTATAGGCGTTAACTAGTTTCAAAACCGGATTCTTTGCTCATCTTGTGTTTTTTAAATGATGTCCAAGATGCCGACATCCATACTGAATAAATAGGTACTACCTAGTAATCAAACAGACACTATTATATTATTCAACACAACACTACTGTAATCGCGGGCTACCAAATCCAACTACTTTGTTCATTTGTTTTCGTCGCTCTCCTCCCGCCCGTGCATCGCTCGTCGCCCCGCTCTGCCACCGCCCGTTTCGTGCGCGTCTCCATACGGTGCCATACTGTTGAATGCATCGCCGCCGCTCCGCTGTCGCGCCGCCCCGCTGCCGCTCCGCCGTCGCAGTTTTCGTGCCCGGACACTTAGTGTCCGGACACGAAAGTGGCGGCGGCGAAGCGGTGGCGGGGCGGCGCGGCAGCGGAGCGGCGGCGGGGCGGGGCGATGAGAACGTGGGCACGAAACTTAGCGGTCGGTCAGCCGCGCTAGTAGTGTTGTGACAGATGGGCTAAATACCATTAAGGGCCCGTGGACCTACCGATTTGACCTACTGGTAGGACCACGGTATACCACTAAAGTAACTTCTTATTTTTTTTTATTTCTATTGATGTGTCAAATGTGATGTTGCTATGGAAACAATTTCTTGTTAAATCAATACCGAAAAATATTCAAAGCACGAAATATATCCTATGTCTAAAAATTTTATTTAGTTCGAAAAAATGGTCTAAGTATAGGCGTAAACTAGTTTCAAAACCGGATTCTTTGCTCATCTTGTGTTTTTTAAATGATGTCCAAGATGCCGACATCCATACTGAATAAATAGGTACTACCTAGTAATCAAACAGACACTATTATATTATTCAACACAACACTACTGTAATCGCGGGCTACCAAATCCAACTAGTTTGTTCATTTGTTTTCGTCGCTCTCCTCCCGCCCGTGCATCGCTCGTCGCCCCGCGCCGCCACCGCCCGTTTCGTGCGCGTCTCCATACTGTGCCATACTGTTGAATGCATCGCCGCCGCTCCGCTGTCGCGCCGCCCCGCTGCCGCTCCGCCGTCGCAGTTTTCGTGCCCGGACACTTAGTGAGATCTTCGTTTTAGATGACAAACTTAAATTTGTCAGCTGTCACCTAATATGAAGATCTCACTAAGACCTTTCATTTCTTCAAGGCCACCACCAATCTAGGATGAGTACTTTTCGAGATATTGCTGTTTTAAGTTTGACAGCTGTCATCTGTTGGTAAGCAAATTCATGCAAATATTAGTACCTACATCAATAAACCTAGTTCAGATTAGCATTGAAAATGACACGTACCTACTACCTACCTAGCTACATACCTATACCTCCTACCTACATACCTATACCTCCTACCTACATGTATTTTTACGGTCACTGTATTTTCCCCTCCGTTGCTCTGCGCAAGTACATTCGTGTAACGACTGTATGATCGTTAAGCTGTGATATCGGATCCGTTATTCAGGACGGTCTAATTGGCGACTGAATTTCTCGTCCTAAATCGGACTCTGAATTCCGGATCCTTAATTCAGGATGATCTAATAAGCGCTTAAGATGCCGCGCGACTACACAGGCGGGCGGCCCTTTGTCTTGTCCCGCCGCGCCGGCGGAACGGCTAACGGTAGGTGCTTATCGCGCGACCTTGAGCGAGTGATGGAGGCCTGCCACAACTCCACAGACATTCTGTAGTAAGTAAAGAACTTGTGAAGGTCATCTTGGTGTTCACTGAACATTTAATGAAATATTCCCGAAATTAAACTTACTTATCACTGGTTTGACCCAAACATTGCGCTCTACTTTATTTTTTAATAATTCAATTACCTAATTTATGAACTACAAGAGCAGTGATCATGGGGATCCATGTTGAGTAAGTACCTATGAATAAAAGACTGCAATAAACCGCATTCTGTGTAATTTGATAGTTTTCGGTAGCTTTCTTGAGCGATTTCCGTGTAGCTAGGGCCTTATGAGACGATAGCATGGTGCAATGGCAAAAATCCTGCTATTTGAGCTTTAGCTAAAAGCTAAAAGTCTCGGGACCTTGGAAAGGTCGCCCTCGGTTCGATTTCTGTAAGGGCATGTTTTGTTTTTGAAGGAAAAGACATGAGTGCCAAACTTTATTTCACACTACATTTCAAATTGCATACCTAATTTTCATTCAGTTTTGAAAGGAGGTAGTAGGGTAGGAACAGGCACTGGCACCTTTATTTCACACACAATGCTGCCTTTTGAATGCATTCTAATGAAATAAAGAAACGTTTTGTCCCCGATATCCCTGTTGCACTGACTCAACTCGAATAGGGTAACCAAGCTTTCCACTGGTCACACCTTTTGGATAGGTAGGTAAGTTCCAAAAAAATATTAACTATGTCTGATCTGATAGATAGATACATTTACCTATTCTTCAAACAGAAGTGTATTTTCTGGTATCATTTGTCTTACAGGAATGTCACCCTAAGTATAAAAACAAAGATTTCTGAAAAACAAAGACAAAGATTTTGTTCAACTTGAACAGTTCAAGGGCTTGCCATGTTGCAAATGTCTCTAGTGTCAAAGTGATAAACGTCATTTTTTAACAAGCTGAGCTGAGTGTCCATGGTTTATTAAGTATTGTCGCTTTCCTACATTTTCCTTCCTTTACTTCTTTTTCTACCTTTTCTTATTTCGCAGTTTTTTTTTATAAATCGTCCATTTGGTAACGCTTACTAGGTAGGTATGTCCATGACTGGTACAGTTACATTTATCTTTGTGTATTTTAATACCTTAGTTAGAACCACACTTCTTTTGTTTTTTTTATTAGGTTTGACAGCAGGGAAGTTGCTACTGTTATTTTTAGGGCTCCGTAGCCTAAATGGCAAAAAACGGAACTCTTATAGATTCATCATGTCTGTCTGTCTGTCTGCCTGTCCGTCCGTATGTCACAGCCACTTTATTCCGAAAGTATTAGGACTACACAGTATAAACTTGGTAGGTAGATGTATTCTGTTAACCGCTTTACGATTTTAATACAAAAATAAAAAAAATAAGATTAGGGGGTGCTCCCCATACATGGAATTGAAACTGAAAAATTTGTTCTTCATCAAACCAAAACGTGCGGGATATCTATAGATAGGTCTTTAAAAATGACATCGAGATTCTAAAGACAATTTTTTCTCAAAGTCAATCGTTAAAAAGATATTCACTGCCAAAGTGGTAAAATGTGTGTCCCCCTCTAACTTTTAAAATAAGAGAGGGAAAAATCTAAAAAAAGATATGCTATATATCTTAATGAACACTTTCAACGAAAATTGGTTTGAATGAGATGTACTAATCAGTTTTCGAGATATAGTACATTTACCAAAACTGAAAATAGAACTTTGTCAATTATACAAACACTATGGAAAACAAAGTTATTTTTGCGGACGAAAAATGCTAGTGGTATTAAATATGAAATGGTATAAGGTAACTACGGAACCCTACTGCGCGTGGCCCGACACGCATTTGGCCGGTTTTTTATGAAGTTGACTGCTTGCTGTCTCGACTCGAGGGACCGTTTGGAGTCTCTACCGAGACCTAAATACGGCCATATTCGGCCGACTGAATAGGCGCTCCCCTATCCTATTGATATCGTTCCGATTCATATCTCGCACTGTTTCTGTTTCGTCATTTGTGACGTGTCTTGGTTCCCAAAGCTCTTTTGATTTTTCTCTTAGACGACTTCTTATTCATTAAATATACTATAGCGAGGCAGTTGTATGCCTTTTTCTGTAAAAAGAAAATAAAACTACTTATCAAATATTGGATTGTTAAATAAGTTATTAACTAAGGTTCCTAATCCTATTAATTAATAAGTAGGTAAGTAAGTATTTACTTAAGTTTATCTAAAATTAATGAACACAATGCTCGAAGATCTCTGTAGTGCTTCCCAAAGAGTGGTTCTTAGGATGAACATGAATAAGACGAAAATTATGTCAAATGCCCATGTTGCACCCTCTCCAGTTCATGTTGGGAACACTACACTTGAAGTTGTTGACCATTACGTATACCTAGGACAGGCAGTCCAGTTAGGTGGGTCCAACTTCGAGAAAGAGATCTCTCGTCGAATCCAACTCGGGTGGGCAGCATTCGGGAAGCTTCGAAAAATCTTCGCGTCCGACTTACCTCAGTGTCTCAAGACGAAAGTCTATGAACAGTTTATGTTGCCATGCCAGTGATGACTTACGGCAGTAAAACGTGGTTGCCAACTATGGGTCTCATAAGGAGGCTCAAGGTCACCCAGCGTGCAATGGAGAGAGCCATGCTCGGCGTTTCCCTGCGTGATCGAATCAGAAACGAGGAGATCCGCAGGAGAACTAAAGTAAACGACATCGCTCGAAGAATTGCTCAGCTGAAGTGGCAATGGGCGGGACACATAGCGAAAAGAACCGATGGCCGTTGGGAAGGAAAGGTTCTGGAATGGCGACCGCGCACCGGACGACGCTCCGTGGGTAGTGTGTTGCAAGCGGACCGATCCAGGAAAGTGACAACTCGGGTTTGTTTTTTTTATATGGAGCATGGCATAGTCTTCGTCAGCTTAAAACTCGCGTCGCACTATGTATTTAACTTACGTATAAGTAATTAGATTGCGGTCGTATAGAACAACAATTTTTTTTATCTCAACAACGGCGCGCGGCGGCGCATGGGCGGAGCCCGCCCCGCGCCCCGCGAGCAGACAAAACAGGCGCGCGCGGCGACGCTCGATTTAGTAGCCAGCGGTCACCGGAGAGAGTTCCTACGCTCCGCTTGTTTCCCGTACCCTCGTCGCAACCGGTCGCGCGCGCTCCGCTACCCGTGTGTAGCCCCGTCCGAGTTCCGAGTGTGTGCGCGAAGTGCTATCCGTACTAATTACTGCGTCGAGTTGAGTAATCGCTCCGCAGTAAGTAACATTCCGTTCCCCTGGAAAGGAAACAACATAGATAGTGACTATTTCCGCGATATTGACGCTCAGTGAGTAGTGAAGTGCACTCAGTTGTAACTTTCCCATAAACGGTTATACTTATAGTTTCCGTGGGTGAAACCTACAAGTGTATCCCCTCCACCTACATACCCCCACTCCGTCTTCCCCCCCCACTTCGATCACTACCCACAACTTCCCCCTCTCTTTTCATTTTTTCTGCACCTACCCCCCACACAAGCAACTTTTTCTGAAGTGTTTTTGTGAGTGTGAACTGTTTGTTGATATCAAAATTGGACAATGCCGCAAAACACGCGCCCGCCGGACCGCGGAGGGGGTGATACCCCCACGCCCAAGTCCGTTGACGCCGTGACCGCCCAATCGGCGCAACCGCGCCTGCCTTCTGTGGGAACCTCGTCCGGGAGTGGAGTTGATGATCAACCCGCCCCCCCGCACGCGCCCCCTGGAATGCACCCCCGTGACCCCCGCCGCCGCCCCCACGACGACATCGGTGGGGACGAGAAGCGCCCTCGTCTAGGGCCATCGCCCCCCAAAACAGCCGCCGACACAAACAACGCCGACTCCGCTTCGTCCGCTTCGTCCGAGAATGAATCGGACAGAGGATCCGAGGGCGGGATCGAGGAGCTATCTAGTCCTCTCCCGCTCTCCAACACCGATTCCACGAGCTACGCTGGCCTGGAGGGTAGCGAGAGCGCGCCGGCGCAGTCCTATGCTCAGGCACTAGAGACCCCGGCGCAGCCCGCCCTCCCCACCCCACCCCCGGCTGAGAACCAACAGCCGCAAACACGGACGACACGAGGATATCCGCCGATAGTGGCGGAATCGCTCCCCAATTGGACCGAACATTTTAAAACCCTACAAGGTAAGCTCGGCCATGCCCCTAACGCCCGCCCCTTTGGAAAAGGAGTAAGATTTATTGCTCAAACGCCCGACGAGTACCGGTGCGTGCAGGCGTACCTAACAGAGGCGGCGGAAGCAGACCCATCCATTTCGTGGTACTGCTATTCGCCGATCCAAGACCGCCCGACCAAGGTAGCTATAAGGGGGCTCCCCCCCAGCACCCCTCCTGACCAGATTAAGGCCGAACTTGAACAGCACGGCTTCGTAGTGCTTCACTGTCGGGCGATGAGAGGCAGCGTAGGACGACCGGGCTGCTTATTCCACGCCCAGCTGGAGCACCTAGAGACCACCGAGCTGACCCGTCTATATGCCATCACCGAGCTGCTGTACATGCCCGGGGTGGTCATAGAGGCTTGGCGTCCTCGAAGTGGGCCCGCCCAATGCCACAGATGCCAAGCATTTGGCCATGCATCGGTCAACTGCCACCGCCCCCAGAAGTGCGTTCGATGCGCGGGTGACCACCCCGGAGGTCAATGCACGCGGGCGAGGACCGATCCGCCCACGTGCGCAAACTGCGCCCAGCCACACGCCGCCAACGACAGGCGGTGCAGAGTTTTCCTGCGCGAGGTGAGGCGCACAGGGGCCGCTTTTCCCCCCCCCATCCCCGGGGGGGTCGAACGCGCCCCCAGTCGCCAACGCCCGCGCGCGCCGCCCACCGCGCCGCCCAGCGCAGACATGCGAGACACGCAGGCGGGCGCTACCTTAGCGCCGCCTGCGAACCCGCCCACCGAGCGCGGGGCACCCGCCCCAACCGGCCGCCGCAGGCGCCGCCGCGGCGGCCGCCGCCGCCATCAGCGCGCCACATCACAGGCCCCCGGCGCGACCTCGACGCCGACACCTGCAGAGTCGGTTTTTCCGATGGGGGGGTCGCACGCACCCCCAACCGCTCCCAGAGCCCCACAACCATTTCCCCCCCCGGCGACCACGCGGCCCCCAGTAGCCCCACCCACCCAGCCACAACCAATTCCATTCCCCAGGGGGCAACCACAGCCTCCACCTCCCTTCAGGGGGCACCATCAGCCCCCACCTCCCTCCAGGGGGCATCAACAGCCCCCCCCCTCCCCCCCAAACGCACTCCCGCCCTATGCCCCCACCCCAGCGCCCACCCCCCCAGCACCAGCAGCAGAGGGAGGCGCCCATGTACCAACAGCGGTGGGGCCCACCCCAAGGCCCACCGCTCCCCCTCCAACCTCATCAGACCCAGCTAATACAAATGCTCATCAGCATCCTCGGGTCCCTCCTCCAGAGCATCCAGCAGGGGATGGACCCGATCCAAGCGATACTCCGAGAGATGACCCACCTGATCGCCGCCTCTCACCCAGCACACTCCGGGTAATGTATTGGAACCCGGGGGGCGTCCGAGGTAAGATGGACCAACTCCGCCTTCTCACCCAGTCGCAAGACATTCACATAGTCCTCCTGGGTGAGACAATGCTGACGGCCAAGCAGACTCTCCGCTTACCCAACTACCAAACATATAGAAGGGATGAAATGTCACCACAGGGCCGCTCTTACAGGGGCACAGCGGTCCTGGTCAGGAGGGACATTGTCCACGATGAACTTCCGTGGCCGGAATTTAACAGCCTTCGGTCCATCGGCGTTAGAGTTCGCGCGGGTGGAGCCGAATTAAAGGTTTTCGCCGCCTACCGTCCCCCCGCATCAGGCATCCACCCGCCCGACTTAGAGGCGATCTTCGCAGATCAGACCCCCACCATACTGGCAGGGGATCTCAACGCGAAACATCCAGCGTGGGGGTCCAGCACCACTTCAACGGACGGCCGCCGACTGCTGGAGGCGACCTCAGACCTGGACGTCGAGGTGCTGGGTCCAGACTCGCCCACTCACTTCCCGCTCATTGACAGCCAGCAACCCAGCACCATCGATATAGTGCTCGCCAAGGGCATGACCAGCCCCCTCAGCGTGGAGGTCCTATATGAGGCCGACACACCGCACCTGCCACTCCTTATAACCTTGGCCACCGCACCAGACGCTGTGGCCCCCCGACGACCCAAGAAAAAGACCGATTGGGAGGCCTACAGATCAAGCATGGCGGACGTCAACCTGCCTGGCCCTCTCACCACCAGGGAGGAGATTGACGACGCCATCAATTTCTATTCCGGTAAGATGCAGGAGATAATGGCCTCCCACACCACATTAGTTCCTTCGACACAACGTCGCGATGCCCTCCCCCGCCACTTACAAACCAAGGTGGAGGAGAAAAAGATGCTCAGGCGTCAGTGGTCCCAAACCAAATGTCCGCGCCTGAAGACCAAGCTCAACAAGGCCACCGCGGAGCTCAGGGAGGCGGTAAGTTTATGGCGCGGGTCGACTTGGGAGGCTACCATCGACCGCGCAGCCGAACATCTGCCAAGCCTCCACACCCTGAATAGGTCCTTGACGAAAACCCCGCAGCCCACATACCCCTTGCTGGACGCCGACGGCCAGAGGAGATACGCCGCCCTGGACCGGGCCCGTATCCTGGCCGAGCACCTGGCCGTCCAGTTCTCCCCACACCCAGCAGTCCCGACAGCGGCACAGCATCATAGGGAGGTGATGCAGGAAGTGGCAGAGTACCTGGCCACCTCCCCTCCGCCACTTCCAGGCGATACCTTCTTCTCGCCAGCGGAAGTAAAGAAGATGGCCCTTCACCTAAACCCAAGGAAGGCCCCAGGTCCAGACAACCTACCGCCCTTGGCTCTGTCAGCTCTCCCTAGAAAGGGGTGGGCAATTATGGCCCGAATATTCAACGCTGCGTTACGGGCCAACTATTTCCCGGCCGCCTGGAAGAAGGGCCGGGTCATCACAATTCCCAAGCCGGGCAAAGATCGTCGCCAGGCCGCCAACCAACGCCCAATCACCCTGCTGGACCATGCCGCCAAGCTGTTCGAGCGCCTCCTGCTGCGTCGCCTTCGTCCCTCCATCACTTTGAGGGACGACCAGTTTGGCTTCCGCAGCGGGCATTCCACCACGCTCCAGCTGGCGCGCGTGCTCCACCACATGGCAGATGGCCAAAACAAAGGTAACTGCACAGTGGCCGCCTTCCTCGACATCGAGAAGGCCTTCGACCGGGTCTGGCATCCCGGCCTAATTCAGAAATTTATAAAAAACACAGAGGTCCACCCGGCCCTCATTCTGCTGCTGGCCTCATTCTTAGAGGGCCGACTATTCACAGTGGCGGTGGAGGGAGCGGAGAGCGAGCTGCGGCCCAGAAGGGCGGGAGTCCCCCAAGGCAGCTGCTTGAGTCCCACTCTCTACGCCATATACACCAACGACATGCCAAGCCTCAACGACCATCTTAAAGAGTGGGAGCCACGGGTCGAGCTGGCGCTATTCGCGGACGATAGCGCTTTCTACACTTCCTCCCCGTGGCCCAAAGCTGCTGCTATGCGCCTCCAGAAGCAGCTGGACCTCCTCCCGCCCTGGTTAGACGACTGGAGGATTGCGGTCAACTTGGGCAAGACCACCGCAATCCTCGTTGGCTCACACAAAAAACTGCCACCGCAGCTGACACTGAGGGGCGAGGCCATCAAATGGCAGCCGTCCACAAAGTACCTTGGCTGCCACATTGACCGCGACCTCAACATGGTCGCCCAGGTCGACCACGCTACGTCCTCGGCCCGCGCAGCAAGGGCCATCCTGCGCCCTGTCCTACAATCTCGCCTTCCCCTCAGAACTAAGAGGGCAATTTACAAGACTCACGTCCGGTCGCGGCTCACTTACGCCGCACCGGCTTGGTTTTCATTCTGTTCGCAGACCCAACGTGAGAGGCTGCAACAACAACAAAACATAGCGCTCCGCGTCATCACCCAGGCGGGGCGCTACGTCCGGAACCAGGTGATCGAACGGGACCTGGGCATGGAGCCTGTCCAGGACTTTGTGGGCCGTCTGGCGCGTCGAATGTTCGACCGCGCCGACCGAGGCCCCCACCAACATCTGCGAGGTATAGCCGCCACCCAATCACCACCGCCACCACCAACAACATCGCAACCAGGGAGAGCTCCTTCCCCCCCCTCCACCAACATATGGGCCAAGAGGAAGACAGTGAAGGCGCTGCCCCGACATATTGTGCCCCCGCCATCTCCCCAGCCCACCCCACCCAATCCCACCCTCCCACCCTGAACCCCTTTCACCAAATTATAACCCCTACCCTGTTGCCTAAGCCGTGGCCCGTTCGCAGGCGCTCGCTGGGCCTCCCCCATTATGGGGGTCTCACCCGGTGCGGCAGACCGCGCAGAGGGCCGCGCAGCAACCTCCGGCGGGGGTCACCCTACACGCCGAAAGGCGGCCGCGTATAGCGGCACACAACGCCGTGGGGCAGTCGCCCCATGAGATGAAGCCCGGGGAAGGAGCAAAAGCTCGAACCCGCACCCGCACCCAGCGGAAGACTACCCGACGGAGAGAGTGGACGTAACGACGCGCGCGAAGCGTGGCGCGTCGTATGCACGAGATCTTTATGAAATGTATTGCAGCTTTGCGGCTGCAGCTACAGGACTCCCCTCAAGCGAAGCGTACGGGAAGGTTGATCCTTCTGCCGGATCGTGATCTTCGCTCCGTCGGATCTTCAGCTTGCGTCGTTGGAGGGCTCGGCGTAGGACTTGTGTTTGTTGCGGTTGCGTTGTTGCTATGCGGCGGCGCAGTGTTGACGGTGTTGTTGTCAAGTGGCGCGGTGTTCGTTGTATACGCCGGTTTCAATCTGTCGATCGATACTGTAGCTTTTCGTCCGGGTAGTTGAATTTCGTAGAACTTGTGGTTGCGCTTCAAAACTGGATACGGGCCTTCGTACGGCGGTTGTAGTGGTTTTCGTACGGCGTCGACTCGTAGAAATACGGAATCACATGTTGCTAGGTCGGTGTGCACGAACATATTTCGCTTGTTGCTATGCGGTAGGTATGTCGGCGTGAGTGCGGTGATTGACGAGTGCAGTTGTTGAACGAAATCTTGATTCATGTTGATGTTTGATGACGGTGATGGCGTGATGAAATCACCGGGAAGGCGTAGAGCTTGTCCGTAGGTTAGCTGTGCTGCGCTTGTGTTGGTGTCGGTGCGGATTGCTGCGCGAAGTCCCATGAGCACGGTGGGCAGCTCGTCGATCCATTTTGTATTCGGTTCGAGACGAGACATCAGTGCGGCTTTCAGTGATCGGTGCCAGCGTTCAATTATTCCGTTGCTCTGCGGGTGATAAGCGGTTGTTCTTGTTTTTTCGGTGCCAAGTAGATGTGTAAGCGCGCGAAACAGCTGACTTTCAAATTGGCGGCCTTGGTCGGTTGTTATCGTTTTTGGGCAACCAAATCTTGTTATCCAGGCATTGTAGACGTTGGCGGCGACGACTTCGCTTGTTATTTCCTTGATAGGTATTGCTTCGGGCCAGCGCGTAGTGCGATCGATCATAGTGAGTAGGTATCGATATCCGTTTTCGCTTGTTTTTAACGGGCCGACGATATCGATATTTAAATGATGCAATCTGTCGCAGGCGGCGTATGTCGATAAGCTTGATTGTGTGTGACGCTGTATCTTCGCACGTTGACAGGATAAACAGGTTTTCGCCCAGTTGCCGATATCCACGTTCATTGACGGCCAAAAGTAGCGTTCTTGAATAAGTTTTCGTGTCGTCCGCGTTCCGGGGTGACTGACCTTATGCATGGCGTCGAAAGCGGTGCGGCGAAAGTCAGTAGGTAAATACGGACGTATGTTTGATGTTGATGTTTCGCAGTAGACATCGCAGTCGGTGTTAGGTATTCTGATTTTCTTGATTTGCAGGTTTCGTTGTTGAAGTAGAGTAGGTAATTCGGAATCTTGTTGTTGGGCTGTTGATAGTTGCTCGTAGTCTATTGGTGATGGTTTCGATGCGTGATAGTGCGTCGGCGACGATGTTGTTTTTCCCGCTGATGTGACGAATATCGGTGGTGAATTCGGCGATGAATAAAAGTTGTCTTGCACGACGTGGAGTTTCGCTGTCCGATGTTGGTTTTTGAAGTGCGTAGGTCAATGGCTTGTGATCGGTGAATACTATTAGTTCTCTTCCTTCGAACATCTTCCGAAAATGCTTCATTGACATGTAGATTGAAAGTAATTCCCTGTCGTAGGTACTATACTTTTGTTGCGTAGCGGAAAATTTCTTTGAGTAGTATCCAAGTGGTTGCCAGGCATTGTTGTCATATTGTTGCAGAACGGCGCCCGCACATGTGTTTGATGCGTCGCAGAATAGTGCTTGCGGTACGTTGTTTTGCGGATGTGCTAGTAGCGCTGCGTTTTGTAGGCATGTCTTGGATTTTTCAAATGCTTCGGTTGCTTCGGTTGACCACTGGATTTCCGTCTTGTCGCGTTTCTTCGAATTGTGTAGGTATTGGTTGAGCGGTGCTTGAAGTGATGCGGCGTTCGGTATGTGTTCTCGATAGTAGTTGATCATACCGAGAAAAGTACGTAACTGCTGAATGGTTTTCGGTCTTGGGTATTCAGTGATGGTGGTTACTTTTTCTTGAGGTGGAATGATGCCAGTGGGTGATACTTCGTAGCCGAGAAACTTGACTGACTTCTTGCCGAAAACACATTTTGACGGGTTGATGGTGATACCAGCGTCTTCTAAACGTTGTAGTACGATGCGTAGGTGTTCTCGGTGTTGCTCTTCTGATTCTGAAGCTAGGAGTAGGTCGTCCACAAGAGGGAATACGAAGTCAAGTCCTCGAAGTACGTCATGGATGAATCGCTGGAACGTTTGACCTGCGTTCTTCAGACCTGGGCACATTCGAGGAAACTCGAATAACCCAAATGGAGTTATGATGGCTGTCTTCTCTATGTCGGCTTCTTTGTTTGGTATTTGTGAGTAGGCTCGATTCAGGTCTATGGTGGAGAAGATGGTCTTGCCAGCCAGTTGGTAGGTGAAGTCCTTGATTCTGGGTATCGGGTATCGGTCTGGTTTGGTTATTGTGTTCAGTCGGCGATAGTCTCCACAGACTCTCAGGTCTCCGTTTTTCTTCGGTACGACGTGAAGTGGGCTGGACCAGGGACTCTTGCTTGGTCTGCATAGGCCTTGCTGCATCATGGATTCGAATTCCTTTCTGACGGCTTCGTAGCGGTGTGGTGGAATGGGTCGAGCGCGGCTGTGCAGCGGTGGTCCGGTTGTTTCGATATGATGTTCCACTCGATGTTTTGGTGTGAGCTTCATGGAGGTGAGACGTGTGATGCCGGGAAAGTCGTTGAGAATGTCGTGGTATGACTGTTCTAGGTCGATGCTTCGTACTGTAGGTATGTTGGTGTAGCAGCCGGGAGCGTGGATTGATAGCTTGGTGATATTATCAATCAATCTTCTGTTTTTCATGTCGACGAGAAGTTCGTGATGACAGAGAAAGTCGGCTCCGATGATTGGCTTGCTGACGTCGGCGATGATGAATTTCCACTTGTACGGTCTTCGTAGGTTCAGATCCAGTTCAAGTGTTTGTTCGCCGTAAGTACTTATAGTGGTGTTATTAGCAGCATACAAGTTGAATGGTAGTGGCTTCATTGTTGACCCTCTCTTCCGTGGAATGACTGAGACGTTGGCACCAGTGTCGATGAGAAACTTCAGTCTTGATTTCTTGTCGGATACGAAGAGACGGTATGATTTTCCTAGAACGTCGGATCCCGCCTCATCTAACGTTCGGTCTAGTTTAACGGCGTCGCTCCTTCATTATTCTTGTTTTCTTGTTTTGCTTGTGAGTCGTCGAATGAACACGGAGGTTGGCATTTTCGTGCGTTTCTTCCAAATCGGTTGTGATAGTAGCAGTTGCGCGACGACTGTTCGGAGCGTTGATAACGTGAGCGAGACGGCGAACGTGTGTTAGAGCGAGAGCGCTGCGGACGTCGGTCGTAGCGTGAACGTCCGTGTTGATAAGGCGGTCTTGAGCGTAGGGAAGCAACTTCGAGTGACAATCTTTGGATTTCTTCGATCAGGAATTGAGTATCTTGCGGTTGAGCTTGCGGTGGGACTTGAACTTGACGTGATGAGGCGTGGCTTGATGATTTTTGTGAAATCGCGCTGATCTCTTGTGTCTGCTCCAGCATTTTGTCGGCGAGAAGTGCGAGTTCGTCCAGAGCGGCGGTTTTGCTGATGGTGTCGCTGACGACGAGTACCGATCTCACGTGGGCAGGTAGGTGGTTCATCCACATGAGACGGAGAGTTGACTCGGGCACTTTTTCGCGAGCAAGGTCTCGCATACGACGAAGTAGTTGAGATGGTTTTTGCTCTCCGAGTTCCATTTCAGAAAGCAGCTTCTGGAACTGTCTTCCTTCGGATTCCTCGTAGACGGAAATCAATCGATTCTTCAGAGCGTCGTAATATTTTTCAGCTGGTGGGTTGTAAAGCAGATCGCTGATTTGTTCTATATCTTGCTTTTCAAGTTGAGCGATGACCATTTGTGCCAGCTGCGTTTGTCCTTTCTTCAGTTCATGGGTGGCGGCTTCGAACGTGATGAACCATAGCCTTGGTCTGTCGCGCCAAAATGGTGGAACGCGCATGGAGAGTGAGATTCCGGCGACTTCGGTGGGGCTTGACATCGTGGGCTTGGCGGTTGCTTGAGCACAGGGGTCTTCAGTATCTCCTGGCATGACGATTTTCTTTGTTGAAGGTTGCTTGGTGTTCTATTCTTGAACGAGGGTGTCACCACTTTAGCTGATGTTGGCTAAGCTATGTGAGGGAGTTAGTTCCTAGCTTCTATCTTGAGGTTCTTGAAATTAAACTCCGTAGAAGGTGTAAAAATGAATGTATATTTGTAAAAACTAAACCTACTTAAGTACTAAAGGATTGCTTACAACTAGTATATAAAATCAAACGATAAAGTAAAACTTAAATCTATAAACGGTAGAGGGCGCTTGCGAGCTCTCAACAACGGCGCGCGGCGGCGCATGGGCGGAGCCCGCCCCGCGCCCCGCGCACAGACAAAACAGGCGCGCGCGGCGACGCTTGATTTAGTAGCCAGCGGTCACCGGAGAGAGTGGACGTAACGACGCGCGCGAAGCGTGGCGCGTCGTATGCACGAGATCTTTATGAAATGTATTGCAGCTTTGCGGCTGCAGCTACAGGTCTAAAACCTAAAACGTCACGTTTTGGAGATATTTGGACAAAAAGATTGCAAAAATGCGAAAAATATGGACTTAATTATCAAGAAACAGCTGTTGTTGTATACAAAAATATATGTTTAAATAGGTGCTTGATCATTTATTTTGACAAATAAATATTATAATGATGCCGCTGGAATGACTGGCGTGAATGTTTTGTATTGACCTGTCATCCTTTGTTTGTGTTTCGAGTTTAAATTCAACTTGAATAATGAACTGTTTTATTCGTGAGAATTTGAATAAGTCCCTGTTAGATTTGAAGTCTGGTCAATAGGGTTGGTACATCGAAATATTATACATACCTACATTTCAATGGGTTGGTGAAATTAATTGTGAAATATTGTAATTTATTACATGACAAATGCATTGGGTCTGTTTACGCTGACGGCCGCTTACAGCGTCAGCGCAGCGTCACAATTATAGATGTGAAGACGGTTGTTATCTTAGTCAGCCAGCCGGTTACCAGCCGCTTTTTTCGCTGACTACGGTGATCACCCATAAACAGCGGCTGTCTTGAAGGCATGTCATTATGTTTTATTGAATCTGTTTTATGTTCTAAGTGATTATTTTGTTTTATCTACATACTACCTACTTACTTTATACATTACTTCAGATTTAATAATTCAGGTAAGCGCTCTTTCCTATTCCTTAGTTGCGCCGATGTTATTTTAGAATACTTAACTTTCGGGCTGATCACATTAATACCAAAAACACGAAACACAAAACAGACATCGTAGGTTAGTGATGAAAAGGACCTCTTTTTTGTTTTCGGCCAACTTTTTTGTTTGTGGGCCGATTTCGATGAAACTCGGTTTTTGGTACAATTTGGCAAGAAAATAACAACGTACTAAAAATCCAAGATGGCGGCCAACTTTTTTTTTGGGCCGATTTCGGTGAAACTCGATTTTTAGTACTATTTTGACGAGAAAACAACAACGCAATTTTTTAAATACTAAAAATTCAAGATGGCGGCCAAACTTTTTGTTTGTGGGCTGATTTCGATAAAACTCGGTTTATGGTACTATTTTGACAAGAAAATAATAACGCAATGTTGAAAATATTTAAAAATCCAAGATGGCGGCCAAGTTTTTTGTTTGTGGGCTGATTTCGATGAAACTCGGTTTTTGGCACTATTTTGACAAGAGAATAACAACGCAATGTTAGAAATATTGAAAAATCCAAGATGGCGGCTAACTTTTTTGTTTGTGGGCCGATTTCAATGAAACTCGGTTTTTGGTACTATTTTGACAAGAAAATAACAACGCAATTTTTAAATCACTAAAAAGCCAAGATGGCGGCCAACTTTTTTGTTTTTGGGCCAATTTCGGTGAAACTCGATTTTTAGTACTGCTTTGACGAGAAAATAATAACGCAATTTTTAAAATACTAAAAATCCAAGATGGCGGCTAACTTTTTTGTTTGTGAGCCGATTTTGATGAAACTCGGTTTTTGGTACTATTTTGACAAGAAAATAACAACGCAATGTTGGAAATATTGAAAAAATCCAATATAGCGGCTTACTTTTTAATTTGTAGGCCGATTTCGATTCTTGTCAAAATAGTTCCGTAAACCGAATTCCATCAAAATCAGCCTACAAACAAAAAAGTTGGCCACCATAAACTAAAAGACTAAAAGACGTCATAATGGTTGGTATGGTAAAGGATTTGACGATTTAAGAATGCTTTTTTGTGAGCTAATTTAAATAAATACATTTTCATTTCATTTCATTTTGGATTTATTTGTATTTCGAAAATTGCGTTGTTATTTTTTTTTTCAAAATAGAACCAAAAATCGAGTTTCATCGAAATTGGCCTAAAAGCAAAAAATTTCGCCGCCATCTTGGATTTTTGGGCTTTTAAAAATTGGGTTGTTATTTTCTTGTCAAAATAGTACTTACCAAAAATTGAGTTTCATCGAAATTGGCCCAAAAGCAAAAAAGTTCGCCACTTTGTTGGATTTGAGTATTTCCAACATTGGATTGTTATTTTCTCGTCAAAATAGTACTAAAAATCGAGTTTCATCGAAATCGGCCCAAAAACAAAATAGTTGGCCGCCATCTTGGATTTTTAGTATTTTAAAAATTGCGTTGTTATTTTCTTGTCAAAATAGTAGGTACCAAAATAGTATGTACCGTATAAATAAGTAGGTACATTAGTTTATTATCTGTCTTGTTGAAGGACATTGCAAAATACCTAATTCATTATATTTAACATTTTATGTTTTAATTAAACCATGTCAGTCAGAGTGACAAGGAGGACTGGAGGACAACTTCTTTTTTTTATTCTAAGAGCCCCACCCGACTTCAATAGACGTGTTTTATTACAGTGATATGCGTAGGTATCTAGTGATTAGAAAATTATTTCTTGCTTTTTAGAGGTGTTTAATTTTGAAGCTGTTTTTGTTTTTATTTTCAGGTTTTTTGAAGTCGGTTTTTTGTTTTTAAACAATTTTTTATTTTATTCTTTTTAGTGTAGTCACTATACAGTTCCTATTTGATTTTGAGGAGTTCCCTTGCGTATCTTTGATATCCAAGGTCCAATAACAATGAAAGCAAAATGGTATCATCTCTAAAGTATCCTCTTTCAAACAAAAAAGAATTATCTATATCGGTACATAAACAAAGAAGATATGGTCGATTATCCGTATAAGTTCACAAAATGGTAACGAAAACGACAGTATTTTCAGGTTTTCCTGAAAAGTACTGAACCGATTTCAAAATTTAAAAAAATTGGACCAACTTGAGCACAAACCTGATCTAATAACGTTTGAATCATTTCAATCGGTTCAGCCGTCTTCGAGTAATCGGTGTACATACAAAAAACAAAAAAAAACGGGTCGAATTGAGTACCTCCCTCCTTTTAAAGTCGGTAAAAATACCTATTTTTATATAACGGCTTGTATTTATAACAATTTCTATTCAGGAACTGTAAAAAATGTAAGACCTTTTGGTATTGAGTCGGATAAGCAGCCGGTTGTCAGCCGCTGTCTATACGATATTATCGGCTGCTTTGGATAACTACCCGATAAAAACCGCTGTTTTACAACTATAGTCACAATACTTTACCTACTAAAGATAATATCTGAAGGCCTATTAAAAAAAGAATCACTATAATCGAACAATGTTTGTTGATCGATTTTGAATCTCATACCTACAGGAGTTAATAGATCACAGAATGAGGCGGAAATCGTAGTCTTATCGAGACGATGCTTTTTTGTAATAGGCCCTCTGTTGTGGTCCTTTTCAATTTAAATGCTGACGTTGGCGTTTGAAATGTATAGATTGTTTATTTATGTTAGATGTCGCGTTAGTATAGCATAAAATAGAAGACAAAGTCCTAAGGCCCTAAACTAAAGGCACAATTAATTAATAGGCAGTTACGAATTCCTAGACTCCGCTTTTCCTGATACAGTCTTTAAATGTGAGAAGAAAATAGTTAGTCGACTCTACACTAACCTCCTTTGTGTTATAACAATAAGAACCATAATCCTGTACTAAATGCTTCCTTACCCTGCATTAAACAATCGGCCAAGTTGTCGGCCGTCATACAAAATGGAAGGACTTCGAGTAAGCCGGGAGCTTAAACTGCTGCGCTGCCGTGTTATGAAGAGTAGGTACAGAAACCGACAGCTAAAGTATAGCAATGGGTTGCTAAATGCAAACTATTCTAAATTGTTTTACAAAAAATAATTTTCTAGATTCTAATCTTAATGAAAAGAGCATCTAGCATTGATGAACTGTTCCTGTAGGTACATGAAAATCTTAAATCATACTTACCAATAATTGATTTGAACTTTTCTTAAAAAAACATGACTAAGTACCTAATTATATTTTGTTTATCATAAATATATGTCCAGCGGCCCAACTTTGTACTTTAAATAAAATAAACTACTTTAATAAAAAGTCGATAGACACAACCCTGTCAATGCTACAACGACCGCGTGGCCGGCTATACTGTTGTTTTATTGAAAATCATTATTTTGTAACTGACCGTTTGTTATAGTTTCTGGTATTGTTTTATGATGACATATTTTATCGGAACTATGTCATAAAGTTTGTTTCATGTCTCCTAATTAGTGTGATGTGAATGCCGAGTAAAATTATTTAATGGATATGTATGTATTAATTTTGAAAAAGTAAAACCCATTTTATAAAGTTTTTGAAAATACTCTTTTAAAATTATCTGTAAGCATTTTTCTGAAAGAACAAAGTTTAAAATTTACGCAACAACGATCGGTAGTAAAAAGACAAGTGCTTAAAATTACATAAAAATCTCTTTTTACGATGCTACTGTAATAATGCTATTATTCTCCGGTGCCTACGTTTATTGTCAAAGTTACGATAAATATAAATAAGTTAGCTATTATACCAGATTTAGTGGTAATAGTATTTGATGGGGTATAAAACTTCGTATTCGGTCGGTTTGCGCGAGGTTTGGGATTGGAAAACTCTTTGGTGATCAAGACGTAACTTTGTTTATGTGGCTGTAAAACTGAAGATTCGTTTTCTTTGTAAGGTTTCTAGAAGTCGTTTGTGCACTTGTGCATTGTGTATATTTATTTGTGGGCGGGCGGACGGACGGTGCGAAGTTATATCGTCTGTTGTTTGGAAAGTACTGCTAAATATTATCGTTTTTTGAATCCAGTAGTAAGTCCATATTATTATATTTAAGCTGCACATTAAGTACATTTTGGTTTGTGGATTTTGTTGGTATATCTACCTTCTTTGACCTACAAACAAAGGCACCTTTGTTAATCCAAATAACAATTCGTGTCTAAAGCGAAACAGACACATTATTTTCGAGCCACAAAACGTGACGATAGTTAGAATGGCTATTCGAACCATTTCATCTGTGCGTCACAATTCGGACAAGCAACAACACTCTTTGTCACCATAATCCATAAACCGTAGAGTTCAAAATTCCCCGTTTCAACGATAAACTTGATATCGTTTCAGAAATAACCAAAATCACAAACGCGCAACGAGCTAGCTTTTAGAAATACGGGTGTAGAGCTGTTTTTGGAACGTTTGGTTACGAGACACAAGTTTGTTGGTATGCATCGGTCGAGTTCGCAACAAAGTTGTGGAATGGACCGGGGAAACTTGCATGGCCCATAACTCTTTTGTCTATGGAATTGTTCGGATTATGCTCGTTTTAAATCGTTATTTATGTTATGACAATGTGGATAGCTGTTTCTTCTCGTAAATAAATGTACAGATGGGATTCAACGGCCAAATAATCTGTCAATTTATTAAAATTTGTTAAAACAACAGTTTTACTTGATGGTTGAAATGATAAGCAAAAAAACTTGAAAAGCACCAAAATAAAACCCAAAACCTTGAACTAGTCAATCTATTTCAAGTTAAGGGTTTCTCATGATATTAAGCTTCCATTAACAAAAGTTGCAATCAATAGGCAAATGGTTTTGAATCAATATATACAGTTAAATACTTAACTTATATCCATAAAAAATACTAGTTCTAGAATAGTAGGGCACTTCCGGTTTGGAGGCCAGGTTAAAAATGGGCGCAATAAGTTAACTGAAGCTTGCAAAACTGTGCCGTTTTATCTCCGAGATAGGGGCACTGCATCGCTGCCAAAAACGGGTCAAGCGCGAGATGTTCACAGCTCTCGAGTTCTTAGTGTTATGATGTAAGATCTACCGTTTCAACCGCCTCGGTGGTATAGTGGTTCACCCACTAGTCTATGACGCAGGGGTCCCGGGTACGATTCCCAGGAGGGGGGTACAATTGACATGTTTTCATTTTTTACAAGGTACCTTAAATCGAAAACCATGTCGAGGTTTTTCAATTTCTGACACCGTACATAATTTTTCGGGGCTTTTGACATTTCTTGGCTGGGCGGGTTAATTAATTAATAACACTGGATTGAATTCACTGTAATTTATTTATTACTTTAATTAAACAAGAGAACAAACACCTGTACGCAAATGTCAAAACCGGAAGAGATCATATTCAATCATGGTTCCACAGACTATAAATAGGTACAGATTATAACACTCTTCCCCACTTCAATTAAATTTACTTATTTACTAAGAAACAAAAATAATCAACAATTATATTTGTTTACAAATTTGGTACAAGTTCACTATGCGAGTAATTCTAAGTTATTTAGATAATAAAGGAACTTAATAACTATTTCCTAGTTTTACTTATTTATTTTACACATATATCCTACCCCACAAAATATATATTAATATAATCTAAGTTATGCAAAAATAAACATAAGATATATGACTCTACATTGTTGAAACTAATATGCTAAATAATACAAATCAACTTACTCTACAGCTTGAGAGCAATTAACTATCTGATCTACATGTCTTTTCCACAGTAATCCATCTACCTCAACATAATAAGTAACTCCTGGAACTGACTCCTTGACTATAATACCAACTGTCCAAGGTTTTTGTCCTTTCCTGAAATCACGAGTTAATACTTTCTGTCCTACTGTAAATTCAACTTTCCTATGTCCTTTAAATGATTCTACAATATGGTTTTGTTTTACTAAAATATCTTGATATACTGGGGTTGGTCTGAACAATGAAAATCTGTTTCTTATTTCTCTCCCCAACATTAATTTTGATGGTGACACACCCGTAGATTTATGTGCAGTGATCCTATAATCAGACAAAAATATGCCAATTGCATAGTTAAGCGATTGACCACTGTCTACAATTTTAGTTACGTTAGCTTTAAAAGTCTCCACGAACCTTTCGGCCGCTCCATTAGTGGCAGGGTGGTGGGGTGGTGTGAAGGTATGCTTTATTTCAAAAGTTTTTGTAAATTCTTTAAATTCTTTACTGGTAAAGGCTGTGCCATTATCTGTGACTAAATGAATCGGAAAACCAAATGTTAAAAATAATTCTTTAAATTTTTTTATTGTAAGACCACTCCCAATATTTGTCATTTGAAATACTTCAGGCCATTTACTAAAACTATCTACTATAATCAAAAACATTTTTCCATATAAAGGACCCAAAAAATCCGCATGTATACGATACCAGGGAGATGGAGGAACTGGCCATGTTTTCAAAGGAGTTTTTGACGGAGTATTGCGATGTGACAAACAAATTATACATTCTTTTGTTAAATTAATTATGTCTTCATTTAATTTTGGCCACCAAAAATATGATTTTGCAATCTCAATCATTCTAGTACTGCCAAAATGGCTCTTATGCAGCTCTTTTAACACTTGTTGTCTTAAACTATCAGGTATAATTATTCTATGGCCCCAAAATAAGCAATTTCTATCTATACTAATTTCATTTCTTTTTATATAAAATGGTAACAATTCTTGATCCTTTGACTTATTTTCAGGCCAGCCATCGCTACAATATCTTTTCAATTTACACAATAAAATATTTTTACATGTTTCCTTTTGTATGGTTTCCCAATTCACACTTTCTAAATCTGAACAATCTAAGAAATTTGTACATACTTCAAAATTTTTACTTATATTTTCCTTATTTGTTGTTATTCGAGACAGATAGTCAGCAGGATTTTTATCAGTAGATATATATCTAATTTTATAGTTAAACGCAGAAAGAAAAATAGCGTAATGCTGAAGACGCTTGGCAGCCATTTTTGGAATCCCTTTATCTGGACCAAAAATTCGTACCAAGGCGGCATTATCTGTTTCCAATTCGAATGTCCTGCCATAAAGAAAATTATAATATTTTGTGATTCCAAAAATGATTGCTAATGCCTCCTTATCTAATGCAGTGTATTTTTGTTCTCTATCAGTTAATTTTTTACTAGCAAATGCAATAGGTTTCACTATACCATCGTTTCCACGGTTAGACAAAATTGCACTAACACCATAAGCAGAGGCATCGCACGTAAGTATCAAGGGTAATTTCTGGTCATAATGAGTTAAGGTTTGAGTTGACATTAATTTTTTTTTTATCAATTCAAATGCACTTTGGCAGACTGGTGTCCATTTGAATTTCCCCTTTTTAGTACATTCATAGAGAGGATTCAAAATGGTTGACATATCCTTTAAAAATCTACTATAGTAATTAACTTTTCCCAAAAATGATCTAAGCAAGGTTATATTTGTAGGTGGGGGCAATTTCAAAATGGGTGCAATATTTTCTTTAAGAATACTAATGCCTTCTTTATTTATGTTATATCCAAAAACTGTAATATTTTTCTTAAAAAACTTGCACTTTTCTACCTTTAATTTAAGTTCCGATTCTTTTAAAACGGTTAGTACCTTTTTTAAAGTGTTAAACATATCATTATAATCTTTACCACATAAATAAATATTGTCAATGAATACTACTACATTTGGAATATGATCTAACTTTTGACACATTAGTCTTTGGAAAGAACCAGGTCCTGTGTTTACACCATATGGCAAAAATAAATATTTAAAGGTTCCTAACTCTGTATTAATCACTGTTAACTCTTGCGAGCTTGGATCCAAAGGCGCTTGTAAATATGCCTCCTTAAGGTCCAATTCACAATAATATTCACAGCCTTTTAAAGTTTGAAAAATGGTCTCAATGTTTGGTAGCGGATAATGATCCGTTTCTAAATATGGATTTAAGGTAACTTTGTAGTCACCGCACAATCTTACTGTACCAGGTGTTTGTTCTCTTGTTTAATTAAAGTAATAAATAAATTACAGTGAATTCAATCCAGTGTTATTAATTAATTAACCCGCCCAGCCAAGAATAAAATAATGGCGACGAATTCTCCATGGGGGAGCGCGTAAAAAGTGTTAATTTCTTGAAAACATTTTTGGCTTGGGTACTTGAACTTCATTGTGCACAGCAGCCATTTTGCAATTTCTATACAACCCGGACGGAAGAGCAACCTGTCTGTTTTACCGACATCGACTGTGGGTGCATCTCATTCAGCAGCCGATCGCTGAGTCATCAGTCACCACAGAAGGCAGCTGTCACTTTCAATCGAAATAAACAAAAAGTCAACTTGAGGTTATTGAGAAAAAGCTGCACTAATGGTTTTTAATGAAATAATACTAAAATTTAAAGTGGAAATTATAAATAATCGAACAAGTTGGATCCAGACACTAAGTAAAGAAGAACTTACGAAAATTTGCGAAGATTTACATTTACAAACAGAAGGAACGTTAGACGATCTCAGAAAACGTCTTCGTGAACTGGTCAACAGCGGCCAGCTATCAGAGTCGTTTCCCGTCTCCGACGAAGATACATTCGCAGATTGCAACCCCGAAACACTGACCATGAATTTAAATTTAACACGTGTGGAACAGTTCAGTGGTAACAATTTTGAGATTTTCGAACAGCAATTGACATGCTTGATCGCTTTAAATGATATCCCCGAAACCAAACGAACGCCGTTGCTGCTAACTAGCGTTTCAACAAAGGTCTTAGAAACACTAAACCACCTATGTTCACCTGAAAAACCTATAAAGAAAAGTTATAATGACCTTATCACCTTACTGGAGAATAGATATACAAAATCCACATCAACTGCTTTAGATCGTACGGCATTTCGTTCCAGAAACCAACAATTAAATGAAAGTATTGAAGATTACATAATAGAATTGAAAAAGTTGGCTAAAAGATGTGGATTTAAAGATTTTGAAGACCAAGTAAAAGAAAAATTTATAGATGGTATACATAAACCAATAATAAAATTTGAATTATTAAAGAATGCAGAACAATCATTAGATAAACTCATAATTTTGGCTAGAACTGTAGAAGCAGCAATGACTCAAACCAAAGTAGATAGCGACAGCTTCAATGAAACCGGCAAAGAGATGTTCCAATTAAAGAAAAGAAGACCTACTAAGCAGGAAGTATATCAGAAACCCCGTGGTAACTACAGCAATCGACAACAACAACATTGTTTTGTGTGCGGTAAAAATAATCATTTAAAATCAGAGTGTAGTTTAAAAAATAAGTTTTGTTCGGAATGCGGTAAACAAGAGAACAAACACCTGTACGCAAATGTCAAAACCGGAAGAGATCATATTCAATCATGGTTCCACAGACTATAAATAGGTACAGATTATAACAATCAATAATTTAACGAAATATGTAGAAAAAACACTGTATCATCGAGATAAAGGAATATTAAATATTTAACTCCTTTGCGTGAAAAAGTTGTGTGATTTTATCTTAAAAAAATAATAATCATAAAAACTGTCGCTGTCAAGGTTACAATTTATGTCAAAGTCTGTGTCAAGAATCAAAATATTTTTCACTTTGATTAGTTTTGTTTTGAATGTATTCATGATATTTTTAACTTGAATTAGTATTTTGGTTAAATTTAACATCTATCGAAATATAATATCAAGTTATCTGAAGGATTTTTAATAGCAGACAGTCGCAACCTTACCAAAATGGACTTCATCATGCTGCAAAAGCTGAATTCTTCTGCGAAACATTTTATTTTTAGAAATAAAAAGATATTGTGTACGTTTGAATTTGTTTAATAAATACAGTTTGTTTTGAAGTGCATTAGTTTCAATTTCCATTAAACTTTAAAGCAACACACCACTTGTAAACGTGTAGACTTTGGTTTGGCACGTAAAACAGTGTTTGTTTGGGCATTCAATCACAGTATTTTTGCAGGCAGGAACTACACATGAGATTATGGAATCTAATTTACGAATATCTTTATTTATTATTGTTGAAAATAAGGTAAAAATAGCGACAATAAAAGAAAACAACCTCGAGCAAAAGATAAACAAACAAACGTCATTACCGTCCATAGATTAGATTGGCAGGTTGACGTCATAATGATTTTTTTTATCCATATGGGCAAAGGATATTGTCCGCCAAAAATCCTTTAAACGGCACTTACGCTCTTTTAGAATAGATAAGTTTTCAAATTAATATTACGTTGACTTAAAATAAAAATTTTGGAAAATAAAAAAATACGTGTCTCATGTTTGCACCAGTAATTTCTAAATAACAAATAAAAAAACAGGATAAAATTTTTGATATGTTGTCAATTTGTACTCGGTTTGCTTGATGGTAGGTAGGGCTTATTTCAAGTCCGCTTAGCTAGCTACCACCATCTTGCCTAAGTCTGACGCCATAACAACAATTAAAATTTGTTGTGTTCCGGTAGCTAGAGGTAAGATAGAAAGTTCTTCAGTGATGAGGATTCCAGGTGTAGCGCGCTTCCACTTTCATCCTTATCGTCACTTAACATCAGGTGAGGTGAAGGCCGAGCATTATCCCGTTGAGCATAAAAAAAGTATCTTTACCGAATGTGGAATCTTCTGCTTTTCGTGCAGTTAAGTATTTTGACCAAATACGAAGTCTGCTCATTTAGCCATACGATAAAGCCTTCATCATTAAGTAGGTACCTACTTATTTTTTTACTAGGAAGTGGAGAAGAAAATATACGTCATCCTGATAAGATTTACGCAAAGAAATTATAAGTAAGTACTTGTTGTACGAAGTACTTACTTATAATTTCCTTGGATTTACGTAATATTTTGAATATTTTGTCACCTTTAAACTACAAAGTGACAGGGTAAGTGTCTGTTTTATAGATTCCAGAAATCGCTTATCTTCGGATTTAATTTATAACCACCTACCTGTCGAAACGCACTTTTGCAAATGGCGGATAATAGGGAACATGCATAAGTCACCGATTTTGATAAATTTGAGCTTGATCGCTGCGGACACGTATAAAAACATGATGGAACAGAAAAATAATAAATAAAATAGAATATTTTAGTTTTATCACACAGGGGAAAATAACGATTTTTTTTTCATTTTCGGATATAATGCACTTAACAGTCGGATAGAATAAGAAATAATATTTTGTATGACACGTATGTACTTAAACGTAATATTTAAGGAGATATTTGAAAATTCTTGACTAACTCCATAATAATGCGCCTGAAACGTGACAATATAAGTGACGTCACAAATGTTGACCGTTTTGTATAGAGCGTTTTCGGCGGGTGCTGATGCGCGCTAACTTCAAGTGACTATATCACGAGAAAAATTCTCACATACAGTTGATTCTCACGCATTCTACTTTTGATTTTGATACAAAAACAAATTGATGCATGTTCCCTATTGTCGCATAATTGAAGAGACACTAGGTTAATAGAATATAATTTCTGTGAAAGTATCAGTAAATTTAGTTATTCATAACTTATGATACGGCCGTTAACCCATTATTAAAAAACAACTGATAACCTTTTATAAGGCTAAACCTAAATAAATAAATCACGCATATTATAGGTTTAAAGTTAAATTCAAGCTGAACGGCGTTTGATCCATGTTTTCTGGCAGTTTTTCCGACGGTGTTTCCGAAGAGTTTCCGAAAAATTGTTTTGTCAAAAAAATTTTGAATGACAAAAGTATTTACATAAGTATCAATATAAATGTAGGTTTTATCAGGTTTTATCTGCATTTGGAGAACCCGAAATAATGAAAAATATGTATTCTTTTCATAAGTTTTGATAAAGAATCTTGGAATCTGCGGTGCTCACGAAACATTCAAAGAAATATTCAGAAAATGTTTATATTAAGGAAACCCCTGTTTTTGTTTCTCTCTTAGCTGATTTTTATGGAAAAGAAAATGTTTGAGCTTTTAAATCTCTCCCAGCCCTACCTTCAGTACCTACAGCAGATACAAGGTCTTAATTTATAAATATTAGAATTTGAAATTTACCTACGCTAACATTGCATTCAATCATTGACAATGATTTTGTTGCTTTTTTGTCAACTGCAAAAAGTGAGACTTTCAGTTAAGCTCTAAATGTAAAATCAAGTTAAGTATACACCGTCATTTTGTAGTCGTTTTAATTAACTTATGGGCCGACACGACAATTTTTTTTTGTCGTTTTTCGGCCCATGTTTCTTCGGCAAAAATGATTATTTTCATTAGTAGAGCACCCCATTAAGTTAATTAAAATGACTACAAAATGACAGTGTATTTGGTTAATGGAGACTCAAGCTGACACTATTTTCAATAACATTCTCATGGGACCAATCGTGCTAATTTTCAACAATATACCAAAACTAAATCGTTAGTTACAGCTTCGTTTACAGAAAAATATTCGCTTTTAGTTGTGTTAAAATTATTAAATGCTCTGCCTATAGCCTAGGTATATACTTATGCCAACCTTGGACAATTCAAATAAGAATGATAAAGCTAAAGTAGCCACAATCGGGCCCTTGCTCTATCATCATCATCGTCATCATCATATCAGCCGCACGACACCCACTGCAGGGTATAGGCCTCCCCTAAGGATCTCCACGACGATCGGTCATGTGCTGCCCGCATCCAGTGGCTTCCCGCAACCTTCACCCTCACGTCGGTTCCCCTTGTCGGTGGGCCTACCCACGGAGCGTCGTCCGGTGCGCGGTTGCCATTCCAGAACCTTTCCGCCCCAACGTCCATCGGTTCTTCTCGCTATGTGTCCCGCCCATTGCCACTTCAGCTGAGCAATCCTTCGAGCGATGTCGGTTACTTTACCTTGCTCTATACAAATGCTATATTGTAGCGCCAATAGATGAAAACAAATAATGAAAACAAAGGAGATATTCTATGATTACTGTTTGATTACAATAATAGTATTAATCTCTACTCTACTTATACTCATGTAAGCATTACATAATTGATAGAATCATTAATATGATTTTATTAGAAAAATCAGGCGTGTAGACGCTTGGTGTGTTACAACGATGTGTGATTTCTTTACAAACTTAGCATTTATAAGTATCTGTCTAACCACAGAGTAAACTTAGCCATATTGACTATCTAATGGCACAAAATAGTTTGACGTAGATTTTATATCGAGATGTAACACGGAAAATCATTAGTGGCAGGTGCGATAGTATCACATCTGGAAATGAAAATCGTAACATAAGAAAAAAGTTTCTTGCTCAAAGTGACTTATATATTGACGGCGCGGCGGCGTCGATCCTTGGGGCCCAATACTCCAGCCAGGGTAACCAATATTCATACATTAGGTAAGACTACGGAGGTATAAATCGTTGAATATTTATTACTAAGAAAAATAAGTCCCGTCTGAGCTGCTACGGGTGAGTCGATTTGTTCTAATATTTTTCAATTATATTAATAATCTTAATATCAAAATAGCATTGTGAATGCATAAAATCTAAAAGTTTAAAATTCCTAAGTGGGCTCAATATCCGGGAATATTGAGCCCACTTAATATGTATATTGATCCGGGAATATTTAAGTACCTACCTCTTACTTACAAAGTGTGTTGTAAGTAAGAGGTAGTACAAACCTTGAAAATTTATGGATAAATTATAATGTATCGATGACTGTGTGTCAAACTACTGCAGTCTGACATAGAAGGAGATAGAAAATATTGTGTTCAAACTTTATTGTTAAAGATACAGCAAATGGAGGACTTAATGCCATTAGGCATTGTCTTACAGTCAACGGTTAAGTAAGTGTGTCAGAGCGTAACATACTCTGACACTTTTGGGCAATAAAACGGATTATTTAATAGAAGAAATGTTATGAAAATACATTTTACTTACAAGTACGTAAGTGACAAAGTTATTAATTAGTTTGCTCAATAATAATAAGGCAAAAGCGTTAATTAGGTTGCTCGCTCGTACTTCTTAGAAAAGTAATGTTACACGAAAACGTTTTGACAACGTCACATAAAAGATCTTTTATGAGAAAAATATACAAATCGTTGCCTTTAGTAAACACAATAACGTACCTAAGAATGTACAGTACAAAGGTTTTTGTAAAGCAGAGCAATTTGAAACGGAGAATTACAGATATTTCTTGGGATTAGAATATTTTCCTAGAATTCCAAGACAGGACATAAATTACGAAGGTTGTTTACTAAAGTAATTCAACAGGAACTTTGAGATGAATGTAATTCCATTAAAATGATGCTATTCTTAGAACTTAAGCTCTAATTCTATATTGGAAGAATGTCTAAGTATCTTTTTTGCGAGTCCTTGATTGATATATTTTTGGATGTGATCGACGATATTCTGTAGGCATATTAGGTATGAGTATTCGCTTAATATTAATTGTTTAAACTTATAATACAGGCACTGAAAATTCTGTTCTACTTACATTACACTGGTAATAATATATTCGTTTTAATTCGTTTTAGGTTAACAGCATAATAAAAGGCACAAGAGAACTTTCTTTTGCCTTTAGTGATGCTGTTAACTCTCATAAATATGCTTTAGTTGATATATTGACGCAAAATACCTCTCTGACTATAGAAATAGACATTCTGAACCCACCTAAATAACGCGGGTTGTGTTAAACATAACTACAAATAGTAATAGTAATACTAGAGTAAGTAGTTCAGTAGGAAGTAAAATAAATACTTATTATAATTAAAAGTAGGCGTACCGGGTGTATCAAGACCCTCAACGAAGCAGAGGTCTACGTATTCTGCCCATCATCAGGATCAGGAATGATGAGTTATTGAAATGTTGTATATTAATGTTTTCGAATGAATCGTAACATAATAGGGAGTCGGAAAAGTTCACGGCCTTTTTGTCTTCTTCGTCCGTCCCTGTTCCCTTTATTTGGGGTCGGGTCTCCTCACTTGTCTGCGCCAGGATAATCTATCCTGGGTTGTCGGCTCTGGCAATTGGGCTTCCTTGAGGTCTCTCTCTATCTTGGACCACCAGGTCAGAGGCGGGCGTCCTCTGCCTTTCTTATGTTCTGGCAATTTGAGTGCGATACGAACCACATGGAAGAGACCGAAGAAGAAGAGTGAGGTACATCTTTGTCATCAAAATGACCAGACTTGAAGCTGCTGGACAATTTTTTGCAGTAGTATTGGACAAAGCAGCTTCTCCATTAACATTTCAAATCTTTCTTTGAGTACTAGCAGAATTACATTTTTTAGCCCTTATCAAGAAGCTTATACCTCCCTCAAATGGAGGTTGCACGGCCATATGTCATAGTGAAGATTGGAAAAAGGTCCTTACGGCTTATTGCAACCTCTTTCTTTAGTGTTACAATACGTGTTCGTTGTTCGTCGTTCGTTTGTTCGTGAGAAACGAAAACGTATTGTAAAACGAAAAGAAAGAGATAGCAATAAGCCGTAACGTCACTAAAGAGTCTTTTTCAATCTTCACTTACTTACTAGGAGTGCAACCTCCATTGTGGATATAAGCTTTTTGGCCCTTATCGACAAAAAATGCAAGACGTGTCAAAAGAAAGACAATTTAGAATTTTACCGCGATTGCCTGAAAGTCAGAGATGTCAAACAATATATTACCTACATTCAAGAATCTTATTCATTGATTACATTCCCGCCACAGACTAGACCATACAACAATTAATACTATTTTAGTGTATGATTCCCGCCTAAGATTAGTATTGCCAGAAATATAACATGAAAAATGCCAGAATATAACACGAAAAATTCATGCTTCAAAAAGGCCGCGGACTTTTCCGACTCCCTATTATGTTACGAGTCATTCGAAAACATTAATATACAACATTTCAATAACTCATCATTCCTGATCCTGATGATGGGCAGAATACGTAGACCTCTGCTTCGTTGAGGGTCTTGATACACCCGGTACGCCTACTTTTAATTATAATAAGTATTTATTTTACTTCCTACTGAACTACTTACTCTAGTATTACTATTACTAGTGTAGTTATGTTTAACACAACCCGCGTTATTCAGGTGGGTTCAGAATGTCTATTTCTATAGTCAGCGAGGTATTTTGCTTGTAGCAACCCTTAAGAATTCCTTTACCGAAACTTATGAAAGTCCTTCGCCAAAGATATTGCCGACTTTTTCTGAGCGGGAAGATTCTACGTTATTCCGTTTATTTTCTCATGACATTTTGCATTCCTAACGCCCGCCGGAAGAAATATGTGTATCTTTTCACTTTTAACAAGAACGTTATATGAGATTATTATTGTTCCGAAGTAATTTTCAGAAAAACATACACGTAAGTTTATATATAATATGGTTGTGATGCAAGCAGCGCTGGACCGATCGTCGTGGAGATCCTTGGGGGAGGCCTATACCCAGCAGTGGGTGTCGTGCGGCTAATATGATGGAATATCAACAACGCCCAAAATAAGCTAAACACTATCCTATTTTTTTTATTTAAGGATTTACACCCTTACTCAAAACCTCCTCAGTGACGAGAATTCCGGTTTTTGGGCGCCATTTTGTCGAGTACGGTTTGGTTTGGTGTCTATTTTAATTATTGGAAAATTGATTCATAGTGGATATTGTGTCATAAAATTGGTGCAGTTTTGTGGTACAGTACAAGTGTCTACGCAACTGAACAATATGTGGGATAATTGAAATATGCGCGATCTTGGTTGTGTGAAGCTGAGACTTTTATTGTAGTGGTGGCTACCTCGGCAGAATTAACCGTGAACAACTGTCTTGATATACTTGGCGCCAAATGCTCCAAGAAGCATTGGAATGCGTTGCACCCGCATTCTAATGTACCTAAACTGAAACAAAACAGCTAGCCTACCACTGAAATATTCAATACTTGACACTGGCAAAAATTACTTCCAAGAATTCCGAGTGTAGTGCGCTTCCACCTTTGGCCTTATCGTCACTTAACATCAGGTGAGGTGAAGGCCAAGCACTATCACGTTGTGAATAGATGTTACTATTAGATACCATTTACAATCATTGTAACCTGTCAATTAGATACCATTTACAATCATTGTAACCTGTCAATTAGATACCATTTACAATCATTGTAACCTGTCAATTAGATACCATTTACAATCATTGTAACCTGTCAAACAGTGCGTAAAGATAATAGTTTTTATCTTATCAATAAAAAGAACAATAAACACTTCAATATATTTATTTATAATTTATAAGGTTCTCTACTAGCGATGTATTCCTTGACCTTGGGAAGATTTCGAACAGTCTTGACAAGAGAAGCGATAGTAGGGTATTTCTTTTCAACGAAGTCGTTGTAGAATAGATTGGCAGTCTCAATAATTCCAACCAGAATGAATTCAGCCCAAGTCAGCTGAAAAAATAAGAGATCAATGAAATATAGTGCATATATTCAGCCACAAAAAAAAGCTTACCAAATTATGATTAATCGCTCAATTTGGTAAGACGCTATGTTGGTTTCTAATGATGTGTATTGAAGGCGCTTACTTGCCCAAAAGTGATGCCGCAGTGAATTTTATTTAATATTGTAATTCTAATACACAATTTTAATAAAAACTTCTCGTGGAATTTTTAAAACCCATAGGATAGTCTAGTATTTTTAGACGGTATCATTATCATTCCTTGTAGTTACTGCTAGAAGTAGATAGCAAAACTGCTAAAAGTGGCCGTTTTTTTACACATTTGCTATCTAACTTAGTTACTTCTACCACAGAATAATAGTTGCTTCTACGAATGACTACGAGAGTAAGGTAATTGCGTTCATGCGCATTTGGTCCACTTCGCATTTGGTCCACTTCGCATTTGGTCCACTTCGCATTTGGTCCACTTGCCGAAAAAACGTCCACTTCGCATTTAGTCCATTTCGCGGAACGTCCATTTCGCATTTGGTCCACTTCGGTTAATTAGGTAAACGTGTTTTGACGGTTTTGTGCTCAAAAGGAGGAAATTTTAGAAAGTGGACCAAATGCGAAATGGACGTTCCGCGAAGTGGACCAAATGCGAAATGGACGTTCCGCGAAATGGACCAAATGCGAAGTGGACCAAACGCGCATGAACGGGTGATTGGTGATACCTTCTTAAAATACTAGACTATGGGCCTTGAAAACTCCACGAAAAGTTTGATTAAAATATTTTTCTGTTAAAAACTTATTAAAAAAAAGTCTGAAGGCGCCACTTTCGGTGGGGTATTCACCTAAACTCCTTCGTGGACACTACGTCAATAGGTGGGGTATCGAAAGGTTTGAAAAGAGACACTACGTTTCATGACGTTGTGTGTTGTTTGAAAAATGTTCTTATGGTCAATTAATGTAATGGTATGGTTTTTTTTCTGTCATTTTACATATTTACCACGTGGATCTTGCGTCTATGAAAGTGGTAAGAAACATGCATGCTTATTCACAATTTCTCAATCCACATTTGAAAGACTTATGAAATAGGTACGCTTATCGTCTATTGATAGGCATTGGTATGATAAGAGGTTGAATGATAAGTTAACACTCTTGATTTTCGACAAACAATTTGGACTATTTGGAATAGGTACTTATTCGATATGCCTCGGCAATAAAATATACATTACCTTTCCACTAAAGTATCCGTTGTTCAGTTTGAGTTCATTTTCAAATCTTGAGAAATAGAAGGGAATGATCTCTTCAAAGATTTCCTTCTTCATGGCGGCTTTCTTCTCTGGGTCAGCAAGGCGGTACTCCGAAGGCCCTGCAAGACAGCTTAACATAATTTCAACTAGAAACAAAGTACTGTAGGTACTTTAGAAATAACGACAGTACCCAGGTACTACATGAAAATTATGTAAACTATTATAACGTTATCGAAATATATATCTTTTTTACTCGCATCGTTTGTTCTAATAACTAAAGCTGAATAGGTAACCTATAGCTTCTGGTATCGTTAAAAGTTTTTGTAAACCCCTAGTACGGGGTATACCGCATGAGTAGATATGCATCTAACATCATATACAATAACATTCTGTTCTTCACTTTTCCGAAAACAGATAAAAAAAAAACGACTTTCCATACAAATGTCCGAACAGCTGATCGAGTTTTGTATGAAAAGTTGTTTTTGTACGTTTTTGAATAAGTCATAGAACAAATATGTTGTTGTTTTTGATGTAAGTAAACTGCTCCTGTGAGGTTGTTAGTATTTTACAAATAACCCTATAGAAACCGAAAAACCTACGATTTACGAGAGCTAGACAAAATTTTATTGTTCTAAATCTATGATACGAAATGAACCTACTTGTCTTAGTCCAGAAGTCATAGATATTGTGTACTACAGCATCCAAAACCGCCTGCTGCCATGGGTCTGAGGGTAGCAGACCAGACTTGCTGGCCACGTAGCGCGCGATGGCCAGAGATTGGTTCAGAGTCTTTTCTCCCTCCTCATAAAGAGGCAACTGGCCATACGGAAGAGCTGAAACAAAAATAATTAAATTGGAATAATTTTCAAGTGTTCTTGAGATTAAAACTCACATGTATCTTACAAGTATGAATGTGGAGGAATATACGGGAAGAGAAAGGCTGAAGATACGTTGGATGGACTGTATAAAAGATGATATGGCTGGACTGTTTAAAGAGATAACGAGTGATAGAGATATATGGAAGAAAAGGACGTGTTGCGCCAACCCCAAATAAATTGGAATGAGGGCAGGAGAATGATAATATATCTTAGATGGGAATCAATATTAACGCATAAAGGCAGCAATTAGCAGGGCAGTAAAGTAACTGCTACTAGTATTATTGTCGTTACTAGTTTCGTGCAGGGGCGATACGTACGCACACGAATTTTGTTGCTAACTGGTTAAGCGACGCTGTTGCCCATAGTACCTACTCGTACAAGATAAGATCAGTGCACCTACTTACATTCTTTAACACTTTGAACGGGCCACTCCGGAAGCTCGTACCTTACATCTTCAAACTTATGACCTCCATAATGAAGAATGTACCGGATCGACTCCCCGAGCCCATTTAGGTTAAAATAATGTAGCTTTATGGCCATCGCACACACGGATCGCTCACTTTTTAAAGAATGACGAGGTTTTTTGCTGTGACCTCGCTTTTATATCAATGTAACAGGGCAATTGTCAATAAGATAGTGTTTGATTAATAAATGTTTTATCTTTAAACTTGAGAAAAACAAAGTATAAGAGTGCACTCTTGTTGTCGTGACTCTTGAAAAAAAAATTCTCAAGTATTACAAAATACGACTGCCCTGCAAAAAACGAACTAACAAACGTCATTGCAGTCAGGGGACCTATTAGATTAGAAAGTGATCCATAGAAAAGTCTCCCGTTTATGTACTCTTTCGATTGTTTTTACACAGCAATAGTGTTATGTATTTTTAGGGTTCCGTAGCCTAAGGCCAAAAAACGGAAACCTAATAGATTTGTCATGTCTGTCTGTCCGTGCGTGCGTATGTCACAGCCACTTTATTCCGAAACTATTAAGATTACACAGTTGAAACTTGGCAGATAGATGTATTCTGTAAACCGTTACCGTAATAAAAGATCAAGGGGGGCTCCCCGTACATGTGACTGAAACTGTTTTTTTCATCAAACCTTAGAATCTTAGATGAACCTTAGGTGTGTGTTAAAAAGGACATTGAGGTTCCTGAAACATTTTTTTCTCAAAGTCATTCATTTGAAAATACTTCCAAAGTGGTAAAATGATAGTCCCCCCCCCCTCTAACTTTTAAAATAAAAAAGTGAAAAATCAAAAAAAGAATATGCTGTAGATCTTGATAAATACTTTTAACGAAAATGGGCTATCTCTTAAACTGCTAACTACCTATATCTCATAGATAGCAGTTTTAGAGATATAGCATATTTCCCCAAACCGCAAATAGAACTTTGTTATTTATACAAAAACTATGAAAAACAATGTTATTTTTGCAGACGAAAAATGATAGTGATATAATATGTTATGGTATAAGATATGTACGGAACCCTACTGCGCGTGAGCCGAAACATTCAAATCTGTTAAGGCATTCAGATCAGAAGTTATGTTGGAATAAAGAAACGCACATACACATACATGAAATCTAAACACTCCTTTTTTGGGTAGTCGTGTAAAATAATGTTTTATTCAAACTTAAACATCAAAACTGACTAAAAAAGTATTACAGGATTATCCCACAAAGACAACAAGTAATGGTGTGCATACAAGTTCTTGTAGAATTGATAGCTTGGAGGTGGGTAACATACAATGACTGTATTGGGAGTCCTTCTTGTCGTTAGCTAAAACAAGCAATCTGTATGGATTATACCAGCGCGAGGGGGTAATGTACCTGAGTTTGGTGGTACAGGTGAACAACAAAATTAGAACCTATCTCATTTGTTTGCATTTAATTTCGTTTCGATTTTGGTGATTGATTTTTACATGGCTTATTTTACAGAGCATGGTAGTCCTTAGTGACTAAGGTATTACTAAAGTATTAGGCCTGGTATTTTATAACCCGCTCTCAATATTGAGATCATACTTGAGACGCTCTTCTTATAGGAACAGCATCTCAGGTTTGATCTCAAGACAGCTCTCAACGTTGAGAGCTGTTCATAAATACGGGCCTGATTGATAGTCAAACTCACATCGTTAATTTAAACAAAATAAACTCGGACCGATTCAGTATTTTTATCATTGCAATCGTCCAAGGTGAATGTCAACTATCAAGCCAACACTTTATCAAATAACGACAGAAGAGACCGGTACCTACGTTAAATGCTATGATAACTTTTTTATTTCTCGATTATTATGAATAAAATTAAAAGTGTTATTTATAACACAACTAGAACAACCATCACTCGAGGTCGTACAGTTTAAAATGTTCTACAGTGTTAGTATTTCGTTGCTCGTGGCTGTCTGTACATGTTGAGTTATTCTAAAGATTCCGGATTCTATCGTACGTGTTATCATCTCTGAAACTCGAATCTTGACTTGAGTCACTCGCAAACATTATTCGTAACCGATGGAGTGACTACTTTGTATTTGGCTCTCGGTTCAGCCATAAACCCTTGCTTTATGTGATCCACGGGAGTTCGCACATCGCGGTAGCTGAATTTTTATTGGCCTTCGTCGCCCGTGAATACTAACGAGTAGTTTCGGCAACGCTGCTCTTTGATTTGCCGTCTTTGGGTACAGCTGTTTCGGTATATTTTGAAGAAGTTGATCGTTCGGGTTCGCGCAAGAGTACGAAACGATAGCCTTTTGTTTTTGCATTATAAAGATATTTTTGTTTTCATTTGTTTTTTTCGGAACGTCTTCATAGGAGGAGAAATGTTAGCCCTGTCCATCAGCCATTTTTAATGTCCCCACTGCTGGGGCACAGGCCTTCCTTACGGGTGGATATTAAGGAGGAAGGGCCATAACCCACCACGCGGGCCCAATGCGGATTGGTGGGTGTTAACGACTGCAAATGCAGCCGGGACCAACGGCTTAACGTGCCTTCCGAAGCACGGAGGCGCTCGAGATAATAAATTTTTGGTCACCCATCCCATGACCGACCCTTGCAAACGTTGCTTAACCTCCGCAATCGTAGCCCTTTTTACGTCCCAATTATGTGTAACTGGTAATAGTAAAGTAGCCCGTAATACATTTAAATTACGAAAAAGGTTACCGCTCGCCGTTGTGATATAGTTATTTATTACGAAATTATAGATACTTTAACCCAAGTTTTACAGATCGCAACCCGCCGTAACCTATATTTGTATATCTCCAAAAAATTTTTTATTTTTATTTTTTGTGTTCTACAGCTTTGTTTGATTGCCACTAATAATAGTAAGACTATGGTAAGTGACCATACACAGATTTAAGACCAGATAAAGTACATCCATTTTCATCTGGTCTTAAATCTGTATATGGCTACTTTTCATAGTCTTACTATTATCAGTGGCAATCAAACAAAGCTGTAGAACACGACAATAGCTAAACCATGTGGTAAACCTCGAAAAATTAAAAAATATCGTTTTTGGAGATATACAAATATAGGTTACGGCGGGTTGCGATCTGTAAAACTTAGGTTAAAGGATCTATAATTTCGTAATAAATAACTATATAACAACGGCGAGCGGTAACCTTTTTCGTAATTTAAATGTATTACGGGCTACTGTAGTATAAGGAAATGTAACGACTAACGAATAGCGTATTCGAGATTCGTGAAGGTTCTAATTATAGCAGTATAGCTCCAAGAGGAGTTAGATGAATGTTTGCGTTTGTGAGGCTAGAATTCTAGACGTGGCTCTGCACGTCTCAAGTCGCATCTTGCTGTGTAAGCATCTTGTAGAATAACATTAAGGTGCATCCATATACACGATGAATATGACGGAAATCGAAAAATATGTAAGCAAAATGCGTGCTAATGGTTTTTACTTATGCCAAGTACAAAAGAGAACTGACTGACCAGTAATGTTATTTTGTTACCAAGTGGACCAAATGAGAAGTGGACCAAAGCGCCTAAATAGGGGATAACGAAATAATGACGATTTTTATTTCTTCTTGTTTTCAAAGACTAATGATTTCCTAATTTAACCTTAGGTATCTTGTAAAACAGAAACGTTGCAATGAATTTAGTGGCCAGTCTGTCCCAGACCTTTGCCGCATTCGCGTGTCACAGCCACGGCCCAGACAATGCAGTATGATGAGTTTAATTATTTCGCGCTCACAGAGCGTTCAGGAGCGGTTGGTAATGGAGAATACTGAGCTTCAGACTAGTTGAAGTGACGTTGTTATCTGTAAATTATATATGGTGATGTAACACTGAAAAATGGGACATAATAAATGGGAAATAAAATGAGCCCTTGTCAACATGAGCGAAAAACTAGCTAGAAAGATCATTGTAAAGGAGAGAAGTTTTTCTCACTGACTCTGGTCCTTCTTTCTTACCCTTCATATAAATTTGTTGATTATCGTAAGACTGTGATGATTATAGTTTATTTATTTCGGTAATTGGTGAAAACATTTTTTAAGGTCAGTCATTGGACTTATTTTTGAACTCCTCAATATTTTGGGAAACTTAGGAAAATAATTGAGAAGTATACGAAAACACGAGTAAAAATAATAAGAGAAAGAGAGAGAGAGAAAGAGTCAGCGCTGCAGCCTAATTAAATATTAGAAAAAAAAACGAATTGAAGAGCATTTGTGTTTTGGGAATAAAAAACTAAAACTTCAATCAGACCTAAAATAACAAAGAACATTTAATTGAAATAAAATCAACTTCCTACTGGTTCTACTATACTAAGTAATAAACTAGAAAAAAATCGTTCCTAAGTAGTTTCTTTTTAAAATGCTCCCATCTAAAAAGATGATATTATTCATTGGGAACTAGGCCCGTATTTATAAACCGCTCTCAACGTTGAAAACTATCTTCAGATCATACCTGAGAAGTTATTCTTATACAAACAGCATCTCAGGTATGATCTCAAGATAGCTCTCAAAAATCGGTCGGAGCGGTTTATAAATATGGGACTTACCTAAGGCTCTGTTACTCCGCGGGTGACCCGCGTGAGTATGAAGCGCTCGGCGTCCCTACCCCAGCAACGACCAATTTCATACGTCAGAAAAGATAAGAGCTAAGTACGACTACGAAAAAGAGAGGCGACAACTGGGTGAATTTAATGTAAGAAGGGAGCGCTGTGCGACCTGAATTGCACTTTATTGTGTAGAAACAAGAGTTGCTATTTATTTAAATGATTTTGCGGAGTGCAACTTCTGTACGCTAGTACTATTATCTATTCTGTGGTATACCTCAATCAACAAAATTCGTCCGGAGCAGGTCCAGCCAGGGTTCAAATAAATTCTCTTTATTAGAAAGGGTCCTAATAAAGCCTGCAAAAATAGTGGTTTCCCACAAGCCCGGCCTAATAGAAACGGGTCGCATTAGCCGACTTAACGGCGCACGTCCCGTTACCGTCCCGCTTACGTCCCGTACCCCCTAGCACTATGGACAGATTTGAAATTATTTGGACGTGAATATCATTACATTTCAAAGTTTCGTTAATGATATAATACTATTTGGATCTTTAGCAATGTAAAAATACACTTTAAGCTTTACATTAAACGTAACTTATCCTACTCTACACTACAGTATTGATTGATCTATCGTTAAAAAGAGAAATGAGAATCTTTAATGCAGAAATCTCATAAAGGAAGTTGTAACAATCAACAACGAGATGTATAGGTATTCTGATGTATCTCAATGCACACGAAATTACAGATTGTCATTGAAATCTCGTTCCGAAAAACGCATGAATATAATTTTTCATCGCACTAAAAGCTGTGACGTCAGCTTTAAAAAATTGCAGTTACTTTTTTTGCGTATGTTGAATGGTGCCGAGTACGGTTCACAAGTTCTACATTTGGTAACATAAAGAATGTTTATGAATACTCCCTTCTTCCGGCGCTCGCACATTTCCTCTGTCCCGGTGAGTTTTGAATATTTTTGAGCAAGAAGTGGATATATGAAATGCTTGCATTGCAGAACAGCACTATGTTGTGTTGGACCAATTTACATCATGATTATGATTAACAGTAACATGCAAGATCATATTTTGTGACCTTTTCAAGGTTCCGCGAATATTTTGTAATGTAACATTGCAAAATTGACTCCATGTTTCCTATGCCTAACGAAATAAATCGTTAGTACCTCGTTTAGTACTAAATTACCTATGTATTCTGTGCCCTCGTTACTCAATAACTATTACAATTCTAATGAAATTCATGTAAATATGAGTAATAATGGGTGTGGTTTAAAGGGTTAGCAAAATATTCGTAGTTAGTAATATTTATTTTCGGTCAACTAAAATGACCAGCAACTTTTGACTAGCAAATAGTTATTTCTAAATTAATCGGCAATTCATATCACATTAATCTGCTCAAGGTTTGCTGGCCTTATAATTAAACTACTTATATACCGGTTTTTTTGCCAACCATTTAGATTAATGGTATATAAAAAAACTTCCAAGTAATAATTAATTTTACTACTAACTAATTCATACTTTTTAACGGCTTTCGATTATTTAAAACTATGTGCTTGATAAAAAATCTACGGTAAATTTAAAGTTACAGATAAATATTTGAACTAAAATTTTCTTTAGTTTACCTCCAAGTATTCTTACATAAATGAAGATTTAGATAAGCTAACTCAGAAACGTAGGTACAAAGCACTTGAAATTAAATGGTTACAGACAATGGTTAAAGCCGACAATGTTTGTGTCGTTCTCGGCCATGGCACTTTAATTAAAGCTTACAACTTGTCTTTATAGTTACTCGTATATCTAGTACATACAGCAACATATCGGGTAATCTACAACTATTTTCTCGTACTAATTTTAAACCTTAGTCTGTTTATTATTGGGTTCAAAATTAATTACAGAAATTGGACATTTGGTAGTAGACAGAATGTGATTCGCAAGAAAGACGGCTATACATTAATATGTATTTCGGTACTGTCACTTTGAGAAACTTTATATTACAGAATATAAATATATAACGCATTAATTTTATATTTTATTTTGAACTCAATGCCAATAAAAGGTTATCAAATGAAGAACCATAACGATAACTTTATGATTATCTACTTACATTTTTTTAATGAAAGCCACGATCGATGCAAAATCCGAGGGCCTACTATAGAAAAGAAAAAGAATCATTATAATGTTCTCGTTCGATTAACTTGATTTAATTAAACCATTTAGACCATTACCAAATTACAACGTATAGTTATTCAAACCGCTACAAATTTTGCCGTCTAAGTAATCGAACTCAAATCAAAGCGACGAAAATTTATTTACCAAATTTTGTCGCCGCATGAAAAATGTTAGTGATAATTGATGGTAGTTTTTTAAAACCGTCTCGTTTCTTTTAAATTTCCATTTATCGCCCGTATCCAAGCGTAATTTAGCAATAGCGTCCATCAGTGCAGTTCACTAGGCTCCACGGTTGAAATAAACTTTATCGATATTGGCGCAACATTTTTGTACCTGTATATTGGACACCTTTTTGTAGTTTAATTTCCATTTGTAACTTGTATGACGGGTTAAAGAAAGCAGGTAGAGGAGAAAAGACAGAGCCGGGAAGCTGGACTGCAATATGTTTTTTTTACATATCTCCGCCTATTTGAAAAAAATCGAAAAAGTGGCGTGACAAAAAAATTCTATATTATTTTCAAACCTGCTCACAAAATTTCACGAGAATCGGTTGAGAAATGCGACCTGTAGAGGAGAACATCCAGCGCCAAAAAGCCGGACTGAAATACATTTTTCTTACAAATCTCCGCCATAATAAAAATTTTGGAAAAACTGTCTCATTTTTAAAAAAACTATTATTTTCGAACCTGCCCACAAAATTTCACGAAATTCGGTTGAGAAATGCGACCTGTAGAGGAGAAAAGACAGAGCCGGGAAGCTGGACTGCAATATGTTTTTTTTACATATCTCCGCCATTTTGAAAAAAATCGAAAAAGTGGCGTGACAAAAAAATTCTATATCATTTTCAAACCTGCTCACTAAATTTCACGAGAATCGGTTGAGAAATGCGACCTGTAGAGGAGAACAGACAGCGCTGGAAAGCCGTAAAACCTGTTTTTTTAACATATCTCCGCCATTTTGAAAAATAAAAAAAATCTGGCTCGACAAAAAAATTCTATATAATTTTCGAACCTGCTCACAAATTTTCACGAGAATCGGTTGAGAAATGCGACCTGTAGAAGAGAACATACAGACATACGAAAGAATTTTTGCCCAAGCTGAAGCAGAGACGCTTCGCTCGCACTTCGTGCTCGCTCGGTCAATAATTCTTAAATCTGAGTTTATATAATAAGTAGGTATACGCGCTGTAATACGTAAAAAGATTTTATTTCTAATGAAATGTACGCGCGGAAGTCTTTTTGATTTCATTTTCACTACAAGGTGTTTGGTAAAAGCTTAGAATAATTAAGTTTATTTGAATAAAGCTTATTTGACTTTGACTTTGACTAATAATGGACAATAAAAATCTGAAAACGGCGCCATTTTGGCTGTTTTTGTTGCCTCACTTTTGACAACGTGCTTTGAAGGGAATTATCGTTTTAGGTGTTATTATTCTAAGGGTAAAAGCCTTCTAAAGCCGAATAGGGTAGATAAGGACCATCAAACTGAACAACTTTTACTATGAAATCCAACCAACTCTGAAATCGCGAAAAAAGCAGTCATCAGCTGTTTCATACAAAAAAAATTAATAACTAAAATATCTAAATGTATGTAACAGCTGATTGTTTTTCGCGATTTCAGAGTTGGTGCCATAGTAAAAGTTGTTCAGTTTCTCTATCTACCATATTCGGCTTTATAAGGCTTTTACCAAACACCTTGTATACAGTGCGGTATTTATCTATATTAGCTATGATATTAGGAGTAATATGAATTAAAGAAATAATTGAGTGTTAATACATGATCGTTCACAAGAACATTAATTAAACACGTATTGAAACGACTCTGTCTGTATCCTGAATGAGATGATACACATCTAGACAATTAATTAAGGTAAATGAGCTCAAGTCAACTTTCACCCTCTGTAATTATATTAGGAAGAGAAGAAAAGGAGGCATTAATTAGTATTGTACTTGGATTTGTATGTCGCTCAGGAAATGTTGTTGTAAATATAATGGAATTTTATACAAGATTTATTTAATCCAACATTTCTTTTTAACTTTATTATTAGGCACGTCAATGAGACTACTTTTCTAAAAATTCTGATCTTCGTCAATAATTTCTAAAAGAAAAAAAATCGAACTTAGTTATGATTACGTTTCAAACTTGGCTCGGAACATATCGCGAAACACGATGCGCAAAACACAATTTCGATGTGAGGTAGGTGAGGGAGGGTAGCTAACTTCACAGCCGCCAATAAGATTGGTTCGTATTGTACCTATGTTTGCACTGCTTAGTAATATAGTAATCATAGATAAATAATAAGTAACCACTATGGCAAAGACTTCACACGTTAAACCGATTTAATTCCATTTTTTTTTCATTTCGTGATTTGTGGCCAATGTTACGTCGCAAAATAGACGTATAAGTTCATTTTATCCCCATTTTGGGCCTAAGTAGTCCCCTAACATAATGTACTCTATGCCCCTAACTCGCCAACTGTACGAAAAACAGGTAAATTCTCTTTACTATAACCATAAGCATAATCCTTGCGCCTGAAATTACCTAAACGTATTAATTACCTACTAGAATTTTCTAATAATTCGTCGCTTATAGCAACAACATAATTTGAACACTGATATTAAGGACACATTCACCTATGGAGCGCCTCGAGACGCCTACACTTAGTACATAAACGCCTAAATACACAAAACATGAGAGTAAATATATCATAAATAAACACAGCTTTTCATGCTCTGTTACTAAGGTAAGGTTTATATTGTTGAAGTAGATATGAAAGGTATATGAAAATTGGCTTTTTAGATTTCCCCGCTTCATTTATTGGAATTAAAATACTTTTACGCATTTCTAACACGTTTCATTGCATTTACACGAAATGAATTATCAATTTATTTGTGTTGTCAATTTCAATTTAAATTTATTGCATTCCACAATGTTATCAAGATGGTAGGTATACATAGAATAACAAAGTACATTGTAAACCCTGAAAAAATTTAAAAAAAAAAACAAAAAACCGACTTCAAAAAACCTACCTCTAAAAAGCAAGAAATAATATTCGTAATAATAAAAACACGTCTATTGAAGTCGGGTGAGGCTGGAGTATAGATTCCTGTTTTTTATTTTAAAAGCCCCACCTGACTTCAATAGACGTGTTTTTATTATTACGAATATTATTTCTTGCTTTTTAGAGGTAGGTTTTTTGAAGTCGGTTTTTTGTTTTTTTTAAACAATTTTTTATTTTTTTATTTTTAGTGTAGGTACCTTGTAGGTATATTATTTAGATATTAAAATCGGCTCGGCCAAACATGCGATAATTGCGAAGAAACATACTCGTATATACATACGGGTCAAACTGAGAACCTCTTTTTTTTAAGTCGGTTAAAGAACTACACAGATATCCCTCTTCCAACAAAAAAAATATTATTTTATTCAGTTCATAAACAAAGAAGTAATACGACATTATCATCGAGGTTATTCACACAAAATCATACTATATTAGTGCTTTTTTCAAGATTACTTGAAAAATACTGAACCGATTTCCAAATTTAAAAAAAAGGGACCAACTTGGGAGCTTACCTAATGTAATAACGTTTAAATCATTTCAATCGGTCCAGCCGTTTTCGAGTAATCGGTGGACATACAAAAAAAAAAAAAACTAATATACAGACGAACATGGAACCTCCTCCTTTTTGGAAGTCGGTTAAAAAGGGCACAGCAATTATGTAGAGAGGACGACTTATTATTATTATTTTTTAGGTAGGTATTATTATCTACCTAAAAAATTACCTACCTACCAATTTTATAATAGGTGTAACTAATATTATATTTTACGTAATTTGTTCAGTCTTATATATATTATATTTTACATAATATTATTTGTAATTAGTTTATGTATTTTAAATCGGAAATCAATATATAATATATATAAGCGAATAAACATAAATAAAAATGAAGTTAATTTTAATTTGGTATTATGTATCGTCTTAACAGAGACGTCGAGAAATGCGCATAAATCTAAAGAACTTATCAAATTGGGCCTTGATTATTTTAAATTATCCAGGTATTTAATCGAATTAAGAAAAAAATATGATGTGGTCGTATATTTCCATGGGTGTAATTTGTTTTCGTAATTCAAAGAAGGATTGTGATAATAATAACCTTAAAAACCTTGGATGCCTCAAATCCGCTTTCGGATTTTACATATATCATTTTCTGACCTCACTAAATAAATAAATAAATATTAAATAAATATTAAACAACATCACATACATTGCTCCAATTCCAAAGTAAGTAGCTATAGCACTTGTATTATGGAAATCAGAAACAACGGTGGTATGACACACACCCAGACCTGAGACAATATTGAAAAGTTCATTTTCTACATTGACCCAGCCGGGGATCGAACCCGGGACCTCAAGAGATGGTGACGCCTTGAAAACCGGCATGCGAACCACTCGACCACGGAGGTCGTCAAACCTCAAACTAAAGAAATAACGTAACCAGTCTTTCGTAAACTCATAATTTTCAGAAAGGATAAAGTCATGATTTGGTACCGCCATTTTATAGAATGGCTATGCTTAGTAAAAATGGCAACTTTCATTCTGATCCTTTCCTTAGAAGTTTTTCTTTATTATTAGTTTTATTATTAACATTGCTTTAAGTAAATAATAAATTGATTTTAAAACTTGCAGTATACAACGTTTACAAAAAGCCGAATAATATGGTAAATAGGGTACAAGGAATACAACTGCGGAAAATTATTATAAACCCTGAAAATCGCCTAAAAATTATCAAAAACAATAGTCTTTTTGCGTCTAGGGTTGTCACTTTGCAGTTTTCCATGCTAATAGTTTTTTTTATGATATGCTGCATTTATTTACATAGTAGCACAAATAACGGCGCAAAAATTTCTAATGGTGAAGTCAGTCCGATTAAATATATTTTTCTTTGAAAACTTCCATTTTTTACATTCTTTAAAAATATTTTATTATTAAACCATTAGTAATATAATACTAATAAACTTTAGAATATTCAATAACATGTCTCCTTAGAAACATTTAATGAAGTTATAGATCACTATTCGCTGGGTGCGAAGGTATAATAATCGATCGCAGCGCTCATGGTGGCAAAAAGTAGAAATAATGTAGGCTCTGTAATCTGTTTGAAAACGATATTTAATTCATTACTAGCGATACAGGAACAATTACATATGTTTATTATCACTTAATAAAATTATTAAAGTAGCTTTATCCTCTTGTTTTACAAAATTTACAACTAAAAAAGAAGTAAACAAACCCTGATTTAACCAAAATAACTCTTTTTGAATAAGTAGATCTTACTTGCCATATTTAATTTAAATGACCAAGAATGATTTCACAACTCTTTGTCCACCCAAATCACAGTAATTTTGAAATTTACATTAATAATACAATATGTAATTATAACATTTTTTAATATTTTGTCACAATGCCGCCATTACATATCAAAATGTCAAAACGGTCAGTTCAGTCAGAGCCAACAAAGTTGCAAAAAGCTAGGTGGCGCTAAAATTGTGCACGGTGCCAATAATCCAAGAAGATTTTACATCTCGTACTTCATCCCATGGTACAATAATATACCTACTGCGCCAGGTAAGTATAGCACTCCGAGACAGAGGGAATGACGTGGTCTACAAAGGTATTGAAAATAACGTTCATTTATCTTAAATTGAACTATTTTGAGAGAAACAAATCACAAATAAATACTCTATAATAATTTTGTAATGAGTGTGCTAGAAAAAAATTCCTTCATTCTTTGCTTGTTACTATAAAAAGTCGCGCAACTTGATAGTGACGTAAGCTAGTGTTACTGTCGGCATGCCAGACCTTGTTTTCTCGGACCATGCTTCATAGCAAGTGCATTATGTGGAATCCCTGTCTCTTTCTTACATTAGGCCGCATCATGTTATCATTAAAAATTCTATGAATTTGCGTCCAAGGGTCCAAGATACATCTGCTAATAAAATAATATTCAAACTAAGTATTTTATAAGCACTCAACAAGCTCCAAAGGTTTGTAAATACCTCTTCCATCTAAAATACTCCAGTCAGTTACCTACCGTAGAATATTGAATTTATATTCGAAAGCTGCAAATGAAGGTAAAGAGATGAAAATTAGCCTCGCCAGCAAAATCGACTTTGTTCCTTTCACCAAGTAACGTAAGTTTGCTCTCAAATTGGCCACTGGTAGCCCTGACGACTTCCAAACGAGGGCGGGTCGATTTGTTTGAGTTTACTTTTAACTTATTTCAAACTTCACCTCCTTTCTTTTCGAGAGGCTTACTAGGAAGTTTTCGAGAGCCCGCCAAAAGTATAACTTTCATTAGATTCTTGTAATAAGTATAGGGGTGAAAGTATTGAGCAAATCTTGGGAGGGTTTTGGTGGTAGGAATTCCTTGAAATATTGTCGCATAATATGATGCTCAGCTCAGCTGAAGTGGCAGTGGGTGGGACACATAGCGAGAAGAAACGGTGTCCGTTGGGGTGAAAGGTTCTGGAATGGCGACCGCGCACCGGACGACGCTCCGTGGGTAGGCCCGCGACAAGGTGGACCGACGATCTGTTTTCAACCGACGATTTGTTTCGCCGACCTCCGTGGTCGAGTGGTTCGCACGCCGGTTTTCAAGGCGTCACCATCTCTTGAGGTCCCGGGTTCGATCCCCGGCTGGGTCAATGTAGAAAATGAACTTTTCAATATTGTCTCAGGTCTGCGTGTGTATCATACCACCGTTGTTTCTGATTTCCATAACACAAGTGCTATAGCTTACTTACTTTGGGATTGGAGCAATGTATGTGATGTTGTCAAATATTATTATTATATTATTATTATGTTTAAGGTCGCGGGAAGCCACTGGATGCGGGCAGCGCAGGACCGATCGTCGTGGAGATCCTTGGAGGAGGCCTTATACCCAGCAGTGGGTGTCGTGCCGCTGATATGATGATGATGAATATGATGCTGCTAAAGCTGATCCATTTTCATATCAGTTATAATGATTTGTGTTAAGCTTTTTTGCTGCTAAAATGCTTGGATCGTCTGAAGAACTATACAATTATGCAATAATGGTGAGTCTGTTTTAAATTTGATTGCGCTACTTATTTAGTACTATTATTAATTTATTCTGTGCTACTAATTGGAAGTAAGTAGGTACGCTGATGAATTACGACTATTCAGTACAATTGTCCCTTAGATATAAAAAAATCTTTGATTTAGGTAGGTACTAGTTCTGGTTTGGATAGCACAGCTTGATTCAGCTCATCAATCAAGGCTAGTAACAAACCCTTCTAAAAGAGAACTATTTCATATTATGACATAATATGAAATAGTTCTCTTTGCTTAATAGTTAATTGACACATTGTGTCCATTAACTATTAAGCAAAGCAAAACTTTTAATTCCAGAAACCCTTCTAAAAGAGAACTATTTCATATTATGACAAAATATGAAATAGATCTCTTTGCTTAATAGTTAATGGACACATTGTGTCCATTAACTATTAAGCAAAGCAAAACTTTTAATTCCAGAATTTCTAAAACCGTCTGTAAATTGTAGGTTCCTAAGAGCACCGCATAAACTTTGTGCGAATCTTCTTATTTTCAGAGTCGAATACCTGCAGTAGTCTTGGGGCTGACAATTTAAAGTTTGAAACTTAAACTCGGCACTCAAACGGACATCTCGGATCCGATCAGGGCAAGTGGCGTTCTTTCTAAAATAAATAGTGGCGTTACAGGAACAAATGCACGCCGATTTAGTGGTGCATCGTGACTACACAGATCGGTGGTTTGAGTTAGAAGCTGAAGAGAGCTGATGTTTTTTAACATAGGGGGATTACTCCCGAACGCGATCGAGAGTGTGAGATTGAACCGGTATCGAGTAAACGTCAAAACGGTACAATGGAAACCATGGAAATAGTTTTTGATGTAGCAAAATAACAAATTTTTGACCTTTATTCGGTCATGAACTCGATTTCGTTAATTCCAGTCGAGAGAGCAAAGATATATAAAGGAACACGGTGACGTAGGTAGATATCAAAAAGTTACATTTACAAATCATTGCTATCGTTTTGATTTTGAAGGAAAAGAAGTATGGATTTGACTTTAAAAAATTAGAAGTGCATTCAAATTACTCAAATATACGATAGACGGACAAGATAGTTTAGCAATCACATGAGCTTTTTGATCACAAACATGAGCTATTGACGTCGCTGGTACAGTATCTCCACACTTGTACAGTATTCAAAAGAGACGTATTCCAATCTAGCAGCGTTTGAACGGTATGAATCGGCGCGTTGAGTACGATCGGCGACGTAATGTGGGGTAACTATCGTCCCTATGAAATATTTATGCTGATCGATGTTTAGAGGAATCTCTTACCGGATTGAAACGGCATCAAATAGTCGTGTTTCATGGAACTTTAATTTATTGAAGTGATTGCAGTAATTGACTTGGTACTAAGTGTTGACATTGTCGGGTTTATCATTATTATCATTTTACTTTGGATGTTGAAGGTAACGCCTTTTTTTGGGCTATTTGCACCATACTATAAGAAAAGCGCTTCTTTAACGAATTCTGTTGATTTGAAGTACCTAAAGAGATTAATTTATCAAATCCCGAGCGGCCCCATCGGCCCGCACAACAATGGAAAAGCTATTGTGTCTCATTTTCCGGGGCTTGAAGAATTATTCCCTGTTTGGTCTTTTTGGTATTAAATCAACTTCTGCTGGATAATTGGTTGCTGACAGGAAGGTCACGATTGTCCTGTTGTCGATGATAACTCATAATTTCTGCGACTTGCGACCGCTAACCAAGCGCGGTGTTTATGGTAATTTATGGGAACTCCTCAACCTCCTCAACCTCAACCTAACAGGTATGGACTGTGCTGACATGATAATGATTTGGACATTAATCTCCAACAGACTGATTTACACTATGTCAAAAACATATTGGCTTCTTCACAATTCCATCTAAAACGACGTCCTTGACCGTAAGGCTCCCATTCAAATGTTTGTTAGCAACTTACAAAACGAAACACAATACCGTTCCAATTACTCATTTCGCGTTGCGCGTGTTTGCTACGCGAACATTACAGAGCTCCTGAACACCGTAATGATGTTTATAATGTTCGCCACACAAACAAATTGACTCGAAGCCTCCCTTTGTTACCTAAAACAATGGAGATGGTGAATAGGCACTGATTGTCGCGCGAACGAAATCCAATTTTGTACGATTCACCGGGTGGACGTGATTGTTAAAATACTGTTTTAAACTGCGCCTTGATTAGTTTGGAAAGGGGAAATTTGTTTTTTGTACAACCTTGGTGGTGAAATTAGATCTTCAACAGTCTATTTCGAGAGTTTGCGAACAAACAAATCTTATTTAATGATATCAAATTTCTTGCTTTGAGTTTAATATTATTGAAGAGTATACCTGATTGGCTGATTCTGATATAATTACGTGATTTTAGTGTAATCATACTTAAAGGTGTCGTGAAAGGGGATTAATGACTCAGAAGTAGTAATTATTATGTCACAGGATCAAAAAATGGGCCGAAGCATTTTCCTATATAAAACGATCCATAACTGGGATCTGACCACCCACCATAACATTAATGGATAATATCGTATATACATACTAGCTTCCGCCCGCGACTTCGTCCGCGTGGATATTAGAGAAAATCCTTAGGGAACCTTCAACCACGATCCGACCAGCCGTTTTTACGCGATTAGGCGGGTCCCCACCAAGCGCGCTGCCTCGCGAGGCAAAACGTTTGCCGCGTGTGGCGGGCCTCGCACGAGGCTGCTCGCTTGATGGGGACCCGCCTAATCGCGTAAAAACGGCTGGTCGGATCCTGGTTGAAGGTTCCCTAAGGATTATCTCTAATATCCACGCGGACGAAGTCGCGGGCGGAAGCTAGTTTTTTACAATAATCAAATTGTAGGTATTTCGTTCCCGTTCCCGACGTGCTCCTACGAATTTTAAAATTGTAATGTGTATTTTATATTCTCTTTTCATACAAAAATTGAACCCCATTTTTGACCCCTGCATGGGTTAAATCATGTCCACCGTGTTGGACTATAAATTAATGTCATTTTCGCAATCACCTTCCAATAAAACCTCAAAAACGACATCCACATCGATTTTCATGTTTACTTACCCCATTTACCGCTAAGGGATGATTTTCAAAATAACAAAATATTGAATGTCTTCTTCTTCTCGCGCGCCGCGGCGCCGTAGGCGCCGTGGGCGTGCGGGTGGCCACTTCTTGGCTTGCGCCACTGGTGGTGTGTTGGTTCGCGGCCGGCTAACGAGCCGGCTGGTCTTTAGGCTTTCCCCCCCCTCCCTAAGTTGCTTCACCGACCGCCCTCAGCGCGGTCAAGCCCTGCCGGGTGAGATCCACAAGGAAGGCCCAGCGAGCGACCTGCGAGCGGGCGGTGGACTTATCTTGAGGGGGGGAGTATAACAAAATATGTAATTGCCTATTGATTTTTAAACTTGCTACTACGAACTTTAAAGTTGTAATGTTTATTTTATATTATTTTTCCATACAAAATTTGAACCCCGATTTTACCCCTTTAGGGTTTAAATCATGTCCACCGTGTTGGACTTCAAAATAAATGTAATTTTGCCATCCCACAACTGAATCCTCAAACAAAACCTCAAGAACGAACTCCATATCGATTTTTATGTTTACTTACCCCATTAACCCCTAAGGGATTGATTTTCAAAATAACAAAATATATGTTTGTCAATTTATTTTTAGACGTGCTCCCACAAAGTTTAAAATTGTACTGTCTAATTTATATTATTTTTCCATTCAAAATTTGAACCCAATTTTCACCCCTTTAGGAATTAAATCATGTCCACCGTGTTGGACTTCAAAATAAATGTAATTTTCGCAATCGTCATCCCAGAAAACCCCAATAACGACATCTATATCTATTTTTAGGTTTATTTACCCCATTTCACCCTCATTTCATCCCCATAGGGGTTAAAATTCTACCAATAACAATATACGTTGCGTTAGATTTCCATTTGTAAGCCTAAATTACAAATTTAGCGATTTTTACTTCCAAAATAAAGGATTATCTTCTAAACATAACTTCATCTCCCTTTTGACCCCTTCGGGGGTAGAATTTTGGAAAACGCTGAGACACGAATTTATTTATTTTCAATGATCAGCCTAAACACAAAATTTGAAGATCCTAGCTTCAAAACTGAGGGACTTTCATACAAACTTTCATCCCTTATTTCATCCCCTTCGGGATAGAATTTTCAAAAAGCCTTCCTTAGTGGATGCCTACACTGTATAAGGTATCTGTGTGCAAAATTTCAAGTTTCTAGGTTCAGAGGTTTGGGCTGTGCGTTGATATCTCACTCAGTCAGTCAGTCAGTCAGTCAGTCAGGACTTTGAATTTTATATATATAGAAGATAGATAGCACGATTTAGCGATTCAACTGACACTCAACTGTAAAAATCTATTGTCTTTGTTAGGTGAAAAATCGCTAATTGAAAATGATGTCATGCTCTCTTTAAACATTTCCTCGGTGGTGTCGTGTGAGTCGTTCCGTTCCCTCAAATATGGTTGAGCGAAGCGATGGCTGGTTCATGCATCATGCTCGTGAACGGGTGCTGCCAGTGGGAATGGGTCTGCTTCTGACTACCTATCTTAACGCATATTGAATTGTAAACTTTGAATTTATCTTGAACCCTTTAATTTGATTAAGTATTGAGCTAATTAAATAATGTTATTTATTTGTTAATCTTTCTTATTATAAAGTCTGAAAACGATTATACATATTTGTAAATATCGTTCCATCTGATAACGTTGACAAGTTTTTTGCGCCCATTTTTCTTGTTAGCTAAAAGACGTCATAATGGGTCATAACGTAGGGTAAAAGATTTGACGATTTTAAAATGCTTATTATGTGAGCTCATTTAAATAAATATATTTTCATTCTTTCATTCATTCATTGGATCAATTTATGAGTTCTATCTATTAGGTAAAAGTACTGAAAATTGAAAAACTGTCAGATCGATTGAAAAACTGTCAGATCTACATAACAAGTTAATAATACATTAAAAAGATCTACCTATTTGATATTTTCATTATTATTGAAAGCTGTTCATGACGTTGTTTGATGGATATTAGATTGAAAAATAAATAAGTGAATTAATATCTAGAAAATATGTGATAGAAAAGTTATTAAAATAAATATTCGTATCCCAAACAAATGCATAGCGATTAGCGATTGGAGACCATCTTCCTTCTCATGTAAAGGATAAAAGTACTTGACCGTTTAAATAATAAGCGTGATTGTGCCCTAGAATCGAAATAAGGAAAAATGAAACTTATGAAGCGAATAAAAAGGTGCTATTTTCACAAAAAGACGGTGACTTCGGAATAAGTCCGAACTAATTTCTTGTATCCATAAAGTAGGTATCCATCGATCCATAAGCTATTTAAGTTAGAGCGCAGCGGTGTCTCACAAACACAGGCTTGCAGCTTAGATGGAGACACCAACTTATTCCATAAATTGTAATAGGTTTAAATGAAATTTTTTTTTAAAGCGAAACCGCGTTGTAGGTGGTCCGCTTAGTTGACCACGGACTCCTTACTTAATTAAAAAATAAAATTTAAATTGAATGACTTGCCATAGATGACTTTCCATCCACCAGCTCTGCATTGAGCTGAAAATTTAGCTGTAATAACATAAAAGCACGGATGATCTGGATATTATTATGAAATTTAGGATTTGGATACGGATACGGATATAAAAATAATATTATTCCGATTTCGGATACGGTAACGGATATGATTTGATTTCGGATTACCGTTAGTTTCGGTTTTTTTTTATAAATTGTAAAAGACTAGTGTTTCGGCTCGGCTGGGCAAAAAAATCTGTCATAACATATTTCATTTAGACTCCCCCTATCCGAAATTATCCGATTCGTTTACGGACAGATATTTTTTTTTCGGATATCCGATGGTTTCAGTTACGGTTATGGAGCTCATTAACATCCCTGCATAAAATAATTATAAGTAGAAACATTACATTTTCAATTCTCTATGCCACTACAACAGAATAAATTAGTGAGACCTAAGACAATGCGGTTGACAGTCGCTCCGCGACTTGTCTAACCTTGTTAGGCCCTGCCCCCTGTCCTCTTAGTAATTGGCAAATTGAGTTGCCTTCCGAGCTCTAAGTAGGTAGCTAAATGTAATATTATTGATGAAGTTACCTCTGCTCGCTGTCTCTTCATGTCGGGAATTTCCTATTCTAAGAAGGTTTTGTTATAGGACTAAGAAGCTATGTATAGATTATATAAAAGTCTGGGTTTAATTATAGGTACTAGTTTTGAAGTAATATTGTATGAAACGAAATAGTTTTTTTTTGTAAAGGTTGCAGATGTGTAGGTACATGACAAAAGTGGTGGTAATATTCTTCAGAAGTTTTGGAACACAATGATATAAGTGCTAGGCCACTTTTCAATGATGATACCTAATTGCAAAAAGATTCAATACTTTGGATACCTATTTGCACCGTAACAATATCTATCTATATATATAAAATTCAAAGTCCTGACTGAGTGAGATATCAACGCACAGCCCAAACCGCTGAACCTAGAAACTTGAAATTTTGCACACAGATACCTTATGCAGTGTAGGCATCCACTAAGGAAGGATTTTTGAAAATTCTATCCCGAAGGGGATGAAATAAGGGATGAATAAATAATGACGACCTCCGTGGTCGAGTGGTTCGCACGCCGGTTTTCAAGGCGTCACCATCTCATGAGGTCCCGGGTTCGATCCCCGGCTGGGTCAATGTTGAAAATGAACTTTTCAATATTGTCTCAGGTCTGGGTGTGTCATACCACCGTTGTTTCTGATTTCCATAACACAAGTGCTATAGCTCTTACTTTGGGATTGGAGCAATGTATGTGATGTTGTCAAATATTGTCAAATATATATAAAATTTGTATGAAAGTCCCTCAGTTTTGAAGCTAGGATCTTCAAATTTTGTGTTTAGGCTGATCATTGAAAATAAAAAAATACATGTCTCAGCGTTTTCCAAAATTCTACCCCCGAAGGGGTCAAAAGGGGGATGAAGTTATGTTTAGAAGATAATCCTTTATTTTGTAGGTAAAAATCGCTAAATTTGTAATTTAGGCTTACAAATGGAGATCTAACGCAACGTATATTGTTATTGGTAGAATTTCAACCCCTATGGGGATGAAATGGGGGTGAAATGGGGTAAATATACCTAAAAATAGATATGAATGTCGTTATTGGGGTTTTCTGGGATGACGATTGCGAAAATTACATTTATTTTGAAGTCCAACACGGTGGACATGATTAAAATCCTAAAGGGGTGAAAATTGGGTTCAAATTTTGAATGGAAAAAGAATATAAAATAGACAGTACAACTGTAAACTTCGTAGGAGCACGTCTAAAAATAAATTGACAAACATGTATTTTGTGATTTTGAAAATCAACCCCTTAGGGGTTAATGGGGTAAGTAAACATAAAAATCAATATGGAGGTCGTTCTTGAGGTTTTGTGGGATGGCGATTGCGAAAATTACATTTATTTTGAAGTCCAACACGATGGACATGGTTTAACCCCTAAAGGGGTAAAATCAGGGTTCAAATTTTGTATGGAAAAATAATATAAAATAAACATTACAACTTTAAAAAGTCTAAAAATAAATAGCCAATTACATATTTTGTTATTTTGAAAATCATCCCTTAGCGGTAAATGGGTTAAGTATACATGAAAATCGATGTGGATGTCGTTTTTGAGGTTTTATTGGATGGTGATAGCGAAAATGACATTAATTTATAGTCCAACACGGTGGACATGATTTAACCCCTGCAGGGGTTAAAAATGGGGTTCAAATTTTGTATGAAAAGAGAATATAAAATACACATTACAATTTCAAAATTCGTAGGAGCACGTCGGGAACGGGAACGAAATACCTACAATTCTGATTATTGTAAAAAACTAGCTTCCGCCCGCGACTTCGTCCGCGTGAATATTAGAGAAAATCCTTAGGGAACCTTCAACCAGGATCCGACCAACCGTTTTTACGCGAGTAGGCGGGTCCCCACCAAGCGAGCAGCCTCGTACGAGGCCCGCCACACGCGGCAAACGTCTTGCCTCGCGAGGCTACGCGCTTGGTGGGGACCCACCCGCCTAATCGCGTAAAAACGGCTGGTCGGATCCTGGTTGAAGGTTCCCTAAGGATTTTCTCTAATATTCACGCGGACGAAGTCGCGGGCGGAAGCTAGTATATATATAAAATTCAAAGTCCTGACTGACTGACTGACTAACTGAGATATCAACGCACAGCTCAAACCGTTGAACCTTGAAATTTTGCACATAGATACCTTATATAGTGTAGGCATCCACTAAGAAAGGATTTTTGAAAATTCCATCCCTAAGGGGATGAAATAAGGGATGAAAGTTTGTATGAAAGTCCCTCAGTTTTGAAGCTAGGACCTTCAAATTTTGTGTTTAGGCTGATGATTGAAAATTAATAAATACGTGTCTCAGCGTTTTTCAAAATCCTACCCCCGAAGGGGTGAAAAGGGGGATGAAGTTGTGTATAGAAGAAAATCCTTAATTTTGGAAGTAAAAATCGCTTTTAGGCTTATGGATGGAAATATAACGCAACGTATATTGTTATTGGGTAGTATTTCAACACCTATGGGGATGAAATGGGGTAAATAAACCTAAAATAGATTCGCCACTTGTGGAGACTGCAGTTTTCACTCATAAATCACTGGCTCGGCAATGCACGCACATAAACTGGTACAACATCCACACTCGCCCTCAGCTCTCGTGACACTGACGTCTGTACCCTTATGCACGAACACACGAGACAATGTATGTATATCTTTGTTAGACATACACTACATCCCTATTATGGATGTCGTTATTGGGGTTTTCTGGGATGACGATTGCGAAAATAACATTTATTTTGAAGTCCAACACGGTCGACATGATTTAACCCCTAAAGGGGTGAAAATGGGGTTCATATTTGGTAAAAAAAAAAATATAAAATAGACATTACAACTTTAAACTTCATAGGAGCATGTCTAAAAATAAATAGGCAAACATATATTTTGTGATTTTGAAAATCAACCCCTTAGGCGGTAAATGGGGTAAGTAAACATAAAAATCGATATGGATGTAGTTCTTGAGGTTTTATGGGATTGTGATTGCGAAAATTACATTTATTTTGAAATCCAACACAGTGGACATGATTTAACTAGTAAAGGGGTGAAAATGGGGTTCTAATTATGTATGGAAAAAGAATATAAAATAGACATTACAGCTTTAAAATTCGTAGGAGCATGTCTAAAAATAAGTAGGCAAACACATATTTTGTTATTTTGAAAATCATCCCTTAGGGAGTATAAGGGGTAAGTTAACATGTAAATCGATGTGGATGTCGTTCTTGAGGTTTTATTGGATGAGGAATGCGAAAATGACATTTATTTTGAAGTCCAACACGGTGGACATTATTCAGCCCCAGGGGACGGGAACGGGAATGGGAACGGGAAAGTATAAAGAAACGGGAACGGGATACTACTAATATATCTGGACTCAATTCTGAGATCATAGGCAAAACATTTGCCGCGTAACGCTTGGTAGGGACCCGCCTCATCTAATAAAAACGGCTAGTCGGGTCCGGTTGAAGGTTCCCTAAGGATTTTCTCTAATATCCACGCGGACGAAGTCGCGGGCGGAAGCTAGTAGCATATATTAGAAAAAATTCGACGTTGCCTGCCAATAGTGTCTCGGTAGCTCAGCGGTCAGAGCATTGGACCGGATATCCAAAGGTCGCGGGTTCGATTCCCGTCCGAGAATTGATCTGGCGCGAGTCGTATTTTTTCTAGTATTTTATTTAGTATTGTATAAAAATAGCATTGTGAATGCAAAAATCCCAAATTTAAAAATTATACAGCTATTTCATCTTTATCAATTATTATTGCCAAAATATCTGGAAAGATACTTCAATTGAATGTCGAGGTAATTCATCAAATTTGTGAAATAACGCTGGCTTTCAGCTTATGAGAAGGATATATTAGAAGAAATTCGACGATGCCACTAGTAACTCGGTAGCTCAGCGGTCAGAGCAATGGATATCCAAAGTTCGCAGGTTCGATTCCTGTCCTAGAATTGATCTGGTGCGAGTCGTATTTTATTTAGTATTATTACATATGATTATTTGTTCTAAAATATGAACTTTGGATAAAAAAAGCTTTCTTATTTCCGTACAACATCTCACTTTATTAAAATTACCAAGAAATTATTACTGCAAATTAATAAGCTTCGCTAAAGTCGATACTTCAAGTTTAGATTAAAAAATATACTGCGAATGCATCAATAAATTATTAAAGAATACCGGGATTTGTTTTAGTAAAGCTCTTCAGTTGCTTCATTAGCTGTTTAACGTGTTGCTCGCTAAAAGCTCACTAAAAGCACACTACTAAAATTAACCTCCACAAAATTGAGGTCTGAAAAGGCAAGCTACCTTATTTACGTTGGAAAGAATACGACAAAAATGTGTAACCGAAACTAAATAAACGTTTAACGCCGTTTGGCGGCCATTTTTGTTTTTTCGGCCGTGTCCGACACGCGTGTGTGCGGATTATCCCGGACCCGGAAAAAATCGTGAAAATACATTGTTTGTTGCGTTAAATTGGAATTTTGGATTTATTGTTAAGGGTTAAGGAGCTCTATTATAGGTTTTCGTTTCAGGGTTATTATTTTTGATATGGGTTGGTGTTTTTTGGCGTAAATGTTATATTTCAGGGTTTAACGGCGCCATTTATCAATACAGATGTGCTAACTATACAAGCTATTAGCTATGACTTATTATAAGTAATAATTTATAATATATTTAGTTCTGTCTTCGACTGAACATAATCATAGAAGCGTATTAACGCAACCTTCTTCCCGGATCAAGATTAAATCGACGGGACGTCACTCCCGAGAGGCCAAAAGGATAAAGATCCATTCTATATGAGTAAATATTTCATAATATATTATCTACCATCCAATCCACGACAAAACACCTCAGTTTATTATTAATACGGTCCCTGATACAGATTACAGTAAAGCAATCAAATACGGGACCCTCCGTTATAGTAATGTTCATCCAATGATTTCGTTTGGGACCGCGACAAAGATATTTTTCGGTGAACATCGGCTTAATTCGATTGTATATAAGGTTGGGAATCGCTTACGTCGAACAATTAGCTTTATAAAAATTGCCTTCGTCTATTCCTGTTGCCATTCACGGATGAAACAAAAGAAGTTAGTGGTTCGTTTGATAGACAGATCCTATTTTGTTTTGACTCTCAAATCGAAGTTGGACGATTCTTCATTCGAATGAAAAGCCGCTTTGTAAGGTACTGTTTTTAACTGTTACTAAATATGGGACGGCTACACAACAATATTTACTTACATTTAAAATTGTAAAAATATACACACACGTCAAACTTAAACTTAACACCCCTTTTAGTATTATTTTACTACTAGCAGCCGCCGGCGGTTTCACCCGCGTGATTCCCGTTCCCGTGGGAATATCGGGAAAAAAAATATTCTTTGTTTTAATCTAGGCTTTCTACTATCTGTATCCCACAACCAAATCCATTCAGTAGTTTTGTGTGATTGAGGAACAAACATCCAAACCCACAAACTTTCACATTAATATTAGTAGGATTTTATTTAGTTTTCCACTTACAACATTCGTGTTTTCAGTTTTCAAAGAATTATTTCCACTTTCATGGGTTCTTGATATTTCCCCTTTTTAGGACTGACCGGAAATTTCATAAAACTTATATTTAGATACCCCTAATGTGCTAATCGTATCATTTTAGAACGAGTAAAAAACTGTTGACAGTTGACGTTGAAGGTTTAAATCTTGTATTAGAAAAGGGCAGGGAACCTACTCAAATCAAACAGAAATGAACACTTTAACTTTATAATTCAATCAAACAAAAGTTTAACAATGGGCGCTTATGATTAAATCTCCTATCCTAGCACACAACGTATAAACCTAACAAGCCTAACGACTAACAACCGTCCACACCGTTCGTCGAGCCAAAAGTGAAGAGAGAGCGCCGCTCGTTCGCCTACCGCCGCGCTTTTGCCCTGAACTTCTTTACCGACATGAATCTAGTCGATAAAACAGTCTGTCAAGCTTGTAGTCGCATCTATGGTCATCAATGGTTTCTTCTTTACTAATACGGCCTCTCCTGACCGGAGAACGTCCTCGTTCTCCAAGGGGTTTTGTCGCCTTCCTGGGTGGGACTACTGAATCTTCGTCTTCTGGAACAGATCCCGATGCCGTGGAATCTTGAGCAGTAGGAGCTGACAATGGGCCGCTGTGATCTGCTGATGCCGATGAGGCTCCTTGATTCACAGCCATATTGTCGTTTTCGCTACAGATGACTCGAACTCGTTCTGGTCTGCACCTATAGTACAAAATGAGGTCTGCTCAAACTCAAACATAAGTAAATCAATCGTACGAGGTCTGCTCGCGTAGATATATAAAGTCATACAACTATGATACCTCATCAAATGCATGAAATTTGCACGAGTGTGAGGTCTGCTCACTATTACGAGTGAGGTTTGCTCAGATGCGAGGTCTACTAAATAAGACGAGTGAGGTCTGCTCGTTAAGTAAGACGAGTGAGGTCTGCTCGCTAAGACAGTGAGGTCTACTCACATGCGAGGTCTGCTCGCTAAGACAAGTGAGGTCTGCTCACATGCGAGGTCTGCTCGCTAAGACGAGTAAGGTCTGCTCACATGCGAGTTTGCTCGCTAAGTCAAGTGAGGTCTGCTCACATGCGAGGTCTGCTCGCTAAGACGAGTGAGGTCTGCTCACGTGCGAGGTCTGCTCGCTAAGACGAGTAAGGTCTGCTCACATGTGAGGTCTGTTCGCTAAGACAAGTGAGGTCTGCTCACATGCGAGGTCTGCTCGCTAAGACGAGTGAGGTCTGCTCACATGCGAGGTCTGCTCGCTAAGGCAAGTGAGGTCTGCTCACATGCGAGGTCTGCTCGCTAAGGCAAGAGAGGTCTGCTCACATGCGAGGTCTGCTCGCTGAGACGAGTGAGGTCTGCTCACATTCGAGGTCTGCTTGCTAAGTAAAGTGAGTTTTATAGAAATGCGAGGTCTGCTCGCTAAGGTTATAAAAAAGTAGAAACTCACTCTTAAATATAGGCAGCACAGGCATCCGGTGTCCCTTCCCTTCGCCCCTTTCCAGGGACTACATACTCGGCCATGACTTGGATGTTGGGTCGACTTTCTATAGAAGCCAGCAACCAACTGTAGCTCTTACCTCCCAAGAGGGAATGCTCTGACAACGTATGAAGAACTTTTTTGTTCTGATGAGTGCTTTCTATAGCGACATCACGCACAAGATTGCGGATCACAGGGGCGTCATAGGTATTGGTACTGATACCAATTAAACGAATTAAGTGGTGAGACGGTAGTTTTGTGCTTCGTCATAATTCGTAACTTCGCAAATAAAATTATTTCTATTTCTATTATTTCTATTTCATGTTTACTTGTGGTCGCCACAAATCGTTTGGCCATTCTTCCTGACAATAATAATTAGTTTGAATCATATTTAACAAACATAAGTAAAGGAAGTAATAAGTGAATAACACTACCCGACCCAACTCGGATACAAACTTAAGATACAGGTACCTCCTATCAATAATCATTAGATAGAAAAGGCAATACTTAGAAAAAGCATCAACAAATATTTAGTACACGGTGATCATTGGATACAGAACAAAACAATACAAGTCTCAAAATTTACAAAAGGAGATTTATCCATTTAGGCACTTTGGACTCCTTAACAACAGTAGAGACAGCTTTAGTGTGACTAGCGTAAGCGTTATCAATTTTAGGCTTTTTATTACTACATGAGGCCTGAGTATGACTAGGCAAACCACAAGCAAAACATTTGCCAGTTTCATATCTATGTTTCCTTACAGTATCAGAAGGTCGACTAAACTTAGAATCGTCACACTAGTTTCGAGAAGAGTTATAAAAATTAGAAGTACTATTCTTTACTATGTTTGGTTTTACGTAAATTGAGAAAAATTCTACCAACTGATTCGGCATGAGCTTTGCATTAGTAGCGGCTGCTCTGATTTGCGGGTCTGTAATACCACGAATAACAATGGCGGAGATCAATTCTTCACTTAGACCAGACACAACTCGCAGGCGTAGCAAAGAACGCCGGGCGTAATCAGCGTATGTGACACAACTATCGGAAGTAGTTTTCATTACGTCAAATAAGATGTTGGCAACATTAGGCTTTTTAGGGCATAAAGGCATAAATTCTCTTTTAAAACTGCTCCAGCTGCGATCGGTCGTAACCCATTCATTCAACCATAGCTTTGCATCTCCTTTCAAACAATTACCTATCCTAGACAAACATTCGTTGTCACTCCAGTTATTGGCTAACCTAGCTCTGTCTACCTCTTGGCACCACACCTCAATATCGTGTAAATTAGGGTCAAAGTTAGAAATATAGTAAGGCTGGTTAGACCTTACTGCATTATTGATAGACCGAATCGCATTCACCAGTGCGTCGGTGGCTTGTACTGAAGAGGTAGCACTGCTCGACCGCGGAGCTGCACCATGCGTCACCTCTTCGCATGCTGCCACTGTTGACCGGCTGCACCGGGACGATTGTGGTGGCGTACCGACCGTAGATTCCATCTTCTCAGCGTCCTGCTGGTGATCTAGGGCGGCTGGCAGCGACACAGACGGTAAAGGGAGCGGTTGTCTTTCTAACGCATGGATCCGAGTCAAAATAGTTTGCATCTGATATCGAAGATCTCCATCAGGCGACTTGCTACGACGACGTTTACGACTACCACGTCGACTTCGAGATCTTTTATCGGGCATATTTTGTTTTACTATTAGCAATCACTCGTTCCAAAAGTAAAATAAAAAACAAACGAAATTAAATACAAACTACCCACCTAAAAATCAGAATAATTAGCAATAGAGGCTTTACCACAAAAGATTCAAATCTATCTTTCTGTCTAAAACGCATAAGAAAAAAAACACAAAAAGGAAACCTATAAACAGCATCTCGTACAATTTGGGAACGAATCTCACTAATAAACAAACAATTACTACCTACACAGCACAGTAAGCCACAGTAATTTAATAAAACTAGATGCCCTTTTCTTTTTCACGCTAAGTGCTACCTACCCTACCAACGAACGAACGAACTAACCAGATTCAAATTTTCATATCAAGTGTCGGATAGCAAAGCGGAATGGACACGTTAGCCTATACCACTTCTGATATTAGAAAAGGGCAGGGAACCTACTCAAATCAAACAGAAATGAACACTTTAACTTTATAATTCAATCAAACAAAAGTTTAACAATGGGCGCTTATGATTAAATCTCCTATCCTAGCACACAACGTATAAACCTAACAAGCCTAACGACTAACAACCGTCCACACCGTTCGTCGAGCCAAAAGTGAAGAGAGAGCGCCGCTCGTTCGCCTACCGCCGCGCTTTTGCCCTGAACTTCTTTACCGACATGAATCTAGTCGATAAAACAGTCTGTCAAGCTTGTAGTCGCATCTATGGTCATCAATGGTTTCTTCTTTACTAATACTTGTTTAAATTATCAAATTACCATACCATCATAATAAAAAATACCCTTAATAAAAGACTAATTAGGTAACTCTTTTAGTCGAATATTCGATCAAACTTAGTCGAGTTTAGGATTACCTTCTGACAGGCATTTGCCGCATTTGACAGGTATTTTACACTAAGCTTTACACTAAGCTGAGACCTAGGCATATTTGCTGCAATCACGCAAGCCCGTGGCAAACTCGCCTGTCCGAGATGAAACCACAGATTACAAGATTAGTGGATGAATGAAACTGACTAAAAATCGCGGCCATTTTTTTTACTCTAGACAGGCATTTTTCTGTAAAATCGGTAATTTTTAGGGTTCCATAGCCTAAATGGCAAAAAACGGAACCCTTATAGTTTCGTCGTGTCTGTCTGTCTGTCCGTCCGTATGTCACAGCCACTTTATTCCGAGAGTATTACACAGTTGAAACTTGGTAGGTAGATGTATTCTGTTAACCGCTTAACAAATTTAATACAAAAATAAAAAAGGGGGGCTCCCCATTACAGGGAACTGAAACTGAAAAAAAAAAATCTTCAAACCAATACGTGCGGGTATGTATAGATAGGTCTTTAACAATGACACTGAGGTTCCTGAGACGAATTTATTTTATATCCTAGACAGGCATTCTCCCTTAATAGATGATAACCCTCATCGAGCAAAAGATATGTAAGAGATGTCAGATACATGTTATCATTACATAAAGCTTGTTCCACACTCAACTGGATCGGCAGCAAACACGAGTTCGCCGCGCCAATCCAAACATTACACGCTTCTATTTGTAAGCACTGCAGTTGTTGTTACAAAAAACAAGTGAAAACCGATTGAAGAAAAACTAAAGCTATTTTTTTAGGGTTCCGTACCAAAATGGTAAAAAAGGAACCCTTATGGTGCGACTCAGTCTGTCTGTCTGTCACAGCTGGATAGCTCGAGAACTACTAATGGTATCAAATTGAAATTTGGAATAGTTTAGGGTCTCTAAATACAAAATATTAATTAAAAAAAGGAAAATATCATATCTAAGTAAATAAACGTTTAAAATTAAGTGTAAAAAAAGTTAAATCAAAATGATTCAACTGGACCTAACTAGTAAAAAGTTTCTATTTTTCAATTAACTTCTTGTTTATCTCATTATTAATAACAAATACTGCATAAAAGTTATGCTTTATGTAACCGTGACTTTATTTATATTATCGAGTTATGTTAATTAAATTATAGACCATTGATAATAATTTTAGTTGAAATTAATTAATTCATGACAAACAAGAGGAGTTCAATTTATTTAAATGAACAAAGGAAGGTAGGAATTAAAACAACATCAGAAGAGAACAAAAGAAGGTCGACCTTTTTGATAAACTTAATATAGGTAACTTAAGTAAGGTTGACGAAAGTTTAATGTCCATTGCCAAAAATAAGTTGTGCTAGCAGTCATTGACAAAGATTTAGATCTTTGGTCATTGAAGATTATGTACTTGGTTATACAGGGTTATTTGTAAAACCATAGTAGATTGAGAGAAAGTAGAAACTTGAGAAAATCTTCCACTTGCGGTCAAAATTTTAAGATTATATTTATTATGACATCAGTAAGAGAACCGTGTCATCATTTAGTTTTCAATCGTAGAGAGAATAAACATAAGTCTGTCAGTTCTGAAATGGCCAGAATACCTTAAGATTTTTTTTTTGTTTTTTAGTCAGAATTGACAGACTTATGTTTACTCTCTCTACGATTGAAAACTGAATGATGACACGGGTTTACTGACGTCAATATGACTGATGTCACATGACGTCAATATAATCTTAAAATTTTGACCGGAAGTGGAAGATTTTCTCAAGCTTCCGGCCAATTTTATTTGCGATAATCTTCTGATCCTCGCTCAGCACAACTTTTCCGACCGTGTGCCATGCATTTCGTCGTGATGTCATATGACATAGGCAATACTGTCGCGGGCTCATGGACTATAATGGGGTATTTACATGGGTACGGCGAAAATCGAAAAATTGTAATGTAAAAAAATCGAAAAAGTGTAAATGGCAATTCGGTGTAGGCCTGCAGAACAAAACTATCTGATTCGGTGGCCAAAACTGGAACTACGTTAAGTGTTACTTATTGTTACATAGGTTAAGCCTCCAACTACATAGACGACAGCGACGCCATCACCTGCAATTCAATTTTACAAGTGACTTGCAAGATAATTTAAGTAAACCATCACAAGTGACTAAAAGCCCATACATCAAAAACAACAATGCTTCTTCTTCGACTTTCCGGAAAAGACAAAAATAATTGGATTTTTCATACAAAACTCGATCTGTGTGTGCCCTGTTTATCAAAACTTACAAGCTACAAGTAAAATTTACATGAAAAAATTTACAAGTTCATGTAAAATAGGTCTTTTTCCAAATAATTTATGCAAGACACTTGCAAAAATTGTCAGACGGAATGGAGAGTCGCCGGACACCCTCAGAAATACTCAGAATTTTCCATTGAGATTTTTACAAGTTGTAAGTTTTTTTAACAAATTTTGTTTTTTTTTCATTAATGAAATGAATAATATAAGGGTGAAGACATATTAGTTACATAAACAAAAACATTTGCAGCATTTAATTTAACGTGTTTTGATAAACGGATTTGTGGAATAATTATGTTCTAAAGGAAAATGCTTGTTTTAGAACTTACAAGACTTGTAAGTTTTGATAAAAAGGCCACTGATGTTCAGACATTTGTATGGAAAGTCGATTTCATTTTACATTTTTTCGGAAAAGTCGTAAAACAATACATCGTAGTTGTTGTTTATGATATTTATTTACTCCTGCGAGGTTGTCGGAATTTTTAACACGTTTTTATTAGGTTGCTTTCGCGTTTGTTTGTTTGTTTGTGTGTTTCTCCACAAAGTTTGCGAACGATTTTATCCTAACTTTCCGATGAGCTAGAGACTTAAAACTTTGAACATAGGCCAGAACTAGAAGGCGATGCAATATTATGGTGTCATTGAGCTGATCTGATGATGAAGCCGGAAGAAGGCCACAGGAACTCTATGAAGAAACCATACAACCCCATCGTGTTTGGGCTCGTTAGAATCGTCTTGACGAGTACTCTAATGGGAGACGTGGTTTAGGGTCTGATGATGAAGCCGAAAGGCCATGCCATAGGAACTCAATATTGAAACCGTGCAACCCCATCAAATTTGGGCTCGTTTGAATCGTCTTGACGAGTTCTTTGTTGGGAAATAAGTTTCCAGGGTCTGATGATGGAGCCGGAGGAAGGACACAGGAACTCTTTAATAAAACCACGCTACCCCGTCGAGATTGGGCTCCTTTGAATCGTCTTGATGAGTACTTTGATGGGAAATAGTGTCCAGGGTCTGATTATGGAGTCGGAAGAAGGCCACTGGAACTCGGTAATAAAACCATGCAATCCTAAAGAGTTTGGGCTCGTTTGAATCATCTTGACGAGTACTTTAATGGGAAATAGTGTCCGAGGATCTGCTGATAGAGCCGGAAGAAGGCCACTGGGACTCTGTATTAAAACCATGCAACCCCATCGAGTTTGGGCTCGTTTGAATAGTAAAAACAGACTAAAAAGTATAAAATAATTTTTTCTTTAAATATTTATAACCCTACATAAATTTTAAACCTAAAAGCGTGGGGCGCATGCTAAAGACAATATGGATGATAAATCTTACAAAATGCGCCCCACGTTTTTAGGTTTAAAATTTATGTAGGGTTATAAATATTTAAAGAAAAAATTATTTTATACTTTTTAGTCTGTTTTTACTAGTCCGTTTTTACAATTAATAACCCTGTATAATATCCGAATAAAAAATAATAGGACGCTATAAAATTTTCTCAAACTAACTAAAGTTTGACTTAAAAAATTCTCGAGACGATTTAAATAATTAATTGAAACTTCGTTTCTCATTTAATTTTTCATTTTTGGTGAGCCTCGAGGGCTTTGTGTTTAATTAGAAAAATAGCTACGAAAAGCTGATTTCTTTCAGAAACTTGACTGCTAAAAAAAATTGTAATTAACAGTAAAAAGTCAAATGATGCGGATTTCCATTTGAATTTTGTTCTTAGTCGAATATAAAAGATCCTACCAAAATACCAGCGTTGCTTTAAGTGTTATTTATTACGTGCAGAAATTAGTGTTATATTTTCTTCTTCTCAGTTTTATTCTATAATTTTACCTGTTTTCATCACTTTGTAAATGTATTAAGTCAATAAAATATATATATCTCTCTCTCTTTATGATAAAAGATTTCGTCATTCACTCACAGCCTTTAAATTTTCAACTAAAAATAAACAATGCATGAACTACGAAATTAAACCTTGTGAAACTCAAACAAATGGGCCCCTATATTGTAAGTTCGCAACTTCAGTATTATTGTCCACGTACCCCATTTGATAGGGGTCCCAATCCATTAGAAACTATATATTTGACCCAGTCAACTGATAGTCAGTTTATAAAGTCTTATAAAAGAATAGCGGAAGTGATGTAGGTGTAGTGAGTATCCGGCGTTTTCTGCTGCACATTATTTTGTTAAAATTAATAAATATTTTTTTTTATATTTTTTACTGGTTTTTTCTACCTAAAAGTCACCAATTCCTTATTCATTTGACGCTCAATGAGTAGGAGAGTCGACAATTTTTACACACAACTGCCTAAAAATGAGTGTATTATGTTCAGGGCTGCATGTTTATATGTATGTGAGTTTCTTTATTCCACGATAACTTATGCATGTACAGATTTTGACGTGTGGGGTATCGTTAGAATGCAATCCTTACATCATCCCGAGTGGCACTGTGGCTATAGCGTTTTTTTTTGTTTTTAGCTCGTTTTTTAGCAGGGCAGTCGAGTGTTTATATTTTTTTTTGTAATGTAATGTAATGTTTTAGGTTTGAAAGAGTGTAATAATGATAGATGTAAAGCCCGAAAGATGAGATTCTCATTTCTCTTTTTCAGTTTTGTTATAAAACCTTCTTTTGCCCACTACACTGTGGCTTAGGGCTATGTTTATTGCAGGCAGACCATCACTACTCTGTTAACTGGGAACGATGTCGCTGCCTTTATTCTGCATGCCTTACTTGCAAGCACTTCATTTTGTGCTTATTAATTAAGTTTACACAAATTGATAATTTTGTCTCATTTACTTTATATCAGTACACTGAAATACAAGGTGAGGTAATCCTATCCTACTAATATTATAAATGTGAAAGTTTGTGGGTTTGGATGTTTGGATGTTTGTTCCTCAATCACGCAAAAACTACTGAATGGATTTGGTTGAAATTTGGCACACAGATAGTAGATAGCCTGGATTAAAACAAAGAATACTTTTCATTCCGATATTCCCACGGAAACGGGAACCACGCGGGTGAAACCGCGGGCGGACGCTAGTAGCCTTATAAAACCGAATATGGTAGATAGTCTGCCATGCATACAACTCCGGAAAATTATAATAAACACTGAAAACCACTACTTAAAAAAAAAGATAAACTGCATAGTGGCAACCCTTAACTGAAATGTGTTTTGCCTTTGCCCTAAATCGAATACAAATCAGATTACTTACTCGCATCTAGGGGTTGTCATTTTGCATTTTTCTATACAAATAATACTAAAAAAATCTCAGTCAAATGGCGATTTTCAGGATTTGTAATAATTTTCCGAGGTTGTATGCATGGTACTCTACCTATTATATTCGGCTTTATGAGGCTATTACCAAACATCCTGAGTTTGAGCACCCTGAGTATAGTGAGACCCATGATGTTCTTGCAGTAAGTTTAAACTACAATATATCAAATGAAAGATTTTTATTTTAGGTTTTAAAAAAATGTAAAACAACTTTTCTTTGTAACAAGTTCTTCAAACTCAATTTTCAATATCCCACTTGAAAGAAAAACTCAAATTTCATCTGAAATTCTACCTTGAATCAATACCCTTAAGGTCGTACTTCAAAACAAAAAGTAAATGACCTCTCCTAAAACTTATTTAACGAGCCTCATAATATATTCGTATCTGTAATACGTAAAGTACGTCAAACCTTACTTTCAAAGGCCTTTGATTCTATTAAGCATCTAAACAAATATTAAGGACCCGTATTAATATCGTCTGTAATTAAACGAACCCTGAAACTCGTGAGAGTAAACCGCGGTCCCCAACCTCAGGATCAAATGTGAATATCAAAACAAATATCTCATCTTTCATTCTATAAGTACCTACATGTATGTGGATAATATACAATGTGTTACAAACAAACCCTTAATATCGAATATGGTAGATAGGGACCATCAAAAACTGAACAACTTTTACTATGAGACCAAATCCTAAATCGCGAAAAAGATCAATGTTTCATAGAAAAAATAATAACGAACATATCAAAATTTATGAAACAGCCGTTTTTTTTCACAATTTCAGTAAAAGTTGTTTAGCTTGATAATCCCTATCTTCCGGGTCCAGTACTTGGTTTCGAATGACGCTGTAGCGACACATGTTGTGGCGAAAAAATGTCAGCGTGGTACGCTGGAGCGAAAAATCATTGGAGCGAAAAATCATTGGAGCGAAACCCACTCGGTCGAATGACGCGACAGCGACAAACTTTGTGGCGAAATATAATTGTATGCTAAAAAAAAAAAAAAAATAGTTTGAAACTCAAAAGCCTCAAAAGGCACATGCCTTCTTTTCGCCGTTTCCTCGTGGCCAAACTAAAATGCCAAACTAATTTGGCCACGAGGAAACTTAATTCCTTGTCTGCCGTGATATAACAAAAATGCCGTTAACTGACATCTGGGTGATTTTCAGCTTTGGATGGTACATTAATAAGAAAAAAAAAACCCTGTCGACCTGTTTACGCGGTTTTTCGATATTATGTATAGTTTCGGAAATAACTATAACAAAAATACCGTTATATACCCTCTTTCTCGTTTGTGATAAGCATAAATGCCGTTAAGCAACATTGCGAGTTAATATAGCCGCTAAAGTTCATTAACTTATATTTTTGTTATAATTTTTCCCTATGATTACTTCACTAGATTGCCGTCATACGGTCTTTTGCAGACTGTAGAGCGGTTAAAGTACTTTAACTGTATTATTGTTATTAATTTTTTATTATAGGAGTTTACGTTTGCTAAGCAATAATGCCGTAAACTGAAAGAGCTAGACTACTATAACGACGTTTTAGCTAAACATATTATATGAGCCTTTTTTAAGTGTTTTAAGAGACAATATTTTTATTTTAAATAAAAACACTAAAATGCCGTTAAGGTATATTTAGCGGCATTTTAGTAAATTACTCATGAGAAATTAGAAACATCGATGATGAACTAAACGAAAAAAGCGTTTATTCATATAATTAAATAATATTTACAATATGACAGAAGAACAATTAAAAAGTATTTAACTTCATGTATTTATTGGTACTTTTAGGTCTCAAATTGGTGTTGTCATCGAGAAGTTACATAAGTTCAAATTTTTACCGCGTTTTTTGCTCATAACTCAAAATTGGGTTTAGGTAGATAACGGCATTATAGATATACCACGGCAGTTGTAGCCAAACTGTAGTCATAGTTTAAAAATAACACACTGTTTATTTTTTCTAATAGGGAAACAGAATTATATAATAGTATGGTGGGGATACTAATTTATAAGAGATACCCCCGCAGATAAAGAAAAAGTACCAGGATCACATAATTTTAGAGAAGGTTAACTTTTATATATTTTATTAATAATCCGTAACGCGAATCTGTCCAACAACGCGTTAGGGATGTTGTAGGTACGTACTTTTAAGTAATATATGCCCAGACCCGGTGGTACGTATATTGTCTACAGAGTTTTTCCTCCATACAGGCGGATGATATATTAAACTATCACTACGGTTTGGCTACAAGGAATTAAGTTTCCTCGTGGCCAAATTAGTTTGGCATTTTAGTTTGGCCATGAGGAAACGGCCCTTCTTTTTGGGTGGATAAGGAGGATGGCCCATAACCATAACCCACCACGCGGCCCAATGCGGGTTGGTGGGTTTTAACGACTGCAAATGCACCCGAGACCAACGGCTTAACGTACCTTCCGAAGCACGGAGGAGCTCGAGATGAAACATTTTTGGTCACCCATCCCATGACTGACCTTTGCGAAAGTTGCTTAACCTCCGCAATCGCTGGGCTAGGCGCTAAACCAGTGTGCCATCGAGCTCCTCGTGCAGTATCATCACAGTATGATGTTAAATGATATTCCTAAATACAGTCGTGCAAATTGAGTTTAAGGCGGAGAGTACCTACTTTAAGTTTTTCAACTCACTAAATCTCAGGTTTTTGACACACACTTAAAGAACGTTCACGTATGTTATGGGTACCTCTTACCAATTCGACTAACACATCTTCGTTCATAAACTTCATTTCCTGGTGTCATTTCAACAGTCAAGGCCGTCAGTCCAACATTTCGTACTTTCATTTGCGTTTGTCACCCTTGTATTGCATGATTAGGTTATGACGACTTAAACTCTTCAAATATGTCGTAAAATAAAAGGTGTGATTTATTGTTAACGATAGCTTTATTTCTGAAATAACTTATCTGTTAATAAATGATGTTTTATGTCTATGTAGAGTTCAAGGTAATCACTTACGTCGCGTTGCTGAGAGTTTTATTGGAATTTTTATGAGCGTTATAAAGTGTTATCAGAGGGTGTAATTGCTCGCTCCAGATCGTCCCCTGATAATGTTGCGCCAGGTTTTATGGGGTTAATTCTGTTAATTATTTCTTGTGTTCATGATGTCACGTTTAGGATGAGCTATAGACATTTTTTTATGCACAACGTGAATATAATAAGAAATATGAATGTTTGACCTTCACCTCACCTGATGTTAAGTGAGAATAAGACCATAGGTCAAGCACACAACACCCGGCATCCTCATAACTGAGGAACTGGCTTTCTTACCTCTAACTGCCGGAACACGACAATTTTTAAATTGTTGTTATGGCGTCAGACTTAGCTAAGATAGTGGTATCTAGCCAGGCGGTCTTGAAATAAGCCCTACCACCAACCAAACTGAGTGTAAATTGTACCCCTTCCCTAGGAATCGAACCCGGGACCCCTGAGGCTTACAAGTAGGCGAACCACTAGACCACAAAGTCATTTTAAATACTTTTTTAGTGTTAGCTCTGAGTGTCTGCGCTGATTAGATCTTGAATGAATCTTGATTAGATCTTGATGACCTTAGGTAGATCTGAGATTAGATCTTGATGAGAGAAGATCTTGGAGATTATTGAATTTTTATTTGGTGACTTTATAAATAAGATAGATAATATGGTGACTCAAAGCTCCTCCGATAGGTGTTTGATTAATGCATGCTTATCAGTGCATTTGTCATGCATTCAACCATACATTGATAACTTTTTTAGGGTTCCGTACATAAAGGGTAAAAACGAAACCCTATTACAAAGACTCCGCTGTCCGTCTGTCTGTCACCAGGCTGTATCTCAGATAGCTAGACAGGTGAAATTTTTACAGATGATGTATTTCTCTTGCCGCTATAACAACAAATACTAAAAACAGAAAAAAAATATTTAAGGGAAGCTCCCATACAACAAACGTGATTTTTTTGCCGTTTTTTGCGGGATGTTAATAACGACAGCAGGTAGACAGTTTAAATTTTCACAGATGATGTATTTCTGTTGCCGCTACAAATACTAAAAACAATATAAAATAAATATTTAAGGAGGGCTCCCATACAACAAACGTGTTTTTTTGCCGTTTTTTGGTACGGAACCCTTCATGCGTGAGTCTGACTCGCACTTGGCCGGTTTTTATTTTTCCGACAAAATTGGCGTGTTGCACGCCCTTTTTGATGACGGATCCCAAAGTTGTGACTGTAGTAGAACAACACTGGATCCCGGAATCTTCATATTTTTTTTTTATTTCTCCAATTATACAAAAAATAGCAAACGCTTCGACAGTTTTAAAATTTAATCACAATTACAGTACCGGCGATTAACCCAAATAGTCCCTTATCCCTATTACTAGATTCTCATCACAGGAACTTTAAATAGGGCATTATAGTAAGCTTAAAATCTTCCAGCGTCATAAATACAAGGCGTGTGTACACGCTCCGGAATCCTGGAACTCATTAAAAGTAAAGCCTCTAGACCCGAGTAGCGCCGGGTGAATTTATTATACGGGTAGGGAATAATGTCGCAGGTGGGAGGATTCGGACAGAGACGGCATAGGTGTTATCTGCGGACAGCCTTAGGTGGTTCTTAGGATGATCACAAACTGCACCGCAAACCACGCAGCAGCGGCATGATAAGTTTATTTTTATTAATCAACAACGGTTTTAATTATTTTCTACCTAAATCAGTGGTTCCCAATTAGTTTTTTTTTAAGTAGGTACCAAGAAATACCTCTAATTTGCGTTCGCAAATTAGAGGTATTTCTTGCTTCTTGCTCCTGCTCTTCTTTCTATTTCTTGGTATAAAAAATAAAATAAAATATCTCTTGGTTCAGATATTGCTGCAATAATACTACTTGAGGTAACCTCGAGTACCCGGCAACCTCGCGTACCCCTGGGGGTACGCGTACCACTAAATTACAGTCCACTTATTTCATTTTGAATCTAATCCGATATAATTTGTAAAAAGTGATTCCATGACTAATATACATTTTTATCTTTACAGATGAAGGAGTTAAGCAGATAGAGGTTTTTAAAATTCAAGAGGAAGGAGTGAAGTCTTATTACCTGGACATAGGCCATATAATGCGGGCAGTGCAGGAGCGATCATTGACAGGCCACTGCAGGCAGATCCTTGGGGAAGACTTTATTAAGATATTTCCTGTCTGTCTCTGTTCTGTTTTTTTCACCTTAGGTAATGTGCCGATGAGAGCATAGAGGAATTTTGGGTCGTAAAGCCATTACGTTTTTTTGAAATAATGCTTATGGATATTTACAGAGCTGAAAGGTTACCAAGGAAATGTGGACACTGACAAAAATTTGAAAATTCAGTTTATACTGCAGAGTTAATTTGCAAGTATCAACATACCAAATATAAGTCGGGCACTAAGTAGATTATTTCCCTTTACTTGTGTAAAGAGAAATAATTGCTTTTTATATAGATTATGATGTTGATCCTAGTTACGGAAGTTAGCTTTTGAAAGGCATAAATAGCCTTCTTTATTAATTGCGTGGACTCAGAGGCTTTGCCTAAGACAGTACCTAATTTTTTGTAACCTGATGTTAGTTTGCATCTTGTGTAGGTAAGTTAAATCTTATTTGAAACAAATATTCGCACTGCATTTAAATAAATCTGTCGGAGTAAGAGTACCCCTCTGCATTTCTTTAAATAGATACAGAAACATGTTTATTCCGATTCCAACAGAATCCAGTAATTCACTTCTTTACTGACCTTAGTTCCGGCCGGCGATAATAAAGCACCAAAAGTAGCCTCCCACTTCCGGTCGCTGTCTTCAGTTAGAATATAAATCGGCTGAAGTGCACCCAATAAAGTGTGCAAGAATAATCAATGGACTGTCCGCGTGTTCAAATGAATGCATACTGGAATTTTGGCCACTGGAATAGAAAACTTTTCTCTTTCTTTTTTCAATAGAAGGTTTGACACAAATGCATCGACAATTTGTTTCTATGAATCTGTAGGTAGTGTTGTTTGTTTATTTGATAATTACATTATATAGCATTATTTTGGTCATAATATTAACTAGTGAAACAGCGAAGGAAGGTACAACTACTAAGACAGTTATGTCTTAGTAGTTGTACTTCAACAAATAACATAACGTAACAATAAATTTGTGTTAACAAATAACATAGAAACAGGTAGTTTATCTTAAATTGTAGACGGACGGATCAAATTTTATGACTTAACTAAAATCAATTCAATTACGGCGAGACAAGTTCAAAATCGCCTTATCCAAATCGAATTGTGGCTTTTGGCCTCTAAATCTGAGTAGGTCGCTTCCGAAGCCCGGATCCATATTTCAATGAAATACGAATTTGACACCGATATTGATAAGCGAATTTGGCAAACTAAACCTACGTGTCGAGTTCGTGTCTGGTATATCTGCCGAATTCGAGATATTAGCAGAGCCTTCTTGTGACAATTCGAAATATGGAAACTGTAGTTTAAACTGCACTTTTATACAAATGTATAGGCTTTGGGTTTCTGTCAATGTAAACTTAGTGGGATTTCATTTATACTATTAAAACAAAATATTTTCCTTCTAAAAATGCCTATGCTATGTTTGAGGTTTCCATACTTTGATAATAATGTTTTTTATATCGAGACAAAGAAAATGGGATTATTTGATTGGCTTGGATTTTGATGGTTTTCATTACTTTTTCAAATGTAATAAATTGGGTACGATTGTAATTGTCGTACCTTACATTAATTAAGTACTACTTTATTATCTCTATTTTGAAACATCTTACCTAAAGCAACCATGATATCTTTACTAATTAGCAGACTAATCGTTTCAAAACGAGACGGCTACACAAAATGGCGCGCAACCGAAACAAAATGGCGGGCCATCCATCACCCGCCACAAACTATCCTCATTATCTCTAATTCGCGAACGATGTAGAAACATACGATTCGTCGCCGCTGGATAGCTGCAGATTTGTCTCCATAATGGGCGTATTAGTCTCCTACTAGGAACGATGGCTGAAATCAATTCTCGTGTTTGTCGTAGTGTGTTGATTTGAAACACGTTAAAGGAACAATGTGTAAAGCTAGAGTTTCCGAGGATGACGGTGCCGTCATATTACGGCCGTAATTCAGCGGGGTAGAACGTTGTCTATGTAAACAATACGGTGCGGTTTCTGACGTTACGGTGTTGCCGTATTGTTTAAATAGACAACATTCAACGCCGTTTTATTACGCCGGCGCCGTAATATGACGGCACCGATATCCTAGGAAACCCTAGCTTTACAGACCAGCAACGCTTATTTCTCTTTGGTCTACCTTTTAAATTCTAAACAAAACCTAGATAGTTGATAAAACACAGCCTCACCATAAAGACGTGGTCTTTAATTTCCCATGTCCTATCCTCATCACACTGCTTAAAAACGCAACATCATAGATCAAATTATTCGAAAAAATATTATAAAAAAAAAAAATTAAAGTTACTTAGCAAAGTAAATTGAAATTTAAAGTGCGCTTTTAACCCTGATAAGTATGTTTTCTGACATTCTTTTAACCTATCTGTCTAGTCATCAATAAAAGATGGAGAATCTAATAAACTTCCAATTTAAAAACATTTCAAAAGCCGAAAGTAACAAAATTGCTTGACCAAAACACCTCATCTCAAAGAGAATATACGGTCCACAATTTTCGCTCATTTTTAACATGATATATTTTTTACACATACTCGCAACGAGAACAGCGTAAATACATTTTTCCATAAATACGTAATGACGGCCGCTGCTCGGCAGAGCCAAGAATCCCTTTCATCTCATATTGCGTGTCCACGGCTCACTCTGATCTAGGATGAGATCCGACTTAACGTACACGGGAGAGAAATTTCCCGAGCTCTTTTCACATAAAATATTAAATTACTAAGAGCATGCGCAGACGACGTCTTTTTTCGTCCGATCGAGTTATGAAACTAGTGAAAGCTGTGTTATTGATTCTATAAAGAGTGATATTTATTCTATGAGCATAAAAAAATAATTTGTCCGGAAACACTATAATGGAAGAGGCAATGAAAACGTAGAAAAATCTGTAAAGTTTATAATCATTAACTAAATGCATGGTGTAGATATTTTCCTTACTCTCTTTAGTCTACACTGTAGACTAAAGAGAGTAAGGAAAATATCTGGAAAGATGTTTTAATTTGAATGTCAAGGTAATTCCTCACATTGATGAAATAACGCTGGCTTGCAGTGTAAGAGTAGGATATAAGTACTAGAAAAAATTTCAACGATGCCACTCGACAGCTCATAGTCCGTAAGCCCGCGACAAATTGCCTACGTCATATGAGATCACGATGAAATGCATGGCACATGGCAAGTTTAAGGTATTCCGGCCATTTCAGAACTGGCAGACTTGTTCACAAAGGCGGCATTATTTGTTATTTGTTATAATAATAGTTAATTTTAAAGATAAGTAATTATAAGTCTACACTGTCTAGATGTAAGTTGGAAAATAAATAAAATTAAAAATGTTTACTCTCTCTACGATTGAAAACTAAATGCCACGGGTCTCGTATACTGATGTCACATGACGTAAATATAACCATAAAATTATGACCGGAAGAGAAGTATTTTCTTAAACTTCCGGCCAATTTTATTTCCGATAATCTTCTGATCCTCGCTCAGCACAACTTTTCCGACCGTGTGCGATGCATTTCATCGTGATGTCATATGACGTAGGCAATATTGTCGAGGGCTTACGGACTATCAGTTGAAAGAGCATTGGACCGGACTTTCAATAGTCGCGGGTTCAATTCCCGCCTGAGAATATGATCTGGTGCAAGTCGATTTTTTCTAGTCGATATACTTATTATTTAGCATTGTATAAAATTAACATTGTGAATGCTAAAATCTCAAATTTAAAATGTTTATTTATGTTAAATTTTTAGACACGCTTTGTCAAATTCCTATCAGTATGTTCTCTTACAAGAACATAAAGCAAAACGCGTTGTTAGGTACCTAATAGAAATTCCGGACGCATGCTGCGATGTGCGAAGACCCTAATATCATCATAGGGAAGATAGTTTTATTCCGGGCCTTTCCAAAGATATGATCTGTATATTTTATATTCGGTACAAATTCCTCTGGACTTGTAACATTAGATAGACAAAACTGGATGGAGAAAGTTGATATTTTGTGGAGCAAATTGTTACATACAAGTTATGAGTTATGTGCTGTTTTGATATGATTGTTTCTGATACTTTACTATACAATATAGACTATGGACTTCTACTAAGTCTTCATTAAATATTTTTGTCTAAGCACATATCTACTCTACAATACTATCTTGGTTTACACTTCCACGCGTACAGTTCATTAGAAATAAAACACTTTTTACAGATTAAAGCGCGTATATTTATAATTCAGGTGTTAATATAGAATTATTTAGTACGGACCTTTTGGTTTTCTGTTTTCGAAACTTTTCGACACCTTTCCACGGGCCGTGGTCACGATACGAATATAGCAAAACGTTGCTTATAATAAAAAATAATCAAAATAAATCCAGACAAAATAATAAATTCTAGAATAACAACTGAATAATTCATAAAATACCTAAGTATCTTGTTAATGGGATAGAGACGAAATTACGATTCAAAAGCGATTAATTTTTAAGTTATACTGACATTGAAACCTATTAAGTTTAAGTCCATAATTCAGAAGCTTTTGACCTTCATCTGAACTGATGTTAAGTCACGAAGGTGGAAAGCACTTCAGATTCTCCAGGAATCCTCAAGGACTTTAAATCTCTATGAGAAGGTACTAAACCGATTCTGAGAATTTTCCTTCATACAAAAATTTTAAGTTTACGGGTAGATTTTTAGATGAAAATTTCTTGCTGTTGCTTTCGTGAGTCCATGAAATTATTAGTATCTTTAATGTTATTATAATATTTACTTTAAAAAAAATCAATTGTATACTCTTTATTGCACTAAAAACAGTTCAGATCTCTTTCAGCGAACCCAGAACGTGTTGGAGAATTAGGTAGATTTAAAAAAATAACCGAAATAGCGGAATTTGTAATTTTTACATATGCATTAAAATTACTCTATAGGACATCTCTATACGACTTACAATGTTTAACTTTTTTCTGATAACAATAGGTAGGTCATGCCTTACCAGCTATTACCTATTGTTATCAGCAGCATTAAACATAAATATACGAAACACTACATACTATGAACCGTGGTATGTGTGTAATAAGTAAAAATTCACTAAGTATTGTGCTATTTTGTATCTGAAAATATAAACTTCAATTCGATGAGGACGACCTAAAACTCACTAAAGCGTATAATCCTGAGAACTGAACAAATCAATGAATAAAGCCAAAACCAATTGTTTCCACGCACAAGTGAACTGTCGTCACAAATATACGTCCACCTGCCGAACGAGACAAAGCTTATGAAATTCATCAGTTTCCAATTAACTCGGCGCTATTGGTGCGTTTGTTTAAAATAGATTATATTCGGCCCAATGAACAAAGCCGAAAAAGTTCAATTCCACTGATTACTTTCAATTTGAGCATTGAATGGACCTCGTCAACTGGACAGGCGGTTAGGTTGATTGCTGGTGCTAAATAAACGAACATTTAGATAATTCTTGGAAAAAGGACTTTATAGGTGAAATTATTTTCATTGCAAATGCTCAAATATTTGGTAATGTACGAATCGTGGATTAAAGAGGAAATAATAGCGAACAAGGCCGAAATCGAATGAATAACTTTCGATTCCGGCCTTGTTCGTCACTTATTCATTCGGTTCAAACTTGTGGAGATAGTTCCTTGCTCAGAAAGGGACAATAACTTCTCTTTAACGGCCTGCCTCCCTAGCATGACCCAAAGAGAATGTAAAAAAACCGGCCAAGTGCAAGTCGGACTCGCGCACGAAGGGTTCCGTACCAAAAAACAACAAAAAATCACGTTTCTTGTATGGGAGCCCCCCTTAAATATTTACTTTATTCTGTTTTTAGTATTTGTTGTTATAGCGGCAACAGAAATACATTATCTGTGAAAATTTCTACTATCTAGCTATCACGGTTCATGAGATACAGTCTGGTGACAGACAGACAGACAGACAGACAAACAGACGAACAGCGGAGGCTTAGTAATAGGGTCCCGTTTTTACCCTTTGGGTACGGAACCCTAAAAAAACTATGAGCATGACCATCGGAACGCGATATGATATAAGTAGCGATCATTAGATTTTGACAGTTGTCAGTTACATAGTCACATATTCACGCGTATCGGTGTTCATGCTAGCGAGACTAGCCACGCAATAGAGCGACTGGGTGCGGTGCGGTGTGCGGTGAGCAATTCCTCACTTCGTTGTGTGGTCAAAACGCTCACCGTAACATATTAAATTGGCAACAACGACATGTATTAGGAAGAAAAAGAAGGACATTTAAAATATATTTTAATAGATGTATTTCCGAAACAGTCAATCTTAATAAACCTACCCAAGAACATTGACAAAATTACCCATCCCAATTTATATCCTCTCCCTAAATAAAAAAACACATAAACCTATTTCAATCAACCTATTTACTCGTACCTCCGTAGACAAAACACAATTCAATTTGCAGCAAGCGAACGAGAAAAAATCGGGCCGTAAACTGAAGCAGCAGTCGACACAACTTCCAATATCTTCGTTGACAGTCGGCAGTAATAATTTTACGATGCGACGTCGCTCGACAAGGTGCGGTTCAGTGCGGGCGCGTGCGTGGAATCTTTAAAAAATCCTGCATCAACTTTTTAGGAAGAGAAACTTAAGTTTCGAAAGAGGGCAAGGACGATGTTAAAGTTGTATTAAATTTGGTTGTCTGAGAAGTTGATAATGAACGTTTTGTAGGTACCTAGAGGTACCTAGATTATAAGGCTATTATAAAGTCTACCAAAATACAAGGAGACATGTGAAAAGTTTTGTTTGAAAAACATTAATACCTGTAACCTACCACTACCAGTACCGCAGGCTTGAGGTGATTGTTTCATTCACCCGGTATAAGACAAAAAAGTCCCGGTATTAATATTCTCTATTCTGGGCGATTCCCAGAAATATTTGATGGGGCAATTTCCGGAAGTCCCTGAGTCCCAAAAAGCAGAAAAGAGAGATATTTGATTTTAAATAAAAAATAAGCACCAAAGTATTCGTATTAGAAATTATTTTTTTAATAAAAATTAAAAGCTATTGTATAGGCAGTAATTAATAATGTTTATATTGTGAAAAACATTGTTACTATCTTAATTAATCTTAAGAAAATGTTTAAAAGTAACGGACTTGGGTTCTGGGAATTGAACTCAGGCACTTTTATTAAGTTATTGTCTTAAGTTCTCAGTTTATCACCCTTCTTTTTTATCAATTTTTGATTTCATAATAAAAATACATGTATACTAATAACCGCCTCAGCATTCAAACTTTATTGAATGCTCTAAGGCCTCAGCTGTTAAAAACGAAGACAGTTGACGATGATTTTTAGCTTAGGTATACTATAGCATATTTTAGTTTTCTCTCAGTATTGCTGGGACTTAGGTACTTTTTGGTAGGTACAGTGATTATTGTCTTATGGTACAGTGATTAAGGACTTCGTTTCTTCTTGATGTAAAAGTCTATGAAAATATATACTTTTAAACAAGGAATTTTAAGCTAAAAAAATAAAAATAAACACTATTAATTTTTTTGACAAAGACTCTTTAATAAAAGAATTCAATAGTTCGCCACAGACAAATTGAAGAGCTGATTTCAATGGTGCTGTCAGATAAAAAAGAACCCTAATTGGAGTTAGGGACTTCTGGAAATTTGTACTCATTTTAGTTGGTGGTAGGACTAACTTGTTTTAAGCCCATTTGGTTACTTATTACCATCTTCCCTAAGTCTGTTACAGATAATATAGCCAGTTCCAGCTGGTTGAGAGTTCCTAGCAAAGACAAATGCGCTTACACCTTTGGCCTAATCGTCACTTAACATCAGATGAGACCCGTTGTAATATGACACTGGAAATTTTTATAAACCGTTTTAGATTACAATATCTCTCGCGATATTACAATTTATCATAATATTGTCAATAAGAGTGATATTTCTCGCTACAATGTAAAGTCAGCCGCGGCCTAGATCACTAACAGCCTCACAAGACCACTTGCGAGACCAAATTCAATATAACCATTATAACTGAGAGCGATTGTCTAGCTTTTAGTTCCCAACTAAATTTAGTGGCGCAGAACTTTGGAGTGGCTAACTTTGTTGGCAGATGGCTACTGTTAAAATTTTCCAACGGAGGATGTCGAGTTGTGGTTAAACGTTAAGGAAATAACTCATTGTATAAATGACTTAGTGCTATTAATTTATTTTAAAAACTAAGTAAATCTATTTTTCTATCTAAACACCTAAAATTGAGACAATGAAAAAGTTTATCAGGATTTGATCTAATCCAAATCCTGAGGGATAAATAAAGTGATGTTAAGAAAATATGCAACGTGTTAATGAATTAACGCAAAATGAGAACATCGTTTCTTCGGACCATCAAAATGAACAACTTTTACTATGGGATCAACTCTGAAATCGCGAAAAAAATATTAGCTCTTTCATACAAAAATTAATAACGAAAATATGAAAATGTATAAAGCATCTGATTTTATTTTCGTGATTTCAGAGTTGGTCAAGAACGAACGAAGGTCCCATAGTAAAACTTGTTCAGTTTGATGGTCCGAAGAAACGGTTTTCTCATTTTACGTTAATTCATTTACACGTTGTATTGTGAGTGTTATTTTTATTATATTGATTGTCTATCATTAAGCTCCTGGAGAATTCTATACCTTAAAGAGTGTAGAAACTGTAGAACATTGTATTGTATTATTGTAGCATTAGTACATTAGATATTATATTGTTTTAGTTTTAGGTAGTAGGTATATGTTATTTATCGCAGCGTCAACGAACTGGTCCCGGCGGAAGATCAGCGCTGGTCACAGACCATGTATTATGCTGAGTCGGGACGGTTTTGGGACTATCTGTTCGATTCTCAGTGTTTGTTTTGTATTCATGTCTCAAATAAATTATTTTTATTTCTTCTTCTTTCTTTTCTTTCTTAAAGAGAAAATGAAACATTGAGATATCTGAATCTCAACAGCATCCTTTCAGCAACATCGGCAGTGGCACTCAACTGCTAAGCAAAAGCCTCTCCAAAATGTGATATAGTCAGAAAATTTATGAGAATATACGAAAATATCCGACCTAATTACGACACATTTATTGAAATCAATAAACATATCTACCTCCAAAATATCCGCGTGGCGAAGTTCCAAATTGACATAAATTTAAATTGAACAGTGAGCAACAATCTATATCTAATGGGCCGAGCCAACTCCGAACTTAGTTTACGGACCTCGGTCGCCGGCATTTAATCTAACTACTGCGATTCAATGTAACTCACTATCAGGCTATTATATTGTTTCTAACTTCTACTTAAAACGCGTTATTATTCCTGTACAACCAAATTTTGACTTCAAAGGCGTCATCAAAAAGAAGGAGTTGGTAGAAAGGAGTTGAAAATATAATGACTGGTAATAAAATAAGACCATGCACTAAGTAGATGATTCACTTCACTCACAAAGTATGTTTTTTTATAATATATTAGATACCATCACAAACATTGTTTTGATTCCAAAGTAAGTAGCTAAAGCACTTGTGTTATGGAAATCAGAGACAACCGAACGGTCGAACTACAAACACTAACAACAACAACCTAAGCCAATATAGAAAATGTCATTTTCTAAATTGATCCAGCCGGGAATCGAACCCGGGACCTCAGAGATGGCGAGTCGTCAGCATGTCTTTCATGAACGCTTCATACAAAGAGGAGTGGATTCTTTGAAACATTTTCCGATCTTTATTTTATTCATCATACTTATGAGTATTTTAGTTACCTGGAATTGATCATACATAGGTATCACTTCCCTTGACAATGTGCATAAACAATTACAAAAACACGATTTGATCCCACAACATTAATTTTCTTATTGCGAGTTCATATAAAGATTATACATTTGGACCTGTGCATATTACCGGTATTGAATACTGATTTATAGAGTTGATATTTCGGATCGGATAAAACCTTTTTAAATAATTTATGAGAAAGAAATACCGAGGAAAGTTTGAGGTAGATATTTCGCAAATGTATCCCCTAAAGTAAAACCCGTTTGGGTAGATAGATAGATATGTAATATGTTAAGCACACAGAACCGTGGAAATTGAAAGGTTTCGCTGAGAGCCACCATATCGTTTCATGGACTACCACAATATTTTTAAGTGGTCCTAAGTCAATAGGATGCATTATCCCAAATGTAAGCTAAAGTTGGGCTTTCAGATTTGTTTTTCTAAGGATATTCTAAGGACGTCGTCTCAGCGTTTGGTGTAACTAAAATATGAGATGAACCCACGTAAGTATTTGAGAGAAGACGCCAGCAACTTTGGTCAAATATTCCAACAGGGTTGTTAGAATCAATTCTTGCTTCTGCTGGTTTTCTATAAGAGTCAAAAACGCTGGTTGAATATATAGCGCTGCAAATTATACTGGCGGTTTCCGATGAACCTATCTTTTGTTGCATTAAAATTCAGACTATAGAACCTATACATCATGTATCGAAAACCCTGTCAGATCCTGAAAAAGGTGATAGTGTTACTGAAACTAAACAACTTTCTCCATGGAACACAGGTCGAAAAACAAACAAAAAATCATTCTCCCAAAAATGTATTGGTCAGCTGACTGACTTACTATAGAAAGGCGAAAAAAAAATCTTTTTTCGACCCATAGGTCGAATGAACATATTCCTGACAGGGTTTCTTGATTCATGCATGATGTAGATAGAGGTGTGGTGTGTTAATGATCCTAATTAAAATTTGACTTAAGAGTAACGTTATCTTTTGTTTATATCAGCTCATTAAATTTTCACAAGAGAATTTGTACGTAACATAATATTTATCAAACATTTTATTTGGCTTTCTACCTATGTTAAATTTATTGCTGAATATTGAATGTAAAAATCACACTTTATTCGAAAATATAATATTGATTCGCACTTAATAAATTGGGTGTAAGCAACCCATTTTAATATTCGCAAGGCATATTTAAGGCACTTAACACTAAATCGACGAATTTATATTGCGATCACAACAACCTAATCGCGAAACGATCGTCCGAAAACATATTTTTAACCCGAAAATCACCCGTTTTCTATTCCGGGCATGTCTGAAGGCTCTATACGATGAAGCCCTATAGCCTATGACAATAACGCAACAAATCTCATACATTTTTATTACCTGATTTGAAACAATTTATACGTGTTTAATTTTGTACGTTTCTTTTCTACTAGATAAAAAAACTTATGGGTCGAAAAATAGGGCATCATTTTGTTGTAAAAAGTTGGTGGAATTTTAACATAATAATGTCATATCATGACTGTTATGATCCAAAATCTTTCTGCCCCCCCTAGCATGACCGGCATAACACAGTGATATAGCGTTTTATCACATTTAACTGTCAAAAAGACAAAGGAGTTTGACAGTTGAGTGTCGATAAAATGCAATATCACGCGATATAAATCGGTCATGATAGGGGGCCAGATTACTGTAAAGATAGATTAACAATGTGGTAGTTTCTAAATTGACATAGTAGGCCACATAATATTAATATACGAGTATCTTAAGGGTAGAAACGTGTATAGATTTTCCGTTTGTACAACATACTTAACAAAGACAAACAACACAAGATAATATCAATTCTACTTCATAACATTGTTTGCATTACATCTAAGTCCTTGAACCGATATCCCATTTAATTTGAGGTTTACATGTTATTACAGAATCGCTAAGCACTCCCCCGGCACACATCCCTCGAGATTTACGTTGTGTAAACGAAAATAATTGCATTTCCGAGAACGAACATGACTTTTATTTACTAAAAAAGGATATTTATCGAATCCACAGGCACGTGAAAAGTTAAATATTGAGTAAATTTCGGATCGGGGAGGTGTTGAGAATGCAAATTGTGTTTGCCGGGGTGTCGTAAGAGTCTGTCAACATTAGTTCGAAATCGTCTCGATTATAGGAGACTCGGCCCGAAATGCCGACGGAATTTTCGATGAAATGAAAACTGACGGGATGGATAAAGTTATTTTTACATCGACGAATATAAAAAAAAAAGAATCAAATAATAAAAATGGAGAACGATGGAGTGCTTAAGACGGTCTAAGGAAAAAGGAAATTGATTTCCTTGAGGAGTTTAGTTATACTGTATGACACGATTTATATATGACAAAAAATGATCTGGTAATGCAAACATTTTAATGTAGGGTGATCACGATACATAATGACTTATCACTATCACATAGACTTGTCACATAACATACAAACTGTTAAAACTGCGGTGATGATTAGATTAATGGGACAGAACAACAAAAAAAACTTATTTAGTTAATGTTGATATAAAAAATTTAAAAGCCAACAACTGTAGAGGTTAAATAAATGACAGTATATTTACATTACATGCTCTATATTATACTAAGCCAGTATTGGGTTTCTAAGTTTATGGACCAACTAATATTTTGTTGCAAACTGTAATGAAGACTGTATCCCTTTAAGATTTATTTGACAGCAGTCAACCCTACTATTACTTCTGTTTTATTCCCCTAAATAAGTACCATTTAAGATCTTATAATTATTATGTTGTGAATTTATATAATTTGTTATTACATTATTATAGTACCTCTGTAGACTATTTATATTGTCAACATCAACGTTTAAGTCATTTGCTTCAATGGCACAAAGTAAGAGTTTTCTTTCCGGGTAACGATTACAACACATGTTGTTATACGAACGATTCAATTCAATATCAATACAATTTTACAGTGATACTGAACAATTTTGCTGCAAAAGTGTCCGAGCAGCCAGTCGCAGGAACAAATAACTTACAGAAGAATAACACACGAACGAAACTAAATTCTCAACATCTGCTGGCCTTACAGTGGAGCTCTTGACTCCTGGCAATAAATTTTCTAGATGTGAAATTGTTAATGAAATATTCAGCGAGAATCCAAATTTGTACCATAATGAGACGACATTTAGAATGATTACAAGTCATCAATAGCCACATGAAGAGCATATTACAGTCACGGTTATAAAACTTGCATCTACCGTTTGATACAAAGGCAGCCGCGGTTCTGCATACTGTATCAAAGAAATCGGGTTTAAAATCCTGGGACGTGGATAATAATAATGTCTGTGATAGGTAAATATTTCTTGCTGATGTATCGTTGTCTTAATTAAAATTATTTCATACTTACCCGTTATTTCAGACACCGTAGTACACAGGCTCTGTTGGATCTAATTTAGGTACTGTAGGTATTTATTTATCACGTTGATGCCAATTTTTACTACATTCCCATATTTCATAGAATCAACCCTAATCATTGAGAAGCACATACATACATACATTGATACTAAGACTAGACTACTATCCCCGTCAATTGGTAATGCGCGTGGCGGCCATGATTTTAACCTCAAAAACGAAAAACAATTGTAAATTTTTTATATACCTAGACCCTATCTTATTGAAAATAATAATTAAAAATTAATATATTAGATTACCTTTCATGACATGTTTAGTTGCGGATCACGTCAACGTGTATATTAATGGGACGAGGTTCCAGCACATTACCAATCAAATTTATTATCCCCGTCAGATAGTAGGTATGAACATCTATACAAAAAAAGTTGGGAGTTACAAGTCGGGATAAAGTTTGGCCACATGGTGGAAACTGATCTATAGGCTGTTCCTAACTAATATTGAGCTGGGCCAAACTGTCCTTACAAACCATTCCATACGGCGGCGGGTTGAAAGCGCTCTTTTCCCGGCTTCATTCTAAAAATTATAATTATCTAAGTTTAGCTAATAGGTCAAATGTGGTATCATTTTCGGATAAATCAATAATGTGGAATTCATTTCTGGTATAAAAAGAATGCAATTTATTGTGCAGTTTCTGAAAAATTACACAATAACCAAAATTTTCAAAGTTATTTTTTTTATTTTAGATATTTGCACTTGTTTCAGTATTTAAAAAAATACCTTAAAGAAGCGTTTTTCAGGTTGATTTGTCATATTCTTTTGTAATGATAACTATATTATGTACAATTTGAGCCTAACCCAAGTAGTATAAATGCATTGTTTGCGGAGGCACAGCTAGTCAAAAAAAGGCCTTTTTTCGCAAAATAGAAGGGTGTATCGTTTCGTTTGGAATCATTTTCTGGTTTTTTGTTCATATTTCCATGAAAAACATTAAATTTCCTACAATTTAAGCCTAATTTGAGTAGTCTAGGTTTATTGGTTGCGGAGGCACATCTAGTCAGAGATGGACATTGTTCATTTATTTCGAAAAAAGGCCCAGTTTTGACTAGCGATGTCTCTGCAACCAATGAACCTAGACTACTCGGGTTAGGCTTAAATTGTAGGAAATTTAATGAACTTTAAAGAAATATGAACAAAAATCCTGAAAAACGTTTCCAAATGAAACGAAAAACCCTTCTATTTCGCGAAAAAATACCTATTTTTGACTAGCTGTGCCTCCGCAAACAATGGATTAAAACTACTTAGGTTAGGCTCAAATTGTACATAATATAGTTATCATTACAAAAAAATATGACAAATCAACCTGAAAAACGCTTCTTTAAGGTATTTTTTTTAAATACTGAAACAAGTGCAAATACCTAAAATAAAAAAATAACTTAGAAAATTTTGGTTATTGTGTAATTTTTCAGAAACTGCTCAATAAATTGCATTTTTTTTATACCAGAACTAAATTCCACATTATTGATTTATCCGAAAATGATACCACATTTGACTTATTAGTTAAACCTAGATAATTATAATTTTTAAAACCGAGAAAAGAGCGCATTTAACTCGCCGCAGTATGGAATGGTTTGTAAGGACAGTTTGGCCCAGCTCAATATTGGTTAGGAACAGCCTACAGATCAGTTTCCACCATGTGGCCAAACTTTATCACGACTTGTAACTCCCAACTTTTTTTTGAATAGACGTTCATACCTACTAAGATAATAAATTTGATTTAAACCGTGTTGCTGCATTATTTGTTCTTTATAAAATTTACAAGTTCTAAATCAGATGCCACTTCTATTTATTCTGACACCAACTTGCAGAGGTATTGAAGCGCTATAAATTAGGCACCTTATCTCACTGACCATTCGTGGCACATGCTCTCGGATTACTTGTAAGAATCTTTTATTTTGCCAATGTTCTGTTCCTAAAGAAATAAGTTATCCCGGCATTTGCGGGGCACTAACTGCTACCGACTTTATGTGGAAAGTTACGGAGTCGTATCTAGTTTTTATTATATACCATTGTATCAATACTCATTCGTTTTTACTCATTTTTCTCTTGAAATCAGTTTCTTTGAACATAAGAATCTCGTGCGTGATCATGAAAAAGTTGATTGTAAATAAATTTTGTAAGTTATAAAAGGGCAAGCGATTTTTTTTATTTATGGGCTAAACTGCAGTTCAAAGAAATGAAAAAGGCACTGACATAACTTTGTCCTAAGCTGTGACAGAAAGTTAAGATGGTAAGTAGATGTTTCACTCGCTAAACTCAACACAATTACATTTTACATTGTACTGTACAGTTTGCATAATACAAGAGTGACCGTCAATAACTTCTCCTGAATTAACCCTTCAAACTTTGCCCTCAAATTTAATCCTGAGGCTCGCAAAATGCAGCTGCTCGTTGTTAGTTTAGGTCGAAAGGACCACCTCAATAACGATCAATCAACACCAGTATTCAAGACACGAACCTCTCACTCCCCAGGATTATGTCTTGGGAGATATTTTCATATGTATAGGTATAGGCTTTAGGAATATCAATAGAATTCGATGAACCAAATCTCGGGAGATAACAATTTTTAATACCATTAATGAACAAAAATATGGCCATTGTAGAAAAACACTGAGGTAAAAAAATTGTTCGTTATGCAACAATCAAGTGTTCGTATTTATTGTTCTGGAATTTGCATTTTTTTTTATAGGAACCGTCCCTATTGGAACTTTAACACTAGATCATGATTGAGATGCTCTTCTTATAGGAACAGGACATGACATGGTTTTGAAATAATATTATAAAAATGTGCATAATGCACATACATTTTAATTAATCTTAATTAATAGGTATTGAATACTACTTGCAAAGGTGCTGTTGACTGCAGTTAGTCAAACGTTAATCTGCTGAATGAGCCTGCTCAGCCACAGCAGACCAATGCTGGGAACAGTCCAGGAGCGATAAATTTCAGGATAATCCTGGATGCCGCCGTCCAGGTCACATAGATTACTGTGGACGTTCTCGGCATGAAATGTGGAATTGTGCTTTTTACTTTAACAAGTAGCTTATTTCGTGTTTCTTTGAACTTTTGCTGTACAGCTATAGTTCAAGTGACTATGATCAGATAACACTTAAGGTAAATGAAAAATTGTAACACATTAATATTTGGAATAAAAATTCATTCTTTTTTAATATACAGCTTAGTTTCAACATTGCTTTGGGATTCAGAAACAACCACTACTACTTAGCTGAAGGTGCAATGGCATTAATTCAACTCAGATTTTTATTTACCACTGATGAACAGACTGAGCATACCAACCATCCAAAATATTGTATTGTTAAGTACATACATTACGACAGACCTAGATACAATTACGGCAGCTACTCATGCTATATTTGGTATAACTTTTGGCCAAATACAATGCACTTCGTTAGTCTAGCCAGGTAAACGGACACTTGTCAAAAGTGACTTTCAATTTTATTTGCTGTCCCTTTGAAAATTAAATTCATCTAATTTCGCGCCGACAGAAGGCAATTTCACATTTTCAATTCAATTCAAATTCAAATACACTACCAAAGTAGTAGCGTAGTTGGGTAGTGTGTAAAATAACCCTTCGCTAAATTATACATTCAATGTTAAAAGCAACCGAGGATCACTAAGCCCAAAGAATTCTCTAAAAATATACGTAGTAGCAAACAGTCATAAAACTGTGGACGTAGAACATAAAAATCGGGCGAAAAACACCTTCCACTGAATATTCCGATGACGGCATAGAATTTATAGAGCTATAACGGCATAAGTATCTCCGAGGCCCATATAATCTCTTCCAAAGTTACCTAACACCCCAATACACAGGAATCGATAATGCAAATTTTATGTAAAGATACCGCGAGAAAGCAAATTTGGTAGGGAAGCCTACGCCCAATCACCCAGTCTTAATAGTATGTATCGACTGTTTAGTTTACGGAGGTTCAAATTCCCCGGTCTTCGGAAATTGGCTGTCGATATTAATAATGATGTTATCGACTACCGGACCTTTAATTTATATCGACGGATAGGTCGGGTCATATGTATCGTCATGTCAGATCTTGGGTTTGAATGGAGTTAACAAGATTACCTATCTGTGTAATTAGGTTTTAATAAATAATTTAAATATACTGCCAAGGACAGCGATAATTCCTTATGTTCACTTGATATTAGATTTTGATATATGAAAATAAAATGCTATGTTAAATACTAAAAATTCACTCATTACAGGAGTCATTATCCAGGATGACCCAAAATTATGACCGTTCCAAAAAAGAGATAGGGGAATATATACTGGCACTTAAATGTTTATCCACCCCCTCTCTGTCAGAAAACCATTCAACCCATAATGATAGCTCCTTAGCGTCAGGCCTAGATGCTCGGGACCATTTACAAGACCAAACAGTGTATGAGCCCTTAATCTCTGAACATGTAAATATTTTAGCAAGCACAAGTGAAAATAATTCCTTTACCACTAACAAATGTTCAAACATTATGTTGTGTGATGAAATTGGAAAAGATTTAGGCTACTTATTCAATAATCAATTGGGAGAAAAAGTTTTAAATTATTGTATACCGGGTGCGACCCTACATGACATTATGAGAAAAGTCATCATCATCATCATCATATCAGCCACACGACACCCACTGCTGGGTATAGGCCTCCCCTAAGGATCTCCACGACGATCGGTCCTGCGCTGCCTGCATCCACTGGCTTTCCGCGACCTTCACCAGATCGTCGGTCCACCTTGTCGGGGGCCTACCCACGGAGCGTCGTCCGGTGCGCGGTCGCCATTCCAGAACCTTTCTGCCCCAACGGCCATCGGTTCTTCTCGCTATGTGTCCCGCCCATTGCCACTTCAGCTGAGCAATCCTTCGAGCGATGTCGGTTACTTTAGTTCTCCTGCGGATCTCCTCGTTTCTGATTTGATCACGTAGGGAAACGCCGAGCATGGCTCTCTCCATTGCACGCTGAGCGACCTTGAGCCTCCTTATGAGACCCATAGTTAGCGGCCACGTTTCACTGCCGTAAGTCATCACTGGCAACACACACTGTTCATAGACTTTCGTCTTGAGACACTGAGGTAAGTCGGACGCGAAGATTTTTCGAAGCTTCCCGAATGCTGCCCACCCGAGTTGGATTCGGCGAGAGATCTCTTTCTCGAAGTTGGACCTACCTAACTGGACTGCCTGTCCTAGGTATACGTAATGGTCAACAACTTCAAGTGTAGTGTTCCCAACATGAACTGGAGAGGGTACAACATGGGCATTTGACATAATTTTCGTCTTTTCCATGTTCATCCTAAGACCCACTCTTTGGGAAGCACTACGGAGATCTTCGAGCATTGTGTTCAGGTCTTCCATGGTCTCAGCCATAAGGACTATATCATCGGCAAAACGAAGGTGTGTTAGGTACTCGCCATTAATGTTGATGCCGAGTCCTTTCCAGTCCAAGAGCTTAAAGATGTCCTCCAACGCAGCTGTGAACAGTTTCGGAGAAATAACGTCTCCCTGTCTCACACCACGCTGCAGTTGGATAGGATTTGTGTTCTGGTTCTGTACTCGGATCGTCATGGTGGCATTTTGGTATAAGTACCTCAACACCTCGATATACCTATAGTCCACTTGGCACCTTTGGAGAGACTGCAGCACCGCCCAGGTTTCAATCGAATCAAAGGCTTTCTCATAGTCCACGAACGCCAAGCAAAGTGGCTCATTATACTCCTCGGTCTTCTGTATAACCTGCCGCAGCGTATGGATGTGGTCTATGGTGCTAAAGCCTTTTCGGAACCCGGCTTGTTCGGGAGGTTGGAAGTCGTCGAACTTGCGAGCGAGACGATTCGTAAGGACTCTCGAAAACAACTTATAGACATGACTCAGAAGCGAGATGGGTCTATAGTTCTTTAAGAGGGACTTGTCACCCTTTTTAAAGAACAAGATCACCTCACTTATGTTCCATGTCTTTGGCGTTCTGCCCTGGACGATGACGGAATTAAAGAGCTTCTGGAGGACTTTGAGTATCGGCTTACCGCCCGCTCTCAGAAGCTCTGTAGTGATTCCATCGTCACCCGCCGCCTTGTTGTTTTTCAGCTGTTTGAGAGCCATACTAATCTCGTACAGGCTGACGTCCGGGATATCTTGAGTATAGTGTCGGGTAAGCTTGGCTCTGGGGTCTTTAGCCTTGCTTTCAACAGGTGTCTGCGTGGAATATAACTGCCCATAGAAGCTCTCGATCTCCCTCAGGATTTCAGGCTTTGATGAAATGATGCGTCCGTCGTCAGTTTTCAGCTTCGTCATCTGGCTTTGCCCAATAGACAGATCTCTCGCGAACACTTTGGAGCCTTTATTCCGCTCGATAGCCTCTTTAATACGATTCGTATTAAATTGGCGAAGGTCGCTCGTCAAAGACTTAGATATCTGTCTATTAAGCTGCCGATAACGATTAGCATCTACTGAACTCTGGAGCCTCATTTCACGTCTCTGATCCATGAGTAGGAGTGTGTGGTCGGAGAGTTTCTTTATCTTGGGACGGCGGGTCTTAAAGAGCTTGGACCCTACCGTACGGACAGTATCCACCACCATGTTGTTTAGATCGTCCACATCTATGCTGTTCTCAAGGGCTTCGAAGCGGTTTTGGAGTTCGAGTTGAAAGCTCTCGGGGTTTTGAATATGGGCCGGCAATGGTCGAATTGTTGATTTTATCAGTCGAGATCTTTCCAGCTTTGGGTTGATATTCAATGTGCCACGTACCAATCGGTGATCGCTCCCCGTCTTAACAGCGTTGATCACAGTGACATCATTGAATATTTGCTTTTTCGTCGACATGATAAAATCTATCTCATTTCTGACTTTACCGTCCGGACTGACCCAGGTCCACTTCCGGCATTCCGGCTTTCTGAAGAAGGAGTTCATCATAAAGAGGTTCTCCTTCTCCATAAAGTCAGCCAGCATCTGGCCTCTGTCATTCCGTTGCCCAACTCCAAATTGCCCCACTCTCAGCTCATCACCGCATCGTTTCCCCAACTTTGCATTGAAGTCCCCCATCACAACAGTGTAGTGGGTTTTGTAGCTATGCATGGCTTTAGAGATCTCCTCATACATAGCCTCCACTTCGTCATCTTGGTGTGTCGAGGTCGGTGCGTAAACCTGTATAACATTCAGCGAACACCGTTTGGATATTCTGAGTATAAGGTACGCCACCCTGGTCGACACACTTCCGATGGTAATCACGTTGTTGACAAGGGACTTGTGGACGATGAACCCGACACCACCTTGGGACTGTTGGTCGCCCTCCCGGTAGTAAAGCAAGTTACCGGAGTTGAGGATTATCGAGTCCTCTCCCGCTCTTCGGACTTCAGATAACCCGATAATGTCCCAGTGTACCTTGCTGATAACTTCTTCCAACTCGGTTAACTTCGCGTCTTCCCTTAGTGTGCGCGTGTTATAGGTTGCCAGGTGCAGTTGTCGTCGTTTTTGGTAGCCGAGCCGCACCCGGGGATTCTTAGCACCCCCTGCCCCGCCGTTACCGTAGCCGCTACCGTAGCTAGGAATAGCGGGGCTGCCGGGGACTGGGGGCCAATTTTTTGATCCATTATGCATGAGGGGGGGGGTTTGCCATAATCGCCACGCTTGGCAGGCGGGTTGGCGATCGCAGTAGGCCAAGGTTTTTTGGAGACGCTGCTGCCCGTCTCTTGAAGGCTATGCTCCCTTAGTCGCCTTTTACGACACCCACGGGATGATAGGGGGTAGTGCTATTCTAGGCCGGCACATACACGGCACAGAAAAGAGAAAAGTAATAACTCTAAACTTAAATGAAAATACTAATTTAATTATATTAGTTGGTCAAAGAGGTAATGTAAACAAGAAGGATCTCATTTCATACTACAATAAGTTATGCAGTTTAAATATAAATAAATTTGTATTGTTTACACTACCTTACAGTGCTAGCTTGCCACAGGAAGAAAATAATATCAGATATAATTTGAATTTAACATTAAGCAATATGACTTATTATAATAGTCAGAGATGTCACATAATAGACATAAATAAATTAATATTTAATTTTAAATTGACAAAAGATAAATATTATCTTACAAATTATTTTAAAAGACAAGTAGCTTTAGCGCTATCATTTTATTTTAAACATTTAGCCAAGAACTTGGCTATCACTTCTGCTTCTATTGAGCAGAATAGTTTTGACATTTTAAATGTGACCTTGGAATCCGTTCCAAGTAATAATAATACAATTTTTACTCCTGCTCCTATTGAGCAAAAAATTGTTGACATTAAAAATAACACTTTGGCATTTGTCCCAAGTAATTCTTTTATTAGTAATTTAAATTACATAATAAGACAATAGAGGAAGTCTCTAGCCGTGTAATGACTAAGGAAAAGCCTAAATATTTAACTATAGTTCACCAAAACATTCAGGGCTTTTCTGGCAAAGAATTAGAATTAGAACTTTTTTTAACTGAAAAAAATGCTAATATTTTATGTGTCACTGAGCACTGGCTTAAGGAATATGAATTAATTACAGGATTTCAATGTTATAAAATTGCTAGTTCATTCAGTAGGAAATCCACCACTAGAGGGGGATCTTTGATAATTTTGCAAAACAATATGAATTTTAAGGAACGAAAAGATGTGATATCCCTCTCTATTGAACAACACGTTGAACTGTCATGTGTGGAATTAGATCAGTTGATAATGATTTGTGTGTATCGCCCACCAACTGGTAACTACCCTCAATTTGAGTCCGCTATGGAGGACGCTCTAAAATTAGTCATCAAAAAGAATAAAAAAATTGTGGTGTGCGGTGATTTTAACGTAGACATCTTAAAGCCGTCCTCAATTGCAAGTAGGTTTCTGAATTTGTTTAAGTCCTTCAATTTAGCAAACACCTTTTGTGAACCTACAAGAATCACTGCTACATCTAAAACTTGCCTAGACAATATTTTTAGCAACTGTAATGTACTTGATAAAGAAATAATAAATTGTATTCGTTCTGACCATAGCGGACAAATAGCTTCCCTTGAGCACCATCATGTTCCTCATCAGTGTAATATAATTTGCAGACCTCTAACTAAAAATAAATTGGAAAATTTTCATAATAATGTCACTGCCAAAACTCTTTGCTTACCTAGTAATGATAATCCCAATACTCATTATGATGATTTATTTAATTTAATTAAAGTAGAATTTGATAAAACATTTAAGCAAAGATCTATTAAATCCAAAGACTTTAAAAAGAAATTTAGTGATTGGGCAACACCAGGCATATATGTTAGCAGAAATAAGTTGTTTGAATTATATGGTCAGAAAACAATTTCAAATGATCCCGAATTTCATGAATATGTAAGAAACTATTCAAAAATGTTTAATAAAGTATGTACTTTAGCAAAAGCAAAATGTATATCTACAATAATTCATCAGTCAGATAATAAAATAAGAGCCACTTGGAATATTATAAATAAAGAGACTGGGAAAACTAAAAATAATGACCGTGAATACTCATTAGTATCAGACAATAAAAATATTGAGTCAGATGAAGGAGTGGCAACAATTTTTCAAGATTTCTTTTCTAAAATACCTATTGCAACTACCAGTAATTTAAATTCATCTCCAAAAATTGCTGTCTCCCTCTTGGAATCATGTGTTGATAAGTGCAATAATGTATTTAAATTTAGACATATCAATAGTGATACCATTCTTAAAACATTTAATTCAATAAATATAAAAAAGACTGAAGATCTCTGGGGCATTTCAACTCACATAATTAAGTCTATAATAACTACCATTGCTCCCCATCTTGCTTTTATTTTCAATAAGTGTGTTGATGAAGGGATATTTCCAGACTTAATGAAATATAGTAAAATCATCCCTCTTTTTAAATCTGGGGACAAAAGCGATCCCGCTAACTTTAGACCCATTTCCATTTTGCCAGCACTAAGCAAAATTTTTGAAAAGATCATTTATGATCAATTATTAGCACATTTTCTTATCAACAAACTACTTCACGAGAAACAATTTGGTTTTACTCGTGGTAGATGCACAACTGATGCTGGAATTGCACTTCTCAAACACGTCTTTGAAGCATGGGAGAGTAAACAAGATGCAATTGGTATATTTTGTGATCTCTCTAAAGCATTTGATTGTGTCAGTCACAGTACTTTATTAGATAAATTGGAACATTATGGTGTATCAAAAAATGCAGTAAGCCTTATGCAATCGTATCTGTCGGCGAGAACCCAAAAAGTTGTTGTAAATAAAACAGAATCCTATGAAGCACCCATTACCATGGGCGTGCCGCAGGGATCGATATTGGGTCCATTGCTTTTTCTTATTTATATTAATGACCTTCCTTACTATACTAAAAACTTATGTGAAATAGTACTGTTTGCTGATGATACTTCTTTAATTTTTAAAGTTGATAGAGGATGTAACTGCAGTGACGATGTAAACAGCACTCTTTCCAAGGTGATGCATTGGTTTACTATTAATAATCTGAAGCTTAACTCTAGTAAAACTAAATGTGTCAAATTTTCACTTCCTAATGTGAGGCAGGTTCATATGACTATACATGTAAATGGCGAAGCAGTCGAATTTGTTGACTCAACAAAATTTTTAGGTATTACTATAGACTCGCGGTTGCAATGGGACCCTCATATCGATATCCTGTCAAGCAGACTTAGCTCTGCTGCCTTTGCAGTTAAGAAAATAAGGCTTCTGACCGACATTGAAACAGCAAGATTGGTTTACTTCAGTTATTTTCATAGTATTATGACCTACGGTTTGTTGTTGTGGGGCTCAGCTGCTAATATTAATAACATATTCATCTTACAAAAAAGGGCAGTGCGCGCTATATACAACTTACGGTCTAGAGATACTCTTCGTGACCTATTTAAAGAAATTAAAATATTAACGGTAGCTTCCCAATACATCTATGAAAATATAATGTATGTAAAGAAAAATTTAGATAGCTTTGTAAAAAATAGTAATGTTCATAAACTCAATACAAGAAACAAGAACAAACTTGCTGTTCCAAGGCGCAGACTGCATAAAACCGGAAGCTCTTTTTTGTGTAGATGTATTACCTTTTATAATAAGGTACCAGAACAAGTCACAGAACTGCCCTTGGAAAAATTTAAAAATACTGTTAAATCCAATTTAATGAGTAAAGGTTATTACACTGTTGACGATTATTTGAAGGATAAAAAGGCATGGGCATAGCTTTTGTATTGTTAATTATTACTCTAATACCTCAGTATTGATTAGAAAAAGTCCGGGGTTCTTTCATAGGTCTAGATAAAAGTCCTTTAATTAAACTCGAATCGTGATTTTCTTTTCTAAGTATAAAATTGTGAGAAGTATCCTACCTACTTTAAAACGTACTTCTGGCTTCCTGACTCGACGACTTAATATGGGTAGCTTTAGTATGTCATGCTCACTTCAAACATTTCTGCGGTGGTGTCGTGTGAGGCGGGTCGTTACGTTCCCTCAAATATGGTTGAGCGAAGCGATGGCTGGTTCATGCGTCATGCTCGTGAACGGGTGCTGCCAGTGGGAATGGGTCTGCTTCTGTCTGCTTGTATTAAGGGCGTCGTATAACTCGTATATAAAAGATCTGTTTTATATTGTCTGTATGTACGGCACTTCTTACTCAAAAAATATAATTCTTAATAGCTTACCTTGTTTTGATTTATTTAATTGCAATATTTTTACTTTCTATAGTCAGTAGTTTAGTGAAAGACCTATGAAAAGCTTTTGGATATAAATTTTCAATTCGATGCCTTAACATAGGTAGTCTTAGTATGTCATGCTATCTTTAATCATTTCTGCGGTGGTGTCGTATGAGGCGGGTCGTTACGTTCCCTCAAATATGGTTGAGCGAAGAGATGGCTGGTTCATGCGTCATGTTCGGGAACGGGTGCTGCCAGTGGGAATGGGTCTGCTTCTGACTACCTATCTTAATGCATATTGAATTGTATGTTTTTCTTTTATTTTTATTTATTGTAACAGCCTAGACTGAATAACAAGTTCAAACTTTGAATTTAGCTTAAAATCTGTAAATTGATTAAGAAATTTGAAACTCATTAAGAAATGAGCTAATTCAATAATGTTATTTATTTGTTAATCTTTGTTAATATAAAGTCTGGAAACGATATACATATTTGTAAATATCGTTCCATCTGATTGATAAAGCTGACAAGTTTTTTGCGCCCATTTTTCTTGTCAGTTAAAAGACGTCATAATGGGTGGTAGGGTAAAAGAATTGACGATTTAAAAATGCTTATTATGTGAGCTTATTTAAATAAAATATATTTCACTTTCACTTTCACTATGATAATAACACAGCTTATGTGAGCAATGCACGACTTTTATCTTTTCTTGACTTTTGAAAACTAGGTTTATACAACGAAAGTCTGTAGGTACTTTATTGGAATGAACATCGTAGTTACGATAACGGGAATAGTAGTAATAATCAGCTAAGTCCCAAATTCAAATCGTAAAACATTTGCAGTTAGAGTCACTTAACGTTAGACTAATAATGGTCGTTAACTAACTATTTGGTTGTTACTTACACAGTGCACACTCCTTGATATCGCATTTGCAAATGTCTAGATATCAAAATTTTACCAACTAGGCAAACCTAATTTCACATTACAAATATGAACTCTGGTTTTAATATTGCAGTGCTTGTTATTTGATTTCAACTTTTGCATTAAACCAGTGATTTCGTTCGAGGGTAATATTTGAAAGGGCTAAGGCAAACATTACTCATAGTCACCCTTGAGCATGTGAGCCCCAAAACTCGTTCGCTACGAAGTATTTACAAAGGCCGGGGGTTGAAAAACTATTTTATTTCACGTTACAATGGAAGGCCCTAATGGTTAGCTTCAATTAGGTTGAAGGGTTTTTCTTAGTTTAAACTTGTTGTTCAAAAGGGTTATATCCGTGAATATATTTATTTACTTTATTAACAGTCAAGCACAATTTCACTCGATGTTGTATTGCCGATACTCAAAGTCCTCCAGAAGCTCTTTAATTCCGTCATCGTCCAGGGCAGAACGCCAAAGACATGGAACATAAGTGAGGTGATCTTGTTCTTTAAAAAGGGTGACAAGTCCCTCTTAAAGAACTATAGACCCATCTCGCTTCTGAGTCATGTCTATAAGTTGTTTTCGAGAGTCCTTACGAATCGTCTCGCTCGCAAGTTCGACGACTTCCAACCTCCCGAACAAGCCGGGTTCCGAAAAGGCTTTAGCACCATAGACCACATCCATACGCTGCGGCAGGTTATACAGAAGACCGAGGAGTATAATGAGCCACTTTGCTTGGCGTTCGTGGACTATGAGAAAGCCTTTGATTCGATTGAAACCTGGGCGGTGCTGCAGTCTCTCCAAAGGTGCCAAGTGGACTATAGGTATATCGAGGTGTTGAGGTACTTATACCAAAATGCCACCATGACGATCCGAGTACAGAACCAGAACACAAATCCTATCCAACTGCAGCGTGGTGTGAGACAGGGAGACGTTATTTCTCCGAAACTGTTCACAGCTGCGTTGGAGGACATCTTTAAGCTCTTGGACTGGAAAGGACTCGGCATCAACATTAATGGCGAGTACCTAACACACCTTCGTTTTGCCGATGATATAGTCCTTATGGCTGAGACCATGGAAGACCTGAACACAATGCTCGAAGATCTCCGTAGTGCTTCCCAAAGAGTGGGTCTTAGGATGAACATGGAAAAGACGAAAATTATGTCAAATGCCCATGTTGTACCCTCTCCAGTTCATGTTGGGAACACTACACTTGAAGTTGTTGACCATTACGTATACCTAGGACAGGCAGTCCAGTTAGGTAGGTCCAACTTCGAGAAAGAGATCTCTCGCCGAATCCAGCTCGGGTGGGCAGCATTCGGGAAGCTTCGAAAAATCTTCGCGTCCGACTTACCTCAGTGTCTCAAGACGAAAGTCTATGAACAGTGTGTGTTGCCAGTGATGACTTACGGCAGTGAAACGTGGCCGCTAACTATGGGTCTCATAAGGAGGCTCAAGGTCGCTCAGCGTGCAATGGAGAGAGCCATGCTCGGCGTTTCCCTACGTGATCAAATCAGAAACGAGGAGATCCGCAGGAGAACTAAAGTAACCGACATCGCTCGAAGGATTGCTCAGCTGAAGTGGCAATGGGCGGGACACATAGCGAGAAGAACCGATGGCCGTTGGGGCAGAAAGGTTCTGGAATGGCGACCGCGCACCGGACGACGCTCCGTGGGTAGGCCCCCGACAAGGTGGACCGACGATCTGGTGAAGGTCGCGGAAAGCCAGTGGATGCAGGCAGCGCAGGACCGATCGTCGTGGAGATCCTTAGGGGAGGCCTGTACCCAGCAGTGGGTGTCGTGTGGCTGATATGATGATGATGATGGTATGTTGTTTGGTTTATTCTATAATGGTCATCATAATAAATTCATAAGTAGGCATCCCCGTTCGTTTCTCAGCGTCAAACGATGCAATATCAAGCGCCGGAGATGGTCAATGTTCATTTCAGCTACATTCACATTCGTTTAAATTAGGTACCTGCCTATATACTGGTTGAAATCTATGTACGTCAACAAGTTAGTTACTACGTATATTCTATATCTGATGGGTCGAACATTATTGTGCCGAGACAAAATTTGTCTCGACACAATAATGTTCGACCCAATTTAATAATGGAACTTTACAATGACTGTAATGTGCATATCCCAATAAATTTTAGGGTTATTACGACTAGCCGTTGTAGCAGAAAGTTTACTTACAAACTAAAGCAATGTATATAGGTACTGTTCATATCCCATTAAGCGGGTCGCATGTGCCCGAAAAACTTTTCCAACAGAATCTACATAATACAGGAAGTTGTATGTAACCGAGTTATCGAGCTAAGATGTGTCACGTCGAATCATAACTCGGGGCAAACTTGAGTCCGTGAAATCGGACTGTAACTCAGTCCCTCGATGCTGAGCTGTGAATATGGCTTGATTTTGAACTCAACTTTATGGTACCTACGTCGAATGTGATTTGCGGTCAGTAAATTAATTTGATGTTACGTCGATATAATATTTTGATGATGACAAATTTTTAATTTTGCTATACTGGTTATAACTAAACTAGTAATCTAATCTTTGGGTCGTTGTCTCATCCTCTATGATTAAATTTACTACTTGTAATTTACTCAGTACTTATCGCTTCTTCGAACTCACCGACACCACAAGTAGGAGTTTCATCATCTTCGGACGAGACAACAAGGTGTATAATCTCAATCGAACGAACTACACTTGGTAATTTTGTTCATCATAGGTAAGAGTTTCAATTTGATCTATATTTAAGGTAGTAACTTGGTTACTTGATAATCACAAAACAAATCCAAAAAGGCAAAAGGTTCTTTTGGTTTCGTAGAACTAAACACATACTACTTTTAATACTTAGACGCTGTTGATGTTCATGTTACTACATAAATTGATATAACAATTATCTATTACTTTCTTGCATTATTTTGTTAAGTTAAAATAACTATGCTTCTAGAGCAGAAGATGATTCGCATTATAATGCTTCAAAATCTCGTTTTACAATACTTGACTCTAACGTGAATTCCAACTCTCATAAATATGGTCGGTATTCGTATATATAAGTTCAAATCCGAACTTCATACATGGATTACGTCAGTAAAAATATTTTTCCACAATCCCAAGGATCTCCGGCACAGTATCCATATTTCCAACAAGGGAGCCTGATTCTATACCGCGGAAAGTTCTCGATTTAATTTGTAAACTTGTTTGGTTATGCTCTTATCGTTCGGAACTTTCTAGGAATCATAGGGAAATTGCGCGGGAAGTTTGTGCGAATGATAGAATTGTATGCGCCATTGAATCTTCTCTAGTCTGTTTATGAGAAATGTTGTTTGTTATACTTCGGTTCGACGTTGTGTGTGAAAGTTTTAGTTAGGAAACCTTGTTGTAAATAAATGTAATAGTTTTCTATTAATTTATGTTTCTATTACTATACCTATAGGTATATATTATACAGTGCAAGAAAAAACTGAAATGAGGATTGTTGGGCTCCAACGACTGCTATGCAATCGACTTTAAAGTGCGTAGAAGTTAAATTACATGGGCCTGCCGTGCACTGGTTTTTAAAATCTCTTTCCGTCATACAAAAACATAATACATTTGAAAGCGAAAACCATTCTGCTCCGCGACAGCACTGTTCGACATTGATGAGTCAGTACCTAGTCATCGAACAGTATTTAACGATAATTCTATTGGTAAGTATTCTAACAATAGGATAGGAGCCGAAAGAGATACCTAGAGCTATATAAGATCTAGATTAAACTTTAAAGACCCATGTAGGTATTCCCTAATAAAGTTGATTACCCGCCTGAAACCAACTTGCTGAAGGTTGCTTGCTTCTCTTTGTTCTTTTATATCTATGTATTATTATAAAAATGCTTTTCTCTTTTATCACAGATACTTAGCTATTTTTACATGCATAAAGCCATCATCCCTACATCTGTAAATAAGGCACTGAATTTCAATTCGCGAGCACCAAACCCGACCAAAATTGTAAACGCTAGAAATAATCATTAGATAGTTTTAGACAAAACTTTCCTCCGGTATCCAAAACGGTACTGTTTAGCATCAAAGTGGAATCTAAAATCCCTTAAGCCGAGTTAGAAATGCGCAAATTTGTCGCTCCAACTGAGATAAATCAAGATAATCCTTATTGTTCTCGTAATAAGAGTGTTAATGATGATAAATGGAGTGTGGTTTCACGGCGGATGAGGGCGAGGCGCTGTTAAACTTTATTTTGAGTGCGACAATTGGTCGAGTAGGTTTTGCCAACTAATTGTACAGATTAAAGTTTGGGACTATCAACACCGATTGCTTATTTGATTCTAATCTGAATAGGGTTTTCCGAATGGTATTGCCTTGAGTCTGAAAAATATTGTTGAGATTTGTTCAATACGTCTTGTTATACTGGGTGTTAGTAGCATCCTAGCCAAAACTTTCAGGGCATAGTCGACTAACGGGAGATCCGGTTCCGGTACTCGTAGTAGTAAGACGTAATATCGTTTGCTCCTAGCTAATTTAAAGTTAATACACGAAATAGTGCACAAAAAATTTTCAATACCCCATAGATCCTTGCAGTCACTCCAGCGCAAACAAGGTACGCACATAACCTATACCGCACATCATTTGTTGTACTGATATTAATCGAAAAAACTCAAAAGTGTTTCCATAGTGGTATCTCAAAATCAAGCCATAACGACCAATTCGTTTTTGAAAAACAGCCAATTACACGTAATTATGGCTTAGAAACTCCGCCTTGTTTCATTACAACACTTCCGTGTTTCTATCCGACAACAAACTGACGTTGACGTGACATTGATGGATATATGACAGATTAGCGCAGATTTGACATCTGTTAGCTGATATAAAAGCTGCGTTCAGAAATCGATATTGGGCAACTAAATTACGTTCCGTTACTCTCGAAGGATTTTTTATTTTTCTATAATTATTTAAAATGTCGACATCGAAGAAAACAAATGAAAATAAAGAGAAAAATTGTATTATTTGCAAAAAAAATATAATAAATAGAGAATACCTAAAATGCATTAAGTGTAACAACATTTTCGATCTCGAGTGCGGAAATGTCGCAGAAAAACGATTTTTCTTAATGACATCTGAGAACAAAATAAAGTGGAAATGTGATAATTGTTTGAAAACGAAAACTACCGTAAATCAAAAAAAAGTAACGAAGACAAGTACACCTATCTTGCAAAGTAACCCGTCCAATAAGAAAAATAATATAACTACAAGGAAACCTAAACAAAATGTCATAGAAAGTGCATCATTTGATCTGAATACTGAAACTGTTTCAGACGACAACGATAACTCTTTCTTGTCCCTGGATTCTCAAACAGCCGCTAGAAGTCTACCCGATTTATCTACTGTTGACCCTGAGGAAATAAACTCATTAAAACAAAAAATTAACGACTTAAGTCTAAAACTAAAAAGTGCGCACGTAGAAATAGAAAACCTACACCTAGAAAACAACCAACTCCGAAACATAATTGATGAGCAAGATACTAAAATAAAAAAGCTATCTAACATATGCCTTTCTAGCACAAAAAAATCTAAGCGGAATAAAACAAAGTACATAAACTCAGCTGAAAACCAATCTTTTGATGTTTCAATAATTAATAACGAAGATATCTTAAATAAAACTCCAGAGACTCAAATGAAAAATGAACAAGATCCAGAAACTCAACCAGAGCAGATAAATAAGGAAACGCAAGAAAAACCAGCTGAAAAGAAAATACAAATATACGCAACTCAACAGTGTGTTAACTTGGCAACCACAATAATAGACACTCGGCTTAACACAAATTATGAACGCTACAATGTAAGTGCTATGACTAAGCCAAACGCGATGACCGAGGAAGTTTTAAAATCAATACAATATGAGGACCTAGGTAAAGACGACAAAAATTAAATAGTTTTATGTGTTGGCGAGAATGACAACAATAGTATGAAAATAACTTCGGAATTATACGCCACGTTAAAAAAATTGACTAATAACACTGTAATAGTTTTAAGTATAATAAATAATAATTCTCTTAATGAAAAAATGTTAAACCATAACCTTAAATTGACGTGTAATTACTTTAAGAATTGTCATTTTGTACACCTAAGTAGGACATTGAAATATCTAAATGATACCATAAAAAACAAGAGGATTTCTATGAAATTAAACACCTTAATAGACATAATTGATTACGAAAACAAATTCTTACTTACAAAAGATAACAACAATGCATTTAATTACACCCGTGAGTACATCCGAAAATCATGTATGTTTAGGGAAGGGACCGATAAGAATATTAAAAGTAGACAGATTCAGAAATCTATTTATGATTATTTTCCTATTTTGAATAAGTCTCAGCCCATAAACGGCGAGCAACACGAAAACCAGTTTTTTCGTTAAAAATCTTAATAAATTCAGTGTTTTTCACCAAAATGTTGGGGGTTTCTTTAGCAAAAAGGAGATTTTAGAACTAACACTCGATGAACTTAAAGCCAAAAATATTAATTTCGATATCGTATGCTTATCAGAAACTTTCATTAAATCCGGAAGTGAAAGAAATATTCACTTATCTAACTATAAACTAGCTTCTAGTTATTCCAGAAAGCACCAAAAGAGAGGTGGTGTTTGTATATTACATAAAAAATGCTTAGAAGTAAAAGAATTAAATTTCCTACACGAATTCGCTACTGACTATACCTTTGAATGCTGTGGTATTGAAGTGGTATCATGTAAATGCATCATTATTTGTTTATATCGTATACCGAAATCAAACCCTGCAACTTTTCTAGCTAAATTAGAATCTTTAATGAAGAAGCTCAGATATAAAACAAAACATAAAATTATAATTTTGGGAGACTTTAATATCGATACATTAAAAACATCAAATCAAACAAATGAATTAAAAAGGTTAGTCCAAAACTTTAACTTCCAACTACATATTACTAAACCTACACGAAAGAAAGCATGCATTGACCACATTCTAAGTAATATTCCCAATGCACAAGGAAATCTTCACAACTTGGGCATCTCGGACCATAATACTGCACAGTCTCTCACGTTTGAATGTAATGTTGAAAGACTGCCTGAAGTATGGTTTCAATATAAACGAGATTTAAGTAAAGAAAACATACAAAAGTTCAAATCGTGTCTAGGTTCGTTATCTTGGTCCGAAACGTATACGGAGACAAACCTGGATACTGCTTTTAGTGCATTTCATAGTAACTTTAAACTGTTTTATGACCTTTGTTTTCCCATAGTCAAAATAAAATACACAAGTAAAAATAAAAAGTTGCCTTGGTTGACAATTGGCCTGAAGAAAGCAACATCAACAAAAAGGAGCCTACGTTTTCTTTACTACAAGCATCCTACTAGTGAAAATAGAAATAAATACCGAAGTTACATAAAGTTGCTAAAGAAATGTGTTTTTCAGGCTAACAGGTTAAGTAATGCAAACTATGTTACAAAAGCCAAAAATAAAATGAAAGCTACTTGGGACATTATAAATAATAAAACAGGACAAACAAACAATAAAGACACAATAAATAAAATTAAGACTATGACTCATGATATAAAAAACCCAAATGACATTGCAAATTATTTTAATGAATATTTTATAAATCTGACATGTAATAATAATTTTAATCCTGACCACTCATTGTTGAATAAAATAAAATTGAATATTTCAAGTATATTTCTTTATCCAACTGACATTCATGAAATAAAAAAAATCACCTCTTTAAATTCTACAAATTCTACGGGTCACGACGAAATATCTACAAAAATAGTAAAATTAGTCAAAGATGAAATAGCCGCAGTTCTATGTTATCTGATAAATCTGTCTTTCAGTTGCGGCTCATTTCCGGACCTACTAAAAATCTCAGTTGTAAAGCCAATATTTAAAAAGGGAGATAAGAGCCAAGTAAGCAATTATAGACCAATATCTTTGCTATCTATATGGTCAAAAATATTCGAACGAGCAATGCATTTTAGACTAATAAATTTTATTGAAAAATACAAATTTATAAAGAAAGAACAAAACGGCTTTCAAAAGGCTAAATCAACTACCCTAGCTGCTTTCTCTCTCGTTGACACTATAATCGAACACGTTGACAAAAGTATACCATTAACCACGATTTTTTTTGACATGAGCAAAGCTTTTGACTACGTTTCTCATGAATTGCTTCTTCTCAAACTAGAGCGATATGGTATCAGGGGCCTGGCTCATGATTGGATAAACTCCTATCTGAGAAACAGAAGGCAATACGTCGAAATCACAAGTTTAGATAATCATAAAATAATAAGATCAAACCGATCGGATGTTAGAATAAATAGCTATGGAGTACCGCAGGGAAGTATCCTGGGACCTCTACTCTTTCTCATCTATATTAATGATCTCCCTGAAAATTTAAAATACCCCAGCGTTCTGTTTGCAGATGATATATCTGTAATTGTGCCGGGAGTAAATATCACAAACTATGAGACAGAATTAAATAAAACCCTAGAATCAGTGATAAACTGGCTTAAGTTAAATAATCTAAAAGTAAACATTAATAAAACAAAATACATCCAATTTATTAACAAAAACGGCAACAAAAAAAATCTCGTAGTCGGTCATGACAATGAAGAACTACAAGAAACGAATGACGTTACTTTTTTGGGTATAGTACTAGACGATAAATGCACATGGCAACAGCATTTAAATAGATTATGTAGTAAAGTTAATTCGTATGCATATGCCTTGTGGAAATTAGGTAAAACCGCAAGCAAAGCTACAGCACTACAGGCATACCATGGTCACGTCTGCTCAATTCTGAGATATGGCATAGTACTTTGGGGAAACTCATGTCATATAAACAAGGTTTTCATTGCCCAAAAAGCGTGCGTTCGTGCGATATACGACTTTGAAACCTTGGTTTCGTGCAAACCGCTGTTTGAGGAGTTGAAGATTCTCACGGTCCCTTGTTTATACATATATGAAGTGTGCATTTTTGTTAAGAGCCATCCTGAGTTGTTTAATTTCTTATACGATACTCCCCGTCCTTATAGCTGTAGACATCCAAATAGGTTAGTGCTACCAGCAATGAGAACAGCCATGCGCAACAGAAACTGTCGCTCCATGGCTGTAAAAATTTATAACAATTTACCAATGGACATTCGAAATTTAGCATTAAATAAATTCAAATACAAACTTAAGACATGGCTAATACAAAAATGTTACTATACTATAAACGAATATTTAGATAAAAAATATTGACATCTGAAATTTTGACATGTAAAATTTAATAAAATATAATTATGTACCTATTTAGATTTGACGAAAGTGTATGAATATTATAATGTGACATTTTTATTATGTATCAATTATTTAATAAGTCTAGGAATATTTGACATACAGAAACAGTTCACATAAAATACGGCACTTACGACAAATAATTACAATATACAATGTTATAAAACAATTAAACATGTAGTAGTATAAATTCAAGAACGAATAATTTAAGTTAATATAATAGATTTGAGATTCCTGATTAAAATGTATATATATGATAGGTTTAAATGTATTTTGCATGCCCAAAAGTGGGTGAATGTGTCTTGTGCAATATCTTTTTAGAATTAAGAACTCCATATGTAATTACCACATTCTGGCATAATAAAATCTTTATCTTTATCTTATCTTAAATGATTCTGAGTCTATCTGAAGTGGAATTTTTCGTCGCAAAATTCATGAAAAATTATCTTAATACTATCACACAGAGTCTGTCTTTGTTGCATAGAATCTAATATTTACTGAAAAAAATATAAAAAAATATACACCCGCAATGTACAACCGTTTACCCTCGATATTATCGAGTTGTTATGTATACATTGCTTCTCAACGAAAAATCAAAATCTCAACAACTAAGTACCTATGCATTTGCGACAAGTGGTTTCATAGAGAAAGTTGCTTATTTATAAGGTTAGAATCACCCTTAAAGTTTCGCCAGTGTGTTACTATCACCCTGTATAAACTTGTTTCTTTTTATAAGTCATAGTCAAAATATAACTTTATTAAATAAAAAACTAAAACCCGACTACGGAAAAATCGTGCTCTAAAAAGTAAGAAACAAGAAAATATTCATAAAAAGGATAACCGTAGTCGCATGCCACTTTGTCCTAGACACGCACGGCACGGGCTGGAGGTTTTAGTTTTTAAACTTATTTTTTATTTTAAATATTTTGAAGTTGTCAATAGGGTGAAAGTAAGCAAAGCCACGGGCAAAAGCTAACAATTTATATATTTTTGAAAAGTGCTCATTAAGCCCTTTCATTTGGTACCTACCCAACACGGCATTATTAAAAAATGTTTTTATTTTAGTTCATGTCTTTAACTCCTCTAGAGGGCGCCACATTCAATTTAATGTAACGTCATATAGCCTATGTTCATTGGACAATTAAGACGCTTCTAACGATACCTTGTAATGGGAAAAATTTTACCCCGGGGTATAGATGGAAATTACCCCACTGAAAATGTTAGTCGGTAGAGCAAAGGGGTTATGTGGATTCGCGTGGCTCAGTCATCCATGGAACAATTATGATTTTGGGCGCCGTTAATATCAATGAAAGTTAAAAATTAAAAGATAAATTGTCCACGGATCGAAACAAAGTGAGTTTAATAAATCAAACCAATATTTACGTTGATATAAACATTTATTTAACACGTTGTATAATTAATACCAAGTTAACAACGATTCGCAGAAAATATGTCATAAAAATATTTAAAACCACATGGGGTATAAATGGTTTAACGAAGAATCCGAAGGGTTAAAATGAAGTCACACATTTTATATTAATACATAATACCTTGAGAACCCATTATAATGTTAAAACCGCACGAAGGGCAAATGGTTTAACAGGGACCCTTAACAGGTTAAAGTGAGACCATACGTTAATAACAAAAACAATACCCTTGGGTTCATTATAAAATTAAAACCATATAAAGAAGTAGGGATTTAAAATACAAACCCTTAAAAGTAAAGGTGAGGGCATATCTGTTCGTTTCCAGTTAGTCGGACGGATTAAGAGGCCGGCTCCGCGTTTGAAATAAGTTTTCAAACGTCACCATATCTCTCAAGTCGGCTGAGCGTCAAGAACCGAACACATATGTACTCACAAAACTTATGCTAAGATACCCATCACTTATCATCTTAACACAAGACATTCATAGTAAAATAGAATTATTTATACATTCTGGCTCATGGACCAGATTTACGCTGAAGCTAAATAAATTTGAAACATGACTATAGGTACATTTATTGGCTGTAGACCTGCTCCGGGTTGAGTCTGAACATGTCATCAAAACACCATTTTGTACTGGATATGAACGTTAATTACTTCACCGGGTACATACTACAGAATCACTGCCGCGATGATAATAAAAGAAGGCTGAGGAATACCTTGGTTAGTTTTATAAATCCATGGCAATGGTACGGTTTAACCTGTGCTCGTCGCGCTGATTTTAATGAGACATCATAGCATGGAATTCTCGCCAAGCCGCTGCACAGACGACGTTACATCGAAACAAGCTCAAACCATAACCTTGGAAGTATTCCCTGGACCAAACTGGGAACCACTTATATCTTGAAATTTTGAGGTAAACCTGGAAGCGTTTCCTGGACCAAACCTGGGAGCCCTGTAATAAAAAATCAAAGTCACCAAATTGTCCAACATTGAATATGAGGTTTTCCTTACAACTAACATTATAACAAGGTTGAGAAACTTACCAAATTTGGGCTTTAATTATTACAGGTTATCATCTCGAAAGAAACATGGTACAATATACAATTTGAGCCTTGAGCCCTGAAAACAATACACAAAGTTACAATCTTGATACCACTGGTAAAAACGGACAAATAATTAGATTCGTATTAATATAACACTCACCACTTAAAGGGATGCTCAACGCATCATTAAATCAATATATATATAAATAATAAAGCTTTTTATTTTCAAACCCTTACATATTTTCACAATTCAATATTTATGAGTAGGTGCTATAACTACTATGGGTCTGAATCCCCTTGGGTAAAAGCCTCCCCCAACTCCTTCCACACGTCTCTGTCTTGGGCTCTACACATAGTTATCCAGTTGTTGCCCGCTACACTGACTATGTCGTCCTTCCAGCGCGCACGTGGTCTGCCTACAGCCCGTTTTCCAGGAGGCCCTTTCCAATTGGTGGCTTTTAGGGTCCATCTAAAGTCAGTGAAACGAGCAACATGTCCTGCCCATTGCCACTTGGACTTCAGTGCATACTCCAGAGCGTCCACTAACTTTGTTCTTTTCCTTATGTCCTTGTTCCTGGTTTTATGGATTTTTCTAAGTTTCAGTATGCTTCGTTCCATTGCATGCTGGCAGCATCGCACTTTACTTTTTACCTTGTTTGTGTACACCCATGTCTGACATGCATATGTAAGACACGGCAGGACGCAGGTATCCATGATGGTTTTTTTCATTTCGGTGCTGTAGCTCCCCTTTAATATTTCTTTATGCGACCAAAAATTTTTCCAAGTATTTTTGATTCGTCTGTCCACCTCTTCATCATTGCTGCATGGATCAAAAGATATTTGTTTTCCAAGGTAGATGTAACGGTCCACATATTGGATTGGGTTCCCTTCTATTAGTATTTGTTTTTGGTGGCTGTTCGTCATTATTTTAGTTTTTGAAGTGTTCATGTGCAGTCCTACCTTTTTGCTTTCATCATTCAAAGTCCTCATCATTTGCTCTAATTCTGAAGCCGAGTTAGCAAAGACCGCTATGTCATCGGCAAACCTCAAATGGCTCAAATATTTGTTTTGTATCCAGATACCGTTATGTTGCCAGCCTATTCTTTGGAAGATGCTTTCAAGTACTGCTATAAAGAGTTTGGGTGACAGTGGGTCTCCTTGTCTTACTCCTCTTTCGATTTTTATTTCTTCTCCTCTGCTCTCCAGACGGACTGAACTCAAACTTTGTGAATAGATGTTTTGTATGATTCTTGTGTAGCAGTGCTCTACGTTGCATGACTCTAATGCATCCCATATAGAGCTTCGAGTAATACTGTCAAAGGCTTTAAGATAGTCTACAAAGCCGATGTAAAGGGGAAGGTTAAACTCCTTAAATTTCTCTATCAGTTGCTCTATGGTTTGAATATGGTCCGTTGTAGAAAATCCAGAGCGAAAGCCTGCTTGCTCCAATGGTTGCCGACTGTCTATTTTTGCTGCGATTCGGCTCAGCAGCAGCGATGCAAATAGTTTATAGATACTGGATAGTAGGCTGATGGGTCGATAATTCCCGATATCTTTTGGGTCACCTTTTTTGTAAAGCAGTATTATATCAGACTTGCACCATTGATGAGGAACTTTTCCAGATTCAATCACCATATTGAATAATTTTGTTAAAAATTTAATTAGTAGTGGTGATCCTAATTTCAGTGCTTCATTACAGATGTTGTCTCGTCCTGGGCTTTTTTCTAATTTCAATTTTTTTATATGGAATAGTATTTCATTGTCTGTTATTTTTTCAATTTTGGCTATTTCTTCTTTATCAATATTGTGGTCTTCTTCTATAGTTTTATCTTCTGGTATTTTTTCATAAAGTTGTTTGTAAAATTCTGTGGCGCATTTAATTATGTCTTTCCTTGTTTTTGTTTCTTTTTTGTCATTTGTCAGGTTTGTTATCCAGTTCTTATGTGTACTTAATTCTTTATATGCTCTTTTTGCACTTCTAAATTTTTTTAAGTTTCTCTCCAAAATGTCTTTTCTATAGTTCTGATAATCTTCCCTAATTGCTTTATGTGTTTTTTTGTAAATATTTTTTAGCTCTTCTTTGGTTTCTTTTGTTTTATTTTTGACTGCCTTTAGTTCTGTTCTCTTATTTATTAGCTCTAGGGTACTATTTTTAAATATTTTGTGTTCCCTGTTGCTGTTACTATTGTCCCTTCTAGTTCTGAGGCTGGACACAATTATGCTCTCCATCCCATCATAGTATTCCTGGACTTCATCCATCCGCTCCAATGCATCAAGCCGCCTTGACAAATTCTCTTTCAAGTTTTCCATGTATCTTTCTCCCTCGCCCTCCGTGTCTAGTCTTTTTAGTGCCGGTTTAAATCTATTCCTGCTCAATTTTGGTGCTTCGAGTGTAATAGATGTCCGTAGAAGTCTATGATCAGATGGGAAGTTAACTCTGTTTAGTACTTTGAAATTGGTAAAACTCCTCGGCTTATTACTCATTATGAAATCAATTTCAGTTTTCGTTTTTTTGTCTGGTGATAGCCATGTCCATTTTCGACTTAGTTTTTGTTTAAAATGAGTATTCAATATTGACAATTTGTTCTCATATGCATATTGTAGTAGTCTCTCACCCCTTTCATTTCTACTGCCGTATCCGTACTTTCCCATTATGTGGTGTTCATGTTCTTGTGGCTGTCCTGTAATGTTATTACCGTTAGGAGGTCTTTTGTAAACGTTCCCACGAAAGTAGACTAATGGGAACTATAAAAACTAATACTTATAAATAGGAAACTCGTGTAATTATAGTTTAGGAAACGGTAGGGAATCGAATGTACCTGTAGGACATTGATTGTAGGTTTCTAGATATACAAAATTCTTCAATTCTAAGTAAAAAGGATCTGGGGCAAGATTTTCCATTAAAAGTAATTTTTTTGAGGTCTTGTAAGAAATTTGTGTTAGCTAATTGAAGGGGGTACGGTAAGTTGATGTTATGGCAAGCGTTAGAGTTAGTGGGTAAGTTAGAATACGTGTTTGATGTTTCTGAAGTATTGGACCTTGCTGCCGTTGTTAAATTTTCGAATGTTTTGTCTAGTAAAGAAAATTGGTTTTTTAAATCGTTAAATAGGTTTGCTAGAGAAGGATCTGTTTGGATATCGATTCTCTCCATCCTATAGTATAGATGATTCATAAAGGATTCTATTTTTTTAAGGTATTTAGTATTTCCCGCTTCTAGTTCCGATATTTTTGGAGTTATGTACGTGATTGTATTTTTTATTTCTTCAAGATCGTCAGCAATGGGTAAAACAGAATCTAATATCTCAATCGAAGGGATTTTCAGGGCTAGGGGAGTTATTTGGTTTTTCAGTTCCAAAAGAGTACCGCTAGGAGTTGCTAGCCTAATTTTAACTTCATATTCTAATTCTGGCTTATTAAGTAGGTTAAAGTGAATAGGACGTGCCATTTTGTTTACAGCTAAAAGCAAAAAGTTGTTGAGTTAAGGTTAAGTTAAATTTTGAAAGTTAATTTTCCAAAGGTCGCCCACTAAAATGGATGGGTGAGATGAGATAGATAGATGAGTGGTAGTCGTAGTGAGTGTAGTGGTTCGGTACCTCTTAGTCGGACTCGAAATCCTTCGAGGTACCTTAAGCGCTTGTTTGACTATCCAGGATACTCTCCTGGAAGTCAAGTTGTAGGTATGCTCAGGTCCAAGAATAACTATACAATTACTTAAGATAATTGTACAGTTTAAACTCGTGAACCTAAGTATACGTGCTACTGCACTGAGGCAGCGTGATTATGTAGCTGTCTGTTTATGTGTGTAGCGATTTGATTAGTGTCCTGTATAGTAGGGTATAGTGTGTTTAGATGCTACTAACTACGAAATGAAATGAACATGTAGTTACAAGTAGAGTTAGTTTTGTAGGTAGAGTTAGGTGTGAAGTGTGTATGTATGGATGCACTGTCGGAGAGTCGCCCCGACCAAGTGCTGTGATTGGAGAGTAAGCACGATCGGAGAGTCGCCCCGATCACGTGCTGTGATTGTGAAGTATGTAGTGCACTACCGGAGAGTTGCCCCGGCCAAGTGCTGTGAGTGTGGGGAGATAAGTGTAAGTTTTGCCTAAAGTTGCCTAAAGTTAACTACCTTGTGCAAGGGTGTTTTAGAATTTAGAGAAGTGCGTAATTTACGTTGGGCGCCAAAACTGTCACGTTACGGAAGGTAACGGAGCAAAATTTGGAAGAAAGCTAGAGGAAGGAACCGAAATAAAAAGATAGAGCTGCAATTCAAGAGTTTATTCGTAAAATGTCACGTCCTAGGCAGGTACAAGGATTATTATTTAGGTAAAGGCTAACCAACTAACTAATTATGGCTAAAAAACTGTCACGTTACGGAAGGTAACGGAGCAAAATTTGGAAGAAAGCTAGAGGAAGGAACCGAAATAAAAAGATAGAGCTGCAATTCAAGAGTTTATTCGTAAAATGTCACGTCCTAGGCAGGTACAAGGATTATTATTTAGGTAAAGGCTAACCAACTAACTAATTATGGCTAACTTAAGCTAAGCAAGTAGGACTAACGGAGGTAGGATTAAGTTAAGGCGAAGCAGGTCGGGACGGCGAAGGCACGGGAACGTCAGGCCAGGTAGGTGAAGGAGGCGCACGAGGTTGGCACGCTGGATCCCGGTGATCAGATGGAGGCCTCAGCAGGTCCAGGCAGGCAGTGCAGGTGGGGACGCAGGACGTAGCGATGGGGTCGTAGCGCAGAGCACGTAGGGGCACTCCAGGACACGTCGCTGGGCACGTAGCAGCGTAGTCGACTGGCTAGGGTAACGGCGCGGTTAGGGCGCGCATAAGGCCCAGGGGTCCGACGTAGAGTCCCCTCGATAGGACAGGTGGGATAGGTGCACGACGTCCGGGTGGTTCGCGCCGAAGGCCGAGGACCGTGCCTCGAAGACGTGCCGTTATTCACTGAGATGGTTCTCGCCGAAGGTCGAGGACCGTGCCTCGAAGAAGCCGCTATGCCCTTATTTTAAACTTGGTTACTTTTACAATGGTATGGTAGAATATGGAACGTAGAGTAGAAATAGGGCGGCAGCTATAGGTTATGGTGTACACGGACAAACTCGTGGAAGAACTGAGTCATCTGAGCTGCCAACCGCGCTTTTATACCGTCGATCTTTTATTTTTTTAATTTCTACTCTACATTCGAATTTACGAATACAGAACAGTATTGTACCGAGGTTTTAACCATAGCTAGGCTAAAAATCTAGAGTTTTGACATCGAATTAAAAAGTTAGCGCGTTGCTATGACAATTATGGTGACATAAATTTGTTTATAAATACGAGAATTTTATTACAATATTGATAAAAATACATAAAACTACGTTTAATTAAGGTAAATGTCGTGACATTACCAGGGATAAAATTACAGGGCAGTAGCCTCTGCCGTTCCGAAGATACAGGCTCTTTAAGGTACCTATCAATCTTCCTATAATATCCTAAGCTATCCTACGCATTATTTTACATATTTACACAGTTCTCCTATAGTTTTCATTAGTTTACATTCTTAGGGACGTTTACAAAGTACCCCCCTAAAGGTAATAACATTACATTTCTCCCATGGATTGGAGAATGTGCCTGTACAGAACAGTATTGTACCGAGGTTTTAACCATAGCTAGGCTAAAAATCTAGAGTTTTGACATCGAATTAAAAAGTTAGCGCGTTGCTATGACAATTATACTGACATAAATTTGTTTATAAATAAACCATTTTTTACAACATGAAATTAAAATATTAAATAAGTGATAAAAATAGGTGCTACACGAAGAAAGAGCAGTATCGAAACCCTAATCGTAATAGTTTCCCGGCGGACATGCCCGCCGGTAAGGATATACAGCTACATTCAATGTCCTACAGGTACATTCGATTCCCTACCGTTTCCTAAACTATAATTACACGAGTTTCCTATTTATAAGTATTAGTTTTTATAGTTCCCATTAGTCTACTTTCGTGGGAACGTTTACAAAAGACCTCCTAACGGTAATAACATTACATTTCTCCCATGGCCCCTGAAAAATTTTCGACTTAGAGAAAATTTCTTTGAAGGTTAAAAGATGTGGTATACCAACTCTTCCTTTCGTTCCAGTCTCTCATACCTTGCATGCAATCACTCACGCTCAGCTCGATCGAAAAGTCACATCCTCAAGCACTCAGCTCAAACAATGGTGGAGTAAGGTTCACATTTAATGACGCGAACTCCAGAGAAGGTAACCTAATGACTTTAGGGCTTATTTATAAGGAGTTGTCATCCGCTCCTCTATGACTATAGGCTTATTTTTAGGGAGTTGTCAGCCGCTCCCCTATGACTATAAGGCTTATTTATAAGGAGTTGTCAGCCGCTCCATTAAAAGTGACACTAAGGCTTATTTTTATGGAGTAGTCAACCGCTCCTAAGTTTAACATAAAAATTAAGAATTCAACTTGTTAGTTAAGTTAACGCAAGTAGAGCGCTAATCTAACAGCTAAGATTGCCCTTAGTAGTAGGCTTAGTTAAGAGATAGTTATCTCCCAAGTAGTAAGTAGTAGAGTAACTAATGCAGTAGGCAGTTAACGTACTGTAGATACGTTAACGGTAGAGTACCTAAAGCATTAGTTAAGATATAGTTATATACATAATATGTACATAGTATATACATCGTAAGAAGAATCATAGTAGGATTCATCAATTTGATGAAATGAGAAAAGAAAGTAAAACAAGACTGATAGAGCAAAAATTCAGTCAGATCTTAAGTCGAAGAAGATTTCTAGGCCAAGGGAGTTGCCTAAAATAGTAAGTTATCATTAAGGTACTTCTTAAGTGTAGTAAGTTATCACTAAGTAGAAGTTAAGTTATATTAGGGAGTAGTTAAATGTAGTTAAGTTAACTAACAAGCCTAAAAGGATTTGATCTAGGAATCGTTAAGGAGTGGCGGAGATATTTGTAGTTAAGTTTTTTTTTTGTAGTAAAGTTCTAAAGTGCCTAAAGTCATTTAGGAGTGCTATAAATTATTTAACAAATCAAATATCACCTTTGAAAAGCTAAGCCTCAAATAAAGTTAAAGGTCTAGTACAAGTTAATTATCTTTAGAAAAGCTAAAATTCGTAGAAAGCTAAATATTAAAAGTTAAACATCGTAGAAGAAATATAAGATTATAAAGTTAGGCTAAACGTCATAGAAAGCTAAATAGCTAAATATAAGATTATAAAGTTAAACATCGTAAAAAGTCACATTCCATGGAATTATAAAGTTAAAGACGTAGGTAAATAGAAATTTAACATAAGTTACAGTTACATTAGGACGTGTCATTTCACAGAGTTAAATTTTTTCCAGGTTCGAGAAGCAAAAAGGCGAAATTAAGCTGGGGTTAAAGTGAATAAGACGTGCCATTTTGTTTACAGCTAAAAGCAAAAAGGCGTAATTAAACTTGAGTTAAACTAGAGTAAATTTTGGAGGTTTTATTTCAAAGGTCACCCACTTAAAATGGATGGATGAGGTGAGATAGATAGATGAGTGGTAGTTGTAGTGAGTGTAGTGGTTCGGTACCTCTTAGTCGGACTCGAAATCCTTCGAGGTACCCTAAGCGCTTGTTTGACTATCCAGGATACTCTCCTGGAAGTCAAGTAGTAGGTATGCTCAGGTCCAAGAATAACTATACAATTACTTAAGATAATTGTATAGTTTAAACTCGTGAACCTAAGTATACGTGCTACTGCACTGAGGACCGTGCCTCGAAGACGTGCCGTTATTCACTGAGATGGTTCTCGCCGAAGGTCGAGGACCGTGCCTCGAAGAAGCCGCTATGCCCTTATTAACTTGTTTACTTTTACAATGGTATGGTAAAATATGGAACGTAGAGTAGAAATAGGGCGGCAGCTACAAAATTTGGAAGAAAGCTAGAGGAAGGAACCGAAATAAAAAGATAGAGCTGCAATTCAAGAGTTTATTCGTAAAATGTCACGTCCTAGGCAGGTACAAGGATTATTATTTAGGTATAGGCTAACCAACTAACTAATTATGGCTAACTTAAGCTAAGCAAGTAGGACTAACGGAGGTAGGATTAAGTTAAGGCGAAGCAGGTCGGGACGGCGAAGGCACGGGAACGTCAGGCCAGGTAGGTGAAGGAGGCGCACGAGGTTGGCACGCTGGATCCCGGTGATCAGATGGAGGCCTCAGCAGGTCCAGGCAGGCAGTGCAGGTGGGGACGCAGGACGTAGCGATGGGGTCGTAGCGCAGAGCACGTAGGGGCACTCCAGGACACGTCGCTGGGCACGTAGCAGCGTAGTCGACTGGCTAGGGTAACGGCGCGGTTAGGGCGCGCATAAGGCCCAGGGGTCCGACGTAGAGTCCCCTCGATAGGACAGGTGGGATAGGTGCACGACGTCCGGGTGGTTCGTGCCGAAGGCCGAGGACTGTGCCTCGAAGACGTGCCGTTATTCACTGAGATGGTTCTCGCCGAAGGTCGAGGACCGTGCCTCGAAGAAGCCGCTATGCCCTTATTGACTTGTTTACTTTTACAATGGTATGGTAAAATATGGAACGTAGAGTAGAAATAGGGCGGCAGCTATAGGTTATGGTGTACACGGACAAACTCGTGGGAGGACTGAGTCATCTGAGCTGCCAACCGCGCTTTTATACCGTAGATATTTTATTTTTTTAATTTCTACTCTACATTCGAATTTACGAATACAGAACAGTATTGTACCGAGGTTTTAACCATAGCTAGGCTAAAAATCTAGAGTTTTGACATCGAATTAAAAAGTTAGCGCGTTGCTATGACAATTATACTGACATAAATTTGTTTATAAATAAACCATTTTTTACAACATGAAATTAAAATATTAAATAAGTGATAAAAATAGGTGCTACACGAAGAAAGAGCAGTATCGAAACCCTAATCGTAATAGTTTCCCGGCGGACATGCCCGCCGGTAAGGATATACAGCTACATTCAATGTCCTACAGGTACATTCGATTCCCTACCGTTTCCTAAACTATAATTACACGAGTTTCTGTCACGTTACGGAAGGTAACGGAGCAAAATTTGGAAGAAAGCTAGAGGAAGGAACCGAAATAAAAAGATAGAGCTGCAATTCAAGAGTTTATTCGTAAAATGTCACGTCCTAGGCAGGTACAAGGATTATTATTTAGGTAAAGGCTAACCAACTAACTAATTATGGCTAACTTAAGCTAAGCAAGTAGGACTAACGGAGGTAGGATTAAGTTAAGGCGAAGCAGGTCGGGACGGCGAAGGCACGGGAACGTCAGGCCAGGTAGGTGAAGGAGGCGCACGAGGTTGGCACGCTGGATCCCGGTGATCAGATGGAGGCCTCAGCAGGTCCAGGCAGGCAGTGCAGGTGGGGACGCAGGACGTAGCGATGGGGTCGTAGCGCAGAGCACGTAGGGGGCACTCCAGGACACGTCGCTGGGCACGTAGCAGCGTAGTCGACTGGCTAGGGTAACGGCGCGGTTAGGGCGCGCATAAGGCCCAGGGGTCCGACGTAGAGTCCCCTCGATAGGACAGGTGGGATAGGTGCACGACGTCCGGGTGGTTCGCGCCGAAGGCCGAGGACCGTGCCTCGAAGACGTGCCGTTATTCACTGAGATGGTTCTCGCCGAAGGTCGAGGACCGTGCCTCGAAGAAGCCGCTATGCCCTTATTTTAAACTTGGTTACTTTTACAATGGTATGGTAGAATATGGAACGTAGAGTAGAAATAGGGCGGCAGCTATAGGTTATGGTGTACACGGACAAACTCGTGGAAGAACTGAGTCATCTGAGCTGCCAACCGCGCTTTTATACCGTCGATCTTTTATTTTTTTAATTTCTACTCTACATTCGAATTTACGAATACAGAACAGTATTGTACCGAGGTTTTAACCATAGCTAGGCTAAAAATCTAGAGTTTTGACATCGAATTAAAAAGTTAGCGCGTTGCTATGACAATTATGGTGACATAAATTTGTTTATAAATACGAGAATTTTATTACAATATTGATAAAAATACATAAAACTACGTTTAATTAAGGTAAATGTCGTGACATTACCAGGGATAAAATTACAGGGCAGTAGCCTCTGCCGTTCCGAAGATACAGGCTCTTTAAGGTACCTATCAATCTTCCTATAATATCCTAAGCTATCCTACGCATTATTTTACATATTTACACAGTTCTCCTATAGTTTTCATTAGTTTACATTCTTAGGGACGTTTACAAAGTACCCCCCTAAAGGTAATAACATTACATTTCTCCCATAAATGTAATGTTATTACCGTTAGGAGGTCTTTTGTAAACGTTCCCACGAAAGTAGACTAATGGGAACTATAAAAACTAATACTTATAAATAGGAAACTCGTGTAATTATAGTTTAGGAAACGGTAGGGAATCGAATGTACCTGTAGGACATTGAATGTAGCTGTATATCCTTACCGGCGGGCATGTCCGCCGGGAAACTATTACGATTAGGGTTTCGATACTGCTCTTTCTTCGTGTAGCACCTATTTTTATCACTTATTTAATATTTTAATTTCATGTTGTAAAAAATGGTTTATTTATAAACAAATTTATGTCAGTATAATTGTCATAGCAACGCGCTAACTTTTTAATTCGATGTCAAAACTCTAGATTTTTAGCCTAGCTATGGTTAAAACCTCGGTACAATACTGTTCTGTATTCGTAAATTCGAATGTAGAGTAGAAATTAAAAAAATAAAATATCTACGGTATAAAAGCGCAGTTGGCAGCTCAGATGACTCAGTCCTCCCACGAGTTTGTCCGTGTACACCATAACCTATAGCTGCCGCCCTATTTCTACTCTACGTTCCATATTTTACCATACCATTGTAAAAGTAAACAAGTCAATAAGGGCATAGCGGCTTCTTCGAGGCACGGTCCTCGACCTTCGGCGAGAACCATCTCAGTGAATAACGGCACGTCTTCGAGGCACAGTCCTCGGCCTTCGGCGCGAACCACCCGGACGTCGTGCACCTATCCCACCTGTCCTATCGAGGGGACTCTACGTCGGACCCCTGGGCCTTATGCGCGCCCTAACCGCGCCGTTACCCTAGCCAGTCGACTACGCTGCTACGTGCCCAGCGACGTGTCCTGGAGTGCCCCTACGTGCTCTGCGCTACGACCCCATCGCTACGTCCTGCGTCCCCACCTGCACTGCCTGCCTGGACCTGCTGAGGCCTCCATCTGATCACCGGGATCCAGCGTGCCAACCTCGTGCGCCTCCTTCACCTACCTGGCCTGACGTTCCCGTGCCTTCGCCGTCCCGACCTGCTTCGCCTTAACTTAATCCTACCTCCGTTAGTCCTACTTGCTTAGCTTAAGTTAGCCATAATTAGTTAGTTGGTTAGCCTATACCTAAATAATAATCCTTGTACCTGCCTAGGACGTGACATTTTACGAATAAACTCTTGAATTGCAGCTCTATCTTTTTATTTCGGTTCCTTCCTCTAGCTTTCTTCCAAATTTTGCTCCGTTACCTTCCGTAACGTGACAGTTTTTGTTATTACCGTTAGGAGGTCTTTTGTAAACGTTCCCAAGAATGTAGACTAATGGGAACTATAAAAACTAATACTTATAAATAGGAAACTCGTGTAATTATAGTTTAGGAAACGGTAGGGAATCGAATGTACCTGTAGGACATTGAATGTAGCTGTATATCCTTACCGGCGGGCATGTCCGCCGGGAAACTATTACGATTAGGGTTTCGATACTGCTCTTTCTTCGTGTAGCACCTATTTTTATCACTTATTTAATATTTTAATTTCATGTTGTAAAAAATGGTTTATTTATAAACAAATTTATGTCAGTATAATTGTCATAGCAACGCGCTAACTTTTTAATTCGATGTCAAAACTCTAGATTTTTAGCCTAGCTATGGTTAAAACCTCGGTACAATACTGTTCTGTATTCGTAAATTCGAATGTAGAGTAGAAATTAAAAAAATAAAAGATCGACGGTATAAAAGCGCGGTTGGCAGCTCAGATGACTCAGTTCTTCCACGAGTTTGTCCGTGTACACCATAACCTATAGCTGCCGCCCTATTTCTACTCTACGTTCCATATTTTACCATACCATTGTAAAAGTAAACAAGTCAATAAGGGCATAGCGGCTTCTTCGAGGCACGGTCCTCGACCTTCGGCGAGAACCATCTCAGTGAATAACGGCACGTCTTCGAGGCACAGTCCTCGGCCTTCGGCGCGAACCACCCGGACGTCGTGCACCTATCCCACCTGTCCTATCGAGGGGACTCTACGTCGGACCCCTGGGCCTTATGCGCGCCCTAACCGCGCCGTTACCCTAGCCAGTCGACTACGCTGCTACGTGCCCAGCGACGTGTCCTGGAGTGCCCCTACGTGCTCTGGTTGGGCGCCAAAACTGTCACGTTACGGAAGGTAACGGAGCAAAATTTGGAAGAAAGCTAGAGGAAGGAACCGAAATAAAAAGATAGAGCTGCAATTCAAGAGTTTATTCGTAAAATGTCACGTCCTAGGCAGGTACAAGGATTATTATTTAGGTAAAGGCTAACCAACTAACTAATTATGGCTAACTTAAGCTAAGCAAGTAGGACTAACGGAGGTAGGATTAAGTTAAGGCGAAGCAGGTCGGGACGGCGAAGGCACGGGAACGTCAGGCCAGGTAGGTGAAGGAGGCGCACGAGGTTGGCACGCTGGATCCCGGTGATCAGATGGAGGCCTCAGCAGGTCCAGGCAGGCAGTGCAGGTGGGGACGCAGGACGTAGCGATGGGGTCGTAGCGCAGAGCACGTAGGGGCACTCCAGGACACGTCGCTGGGCACGTAGCAGCGTAGTCGACTGGCTAGGGTAACGGCGCGGTTAGGGCGCGCATAAGGCCCAGGGGTCCGACGTAGAGTCCCCTCGATAGGACAGGTGGGATAGGTGCACGACGTCCGGGTGGTTCGCGCCGAAGGCCGAGGACCGTGCCTCGAAGACGTGCCGTTATTCACTGAGATGGTTCTCGCCGAAGGTCGAGGACCGTGCCTCGAAGAAGCCGCTATGCCCTTATTTTAAACTTGGTTACTTTTACAATGGTATGGTAAAATATGGAACGTAGAGTAGAAATAGGGCGGCAGCTATAGGTTATGGTGTACACGGACAAACTCGTGGAAGAACTGAGTCATCTGAGCTGCCAACCGCGCTTTTATACCGTCGATCTTTTATTTTTTTAATTTCTACTCTACATTCGAATTTACGAATACAGAACAGTATTGTACCGAGGTTTTAACCATAGCTAGGCTAAAAATCTAGAGTTTTGACATCGAATTAAAAAGTTAGCGCGTTGCTATGACAATTATGGTGACATAAATTTGTTTATAAATACGAGAATTTTATTACAATATTGATAAAAATACATAAAACTACGTTTAATTAAGGTAAATGTCGTGACATTACCAGGGATAAAATTACAGGGCAGTAGCCTCTGCCGTTCCGAAGATACAGGCTCTTTAAGGTACCTATCAATCTTCCTATAATATCCTAAGCTATCCTACGCATTATTTTACATATTTACACAGTTCTCCTATAGTTTTCATTAGTTTACATTCTTAGGGACGTTTACAAAGTACCCCCCTAAAGGTAATAACATTACATTTCTCCCATGGCCCCTGAAAAATTTTCGACTTAGAGAAAATTTTCTTTGAAAAGGTTATAGGATACGATCTCAACTTTCATAAATCTCATATACAATCACGCAAGATTCCGTCCATTCAGTAGGCGGAGTAAGGTTCACCTTCAATGACGCGAACTCCTGAGAAAGTAACCTAGTATACATGACTTTAAGGCTTATTTCTGAGGAGTTGTCAGCCGCTCCATTTATAAATCCATGACGCTAAGGCTTATTTTTATGGAGTAGTCAACCGCTCCTACAAGTTTATACAAAAAGTATTTAAGAAGTTAACTAAGATTGCCATTAGTAGTAGGCAAAAGGTTAAGAGATATAGTTACCTCCTAAAATAGCAGCTAGTAGTAGTATGTTTGTACTTAGTAAAAGTAGACAATACCTTGTTATAAAGGTTAGGTGTTTTCGTAGTAGTGAGGTTACCAAAATTAATCGGTGTTTAATGATGTTTTCAGGTGATATAAAATTAAACAAAATAAGGCTGATAGTGCCGGAATTCAGCCTGTTAGATAGGGATGAGTAGAGACCGGATATAATATATACAGAGGAGATGAAATAAAGCTTTTATTTACAATTTTTACAATACCTACTGTGCACGTTAAGTTTTGAAATCTTTCACGTGCCACTTACTTCGAGCTCCATTGGGGTCCTCAAGCAGATAGACAAGTGGAGAAAGTTTTTGAATTACTTTGCATTTAATATACCTAGGAGCTAATTTGGCACTGAAATATGCTCCAGCATTACTTAGAGGATAATTTTTTCGCCACACTGTATCACCGACATTATATTCCCTGAACGAGCGTCTTAAGTTATATCGTTCCGAATTCTTCGTGTGAGCTACATGAAGTGCTACCTGGACTCTATCGTAAATTGATGACAAGAGACCGATGTTGTTGGAATATAATGTCGGTGATACAGTGTGGCGAAAAAATTATCCTCTAAGTAATGCTGGAGCATATTTCAGTGCCAAATTAGCTCCTAGGTATATTAAATGCAAAGTAATTCAAAAACTTTCTCCACTTGTCTATCTGCTTGAGGACCCCAATGGAGCTCGAAGCACGAGGTTGGCACGCTGGATCCCGGTGATCAGATGGAGGCCTCAGCAGGTCCAGGCAGGCAGTGCAGGTGGGGACGCAGGACGTAGCGATGGGGTCGTAGCGCAGAGCACGTAGGGGCACTCCAGGACACGTCGCTGGGCACGTAGCAGCGTAGTCGACTGGCTAGGGTAACGGCGCGGTTAGGGCGCGCATAAGGCCCAGGGGTCCGACGTAGAGTCCCCTCGATAGGACAGGTGGGATAGGTGCACGACGTCCGGGTGGTTCGCGCCGAAGGCCGAGGACCGTGCCTCGAAGACGTGCCGTTATTCACTGAGATGGTTCTCGCCGAAGGTCGAGGACCGTGCCTCGAAGAAGCCGCTATGCCCTTATTTTAAACTTGGTTACTTTTACAATGGTATGGTAGAATATGGAACGTAGAGTAGAAATAGGGCGGCAGCTATAGGTTATGGTGTACACGGACAAACTCGTGGAAGAACTGAGTCATTTGAGCTGCCAACCGCGCTTTTATACCGTCGATCTTTTATTTTTTTAATTTCTACTCTACATTCGAATTTACGAATACAGAACAGTATTGTACCGAGGTTTTAACCATAGCTAGGCTAAAAATCTAGAGTTTTGACATCGAATTAAAAAGTTAGCGCGTTGCTATGACAATTATGGTGACATAAATTTGTTTATAAATACGAGAATTTTATTACAATATTGATAAAAATACATAAAACTACGTTTAATTAAGGTAAATGTCGTGACATTACCAGGGATAAAATTACAGGGCAGTAGCCTCTGCCGTTCCGAAGATACAGGCTCTTTAAGGTACCTATCAATCTTCCTATAATATCCTAAGCTATCCTACGCATTATTTTACATATTTACACAGTTCTCCTATAGTTTTCATTAGTTTACATTCTTAGGGACGTTTACAAAGTACCCCCCTAAAGGTAATAACATTACATTTCTCCCATGGCCCCTGAAAAATTTTCGACTTAGAGAAAATTTTCTTTGAAAAGGTTATAGGATACGATCTCAACTTTCATAAATCTCATATACAATCACGCAAGATTCCGTCCATTCAGTAGGCGGAGTAAGGTTCACCTTCAATGACGCGAACTCCTGAGAAAGTAACCTAGTATACATGACTTTAAGGCTTATTTCTGAGGAGTTGTCAGCCGCTCCATTTATAAATCCATGACGCTAAGGCTTATTTTTATGGAGTAGTCAACCGCTCCTACAAGTTTATACAAAAAGTATTTAAGAAGTTAACTAAGATTGCCATTAGTAGTAGGCAAAAGGTTAAGAGATATAGTTACCTCCTAAAATAGCAGCTAGTAGTAGTATGTTTGTACTTAGTAAAAGTAGACAATACCTTGTTATAAAGGTTAGGTGTTTTCGTAGTAGTGAGGTTACCAAAATTAATCGGTGTTTAATGATGTTTTCAGGTGATATAAAATTAAACAAAATAAGGCTGATAGTGCCGGAATTCAGCCTGTTAGATAGGGATGAGTAGAGACCGGATATAATATATACAGAGGAGATGAAATAAAGCTTTTATTTACAATTTTTACAATACCTACTGTGCACGTTAAGTTTTGAAATCTTTCACGTGCCACTTACTTCGAGCTCCATTGGGGTCCTCAAGCAGATAGACAAGTGGAGAAAGTTTTTGAATTACTTTGCATTTAATATACCTAGGAGCTAATTTGGCACTGAAATATGCTCCAGCATTACTTAGAGGATAATTTTTTCGCCACACTGTATCACCGACATTATATTCCCTGAACGAGCGTCTTAAGTTATATCGTTCCGAATTCTTCGTGTGAGCTACATGAAGTGCTACCTGGACTCTATCGTAAATTGATGACAAGAGACCGATGTTGTTGGCATATACATCGCGAGGTAAGAAAGTCATTTCTTCAAGGTTATATCCTTCAACGTAAATAGATCCGCACGTAATTAGTTCACGACCGTAAACTAGAAATGATGGTGTAAAGCCAGTTACTGCATTAACCGAGTTATTCATTGCAGATTGGATTTTGGGCAAGTGTAAGTCCCAAGATCTATGGTCGTCACCCACGAGGGAGGCTAGAGCTGCAATGATTGTCTTATTATACCGTTCAGTGGTGTTTACCTGAGGGCAGTAGTGTGGAGTAAAGGATATGTTTGGTACTTTATATCGCTGAAGGAAACCATGAAATTCATGAGACTGGAATTGAGGACCGTTGTCCATGATAATCGTTTGGGGGACTCCGTGGACTAAGAAGACGAAATTCTCCAGATTACTAATGATATTTGAAGAGGTAGCCCGTTTCAGAGGGAAGGCGAGAGTAAACTTAGTGAAGACGCAATTTACTACTAGAATGTATTGATTACGACGTCTACTCATGGGTAGCGCTCCGATTAAGTCTAAGGAGATGCATTGAAAGGGCCTAGAACAGATTTTCGGCTTGCCCATAGGGCCGTAAGGTGAGTGATTAGATCGTTTATAAGACAGACAAATTTCGCACTTAGCAATGAAGTCTGCGATATCTTTGAACATACCAGACCAATAATATATTAAAGACAGTTTTTTATAAGTTTTGAATATACCTAAGTGAGGATCAGATGCTGAACCATGCGCGTTGTTAATTAATAATTTTCTTTCTGACGGGGGTGGAACTTCTTTCCAAATAAAATCGTCCGTTAGCGCGTGAGGGGTGTAGGTGCAGCGGAATAGCTTATTATCTTTTATAGTATAATTTGGGAAGTTATCGGGATTGTTTTGACAATCTAGTAGGAGTTTGTTGTAGCGTTCCGTTTCCAAAGGGGAAGCTACGTCCTCTGAAACTGGGGAGGCTTTATGGGCTGGTAGGAGATCATCGTTTTTAGAACGAGACAAAAGGTCAGGGACAATATTTTCTTTTCCTTTTTTGTGTTTCAGGATGAAGTTGAATGTAGAAAGACGAAGGGACCAGCGTGCTAATCTACCTGAAGGGTTACTCAAGTTAAGGAACCATTTAAGTGCGGCATGGTCAGTATAAACTGTAAAAGTTTTACCATTATCTAGGTAACAGCGCCAATGTTCTAACGCGGTAATGACGGCTAAAGTTTCGCGCTCAGTAGTTGAGTAGTTTCTTTCATTTTTATTCAAAGATTTGCTCATATATGCTATCACAACTTCTTTGTCGTCTCGAGTTTGGGTGAGCATAGCACCAATACCAAAGTTAGATGCGTCACAGTGCACAGAGAAAGGTCGTTCGAAGTCAGGGCAGGCAAGGATAGGCGTTGTAATAAGACATTCTTTGAGTTTAAGAAAAGAATTATTTGCTTCAGGGTTCCAAGCGAATTTGGGAGCATTCTTTCCAGAAGAAGTTAATTTGTTCAAAGGAGCTGCGATAGTACTAAAGTTTGGGATGAATCTTCTGAACCAACTACAGGTACCAATAAATTTTCTAAGTTCTTTGCGAGATGCGGGTGTAGGGAAGTCTATGATAGCTTTGATCTTAGAAGGGTCAGCTCGTAGACCATTCTCGTCAACGATATACCCCAAGTATTTTAGTTCACTTTTAAAAAACTGGCTTTTTTCAAAATTTATTGTAAGTTTTGCAAGAGTTAGTTTTTCTAGAACTTTTATTAGCAAAGAGATATGTTGTTCAAAGGTATCGCTAATAATTATTATGTCATCGAGATAACAGAAGACCTTATTGTCGAATTCTGGTGTTAACAGTTTGTCCATAAGTCTCTGCTGTGTAGCGGGTGCGTTGGTTAACCCAAAGGGCATTACGACAAATCTGTACATGCCTCTACCAGGGACATAGAATGCGGTTTTATCGCGGTCATCTGGATGTAGGGGAATTTCCCAGAAAGCTTTGGCAATGTCGATACTAGATAAATACTTAGCGTTCTTTAAATGATCCAATATTTCATTAACGAAAGGGAGGCTGTAAGCGTCTTTACGGGTAACCGCGTTTAGTTTTCTGCTATCGACACAAAATCGCCATTCACCATTCTTTTTAGGGGTGATAAGGACTGGCGAGAGCCAAGGGCTTTCACATTTTTCAATTACCTTCCACTCAAGCATTTTATCGACTTCGTTAATAAGCGCTTTTTGTTTTTCAGGGGAAAGGCGGTAACAACGTTGCTTTATGGGCAAGGTGTCACCGGTGTCGATGCGATGGCATATGAGATCAGTACGACCCAGTTCGCCTTTCTTTTCAAAAGAAATGTCTTTAAACCGAGAAATTATATTGTCAGCGATTAGTTTTTGTTCGGAATTAAGATTATTGTAATTTAAGATATGTTTTTCAATTACATTAGTATTAACGGCAGTTTCCTTGGGAAAGAAAGCTGGAGATAGGAGTTTAGGTATTAAATTAAACTTCCTCCAGAAGTCAACACCGAGAATTAATGAAGGAAAAATATCAGGAAAAACATGAGCTTTAATGAATTTGGTTTGTTTTTGAAAGGTAACCGGCAGATTGATAAACCCAATCGATTTGATTGAATGTTTACTTGCAGTACTAACTGAAATGTAGTCTGACTTGGATAAGGTGGTACTTTGTAAACGTCCCTAAGAATGTAAACTAATGAAAACTATAGGAGAACTGTGTAAATATGTAAAATAATGCGTAGGATAGCTTAGGATATTATAGGAAGATTGATAGGTACCTTAAAGAGCCTGTATCTTCGGAACGGCAGAGGCTACTGCCCTGTAATTTTATCCCTGGTAATGTCACGACATTTACCTTAATTAAACGTAGTTTTATGTATTTTTATCAATATTGTAATAAAATTCTCGTATTTATAAACAAATTTATGTCACCATAATTGTCATAGCAACGCGCTAACTTTTTAATTCGATGTCAAAACTCTAGATTTTTAGCCTAGCTATGGTTAAAACCTCGGTACAATACTGTTCTGTATTCGTAAATTCGAATGTAGAGTAGAAATTAAAAAAATAAAAGATCGACGGTATAAAAGCGCGGTTGGCAGCTCAGATGACTCAGTTCTTCCACGAGTTTGTCCGTGTACACCATAACCTATAGCTGCCGCCCTATTTCTACTCTACGTTCCATATTCTACCATACCATTGTAAAAGTAACCAAGTTTAAAATAAGGGCATAGCGGCTTCTTCGAGGCACGGTCCTCGACCTTCGGCGAGAACCATCTCAGTGAATAACGGCACGTCTTCGAGGCACGGTCCTCGGCCTTCGGCGCGAACCACCCGGACGTCGTGCACCTATCCCACCTGTCCTATCGAGGGGACTCTACGTCGGACCCCTGGGCCTTATGCGCGCCCTAACCGCGCCGTTACCCTAGCCAGTCGACTACGCTGCTACGTGCCCAGCGACGTGTCCTGGAGTGCCCCTACGTGCTCTGCGCTACGACCCCATCGCTACGTCCTGCGTCCCCACCTGCACTGCCTGCCTGGACCTGCTGAGGCCTCCATCTGATCACCGGGATCCAGCGTGCCAACCTCGTGCGCCTCCTTCACCTACCTGGCCTGACGTTCCCGTGCCTTCGCCGTCCCGACCTGCTTCGCCTTAACTTAATCCTACCTCCGTTAGTCCTACTTGCTTAGCTTAAGTTAGCCATAATTAGTTAGTTGGTTAGCCTTTACCTAAATAATAATCCTTGTACCTGCCTAGGACGTGACATTTTACGAATAAACTCTTGAATTGCAGCTCTATCTTTTTATTTCGGTTCCTTCCTCTAGCTTTCTTCCAAATTTTGCTCCGTTACCTTCCGTAACGTGACAGTTTTAATAATGTTATTACCTTTAGGGGGGTACTTTGTAAACGTCCCTAAGAATGTAAACTAATGAAAACTATAGGAGAACTGTGTAAATATGTAAAATAATGCGTAGGATAGCTTAGGATATTATAGGAAGATTGATAGGTACCTTAAAGAGCCTGTATCTTCGGAACGGCAGAGGCTACTGCCCTGTAATTTTATCCCTGGTAATGTCACGACATTTACCTTAATTAAACGTAGTTTTATGTATTTTTATCAATATTGTAATAAAATTCTCGTATTTATAAACAAATTTATGTCACCATAATTGTCATAGCAACGCGCTAACTTTTTAATTCGATGTCAAAACTCTAGATTTTTAGCCTAGCTATGGTTAAAACCTCGGTACAATACTGTTCTGTATTCGTAAATTCGAATGTAGAGTAGAAATTAAAAAAATAAAAGATCGACGGTATAAAAGCGCGGTTGGCAGCTCAGATGACTCAGTTCTTCCACGAGTTTGTCCGTGTACACCATAACCTATAGCTGCCGCCCTATTTCTACTCTACGTTCCATATTCTACCATACCATTGTAAAAGTAACCAAGTTTAAAATAAGGGCATAGCGGCTTCTTCGAGGCACGGTCCTCGACCTTCGGCGAGAACCATCTCAGTGAATAACGGCACGTCTTCGAGGCACGGTCCTCGGCCTTCGGCGCGAACCACCCGGACGTCGTGCACCTATCCCACCTGTCCTATCGAGGGGACTCTACGTCGGACCCCTGGGCCTTATGCGCGCCCTAACCGCGCCGTTACCCTAGCCAGTCGACTACGCTGCTACGTGCCCAGCGACGTGTCCTGGAGTGCCCCTACGTGCTCTGCGCTACGACCCCATCGCTACGTCCTGCGTCCCCACCTGCACTGCCTGCCTGGACCTGCTGAGGCCTCCATCTGATCACCGGGATCCAGCGTGCCAACCTCGTGCGCCTCCTTCACCTACCTGGCCTGACGTTCCCGTGCCTTCGCCGTCCCGACCTGCTTCGCCTTAACTTAATCCTACCTCCGTTAGTCCTACTTGCTTAGCTTAAGTTAGCCATAATTAGTTAGTTGGTTAGCCTTTACCTAAATAATAATCCTTGTACCTGCCTAGGACGTGACATTTTACGAATAAACTCTTGAATTGCAGCTCTATCTTTTTATTTCGGTTCCTTCCTCTAGCTTTCTTCCAAATTTTGCTCCGTTACCTTCCGTAACGTGACCACCGAAATAAAAAGATAGAGCTGCAATTCAAGAGTTTATTCGTAAAATGTCACGTCCTAGGCAGGTACAAGGATTATTATTTAGGTAAAGGCTAACCAACTAACTAATTATGGCTAACTTAAGCTAAGCAAGTAGGACTAACGGAGGTAGGATTAAGTTAAGGCGAAGCAGGTCGGGACGGCGAAGGCACGGGAACGTCAGGCCAGGTAGGTGAAGGAGGCGCACGAGGTTGGCACGCTGGATCCCGGTGATCAGATGGAGGCCTCAGCAGGTCCAGGCAGGCAGTGCAGGTGGGGACGCAGGACGTAGCGATGGGGTCGTAGCGCAGAGCACGTAGGGGCACTCCAGGACACGTCGCTGGGCACGTAGCAGCGTAGTCGACTGGCTAGGGTAACGGCGCGGTTAGGGCGCGCATAAGGCCCAGGGGTCCGACGTAGAGTCCCCTCGATAGGACAGGTGGGATAGGTGCACGACGTCCGGGTGGTTCGCGCCGAAGGCCGAGGACCGTGCCTCGAAGACGTGCCGTTATTCACTGAGATGGTTCTCGCCGAAGGTCGAGGACCGTGCCTCGAAGAAGCCGCTATGCCCTTATTTTAAACTTGGTTACTTTTACAATGGTATGGTAGAATATGGAACGTAGAGTAGAAATAGGGCGGCAGCTATAGGTTATGGTGTACACGGACAAACTCGTGGAAGAACTGAGTCATCTGAGCTGCCAACCGCGCTTTTATACCGTAGATATTTTATTTTTTTAATTTCTACTCTACATTCGAATTTACGAATACAGAACAGTATTGTACCGAGGTTTTAACCATAGCTAGGCTAAAAATCTAGAGTTTTGACATCGAATTAAAAAGTTAGCGCGTTGCTATGACAATTATACTGACATAAATTTGTTTATAAATAAACCATTTTTTACAACATGAAATTAAAATATTAAATAAGTGATAAAAATAGGTGCTACACGAAGAAAGAGCAGTATCGAAACCCTAATCGTAATAGTTTCCCGGCGGACATGCCCGCCGGTAAGGATATACAGCTACATTCAATGTCCTACAGGTACATTCGATTCCCTACCGTTTCCTAAACTATAATTACACGAGTTTCCTATTTATAAGTATTAGTTTTTATAGTTCCCATTAGTCTACATTCTTGGGAACGTTTACAAAAGACCTCCTAACGGTAATAACAAAAACTGTCACGTTACGGAAGGTAACGGAGCAAAATTTGGAAGAAAGCTAGAGGAAGGAACCGAAATAAAAAGATAGAGCTGCAATTCAAGAGTTTATTCGTAAAATGTCACGTCCTAGGCAGGTACAAGGATTATTATTTAGGTATAGGCTAACCAACTAACTAATTATGGCTAACTTAAGCTAAGCAAGTAGGACTAACGGAGGTAGGATTAAGTTAAGGCGAAGCAGGTCGGGACGGCGAAGGCACGGGAACGTCAGGCCAGGTAGGTGAAGGAGGCGCACGAGGTTGGCACGCTGGATCCCGGTGATCAGATGGAGGCCTCAGCAGGTCCAGGCAGGCAGTGCAGGTGGGGACGCAGGACGTAGCGATGGGGTCGTAGCGCAGAGCACGTAGGGGTACTCCAGGACACGTCGCTGGGCACGTAGCAGCGTAGTCGACTGGCTAGGGTAACGGCGCGGTTAGGGCGCGCATAAGGCCCAGGGGTCCGACGTAGAGTCCCCTCGATAGGACAGGTGGGATAGGTGCACGACGTCCGGGTGGTTCGCGCCGAAGGCCGAGGACCGTGCCTCGAAGACGTGCCGTTATTCACTGAGATGGTTCTCGCCGAAGGTCGAGGACCGTGCCTCGAAGAAGCCGCTATGCCCTTATTAACTTGTTTACTTTTACAATGGTATGGTAAAATATGGAACGTAGAGTAGAAATAGGGCGGCAGCTATAGGTTATGGTGTACACGGACAAACTCGTGGGAGGACTGAGTCATCTGAGCTGCCAACCGCGCTTTTATACCGTAGATATTTTATTTTTTTAATTTCTACTCTACATTCGAATTTACGAATACAGAACAGTATTGTACCGAGGTTTTAACCATAGCTAGGCTAAAAATCTAGAGTTTTGACATCGAATTAAAAAGTTAGCGCGTTGCTATGACAATTATACTGACATAAATTTGTTTATAAATAAACCATTTTTTACAACATGAAATTAAAATATTAAATAAGTGATAAAAATAGGTGCTACACGAAGAAAGAGCAGTATCGAAACCCTAATCGTAATAGTTTCCCGGCGGACATGCCCGCCGGTAAGGATATACAGCTACATTCAATGTCCTACAGGTACATTCGATTCCCTACCGTTTCCTAAACTATAATTACACGAGTTTCCTATTTATAAGTATTAGTTTTTATAGTTCCCATTAGTCTACTTTCGTGGGAACGTTTACAAAAGACCTCCTAACGGTAATAACATTACATTTCTCCCATGGCCCCTGAAAAATTTTCGACTTAGAGAAAATTTCTTTGAAGGTTAAAAGATGTGGTATACCAACTCTTCCTTTCGTTCCAGTCTCTCATACCTTGCATGCAATCACTCACGCTCAGCTCGATCGAAAAGTCACATCCTCAAGCACTCAGCTCAAACAATGGTGGAGTAAGGTTCACATTTAATGACGCGAACTCCAGAGAAGGTAACCTAATGACTTTAGGGCTTATTTATAAGGAGTTGTCATCCGCTCCTCTATGACTATAGGCTTATTTTTAGGGAGTTGTCAGCCGCTCCCCTATGACTATAAGGCTTATTTATAAGGAGTTGTCAGCCGCTCCATTAAAAGTGACACTAAGGCTTATTTTTATGGAGTAGTCAACCGCTCCTAAGTTTAACATAAAAATTAAGAATTCAACTTGTTAGTTAAGTTAACGCAAGTAGAGCGCTAATCTAACAGCTAAGATTGCCCTTAGTAGTAGGCTTAGTTAAGAGATAGTTATCTCCCAAGTAGTAAGTAGTAGAGTAACTAATGCAGTAGGCAGTTAACGTACTGTAGATACGTTAACGGTAGAGTACCTAAAGCATTAGTTAAGATATAGTTATATACATAATATGTACATAGTATATACATCGTAAGAAGAATCATAGTAGGATTCATCAATTTGATGAAATGAGAAAAGAAAGTAAAACAAGACTGATAGAGCAAAAATTCAGTCAGATTTTAAGTCGAAGAAGATTTCTAGGCCAAGGGAGTTGCCTAAAATAGTAAGTTATCATTAAGGTACTTCTTAAGTGTAGTAAGTTATCACTAAGTAGAAGTTAAGTTATATTAGGGAGTAGTTAAATGTAGTTAAGTTAACTAACAAGCCTAAAAGGATTTGATCTAGGAATCGTTAAGGAGTGGCGGAGATATTTGTAGTTAAGTTTTTTTTTTGTAGTAAAGTTCTAAAGTGCCTAAAGTCATTTAGGAGTGCTATAAATTATTTAACAAATCAAATATCACCTTTGAAAAGCTAAGCCTCAAATAAAGTTAAAGGTCTAGTACAAGTTAATTATCTTTAGAAAAGCTAAAATTCGTAGAAAGCTAAATATTAAAAGTTAAACATCGTAGAAGAAATATAAGATTATAAAGTTAGGCTAAACGTCATAGAAAGCTAAATAGCTAAATATAAGATTATAAAGTTAAACATCGTAAAAAGTCACATTCCATGGAATTATAAAGTTAAAGACGTAGGTAAATAGAAATTTAACATTAGTTACAGTTACATTAGGACGTGTCATTTCACAGAGTTAAATTTTTTCCAGGTTCGAGAAGCAAAAAGGCGAAATTAAGCTGGGGTTAAAGTGAATAAGACGTGCCATTTTGTTTACAGCTAAAAGCAAAAAGGCGTAATTAAACTTGAGTTAAACTAGAGTAAATTTTGGAGGTTTTATTTCAAAGGTCACCCACTTAAAATGGATGGATGAGGTGAGATAGATAGATGAGTGGTAGTTGTAGTGAGTGTAGTGGTTCGGTACCTCTTAGTCGGACTCGAAATCCTTCGAGGTACCCTAAGCGCTTGTTTGACTATCCAGGATACTCTCCTGGAAGTCAAGTAGTAGGTATGCTCAGGTCCAAGAATAACTATACAATTACTTAAGATAATTGTATAGTTTAAACTCGTGAACCTAAGTATACGTGCTACTGCACTGAGGCAGCGTGATTGTGTAGCTGTCTGTTTATAAGTGTAGCGATTTGATTTGTGTCCTGTATAGTAGGGTATAGTGTGTTTAGATGCTACTAACTACGAAATGAAATGAACATGTAGTTACAAGTAGAGTTAGTTTTGTAGGTAGAGTTAGGTGTGAAGTGTGTATGTATGGATGCACTGTCGGAGAGTCGCCCCGACCAAGTGCTGTGATTGGAGAGTAAGCACGATCGGAGAGTCGCCCCGATCACGTGCTGTGATTGTGAAGTATGTAGTGCACTACCGGAGAGTTGCCCCGGCCAAGTGCTGTGAGTGTGGGGAGATAAGTGTAAGTTTTGCCTAAAGTTGCCTAAAGTTAACTACCTTGTGCAAGGGTGTTTTAGAATTTAGAGAAGTGCGTAATTTACGTTGGGCGCCAAAACTGTCACGTTACGGAAGGTAACGGAGCAAAATTTGGAAGAAAGCTAGAGGAAGGAACCGAAATAAAAAGATAGAGCTGCAATTCAAGAGTTTATTCGTAAAATGTCACGTCCTAGGCAGGTACAAGGATTATTATTTAGGTATAGGCTAACCAACTAACTAATTATGGCTAACTTAAGCTAAGCAAGTAGGACTAACGGAGGTAGGATTAAGTTAAGGCGAAGCAGGTCGGGACGGCGAAGGCACGGGAACGTCAGGCCAGGTAGGTGAAGGAGGCGCACGAGGTTGGCACGCTGGATCCCGGTGATCAGATGGAGGCCTCAGCAGGTCCAGGCAGGCAGTGCAGGTGGGGACGCAGGACGTAGCGATGGGGTCGTAGCGCAGAGCACGTAGGGGTACTCCAGGACACGTCGCTGGGCACGTAGCAGCGTAGTCGACTGGCTAGGGTAACGGCGCGGTTAGGGCGCGCATAAGGCCCAGGGGTCCGACGTAGAGTCCCCTCGATAGGACAGGTGGGATAGGTGCACGACGTCCGGGTGGTTCGCGCCGAAGGCCGAGGACCGTGCCTCGAAGACGTGCCGTTATTCACTGAGATGGTTCTCGCCGAAGGTCGAGGACCGTGCCTCGAAGAAGCCGCTATGCCCTTATTAACTTGTTTACTTTTACAATGGTATGGTAAAATATGGAACGTAGAGTAGAAATAGGGCGGCAGCTATAGGTTATGGTGTACACGGACAAACTCGTGGGAGGACTGAGTCATCTGAGCTGCCAACCGCGCTTTTATACCGTAGATATTTTATTTTTTTAATTTCTACTCTACATTCGAATTTACGAATACAGAACAGTATTGTACCGAGGTTTTAACCATAGCTAGGCTAAAAATCTAGAGTTTTGACATCGAATTAAAAAGTTAGCGCGTTGCTATGACAATTATACTGACATAAATTTGTTTATAAATAAACCATTATTTACAACATGAAATTAAAATATTAAATAAGTGATAAAAATAGGTGCTACACGAAGAAAGAGCAGTATCGAAACCCTAATCGTAATAGTTTCCCGGCGGACATGCCCGCCGGTAAGGATATACAGCTACATTCAATGTCCTACAGGTACATTCGATTCCCTACCGTTTCCTAAACTATAATTACACGAGTTTCCTATTTATAAGTATTAGTTTTTATAGTTCCCATTAGTCTACTTTCGTGGGAACGTTTACAAAAGACCTCCTAACGGTAATAACATTACATTCCAATCATCGCATTGAAGTCTCCCATCACTATAACCTTTTCATCAGTGAGGTCATGGGCTTTTGCTAGGTCTTCATAAAACTTATCGATTTCATCATCACTTGCCTTTGAGGTAGGAGCATAAACTTGGATCAATGATATGGCTTCATTTTCAAATTTCATTTGGAGTAGGCAGACACGCTCAGAAATGCCAACGAAGTTTACTATATTCTGCTTTAGATTTTTCTTTATTAAGAATCCTACTCCGTGCAATCCTTGCGTTTCACCCATGAAACAAAATATGTGTTTTTGGTGTTCTTGAATTTCGCATCCAAGATGTCTCACTTCTGCAAGTCCTACTATATCATGCTCTATTTTTTCTAAGGCTTGTGTCAGTTCTAGAAAGCGGGTGGGTGAGGCCAGAGATCTTATATTAAATGTGCATATTTTTAGTGTCTTTTGTTTCTTAATTGCTCTATGAGATGAGGGGTATTGGTCATTATAAGTCCCACGGGGACCAGCCGGGTTGGGACTTGTTTTTTTAGTTACTTTGCTGATATTTGTTTTGTTGTAGTTTGTCTTCCGGCTAGGGTTTTCTAATTGCTAATTTTTCTGATCTTGTTGCACAGTCGGTAGTGAGTCTGACCTTTTCCTCATGTAAGTGAAGGCATTTATTTTATTGATCTTTAGCGGATTGTTCACATTATTAACTTCTTCCGAAGGTTTGGACGGTGAAGCTTTCCTTTTTTCTGTTTTATTTCCACTGCTATCTTTCACTATGAGTTTATCATATTTAATGTATGCATATTTTCCTTGCTTCCTTGCTTCTTGTAGTTGACCTTGTAATTCTTTACGCTTTTCCTGTATTTCTTTTGGGAAATCTTCTGTAATATATATTTTAGTGGGTAAGTCCTTTTTATTACGTAAAATTTCTGTTTTTTTCCACATTGTAGTTAATGAAAAACATATAGGTATAAATAATATAATATAGGCATAAATCAATAGCGAAACCACTAAAAATCGCCAAAAGCCGTGGCTCACATATTATTCAATTCCTGCATCTACACGACACAGGCGAAATATCAAGAATGACAAAGACTTCCGTCCGTCGAACCGTCGAACTACGTCGGTCCTTGTTGAAACGACTCGAAAAGTCTAGAATGCCATAGACAACAAACTACCCCCCAGACAAAATACATTCTATGAACATACTTACCTTTTGTCTGAATATTAATATTAAAACGCTTAACTAGCATGCGAGACATTAACATTTACTTTATTTAATTAAAATAACAAATAGGGGATATTTATTTATTTGATTTTAACAACAAAGTGTAAATTAATTGGTCCGAAACGTTCAGTTAGCTGGAATCGGAACGCTAAACGTCACATCTGACAGTTGTCACTTGTCAATTGAAAAGTCAGCTTTGAGATATGTAAACAAGAAAGTTTATTTGCTTTAATTATTGAAAAGTGCTAAAATTCTTTGTGAAAGATGTTTTAAAATGAATTTAAGTGAATGCCCGAATGCCGAAGTGTGTGGTACAATCACCGACATTCGTTAAACTACTGGAAATTGACCCAAACAAAGGTAGAAACATTCCTGCATTTATCCTACTCAAACCATATCAAAAGCTATATGAAAACACTAGGTGTGTTTTGTAAAACCTATCTAAACTCTTACCTACACCTAATACCTAATGTTCCTTGTCCAACCTAGAAGACTATAGCGAGAATTTCGCTATAAAAAGTACTTTCAACTCAAGTGCTTGCTACCGTAAGGATAGGTGTAAAAAAAAGTGTTACAACCTCATTTGTCAAATTATAATAAGTAGTTTAGAAGTTATGAGGGAACAGATGAATTTACAAACATACATACATACATACATACAGGTCAAAATCATATACCCTCCGTTTTTGCTTCGCCGTAGTCGGGTAAAAATTAAGCCCTTTTGAATCGTCTATATTTTTCCAACACCCCTTCCAGATTTTTTTAGCTCCCAAGAAGAACGGGCGCAGTAAACTTATCAGCTTTTACAGCGATATTTACAAACTTAAATACTCATGTCGTTACCAAATTCAATACAATAGGATTATTAACATCAAAGTACTTTTACTTTCAAGATAGGTAAGTGTTACATCATTTCCACGAATTTGATGGTCTTTCAGATAATCGTCTACTTTATAACAACCTTTAGTGTCCGGGCACGAAAACTGCGACGGCGGAGCGGCAGCGGGGCGGCGCGACAGCGGAGCGGCGACGATGCATTCAACAGTATGGCACAGTATGGAGACGCGCACGAAACGGGCGATGGCGGCGCGGGGCGACGAGCGATGCACGGGCGGGAGGAGAGCGACGAAAACAAATGAACAAACTAGTTGGATTTGGTAGCCCGCGATTACAGTAGTGTTGTGTTGAATAATATAATAGTGTCTGTTTGATTACTAGGTAGTACCTATTTATTCAGTATGGATGTCGGCATCTTGGACATCATTTAAAAAACACAAGATGAGCAAAGAATCCGGTTTTGAAACTAGTTAACGCCTATACTTAGACCATTTTTTCGAACTAAATAAAATTTTTAGACATAGGATATATTTCGTCCTTTGAATATTTTTCGGTATTGATTTAACAAGAAATTGTTTCCATAGCAACATCACATTTGACACATCAATAGAAATAAAAAAAAATAAGAAGTTACTTTAGTGGTATACCGTGGTCCTACCAGTAGGTCAAATCGGTAGGTCCACGGGCCCTTAATGGTATTTAGCCCATCTGTCACAACACTACTAGCGCGGCTGACCGGCCGCTAAGTTTCGTGCCCACGTTCTCATCGCCCCGCCCCGCCGCCGCTCCGCTGCCGCGCCGCCCCGCCACCGCTCGGCCGCCGCCACTTTCGTGTCCGGACACTTACCCATGACATGATCGTCTCTTCGACGTGGTTTTTAAATTCATAAATAGTCAATAGAAAATAGTTTTTATTTAAATAAAATTGTAGTCAACTTAATTGGATTTGGATTGGTTAAGGTTGTTAAAACGGGATCCCTTGTTTTCGCATAATCGTTTTATACCTAATTTGTTTTGGCATAACGGATTTGGCATATTTTTTTGTCATAATAATACGTTGGCATAATTGTTTTTTGGCATATTATATATATAAGCATATTAATCATTAAGACTAATTTGTTTTCGCATAATGTTATAGGCATATTGTCTGAACTAAGCTTTTTATAAATTAAGCTTATTAACTGAACTATAAAAATACGCGATTCCTATAAATTAATGTTTTACTTTTGTGACGTTTTGTCGTTGGGTAGTAATAAATTCATTATATTGTTATGATTTCAAATGAAATTGAAAGGATAATAGTAGTATCTTAGCCTGGCAACACCGCCGTTTGGCCCCCACCGTTTCCCGCCACATTTTCCCGCAATTTTGTAGTGGAATGAGGAGGTAAGTGGTGGGGGTAATCGGCGGAACGGTCAACGAAAGTCAGTCGCAGGCTCAGTCACAGTCCAACCGTCGAGAAAAGAAGTAGTTAGGGAAAACTGCTAACGTATTGTTGCTATAACCTAGTTAATAATAATCATGGTGTATACCTGTGAAGAAAGTAAAAGTGTTTCACCGTTATTACTGTTGTTTCATTATAAATCAGCAGTGGAAGAACCAAGGTATGTACGCTCACGATTTCTAACGTTTTAAACAGAGCTAAAATTACGAAATTAAGTCGGGTAGTTTCAAATTTTATTGCATTTAGAGAAATTCTTACTTTTACAATTTGCACTGCCATGCATACACAACTCACACTCATTGCACGTGGCCGAGGCTACACTTCGGCCGTGCATACACAACTCACTCATTGCACGTGGTCGAGGCTACACTTCGATCGTGCATACACACTCGACAATCATTGCACGTGGCCGAGGCTACACTCGGCCGTGCATACACAACTCACTCATTGCACGTGGTCGAGGCTACACTTCGATCGTGCATACACACTCGACAATCATTGCACGTGGCCGAGGCTACACTTCAGCCGTGCATACACACCATTATTCACAATCATTGCACGTGGTCGAGGCTACACTTCGATCGTGCATACACTGCACATAAAACTACACTCCATGATGAAATGTGCATTGACATTGGAACAGTAATTTTCATGATTGTATAAAACGAGGTCGTGTTATGAAAGATTTTTTATCTTTACTGCCCAACTGTAACATTCGTGATTTAAACTCTGAGAATGCAGTTAATGAATTATGAAAATAGGAACTATGTATATTTTTAGTATCTATTTTACTGTGTATTTTCATCTCAGACAAAATTGTTAAGTTTGTTTTTCATGGTTCATAGCTTTGTAATTGCCGTTAGTTGTTAATTCGTCTTTGACACTATACCCTGGGAATATACACGGGTACCTACGGAGAATAAAACGGCTAACATGGTACTCACTGAATTGGCACCTAGGCACTGAATATAACTGAATATAATGATAGGTACTAACATAAACGTGACTAAGTTATGTTGACGTTGGAAAAAGTTTTGGTAATAAGTACCATAACGCTGTATTATAGTAGTAGTTATACAGTTTTTTATTTTAGTTCAAAGGTAGTTTCTATTCGGAGGCTGTTCACAAAATTTTTGCCGATGTAGGTAATTAATTTAAGTTTTGTTTTAAAGAAGTGACCTTTCAGTTAAAACTCACTTTTTATAAATGCATAATATAAAAGATTTCAATTTTGATCTAATGTACAATTGAGGTTATAATAATTTTGATTTTATTTATGTAGGTATTCTTAAATGATGTAAGTTTACTTTGGAATACATTATTTGTTCTAACCTCTTAATTTTGCAAGGAATATTATAACGCTTTCAAATGATAGTTAAGTATTTGAAAATATTTCGTTATATTATGTTCATTTCTTAATTAAACATAATGGTCGCCGAGATCTAAGACTTTAAAATATTGCTTCCGAGTGATTACCCAACCGGGTGACGAAAATAATGTTAATTATTTTGTATAGGTAGTACCTATACGACAAAAAAGGTTTTAAATTAAAATAATGTTGACATCTAGATAAATCCATCATAGCTCAACCACAGAAATTATTAATGCAACCATTTTTGAGATTAACGACGTTGAAATGATAAGATTTCGCAAATTTCTAGCGATTTTTGTGAACGGGCTCTTGAATGTTGAAAACTATTTAGTTGTCCATATTTGGGGGGCCGTACAACGTCAAATAAACTCTTTGAACAAAGATTTCACATAGTATTACTTGGTTTATTGAAAATAGTTTATAGAACTCGGTTGTGATTGACAGAAACGTGATAGCTCAAAATTTTTTTTCTAATATCGTAAAGTGACCTCTATAATCTTGTAGTTATTACTGAAGTGCCCACCAATAATAAATCTTTAATCTTGAATCTATATAAAAAAAGAAACCTTAACCTTCCTGGTTTTGTGGTTTTGTGAATAAGTTTTCTAAAATATTGAATAGTTTATTAGTTAACAATCAAAAACTAATGTTGACAATAATTTCGATATTTTTTTTCTATGAATGTAGCTCCCAATGTTGTAAGTACGCCTCTTTAAAGTGGATTTGTTTCTTACTATTTTTTGAGATAAGGCTCGATGCGCCATCAGTTTGGTTCGATGAACCATCGGTTTGGCTAGATGCGCCATTGGTTTGGCTAGAGGCGTCATCAGTTTGGCTAGATGCGCCTGCAGTTTACAGAGCTAGACGTACCTTTAGTTTACAAGATACGATTTATTTACTTTAAATATAATTAAATACATTAACGACGAAATATATTTGTAAATATTGTCACTTCTGATTTCCGATAAAGTTGATAAGTTTATTGCCCCTGCCAGCTAAAAAGGTCTTAACACTTTCTTAACGGATATGAGAACAAAATAACAAAATTAATAATTTTATTTTTAAAAATATGTGGTAAGAAAACACATTTTTTTTTCAGATTTTTATTAGCATGCTTAGTATTATTAGCACTAGTACTATTTAGTACTATTAGTACTATGGCACGTAACCATAAATTGTGGTTGTCGTTGCGCAGACTTGTCATTTACATTCATTGGCGTCAAATGAGTAATAGAAAAACATGCATGTTAAAGTTATTAATCTTTATTAAACGTGCTTCCGACTTACAAATAAGGTTTAGCTTTCGATATTAATATGAACAAAAATGTATGTCTTTGGCTTTCGAGACATTTATTAGGCTAGCTAGATGCACCTTCAGATCATAAGGTTAGAGACACTGTCATTAGGCTAGATACGCCTTCAGTTTACAAGGCTACGTTTAACTTAATACGCTTGTTTGACCACGTTAAGCAATTTTATTGATTTTGTAATCAAATTGTCACCTGTAAAAAATATTTAAGTTGTTGTTGTTTAGCTTAATGCACTGGCCCTTAAATAAATATATTGGGGTATTTTCAAAAACAATCAGTACTCAATTATACATGTACAAAGTTCTGTTGAAGATGAGTACTCCATGTAGTCCGCGTTTTCTGTGAGACACAACTATATTTTATCTCTTGGTTTAATAGGCTGCAGTTCAATGCTACTGGAGTACAATATATTGATGTTGGAGAAAATAAGTCATACAAGGTTAGGTACATACCAAATGTGTTGGCTACAATTAAATATGGGCTAAGTGCGTCCTTAAGTGTAGTACTTAGTAAGCGGCCAAGTGTGTCGCGTCTAGGGCTAAGTGTAACCTTAAGTGTAGTATTTAGTAAGCGGCCAAGTGTGCCGCGTCTATGGGCCAAGTGTGTCCTAAAGTGTAGTACTTAGTAAGCGGCCAAGTGTGTCCCGTCTATATGGGCCATGTGTGTCCTAAAGTATAATGGTTAAGCGGCCAAGTGTGTCGCATCTATGGGCCATGTGTGTCCTAAAGTATAATGATTAAGCGGCCAAGTGTGTCACATCTATGGGCCATGTGTGTCCTCAGTTGATAGCTCTGGCCTGAATATATCTAAGTCTTGGTAGGCCGTGAACACATGGCGGCAAAGGGTAGTCCTGACCTGAATGTCAGCCTTTTGGCAGGCCGTGTCTACAAGTCACAAACGGTAGCCCTGAGTATCAGTGTCTTGGCAGGCCTTGTCCGCATGATGACTAACGGTAGCCCTGGCTGGGTAGGCCGTGAACACATTGTGGCAAAAGGGAGTCCTGACCTGAATGCCAGCCTTTTGGCAGGCCGTGTCTACAAGTAGCAAACGGTAGCACTGAGTATCAGTGTCTTGGCAGGCCCTGTCCGCATGATGAGTAACGGTAGCCCTGGCTGGAATATCAGTGCTTTGGCAGGTCGTGTCCACATAGTGGCAAACGGTAGCCCCGAGTATCAACATTAGCCATTACTAAAATTGAACACATTATATACCCATCTAAAGTATCTGAGAACCACAAATTGTGAAATATAAAATGAATGAATTATCATGACAATTTAATAGCTTCAGTTCAGACCATGATAAGTTAATAAATTTATTATCATTATTAAAACGCTTTAATTGTTGCAGAAACTCTGTCTATATTAGCAATAACATTTTTTTTTATTATGATAAAATAAAGAAAGCAAAATTTTAATTATTGGGTACTTTGATATTATTATAATTTCAGAACAATGCTATTAAATAGATATCTATCGTTTTGTATGTGTGAATTTGTATGTCACAAAATTAGTCTTGTGTCTTATCTTAAACAATAGGCATGATGACAATTTTAATTTTTATTTTATGTTACATAAATTACCTCTCTAAAAAAGAAACATTGGTAAAAGAATTATGCCCGAGATATCAGTTGAAATGCACACAAATGGACTCGCCCAAAAACGCTCCATACTAACCGCTACTCAGTTATGAGGTCACGCCTGAGTATAGGAAATTTGTTCGGCAGCTATATTAAATATTGTGTTTATCCAAATGGTTCCTTAGACAAATTTGCTATAGATTTTACGGACTTATTAAAAGTATCATTTATTTTAATAAACTTTATACTTTTTAAATGGACTTGTCCACCCGACTTTGAAGGGTCATAAGCAAATAATATGCAATATACCTACAAACCCAAGAGGTATACAAGCTACTCAAGTTTAATGTTTACGATTTTTATTAGTATTTCGTTATTTTTTTCATTAGTCATCATCCCAATTCTCCTGTATAGATTCAAATATTTTCCTTTTGACCCTGATGTTCATTTGGTTGAAATTTGTACTATGATATATGAACGGTTACTGTCGATTATGTTTTATTTATTTCAGTAACATGTGGCATCTAACAAGATACCAATGCGCTATAGAGGACGCTAGGTGGCGGCAGCAGGCTGAAGGATGTGCTACGGAAGATTTTTGGGTGACTGAATGGTAGAAACGACCGACGGTTGCGTTATTGGCTGATAGTAGTTTTGGTGGCACGACTCGACGGCTACGGGCTGCGACAGATAAGTTTCAGCTGCAATTATCTTCTGGTTGAACTTAGAAATAGAACAGAATTTCTATGAATTGATTTATCAAATATATTTAAATCTTATTTAGAACCTGTTAAAGTAGGTAGTTTTACCTAAATTAAATATTATAAGTAACACATACTATAAATATATTAAGTAGGTACCTAACCTAAGTCATGCTGCGAATTATGAAGTAAATAAATAATAATGCATCAAACTTTATTGTTGCAACACAAATTTAGTCATTATATGATTTACGTGTGTAGTTGCTTAAATTTTATACCATAACAAACCATAAAGTGGTATTTATTTTCTCTTTTTTAATAAGACTCAAGATTGTATAGCCGTGGAACGTTGTTTATGAAGTGCAGTTACTGTGTAGTATCAAAGCAAAGAAAGGAGGTTACATTTATATGAATTATTGCTAATTGAATAAAATTGAACTTTGTATTAAAATCATTGATAATTTCAGTTGGGTATCAAGGGTTGTCTGTCAAAAATCTGCAATTTGTGATTGAGTTTGTTTACCCTGTCGTGGTAACCCAGCGTGCTGTTGGCTGCTATATTCTTTTTATTTTTGTATTCATTTAACATTACAATAAAATTCATAATTTAGTAGAAGGAACTAATAATAAGTGTTAACTTTGTACGCTTTATTGTGGGTTTCTAAGAATTGAAGATGTTTAAGAGTTAATTTTGTAAAATATTAGATACAGGCTTTTATAAATGTCATAGCTTCAGGATCATGGAACATATAGATTTATTTCTAGAATATTCCGCGACGGTATTGAATTGAAATCGATAAAATATATCCTAATTTTAATTGCGGTGATGATGGTTGGATAATTCCATCCCAGCTTGGGACCCCATAAGTCACAAGTTATAGCACCAAACACATACTGCAGGATCTAATGATACAATTAGTTTCTTTTGTAAACAAATAAATAAATATAAAAGACGGAGGTCAACAACCCTTCAAGTTTTATTTCGCCATTTCTTTCTTGAAGGGGCCTCCCAATTTTGTGAAATGGTGGTAGATTCAGTAGATTCTCTTTTTAGCATTTATCAATTCACAAAATTAAAATAAAACAATAAATTAAACCATTAAATTTTTTGTATAACATAAGATTTCTGAACGTTTTATAAATATCAAATTAATGCAATATAAGTTAACACACAACCTGCCGAATGTGACGATATTATGACCGTGCATGAGGACACGCACGACGTCAGGATGGACGAATGTGACGTTTTGTCGTTGGGTAGTAATAAATTCATTATATTGTTATGATTTCAAATGAAATTGAAAGGATAATAGTAGTATCTTTGTTTATTAGCCTGGCAACACCGCCGTTTGGCCCCCACCGTTTCCCGCCACATTTTCCCGCCATTTTGTAGTGGAATGAGGAGGTAAGTGGTGGGGGTAATCGGCGGAACGGTCAACGAAAGTCAGTCGCAGGCTCAGTCACAGTCCAACCGTCGAGAAAAGAAGTAGTTAGGGAAAACTGCTAACGTATTGTTGCTATAACCTAGTTAATAATAATCATGGTGTATACATGTGAAGAAAGTAAAAGTGTTTCACCGTTATTACTGTTGTTTCATTATACTTTGTTTTGTACCAAACATTTGTATTTTTTAGCCTAGCTAGTGTATTAATTTTCGTTTTCCATTCGTTTTTAAATGTAAATTTTCACCACTTTGAATAGCTACCTACTAGAAAATACTCCCACAAAAACACTCACGAATTCATAGACCTTTTTTCCATTGTTCACTCTGTCTGCCAAATGAGCTTGAAATAAAGTAACTGGCAATATCCACTGTTGAGATTAAAAGCAATATTTTTTATTAAGACAAAGTAAACACCATACATTAGCCGGCGCCGCCATTAATATTCCTGATGTAACACAAATTAAAATGCATTCTTGCTGCAGTTGTAAATAACGCTTTACGGTCAATTGTACGTAATAAACTTCACTGTTATTCGGTAACGTGAATTCGCTTAATTATAATCAATCAAGCTTTCATAGTAAATATAGGTAGTAATAATAAAGCTTTTTTAAACTTTGTTTATTTGCAAGTAAGTAAGCTCACGTTGGAGGAGTTCGGTGGCGCTGTGGTTTAGCGCCTGGCCCAGCGATTGCGGAGGTTAAGCAAGTTTCGCAAGGGTCGGTCATGGGATGGGTGACCAAAAATTTATTATCTCGAGCTTCTCCGTGCTTCGGAAGGCACGCTAAGCCGTTGGTCCCGGGTGCATTTGCAGTCGTTAACACCCACCAATCCGCATTGGGCCCGCGTGGTGGATTATGGCCCATCCTCCTTATCCAGCCATAAGGAAGGCCTGTGCCCCAGCAGTGGGGACACCAAAAATGGATGATGGTCAACTCACGTTGGATTCAGGGGTTATAAACAGTGTAATGTATGCATAACTTATGGAATTCTATTAATAACTATTAACGTAGTAATAGAATAGAACCTTAAGTCCGATAAAATGCCATTAATTTCCCTACAGCATAGCAAGTACACATAATTAGTCAAATTAGGTACACCGTATAAATCCCGACACAGTTTATTCAAATAAGAATAAATTAATAAAACGTCAAACATAATTATCTATAATTAATTGGATAAATTAATTGTTTATTATTCCATTACACTACAGCCAGTTATCTCCACATGTTTTCAAAAGGAAACGTTTTCTATGAAAAGAGTGTACCCTGCAGATTCGTAAAGCGGTGTTCACACTTACACGCAGGAGAGCGCACATTAGCCGCACAGGCTCGAGAGCGATACCATCAACACTTTTCTATACGGTAGTGACGTCACTGGTGTCGATATTTTCATAACTCGCCGTGTAGACAATGTAACATTTCTTCGTTCATATTGTAATTCGTTCTATGTCAAATATGACAAGATTACAGGAGAGTAAAAAAACAGCACACTGGAAAAAATCTTTTAAGACACCAAAATGTTTTAACTAACCTAAATATTTTGTTCTATTTAATATGAATAATAAAATCTCCATAAATCCTTATCCTTACTAATATTATAAATGCGAAAGTCCGTTTGTTTGTTAGTTTGTTTGTTACGCCTTCACGTCGTAACTACTGAACCGATCATTATGAAAATTTGCATACATGTTGTCAGGGGTACAGACAAGGACATAGGGTACCTTTCATCCCGAAAAAAGATACTGTTCCCGAGGGATAGAGAAATAACTGTCACGCAGACGAAGTTGCGGGCGGCCGCTAGTAATTTATATTGACATAGAATCTATTGACATCGAACAAATTGCAATTTGGACGACGATTTACAAAGGCCATGAAAACTACACAATATGGGATTGATACCATCATCCATGAAAGAAAGTTATTGCATCTTCCTTATTTTTATTAAATGCAATTCAATTTAGATCGCTATCGCCTATTGCTTATTAGACATCACTTTTTTAATTCATAGTTTATCTTTTTTCACTGTTGTACAAATTATTCATCAATATGATCACCCATCTTCCATTTTAATTGTTTGTCAATTGTATTTGAAAATATTAAAAACTATCGATAAAAGGAACAAACTGGCACACCACTAAAAGTAAGTGGCGCCTATCATGATGCATCATGCAGTAAGCTGTGCTGCAGAACAACATGGCGATGGAGCCGATCTGATTATCACGGAGGAAAGAACATGCAAAACATTTTGTAGATGTCGTTCGCTGAAGAGTTTTTGCGCCCAATATTATTGTCAGCTAAATATGTCCTGACCTAAATGGGTGGTAGGGTAAAAAAAAATGCCCAATTCAAGTGCCTACCTTGTTGGTCTAGGTATTCGAAATCATTTATTTCAGTTCTAAATTATACATTCCATAAAGATACAGTCTGAAATAAAATACCTAGTCTGAAAAATATGGAATGTCTTTAAATTTAGTTAATATTTTTTAAGTACCTATGGATTGTTTGAATTTGAATTGTGTTCTAGACATAGGGTAATTCAGCATTTTTTTCAGTCTATATTAGAGTTGTAACGGAAGCCATCTCAACGGAGGCGGATGCGGAGGCGGAGGTGCACGGTTGGATCTCCGCGGAAGCGGAGGTTAACGAAGGCGGAGGCGGAGGTGAAAAAAAAGAAAAAAATATGAATCATTGCATAAAAAATGAAACCTAATTATTGCTGGTATCAAAATTTACTTTAAAAGTTTAATCTATTTATTGGTACTTAATCAAAATTTACAACAGGCAAATTTTATTTCACGAAAACAGTTTTGCGGCTTTGTCACCTTCTATGCGATTTCTTAGTGGTTCACAAATTAAACCGGCTCCACTTAACAGTTGCTCACTTAGTGTTGAACACGCCCTCCTAGCATGACCACCGAAACACGATAATATGTATAGTGTTTTATCGACACTCAACTGTCAAAATCCATTGTCTTTCGACAGTTAAACGTGATAAATCACTATAACATTCGCGTTTCGGTGGTCATGCTAGGGGGGCTGGCAGTGCAGCGATAAAATATAAAACTCCCGTTAAAACTTCGTTAAAATCTTGCGGAGACGGATGCGGAGGCAGAGGTAAGACTACTTGCGGAAGTTCCGCGAATGCGGAAGCGGAGGCGAGGTTCGTTACAACTCTAGTTTATATCGATACGCCGAATCAATGTCACATCACTACCATCTAAGGAGGAAGTACACTATCGCCATACATCACTAAGTATTATGTACTAGAGTGCATCATCGCTAGAACGAGCCTATTTAGTTATTGTAAGATGCTTCAAGATGTACTTATGTGCAAAGCGGTATGGAGTTACAAATGTACTTAAACGTATCCTATGTCCTAGATATCACATTGTATCCTATGTTTTAAGTAAGGACGTTCTCAGGAGACTGAATGTATACGATTGATTAGCCTTAGAGCTTTGGCAAAATTAGTAGATACTTGTAATAATTAAGTAATAAGCATCGTTTCTATATTAACGTTAATAAAGGTCTTGTAATTGGGTAACTTTAAGTACCTACCTACGTCTTTTTTAGAATTTAAAAAAATAAAATATATCCTACTAAATCGTTGATCAAAATTACGAAGAGTAGTAGGCGTTATTTAAATTTGAAATTCATTACGCTACAATTAAAATAATTCCTTTCTTTTAGAATCCCATTATTATTTATGTGGGATATTTAAAGTCGTTTTTGTATTGCTATACATGGGTTAACAAATCAAAACGTCGTTGTTAAAGGCAATTTCAACACCAAAATAATAGTCCGTGAGCCCGCGACAGTATTGCCTACGTCATATGACATCACGATGAAATGCATGGCACACGGTCGGAAAAGTTGTGCTGAGCGAGGATCAGAAGATTATCGCAAATAAAATTGGCCGGAAGCTTGAGAAAATCTTCCACTTCCGGTCAAAATTTTAAGATTATATTTACGTCATGTGACATCAGTAAGAGACCCGTGTCATCATTTACTTTTCAATCGTAGAGAGAGTTAACATAAGTCTGTCAGTTCTGAAATGGCCGGAAAACCTTAAACTTAATTTTTTTGTTTTTTAGTCATTTCAGAACTGACAGACTTATGTTTACTCTCTCTACGATTGAAAACTAAATGATGACCGGAAGTGGAAGATTTTCTCAAGCTTCCGGCCAATTTTATTTGCGATAATCTTCTGATCCTCGCTCAGCACAACTTTACCGACCGTGTGCCATGCATTTCATCGTGATGTCATATGACGTAGGCAATACTGTCGCGGGCTCACGGACTATAAGCAACACAAAATAGTTTTCAAGGAACATCTAAACAAAAGAAAACAATTGAAAATTCAAAACACTTCCGTGCTAAATCAGTAAAACAAAGAGCTGCATTGCCCAAATATTTAGCGGCATACCGCCAACTTATCATTCCAATAGTTTCCGATTGCTTCACACCCAATTTTCCCCGTTATAAATGGGGCAGCGCATTTGTATGCCATTTTCGTTGGTGCAATAAAACGGACGTTGAACTGTTACTTCATCTTGTGATACATTACGCTTTTTTGTGTTTTCAAAGTCGTTAGTACTGTTTGCTCGTTTTGTGGGGCAACAATAGTCGCATTAGTAGATACTAAATCAGCCCTAGCCAAACTCGTAATACGATAGGTAACGAGCCATTATGAATTTGACATAACGAACTTAACTATGTCAATCCCATAACATCCTTTAACAAGTTAAATGCCGCGTAGGTCACCGGCGTAGCGTAGCAAAGATTATTTTCTCTCTTTTAATAATTCATATTTGTAATGCTCGGACTTAAAGTTTTTAAAAATAAATGCAAATTTTTATGGAAAAAGGGCTGAAACCGGATGTAACGAAACCTTAGAGCATTCAATTACAAGTACTACCTTTTTAACTGTATTGGTGTAAAACAAACTTATTTCAACGACTTTTATTATTTTATATCAGCACTAGCGGCCGCCCGCGACTTCGTCTGCGTGGAAAGTTTTTTGCTATCCCTCGGGTTTCGGGAACAATCCTTTTTTCGGGATGAAAGTTACCCTATGTCCTTTTCTATACCCCTGACAACGTGTATGCAAAATTTCATGACGATCGGTTGAGTAGTTAAGACGTGAAGGCGTAACAAACAATCAAACAAATAAACAAACAAACGGACTTTCGCATTTATAATATTAGTAAGGATAATTATTTGCAATACATTGATGTGATTAGAAAAACAATAAATGAATAATATTTTTAATAAAAGTGGTTGTAATTAATTTATTTCATACCATTGCAGTTAAAATAACAAGTATAAAAAATAAAAATAAAATATTTTAAATAAGTACTATCTATCCTAACTTACCTTTTTTTTGGAGCGTTTCGTGTACACCCTATACTTAAACAGTATGTAGAATTAAAAAAACCTTTAACTTTAAAACATTTATTCAAAAATAAGTACTTATATTACATACAAAAAGGTTTTTCAATAAAAAATTACGCTAATTAATAATTAATTAAAAAAAAATATGAATTATCAGTGAAAAATACACCCAAAACAAAACATTCATTCGCATGCTGAAATGTCTGACAGTTGATTTAATTATACAATTATTAAAAATGTCGAATAAAATTTCAGCAATAATTAAATTACATTTAACATTTGATGATTCAAATTAACTTACCTAGTTATAACTGTAGCGAAACCAAATTTTTATAGACAACAATAATTATTCAATGAAAAATATACACAAGACTTCTCCAAAAAACTTACGTTTGACTCAATGCTTGCCTTACACAATGGCAAAATAATACTGGGTTCTAAACAATAGTATGACGAATCTCAGCCCGCTACAAAGCATTCTTCGATCGTAGACTATTATCGTTTAATCGTTTTAAACAGATGAACCATAATATTTAACCCGTCTGCAGTCGCCTATGTTTTATTGTTTCAGAAGATTCGGTAATTATTTTTTTAATTTTCAAATATAGTTAAGAAATATTTTGTTAAGGTAAATATGGGTAAGTATAAGGTAATATTTTATTTGAATAAAGCAAAATTTACTTTGACTTTGAATTTTTGGTAAGTGGTAGGGCTTATTTCAAGTCCGCCTGGCTAGCTATCACCATCTTACCTAAGTCTGACGCCATAACAACAATTAAAAAATATATTTTCCGGCAGTTAGAGCTAAGATAAAATTAGTTAAGTATTGTTTGTTTTTTGAGATTTCCTTTCAGTAAATTGCAAACAAATTAATAAATAATACCGTTCACCTTAAATCTTTAATGAAATTGAATCTATAAGGTCAGTTAACTAAATCATTATAATCTCACCCCTTCCCCAATAACTAGATTAAACAGTAAGAGTGATGACTTTGTTTCGGACTGGTCTGATTATCTTAGTAAAATTTGTTTTAACATGGCTTATTATCGGCTTGTACTTTAACTGTACCTGCTTCGTTGTCAACATCCTAGCTGGTGTCTTTGTAGAGAACTGTAATAAATCTAAATTCTGCATCTTTGGTTCCTTCTCTTCTGCTAATTTCCTCAGCAACACCTCAAAGTTTGAAAGCTTCATACTCTGTTTCTTTAATGGCACATTATACTTTTTCGATCGTAGATACATTTTTTTATTTTTGTTCTTCTTTTTCAATGATTTTTGTAAGTGCACGTGCACTTTGTACACTACTGATACATTTTTGGCAATGCTTAGGGCTTGAATATCTTCTGCAATTTTTTTGAATTCAGTTTTTGCGTTATCTCCTTTCACTTCAAATGTTTTTGGGATTTCGGTGAGATGAGCGTTTTGTTTGAAGTATGGGTCTGTAACAACGAATGGCGCTAGAAATGGAAATTGAATTTTATTACAACTAATCAGGTAATACAGCATCTGTAGTGTTTGGATTATGAAACTTCATTAGTTTTTTTAAAATTATTTTTATACAATACTAAATAATATACCTACTCCAAAAAATTCGACTCGTACCAGATCATATTCTCAAGTGGGAATTGAAGCCGCGACTGTTGACCTTTGGAAGTCCGGTCTAATGCTCCTCAAACTGAGCTACTGAGTCACTAGTGGCATCGTCGAATTAAATCCTGCATTCAGTTATCGCCTGAGAATAATTATGATCTGGTGTGAGTCGATTTTTTTCTCGTACATATATTATTAATATATTTAGTATTTTATAAAAATAGCATTGTGAATGATAAAATCTCAAATTACAAAAAATAATATCACTGTGTACAAAAATGAAGGCCGCAGGAATCTGCAGCGCAGGGTCAAGAGAATTGTTGAAATGACCCTTGGGGGAGGCCTAGTTAAATACCCATTTGATGGTTACATCAAATGGGCATTTAATTGATATATATGATCAAAATATTATTGTAAATTTTTGTTTTTCAAAGTTTTTCTTACCATCAAATCTTTCCTGTGCTCCAACATATTTCAATATAATAGCTAGTAGTCCAAATTTTAACAAATCACGATTCGAGCCCATCACGACCGTTGTAAGTAACCTGGTACTACGTAATGTTTAGGCGAATACAGGTGACTTATATCGAGGTTAGTACACAAAAAGTAAAAGTGTATTACAATGCAATTCTGCCATGTGGCGCTTACTTACCTTACCTTAACCCTTTGTTACTGATAAGGTTATATTCCGAGGTTTTTGAAAGCATAAATTCAAACTTTTTGAATTTGATTTGTTTTAATTATTAGTGTCATTAAAATGGGATATCTTTCATGACATTTCTCAATTTATTTGAGATAGGTTGTCGACTGTAGATAGGGGAAACTAAAAAACCACCTATGAATTTTAGGTTAGTAGCTATTAACATCTTTATGATACTAAACGATAACAGGGCGCACGAATATTCAGATCATTTATGGTTCGATTAGAATAATTAATTTCACAATTCATATCAACATAGCATACAATTAGTATTAATATACTACCCACACTTATTGACTGAAGACTAAAGTGTTCTTAAAATAAACTACTGATTGTTAATGTATTTAAAGCAACCAAAATAAATATTCAAATACATAAAAAAGTTAAGCAATCCTTTCCAGAATGCTAAAATAAAAACTAAATAATTTGCATTTTTCATGAATAAATTGTTCTTTGTTCTACCCAACATTAGCTAGTTTCATGTGACAGCGTTTAGCGTAATATCATGAAATTCTAATTCGCTAATGAAATTACCATTTCCGGATCTGGGTCGAAGTAAATGTAAATCGGAGAGCACAAATCCAATTTATATTGAACATATTACTACTGTTGCCATATTATTATAATGCTTAGGTAAGACTTGGGATAGATCAATCATTTTATCATGTCATTTTAAAGGACATAAAATGGAGAAAAGGTTTTACAGTGTAAAATAAAGTGTAAAACATCGACATTAAGGTATAAAACTTCATTTTAATTTTCGTACCGCATTTACGGGTTAATACGTGAATGATTGTATTGAATATGACAATGCCATTGTTAACTCATGCGTTTTCTAAAGAACACAACGTTAGATTAGAGGCAGCTGTTTGATTAGACATATCTAAGCCTATCTAATGCTTCGACGTAATTGGCCACAAGTGAAATTGGTGCTTGCCTTTATGTGTTTGATGGTGGGAATGTTTGGTGGATCCCAACCAAGATCAGCCGATTTCCAGAAAAATATGAGGCAGCTGAAGCTGGACCAGGAAAATGAAGCTTTCAATCTACAAGTAAGACGTAAATTTCCACTTCTAATTTCCAGAAAAAGCAAGAGACATCTTATTTTTGAGAAGAACTCAATATCAAGCCAACCAAAGAATCTAAGTCCTGACTTGACCTTAAGCCCTGAACAAAATAATATCAGCATCGAAAGAAAAACAAGTAATTTCTTCAAACTGAAAAATAAAGAATCAGAGTTTAAAAAGAAACGTCTAGCTGGTCCAATGATGATACATAAACACATGCAAAGATTTATGCTAAGGCCTAGCACTAACAAAGTCATATTTAAGAATTCTGAAGAAGGAGAAGTTCCACTGGTAGATTCCACCTTAAAAAAAATTAATGACTTCGACAGTCAAAGCAACCTTGATTCATTAATCGGGGTTCTAGAACCAGGCCCAAAATACTCAGAACATAGTAACCCAGATTTAAAGAACACTGCATTTAATCTTGAAACTTTCCTTCCTTCAAAGGATATACTTAGTTCAAAACCTGGGTCTGAAGGGAGCTCTAGCACACTGAGATATACAGAATTCGATAGTGAAAACACGCAGAAACTGTTTGGCAAAGAACAAAGCCCGATTCGTGAATTAATCACTACTCAAAAAACAAATGCAGAAATCCCCAACCATATGCTCCCAGGAATGCCAGACAAATCTCAAGCTACTGCCATTAAAAATACAGATCGTGTTCAACCAGCAATAATACCAAGCATACAGCGGACTTCATCTTGGCTTTGGAAAAATAATTATCCACTATCGAGACACATTTATCCAAAGAATTGTTTTTTTTAAAACAAAAGTAGTTTGAACTAATTGTGTATATGCTCGGTACCTTAGTAATGAATTGTATGGTTGTAAGGTTTAAATGTTTGAAATGAGAGCAGGACTTGATGTCAATGCCTTTCCGTACCTACTAACGACTGTCGTGGTAAAATAGTTTATGCAGTAGTTTTAGTTAAGTACCATATTATAAAAAAGCCTTAAATTATCTCCTAACCACATACTAAGTGTTATTGTTTATATTATTTTTAAAGAAGAGAAAGAATGAGCATGAATTTTTAGTCATGCTCATTCTTTCTCTTCTTGTCTTTTTTAATTTTATAAATAAACTAATTAGTGCTATAACGGTTTTTTAAAGGGTTCCTTTTAAGTCCTATTTCTCTAGTCTTATGCAGTTATTTATAAAACACCAACAACCTAGCAGGTGTAGATTACTAACATCAAAACATTTGTTCTACGACTTTTCCGTAAAAAGACAAAAAAAAAACGACTATCTAAACTAATGACCAAGCTGCTTGAAAAGTCGTAGAGCAAACGTAAGTATTTTGTCAAATTTGTATCGTATTTGATTAAAAAAAAATCTTTGAATGCAGTTCTAATTATTTTTAAAAACAAAATGAACTACTTTCAGTAAAATTTTCTATCTTCAATATTTAAGGTAAGTCTTTCCTTCCGAGTGGCAAAGTTTTGGGAAACTTTGGTATACTAAATTCAGGAGTCATTTCGAATTCACATACGAACAAAAATGTAGACAATATCTTGTTTAAATCTCCTGATAGATTCACAGATTAAAATCCAATGTGAGAGTCAGAATAGCGCTGTGTTTCGATATCCTATCGAAAATTCAAAGCAAACGACCAACTTTCGAACGATCGAGTAGCAAGGGTGTAATAAGTGCCTATTGGTACCGAATTTGAAGATCTTTGTAGGGCTCTTATCGAGAGTTTGAAACGATAAGAAGTCGTTCCAGTTGTACAGGTAATCTGCACAAGCAATCCGAGTCGACTTTTATTTGAATTCTGCTTTCCCAAATCAGAATACCTACACACTTACAGTTTCTCTCTCTCAACAGTTCAGGTGTTCAACAGAAGAATCCGTTATGTTTTCACTTGATTTTGTACCATATCCTTAGTCTAGATTTTGACCTGATCTATGATGGTTAGTCATGATAGATTTACACAGAATACATGATATAATAAGTTAAATATGTGCTTCCGTTAATGTTTTTTCACTAGAATTGGAGAAAACAGACGGCCGTGGAAAATTCCAAAATATCACAATCGCATATCGTTCAGATTCACATTAGAAAAATAGTGACGTTGCTACTTTTAAAGGACCCGTTTTTCGGTTTCTCTCATGCTTTCATTTTGTATAAAGTTTCGTGTCGCTAGAATGCATAGTTTTCGAGATATAATATGTGAAAAACCAAAAAATGGGACCTTCAAGAATGTCACGGAGTGGGACGAACATCATACGCTTATCGCGATGCTTTTTTGTAATAGGCCCTTTCTGTGCCAAATTGCATACAAAATTGCTTAGGTACTACAATCGCTATCGAATATAGTAAACGTAACGTAAACATTGGTAAAGCTAGGGTTTCCTAGGATATCGGTGCCGTCATATTACAGCCGTAATCTAGCGGCGTTGAATTTTGTCTATGTAAACAATACGGCGACACACCGTAACGTCAGAAACCGCGCCGTATTGTTTACATAGACAACGTTCTACTCCGCTAAATTACGGCCGTAATATGACGGCACGGTCATCCTAGGAAACCCTAGCTTAACGAAAGGTGACCGCTCATAAGGCAGTAAACTAGAATTCATAGAAGTCTGCATCATTAAACCCATTGTTCAACATCATTTCAAATGCCATAAAATAAGTCCACATTTATCGCGCTTCCTTTGAAATATGACTGAGCTGAATGTCCACTTGGTCACGATCCAGTTCTGCTAACTTGGGCCACTCAATCAATATGTATTGAAAAGTTTCCCTCCAGGCGCCTGGATGCACTGCCGATACGTCCCGACGGGATTCGCGATAAAAGTTATTTATTTGCAACTTGGTACGTGTACTCCCAGCTTAGGATAACACTTTTGGATTTGAAATTATTGTTTTATTCAATTACCTTTATCAGATTAGAATGGGTTTATTTTCAACTAACGGCCACCCGCGACTTCTTCTGCGTGGACAGTTTTTTGATATCCCTCGGAAACTGTACGTTTTTTAGATAAAAGGTACTCTATGTCCTTTTCTGTACCCCTGAAAACATGTATGTAAAATTTCACGACGATCGGTTCAGTAGTTAAGACATGAAGACGTAACAAACAAACGGACTTTCGCATCCTTACTAATATTATAAATGCGAAAGTCCGTTTGTTTGTTTGTTACGCCTTCACGTCTTAACTACTGAACCGATCATCATAAAATTTTACATACACGTTGTCAGGGGTACAGAGAAGGACATAGGATACCTTTCATCCCGAAAAAAGTATTGTTCCCGAGGGATAACAAAAAACTTTCCACGCAGACGAAGTCGCGGGCAGCCGCTTAGTAAGGAAGTAACAGATAATTTTCTTGAATACGATACTTAACATAATAAATTATGTAGTGTATAATAAGTGCCGGCTTTATACCTACGACAACGATTTATCTGTGCAGTCTGTATGCACAGTTTTATCGAACGTATAATATGACGAATCTTACTGTACAGATCATTTCGTTTGCACAATCAATCAGCGGCATACAGACGTTTGATAAATCTGTGCTATCGGACTGCACAGATATATCGTTGCGATAAATATTTGTCGTGTTTAGGCGGCATAAACCGAGTAATCCTACCTTAGGTAAAACATAAAGGACTAAATAGGTAGCAGTGGCGAGGGGTGAAATTATGGCGAAGGTAAGCCGCTATAGAAAAATGATGAAAAATGCTATGATCTGCATAGCGGATTAGTGGGGTGGGATTTCCAAAGGTAAGCCGATGGGAATCGGCTTGTATGGATCCTTCGCCACTGCTAGGTAGGCACTTAAACTTGGTATCCTGTACCTGTGGCGGTAACGGTTTACCCGACCGATATCTCGCCCGGTATTTTGTATGGCATTATCGCAGCTGTTGCGGAAGAGCTTTTAACAGCGCGTTACCGCATACCGCCCCCGGTACAGGATACTGGTCGGATTTGAGTAGGCCTTAACTTATTAAGGCCTACTCAACCCTTAGGTTAGGACACATTCAACGTCATTATGCTTTATGAGTTCGTACAAACTAAGACTCATAGCGTATTAGGGATGGACGCGTTAGAAATTGTGTTCAAAGAACGACGCCATGAAAAGACCATTTTAATACTGCCACAATCTCAAGTTGTTTATTTCAAATCGTAATTAAGAGCTACGTTAAAGTTTGTGACAGGCGTCAGTCTAAAAGTTCCCTTAACTTGCCACAGTCGCAGCCTCGTGTCCTTGGAGCGAACTCTGACGTTGTTATTACCAATTCAAAACTAAACAAACTTGCTCAAAACTCGACGAGGAAAATTAAGTAAGTATGATAGATTTTGCAATATTTGATGGAATTCATCTGCTTTGCTAGATTTAACAAGTAGCAGATTATTAGTTACGGCAATTAGTCTCCTCACAGTGGCGCCCTCACATTAATTAAAATTATTGCTCCCTAAATACATAATTTATCTAAAATTCAAACGTTGAGATTAAAGCTAAGGTTCTATAGCTTATTTACAAACAATAACCTCTGCAAAATATAGTTCCTTATAGAAGTAGTAGGCAAAAAAGCAAAAAGTGGCGATTTTTGGCACTTTTGCCTACTACTTTATGGGCGGGACACATAGCAAGGAGAACCGATGACCGTTGGGGCGGAAAGGTTCTGGAATGGCGACCGCGCCCCGGACGACGCTCGGTGGGTAGGCCCCCGACAAGGTGGACCGACGCGAGGGTGAAGGTTGCCGGAAGCCACTGGATGCGGGCAGCGCAGGACCGATCGTCGTGGAGATCCTTAGGGGAGGCCTATACCCAGCAGTGGGTGTCGTGCGGCTGATATGATGATGATGCCTATTACTACACAACAAACTATATTTTACAGAAGTTATTTTTTGGAAATAAACTATAAAACCTTAGCTTCAATCTCAACGTTTGAATTTTCAATACATTACGTACTTAGCGAGCAATAAATTTTATTAAGATGAGGGCGCCACTTGAGGAGACTCATCATCTCAATCGGCCACAGCAGTCTCCTGACGCATATTGTCACGTTCTCATTTTGTGAATGAATGTGAAAATATAAAAAAATTGCCATGAAGATTAGTAGAGTCGTTACGGAATCACGATTCCATTACTGAGTGTGATTTGGAACTATTAAAAGGAGATGTCCCACCGTTGCCCCAGTTTCATTTTATTTAATTACTTTCATAATAAAAAAATGCTAATTACATTTTATTTAGGTATCAAGAATTGTTTTGTATTTAGAAAAAAATTACAAAAACATTAAGTTTTCTGAAGTATTTTGTGAAAAATGTAAGTAAATAGTAAGTACTCTAATGATAAAAAATTGTGATTTAAAAGCATTTTAACTTAAAAATCCCACTTTTTAAAGCAGAAAATAATGATCAATCTGATTCTAAAGTAAAATACCTACACTGACATACTACTTTGATTAAGACGCGATAGACTTTAATTTTTTGAGAATGGTGGGGCTAATGACATAGGCGCGATGGGACATGTCTTTTAAAGTGTTCAGTTGACGAAATGTTCAGCTGAATTGAATTGAAACTATGTCTGCAGTTCAAGTTACAAATTTATAAGTTCCCAGTTTAAATAATTTTACAATAAGTAAGTAAAATGAGTATGACCTAAATTAAGGCTTTTCAAAGTTATGCATATTTAAATCATAAAAATAAATAGTAACTATTTGTCTCACTAGATAGCGTTGATGGAAAGAGAAGTGTCAAAATTGGCTTTTAAAAATAATCGGCCTGTAGCATAGAGGCAAGTAAGCGCTCGCTGGCTGACATCTGCCCAAAGAGAAACATTGTAGGGTTACATCTGCCTGTGAAACTACTTTTCGAAGCTTAGTTAAAAAAACACACTGACACATTCATTTTTATCAACGCCATCTATTGAGCCTATAACTTTTTGTCATTGTACAGTAAGTTTATCTATAAACACAATATACCTACGTTTACATAGATGCAGAATTACTTAACTATACACGGGTCGGATTATCCCTAATGTCGACGCTGATGTTAGAATATTCTCTTCGTGTCGCTTCGATAATTAATTGTCCCTAATTAACCCTAACTACGCTCTGCGGCTGGACTGTCTGTCATCACTTTGTCGGAATAAACACCTGATTATAGAGATATATCATACTGAAGCTGTTAATCTCTAATTTCATAAAATAAGAGAATTAATATAATTGAAAAAGTATACTAGAAAAAACCGACTCACCCGTAGCACCTCAGACAGGATTCTAACCCGCACCCTTGGGATTTCCGGCCCAACGCACTAACCATAAATGCTACCGAGTCGCTAGTGGAAGCGGCGAAATTTTCTTGTACTTTTTACGTTTCCGCTGTAAGCCAGCGTTATCTCACCAATGTGAAGAATTAACTTCGACATTCGAATGCAACACCTTTACAGATGCTAGACAATCGATTAAGATGAAATAGCAATATAATTATTGAACATTTTGATTTTAGGCATTCACAATGCTATTTTTATATTAAGAGAATTAATATAACGCACCCCCGGTGCGACACTGTCACTTATGCAAAAAAGCAATTTTTCAGGAGAAGCATTTAAAACTTTGACATTTCATTAAACAATGATTATAATGTGTCAACTTTGAAGTTCACTTTAGGATATATAATGACAATGGGGAGGCGAAGGCAAAGTGAATTACAGATGGCGCTTCATTCTTTGGAACAATTGTCAGTTTGAGCTTATATTGTCTTGACTGTGTATTACGTGATTTTACTTTCTTAGATTGTATTTTTTTCGGTTTTGCGGACAAACAATGTATTATATGCTAACTTTAGCTCATATAAAAGAAGAATTACGGAAAAGAAAAGCCAAAACAACAGGCAAGAAAGTTTATAGCAACTTACAAAAAATTGCTAACAAGCATTACATTTCTTTAAATTTCGTGTAAGATTTACAAGTAATCTTTTTATTTCAGATTAGAAGCATATGATTTAAATTTTAACAAAGCAACTGAGTGTGAATTTCCGTGTTTATAGTTGCCTGATGATGCCTTCTGTACAATAGTAATTTCAGGTTTCTGTACTGGAATTTCTGTACCATCCAAAATTACACGAACCGTTTTATCATATTTATTTTATTATTCTAAGTTTCTTGAATGACTCTGACATATAAAATTCTATTAATTCTCTGTTTGGCCCCAATATTGGGCTTATTCCATATTTGATATACCTATAAAATTCATCCAAGTTATAAATATGCTAGAAACTGCTGAGGTTGAAATATTAAAGAACAAAGCTGTTATAATTCAAATGTTGTTTTATTTTGGCGAAGCTTCATCAAATTCATGAAACATTCCTTTTGATTTATAATGTTTCTCAGGCTCAGCAAAGGAGAAAATCGAGGGAAAAGCATCTTTTTTTTGATATTTTTTTGCCCAATATTTTTTTTGTTACTGGGAAATCGATGAACTCCAATAATTTACAAGTTACATGCATAACAATGCGGAATTTTCTCAGTATAAAATTAAAAAGTGCAATACTCCAAGAGATTCCCATATGTTTTGACACTTTCTTTGAGGCGGCCCGGTACCAAGACCAGTCGCCACCTATCGGGATAAAATTGCGCTTTTCCTCCCCATTTAATATTTTAAATAATCTATTTTACCATTATTTAAACATAGAAACCCCCTCAGAAGTGACATTGTGGCTCTAAGAGGAAATAATAACTGTAGTTATGACACATTGAGTTAATAATCTTGATCACTAGTGCTCCAGAATCAAAAAAATATTTTGTCACAATTACCTTAGTAACAGTGTAGCTGAAAGACACATTTGCATTTGCGGGGGGACCGCGCACAACTGACCTGTAAAACGATGTTGCTCCCAGCGTCGCCAAGATTCGCCCCAAAACGACAATGACACTCACGCCCTCAAACGGAACTATGCGTACTACAAAAGTAACGTTTTCGCACCAAATAAAGGGGCGCTTTAGGACAAATATTACGTATTTAACTCATTTTTGTATTTTTTGCAAAAGTGACAGTGTCGCACCGGGGGTGCGATAATTGAAAAAATGCATTGGGCCGGAATCCCAAGGGTGCGGGTTCGAATCCTGTCTGAGCTGCTACGGGTGAGTCGATTTTTTCTAGTATTTTTTCAACTATATTAATTCTCTTAATATAAAAATAGCATTGTGATTGCCTAAAATCAAAAATGTTCAATAAGTATTAAATAAAATAAAATTGTGTGTAGGGTTTCAATACTTCAGAATTATACACCGTCATTTTGTAGTCGTTTTAATTAACTTAAGGGTGTGTTGTACCAATGAAAATAAACATTTTTGCCCAAGAAACATGGGTCGAAAAGCGACAAAAAATTTTGGGTCTCCCATACTAAGTAGACAGCTAAAACATTTTATTAGTACCTATGGGAAAGTCAATTTTTTTTGTCGTTTTTCGACCCATGTTTCTTTGGAAAAAATGTTAAGTTCCGTTCGTAGAACACTCCCTTAAGTTAATTAAAACGACTAAAAAAAGACGGTGTATAAACTTTGTGACTTTGTGACTCAATAACTTTTGAATAATATCAGAACGAGAACATTAAATTGCTATGGTTTTTACTGTAAATCTGTCTAATGTGGTATTTACATGGGTGACTAAAGCCGCACAACTTTCGCCGCACGGCGAAAATCGACCGTGTAAATCTTCGGTGTAAATGGCAATTCGGCCTAGGCCACAGGTGACTGAACAAAATTATCTGATCCAGTGGCCGAAACTGGAACTACCTTATTACGTATTGTTACCTAGGTTACGCCATCAACTACATAGACAACAGCGACGCCATCACCTGCGATTCAATTTTAAAAGCGACTTGCTAGGAGTCTGAAGTCGACCGTCGTCGTAGGTGACTGAAATCGACTCTTTTTATTATTTCTTGTCATACCAGTTATTTTTTCAGAGCTCTCTGTCACACAAAAGTTATACAAAATAACGATAACGAAAACGTTTTCAATTTAGTGAATAGTAGGTAGGCCTGGAAATGTATTAGGTACAGTTCTCTCTTTTTTTAAGTCTTTTTACAATTAAATATTTTTTAATGATCTGCTTTAATTTTTATTTTCACTCTGTATTTTTTTCAGTAGTATGATATAAAGATATAGGTAGTTGTTCCCAGTGTATCGAAATATCAAATCATTTTTAACCGACTTCAGAAAAAAGAAGGAGGTTCTCAGTTCGTCGGAATGTTTTTTTATGTATATGTCACTCGATTACTAGAAGAACGCTGGACCCATTTGAAAAGTATAATATATATTTGAAAGTATATACTTCCAAGTTGGTGCCATTGTCATGAGGTCAGGATCTGATGATGGGATCCTGGAGAAATCAAGAAAACTCTTCAAATATTATAGGCGCACCTATAGCGATTTGCTATTTTCTTTAATTACTTATGCATTGAATGAATGAATGATTGAATGAATGATTTATTTTTTTGCATTAATTTTGAGTACAAGATTTGGTGTTCTTAAATAATAGAGTCCGTCAAAATCTATTTATAATTAAGCATGCAAAAATTTTAAATTACATTTACACTACTTATAATTTATCTACGTACGTATACAGCGTGAAATTTTAATCATTTGGTTCCCGCCGTGGTGTGGTTCCACTCATGATTACAAGCAACTTTTACTATGAGGCCAACACTCCTGCTCGCAAAAACAAATCAGCTGTTCCATACAAAACTGCAGTACCTACTCGACCTTAATGTATGAAACAGCAGATTTTTTTTTGCGAGCAGGAGTGTTGGCCCCATAGTAAAAGTTGCTTGTTATCATGAGTGGAACCACCCCACGGCGGGAACCAAATGATTAAAATTTCAGCGTGTATGTCAAAACCATTTGCTTTCGGAAAGTACCATATCAAAATTATTCAATACTAAGTATTTCACTGCTGTGATATGATTACTTTTACATGGTTGATAGGCTGATTATGCTCATCATAATGCATATGGTGAAGTGGAGCAGCTGATAGTGAAGTACCAGGAGAACTCCTCAACAATTAATGCCCCTGCGGCGGGAAAAGCAGTATTTTGTAAAAGGTGATGAGTCGTTGACATAAAGCTGTTGTAACTTAAACGCTAGAAATAAAAAAAAAACAAATCTGCATAATTACTAACTCGAAAGTTTGTACGCAATATGTAATATTAAACAACATCTTATGAAGTCGGGTGGGTTTTAAACCCCTGATTGAAGTTTAGATAAAAAAAATCCTTCCTCCCCCCACCCGACTTCAAAAGGCGTTGTTTAATATTAGATATGCGTACAAACTTTCGAATTAGTAATTATGCAGATTTGAATATTTTAGTGTAGCGCCGCCGCTTAAAACTAGTGGCTCCGTGAGCTGTAGACCTTAGATTATTGATATGTCCTGTAGACCTTAGGGAACATGCATAAGTCACCGATTTTGATAAATTTGAGCTTGAAGGCTTCAGACACGTATAAAAACATGATGCAACAGAAAAATAAAAATAAATATGTATTATTATATTTTTATCACACAGGGTAAAATTCCGATTTTCTTTTTCATTTTCGGATATAATGCACCTAACAATCGGATAGAATATCGAATAAGAAATAATATTCTGTAAAACACATATGTACTTAAACGCAATATTTAGGGAGATATTTGAAAATTCTTGGCTAACTCCATATTAATGCGCCTGAAACGTGGCATAAGTGACGTCACAAATGTTGACCGTTTTGTCTATTATCTATTCTGTGGTTTTGTATAGAGCGTTTTTGGCGGGTGCTGCTGCGTGCTAACTTCAAGTGACTATATCACGAGAAAAAAAACGCGAGAGAAAAGTTTTAATATTACAGTTGATTTTCTCACGCATTATACTTTTGATTTTGATACAAAAAAAAATTTATGCATGTTCCTTAATATGTTTTTATCTTAGAGCATTTAATAATGCTCTAAGGTACACAGAATAGATACCTATTACTTTTTCCGACTAATTAGTATCTATACTGTGCAAATAATATTCGCAGTACTAATAGGTTCTGTCACAAAGTTACAACCCACTGACGTCCATTATACAAGTACGCTCACAGAACATAGAAGTAGATAGAAGTAGTATGAGCTCAATTTAGTATGAAAACCAGTGTAACCAAACAAACACATTAAAAATCGAAGCCAAGCCCCCCACTTAATAGTTACATGCTACGCACACACACTTTGTAAACACATAATTGGATAAAAAGTGAAAATGTATAATATCCAGAAAGCCATAAATCACAAAGTTTATTTATTTAGATTCAGTCGTATTACCATAGCAACTTGGTACCAAATTAAATAATACGTATATTTATAATGCTGCTACTCAGCCGCTAGATGGCGTAAGCTAATTTTAATAGTGCGATTTACCACCGTATTTATTAACACATAAAGTACTTTAAGAAAATTCAATGAGATCAGGGAGACCGGGTTGGTTAACATTCTTTACTTAGCTTATCCTAAATAGTTTCATATCAATAATTCGTATAAAATCTTTTTCATAATTCAGTGGAATCCTGACATTTCTTAGTAGTACAGTAGCCCGTAGAACATTTAAATTACGAAAAAGGATACCGTTTGCCGTTGTGATATTGTTATTTATTACGAAATTATAGATACTTTAACCCAAGTCTAACAGATCGCAACCCGCCGTAACCTATATTTGTATATCTCCAAAAAATATTTTTTTTAGCTTTCAAGGTTTACCACATGGTTTAGCCATTGTCGTGTACTACAGCCTTGTTTGAAAATGGATGAAAAACAGATGAGAATGGATGGATTTTATCTGGTTAAATCTGTGTATGGTCACTTTCATTGTCTTACTATTATCAGTGGCAATCAAACAAAGCTGTAGAATACGACAATAGCTAAACCATGTGGTGAACCTCAAAAACTAAAAAAATATCAGTTTTGGAGATTTACAAATATAGGTTACGGCGGGTTGCGATCTGTAAAACTTGGGTTAAAGTATCTATAATTTCGTAATAAATAACTATATCACAACGGCAAACGGTAACCTTTTTCGTAATTTAAATGTACTACGGGCTACTGTACTAATAGTTACTAGGCAAAAAATATTTGAATTTCAAAATTCAGAAACCCAAATAAAATAAATATATCGGATATTGGATGTTTCGAAAAGCAACACTTACAGATAGATACCTCAATGGTGAATCCCACCACCATCCTTTACAGTTAGCTACCTACCATAGGGAAATCTTTGTTTCAGAGAGTACGCGGGAATTGTAAGTAATCAGCCAATTTACAGCAAATAAAGTTATTTGTATTTATTTGTATTTGGGATCTGTGACCAACAACACCTGACAGCTGAGCTTCAGCATGTCAAGCACGTTCTGCGAAGTAACAAATTGCCAGTACCACGTCTCCCCTCCATCCCAGAAACCGTGTCAAGCCAGCCATAGTAGAACGACGATCTGCCATTCTACCTTACATGAAAGGTGTCATTGACAAGATTGGAGGTATTCCGAAGAGTGTGTCTATCAAGACTACTTCAAGCCGACGAGGAAGATAAACCAATTCTTACGACCTGTCAAGTGCAACATCCCTTTTCAAGGTGCAGGCGCTAGACGTCTACAAATTAGATTGCTACTCGCCAAGTTATATGCCGGCACCTATACCTATCGAGTTAATTTCAATAGTTACTTTCCGCCCCGCACAAGTTCAGGAGTGTAGTATTCTAAATCCAAAAATAACTATATAGCGTTATTTTTATAAAACTCTATGGTTGCATGACCAGTCGTTTCACATGGCCACATGAACCAATTTCAAAATTACATTTTAACTAAGATTTTTTTCCTCTCATTTCTTGAGACTTCGCAGCCTTGTAGGGGAAACAATTTTCATTAAATTGCCTCGAATGATTAAAATCCTTGACAATAAAAATGATAGCTTCCCGCACTCGCCTATAACGTACTATTTAAGTTGACTAAAATTCCGTGCTATTTTTGCGTGTTTTCAGTGGTGAGTGTATCAAATCATAATCAACTGTTACTTACTTTTCAACTGTTCACAGTCACAACTTTTCTCGGTCTCCCCTATTGAGTGACATTTCCGCCATTCTATATTTTAGTGTTTTTGAAACTTCAAGAATATGTCAAATTGTGCGTTGGAATATGGATCATAAGTGTATACCACATAAAGGTGGATATTTATTGTTATGACTTTTAAAAGGAAAATATCAGTTGAATTTTTAATTAAAATCTAAATTAATAAAATAAAGCTCGCCTCTGATATTTTATGCACCCGTTTGCTAAATGATATATGTGGATATCGATTTTGCTCTTTTACATAATGCAACTCGGCATTTTCATATCATTTTTGAAGATGTTTTTGTTTGGGGTTCGTTCATACGACTGACGGAGCAAAATTCAAAGATGTGCGGAGCTTCGCAGATATGATGTTACACGGGTGCCGCCCACAAGCGACTTCTACTGGGGGGAAAAATTTTTTCTTTGTTCTGTGAGTACGCTGGACAGCAAGAAGCTTATACCTCCCTCAAATGGAGGTTGCACGGCCATATGTCATAGTGAAGATTGAAAAAAGATCCTTACGGCTTATTGCAACCTCTTTCTTTAGTGTTACAATACGTGTTCGTTGTTCGTCGTTCGTTTGCTCGTGAGAAACGAAAACGTATTGTAAAACGAAAAGAAAGAGATAGCAATAAGCCCTAACGTCACTAAAGAGATTTTCAATCTTCACTTACTTACTAGGCGTGCAACCTCCATTGTGGATATAAGCTTCTTGCTGGACAGGCTATTGTTATGAAATGACAGCAATTTTTTGTGCCGATTCCAAAATCGCCATATTGGCGCTGAGAGCACTAGATTCTACTATAGCAGAAGTGAGTGTACTTGGAACTAATTAATTCCAAGTACACTTACTACTGCCATGGTATAGAATCTACTGCTCTTGTATTTGTATAATGGACGTCAGTGTTACAACCTTATTTATTTCAAATTTCAAATATTGGCCAGAAACCCTGACGTCCATTTTACAAAGTAAATATAATGCTGGTCAATGGCCAGAAATCACTAACCTGATTTTTTTTTCTATTTAACTGGACTGGCTGTCTGTATGATTTGACAGCAAAGTTCTTGTGCCTATTTGATTTTGACGTACAATGAAAATGGTGAATCTCCAGACTCCAAACTTTAGTACCATGTCCCTCACGCTATGCTCACGCTCCTACAGCGCCAAAATGGCGGAAATCAAATAGGCACAAGAACAGTTTGACAGCAGCCAGTCCAGTGGAATATATAGAGGCATAGCCTTCTTCATTTCCAAGCCGTGAACATAAGTTTGGCAACGTCTGTTACTGTCAGTTCGTGGTCATGTCGTCCACCAGTCTCCATACTAAATGTATGGGAATATTTCAATTTTAAGAGGTCGTTATTTTTTTTCATAGTAATCGTGTGAGGTTTAAAATATGAAAATAATTTAGTTCTTTTATTGAAATGCTTTGTATATTAAACAATAAGAAAAATATCAATGTTAACCAGGAAAAAATGGCTGTCAAAGATGTCATCTTTTTTGTTGATTTTCTTCAGCAGGGAGTTGATTAACACGCCCTCTAGCAATAAATGATATATGATTAGAAAGGTTTTTTAAAGACAAATATTTGCTGTAAATTTACTTTATATCAATTGTTAATACTTTTGGAGTTAAAGGTTATTAAAGTATAAAAGTGGTTTATTGTCTTTGGGAGTTGATCTACCACACCTATTGAAATGAATGATATATCATAAGAAAGGTTTTTATATGACAATTATTTGCTGCAAACATACTTTCTATTAATTGTTAGTATTTTCGGAGTTTTAGGTCATTAATGTTAAAAAAATTGGTCAAGTTTAGAGCGTTATAACTCTCAAAGTACTAATAGTTGACGTTTATAGTTATCCCTTCTTCGTCTCTGAGATTTAATTTGTTACAAAGTAGTAGCTCTGCTACTCGTTCGCACTCTGTCGCACGTAGTTCAGCGCCCAAGCGGGAAAGAGAAAGCAATAGCCTTCCCCTCCCTGCCTCCGACCATCGCTGCCCGCCGCCGCGTCAACCTCATTCTTTGTTGCACGCGCGCGCAAGACGCACGTAGTCACAAAAATGTTACTTTTTTGTTCAACTATAGTCTTAAAATCAGTGGAATTATAGACGTGAATTAATTCGTGAGAAACGGTAAAATACCGTCACTATGCAAGTGATACGAATGTTGAAGGTAGACTCACTGTAGGTAACTTACATATTTATAATTTAATATTTATATATTTAATTATTACATAATTATATTACACTACTTATATCTAATTTATATACAAAACACACTTAAAACTATCTTAAATTATTTATATTACAATATACAAATTATACTACCTGTCTATTTATAAATTATACATTATATCTAATACAAACTAATTATCACACACAATATTCATATAAACATACAGTAATAAAATCAACCGATAATTTGTCGGACGATGTGGTACGCTCACTAGTCGCGGTGCTATGGACACGCGCAAACTACGAGCCGTCCGACCGGTTTCGCAATACTTGCAGGCACAGCTGCAATGCGCCCGCGTCGCCAGTCGAGATCTGTACATGTCCGCGAAGCCCGTACTCTCGGCGCTCCGCCCGCTTGTATTTTCCCACGCTTTTGTAAACGCTTAACGCACTAAATATTATCTGTTATCACTGTTATTCTTCTGTGCTGTGCTGTGCTGTGTAAACTAAACGCTTTGCTTATTTCTATCTTTCAATCTTCGTTTCTTCCTTCTGACTTTTTGTATGTGCATTGTGTGTGCTTGGAACATTATACCGCTTCACGTAAGTTGGACATTTTTATTTGGAGTCATTCCTATTGCACACCCAATAACTGGTGACTTCCTCCTGAGCAAGCTACGAAGATGGGCGAGAACGACAGCGATGATTCAACAAAAACAGTGCGAGAAAGTTCGACGCGCCAAGACGGCAATGAACAAGTGCGCGTTTCCACTGTCTCGTCCGAAACTTTTCGTGTGGGAGTTCGTGTCGCACCTTTTTGGCCGGACAAACCTGCAATATGGTTCGCACAATTAGAGGGCCAATTTGCGATCTCGAATATAACAGCGGACTCGACGAAATTTTATTATGTCATTTCACAACTTGACAACCAGTATGCAGCCGAGGTCGAAGATATTATCGTATCGCCTCCGGAAACGAATAAATATCAGAAGCTGAAAAGCGAGCTCATTAAGCGTCTTTCTGCTTCCAAGGAGAAGAAGGTGAAGCAACTCCTTATGCATGAGGAACTTGACGATAGAAAACCCTCCCAGTTCCTCCGCCATCTTCAAAATCTGGCAGGACCCGGTGTTCCTGAGGACTTCGTCAAGACGATTTGGTCCAGCCGCTTGCCTCACAACATGCAGCAGATTATAGCTTCTCAGACTGCTCCACTTGAGACCCTAGCTGATCTTGCAGACCGGATCCAGGATATTGCTCCTCCAGCTCCAGCGGTTGCGTTTACTTCTGCTCCCGGCCTACCAGGAAGTACAATGGACGAAATGGTTCGACAGATCGCCGCGCTCACCAGAAAGGTCGATGATCTCATGTCGGATAGATCCGGAAGATCCAGATCCCGTAACCGGTCCCCCTATCGTCCTCGTCGACGTTCATCATCTGCCCGGAGATCCAGTTCCCGCTACGAGAAGCAGCCTCTCTGTTGGTATCACGCCAAATTTGCGAACAGAGCCCACAAGTGCATCAGCCCCTGCGACTTCAAGGCGGAAAACCAGCAGGGCGGTCGATAATGGCGGCTGACGATTGCCCAAACAAAACTGGTCGCCTGTTCGTGACGGACCGCAGATCTAAGGTCCAATTCCTTGTGGATACAGGTAGTGATCTATGCGTCATTCCACGATCGATGTTCCGTGAACGCCGTGCCAAGGTGAACTACCAGCTGTGTGCGGCCAATGGCTCAACTATAGACACTTACGGTACTGTGCAATTAAGTTTAAATCTTGGTCTTCGTCGTGATTTTGTATGGCAGTTTGTTATAGCCGACGTAACCAAGGCCATTATTGGCGTAGATTTTTTATCCTTTTTTAATTTAACTGTAGATATTAGAAACCAACGCTTAGTAGATAGTGTAACTAATGTATCCACTGTAGCTGCTATTTCTTTTACTGACAGCCTTATTTCAAGTGTTAAGGTCTTGACTGGCGTCGGTAAGTACAGTAGCATTCTCAGTGAGTTTCCTGAAATCACTCGACCAGCGGGTGCACCACGCCAAACAAGACACAATACCGTACACTACATCCGCACCACTCCAGGCCCCCCAGTTTCATGTAAACCTCGTAGATTAGCCCCTGACAAACTTAAAATCGCGAAGTTAGAGTTCGATGCCATGCTAGCTAACGGTACAGCTCGTCCATCTGACAGTCCATGGGCTTCACCACTACATCTTGCGCCCAAAAAAGACAATAGTTGGCGTCCATGTGGCGACTATAGACAACTTAATTCCAGGACTATCCCGGACAAATACCCTATTCGCCACATCCACGATTTTGCCCATAACTTATCTGGTTGCAAGATCTTCTCGACGGTAGACTTAGTTAAGGCTTATAATCATATCCCCGTCCCGAAAGAGGATATCCCCAAAACCGCGATAACTACACCCTTCGGTTTATACGAATTTCCGTTTATGACATTTGGCCTACGGAATGCCGGACAAACCTTTCAGCGTTTCGCTGATGAAATGACTCGTGGCCTCGATTTTTGTTATCCGTATTTGGATGATTTTTTAGTATTCTCCAAAACAGAGACGGAGCACGAGGACCACCTGCGCCAGCTGTTCACCAGAATGAAGGAGTACGGCGTGCTGGTAAATACCGCTAAATGTTACTTCGGTCTGCCAGAGTTACCCTTTCTAGGCTATACCATCTCCTCTTCTGGCGCTAAGCCGCTTAATAGTAAGGTCCAGGCGATACAGGACTTCCCTGTCCCAAAGACGGTCAAACAGCTTCGGAGATTCCTGGGCATGATTAATTTTTACAGACGTTTTCTGCCAAACTCTGCCCAAGTTCAAGCCCCTCTGAACGCCTTGTTGACCGGTTCCGTCAAAGGCTCACAGCCTGTTGTCATAAACGGAGATTCGTTAACCGCTTTCGAGGAGTGTAAGAAAAGCCTTTCCGATGCAGCTTTGCTAGCGCATCCCGATTCTGACGCTAAACTCGCCTTAACTACCGACGCGTCAGATGTCGCCATAGGCGCTGTTTTACAGCAGTATAAAGACGGTTCTTGGCAACCTCTAGCATTCTTTTCACGCAAGTTGAGCCCATCCCAGCAGAAGTATTCTCCATACGATCGCGAGCTCCTTGCTATTTACCAAAGTATCAAATACTTCCGATACATGTTAGAGGCAAAACACTTTACCATCTTCACTGACCACAAGCCACTGTGCTACGCCTTTCATGAACGAAAGCGCGACTGTTCACCCCGTCAATATAGGCACTTAGATTTCATATCGCAGTTCACCACCGACATTAAACACATAGCTGGGAAAGACAATGTCGTTGCCGATACGCTTTCCCGTGTCGATGAACTGCATATGCCAATCGACTTAGAAGCCTTAGCTAAGTCTCAATCCGAAGACCCAGAGCTAGCACAGCTCTTGCAAGGCGAAACTTCTCTTCGTTTGGAGAAAGTGAATATCCCTGGGAGTCGTTCATTTTTATACTGCGACGTCAGTTCAAAAACTCACAGGCCTTTCGTCACTAAACCGTTTCGCAAGCAGGTTTTCGACCATCTGCACTGTTTCAGCCACCCCGGTGCCAACGCTAGCGCTAAATTAGTAGCTCAACGATATGTGTGGCCTACTATGCGACGAGATTGTCGCGAATGGTCTAAGGCATGTTTGCCTTGTCAAAGTGCCAAAGTGAATCGGCATGTATCGTCACCTTTAGGTACTCTCGATCTGCCGAAAGCACGATTCAAATATGTCCAAATAGACCTCATTGGGCCTCTACCTCCATCTGCCGGTTATCGGTACTGTTTGACAGCCGTCGATCGCTTCACGCGATGGCCGGAAGTTGTCCCTCTAACCGAAATTACGGCGGAGGCCGTTGCTAAAGCCTTTGTCTCAGGCTGGGTATCTCGATTTGGTTGCCCCACCGATATCGTAACCGACCGTGGAAAGCAATTCGAGTCAGCCCTATTCCAATCACTCGCTAAGCTCATTGGTTTTAAACACCGTAAAACAACCGCTTACCACCCTCAGTGCAATGGACTTGTCGAGCGTTTTCACAGACAATTGAAAACTGCAATTACCTGTCATAATGATACAAACTGGACAGAAACCTTACCGTTGGTTTTGCTTGGCATTCGTAACGCGATCAAGGACGATCTGCAAGCTTCCTCTTCTGAGCTTTTGTACGGAGAGACCTTGCGGATGCCCGGTGAATTTTTTGGTCATAAGACCACATGTCACACCACCGATATTAGAGTTTTTCTGCCCGTTTACGTTCTTTTGCTGAAAATTTAAAACCAGTTCCAACTTCTCATCATACTAGCTCGAATAAAATATTTGTATATAAAGATTTAAACACTTCATCTCACGTTTTCGTTAGAGATGACACTATAAAGGGTTCATTTCAAAATGCTTATAAAGGTCCCTACGAAGTTTTAAAAAGAGGTCCTAAAGTATTTAAAATTCGTGTGAAAGGGAAGGATGTCAATATTTCTATTAATCGCTTAAAACCAGCATACTTATTAGCTGATAATATTATCCCTTCTAAAAATTACACGGAACCCGAAAATACTTCCCCCAGTTTAAAAACAACTCGTTCAAGGAGAAGGGTAAAATTCACTGATTTCTATCGCCCGTAGACACGGTCTCTGGAGGGGAGTGATGTAGGTAACTTACATATTTATAATTTAATATTTATATATTTAATTATTACATAATTATATTACACTACTTATATCTAATTTATATACAAAACACACTTAAAACTATCTTAAATTATTTATATTACAATATACAAATTATACTACCTGTCTATTTATAAATTATACATTATATCTAATACAAACTAATTATCACACACAATATTCATATAAACATACAGTAATAAAATCAACCGATAATTTGTCGGACGATGTGGTACGCTCACTAGTCGCGGTGCTATGGACACGCGCAAACTACGAGCCGTCCGACCGGTTTCGCAATACTTGCAGGCACAGCTGCAATGCGCCCGCGTCGCCAGTCGAGATCTGTACATGTCCGCGAAGCCCGTACTCTCGGCGCTCCGCCCGCTTGTATTTTCCCACGCTTTTGTAAACGCTTAACGCACTAAATATTATCTGTTATCACTGTTATTCTTCTGTGCTGTGCTGTGCTGTGTAAACTAAACGCTTTGCTTATTTCTATCTTTCAATCTTCGTTTCTTCCTTCTGATTTTTTGTATGTGCATTTTGTGTGCTTGGAACATTATACCGCTTCACGTAAGTTGGACATTTTTATTTGGAGTCATTCCTATTGCACACCCAATAACTTTTCTCTAAGTGATGAAAAGTATGCAAGTTATTCACAAAGGCAAACTGCCTTATATTTGCCTCGAGTCAATACGAGATATTGACCAATGGTACTTTTTTCCCGAGTCAATACGAGATATTGACCAGTGAATTTTTTTTCCCGAGTCAATACGAGATATTGACCAGTGATACTTTTATGAGTTAATACGAGATATTAACCATCATTTTACAATAAACTGCCGAATACTTGCCTCGAGTCGATACGACATGCTTTTGTGAGTTAATGTCTTCGGACAAATCCTTCATATATTATGATTGAACTCAACTTACAGGTAAGTTCGTTTAATCATTATTAACCGCTTCATATTTAACAAAATATGAATAGATTTGCTGGTGTTAACTGCAAAATATTTGCTTTGAGTCAATACGACATACTTGCTTTTATAAGATATTTTTTCCCGAGTCAATACGTGATATTGACCAGTGATACTATTTTGAGCTAATACAAGATATTAGCCGTAATTTTATAAAAAATATATACCTAGATTTGCTGACGTAAACTGTAGATTATTTACTTAAAGTCACTACGAGATACTTTTATGCGTTAATACGAGATATTAACCGTTATTTTACAAATATTAATAAAATATTTGCTATCAAAGTTGAAGGCCTAATAAAATTTTTAGTAAAACATCAAAATTGTTGTCACTGATACAGCTATGTACATACAAGTACTTTTATATGTTTTCGGTTTTCTCGAACAACATTATAAAACAAAATTCTGATTCCTTCTTATTTTGTTTTTCTTCGTGAAAAAATCAGCAATGATGTTGAACATCAAAATACATTTCCACAAGTGTTAAAGGTGCCCTTAGGATCAGTAAAGTTTTAAAAAATATATTATTGGCAAACTCATCGCCGATTCGTTGAAAATGAATCATGCGAGTATCATGTATTATGCCACTACTGAAAATCGTTCGTATAGTGTCTTTAAAGACCGTCAGCGCGACGACACCTACTGCTCAGTCCTCTCTAAACTTGGGGTCTGCCACAACAACCATAACCATATCTTGGAACACAAGCAATTGGGCCGAGGTGACGGACAGCAACCAGCAGGGCCAGTTTAACGTGTTTCATCAGCCTTGCAGCACCTACCTGCAGCTTCCAGCTCCAAGGGCTACCTGTAATCACCACCGTCGGCACCGTCGCGCTACTGGATCAGAACAAAAGGTCTGTCACCTTGTCTGTATTTTTAGCTGGTCAGCTAAAATACGTTCTCGATTCGAGTAAAATCTATCACAAACGACCGTTATGTGCTTTCCAATACTAATCCTAAGTATTCAGTTAGTTAAATTAGAAAATAAACAAATATACATATTTTATTTTCTTATCAAAAGAAAATAGAACATGTGGGTACTTTCTGAACATTTTATGGAGGATGCTAGAACAACAATAAACTCATAACCTGTGTCCTGATAATGTCATGGCACAACTATTAGTCTTTGAGAACAGTTGCTTTTACACACAGCGCAAAAAGCATTTAAGACTAGCGGCCGCCCACGGCTTCGCCTGCGTGGAGATCTTTCTTGCTATCCCTCGGGAACAATATTTTCCTTTCGGGATTAAAGGTACCGTATGTCCTTCTCTGTAACCCAGACAACGTGTATAAAAATTTCATGATGATCTATTCAGTAGTTCAAACAAACAAACAAAAGGACTTTTGCATTTTTAATATTAGTAAGGTGTTATTTAGACAATAAACTTCATGAGTTTTGGGTCTTATTCTTTGGCTTTTGCACAGCACTACACATAATCATCATCTTTACAAAATATTTTAAACCAATAATTTTAACCATTAATTTTCAGGCTTCAATTACCTATTAAGATGACACTTATGTCTGGGTATTAATTACCAAAATTTCTCAAATTTAGAAGTATTAGAAACTATGAAAACAATGATTCAAATATTTAAGATCCTTATTAACTATCAAGAAAGTACTATTACTCCCAGCCAAACATGTAAATTCTGTGGCCTTGTATTGAATTTCTAAAATTAGTAGAATATTGACAAATAAGGACAAACAAAATATTTTTAGAAGAAGCTATTAAAATCAAATAAAATACATTTTAGTGAATTTGACAGATACTTAGGAACTATTACAGCAGTTTGTACTGCGGTAGCATTACTATTTTAACACTTAAACTTGTAATATTGGACAAGCTTAAGGCTTGTACAAATTGAGCATAAATGTTTAACTATGTTAAAATGATTGATATAATAATTACGTTTTATATCGTACTATGGACCTTTTTAACTTTGTATTGTATGGTGAAAAAATATTATATTTCTTATCCTGATACTTAGACCAATATGATAAACGGATAGTTTTCAATACTTTCTCCGTTGCTTTGACAATGGACTGTGCAGCAGCCGGTCAAAGTGAGACAATATAAGATTTTGCACAAACGAGGAAAAATTGGTGCTCATTAATGACCTGGGTCTGCTTTTTTAGTATAAAATCCTTCGCATACCGTGCGTATACTAGCACTGATGGTCTGTTACCCGATGGGCGGCGCCTACCACTGCGGCTGCGCTGGCTACAGCTGGGACCTGCACCACGCCGTCTGTCTGCAGGTGCCTATACTGAAGTTTTTTGTTGTATATTAATAACACCACTGCCATTTCATAAATGAATCGAATTACTGTTGTTCATTGCTTGCAATTAAATCAAATTGCTAAATTGCTCGCGAGAAATGGCAGTGGTATGATCATCAATAGGCGTAATAACGCCTCCCCAGCATTCTTTTTCCTCACTTACTTTAAAAGAATAACTTTATTGTTTATGACAAAGCCAAATGACTTAATAGCTATCATGGCCATGGTTTCTCAATGAAATAAAAAAAAAAAGTTTTTTATTTTCTGCAATTACACAATACATTAAATACACTTATATTATTGAAGCTACCCAGTATACATAATAATATACTTGTGGCAGGCAACTCCATTTCCTCGTTGAAACCTTAATCAACTTGCTGTTAAAGAAATAGCGATGGTAATAGTCACATCAAGCGTTAATTTATTTTCATCTGTTCGCAGAAAGAAACATCATCCTCGCTCTCAGTTTTCTCTGGCTGCATATTATAGGGCAAACGTTCCTTAGTCAAGCGTTAGAAGTGTTTATTGATATCTTGCCTCAGTATTTGAATAATACTGCAAGCAAATCTTTATTTTTATTGGAACTATTGCCAAGAAATAATATCTTAATATATACTAATTAATGATTTAATAGGTTTTCGAAACAACTGTTTTCTAAATGAATCCCACTAAACAATCATTGCTCAGATATCTCCCAATTTTTTTAAATCTATATCACTGGCAATGATAACCTAAATAAAAATAAAAAAAAATATATATAGATATGTTTGTTACACTATAACGATGGATCTCACAATAGTTTAAGATTACCTGTTAAACTTACTCCCAAATAACTTACATTTTGAACAATTAAGCACCCATTGGTCACCTTGTTAGCCTTGGCTACAAGTAAATGAATACAGATCATGTACTTAACTCAATTAAGCAACTCAGATCATTGTATTATATTATCTGAGGTAACACAGTAAGATTTGACGAAATAATTTATTATTTAAAATTTAAATGACAGATGTTTAATCACATCTTCTGTAAGTCTCAACTTGTTGAACTTTCCATTCTTTAAGTTTTTATTTCTGTAATAAAAGTATTTATGTTTATTTATATAAATATCTTAAATATTGTCGCCCTTATGAACTAATACAACCCCAAAAAAAAAATACATATCAATGCTGCCTCGTCACAAACATTCGGCAAAATTTATAATGGAGGAATGTTACACCCATATTTTTTTTTATCTCATTACCTGTTTATCATGTTGTGTAACATGTGGTCACATCGGCGCGGCGGCCAAGTTGCTGCCATTCGTGATGAAAAATTTGTGCACTTACTAGTCTGTGTGCCGGATTTTCTGTAGATGCTTATTGCAATCTGCTGTTTGGACTGGACAATCGACAATATTTGCGTGTTTCCAGGCATGGGGCTCTAATGTCACAGAATCGACATTATAATAAAACTACTTTTTTTTAGTGTTGCAGTTGCAGGAGCACTGACTTAATTTCATCTTATTTAACTATTAAAATAATTTAATGTGTGTTCACTTAAACCTTGTTTATTTATATAAACAAACAAGGCTTTCCTCTAATAACATTGATATCTTCTCTAAACATCCTACTTTGTAACAAATTAAATCTCAGAGACGAAGAAGGGATAATTTAATGATCAAACGAACTTACCCTAAGTGAAGTTCGATCCTAATTATCCCTTCTTCGTCGAAGAGATTTAAAGTCCCAGCCCTCCCTTGCTAGTTGTTTGTTCAACAACCGTATCCCTATAATAGATGGGGATATCAATGTATTTCCTTACTACTCCAAACTGAATGAGGTTGACGCGGCGGCGGGCAGCGATGGTCGGAGGCAGGGAGGGGAAGGCTATTGCTTTCTCTTTCCCGCTTGGGCGCTGAACTACGTGCGACAGAGTGCGAACGAGTAGCAGAGCTACTACTTTGTAACAAATTAAATCTCTTCGACGAAGAAGGGATAATTAGGATCGAACTTCACTTAGGGTAAGTTCGTTTGATCATTAAATAATACAATAAAGTGTTTCAAAAAATACCTTTCCAATGATGTAAGATATATTGCTAGAGGAGGCTTAAATCAAAATGCTCATCGTACTAAAGGACCCCCGAAAAGTTCAAATAATTTGACTCAAACCTTATGTTCTAATATATAAATAATAATAATAAATATAAAACTTTATTGAAATAATCTTACATCACAATTTACAACTAGTTTAAACATAGATAATATAGGAAAAACAAATAATAAATAATTTTTAAAATAATTTTATACTATGTGCTTGACCACATGCGATGTTGCCGTTCTGCTCAACTTCAGGGCTTGGAAGATATATAAGGCTATGATAGAGGTCAACGCCAGAAATGTTTTGATCGAAGAATGTCTTCTAAAAATAAAACAAAATTTACTATGCACCGCTATCAAAAAAGTTTTGTTACATTTTTGATTATTTTTCGAATTTGTCGAAATATGTCTTTCCGCCATTTCGAAAATTTTCGAAAAACTGGCTCGTCTAAAAAATTCTATATAATTATCAAACCTGTTCACAAAATTTCACGAGAATCGGTTGAGAAATACGACCTAGAGGCGAACGAACAGCCAGCGCCGGAAAGCCGGTCGGAAATATGTTTTTAGCTTAGATTATTTATTAGTTTAAGGTTTTTAGGCATCGTGCATTTTAGGTACTTCGAGTTTCAGGTATCTCGCGTTTTAGGCTTTACGCAGCAGTGGCATCGTGCATTTTCGGTATTTCGCTCAAAAGGGGTTTTTTCTACATATCTCTACCATTTTGGTAAATTTCGAAAAACAAGCTCAACCAAATAAAAATCTACATCATTTTCGAAACGGTTCACAAAATTTCACGAGAATCGTTTTAGAAATGCGATCTTTAGAGGAGAAAAGACGTTCATGTGAATATTTTTTACTTTTCTCTAGATCTTAACCACAGTATATACAGTGCCTTTGGTCTTGAACTAGCGATAATTTAAAGGCGTGAAATACAGCTAATTTTAACGACAAAAACATCCACATGTTGGGGTCTATCCCAACTCCTGTTGGAATGGCCGCTATTTTAAATTTGACTTTTTATTTTAGATGACCCTGCGGAAAAATATTGATTTCTCCGAATTTAGAAGTTTTACAGTTCTAACAAAAATATTGTTCGAAAGCTATTAAAATCACCTATCAATTAAAAAAAAGTAAACTTTCAACTTAAATAGGCGTCATAAAAAATTACTGGAGTAAATTTTATACAAAATTTGTGTTTTTAACATTGAAAATGTTTTTTCAATCGCTTCGGTAAGGTTCCCGATTTCAGTCAAAGTGAGACATTGCCCTGGTCCCGTGAGTTTTGGGTCTACGTGTATGTATTAAATGTCAAAAGATGCGTCTCAGCAAGGGCTACAATATGGTGAAAAAAAATATTAAAAAAGTCAAAAACTTTTTTCGAGAATCGCATAAATGTAGAAAAATGACACAATTTTTCGGGGTCTTTTCTCACTAAATCGACAATTTCTCAAAAACGAAAAGCGATATCGAAAAAATGAAAAAAACCCCTAGAGATATTGAGTTAGGCTACCTACTGAAATTAGTATATGTCCCTGACTCTTACGGTCTGGGCTGTAGCTTATCCTTTATGAAGCGAAATGTTGGGATACCGCGGGCGACGTGCGCGGCGCGGGATAATGGCAATACGTAGTAGGTACGATTGAAGTTTTTAAATAATTGTATATTTTTTAAGCTTGTAATAGGGTATTTTTTATTTATTTCCACATTTTTTATAAATAAAAAAGTATTTAGATATATATTAAAACCATAATATTGATATTGATTAGCTAGCAGGTCAACAGATGGTATGACGTGAATAGAGCGTGAAGCGAGAGTTGATTCCAGATCTAGCTAGTCAAAGATTTAAAAATCGTTAGAAGTGACGTCGCTTACTATGTGAAAACGAAAGAGAAAGTAGTGTTAGCAATAACTGTAGGAGCAAAAGAGATGACGCTATTATCTCCAGTACCTACACGTGCTAGGCGTCGTCGTAGTGAGTTTTTGTGTGTAGAGAAACGGATAAACGAATCTTGAGCGAAAGTTGAACAGAAGAGAGGTTTTAGTTTGAGGGCCTCTACTAGATCCAAAATATTATATATCGTGGGTTGCTGTTATTTCAATTTCGAGATTTGAAATTACTCGATCAGTCACGTCTTTCTTAGTGACTCTGCGATTCCAAATTTTACAACGATCTCTGAGAAAGAGAGTGTGATGATGATGCCTAGGTAAACATGAGGGTTGTTATCGCACATTCGAGTGATGATGAAGTCGGCGCGAGAGTCTCGCATGCTGCATTTGATTTTGATTTATTTTTTTACTAGGGTTAATTTATTTAGAAATTCAGATGTTTTAATTATACATAGTACTTAGGTTACCTTTCAATAAAATATTAATGTCTATAAGAAAAGAATAATAAAATATTTTGTTAAATTCATTAAATTCATTTTCAATGTACCAGAAGGTCGTGAAAGGCACGAGATCTGTGATTTTTTTTAGTTTTTCTTACATTTCTCAAAAACTAAAACGTTAATGTCCATTTTTTTTCATTATTCAAATACACAGGGATATTATCTACAAAATGACTTAAAATTTATTGCTCTATGTTGCATATTTCGGGAGTTATTTTTGTTTGAATTATGTCCCTTACATAACCAAAAAATGTTTATTTTCGAAAATGGTCATAATTACATGCATTTTGAACATATTTCAAATTAGGTTGATAATTTTATCTGAATACAAATTTCATTAAATGATAAAATCAAGTTTTTTTAAGTTTTGAATTTTTTTAATTTTCGAAAATAATATTTTAGTGCTTGTGAGGGTCACTTTTACTATGGGACCAACAACTCTGAAATCGCAAAAAAGATCAACTGTTTCATTCATTTAAATATTTTCATTATTCATTTTTGTATGAAACAGCAGATTTTTTTTTCGCGATTTCAGAGTTGGTCCCATAGTAAAAGTTGTTCAGTTTGATGGTCCCTATCTACCATATTCGGCTTTAGGGGTATTTTTGTAATAAAATGTGTCTTAACCAGCGAAAATTTTTCTATGTCTATGGTCTTAACCGGTAACAAGAAGCTTAGACCTCCCTCCAATGGAGATTGCACGGCCATATGTCATAGTGAAGATTGAAAAAAGCTCCTTTAGTGACGTGACGGCTTATTGCAACCTCTTTCTTTAGTGTTACAATACGTGTTCGTTGTTCGTTCGTTCGTGAGAAACGAAAACGTATTGTAAAACGAAAAGAAAGAGATAGCAATACGCCGTGACGTCACAAAGAGTCTTTTTCAATCTTCAGTATGATACTAGGCGTGCAAACTCCATTGTGGTTTTAAGCTTCTTGACCGGTAACAAAAATATTGAAAGAATAACAAACCTTTTCGGATTTCTTATTGACTTCTTCTAAAAAGATTTTCTTTGAAACATACTGGCTTGTTTGTTCCTTTCATCGAGAACATTTAAAACATGTGTCAGAAGTTGAAATAAGAATAACAATTTTATTTCCCAAAAAGTCATCGAACATGTCGGCAATAATTTTATAGATTTTTTTGCTTTTATTCACTGAAAATTTTTTACTCCTAGTTTTATTTGTTTTACTGGCGGGCGGTTGAATGGTAAGAACATTATTTATTGTATTATTTTATATGTTTATCCGGGTATAGACCTTTTAATCTTGGTATATTACTTAGTGTCCATCGTGTAGTAGAATGGTTTTCTCATTTTTTTTCGTTTTTGTTTGATTTAAAATAAATCTGGAAAAAATCGACTCGCCCATAACACCCAAAAGGTCTTCCTTTTTCTACACGCCTCCGCTCCCATCCCACCCGGCAAAAGGAATTTTTCTTCTGATATACTTTACATCGGCAACATAAATTAGCAGACAGCTCGCTTATCGCCGTCTGACTGCTAGTTGACGTCTCGCTTACCACGCCATACAAGCAAGTGGTTTGTGCGGTGTCAGCGCGCTGGCTGCTAGCGGTCGCCGCGCCTGTCTGTAGACGGTAACCGCGCACCGAGAGGGGGCACTGCTGGGTGCCTGCTAGCGGTCGCCGCGCCGGTCTGTAGACGGTGACCGCGCACCGAGAGGGGGCACTACTGGGTGCCTGCTAGCGGTCGCCGCGCCGTATTGTGAACGGTGACCGCGCACCGAGAGGGGGCACTGCTGCTGGGTGCCTGCTAGCGGTCGCCGCGCCGGTCTGTAGACGGAACGGCGCCCGAGAGGGGGCACTGCTGGGTGCCTGCTAGCGGTCGCCTCGCCTGTCTGTAGACGGTGACCTCGCACCGAGAGGGGGAACTGCTGGGTGCCTGCTAGCGGTCGCCGCGCCGGTCTGTAGACGGTGACCGCGCACCGAGAGGAGGCACTGCTGGGTGCCTGTAGACGGTGACTGCGCACCGAGAGGGGGCACTGCCACGCGTGGACTGCGAGCAGTCGGCGGTGGTGAGTGGGAGCGGTGTTGGAACAGAGGCGTGTTAAGGTCATGGCACACTATACCAGCACTGCAGCTGCACAGCTGATGATTTAATGCTCTCATTTGAATAACTAGTTCATTGTTGGGTTGGAGCGGTGCCGTTGCGGTGCCGGTGTATGTGCCATGCATACCTTAAGTGTAAGACCTTAGTTTTTTAATGCACAACGGGATAGTGCTTGGCCTTCACCTCACCTGATGTTAAGTGACGATAAGGCCGAAGGTGTAAGCGCACCACAACCGGAGTCCCTTGTGCGATGTAAGTCACTTTCGCGATTCGTCACATATTTACTACTTTATTGAAAAGCAAATATATTAGGTTTTGGACTCTTTCAGAATTGGGCATAATATCTCGTAGTCCCTTTAGTTGCAGTAGTTCGGTTGTTAGTCCGGTTAACCGAACTAATGAAACTTTTTAGTTGCAAGTTCGGTGATTTAAATCAACCAAACAAATGCAACCAAAAAGTTGCTTTCGTAGTCGCATAATACATAACTAGTTAGTATCTAGACATACATCCCCGGTACTTATTTATTAAGTATACTGGGTGTAAAAAAAATAGGTATTTTAGGAAGTGATTCACCCACCATCTCGTGCCATCTTCATACTGAAGTTTAGCGGTCATTAGAAAATAGTTTTTGCTAACCCATGTTGCATCTTTTAACTGATTCACCCATGAAGCTGCAAAACTTTCCCGTAGAAACATAGGTCAAAATATAAAAAAAATTTTCGTCATCCCATACAAAATGGATCAGGTTGATGGGCAGTAAAGGCATTTACTCTAAATTCTTGTTATAAGTTCGATATTTTGACAATATTTTGAACTTATTCTATATTTAGAGTAAGTCATATAACTCTAAATAGGTACTTGTTTTGTGTTCGATATTTTGACAAAATTATGAGCAAATTCAACTTTGAGATGACGAAAAAAAACCTTTATTCCCAGGAGACCCCTCTAAAGCCAGGGTTTCCTAGGATGACGGTGCCGTCATATTACGGCCGTAATGTATCGGCGTAGAAAGTTGTCTATGTAAACTATACGGCGCACCATATTGTTTACATAGACAACGTTCTACGCCGCTAAATTACGGCCGTAATATGACGGCACCGTCATCCTAGGAAACCCTAGCTTAACACTGTCCCCCAGGGTGACAACTGGGATTTTTGTTCCCAGTCGTCACGGGGGTGACAATTTTTTCCCAAATGTTCCCTTCAAATTTGTGCCCAGAGGGGACAACTGGTTCTTTTTTTCTTAATGTCAAGAGGGGTGACAACTGGACCTTATTTGTAGCAATTTTAACCCCCCTGACACCAGAGGGGGTGACAATTGCTACGAAAATGGTCCAGTTGTCCCCTCCAAGCAGTGTGGAATATATTTCAATATTTTTTAATATTCGTTAGATTTAAAGCGGTGGTAAGAGATGGATAACGAGGAGGACCAGAAAAAAAAGCTGCCCGACGATATCCCGTCGTTCCTGCGTAAACGCAGTGGGTCTGAGCTGCCGCGGTACGCAGCGACGATACGCGCTTTCTTCGAGCAGCACAGGAAGTGAGGACAAACATTTTTTACACTAGCGACATTTTTTTTTATTTTTTTATGTCGGAGAAAAACGCTTTTCGCGCTTCCGCTCTCGCAGGTGAGCGAGAGGGGGGCATGTGGGACTCGCCAGGAGGAGACCGTTGCGGCTCACACCCAACCAAGTGGTTTGATGGGATCCCGGGAGGAGGGAATACCCACGAAAAAACTCCGGCACTTGCCCGCTCGCCACCGGTCGGTCATACGGGGGGCCATGGGTGGTAATCACCCCACTGACCCGTTGGCACGCCCGGCGACCCGGGCCTTCTCAAGTTTGGCCATCTCCCCAGACGGTCGGGGACCGTGCAATGCAGGCGATGAGTCACCTCCCATCGCCCGCGTGGTCCCCGTTATAGCGGTATGAGGTGCACGTAGCGCCTCCTCCTAGCGCCCATCCGCCTGCGTCGGAGCCGGTTCACGTGAGCTTCCTCTTCGCGAACCCGCTCCGATGCCTCCTTCTGGAGGATCACATCCTCGCAGAAGGAGACTACCGCCTCCCAGGATCTCTCGGTGGCCAGCATGGCCTGTACCACACTGGGCAGCGAGAGATCCCCCCCCAATCACAGAGACTAGAGTGCCGCGCTGCGGAGTCCAGGCCAGACACACCTCAAGGGTGTGCTGTGCACTGTCCTCCGCATCACTGCACTCGTAGCACTGTGCGGACGCTTCATTACCTATCCGGCACAGATACTTTCCGAAGCACCCGTGCCCGGAAAGCATCTGCGTCAGCCTATAAGTAAGCGTCCCGTGCTTCCTCGCACACCACTCCTCCAGCCTCGGACAAATTGCCACTGCGGTTCTAACCCCGTAGGGTTCTGTTTCGAGCCTCTCCGCCCATGCCTCAAACCTAACTTCTTCCACCTTACGACGGGTGGCCACTACCTCCTCAGGAGCAGGGCGTTCTCCCCTTTCCAGCGCCTCTCTGCGCTCCCTGTACACCTCCCTGAGTACCTGAGCATCTAGCTCCCAGGGAGGCGTACCGGCTAATGCACAGGCCGCAGTGCACGAAATCGTCCATTATCCTCGGACAATTCGAATGGCCATTGCCCTCTGCGCCTGCCGAAGTTTTCTTACATTTTTGTCGCATAAGTGATCTGCCCACACCGGTGCGCCGTACATGGCAATGCTGCGCAGCACACCGGCAAATAACTTTCGACATTTGTCGCTGGGGCCGCCGATGTTCGGTAATACACGCCCCAGAGCGTTTGCCGTCTTCACAAGTTTTGGGGCCAGCTGCGTAAAGTGTTCCTGGAAGTTCCACCTTTTGTCAAGCAATAGCCCCAAATACTTAATCCAGGGACGCAACGGGATAGCGGCGTCATCTACCATCAGATATGCCCCGGCTGGAGGACTCCTTCTCGGGCCGTGGAAACAGACGGCCTCTGTCTTGTCGATTGCCACGTTCAGACCTAGCAATCTGATGCGCCCGGTGACGAGGGAGGCACCCACACTCGCCAGCCTTTGCGTGTCTTTAAACGTCTTCCCCGGGCAGTGACCAACGTGTCATCTGCATAGCAGATGACACTCATCCGTGGCAAAAGGACCGCACGCAAGACCCAGTCGTATCCGATGTTCCACAGAAGTGGTCCAAGAACCGAACCCTGTGGAACACCGCATACCATCTCCCTGGTCACTAATTCCCCATCATTGGACGGGTAGACAATCTCCCTACCCTCTAAGTAGCTCTACCTGCACCACACCCCGGGCACGCCATACAAGCTCCGCGTTTCAACTACCTATCACACAGACGCTACAAAGTGACGTTTTTGCACACCCGTAACTGTATGCGTGAAGTCTAGGGCTATTGAATGAGCACACGATTCGGCACACGAACTCGCGCGGTGCGGTGAGGTAATCGATTGTGGGGCGGGGCGGAGTGTTTCCTTTCTGCACGGTAGTACTTATATCTATTCTCTGTGCCCGCACGCAGCTTCGCCCGTGTGGACTACATATCTTGCGGGCGCAGTCGGATGAAAACTATATCCATCCTTTTCCAAGGTCCCATCTATCTGCGTACCAAATTTCATCAAAATCGGTTCAGTAGTTTAGGCGTGAAAGCGTAACAGAGTTACTTTCGCATTTATTTATATTAGTAGGGATATCATTAGCCCAGTAGCACAAAGTACATTTTCGATAGTTCCAATATTATGTTCTATGGAACATGACGTCATTGGATAAAACAATTCATTTTTTCTCTTTTTCTTTAATAAAATTACATATAGCTCTTTGCCCCAGTGTACAAACTGGGAATCATAATATTTTCCCAGTTTTCTAAGCGGTAATAGACGTATTATTTTCCTTGTTCAATTACAATTTAAAAAATAAATATAAGTATTAAATGTTATAAAGTTTTGAGAAAAAGACTTATTTTGTCCAATGACTTAAAAATTGGGACTACCGAACACTTTTTTAAAATCCATGACGTGTGTTACCAATGACTAACCGGCCTGCGTTGTGCGTTTCGAGTTTTGGAGCGCGCAATAAAGATAGTTGGTGAGGATCATAAAACTGGTGAGCGAGCAAGTGGCAGCACCTAGTTTAATGTGGTTCCAAACCTATAATACCGAATTCATATCTCTTGACTCTTTCTAACAATGGTAAATAATATAGCATTTTTTTTAATGCACAATTGGATTGTGCTTAACTTTTACCTCACCTGATGTTAAGTGATGTTAAGGCCGAAAGGGGAAGCACACTACCGGAATCCTTTTCACAGAGGAACTGGCTATCTTAACTCTAACTGCCGCAACACAACACTTTTTTTTTATTTGTTGTTATGGCATCACCCACTGGACCACAGAAGCCTTCCGTAATTATCATAGTAAAATTGAATTTAAGTAATATTGACGTTGGAATAAGGTTCCAATTTGCTTAACTATATTTTACAGACAAGGTAGAGCAGCTGTAGCGAAAAGACGAGCCTCTGATCACGGCAATGAAAGAAAGATATCCGGAAATAGAAAAAAAGGCGAAACGGAGCAAAAGGACAGAAAAGCTGAAAACGCGTGAGTTCAATTTTTATAAATAGACTGTGTATGGTCATACCTTAATTGACCGAGCGAGCACGAAGTGCGAGCGAAGCGTCTCTGCTTCAGCTTGGGCAAAATTAGTTTCGTATGTCTGTCTGTTTTCTTCTACAGGTCGCATTTCTCAACCGATTCTCGTGAAATTTTGTGAGCAGGTTCTAAAATAATATAGATTTTTTTTGTTAAACAAAAACTGATTTCACGGCTTTCCAGTGCTGTCTGTTCTCCTCAACAGGTCGCATTTCTCAACCGATTCTCGTGAAATTTTGTGAGCAGGTTCGAAAATGATATACCTTTTTTTAGGTTTATTTACCCCATTTCACCCTCATTTCATCCCCATAGGGGTTGAAATTCTACCAATAACAATATACGTTGCGTTGGATTTCCATTTGTAAGCCTAAATTACAAATTTAGCGATTTTTACTTCCAAAATAAAGGATTATCTTCTAAACATAACTTCATCCCCTTTTTGACCCCTTCGGGGGTAGAATTTTGGAAAACGCTGAGACACGTATTTATTTATTTTCAATGATCAGCCTAAACACAAAATTTGAAGATCCTAGCTTCAAAATGAGGGACTTTCATACAAACTTTAATCCCTTATTTCATCCCCTTCGGGATAGAATTTTCAAAAATCCTTCCTTAGTGGATGCCTACACTGTATAAGGTATCTGTGTGCAAAATTTCAAGTCTCTAGGTTTAGCGGTTTGGGCTGTACGTTGATATCTCACTCAGTCAGTCAGTCAGTCAGGACTTTGAATTTTATATATATAGATTTAATTGGACGGGGAATAAGTTTGGGTTTTATCTATAGATTATCTTGAAAACGTTGCGCTTTAGAGCTTTATATCATTAACATTTTTTGTTAGTCTATAGTTCCTCTATCGATATACATAGGTTTTATCATGCGCCGCTTAGTTTTTTTTATTATTTCATTTTTCCGATCATAATCAAAAATTGTGGTTACCACTATGCCAAAATGTTCAAAGCCTTTTCTGAAATGGCGGAGATATGTAAAAAAAACGTATTTCAGTCCGGCTTCTCAACCGATTCTCGTGAAATGTTGTGATCAAGCTCAAAAATTATAAAGTTTTTTTTGTCACGCCAGTTTTTTGAAATTTTTGGAAATGGCGGAGAAATGCAAGAAAAACATATTTCAGTCCGACTTTCCAGCTGTCCGTTTTCCTCTACAGGTCGCATTTCTGAACCGATTCTCGTGATATTTTCTGAGCAGGTTCGATATTTATTTAGATTTTTGTAGTCCAGCCAGTTTTTAGAAATTTACCAAAAAATCACCCATTTCGAAAAAAATATAAAATTAGAAGCGCCATCTAGCTGCATATATTCCTACCAAAATAATATACAAAACAGCACGGACCTACTATGTGCTTTAAAAAGCTCGTGAGCAGTGTGAGAAATAGGGGTCGCGACATCTTTTAGATTTTTTTTTAAACAACATACAATTTGACCTACTTTTTAACGCGAGGTCTCCAGCTCACGGAGCCACTAGTGAGTAGTATTTTCAAAGAGCTCGGTGGCACAGTGGCTATATGGTAGGCAGTGGGTCATGATATTTACGTTACAAGTAACAGTACACGTCAGCAGCTTTTCTGATTTAGAAAGACACGTCGAGCCGTTTTGGTCCAGCCGCGGCTGCATTTGCAATGTTCCTTTGCCGGTACCATTCGACAGTATCATTGATGGTACGTACGGTGACAATTATTGTTTGCCATGTTACCATTAATGGTAGATACCCCCCTGTTCCCAGTAGTCTTACCTCCAGGTAATCTTACCAGTCTTCCCCTGTGGAAGAAATTCCGGTAGGGTAAAATCTAATTAATTTAAAAAACCTAAACCGTAGGCCGGTGGATAGCTCTAATGACGAAGAACGTAATTTTTTGCCTGTAGTCAGACAAATAAGAACAGCTTTTACAAAAAGTTGAACAAAAAGAAATCGTAAAATATGGATACATCAATTTTGTTCCAAGAGAATATCGGTGAATACCATCATCTTTTTCCCGATCTTTTATCCGACAAATACTAAACATAGAATCAAATAAATATTTAAGGGGGGGCTCCCATACAACAAACGTGATTATTTTGCCGTTTTTTGCTCGATATTAATAACGACAACAGGTAAACAGTTGAAGTTTTCACAGATGATGTATTTATGTTCCCACTATAACAACAAATATTAAAAGAATAATAACATAAGTATTTAAGTGGGGCTCCCATACAACAAACGTGTTTTTTGCCGTTTTTTGGTACGGAACCCTTCGTGCGCGAGTCCGACTCGCCTTGGCAGATTTCTTCAATCCCTTAAATCTAGAAGCCTCGTTATCAATCTGCAATCAGTTCTTTAAATTAAGCTAGGTAGGTACCTAGTTAGTTCAAAAGATGTGTTTGGACATATTCTTTTGAGGTAACTGTTATTTTTTGTTTAAAGGGGCGGTACACCATACTCTGCGCGCAGGTCCCACTGTGGATTGTCAGGGTCAGTATAGATAGATATTTTAATTATAATTTAGTTTTGCCTGTTCGCGCAGCTATGGTGTGCTAGTCCTTTATTTTTTATGATCGTGATGATTGACTTTAAATTGTGTTCTTTTTCCAGAGAACATCCTGTCGGCGAGGAAGACCGTGTCAGTAAAAGGTAAAATCCATAAGTATTAACATTTCATCATTATCATTATCATATCCGCCGCACGACTCACACTGCTGGGTATAGGCCTCTCCCAAGGATCTCCACGTCGATCGGTCCAGAGATGCCTGCATTCAGCGGCTTCTCGTAACCTTCACTAGATTGGCGGTCCACCTTGTCGGAGGCTTGCCCACGGAGCGTCATCCGGTGAGCGGTTGCCATTCAAGAATCATCTCACAGTCCACGAACGCCAAACAAAATGGCAGATTATACTCCTCAGTCTTCTGTTTGACCTGCCGCAGCGTATGAAAATGTGGTCTATTGTTCTAAAGCATTTTTGGAATCAACATTTACAATCTTTTAATCAACATAGACTTCGATTTCAACACGATTAACATATAGCGTTCCCAAAGGCAATAATATTAGTTCCTTTTTTAGTTTAAAGGTTTTAGTGAAACAGTACTACTAGTACCTAGTGATAGTGTACTAAGTTTCAAAAACCATCCATCTATTGTTTGTTCTGTAAAGAAAAAAATTGATGATTCAAAAGTTCTTGAGATTTATTTGATGAAGATGATGTCAATGTGATCTCTTGTCAAAGACATAGGGTTCTTAGAGGTATCTTCACTTTTCCGGTCTTGTTCAGTCGTTTAAAGATCCGTCCAGTCATTGGCCCATCTTTTTGAATATTTTCATTTATTTTTATCTCTAGGCATTGTAAGTAGACCACATCGTAGGTGTCACGGGACTAATGGGATTATTTCTTCCCGTTAGTCCCGTTGAATACAACGGGTTCTATCCTTAATGGTTTTTTTTTCCAGTTATCCCGTAAGATTTGGCACACTGGATGCTTTCTGCGGTCTGCGGTCAGATCAAAGTGAACGCTGCTCGCATTATGTATGAACAACATTGTCGCACGCAGCATCCAGTGTGCCAAATCCTTTAGTCCCGCCACGGCACTACCAAACGGGACAACTGGGATCAGAGCAGATTCATTAGTTTGTTTGTTGGCAGACGCGGCGGTGGCGACAAATCGGACGTAGGTCGCTGTCGCTCTAGAACCCGCTCATTGGAGCCAAAGGACCGCTGTTGTAGACGCCGTCGCCGCTCGTGCAGCGTAAGTACCAACCTGCACTTATGGCTTCTCCAAACAGAACGCGTTTTAGCGCCGCGCTAGAGCGCTTACCTGACGTCGCGTTATAGCGCCGCGTTGTGTTGTTGGACGTGCACAGTTTCATGCCAAACACAGCGCCAGCGCTAGTCGTACGCAGCGTACCTTTGTTTGGCGTGAATACATTCACGCCATAATACGTACGCAAGCAAGGTACGCTATAATATATGGGAGCAAGCCTATAGAGATAGGCTTGCTCCCATATATTAAGATGAATAAATAATGAAAAATATATTGTTGCAATTAGGAGATGCCTCACCAGCGAGTCTTGTTTTACAAAATGCAAAAATAAATGATATCTGCTTTTTATTATTGTCCATCAGCCATTTTTAATGTCCCCACTGTTGGGGCACACCCTTCCTTATGGGTGGATAAGGACGGGCCATAAGTCATAACCCACCACGTGGGCCCAATGCGGATTGGTGGGTGCTAACGACTGCAAATGCAGCCGGGACCAACGGCTTAACGTGCCTTCTGAAGCACGTAGGATTTAGAGACAATAAATTTTTAGCCGCCCATCCCATGACCGACTGACCCTTGCCAACATTGCTTAACTTCCGCAATCGCAGGGCCAGGCGCTAAAAAATTGCGCCACCGAGCTCCTCTCTAGATTTTCTTATTGACATTATTATTATTTTGAAATGTATTTTACGAAATATGGTTTAATGCTCTTATTTGAATGACAAGTTAATTGCTGGGCTGGAGCAGTGCCAGTCAGTATAGTGTGCCATGGCCTTAAGTGGTAGAAGATTGAATTTCTCTCGTGCAATGTTAAATTGTTGATGAACCCATAGTGTATCTTTTAGGTATTTATTGGCGATTGTTGATGATACGACGAGCTGTTTGAATTAGATAAACTAATGTAGTGTCTTCGCTCAAGGTCCCTGGTCTCTAGGTTCTTTTGGCATACAACATTATGGCCTATTCCCGATGTCCCACACCTTTGTCCCCCACTAGGGCATATTGGGTAGAAAAGTATAAATTATATAGAAAAAACTTTTTTTGTGGACAGCAGGAATAAACCGTCCAGACTATTTCCCGATATCCACCAGTGGTGGACAACGGGAACATACCGTCCATACTTTATTTTCCGATATCGGGATATCAGTAGAGGACAAAGATGGGGATAACAGGAATAGGCCGACATTATGCACAGTCAGGTGAACGATGTAATGTTTGTCGTTATAGCGTCGTCGCCGACGTCGCCGCAGCTGCCGCCGTCGTAAGCGGCGCCGCAGCTGTCGTCGTCGACGCCGCCGTCGCAGCTGCAGACGCAGGCGCCGCCGTGCCTGCCGTCGCCGACGACGTCGTAGCTGTAGTCGTCGTCGCCGACGTCGTCGCAGCTGTAGCCGTCGACGTCGCCGTCGCTGATAGTACTTAAAGTTATGATTCCGCTCTCGGCAGCAAGCAGCAGTGCTGCCGCAGCATTACGGTTCAATTTGGAGCACACTGCTGCGGCAGCACTGCTGCTTGCTGCCGTAATCGAAATCATACCTTAAACGTGGGTAAAACCTGATGCAGCACAGATGGGACGCTGCATCCGGTTTGACCCATCAAACCGGATATACATCAAAATTCTAAATGTTGTTTTTATTTAGTTTTATTTTGTTTTGTGAATATACCTTTCTTAAATATATATATATTTTTTCAAGATTTGCTTTTTTTTGTCGTCTGAATAATCACCGTGTAATTCCAGAAGTCTCCCGTGACGGAGATTCTGGGATTTTTCTTCCCAAAGGTTCCACTAATGGAACTAAATAGTGAAGTTTTGATTCACAGAAGTTCCTTTTGACGAATAGAACATTTGACATAATTAGGAGTATTTAACAGTTCAACCCTCCAGTGAGTAATACCAGTGGGTCCACAGGTCATGAGGAGAAGCCTGAAGCCTGTAGATCCAGTAGTTCCCCGTGCATTCCCAGAAGTCCCGTTAAGTTGTTCCGTGTCTGGGATTCTGAGGTTTTTCATTTTACAACTACTACAATCGGGTTTGCTCGCCTTTGTCGCTCGTGGTCCCTTCTCGTAGTCCCTGGAAGGGATTACGGAGGTTTTTTTTTCTTGAAATTCTGACAATTATATTTTTAATTTAGTGTCAGGACTTTTGGAGGACTAACAGCTGCTAATATAGGACCACGAGAAAACAGCGATGCCGAAATCTGCTAAGAACCGATGATGATAATGAACATAATGTCAATCATTCTGTATTGTGTCTGTTCGTCACAAGGAACTTCTAGGAAAAAAGAAATCCCAGAAGTTTCGTCATGGGACAATTTCAACGGAACTTCTGGGAATACACGCACCTCCCCGCTGCAAAACGATGCCACCGAAATCCGCATAAATTGTCAGTTGTACGACAAGCAAAACAGATGCGAAACTTGTTCTAATGCATTTTTATGCATTAGATTAGAACAACGTAGAAAAAAAAATTCAGGTCAATGACGTAGGGTATCTCCGTAGTCTTACCAGTAGTACCTACTATTGAGAGTTTCCCAATAGTATTACTAGTAAGATTACTAGGAACTTTAATCCCAGTAGACTTACCAGTGAAACAAAACAATACTCCCCCAATTACATTCTCTTTGCTCTCGATAACATCTCCGCGTTTGGTCTGCCATTTTGTGCTGTTTCTTGTTTGTCCCGTAGCGATTATTTCCTCTATGGTTTGTCCCGCCAGTATTCTACTATTGAGAGTTTTCCAATAGTATTACTAGTAAGATTACTAGGAACTTTAATCCCAGTAGACTTACCAGTGAAACAAAACAATACTCCCCCAATTACATTCTCTTTGCTCTCGATAACATCTCCGCGTTTGGTCTGCCATTTTGTGCTGTTTCTTGTTTGTCCCGTAGCGATTATTTCCTCTATGGTTTGTACCGCCAGTATTTGTGGCAGTATGGTGGCAGTCAAGAACCCTAGAGGAAAGTAATAAAAACACGGAACACTATGGGCGACCGCATATTGTAAGAAATTTCTGTCAGAAAAATTCTGACGGTTGCCGGAAGGCACTCGGTGCATACATTTTGTATTCTTGGACGAATTTTGTATTAGATCTCGCACAGAAAAAATCTAGCCGATCACTTGCTTCTGATGCACGCCGGATAGTACCTCTGCCGGACGACGTTAGAATTTTTCCGATGGAAATGGGGGAAGGCGTGTTTGCCATACATTTTGTACTGGGCCCCGCACACTATCAGATATTCACGACAGTTCAGGCATGCCGCCGTACGCTGAACCGGTGTCTGTGTGGAGCTTTGATGATGAAAATTATCATATTTTAACTTTGACATATTTTAAAATTTTGACTTTTTAGGATCGACCTTTTTTATTTATTTAAACAAGACATTATTGCTAACTGCAATAACGTATCTTCACCAAAGACTTCTATGCTGTATTTACATCTTCACCCATGTTGATCGATGTGCGTATGAAACACGTCTAAGCTTAGAGTATATATTCTGTGTCTGAGCTCAAAAGTTGCCGGATCAAAAGGTCTGATAGTAAGTATGCGTGTAGCGTCCGGCGAACGTCAGAATTTTTCTGTCAGACGTTCGGCTGCCCTACTCCTAGAAGAATAAAAAATTCAAGAACTTGGTGGCAGTCTGGTTTTTCACATAAATTTCGCAAACTATGCATTCTAGTGGGGTCTACCCTTAGAGTAAGACGGGCTTCTACGAAACGAAGCCTTTGTTGCTCGAAGGGTCTACCCTTAATGGCAGAACTTTTTATGTCATAATTTTATAATGCATAACAGCGAATGGCATAAACTTCATGTCGCAGAAAATCTTTTGGCATACACTCATTTATCATACACTTAAAACGCATAATTTTGTAAGCCAGAATCATCTTTTGGCATACATTTCATATCCATAATAAATAAATAGTAGAACCATCATATCGCAGAAAGTTCACAGTCAGAACCATCATATCGCAGACAGTTTATAGTCAGAATCATCTTTTGGCATACATTTCAAAATCTATAGTCATTAAAAGGCAGAACTATCATATCGCAGAAAGTTTATAGACAGAATTATCTTTTGGCATACATTTCAGAGAAAATTCATATCTAGAATAATTTTGTATTATTTTTTTTTACTTTCTTCACTGGAATACACCATGAATATTATTAACTAGGCTATAGCAACGATACGTTAGCAGTTTTCCCTAACTACTTCGCTTCTCGACGGTTGAACAGTGACTGAGCCCGCAGCAACTGACTTTCGTCGACCGTTCTGCCGCCTATCCCCACCGCTTACCTCCCCATTCCACTACAAATGGCGGGAAAATATGGCGGGAAACGGCGGAGCTAAGCGGCGGTGTTGCCAGGCTATTAAACTAAAATACTACTATTATCCTTTCAATTTGATTCAAAATCATAACAATAAAATGGATTTATTACTATCAAACGACAAAACGTCACACAAGCATGCATGCATGCAAGCAAGCAAGCAGCATGCATGTCGGTTTTGCAGCGATTCGTTCTGTTGTTGACTTTTGTAGCACAACATTTACAAAAACTCAACATATTGACTTTTTAAGACAAATTTTTAATTCAATTTAAGGTTAAAATGCAATTTTTTAGAAATCACAATATGCCTAATGACATTATTCCTCATTAAATTCTGCCATATTCGTAGTATACCAAGTGAAATTATACCAAAAAAATGTCGACTAAATAAACGTTATGCCAAACAAAATTCTGCGAATAAAAATTTTGCCAAAGGTATTTATGCCTGATGAAATTCTGCCATCTGAATAGTATGCCATTGTAAATTCGGACATGTAAACATTCAGCCAAACAATAATTATATTTAATGATTAAACGAACCTACCTGTAAGTGAAGTTCTATCATAATTATACGAAGGATTCATCCGAAGATATTAGTATATTAACAAATGTAGTATCGCTTGCATGTATCACCACTTAGCAGTAGTACCGCTTGCGTACGTATCACCACTTAGCACGTTATTTTAAAGTAATAACCTAAAAAACCTAAAAAGAAAAGGCTTTCGACTTAAAATTGACATATATTTTGACATTTCCGGTCCAAGTTTGCCCCGTCACTACTACACGCCAACCACTTCATTTCGTTTAAAGTCCAAATTCTATGATATTTCCTCATTTTCTACAGTGGGTAAACAGTTATTGTAATTTACAATAATGAGAAGGGAGAGTGGGATTCTATACTAATATCTTCGGACGAATCCTTCGTATAATTATGATAGAACTTCACTTACAGGTAAGTTCGTTTAATCATTAATTATACTTCAGATTCGTCCTCGATATTAGTATATTAACACATGTAGATGTTTAAAGCATTATAATAAGAAAATGGAAATATCATTTCTTGCGTATTAGACTTTTAAAAAAGAAAATAATACCATTTAACATAATTTTGAACATTTCACATGATTACATGTACTAAAAACAGTACCCATATAGATGGCTGGAACAAATATAATATATATATACAAGGTGTTTGGTAAAAGCCTTATAAAGCCGAATATGGTAGATAGAGACCATCAAATTGAACAACTTTTACTATGGGACCAACTCTGAAATCGCGAAAAAAAAATCAGTTGTTTCATACAAAAATTGATAGCGAAAATATCAAAATGTATGAAACAGTTGATTTTTTTTTCGCAATTTCAGAGTTGGTCCCATAGTAAAAGTTGTTCAGTTTAATGGTCCCTATCTACCATATTCGGCTTTATAAGGCTTTTACCAAACACCTTGTATATAGATAAAAATATACAGGGTTGGTTTAGAGAACTCAGTTTGATTATCGATGATAATACGTTTTAATATTTTGCAAATATAGTGGAGTCATTGACTATCTCGCCGTGTTACCTGGAACATCTATAGTAACATTTTTTGTTAGGGCTATAAAGGTATCGGCGTACGTCGAGTGCTAAAACTGGTTGGACGCGAGTCTAATCCATTATCATTAAATGTTTCATTGCAGCAATCTATTACTTACAAATTTAATTTCTTTCTAAATAAAAAATGATTATGAACTGTTTATTATACTTAATATCAATATGTATAATACATTCTTCAATATATATATTTTTTTGGTTGTATTGTTTGCATTCTTTGTGCAATAGACAAGGTAATCAAAGTTAAACTTTTAAGATAAAAATGTAGAAAAAAGAATAAAATTGGAAAATATTTAATAAAATGTATTAAGTAATCTAAGATATCCATTGTATTTAAACTATGAAGTCTACGCAATTGAGATTAGCTCAATTTTGTCCATTCAATAATAAACGCAATATTATGTGATACTGAAAATTGTGTTATCGACTTTTGTAAAAAAAAAGTTTGTTTATTCAGTCTATAGTATTATTTGTTTAATTAATCGAACCATTTCTGTTACCACACTCTATACTTCCTGATAGTATTAACAGACAGCAGCTTCAATAATATCATAAATAATATACCTGTAAAATAATACCACCTTGATAATGTTGTGAAAACTAATTTAATTGTGCGATTAATTTCCGTCCCTGAAATTAAAAGTTATAGGATGTTAATACTTTATATTAGAATAAGATATACGAAGAAGTAGCTTACATGTGAATAAGAGGTGCCCAACCAAGGCTCAAGATTGTGACAATCATGATGGCACAATCGTTATACCTCTAGTTTCAAAAACTGGTGGAAAAGAATTAAAATAATAGGTAGCTTCGTTTCAGAATAGTCTTTGTACAATACTTAACCAAAAAAGCATTGTGAATGTTAAAATCACAAATAAGAAAATAAATGTTTTTGGAATCAAATGCTAGAAATAGAGAAAAAAAATCTACTACATTTTATTTCCACTGCTTAATTCGACTTGCATTGCATTCGAATTTACTCAATCTCAATCTGGAAAAAAAAAACAAAACTGGTGATTAGTTTTTTGAATTTATGAATTGAATAATTTCTATTTAGCATCAGAATAATAATATCTAGAATACTTAAAACTTCGCACTGAATACAATAAGAAAAATTTCAATGAAAGCATAATGAGCTGCATGTTCTATATAGTTGTTATGCAAATATTTTGCAATTTGTGATTCCTGATGTGACCACTAGTGTCTCCTAGTCCACCCCATTGTTAAAAGGCCCAAAAGAAAATATGTCTTCAATTATGTCGTCTTTAATTAGACTTACACTGAATTCTTTTTAAGTATCGATGACATTCAACTAAGTGATTTTTGCAGTTTTGTGAACGTTTGTCTTGTAAAGACCATAATTGCTAGTACATCTGTAATATAACGGAAAATTGCGACGGTATCTGTATAAAAAAAACATTGTATATAAAACGATAAACTTCATTCTTTAAAAAATGTTCTGAGACCCTTATAAATAGTAGTCCAATAACAGGAAAATCATGCTGTTTAAAAAACGTTTTAGCCGGCGGCGGTAATTTTGTAATAAAAATATGGGCACCACAATGCCCAAAAGTTAATATTTCAAATTCGTATATTTCTATCATTTTCCTTATCAATATTAAAACCTAAAAGGTGATGGGATATCTAGACTGTAATTTTAAAAACAAAAAGCATTTTTATAATTGTGGTATCATCATTTTTACGTACTTAGAGTACTTTTTTTTTTTAAAGCTAAGTTAAATTTTAAACAGTTCTTAACTAACCCTGATATGACAACCAGTTTATTTTTTTTATTTTTTTTTACTGAGAACACCTTCTGTTGAACTTTCAACAAAATGTAACAAAAGTATCATTTGTTTGTACGTATCATAACTGTTATGCATTCTGCTTGAATTTTAGTCATATTAATGGTAGACTATAATATCTCTGGAGAGTGTACAAAGTGAATCATTAAACAGATACATTTATATAACAGAAAAAATATAATAATAATCTAGGTGACCTGCGTAGTGCGGCTAAATGGTACTTCCACACATAGACGATTACTGGCGCAAACGATTGAGTAGACGTTTGCGTCTGTAGTTGGTGACCACTGCCTGTATTCGCTGAATACATACAAATGCCATACCAGCACGCACCCTCACTTACATTATCCTAATGAGTATCCTTACCCCACGTACGATGATTGAAGGCGAAAATTGATGATACATCATCGGCAACTATTTGGATGGGCCGTAATGCCCGTCTGCGAGTCTGCTGTGTCTGACGAAACAAATCGCTGATGGGGCTTCCTCGCCGCGTCTTGCTGTTCGTTTGCCGTCAGAGATGAAGCATGTGGCATACCTGCCTACGTCTTTTGTTTGTCGTTTTTAAGGGAAATATATATATGTAAATCAGTTTTAAAAATGTTTTATTGAGTACTGCGCCCGATTTACTTACAGTTTTTTCGTTGATGCATATCGTTCACAATTCACATCAGGCATGTGGCCAATGCATCATTCATACTCGACTGAACTGTCAGTGGCTTTTTAAGTGATCTGTCTCAGGTACACTGGATGTTGATCGTGTACGGTACAATTAAACGTCGTAATGCCCGACATAATGTAAAAAATGCGAAATACTGTCACAAAAAAGGAGTATAGTTTTGTATTGGAAAGCTGCCTAAAACTTTACTGATACTTGTAGCTAATAATTTTTTCACATCAGAAACATTATTTTGTACACACTCACACAAATTAAATTTGAAAAGTAATGGAGATAATTTGTACAAGTTGTGTAAATAGTTAGTGATTAACAAGTTCTTCAACATGTTAGGCCTACCCGCCTGAAATACAAGGTTTCCTAGTTTAGGCAAATGATTAAATTTTTTACTGTATACCAACAAACATAAATTGCATTTATGATTTATTAGCGGCCGCCCGCGGCCATACCTGTGCGGTCTCCGTTCTCGTGGGAATATCGGGATAAAAAGCATTTTTCGTATTAATCCAGGCCATTTACTATCTGTGTGCCATATCACAACCAAATCCGTTAAGTAGTTTTTGCCCGATTGAGGAACATACATGCAAACCCACAAACCCTCACATCTATAATATTAGTAGCACAGACGAATAAAAAGATACTACGTACATTAGTAGGATAATTGCATTGCAATTATGATATGATTATAGATAATACAATATTTCACATAAAAGGTGTAAAGTATCAGGTATGAGCTAGTTGCTGTATAACTCAATATCTGGTTCCAGTAAGTTGTAAGGTTTTAGCGTTTACATCTAACTCTGTCAGTTTTGTAAACTATCTTAATACTGATGGTACACTAATAATACCGTTGAGATTAACTCAACACCAAAGATATCATGATTTCAACACTCATACCTGATGAGCAACGCTGTTGTTAGGGCCGCTCTTGCAGCTCCAGCACAGCGGCCGCCTGCCTGGAAGGCGGATGGCGACGGATTCAGCAGATGACGGATTCAGCAGATGACGGAGTCACCCGATTGGTGCTCGGCAGCGGTTCCAACGTGGCAACCATTGAGGAAAGTCTGCTTTTTACAATGTCACGTCGTCAACGGCACTTTGAGTTGCTGTAGTTGTTGCAGTAGCATTGTTTGATCTATCTATGCGGTGAAATAGTCCAGTATGACTATCTCGAGTGCTATAGATATTTAATTGATGTCTTAGACACAATGCTTTGACAGAAAGTACCCAGTATGGTAAATTCGCATCAGACAAATAAATAAACTGACAGAAAGTACCCAGTATGGTAAGTTCGCATCAGATAAATAAAAAACTGACAGAAAGTACCCAGTATGGTAAGTTCGCATCAGATAAATAATTAAAATATGGTAAAGCCCAGTGTGGCAGTTACTCCATCTTGACTTCCTCTTCTTGTCCTCTTCCGTCTTAAAAACTTCTTCCTTTCTTCACAAAGTAAATGCTTAACTATAATTTAATTTTCACTGTAAAAATATAATTCTAAAGAAGTCTCACTTTGAGACTGTATACGTGCGTCCGTGGCGAAGCACGAAAAGCGAATGAAGTGGTTGGCGTGTAGTAGTGACGGGGCAAACTTGAACCGGAAATGTCAAAATATATGTCAATTTTAAGTCGAAAACCTTTTCTTTATAGGTTTTTTTTAGGTTATTACTTTAAAATAACGTGCTAAGTGGTGATGTATGCAAGCGGTACTACGTGTGTTAATATACTAATATCGAGGACGAATCTGAGTATAATTTTCTTGAATACGATAACAGAATAAACTATTGCCTGTAGTATACTACAATACAACGCACAGCCTGCCTAGCATGACCGATTTATATCGCGTGATATAGCATTTTATCGACACTCAACTGTCAAACTCCTTTGTCTTTTGAACAGTTCAACGTGATAAAACGCTATGTCACGCGATATAAATCGGTCATGCTATGCGGGGGGCTAATTGTCTAATTTCAAAATCTATCGCAATCGCTTTCAAGATGTGATACATTGATGCTTCTTTTTGGCATAAATAAAAACTTGCCAAAGGAATGCAGCAATGTGTCACATCCATCTGTCAAATGAAAGCGATTGCGATAGATTTTCGAAATTAGACAATAAGCCCCCAGGCTGGGTGTATAATGCTTTATACGACAACGATTTATCGTAGTGATTTATCTGTGCAGGTTTTTTCGCACAGTTTTATCGAATGCATAATCTTTCTTTGCAGATAATTTCGTTTGCACAATCAATCAGCGGTATACAGACGTTTGATAAATCTGTGCTATCAGACTGCACAGATATATATCGCTGCGATAGATGTTTGTCGTGTTTAGCCGGCATAAGCCGAGTAATCCGACCTTAGGTAAAACATAAAGGACTAGGTACTCAAAAATTAAAAAAAATCGAATTCAAAAATAATTTATTCAGTCTAGGCTGTTACAAGCACTTGTGAATGTCATATAAGCTACGCCATCGGTTCGCAAACCCTAAGCGGGAGACCTTGTAACGAGAAGAACCGGCAAGAAACTCGTCAAGGGCTGCTTTTTTCTCCCTGTATATTTCATACAGAGTCGTCAACATTGAAAAATGAGCTCCACATTTAAAGTGAGATCATTTTCCATCACAATAATTAACAAAAGTTTGCACACAATGGGTAGGTAGAAGAGTTGAAATTAAATACCTACTACATATCGGATAGGTAATGAGAGTAAATAACTTTCAACTAGTTGAGAAATCACTCTGTCTGCTACTCGAAAGTCAAACCTGGTATCCTGTACCGGTGGCGGTAACGGTGTACCCGACCGATATCTCGCCCGGTATTTTGTATGGCATTACCGCAGCTGTTGCGGAATAGCTTTGAACAGCGCGTTAACGCATACCGCCCCCGGTACAGGATAGTCAGATTTGAGTAGGCCTTAAGGCCTACTCAACCCTTAGGTTAGGAGTTAGGACACATTCAACGTCATTATGCTTTATGAGTTCGTACTAAGACTCATGCGTATTAGGGATGGACGCGTTAGAAATTGTGTTCAAAGAACGACTATACAACAAGTGAATAAAAAGGGAATTTAGTTCGAGGGATACAAAGGACCGAGATGAATTTTTTTTTTCACGAGTTGTGTACTCTACTTTTTACCATTGACTGCGAGAAAACAAATAGGTACCTATCTCCTACCTAGCAGTAAGTACTTTATACTTAGTATTTATAGTTGATCATCAGCTATTTTTAATGTCCCCACTGCTGGGGTACAGGCCTTCCTTATGAGTAGGAGGATGGGCCATAACCCACCACGCGGGCCCAATGCGGATTGATGGGTGTTAACGACTGCAAATGTAGCCGGGACCAACGGCGGAACGTGCCTTCCGAGGCACGGAGGAGCTCGAGATAATAAATTTTTGGTCACCCATCCCATGACCGACCCACGCGTGAAATTGGAAGTTTTCCAATGACATAAAACAACCACGGCCACGCTAAGAGAGAAATTACATGATCAGTCTGGCATCAGTCCATTTCATCAGTCTGTATAGACTTTGTATTTTTGCAGACTGAATATCGTACAGACTGATGTAATGGACTGATGCAAGACTGAACATTAAATCTCCCTCTAATAGATAGAAAAGAACCCAAAGATAAGACACTAAAAAGAACCTAATTAAATTTGGCGGGATATTTTTTTTCTTTAATTTTATTGTGTAACTATGGCTCTATGGAATAGCAGCCAGTAGGATAGGGTACTTTTTTGTACTAATTCATGATGCGCGTGTTAGATAGTAGAAAACATAATGATAAGAAATAAAACAAAAAAAGTGAAATTAAATGAAATAGTATTTATTCAATTTAATCGTCCATTTCTTTTACCCTACTACCCGTTCGGACGTCATTTTTTAGCTGAGAAGAAGAACGGGCGGAAGAAACTCGTCAGCATTATCAATTCAGACATTTACAAATATATTAATGTTACAAAGTTCAACAAATTAATCTTAAAAAGATATATAGCTTAATCTCAAAATGATTAAAATACTATATAATTTACCAGCCAAATGAAAAGAGATCAAATCTAGTACTTTACTTATTAATATCACAAGTAACCAGAATAATCATAAAATTGAATATGAAATTTAATAGCGGGTGGCCTCTGAATACTAATTTAATCACACTCACATTATTTTATAACATTTCAAATCAATTATTCTAAATATTAATTAATTATTCAGAGGCTTGATGGGCCTACCATGGCGTTGTAGCGCCTCAAGTATGTTTGCCGTGTACAGGGTTAATGATTTTTTCGCGATAATGAGGAATGCGAGGGCAAACTTTGAAAAACGTGCAAGTGCAACCCGGAATAAAATAATAAGGAAAGTGTATGACAATTTTTATATCTTTGACGATCATTTTAATGTGATAATATATAATCTATATTGAAATTAATTTTTAAATGCTAATTGTTAAGTTTAATTAAAGTTAAATTTAATATAATCTAATATAATGTAATTTAAAACTATGGGTGTAATTTAGCCTGAAATAAATGATTTTAATTTTTTTATTTATTTAAATAACACAATAATAATGTACTTAACTTATGAATCGTGTTGCCAACAACCTTTCCGCCACTCAAACTGGCATAAGCTCCGCTCTGGTCAACGTCTGTGCAAAAAGTGTCCCACAAGTGCTGGGCTCTTTCTTTTATAGCAGTGACAAACAAATAAACGTCATCGAGCTGTCAGTACAGAACACGTGTACATAATTGGTCAACTAGAGTACTCTTTACGTTATTTAAATAATTACAGAATTGAGAATATATCTAGAAACTAGAATTATATTACAAAATTAATATTGTTAGAAATAAATAGTGTAAATGTCGTTTTAACAATGATTTTTCATTTGAATCGTAATCAAATCAACTTCCTGAATCGAGAAATCTAAATCTAAAAAGATATAACACGGCCATTCTGATGTGTACTTTGTTCTCAAAGTACATTTTTAATCAAACAATTCATTTCGTGAATAATTCTTAAATAATACAACAATCGCAAACAAAATATAACAAAGATGTTTATATCATTTTTATAAATTAAGTATGATATTACCAGAGATGTGAATCATCTGAAATAAATGTGTTCAAAATACAAAATGCAAAATTCCTACTTTAATTTTTCATTTTGAATTATCATTTTTATATATATATTCTTTTTATTTGAAATACTTGATAAAATATGTACTTAGTATTTGTAAAATATTTCTTTTTTCAATACGTATTCTGCTTTTTGCATTTAAATACTTTATTTGAAAACTATTTTTTAATTTGAAATTAAATATTGCCAAACATCTGCAATTCTGCACTTTGAATTTAAACACCTTTCACAAACTATTTTGACATCTCTGGATATAACATGGCCATTCTGCTATGTACTTGATGCTCGAAGTACATTTCTAGCAATCAATTACATCAAATTATCATTGCTTATTATGGGCACAGCCACAAGCACAGCCACAGGCACAGCCACCGTGACAGGCACAGCCACAGGCACAGCCACAGGCACAGCCACCGTAACAGGCATAGCCACAGGTAAAACCACAGGCACAGCCACAGTATTTTCTGATTATTCATATTCTTATTGAGTCCGAGTCTCTTACATTATATTTTTTTTATAATAAACTATCTACCATATTATAATTATTATGTTTCAGGAGTTCCGGCCTCTTCCAGCTGATACCAGCACCTAGTTTTATTTAAGAATAATAATAGATAAAAAATAGAACTTTATAATTAATTGTCAAGTAACTTAATAGGAATTAAACCGGAATCCGTGAAACAGAGTTAAATCAGTTTATTCCACTTTATGTTTTATTAAATAGCAACATATCTTAAAAGTATGTATAGCGGTACACTTAGACATAGATACCAATAACATTCATCCACTGCTAGTGAGAATAACTAACACCAAGTATCGATCAGCAATTACCATTTACCCACAGGTATACCCATAAGTTCAAAAAATCTAGCTCTTATCTTCAATTCTATAAAATAATAACAATAACCACAAATTTGTCAATATTAAGAGCTTCGCGGTGTCAGACCTGTCAGTAAAGCTAAGTCTTCACCTAGCTCATGGCCAACAGCGTCAACAACCCCTTAATTTATTGATTTATTATCATTATTTTTACCACTGCTATTTTTGTTGGCTTAACAACATGCGGTTTAACAGCGTTTTTTAAGTATAATTATAAAATAGTGGAATAAACTAACTTAAACGAACTTGAAAACATGGTGGGTCAAAATGTAGCCCTGTGGATCCTTGAATAATGGTATTTTGTACTTTACACAAACCGTTCGGCCAATCTGACAAGTACAGTTTAAATTTTAATATACAACTCATAATAACATGGTTTTTAAGAGTGATGAAACAATAATGTAGATTAAACCACTACTGCCATCAATGGACACTAATTTTACAAACATCTCCCTCCACTACCACCCCTGGGTGGTAGGCACTTAAAAAGTCGCCAAAGTAAAAGACCATTATGATTATTACCAAAACTTTTAAAACATGTTTTTTTACATCCCATAACTCAAGGGTACCAATCAAACCAAAAAAAAAAGATTAAATATATAGCATAGGAAGATGTTTAATTAGACTTTTTTTTCATTAAGTATTTTTTTTTATAAAAAAAAATTTGTAAAGTTAAAGACTCTTATACAAAACCTTTACAAAACACCAAATATGGCAAAATCGTATTGCCGTACCTCTAAATATGAATTAGGTATCTCATCAAAGAAAATCTTAGTACAATGTAGTAGTATTTGTCAATGTAAGTTAAGCACCATTTTCACGTTTAGTGATAATATTGAAAGTAAAGAAGTATGTATGTAATAAATAATCATCATAAGGGTAATTTAGGTGTAGTACTATGTCTAAAACTATGCATTTTCAGACCACATGTCTAAGAGGGTTTTTTTTGTTATTTTGACCTGTAGAATAACCTTAGAGTCATGGGATATCAAAATACACGGTGTATATTACATTATCTACGAATATAGTCTCATTATCTTATCTTTCAATATGCATCATTATAATATAAATAAATCTTATTGACTTTACTATCAATCATTATAAATTTCATCATAATGTCAATTAATCAATACAATTAGGGAACAAATCTATTAGAACAACCAAGAGATATGATGTATCATGCGGCTTCATAAATTTGCGAAAAAGTTTTATCATTAACTATTATTATCATTAATCATTATTATCATTAATCAGTATTATCATTAATCATTATTATCATTAATCATTATTATCATTAATCATTATTATCATTAATCATTATTATCATTAATCATTATTATCATTAATCATTATTATCATTAATCATTATTATCATTAATCATTATTATCATTAATCATTATTATCATTAATCCTTATTATCATTAATCATTATTAACTTTATTTAATTGCAGCACTTTCGTCATTCGCTGGGTCATTGACTAACAAATCAATCGGTCTCTTTTTACTACTTGTATTGCTTATTATCATTTATTATTCTTGAAACATGTTCTCTCTCTCAAGTTCTAACTATTTACTAAATATATGATCAAAAACCTAGATGGACAATTCGTTTTAGTCTGCCTGATCACTTGGATTAAATTGGAAGTATAGATTTAATTTTAGATCATTATTTTGTATCAATATAAATTAATACTACTTATGTGTTCTAAACTTTCTTTACATTGGATCAACAGTGATAATAATTATTGTAAATGAAATACAAAAATAAATTTGAATAAAGGCATCAAGCAATGGATTTTTATTAAACTAGGTATAACAGACTAATCCTTTATTCCAAGTGAGTTTGATTCGTAATGCTTCTGTTAAGGGGCCATAATAGAATAGAATAGAAATAAAAAAGCTTTGTAACATTTTGGAATGCAAAATAAATTGAATTTGAATTAAAATTGATTTATTTAGCGGCACAAAATACATGGGTACATGCTTAAATAAAAAGGCAACCTACTCAGCATGTGCCGGGTGTCGCAGACATTCCGACGCTGATCTTCCGTGTTTGCCTAGGTATCTTTCTTTGAGAGCACTACTAATAGGCAAACATGGTTTGCACGAGCCATATTTTAATATAGAAAACGTAAAGTTGTAGCCACAAAAAAAACATACGACAAGCTAAAGAGTCTAGTAGCTACAAGTATTAAATTGCGTATAAACCTCACATATTGTAAAAAAAACAGAATATCATCAAAAGTGCTTGCCGCGGGTCATATTTTTGGCGTATATAATAGCGGAAACGTATTGAATTCTACATCGAAATATACTACGTACTGTACAGTTGCTCCAATAACTTTTTTTTTCAAGAAAGATAATTGTGCTAAAGATAATGATGAAAAAAAACCAAAAACATCGAAAAAGTGCAGAAGTGAGGTTATTTTCCATACTCTTTACACGTGAAGAAAAAGACAGACCAATGATTTCGCATAACGGAGCCTTAAGAGTTGACTATATTCAATAACCCAACGAAACACGAAATGCAACACTAGTAATTTATAATATCTATACATGAAACCACATCAATCAAATAACGTTATAAATTAATATTATAATATTCATATAACTCAAAGCATTTAACGTTAATTCTGCAACATACTTTTTATTTTTCCACTTTACAACAATAATTCGCTAAATCAGAGGTAATAAGCTAACCAACCGGTAAGTCTTGTGAATCAGGGTACTTAATCATAAAAAAAAACATAGCCATCGAGGGCCTTACCGGCTTTTCCAGCAGGGAGTCCAGAGGAAAATAGTTTTCTTCTCACTTCGAAGCAAACAAACAAGATACTGTTGCGATACCAGCTTGTTGCCTCGCTGCTGCAATTTCCAGGATCTGGATTACACAGGGGTAACGCAGCGAAGTCATTCTTCTGGTGTAAAGCGCAGGAAGCGTGGCGGGTCACGTCGACATTCACTCTGAAAATGATTAGGAATTGGTGTTAATACATTGTAATATGGACCGAGTCTATCCCTACTTCTGATGTTAGATAGTAGAAAACATAATGATAAGAAATAAAACAAAAAAAGTGAAATTAAATGAAATAGTATTTATTCAATTTAATCGTCCATTTCTTTTACCCTACTACCCGTTCGGACGTCATTTTTTAGCTGAGAAGAAGAACGGGCGGAAGAAACTCGTCAGCATTATCAATTCAGACATTTACAAATATATTGTTACAAAGTTCAACAAATTAATCTTAAAAAGATATATAGCTTAATCTCAAAATGATTAAAATACTATATAATTTACCAGCCAAATGAAAAGAGATCAAATCTAGTACTTTACTTATTAATATCACAAGTAACCAGAATAATCATAAAATTGAATATGAACTTTTTAGATTTTTGCATTCACAATGCTATTTTTATATTAAGATGAATAAATATTGAAAAATATTAGAAAAAATCGGCTCACCCGTAGCAACTTAGACGGGATTCGAACCCGCACCCTTAGGATTCCGGCCCAATGCACTACCAATTATGCTACCAAGCCGCTGAGGGATGTGGCGAAATTTTCTAATACTTTCCACGTTTCCGCTAAAGATCAGCGCCATCTCACCAATGTGAAGAGAACTACTTCGACATTCGGTTGTAGCACCTTTGCAGGTGCCAGACAATCAATTAAGGTGAAACAGTACAATTTTAAACTTTTTAGATTTTTGCATTCACAATGCTATTTTTATATTAAGATGAATAAATATTGATATTAGAAAAAAATCGGCTCACCCGTAGCAACTTAGACGGGATTCGAACCCGCACCCTTAGGATTCCGGCCCAATGCACTACCAATTATGCTACCAAGCCGCTGAGGGATGTGGCGAAATTTTCTAATACTTTCCACGTTTCCGCTAAAGATCAGCGCCATCTCACCAATGTGAAGAGAACTACTTCGACATTCGGTTGTAGCACCTTTGCAGGTGCCAGACAATCAATTAAGGTGAAACAGTACAATTTTAAACTTTTTAGATTTTTGCATTCACAATGCTATTTTTATATTAAGATGAATAAATATTGAAAAATATTAGAAAAAATCGGGCTCACCCGTAGCAACTTAGACGGGGATTCGAACCCGCACCCTTAGGATTCCGGCCCAATGCACTACCAATTATGCTACCAAGCCGCTGAGGGATGTGGCGAAATTTTCTAATACTTTCCACGTTTCCGCTAAAGATCAGCGCCATCTCACCAATGTGAAGAGAACTACTTCGACATTCGGTTGTAGCACCTTTGCAGGTGCCAGACAATCAATTAAGGTGAAACAGTACAATTTTAAACTTTTTAGATTTTTGCATTCACAATGCTATTTTTATATTAAGATGAATAAATATTGAAAAATATTAGAAAAAATCGGCTCACCCGTAGCAACTTAGACGGGATTCGAACCCGCACCCTTAGGATTCCGGCCCAATGCACTACCAATTATGCTACCAAGCCGCTGAGGGATGTGGCGAAATTTTCTAATACTTTCCACGTTTCCGCTAAAGATCAGCGCCATCTCACCAATGTGAAGAGAACTACTTCGACATTCGGTTTGTAGCACCTTTGCAGGTGCCAGACAATCAATTAAGGTGAAACAGTACAATTTTAAACTTTTTAGATTTTTGCATTCACAATGCTATTTTTATATTAAGATGAATAAATATTGAAAAATATTAGAAAAAATCGGCTCACCCGTAGCAACTTAGACGGGATTCGAACCCGCACCCTTAGGATTCCGGCCCAATGCACTACCAATTATGCTACCAAGCCGCTGAGGGATGTGGCGAAATTTTCTAATACTTTCCACGTTTCCGCTAAAGATCAGCGCCATCTCACCAATGTGAAGAGAACTACTTCGACATTCGGTTGTAGCACCTTTGCAGGTGCCAGACAATCAATTAAGGTGAAACAGTACAATTTTAAACTTTTTAGATTTTTGCATTCACAATGCTATTTTTATATTAAGATGAATAAATATTGAAAAATATTAGAAAAAATCGGCTCACCCGTAGCAACTTAGACGGGATTCGAACCCGCACCCTTAGGATTCCGGCCCAATGCACTACCAATTATGCTACCAAGCCGCTGAGGGATGTGGCGAAATTTTCTAATACTTTCCACGTTTCCGCTAAAGATCAGCGCCATCTCACCAATGTGAAGAGAACTACTTCGACATTCGGTTGTAGCACCTTTGCAGGTGCCAGACAATCAATTAAGGTGAAACAGTACAATTTTAAACTTTTTAGATTTTTGCATTCACAATGCTATTTTTATATTAAGATGAATAAATATTGAAAAATATTAGAAAAAATCGGCTCACCCGTAGCAACTTAGACGGGATTCGAACCCGCACCCTTAGGATTCCGGCCCAATGCACTACCAATTATGCTACCAAGCCGCTGAGGGATGTGGCGAAATTTTCTAATACTTTCCACGTTTCCGCTAAAGATCAGCGCCATCTCACCAATGTGAAGAGAACTACTTCGACATTCGGTTGTAGCACCTTTGCAGGTGCCAGACAATCAATTAAGGTGAAACAGTACAATTTTAAACTTTTTAGATTTTTGCATTCACAATGCTATTTTTATATTAAGATGAATAAATATTGAAAAATATTAGAAAAAATCGGCTCACCCGTAGCAACTTAGACGGGATTCGAACCCGCACCCTTAGGATTCCGGCCCAATGCACTACCAATTATGCTACCAAGCCGCTGAGGGATGTGGCGAAATTTTCTAATACTTTCCACGTTTCCGCTAAAGATCAGCGCCATCTCACCAATGTGAAGAGAACTACTTCGACATTCGGTTGTAGCACCTTTGCAGGTGCCAGACAATCAATTAAGGTGAAACAGTACAATTTTAAACTTTTTAGATTTTTGCATTCACAATGCTATTTTTATATTAAGATGAATAAATATTGAAAAATATTAGAAAAAATCGGCTCACCCGTAGCAACTTAGACGGGATTCGAACCCGCACCCTTAGGATTCCGGCCCAATGCACTACCAATTATGCTACCAAGCCGCTGAGGGATGTGGCGAAATTTTCTAATACTTTCCACGTTTCCGCTAAAGATCAGCGCCATCTCACCAATGTGAAGAGAACTACTTCGACATTCGGTTGTAGCACCTTTGCAGGTGCCAGACAATCAATTAAGGTGAAACAGTACAATTTTAAACTTTTTAGATTTTTGCATTCACAATGCTATTTTTATATTAAGATGAATAAATATTGAAAAATATTAGAAAAAATCGGCTCACCCGTAGCAACTTAGACGGGATTCGAACCCGCACCCTTAGGATTCCGGCCCAATGCACTACCAATTATGCTACCAAGCCGCTGAGGGATGTGGCGAAATTTTCTAATACTTTCCACGTTTCCGCTAAAGATCAGCGCCATCTCACCAATGTGAAGAGAACTACTTCGACATTCGGTTGTAGCACCTTTGCAGCATAATTGGTAGTGCATTGGGCCGGAATCCTAAGGGTGCGGGTTCGAATCCCGTCTAAGTTGCTACGGGTGAGCCGATTTTTTCTAATATTTTTCAATATTTATTCATCTTAATATAAAAATAGCATTGTGAATGCAAAAATCTAAAAAGTTTAAAATTGTACTGTTTCACCTTAATTGATTGTCTGGCACCTGCAAAGGTGCTACAACCGAATGTCGAAGTAGTTCTCTTCACATTGGTGAGATGGCGCTGATCTTTAGCGGAAACGTGGAAAGTATTAGAAAATTTCGCCACATCCCTCAGCGGCTTGGTAGCATAATTGGTAGTGCATTGGGCCGGAATCCTAAGGGTGCGGGTTCGAATCCCGTCTAAGTTGCTACGGGTGAGCCGATTTTTTCTAATATTTTTCAATATTTATTCATCTTAATATAAAAATAGCATTGTGAATGCAAAAATCTAAAAAGTTTAAAATTGTACTGTTTCACCTTAATTGATTGTCTGGCACCTGCAAAGGTGCTACAACCGAATGTCGAAGTAGTTCTCTTCACATTGGTGAGATGGCGCTGATCTTTAGCGGAAACGTGGAAAGTATTAGAAAATTTCGCCACATCCCTCAGCGGCTTGGTAGCATAATTGGTAGTGCATTGGGCCGGAATCCTAAGGGTGCGGGTTCGAATCCCGTCTAAGTTGCTACGGGTGAGCCGATTTTTTCTAATATTTTTCAATATTTATTCATCTTAATATAAAAATAGCATTGTGAATGCAAAAATCTAAAAAGTTTAAAATTGTACTGTTTCACCTTAATTGATTGTCTGGCACCTGCAAAGGTGCTACAACCGAATGTCGAAGTAGTTCTCTTCACATTGGTGAGATGGCGCTGATCTTTAGCGGAAACGTGGAAAGTATTAGAAAATTTCGCCACATCCCTCAGCGGCTTGGTAGCATAATTGGTAGTGCATTGGGCCGGAATCCTAAGGGTGCGGGTTCGAATCCCGTCTAAGTTGCTACGGGTGAGCCGATTTTTTCTAATATTTTTCAATATTTATTCATCTTAATATAAAAATAGCATTGTGAATGCAAAAATCTAAAAAGTTTAAAATTGTACTGTTTCACCTTAATTGATTGTCTGGCACCTGCAAAGGTGCTACAACCGAATGTCGAAGTAGTTCTCTTCACATTGGTGAGATGGCGCTGATCTTTAGCGGAAACGTGGAAAGTATTAGAAAATTTCGCCACATCCCTCAGCGGCTTGGTAGCATAATTGGTAGTGCATTGGGCCGGAATCCTAAGGGTGCGGGTTCGAATCCCGTCTAAGTTGCTACGGGTGAGCCGATTTTTTCTAATATTTTTCAATATTTATTCATCTTAATATAAAAATAGCATTGTGAATGCAAAAATCTAAAAAGTTTAAAATTGTACTGTTTCACCTTAATTGATTGTCTGGCACCTGCAAAGGTGCTACAACCGAATGTCGAAGTAGTTCTCTTCACATTGGTGAGATGGCGCTGATCTTTAGCGGAAACGTGGAAAGTATTAGAAAATTTCGCCACATCCCTCAGCGGCTTGGTAGCATAATTGGTAGTGCATTGGGCCGGAATCCTAAGGGTGCGGGTTCGAATCCCGTCTAAGTTGCTACGGGTGAGCCGATTTTTTCTAATATTTTTCAATATTTATTCATCTTAATATAAAAATAGCATTGTGAATGCAAAAATCTAAAAAGTTTAAAATTGTACTGTTTCACCTTAATTGATTGTCTGGCACCTGCAAAGGTGCTACAACCGAATGTCGAAGTAGTTCTCTTCACATTGGTGAGATGGCGCTGATCTTTAGCGGAAACGTGGAAAGTATTAGAAAATTTCGCCACATCCCTCAGCGGCTTGGTAGCATAATTGGTAGTGCATTGGGCCGGAATCCTAAGGGTGCGGGTTCGAATCCCGTCTAAGTTGCTACGGGTGAGCCGATTTTTTCTAATATTTTTCAATATTTATTCATCTTAATATAAAAATAGCATTGTGAATGCAAAAATCTAAAAAGTTTAAAATTGTACTGTTTCACCTTAATTGATTGTCTGGCACCTGCAAAGGTGCTACAACCGAATGTCGAAGTAGTTCTCTTCACATTGGTGAGATGGCGCTGATCTTTAGCGGAAACGTGGAAAGTATTAGAAAATTTCGCCACATCCCTCAGCGGCTTGGTAGCATAATTGGTAGTGCATTGGGCCGGAATCCTAAGGGTGCGGGTTCGAATCCCGTCTAAGTTGCTACGGGTGAGCCGATTTTTTCTAATATTTTTCAATATTTATTCATCTTAATATAAAAATAGCATTGTGAATGCAAAAATCTAAAAAGTTTAAAATTGTACTGTTTCACCTTAATTGATTGTCTGGCACCTGCAAAGGTGCTACAACCGAATGTCGAAGTAGTTCTCTTCACATTGGTGAGATGGCGCTGATCTTTAGCGGAAACGTGGAAAGTATTAGAAAATTTCGCCACATCCCTCAGCGGCTTGGTAGCATAATTGGTAGTGCATTGGGCCGGAATCCTAAGGGTGCGGGTTCGAATCCCGTCTAAGTTGCTACGGGTGAGCCGATTTTTTCTAATATTTTTCAATATTTATTCATCTTAATATAAAAATAGCATTGTGAATGCAAAAATCTAAAAAGTTTAAAATTGTACTGTTTCACCTTAATTGATTGTCTGGCACCTGCAAAGGTGCTACAACCGAATGTCGAAGTAGTTCTCTTCACATTGGTGAGATGGCGCTGATCTTTAGCGGAAACGTGGAAAGTATTAGAAAATTTCGCCACATCCCTCAGCGGCTTGGTAGCATAATTGGTAGTGCATTGGGCCGGAATCCTAAGGGTGCGGGTTCGAATCCCGTCTAAGTTGCTACGGGTGAGCCGATTTTTTCTAATATTTTTCAATATTTATTCATCTTAATATAAAAATAGCATTGTGAATGCAAAAATCTAAAAAGTTTAAAATTGTACTGTTTCACCTTAATTGATTGTCTGGCACCTGCAAAGGTGCTACAACCGAATGTCGAAGTAGTTCTCTTCACATTGGTGAGATGGCGCTGATCTTTAGCGGAAACGTGGAAAGTATTAGAAAATTTCGCCACATCCCTCAGCGGCTTGGTAGCATAATTGGTAGTGCATTGGGCCGGAATCCTAAGGGTGCGGGTTCGAATCCCGTCTAAGTTGCTACGGGTGAGCCGATTTTTTCTAATATTTTTCAATATTTATTCATCTTAATATAAAAATAGCATTGTGAATGCAAAAATCTAAAAAGTTTAAAATTGTACTGTTTCACCTTAATTGATTGTCTGGCACCTGCAAAGGTGCTACAACCGAATGTCGAAGTAGTTCTCTTCACATTGGTGAGATGGCGCTGATCTTTAGCGGAAACGTGGAAAGTATTAGAAAATTTCGCCACATCCCTCAGCGGCTTGGTAGCATAATTGGTAGTGCATTGGGCCGGAATCCTAAGGGTGCGGGTTCGAATCCCGTCTAAGTTGCTACGGGTGAGCCGATTTTTTCTAATATTTTTCAATATTTATTCATCTTAATATAAAAATAGCATTGTGAATGCAAAAATCTAAAAAGTTTAAAATTGTACTGTTTCACCTTAATTGATTGTCTGGCACCTGCAAAGGTGCTACAACCGAATGTCGAAGTAGTTCTCTTCACATTGGTGAGATGGCGCTGATCTTTAGCGGAAACGTGGAAAGTATTAGAAAATTTCGCCACATCCCTCAGCGGCTTGGTAGCATAATTGGTAGTGCATTGGGCCGGAATCCTAAGGGTGCGGGTTCGAATCCCGTCTAAGTTGCTACGGGTGAGCCGATTTTTTCTAATATTTTTCAATATTTATTCATCTTAATATAAAAATAGCATTGTGAATGCAAAAATCTAAAAAGTTTAAAATTGTACTGTTTCACCTTAATTGATTGTCTGGCACCTGCAAAGGTGCTACAACCGAATGTCGAAGTAGTTCTCTTCACATTGGTGAGATGGCGCTGATCTTTAGCGGAAACGTGGAAAGTATTAGAAAATTTCGCCACATCCCTCAGCGGCTTGGTAGCATAATTGGTAGTGCATTGGGCCGGAATCCTAAGGGTGCGGGTTCGAATCCCGTCTAAGTTGCTACGGGTGAGCCGATTTTTTCTAATATTTTTCAATAATTATTCATCTTAATATAAAAATAGCATTGTGAATGCAAAAATCTAAAAAGTTTAAAATTGTACTGTTTCACCTTAATTGATTGTCTGGCACCTGCAAAGGTGCTACAACCGAATGTCGAAGTAGTTCTCTTCACATTGGTGAGATGGCGCTGATCTTTAGCGGAAACGTGGAAAGTATTAGAAAATTTCGCCACATCCCTCAGCGGCTTGGTAGCATAATTGGTAGTGCATTGGGCCGGAATCCTAAGGGTGCGGGTTCGAATCCCGTCTAAGTTGCTACGGGTGAGCCGATTTTTTCTAATATTTTTCAATATTTATTCATCTTAATATAAAAATAGCATTGTGAATGCAAAAATCTAAAAAGTTTAAAATTGTACTGTTTCACCTTAATTGATTGTCTGGCACCTGCAAAGGTGCTACAACCGAATGTCGAAGTAGTTCTCTTCACATTGGTGAGATGGCGCTGATCTTTAGCGGAAACGTGGAAAGTATTAGAAAATTTCGCCACATCCCTCAGCGGCTTGGTAGCATAATTGGTAGTGCATTGGGCCGGAATCCTAAGGGTGCGGGTTCGAATCCCGTCTAAGTTGCTACGGGTGACCCGATTTTTTCTAATATTTTTCAATATTTATTCATCTTAATATAAAAATAGCATTGTGAATGCAAAAATCTAAAAAGTTTAAAATTGTACTGTTTCACCTTAATTGATTGTCTGGCACCTGCAAAGGTGCTACAACCGAATGTCGAAGTAGTTCTCTTCACATTGGTGAGATGGCGCTGATCTTTAGCGGAAACGTGGAAAGTATTAGAAAATTTCGCCACATCCCTCAGCGGCTTGGTAGCATAATTGGTAGTGCATTGGGCCGGAATCCTAAGGGTGCGGGTTCGAATCCCGTCTAAGTTGCTACGGGTGAGCCGATTTTTTCTAATATTTTTCAATATTTATTCATCTTAATATAAAAATAGCATTGTGAATGCAAAAATCTAAAAAGTTTAAAATTGTACTGTTTCACCTTAATTGATTGTCTGGCACCTGCAAAGGTGCTACAACCGAATGTCGAAGTAGTTCTCTTCACATTGGTGAGATGGCGCTGATCTTTAGCGGAAACGTGGAAAGTATTAGAAAATTTCGCCACATCCCTCAGCGGCTTGGTAGCATAATTGGTAGTGCATTGGGCCGGAATCCTAAGGGTGCGGGTTCGAATCCCGTCTAAGTTGCTACGGGTGAGCCGATTTTTTCTAATATTTTTCAATATTTATTCATCTTAATATAAAAATAGCATTGTGAATGCAAAAATCTAAAAAGTTTAAAATTGTACTGTTTCACCTTAATTGATTGTCTGGCACCTGCAAAGGTGCTACAACCGAATGTCGAAGTAGTTCTCTTCACATTGGTGAGATGGCGCTGATCTTTAGCGGAAACGTGGAAAGTATTAGAAAATTTCGCCACATCCCTCAGCGGCTTGGTAGCATAATTGGTAGTGCATTGGGCCGGAATCCTAAGGGTGCGGGTTCGAATCCCGTCTAAGTTGCTACGGGTGAGCCGATTTTTTCTAATATTTTTCAATATTTATTCATCTTAATATAAAAATAGCATTGTGAATGCAAAAATCTAAAAAGTTTAAAATTGTACTGTTTCACCTTAATTGATTGTCTGGCACCTGCAAAGGTGCTACAACCGAATGTCGAAGTAGTTCTCTTCACATTGGTGAGATGGCGCTGATCTTTAGCGGAAACGTGGAAAGTATTAGAAAATTTCGCCACATCCCTCAGCGGCTTGGTAGCATAATTGGTAGTGCATTGGGCCGGAATCCTAAGGGTGCGGGTTCGAATCCCGTCTAAGTTGCTACGGGTGAGCCGATTTTTTCTAATATTTTTCAATATTTATTCATCTTAATATAAAAATAGCATTGTGAATGCAAAAATCTAAAAAGTTTAAAATTGTACTGTTTCACCTTAATTGATTGTCTGGCACCTGCAAAGGTGCTACAACCGAATGTCGAAGTAGTTCTCTTCACATTGGTGAGATGGCGCTGATCTTTAGCGGAAACGTGGAAAGTATTAGAAAATTTCGCCACATCCCTCAGCGGCTTGGTAGCATAATTGGTAGTGCATTGGGCCGGAATCCTAAGGGTGCGGGTTCGAATCCCGTCTAAGTTGCTACGGGTGAGCCGATTTTTTCTAATATTTTTCAATATTTATTCATCTTAATATAAAAATAGCATTGTGAATGCAAAAATCTAAAAAGTTTAAAATTGTACTGTTTCACCTTAATTGATTGTCTGGCACCTGCAAAGGTGCTACAACCGAATGTCGAAGTAGTTCTCTTCACATTGGTGAGATGGCGCTGATCTTTAGCGGAAACGTGGAAAGTATTAGAAAATTTCGCCACATCCCTCAGCGGCTTGGTAGCATAATTGGTAGTGCATTGGGCCGGAATCCTAAGGGTGCGGGTTCGAATCCCGTCTAAGTTGCTACGGGTGAGCCGATTTTTTCTAATATTTTTCAATATTTATTCATCTTAATATAAAAATAGCATTGTGAATGCAAAAATCTAAAAAGTTTAAAATTGTACTGTTTCACCTTAATTGATTGTCTGGCACCTGCAAAGGTGCTACAACCGAATGTCGAAGTAGTTCTCTTCACATTGGTGAGATGGCGCTGATCTTTAGCGGAAACGTGGAAAGTATTAGAAAATTTCGCCACATCCCTCAGCGGCTTGGTAGCATAATTGGTAGTGCATTGGGCCGGAATCCTAAGGGTGCGGGTTCGAATCCCGTCTAAGTTGCTACGGGTGAGCCGATTTTTTCTAATATTTTTCAATATTTATTCATCTTAATATAAAAATAGCATTGTGAATGCAAAAATCTAAAAAGTTTAAAATTGTACTGTTTCACCTTAATTGATTGTCTGGCACCTGCAAAGGTGCTACAACCGAATGTCGAAGTAGTTCTCTTCACATTGGTGAGATGGCGCTGATCTTTAGCGGAAACGTGGAAAGTATTAGAAAATTTCGCCACATCCCTCAGCGGCTTGGTAGCATAATTGGTAGTGCATTGGGCCGGAATCCTAAGGGTTCGAATCCCGTCTAAGTTGCTACGGGTGAGCCGATTTTTTCTAATATTTTTCAATATTTATTCATCTTAATTGAATATGAAATTTAATAGCGGGTGGCCTCTGAATACTAATTTAATCACACTCACATTATTTTATAACATTTCAAATCAATTATTCTAAATAACACAATAATAATGTACTTAACTTATGAATCGTGTTGCCAACAACCTTTCCGCCACTCAAACTGGCATAAGCTCCGCTCTGGTCAACGTCTGTGCAAAAAGTGTCCCGCAAGTGCTGGGCTCTTTCTTTTTACACGACTGCCCAAAGCAAAAAGAGTGTTATGTGTTCAGGGTTCATGTATGTTTGTGGGTATGTGAGTTTCTTTATTCCACCATAACTTCTAAATGCCTGAATTGATTTGGATAAATGGGGTATCGTTAGAATCCTTACAACATTCCGAGTGACACTGGCTATATTTTTTTTAGAAAAAATCAATATGGCGACTGTACGACGCCATTTTCAAATGTGAAAAAAAAATTTTTTTCTTCTATTATTACAATATGGGCATCAAATGAAAGGCCTTGATGAGCACATTCCAAAACTATATAATATGTCACTAAAATGTGTGAAATAAAAATAAATAAATTAAAAAAATATTAAAAACACGACTGCCCTGCCAAAATAAACTAAAAAGTTAAACAACAAGTGTCATTGCAGTCGGGGGACCTCTTTGATAAAAAATTGTTCCATGATAAGGTCCCCCGACTGCAATGACACTTGTTGTTTAACTTTTTAGTTCATTTTGGCAGGGCAGTCGTGTTTTTAATATTTTTTTAATTTATTTATTTTATAGCAGTGACAAACAAATAAACGTCATCGAGCTGTCAGTACAGAACACGTGTACATAATAGGGAATGTCCGAAAAAAATCAAATTGGCTGAATATTTTTCTATAGGTAGGAATAAGGTCCCTTAGTAATAGAAAAAAGTTTCAGAATTTTCGGTTGGGTAAAAAAGTTTTTAAAAATCAAAGTCTCTTCGACTTCACAAATGTATGAAAGTAACAGCAGAATGGAGATTATACCTTTGCCGCTAACTGCCACAACCACTACACGTATTTAAAAAAAAAGTTTTGACATTTTGTCTTGAATCGTTTTTTTTAATACCATGTTGTGGTTGTGGCAGGTGGTGGCAAAGGTATAATCTCCATTCTGCTGTTACTTTCATACATTTGTGAAGTCGAAGAGACTTTGATTTTTAAAAATTGTTTTATGCATCCGAAAATTATGAAACTTTATTCTATTACTAAGGGACCTTATTCCTACCTATAGAAAAATATTCAGCCAATTTGATTTTTTTCGGACATTCCCCATTGGTCAACTAGAGTACTCTTTACGTTATTTAAATAATTACAGAATTGAGAATATATCTAGAAACTAGAATTATATTACAAAATTAATATTGTTAGAAATAAATAGTGTAAATGTCGTTTTAACAATGATTTTTCATTTGAATCGTAATCAAATCAACTTCCTGAATCGAGAAATCTAATTTTCCTTAAACAACTGAAAATATAGTGCTAAAGTTATAAAAAATCTAAAAAGATATAACACGCGCTTGTTCCAAAATCGCTTATTATTCACTCTTATCGTTGAATTAAACGCACTTTTTAGAGTGGCGATGGTAAAAAGACCATTTTAATACTGCCACAGTCTCAAGTTGTTTATTAACCGACTTCAAAAAAAGGAGGAGGTTCTCAAGTCGACGGTATTTTTTTTTTTATATTTTTTTTTTAATGTATGTTTTAACATAGCTTCGTTAGTTGTTACCCGATTTGTACAATTATTTTTTTAACTCAAAGAACATAGTTCGTGTGTGGTCCCATAATTTTTTTACAGAGATCTGGCCAGTAGTTTTTTCATAATCCTGAAAAATATCAATTATTTAGCTCGCCATCGCACGAGTTTTTATGGAATTTCGGACATAACTTCTTTGTTTATGAACCGATTTAGATGATTCTTTTTTTATTTGAAAGGGTATACTTCAAGAGTGGTCACAATTTAATTTCATTGTTATTGGACTTCGAACTTCGAAGATACATAAAGGAACTCTTCAAAATCAAATAGTATAAGTAAAGTGATTTAGGTTTTGGTAAGTTTATGGCAATCCAGAACAAACCAAATCATGGTTTGCGATGCAACGTTCTGGACTAGACTTGGACTACGATGACACAACGGAACTCCTCAAAAACAAACAGCGTAAATTTGGAAATTGAGTTCTGGGCATTTTACCATTGACAATATTATAATATAAAGTAAACAAATATTTACACGCTGCGCTTACATACCTACCACTAAAAAGTTGAAAATAAAAAAGCTTTTTAAAAAAAAAGAAAAACCGCCTTCAAAAAACTGAAAACAAAAACAGCTTAAAAATTAAATACCTCTAAAAAGCAAGAAATAATATTCGAATCATTCGTTACACATATCAATATTAATAAAACACGTCTAATGAAGTCGGGTGGGGCTTTAAGAAAAAAATGAAGTTGTCCTCCAGCCCCACCCGACTTCAATAGACGTGTTTTATTAATATTGATATGTGTAACGAATGATTCGAATATTATTTCTTGCTTTTTAGAGGTATTTAATTTTTAAGCTGTTTTTGTTTTCAGTTTTTTGAAGGCGGTTTTTCTTTTTTTTTCAAATCGTAATTAAGAGCTACGTTAAACTTTGTGACAGGCGTCAGTCTAAAAGTTCCCTTAACTTGCCACAGTCGCAACCTCGTGTCCTTGGTGCGAACTCTGACGTTGTTATTACCAATTCAAAACTAAACAAACTTGCTCAAAACTCGAAGAGGAAAGTTAAGTAACTATGATAGATTTTGAAATATTTGATGGACTTCATCTGCTTTGCCAGATTAAACAAGTAGTACTTATCGCAGATTATTAGTTACGGCGATTAGTCTCCTCACAGTGGCGCCCTCACATTAATTAAATTTATTGCTCCCTAAATACATAATTTACCTAAAATTCTAACGTTGAGATTAAGTATAAGATTCTATAGTTTATTTACAAACAATAACCTCTGCAAAATATAGTTCCTTGTAGTAGTAGTAGGCAAAAAAGCAAAAAGTGGCAATTTTTGGCATTTTTGCCTACTACATTATAGGCGGGACACATAGCAAGAAGAACCGATGGCCGTTGGGCGGAAAGGTTCTGGAATGTCGACCGCGCCCCGGACGACGCTCCGTGGGTACCCCGACAAGGTGGACCGACGTGAGGGGTGAAGGTTGCGGGAAGCCACTGGATGCGGGCAGCGCAGGACCGATCGTCGTGGAGATCCTTAGGGGAGGCCTATACCCAGCAGTGGGTGTCGTGCGGCCTATATGATGATGATGCCTACTACTACTACAACAAACTATATTTTACAGAAGTTATTTTTTGGAAATAAACTATAAAACCTTATCTCAATGTTTGAATTTTCAATCCATTACGTACTTAGCGAGCAATAAATTTTATTAAGATGAGGGCGCCACTTGAGGAGACTCATCATCTCAATCGGCCACAGCAGTCTCCTGACGCATATTGTCACGTTCTCATTTTGTGAATGAATGTGAAAATATAAAAAAATTGCCATGAAGATTAGAAGAGTCGTTACGGAATCACGATTCCATTACTGAGTGTGATTTGGAACTATTAAAAGGAGATGTCCCACCGTTGCCCCAGTTTCATTTTATTTAATTACTTTCATAATTAAAAAATGGTAATTACATTTTATTTAGGTATCAAGAATTGTTTTATATTTAGAAAAAAATTACAAAAAATTAAGTTGTTTTCTGAAGTATTTTGTGAAAAAATGTAAGCAAATAGTACTCTAATGATAAAAATATTGTGATTTAAAAGCATTTTAACTTAAAAATCTCACTTTTTAATGCAGAAAATAATTATCAATCTGATTCTAGAGTAAAATATCTACTCTGACATACTACTTTGATTAAGACGCGATAGACTTTCATTTTTTGAGAATGGTGGGGCAAATGACATAGGCGCGATGGGACATGTCTTTTAAAGTGTTCAGTTGACGAAATGTTCATCTGAATTGAATTGAAACTATGTCTGCAGTGCAAGTTACAAATTTATAAGTTCCCAGTTTAAATAATTTTACAATAAGTTAAATGAGTATGACCTAAATTAAGGCTTTTCAAAGTTATGCATATTTAAAACATAAAAATAAATAGTAACTATTTGTCTCACTAGATGGCGTTGATGGAAAGAGAAGTGTCAAAATTGGCTTTTAAAAATAATCGGCCTGTAGCATAGAGGCAAGTAAGCGCTTGCTGGCTGACATCTGCCCAAAGAGAAACATCTGCCTGCGAAACTACTCTTCGAAGCTTAGTTAAAAAAAACACACTGACGCATTCATTTTTATCAACGCCATCTATTGAGCCTATAACTTTTTGTCATTGTACAGTAAGTTTATCTATAAACACAATATACGTTTACATAGATGCAGAATTACTTAACTATACACGGGTCGGATTATCCCTAATGTCGACGCTGATGTTAGAATATTCTCTTCGTGTCGCTTCGATAATTAATTGTCCCTAATTAACCCTAACTACGCTCTGCGGCTGGACTGTCTGTCATCACTTTGTCGGAATAAACATTCGAATGCAACACCTTTACAGATGCTAGACAATCGATTGAGATGAAATACCTATATATAATTATTGAAAATGTTGATTTTAGGCATTCAAAATGCTATTTTTATATTAAGAACTAGCTTCTGCCCGCGACTTCGTCCGCGTGGATGTTATAGAAAATCCTTAGTGAACCTTCAACCAGGATCCGACCAGTACAGTAATTTTTATGCTTCCTGTTCCCGTTCCGGTTCCGTTCCCGTTCCCGGTCCCCGTTCCGGTTCCGTTCCCGTTCCCGGTCCCAGTCCCGGTCCCGGTCCCGTTCCCGTTCCCGCTCCCGCTCCCGTTCCTGTTCTCGTTCCCGTTCCGTTCCGTTCCCGTTCCGTTCCGTTCCGTTCCCGTCCCGTAAACGTCCTGTAACCATCCAGTACTCCTTCCGTTACCGTTACCGTTTCCGTTTCCGTTCCCGATCCCATCCCGTTCCCGTTCTATTCCCGTTCCGTTCCCGTTTTGTTCCAGTTTCGTTCCCGTTTCGTTCCCGTACCGTTTCCGTTCCCATTCCCGCTCAGTTCCCGTTGCATTCCCGTTTCTTTCCCGTTACGTTTCCGTTACGTTCCGGTTTCATTCCCGTTCCGTTCTCGTTCCGTTCCCGTTCCGTTCCGGTTCCGTTCCCGTTCCGTTCCCGTTCCGTTCCCGTTCCGTTCCGTTCCGTTCCCGTTCCGTTCCCGTTCCGTTCCCGTTCCGTTCCCGTTCCGTTCCCGTTCCGTTCCCGTCCGTTCCCGTCCCGTACCCTCCCGTACCCCTTCCGTTCCCGGTCCCGTTTCCGTTCCCGTACCCGTCCCGTTATCATCCCGTTCTTGTTCTCGTTCCGTTCCCGTTCCGTCCCGTTCCGTCCCGTTCCGTCCCGTTCCGTCCCGTTCCGTCCCGTTCCGTCCCGTTCCGTCCCGTTCCGTCCCGTTCCGTCCCGTTCCGTCCCGTTCCGTCCCGTTCCGTTCCCGTGCCGTCCCGTTTCGTTCCCGTTCCGTTCCCGTTCCGTTCCCGTTCCGTTCCCGTTCCGTTCCCGTTCCGTTCCCGTTCCGTTCCCGTTCCGTTCCCGTTCCGTTCCCGATCCGTTCCCGTTCCGTTCCCGTTCCGTTCCCGTTCCATTCCCGTTCCGTTCCCGTTCCGTTCCCGTTCCGTTCCCGTTCCGTTCAAAATAAATGTCATTTTTGCAATCGTCATCCCACAAAACCCCGATAACGACATTCATATCTATTTTTAGGTTTTTTACCCCTTTTCACCCCCATTTCATTCCCTTTGGGGTTGAAATCCTAACAAAAACAATTTATGTTGCGTTAAATTTCCATTCATAATCCTAAATTATAAGTTTAGCGATTTTTACTTCGAAAATGAAGGATTTTCTTCAATACACAACTTCATTCCCCTTTTGACCCCTTCGGGGGTAGAATTTTGAAAAACGCTGAGACCCGTATTAATTAATTTTCAATCGTCAGCTTAAACACAAAATTTAAAGATTCTAGCTTCAAAACTGAGGGACTTTCATACAAACTTCCATCCCTTATTTCATCCCCTTAGGGATGGAATTTTCAAAAATCCTTCCTTAGTGGATGCCTACACTGTATAAAGTATCTGTGTGCAAAATTTCAAGTCTCTAGGTCCAGCGGTTTGGGCTGTGCGTTGATAGATCAGTCAGTCAGTCAGTCAGTCAGTCATTCAGTTTACGATTTTATATAATAAGATTCCCTTAATATAAAAATAGCTATATAGCATTGGGATTCCGGCCCAATGCATTTTTTCAATTATATTAGAATTAATATATTAGTATATTAGAATATATTATATTAATATATATTATAATATTATATATTATAATATATTATAATATTATATATTATAATAATATATAATATATTAATATATTAGAATTAATATAATTGAAAAATGCATTGGGCCGGAATCCCAAGGGTGCGGGTTCGAATCCTGTCTGAGCTGCTACGGGTGAGTCGATTTTTTCTAGTATTTTTTCAATTATATTAATTCTCCTAATATAAAATAGCATTGTGAATGCCTAAAATCAAAAATTTTCAATAAGTATTAAATAAAATAAATTTGTGTGTAGGGTTTCAATATTTAAGAATTATATAAACTTAGTGACTTTGTGACTTAATAACTTTTGAATAATATCAGAACGATAACATTATAAAACTGTAAATCTGTGTAATGTGGTATTTACATGGGTGACTAAAGCCGCACAACTTTCGCCGCACGGCGAAAATCGACCGTGTAAATGGCAATTCGGCCTAGGCCACAGGTGACTGAACAAAATTATCTGATCCGGTGGCCAAAATTGGAACTACCTTATTACGTATTGTTACCTAGGTTACGCCATCAACTACATAGACGACAGCGACGCCATCACCTGCGATTCAATTTTAAAAGCGACTTGCTAGGAGTCTAAAGTCGACCGTCGTAGGTAACTGAAATCGTCTCTTTTTAATATTTCCTGTCATACCAGTTATTTTTTCAGAGCTCTCTGTCACACAAAAGTTATACAAAATAACGAAAACGTTTTCAATTCAGTGAATATTAAGTAGGTAGGCCTGGAAATGGTAGAGATCTCTCTTTTCAAGTCTTTTCCAATTAATTTTTTTTAATGATCTGCTTTAATTTTCATTTTCACTCTGTATTTTTACAGTAGTATGATATAAAGATATAGGTTCTCCCAGTGTGTCGAAATATCAAATCATTTTTAACCAACTTCAGAAAAAAGAAGGAGGTTCTCAGTCTGTCGGAATGTTTTTACCATTGAAAATGGTTATCAGATGCAAATCGACTGAGACGTATTTTTGGCCATATCTCCGAGGAATTTGGGAGGATCGAAATAAAAATAGTACCAAAAGTTGAGAAATTTATCGAGACACGTGTGAACGTTTGAATTTTGCGAAATTCCAAAAAATCCGGGTTTTTTGGGGGATGTTTGTTTACTAAATTGTAAATATTTCGGAAAAAAACCGACTTAAGAAAAAATGAAAAAAAGGGTCCTAGGGTATTAGTTTAGCTATGAAATAGAGAAATAATTTTAAAAATCGGTTTATAATTGTGACCTGTAGGTGGTCCCTTTAGATTTGAAATTGTAGAAAAACGGCTGTTTCCGTACATAAAAAGTGATGTAGCTTCAATGATTATTGACCGATCGTCATGGTAATAGTGTTAAAAGATGCAGAAGCGGACGAGAAGTGCGTTCGTTGTAATTTCGAAAATTGGTTAATATTATTTCGGCCGCGTAGAGGCAGTCAGCGGGCGCTTTTTAACAAAATATTTTATTATTCTTTTCTTATGGACATTATTATTTTATTGAAAGGTGACCTAAGTACTATGTATAACTAAAACATCTGAATTTCTAAATAAATTAACCCTAATAAAAAAATAAATCAAAATCAAATGCAGCATGCGAGACTCTCGCGCCGACTTCATCATCATTCGAATGTGCGATAACAACCCTCATGTTTACCTAGGCATCATCATCACACTCTCATTCTCAGAGATCGTTGTAAAATTTGGAATCGCAGAGTCACTAAGAAAGACGTGACTGATCGAGTAATTTCAAATCTCGAAAAAATTTAAATAACAGCAACCCACGATATATAATATTTTGGATCTAGTAGAGGCCCTCGGCTTCGCCTCGGACCTCAAACGAAAATCTCTCTTCTGTTCAACTTTCGCTCAAGATTCGTTTATCCGTTTCTCTACACACAAAAACTCGCTACGACGCCTAGCACGTGTACTGGAGATAATAGCGTCATCTCTTTTGCTCCTACAGTTATTGCTAACACTACTTTCTCTTTCGTTTTCACATAGTAAGCGACGTCACTTACTTGAATATGGACTTATGGAGACATTTCAGTGCAGTCACACTATGGTACCGCCCCGCGCCGCCGTATCCAACGATTTTTAAATATTTGACTAGATCTGGAATCAGCTCTCGCTTTACGCTTTATTCACGTCATACCACCTGTTGACCTGCTAGAGCTAATCAATATCAATCAATATTATGGTTTTAATATACAGGGTGGACATTTTTAATGCCACCTGGAGGGAAAGTACTCTAAACAATGGAGATAGCAAATTTCGCTCAAAGGAAACATTCCTTTATTTTTGAAAAGAAACATAAGTGCATTCAAAGATTTTTAAAATATACGCTTCTCACACCCAGGAATCGAACTGGCTAAAATTCGAAAAAAAAACACCCTGTACTTTTATGATATCAATCGTTAGGGTCGAACATAAACATTAAAAAAATCCACCCTGTATATCTAAATACTTTTTTATTTATAAAAAATGTGGAAATAAATAAAAAATACAAAATATAAAACACAATTACAAGCTTTGAAATATACAATTATTTAAAAACTTCAATCGTACCTACTACGTATTACCATTATCCCGCGCCGCGTACGTCGCCCGCGGTATCCCAACATTTCGCTTCATAAAGGATAAGCTACAGCCCAGACCGTAAGAGTCATAGACATATACTAATTTCAGTAGGTAGCCTAACTCAATATCTCTAGGGGTTTTTTTTCATTTTTTCGATATCGCTTTTCGTTTTCGAGAAATTGTCGATTTAGTGAGAAAAGACCCCGAAAAGTGTGTCATTTTTCTACATTTATGCGATTTTCGAAAAAAGATTTTGACTTTTTCAAATTTTTTTTTCATCATATTGTAGCCCTTGCTGAGACGCATCTTTTGACATTTAGTACATTCACGTAGACCCAAAACTCACGGGACCAGGGCAATGTCTCACTTTTGCTGAAATTGGGTACCTTGGGTACCGAAGCGATCGAAAAAACATTTTCAATGTTAAAATTCTATATTATTTTCCAACCTGCTCACAAAATTTCACGAGAATCGGCTGAGAAAAGATTATTGAAACAACACCTGATTCAGTCAAATAATAAAATATTAAAAGAACATTACACGTTATATAGTAAAATATTAAAAAAGGCTGTTCAAATGTCAAGAAAAATAAACAATATAAAAATATATAATAATAATAAAAATAAAAGTCAAGCTATGTGGCAAATAATAAACTCTTCATCTAACCGTAAATCCCAAAAAAATAGACAAAATATACATCTATTAAAAAACAAATTACCTATTGAAGACCCGAAATCAGTAGCTGACTATTTCAATAACTTTTTCACATCAATAAGCAATTCAAGAAAATCAAATGATTCACATAAGACAAAAATAGTTAATACCGTTGAAAATACTCTTTACCTCAATCCCATTAAGCCAAATGAGACACAAAAAAATATAAAAAACCTTAAAAACAAAACTAGTTTTGGTGTGGATGAAATTCCACCCACCCTGGTGAAAAAATGCGCAAATGAGTTAGTTCTACCTTTAACTCATTTAATAAATCAGTCGTTTAAAGAAGGCAGCTTTCCAGATGCGTTGAAAGTGTCATTAGTTAAACCGGTATATAAAAAGGGGGACAAAACGGACCCAAACAACTTCCGCCCAATTGCCTTATTATCTACCTTTTCCAAAATAGTAGAAACAGCAATGGCAAGACGTCTTCAGTCGTTCTTGACCAAATTTAATATTCTTAATAATTGCCAATACGGCTTTAGAAAAAATAGATCTACCATTCTAGCTATTTACAAATATATGCAGAAAATTCATGATATAATTAATAACAGGGACTACGCAGTAGGCCTATTACTTGACATGAGTAAGGCGTATGATAGAGTTGATTATGGTGTTTTACTGAACAAATTATATGGATATGGAATTAGAGGCACAGCACACGATTGGTTCAAATCATATCTGCATGGTCGTTCGCAGTGTGTGGAGGTAGAGAATACAAACTTCGCTACGGGAGAAGTCAAAGAAGTGAAAGATCAAAGAGTGTTCCCATAACGGGCTCAATTCCACAGGGAAGTGTCTTAGGTTGTATTCTCTTTCTCCTCTACATCAACGACCTGCCAAAGTCACTAGAAGAACACTGTGTTTCCTTTGCTGACGATTTCTCCATGATAATAAGCTGTCCTAACACCAGTAGTTTAAACACAAAAATGGATGAAATTTTAAACACAACAACAAATTGGCTAAGTTGTAACAATTTACGATTAAATCTAGAAAAAACTAAGCTTATACAGTTTAAACCTTATCAAAAAAAAAGCTTTAGAGATAAACTATTCATTCAAAGGAATTAAAATAGAAACGGTTAATTCAGCAACATTGTTAGGAATAGATTTGGATACACATTTAAATTGGAAACCCTATGTCCAGAGATTAGCAAAAAAACTGTCAACATTCATTTATGCCTTTCGTCAACTAAAAAGACTAACTAATCTAAAAACGACACTATCGGCTTATTATGCCTATGCTCATTCACTATTAACGTACGGTATCGTTCTGTGGGGAAATTGCTCTAATATACAGGAAATCCATTTGTTGAGACTCATCGTTTCGATCGGACGTGTCGATTAATTAATGTAATATTAATAAATCATTGCAAAATTGTGACCTACTTGAACACTACGCGGAAGTGACATTCGTCTGTGTCATTCGTTCTACATACTTGAATTGTTTTCTTAGTTTATATTGTTAGTGTAAATTAGTGATTTATAAAATGGACGGTAATAGTCCCTTTAACCGGCGGAGCGAGCTAATGGCCCGCAGCCCGCCGCCCACGCCGGCCTCGCACCGACCCCCAGCGCCCTCGCCAGCCCTACAGGAAGATGAGCCCCCAGAACTGGTGTCCACGCCTGAGATCCAAAACTGGATGAAGACCATTGAGCAGTGTCTGAATGAGGTGTGCGCTGTTGCCTGTGAAGGTAAACTAAATTCGGATCAAAAACTCAAAATTAATAATTTGTGCCGAAAAGTAAGCCATGGGACATCACAAATGGCTGTGCAATACCAGTCCCTTAAGCAAAAAACTATACAGACCCATTTTTCCCTGCAAGCACTTAAAGAAAAACACGACCTCTCACAGCAGCTTCAAGCCCTTAAACAAACCATCGAAGAGTCCTCAAAACCTGTCGCGGATGCAGTTTCCTTCGCCGACATGGTTAAAAAAAGTCCTAACAACTTTATTCAGCCCAATAATGTCAACTCTGTGGCAATTTACCCCACTGACAAAATGAAGTCGAGCGAGGAGACAAAGGCCCTCGTTCAAAAAATCATCAGACCAGATCAAATGAAGCTACATGTCAGGAGCCTGCGTAAAACTCGGAACGGCGGTGTGATTATCAGCACAGATACTAAGGACGATATCGAGAAGCTTAAGCAAACGGATCAACTAACGACCTCTGGCCTAACTGTGAATGAACCACATAAACGCAAACCTAGAATCGTGGTCATCGGAGTGCCTGTATGTATGGAGGAAACGGAAGTTTTCAACTGCATATACCATCAAAACTTAGCCGACAAGCTTAGCGGCATGACACTTGCGACATTTTTGACCTCGATTAAATTAAGCCATAAGTCGGGAAAAAAGGACGCCGAGACCTGTAATTATATTATAGAAGTTCCTGCACAAATTCGAAAACCCTTAATCATGAACGACCGGGTATTTGTAAATTGGTCTTCCTGCCCTGTGAGAGATTTTACCCTCGTGACAAGGTGCTACAAGTGTCAGCAATACGGTCATGCTGCTAAGACTTGCCGGGAGGAGGCCACCACCTGTGGTCACTGCGGCGATATAGGTCATACTGTAAAGGACTGTGGGAAGAAAGCCGAGTCAGCAAAATGTGCAACATGTTTGCACTTCAAGAAGCCCGCAGATCACAAAACTGGTGATGCTGAATGTCCTGCGAAAAAGATTGCCGAAAAAAGGTATATCAGCTCGATTGATTATGTGGGCACCTAAAAGCGCAACTTCCTAGATATATCTTTATAACTTTTACAAATAAATATTTAACATTCCGTGACTAATATTACTATTTGATATCACATAATTTATTTTTACATTGTTTACATTGTTTTATACATTTACTAGTTCGCATCAGTTTAAAAATATTTATATTATATCAGTACATTTCAATAAGTTAAGATTGTAAATTTTTTGCTGAAATCACAATGCTGTTCTACTAACATCAATTCGTAAGATACCTTACTAATATGCACGTAATATAAAAATAATAAATGTAAATAAGTAATGATGCATGCACTTCGTTTATTTCTGATGACGCAGATGCATTATTCGTCTGTCGTTAAATGATGTTACAAAATTAACATTATTTTAGCGTTTAGTTTAATTCTCTTTCTGCAATTATTTTTGATTTAATTTTGTTTTCATTTTTCCAATATTAATATTTTTATTTGATTGTATAATAATATTACGATACATAGTGATGTAAGTTCTTATTTGCCTGAGATACAGGTTTTTTTGAACCTAGTTCAGGCACTTTGTATTTTAGCTCTATGTACCTATGTCTAGATTTTAATTGTTTTATTTTGATGTAAGATTATTTCAATAAAGAGATTTTATATTTTTTATATATATATTATATATTTATAATCTTTGTACTACAAAAAAAATGTATACGAATCTTATATAATCTAAAGCAAACCGAAACTTGTCGCCCATTTTTTGTAGAACTCGGAATATTGTCACTTACGTCACTTTATATCTTCGAGGCCTGTAAGTTCGTGAGAAAGCACCAATATCTGTATTCCCCAATTAAATTGGTTAGACGTAATAATCGCTATCAAAATAAATTGAAACTGCCCGAAACAACTTTAAAATTGAACTCTGATGCCCCACATTCAATGATGATTAAAATCTATAACAAATTGCCTAATTCTCTCAAAAATATAGAAAACCCCACTGATTTCGAGAAACAACTAAAGCAATATCTCCTTTCCAAATGCTATTACAATATTAAAGAATTTTTTGAAGAGAAAAATGACATTTGACATGTGCGCTAAAATTTATTTATTTAAATCTAATAATATGAAAAAGTTTTGAATATATTTTTATTATAACATTATTATTTTTAGATTATTTAAATGTTGGCATTAGATTTCTCTTTTTAAATGTTTTTTTTTATTGAATTGAATTAATTTAAATAATTAAGTATTATGAATTCTACTAGATTTTTTAAAATATTATTTTATTTTGTAAAATCGATCGGTAAAATAAAAAATGGTTTTATTTATACAAAGTGTACTATAAATTTTATATAGTGTACTATCGTCGATTAATTTTGTATAATGAATTTTATTGTTAAATTTTAGTCCTACTATTTTATTGTAATGAGATTTTTAAGTACCAATTTCGTAATGTTATTCATCAAATTGGTTTATTTATGCACAAATTTGTTTTTTTTTTGTTTTGTATGCATGTTGATTATTTTTAATTTTGCATTTAAATTGAATGTTTTTTTTTAAAGTGAGATAGACTTGTCGTGCCTGCTACATTGATTTTATTTAATTTATGTATTTTGAAAATAATAAATAAGCTCTCTCTATTGCTGCGCCCTTCCAGGGTGTCACATGATCTGTATCTATCTCATAAAGTTAATATACCTACGGAATAGAGGAACAAACATGAGCTGTCAATCGAAACCCAAATTGATTTACATTTGTGTGTGTATTTTTTTTATGTATAAGTCTCAGTGATGTAATCTTGTCACTATTGATATAAATAATTGTTACTAACACTAATATGGGCTATGCCTGAAATAAAGAACTATAATAATAATAATAATAAATATCGATATCGATGGTATTAATTAACAGCCATAGATTCAAAATAAATGGGATAGAATTTTGCACGGGTGTACTAAAATTATGATTTTGAAATGAACTATGACTATTAGAAAAAGATCAGAAGATATTTAAAATCATTTATTTAACATAAAAAAGATAAGAAGATATTTAGAATCATTTATATTAACACATGTTGAAATGAAACTTTGTAGGAATACTTCTAAAAACAAATAAACACGTATTTCATGTAACGTAAATAAACAAACAAATAAACTCAACCCCTTAGGGGATAAATTAACCGAAAAAATCATCAATCAATCAATCATGTATGTCATTATTGAGGTTTTATAGAATGTTGATTGCGAAAATGGCATTTATTTTTGGGCTTCTTTTTCCTTGGCGTCAATTCTGGTCGGAAAGAAGGCGATGGTGGTGACTGTTGCAATAGCGGAGGTGTAGATCTAGAATTCGATGAGGTTGGTACATATGTGAATGCCTCTGGTACAATATCTCTATAAACGTAGGACGACACTGTGCGTATAGGCACAGATAATATAATACTATACTAGTACAGATGTCGCAGGCTTAGGTATTGTATATTTAGCTGTATTACATAGCAACTAGCTGTTTTATAAAACGGTGCCTCATTGTAATGCGGCGGATTAAAGATACGGCGTATTCAAAACGGCTGATCAAAAGTACGCCGCATTGAATAGAGCGCTTTGCGATTTTCAATACGGCTAGCCGTAATGTAATTGGGCGGTTCATAAGCCGCTTTTCCGTCAGTTTTTAGTTCTAATTATCAACACTCGCGGCGCTGCCTACCATAACAATAAAAATGGCGTCAAGTGCGGATTTTGCATCAAAAATAAGCAAGAATATGGTTGAATAAAATCAATAAAACGTGCCGTGTGTGTACAGATAATTGTTTTAAGGACATTTTTTTAATGTGCAGTTAAATAATTTTTACGCAGCTCAATGCAAAAGTGTGAAAGCCGTGGATCAAAGAACGAGATTAAAACTGCTAAGGCGGCAATGGTTTCTGGTGTTGTGCGGAATCCTACGCAATAGTATTGGTGTAAAAATACAGAGAAAACCAATGAGTGTAGCTAATGAAGATTAAAGAAACATATTTCGGAAGACCCTCCTTTTTGGGCAGTGCCCAAAGAACAATATGTTGATACATTACATATAGAAAAAGTTAACTTTTAAAAAGATTTAAAATTATTTAAACCAAAAAAATAGCTAATATTACAATTTTACAAACAAGAACCAAACCGTTTTTGTACCGTACCTACTTATTTTATAGAAGTAGTACTTATACATTCATTAAAACTTATAAAAATAACACGTTTCGTACTACTTACTAAGTGCTTAAGAAGTTAACTTAAACCTATTTTTTTTTCATAATTATTAAAATTAAATTATTTTCAATTAAGCACTGTTTCGTTTTGTTAGTGTGGTCACTCTACTATAGAACTTTGATACAAAACGGCTAAACGTGATCCGCCGTATTGAACAACGTATCACATTGTCAATCTGGCGTATCGTTGACTCGCCGTATTACAATACGGCGCCGTTTTCTAAAACAGCTAGTTGCTATGTAATACGGCTAAATATACAATACGCCTGCGAGGTATAGGCTTTATATTGACCTGTAACAAAGACAGAAATGAGTGGCTATTGAGTGAGTTAGTGAAGTTGCTGCTATTAAAAGTGAAGCTAAAATTGCAGTTGTAATACTTACTTAGAAACAAAATAGTATTATTATTTTATAGTATCATTTTATTAATGCTTACCGGAACAAACTTAGATGGAACTGCAAATTTTTTCAAAATCCGCTTAACCCCTCGCATCTGGAAATATTTTTCCTCAAAATGCTTACTATAGATGAATAATATGTATCTAAGTTGGTAGGAAATCTGACTGAAATATAGTTAAATTACTTATGATGGTATTCTAATAGTCAGAAACTGATACCTATGGATCGGCTTAAGTAAAAAAGTCTGGAACGGGTGGTAGGAAAATATAGACGATTCAAAAGTACTTAATAATTAAGTTTATTTGAATAAAGCTTATTTGACTTTGACTATCTTAAATGGGATAACATTCCAAGATGAATAATAACTAAACATCATATAAGTACTTTTACAACAGTGAAACATATTCGTTTACCGTGTGATGCGGCGTGATAGACAATCAAAAAAAAATCGATAACTTTATGCAGCCCTACTGTAAAATGAAAATTATTTCTTTACACAAAATATTCGTTAATTTTGCATTTTGTCTAGCCGATCTTTGCTTCTTACAAAAATGAGTGTTTACAGAAGAGAATTATCACGCTCAGTGTTAAAATTTCGAAACGTATTGGCAAAAATAAACACAAAGTTAGGCGGGGTCGATTTGGAGTAATTTACCTGTGAAATGAACATTTTTCTGGGTTATTTCGATGTGTTGTACAACAATCAATCACTGAACAGGACACCATGTTTCCGAAGCATTATTTCGCAAAAATGTCCACGATTTCAAGAAATATCGGAAATATTTTCAGAACTCAAATTCTCAGCGGGCTGATAAGTGCTGACAAACTGTCAATCAGTTGCGAAAAAGAGTTCTGCACGTCATAATCACGCATCTCTTTTTATCACACATTGTTGCTGTTTAGTGACATCTCGCTTGCTCAGCCCTTTGTTACTCTATTCCGCTAGGTAAATTATTAACTTTATGATCTATCTACATGTAACATCATTATAAACTTTGTGACATGCAATAAATAAATGAAATAAATGAGAAATGCGACCTGTAGAGGAGAACAAACGGACAGCCGCCGGAAGGACATACGAAAGAATTTTTGCCCAAGCTGAAGCAGAGATTTTCTCATCTTTGGGAGCTTTGGTAACTTGTGTTAACACTAGAATGTCGAGAATTTCGACGAACTGATTCAAAAATATAATCAAAATTAATGGAAACTTCACTATTTCACTTTCATATCAGTGCGTTTCGTTTTGTCATTAGTATAAGGACTGATCTCATTTTAAGCTATTGTATCGAATTAAATCAGCAGCACAGAATGTCAGCAGTCAGCACTATTCGCTGGGTGCAAAGGTATAATAATCGACCGCAGCGCTCATGGTGGCAAAAAGTAGAAATAATGTAGGCTCTGTAATCTGTTTGAAAACGATATTAAATTTATTACTAGCAATACAGGAACAATTATATATGTTTATTATCACTTAATAAAATTATTAAAGTAGCTTTATCATAAAATTTACAACTAAAAAAGAAGTAAACAAACCCTGATATAACCAAAATAAAACACTCTTTTTGAATAGATCTACTTGCCATATTTAATTTAAATTACCAAAAATGATTTCACAACACTTTGTCCACCCAAATCACAGTAATTTTGAAATTTACATTAATAACAAAATATGTAAAGTATTTTTTAATATTTTGTTACAATGCCGCCATTACATATCAAAACGTCAACACGGTCAGGTCAGAGCCAACAAAGTTGCAAAAAGCTAGGTGGCGCTAAAAGCGTACACGGAGCCAATAGCAAAAATAATATCAGTCCTTAAACTAATGACAAAACGAAACGTTACCGCGAATCAAAAAACTATCAGCGCCATCCAGAAATTATTGTGATTTTTAGTCGTCGAAGTTAAGGCAAATTATTTAAAAAGGTTTAATGAAAATAAAAAACTTGATTTTTAAAACAAATTAGGTGGAGGCACAAGGTCGAACAAAGACGATACCAAGAATGGGCATTCTTTTTTACGTAACATTAGATCGAAGAGCGTGTCGTCACGTGAGCTCAGTGTGCTTCTACGCTGATGCTCGCTGACGCGTCACGTCACGTGGGGCCTTGCACGCGGCGTGCAAGGCGTGCACCGCACGCTGGCGGCAAATCTAGGGGGGCGGCAAATCGAGCGATCTAAACGTCGAAGCTAGGGTCATGAGCGCCCCTGGCATGATTTGAATTTTGCGCTCCAAGACTTATTTTTAGGGTCATGAGCGCCTCTTGCAAGATTTGAATTTTGCGCCCAAATACATATTTCTAGGATAATGAGCACCCTGTGTATTTTCTAGCTATGGGTCAGCAAAGTGCGTCACCCTGAGGGTTGCGCCACTAGCAGCCAGATCCATTATGTAATATTCATAGTCATTGTCATAAAACCCACCTCACCCATTTAACGTTAACTTTTCCCCACTTCGTTTTTGTAAAATTCTACACAAGTGGGTAGTTTCTTGAAAGATACCTATATCTTTGTACCCACTTGTGAAGAAACGGTAAACCGCGTCTCGCGAGCCGCATGGAGCTTTTTGGCTCCCTTTGTGCGGCTCTGCCAAGAATGACCCATGTACTAAATAATTTATTTTCTTGCCTATACCGCTTCGCATCGTGTTCTGGCAGCGGAGGTAGGGATCAAGACTGGATATTATTAGTTTAAACCTAACTCAGCCCGGCTTTTATTCGAGACCTGATTTATTATCGCGCTTGGACAAAATCATTGCACCATCATTGATTGTAATGATTTCAAACAGAATTGCCACACGGCGTGGAGCGCGCGGCACGCTTCGCACGCCACGACTAGACTTCTGCATAAAAAATCTGCTGTTTCATACATTTTAATATTTTCGTTAAGTATTCATTTTTGTATGAAACAGCTATTTTTTTCAGTTTGATGGTCCCTATCTACCATATTCGGCATTCGGGGTATTTTTGTAACACGTTGTATACTGTGTCTTAACATAAAATATTTTCTGATTACTTCTAAAGAGGTTTTCTTTGAAACACACTGGCTTGTTTGTTCCTTTCATCGAGAACATTTAAAACATGTGTCAAAAGTTGAAATAAGAATACTAATTTTATTTCCCAAAAAGTCATCGAACATGTCAGCAATAATTTTATAGATTTTTTTGCTTTTATTCACTGAAATTTTTTTACTCCTAGTTTTATTTGTTTTACTGGCGGGCGGTTAAATGGTAAGAACATTATTGTATTATTTTGTATGTTTATCCGGGTATAGACCTTTTAATGTTAGTTAGTACTAGTGTCCATCGTAGTAGAATGGTTTTCTAATTTTTTTCGGTTTCCGTTTGATTTAAAATAAATCTGGAAAAAAATCGACTCGCCCATAACACCCAAAAGGTTTTCCCTCTTCTACACGCCTCCGCTCCCACCCGGCAAAAGGAATATAATAAAATAATAAAAACGTGGTAAAATATGGGCTTTTTATATTCTTCTTCTGATATACTTTACATCGGCAACATAAATTAGCAGACAGCTCGCTATCGCCGTCTGACTGCTAGTTGACGTCTCGCTTACCACGCCATACAAGCAAGTGGTTTGTGCGGTGTCAGCGCGCTGGCTGCTAGCGGTCGCCGCGCCTGTCTGTAGACGGTGACCGCGCACCGAGAGGGGGCACTGCTGCTGGGTGCCTGCTAGCGGTCGCCGCGCCGGTCTGTAGACGGAACGGCGCCCGAGAGGGGGCACTGCTGGGTGCCTGCTAGCGGTCGCCGCGCCTGTCTGTAGACGGTGACCGCGCACCGAGAGGGGGCACTGCTGGGTGCCTGCTAGCCGTCGCCGCGCCGGTCTGTAGACGGTGACCGCGCACCGAGAGGGGGCACTGCTGGGTGCCTGTAGACGGTGACTGCGCACCGAGAGGGGGCACTGCCGCGCGTGGACTGCGAGCAGTCGGCGGTGGTGAGTGGGAGCGGTGTTGGAACAGAGGCGTTTTAAGGTTATGGCACACTATACCAGCACTGCAGCTGCACAGCTGATGATTTAATGCTCTCATTTGAATAACAAGTTCATTGTTGGGTTGGAGCGGTGCCGTTGCGGTGCCGGTGTATGTGCCATGACCTTAAGTGTAAGACCTTAGTTTTTTAATGCACAACGGGATAGTGCTTGGCCTTCACCTCACCTGATGTTAAGTGACGATAAGGCCGAAGGTGTAAGCGCACCACAACCGGAGTCCCTTTGTGCGATGTAAGTCACTTTCGCGATTCGTCACATATTTACTACTTTATCGGAAAGCAAATATATTAGGTTTTGGACTCTTTCAGAATTGGGCATAATATCTCGTAGTCCCTTTAGGGTGGCCCCAGACCTACCGGTTTCATTTCTTTGCTTTGCTGTTCTACCATGGACCGCCGGCCAAGTGGCTCATTTTCAATCTATCGCATATTTTGACCTGACCACATTGACAAGATAGCCATTAGTTTGGTGTTATCAAATATCGTCGTCTGGAATGCAATGCGAAGTTTTAAATTTAGTTTAAAAAAAAAACTGCTGTTTCATACAAAAATTAATAACGAAATTATCAAAATGTATGAAACAGCTCATTTTCAGATTTGGTCCCATAGTAAAAGTTGTTCAGTTTTATGGTCCCTATCTACCATATTCAGCTTTATTTATAAGGCTTTACCAAACATCTTGTATAAATAAGCGATCGATTTATTTTTAACGATCGGAGTCCGTGTTCAGGGTGGCATATCTCCTAAAAGCTTCCTACTTCGCAATCCAGGCGATGATATTTGATAACACCAAGCTAATGTCTATCTTCCCAATTTGGTATAGTCCCAAAATGCGATAGATTGAAAATTACCCTGATTGGCCGGCGGTCTTTCAAGCAAGGTAGAACAGCAAAGCAAAGAAATGAAACCGGTAGGTCTGGGGCCGGCCTTAGTTGCAGTAGTTCGGTTGTTAGTCCAGTTAACCGAACTAATGAAACTTTTTAGTTGCAAGTTCGGTGATTTAAATCAACCAAACAAATGCAACCAAAAAGTTGCTTTCGTAGTCGCATAATACATAACTAGTTAGTATCTAGACATACATCCCCACTTACCTAGGTACTTATTTATTAAGTATACTGGGTGTAAAAAAATAGGTATTTTAGGAAGTGATTCACCCACCATCTCGTGCCATCTTCATACTGAAGTTTAGCGGTCATTAGAAAATAGTTTTTGCTAACCCATGTTGCATCTTTTAACTGATTCACCCATGAAGCTGCAAAACTTTCCCGTAGAAACATAGGTCAAAATATAAAAAAAATTTTCGTCATCCCATACAAAATGGATCAGGTTGATGGGCAGTAAATGAATGAATGAATGAATGAATGAATGAAATTTATTTGCATTTGAATAAGGTTACACTCAAGATGGTCATAATAAATTAGTTCAGCTTATTCAGCCATTTACAAATTAGCATGCAAAAATTGTAAAAAAAATGAAATAGAATTTATGAAATTATTAAACCATGTCAATATGCATACAATTACACTTACAATTTATAGAATGTCAATAAAATTAAAATTAAATACAATAAGTCAAATTAATAAATCAATGATGAGTTAAAATTTAAATAGTCCTTAACAGAATAAAAACATTTTTCCATTAGCCAGTTGTATAATGCTCCTTTGAATCTATTAATTGTCAAATATTTTATATGGTCCGGTATATTATTATAAATTTTCATGCACATCCAAAAGCAATTTTTTCGGAAACGCGCACTTCTTGGAATTATTGCAGAAACCAATCTACACGAGTTTCTGGTATTACGCGGGTACACATCTTTGGCGTGGCTGAAATAATACATATTTTGCTTAACAAATTTAGCTACTTCAAAAATATAAAGACAGGGAAGTGGCATAATTTTTAATAATTTAAATAGAGGCTTGCATGATTCGTCTGGTGCAATACCACATATTGCCCTGACACATTTCTTTTGTGCTATAAAAGCTTTATTAACATCCGTACTATTTCCCCATATAATTAGTCCATAACGCAAAACTGATTCAATGTAGGCAAAGTATGCTGCAAGAGCTGTACCTCTTGATGCTACTTTGGTTAGTTTATAGAGGGCAAATGAGAATCGATTTATTTTATTACATACTTTTTCTATTTGCCTTTTCCAATCTAGCTTTTCATCAATCTCTAGCCCTAGGAATCTAGTTGCATTTGTGCCTTTAAGCTTTTGTCCGTCAAAGTTAATATTAATAGTCTGATGTAGTATGTTATTAAAATTTATAAAGTAAGTCTTGTCAATATTTATAACTAGATTATTATTTCTAAGCCATTCTACTATCGTTATTATTGTTTTATTTATGTCATTTATATGTTCATTTAATGTCAATTTTTCGTCTGTTTTTACAACCACTGAAATGTCATCCGCAAACAAGACACATCTATGTTTGGTTATTTCTGGAAGGCTAAAGGCATTTACTCTAAATTCTTGTTATAAGTTCGATATTTTGACAATATTTTGAACTTATTCTATATTTAGAGTAAGTCATATAACTCTAAATAGGTACTTGTTTTGTGTTCGATATTTTGACAAAATTATGAGCAAATTCAACTTTGAGATGACGAAAAAAAACCTTTATTCCCAGGAGTCCCCTCTAAAGCCAGGGTTTCCTAGGATGACGGTGCCGTCATATTACGGCCGTAATGTAGCGGCGTAGAAAGTTGTCTATGTAAACTATACGGCGCACCATATTGTTTACATAGACAACGTTCTACGCCGCTAAATTACGGCCGTAATATGACGGCACCGTCATCCTAGGAAACCCTAGCTTAACACTGTCCCCCAGGGTGACAACTGGGATTTTTGTTCCCAGTCGTCACGGGGGTGACAATTTTTTCCCAAATGTTCCCTTCAAATTTGTGCCCAGAGGGGACAACTGGTTCTTTTTTTCTTAATGTCAAGAGGGGTGACAACTGGACCTTATTTGTAGCAATTTTAACCCCCCTGACACCAGAGGGGGTGACAATTGCTACGAAAATGGTCCAGTTGTCCCCTCCAAGCAGTGTGGAATATATCTCAATATTTTTTAATATTCGTTAGATTTAAAACGGTGGTAAGAGATGGACAACGAGGAGGACCGGAAAAAAAAGCTGCCCGACGATGTCCCGTCGTTCCTGCGTAAACGCAGTGCGTCTGAGATGGCGTGGTACGCAGAGACGATATGCGCTTTCTTCGAGCAGAACAGGAAGTGAGGACAAACATTTTTTACACTAGCGACATTTTTTTTTATGTCGGAGAAAAACGCTTTTCGCGCTTCCGCTCTCGCAGGTGAGCGAGAGGGGGGCATGTGGGACTCGCCAGGAGGAGACTGTTGCGGCTCCTTCCACGACTGCCTCCCGTGATCACACCCAACCAAGTGGTTTGATGGGATCCCGGGAGGAGGGAATACCCACGAAAAAACTCCGGCACTTGCCCGCTCGCCACCGGTTGGTCATACGGGGGGCCATGGGTGGTAATCACCCCACTGACCCGTTGGCACGCCCGGCTACCCGGGCCTCCTCGCGGTTGGGAGATGGCCGGGCAAGTTTGGCCATTGTACCAGTCCAACCCATCAGTACCACCATTTTTTTTTTTCACGCTTCGCATGTATCTACTTAATTTTTTTTTCGAATAAATACTTAAGATGTTATAAAATCTGAAGTACTGATATCTAAAAAACGGCATCTGACGTAATACTATCAAAACTAGCCAACGCCAGAATGTCTCTAGTGTTGAGAACCATGAAAAGAATAGTAATTGCTAGGGCCAGATGATACTACTGGAGTAACTTAACTCGGCCTATAGCATTTACATTGAAGAAGTCTTTCGGCAAAGGGAATAGACTACACGCGAAGGGAATCGATGTTGCGTATGTGCTCGAGACTAAATGTAGGCGGCGCAGTGAGCGGGGGTTCAATGGAGCCATAGGAACGAAATTTGTATTCGACGCATTTTAGGTCACAACGGTGCTTGCGACTAAACATTATCAGGTATTCTTGTCGACCATTTGCATTAAAACGAATATTTGAAGATGCAGGCTACTTTGACTAAACGCGGTAATTTTTCTATTCTGTGGTACTAGCATCGCCCAGTCGATCGGAATGTGTTTGACCATAGCCTTCTATATCTTCCAAGCCCTGAAGTTGAGCAGAACGGCAACATCGCATGTGGTCAAGCACATAGTATAAAATTATTTTAAAAATTATTTATTATTTGTTTTTCCTATATTATCTATGTTTAAACTAGTTGTAAATTGTGATGTAAGATTATTTCAATAAAGTTCTATATTTATTATTATTATTTATTTATTAGGACATACGGTTTGAGTCAAATTATTTGAACTTTTCGGGGGTCCTTTAGTACGATGAGCATTTTGATCTAAGCCTCTCCTTGCAATAAATCTTACATCATTGGAAAGGTCTTTAAATTTGAAACACTTTATTGTACTACAATAAACGTCAATTATTAGTACTTTGAGAATTATAACGCTCTGAACTTGACCGTTTTTTTTAACATTTATGACCTAAAACTCCGAAAATACTCATAATTAATAGAAAGTGTGTTTGCAGCAAATATTTATCATATGAAAACCTTTCTAATGATATATCATTTATTGCTTGAGGTGGGGTAATTCAACTCCCATTGACAATAAACCACTTTTATACTTTAATAACCTTTAACTCCAAAAGTATAAACAATTGATATAAAGTATATTAACAGCAAATATTTGTCTTTTAAAGACCTTTCTAATGATATATCATTTATTGCTAGAGGGCGTGTTAATCAACTCCCTGCTGAAGAAAATCAACAAAAAAGATGACATCTTTGACAGCCATTTTTTCCTAGTTAACATTGATATTTTTCTTATTGTTTAATATACAAAGCATTTCAATATAGGAACTAAATTATTTTCATATTTTTAACCTCACACAATTGCTAGGAAAAAAAATATCGACCTCTTAAAATTTAAATATTCCCATACATTTAGTATGGAGACTGGACGACGACATGACCACGAACTGACAGTAACAGACGTTGCCAAACTTATGTTCATGGCTTGCAATTATAGAAGGCTATGGTTTGACTAATGTAAAAGGGACATTAAAAAAAGTAATCATCTTGTCTATGGTCTTGTCGTTCATATCTGAATGTTGCCTAACTTGATTCATCAACCAATAGGAGTTTAGCGCAATTGCGGGTGTATTTCGGGATTTTGCCCTATTTTAGGCCAATTTAATAACTTTATAGTCCTTGCTATTAAAATATATTCATGTTAGAAAATCTTATTAACTGTCTAAAATGATGACTGCGGGCGAAAGTAACAAGCAATAAAAGATAAATAATGTATGAGAAGGCGTAAATTAATATTAGCGTAAATATTGATTAGATAATGTAACATTACAAAGACTCGTATGTATTACTTAAAGATGACAAGCTATTATCTTACTAAAATGATTAAAATATCGGTTCATTTTATTAGTTATTTATGTATGTATAGTATATGTACTTATTTAATTAGTTTTACCTATGTTTTGGTACTAAATTCTATCGGTCGATCAATGAGAATGGGTTGAAATTAGAGTCTGGTTGAATATTGAATGGAAGTGCCATATTGTTATATTTTGTGCAAATAAACTAGTGAATAAAAGGCACAATAAGTGAACCCTAGGCAGGCTAGGCGCACTCCGCGCTTTAGGTACGAAGCTACAAGTAGCTGGCGGGTCCGTCCGGACGGACTAATTTCAGAGGGCCGCCTGCCGCGTGCCGCTAGGTCACACGTTAGCAGTTCGATTACGATACTCACTCACGCACGCATTCGCGTATTGTTGCGTCGTTCGTTCGCACATTTATGATATTTAACCAAAATGAAGGCATATTGCATCGCAATGGGCAAAATAAAAAGGATCCGAACTTTTTCACACTTACAAAAGTTCCAAACGACATCGAAACGTAGGAAGTGCTTATCTACTTTTAGTTATATTTACCTATTATCCGTTTATTCTTAGATATTTATTACTTGTTTTATTTGCCAAACTATCTTCACCCAACTAGTTATTTATTGAAATAATAATTTATAGATTAGGTTACTTATTACTATAGATCTACTTTCGAAATACTTACTTATCTACTTTCGAAATAAAGTTAATTATTAATGACATTTGATTTCGTAAGAAAGCAAATTGCCTCAAAGTCAGCATGTATAGTTTGATGTGGCGTTGACTGTACCTACCTAGCCTAGGGATTTTTGAAACGTATTTAAGTATACATTTTATTTCACAAACACATAACTTGTAATAAATTAAGTACCTATTATTTCATTATTATTTAAAAAGTAGAAACCCTGAAGTCGTTAGAAGAGATAAGAGCTACGCGATAGAAAGAGAGGCAACTTCTAGGTGAATATAACTGTAGGCAAGGGAGCAGTGTGCGACCTGAATTGCACTTTATAGTGTCTAGGATAGAGTCGCTGGAGTGGCCATTGCAATTCCCAAACAATGGACTAAAGCGGTCTTAGGCTATAACCCTGTCAGCAACAGAATAATAACAATGAAGCTCGATGCATCTCCTACCCCGCTGAATATTATACAGGTGTATGCGCCTACTAGCGCGGCGAAAGATGAAGATGTAGAAAAGTTCTATAATGACATTGAATCTGTAATAGCAACCATGCCAAGCAGAGAACTACTAATAATACTTTAACGCGAAAGTGGGTGACACACGTATGGATGTGGGCTTGCGGAATATTGTAGGCAACTATGGTCTCGGCCAAAGGAATGTTCGAGGGGAGAGATTACTCCAGTTTGCAGCCGACAACAACTTCACCATTATGAATACAGTATTCCAGCAACACTACAGAAGACTGTACACCTGGACATCTCCTGATGGAAAACACAGAAATCAGATTGACTTCATACTTATTAGATCTAGATGGCGCAGTTCAATTACGAACGCACACACATTGCCCGGAGCCGACTGTCAATCTGACCACCAACTTCTCGTATGCAACCTCAAACTTAAGTTACGCAACTCTGTACCTCGTAAAACTAACAAGAGACTTGAAGTAGTGGACCACGCGTCTTTTAGAAACCAACTGGCAACTGATAACAGCACATGGAGGTCACTTGCTCGTGATGACGACCCCGACTCACTCTGGCAGTCCGCAAAAGAGCACATAAAAAAGACTGTACGCTCGTCACAGCCTACCCGAACTAAAGGTAAACACCAACGCTGGATGTCAGACGACACTTGGCGTCTAGTAGAGAGCCGTCGTGAGATGAAGGCCAGGGGGGCCTCTGTTCAGGAATTGAATTTGATGGGTGCACAGATCCAATCTTCTACTCGCAGAGATCGTAATAAACAGATCTAAAACATCTGCCTAGAGTTGGAAAAGAACGCAGAGCGCCACGAAACTAAAGATTTATTTAAGAAGATTCGAACCATAACTCGTCAATTTAAACCGAAAACCTGGGCTATCGAGGATTTAAATGGAGTGACTGTAACAGAAATCAAGGATATTGTGGGTGTGTGGAAAGAATATTGCGAACAACTTTTTAGCGATAGTAACATAACACCATCGTGTAACACTAGCATACTATCAGACAATGCTATGGAACCATCAATTCTGAAAAGTGAAGTTCGAGCCGCGATTGATCACCTGAAGAGGAATAAGGCTGTAGGAGCTGACGAAATTCCAATAGAGATCTTTAAAGCAATGGGTGAATACGGAGTTGATATTATGCATGTTATCTGCAACCGCGTCTGGGAGACAGAGAAGTGGCCTCGAGACTGGGCACACTCCGTGTTCATACCACTGCACAAAAAGGAATCAACGAAGAAATGTAGCAACTACAGGCTTATAGCCCTAATTACACACGCTAGCAAAGTACTCCTTCATATCATTAATACCAGACTGCAAGCTTTTCTGAATCCCGAAATAGCTATTGAGCAAGCCGGATTTGTCCAGGGTCGAGGAACAAGAGAACAAATCCTAATTCTGCGACAAATAATCGAAAAGTCTAGAGAGTTTAACATCCCACTCTATATCTGCTTTGTCGACTTTCGCAAGGCCTTCGATACCGTGAAATGGCATAAGTTATGGGACGTACTAATTCAAATGGGAGTACCTATCCATCTCGTTCGTCTCATACGCCGACTTTACGAGAACGGAACTGCCACTGTTAGGATTGACGACGTTGACTCGAAAAGCTTTCATACACACGCTGGTGTTCGGCAGGGGTGCATACTCTCTCCACTCCTCTTCAACATCTATACGGAGTGTATTATGAGAATCATTCTGGAACAATGGGACAAAGGTATTTCAGTAGGAGGTCGAAAAATATCTAATTTGAGGTATGCTGACGACACTACTCTTCTCACTCAAACAAAAGAAGACATGGAACATCTGCTGACACGTCTAGAAACAACAAGCCTCTCCTTCGGACTTACGGTCAATAGAGACAAGACCAAGATGATGATAGTGGACCGAGCTGAACTAAATCATCCTGACATCTCTATGATTGGCAATTGTGAGGTTGTCCAATCTTACGTGTACCTCGGTTCCATTATTACAAACTCTGGAGGATGTGAAGACGAGATTCGAAGGAGATGTGCTATCACAAGATCTGCCGTCGACAAACTGAAAAGAGTCTGGTGCAACCGTAACATCACCAAAGCCACGAAAGTCCGCCTAATGAGAAGCTTAGTCTTCCCGATCTTTCTTTATGGCGCAGAAACTTGGACGGTTCGCCTCAAAGATCGACACAAAATCGATGCACTTGAAATGTGGTGCTGGCGGCGACTGCTGCGGATCCCCTGGACAGCGTTTAGGACCAACGTTTCGATCCTGGAAGAACTAAAATCAAACAGAGATTATCGTCGACTGTGCAAATACAAATCCTCAAATATTTCGGACACGTTGTTCGAAACGAAAGATCCATGGAACGACTCGTTGTCCAGGGGCAGGTAGAGGGCAAGCGGTCACGCGGTCGATCACCTACGCGTTGGACAGACCTCATTAAAGCTGCGACACAAACCTCCATAGTCCAGAGTTCCCGAGATGCTGAGAACCGCAACACGTGGAGGCGCATCGCAGGGGCTGCTTTGTCCAATGAAAATGCATCGTCATCAACCACGACCACTCTGTCAAGAGTGAACGACTAAGGAGGAGGAGTGTCTAGGATAGAGTCGCTATTTATTTAAATGACTGTGCGGAGTGGATCTTCTGTACTTGTACTATTATGTATTCTGTGCCCTAGGTAGACAAATATAGGATTTTGAGGGCGATTCGGGAACGAGAGGCTGGCCACCCGAAACTTGTGTAAAGGGGAAATTTTGGATTGATTGAAAATGACCAAATATGGTATGGTTTGAGGACACGGGAATGTCGACGATTCATTGCCTTTTATGGTAATAAAAGAGGGACGAGAAAGGAGTATAAATAGAGCTAGATTAGGATGTCTCGGGGGAGTCTTATTTTGAATTCCGTCGCGTGCGTTAGCTGAAAACTGTCAGTCAAGTTTAGAAAAGTTTGTAGAAAGTTTACTCAGTTGGTTTTAAATATTACAAAGTTTAGTTTTCGGAAGTGAAGATTTAGTTTAGGGCTAATATTTTGTGTTAGGCAGGCGTGAGGTTGTGCGGCAGGCAGATTGTCTTATTTTCGAGGGTCGTAACTGTAAATTCCCGTGAGTTTATTTTGCCCGATCCTTGTGGATATCGGGGTTGGTCTGCGAGGCGCCACGCTGTCCGATTCTGATAGCCACAGGTGTCAAAATCTAGTTGCTATCCATCGTCGCGATTGTCTAAAAGTTCCAAGACGTCTAGCACAATGCTAGAGGTCAGCTATGATTAACTAAATGGAACTGCTTACCGCTCAACCTGCTTCCGTAAGCCGCATCGCTCGCGTAAAGCTTGTGGGAGGCACCCGTCGGCCTCTGAGCTTAGCGAAGTTTCGCGTCGCGGTGTCCGGTTCTAGAGATGGTCATTTCCTGTGGGAGAGAGCTGCTAAAATGAGGGAGGTATGAGGAACATCCACTTAATAGACAGGTGGAGTGCGGGTAAGTAGGGCATGTTTCCTAAAATGTATCCCCGGTTAATTAAAGGAAAATCTGTGTTCCCATTTATAACGCTGTTAGTGTGTTCTGTGTGTATACTAACTAGGTATCATACTGGTATCGGTTCGGTATTATAACTCTGATGTAAATACTGGTTTCCTTGCCTGTACTGTTTACAAATTATGGGGCATAGCTGCTGGGTATTGTGCGGTGAGAAATGTTCTGTTCACATATATGATGTGTCTAGTCCTATTTATTGGTCTAAAATACCTACATACTTAAAATGCTAAAGTTCAGAAATACAGTTAGTATTGGACAAAATCTATCCACTTATTTCATATTTTAAAGTCTAAGATATGGAACTTGCCCAACTTTATGAAACTTGATATTAAATGTTACTCGGTATTATGTGAACAGGATATCATTGTTTTCACATATCTAACTTCTGGAATCCATATAGGTTTCAGAACATTTATCTAAATTGACAACATTGATCATCTGAGACGGTACTTGTCACACAAGGATTACTCTTTTGAGCATGAATATTTAATGTGTTTGGTTATTGTATGAGTGGTATGCAGTTCCCTTCACATGATTGACTTCAGTTAATTTGGGCATGTAACTCAATAAACTAGTAGAGTGTTATAGTGAGCAAACGGTGCCTTTCATGCAATGACCTACTATCTTTTGATTGAGACTTGCTATTATTATAATAATATTAAGTACTCAAATTATTGTATAGTTTGGAGATCTTTCTTGGGGTCTCTGAATTATATTTTGCATCATGTTATATTTTATTATGACAATTCCTTACTCATTCATCACCCTATCACTTCCATAGTGAATACCTAATTAAAATTGATATTTAATTAATTACTAACCTGTTTGTATGTTCAATATTAATTTGAACATTGCAACCTGTCTGACGGGGTGCTTCTCCATGCGCTGAGGGATTGTGTCATGCAGAGATATGTATACAAACACAAACTCCACAAGTCGAAGGTATATTTATCACCTTTTATTGGACTTACTATTCCATTTGAGCACGGACTTGGAGATCTTGTTGCTGCTTTACTTGTCTCGGCTGTTGACTTACATAATGATACAGTTATTCCTTTGGGATCATGGTTGTGAAAATATCTATGGATATAATCACAGTTATATCTTGGGGACTGATTTGGACATTGAGTAAGAAAGTAGAGCAAAGAACGCAGTGGCGAGTCTGTGCGTCCTGTTCAGAATGGAATACACACTATGCATACCTATCTACATACCTATCTTGAGCAAGAGTTGTTGATTGTGTATAACACCTTCAGGGTAGCTATACCCGGCTGTTGATAGGCAAACCATGAGTAAGTAGAAGAGTTCCTTCGGCTGTCGATACATGGTTTTGCAAGTAAGTAGGGAGTTACAAAATGAATCTGTTATGTCCAGTCTCCTCTTGCTTGAGAGAATGGAATACACACTATACATACCTATCTACATACTTATCTTGAGCAAGAGTTGTTGGTTGTGTATAACATCTTCAGGGTAGCTAACCCGGCTGTTGATAGGCAAACCATGAGTAAGTAGAAGAGTTCCTTCGGCTGTCGATACATGGTTTTGCAAGTAAGTAGGGCGTTACAAAATGAATCTGTTATATCCAGTCTCCTCTTGCTTGAGAGAATTATTGCCTAGCGTGCTAGCCGCTTGGCAATCTCACAAACACTTTGAGTAGTTCATTGGTTATACTTATTTGGACATTCCGATGAACTACATACCTTTTATCTATGCATGATAGCATGAACACAGCGATATGGATGGGGCGCTCTGTGGGATCGGTTGTACCTCATCCTACTAAAGAGTTGTGAAATTAGGTTTTCACGTCCCTATCCCTGTTCGCGTCTTTGTTGAAGCACCACTGTCGTGCAATACTTATCACTCGGTAACAGTGCCATTTTGCACGGAGAGGAATCGGAGGGGACCTGGGGCTTGATCTTATCGATTGACCATCTCAGTTGATTGATAAGGTCTATGGAGGTATGCGGTCCCGCCAAACTCACAAGACATGTGTCTGTGAGCTTGGTTGTAGGTTTTCCAAAAGAAACCCTATCCTATTATTCTATTCTTATTTCATACCTGCTAAAGTGGGTATGTTATATTATTTAATTTATTTATAATTATTTTATCCAAATTATTAGGTTTAAGATATTAGTGATGAGACTTTTCAGTCGTAAAATAGGTTTAGTTATAGTGCATTTGATAAGAAGGCATCGGCTTGAGCTAGGCATACCAGAAAAGTATTTAGGTTACTAATAACACAAGGTGGGTCCATTCAATATAGACGATCAAATTTGGCCAATACTATCAACGTCTTCGTGAATTTACAGACTACTTATATCTGTAGATGATTGAAGGGGTTTAAGGAAGACAGACCAATGGATAGCTAAAGTAATTGGCTGCCAGGAGGTTAAGTTACATCATCTCCCCAGACGGTCGGGGACCGTGCAATGCAGGCGATGAGTCACCTCCCATCGCCCGCGTGGTCCTCGTTATAGCGGTATGAGGTGCGCGTAACTGTATGCGTGAAGTCTAGGGCTATTGAATGAGCACACGATTCGGCACACGAACTCGCGCGGTGCGGTGAGGTAATCGATTGTGGGGCGGGGCGGAGAGTTTCCTTTCTGCACGGTAGTACTTATATCTATTCTGTGCCCGCACGCAGCTTCGCCCGTGTGGACTACATATCTTGCGGGCGCAGTCGGATAAAAACTATATCCTTTTCCAAGGTCCCATCTATCTGCGTACCAAATTTCATCAAAATCGGTTCAGTAGTTTAGGCGTGAAAGCGTAACAGAGTTACTTTCGCATTTATTTATATTAGTAGGGATATCATTAGCCCAGTAGCACAAAGTACATTTTCGATAGTTCCAATATTATGTTCTATGGAACATGACGTCATTGGATAAAACAATTCATTTTTTCTCTTTTTCTTTAATAAAATTACATATAGCTCTTTGATCCAGTGTACAAACTGGGAATCATAATATTTTCCCAGATTTCTAAGCGGTAATAGACGTCTTATTTTCCTAGTTCAATTACAATTTAAAAAATAAATATAAGTATTAAATGTTATAAAGTTTTAAGAAAAAGACTTATTTTGTCCAATGACGTCATGTTACAAAGTGGGACTACCGAACACTTTTTTAAAATCCATGACGTGTGTTACCAATGACTAACCGGCCTGCGTTGTGCGTTTCGAGTTTTGGAGCGCGCAATAAAGATAGTTGGTGAGGATCATAAAACTGGGCCCTATTTTTGAATCGCTCGGCTGGCGTCGAGCGCTCTTTTCTACTGATTTTCGTTCGACATCTCATACATTTGAGTAAAATGTCGAACTAAAATCAGTAGAAAAGAGCGCTCGACGCCAGCCGAGCGATTCAAAAATAGTGCCCCTGTGTGAGCGAGCAAGTGGCAGCACCTAGTTTAATGAGGTTCCAAACCTATAATACCGAATTCATATCTCTTGACTCTTTCTAACAATGGTAAATAATATAGCATTTTTTTTAATGCACAATTGGATTGTGCTTAACCTTTACCTCACCTGATGTTAAGGCCTAAAGGGGAAGCACACTACCGGAATCCTTTTCACAGAGGAACTGGCTATCTTAACTCTAACTGCCGCAACACAACACTTTTTTTTTATTTGTTGTTATGGCATCAGGTGCCGTACCGGCTAACGAATCGATTATCGAAAAGTCTGCTGGGTTTCAAATTAAAACAGATAAATCGAGCCCCAATTGGGCCAAAATGGCGAACCCCAATTTTATTCATGATATCACACGAACATCGATATCTTCCAAATTACGTCAACAGAAAGTACCAAACGACATTCTTTACTTTGATTTTTCTGTTTTAAGTTGAAACTCGGCAGACTTTTCGATAATCGATGCGTTAGCCGGTACGGCCCCAGACTTAGGTAAAATGGTGGTAGCTTGCCAGGCGGACATGAAATAAGCCCTAACCAAACCGAGTAAAAATTGCACCCCCCAGCGAATCGAACCCTGAACTGTAAAAATTGCACCCCCCAGCGAATCGAACCCTGAACTGTAAAAATTGCGACCCCCAGCGAATCGAACCCTGAACTGTAAAAATTGCACCCCCCAGCGAATCGAACCCTGAACTCCTGCGTCTTACATAGGTGGGTGAACCACTAGACCACAGAAGCCTTCCGTAATTATCATAGTAAAATTGAATTTAAGTATTATTGACGTTGGAATAAGGTTCCAATTTTGCTTAACTATATTTTACAGACAAGCAGCTGTAGCGAAAAGACGAGCCTCTGATCAGGGCAATGAAAGAAAGATATCCGGAAATAGAAAAAAAGGCGAAACAGAGCAAAAGGACAGAAAAGCTGAAAACGCGTGAGTTCAATTTTTATAAATAGACTGTGTATGGTCATACCTTAATTGACCGAGCGAGCACGAAGTGCGAGCGAAGCGTCTCTGCTTCAGCTTGGGCAAAATTTGTTTCGTATGTCTGTCTGTTCTCTTCTACAGGTCGCATTTCTCAACCGATTCTCGTGAAATTTTGTGAGCAGGTTCTAAAATAATATAGAAATTTTTTGTTAAACAAAAACTGATTTCACGGCTTTCCAGTGCTGTCTGTTCTCCTCAACAGGTCGCATTTCTCAACCGATTATCGTCAAATTTTGTGGGCAGGTTTGAAAATTACATAGATTTTTAAGGTTGAGCCAGTTTTTCTAAATGGGTTTGAACCTATTAGCAAGAGAGGCTAGCATAGTGGTAACCATTAGGTTTGTTTTTGACGGATATTTCAGAAATAGCGGGTTTATTATACTGTGATAGCGGCGCACTATAAAACCTATACATATCGATTGAGGATCTATAGACAAACAAAAAATGACTTTAAAGCGCAACGTTTTCGAGATAACCTATGGATAAAATCCAAACTTTTCCCCCGTCCAAATAAATACCTAATAAGCGGCGCACAAGATCTTCGATTCTTATACCTCATCTTACTCTTTATTTTTAAACTTGATACTACGAACTTTAAAGTTGTAATGTTTATTTCATATTATTTTTCCATACAAAATTTGAACCCCGATTTTACCCCTTTAGGGTTTAAATCATGTCCACTGTGTTGGACTTCAAAATAAATGTAATTTTCGCAATCGCCATCCTACAAAACCTCAAGAACGACCTCCATATCGATTTTTATGTTTATTTACCCCATTAACCCCTAAGGGATTGATTTTCAAAATCACAAAATATATGTTTGTCAATTTATTTTTAGACGTGCTCCTACGAAGTTTAAAGTTGTACTGTCTAATTTATATTCTTTTTCCATTAAAAATTTGAACCCAATTTTCACCCCTTTAGGAATTAAATCATGTCCACCGTGTTGGACTTCAAAATAAATGTAATTTTCGCAATCGTCATCCCAGAAAACCCCAATAACGACATCCATATCAATTTTTAGGTTTATTTACCCCATTTCACCCTCATTTCATCCCCATAGGGGTTGAAATTCTACCAATAACAATATACGTTGCGTTGGATTTCCATTTGTTAGCCTAAATCACAAATTTAGCGATTTTTACTTCCAAAATAAAGGATTATCTTCTAAACATAATTTCATCCCCCCTTTGACCCCTTCGGGGGTAGAATTTTGGAAAACGTTGAGACACGTATTTATTTATTTTCAATGATCAGCCTAAACACAAAATTTGAAGATCCTAGCTTCAAAACTGAGGGACTTTCATACAAACTTTAATCCCTTATTTCACCCCCTTCGGGATAGAATTTTCAAAAATCCTTCCTTAGTGGATGCCTACACTGTATAAGGTATCTGTGTGCAAAATTTCAAGTCTCTAGGTTCAGCGGTTTGGGCTGTGCGTTGATATCTCACTCAGTCAGTCAGTCAGTCAGGACTTTGAATTTTATATATATAGATTTAATTGGACGGGGAATAAGTTTGGGTTTTATCTATAGATTATCTTGAAAACGTTGCGCTTTAGAGCTTTATATCATTAACATTTTTTGTTAGTCTATAGTTCCTCTATCGATATACATAGGTTTTATCATGCGCCGCTTAGTTTTTTTTATTATTTCATTTTTCCGATCATAATCAAAAATTGTGGTTACCACTATGCCAAAATGTTCAAAGCCTTTTCTGAAATGGCGGAGATATGTAAAAAAAACGTATTTCAGTCCGGCTTCTCAACCGATTCTCGTGAAATGTTGTGATCAAGCTCAAAAATTATAAAGTTTTTTTTGTCACGCCAGTTTTTTGAAATTTTTGGAAATGGCGGAGAAATGTAAGAAAAACATATTTCAGTCCGACTTTCCAGCTGTCCGTTTTCCTCTACAGGTCGCATTTCTGAACCGATTCTCGTGATATTTTCTGAGCAGGTTCGATATTTATTTAGATTTTTGTAGTCCAGCCAGTTTTTAGAAATTTACCAAAAAATCACCCATTTCGAAAAAAATATAAAATTAGAAGCGCCATCTAGCTGCATATATTCCTACCAAAATAATATACAAAACAGCACGGACCTACTATGTGCTTTAAAAAGCTCGTGAGCAGTGTGAGAAATAGGGGTCGCGACATCTTTTAGATTATTTTTTAAACAACATACAATTTGACCTACTTTTTAACGCGAGGTCTCCAGCTCACGGAGCCACTAGTGAGTAGTATTTTCAAAGAGCTCGGTGGCACAGTGGCTATATGGTAGGCAGTGGGTCATGATATTTACGTTACAAGTAACAGTACACGTCAGCAGCTTTTCTGATTTAGAAAGACACGTCGAGCCGTTTTGATCCAGCCGCGGCTGCATTTGCAATGTTCCTTTGCCGGTACCATTCGACAGTATCATTGATGGTACGGTGACAATTATTGTTTGCCATGTTACCATTAATGGTAGATACCCCCCTGTTCCCAGTAGTCTTACCTCCAGGTAATCTTACCAGTCTTCCCCTGTGGAAGAAATTCCGGTAGGGTAAAATCTAATTAATTTAAAAAACCTAAACCGTAGGCCGGTGGATAGCTCTAATGACGAAGAACGTAATTTTTTTGCCTGTAGTCAGACAAATAAGAACAGCTTTTACAAAAAGTTGAACAAAAAGAAATCGTAAAATATGGATACATCAATTTTGTTCCAAGAGAATATCGGTGAATACCATCATCTTTTTCCCGATCTTTTATCCGACAAATACTAAACATAGAATCAAATAAATATTTAAGGGGGGGCTCCCATACAAAAACGTGATTATTTTGCCGTTTCTTGCTCGATATTAATAACGACAACAGGTAGACAGTTGAAATTTTCACAGATGATGTATTTATGTTCCCACTATAACAACAAATATTAAAGGAATAATAAAATAAGTATTTAAGTGGGGCTCCCATACAACAAACGTGTTTTTTGCCGTTTTTTGGTACGGAACCCTTCGTGCGCGAGTCCGACTCGTCTTGGCAGATTTCTTCAATCTCTTAAAGGCTCCAGCACACCGGATGCGTAAGCGTATGCGTAAGCGTGCACGTAGACGTACCATGACGTTGTAATGTATGAAACTGTATGAGACATGGCACACCGCTTGCGTAACGTACGCGTGCACGTAGACCGATGCGTAACCCTACGCATTGCAGCTCCCATGAGACAAACAGGCTGCGTACTTACGCAGAGCGGAACGGAATTATGACGTTGTAGTCAATGGCATTCCCTATTGGACGTCACACCGAACACGCACGTATCTTTGCTGCGCGTCACTACGCGCGTAACCACGCGCGTGACTACGCATTCAGTTGTATTTGTTTACAAATAGTACCGGTACTACCGGTAGTAAGTGGTGTTTTATTTTGTTTTTAAATAATGAATAACGATATTAAAGAAAAACTAATTGAATTAGTGCGAAAAAGTTAGTCTATTTTACTCAATCTTCGTCTGACATCGCGCACTAGAGTCGCAAACATGGCTGCCACAGCTGCTGGGTACGCAAGGACAGGTTGCGTTGCGTGCCGCGTAGACGTATGCGTAACCCGGTGTGTCAGGGGGTTACGCGCGTCACTACGCGCGTGTCTACGCAACCTGTCCTTGCGTACCCAGCCGCTGCGGCAGCCATGTTAGCGACTCTAGTGCGCGATGTCAGACGAAGATTGAGTAAATGGACTTATTTATTCCCACTATTTTAATTAATTTCTTTAATATCGTAAGAGCGAACAGTCGATTTACGACGAAACTTCAATCTTTTAGTGGTTTTGACCAGCTACTTTGCACTTATTGCAAGCTTATCAAATAAAGAAATTTACGATTATGTATAGATAAAGTCTTATAGAAGTGTACTGCAGAGGAAAATTACAGTGTTTATTTGTATATTTTTGTTAATAAATAATTTCCGGATAGCCGAATTCCAAAAGTGATGGTCAGAGCTCTCTTTGAGATACAAAGTTATCATTATAATATGTGAATAACTTTTTTTATATATTTTCATTGGACAGCTTATATGGTCTATTAGTGCACCTCAGAAGAAAATTGTAGAAATTGTGTGTTTTAATAATTATACATTTAAAATAAAAACGGCTCATTATACGTTTTTAAATACAGCTTTTCTATGAGAAAAGGTCGAATTTATTATTTGAAACTACGTTTTATGTATCAATAAAGGGTTAAAAAGTAATATACAATTTTTATTTGATCAATTTACGAGGCTAGTTATTTAATACCATTTTTTAAAGATAACCTATATAATCACGCGCGCGAAGATCGACGAGTTAGTTCGCGCCGGGTCATCCCAACGGTAGGACGTATCGCTCGCTTCCCGCGCGCCGGGTCGGTGACCGACCATCTCCATACGCCCGCCCGAGAAATGAGAAACGTATAGTGCAACTGGTGCAATTTGATACTTTTGTGACTGTAACTATTTCTCAGTTCCAATAATGTTTCTTTGATTTATAGTAATGTTGCTTTGAGTTATAGTAATATGTAGTACTGTAGCCCGCGGACATCTAAATCACCAAAAAGGTTACCGCTTGTCTTTGTGTTATTGTTATAGATTTTGCAATATTGTATACTAAAACCGAAGTCTTAAAGATCTTAACCCGCCGTAACCATAGACAGTGATAAATCTAAAATCTCCATTTATGTTAGTTATTTACTTTCGAGGTTACCGCATTGTTTCACAATTGTCATGGTAAACAGATTTGTTCAATTACTACACATATCAGTAAGACCAGCCGTCCTCAACCTTTTTTTTTGTGGGGCCACAAACACGTTTCGATCTTGAAGCGCGGGCCGCAAAAATATTTAGGTGTTAAAAAAACATATTGAAAAAAGAAAAGGTGGTCACAATAGAGCCAACTATACAATACATGATTTTGTTACCTTTATAATATTAGTTATGATGAAGAGTCATGCAATATAGACCAAATTTTGAAAGAGCTAACTTTGAAAGAACTAACAATAACTTTTAAAACTTAGTCAAAGTTTTAAAATTCCAAGTGGGCCAATCACAAAGGCCCGCGGGCCGCAGGTTGAGTATGGCTGAGTAAGACTATGGAAAGTCACCATACGCAAGACCAGTCTGGCCATTTTGATAATAATTTACATTTTAGAGTTACCGTTTCAAATTAATACTAAAGATAATAGGCCCTCTGAACAAACCATAGACCAATTTTAAGACTGTTTCTGTGGCCGGTTTAGATTTTAAGACCCATTTGGTCCATAAACAAAAAATGCAAAAATTAAATAAAACGCATTTACTTAACTTTCTACTACAAAAATTCACAGATCTCGTGCTTTTCACGACCTTCTGGTACATTGAAAATGAATTTATTGAATTTTATAAAAAATATATTGAATTAGTACTTACAATACTTTAAAATCACAGCAAATTTTAAAGTGATTCGTGTGTATGAAATTCATATAAAAATATTTAATTGTTATAAACATAACTATTTTATTGAAAGGTATTAACTATAACCCAAAATTATATAAAAAAAATCTAAGATTTATTTTCAACTACGTCAACTCAGTGACGCGACGCGCATCTAAGGAGCGCGCTTTCCGAAATTGCGCCAACACGCTACATATTGTAGCATTTGTAGCCCTCTTTGAAACGCGTCTTTTGATTTGAAGCTTCAACCATTCATGTAGCCTTAAAACTTACGACACCAAGGCGATGTCGCACTCTGAACGAAAATGGCGGCTATAATGAAGCGATCGAAAAAACATCAATGTTAAAGGTTAAGCTACAGGGCAAACCCTTAATCCGATCGTCTTTGTTTTAAGCTCAAATTGTAGCTGATTAAATTGTTCAGAGGAGTTTTTCTCAAAATTTTGATATCATTCTTCGTTTCCAAAATATCGAGCGCCAAATTCAAAAAATCGGAAACAATGAGATTTTTTTCCACTATTTCGGCCATAATTTTTTTCGTTTTTTATTTTCTCGAATAATTCTTTTTGCACCTTAGCTCTAATTATAAATACGTTTTTAATATTTCATTTTAATATTTATATGAAAAACAATGAGATAACAATTTTACAACATATTATCAAGTAGTATTCCTTCATCTAAGCAAAAAATAATTAAAATAATCAAAAATACATAAGTTCGTTCTGAAAAACAGGTTACGCCGAGGTTTTTGACAGTTTTTGAAAAAAGAACCACAGTGCCATCAAACTTTACAAGAGAAAGCTGCTCAAGGTCGATCCTCAAAATGTAATGAGGACTATCAATAATGATGGTCTGGGTCTTGGCTGGGTTAACAGTAAGTCCAAATGATTCACTCCAGTCGCTAATAAGCGCAAGATCAGAATTGGTAGCCGCTATTGCACTTGAAAGTTCTGATAATGGTGCCTGAGTGTAAATCTGCAGATCATCAGCATACAGCGTGAAATTTTAATCATTTGGTTCCCGCCGTGGTGTGCTTCCACTCATGATTACAAGCAACTTTTACTATGAGGCCAACACTCCTGCTCGCAAAAACAAATCAGCTGTTCCATACAAAAGTGCAGTACCTACTCGACCTTAATGTATGGAACAGCTGATTTTTTTTGCGAGCAGGAGTGTTGGCCCCATAGTAAAAGTTGCTTGTTATCATGAGTGGAACCACCCCACGGCGGGAACCAAATGATTAAAATTTCAGCGTGTAGAGGTGATGGGAACTTGAAAGTAATTTTTTTATTGAGTTAATAAAGATAGAGAAGAGTAATGGAGATAAGACGCCAACACCCTAAGGAACTCCGGCGTTGATGTCACACCATGCAGAGGAGGAATCTCCAAGGTGGATGCGTTGCCGTCGTCTTTTTTGGCAGAGGGATAACATTTGCATCTTTCCAAGATGTAGGAAAAACACCAGTTAAGATGGAAGTATTCAGGATTTTTGCTGTAATATGAGTAGGATAGCTATTAAAGGATTAAAGGATAAATAAAAAAATAGAAATAAGATTTTGAAAATTGAAAAACCTAGCAAGTACACAGTCGTAACGCGGAAGAGCCTAAAAAACCATTTCAAAAACATAGCAAGTAACATGACAACTTTAAAAACCTAGCAAGGGACGTCCCTTGCTAGGTTTTCAAAGCTGTCATGCGAGTTATTGAGGATCAGATATATTTTTTTTATGATTAATCGTTTGAATTCACTAAATCGTAATGAATATGAATGATCCGGGGCCTCGGCCACCTACTCGTACCGTATAGACACACGCACACGTTATTTCATGAATTTCATTGCCTTTATGCACCCGTTTTTTTTTAATCAAAAATGAAAATCGTTTCCTATCAATTATTTTTACTTAAACTTATTACTTATTTAGTTTGATGTAAAAAAAGTTTTTTTATATCAAACTAAATAAGTTTTAAATGCGTAAGGCGTAAGCCGTAAATGCCTTTTAGACGCATTTACGGCTTCGGTATTGTTTTTTTAACACTCTGGTAGTCTTTACTATTTATAATAATAGTTATTACTAACTAACAATAACCTACAACGTATTGACGATTTAGAAATGCTTATTGTGTGAGCTTATTTGAATAAAGAATTTTTCACTTTTATTTTCACTTTCATTTTCACATACCCAACTAAACTATTATGTTGCCTCCGGCTTCGTAAAAATAAGTTACCGTGGGGGAAGCACATCCGAGTACCTCCAAAGCTCCTAGGTTTTCCCTCATGTTCTTTTTTGTAATCTTAAGCCAAACACATTTTTTTATGTGTTTACCCATACTTCCGGGTCGTTCCCGATGTTTTTCTTCCTAATCTTTTCGCGTACTCCGTTCACATATGCATTTTATTTAATATGACAATTTGCAATGCCTATTGAAATAATGCATACTAAAAAATAAACTCAAAGTATCAACATTTTTGTTCACGCCCGAAGTCTACGCTCGAACTAGCGCTTACGCACACAGACGCATTTGCATCTGTAGTTGTTATTCTCTTGCCTCTCCCGCGCAGAATTTGACTTGCCTTATTTTGACTGCGCGCTCTAAAACACCACTTACTACCGGTAGTACCGGTACTATTTGTAAACAAATACAACTGAATGCGTAGTCACGCGCGTGGTTACGCGTGTATTGACGCGCAGGAAAGATACGTGCGTGTTCGTATTTGTTCGGTGTGACGTCCAATAGGGAATGCCATTGAGTACAACGTCATCAATGCGTTCCGCTCTGCGTGAGTACGCAGCCTGGTTGTCTCATGAGAGCTGCAATGCGTAGGGTTACGCATCGGTCTACGCGTTACGCAAGCGGTGTGCCATGTCTCATAAAGTTTCAGACATTACAACGTCATGGTACGTCTACGTGCACGCTTACGCATACGCTTACGCATCCGGTGTGCTGGAGCCTTAAGCTAGGTAGGTACCTAGTTAGTTCAAAAGATTTGTTTGGACATATTCTTTTGAGGTAACGGTTATTTTTTGTTTAAAGGGGCGGTACACCATACTCTGCGCGCAGGTCCCACTGTGGATTGTCAGGGTCAGTATAGATAGATATTTTAATTATAATTTAGTTTTGCCTGTTCGCGCAGCCATGGTGTGCTAGTCCTTTTTTTTATGATCGTGATGATTGACTTTAAATTGTGTTCTTTTTCCAGAGAACATCCTGTCGGCGAGGAAGACCGTGTCAGTAGAAGGTAAAATCCATAAGTATTAACATTTCATCATTATCATCATCATATCAGCCGCACGACTCACACTGCTGGGTATAGGCCTCTCCCAAAGATCTCCACGTCGATCGGTCCAGAGATGCCTGCATTCAGCGGCTTCTCGTAATCTTCACTAGATCGGCGGTCCACCTTGTCGGAGGCTTGCCCACGGAGCGTCATCCGGTGCGCGGTTGCCATTCAAGAATCATCTCACAGTCCACGAACGCCAAACAAAATGGCAGATTATACTCCTCAGTCTTCTGTTTGACCTGCCGCAGCGTATGAAAATGTGGTCTATTGTTCTAAAGCATTTTTGGAATCAACATTTACAATCTTTTAATCAACATAGACTTCGATTTCAACACGATTAACATACACCGTCATTTTGTAGTCGTTTTAATTAACTTAAGGGTGTGTTGTACTAATGAAAATAAACATTTCTGCCCAAGTAACATGGGTCGAAAAACGACAAAAAAATTTGGGTCTCCCATACTAAGTAGACAGCTAAAACATTTTATTAGTATGGGAAAGTCAATTTTTTTGTCGTTTTTCGACCCATGTTTCTTTGACAAAAATGTTTAGTTCCATTAGTAGAACACTCCCTTAAGTTAATTAAAACGACTACAAAATGACGGTGTATAGCGTTCCCAAAGGCAATAATATTAGTTCCTTTTTAACCGACTTCAAAAATTTGAAAAGGAGGAGGTTATCTATTCGTCGCGTATATTTTTTTTTTTATTTATGTATGTACACCGATTACTCGAAGACGGCTGAACCGATTGAAATGATTCAAACGTTATAACATGAGGTTTGTTCCCAAGTTGGTCCCATTTTTTGAAATTTTGAAATCAGTTCAGTAGTTTTCAAGTGATCTTGAAAATACTGTCGTTTTCGTAACCATTTTATATGAATTCAGACGGATTTTCAACCATTACTTTTTTGTTTATGAACCGATTTAGATGATTCTTTTTTTATTTGAAAGAAAACACCTTAAGGATGATACCATATTAATTTCATTGGTATTGGACGTTGGATTTTGAAGATACACGAGGGAACTCCTCAAAATCAAATAGGAACTGTACAGTGATACCTATCTTTTGTCAAGGACGTTCTGGACTAGCGTTGAACTTCGAAGGCCCAACGGAATTCGTGGAAATTGAGTTACTCGGGGTATACCATTAAAAATGTGAAACATTATAACGTTTTATATTATAAAATCAACGCTTACATACCTACCACAAAAAAAAATTAAAATAAAAAACCTTTTTAAAAAAAGGAAAACCTCCTTCAAAAATCTTAAAAAACAGATCTATAAAAAGCAAGAAATAATGTTCAAATCGATTAATTAAAACACGTCTATTGAAGTCGGGTGGGGCTTTAATAGTACATTATGATATAAGTGCGGTAAGTTGAAAATTACAGCTGAGGCGATATTGCTAGCCCGAGCCGTAGGCGAGGGCTACAAGAAAGCAGAGGCTGTAATAATTAATTTTTCTGCCTTTCACTTCGATTGTGAGGAAATCAAACAACAATAAAGTAAAAAAACAAAAATTGAAAAAAAAAAAATATTTTTCTTAAATTAAGTGACAAATTATATCATTTTGGAATGTGCTCATCAAGGCCTTTCATTTGATACCCATATTCAAAAATTGAAAAAAAAAATTTTTTTCTTAAATGTTTACTGACAAATTATGTAATTTTGGAATGTGCTCAGCAAAGCCTTTCATTTGAACCCATATTCAAAAATTGAAAAAAAAAAACTTTTTTTCTTAAATTTAGTGACAAATTATATTTTTTTGGAATGTGCTCATCAAGGCCTTTCATTTGATACCCATATTCAAAAATCGAAAAAAAAATTTTTTTTTCTTAAATTTTAGTAACAAATTATATAATTTTGGAATGTGCTCATCAAGGCTTTTCATTTGATACCCATATTCAAAAATCGAAAAAAAAAATTTTTTCTTAAACTTTAGTGACAAATTATATAATTTTGGAATATGCTCATCAAGGCCTTTCATTTGATACCCATATTCAAAAATCGAAAAAAAAAATTTTTTTTCTTAAATTTTAGTCACAAATTATATAATTTTGGAATGTGCTCATCAAGGCCTTTCATTTGATACCCATACTCAAAAATTTTTTTATTGAAAAAAAAAATAATCATATAAAGTAAATTTTATTCATAAAATGTTGACCTCTTTTCTGATACCTATCAAAACTCTTTGCTTAGATTTAAAAAAGTACCGTTCGTTTTAGACGAAGCATCTTGATAAACCGTGCGATTTACTTTACATTACCGCACAAGTTCGTAATGAGATACAATACGATATTGAAATTGGCGTAATAAGAGACCCTTTACGAGCAAATATGTTATAAAAAAAATATAAACAATACAATAAGTAAAAAAATACTTTCAGCTCCACCCGACTTCAATAGACGTGTTTTAATTAATCGATTTGAACATTATTTCTTGCTTTTTATAGATCTGTTTTTAACCGACTTCAAAAATTTGAAAAGGAGGAGGTTATCTATTCGTCGCGTATATTTTTTTTTTATTTATGTATGTACACCGATTACTCGAAGACGGCTGAACCGATTGAAATGATTCAAACGTTATAACATGAGGTTTGTTCCCAAGTTGGTCCCATTTTTTGAAATTTTGAAATCAGTTCAGTAGTTTTCAAGTAATCTTGAAAATACTGTCGTTTTCGTAACCATTTTATATGAATTCAGACGGATTTTCAACCATTACTTTTTTGTTTATGAACCGATTTAGATGATTCTTTTTTTATTTGAAAGAAAACACCTTAAGGATGATACCATATTAATTTCATTGGTATTGGACGTTGGATTTTGAAGATACACGAGGGAACTCCTCAAAATCAAATAGGAACTGTACAGTGATACCTATCTTTTGTCAAGGACGTTCTGGACTAGCGTTGAACTTCGAAGGCCCAACGGAATTCGTGGAAATTGAGTTACTCGGGGTATACCATTAAAAATGTGAAACATTATAACGTTTTATATTATAAAATCAACGCTTACATACCTACCACAAAAAAAAAATTAAAATAAAAAACCTTTTAAAAAAAAGGAAAACCTCCTTCAAAAATCTTAAAAAACAGATCTATAAAAAGCAAGAAATAATGTTCAAATCGATTAATTAAAACACGTCTATTGAAGTCGGGTGGGGCTTTAATAGTACATTATGATATAAGTGCGGTAAGTTGAAAATTACAGCTGAGGCGATATTGCTAGCCCGAGCCGTAGGCGAGGGCTACAAGAAAGCAGAGGCTGTAATAGTTAATTTTTCTGCCTTTCACTTCGATTGTGAGGAAATCAAACAACAATAAAGTAAAAAAACAAAAATTGAAAAAAAAAAACATTTTTCTTAAATTAAGTGACAAATTATATCATTTTGGAATGTGCTCATCAAGGCCTTTCATTTGATACCCATATTCAAAAATTGAAAAAAAAATTTTTTTTCTTAAATGTTTACTGACAAATTATGTAATTTTGGAATGTGCTCAGCAAAGCCTTTCATTTGAACCCATATTCAAAAATTGAAAAAAAAAACTTTTTTTCTTAAATTTAGTGACAAATTATATTTTTTTGGAATGTGCTCATCAAGGCCTTTCATTTGATACCCATATTCAAAAATCGAAAAAAAAATTTTTTTTTCTTAAATTTTAGTAACAAATTATATAATTTTGGAATGTGCTCATCAAGGCTTTTCATTTGATACCCATATTCAAAAATCGAAAAAAAAAATTTTTTCTTAAACTTTAGTGACAAATTATATAATTTTGGAATATGCTCATCAAGGCCTTTCATTTGATACCCATATTCAAAAATCGAAAAAAAAAATTTTTTTTCTTAAATTTTAGTCACAAATTATATAATTTTGGAATGTGCTCATCAAGGCCTTTCATTTGATACCCATACTCAAAAATTTTTTTATTGAAAAAAAAAATAATCATATAAAGTAAATTTTATTCATAAAATGTTGACCTCTTTTCTGATACCTATCAAAACTCTTTGCTTAGATTTAAAAAAGTACCGTTCGTTTTAGACGAAGCATCTTGATAAACCGTGCGATTTACTTTACATTACCGCACAAGTTCGTAATGAGATACAATACGATATTGAAATTGGCGTAATAAGAGACCCTTTACGAGCAAATATGTTATAAAAAAAATATAAACAATACAATAAGTAAAAAAATACTTTCAGCTCCACCCGACTTCAATAGACGTGTTTTAATTAATCGATTTGAACATTATTTCTTGCTTTTTATAGATCTGTTTTTAACCGACTTCAAAAATTTGAAAAGGAGGAGGTTATCTATTCGTCGCGTATATTTTTTTTTTATTTATGTATGTACACCGATTACTCGAAGACGGCTGAACCGATTGAAATGATTCAAACGTTATAACATGAGGTTTGTTCCCAAGTTGGTCCCATTTTTTGAAATTTTGAAATCAGTTCAGTAGTTTTCAAGTAATCTTGAAAATACTGTCGTTTTCGTAACCATTTTATATGAATTCAGACGGATTTTCAACCATTACTTTTTTGTTTATGAACCGATTTAGATGATTCTTTTTTTATTTGAAAGAAAACACCTTAAGGATGATACCATATTAATTTCATTGGTATTGGACGTTGGATTTTGAAGATACACGAGGGAACTCCTCAAAATCAAATAGGAACTGTACAGTGATACCTATCTTTTGTCAAGGACGTTCTGGACTAGCGTTGAACTTCGAAGGCCCAACGGAATTCGTGGAAATTGAGTTACTCGGGGTATACCATTAAAAATGTGAAACATTATAACGTTTTATATTATAAAATCAACGCTTACATACCTACCACAAAAAAAAAATTAAAATAAAAAACCTTTTAAAAAAAAGGAAAACCTCCTTCAAAAATCTTAAAAAACAGATCTATAAAAAGCAAGAAATAATGTTCAAATCGATTAATTAAAACACGTCTATTGAAGTCGGGTGGGGCTTTAATAGTACATTATGATATAAGTGCGGTAAGTTGAAAATTACAGCTGAGGCGATATTGCTAGCCCGAGCCGTAGGCGAGGGCTACAAGAAAGCAGAGGCTGTAATAGTTAATTTTTCTGCCTTTCACTTCGATTGTGAGGAAATCAAACAACAATAAAGTAAAAAAACAAAAATTGAAAAAAAAAACATTTTTCTTAAATTAAGTGACAAATTATATCATTTTGGAATGTGCTCATCAAGGCCTTTCATTTGATACCCATATTCAAAAATTGAAAAAAAAATTTTTTTTCTTAAATGTTTACTGACAAATTATGTAATTTTGGAATGTGCTCAGCAAAGCCTTTCATTTGAACCCATATTCAAAAATTGAAAAAAAAAACTTTTTTTCTTAAATTTAGTGACAAATTATATTTTTTTGGAATGTGCTCATCAAGGCCTTTCATTTGATACCCATATTCAAAAATCGAAAAAAAAATATTTTTTTTCTTAAATTTTAGTAACAAATTATATAATTTTGGAATGTGCTCATCAAGGCTTTTCATTTGATACCCATATTCAAAAATCGAAAAAAAAAAATTTTTCTTAAACTTTAGTGACAAATTATATAATTTTGGAATATGCTCATCAAGGCCTTTCATTTGATACCCATATTCAAAAATCGAAAAAAAAAATTTTTTTTCTTAAATTTTAGTCACAAATTATATAATTTTGGAATGTGCTCATCAAGGCCTTTCATTTGATACCCATACTCAAAAATTTTTTTATTGAAAAAAAAAAAATCATATAAAGTAAATTTTATTCATAAAATGTTGACCTCTTTTCTGATACCTATCAAAACTCTTTGCTAAGATTTAAAAAAGTACCGTTCGTTTTAGACGAAGCATCTTGATAAACCGTGCGATTTACTTTACATTACCGCACAAGTTCGTAATGAGATACAATACGATATTGAAATTGGCGTAATAAGAGACCCTTTACGAGCAAATATGTTATAAAAATATAAACAATACAATAAGTAAAAAAATACTTTCAGCTCCACCCGACTTCAATAGACGTGTTTTAATTAATCGATTTGAACATTATTTCTTGCTTTTTATAGATCTGTTTTTTAAGATTTTTGAAGGAGGTTTTCCTTTTTTTAAAAAGGTTTTTTTTATATAATTTTTAAACCGGCTCACAAAAATTTTACGAGAATCAGTTGAGAAATGCGACATGTAGAGGAGAACATCTAGCGCTAGAAAGCCGGACTGAAACCCCGCCATTTCAAAAAAATCGAAAAAATGGCTCAACTTAAATAAAATCTATATAATTTTGGAACCTATCCGCAAAATTTCAAGAGAACCGGTTGAGAAATGCGACCTGTAGAAGAGAACAGACAGACATACGAAATAATTTTTGCCCAAGCTGAAGCTGAAGCAGAGACGCTTCGGTCGCACTTCGTGCTCGCTTGGTCAATAAATGCGAAAGTCCGTTTGTTTGTTTGATCTACTGAACCGATCATCATGAAGATTTACGTAAACGTTATCAGGAGTACAGAGAAGGACATAGGGTTTGGTTAGGGTACCTTTTATCCAGAAAAAAAGTATTATTCCCGACGAATAGCAAAAAAACTTTCCACGCAGACGAAGTCGAGAGCGGTCGCTAGTATTGTATACTAGCAACTGTTGTGATTGTTTTCGTTAATAACTTTTTGATAAATGCTCAAGAAAACATATCTATTTTCGATATTGGTATTAAGTTTAACAAAGCCTAATCGCGTTAGTTAAATTAGTCTGAAGCCGTTTATCGCCTAAGAGCTTAATAATTGCTTAACTTAATTGGCCCCTAAATTAAAATCTTACAGTAAGATAAAATAAATGTAAGCTGCAATAAACATGTATCTCTGATGTTTCAAAGAGAAAGTTTTTAATGGTTTTAATTATAATATTTCAGATTCGAATGACACCAAGTTTTTATGTAAATTCTAAAATTTATTCGGTGAACTTTAAAGTGTAAATGCATATCGTTTAGTTTTTTTATAATCACTTATTATAATAAATAAAAAGCTACAGCTCTTACACAGACATATACTATACCTACTCTGTGACACTGTTATCATGAGTGAACGGCGACGCGACCACATAATACCATCGAACATACATTTCAATGCATAATACATACGCACCAAGGTTTTTACAAAATTCTACTTGACACTGTATAGGGTTGGTTTAAGGAATAATCTCACTTGCTAAAATAAAATGTTGAACAGAATATCAATAACTTATACGAGTCTTGGATACGAAATGCTTTTAAGGAGAGATACGGTGCCATATAAATTAAAAGAGCTCCATTTTAGACGCGGCGCTGTCGAGATCTGCATCCGCAGTCAGACAATAATATCGATGATTTCAACGGTAACGATCCACTTGTCTCAGCGGGCATTGTCTCCAAACTGTGTCATAGTGTGGACATGACTCTGTGTAATAAATATTTATACGGTGCCATATAAATTAAAAGAGCTCCATTTTAGACGTGACGCTGTCGAGATCTACATCCGCAGTCAGACATTAATATCGATGTTTTCAAAGGTAACAATCCACTTGTCTCTGCGGGCATTGTCTCCAAACTGTGTGATAGTGTGGACATGACTCTGTCTTACTAATCCTTACTAATATTATAAATGCGAAAGTCCGTTTGTTTGTTTGTTTGTTACGCCTTCACGTCTGAACCGATCATCATGAAATTTTACACACACGTTGTCAGGGGTACAGAGAAGGACATATAGGGTACCTTTCATCCCAAAAAAAGGAACTGTTCCCGAGAGATAGACAAAATACTATCCACGCAGACGAAGTCGCGGGCGGAAGCTAGTATTACATATGCGAAAGTCAGTTTGCTTATTTGTTTGTTACGCCTTCATGTCTTAAGTACTCAACCGATCATCATGAAATTTTGCATAAATATTGTCAGGGGTACACAGAAGGATAAAGGGTACCTTTCATCGAGAAAAAAGTACATACCTACTGTTCCCGAGGGATAGCATAAAAAACGTTCCACGCAGATGAAGTGGCGGGTGGCCTCTAGTAATAAATATTTTGCTGAGGGTTCTATGGCGGATTTCACACTACTTAACTACAACAAAACACTGCATCGTTCAGATGCTACCGCCTGGCACACGTTTATAATATGACCAGCGGCAACCCGGCACTTCGTCCGTGTGGACCCTAGGGAACCTTTGACCAGGATAAAAAGTATCCTATGTTTTAATCCACGTTATAAACTATCTGTCTGACAAATTTCATCTAAACCCGTCGATCCGCTTAGGATGAAGAGGTAACACTCCAAACACAAGTGATAGGATAATTGCACATTATTATCATAACTTAAAATGACTTTTTTTGTCTCAAACTAGGTGTTTATTAATGCTTTGCTTTAATGTTATATGTTTTATCACAGTTCGCGTAGACCAGTTATATTTACAGTATTCATTTTTTTAATTGCGTTAGTCTAGCTAGCCTTATAAAGTACTTATCTTCAAATTATAAATATTTTAACGAAATACTTATAATACATTGTATTATATTATTATGATATAAAGAATTTGAAAAATAAAATGTGTGTATAATCTTTACATGTAACAGCTATCAAACACAAGTTCTCCCAAATTCAGAAACAAGTTTTAAGTATCGTCTTTACAAAACTTTTTTCAATTAGCTTTGAAACTTCCTTTCAGTGAAACTTGTTTGCATTCGAGCTTACGAAATAACTTTTTTCATTTGTGTTTTTGTCCTCTCATCAATTTGATCGTCTTAAACAAATTCGGCGCCACCCACTCAATCGTTATTTTGTTTAAAAGTTTCGTATTTGTAACGTTAATATAACTTATGTTTATTTATTTTATACCAATTGCTTTATTTTTAAATATTTAAACGTTATTTTATTTAAGTTTATTAGGCAATAAATTATTTTTAGTAGGTAGTCTTAGAATTTCAACACGGCAGAAAGAAAAGAAAAAAATACATTTATTATGCACACACACACAACAAATATGATCTATATCACACACTACAATTCCTGCTGCCATACGCTCCATCTGCAGCCAGCCTCTTTAACATCCGCGCTACATCTGCGACCCGTCTATGCTCAGTCTCTGAACATCCGCGCTCCATCCAAGCCCGTCTACGCTCCTCGTCAACGATACATCTACGCCCCTTCCATGTCCCCTCTCCACGTACAAGATTTTGTTCCCCCTGTTCCTCTGAAACCCCCTGAAGATTCGCTCTCTTATACTCCTATCCCCCTCATACTTTAGCGGTTAAGTCTCTTAGCTCTCTATTTGTAGGTAAATTAATGATAATTGTATGTATACTATTTCCATCTATCCACCCTACTCCTTACTTAGCTAGATACAATCCTCTATCGGTAGGCTCTCTTTGCACTCTTCTCTCTTTCCTCTCTTTTGTAACGTTACAGCGTGATGTCAAAACTGTACTCAACTCAGTATAAGCAGCAAGCTGAGCCTGCTGCACTGGTATTTTGAAAATATACTATCAAGAGTGTACTCTAATAGTACTTACTTAACTCTCTCAAAATGTTAAAAGATATATCCATACTATTCTTTCTGCCACTTCGCTAGGTGTAGGAAAGCGACTATAAAAATCGCTCTCTCCCATTCACGATCAGCTCAAATGAGTCACGAGTACTATCCCCGGAGTGCTCACGGCTTTCAATGCTGGAACACAGAGAGGGAACATTAAAATTGATTCCAAATTTTAAAAACAGATGGCGTTAATTTATGAAAATTAGTGGCTTTATGAGCTGTAAACTTTGCGTTTGTGACATTTTGAAAATTTTTCGATATGAAAAACTAAATCGACAAAAAAAATCAAAATAATTACTAGCAGCTGCCCCCGATTCGTCCGCGTGGAAAGTTTTTTGCTATCCCTCGGGAATATAGTACTCTGACAATGTGTATGCAAAATTTCATGATGATCGGTTCAATAGTTCAGACATGAAGACGTAACAAACAAACTGACTTTCGCATTTATAATATTAGTAGGCATTGAACCTGCTCACGAAAAGTTCACGAGAATCGGCTGAAAATTTTTGAAAAATTTAATGACCTGTAGAAGATAACATCCGGATAAACAGACATAACATAGGAAAGGAAAGCTTGTTTCTGAAACAGAGACGCTTGGCTCGCGCTTTCGATAGTGTGTTTTTACAAATTAGCTATTACTATCGTTTACATACAAGTATAGAAACCATTACAATAGGTATCCTTACCTTAAAATTATTAGCCCGAACAAGTTTTAATAAAAAACATGAAAACAAAAACAGCTTAAAAATTAAATACCTCTAAAAAGCAAGAAATAATATTCGAATCATTCGTTACACGTATCAATATTAATAAAACACGTCTAATGAAGTCGGGTGGGGCTGGAGGACAACTTCATTTTTTTCTTAAAGCCCCACCCGACTTCATTAGACGTGTTTTATTAATATTGATATGTGTAACGAATGATTCGAATATTATTTCTTGATTTTTAGAGGTATTTAATTTTTAAGCTGTTTTTGTTTTCAGGTTTTTTGAAGGCGGTTTTTCTTTTTTTTAAAAAAGCTTTTTTAGTTTAAAGGTTTTAGTGAAACAGTACTACTAGTACCTAGTGATAGTGTACTAAGTTTGAAAAACCATCCATCTATTGTTTGTTCTGTAAAGAAAAAAATTGATGATTCAAAAGTTCTTGAGATTTATTTGATGATGATGATGTCAATGTGATCTCTTGTCAAAGACATAGGGTTCTTAGAGGTATCTTCATTTTTCCGGTCTTGTTCAGTCGTTTAAAGATCCGTCCAGTCATTGGCCCATCTTTTTGAATATTTTCATTTATTTTTATCTCTAGGCATTGTAAGTAGACCACATCGTAGGTGTCACAGGACTAATGGGATTATTTCTTCCCGTTAGTCCCGTTGAATACAACGGGTTCTATCCTTAATGGTTTTTTTTTCTTCCAGTTATACCGTAAGATTTGGCACACTGGATGCTTTCTGCGGTCTGCGGTCAGGTCAAAGTGAACGCTGCTCGTATTATGTATGAACAACATTGTCGCAGCATCCAGTGTGCCAAATCCTTTAGTCCCGCCACGGCACTACCAAACGGGACAACTGGGATCAGAGCAGATTCATTAGTTTGTTTGTTGGCAGACGCAGCGGTGGCGACAAAACGGACGTAAGTCGCTGTCGCTCTAGAACCCGCTCATTAGAGCCAAAGGACCGATGTTGTCGTAGACGCCGTCGCCGCTCGTGCAGCGTAAATACCAACCTGCACTGCACTTATGGCTTCTCCAAACAGAACGCGTTTTAGCGCCGCGCTAGAGCGCTTACCTGACGTCGCGTTATAGCGCCGCGTTGTGTTGTTGGACGTGCACAGTTTCATGCCAAACACAGCGCCAGCGCTAGTCGTACGCAGCGTACCTTTGTTTGGCGTGAATGTATAATACTTTTTAACCGACTTCAAAAAAAGGAGGAGGTTCTCAAGTCGACGGTTTTTTTTTTTTTATTTTTTTTTTTTTTTTTTATGTATGTTTTAACATAGCTTCGTCAGTTGTTACCCGCTTTGTACAATTCTTTTTTTAACTCAAAGAACATAGTTCGTGTGTGGTCCCATATTTTTTTTACAGAGATCTGGCCAGTAGTTTTTTCATAATCCTGAAAAATATCAATTATTTAGCTCGCTATCGCACGAGTTTTTATGGAATTTCGGACATAACTTCTTTGTTTATGAACCGATTTAGATGATTCTTTTTTTATTTGAAAGGGTATACTTCAAGAGTGGTCACAATTTAATTTCATTGTTATTGGACTTCGAACTTCGAAGATACATAAAGGAACTCTTCAAAATCAAACAGTATAAGTAAAGTGATTTAGGTTTTGGTAAGTTTATGGCAATCCAAAACAAACCAAATCATGGTTTGCGATGCAACGTTCTGGACTAGACTTGGACTACGATGACACAACGGAACTCCTCAAAAACAAACAGCGTAAATTTGGAAATTGAGTTCTGGGCATTTTACCATTGAAAATATTATAATATAAAGTAAAATAATATTTACTCGCTGCGCTTACATACCTACCACTAAAAAGTTGAAAATAAAAAAGCTTTTTAAAAAAAAAGAAAAACCGCCTTCAAAAAACTGAAAACAAAAACAGCTTAAAAATTAAATACCTCTAAAAAGCAAGAAATAATATTCGAATCATTCGTTACACATATCAATATTAATAAAACACGTCTAATGAAGTCGGGTGGGGCTTTAAGAAAAAAATGAAGTTGTCCTCCAGCCCCACCCGACTTCAATAGACGTGTTTTATTAATATTGATATGTGTAACGAATGATTCGAATATTATTTCTTGCTTTTTAGAGGTATTTAATTTTTAAGCTGTTTTTGTTTTCAGTTTTTATAGAGATGGAGATAGGCTTGCTCCCATATATTAAGATGAATAAATAATGAAAAAAATCTTAAAAAACAGATCTATAAAAAGCAAGAAATAATGTTCAAATCGATTAATTAAAACACGTCTATTGAAGTCGGGTGGAGCTGAAAGTATTTTTTTACTTATTGTATTGTTTATATTTTTATAACATATTTGCTCGTAAAGGGTCTCTTATTACGCCAATTTCAATATCGTATTGTATCTCATTACGAACTTGTGCGGTAATGTAAAGTAAATCGCACGGTTTATCAAGATGCTTCGTCTAAAACGAACGGTACTTTTTTAAATCTTAGCAAAGAGTTTTGATAGGTATCAGAAAAGAGGTCAACATTTTATGAATAAAATTTACTTTATATGATTTTTTTTTTTTCAATAAAAAAATTTTTGAGTATGGGTATCAAATGAAAGGCCTTGATGAGCACATTCCAAAATTATATAATTTGTGACTAAAATTTAAGAAAAAAAATTTTTTTTTTCGATTTTTGAATATGGGTATCAAATGAAAGGCCTTGATGAGCATATTCCAAAATTATATAATTTGTCACTAAAGTTTAAGAAAAAATTTTTTTTTTCGATTTTTGAATATGGGTATCAAATGAAAAGCCTTGATGAGCATATTCCAAAAAAATATAATTTGTCACTAAATTTAAGAAAAAAAGTTTTTTTTTCAATTTTTGAATATGGGTTCAAATGAAAGGCTTTGCTGAGCACATTCCAAAATTACATAATTTGTCAGTAAACATTTAAGAAAAAAATTTTTTTTTTCAATTTTTGAATATGGGTATCAAATGAAAGGCCTTGATGAGCACATTCCAAAATGATATAATTTGTCACTAAATTTAAGAAAAATGTTTTTTTTTTCAATTTTTGTTTTTTTACTTTATTGTTGTTTGATTTCCTCACAATCGAAGTGAAAGGCAGAAAAATCGACCGATAAATACTTACAAGTGTATAAAAAATTTCATCATTATGGAAAACAAGCAAAAATGCAAAGTCCGAGTTTTATTTATTTCCTCGCAAATATGTTATAAAACGTCGTATGACATACGTGCGCTTTGATAATTACAGCCTCTGCTTTCTTGTAGCCCTCGCCTACGGCTCGGGCTAGCAATATCGCCTCAGCTGTAATTTTCAACTTACCGCACTTATATCATAATGTACTATTAAAGCCCCACCCGACTTCAATAGACGTGTTTTAATTAATCGATTTGAACATTATTTCTTGCTTTTTATAGATCTGTTTTTTAAGATTTTTGAAGGAGGTTTTCCTTTTTTTAAAAAGGTTTTTTATTTTAATTTTTTTTTGTGGTAGGTATGTAAGCGTTGATTTTATAATATAAAACGTTATAATGTTTCACATTTTTAATGGTATACCCCGAGTAACTCAATTTCCACGAATTCCGTTGGGCCTTCGAAGTTCAACGCTAGTCCAGAACGTCCTTGACAATAGATAGGTATGTACCCTTCTTGCTGCTGCACACACATGCATGCCTTCTTCTGATTATCTCTTTTACATGTCCATTTTGTTTGTCTTTTCTTTTTATTAGTTATTAATTTAATGTACCTACCTATGTAATGTTATTTGTATGAATGTGTGTGTTTTAGTAAATAAACTTTCTATCTATCTATCTATCTATCTATTTAACTTGTTTTTGATTTTCATAAACCTACCAATATTTCAATCACTGTACAGTTCCTATTTAATTTTGAGGAGTTCCCTCGTGTATCTTCAAAATCCAACGTCCAATACCAATGAAATTAATATGGTATCATCCTTAAGGTGTTTTCTTTCAAATAAAAAAAGAATCATCTAAATCGGTTCATAAACAAAAAAGTAATGGTTGAAAATCCGTCTGAATTCATATAAAATGGTTACGAAAACGACAGTATTTTCAAGATTACTTGAAAACTACTGAACTGATTTCAAAATTTCAAAAAATGGGACCAACTTGGGAACAAACCTCATGTTATAACGTTTGAATCATTTCAATCGGTTCAGCCGTCTTTGAGTAATCGGTGTACATACATAAATAAAAATTTCTTTTCAAAATATATTGTTGCAATTAGGAGATGCCTCACCAGCGAGTCTTGTTTTACAAAATGCAAAAATAAATGATATCTGCTTTTTATTATTGTCCATCAGCCATTTTTAATGTCCCAACTGTTGGGGCACAGCCTTCCTTATGGGTGGATAAGGACGGGCCATAAGTCATAACCCACCACGTGGGCCCAATGCGGATTGGTGGGTGCTAACGACTGCAAATGCAGCCGGGACCAACGGCTTAACGTGCCTTCTGAAGCCTTTGTGCGCAGTAAGACACTTTCTCGATTCGTCACATGAGATATTGGATACTTTATCAAATAGCAACATTAGGTTTAGGACACTTTCAGAATTGGTCATAATATCTCGTAGTCGCATTATACATATGTCACAATATCAATTTGGCAAATTATAGCTAGACACACACCCCCACTTATACCTACTTATCTATTAAGTATTCTAGCCTGCCTAGCATGACCGATTTATATCGCGTGATGTAGCGTTTTATCACGTTTAACTGTCAAAAAGACAAAGGAATTTGACAGTTGAGTGTCGATAAAATGCTATATCATGCCATATAAATCGGTCTTGCTAGGCAGGCTGGTGTAAAAAAATAACCAATAATATTATAGGAAGTCATTCTACCAATGAGTCTGCAAAGTTTTGCAGTTTCATGGGTAGAATCACTTCCTATAATATCATCCTTCTTACTTATATTCTTAATTATATTATAATGTTACAGTAAAAACACGTTCTTAGGTAAAACGCGTATTTACTAGTAAGAACTAGTTTTAACTGAAGCGTTCAGTAAGAACTAGTTTTTCTGTAACATACATAGGGAATAAAACTAGAAGGTTAAATAAAAAAAATGTAATAACCAAAAATCATTTTTTTTTATTTTATCTCGCTACAATTTGCGATAAAAAATATTAAATAATAACATACAACACTTAATAGATGAGTAGGTATAAGTGGGGGTGTGTGTCTAGATACTAATTTGCCAAATTCACATTGTGACATATGTATAATGCGACTACGAGATATTGTGACCAGTTCTGAAAGTGTCCTAAACCTAATGTTGCTATTTGATAAAGTAGCCAATATCTCATGTGACGAATCGAGAAAGTGTCTTACTGCGCACAAAGGTTCCGTCTCGTGGAATGCTACGCGCGATTTCTATGGAAACAACTGCGACGCGATGTCACAACCCTGACCAAAGTACTGCGAACTTCGCTTAGAACAGCACGTAGGATTTAGAGACAATAAATTTTTAGCCGCCCATCCCATGACCGACTGACCCTTGCCAACATTGCTTAACTTCCGCAATCGCAGGGCCAGGCGCTAAAAAATTGCGCCACCGAGCTCCTCTCTAGATTTTCTTATTGACATTATTATTATTTTGACATGTATTTTACGAAATATGGTTTAATGCTCTTATTTGAATGACAAGTTAATTGCTGGGCTGGAGCAGTGCCAGTCAGTATAGTGTGCCATGGCCTTAAGTGGTAGAAGATTGAATTTCTCTCGTGCAATGTTAAATTGTTGATGAACCCATAGTGTATCTTTTAGGTATTTATTGGCGATTGTTGATGATACGACGAGCTGTTTGAATTAGATAAACTAATGTAGTGTCTTCGCTCAAGGTCCCTGGTCTCTAGGTTCTTTTGGCATACAACATTATGGCCTATTCCCGATGTCCCACACCTTTGTCCCCCACTAGGGCATATTGGGTAGAAAAGTATAAATTATATAGAAAAAACTTTTTTTGTGGACAGCACGAATAAACCGTCCAGACTATTTCCCGATATCCACCAGTGGTGGACAACGGGAACATACCGTCCATACTTTATTTTCCGATATCGGGATATCAGTAGAGGACAAAGATGGGGATAACAGGAATAGGCCGACATTATGCACAGTCAGGTGAACGATGTAATGTTTGTCGTTATAGCGTCGTCGCCGACGTCGCCGCAGCTGCCGCCGTCGTAAGCGGCGCCGCAGCTGTCGTCGTCGACGCCGCCGTCGCAGATGCAGACGCAGGCGCCGCCGTGCCTGCCGTCGCCGACGACGTCGTAGCTGTAGTCGTCGTCGCCGACGTCGTCGCAGCTGTAGCCGTCGACGTCGCCGTCGCTGATAGTACTTAAAGGTATGATTCCGCTCTCGGCAGCAAGCAGCAGTGCTGCCGCAGCATTACGGTTCAATTTGGAGCACACTGCTGCGGCAGCACTGCTGCTTGCTGCCGTAATCGAAATCATACCTTAAACGTGGGTCAAACCTGATGCAGCACAGATGGGACGCTGCATCCGGTTTGACCCATCAAACCGGATATACATCAAAATTCTAAATGTTGTTTTTATTTAGTTTTATTTTGTTTTGTGAATATACCTTTCTTAAATATATAAATATTTTTTCAAGATTTGCTTTTTTTGTCGTCTGAATAATCACCGTGTATTTCCAGAAGTCTCCCGTGACGGAGATTCTGGGATTTTTCTTCCCAAAGGTTCCACTAATGGAACTAAATAGTGGAGTTTTGATTCACAGAAGTTCCTTTTGACGAATAGAACATTTGACATAATTAGGAGTATTTAACAGTTCAACCCTCCAGTGAGTAATACCAGTGGGTCCACAGGTCATGAGGAGAAGCCTGAAGCCTCTAGATCCAGTAGTTCCCCGTGCATTCCCAGAAGTCCCGTTAAGTTGTTCCGTAACTGGGATTCTGGGAACTTTCTTCCCAGAGGTTTTTCATTTTACAACTACTATAAACGGGTTTGCTCGCCTTTGTCGCTCGTGGTCCCTTCTCGTAGTCCCTGGAAGGGATCACGGAGGTTTTTTTTTTCTTGAAATTCTGACAGATTATATTTTTAATTTAGTGTCAGGACTTTTGGAGGACTAACAGCTGCTAATATAGGACCACGAGAAAACAGCGATGCCGAAATCTGCTGAACCGATGATGATAATGAACATAATTTCAATCATTCTGTATTGTGTCTGTTCGTCACAAGGAACTTCTAGGAAACAAAACTCCACTAGTCACATTAATAGAACTTCTGGAAAAAGAAATCCCAGAAGTTTCGTCATGGGACAATTTCAACGGAACTTCTGGGAAAACACGCACCTCCCCGCTGCAAAACGATGCCAGCGAAACCCGCATAAATTGTCAGTTGTACGCAAGAATCTTATATTCATAATGTAACTTTGGCCGTATACAGAGAGAAAGCAGGTTGACGCTGGTTGCAGACTGCCGCTTACTGCCGCAGGTTCGCGCAGGAAACCAGCGAAGGCATTTTGTATGAACAAGCGCTGATAAGCGCCGACAAGCGCTGACAAGCGCCGACACGCGCAGGTCAGCACTGGCTCGTTTAGTATGAAATCCTGCTTCAACCTGCTTGCTTTGTGTTGCGGTTACCTGCGCGAACCTGCGGCAGTAAGCGGCAGTCTGCAACTTGTTTTCTCTCTGTATACGGCCTTATAAAATTTTTCGCTACGCTCAAGAATATTAAGTTTATGAGCAAAACAGATGCGAAACTTGTTCTAATGCATAAAACGTAGGGGATCTCCGTAGTCTTACCAGCAGTACCTACTATTGGGAGTTTCCCAATAGATTTACTAGTAAGATTACTAGGAACTTTAATCCCAGTAGACTTACCAGTGAAACAAAACAATACTCCCCCAATTACATTCTCTTTGCTCTCGATAACATCTCCACGTTTGGTCTGCCATTTTGTGCTGTTTCTTGTTTGTCCCGTAGCGATTATTTCCTCTATGGTTTGTACCGCCAGTATTTGTGGCAGTATGGTGGCAGTCAAGAACCCTAGAGGAAAGTGATAAAAACACGGAACACTATGGGCGACCGCATATTGTAAGAAATTTCTGTCAGAAAAATTCTGACGGTTGCCGGAAGGCACTCGGTGCATACATTTTGTATTAGATCTCGCACAGAAAAAATCTAGCCGATCACTTGCTTCTGATGCACGCCGGATAGTACCTCTGCCGGACGACGTTAGAATTTTTCTGATGGAAATGGGGGAAGGCGTGTTTGCCATACATTTTGTACTGGGCCCCGCACACTATCAGATATTCACGACAGTTCAGGCATGCAGCCGGACGCTGCACCGGTGTCTGTGTGGAGCTTTGATGATGAAAATTATCATATTTTAAGGTTGACTTTTTAGGATCGACGTTTTTATTTATTTAAACAAGACATTATTGCTAACTGCAATAACGTATCTTCACCAAAGACTTTTATGCTGTATTCACATCTTCACCCATGTTGATCGATGTGCGTATGAAACACGTCTAAGCTTAGAGTATATATTCTGTGTCTGAGCTCAAAAGTTGCCGGATCAAAAGGTCTGATAGTAAGTATGCGTGTAGCGTCCGGCGAACGTCAGAATTTTTCTGTCAGACTTTCGGCTGCCCCACTCCTAGTAGAATAAAAAAATTAAGAACTTGGTGGCGGGTCTACCCTTTATGGCAGAACTTTTTATGTCATAATTTTATAATGCATAACAGCGAATGGCATAAACTTCGTATTGCAGAAAATCGTTTGGCATACACTCATTTATCATACACTTAAAACGCATAATTTTGTAAGCCAGAATCATTTTTTGGCATACATTTCATATCCATAATAAATAACTAGTAGAACCATCATATCGCAGAAAGTTCACAGTCAGAACCATCATATCGCAGACAGTTTATAGTCTGAATCATCTTTTGGCATACATTTCAAAATCTATAGTCATTAAAAAATTGTTTAAAAACAAAAAAACCGACTTCAAAAAACCTGAAAATAAAAACAAAATTAGCTTCTAAATTAAATACCCCTAAAAAGCAAGAAATAATTTTCAAATCATTAGATACGCATATCATAGTAATTAAACACGTATAATGAAGTCGGGTGGGGCTGGAGAACAACTTCTTTTTTATTCTAGAAGCCCCACCCGACTTCATTATACGTGTTTAATTACAATGATATGCGTATCTAATGATTTGAAAATTATTTCTTGCTTTTTAGGGGTATTTAATTTAGAAGCTAATTTTGTTTTTATTTTCAGGTTTTTTGAAGTCGGTTTTTTTGTTTTTAAACAATTTTTTATTTTTTTCTTTTCAGTGTAAGTACCTTCTGTATTAGGTAGTTTTACCTTTTACCCAAAGTATGTATAGGTATTATGTAAATGTAAGCGATGGTGTTATGTATTTTTTTTTATATTTTACACTTTTGCGTGGTGTAATACCACTAAAAACTCAATTTCCACTGTTCGTGCTGTTTGTTGTTAAGGAGTTCCGTTGTTCCTTCACAGTTCAAGTCTAGTCCAAAACGTCCTTGACCATAGTTAGATACCTAATTTGTTTAAGATTGTCATAATCCTAGCAATATTTCAATCACTACACAGTTTCTATTTGATTTTGAAGAGTTCCCTTGTGTATCTTTAAAATCCAAGGTCCAATAACAATGAAATCAAAATGATATCATTACTAAAGTGTCCTCTTTCAAACAAAAAAAGAATCATCTAAATCGGTACATAAACAAAGAAGATATGGTCGATCATCCGTATAAATTCATAAAATGGTAACGAAAACGACAGTATTTTCAAGTTTTCCTGAAAAATACTGAACCGATTTCAAAATTTCAAAAAATGGGACCAACTTGGGAATAAACCTGATCTAATAACGTTTGAATTATTTCAATCGGTTCAGCCGTCTTCGAGTAATCGGTGGACATACATAAAAAAAAAAAAAAAAAACATACATACAGCCGAACAGAGAACCTCCTCCTTTTTGGAAGTCGGTTAAAAAGGCAGAACTATCATATCGCAGAAAGTTTATAGACAGAATTATCTTTTGGCATACATTTCATAGAAAATTCATATCTAGAATAATTTAGTATTTCTTACACGCATGTTTCATGCTGCACGCATGCAAATAAACATGCATGCAAGCTAGTTAGCCTGCAATGCGTGCAGTCAAGCATGCAAGCAAGCATGCCGCATGAAAGCAAGCATGCAAGCAAGCATGCGGCATGAAAGCAAGCATGCAAGCAAGCATGCAGCATGCAAGCACGCATGCAGCATGCAAGCAAGCATGCAGCATGCAAACAAGCATGCAGCATACAAGCAAGCATGCAAGAAAGCAAGCAGCATGCATGCAAGCATTGTGGAGCTCCGCTCGCTTCGTTCGCTCCGCTGCGAGTGGTCAAAACACTAACCTAACCTAACCTACTGGTCGGTGCATTAAAAGTTTTTCTTTATTGAAACCCCCCCGAGCAGGGGGGCCAGCCCCCCTGCACCCCCCGGCAAGCATGCAAGCAGCATTCATGCAAACAAGCATTCAAGCATGCATGTCGGTTTTGCAGCGATTCGTTCTGTTGTTGACTTTTGTAGCACAACATTTACAAAAACTCAACATATTGACTTTTTAAGACAAATTTTTAATTCAATTTAAGGTTAAAATTCAATTTTTTAGAAATCACAATATGCCTAATGACATTATTCCTCATTAAATTCTGCCATATTCGTAGTATACCAATTGAAATTATACCAAAAAAATGTCGACTAAATAAACATTATGCCAAACAAAATTCTGCGAATAAAAATTTTGCCAAAGGTATTTATGCCTGATGAAATTGTGCCATCTGAATAGTATGCCATTGTAAATTCGGACATGTAAACATTCAGCCAAACAATAATTATATTAAACAATTTTTATGCCTTAAAAATATTCGTTTAAAGAAGATTCTGCCAAGTGTGTTCTGCCAAATAAATTTCGGAGCATCAAGTTTCTGCCAGATAGAGGTAACCCCTGTCAACATGCTTAAGGTGAAGCTTGAGGACAATGGAATGGCGCTTTTGGATTTGAACCCTACACTTACTTAGCTGCTTATAATTCTCACGATGCATCCACTTCACCAACCCCAAAATTACTTACAAAAATAGCTTCAAAAATAAATGGCTCTAAAAAGCTAATAAAATATTCAAATCTGCATAATTACTAACTCGAAAGTTTGTGCGCATATATAATATTAAACAACGTCATAAGAAGTCTGGTGGGGTTTTAAACCCATGATTGAGGTTTAGATTAAAAAAAATCCTTCCTCTCCCCCCCATACCCGACTTCAAAAGGTGTTGTTTATTATTAGATATGCGCAAAAACTTTCGAGTTAGTAATTATGCAGATTTGAATATTTTATTTCTAGCTTTTTAGAGACATTTATTTTTGAAGCTATTTATTTTTATTTGTTAGGTTACCTATTATAAAGGTTTTTATGAAGGAGGTGTTTTTTTTAAAAGAAACCTTTTTTGTACTAGGTTGCTACTAAGTAACCCGATAAAATATTAGAATGGCTATGAAAATTAAATGAAATAATATCTTTATTTAAATAAGCTCAAATAATAAGCATTTTTAAATCGTCAAATCTTTTACCACCCATTATGACGTCTTTTAGCTGACAAGAAAAATGAGCGCAAAAATCTTGTCAGTGTTATCAGATGGAACTATATTTAGAAATATGTATATCGTTTCCAGACTTTATATTAACAAATAAATAAACATTATTTAATTAGTTCACTTCTTAATGAATTTCAAATTACTTAATTGAATTACAGGGTTCAAGCTAAATCCAAATTTATTATTCAGTCTAAGCTGTTACAAAGAAAAAAACATTATATTCAACAACAATCAACATACAATTCAATATGCGTTAATATAGGTAGTCAGAAGCAGACCCATTCCCACTGGCAGCACCCGTTCATGAGCATGACGCATAAACCAGCCATCGTTTCGCTTAACCATATTTGAGGGAACGCACGACTCGCCTCACACGACACCACCGCAGAAATGATAAAAGAGTGCTCTCTTTTATATGGGTAACCTTAATATGTCATGCTTGACATGGTAAGGCTATACCCATATTAAGGAATCGAATTGAAAACTAATATCCAAAAGAGTTGCAGGAAATGATGTCTGTTATGAATGATGATTTTGTGAGAAAAGGGATGAAAGTGAATGTAACTAAGACTGTACGGTTATGTTAGGTGGCGAAAAAGTGGAACAAGTTCGTGAGTTTGTATACTTGGGGAGTTTGTTCACAAGGGACGGAAAGAGTGAGGAAGACATAGAAAGACGAGTGAAGAAAGGAAATTCGGTGAGTGGTGCTATACACTCGGTTATGAGTAGCCAAACCGTTTCTGCAAAGGCGCGAATGGCTATTCATAACGGAGTGCTGGTACCGACACTGATGTATGGAAGTGAATCTTGGGTATGGCAGAAGAAGAATGAAAGCAGAATAAATGCGGTAGAGATGCGATCGTTGAGGAAAATATGCGGAGTAAAACTAAGTGATAGAGTGAGCAATGAGGTGATTCGTAAAAGGTGTGATCTGAAAGATGATATAGTGACAAGAATTGAGAAAGGAATGCTCCAGTGGTTTGGTCACTTAGAGAGGATGAATGAAAGGCGAATCACGAAAGAGATATATTGTGCGAATGTGGAAGGAACGATTGTAGGTTTTTCTGGGACGCCCTTGTGCGTCCCAGAAAAACCTACGCGGACCAAATAGGGGTTATTATAAAAAAGGCTGGTGTACGCAGTGACAAAATCCGCAGGGCATGTATGAAAAGATTGATGGATGTGAATGAAGCGAAAGAAGTGTGCAAGGATCGTAGCAGGTGGCGATCCATAGTCTCTGCCTACCCCCATGAGAAACAGGGGAATATAAATAAATATAAATATAAATAAATATTTGACAACATCACATACATTGCTCCAATTCCAAAGTAAGTAGCTATAGCACTTGTGTTATGGAAATCAGAAACAACGGTGGTATGACAAACACCCAGACCTGAGACAATATTGAAAAGTTCATTTTCTACATTGACCCAGCTGGGGATCGAACCCGGGACCTCAAGAGATGGTGACGCCTTGAAAACCGGCGTGCAAACCACTCGACCACGGAGGTCGTCGAATTAGTTTTAGTGTATCAAGCCGCCTGTAAGGCCTATAACTTGGCTTAACGACTGTTATCAGATGACAACAGCCGGGACCGACGGTTTAACGTGCCCTCCGAAGCACGGAAGCGCTCAGTAGTTATGCCACTTTAACGGTCACCCATCCAACACTTGATCGGACCAAGCGTTGCTTAACAAACGTGATCGAGTACGATCAGTCTGTCAAGTTCCGGCGTTGCATTATTATGAGACTGGGACTTGCATTATTATATATTACGGGACAGCGAAACCTTTGGGACATTAAGAACACTTTGGGGTTGATTTTGTATGGAAACTGCTACCTCCATCGGTCATTAGCGTCTTTGCGATTGCATCGATGCTGTATCGCATTTTTGCCGACTAACTGCGCTCAATCACAGTATTGAAAACGTGAATTTAGTAGCTGTGCTGCAACGTGAATATGAACATGTGCGAGTTGCAGCGTTCAGTCGCTACATTCACTTTGCGATAAATAATAAATAACAAATGAGTTTAAAAAATAACGATTTCAAATACTAAAGCGGGCATTTTGGTTCTTATGACTTGAATCGTACATCGATGGATGGGTCTTTTCAAGAGAAAAAAAAGTTATGATGGGGTTACATTTGGATTTGTTGTCCGATTTGAGATATCGGCTTATAAAGTATGTGTTTTCAGTATCTCGGATAATAAAGTCAGCAATGAAAGTCGCTTAACGGCGGCGGGCCCATAGCGCATGTATACAGTGTGTCCCAAAAAATTGCCACATGAAGGAAAAGTACCTTAAATATTGAAGATAGGAAATTTTACTAAGAGAAGACTTCGTTTTTTTTTTTAAATGCGAATTGCATTTAATGTTTTTTTTGAAAATCGCATTCATTCATATACAAATTGATACAATAGGTAATAATTGAATTTTCAATCTTAAATTTCATGGTCTTCTTCTTGATTAAGATGCTGTGTTACTTAGCAAAAAATTATCCTAATGAGTAACCCTTTCGATCGGTATCGTAGAAATAAAATATTGAGTTTTATTTCTAATATGATGGGTTCGAATCCTGGTTAAGGCATGCGATTTTTCGAAAATATTTGAATGCAGTTCCAATTATTTTACAAATCAAAATGAAGTATTATTTTAGTAAAATTTCCTATCTTTAATATTTAAGCTACTTTCCTTCCGTGTGGCAAAGTTTTGGGACATCCTGTATATCTAAACAATCAACAAAAACGTCTCAAAAAAGTATGAGGATTTTGTTGAATGTTGAGATGTTTTGTTGATTGTGTAGAGCAAAACACGCGCTATGGACCTTGCATAACGCTTTGGTACTTTGTCACAAAACACTTAATATTCAAGGTACGCGTACTCCGATCGGACAACATATCAGGACAATGGCGCTTGTCCTGATATGTTGTCCGATCGGAGTAGGAGTAGGACCTATTCGTGCTCTACGAGAATAAATCTTCCTAACGATATACTATTTATATCTATTGGGTCCAGGACCAGAGTCCATACATTTGTGCCCATACCGCTTTTCTAAAGACAATATGTTACTTAACAAATGACAACTTAGTATTAAAAAATCCTTAAATCTAAATCATGTATTTTACCTAGCTGGTACTTTAAATTATTTTCCTGCATGAATCGACTTTCAAATGACACAGGTTTCGGAGTAAAACGTTATTTTCTATCTGATTTATTTATATGTACTGAACTTTTATTCCCGACGAAGCGGAGAGTTTGAATGAGATTTCCGTATGAGGATTTACTGGAAAATCTTTAATCGAAATATAATATACCTATCACAATGTACTACTAACTGTTTAAATATAATAAACTAGCGGCCACCCGCGACTTCGTCTGCGTGGAAAGGTTTTTGCTATCCCTCGGGAACAATACTTTTTTTCGGGATGAAAGGTACCCTATATCCTTCTCTGTACCCCTGACAATGTGTATGCAAAATTTAATGATGATCAGTTCAGTAGTTACGACATGATAAACAAACAAACAAACAAACGGACCTTTGCATTTATAATATTAGTAAGGATTAGACTTCACTACAACGTTTTTCATAAATAACGAGGTTACAAGATTTTTGTGTTATCCCGTTAGTAGGGTTTGCGTTAATTAATGGTTTTGTAAATATGATTTAGTCAAAATACAGGGTAATTTTGCGACCCCTTTACAAAATCAAATAATAGTTCAAGGAAGTAATAAAAAAAAATTAGGTGAGATAATTATAAATTATTTCTTTTTAAATTCACAGTTTTCAACCACTTTTTATATCCTAAAAATCTAGGCGCGCACGCTCACCGTCACGAACGGGACGCGAGCGGGGGAAGGCGAGTGGCAGGAGGGGGCTCGCGCGGGTCAACCGTGCGACGCGCAAACGGTGACAACAATTTCAATTTGTGTAGGGAAAAGTTTGGGGTAAAAATGTAAAAAAAAAATTTTGTTTTACTTCATAAATTTATTAAACTGCTGTTATAGAATGACCTGACAAAGTTTGAAAAGGGGTCCTAAAATGACCCTGTATAGCATGATATAAAAAATATTGAAATCGATTCTATAACTGATTCTGAACAAACAGTTATAAGGTTTTGTATATACTAAAAATATACCTAGTAGAACTGACAAATACTATAACCTGAATGATATTTTTAAATTTTATGGGTACTCCGTCTCAATAAAAAAAAACAAAATAATTGTTCATAAGCAAGCTGAGTTACAAAACGAAAATTAAGGGTTGATCACCCAAAATGATCGCGTGGAGATAAACCCCAAATATTGGGAACAAGCCTTCCCATGGGATCTCCACGACGATCGGTTCTGCGTTGTTTACATCCAACGGTTTCTCGCTAACTTCTCAGATTGACAGTCCACTTTGTTGGGGACCCATGGACCGAAAACTTAATAATAATCCGCCTCTATAAGATAAATTGTTTGTTGCAGAAACAGAGGGCCTAGCCAAAGTAACATCGGCAAATCTTCGTCATCGCTTCGCTTTCGAAACATGTATGGGATTGACATAAGGTTTCGTTAACAATCGAATTTTAAAACGTCAAATCCACACATGTTTCTAAAGCGAAGCGATAACGAAGATTTGCAAATGTTACTTTGGCTAGGGGGTCTGTACAGAAAATTCTCCCTAATATTTTTAGCAAAATATCACATATTCCTATCAAAACTGATCATTAAGCAAAACCTCTGTGAAATAATCTCATAATCTGTTTTTAAAGTCAACACGACAGCCTCCATTAATTACAACTTCATACTAAAATCGGATTAAACACGTTTTAAGCAGATTTTATTTAAGCGGGTGTATAAAAGGTTTGTTTTTCTATCATCGTTTAATTTAGGGTTAAAGTAGATTCAAGTAATTTACAATTAAAGCACAGAGAAAAAGCTGATTACACACAAAAAATCTACGAATATTTTTTGAAGAAAAATAGTTTTATATTCCAGAGTACAAGATCTACAAAATTATAAGACCCGCTCTCTAGTTGACTTTTTCAGTTCGTTAAACTCAAATCATTTTGTGAATTTCTTTTGAATAGCATTTTTTTATTGGTAATGGCTTTCCAAAGACTTAGGACGAAAATATTTTTTAGAATTGAATACGCTCTATTGTATAAATGCATTAGATTTATGTTATGTAAAAAAAAATCAAAATCTCTTTTACTGCGCTTTCTGCCAAATATTAATAATCATAATATTGACGACCTCCGTGGTCGAGTGGTTTGTACGCCAGTTTTCAAGGCGTTACCATCTCTTGAGGTCCCGGGTTCAATCCCTGGCTGAGTCAATGTAGAAAATGAACTTTTCAATATTGTCTCAGGTCTGGGTGTTTGTCATACCACCGTTGTTTCTGATTTCCATAACACAAGTGCTATAGCTACTTACTTTGGAATTGGAGCAATGTATGTGATGTTGTCAAATATTTATTATTTATTATTATTATAAAAATCAAGTATTTTGCTTTAATTTCAATATAGTTTTTTGAGTGTTATTGTATTTTTTTGTTTTATATAAACGTTGAATCTAAAAAACACCTCGTTACATACACATCTGCTTACGGTTGCTACATGGATTCGAATCCGGCCTACAGCTACAAAAACTGACCCTAACCCGTTTCAATGTATTGAGTGTGTTTCTGAAAATTTTCAACAAACCAAATAAACAAATTATGCGTGAACGTACGTCACAAGAAATAACCAACCTCAAAATCAAATCCAAATTCTTACAGAGCTTCGTCGTATCGAGAGATGGCCTCGTTTTCTTAATGAAACGATGGAACCCGACAGTTTGAGCAACACAGACTAAGTAATTATGCAAAAAAACAGGATTCACAAAATCTTGGAATAAGGAAATAACTAGGAAGTTGCCGTGCCGCGGGTTTAAAGTGAAAAAAAGTATTTTTTAGCGATCTCAGCTTTGTGCTTTTAAGTGGATTTATTTTACAGCTTTTATGACTATGTTAAAAGATAAGAAGTTTTGCAGTATTGTGAATATTTTCGTTAAGTAAATTAAATCAAATACGGATGCCCCATCAAGACCACACTTTATAACTACCTATACATAATATATGTATAGACACAATGTATGTAAAAAATAAAATGTTAATTGCAAAGACTGCTGTTACTACTAAAACAAATGTAATTATAAATATAAATATAAACAAATGTAATAAGACACTTATGTTGTTACAACTAAAACAAATGTAATTTAAGTCACTAATTAGGTTTATTATTACTATTAGCTTATTAAAAGCTCTGATACTTACCTTATTTTTTAATTTCACTATTATTATTTCAGAAGTTAATTGACCTTAACCCAAAAAGTTTTTTTTTTTTAATCTTATTTATTTCAAACGGCTTATGTCGGAGTTTTATCCCTTAAAGCTTTTCTAAAGTGATTCAAGAAGTGCGCACCTAATAGACTGTATATCACGAGGCTGTGACATTCTACTGGCTGGATACACACCCTATCCCCTAAGATTTATTCTCCGCTTATAAATTGACGAGACAAATTCCTTTTGAAACTGACTTACTGACGTTTGTGGCTCGAGTTGTTTAGAATGTGTTTAGTCAAATAACTTTAGAATTTCATCTATTTTTTTATTATATTTAATCTCACGAAGACCCTTTTTGAATGTGCATGTGTGCACATACACATCGCTTTTGTGTATCTGTACACTCTCGTATTACGCACACTTTGAACAACATTTATAGCAAAATTTTCGTAAGATAGATACTAATATCGATTTGATAGTTTAGATTTCTATTATTAAAGGAATGCAATTTATAACAAATAATTTTGTCAACTATATTGGATAAAGAGTTTCAGAAAATAAAATGTGGCTAACGCATTCCTATACTAATATAAAAAAAACAAGTTTTAGAAATAATTTTCGAAATTACTCAAAAAATAATAATTTTTAAAAATCCATCACTTATAAAAGCTATAATCCCGGAATGAGTTAATATATTTTACTAATTGACCAAAAATTTATTATCTCCTGTTCCTCCTTGCTTCAGAAGACGCACGTTAAGCCGTTGGTCCCGGTTGCATTCGTAGTTCTTAACACCCACCAATCCGCATCGGGCCTGTGTGGTGGGTTATGGCCTATCCTCCTTGTCCACCCTTAAGAAAGGCCTGTACCCCAGCAGTGCATGGAGACATTAGAAATGGCTTATGTCGATTTTACTAATATTCCTAAGTTGTGGAGGTTTTCAATGCAAACGATGTCACAAGCAGAAGTTAGTTTTTAATAAATACGGTGACGTATAATATAAAAAGATACATCTTCTTATAAAATTAAGATAACTTTGAAGATGATTTTCTTTTAAATTGAAACCGAAATACCACGAAACGTTTACTCAATAAGACACGTTTGATTGCTTGTCATAAAAACCAAATAAGGAAAAAAAACGAGAAATTCAATCCCAATCCACTTGGTAATTTGTCAAAACGAAATGGATTTTTGTCATACGATGCCGTATTGAGAAGAAAATTTATAATTTGCAATGATGAAAACATGGGAGCTTAAATTGTTTTTTTTTGTTGTAACTCAAAAAAATTGAAACTGACGGCCAAAAACTCCAACGAATCTTAAAGTTAAGCTATTTTAAATTCAATTCAAAAAGTTGTCAGATTTGAACTCTATGAAACTGACAGCTTCCTAAAAGTTAAGGAGACCTCAACTTAAGATAAGTATAATTATCTAATATATAAAATCGTTAAACCAGAACAAGACAAAAAGCGAGATGGCGCTCTACGAAACTTTTTTGACACGTTTCTCTTAAACGGCACAATATTCGAAAAACGAAAAAAACCGAATTCAAAAACCTGCCTCTAAAAAGCAAGAAATAATATTCAAATCATTAGATACGCATTATCATTGTTATAACAACACGTCTATTGAAGTCGGGTGGGGCTGGAGTACAACTTCCTTTTTTTATTCTAAAAGCCCCACCCGACTTCAATAGACGTGTTGTTATAACAATGATAATGCGTATCTAATGATTTGAATATTATTTCTTGCTTTTTAGAGGCAGGTTTTTTAAATCGGTTTTTTGTTTTTTAAAACAATTTTTTATTTTATAATTTTTTGTGTAAATACCTTCTATATTAGGTATATTATTATAGATATATTATTGGGTAGAAAAATCGGCTCAGCCAAACGTGAGATATTCGCGGAGAAACATACATTCATACAGGTCAAACTGAGAGAGAACCTTTTTTTTTGAAGTCGGTTAAAAAGACTACACTAAAAGTACCCCTTTCCCAACAAAAAGAAACATCTAATTCGGTTCATAAATAACAAAGTCATCATGTGAGTTGATGAAAATCATAGTATTTTCAGGATTTCTCAAAAACTACTGAACCGATTTGAAAAAAAATTAAATGGGACCATCTCGCAAGAAAACTCAATCGAACAAAAAAAGAATCATCAAAATCGGTTCATAAATGACGAAGATATGCGCGAACAACGATAAAAAAAAAAAAAAACATACAATCGAATTGAGAACCTCCTCCTTTTTGTGAAGTCGGTTAAAAAACCCAAGAAAATATGACATTGGGTGTAGAAATTTTGAATTATAAGCAATATAAAATCGCAAATTTTCGTAATAATATAGTATATTATTTTCGCAGGGTTGCTTAGTTACCACTGACTGACTTGTAAGTCTTATATTATAACCTGTTGATTTTCGCTGATTGTCATCCAATTGTCATCTCAATTGTCATGTGATTGTCATTAGAGCATGCACAAAATTATTATTTTATAATATAAAATATGAGAGAGAAATCACTCAATTAAAACTTAATAATTTCAACTGTGTAGGCATAAATACGATAAGAAGTTACGATGCGCAAATTATCGGCGAAAGCGCTATGAACTGTTTCGGCAAGGTTTCGTGAATATCTGCGTCCAAATGGGGAACTCGATTCCGTTCGCTCAGAATTTATACCAAGGAAGCTGCTTAGATTATTGAGACATATCAATGGAAGCTGCAAGGAAGTCTGTGCTACGCTGCAACCGTATGGTACCGATGCTCCTTAGTTTTTATTGTAAAGAGAGCTTAGCTCAGTACACAGAGAACGGCGCTTATTTTATTGACGAAAGCTTATAGGACGTGTAGTTCCACAGCGTTACCTATGCTTGCTAGAGTTTTCCTTGCTGAACTTGAGATTTTTCGCGCGGGACCATTTGCGGAGGACGGGAGCCTCCTGGCTCCCAGGGAGTGCCGAGGACTAAGAAGAACCATTAGAGAGGAAACCGTCGCTTTTTGGCAGGAGCGATGGGACTAGAGCGAAGGCTCTCCGGAAATTGAACGAGATTCCATCGTCTTCGGAAGTGTGACACCGGAATAACCAAGCTAGCCAAGATCACGCACTGTGAGATTGTTTGCTATACGACGAAGCTAGACGCATTATGCTGAATTAGACCAAGAGCCAGAAACTGGACCCGTTAATAACCAGAACCCCATCTGTTGCAGTGAAAACTGGGAAGCACTGCACGAGTTTGCGCGCATCTGGCATACCATCAGAATCGTATGAATACGTTTTGTGGAGCCTAGATTCAGATGGGGGAGAGTTAAGAGATAGCCAAAAAGAAAGGGTGGAAACAGAATTTGTGGGGAGTTATAAAAGTGCAAACGGGGAAAGCACTCTCCCAAGATTTAGTGCGTATACACCGAGAAGGTAGGAAGGACCAAGGCTTGGTGGAGAATTGCGTCCATGGTAGAGGTCATATACTTACTGTAGGTCCTAAACAGTTCATTTTCTGTAAATTAATAATAATTGTTACTTATTTGTAAATAATCTCTAAATACTATGTTACTATTCTGTAACTAACCTGTACATTATTTATTATGTAAATAACAATTTATGCATTAAAATCTTTTCAGAGCATAAACAGTTTAACAATTTAGTGTGGTCACTGTGGTATTGAAAGAATAAATTGTTTGACATAGTATAGTTTCGTCCACGCGGGCGGAGCCGCGGGCAGACTCTAGTTATTAATATATATTATTTTTATAGCCTTTGTGTATTCGACCTTAACCTTGTCAACAAGAGTAGGTACCAATTTAAAAGTGGGTCCGAATGTTTTAAATTTTTTATATTAAGGATCGAAGAAAAACTAAATCGTGTTGCATTTTTTACGAAACCAGAATAATATTCGGTTTTTAAGGCGGTTGTATGACTGAAAGTGGCGCCCTCAGGGGTTTTTATTTAATAAGTTATTACCTCTACTTAATAGAAAAAGATTTTAATAATGTTTTACGTAGATTTTCTAGGGCCCATGGTCTAGCTAGTATTATAGAAGGTGTCATTACATACCCTCGTAGTCATATAGTAGTCGTAGCTAGCAAATGTGTCTAAAACGACCACTTTTAGCCAGTTTTGCTATCTACTTCTAGCAGTGATTACGAGGGAATTTAACGATACCGTCTAAAATACTAGACTGTGGGCCTTAAAAATTCCACTTAAAACATTTTTAAAATTGTGTATTTAAAATTCTATTATAAATTAAAAAAAAAACACCGCGGTGCCACTTTCGCTCCTTACCTTAATAAAATTTATTTTGGTAATAATGTTAAAAGTATCCTGCAAGAGAGATACCTAAACACTAAAGTTTATGGAATGAAAGTTAAAAATAAGATTTATTCAAATAAACTTAAAAATAAACGCTTTTGAATCGTCAATATTTTCCAATATTTAAGTTTGGTTTAATTTAATTTTGCAGTATTGCATTTTTTTTTCGATAAGAGTTCAGACCTTTAACGAAAAAATGAATGCTGCTAATGCCCAAAGAAAGTTGAGTAACATTATGGAGAAGATGCTTTGCCGTATACTATTGTAAAAAATGATTCAACAAATTCAGGTCTTGTAATTTTGATGATAAAGATATTCCCCGCTGTGGTATCTTTATTATCTTTAGTACAAAGAGGCCGCGAACTTTTCCGACTATTTTATATTTACAAAAGCTATTTAAATAGCAATTTGCTAGCCTTTACACAATCAATTTGAATACTGTATAAACAAGTATCTAACCATATTAGGTTAACATTATGCAAATTACATACTATCCTTGCTCATAGCAAACATTATTATACCATCCCACCCGAAGGACCACCATTCCATAGGAGCAATTCAAATAATTCCCTAATGGAATAATAATAATATTTCATATCATTCAATGTAAAAGGACATCATTCATTTTGGTCCAAATGTAAAAATGTCGGCCAAAAAGCAAAAGTGCTTTATTCTGATAGATTTTGTCCTCCTTAGCATTTCTTATTATGGCACCGAAGCTGTAGCACCGCTATACTCGATTTTAAATAAGTTCAAAAAGTCAGTTTTTTCATACATTTTGACAAAAATTTGAAGCGGTGCTGCAGCTTAGGTGCCATAATAAAAAATGCTTAGATGGACAAAATCTATCAGAATAAAGCACTTTTGTCTTTTGACTTCCTTCATATTTGGACCAAAAATGTATGAAACATGAATGATATCCTTTATACATTATGTTCATTTCTTTATTTGATTTGACATGTGTTGTCGCCCCACAGTGCTTATGATCCAACTTGGGAGAGGCTTAGTAAGTAAAAATCATAGAAATAGAATGCCCAAGAGCGCGCTCTTCTCGAGCGCAGCGAAAATGTTTCTATGTCCATGGTAAAAACGTATAATTATACGAAAAAGCAATGAATTTTATTTCTCAAAGTATATTGCATGTTGTAAAGAAAATAAAATAGGTGAGTAACAAATTCTTTGTTTAGTGCAGACCTATGTTCAGCAAGGGCCTAGTTAATAACGTGACATTTTGTAAATTGTCATGATCATGACATTTCAATGGTTTACATTGCGGTGTAGATATGAGCAGTGCCGGATTAAGACTATGGTGCCCTAAGCAATCCACGCCTATGGGCCTCCTTTATAGGGTTACCATCTATCTACGTAAGCGAGGATGCCTGTCTAGGATATGCAATAAAATCCTGATTATAAAAAAATGCCAGTGTCTAGTTAAAAAACGGCCGCACATCGCGATTTTTGTCAATGTCATCCACTGTCTACAGCAAAGAAACGTCCGCGCAGCGCGATTTTTGTCAATTTCTTCCAATGTCTAGATCAAAAAAACATCCGCGCAGCGCGATTTTTGTCAGTTTTATCCACTGTCTACAGCAAAAAACGGCCGCGCTGCACGATTTTTTTCATTTTCATCCACTAATCTTGTAGTAAGTCATTTTACATGGCCACACAAGTAAGAATTAATTAGTTTTATCTCTCACAAAAAAACTTTTTTTCGGTGCTAATTATGGTACGACGTGATGCCCTAAGTAATTGCTTAATTTGTTTAAAGGTTAATCCAGCACTGGCTATGAGTAGTTTACTCTATTTTTAAATTGGTTGACGCAATGGATATAATTATCATGACAATTGACAAATTGTCACGTTTATTAAATAGAGCCCAAGTGTGCATTAAAATGACAAGCCTTATTCAATTTTGTGATTATGTTTGAAAAAGCATTCACATAATATTGTAGGTATGTTACGTCATCATTTTTTACGTTTTAGTAAGCACTTATAGCTAAGTAGAAAAACAAAAAAAATTGACAAAGGAGTCAAATAAAAGCGAATGGTAAAATAAATCTTTTTAACTTCGTAGTACACAACTTCCAAATGTATATCTATTTAGGCCTTTTGCAGATCTAGATGGTCAAACTACAAGGCAGTATATCTTTCCATCAGCAGTTACTGTCAAGATATCCCATATCTGATTATCCAACAAGACATAACTCAAGGAAGTTTGCCAATAACCAGCGATTCTGGTCTGAATGTACCTAATAATAGCACTCGTTTATTTGTTTACTAAGAATCGATGGGCGGACTTTACTCGTTTCCATCAACTTTAGATGGAAAGGCGAAAACAAATCGATACTGATGGAATGCGCGGTTGAGGTCTCGCAGAATGCTTGAGACATCGAATTCCTTTTTACTGACCCAAATTGATGAAAATGCGAGTAGTGCCTAGAATTTCAATGGCGTTTGGAATGGGGCATAAATATAAGGGGCTTCATAAAATACTAGATGTTGTTTTTTGGGGTAGTCTTTTGTGTTTTTACCAGAGCTTTATACTCACATAATTTTTGTCAAGTACTTTTACAAAAGCACTAGCTTACTGTTTAGTTTATAATTAATCTTAGTTGAGTATTATAAAATATGATTTTTCTCATTTTTCACAATTTAACCACTATATTTAAAAAAATCGAAGTTCGATGCACAGTGCCTTAGTGTTTTCGGCCTGTGATTGCCAAGGTTAAACTATTTTCGCTTGGTCAGTCATTGGATGGGTGACCAATTGTTATTTCAAGCTCCCCAATTGCTTAGAAAGGCACATTAAGCTATTAGTCCCAGCTGCTAATGCGCTTTGGTCTCGCGTGGTGGGTTATGGATGGTCCATCCTTCTTATAAATCTACTAGCGACCGCCCGCGACTTCGTCTGCATGGAAAGTTTGTTTTGGAACAATAACTATTATATTTTCAGAGTGAAAGGTACCCTATGTCCTTCTATGTTTCCCTGACAACATGTATGTAAAATTTCATGATGATCGGTTCAGTAGTTAAGACGTAATGGCGTAACAAACAAACAAACGGACTTTCGTATTTATAATATTAGTAAGGATAAGGAAGTCCGTGGGGAGGGACCCTAACACAGGAGACATCAAAATGGTTGATGATAATAATGATGATTTTAGAATAAGCTTTCTGTCTGTTTGTCATCATAAAATAACAGTATTATTAGCCCAATGTCAACGTTCACCAAGAAAATCTTTGATAATTTAATACAGAGTTTTGTTTTGATTTGGTTAGCGAGCAAAACAAACCTTTGGTTCGTTATTTGCAGACCGAGTTATGAATCAAATCTCATTTCGTGGTTTAGCTTTAGAATCAGGCTGAAGTTATTAGACTATTGTCAAATTATTGCGAACATGAAAATTTATATTTAATTCCATTGAAAGCTTGAGCTCATTTATTCCGTTTTGTTGCTTAAATTATCCTCAAACTTGGGGTCTAATTGGTAGAATTCGGAATGGGGATTAGGAATTAGATTTGATGGTTTTTATAATGGAATGTATAATTAGCATCCAATTTTAGCGTCCCTAGGGTTTGTGTAGGACAGTTGATCTATTGTAATTAGTTACTAAACGATCTCGTTCCGCGTAATTTTTGAATGAGACGCTGAAAATTTTAAATCTTTACGTAAAGTGCGAAATTAACATCATTTCATAACAGAGTTTTGTTGTTGTTGTTAGAGCTTTGAATGTAATAAATCAAGGTATTTGATGGTAAACTGTAGTTGCGTATACTTTTTGAATGAGACGCTGAAAATTTTAACTCATTTCATAACAGAGTTTTGTTTTGTTTGGTATTTGATGGTAAACTGCAGAACTTTATATAAAAGTTAAATTGACGAAAAAAAGAAGTGACAAAATTATCGTGATTTCCTAGCTTTTGAAGCCCTGAGTCCCAGCTGAATTACACTAAATGTTTGTTGGCTTTTTGAATAAAATTGTGATATTCTGAACTTATTGTATAGTACAACGATCAGAAACAAACTAACTTACACCCGTTTTGTTTGACTAAACTGAAATTAACTGATTCTAACTAGAAACAATACATACTTTTTCTTCTTATTATTATTGTTGTGGCAATCTACTTTCCTCTTGGAAGTAACTTTTGCCAGTGTCAAGTGTTGAATAGTTCAGTGGTAGATATTGTTTCAATTTTCATTAGAATGCGGATGCATCGCATTCCAATGCTGCTTGGAGCATTTGGCACCAAGTATATCAAGACAGTTTACTCGGTTGGTTCTGCCGAAGTAGTGACCACTACAATAAAAGTCTCAGCTCCACACAACCAAGATCGCGCCTATTTCAATTATCCCACATATTGTTCAGTTGCGTAGACACTTGTACCACAAAACTGCACCGATTTTAAGACACAATATCCACTATAAATCAATTTGCAAATAATTAAAATAGTGTTATGTCTTTTTCTCTCTCTTATTGCCTTTTTGGCTTAAGAAACAGTAAGTAATAAATAAACTCATGCGAATGACTCACCTTAATGACAACTCAAGGGCAAATAAGTAAACACTTAACGTACAGTCAACAGCAAACTACAGTTTTATTGAAATACGGTTGATTCTATACAATAATAAACATCAAACGTTGTAATCGCAGATCTGCCAATTTACTCGGTGATTGGACACGAAGAAAAACGAAGCTATGAATCTAATCTTTTTCCCAAGGGGTTATTTTAAAAGGTTAAACTTAAAACTACTCGCAGAGCGTTATGTGGGTAAGGGTTGCCTGCCCTAGAATATCAGAAATGTGGTAATTATCTACATAAATCTAGCTCGTAGGTTGTACTCGAAGTACGGATAGCTGGATTCTTATACTTCGGTTAGTTTAAGGGTTAAAAAGATTTGAGAGTTAACTGGTACCTATTAGAATATCTCGCAGCGAGTCTGTTTAGTAGAGAAACGCTTCGATGGCTGCTTTCTATTAATTATGCCTCGGAGCCGTGGGTGAGAAACCAAAGTCCGGTTTCTTTCAACTTTTTCCGCTTAACTGAGGTTGAATGGACGACAGAGCAGTGGTTTACTCGTGGCTGGATACGTACGCCACTCTTCACCTGCGGCTCCTTGATAACAATATATTTTATATGGTTTAGAATCCGGTCAATCAGTATTCCTCCTTCGATCGGATATCACGACACGAATTAGAACTCTTCTCGGCGGCTTTTATTAGCCAAAACCCTCTTGGCGAAATTCTATTGTGCCGACGAAAATTACAATGAATAGCTGCAAGATATTATTTAAATCAGGAACAATTACGAATCCAATAACTTTAACAGCGATATAAAATCAAATTCCTTCCAACCGAAAAATTTTGTATCATATGAATGAATCACAGCTGATATTCGCTCCGTTCCAAGTCTCGCGCCATCACGACGCATTCCGACTTCCTACACCTGATCACTCATCGATGCGCGTGGACTGGACTGACATCGCGCCGCCGAAAGCGACTTCAATCGGATCGGACTTCCCGAAAACACGGTCAAACAACCTACGACATTACGGACAAAAAAAAATACCATTTCAGTTCAAAAGCAGGCCTTAAACAGGACTGCTTAAGGCCTGCTTTCACACTAACCTTTGGGATCTAGTATGAAAGGTACACAATTGAATAGAAATCCTTGCGATAAGGGCTCATCGCAAAGGCCCCTGAAGTGGGCGAAGGACGACCATAAGAAATACGATCTTAATCTTTCTTTTTTTTTTTTTTTTTTTTTTTTATAAGTCGATGCCGCGTATTTTCAAACGGACTTTTTACGGAAATAAGGAAAAGGACATGAGGCATACTGCCAAAAAATAAATTTTATCATTAATGGAAACAAACTACCAACAAAACTTCCCCTTTAAGGGAAATCGACAAAACAGCAAAAAAACCACGCTACAGTAGTCCCCCGCCACGCAAGAATTCACGCAGGGAATTCTCTGGACGCCCACGTCCAAACCACACTGCTCCATCGCCAAAACAAACCTACTTTGTAAAAAGCAATTCATAACAAGCCCAAGTAAATGCTTGTCCCCCTGACATCAATTTTAAAATTAAAAGAACCAAAACTTATACTGACTCGACTGTTGTGTTATACAAATGCCAAATTAAAAAAAAAACTGATATAAAATATATAATAATTGACTCTACAGTTACATACACAATCAAACTAACTAAAAAAAATAATATTCCAGTAGAAAAATGTATGTGATCGTGTTGAGGTTGACCATATGTTATACTCTATTCTGTAATTTCTTTACTAAAGCTCTCCCCTTTTAAATAAATCAAACCCGCGTGTCAGTTTTCACATTGCATCGGCTTGTCAGTCCTATTTTATTGTTCTGAAAAAATGCTTGATGGGCACTTGCTTCTTAAGCGAGCGATGTTGGACAAGCCCATGATCTTATCGTGTGATACTTGACAAGCCATGACTAACGAGACACGCTCGACTTCCCTGTACTACTTTAAAATAATTTAGACTGTCAATCGATGGAATAGACGTATCTTAATTTGTCTATGCCAACATTACTATTCATGACTATGGTAAAATTGCCAAAAAAATATCAACAACCCGACTACAAAATGTGTCGGCACCCTTACGATACAGATAGAATATGATTAAATATGCCAATCTTTATATTTTTTTTCTTAAATTACCTCAGTCTAATTCCCTTCAAGCCTCCAGGTAAGACTGACATAAAAGAAAAACATCAAACTAGACAAACCCCAACACAAACACCCGGATCACATACACAATAAAGCAACCAAATAGATACGCGTAGTACGTAGTAAGATAGAGTAGATGGCGCTAGTGCTGCCTTGTAGTCGTTTGAATCCGCACTACAAGATAGACCGCGCAAGGCGTAAGTAAAATGGTATATCATTCAATCACCACCCACGACCGTTTGAAATCCGCGCCGTAGGGTCGCACTGTAATGAAACCAGAGCCTATTAATCAGGTAAAATTGAAGAAAAATCGTACTATAGTATTTATGTTATGTGAAATGGTAGTTGGCGCTATAAATGCCCAATGGTCGTTTAAATCCGTACCACAGGGTAGCACCGTGACTACGTAATACGCGGACCCGATGTTAACTGGCGCTTTTACTCCCGTAAGTCGGCTCTTACGACACGCAGAGAGTGAAGTACTGCGGTGTGAGTATTCTTGCACCGCCCACACACGGTGTCCTAAAGAAAAAGAAATAAAAATAAAAATGATAATATAATTTGTAGCGCAGCGCTTTCACGTTAAAATATAAGGCAAAAAGTAATATTTGTAAGCAACCGCACGACACTCACACCCTGGCAACACTGTTCGTACGAAACCCTACTCACTCCCCGCGTCTATGGATTTGAAGTCTTTCACGTGCCATTTGCCTATAAATTTACCCTTCTCGTCCTCTAGCTCATATACCAGGGGCGAAAGCTTCCTAACTACACGGCAACGCTCGTATTTAGGTGCCAGCTTCGCAGCGAAGTATTTATTCGCGGCGCTCTGTTTATAAGTTCTTTTCCAGACGTAATCGCCAACGTCGAAAGACACATCTCGACGTTTTCGATTATAATACTTAATGTTACGACTGTGAGCCTTAATAAGTGATTCTTGGACTGTTTTATATATGTCTTTGAGGTACCCTAATTTCGAGACATAAGCATCTCTAGGCGCGCAGACTAACTCATTGACATCTTTAAAATCATTATAAATTTTGCCGTCGGCTATAGCTTCGCGACCGTGAACTAGCATAAATGGCGTATAAGATGTGGATTCGTTCATCGAGGTGTTCATTGCGAATTGGATTCTATGTATATTAACGTCCCACGTCCTATGATCGTTCTCCACAAACGATGAGATCGCCGTAATCACGGTACGATTATAACGTTCGACTGGATTTACCTGAGGGCAGTATACTGGCCCCAGGTGTATCTGGGGTATGTTGTATTTTGTATAAAGCGCTTGCAACTCATGACTTACAAATTGGGAACCGTTATCTGAGATCACGGTTTGCGGAATGCCGTGAACTAAAAATACGTGATCTTCGAGACGCTGCGCAATAACCTTCCCTGTCGCTCTTCGCAACGGAAACAACATAACATATTTTGAAAAACAACAAACCACCACTAATAAATACGTGTTTTGCTGCCTCGATAACGGATAGGGTCCACATAAATCGATACTCAAACATTGAAAGGGGCGACAGCAGACTTTGGGTTCTCCCATAAAGCCTGGCGTTGCTTGCGAGCTATGTTTATAAGCGTTACAAGTAGAACACTTTTTAATGAATTCGGCTGTATCCTGGTACATACCAGGCCAAAAATATCTCAATTTTAAGCGTTGATAGGTTTTAGCGACGCCTAGGTGTGCCGCGGTAGGTTTAGAATGATTTTCCTGGATAATAGTTTCTCTCAGTTCTTTGGGCACTACCTCCTTCCATTGGAAATCTCCACTCAGTTTGTTGTTGGATTTAGTAAAACGATAAAGCCTACCATCTACGAGCTGAAAATTAGGACAAGCCCGCGGCTTTTCGGTACAACGTTTAATAATATTTAGAAACCAAGGGTCTTCTATTTGTGATATATCTATAGACCCCACAGGCATAGATCGCGAGAGGGCGTCAGGTACAATATTTTGCGAACCACTGCGGTGTTCGATAGTAAAATTATATGGAGACAACCTACAACCCCATCTTGCCAACCGCCCGGCAGGACTTTTAAGATTTAAAAACCATTTCAAGCTTGCGTGATCTGTAATTATGCGGAACGGCCTGTCACTTTCCAGATACGGGCGGAAATGCTCAACAGTTAATACGACCGCCAATGCCTCGCGCTCGGTCGCGGAGTAATTGCGTTCGGCGGGCGCAAGAGAACGGCTAAAATACGCAACCGGGTGCTCCTCGCCATCGATCAACTGCGTAAGTGTACCTCCTATTCCGTAATTGGACGCGTCACAGTGAACGGTAAACTCTTTCGTGAAATCTGGACATGTTAAGACAGGAGCATTGGTCAGTGCTAACTTGAGGTCCGCGAATGCACGTTCTGCCTCCGGCGACCAGCTGAACGGAGGGGCACCCCTACGTGTTGACGTCAGCGCGTTTAACGGCCCCGCCCGGTTACTGAAATTTTTAATAAACCGCCTGTAGTAGGATGCCGTACCTAGGAAGCGTTTAACGTCCTTTCTGCAAGTAGGGGTGGGAAAATCTACTATCGCTCTCACCTTATCCGGGTCGGTGCGCAAGCCATATTCATCGACCACGTGCCCAAGATACTTTAGCTGCCTCCTAAAAAATTGGCATTTCCCTAGGTTAATAGTTAAGTTTGCATCTTTTAATTTATTATACACTTTCCGCAATAACTCCAGATGTTCCGTCAAAGTTGAGCTAGTTAATATAATGTCGTCCAAATAACAGCTTACATTATTCGCGAATTCAGGCCCCAAAATCCGGTCCATCAATCGCTGCTGAGTGGCCGGTGCTGATGTCAACCCAAAGCACATAACTTTAAAATGATACAGGCCGCGTGAAGGCACTGTGAATGCGGTCTTTTCACGGCTCTCGACGCCATCTAGCGGAATTTGCCAATAAGCCGATTTTAGATCTATTGTCGAGATGTATTTCGCGTTCTTTAGTTGGTCTAGTATATTAGTCACGTAAGGTAGAGGATAAGCATCGTGTTTAGAAACGGCATTGAGTTTTCGGCTATCCAAGCAAAAGCGAGTCGATCCGTCCGCCTTCCGCACTAAAGTGACGGGATTATTCCAAGCACTGTTGCTAGGTTCCACCACATCGTCCGCCAGCATTTGATCTAGATGTTTGTTCAGTTCTGCCAACCTATCCGGAGACATCGGGTAGTAGCGCTGTTTAATTGGCGGATGATCACCTGTGTCTATTTTGTGCGTTACTAAGTGCGTCCTACCAAGCCCTTTTTTCTCATCTGAAATACTTTCAAACTCGCGAATAACCTTATTTGCCTGTTCGCGTTCGAACTCCGACAGTGACTCGAAATCGATCAAAATTTTGTCCGTCGAAGTTATCGCACTGACATGCTGATTACCCGGTAAGAACTCACTATCCTTCAACAGTGACAAAACATCTGGCGCTATTTGAAATTCTTTCCAAAAATTTATACCCAACAACAATTCAGTGGAGACTCCTGGAATTACGTAAAATTTTATAATAGCGGTCCGCTCGTCTACTGTGACTGGTAAAAACATATACCCAGTAACAGGTGAAGCTGAACCGTTAGCGGTTTTAATTATATCTAAATCGGTAGATTTGTGGAGAGTGCCCAAATCAGTAAAATATTTGATAGCGTTTCCGCCAATTATAGAAATTTCAGATCCCGAATCCAGCAAAGCTCTAAAATTTATATCATAAATGGTAATTTTTAAGTAGGGTCTGGTATCCCTATTTTGACATACGTGAGTCGGCGACGAGTGACATTGACACTGACGTTTGGAAATGGCACCTGACATTGACGTGTTATTTTTCCCATTTTCATAATAAAAATCTTTCAGGAATTTCAGCCAATGTGTCCACTCTTGCGCTGATGTTTTCGCCCACCGCCGCCGGCTCACGCCTGCGCGTTTTTTGGCGCAGATACAAGCTTATCGGAGGCCTTACGACAATTCAAACAAGTCCTCGCAGTTACATCTTTTTCGCCACATTTATAACAAACGACTCGGAAAGGCGCTTTGCAACTCCTCAACGTATGCCCTGCCACCCTACAGCGCACGCAGAAGTCTGCATTCGGGGCCTGAACTGCGGCTACCTTTGGCGCCGGGCGGCTGTATCTGTAGCAGAGATCCGGAGCCAAAGAAGATGTGCTTGATTTCGGAGGATCAGCAAAGTTATTCGTCCTATCTTTAGCCATCTCAATAAGCCTGCATTTGCGTTTCAAATCAACCCAAGAGTCTGCTGGATACAGTGCTAGCTGAGAAGTGTAACAAGGCCTAATGTTATATAAGACAATATTTAATTTATCTTCCTCCGATAGTGGTTTAGATAAACGAATAAAATAATTTTGCATAATACTAAGGTAATTTACTATGCTTTCATCAGATCCCTGAGTGCGAGCCCTAATTTCCTGCATTAATCTATGGTCATAATCTGTAGGCAGATATTCTTCCAATAACAGGGACCTTAATTCGCCCCAATTATTTACTTCGGTATGATTGCCCCGGTACCAGCAAAGAGCTTCATCTGTAAAAAGTTCAGCGGCTGAATTGAACAGTCTGCTCTCAGAAATATTACGGGAGCGACAGAGTTCATCTAATCTCTGTAAAAAAGCCTTCACACATGTATTACCATTAAAACTAATCCCAAGTTTATGTATAGCCGAAGCGGACTCATTACTTTTCATCGCTTTGATAGGGCTGCCAGGAGGCGAGTGGTTTACATCACCGGCGGGCTCATCCAATACCTGTGCTGGTTGTATAGAGGGCTGTCTCTGCGACAATCCACTCTTGAAGTTATACATTATATTATCCAGTTTATGCAAGATACGGTCTAAATTTTCCCGCATACTATGCAGTTGATCATATGTGACCGTCGATTCAGCCGTAGGATTTAAGCGACTAAGCCTATGAAACAGGTGATGAGCTACCGCTTCCACCCGGTTCAGAGATTTGAGTGAGCACCCCGGCTTGGCAGCCCCCAATATCAAATTTTCTAAGTAAGCTAATTTATCCTTAATTATAGCACATTCAGATACAATATCAAGGTCCACTTCAGCTATTTCATCTGATGGAAGCTCTCTGCTTAGTTTTCTTAACTGGGCTCGAAGATCTGTAACCTTACCCGCTGGCTCAACGCCCCGAATTTTAGCTTCATACTCCAACTCATCTTTATGTAATAAATGAAACTTTATAGGTCGCTCCTCCTCCATCTTGTAATGAGGAAGGAGAAGAGAAGAAAGTAAATATAGGTATATGGTATATTTAAGAAACTGGCAAGAAACTAGTGCAATTCAAGCCCACTTGAAGTCCCTACTAACTATGTAAACTATATATTCACCAACTATGTTTAAAATTGAAATTGTCAAACTAAGTTAGTGGAAAAAAGTAAGTAGGTATATTTAATTTCAATTAACTAGTAAGTAATTTACTTTCTAAATCTGAAAAGTGTATTGTTAAGCAATTCCAGCCAAAACAATACCCCTTTTTTACTATATTTAAGAAATCCTATATATTAACAAGCTGTTACTTTACTACCAATATTATTCTGTAATTGCAAGTGACCCTAAGTAGGTACCAATACTCAACTCTCAATGTAAAGAAAAATGAATTAATAAAGTCTTGTCTTTTAAATCAATGTATCAATTATTTTAAACACAGGCTATCCTCTGACAACCCTAAAAATACAGAGCTGCTTTTCTAGTTAAAAAAAAAGAAGATTTTTATGTATCTGATATCCCACAAGCTAACAAAATTACAATTTGGCAATCCTTCTTGTAGAAAATGCATATACAGTCTTGGACAAATATAATGAATGAATAAATCTCAGTATTTTAACTCAATATAAAAACATAGGTAATGTAATAATCATGCCACTAAAATAACTCCACATCTCTGATATCCGCGGGTTTCCTGTTGAGCTTAATAAAGTTACTTGACCAACAAAAAAAAACAGAAACACAAAAATTGTAGTAAATAATTTATTTCAGGCAATCCTTATGTCTACATAGGTTCGGGCGCCAATTGTTATGTCTTTTTCTCTCTCTTATTGCCTTTTTGGCTTAAGAAACAGTAAGTAATAAATAAACTCATGCGAATGACTCACCTTAATGACAACTCAAGGGCAAATAAGTAAACACTTAACGTACAGTCAACAGCAAACTACAGTTTTATTGAAATACGGTTGATTCTATACAATAATAAACATCAAACGTTGTAATCGCAGATCTGCCAATTTACTCGGTGATTGGACACGAAGAAAAACGAAGCTATGAATCTAATCTTTTTCCCAAGGGGTTATTTTAAAAGGTTAAACTTAAAACTACTCGCAGAGCGTTATGTGGGTAAGGGTTGCCTGCCCTAGAATATCAGAAATGTGGTAATTATCTACATAAATCTAGCTCGTAGGTTGTACTCGAAGTACGGATAGCTGGATTCTTATACTTCGGTTAGTTTAAGGGTTAAAAAGATTTGAGAGTTAACTGGTACCTATTAGAATATCTCGCAGCGAGTCTGTTTAGTAGAGAAACGCTTCGATGGCTGCTTTCTATTAATTATGCCTCGGAGCCGTGGGTGAGAAACCAAAGTCCGGTTTCTTTCAACTTTTTCCGCTTAACTGAGGTTGAATGGACGACAGAGCAGTGGTTTACTCGTGGCTGGATACGTACGCCACTCTTCACCTGCGGCTCCTTGATAACAATATATTTTATATGGTTTAGAATCCGGTCAATCAGTATTCCTCCTTCGATCGGATATCACGACACGAATTAGAACTCTTCTCGGCGGCTTTTATTAGCCAAAACCCTCTTGGCGAAATTCTATTGTGCCGACGAAAATTACAATGAATAGCTGCAAGATATTATTTAAATCAGGAACAATTACGAATCCAATAACTTTAACAGCGATATAAAATCAAATTCCTTCCAACCGAAAAATTTTGTATCATATGAATGAATCACAGCTGATATTCGCTCCGTTCCAAGTCTCGCGCCATCACGACGCATTCCGACTTCCTACACCTGTACCCTTAGCACGAACAGCCATCGAGAAATCTTACGCGCGTAAGAAAATACTACTCGAAAACGTACTCGATTCGAAAGCTAGCAAAATCGGCAGCACGAATTTTACAGAGCTGGCTAACGTCAACTCGATAGTAGCGATAAATAAAGCTAACCTGACACAATCCAATTATCAATCCAATTGAAGCAAGGTGCGTTCAAAAACCATGTTATATATCTATGTAAATCATAAATATGTAAATTAAAATTCAATCAAGTTGTTTATCATCATAATTTTACATTTATTATTCTTATTATTAATAATAAAACTATTAACAATATTAATTTCATTTAATAACTTAAATTAATTTGCAAATATTATAATAATTTTTAAAATGTGCATGATTTTGCCCATGCTTTTGAACGGTCATTGCACCTTGCCCGTGATTGGTTTGAAAAAGAAGAGTGTAGCTATTCTTTCTCTCTTTCTTTCTCATCCTGTGATTTAATGAAAAATATAACCTAAAATAATAAAAAGCCGTGAAGCAATTTCTTTATTTTGTTTTTGTCTAAAATGATTTATCTGTGTCGGCTAATAAATACCTAATACAATTGCGAGGAAATGACATTATGACCGAGGAGTAAACTACAATGTTTCATAGTTTCATCAAATTGTTCTAATTGAAGATGTTTTATGAACTTGAAGAATAACAATGGAATATCGTCAATGAATAATAAATTGTTTACACATAAACAATAAAACCTTTGGACGTGCTATGAAAATATGTGAATTTCATCGGAATTAGTGCCTATAGTGTTTGAAGATTCGACAAATTAGAGACTTTGTTAAGTTTGCATTGTTATACCTACCTAGTTAGTTTTTGTCAAAGTTTTATGGTCTTATTTTTTTAATATCTACTTAATGAAACATAATTAATTAACTGTATCCAAACTGTGTGATGTGTTGTCTGAAAACAAATATTATACGTATAACACCGTATTCTTTAGTTTTATTTGAGTTTTGTAGGTAAGTTCTAAAATATTGCTAAAATAAAGGTATGGTGGGTGTGGGGGACACCGTGGATAGCGTAAAATGACGAGATTTTTATTTTACAAATTTCTATGTCTAAAGAGAACAATTTAAGTAATATTGCCTGTGGGTAATTCAGTAGACATGTCATAGTTCTCAAATTAAATTTTTGTTACTACATACATGCTTTTAAAATTTAATAATAAATAATACAAAGTCGCTCGGAAAGTCCCTCACTGAAAAAATGTCAGTGAGTAAGTTGTCGATAGCCAGCTTGCGAGTGTCTCGATACCGTATGTCAAAAGTGGGTTCGTGCTACCGATTTCCATACAAGTTGTAACTTTACTATTCGAACTCGATTCGAAGGCTGCTCGATACCGTAAGTCAAAATGTTTCGTGCTTCCAAATCTTAGTTCCGTTTACGGACGTAGTGGCGCTGTACTAATTTCCATACAAAATTGTGAGATTCGAGTAATTTTACGCGCGTTATTTTTCTCGATAGCTGTTCGTGCTAAGGGTACTGATCACTCATCGATGCGCGTGGACTGGACTGACATCGCGCCGCCGAAAGCGACTTCAATCGGATCGGACTTCCCGAAAACACGGTCAAACAACCTACGACATTACGGACAAAAAAAAATACCATTTCAGTTCAAAAGCAGGCCTTAAACAGGACTGCTTAAGGCCTGCTTTCACACTAACCTTTGGGATCTAGTATGAAAGGTACACAATTGAATAGAAATCCTTGCGATAAGGGCTCATCGCAAAGGCCCCTGAAGTGGGCGAAGGACGACCATAAGAAATACGATCTTAATCTTTCTTTTTTTTTTTTTTTTTTTTTTTATAAGTCGATGCCGCGTATTTTCAAACGGACTTTTTACGGAAATAAGGAAAAGGACATGAGGCATACTGCCAAAAAATAAATTTTATCATTAATGGAAACAAACTACCAACAAAACTTCCCCTTTAAGGGAAATCGACAAAACAGCAAAAAAACCACGCTACAGTAGTCCCCCGCCACGCAAGAATTCACGCAGGGAATTCTCTGGACGCCCACGTCCAAACCACACTGCTCCATCGCCAAAACAAACCTACTTTGTAAAAAGCAATTCATAACAAGCCCAAGTAAATGCTTGTCCCCCTGACATCAATTTTAAAATTAAAAGAACCAAAACTTATACTGACTCGACTGTTGTGTTATACAAATGCCAAATTAAAAAAAAAAACTGATATAAAATATATAATAATTGACTCTACAGTTACATACACAATCAAACTAACTAAAAAAAATAATATTCCAGTAGAAAAATGTATGTGATCGTGTTGAGGTTGACCATATGTTATACTCTATTCTGTAATTTCTTTACTAAAGCTCTCCCCTTTTAAATAAATCAAACCCGCGTGTCAGTTTTCACATTGCATCGGCTTGTCAGTCCTATTTTATTGTTCTGAAAAAATGCTTGATGGGCACTTGCTTCTTAAGCGAGCGATGTTGGACAAGCCCATGATCTTATCGTGTGATACTTGACAAGCCATGACTAACGAGACACGCTCGACTTCCCTGTACTACTTTAAAATAATTTAGACTGTCAATCGATGGAATAGACGTATCTTAATTTGTCTATGCCAACATTACTATTCATGACTATGGTAAAATTGCCAAAAAAATATCAACAACCCGACTACAAAATGTGTCGGCACCCTTACGATACAGATAGAATATGATTAAATATGCCAATCTTTATATTTTTTTTCTTAAATTACCTCAGTCTAATTCCCTTCAAGCCTCCAGGTAAGACTGACATAAAAGAAAAACATCAAACTAGACAAACCCCAACACAAACACCCGGATCACATACACAATAAAGCAACCAAATAGATACGCGTAGTACGTAGTAAGATAGAGTAGATGGCGCTAGTGCTGCCTTGTAGTCGTTTGAATCCGCACTACAAGATAGACCGCGCAAGGCGTAAGTAAAATGGTATATCATTCAAGCACCACCCACGACCGTTTGAAATCCGCGCCGTAGGGTCGCACTGTAATGAAACCAGAGCCTATTAATCAGGTAAAATTGAAGAAAAATCGTACTATAGTATTTATGTTATGTGAAATGGTAGTTGGCGCTATAAATGCCCAATGGTCGTTTAAATCCGTACCACAGGGTAGCACCGTGACTACGTAATACGCGGACCCGATGTTAACTGGCGCTTTTACTCCCGTAAGTCGGCTCTTACGACACGCAGAGAGTGAAGTACTGCGGTGTGAGTATTCTTGCACCGCCCACACACGGTGTCCTAAAGAAAAAGAAATAAAAATAAAAATGATAATATAATTTGTAGCGCAGCGCTTTCACGTTAAAATATAAGGCAAAAAGTAATATTTGTAAGCAACCGCACGACACTCACACCCTGGCAACACTGTTCGTACGAAACCCTACTCACTCCCCGCGTCTATGGATTTGAAGTCTTTCACGTGCCATTTGCCTATAAATTTACCCTTCTCGTCCTCTAGCTCATATACCAGGGGCGAAAGCTTCCTAACTACACGGCAACGCTCGTATTTAGGTGCCAGCTTCGCAGCGAAGTATTTATTCGCGGCGCTCTGTTTATAAGTTCTTTTCCAGACGTAATCGCCAACGTCGAAAGACACATCTCGACGTTTTCGATTATAATACTTAATGTTACGACTGTGAGCCTTAATAAGTGATTCTTGGACTGTTTTATATATGTCTTTGAGGTACCCTAATTTCGAGACATAAGCATCTCTAGGCGCGCAGACTAACTCATTGACATCTTTAAAATCATTATAAATTTTGCCGTCGGCTATAGCTTCGCGACCGTGAACTAGCATAAATGGCGTATAAGATGTGGATTCGTTCATCGAGGTGTTCATTGCGAATTGGATTCTATGTATATTAACGTCCCACGTCCTATGATCGTTCTCCACAAACGATGAGATCGCCGTAATCACGGTACGATTATAACGTTCGACTGGATTTACCTGAGGGCAGTATACTGGCCCCAGGTGTATCTGGGGTATGTTGTATTTTGTATAAAGCGCTTGCAACTCATGACTTACAAATTGGGAACCGTTATCTGAGATCACGGTTTGCGGAATGCCGTGAACTAAAAATACGTGATCTTCGAGACGCTGCGCAATAACCTTCCCTGTCGCTCTTCGCAACGGAAACAACATAACATATTTTGAAAAACAACAAACCACCACTAATAAATACGTGTTTTGCTGCCTCGATAACGGATAGGGTCCACATAAATCGATACTCAAACATTGAAAGGGGCGACAGCAGACTTTGGGTTCTCCCATAAAGCCTGGCGTTGCTTGCGAGCTATGTTTATAAGCGTTACAAGTAGAACACTTTTTAATGAATTCGGCTGTATCCTGGTACATACCAGGCCAAAAATATCTCAATTTTAAGCGTTGATAGGTTTTAGCGACGCCTAGGTGTGCCGCGGTAGGTTTAGAATGATTTTCCTGGATAATAGTTTCTCTCAGTTCTTTGGGCACTACCTCCTTCCATTGGAAATCTCCACTCAGTTTGTTGTTGGATTTAGTAAAACGATAAAGCCTACCATCTACGAGCTGAAAATTAGGACAAGCCCGCGGCTTTTCGGTACAACGTTTAATAATATTTAGAAACCAAGGGTCTTCTATTTGTGATATATCTATAGACCCCACAGGCATAGATCGCGAGAGGGCGTCAGGTACAATATTTTGCGAACCACTGCGGTGTTCGATAGTAAAATTATATGGAGACAACCTACAACCCCATCTTGCCAACCGCCCGGCAGGACTTTTAAGATTTAAAAACCATTTCAAGCTTGCGTGATCTGTAATTATGCGGAACGGCCTGTCACTTTCCAGATACGGGCGGAAATGCTCAACAGTTAATACGACCGCCAATGCCTCGCGCTCGGTCGCGGAGTAATTGCGTTCGGCGGGCGCAAGAGAACGGCTAAAATACGCAACCGGGTGCTCCTCGCCATCGATCAACTGCGTAAGTGTACCTCCTATTCCGTAATTGGACGCGTCACAGTGAACGGTAAACTCTTTCGTGAAATCTGGACATGTTAAGACAGGAGCATTGGTCAGTGCTAACTTGAGGTCCGCGAATGCACGTTCTGCCTCCGGCGACCAGCTGAACGGAGGGGCACCCCTACGTGTTGACGTCAGCGCGTTTAACGGCCCCGCCCGGTTACTGAAATTTTTAATAAACCGCCTGTAGTAGGATGCCGTACCTAGGAAGCGTTTAACGTCCTTTCTGCAAGTAGGGGTGGGAAAATCTACTATCGCTCTCACCTTATCCGGGTCGGTGCGCAAGCCATATTCATCGACCACGTGCCCAAGATACTTTAGCTGCCTCCTAAAAAATTGGCATTTCCCTAGGTTAATAGTTAAGTTTGCATCTTTTAATTTATTATACACTTTCCGCAATAACTCCAGATGTTCCGTCAAAGTTGAGCTAGTTAATATAATGTCGTCCAAATAACAGCTTACATTATTCGCGAATTCAGGCCCCAAAATCCGGTCCATCAATCGCTGCTGAGTGGCCGGTGCTGATGTCAACCCAAAGCACATAACTTTAAAATGATACAGGCCGCGTGAAGGCACTGTGAATGCGGTCTTTTCACGGCTCTCGACGCCATCTAGCGGAATTTGCCAATAAGCCGATTTTAGATCTATTGTCGAGATGTATTTCGCGTTCTTTAGTTGGTCTAGTATATTAGTCACGTAAGGTAGAGGATAAGCATCGTGTTTAGAAACGGCATTGAGTTTTCGGCTATCCAAGCAAAAGCGAGTCGATCCGTCCGCCTTCCGCACTAAAGTGACGGGATTATTCCAAGCACTGTTGCTAGGTTCCACCACATCGTCCGCCAGCATTTGATCTAGATGTTTGTTCAGTTCTGCCAACCTATCCGGAGACATCGGGTAGTAGCGCTGTTTAATTGGCGGATGATCACCTGTGTCTATTTTGTGCGTTACTAAGTGCGTCCTACCAAGCCCTTTTTTCTCATCTGAAATACTTTCAAACTCGCGAATAACCTTATTTGCCTGTTCGCGTTCGAACTCCGACAGTGACTCGAAATCGATCAAAATTTTGTCCGTCGAAGTTATCGCACTGACATGCTGATTACCCGGTAAGAACTCACTATCCTTCAACAGTGACAAAACATCTGGCGCTATTTGAAATTCTTTCCAAAAATTTATACCCAACAACAATTCAGTGGAGACTCCTGGAATTACGTAAAATTTTATAATAGCGGTCCGCTCGTCTACTGTGACTGGTAAAAACATATACCCAGTAACAGGTGAAGCTGAACCGTTAGCGGTTTTAATTATATCTAAATCGGTAGATTTGTGGAGAGTGCCCAAATCAGTAAAATATTTGATAGCGTTTCCGCCAATTATAGAAATTTCAGATCCCGAATCCAGCAAAGCTCTAAAATTTATATCATAAATGGTAATTTTTAAGTAGGGTCTGGTATCCCTATTTTGACATACGTGAGTCGGCGACGAGTGACATTGACACTGACGTTTGGAAATGGCACCTGACATTGACGTGTTATTTTTCCCATTTTCATAATAAAAATCTTTCAGGAATTTCAGCCAATGTGTCCACTCTTGCGCTGATGTTTTCGCCCACCGCCGCCGGCTCACGCCTGCGCGTTTTTTGGCGCAGATACAAGCTTATCGGAGGCCTTACGACAATTCAAACAAGTCCTCGCAGTTACATCTTTTTCGCCACATTTATAACAAACGACTCGGAAAGGCGCTTTGCAACTCCTCAACGTATGCCCTGCCACCCTACAGCGCACGCAGAAGTCTGCATTCGGGGCCTGAACTGCGGCTACCTTTGGCGCCGGGCGGCTGTATCTGTAGCAGAGATCCGGAGCCAAAGAAGATGTGCTTGATTTCGGAGGATCAGCAAAGTTATTCGTCCTATCTTTAGCCATCTCAATAAGCCTGCATTTGCGTTTCAAATCAACCCAAGAGTCTGCTGGATACAGTGCTAGCTGAGAAGTGTAACAAGGCCTAATGTTATATAAGACAATATTTAATTTATCTTCCTCCGATAGTGGTTTAGATAAACGAATAAAATAATTTTGCATAATACTAAGGTAATTTACTATGCTTTCATCAGATCCCTGAGTGCGAGCCCTAATTTCCTGCATTAATCTATGGTCATAATCTGTAGGCAGATATTCTTCCAATAACAGGGACCTTAATTCGCCCCAATTATTTACTTCGGTATGATTGCCCCGGTACCAGCAAAGAGCTTCATCTGTAAAAAGTTCAGCGGCTGAATTGAACAGTCTGCTCTCAGAAATATTACGGGAGCGACAGAGTTCATCTAATCTCTGTAAAAAAGCCTTCACACATGTATTACCATTAAAACTAATCCCAAGTTTATGTATAGCCGAAGCGGACTCATTACTTTTCATCGCTTTGATAGGGCTGCCAGGAGGCGAGTGGTTTACATCACCGGCGGGCTCATCCAATACCTGTGCTGGTTGTATAGAGGGCTGTCTCTGCGACAATCCACTCTTGAAGTTATACATTATATTATCCAGTTTATGCAAGATACGGTCTAAATTTTCCCGCATACTATGCAGTTGATCATATGTGACCGTCGATTCAGCCGTAGGATTTAAGCGACTAAGCCTATGAAACAGGTGATGAGCTACCGCTTCCACCCGGTTCAGAGATTTGAGTGAGCACCCCGGCTTGGCAGCCCCCAATATCAAATTTTCTAAGTAAGCTAATTTATCCTTAATTATAGCACATTCAGATACAATATCAAGGTCCACTTCAGCTATTTCATCTGATGGAAGCTCTCTGCTTAGTTTTCTTAACTGGGCTCGAAGATCTGTAACCTTACCCGCTGGCTCAACGCCCCGAATTTTAGCTTCATACTCCAACTCATCTTTATGTAATAAATGAAACTTTATAGGTCGCTCCTCCTCCATCTTGTAATGAGGAAGGAGAAGAGAAGAAAGTAAATATAGGTATATGGTATATTTAAGAAACTGGCAAGAAACTAGTGCAATTCAAGCCCACTTGAAGTCCCTACTAACTATGTAAACTATATATTCACCAACTATGTTTAAAATTGAAATTGTCAAACTAAGTTAGTGGAAAAAAGTAAGTAGGTATATTTAATTTCAATTAACTAGTAAGTAATTTACTTTCTAAATCTGAAAAGTGTATTGTTAAGCAATTCCAGCCAAAACAATACCCCTTTTTTACTATATTTAAGAAATCCTATATATTAACAAGCTGTTACTTTACTACCAATATTATTCTGTAATTGCAAGTGACCCTAAGTAGGTACCAATACTCAACTCTCAATGTAAAGAAAAATGAATTAATAAAGTCTTGTCTTTTAAATCAATGTATCAATTATTTTAAACACAGGCTATCCTCTGACAACCCTAAAAATACAGAGCTGCTTTTCTAGTTAAAAAAAAAGAAGATTTTTATGTATCTGATATCCCACAAGCTAACAAAATTACAATTTGGCAATCCTTCTTGTAGAAAATGCATATACAGTCTTGGACAAATATAATGAATGAATAAATCTCAGTATTTTAACTCAATATAAAAACATAGGTAATGTAATAATCATGCCACTAAAATAACTCCACATCTCTGATATCCGCGGGTTTCCTGTTGAGCTTAATAAAGTTACTTGACCAACAAAAAAAAACAGAAACACAAAAATTGTAGTAAATAATTTATTTCAGGCAATCCTTATGTCTACATAGGTTCGGGCGCCAATTGTTATGTCTTTTTCTCTCTCTTATTGCCTTTTTGGCTTAAGAAACAGTAAGTAATAAATAAACTCATGCGAATGACTCACCTTAATGACAACTCAAGGGCAAATAAGTAAACACTTAACGTACAGTCAACAGCAAACTACAGTTTTATTGAAATACGGTTGATTCTATACAATAATAAACATCAAACGTTGTAATCGCAGATCTGCCAATTTACTCGGTGATTGGACACGAAGAAAAACGAAGCTATGAATCTAATCTTTTTCCCAAGGGGTTATTTTAAAAGGTTAAACTTAAAACTACTCGCAGAGCGTTATGTGGGTAAGGGTTGCCTGCCCTAGAATATCAGAAATGTGGTAATTATCTACATAAATCTAGCTCGTAGGTTGTACTCGAAGTACGGATAGCTGGATTCTTATACTTCGGTTAGTTTAAGGGTTAAAAAGATTTGAGAGTTAACTGGTACCTATTAGAATATCTCGCAGCGAGTCTGTTTAGTAGAGAAACGCTTCGATGGCTGCTTTCTATTAATTATGCCTCGGAGCCGTGGGTGAGAAACCAAAGTCCGGTTTCTTTCAACTTTTTCCGCTTAACTGAGGTTGAATGGACGACAGAGCAGTGGTTTACTCGTGGCTGGATACGTACGCCACTCTTCACCTGCGGCTCCTTGATAACAATATATTTTATATGGTTTAGAATCCGGTCAATCAGTATTCCTCCTTCGATCGGATATCACGACACGAATTAGAACTCTTCTCGGCGGCTTTTATTAGCCAAAACCCTCTTGGCGAAATTCTATTGTGCCGACGAAAATTACAATGAATAGCTGCAAGATATTATTTAAATCAGGAACAATTACGAATCCAATAACTTTAACAGCGATATAAAATCAAATTCCTTCCAACCGAAAAATTTTGTATCATATGAATGAATCACAGCTGATATTCGCTCCGTTCCAAGTCTCGCGCCATCACGACGCATTCCGACTTCCTACACCTGATCACTCATCGATGCGCGTGGACTGGACTGACATCGCGCCGCCGAAAGCGACTTCAATCGGATCGGACTTCCCGAAAACACGGTCAAACAACCTACGACATTACGGACAAAAAAAAATACCATTTCAGTTCAAAAGCAGGCCTTAAACAGGACTGCTTAAGGCCTGCTTTCACACTAACCTTTGGGATCTAGTATGAAAGGTACACAATTGAATAGAAATCCTTGCGATAAGGGCTCATCGCAAAGGCCCCTGAAGTGGGCGAAGGACGACCATAAGAAATACGATCTTAATCTTTCTTTTTTTTTTTTTTTTTTTTTTTTATAAGTCGATGCCGCGTATTTTCAAACGGACTTTTTACGGAAATAAGGAAAAGGACATGAGGCATACTGCCAAAAAATAAATTTTATCATTAATGGAAACAAACTACCAACAAAACTTCCCCTTTAAGGGAAATCGACAAAACAGCAAAAAAACCACGCTACAGTAGTCCCCCGCCACGCAAGAATTCACGCAGGGAATTCTCTGGACGCCCACGTCCAAACCACACTGCTCCATCGCCAAAACAAACCTACTTTGTAAAAAGCAATTCATAACAAGCCCAAGTAAATGCTTGTCCCCCTGACATCAATTTTAAAATTAAAAGAACCAAAACTTATACTGACTCGACTGTTGTGTTATACAAATGCCAAATTAAAAAAAAAAACTGATATAAAATATATAATAATTGACTCTACAGTTACATACACAATCAAACTAACTAAAAAAAATAATATTCCAGTAGAAAAATGTATGTGATCGTGTTGAGGTTGACCATATGTTATACTCTATTCTGTAATTTCTTTACTAAAGCTCTCCCCTTTTAAATAAATCAAACCCGCGTGTCAGTTTTCACATTGCATCGGCTTGTCAGTCCTATTTTATTGTTCTGAAAAAATGCTTGATGGGCACTTGCTTCTTAAGCGAGCGATGTTGGACAAGCCCATGATCTTATCGTGTGATACTTGACAAGCCATGACTAACGAGACACGCTCGACTTCCCTGTACTACTTTAAAATAATTTAGACTGTCAATCGATGGAATAGACGTATCTTAATTTGTCTATGCCAACATTACTATTCATGACTATGGTAAAATTGCCAAAAAAATATCAACAACCCGACTACAAAATGTGTCGGCACCCTTACGATACAGATAGAATATGATTAAATATGCCAATCTTTATATTTTTTTTCTTAAATTACCTCAGTCTAATTCCCTTCAAGCCTCCAGGTAAGACTGACATAAAAGAAAAACATCAAACTAGACAAACCCCAACACAAACACCCGGATCACATACACAATAAAGCAACCAAATAGATACGCGTAGTACGTAGTAAGATAGAGTAGATGGCGCTAGTGCTGCCTTGTAGTCGTTTGAATCCGCACTACAAGATAGACCGCGCAAGGCGTAAGTAAAATGGTATATCATTCAAGCACCACCCACGACCGTTTGAAATCCGCGCCGTAGGGTCGCACTGTAATGAAACCAGAGCCTATTAATCAGGTAAAATTGAAGAAAAATCGTACTATAGTATTTATGTTATGTGAAATGGTAGTTGGCGCTATAAATGCCCAATGGTCGTTTAAATCCGTACCACAGGGTAGCACCGTGACTACGTAATACGCGGACCCGATGTTAACTGGCGCTTTTACTCCCGTAAGTCGGCTCTTACGACACGCAGAGAGTGAAGTACTGCGGTGTGAGTATTCTTGCACCGCCCACACACGGTGTCCTAAAGAAAAAGAAATAAAAATAAAAATGATAATATAATTTGTAGCGCAGCGCTTTCACGTTAAAATATAAGGCAAAAAGTAATATTTGTAAGCAACCGCACGACACTCACACCCTGGCAACACTGTTCGTACGAAACCCTACTCACTCCCCGCGTCTATGGATTTGAAGTCTTTCACGTGCCATTTGCCTATAAATTTACCCTTCTCGTCCTCTAGCTCATATACCAGGGGCGAAAGCTTCCTAACTACACGGCAACGCTCGTATTTAGGTGCCAGCTTCGCAGCGAAGTATTTATTCGCGGCGCTCTGTTTATAAGTTCTTTTCCAGACGTAATCGCCAACGTCGAAAGACACATCTCGACGTTTTCGATTATAATACTTAATGTTACGACTGTGAGCCTTAATAAGTGATTCTTGGACTGTTTTATATATGTCTTTGAGGTACCCTAATTTCGAGACATAAGCATCTCTAGGCGCGCAGACTAACTCATTGACATCTTTAAAATCATTATAAATTTTGCCGTCGGCTATAGCTTCGCGACCGTGAACTAGCATAAATGGCGTATAAGATGTGGATTCGTTCATCGAGGTGTTCATTGCGAATTGGATTCTATGTATATTAACGTCCCACGTCCTATGATCGTTCTCCACAAACGATGAGATCGCCGTAATCACGGTACGATTATAACGTTCGACTGGATTTACCTGAGGGCAGTATACTGGCCCCAGGTGTATCTGGGGTATGTTGTATTTTGTATAAAGCGCTTGCAACTCATGACTTACAAATTGGGAACCGTTATCTGAGATCACGGTTTGCGGAATGCCGTGAACTAAAAATACGTGATCTTCGAGACGCTGCGCAATAACCTTCCCTGTCGCTCTTCGCAACGGAAACAACATAACATATTTTGAAAAACAACAAACCACCACTAATAAATACGTGTTTTGCTGCCTCGATAACGGATAGGGTCCACATAAATCGATACTCAAACATTGAAAGGGGCGACAGCAGACTTTGGGTTCTCCCATAAAGCCTGGCGTTGCTTGCGAGCTATGTTTATAAGCGTTACAAGTAGAACACTTTTTAATGAATTCGGCTGTATCCTGGTACATACCAGGCCAAAAATATCTCAATTTTAAGCGTTGATAGGTTTTAGCGACGCCTAGGTGTGCCGCGGTAGGTTTAGAATGATTTTCCTGGATAATAGTTTCTCTCAGTTCTTTGGGCACTACCTCCTTCCATTGGAAATCTCCACTCAGTTTGTTGTTGGATTTAGTAAAACGATAAAGCCTACCATCTACGAGCTGAAAATTAGGACAAGCCCGCGGCTTTTCGGTACAACGTTTAATAATATTTAGAAACCAAGGGTCTTCTATTTGTGATATATCTATAGACCCCACAGGCATAGATCGCGAGAGGGCGTCAGGTACAATATTTTGCGAACCACTGCGGTGTTCGATAGTAAAATTATATGGAGACAACCTACAACCCCATCTTGCCAACCGCCCGGCAGGACTTTTAAGATTTAAAAACCATTTCAAGCTTGCGTGATCTGTAATTATGCGGAACGGCCTGTCACTTTCCAGATACGGGCGGAAATGCTCAACAGTTAATACGACCGCCAATGCCTCGCGCTCGGTCGCGGAGTAATTGCGTTCGGCGGGCGCAAGAGAACGGCTAAAATACGCAACCGGGTGCTCCTCGCCATCGATCAACTGCGTAAGTGTACCTCCTATTCCGTAATTGGACGCGTCACAGTGAACGGTAAACTCTTTCGTGAAATCTGGACATGTTAAGACAGGAGCATTGGTCAGTGCTAACTTGAGGTCCGCGAATGCACGTTCTGCCTCCGGCGACCAGCTGAACGGAGGGGCACCCCTACGTGTTGACGTCAGCGCGTTTAACGGCCCCGCCCGGTTACTGAAATTTTTAATAAACCGCCTGTAGTAGGATGCCGTACCTAGGAAGCGTTTAACGTCCTTTCTGCAAGTAGGGGTGGGAAAATCTACTATCGCTCTCACCTTATCCGGGTCGGTGCGCAAGCCATATTCATCGACCACGTGCCCAAGATACTTTAGCTGCCTCCTAAAAAATTGGCATTTCCCTAGGTTAATAGTTAAGTTTGCATCTTTTAATTTATTATACACTTTCCGCAATAACTCCAGATGTTCCGTCAAAGTTGAGCTAGTTAATATAATGTCGTCCAAATAACAGCTTACATTATTCGCGAATTCAGGCCCCAAAATCCGGTCCATCAATCGCTGCTGAGTGGCCGGTGCTGATGTCAACCCAAAGCACATAACTTTAAAATGATACAGGCCGCGTGAAGGCACTGTGAATGCGGTCTTTTCACGGCTCTCGACGCCATCTAGCGGAATTTGCCAATAAGCCGATTTTAGATCTATTGTCGAGATGTATTTCGCGTTCTTTAGTTGGTCTAGTATATTAGTCACGTAAGGTAGAGGATAAGCATCGTGTTTAGAAACGGCATTGAGTTTTCGGCTATCCAAGCAAAAGCGAGTCGATCCGTCCGCCTTCCGCACTAAAGTGACGGGATTATTCCAAGCACTGTTGCTAGGTTCCACCACATCGTCCGCCAGCATTTGATCTAGATGTTTGTTCAGTTCTGCCAACCTATCCGGAGACATCGGGTAGTAGCGCTGTTTAATTGGCGGATGATCACCTGTGTCTATTTTGTGCGTTACTAAGTGCGTCCTACCAAGCCCTTTTTTCTCATCTGAAATACTTTCAAACTCGCGAATAACCTTATTTGCCTGTTCGCGTTCGAACTCCGACAGTGACTCGAAATCGATCAAAATTTTGTCCGTCGAAGTTATCGCACTGACATGCTGATTACCCGGTAAGAACTCACTATCCTTCAACAGTGACAAAACATCTGGCGCTATTTGAAATTCTTTCCAAAAATTTATACCCAACAACAATTCAGTGGAGACTCCTGGAATTACGTAAAATTTTATAATAGCGGTCCGCTCGTCTACTGTGACTGGTAAAAACATATACCCAGTAACAGGTGAAGCTGAACCGTTAGCGGTTTTAATTATATCTAAATCGGTAGATTTGTGGAGAGTGCCCAAATCAGTAAAATATTTGATAGCGTTTCCGCCAATTATAGAAATTTCAGATCCCGAATCCAGCAAAGCTCTAAAATTTATATCATAAATGGTAATTTTTAAGTAGGGTCTGGTATCCCTATTTTGACATACGTGAGTCGGCGACGAGTGACATTGACACTGACGTTTGGAAATGGCACCTGACATTGACGTGTTATTTTTCCCATTTTCATAATAAAAATCTTTCAGGAATTTCAGCCAATGTGTCCACTCTTGCGCTGATGTTTTCGCCCACCGCCGCCGGCTCACGCCTGCGCGTTTTTTGGCGCAGATACAAGCTTATCGGAGGCCTTACGACAATTCAAACAAGTCCTCGCAGTTACATCTTTTTCGCCACATTTATAACAAACGACTCGGAAAGGCGCTTTGCAACTCCTCAACGTATGCCCTGCCACCCTACAGCGCACGCAGAAGTCTGCATTCGGGGCCTGAACTGCGGCTACCTTTGGCGCCGGGCGGCTGTATCTGTAGCAGAGATCCGGAGCCAAAGAAGATGTGCTTGATTTCGGAGGATCAGCAAAGTTATTCGTCCTATCTTTAGCCATCTCAATAAGCCTGCATTTGCGTTTCAAATCAACCCAAGAGTCTGCTGGATACAGTGCTAGCTGAGAAGTGTAACAAGGCCTAATGTTATATAAGACAATATTTAATTTATCTTCCTCCGATAGTGGTTTAGATAAACGAATAAAATAATTTTGCATAATACTAAGGTAATTTACTATGCTTTCATCAGATCCCTGAGTGCGAGCCCTAATTTCCTGCATTAATCTATGGTCATAATCTGTAGGCAGATATTCTTCCAATAACAGGGACCTTAATTCGCCCCAATTATTTACTTCGGTATGATTGCCCCGGTACCAGCAAAGAGCTTCATCTGTAAAAAGTTCAGCGGCTGAATTGAACAGTCTGCTCTCAGAAATATTACGGGAGCGACAGAGTTCATCTAATCTCTGTAAAAAAGCCTTCACACATGTATTACCATTAAAACTAATCCCAAGTTTATGTATAGCCGAAGCGGACTCATTACTTTTCATCGCTTTGATAGGGCTGCCAGGAGGCGAGTGGTTTACATCACCGGCGGGCTCATCCAATACCTGTGCTGGTTGTATAGAGGGCTGTCTCTGCGACAATCCACTCTTGAAGTTATACATTATATTATCCAGTTTATGCAAGATACGGTCTAAATTTTCCCGCATACTATGCAGTTGATCATATGTGACCGTCGATTCAGCCGTAGGATTTAAGCGACTAAGCCTATGAAACAGGTGATGAGCTACCGCTTCCACCCGGTTCAGAGATTTGAGTGAGCACCCCGGCTTGGCAGCCCCCAATATCAAATTTTCTAAGTAAGCTAATTTATCCTTAATTATAGCACATTCAGATACAATATCAAGGTCCACTTCAGCTATTTCATCTGATGGAAGCTCTCTGCTTAGTTTTCTTAACTGGGCTCGAAGATCTGTAACCTTACCCGCTGGCTCAACGCCCCGAATTTTAGCTTCATACTCCAACTCATCTTTATGTAATAAATGAAACTTTATAGGTCGCTCCTCCTCCATCTTGTAATGAGGAAGGAGAAGAGAAGAAAGTAAATATAGGTATATGGTATATTTAAGAAACTGGCAAGAAACTAGTGCAATTCAAGCCCACTTGAAGTCCCTACTAACTATGTAAACTATATATTCACCAACTATGTTTAAAATTGAAATTGTCAAACTAAGTTAGTGGAAAAAAGTAAGTAGGTATATTTAATTTCAATTAACTAGTAAGTAATTTACTTTCTAAATCTGAAAAGTGTATTGTTAAGCAATTCCAGCCAAAACAATACCCCTTTTTTACTATATTTAAGAAATCCTATATATTAACAAGCTGTTACTTTACTACCAATATTATTCTGTAATTGCAAGTGACCCTAAGTAGGTACCAATACTCAACTCTCAATGTAAAGAAAAATGAATTAATAAAGTCTTGTCTTTTAAATCAATGTATCAATTATTTTAAACACAGGCTATCCTCTGACAACCCTAAAAATACAGAGCTGCTTTTCTAGTTAAAAAAAAAGAAGATTTTTATGTATCTGATATCCCACAAGCTAACAAAATTACAATTTGGCAATCCTTCTTGTAGAAAATGCATATACAGTCTTGGACAAATATAATGAATGAATAAATCTCAGTATTTTAACTCAATATAAAAACATAGGTAATGTAATAATCATGCCACTAAAATAACTCCACATCTCTGATATCCGCGGGTTTCCTGTTGAGCTTAATAAAGTTACTTGACCAACAAAAAAAAACAGAAACACAAAAATTGTAGTAAATAATTTATTTCAGGCAATCCTTATGTCTACATAGGTTCGGGCGCCAATTGTTATGTCTTTTTCTCTCTCTTATTGCCTTTTTGGCTTAAGAAACAGTAAGTAATAAATAAACTCATGCGAATGACTCACCTTAATGACAACTCAAGGGCAAATAAGTAAACACTTAACGTACAGTCAACAGCAAACTACAGTTTTATTGAAATACGGTTGATTCTATACAATAATAAACATCAAACGTTGTAATCGCAGATCTGCCAATTTACTCGGTGATTGGACACGAAGAAAAACGAAGCTATGAATCTAATCTTTTTCCCAAGGGGTTATTTTAAAAGGTTAAACTTAAAACTACTCGCAGAGCGTTATGTGGGTAAGGGTTGCCTGCCCTAGAATATCAGAAATGTGGTAATTATCTACATAAATCTAGCTCGTAGGTTGTACTCGAAGTACGGATAGCTGGATTCTTATACTTCGGTTAGTTTAAGGGTTAAAAAGATTTGAGAGTTAACTGGTACCTATTAGAATATCTCGCAGCGAGTCTGTTTAGTAGAGAAACGCTTCGATGGCTGCTTTCTATTAATTATGCCTCGGAGCCGTGGGTGAGAAACCAAAGTCCGGTTTCTTTCAACTTTTTCCGCTTAACTGAGGTTGAATGGACGACAGAGCAGTGGTTTACTCGTGGCTGGATACGTACGCCACTCTTCACCTGCGGCTCCTTGATAACAATATATTTTATATGGTTTAGAATCCGGTCAATCAGTATTCCTCCTTCGATCGGATATCACGACACGAATTAGAACTCTTCTCGGCGGCTTTTATTAGCCAAAACCCTCTTGGCGAAATTCTATTGTGCCGACGAAAATTACAATGAATAGCTGCAAGATATTATTTAAATCAGGAACAATTACGAATCCAATAACTTTAACAGCGATATAAAATCAAATTCCTTCCAACCGAAAAATTTTGTATCATATGAATGAATCACAGCTGATATTCGCTCCGTTCCAAGTCTCGCGCCATCACGACGCATTCCGACTTCCTACACCTGATCACTCATCGATGCGCGTGGACTGGACTGACATCGCGCCGCCGAAAGCGACTTCAATCGGATCGGACTTCCCGAAAACACGGTCAAACAACCTACGACATTACGGACAAAAAAAAATACCATTTCAGTTCAAAAGCAGGCCTTAAACAGGACTGCTTAAGGCCTGCTTTCACACTAACCTTTGGGATCTAGTATGAAAGGTACACAATTGAATAGAAATCCTTGCGATAAGGGCTCATCGCAAAGGCCCCTGAAGTGGGCGAAGGACGACCATAAGAAATACGATCTTAATCTTTCTTTTTTTTTTTTTTTTTTTTTTTTATAAGTCGATGCCGCGTATTTTCAAACGGACTTTTTACGGAAATAAGGAAAAGGACATGAGGCATACTGCCAAAAAATAAATTTTATCATTAATGGAAACAAACTACCAACAAAACTTCCCCTTTAAGGGAAATCGACAAAACAGCAAAAAAACCACGCTACAGTAGTCCCCCGCCACGCAAGAATTCACGCAGGGAATTCTCTGGACGCCCACGTCCAAACCACACTGCTCCATCGCCAAAACAAACCTACTTTGTAAAAAGCAATTCATAACAAGCCCAAGTAAATGCTTGTCCCCCTGACATCAATTTTAAAATTAAAAGAACCAAAACTTATACTGACTCGACTGTTGTGTTATACAAATGCCAAATTAAAAAAAAAAACTGATATAAAATATATAATAATTGACTCTACAGTTACATACACAATCAAACTAACTAAAAAAAATAATATTCCAGTAGAAAAATGTATGTGATCGTGTTGAGGTTGACCATATGTTATACTCTATTCTGTAATTTCTTTACTAAAGCTCTCCCCTTTTAAATAAATCAAACCCGCGTGTCAGTTTTCACATTGCATCGGCTTGTCAGTCCTATTTTATTGTTCTGAAAAAATGCTTGATGGGCACTTGCTTCTTAAGCGAGCGATGTTGGACAAGCCCATGATCTTATCGTGTGATACTTGACAAGCCATGACTAACGAGACACGCTCGACTTCCCTGTACTACTTTAAAATAATTTAGACTGTCAATCGATGGAATAGACGTATCTTAATTTGTCTATGCCAACATTACTATTCATGACTATGGTAAAATTGCCAAAAAAATATCAACAACCCGACTACAAAATGTGTCGGCACCCTTACGATACAGATAGAATATGATTAAATATGCCAATCTTTATATTTTTTTTCTTAAATTACCTCAGTCTAATTCCCTTCAAGCCTCCAGGTAAGACTGACATAAAAGAAAAACATCAAACTAGACAAACCCCAACACAAACACCCGGATCACATACACAATAAAGCAACCAAATAGATACGCGTAGTACGTAGTAAGATAGAGTAGATGGCGCTAGTGCTGCCTTGTAGTCGTTTGAATCCGCACTACAAGATAGACCGCGCAAGGCGTAAGTAAAATGGTATATCATTCAAGCACCACCCACGACCGTTTGAAATCCGCGCCGTAGGGTCGCACTGTAATGAAACCAGAGCCTATTAATCAGGTAAAATTGAAGAAAAATCGTACTATAGTATTTATGTTATGTGAAATGGTAGTTGGCGCTATAAATGCCCAATGGTCGTTTAAATCCGTACCACAGGGTAGCACCGTGACTACGTAATACGCGGACCCGATGTTAACTGGCGCTTTTACTCCCGTAAGTCGGCTCTTACGACACGCAGAGAGTGAAGTACTGCGGTGTGAGTATTCTTGCACCGCCCACACACGGTGTCCTAAAGAAAAAGAAATAAAAATAAAAATGATAATATAATTTGTAGCGCAGCGCTTTCACGTTAAAATATAAGGCAAAAAGTAATATTTGTAAGCAACCGCACGACACTCACACCCTGGCAACACTGTTCGTACGAAACCCTACTCACTCCCCGCGTCTATGGATTTGAAGTCTTTCACGTGCCATTTGCCTATAAATTTACCCTTCTCGTCCTCTAGCTCATATACCAGGGGCGAAAGCTTCCTAACTACACGGCAACGCTCGTATTTAGGTGCCAGCTTCGCAGCGAAGTATTTATTCGCGGCGCTCTGTTTATAAGTTCTTTTCCAGACGTAATCGCCAACGTCGAAAGACACATCTCGACGTTTTCGATTATAATACTTAATGTTACGACTGTGAGCCTTAATAAGTGATTCTTGGACTGTTTTATATATGTCTTTGAGGTACCCTAATTTCGAGACATAAGCATCTCTAGGCGCGCAGACTAACTCATTGACATCTTTAAAATCATTATAAATTTTGCCGTCGGCTATAGCTTCGCGACCGTGAACTAGCATAAATGGCGTATAAGATGTGGATTCGTTCATCGAGGTGTTCATTGCGAATTGGATTCTATGTATATTAACGTCCCACGTCCTATGATCGTTCTCCACAAACGATGAGATCGCCGTAATCACGGTACGATTATAACGTTCGACTGGATTTACCTGAGGGCAGTATACTGGCCCCAGGTGTATCTGGGGTATGTTGTATTTTGTATAAAGCGCTTGCAACTCATGACTTACAAATTGGGAACCGTTATCTGAGATCACGGTTTGCGGAATGCCGTGAACTAAAAATACGTGATCTTCGAGACGCTGCGCAATAACCTTCCCTGTCGCTCTTCGCAACGGAAACAACATAACATATTTTGAAAAACAACAAACCACCACTAATAAATACGTGTTTTGCTGCCTCGATAACGGATAGGGTCCACATAAATCGATACTCAAACATTGAAAGGGGCGACAGCAGACTTTGGGTTCTCCCATAAAGCCTGGCGTTGCTTGCGAGCTATGTTTATAAGCGTTACAAGTAGAACACTTTTTAATGAATTCGGCTGTATCCTGGTACATACCAGGCCAAAAATATCTCAATTTTAAGCGTTGATAGGTTTTAGCGACGCCTAGGTGTGCCGCGGTAGGTTTAGAATGATTTTCCTGGATAATAGTTTCTCTCAGTTCTTTGGGCACTACCTCCTTCCATTGGAAATCTCCACTCAGTTTGTTGTTGGATTTAGTAAAACGATAAAGCCTACCATCTACGAGCTGAAAATTAGGACAAGCCCGCGGCTTTTCGGTACAACGTTTAATAATATTTAGAAACCAAGGGTCTTCTATTTGTGATATATCTATAGACCCCACAGGCATAGATCGCGAGAGGGCGTCAGGTACAATATTTTGCGAACCACTGCGGTGTTCGATAGTAAAATTATATGGAGACAACCTACAACCCCATCTTGCCAACCGCCCGGCAGGACTTTTAAGATTTAAAAACCATTTCAAGCTTGCGTGATCTGTAATTATGCGGAACGGCCTGTCACTTTCCAGATACGGGCGGAAATGCTCAACAGTTAATACGACCGCCAATGCCTCGCGCTCGGTCGCGGAGTAATTGCGTTCGGCGGGCGCAAGAGAACGGCTAAAATACGCAACCGGGTGCTCCTCGCCATCGATCAACTGCGTAAGTGTACCTCCTATTCCGTAATTGGACGCGTCACAGTGAACGGTAAACTCTTTCGTGAAATCTGGACATGTTAAGACAGGAGCATTGGTCAGTGCTAACTTGAGGTCCGCGAATGCACGTTCTGCCTCCGGCGACCAGCTGAACGGAGGGGCACCCCTACGTGTTGACGTCAGCGCGTTTAACGGCCCCGCCCGGTTACTGAAATTTTTAATAAACCGCCTGTAGTAGGATGCCGTACCTAGGAAGCGTTTAACGTCCTTTCTGCAAGTAGGGGTGGGAAAATCTACTATCGCTCTCACCTTATCCGGGTCGGTGCGCAAGCCATATTCATCGACCACGTGCCCAAGATACTTTAGCTGCCTCCTAAAAAATTGGCATTTCCCTAGGTTAATAGTTAAGTTTGCATCTTTTAATTTATTATACACTTTCCGCAATAACTCCAGATGTTCCGTCAAAGTTGAGCTAGTTAATATAATGTCGTCCAAATAACAGCTTACATTATTCGCGAATTCAGGCCCCAAAATCCGGTCCATCAATCGCTGCTGAGTGGCCGGTGCTGATGTCAACCCAAAGCACATAACTTTAAAATGATACAGGCCGCGTGAAGGCACTGTGAATGCGGTCTTTTCACGGCTCTCGACGCCATCTAGCGGAATTTGCCAATAAGCCGATTTTAGATCTATTGTCGAGATGTATTTCGCGTTCTTTAGTTGGTCTAGTATATTAGTCACGTAAGGTAGAGGATAAGCATCGTGTTTAGAAACGGCATTGAGTTTTCGGCTATCCAAGCAAAAGCGAGTCGATCCGTCCGCCTTCCGCACTAAAGTGACGGGATTATTCCAAGCACTGTTGCTAGGTTCCACCACATCGTCCGCCAGCATTTGATCTAGATGTTTGTTCAGTTCTGCCAACCTATCCGGAGACATCGGGTAGTAGCGCTGTTTAATTGGCGGATGATCACCTGTGTCTATTTTGTGCGTTACTAAGTGCGTCCTACCAAGCCCTTTTTTCTCATCTGAAATACTTTCAAACTCGCGAATAACCTTATTTGCCTGTTCGCGTTCGAACTCCGACAGTGACTCGAAATCGATCAAAATTTTGTCCGTCGAAGTTATCGCACTGACATGCTGATTACCCGGTAAGAACTCACTATCCTTCAACAGTGACAAAACATCTGGCGCTATTTGAAATTCTTTCCAAAAATTTATACCCAACAACAATTCAGTGGAGACTCCTGGAATTACGTAAAATTTTATAATAGCGGTCCGCTCGTCTACTGTGACTGGTAAAAACATATACCCAGTAACAGGTGAAGCTGAACCGTTAGCGGTTTTAATTATATCTAAATCGGTAGATTTGTGGAGAGTGCCCAAATCAGTAAAATATTTGATAGCGTTTCCGCCAATTATAGAAATTTCAGATCCCGAATCCAGCAAAGCTCTAAAATTTATATCATAAATGGTAATTTTTAAGTAGGGTCTGGTATCCCTATTTTGACATACGTGAGTCGGCGACGAGTGACATTGACACTGACGTTTGGAAATGGCACCTGACATTGACGTGTTATTTTTCCCATTTTCATAATAAAAATCTTTCAGGAATTTCAGCCAATGTGTCCACTCTTGCGCTGATGTTTTCGCCCACCGCCGCCGGCTCACGCCTGCGCGTTTTTTGGCGCAGATACAAGCTTATCGGAGGCCTTACGACAATTCAAACAAGTCCTCGCAGTTACATCTTTTTCGCCACATTTATAACAAACGACTCGGAAAGGCGCTTTGCAACTCCTCAACGTATGCCCTGCCACCCTACAGCGCACGCAGAAGTCTGCATTCGGGGCCTGAACTGCGGCTACCTTTGGCGCCGGGCGGCTGTATCTGTAGCAGAGATCCGGAGCCAAAGAAGATGTGCTTGATTTCGGAGGATCAGCAAAGTTATTCGTCCTATCTTTAGCCATCTCAATAAGCCTGCATTTGCGTTTCAAATCAACCCAAGAGTCTGCTGGATACAGTGCTAGCTGAGAAGTGTAACAAGGCCTAATGTTATATAAGACAATATTTAATTTATCTTCCTCCGATAGTGGTTTAGATAAACGAATAAAATAATTTTGCATAATACTAAGGTAATTTACTATGCTTTCATCAGATCCCTGAGTGCGAGCCCTAATTTCCTGCATTAATCTATGGTCATAATCTGTAGGCAGATATTCTTCCAATAACAGGGACCTTAATTCGCCCCAATTATTTACTTCGGTATGATTGCCCCGGTACCAGCAAAGAGCTTCATCTGTAAAAAGTTCAGCGGCTGAATTGAACAGTCTGCTCTCAGAAATATTACGGGAGCGACAGAGTTCATCTAATCTCTGTAAAAAAGCCTTCACACATGTATTACCATTAAAACTAATCCCAAGTTTATGTATAGCCGAAGCGGACTCATTACTTTTCATCGCTTTGATAGGGCTGCCAGGAGGCGAGTGGTTTACATCACCGGCGGGCTCATCCAATACCTGTGCTGGTTGTATAGAGGGCTGTCTCTGCGACAATCCACTCTTGAAGTTATACATTATATTATCCAGTTTATGCAAGATACGGTCTAAATTTTCCCGCATACTATGCAGTTGATCATATGTGACCGTCGATTCAGCCGTAGGATTTAAGCGACTAAGCCTATGAAACAGGTGATGAGCTACCGCTTCCACCCGGTTCAGAGATTTGAGTGAGCACCCCGGCTTGGCAGCCCCCAATATCAAATTTTCTAAGTAAGCTAATTTATCCTTAATTATAGCACATTCAGATACAATATCAAGGTCCACTTCAGCTATTTCATCTGATGGAAGCTCTCTGCTTAGTTTTCTTAACTGGGCTCGAAGATCTGTAACCTTACCCGCTGGCTCAACGCCCCGAATTTTAGCTTCATACTCCAACTCATCTTTATGTAATAAATGAAACTTTATAGGTCGCTCCTCCTCCATCTTGTAATGAGGAAGGAGAAGAGAAGAAAGTAAATATAGGTATATGGTATATTTAAGAAACTGGCAAGAAACTAGTGCAATTCAAGCCCACTTGAAGTCCCTACTAACTATGTAAACTATATATTCACCAACTATGTTTAAAATTGAAATTGTCAAACTAAGTTAGTGGAAAAAAGTAAGTAGGTATATTTAATTTCAATTAACTAGTAAGTAATTTACTTTCTAAATCTGAAAAGTGTATTGTTAAGCAATTCCAGCCAAAACAATACCCCTTTTTTACTATATTTAAGAAATCCTATATATTAACAAGCTGTTACTTTACTACCAATATTATTCTGTAATTGCAAGTGACCCTAAGTAGGTACCAATACTCAACTCTCAATGTAAAGAAAAATGAATTAATAAAGTCTTGTCTTTTAAATCAATGTATCAATTATTTTAAACACAGGCTATCCTCTGACAACCCTAAAAATACAGAGCTGCTTTTCTAGTTAAAAAAAAAGAAGATTTTTATGTATCTGATATCCCACAAGCTAACAAAATTACAATTTGGCAATCCTTCTTGTAGAAAATGCATATACAGTCTTGGACAAATATAATGAATGAATAAATCTCAGTATTTTAACTCAATATAAAAACATAGGTAATGTAATAATCATGCCACTAAAATAACTCCACATCTCTGATATCCGCGGGTTTCCTGTTGAGCTTAATAAAGTTACTTGACCAACAAAAAAAAACAGAAACACAAAAATTGTAGTAAATAATTTATTTCAGGCAATCCTTATGTCTACATAGGTTCGGGCGCCAATTGTTATGTCTTTTTCTCTCTCTTATTGCCTTTTTGGCTTAAGAAACAGTAAGTAATAAATAAACTCATGCGAATGACTCACCTTAATGACAACTCAAGGGCAAATAAGTAAACACTTAACGTACAGTCAACAGCAAACTACAGTTTTATTGAAATACGGTTGATTCTATACAATAATAAACATCAAACGTTGTAATCGCAGATCTGCCAATTTACTCGGTGATTGGACACGAAGAAAAACGAAGCTATGAATCTAATCTTTTTCCCAAGGGGTTATTTTAAAAGGTTAAACTTAAAACTACTCGCAGAGCGTTATGTGGGTAAGGGTTGCCTGCCCTAGAATATCAGAAATGTGGTAATTATCTACATAAATCTAGCTCGTAGGTTGTACTCGAAGTACGGATAGCTGGATTCTTATACTTCGGTTAGTTTAAGGGTTAAAAAGATTTGAGAGTTAACTGGTACCTATTAGAATATCTCGCAGCGAGTCTGTTTAGTAGAGAAACGCTTCGATGGCTGCTTTCTATTAATTATGCCTCGGAGCCGTGGGTGAGAAACCAAAGTCCGGTTTCTTTCAACTTTTTCCGCTTAACTGAGGTTGAATGGACGACAGAGCAGTGGTTTACTCGTGGCTGGATACGTACGCCACTCTTCACCTGCGGCTCCTTGATAACAATATATTTTATATGGTTTAGAATCCGGTCAATCAGTATTCCTCCTTCGATCGGATATCACGACACGAATTAGAACTCTTCTCGGCGGCTTTTATTAGCCAAAACCCTCTTGGCGAAATTCTATTGTGCCGACGAAAATTACAATGAATAGCTGCAAGATATTATTTAAATCAGGAACAATTACGAATCCAATAACTTTAACAGCGATATAAAATCAAATTCCTTCCAACCGAAAAATTTTGTATCATATGAATGAATCACAGCTGATATTCGCTCCGTTCCAAGTCTCGCGCCATCACGACGCATTCCGACTTCCTACACCTGATCACTCATCGATGCGCGTGGACTGGACTGACATCGCGCCGCCGAAAGCGACTTCAATCGGATCGGACTTCCCGAAAACACGGTCAAACAACCTACGACATTACGGACAAAAAAAAATACCATTTCAGTTCAAAAGCAGGCCTTAAACAGGACTGCTTAAGGCCTGCTTTCACACTAACCTTTGGGATCTAGTATGAAAGGTACACAATTGAATAGAAATCCTTGCGATAAGGGCTCATCGCAAAGGCCCCTGAAGTGGGCGAAGGACGACCATAAGAAATACGATCTTAATCTTTCTTTTTTTTTTTTTTTTTTTTTTTATAAGTCGATGCCGCGTATTTTCAAACGGACTTTTTACGGAAATAAGGAAAAGGACATGAGGCATACTGCCAAAAAATAAATTTTATCATTAATGGAAACAAACTACCAACAAAACTTCCCCTTTAAGGGAAATCGACAAAACAGCAAAAAAACCACGCTACAATAGACACTGATCGGTGCCAAAAAAACCAATACATACCTCGAACGTTCACGTAACACAAGATTCGGTAACAGGAGTCAGACCCGTAGGTAATTGCAATGTAACATTCACGTAGGGTTTCCGATTCGATTCCATTAGAAAAATGGAAATTTATCCGCTCCCCGAACTGAAAGTAATTTTCGATAAAACAATTTGTCGCGGCGACCGTTCCACGCATCTGTGCCGTCGAGAATTTTTCTGCTTCCCTACATGTGTGTTCATTCGGATTACGTGAAAGCTTACCTACCGATATTTTATTTATCGAAGGTAGAATTACGTCACAAGTACCTGCTATTGAATATTGGATATTTCCTCCTCTTGTTGTGTTAAAAGAATTCCTAAGTATAAATATGTTAACCACTTTTGATATCTTCGGGACGATATTTGATATGGGTTGATGGCACTCAACGTGAGTATCTTTTGTAGTTTTTATGAACCCCATGCTTTATTGCTACAAAAATTTCAGACTGCAAATTCCACTAGACCCGTTTAGTTTAAGTACACAATATCAAACCAACTTTGGGTATTTTCAGGAGCCACAAATAGATTCATAAATGACAGAATATGATATTGAATGTTTTTGATATTTTATGAATTAACTAGCGACCCGCCCTCGCTTCGATTCGGTGTAGTGTGGAATTTGACACCATGTATAATACATGTAAACTTTCCTCTTGAGTCACTCTGTCTAATAAAAAAACCGCATCAAAATCCGTTGCGTAGTTTTAGAGATTTAAGCATACATAGGGATATGGGGACAGAGAAAGCGACTTTGTTATAAATGTAGTGATATCATGCCAAGTTTTCCAAATCATCGTTTTGAAGTCAATTTTTAAAATATTAAGATTCCTGTACCACTCCTAACTTCGTTTCGTCAATTCCTCAGGAATCGCTTAAAAACACGGATTTGACGAATACGAACGACTTAAGATTAATAACCTCATCATCTGCTCTTCAATCCAAATGCTCGAACTCTTTACGACTTTCGACTCTGTCATTAATAGCAGTCGCAAACTGAATTTAAGCTAACTTTGCGGAATCACTCAGTGCCTTGGGCGTTGACAAGTACTCGTTTAACTTTGCCGATTAACTCCGTTCGTTTTTTTTTCACTTCCCTTTTGTTTCCTGGGAGATCGATGGCGCATGGCGGCGAGAATTTATGCAGTGTCTTTGGGTTTGGAATGTACTGAGTTTTTTTACTTAGTAATTAATTAAATGCCTGCTACAAACTGAATGCCTGCTAATATCTGGCCCTGACTCACCATGCTTGCATGATCACCGAAAAAAGATAATGGTAACGCGAATTATCGCTTTTAGCTATCAAAAGACATAAGTTTTTGAAAGTTCTGTGTCGATAAATCTCCAATGCGATATGTATCGTGTTTTGGTGGCCATGCTACAGAAACACGCTTATATCCAGCAACTTGCAAGTACTGAACGAAAACAAATTGCAAACATGTGCAATGCTTCAGAATTTTAAAATACCTATAGGTAAATACCTATAATTTCTTCGATGCTATTTTGACGTAATTTAGGTGCGACGTCACACTTGCACAATAGTGCATCTTATTTGTGTGTTCTTACTTAAACTTCATCTTCATTATTTGATGTGTGCTTATGTATAAATATGACTGCATCGTTAGGTTCATGTGAAATTTACTTTAAAGCTACACAGACTTAAGACAGAAATGTTCCTTTTCGGCTAATCAAAATAATTGATAACCCTTGAACCCTAGCTAGAACGTAGGTGTATCAAGAAAAATGTAATATTTCTCAAGTAACTAAGTAAACAGTGAGATACTGCATTACTTATTTATTTACATTGCCAACGTTACGAAGCAAAGCCTGTTGCTAATAAACGCTCTATTAAGTCCTTGGTTGGATTCTAATAAGAACTGTGACTATAAGGCTGTTGTTTTGTATATAATGCCTAAGAAAAATTTATAAATAAGAAGGACCGTAATTTTTTGCAATATTTTTGCTGTACCAAGTGGACACAAATTATAGCAACACAAACAGTACCCGAGCATTACCATATCATTTATTTAACTGTAATGTATCTACGATTAATTAAAATGATATCAAACAAATTAAGCTTAATTTAGATCGAAAATTCGAAGAGACAAAGTCGATTTAAGCTGATAGACTAACACAAGTTATAACAAGGTATTTAAACAAATAATGAAATTAAGACTATCAGAATTCTATTAATGGTGCGTTGGACGGAATCAAATTGCATTTTTTTTTTTCAAAATAGTTTGCATTCACTTTTTATTAACGCTAACTTTAAATAAGTTAGAGGGATATATATCTCATAGAAGCAGAAATTCCGTGTGTCGAGGTTTAATAAAAAGTCTTACAGTGGAGAGCATCAAACGCTGTACATGTACGTACATTTTTCAGATTCTCGTGCTTCTCATTTCTGTACGTGCATGTACATACGTATACTTTGCTTTAGCAAATATTCATGATTCCAACCAACGAAACAACTCTCACAATAATTTTTGAACAGAAATTAATCGTTACTTGTTACTGAGGTTCTATTTTATTACGGGTCGTTTTTTTATCGAGAATGACGAATATATTTTCAATTCAAAACGGCCACATAATAACCAAATACAAACAGTCACGCATACATTTAGTTTATAGCTTGGATTAAACGTAGGATAGGTTTCTACCTATCCTACGTTTTAATCCGTTATCTACGAAAAATCGCCAGTTGAATGTGGAAGTACCTTTTTAGGGTTCCGTACCCAAAGGGTAAAAACGGGACCATATTACTAAGCCTCCGCTGTCCATCTGTCTGTCTGTCTGTCTGTCTGTCACCAGGCTGTATCTCATGAGCCGTGATAGCTAGACAGTTGAAATTTTCACAGATGATGTATTTCTGTTGCCGCTATAACAACAAATACTAAAAACAGAATAAAATAAATATTTAAGGGGGGCTCCCATACAACAAACGTGATTTTTTTTTGGTGTTTTTTGCTCGATATGAATAACGACAGCAGGTAGACAGTTGAAACTTTCACAGATGATGTATTTCTGTTGTCGCTTTAACAACAAATACTAAAAACAAAATAAAATAAATATTTAAGGGGAGCTCCCATACAACAAACGTGATTTTTTTGCCGTTTTTTGGTACGGAACCCTTCGTGCGTGAGTCCGACTCGCACTTGGCCGGTTTTTATCCCGGTCAAAGTTTTCTATGGATTTTCCGAAATTCCATGCGGACGAAGGCGCGGGCGGAAGCCAGTAATACATAATCACAAAGAGCATTATCAATTTTAAATTTTCTAGTTACTTTAAAATATACACGAGCAATTAACTATCATGTAAAATGATACCAATTAACGCAAAAACTAACGTAACGCAACTCCAAAACATCCGTTAACCAGGACTGGTTAAAAATTCAGGCGGACCATCAAAACTGCAGCTCGCTTGTACGCCCAATTAAGCTCGTAATTTATGTATTCGGTTAAGTCCAGTCACACATTGCGAGATATTTTGAATTAAAAAATTTTTTACATCCCTGCAGTGATGACCGTTTACTTCTGAAGCGTAGTATTCGCACAAAACTATGTTCTAGAAAGTCCGTCTGCAATACGTTTTAGAAAAGGCAGACAATGGTTACTCTGAATGCCGACTTAGGGCCCAAATCTGTGATTTTGGTAGTTATGTTGCAGTTCAAATTACTATGTCCTTTTTGAACTCTCTCTGATAGAGTCTGTCATTGGACAGGTGATCAAGGATTTACTATCATTAATTTGCAATCGTTATTAAGCACCGATCCACATTGGGATCGTGACTAGGGTATGACCCATATCACAGATTAAATATCATTAACCCAAATTCTTATATGTACATCCATAAGGAAGGCTTGTGCCCCAGCAGTGAGGACATTAAAATGCTTCTGATAATGACATTTTACGTTTAACATCATCACTACTACATCGGATTTCTAGGAGAGTAGGAGTTAGTTAAACCGTTACTAGTTTTCTTTTAACCATTTCTCGTAAGTGTAAACGGGCCTTAATTCGCTCATCGTCGTAGTAGGCCTTGTTATAAAGCCTCAACTTGCATCGTAAACTTACTACGGCTATGAAAACATTAAACACATTTCATAACTGGTTCTAATGACGATGACGTAATAAGAAAACTTTAAGTCACTGGATAACTTATGAATAAAACACTTCTAATTTTTAAGACATAAAATAACGTAAAATAAATTTTATTGATATCAATGTTGAAACTTCATCAAAATCTTTTGTAAATAATAAATGACTCTAATTCAACCATGGTGTTATTTATTCAATTTTAAGACTTCCGCACCTACAGCTAATTAGGAATAAATATTTTTTTTACGCATTACAGCGCGTAGATTGTTAATGCAGGTGTTATTTTAGGATTATTTAGTTCGGAATGATTGTTTTTTTTGTCTCGACGTTCGCCACACTAAATATTTTTTTACGCATTACAGCGCGTAGATTGTTAATGGGGAGGCGAAGGCAAAGTGAATTACAGATGGCGCTTAGTCTTTGGAACAATTGTCAGTTTGAGCTTATATTGTCTTGACTGTGTATTACGTGGTTTTACTGTCTTAGATTGTATTTTTTTCGGTTTTGCGGACAAACAATGTATTCTATGCTAACTTTAGCTCATATAAAAGAAGAATTACGGAAAAGAAAAGCCAAAACAACAGGCAAGAAAGTTTATAGCAACTTACAAAAAATTGCTAACAAGCATTACATTTCTTTAAATTTCGTGTAAGATTTACACGTAATCTTTTTATTTCAGATTAAAAGCATATGATTTAAATTTTAACAAAGCAACTGAGTGTGAATTTCCGTGTTTATAGTTGCCTGATGATGCCTTCTGTGCAATAGTAATTTCAGGTTTCTGTACTGGAATTTCTGTACCATCCAAAATTACACGAACCGTTTTATCATATTTATTTTATTATTCTAAGTTTCTTGACTGACTCTGGCATATAAAATTCTATTAATTCTCTGTTTGGCCCCAATATTGGGCTTATTCCATATTTGATATACCTATCAAATTCATCCAAGTTATAAATATGTTAAAAACTGCTGAGGTTGAAATATTAAAGAACAAAGCTGTTATAATTCAAATGTTGTTTTATTTTGGCGAAGCTTCATCAAATTCATGAAACATTCCTTTTGATTTATAATGTTTCTCAGGCTCAGCAAAGGAGAAAATCGAGGAAAAAGCATTTTTTTTTATATTTTTTTGCCCAATATTTTTTTTGTTACTGGGAAATCGATGAACTCCAATATTTTACAAGTTACATGCATAACAATGCGGCATTTTCTCAGTATAATATTAAAAAGTGCAATACTCCAAGAGATTCCCATATGTTTTGACAGTTTCTTTGAGGCGGCTCGGTACCAACGACAAGACGCCACCTATCGGGATAAAATTGCGCTTTTCCTCCCCATTCAGGTGTTATTTTAGGATTATTTAGTTCGGAATGATTGTTTTTTTTTGTCTCGACGTTCGCCACACCTTTTCACAGGCCGTGGTCACGAGATGACTAAAGCGAAAAAAGTAGTGAAATAAAAAAATCTATAAATTCAAACGAGATTATTCGAAAATAAGACCTGATTTAATAATATACGCTGTAATCCGTTTTTTCATGGTGCAATGATATTGTACAAATGTATAATCAAAGTCAAAGTCAAATTAATCATCGTCAATGCTCCTGAAGTTTCACGAAAGATTGAAATATATTCAAAAGAAAATTCCTTGTGACATGCGAAATAATGCGACATGAAAGTAAATCTTATTAAGCATTACTAATGGCGTTGTGAGCATAAATTAATATACAACGCCAAAAATGTGGTAATTTAAAAGTATTACCAAAGACGATGAATTCACTGCGACATTCAGTGACTTCATCTCTCTTTGTTCCCCACTGCTCAACTAGGCTGCTCAACTGCTCAACTAACTGCTCAACTGGTTATATTCCCCACTGCCCAACTACAAACCGCACTTTTTGTTTATGGAAGAGTGAAACTTTGCTAACAAATACAAAGTTTGGGAAAATTTTCATTCAGTAACTAGCTCACTGTAGCTCACGGACTCTAAAATATAGGAACACCATATCTTGTACTCAAAATTAATGCAAATAAATATATCATAAATTCATAAATTCATTTATTATCCTCACTACATCATCAGCAGAAGCGATTTTTTTATATTCACTGCCTTGAAGGGCCTTCTCTTATTATATTTTTTTCGTTTTGTTTCTGATCCTTGGTGTAGTGACGATCTCAGAAATATCGTAGCTTACCACCTTTGATTTGTCGGTTCTTCCGTAAGTAATACATTTAATATGGACGAGGGCGCCACATTGAGGTAAATAGGGCCCTCAAAATGGTGTCTATAATAATAGTACCATGTACAGTGCATGCTGCGGTTCACCTATAATAGTTGTACCACGGTAAAGAAATCTACAGTATTCTAACTTCCTACAAATAGTTGAAAAGCGAGCCATTCCTATGCGCCTCGTATTCGGTCTGCGCTCGGTATGCAACAGTCGCGAATGCGCCGCAGTGACGAACGAAAGATTTACGTAGCATTGATGGAAATACAAATACTTACTATGGCAAAGTGATAATTGTGCTGTTTTCATTACATTTAAGTAACCAATTAATCCAGACAATATTTTTAAATACCTGGATAGTCGGAAAAATAAGAATAAAGTATACTTATTTTATTATTATATAGGTATTATCTACCTACTAACTTTGGCCTTCTGGCAGTTCTGGATTTAAAACTATTTTCTACCTTTGTAGGTATTTTGCTTTTTTTCGTTTTTTGTTATCACCATTCGTTTTGTTAACATAGGTATTTTACTACTTAGAAATTGATTTCTCGGCGAAGGCAGACCCTATAATGTGGATTGTAAAATATTAGGTATAATCAAAAAACAAGAAAGATGCGAAAGTATTTAGATGAATTTAAAATACTGTAGCCGGGCGGCCCTATCGCGTGTTGATGTACCGCGCGGCTCAAGCTAATGATTTCAAGGACACGGCCGAGTTAGAATACTGGTAGAATTCTCTTTAACGTGGTTGTACAATTTCAAAAAACTGGCTCGACTAAAAAATTCAACATCGAATCTGCTGACAAAATTTCACGAGAATCGGTTGAGGAATGCGACCTGTAGAGGAAAACAGACATCTGGAAAGTTGGATTGAAATATTTTTTTTTACATATCTCCGCCATTTTGAAAAAAAATCAAAAAACTGGCTCTATAATTTTTTTTATATAATTTTTAAACCGGCTCACAAAAATTTTATGAGAATCAGTTGAGAAATGCGACATGTAGAGGAGAACATCTAGCGCTCGAAAGCCGGACTGAAACCCCGCCATTTCAAAAAAATCGAAAAAATGGCTCAACTTAAATAAAATCTATATAATTTTGGAACCTATCCGCAAAATTTAACGAGAATCGGTTGAGAAATGCGACCTGTAGAAGAGAACAGACAGAAATACGAAATAATTTCTGCCCAAGCTGAAGCTGAAGCAGAGATGCTTCGGTCGCACTTCGTGCTCGCTCGGTCAATAAATGTGAAAGTCCCTTTGTTTGTTTGAACTACTGAACCGATCATCATGAAGATTTACGTAAACGTTATCAGGAGTACAGAGAAGGACATAGGGTTTGGTTAGGGTACCTTTTATCCAGAAAAAAAGTATTATTCCCGACGAATAGCAAAAAAACTTTCCACGCAGACGAAGTCGAGAGCGGTCGCTAGTATTGTATACTAGCAACTGTTGTGATTGTTTTCGTTAATAAGTTTTTGATAAATGCTCAAGAAAACATATCTATTTTCGATATATTAAGTTTAACAAAGCCTAATCGCGTTAGTTAAATTAGTCTGAAGCCGTTTATCGCCTAAGAGCTTAATAATTGCTTAACTTAATTGGCCCCTAAATTAAAATCTTACAGTAAGATAATAGTAGTTTATGAAACTGACACATAAAGAGGGGTATTAAAACACGAGTGTGTGTTTAAAAACCGAGCCGTAGGCGAGGTTTTTAATAGTATCACACGAGTGTTTTAATACCTAGTTATGTGCAGTTTCATACACTACTTTATCTACACTCATACATTTGGGATTGAACCTACTAAATAAAAGATCGACGTTAGAAAAGAGAGAGAGAGACTTTGTTTGTATTAGCTAGGAGGTACCTACCTTGTAATAAGTCATTTCCTTAGCTGCATCTAAAATATCGGGCAGAGTCAATTTCTCACATTTTTCACATTTTAAAGCAAGAATAAAAAAGCTACAAAATTCTGTAAGTAAAATTTAAAAATTAAAATCAAATCTTTTTTTGAAATGCTTCAAAAATGGCGCGCATTCTATTAGAAAAAATAATGAGATGAGTGCATTCCATCAAACTAATTGCACTAAGTCATCGATCACCATAGAGTGCATTTTAATCATAGAAAGTATGTGGGAAAATTTCGTTGTTTTTTTTTAATATCACGGCACTGCCTTCTTTTTGGATTTGCCCTGTATCGTAATGAGAAAAATAGTAGATTGTTATACAAGACGCTAAAATGACCCATTGCATACGAGGTAGTTTTATTCCCGAGCATTAGCGAGGGAATAAATAGAAACCGAGTTACAATGGGTTTTAGCGTCGTGTGTTACACTCTACTTTTCACTACGATTGCGAAAAAATAAAATCCAATATTAAATACCTATAGTTTATACTTCCGTAAACGAATCCACTCGTTTTTCTATCCTCCACTTCATAAACTTTTCATACAGTATTTAAATAAATGATTTGTGCTTGACGGCAAAAGATTAAAATTATTTATATCCTATTACTTACTTACAGTCACACAATTCAATCAGTTTGGAATTAGAGAAAAAATCTAAAGATTTCGCGCCAGTGCCTTTTTTAATTTCTACTGTAGCAGCTAAGAAACACAATACACGCATTTTAAACTAAAAGTCACAGAGTATAAATAAGTCTATGATTTCACCGAAGAGATCGCTGCTTTTAGTTCCATTTTCAAAAATCGAGCGAGTTTTTATTCGTAATTATGAATAAAGACTTTTTCGTTTTAGTAGGTTCATTGGTAATAGACAAACATTAAAAAAGAAAAAACTTTATCCCCTAGGGGTATTTATGCTATTTTATCCTGACTCTTGTACCTTACAATGACGGACTTTTTGAGCAAGAGGAGTGAAAAAGTTATTTTATGATGCAGTTAACTGCATCGTAATGAGTTTTTTTTTTTAATTTTACCTATCCACGAAAATAAAGTACGTATTTATATTACCTTTTTTGAATTCATATTTGGAACATTACGTTGTGAGTGTAGATAAAATAAATGTAAGCTGCAATAAACATGTATCTCTGATGTTTCAAAGAGAAATAAAGTTTTTAATGGTTTTAATTATAATATTTCAGATTCGAATGACACCAAGTTTTTATGTAAATTCTAAAATTTATTCGGTGAACTTTGAAGTGTAAATGCATATCGTTTAGTTTTTTTATAATCACTTATTATAATAAATAAAAAGCTACAGCTCTTACACAGACATATACTATACCTACTCTGTGACATACCATGAGTGAACGGCGACGCGACCACATAATACATACGCACCAAGGTTTTTACAAAATTCTACTTGACACTGTATAGGGTTGGTTTAAGGAATAGTCTCACTTGCTAAAATAAAATGTTGAACAGAATATCAATAACTTATACGAGTCTGGGATACGGAAATGCTTTCAAGGAGAGATACGGTGCCATATAAATTAAAAGAGCTCCATTTTAGACGCGGCGCTGTCGAGATCTGCATCCGCAGTCAGACAATAATATCGATGATTTCAACGGTAACGATCCACTTGTCTCTGCAGGCATTGTCTCCAAACTGTGTCATAGTGTGGACATGACTCTGTCTTACTAATATTACATATGCGAAAGTCAGTTTGCTTATTTGTTTGTTACGCCTTCATGTCTTAACTACTTAACCGATCATCATGAAATTTTGCATAAATATTGTCAGGGGTACAGAGAAGGACATAGGGTACCTTTCATCCAGAAAAAAAGTACATACTGTTCCCAAGGGATAGCATAAAAAACGTTCCACGCAGATGAAGTCGCGGGCGGCCTCTAGTAAAAATATTTTGCTGAGGGTTCTATGGCGGATTACATAGACTACATTACATTATTACTACATACATTACATAGACACTACTTACCTACAACAACACACTGCATCGTTCAGATATTGCCGCCTGGCACACGTTTATAATATGACCAGAGCAGCAGCCCGGTACTTCGTCCGTGTGGACCCTAGAGAACCTTTCACCAGGATAAAAAGTATCCTATGCTTTAATCCACGTTATAAACTACCTGTGTGACAAATTTCATCTCAACCCGTCGAGCCGCTTAGCACAATATAGAGAGAGTGCTTAGGGTGAAGAGGTAACACTCCAAAGACAAGTGATAGGATAATTGGGCATTATCATAACTTAAAATGTCTTTTTTTTGTCTCAAACTAGTGTTTATTAATGCTTTGCTTTAAAGTTATATGTTTTATCACAGTTCGCGTAGACCAGTTATATTTACAGTATTTATTTTTTTAATTGCGTAAGTCTAGCTAGCCTTATAACGTACTTATCTTCAAATTGTAAATATTTTAACGAAATACTTATAATACATTGTATTATATTATTATGATATAAAAAAATGAAAAAAAAATTGTGTATAATCTGTACATGTAACAGCTATCAAATACAAGTTCTCCCAAATTCAGAAACAAGTTTTAAGTATCGTCTTTAGAAAACTTTTTTCAATTAGCTTTGAAACTTCCTTTCAGTGAAACTTGTTTGCATTCGAGCTTACGAAATAACTTTTTTCATTTGTGTTTTTGTCCTCTCATCAATTTGATCGTCTTAAACAAATTCGGCGCCACCCACTCAATCGTTATTTTGTTTAAAAGTTTCGTATTTGTAACGTTAATATAACTTATGTTTATTTATTTTATACCAATTGCTTTATTTTTAAATATTTAAACGTTATTTTATTTAAGTTTATTAGGCAATAAATTATTTTTAGTAGGTAGTCTTAGAATTTCAACACGGCAGAAAGAAAAGAAAAAAAATACATTTATTAGGCACACACACACACAACAAATATGATCTATATCACACACTACAATTCCTGCTGCCATACGCTCCATCTGCAGCCAGCCTCTTTAACATCCGCGCTACATCTGCGACCCGTCTATGCTCAGTCTCTGAACATCCGCGCTCCATCCAAGCCCGTCTACGCTCCTCGTCGACGATACATCTACGCCTATTCCGTGTCCCCTCTCCGCGTGCAAGATTTCGTTCCCTCTGTCCCTCTGAAGCCCCTTGAAGATTCGCCCTCTACTACTCCTATCCCCCTTCATACTTTAGCGCTTAAGTCTCTTAGCTCTCTATTTGTAGGTAAATAAATGTTAATTGTACACTATTTCCATCTTTCCACTCTACTCCTTATTTAGCTAGTAACAAACCTCTATCTTAGGTAGGCTCTCTTTGCATTCTTCTCTCTTTTGTAACGTTACAGCGTGATGTCAAAACTGTACTCAACTCAGTATAAGCATCAAGCCGAGCCTGCTGCACTGGTATTTTGAAAATATTCTATCGAGAGTATACTCTAATAGTACTTAACTCTCTCAAAATGTTAGAAGACATATCCATACTATTCTTTCTGCCACTTCGCTAGGTGTAGGAAAGCGACTATAAAAATCGCTCTCTCCCATTCACGATCAGCTCAAATGAGTCACGAGTACTATCCCCGGAGTGCTCACGGCTTTCAATGCTGGAACACAGAGAGGGAACATTAAAATTGATTCCAAATTTTAAAAACAGATAGCGTTAATTTATGAAAATTAGTGGCTTTATGAGCTGTAAACTTTGCGTTTGTGACATTTTGAAAATTTTTCGATGTGAAAAACTAAATCGACAAAAAAAAATCAAAATAATTACTAGCAGCCGCCCCCGATTCGTCCGCGTGTAAAGTTTTTTGCTATCCCTCGGGAATATAGTACTCTGACAATGTGTATGCAAAATTTCATGATGATCGGTTCAATAGTTCAGACATGAAGGCGTAACAAAGAAACTGACTTTCGCATTTATAATATTAGTAAGCATTGAACCTGCTCACGAAAAGTTCACGAGAATCGGCTGAAAAATTTTGAAAAATGTAATGACCTGTAAAAGATAACATCCGGATAAACAGACATAACATAGGAAAGCATTTTTCTGAAACAGAGACGCTTCGCTCGCGCTTCACATTCACTTTGCAAATACAGTTTTTTGATAGTGTTTTTTTTTACAAATTAGCTATTACTATCGTTTACATACAAGTATAGAAACCATTACAATAGGTATCCTTACCTTAAAATTATTAGCCCGAACAATAATAAAAAAGAAATACTTTTTAATAATTTCGGTAATGTTGCGAATTTTTCAGTTGTTGAGAACATCAGAGGTACACGATTCATCATTGATTTCTATCTGGTCCATGTATTTATATTATAATTCTGTACACACACAATTACAAACAGAAAAGAAATGGACAGAAGAATTGTACAAGGGCACAACTTATTTCACATTGAAATTTCTTCCAGCAGGCCCGGGACAGGAAAGAATATAGAGAAAGGCAGACAGTGTGTACCTCAAAAATATATGTACCTAATTAAAAGAAAAAAAGTTTTTGTTTTAAAGCATAGTTTTTTGATCTTGTGAGAAGCTAAAGTAAATGCCAAGTCGTTACTTATTGTGGATAAAGAAATACATTTTGAAAACCTTACTGTGCCACCAGCTTTATCTCCATCGGATAGTACTATTCATGGCGTCGATTCGACGTTTTAATTGATACGAACTACATCCTAACGAATCGACCGAATGTAGTGAGTTTTGTGAAAATTCACGAAGTTTTTGGTTAAAAAGTTAACTACCAGTGGCTTTACAAAAACACTCTTGACCGTTTTAGTGTATCGAGATACAAGTGGTTATGTACTGTGAAGGTTTTTCGTTCAATAGTATTAATTTGAAGCGCTCATGGTGGAACTTGACAGACTGATCGTACTCGATCACGTTTGTTAAGCAATTTCAATTGTCAGTCCAGTCAGGTGTCAGATGGGTGACCGTTAAAGTGGCATTACAACTGAGCGCTTCCGTGCTTCGGAGGGCACGTTACACCGTCGGTCCCGGGCTCCCGGCTGTTATCATCTGACAACAGTTAAGCCAAGTTAGAGGTCTTACAGGCGGCTTTATAAACTCTAACACTGATCTCATTCGATAAGAAGATTCAATAGTATTTTAAATACAAGATTTTTATTCGTCACAAATTGATTTAAAATCGCTTGTTAGTTTTTTCTTTATAACTGAAACCCAAATTACAGTGTACTTTATGAAAACTTAATAGACTGTACCCAAATTAAATGGTTTCGCCTTTGTCATGTTAAAGCACTCTAGATTTTAAGTCTTTCATTGGAATCAAAATAAATACACTTTTCAAATCATAAGATATTTATTGCTTTTAATGAAAAAAAAACATTGACATTGTGGTATCCACTTATGTTTTAATTTAAAAACTTTCACGTGTTGAATTTTCCTTTTCCATACTTATTATTTACCTACACTTTAACTTTGATCGTACAATCTATACAAAATTGTATAACAAATAAAAACGTCCTATCTCAACTAAACTCATAATATTTTCTCAGATTTAAAACTTTTTATTTAAAAAAAAATATTTTATTAAAAATTTTGCCGAGATAATCCATGTTAAAGATCCTGTATAGATAAAAATCCAAACTTATTCCCCGGGATATCTCAAAAAAATTGCGCTTTAGGACTAAATATCATAAGACACTTTTTGTTCGTCTATAGATCCCTTATCGATGTACACAAGTTTCATCGTGCACCGCTATATTTTCCGAAATCCCCGTCAAAAGTCAAAAATTATGGTAACCACAATGCCAGCCTCTCATAGTATCCTTTCCGAACTAAGAACAAAACGGTCATTTCAAAAACCAGCAAGGAGTTTTCTCTACACACTCGAGCAGAATGTAACATGTAATCTCATTTTCCAAGCAAATTCCCCTTCATATTACAACTAAGAACACTCAACTCAACATTGATTCACCAATTTTCTGCATGCGGGCCCTAAGTGAGATTCAATGGAACATATTGTAGGGTCGACCTTTTCGGAATGTGGGTGGTTTTTACATTTTTCCTCTTGTAAAAACCTTTTTGGGGTCGATATTGAACGTATGGACAGGCTAGTATTGGTTTCTACTTGATTATTTGAGGTGTGACAATGACAAAGGTCGGTTAAATAGAATTGTTGGGTTGAATTTATAATAAATATCACTTTTATAGACTAACTATTTGGGAGGCAATTCTAACAAGGTTTCGTGATCGTACAAATAAAATAAAATAAATGTAACAGATGTCTTAGTTTGAAACTTAGCAAAAAATCTAACATTCATTATTGAAATTGTTTATGAAAAGAATTGTTAATGATTTTAACAAGTTTTTAATAATATTATGAAACAAGGCGATAGTTTTTAAACAAGCTAAATAAAAACAAGAACAGTCATAACTTCTTTTATAAAAGTTAGTTTTATGATGTAATGAACGAAGAATGAAAAGTGCTTCCTATAGCTTTTCAAGTATTTTATGGAATCCATAAATAAGTTGTTAGCTGAATTTGCCATGAAATTACGAACGCAGTAAGTATATATTTTTTTAAACTATTATTTTTCTTATATATACCTATACCCAGCAGTGGGTGTCGTGTGGCTGATGATTATTTTTCTTTGTGTAAGTACCTACTTTGTAATAATTTACGGAAAAGTTTCGAATTCGAGTTGTATTTTCCTGAAAATTTTATTAGGTATTTAAATAATCCATGGTAATATTTTAAATTGATATACGTATTATACCTACGTGGTCTAAAGTCCTTTGTAGCATAATTACGAAAAATATGCAACTCTTTCAAAATGTACAATACGCCAATGTACAATCCGCAAATTGAAAATTACTCAAAATGATCAATACCCAAAATGTACTCTCCTCATAATGTATGTATGATCAAAATAAGTGTCAACAAGGTTTTACCTGGTTTACAAGGTTTTTCAGGACATGGTTTACCTGGCTCAGGCCAGGTAAAACCTTGTTGATATAAGTACCAACTGGGATCTAGGATCTTTGATTATGGTATAAAAGTGTTACTATTAAACTATTCTTGATTTAAAATGTAATATTCTACCATTATTGCAGTAAACACTATAATAAGATAGGAGAAACGGGTTTATAAACCGATTTTCATTGTGTTGTCATCTTTGAAATCTCGGGTACGATTCTCGTCTGAGTCAATTTATTTAGATAATCTACTTTTCAATATCCAAGTCTCTATATTTGTGATACTTACCGTTGTTTATGATTTTTATATGTGCTTAGCTGCTCACTTTAGAATCGCAGCAATGTATTGTGATTTTGTTCAATATTTATTTATTTAATCATTATAAAAAAAAAACACCAAGGATTTCTTCATTAAGCAGGCACATAAAGATATCAATAAAGTTAATCCTGAGTGGTGTTAATCACCAGCACCAGGGATTTAGGCTAGCAAGTAAGGACCCGAATATTTCGCGGTAAACGCATCGTAAACTTGTTCTTTACGAGTCTCCAGAAAGATTTACTGTTGCTTCTGGGTTTATTGGGGACCATGTGTGGTGGTGCCAATGTTTTCTGCAGTTTTAGGACAAAAATTCGTCTGCGAGGACAGCTATTTTTCCATCCTTCGAAGAATCCTGAAGAAGATGAAGGTATCCTAGGTTTTTCACCGTACTCTTAACAAAGTTTATGCAAAATTTCATGATGATCGGTATTTACGAAAGCGTAACAAACAAACAAACTCACTTTTTACGAGCCCAGTTTTCTATAGAAAACAACCAAACAAAACACCTTTTTAAGGTAGTCAAACGCTTGACTGTTATCACTTGGTTATCACGCCTGGTGGTAAGCGATGATGCGACCTACGATAAAACGCACTTGCCTAAAGTAACCTATTCACTCGCGACTTAAAGGCCCCCAGATTGTACTTATCAAGAAACACAGACTCAGGCAAGAAGTTCCTTTGTTCCGAACTGATGTTTAAAAAACTCTCTTAAGTTTATTCATTATTTTCTTGCAACACTTATTATCATGTAAAAAACGTTTTTTCTAGAGCTATGTACAGCAGTACAATTTATCCGAATAAATTCATGAAGCTTGGCCTCCCATAGATAATACGAATTTTAGTGCTGATGCCTTTAATGTGGAAGAATAAAGTTCCGTTACGTCTCATTTGAGGGTTCTAGAAAAAGAAATCCAGTAATCGTATGAGATTACGTGACTCCTTTCTGTGGTAGTGACCATCAGCAATTTTTTTAGTTCCCACTGTTGGGACACAGCATACGCCTCCCTTATAGGATAAGGAGGGTGGGTACACACCTGTAAATGCAGCCGGTGTTAACGACTGTTATTTTTATTCACCCATCCCATGCCCAACTCTTGCAAAAGTTGCTTAACCTGCGCAATCGCTGGTAACCACTAGCACTAAACTACTGCGCCGTCAAGCTCCTCGATGGCAATGTGGTAGTGAACTAGATAAAATCTTTGGAAACAGATCTCTTAAGTAGTAGATGTCCTTAAAAAATAACTAAGTACTGAAAAAATATTAAATATAATTTATTTCCACCAAAGATACATTCAATTATCTAGGTATATACGAATATTATCAAAATTCTAAGTAACTTTGGACAGTCCTGTATTTCAAGACTCCAGGCCTCTCACTTTGTGTATGAAAATAACAGAAAATGTTTGGTAATAATGTTTTTGAAAGTATTCTTAATTTTTATGTATGAAAATAATTTGTTCTATATTTGACTGAACAAATTATTAAAGTTTGAGTAAGTAATTAATAGAAATGATTACAGGAACCAAACTAATTCATGTTAAAAAATCAATGCCTCTTAAGAGGCAATTCTTTTCTATTTAATATTTTCGTAATAATTAGCAAAACTATGTATTTACTATAGCTACTTATGTTAAAAATACTTGATAATTATGTTTTAAAATTTACTTTTCTTTTTGCAAGTGAACTTCTTGAAGATCAAAGACAACAACATCAGTCCCGGAATAACCTTTTTTTAAAACGTATTTTTCTAATTACGTTGTAAAAATTATCAATATTTTAATTATGTTAGTTAAAGACATATTCCATTATGTTCCTTTCGAAACATTAAATTTCATCCATATTATATCTTATTATACATACATACATACATACACTCACGCCTGTTTCCCATGGGGGTAGGCAGAGACTATGGATCGCCACCTGCTACGATCCTTGCACACTTCTTTCGCTTCATTCATATCCATCACTCTTTTCATACATGCCCTGCGGTTTTTGTCACTGCGTACACCAGCCTTTTTTATAATAACCTCTATTTGGTCCGCGTAGGTTTTTCTGGGACGCCCTCGTGCAATCGTTCCTTCCACATTCGCACAGTATATCTCTTTCGTGATTCGCCTTTCATTCATCCTCTCTAAGTGACCAAACCACTGGAGCATTCCTTTCTCAATTCTTGTCACTATATCATCTTTCAGACCACACCTTTTGCGAATCACCTCATTGCTCACTCTATCACTCAGTTTTACTCCGCATATTTTCCTCAACGATCGCATCTCTACCGCATTTATTCTGCTTTCATTCTTCTTCTGCCATACCCAAGATTCACTTCCATACATCAGTGTCGGTACCAGCACTCCGTTATGAATAGCCATTCGCGCCTTTGCAGAAACGGTTTGGCTACTCATAACCGAGTGTATAGCACCACTCACCGAATTTCCTTTCTTCACTCGTCTTTCTATGTCTTCCTCACTCTTTCCGTCCCTTGTGAACAAACTCCCCAAGTATACAAACTCACGGACTTGTTCCACTTTTTCGCCACCTAACATTACCGTACAGTCAGTCATTTCTTCATCTCTCTCAAACACCATCACTTTAGTCTTAGTTACATTCACTTTCATCCCTTTTCTCACAAAATCTTCATTCATAACCGACATCATTTCCTGCAACTCTTGCGCAGAAGACGCAAGTATAACTTGGTCGTCAGCGTAGAGAAGGCACTTGATTTGAGTCCCATTCATCACAACCCCACAGTCACGTTCTTTCAGACCTTTCATACAACTGTCCAAAAACAGATTAAAGAGCCATGGTGACGCAACACATCCCTGTCTGACACCCCTAGAGATGCCAAACCAGTCAGTGTATACGCCGTCAATCCTGACGCATGCACGGGAATCCTCATAGAGAGATTTCAGTGCATGAATCAGTCTGCTCTCCAATCCGTATTCGGACAACACCTTCCATAGCTCATTCCTGTCAACTCGATCGTAGGCCTTCTCCAGGTCCACAAAGGCACAGTAAACCTTTTTGTGCTTAGCCAGGTGTTTTTCGGTTAAGCACCTCAAGGAGAAGACCTGATCCGTGCATCCCATTCCCTTTCTGAATCCCGCTTGCACATCCCAAATACTCTGATCAGTTTTTTGCATCACTCTTTCAATCAGTACCTTTGCATACAATTTACTGACAATGCTGAGAAGACTGATCCCGCGGTAGTTTTTAGCATCCTGCCGTGACCCTTTCCCTTTGTACAGCGGCACGACCACGGCTTTACGCCAATCTTCCGGCACTTTGCCACTGTTCCAACATTTATTAAAGATCAGGCACAGCCAGGACGCAACCAGCTCTTTCCCACCTCTCAGCATTTCAACAGTAATTCTGTCATATCCTGCTGCTTTCCCTTTTTTCATGCTCTTCATTGCACTAATAATCTCATCCATATATATATCTCTTTCATCCACTTCTGTCTCTTCCTCGTCTTCCACCCTTTTATCCGAGGCTTCTAGCATAGAGCCATCCGCCTCAAACAAACTCTCAAAATATTTCATCCACTCCTGTAGTACACCTTTTTCATCTGTCACTAGCTCACCTTTTTCATCTCTTATCACATTCATTTTAGACTTATGTGATCCACTTCGAGACGTTTTCACTTGTTTCCAAAACAATTTTATATTGTCTCGAAAGTTATCACAGAGTTTGAAGTCACACTTTTCTTTCATCTTTCTCTTTTTTTCGTCTACTTTTTCTTTCACTACTTTCTTAATCCTTTTAAACTCCCTTGCAACTGTATCAACATCCTCTTCTGTAACACTTGCATTCACTCTTTTACTGGCTTTGATGGCCAGCAGATCCTGCCATACTTTTTTCTTTTCATTTACTATCTGTCTTACCTCACTATCCCACCAGTTTATTGGGGGAGCATTCTTCCTTTTACTCACTCCACATATTTCCTCAGCTGTTTCAGTCACACCTTTTTTAAACTTTTCCCAAACTTCCTCAAGCTTGCCATCTTTCACTTCAGCCACATTTCCCAATCTTTCTTTCAATTTGCACAAATATGTCTTTTGCACTTCCACTTCATCCAGGTTCTCAACTTTTTACTCTAGTCAGCTCCGTTGTTGACACTGTGGGACGATGACGCCAACTTTTGAACAGACCACTAACCCGAGACACTACAAGAAAGTGGTCTGTTCCAATGTTACTACCCCTAAAGACCCTGGTGTCTACAACTCTGCCCTTCAGTCTTTCATCAACAATCACAAAATCGATCATACTCTTCTTTTCCCCTCTCTGCCAAGTGTACATATGAATTTCCTTGTGGTCAAACATTGTGTTCGTTACCACAAGATTCTTTTCTAAACATACCTCAATCAAACTCCTGCCATTATCATTTACTCTTTTGTCTCCATATATTCCTAAAACTCCCTCACATCCCTCTCTTCTCACACCTACCCATCCGTTAAAATCTCCAAGCATAACTATCCTTTCATTATCTTTGCATTCATTCAAGATGTCTTCCACACTTTTCCAGAAATCCTCCTTTTCCGTTGCTGACTTGGATATATCGGGAGCATACACGCCAATGACGCGTATCCGAAGTAATCCTACTTTGAGTCTAACCCAGAGAAGTCTGGGACTAACACACTCATACTCAGTCATGCATTCTATCATCCTTTCCGACAGCAGGAGTCCCACGCCCATACTCGCGTGCTCATTTTCGGCAACGCCCGACCACAGAACTTTAAACGGGCCATGTTCTGAGACTCCTTTGCCCTTTCTTTTCGTCTCGTTCACGCATAAAACATCCAACTTCTTTTCTTCCATAATCAAACACACCTCATCCATTTTCTCCTCCATCGCTCCACATACATTCAGCGTAGCAAAACGGGTCTCCGATGCCCGCTTTTCGCCCCGAGAGAAACAAGTTACACGTGATGAGTGGCGAGCTCTATCGCCGCAGCCAGGTTTATTAAAAAAATTTGAAACCATTTTGTTCCCACGATTAGCTAGGGAAAGACAACTGTCCACCACACAGAGCCCCGCGTGTGTGGTAAGGCTATTTACGCCTGGAGGGCACCAATTTCCAGGGTGGCACGCTTATGACTAGGCACGCCCCTAGCCATGCAGCCATCGGCACGGCAGACCTTAGCTTAGCGGAGGGGAAGGAATAGGATTAGGATAGGGATGTGAGGTGGGTATAGGAGTGTGTAAAATGGGACGGATCAGGGTACAAAAAGGACACCGTTGCTGCGGGGGGGTTGAGAGGTTGCAGCAGCGGAGGCTGAGGGTCCGGGGGCGCTTACCCGTACTTGTCATAGGGAAACCGGACAAGTCCTCTGAACTATATCTTATTCATCACGAAAAAACCTATTTCCTTTTGCGTCCCAAAAATTATTTATGTTTCAGTTCAAACTCGTTCAAGTTTCGCACGATACAACTTTGCATGGAATAAGCCACAGGCTAACAATGTTCCAGTAAAATCACTTTTGCTTTACTACTTATTGTCCTTGAAACTTATTAAAGGTAATACTTTCAGAGGAAAATAGGAGCTGTATTTTTCCACACTTATTCAACATATTTGGGCCCATTTTAGCAGACAACTTATCAGCTTTTATGGAGAAAAAAAAACAGGCACAGCACCCTGTAAAAACCTACCCTGCCATGTGTTGTCTTGAATAGAACATATTATTATTATTATCAAGGTGAGATTTAGAGTCACGCTGACGGTCAGCGCTGACGTCCAAATAAAAATAAATAAATAATTGACACTTTACTCGTATTGCACAAGGCAAAACACATTACAAAGAAACATAAAGCAAGAAAGCACACAAAAGGTGGCCTTATTGCTTAATAGTAATCTCTTCCAGGCAACCATGAGTAGAAAAGAAATAAGGAAAAATAGAGAACAATGGGGGAGTGGGTGAAATTACGGAAGGATATTAGATATAGAATATGAATAGATATATAGAAATAGAAATAAATATAAATAATGAAAAAGGACCAGGAAAGGTACCTATTCAAATAGTATAAGCTAGAAGAAAGAAAAAGTCATCTAACCTGATCCCTAAAAGATCTTAAGGTACGAGCCTTCTGGATTCCCCCAGGGAGTGCGTTCCACAGACGTACTGCATGCACAGAGAAGGAATAGGAACGGAAATCAGTTAAATGCCGAGAAATATCGAGAGACAGATTAGAGAAAGAACGCAGAGTAAAAAGAGAAGATGAGGATTGCTGTTTTTAGATTCACGCTGTGAATGACAAGGAGCTCCCTGAGCAGTCAACACTGACGACTCTAAAACTGGCCTTCACACAACGTCATACTTTCAAAAGAAAGATCGATTCTTACTCTACGGCTACCACATTTAGTCTGTGGTACACAAAACCTTCGGGAACCTATTTACAATTTCCTTCCAGTCTTAACGTGTGTGATGTATGGGAATAACAGTAAAACAGAGACGGAGCCTCGTTTTAATTATTTATTTTGCCATGGCTTTGTTTGTCGACGTCTCGCTTTGGTTCCCGTTTCGAAGGAAGTTAGAAGTTGTTGTTTTTTGTTCTATTATTCATTCGTCATTTGTTTTCTATTGTGCAGCAAGTTTTTATCCTGTGACCTTAGCTGTTTTTCTGTATTTTCAAATAACTGATTTTGTGTTAGATACAAATTTTTTTAATGTTTGTAATTTTTTTCTAGCATTTCTGTAGTTCATACGAAAACATAGTGTGAAACCACCAGTGGCGAGTTTACAATAGACAAAAGTTAGTTACTTTTCTTTATTAGTTAAAGAAAATTTACTTTTAAAATGCTACCCGTGGCGAGTTTACAATAACCCGAAATTATTGCTTCGTAAAATATCAAAATGGGTGAGATTCAACGAATTTAAGCAAACAAAGTTCGAATACCTCCTTAAATGCTGAATGTCCATCCAACGACGACGTTTGGGATAAAAGTAAGCAGTCTGCGAAGTAGTCGCTTTGAGAAGTAGACTGTATGCGAAGTAGGATAATTGCTAGGTTCGCTAGCCGCGAAGATGTTTTACTGAGAAGTAGTCGGAATGATAAATTGGCTAATTGATAAGTAGACGCCTGGCGCCGAAAGGATTATTTTCAATGGTATCACACTTAATGCGAGAAAAATCGGAAAAACTATAGTAACTACTTGTTGCTGAAATAATATCAAATCTTTTTCCACAATCAAATTGCTCTTTTATGATAACATTTATAAAATTGATAACAATCTGTAAATGTTGACACACGGTTGCGAGCTGTCACATAAAATTCGCTTTGTGGCACTGCAATTTCATAGATGCTATCGCATGTCGTATTTATTTAAAATTATTGTAATGCTACAACTATCGCATAATAATATGAGTGCATTATTAAAAAAAAAACATCTCTAAAGGGTCACTTTTACAAGGATAATTTGGATACCTAACTAAATTGAATGGCTTTGCATTAAAATTTTCTTCCATTTTTAAATAATCAAACTAGCTTTACAAGCATATTTCAACGTTTTCAGATATCACTTTTGTTCTGATACTGAATATAGGTACCCATTTCACAATCCTTGTAAGAATCCATCTTGGAGAAAAATTATATCTTTGGACTGATTCTGATTGGTTTTATAATCTTATCATGGTACAATAATATACCGAGATACAAGAGTCACGTGGGTGACCAGTCATGTGAAATAAAACTCCCTGACTTCCATATATTACTTACCTGTAACAGTTGTATAAAACTGAGTTTTTAGAAAAATTTAGTTACTGGGGTGTTAATGGGGTGTTTACATGGAGCGACTTCGCAGGCAACTTTAGTCAATGGGGAATGTCCGAAAAAAATCAAATTGGCTGAATATTTTTCTATAGGTAGGAATAAGGTCCCTTAGTATTAGGAAAAAGTTTCAGAATTTTCGGTTGGGTAAAAAAGTTTTTAAAAATCAAAGTCTCTTCGACTTCACAAATGTATGAAAGTAACAGCAGAATGGAGATTATACCTTTGCCGCTAACTGCCAGAAACACAACACGTATTTAAAAAAAAAGTTTTGACATTTTGTCTTGAAACTTTTTTTTTAATACCATGTTGTGGTTGTGACAGGTGTTGGAAAAGGTACAATCTCCATTCTGCTGTTACTTTCATACATTTGTGAAGTCGAAGAGACTTTGATTTTTTGAAATTTTTTCACGAAACCGAAAATTATGAAAATTTATTCTATTACTAAGGGACCTTATTCCTACCTATAGAAAAATATTCAGCCAATTTGATTTTTTTCGGACATTCCCCATTATAGCGCTTCTTATCGACAGTCACTTGTAAAATCGAATCGCCACCTCATTGAAATTAGGCTTGCAATTAGATTTTACAAGCGATTAGCAATAAAAAGTGCTAATTGTCTAAAGTCGCCGGACCATAGTCGCTCTATCTAAATATCCCATTAGCTACTAAACTTTTTAACTTGAACTATTTCGTTTGCTAAGAGAAACAAATCATAATTGAAATGCATTATAATAATTTTGTAATGAATGATGTGATGAGTGATGACAGAAAAAAACCCTTATTTCTTTGTTTGTTACCATAAAGTGGCAACTAGATAGTAGAACTCTGTTCGTTAAACTAGGGCCAAAGTTAACATGGCGTTAGACTGCGGACTAACGCTATTTTAGTGTAAATCGTATTAAGAGTGACAGTTTAACGTTTAGTCTAAACTGGGGTGCAAGACTGTTCTAACAAAACCTGGTTTAATGCTTGTAAACATTGGTTTAAGTATTAAAAGTGTGTGCAATCACAATGCACCTTTTAATAATTAAACGGTAGGACTAAACCTTAAACTGTTACTATGAATACGATTTGCGCTAAAATGGCGTTAGTTCGCACTTTGGCCCTAGTTTAACGAACGCACTCTGAATAAGACACTAGATTTATGATGCATGCAAATGTAAGTAAATGGCAATGACATTTACTTATGTCATACGGAATGCCAGACCTTGTTTTCTTGGATCATGGCATGGATCTTATTAGGTGATGCTTTTTGTTTTCTATGTAAGTATGTTGTTAACCAATTAGTGTCATAAAAAATCCTTAATTCTTTGTTTGTTACGATAAAGTGGCAACTAGATAGTTGAACTCTAGATGATGCACGCAAGTGTAAGAAAATGTCTAGATGACGTATACAAGTGTAAGAAAATGTCTAGATGACGTATGCAAGTGTAAGCAAATGTCATACGGAATGCCATACCTTGTTTTCTTGGATCATGGGTATTATTAGCTGATGCTTTTTTGTTTTATAAGTAAATATGTTGTTAACCAATTATAAGTGGCATACATACTTAGATGTTTTACTGCAATAATTATTTCCATTATTAGTATGAGATGCAGCCGAGTATTAGAAGCAACAAATTAGCACTGATTTTCATTAAAGAGCAATTACTGAAACGCACTCGTTGCTCAGTCACTGGAACGTTACGCTCACTTGGACATATCCAACCAATCGAAGTTAAGATCCTACATCGCGGTTACTAAGTTTTTGCGGTTGTTGTTTATATATAGATGTAAGATTTGCTTCTATTTGGGGAGTCCGTTGCTACTGAGAAGACCGGCCGTTGCGAGGGCCGGACTGAAGTCTCGCTATTCGTAGTAGTTTATTGGTAGAGGTCCTGGGCAGCTAAGCTAGTAGATAAGTTAATGTGGTCGTTAAGCCCTCTTCTTCATCTAGTAGCAAGATTGACTTCCTTTTGATAGTTTCGGACGTATTTCTTTTTGTTTTAGCACAGAATACATAATAGTAAAAAGTTTTTGAGGGTTTCCTTCCAAACAATATGCCATGTATACTACATGGCAGTTATGTATGTCAATCGATATTATTATCCGTTTTGGACATACTTAGTTACCACAGACAGAGAAAGCAATAACTATGACATTTATAAATAACATTTACTTTTAATTTTTTTTTGCTGTTGAAAATGACATTCTGGTTCTTAAGAGATGAGTTTTAAGCATTCTGGTACATAGTAATTGATGTTTATTTTCGTAAATAGGTATTTTGGGACTAAATTATTGGTTTGATTTGAGTGTCTGGATTTTGTTAGAAGTCAATTCCAAATGGATTCACTACCAATTTAACTTGGTAGGTATCAATTTGGATGAACCAATTAATATTAGAATAGCTTGAAACTAATTTCGAAATAAAGTCTTTGTTTAAGTCAGTTTAATTTTGTGATTCACGTTTATTTAACACGTTAAACGCCATGGGGGTCACTGGTGACCTCATATGTTCTGTCCCAGTACGCCTTGGGGGTCACCAGTGACCTCAAGTCAGACCTGTTTTCAAGAGATTGCCCTGCACCGTACACGCTAGTTTGTAGCTATTTGGTGTACTGAGATGACCGGCATGGCGCCCAAGTATAAAACTTTCGTCTGGGACTTAGGTGCCACAGACGGAAGTTATGAAATTAAGACAGTGTATGAAAAAAAAATGTAAAAATTTTGCGAATCCTTTTTACCCGACTGCAAAGAAAGGGTTATTGTTTGTGATTAATGTGATTGTCACTGAAATTATTCAGAAAATGTTTGGCATAAACCATGTGGATAATCATCATAAATATATACTAAATTTATAGCTTCTTTATGAATGATTGATAGATTGAAAAACTACCTATGTTTTCTCGGAAACTACCACTCCGACGGAAAAGTTATGTACCTATAAGAGAAAAAGCTAGTTTATGGAATAAAACAAAACAATATTATTTATATCAGTACACTTTATTAAAACATACATGACAGACTGAGGCGCGGGGGTGACCGGCATAGTGGGCGACGCGGCGCTGCCGTAACGGTTTTTTAACTTTCCGTCACAGGGCGCCATGGGGGTCATGGGTGACCTCAGTCAGTTTTTTTAAAATAACTCAAAAACTACATTTTAGATATTAAAATAAAATTATTTGTACACGTATCCGGTTATAAGAAACAAATTTACAGCAAAAAGTTTTTTTACAAAAATCACCAATTCCACCTTGGCGTTTAACGTGTTAACAAAATAACTGTGTAAAAGTTACAATTTCTTTGTAACAGCAACATTCTTGTAACGTAAAATCGCGCTAAGAATGCATATCCATTGCATACTAGCTTGCATGCAGCAGCTATGTCTGAAAATGACAAATTGTTCATCCTCCATAAATATCACACGCCACCTACTGATGTAGATTGATAGTTACCATGTAAAAGTGTTCTAATATACCGCTACTTAAACGTTACATATACATATAGGTATGAAAATTTAGTTTATGTAAGGACTCATTACGATTTTATGATTCATTTGCTAAGAACAGAGATAATCAACCAGTTTAATACAAGCAAAAAGGATAAACTTTCCGTCCCAAGATTTCTACCTATACGTATGGTATGGGTAGGGTTGCCAACCCTACTATATAATATAGTATCCTACTATATTGAAGGCTCGCCTACTATATTTTTTGAAAAAATATATAGTAGGCAAAACTACTATATTTTTCCAAGTGAAAGAATTACACAAAAGCAACAAAAAAATATTACTTATATGCACATAAGTACCTAATTGCATAATATTTTTTTCACACCACATGCTCGACAATGCCGAATTATATGTCATGTAAACCTTACCGAAAGCAAGACATTATATCTCTTGGCTTTAGCCGGGTTATAATGTTATATTATAACCCGCTGGTCAATAATGTGATTTTCACTTTCATAATTCTTATTGCTATGTACATAAAGTCTAATTTCACTAAACAGAATGTGTCCTCAGCGGGCGCGGCCAACTCGATTTTCGAAGACCGAGGCCGTGGCCCACTAGATTCGCACTGAGACGAACTTCATTTGTTTGTCAAATCGAATAGGCCAGCTGAAAGAAGTTGCTATAGCCGTAGCTAGTAGTACTACTAGCTTTAGAAGATTCTATAAATATTTCAAAGAAAAAATAAAAAAGCTTTTTAAAAAAAAAAGAAAAACCGCCTTCAAAAAACTGAAAACAAAAACAGCTTAAAAATTAAATACCTCTAAAAAGCAAGAAATAATATTCGAATCATTCGTTACACATATCAATATTAATAAAACACGTCTATTGAAGTCGGGTGGGGCTGGAGGACAACTTCATTTTTTTCTTAAAGCCCCACCCGACTTCATTAGACGTGTTTTATTAATATTGATATGTGTAACGAATGATTCGAATATTATTTCTTGCTTTTTAGAGGTATTTAATTTTTAAGCTGTTTTTGTTTTCAGTTTTTTGAAGGCGGTTTTTCTTTTTTTTTTAAAAAGCTTTTTTATTTTCAACTTTTTAGTGGTAGGTATGTAAGCGCAGCGTGTAAATATTTTTTTACTTTATATTATAATATTTTCAATGGTAAAATGCCCAGAACTCAATTTCCAAATTTACGCTGTTTGTTTTTGAGGAGTTCCGTTGTGTCATCGTCGTCCAAGTCTAGTCCAGAACGTTGCATCGCAAACCATGATTTGGTTTGTTTTGGATTGCCATAAACTTACCAAAACCTAAATCACTTTACTTATACTATTTGATTTTGAAGAGTTCCTTTATGTATCTTCGAAGTTCGAAGTCCAATAACAATGAAATTAAATTGTGACCACTCTTGAAGTATACCCTTTCAAATAAAAAAAGAATCATCTAAATCGGTTCATAAACAAAGAAGTTATGTCCGAAATTCCATAAAAACTCTTGCGATGGCGAGCTAAATTATTGATATTTTTCAGGATTATGAAAAAACTACTGGCCAGATCTCTGTAAAAAATTTATGGGACCACACACGAACTATGTTCTTTGAGTTAAAAAAGAATTGTACAAATCGGGTAACAACTGACGAAGCTATGTTAAAACATACATAAAAAAAAAAAAAAAAAAAAAAAATACCGTCGACTTGAGAACCTCCTCCTTTTTTTGAAGTCGGTTAAAAATGTCGAGTGATGAAAGTATTTTGACTCCAGAAGCTATTAAATTAGATGCCATAGGCATTGTCAATAATCTACTCCCAGAAAAATCTCTCATAAAATCTACTATTGTCTCACATAAAGTGAGAAAAGTAGAGTATACACCACCGGGATAAAACTGTTTTTTTCTTGGGCGCTTGAATCCCTCACTTCACTCAGGACTCAATCTTAATTCCCTCGCTTTGCTCGGGAATTAACTTATAACACCCTCGCTGCGCTCGGGAGTTAAATTTGGAGTCCTTCGTTACGTTCAGGATTCAATGTAGCGCCCGTGACATAAAACAGTGCTTTATCCCCTTGGTGTATAATCTACTATTTTGTGATTAAACACTGTTGTCTTTATGGTTGTTGATATGAAAATGTACTTTTAAGTAAACAAAATGCAACTTCTTAAAATCCTCCATACAAAACGGCAACCTACTATATTTTTTTGGACTTTTTCGCCACCTACTATATTTTTACACAAAAAATCTTGAAACTACTATATTTGATCCAAAAAAAGGTAGCAACCCTAGGTATGGGTATAAAGTCTGTCGGTGGATAAGAGATCTGCATGCATTATTATTAATTAGCAAATAAACAACTCGGCTAAAACTGAAATATTGGTGTGGTGTTCTGTTCACAAGATTCCCAATATTTTTTACCAGCACTTTCTACAAAATTTCATTAATACTTTTTTATCATAGAAATAGAATGCCAAAGAACAACAATGTCACTAAGCAGGTGATCCGAAAAACGAATGTACATTTTGTATGAGATACGTAAAATATGACTTACATACATAATATATGACTATATTATGGCAAAGGAATTAATAAACTATGTTTCATACTGTTTTCTTCGTCGATAAACGAATAAATGTAGCGAAATTGTGTTTTAGAGAAATGTGTGGCAAAATCTTATTTACCTTTGAAAAGTGTGATTACTTGGATTGTTTCTTTTTATCACATCACAATTACTTAGAGCACAAGACACAATGGCTCCACGATACCTTTATTTGAAATTCTAATAGGGATTAACATATATTTTAAACAAACTGTGATTGCTCATTTGATAGGCGGGACGCTAGGGGCTCTTACTGAAAAAAAATTTTGGCACATTGTTACTTCATTCTTTGTCTCGTTTTTTCACAGGCCGTGTCCGTATAATGTTAACTTCTCTTTTACGCGCTTTGTTGGTCTTCTTGAGCGCAGCGAAAATTTTTCTATGTCTATGTTATTATTTTATACACAAAGATTTCAGTTGCGCTTCCATTGCAACGGAATCGGTGCGTGCGGTGCAAACGAAGAGTCGGCATTTGTGATTTTGTATGGAGTTCTATGGTGTAGAAATGCCGATGCAGGGCACGCAATGCCATAGAACATCCAAAGCAACAAATCCGTCCGCTCCGTCCGCTCCGATTCTGATGCAGTGGACGCGCACCTTTAGAGACCAAACCATAATATTACGAACGACATAATATCAATACTTGTGTCCTGTGTCCAGATCCATCATATTTTAAATTCGGAACAAAAAGAGGTTGACTTCCAGGTACCGCTCTAACGGGGACCACGCGGGCGATGGGAGGTGACCCATCGCCTGCATTGCACGGTCCCCGACCGTCTGGGGCGATGGCCAAACTTGCCCGGCCATCTCCCAACCGCGAGGAGGCCTGGGTAGTCAGGCGTGCCACCGGGTCAGTGGGGTGATTACCACCCATGGCCCCCCGTATGACCAACCGGTGGCGAGTGGGCAAGTGCCGGAGTTTTTTTGTGGGATATCCTCCCCCGGGATCCCATCGAACCACTTGGTTGGGTGGGATCACGGGAGGCAGTCGTGGAGGAAGGCGCAACGGTCTCCTCCTGGCGAGTCCCACATGCCCCCCTCTCTCTCAGAGCGAGAGGGGAAGCGCGTAAATAGGCGTTTTTCTCTGACATACAAAAAAGTGACCTAGCCTTAACATAGACCATAGTGCCTCACAAACGAACCAATCATAATCCGACGCGAAAGCAAATCAACCGGCTGTCAGCCAATAACAATAACCCTGTCGCAGCCGACGGGACATTGGGGGGGATTTACGACCCTCGTTTATTTTGGCGCAGGTGCCTCCAATAGGATTACTTGTGGTCAAGCATTACGCACAAACAAAGGACGCGTTGCAAGCACTAAAAAAGTTTGGAGGTGGTATACGGACTGTTTTTTTAGTTTACTTAAAAAAACATAACACTCTGTTTTTGGGCAGTCGTGTAACAATAGAGAATGTTCAGACTATTGTATCACAGCTAACCACTGACCTGATTTTTTTTTATGCAGCTAACGGCTATTTTAATAACCTTTCTGGTATGTATATTTTTTAACAGTTATGAAAACAAATATCATCTAAAGGTACCAGAAGATTTTTGTTTACTATGTTGCTAATTGGTTACCTTATTTACAGGAGTCGACTTGGCAGGCAACTTGGCAGGCGAGTTTAGTCAATTAGCGCTTTTTATCGACAATCGCTTGTAAAATCTAATCGCCACCTCTTTGAAATTAGGTTTGGGATTAGAATTAACTTAAGTAGCTCCATGTAAACACCCCCTAATGACACTACGTCCATGAAGTTAATAAAAAGGTTCTATGTAAATTTTTCTCACGAATTAAAAAGTATCCAATATTAACATCAAAAGTGCCCAACTCGCACTTGACATCCTTTTTGTTCTTCGAACGAGTTGTTACGGAGCAAAGAGTTTTTAATCGGAACTTTGCTTTGTGGTACAGGTTCTTATTGTTCGAAACTTGAATTTGCGCAGCCAAATGTGAAGTCCTTGTTTCTACGATTTGCTACGATTTCTCAGTGGAACGTTCTATTGTACTTTTGCTAAGTTACAAACGTTGTATTATTGCAGTCTTTATTATGAAAGCGATATAAACTCGATATAAAACGTAATAGTACTTTAGGGTCAATGGCTTAGGCTAGTTGAAGTCGTCTAGACTTTCGTGTTGATTAATTTTTTAAGTAAAATAAATATTATAAAAGATGCGTTTTAAAATTCCAGTCAGATACCTACTTTAATTGCCCAAATTCAATGAATACTGATTTTATTTGTTTGTATTTTTTAAATTTTAGGCGGTGAATCAAAAATGTTGATTATTATGTATTTTTTAATAATACTGAAACATAACATAAAAATAATAATAAAAAATCCTAAAAGGTACTCTATTAGTAACTATTAGCCAAAAAGGCTACAAGATAAGAAATTTCGGCTGAAATTTCGTAAGAGAAATTGAATTAGGCAGACGGTAAAATGGGCCAAAAAGATTAAGATAGCTGCTTAAGCGCCAAGTACCATCGTTTCCAAAGGTGAAAAGCTTAAACGAGATTCAGAACCGACTCACGGTAAGTGCACGTTTAGGGCCAGGGATTTCCATCTATTTTTGTTTCGCAATTCACTTATCTGTGAAATCTGTGTAATGTATACTTTTTCATTTTTTTAATCTACAACGAGATAGTGTTGGACCTTCGTCTCACCTGATGTTAAGTGACGATAAGGCCGAAAGTGTAAGCGCACTACACTCGGAATCCTCATCACTGACGAACTGGCTATCTTACCTCTAACTGCCGGAACACAATAAATTATAAATTTGCCTTTTTATGCCCCCACTGCTTTTTGGCCGTTTTAAGAGTGGATTCTACAAAATTCTACAAAATGTTTACAAAAAAGCAAATACTTGCTATAAGTACCTATAATAAAGTAAATTAATAAAAACAAGCAAAAAAAAATAGAAGAGATTTAATTAAAAAGATTCCTTTCTTAATTGGACGTAAGCCTTTAATTATTTTATTGGATAAGTGGATTTCGTTAAATTAAAAAGACGTTGCTGTTAGAGAAATCTCAGACGGAATCAGATTATATTAAGGATCCTTCCGTTTCTAAAAATTTGTTGTAATTAGAGAATCGTCTTGTAGAATTTAATTTTGTTAGTTACTGAACATTATTTCAATTACAAATATTTCATTGTCTTAATTGAAATCAGTATTTAATTTTGGATAATTTTGTTTTATTCCAAATTTCTTTAAAATTGTCGATGTTTAAATAGCATTATATAGCATTTCTCACCAAAAACACAGTGATACGACAAAAACTTTTAGTAGATTAAAAAAAACAAATGTTTAAAAAAAAGTTGTGTTTCGGCAGTTAGAAGTAAGATAGCCAGTTTCTCAGTGGTGAGGATTCCGGGTGGTAGGGCTCTTACACTTTTGTCCTTACCGTCACTTGAAGTGAGGTGAAGGCCAAGCACTATCTGACGACCTCCGCGGTCGAGTGGGTTGCACGCCGGTTTTCAAGGCGTCACCATCTCTTGAGGTCCCGGGTTCGATCCCCGGCTGGGTCAATGTAGAAAATGAACTTTTCAATATTGTCTCAGGTCTGGGTGTTTGTCATACCACCGTTGTTTCTAATTTCCATAACACAAGTGCTATAGCTACTTACTTTGGAATTGGAGCAATGCATGTGATGTTGTCAAATATTAAAAAAAAAATATCTCGTTGTGGATAAAAAGGTTAAAGCAGGTGAGCAGGGAGTTCATATTCCTACTTACTAGTATTGATGTTAGCTCTAAGATAATGTGGAGAAATTGTACATTTAACAAAACAATTAGTTTTAAACTTTTAGATTTTTGCATTCACAATGCAATTTTATATTAAGATGAATAAATAATGAAAAATATTAGAAAAATCGACTCACTCGTAGCAACTCAGACGGGATTAGAACCCGCACCCTTAGGATTCCGGCCCAATGCACTACCAATTATGCTACCGAGCCACTAATGAATTTGGCGAAACTTGGCTTAATTGATTGTCTAGCACCCGCAATGGGGCTGCTTTCGAATGTCGAAGTAATTCTCTTCACATTGGTGAGATGGCGCTGATCTTCAGCGGAAACGTAAAAAGTATTAGAAAATTTCGCCAAATTCATTTAGTGGCTTGGTAGCATAATTGGTAGTGCATTGGGCCGGACTCCTAAGGGTGCGGGTTCGAATCCCGTCTGAGTTGCTACGGGTGAGTCGATGATACTGGTTACCAAATTTTGGTATCATACACGGCCGAAGGGGATTTTTTCTAATATTTTTCATTATTTATTCATCCTAAAACAATTAGTTTTAAGCACATTGTACAAACTACAGCACGTCATCAGACGTAACAGTTGTTACTGCACTAACTACTTTATTACGTTCAAGCTCTACGTCAACATGATACGTCAAATGCGCCGCCGTCTATACAACAAATTATAGAAAAATAACCACCAAAACACATCAAATAAATAATGAAAGTCACAAAAATAAGATGTCCTCTCCACAACTTCTTCAATTAACGTGGACTTAAGTAAGTACATGGACACCGCATTGTTCCATGGCACCTAACAACAATAGTCGGAAAATTTCTGAAAACAATGAATTGTACAATGCGCCCGTTAAGGAGATATTGTGAAACGTTTGGACGAAAGTGAGCACAATTAAGCCATTAGCTCAGATTGGGTAAACACGGTGTTGTAATATAGCTTTTTTTATTTTTTTATATACGCTAGAAAAAAAATGCTGCAATGAGTGTGGTGTGGAAGTGGTTAAACTGTATTTGCATTGTTTCTTTATGATTTTCTTGTATTTTCTAAAATTTATTCTAGAAAAAGCAACTCGCTTTTTAATGCATGCTGAGCATGGATTGCCTGCTAAGTACGACAGCAGTCTTTGGATGAAAGATTTTTTGTATATTGTGTTTCTTGAATCTGTGGTTGAAAGACATTATTAATGGCGAGAGGCGAATTGCTAAATTACCATTTGAAATAATTATGTCTTAAGTTTTATTAGAGTAAAACTTTTTAGTATGCGTTTAAATCTCAGAAGTGAGTGAAAACAGATTTTTTTTATTTTCCTAGATAAATCAACTGTTCAGCTTTACTTTTACACAGTGAATGAAATCCCAGTAAAAGCTTGTATCGAACTGAATGCATTGTCCGTAAAACAATCGAAATATTTCATTGATGCTTTTGTATTGTCTTTTATTGTAATTTATCGATGACTGTCACCGATGGAAGCATTCAAATTTATTATTTGTTTTTAAGGCTTTAAATAGGACATTGTTATAGGCGATGTGTTTTGATAGCGATTATTTTCTTAATGAAAAAGTTTTTATTCTATCTGATATCATTTAATTGCAGTTAACTAATTTTGCTACGCGTTTCAGTTATTCAATACTGTTATTCTACTTTTTAAAGCCTTTTTAATTATTTCTATACTTGATTGAAATAATAATATCAAAGTATGTCCATTACATACTGTCACATCAAAAACTTTACACAGGCTTCAATTTAATAATTCATTCAATAAATGGAAGAAGTTCAAATTGTACCCGTTTATGAAAAAGTATCTTCTTCAATAATCGAGCTTAAAAGTTTATACCGAGAAGGTTCTATTGTCGCGAAACTAATAACGTAGCATGCAACCCTATCCAATTCGCACTCCATCCCAGCGTGGCACTTTGTTCTTTGAAGGATAGGTGAGCGTGTGTCGAATATTAAGATATAAGACGTATACTGATATTGGCAGAATGAGATACTTTTGTGACACATCAAGGGTTCTATTGAGATCTTATTAAGGGAGAAAATCGTTGTACACTCCAAAAGTGGTACGGCCTATGATAAACACTTTGTGAATATAGTAATTAAAAAAATAGGTTACCTACGCACCATATCGAATACCAAATGATCGAAAATCAAAATATCGAACTCTATTCATCGAACGGTCACACAATCGTATGTACCTAAACCAAAAATGTTTCATGCGGTGTGCATAATGTGTGTAACATTTTTGTGAAGAAAAAAAATTTAGTGAAGAAAACAATATACAATGTATAATTTTGAAAACAATTTCCTCAATGTATACTTATATCTTTTTACTTCTCATGCTCGTAAAGTTCGTCTTTATGTTGGGCATAGACGGCATAAAATCGCTTTTCATGCTCTAGTTCATAAAGTAAAATTTCGTCTAAGCCTCAGACTCTAAGACAAAGGTCGCCACTTCGTTAAATAAAAAAATAAAATGTTATTTCATTCTGTTTCTTCATTTTTATACATAATCCATGTCATAATACTATTTTTTGCAATATTACAGATTAATTTCCTCACAATCGAAGTGAAAAGCAGAGTGTATAACTGATACAACCTAGTTTTACGCACTTGTTGTACAATCTACTATTTTTGCATCAGAACATGACTTTAAATCGGTTTTAAGATTAAATTAAAAACTTTTAACTATAAACTTGACATTTCTGCAAATTGAATGCCATCTCATGAAGCCTTGGTGACGCATGAGGTGTTTTATGGTGATCCTCGCAGGATTACGGCCTTTTTATTGGTGTTATAAACTTTGCTCGTATAAATTCCGAGCAAAGGTGTGGCCATGAAACCTCTGATAGTTCTCGCTGTCCTAAATAAAGTGCTTCAGTTTTAGTCTATTTTCAACCGACTTCAAAAAAGAGGAGGGTTATCGATTCGGTTTGGTTTTATATTTGTTACCTCAGTATTCTGTCATTTTTGGACCGATTTTGATATGTTTATTTAATATTGGTCCCATTTTTTTTAATTTTGAAAGCGGCCATTAGTTTTTAGGGAATCCTGAAAATAATGTCATTTTCGTAACCATTTCATGATTTTTTGCTATGAAATAAAAAAGGTTTTAATGTAATAATATAATGGGGAATGTCCGAAAAAAATCAAATTGGCTGAATATTTTTCTATAGGTAGGAATAAGGTCCCTTAGTAATAGAAAAAAGTTTCAGAATTTTCGGTTGGGTAAAATAGTTTTTAAAAATCAAAGTCTCTTCGATTTCACAAATGTATGAAAGTAACAGCAGAATGGAGATTATACCTTTGCCGCTACTGCCACAAACACAACACGTATTTAAAAAAAAAAGTTTTGACATTTTGTCTTGAAACTTTTTTTTTAATACCATGTTGTGGTTGTGGCAGAGACTTTGATTTTTAAAAACTATTTTACCCAACCGAAAATTATGAAAATTTATTCTATTACTAAGGGACCTTATTTCTACCTATAGAAAAATATTCAGCCAATTTGATTTTTTTCGGACATTCCCCATTGATTATCAAAAACAAACGCACTCCTGTGTATGTATTTGTGGTTTTTAATGGAATTTCTGATAAGGTATAATAATTTTGATATCCTATTTATTGTAATTGTACATTGTTGCACAAATAATGAATTGATAGTTTTCCAGTTAATTAAGTCAACACAATAGTAATATTTTATGTACCGAAGCTTTAATGTTCATTGTTGTGAGCATTCAATATGTTTAAAATACTACAAAACGATTATTTTGGTATTTGTATCATTTAGTAAACATTTATTTAGTACTATTACAGTTAAACACTTACAACCTGTATTCATAATTAACAGATCTTGATTGTCAGCCAAAACACCTCTTTTTAAGATCAAAAGTTGAATATTTAATATTCACAACGAATTGACAGACACCGAATTCGAAAAGGGTGTTACGTATTATCAGCAATTAACCAAACACGATCTTAAATCAAAATTTCAAATTACGCCGCACGTTTGCCAAGGGTTGTATCCACGAAATCGCATTCATCAAAACTTGGGAATTAGCTCGGTGCCCTTATTAAACCTGCCGACTGTTGGTAATCCCTTGGGATACAAGAATCTCAAATATTATTATTGGATTCAAATAGGAGTCTAATAATTTTATTATTATTGGTTTATTGGTCTCTTCATCTTTTGTGAAGGTTTGAAGGGTCTGAGTCGGAGCGTCTCTACACTTTTCGATGAAGTTCGTTTTAAAATTGTTTTAATTTGAAGTGTTAGTAAAAGAGTTGGGTAAAATTATCGATAAGGACAGCCTAAATATTAAAATGTTAAATTGAAACCTGATATAACTAAATAAGTATGTGATATGTACGTACGTATACCCTTAATGCCAAAATTTCTTGTGCTAACGACATATGTATAGTTAAGTTACTGACGCGCGCACAAAGAAAAACTTTCAAAGGATTTTGTTTGCAAAGTGGTAGAGTGCTATAACCACCGTGATTGCACCTGATTCATGCATTGGTATGCATTTTGTTATTTAGTATCGATAGATTTTTTTCTTTGGTTTCGGATAAAGTAATTACCTCGTACTGTTAAAATTGTTGCTTTTGAAATGAATTATTTTATGATATTTATTTAAATCATGGCATGGCATCAAAGGCAAATATCAAAGCCTGAAATCCTGAGGGAGATCGAGAGCTTCTATGGGCAGTTATATTCCACGCAGACACCTGTTGAAAGCAAGGCTAAAGACCCCAGAGCCAAGCTTACCCGACACTATACCGAAGATATCCCGGACGTCAGCCTGTGCGAGATTAGTATGGCTCTCAAACAGCTGAAAAACAACAAGGCGGCGGGTGACGATGGAATCACTACAGAACTTCTGAGAGCGGGCGGTAAGCCGATACTCAAAGTCCTCCAGAAGCTCTTTAATTCCGTCATCGTCCAGGGCAGAACGCCAAAGACATGGAACATAAGTGAGGTGATCTTGTTCTTTAAAAAGGGTGACAAGTCCCTCTTAAAGAACTATAGACCCATCTCGCTTCTGAGTCATGTCTATAAGTTGTTTTCGAGAGTCCTTACGAATCGTCTCGCTCGCAAGTTCGACGACTTCCAACCTCCCGAACAAGCAGGGTTCCGAAAAGGCTTTAGCACCATAGACCACATCCATACGCTGCGGCAGGTTATACAGAAGACTGAGGAGTATAATGAGCCACTTTGCTTGGCGTTCGTGGACTATGAGAAAGCCTTTGATTCGATTGAAACCTGGGCGGTGCTGCAGTCTCTCCAAAGGTGCCAAGTGGACTATAGGTATATCGAGGTGTTGAGTTACTTATACCAAAATGCCACCATGACGATCCGAGTACAGAACCAGAACACAAATCCTATCCAACTGCAGCGTGGTGTGAGACAGGGAGACGTTATTTCTCCGAAACTGTTCACAGCTGCGTTGGAGGACATCTTTAAGCTCTTGGACTGGAAAGGACTCGGCATCAACATTAATGGCCAGTACCTAACACACCTTCGTTTTGCCGATGATATAGTCCTTATGGCTGAGACCATGGAAGACCTGAACACAATGCTCGAAGATCTCCGTAGTGCTTCCCAAAGAGTGGGTCTTAGGATGAACATGGATAAGACGAAAATTATGTCAAATGCCCATGTTGTACCCTCTCCAGTTCATGTTGGGAACACTACACTTGAAGTTGTTGACCATTACGTATACCTAGGACAGGCAGTCCAGTTAGGTAGGTCCAACTTCGAGAAAGAGATCTCTCGTCGAATCCAACTCGGGTGGGCAGCATTCGGGAAGCTTCGAAAAATCTTCGCGTCCGACTTACCTCAGTGTCTCAAGACGAAAGTCTATGAACAGTGTGTGTTGCCAGTGATGACCTACGGCAGTGAAACGTGGCCGCTAACTATGGGTCTCATAAGGAGGCTCAAGGTCACTCAGCGTGCAATGGAGAGAGCCATGCTCGGCGTTTCCCTACGTGATCAAATCAGAAACGAGGAGATCCGCAGGAGAACTAAAGTAACCGACATCGCTCGAAGGATTGCTCAGCTGAAGTGGCAATGGGTGGGACACATAGCGAGAAGAACCGATGGCCGTTGGGGCAGAAAGGTTCTGGAATGGCGACCGCGCACCGGACGACGCTCCGTGGGTAGGCCCCCGACAAGGTGGACCGACGATCTGGTGGAGGTCGCGGAAAGCCAGTGGATGCAGGCAGCGCAGGACCGATCGTTGTGGAGATCCTTAGGGGAGGCCTATACCCAGCAGTGGGTGTCGTGTGGCTGATATGATGATGATGATTTATTTAAAAAGTTACGAGGAGTTCTCAAAAAACTATTTTTAAAGCCGACCGATAGTCCGTTTTTAATTAAATTATCTTTTTATCGATAGTTTTGTCGAATTTTTCATGCACTTTCAACACTATTTATAAAGCTGTAAAATTTAGCACAGACAATCCCTTTAGAAAGTCTTCAATTATATTTTGATCGAGTTTATAACAAAACCTTTGTAAGTTTGAAATAACAAAAGGACTAGGTTTCGGAACTTTGGTTTTACGAGGAATGTTAATGATGACTGGTTTGACACTTAATTTATACTTTGTCATTGGATTACGAAGTTCATTATCTGCTGTTTATCCATAGATATTGTTTATCACCTCGTGTAAGTTTTGAAAATCAAACAAATGTTAGGTACTCGTACTAATATACTGAACTGTCTATTAGTCCTACTTAGGTACCAATAGTGTTGATTTCTCTCCACATTTTTCCTATTTTACCCACTTAATGAATTTTCTTACTGGATATCTAAATCTAGGTCAATTTTTTATCAATCCACAGATTTAGATAGTAAAATCTCGGCATAATTCGCATGTCAGCGACCATAAATCTCAGGTCCGGCTAGACATCGCATTTTGCAAGTCAGCGTATTCATCTACTCGATTCGATGAACATAGAATATATTTAAAACCTTTCTTTAACAGTATTGCGAATGTTAAAATAGAATTGGTGATCATTCGTTGATATTATTGCACCAATTTTCTATTGTTTGTATATTATAGTATCTACGGTTAATATACCTGTTTTTGTTGTTTTGTTAAAAATTGATTTGTAAGGATAGTTTTTGTCCCGCAAAGAATTTTGATTCGTGCATCTATTTATCTACCTTTAATATGATCCACACTAGATTGTCTATGTTATTTTATTTAGGTTTTTCTATTTTATACTTTAATGGAATTAAAACTCCTCTCCATTTTTTAATTCTTACAATACGAAACCCGACAAAATGTTTTTATAATCTATACACAGATCCTCATCTCCCATTGTTAGTAGCGTCGCCTCCCTACTTTACAACGTTCCTCTCTTTAATAGTTCTCTCTAACGACCTCTGGGTACATAAAAGATAAGATAAAACCACTTTCGACACCGGGCGAGCAGAATTTCCGATGTATTTGATCACTGAGGCGTGTCGATCGTTATTCTAGAAATTTTAAATTTTCATTTCTGCTTCGGGTGGATTACTAGCAGCATCATACTTTCATTTTGCTATTCGAGAACTTTCAATTTTATTTTCTACGAAGTACAGGTGTGTTTGAAACAAGGTAATAGGATAGTGGCACAATGGCTTTGCTTACTGAATGTTATAAATGTGAAGGAATTGGATGAGGAGATGACAAGTGACAGGAAAGAATGGAAGAGAAAGACGCACAGCACCGACCCCAAATAAATTGGGGTAAGGGTAGGGTGATGATGGCTTTGCTTACGGATGTGAAAATAATTGTGAAATAATTTGTTACTTTTTTATTCAGTTAAGTAGGGTACCTATCTTGACAGACAGACGGCCGGTAGTAAAAATATATGTATGTGACTATCTACTCGGATGTGTTGTTTCGTGTGGTTCCGCCATTTTGACGTCAAATTGGCGGGACCAAAGTTTAATTGCTTTATCTTAAGAACGAGAAAGGTACTAAATTTTTTACTTAAGGTATCAAATAGTAGGATTTCAGTACTATATCTGACAATATGAAAATATTAACATTATGACATTGGCGCCGCCATTTTGACGCTGGTAAGAGATCTTAGTGTTCCACTTTTGCTTTTGAGTTGAATAAGCTGTTCAATTAAATCATGATAATTTTTCATCAGGAGCGTTTTTAATGTTTCCACTGCTGTTGCAAAGGCCATCCTTTAGGGGGGATATCCATCCGCATTAAGGCCGCGTAGTAAATTGATAAGGGGTTACTTATGAATCCACCGTGCGGTCCTAATGCGGTGTTTACGACTGCAAATGCAGCTATGACAAATATACTGAGAGCTGGCAGTGTAGGTTTGAAGTTTCCGTAGATTTCAATACCCTCCCCTCCCAAACGCAACATCAGCGGCACTGAGTAGCCAGACTGATATATTGAGAGTCCAGAGCTAGATAGATCCCAACTATAAAATCTCGTTTGCAATTTGCGCTGCCATCTCTCACTCTAAAATGGGTTAACGTATTCTCTGAAACACGCTGGTGCTCGAGATATAAGGGTCACCCATCCAATTATCGATCATAGCGAAAATAGTTTACCAGCTGTAATCGCTACCGCTGGCAAAATATGTGGTATGACATTGCGCTTTCTAGCTCCTCATTAAATTCATCATAAACCTGCTAAAACTAACGTTGATCAGTTATTTGCTATTTTAAACGTAAAATTTATTCCAACCCTCCGAAAAGTAAAGTATGTACTGTTAGTGATTTAATTTCCCTGCGTCACTCACACTATGCCCGTGTCAAGACGTTGACAACTTGACTGGCGATATAGCCACGAGACTCTGTACCTGTTTGCCAATCCAACCCGCAAAATACTTATTTTGGAGAAACCCTTTAGTATGAAAACGTACAAAGTAATCTAGAATGTTCTCTGAATTTTGTTTTACTGATTTTTTATGAAAATATTATTAAAACTGACAACCATTCCATGCATTGTTATTATAAACATTTGTTTATCGATATGTTTATTCGAAGCTTAATAAAGTTCGATGTACTATTTTAAATGCAAGACAAGTAGTCTTACGGTGCATAACACTGTTATGCTTGAGTAACACAAGAATTATCAATCGAGTTGCTAACTAATGCCGGAGGTTACACAGTGCAAGCTACTGACTAGTCAGTAGACGGCCACCCTAACATGACTGTAGTGGCCTTGCCTAGTCACAGTCATATAATGTGCGAGATAACGTCGACTGGCGTGCGAGCTTATTCTTATGGCGTAGTGGGGGAAAACAAGTGGCGAGCAAATAATGTTTTAGTAAGAATGCGAGCTACTAACTGACAAGGACATGGCAACAGTGCCCTCTCTGTATTAGCTGTTATCGCACGATGCGAGAGTTGCACTGCAGTATAAACGAGCATTGTGTAACCAATGCATAAGCCTAAATCTTAAAGCATAGTCCTTTAGAATACCTAAGCTGTCAAGCTTAAATCTAGTCATCTAGTCATTGGGACCTCTAATCTACAGATTGAAGCTTAAACACAAACACGCTACCATTTCTCCATTCCGTGACAGCACTGCGTTCGTTGAAGTTCCCATTAGTGGTTTCGGGATAAATCCAAATGAAATGAGACGCCCATAATTACACTACAGATCCGCAAAATGAGATTATATCACGCAACCAGTGTTAACACGCAACCTTTTTACGATAACAGAACACTTCAAATTGTTATTTTGACGGGTTAAGGAAGTAAGTTTCTATTATGATGTTGCTTTTCGGTTGACCTAGATTGAACATTTCGTTTTTGTACTCAAAGTTGTATAGAACAAAATATTAAGTTTATGTGTTTTTCCTTAGTGTATAATTGGGACTGTGACAGTATTGTCAAAGGACCGAGTGCACTTAGTAAGAACTGTTCACGTGAAAAAGTTTTTGTATTCTAAAGTGATTTTTACTGCGTGAGATTCTCATATTTAAAGATAAAATTATTTATTCGTAATTTTTAACTGAAACCAAAGGAAGGGAAAGATACTCAATTCAATTGAATATGAACATTTTGATATAATTTTCAAAATTGTGCCCGATTCCTTTTAAAATAAAAATATCCGATTTCAATTCCACCAGGTCGACACCATGCGTTATTGAATATGTCAACGAAAGAAACATAAAAGGAAATTAAAATTTCCCAATGACTATTCAAGCGTAAAACAAAGTAAGTACAAAGCGTATCTTGTTCTCGAACAATCGCCTTTCTTTCCCTTTCAGGATAACAAACCTTTAAAGATAAAAAGGGTTACGTAGGATCACCTTGGAGCTGTCGCAGCCTGAAATCTTTTCATGTCGAAAGCCTTTGTGATGCTGGAGAACAGCTCTTTGTCATATCCTTCGGTTTATTCCGTAACTACATTTGTGTTTACGGTTCAATTAATAATTAACACGTGGCAAATCTGGGTGAACATTACAATTACATGAAATTAAAGGAATACTGCTACTTATTTTAAAAGTATTTTTTTAGAAGGACTACAATCTTTTTAATAGAAGGTGTAATACCTATTACATGAACGAAGAAAATGTTAAAATACCTTCTTTCACTCGATCGAAATCAGGAGAGGAACAAAAACATTGTAAATAGGTATTATTTTCTGATAATATATATAGCTACAAATCCAGCCTTACAAATTAAACTATACTTATATCAACATTACTAAATAATATAAGTACCTACTAGAAAAAAAATCAACTCGTCACGAACATATTCTAAGGCGGGAATTGAATCCGCAATATTTGGAAATCCGCACCCTGATTATCTAAAAAGAAACTATTTAGCGACCGGTTGCATTTAACATACATTGCCACTTTTCTTGGGTATGTTTTTTTTTTACCCAAAAAGAAGTAGCAATGGATCACGATCATCTGTGAACTGCAACCAGTCGCTAGGTGGTTTTTAATTAGATAATCAGCCCGCCGGTCTAATCATAGAAAAAGAATGCCAAAGAACAACAATGTCAATAAACAGGTGATCCGAAAAACGTAACATTTTATGAGATACGTAAAATATGACTTACATACATAAAATATTACTATATTATGGCAAAGAAAATTAATAAACTATGTTCCATACTGTTTTCTTCGTCGATAAATGAATAAACGTAGCGAAATTTGCTTTTAGAGAAATGTGTGGCAAAATCTTATTTACCTTTGAAAAGTGTGAGTACTTGGATTGTTTCTTTTTATCACATCACAATTACTTAGAGCACAAGACACCATGGCTCCACAATACCTTTATGTGAAATTCTAATAAGGATTAACAATTATTTTAAACAAACTGTGATTGCTCATTCGCAAGGCGGGACGCTAGGGGCTCTTACTGCAAAAAATGTTGGCACATTGTCACTTGATTCTTTGTCTCTTATTTCACAGACCGTGTCCGTATAATGTTAACTTCTCTTTTCCACGCTTTGTTGGTCTTCTTGAGCACAGCGAAAATTTGTCTGTCTATGGGTCTAATGCTCTTCCAACTGAGTTACCGAGTCACTAATGGCATCGTCGAAATTGTTTTTCTACTTTTTTTTCACAACGGTATAGTGCGTGCCTTCACCTCACCTGATGTTAGATGACGATAAGGCCGAAGCGTACTACACCCAGAATCCTCATTACTGTGGAACTGGCTATTTTACCTCTAACTGCCGGAACACAACAATTTTACAGAACACAGAGTCTGTTCTTTTTCTTTAATTGTGCTGAGAGACCTTGCTTCTTACCTTTCACAATTGTTTGTCAACGGGAAATATCCAATAGGTTTTTAACCGACTTCAAAAACTTTGAAAAGGAGGAGGTTATCTATTCGTCGCGTATATTTTTTTTATATATGTATGTACACCGATTACTCAAAGACGGCTGAACCGATTCAAACGATTCAAACGTTATAACATGAGGTTTGTTTCCAAGTTTGTCCCATTTTTTGAAATTTTGAAATCGGTTCAGTAGTTTTCAAGTAATCTTGAAAATACTGCCGTTTTCGTTACCATTTTATATGAATTGAGACCGACTTTCAACCATTCCTTTTTTGTTTATGAACCGATTTAGTCAATTCTTTTTTTGTTTGAAAGAAGACACCTTAAGAATGATTCCATATTATTTTCATTGGTATTGGACTTTGGATTTTGAAGATACACGAGGGAACTCCTCAAAATCAAATAGGAACTGTACAGTGATTGAAATATTGGTAGGTTTATTATTGTCAAGGACATTCTGGACTAGATTTGAACTGCGAAGACCCAACGGAACACCTGTGGACATTGAGTTACTCGGGGTTTACCATTGAAAAATGTGAAACATTATACTTAACGTTTTATTTTATAAAAATCATCGCTTACATACCTACCACAAAAAAGTTTAAAATAAAAAGCTTTTTAAAAAAAGTAAAACCTCCTTCAAAAACCTTAAAAAACAGCTCTATAAAAAGCAAGAAATAATGTTCAAATCGATTAATTAAAACACGTCTATTGAAGTCGGGTGGGGATTTTAGAATATAAACCTCACAATAAGTTAAAAAAATACTTCCAGCTCCACCCGACTTCAATAGACGTGTTTTAATTAATCGATTTGAACATTATTTCTTGCTTTTTATAGAGCTGTTTTTTAAGGTTTTTGAAGGAGGTTTTACTTTTTTTAAAAAGCTTTTTATTTATTTAGTCTGTGAAATCCATTTTGATTGAACTGACTAAAGTAGATGGACAATGCTCCAAAATAAATACACATTCATATTTGCTAATAATTTAATTTTGATACACATACTTGTCCCTTGGAAAATAAGGACCTCGAAATATTCTATGGCTTTTCTTTCTGAGGAATGGAACTCCAAAAAAGACGCAGAAAATAATTAAATTAGTCACGTTCACTTATAATTCCATCATCCTCCCGAGGCCCAAGAATTTGATAAAGCGCGGGAACTGCGAAAAAGATCACACAAAAGGAATCCCGCTTTTCGCGCGCATTTGAAAAATGGCGGAATCCGTGCGAGATTCCCCAATGTGTTAATAAGACCCTAGAGGCATTTTAGGGTTCGTCCCGTTTTCGGAGACTTTTGTACTGCGGACAAATATACTTGCGTTGCGTATAAGAAAGTAGGTCGAACCAACTCCTTTGAACAGCATATGGAAAAACGAAATGGAATATCTATAATAAAATATAACAAGTGTGAATACGAATGCTGGAGCGATAAAATATCAAGTATGTGAGTAGGTAAATATCTACTCAGTATAAAATATACTAACCTACGTTTATTAGAATATAAATAAAACACGGACAGACAGATAAATGTAGATGTACAAAAGGCGAGAATAGTTGAATAAGCTGTCATTCAAATGTTTTTCTTTCTTTCTGTCTTTTTTAAGATGGAAAACTACGGCAGAAACTTTAATATAATTTAAGAAGCAAGAAAACTGCCTTATACAAAAAAATATTTCTTACAATAACGGCCCCTTAAAACACTATTTGTTATTATAACAATGTCAATTAATTTTAATTACCAAAGGCAACTGAATTCAATTTGGTAGATTCATTATTATTTTTTGCATTCAAATTCAACTTTACCCCTTCGGAACAACACCCACAGTAAAATTGTTTATTCCGAGTAAAACACGAGCGTTTGCTCCTTTTTCACCTTTATCAGTGTCACGTCGTGTTTACGCGTCACGCCCCCTAATATCGGTTCTCGTTAATTGAAACACGTGCTCACAACACACTCCGCATTCTTAATGCTCCGACGGCGACGCGACACGGTCAAATAACTCGAATAAAATCGTTTTAATGTGAAAACTGCGAACTGTTCATGCCTCTTTCAATGAAAAGTTCGCTATGAATTAAATACATAAAATATCTCGTGATTTACACCATGTATCTGTAAATTTTTGAGGATCCGATATTTATACCCGATACCGACATAGTTTATTATAATGTAGTCAATAACCATGGAAAAGACATGTCCCATCGCGCCGATGTCATTTGCCCCACCATTCTCAAAAAATGAAAGTCTATCGCGTCTTAATCAAAATAGGATGTCAGAGTAGGTATTTTACTCTAGAACCAGATTGATAATTATTTTCTGCATTAAAAAGTGGGATTTTTAAGTTAAAACACTTATAAATCACAATTTTTTATCATTAGAGTACTATTTACTTACATTTTTCACAAAATACTTCAGAAAACAACTTAATGTTTTTGTAATTGTTTTTCTAAATATAAAACAATTTTTGATACCTAAATAAAATGTAAATTGATTTTTTTTTATTATGAAAGTAATTAAATAAAATGAAACTGGGGCAACGCTGGGACATCTCCTTTAAAACGTAATAATTAGCTGTTTTTTATGAAAAGATTGTTCCAGTTTTGGCCACCGGTTCAGATAAGTTTGTGTCACTATACTACACTGACAAGTAGGTACTGATCAACGACAAGGAGTGATTCGACTGAAAATGAGTTAGTAGTAAGAAGCGCACGACGGCATCCAAAGGATTTCAAAAATAGGGCCACAGCGGTGCACATCGTGACATAAAGCCAGCAAACCTCCTTCTTGGCGAAGGTCCCGACCCGAGGTGGTGGTAGACCTCGTCGCGTGCGGCAAGCTGGCCTGTACTAGCAGGATTCGATCTTGAAAAGAAATACATTATTCGAATATTATGGAACTTTAAAAAAGAGGCGCTTATAATATCGATGTTATTTCCCTTACCACAGAAAACGAACTGCATACCTGTATCTTTGTTTACCAAGTCTAGTGTTGTTTATAAGTCTCTGCAGAAACAGTGAGTTAAACTTTTAGAGAAGTAAGAAAAGGACAAGAAAAACATCGGAAAATGTTCGACGTGTTTCCAATATGGCGGACTTTGTCGACACTTTGAATAGCACGACAAAAAAAGTGCTAAGAACTTTTTAATTTAACTTTAACGCGAGATTTTCCAGTCGCCGAGTGCCAGTAAACTGCTCTTTACTTCTTACATAAATAAGTATGTTAAATAGGATAAAATACAATAAAAAGTCTAAAACACAGAGGAAATAATAAGTACGTTTTAGTCTAAAATGTCAATTTTATGTCACGGAAAATTCAAAAAACAGATTAGGTAGTCTACAATAATTATTAATATCGTATTAGAATAAAATGATTTTTACATAATACTAAATAGTAAACTATAAAAATTCGCACCAGATCATATTCTCAGGCGGAAACCAAACTCGCGACCTTTGGAGGACCAGTCCAATGCTGTTCCAACTGAGCTACCGAGTCACTAGTGGCATCATCGAAATTTTTCTTACGCTGTAAGCTAGCTTATTTTCATCGATGTGAGGAATTACCTCGATATTCAATTGAAAAACCTTCCAGATATTTTGACAACCAGCTATATAATTTTTAAACAAAAATAAATTTCAGAGAGTAAAATGATGTTGATAAACTTCTATTTAACGTCTATTAGAAAATTGCTTATTTTTTGATCTTCTATTTGACTTCATTTTGTTAATTACTAATTAATTTTTAAACTATCTAGACTTTGTTATAGTTTCACAAACAACTAGCAAAGGTAAATATTAAAACAAACAGCTTTTTGCTTACATAGGTCTGTTTGCTTTAAACTAAACGGCTTCAAAACAATATTTTCTAAAATCATTAGGTTTAATATTGGCGAGACAAGACAGGGTCTGTTTACTAATTAGAGAATTATCGGGGTGAGGATTAAAAACAAAAGCACAAATATTAAATTTTAGACATAGACATCTCATAAATAATGCGGTATTTACATAGCTCGACTTGGCAGGCGACTTGTTGGTCGATTTTATTTAATCAACTAGCTCTTTTCATCGACAGTCGCTTGTAAAATCCAATCGCATACCTAATTTCAATGAGGTGGCGATTTGATTTTACAAGCGACGTAATCAGCCGATTACGTAACTCTGTAATGCCCATAATTAATTCTCGTTTGAAAACATTTGAAATAATATGAAATTTGTCAGTTAAGTTAATTAGCATAGTGCTATTACATAGGACTTTGTTAGCAACTGAAACTGTCAAATATCATTAATTACAAATGATTTCAATCAGTTTCAACACACAATAGGACAATTGTTAGCAACTAATTTACGTAATCAGGGGGGTAATTACGTAACTTTGTTGCAATCAACTTTGACAGAAATCGCAGTTACATCGTTGCTTTAGTAAGAACCAATGTGACAACTATCTTAACTAAAGCAGCAATGCAACCGCGCTTTCAATCGATTTCAATCGAGAATTGTTAGCAACAGCTTTAGGTAATCAAGGTACAGGAGGCAGGTGAGAAGGCAAAGCAATGACACGATGTGGATAAAAAAATCCCCGAAAGGATCACCGTTGACTCTCTCTGTCCCATTAGGCCTTGATTTGTGGCATATAGGATAATAAGTCTGAGGCGTGAGGAGCTCCATGGCGTAGTGGCAAAGAAAATATACACTAACGTGAAAAGAAGCGACACTTGCGCATGGGTGCTGTAAAATTGCTCGCGGCTATGTGTGAGTGCGCCGGGCGAGCGCGGGGGTGCCGCGACGCCATCGGGGCGAGGAATTTCCTCCGCGGAGGCACGCGCTATCAGGCTTGCCGCTTGCCTAGTTCCCTCGCACCGCGCAATAGTAGGTACATTACAGACAAGTACGACAAACTAAAGTGATAATATGTGTCGCGCCGCATGCGAGGGCTTTAATCATTCGTCATTAAGGCAATCTTATTTGCTTTTCGTGCAATACAATACAGGGCATATTATTGCTTTTCTCAAGAAATGCGAGGAAATTAATAGTATATTGTAAGTACATTGAGGGGTAATGTGGTAATTGCACTTTCTTCCTAGTGACACATAGTGCTTTATACTACAGAAAAATAAAACAAATAAGTACTTAAAATGTTATTAAATTAAAGTTGCTACAATAAGGCGTCTTACCTTTCACCCCGGACACCAAAGAGTAAAATAATATATCCGGACACTCCATACCTACAACCACCCCGAACTACATATCTATTACACAGACACTACACAGAATGATGTTTTTGTACTTTTGTATAGAAAAATATTAAAAACTCGCACTTGACCGTTTATTGTGATTTCATTTAATACCTCTCATCTACCTCTTCGGTTTTTAAAGTGGTCGAAAAAACTTTATTTTTTGGCTCCGACGCACCGTTTCAGAGATATTTGCATTTTTGTATTTTTTATTAAATTAGGTTAAATACTATGGTGGAGTATGGATTTTCATAATCTTTTTAGTATGAGAATAAAGAAGGACTTTCTGCTTCTTTTTGGAAAAGCAATAGTAGAATGCTCTCCAAGTAGGTGTTTGCAATCATGATTAGCGATTATCTGCTGGAATGGAATGCACCCGTCCTCGCGCTGAATTTCAAATTTAGAATGTTTTTCACACGACCATCCATCAAGAAGCTTATACATCCCTCCGTGGAACTTTCTAAATTCGTTTTTCAAATTTAACGCTGTTGTTGTGTTTCTGAGGTAATTATTTCAGAGATGTGTTTCAGAGAGCATAATAGTGTAAAGAATAATAAGTGATTTTATTACATAAGTTTGTGATTTAATTTATGAACATTATTTGGTCGCTCGGGGTTGTAGAAAAAACTGTAACATGCCGTTGAATTGCTGTGTATATGGTTGCGGCAACAACATAAAAGATAATTCCGGCAAACACTTCTTTCGTTTGCCTACTAATCCGGAACTGTAAGTTAAATATACTTATCTATTGTACCTAATTTAAATATTTATTAAGTAGGTAGTTACAGTACGTGTCAAACTCTAGCTCTCACTGAAGTTGCTTTAGTATTTTCCATACTTTGCGATAGAAATATGGATCACCTCGTGTTCAAATAAATCTAGAAAGCACGAGCTGTATCTTAGTAATCAAAATCAGCTTCATGTAGGTAAGTACAGTCAGCAGCACATGAGGTTATACAAAACTGTAAAAAATCTGTAATTTATTGTGAACCTTAATAGCTTTGCATTTAATTATAAAATTATTGAATATCGTTCGTATTTTTGACCGTACATACTCGCCTATATTCTTGATAATATCGATCAATTGAAGTAAACTTATAAACAATGTAAGTTTCACCGCTACGTCAAGCTACATTTCCACTACTACTTGCTTTTTTTATTGATTGAAACTCAAAGATTACCTACGATAGAAATATTACCTACTTAAAAAGAATATAAGGTAAAGAGATATCCAAAGTAAATTATAGTAGTCTATTTTTAATAAAAATTATAAACAAAATAACTATTCTTGTTTTTTTGTACATGTAGGTACAATTAGTACAGTAGCCCGTAGTACATTTAAATTACGAAAAAGGTTACCGTTCGCCGTTGTGTGATATAGTTATTTATTACGAAATTAAAAATACTTTAACCCAAGTTTTTCAGATCGCAACCCGCCGTAACCCATATTTGTATATCTCCAAAAATGTTATTTTTTTATTTTTCGAGATTTACCACATGGTTTAGCTATTGTCGTGTTCTACAGCTTTTTTTGATTGCCACTGGTAAGACAATAGTAAGACTATGGAAAGTGATTATATACAGATTTAAGACCAGATAAAGTCCATCCATTTTCTTCTGGTCTTAAATCTGTGTATGGTTACTTTTCATAGTCATACTATTATCTGTGGCAATCAAACAAAGCTGTAGAACACGACAATAGCTAAACCATGTGGTAAACCTCGAAAAATAAAAAATATCATTTTTGTAGATATACAAATATAGGTTACGGCGGGTTGCGATCTGTAAAACTTGGGTTTAAGTATCTATAATTTCGTAATATATAACTATATCACACAACGGCGAATGGTAACCTTTTTCGTAATTTAAATGTACTACGGGCTACTGTACTAATTGTACCTACATGTACAAAAAAACAAGAATAGTTATTTTGTTTATAATTTTTATTAAAAATAGACTACTATAATTTACTTTGGATATCTCTTTACCTTATATTCTTTTTAAGTAGGTAATATTTCTATCGTAGGTAATCTTTGAGTTTCAATCAATAAAAAAAAGCAAGTAGTAGTGGAAATGTAGCTTGACGTAGCGGTGAAACTTACATTGTTTATAAGTTTACTTCAATTGATCGATATTATCAAGAATATAGGCGAGTATGTACGGTCAAAAATACGAACGATATTCAATAATTTATTAATTATGTAAAAATTAATAAAATTAATAATTATGTAAAATGCAATTTGTTAAAAAATCTGTCAAACTTTTCAAACAAACGTTAATTTCTTGGGTAAGGACCTGATATATGAACTTGTTTACCTAGAGATTAATGTTTTATGGTGAAGAATACTTAAATTATAAATCTTGTATGAGTAAGACATTAATAGCTATAATTATTTTACTTTAATCGCAAATAACAAAAATATTTTTAATTATACACCATTAGATTGAATTTTCCTAAATCATTACCATTGCATTAATGTTTGACAGATGTGTCGCCATCTACAAGGTTATTTTTAGTTAATACAAAACCTCTCGTGGGGTTGATCAGACCATCAAACTGAACAACTTTCATTATGGGACCAACCTCGAAATCCCGAAAAAAAATCAGCTGTTCCATACAAAAGTACAATCCTACTCCATCGAAATGTATGAAACAACTGTTTTTTTTCGCATTTTCAAGGTTGTTTCCATAATGAAAGTTGTTCAGTTCGATGGTCTGATCAACCCCACGAGAGGTTTTGTATTAACTAAAAATAACTTTGTATACTTAGAATTACTAATTTATTGTTTTAGTTTGTCGTTATGGCTACCTTTGATTGGACGCAAAGACCTACTAAAAAACAAAAAAAATACACAACGTATCTGTTGTGATCACTTTATAGAAGATAATTTTAATACATTAAAATTATTGAAGAAAGATGCTGTTCCAACTTGCAATTTACCAACATTTTTCACCGAAGAAAAACCTCAAGATAGATCATCAAAAGGAAATTTAGTTGCTACACAAGAATCTTCTCAAATATTTTCAAGCGATGATCCAAGTATGAATTTACCATCATTTTTCACCGAAGAAGAATCGGAAGCTGGTTCATCAAAAGAAAATTTTGTGGTCACACAAAAATCACCTGAAATGTTTTTAGGTGACACGAGTCATACCTCAACTCAAACCGGTGAAGATTACGAGCTTAATATGATAAAAAAACAGAGACATTCAAAAGCTCAAACATCACTCTCTCTGAGCTCAAATACACCGAGAAAACGAAAATTAAGGATGAACTTGAAAAATGTCACCGAACAACTTAATATATTGGAAAAAAAAACAATACTCAAATACCAATCAAACTATTCAAAAAAAAACCTTTTTGGAGTGGTGTGACCGGTTCTTCGATGAAAAAGCATCAAAATTCGTTAAATGTCATGCGTTGTTATTAGATAAGTTCAAAGGCAACCGATATACTATGGACTTTAAATTGTTCTCACTACATATATATTATTGTAGCCCTCATGCTTATAGATTTTTACAACAGTTTTTTAGTTTTCCATCAATAAGAACTCTTCAAAGAATTCAAATTCCAATTTCGACCGGTTTAAACGAACATTTTTTAAATGCTTTTAGATTAAAAATAGCACAAATGGATAAACAAGAAAAAGTTTGTACCGTATGTATTGACGCGATGTCTCTAAAGACACATCTGTGTTACGAAGTTAGTAGGGATAAAGTACATGGCCTCCATGAAATTGACAATGAAGTGACATCGATGCCGGCAAAATATGCTGTTGTTATTATGGCACACGGTGTATTTGTGAAGTGGAAGCAACCATTAGGGTATGCTTTAATTGCTGAATGCAAAAATTATCCCGAAATGAACTTATGGGTAAACAAAGTCATAAGCACTTTGCTAGAAATTGGATTGGATGTACGAGCAATAATATCTGATTTGGGTTCTGATTTTCTTAACGCGTCAAAAGCACGAAAAGTTTCAACAGATAATACACATTTTAATATAGACGGGAAACGAATATATTATATTTTTGATGCTCCACATCTCATAAAATGTGCTAGGAATAATTTAATTAACTACAATTATCATTATGGCACAAAAGTTGCCAAATGGGAACATATTGAACAGGCGTATGAAAAAGACAGTGCCCGCGATTTAAAATTAATGTATAAAGTTACGGACAAGCACCTAAAACCGAACAATTTTGACAAAATGCGAGTCAAATTAGCAACACAAATCTTTAGCAAGACCGTTGCTGCAGCGATAGATGTTTATGCTGAAGCAAAATTAATTGATCATGAGGCAAAAGACACAGTGGAATTAATTATGTTTTTTAATAACCTTTTTGATATGCTAAATTCTGGTTCAGTTTTTAATGACTATGAGTACAAAAGAGCATACCAAGGAAATGACAATCAAAAAAATTTTTTACTTAGTGCTATTAAATTTTTTGAAACACTCCAATTAATTCATCCTGAGAGAACACCAAAAAATATACATTTTATAAAAGGTTTCATTATTACTATAAAATCCATAATAAGTTTATTTGAAGATTTCAAAGATGAAGGATTCAAATTTCTTTGCACTAGAAATTTAAACCAAGATTGTCTGGAAAATTTTTTCTGACAAGTACGCAAACAAGGCGGCAACTGTACCGAGCCTACTGCAATTCAATTTAATAGAGCATTTAGAAAATTATTTTTAATAACCATTTTAAAACCCACAAAACAAGGTAACTGCGAAGACGACATGAATCCGATTTTGTTTAAAGTAAATGATTATATAACGTCGTACGATAAACAAACTAAAAAATATGTAACTTCCAACCAATCACCCAATTTAAGTACGCCAACACCATTATTAGTAGAACCTTCTGATTATAGACAGTATGATTTGCCGCTGGTGAATGCATTGACATACATCACGGGCTACTTGGCTAGAAAATGCCTAGCAAAACATCAATGTCCACAAATTAAGTCTTACTTTTATAGTAGTCAAAACGCTTTTAATCTCACTAAAGAGACTTTGTTCATCTATAACAAACAGTATAATAAAGAAAACGTTTTAAAACCCGGTGTAGGACTAATGATTCCACCAAACAATTTTATTAACTATATTAAAGCACTTGAAAATATATTTTTTAAATACTTCATTAGGAACCGACAGAATTTGTCTCAAACAATAGGCAATAACTTGTTGGTCCAGATGAGGCAGATATCATTTGAAACGCCGTGTCAATGTTTCCCGCTAGATTTCTTATTGAAACTATTTATTAGGATGCGAATTTTTTCTGTTATCAAAGATAACAACAAAAATTTCAAATCGAATCGCAAAAATAGAAAATATATTAAAGTGGTAAATTTATAAAATAATAACTAAAGATATAATTAATAAAAAACCGACTGCATAAATAATTATTGTAAAAATATACTTAGTAGAAATTATACATGAAGTTGTGATTCTAATCTATTTTTTGTTGTCACTGATTTCCATAATTGCTACTTACTTAATTTATTGTTTTTTTTAAATCGAATACACATTAATTAAGTTATTAATTATTAAACTAAAATTAAACTAATCAAATTAATGAAACTAATTAAACCAATGAAACCAATTTAACTAATTTTAATAAAACTAATAAAACAAAATAATAAAAAAATCAAATAAAACTAAAATTAGTTAGCTTCATTTGTTTCTTTTAATCCCGTCTGAGGTGCTACGGGTGAGTCGATTTTTTTTAGTATTTTTCTATTAAATTAATTATCGTAATACAAAAATAGCATTGTGATTGCCTAAAATTAAAAAAAAAATCAATACTTTAACTCATTAAGATAATTAAACTGAATAATTCTAAAATTACAGCTGTATTTATATCAATATACAAGCGGTAATCCGAAAAAAGCCTTTAATTTCTAATGAACTGAACGCGCGGAAATCTTAGAAATGTATAAGTAATCACAGAAGTTGATATTTTAATAAAGATATCACTTTGGGCAAACGAAAAATAAACCTTGAAATTGGTACAAATCAAGAAATCATATTAACTATTGATCCATATAATTGTAATGTACTAGCATTTAAATTAATATAAAATCAATACAATTTTACTTCATCAAACTTTCGTTTTATTATTTCCTTACGTTTGCTAATAGCCAACCCTATCGCAAGTCGTGACGCACGTGACGTAGCCGCCGCCAGACTGGCGCCAAGCTCACACCTACAGGGAGTGCCGCGCCTGTGGTAGTGGTTTAGCCCCTGGCCCAGCGATTTCGGAGGTTAAGCAACTTTCGCAAGGGTCAGTCATGGGATGGGTTACCAAAAAGTATTATCTCTAGCTCCTCCGTGCTCCGGAAGACACGTTAAGTAAGTTCGCAGTCATCAATACCCACCAATCCGCGTTAGGCCTGCGTGGTGGGTTATGGCATATCCTCCTTATCCACCCATTAGGAAGCCCTGTGCTCCAGTAGTGGGGACAATAGAAATGGTTGATAGTCAGGACAATAAGTCAAGTAAGTCATGAACAAGCGCTACAGTTTGTGTGATAGTACTGAAATACTGACTGGTACAATAATTTAGCGAGTTACCAAAGATTTCGATAACCATAAATTATTCCAGTTAAACTTTACATAGAAAATGTTTTGCGATACTGCACCGGCTATAACTGCAACTTCCGTTAACTTAGTTTCCAATTTTGCACGCAATGTTCGAAGTTGTTAATCCTGGTAAATTAGGAATGGGAATAAAATTAACGTTATAGCAACAGTATATTTTAGTTAAGTAACTATTCCATATATTTTTAGTAGTTTTTTTTTAAGTAATTCGTACTAAAATAATACCAAATTCTTTTTGTTTTCACATCCATTGATAGAAAGTATAAACAAAGTACAATCCTTACTAATTCCTTCCTAATATTATAAACGCGAAAGTCCGTTTGTTTGTTTGTTTGTTTCTTTATTTGTTTGTTTGTTACGCCTTCACGCCTTAACTACTAAACCGATCATCATGAAATTTTGCGTAAACGTTGTCAGGGGTACAGAAAGGACATAGGGTACCTTTCATCCAGAAAAAACGATCAATTCCCGAGGGATAGCAATAAAACGGTCCACGCAGACGAAGTCGCGTGCGGCCGCTAGTAATAAATAATTTAAGGTATAAAGTAGAAACTAACTGTAAAAGAAAATCCTCGACAATTTAAGTAACCAATATCAACTTTCGATGCCATGCAAATTTCGGTTGACATCGATTAATTTAATTTCTCTTCCGAAAACGGTCGAATAATGGTCGAAAGTGGCAGCGGACTTGTCCACTCATAAAATCCATTTTACGATCCATTTTAGGCCACAAATGGTCGTTTACACGAACAATGTGTAACCAAAATCGTTGGACCGCCCAGAGCTATTAAAAATAAGCATTATTTTCCTTTTTTTTCGGCTCGCAAATAACTTGATACGACCTGAATTTTAATGCGCTGTTTAGTTCGACAGGCGGTAAATTATGTTACTGTTTTTTACATGCGCTACGTGTTTTATGTGAGTTATTTCAGATGTTAAATATAATGTAATTTTGTTGATATCTAAAATAAAAAATACATTCCTTGGAGTGTGCAGCTGAAAAGGGAAACTAAATAACCGTTTGAATGAATTTAAAAAGAGTTTAAAAAACTAAAACTCAACTACGGTAAAATCGCGCTCTTAAAAGTACGAAACAAGAAATTATTCGAGTCCAAAATTCAATAAAAAGGATAACCGTAATGGCATGCCACTTTGTCCTAGACACGCACGACATGAACAGCTATAGGCTGGAGGAGGCATGCGACTACGGTTATCCTTTTTTTGAATTTTGGACTTGAATATTTTCTTGTTTCGTATTTTTAGTGTGCGATTTTTCCGTAGTTGGGTTTTAGTTTTTAAACTTCTTATAATTTTAAATGATTTGGGATTGTAAATTTGGTGAATGTAAGCAAAACCACGAGCTAATCGACTGTGGTGGCAATGCTCCAGTGATGAACTAATGATTTAACGGGATCAAGATTTCATCACTATTTAAAATAATTCCATCGATTGTTTTGTTCCGCTAGTAAGTTACTACATAGGCAATCTCGGACCAAACTGAGTCCAGTTTGGTCCGAGATTGCCTATGCAGGTATTTTTGTGTGTGTATCAGAAAATCGCGTTTGTTCCGAGTGACTATTATGTTTAATTTGTACCCAACTATGAAGTTTATATCGTTGCAAAATTTAACAGTGAAAAGGCAACGCAGCATGAAATTGCGAAATTTAATTTAAAAATTCGTTCCCATCCTTTCGTTACAAAGCGCCCGACGCACTTTCATTACCAACGTAATTTATTCATAGAGCCATGGCATAATTACGGGGAATCGTCCAGCCCAATTTTGGGTAGGCACGATACACTTTAGCACTTTGAGCAACTTTAAAAATCTTGTACAGTAAGTTGCGAGCCTAATATGAACGCAATCATTGGTGCGACACGGTATTAATATTATAGTGTGCAACTACTTCTCAAATAGACTGTACCTTTATAAAAATAAAGTTTTTGAACATTTTAAGATACTAATCGTAGTACAAAAAATATAATTTCCAGTAGTAAGCCAAGGCTTTAAATACTTAGTGGTTTTCTTACTCAGAGCTGAGTCGACTCTACATTAGGTGGCCAACTAATTATTTTATAACTATATACTAACTATACTAACTTATAATTTATTTTAAACCTAAAGCGCCATAAAACTAAGATTTTTTTTATCTTTTCTTATGTAATCAACTAAGTATAATATTTAGATAAGGAAATTTCACTGACTATAATATAAAATAAGTAAGAAGGAGCGGAGTCTCCTGGCAATGGCACATTTTTATTTAAGTCATAAGAAAGTGAATAAAAAATATTTTATTTTTATTTATTTTTTATAACTGCTCATCTATCTAGTTCAAAATCTAATAATTTATAAAAAACAATTGGTGAGATTTTAATTTCTTTGGAGGGTAATTTAGGTGAGTAATAGTTCAAGTTCTTAGACTTTTTGTTTACGACATAGTCCATTTTAGATTTTAGAATATGACGCAAAATGATTTCCGGTTTGGTAACAACTAATCCGAAATTACTCCATTTTGTTTTTATTAAACTAGGCGTTCCACAGTAAGTCACTTACAATGCTCTTTTGGCATCTTTCAACTAGCAAAACAAAAACAATAAATTAAATTAGAATGAGTGGAAGTGGCAGTGGGAGGGACACAGCGAGAAGAACCCGATAGCCGTTGGGACGGAAACGTTCTTGACTTGAATGGCGACCGCGCACCGGACGACGCTCCGTGGGTAGGACCCCAACATAGGTGAACCGACGATCTGGTGAAGGTCGCGGTGCGCCGCTGGATGCGGGCAGCGCAGGACCGATCGTTGTGGAGATCCTTGGGAGAGGCCTATACCCAGCAGTGGGAGTCGTGCGGCTGTTATGATGATGATGATGAAAATTACAATTTAGTATTCAAAGTCTAATCCACATTATATCCCTTCATAACTTAGTTGGAGCTTAAGTTTACTAAGCAATATCTCATATCAGGCTGCATTAACTTGTCGCATTACAGCTAATCTTGATTGACATACAAATTCCAGATAAATAACATTCAGACTAGCCTAAACCAAACATACATAATTAATCATAAGACCACTTATGAATTCTTTCATTGTTTATTAAAACCCGATTTGCTGAGTAACGTGAAGATGCAATATTAAAAATCACTTGCCATACAAATTATATTTACTTTACAATTTCTAAGTAACCTATATTACGGTTTACACTCGATATAAATATTGTGTGTTAGTTTTCCTTATGAGATCTTTCATAATTTTCATAATTTCTTTATTGCACAGTCACATGGTATAAAGTTGTTAATATTTAAGTTAATTAGTACATGTGACACCCTGCAAGGGTGTTGGCAGAATGAGTGACTTAAATTCTATAATATTATATTATTAATATTAGTATTTCATACATTTATTTACTTATTTACTTTATTACCTATTTAAAATTATCATTATTTTACTTGTAAAAAGATTTATACAGTTAGTAGTTTATATTATATGGATTATATTAATTCATCATTATTGTTAGATATTTCATTTCATAATAATCTTGTATCTTGTATTTGACAAGAACCAAAATCATGATTTTTGGTCAGCGGTATACTCGTAGCTTTAAATTCAAAGAAGGGTCAAATTATGTCGCATTACTGTTTTTTTAATTACGTAGGCTAAGTCTAGCTTGATAATTTTACAGCTTCTAGGAACCGATTTTTTTTGATTTGCAATTAATTATAACTTGATACCTTTACGTGGTCCTTAGAAAATCATTGACTGAACTCTTTTCTATCGGCTAAAAACACTGAAGTTCGGGCAAGCTTTGATGGACCTAGTCAAAATATGTGGCTTGGCCGTTTCGCTACATGGAAAAATATATTCACTGTTCATACCTGATAAACAGTTCTTGTAGTAACGAAACGGCCACATATTTTGACTAGGTGTAGAGTTATTGAAGTTAAAGCTGGCTTGTAGAGTTGGGGCTCGTAGAGTTAGAAGCTTGGCTCTACATGAGGTCTGATAACTTTTTGACAGTTCGCACTGTCTTGGCAGCAACATTTAAATGAAAATGTTTTTGGTGGGACTTTCTTTTCCGGAACCTCTGTATTAATGATTAATTTCTATTGTATTAAGCAAATTGCTTTGTTTTTTTTTATATAAAGATATAAATTTTTATCTCCTTATCGAAGTGAATTATTTACTTTCTAAGTGATATACTTATTGCTTTTTATAGCATTGCTTGGCGAGTGTTGGCGCTTTAAAAATATTTGGCTCCACATGAAAATCAGTGTCGCACAGGCTGTGGCAATAGTTGAGGCTGGAGACAATTTCGGCTAAGTTTTTTTTATTTGCATTGGTGTATTACGTACTTTTTTGTAAACTACTTCTGCTGAATTTTTTTTTTCACTTTCACTTTATTGAAACACCGTTGAGATACCTACAATAGACTATTTGACTAATTTTGGAAAACCATTTTAAATTATTCCTTATTACGTAATAAGCGCACCACATTGATATTTCAGGAAAGATCAATGTATTTCATAAAAAAAAACAATGTTAAAGTTTATAATTTTAAAACCGCGCCAAAAACGCTATGGCGCTGGACACGAGACTTGTTGACGTCACAAGCCTGTAAACATTGTAATATCCTTAGCCATTTGACAGTCATCAATCGCGGATCCTAAGTCTATGGTCGTGTCAAACGCCTGAAGCCATATTTATTTACAGGCAAGTGACGTCATCAGTCAGCTTAGAGTGTTTTCGCCACAGGAAAAAAATAAAAAATTATTGCATTTTTCCAGGTGAAATTAATCAATTAATAGACTTAATTTAGTCCATATAATAGTTGAATATGTTTTTTTACGCCATTATCTGTTAGGATGACCATAATTTGTAGTATATTTTCAATGTTGTCAAATTGTCTATTGTTACGTTCATAGAAGCAGAATCTAGGCCTTGGACTACAAACGTTAATTTAATGTTATTATCGTATCTTAATGAGTATTTATTATAATCCACTTAACCATATTGGACCATAGCTGCGTGGTACCATTATTATAAACCAATGCTGTGTAAAAGGATTACCGCATTTTAAATCCAATAACTTATTTAACAGTGACACAGTCTAGCTAATATCAGCATCTGCAATAATATTAATTTAGTAACACTTATTTGCTCAAAAATAATGATTTTCGTTACGTTTCATGCATAATGAAGAAGTTATTTAATCTTAAAAAAATGGTAATTATGTTCTTAATGTATTCGATTCGCTATTCTGATAATTCTTAAAATGAGTTTCGCCGAGCCGATCTTCTTTTTTTACAAATTTTATGTTTTTTTTTTTACTTTTGAATTCTGTTCCTTATTATACTATGTATGACGTATTACCTTTTGTTTGCTACACTGTGTCATATCATTCCTGTCAAGTCAGTGCTATTTGTGATATAAATAAATTATTTTAAACGTTACAAAGCTTTGTTTACTCATTTTCATCAGCCCATTAGCTCGCTCAGTATCAATGAGGAAACAACCATAATTAAATTATTCAATTAAATAGATAGATGAGTAGATAGAGACATTATTGAATGTTATAGGAGCTATCTACAGGGTTTGGTTTATAGTCATCTGTGACGCTCATTTTTAGTAACTTATAGCAAGTCACTTGTAAAATTAAACCGCAGGTGACACGTCGGTGACAGTGTCGCTGTCGTCTATGTAGTCAATGGCGTAACCTAGGTAAACATACTAACACATATAGTTCCAGTTTTGGCCAATGGATCAGATAAGTTTGTTCAATCACCTATGGCGTAGGCCGAATTGCTATCTACATTCATCGGTTTTCGCCGTGCGGCAAAAGTCGTGCGGCTTTAGTCACTCGTGTAAATCCCACATTACTCGCTTAACGGCTGGCCTAAATAATAAATGTTCGGCAATGTTAAATTGAATGGTAAAAGATCAACCATTAAGTTAATCGAAAAGTAAATTAACATTTAGGAAAAATAACGAAAGAAAGAATAAGTCCTTCTAGAATAGTTATCGACGATACAAAGTTAAAATTTCATAGGTTTTACAGTCCCCGCAAGAATCGGAGCATTGAAAATGAACACAACAATATACGAAAAAACTAAAATCAAATCAAATGCAAAGTCTTATTATATTTTTAAAGTTACTTAGGTATCTAGTACCTATTTATTTTTACGATTGTGACACGAGGAGGAGCCGAATGTCACAAAAGCGCCCGCTGACTGCCTCGATGCAGCCGAAATAATATTAACCAATTTTCAAAATTCCAACGAATGCGCTTCTCGTCTGCTTCTGCATCTTTTAACACTATTACACCATGACGATCGGTCAATAATCATAGAAGCTACATCACTTTTTATGTTCGGAAACAGCTGTTTTTCTACAATTCCAAATCTAAAGGGACCACCTACAGGTCACAATTTTTAACCGATTTTCAAAATTATTTCGCCATTTGGTAGTTAAACTAATACCCTAGGACCCTTTTTTATTTTTTCTTAAGTCGGTTTTTTTTCCGAAATATTTACCTTACAATTTAGTAAACAAACACCCCCCAAAAAGAAGAGAATTTAAGAATTTTGCAAAATTCCAAAAAAAGTTACCATTAGATTTTCAAAATTCAAACTTTCACACCGTGTCTCGATAAACTCCTCAAGTTTTGGTGCTATTTTAATCTCGATCCTCCCAAAATCCTCGGAAATATTGTCAAAAATACGTCTCAGGCGATTTGCGTCTGATAACCACCCCCCAAAAAACTCGGAATTTTAAGAATTTTGCAAAATTCCAAAAAAGTTACCAGTAGATTTTCAAAATTCAAACGTTCACACCGTGTCTCGATAAACTTCTCAAGTTTTTGTACTATTTTCATCTCGATCCTCCCAAAATCTTCGGAGATATTGTCAAAAATACGTCTCAGGCGATTTGCATCTGATAACCATTTTCAATGGTAAAAAGATAATATTGACGATATTATTTATTTGATTTTGACATTGTGGTTGAATCATTGGATCCGTATCGAACAACGAGAAAAAAGTCCTTTTAGTTCTACTAATTTCTGTACAAAATTTAATAGGAATTAACGGACAAGAACGTCCTTTGAGTCCTACGAATTTTCTGACAAAAATTTAATACGACTAAACGGACAAAAAAGTTCTTTTAGTTCTATTATAAAAAAGTGGGTAGATGAATTTAAATTTAGCAAGAAACGCATGTCAACTGAAGCCTGAATAAATGTCTATCCTCTGACAATGGTATTTTTTTTTATAAAAAAAAAACGAACAATGACTCTTTTCTTACTAGCTAGACTAGCCTCTTTTGTACTAGGTAGTAAATGATTCATGAATAAACTAAAAATAATGTATTCTAGGCAAAAACAACCGTATCTTGTTAGTACTTAGATGGGAAAACAACCCAGTTCTTTTATTATTATGTGTACTAGTATAATAATAATAAATACATTTACTGGCATAAAAATACAAAGTTTTTTAACCATTTCATTCTTAAATGAACTAAACATCTTTGAAACAAACAAAAATGACATCTGCATCTGAACTAGTTAAAACTGTATCTCGGGCACAGCGCTCTTATTAGGACTCAAATTCCCTAGATGAAAATAATTCAACGGAAGATAATAATAATAGTTCAAAAGTGAGTATACCTAAACGATGTGAAATATTTTCTAGTATTTAAGTACCTTTCGTTAAACCGAAGAAAAAAATCTGATCTGTAATATCTCGAGTCTGTGGCGCGTTCGTTATTCAGAGAGCTACGGAACCAAATGAAGGTTTTAATTACATTTCCGTCCTTATTTAGGCCTGTTTTTTGTTTGGACAGAGACCCGTACTACTGCAGTTGTGAATGTTGTGATGTTATCGCCACGTGAAAAACGAAACTAGAGTAGGCCTTGTTTTTCAGTTTAAATGTGCTCTCTTCATTTAAATGTAACGGGGATTTGCGAAAACTTTCCATTTACTTTGGAGTCTATTGTTTAAACCACTTCTTTGTATTAATTTGGAATTATTTATATTGGTGTTTGGTGAAAACATGCAACACTTTTAAGGTGAGATGATATCAGTAGCGCCACCAACGGTTACGGAAATAAATCATTTACTTACGTTTCCATCAAGGGCTGAGAATAAAAGTTTTAATTGATTTGCGCAAAAAGAAGTGTAAAGTGCAATTTTTTTAGGTGGCCTCAAATTTAGGCAATAAGTTATGAATCTCGATATTGCTAAATGTTACCACCGGCACCATTGAGATGTACGACTTTACGACTTAAGTTTGAATTCTTGGAACTATATTTAGAAAATGCATTTTTTATTTGCGCGAAATTATTAAAACTTAAAATCTGAGCCCTTGATAAAACGTGATTGATTTATATCCATTGGTGGCATTACTGAGCTCATCAAACCCAAAGAAATTATATACTGAAGGTGGAATTATATCCTTGAACGAACCACCTTAAACTGTCAGATTTTTTTCTTTACCCTGTGCGTCAGGTGTGTCTTGTCTATTCGCTTTCCCGTTCTTGTTGCACTTTCAATAAAGGCATTCTCACGCACACGTCTGACGCAAAGACTGTTGTACTGAACTGAAAGATGAAGCGACTCGGTGAAAACAGACCAATGTCAATAACATTTTTTATTTAATTAAGCATAATCCATCTGATTTTGGTTTCGCTTTAATGGTAATACCAGACCATACTACCTAAATGTAATTTTTTTCATGTAAACAAGTAAACAAAAGCTTTTGTAGTGCTTGTGATAGGCATTTACGTAACATGCAATATTAGGTTTCAATATACGATGTAATAGCCTTCTTGTGTCCTTAGGAATTTTATATTTGGTCTGGTAGTATATAAGGCGGCTAGGTTATTGAAGGACAAATATTGTAGTAAATATTGTTTTGTTTGAAATCCCACATATATCATTCAAATTCATACAAACCTTGATTAAATATGTATGATTAAATTAATTATACCTGAATTTTACTCAAATTGGACTTTCTCAGACAGCAATAACATGTGTAATTTCAGCCGTCAGTATTTTAGAATTGTTTTAAGCCGTGCTTAGGCCACCATTCCACAACAGAATGATGAGCCAAGCGACGAAGCATCGATTCTTAGCTTAAAAACTAAGCTAAGTTTTTTTTATATTCTGTTAAATGAAGATAGCAAAGTATGCTAAAGATTTGCTTAATACACAGGATGTTAGTGAATAATGCACAATTGATATAGCTACACCATTTAAGTTTGAAGGAAAACAAACATGATTTTGCAGCTTATACCATTTAGCTGCCTATCTCATCTTACTTTCTTCGCTACGCACATAGTTTTTGATATAAGTATCTATATAGTTTCATCGCTTGACTATGACCCCACAGACTGCTTAGATATAATTCTTATCTTACCTACTTCAAACTTCACTTTGTTAAAAATAGACACAATTTCGCAGCTTAGTCCTCGCTCACTGCTTAGCTTCTTCTCCCATTAGAGCCTGTAGCCAATGTCGCATTTACAAATTTTCACCATCGCTTCGCTCCGGAAAATGTATGGATTTGACGTTTAAAAATTCGATTGTTAACGAATCCTTATGTCAATTCCATACATGTTTCGAAAACGAAGCGATAACGAAGATTTGCAAATGTTACTTTGGCTAGGGATTACTTACCTCTCCGCTAAGATTTATTGGCAATAGACGCATTTTTACAGCTAAGCTTTTATCTGACTTACCGCTTTATTGCTCCCTCGCACGTTTAACCGTCTCCGCTACGCCATTTGAAACTGAAAAGACGCAGTTTCATAGCTTAGCTTTGGCCTCATCGTTTATTATCTCGCATTTAGTGAGAAGGCAGCTTTAACCCGTCGGACGGTCTGCTAGCCTGATAGGCATTAACCCACCTGAGTGAAACATGTCTGCTTCTAATTGAACGGCTAATACCTGCAAGCTTTGCTTTCATTAATTTTGTTTACCTACATACCTACTCGTAGGGAAATTGTTCGTATTAAAAGCCGAGAAAAACTAGTTTCAGTTTTTTGATAATGGTTTTGCTATCTTAGAGAAAATCATTGTCAGATAGGAGGCCGTATACGTTTTGCCACTCTCTCGCCTGCACATTATATGTTTTCTCAATATATTTTTAGGTTTGAGTGCGTAATTAAAAAATGTGTTCCGCTACTTTTCGCAATATTAGATTATGAACATTTTAACACACCTATAAGTATTTCAGTTTCGTGTTGCTGAAGTACAAAAAGTTGTTGTTTCTGACAGTTCAAATAATTTTCAAACATAACGACTTTTTGTACTTCAGCAACACAAAACTGAACTACCTATAATGGTTATATGATGTCCGTAATCTTACACGGAACACATTTTCTAATTATCGTAAGAAAAAAAAATCTTCTACTTGTAAAAACTGTTTAGGGCTTTTTGTTTTTTAAGAAACACTGTACTAATGTTTAAGTAAAATAGCAGTTTGTTTTCCATGAAACAAAAAATAAAATAAAAATAAAACATGAAATGTGCTAGCGGGAGAGTCGCATATCGTAGGTGTACGGCCTCTTAATGTAAATTTACTCTACGATATTTAACTAAGCGGTATTCTGCAAGCTTTAGTGCTTAGGTTGTCTTTGATAGGGATAGGAACAAAGGCAAAGTAATATGAAACCAATTTAGAGTGATTGCGTGTAGACACTGCCTTGCTATCAGTAGAGCCCATCTACACACATGATTTATCCCGCCCCGTGAGAATATATTTAGAAAGAGATAATCCTAACTAGGAGGATGATAGGTACTATTCATATTGTATTATGTAACGACAGAACATTTTAATACCTACTCTTAGTGTAACATTTATCTTCTTAGTGAGAATTTAGTGGAATTACCTAGGTGTGTTAAATTTATAGGCATTCATTAGAAAATACTTTGTTTAAAATAAAGATTTTCTTTATTTTACAGTAGGGCAGCGCCAGAGATAGGTACGTACCTATATGTATAAGGTCATATGGACTTATGTTAGTAAAAAAAAAGAAAAAACTAAACAGCTCACACAATAAAACAACAAACTCTTCCGACATATATATATTTGTATTAAATCAACAATATTCTTAAGTCTTTACATTCTTTGGTATATTTATCAGCTCATTTAAGTACAATTAACTATAATTAAATTCTCCATTCGACCCAACTGAACATACAGTCATCTACCTATTGTAATAACTTATTTAGTATTTTACATGTTTTCTTAATTATTTATTTTAACATCTAAGTGTTGTTTGCCCACGCAAGGACGATCAAAATTATGAGAATTTGGCACATTTGTAGTTTTGTCGCAGCCCCCGGAGATGTAACTGTGAAAGAAGAATTAATGTTATTAACATGAAATACTTTAGTAAATTTTCTTTGGGTCGTAGAAGTAAACAAGAATGAAGTAAAATTTTACGAAATTTGATCCCTTAAACAGTGATGTAAATACAACGTGTTAATAGGGAATATGCATAAGTCACCGATTTTGATGAATTTGAGCTTGATCGCTGCGGACACTTATAAAAACATGATGGATTAGGAAAAATAAATAAAAAAATGTATAATCCTAGTTTTATCACACGATGAAATCAGAGGAAAATAACGATATTTTTTTTCATTTTCGGATATAATACACTTTACAGTCAGATAGAATATCGAATAAGAAACAATATTTTGTATGACACATATGTACTTAAACGCAAAATTTTGGGAGATAATTAAAGATTATTGGCTAACTCCATATTAAACGCGCCGAAACACACCTGAAACGTGATGTGTGACGTCACCGTTTTGTATGGAGCGTTTTCGGCGGGTGCTGCTGCGCGCTAACTTCAAGTAACTATATCACGAGAAAAAAACGCAAGAGAAAAGTTTTAATATTACAGTTAACTTTCTCACGCATTATACTTTTGATTAAGATTTAAAAAAAAATTGATGCATATTCCCTATTAATGAATCCAAAATGGGTAAACCGTTTCTCCAGACCATCAAACTGAATAACTTTTACGGGACCAACTCTGAAATTGCTGTTTCATAAAAAAATTAACAACGAAATTATCAAAATGTATTAAACAGTTGCTTTTTTTCGCGATTTCACAGTTGGTCCCATAGTAAAAGCTGTCTAGTTTAATGGGTGTCCATTTTGGGTTCTATCATTAACACGTGTATATATTTTGTATACCTCCTTACCACCCCATAAGGAAGGCCTGTGCCCCAGCAGTGGGGACATTAAACATGGCTGAAGGACAAGTAGTATTTATGTACGGTACAGCACAGAATTTAAATCTGTATATCTTTGTTAGCCGTTAAAAAACTTGAAAGTGTCTACCATGTATTATATTATTATTTATTGCTTTATGTGTATATTTTTCTATTACTGAAGAATACCCGTGTAAGCATCAAAATCTATATAAAATATTACAAATATAAATCTTCTCAATAAATTTAAAAAAAAGTTGCTCAACTAAAATGTTAATAGACGTCTGACAACATCGAAGTCTTTCATGTCTCGAAAAAGCTTACCGACAAAAAAATCTTTCTATCAAAAACATTTTTCACCCTCTTTCATATTCAAACGAAATTAATAACTATTAAGAGGCAGAAAAGCGGCAAGCGAACATGTCTTCAGTGGCTCAAAAGCCCTTTGTAATTTAATTTGCCCGATAAGGTGAACGCACACTGAGGCGCGTGAGCGCTCGAGGGCAGAATTACGATTATGCAAATATAGTATAATTAAGAGGCAATCTTGAGCCCTATCTCAGTCACTGACGAGATTAACTAAATGTATTACACCTTAAAGCTTTATCTGCTTTATGGGAGTTTGGAAGTTTTCTTTGTTTAGATACTGTTGAAGTTTAGAAGGATACAATTAAGGTAAGCGTTTTAAGTTAGAAAAACGATTTGGAACGTGATAATTAGATTTATTTGTTTGCGGAAATTACATTGCGAACTCTGACAATATTAGAAAACCATTATGTTTTTGACATTAATGAAAGTGTAATAATCCTAACTAATATTATAAATGTGAAAGTGCGTTTATTACGCTTTCACGTCAAACCGATCATCATGAAATTTTGCATTAAGCATTGTCAGAAGTACAAAAAGGACAAAGTGACTTTAATCTGGAATAAATATACTGTTCCCGAGGGATAGAAAAACTACTGTCCACGCAGATGAAGTCGCGGGCGGTAGAATATACTTTAATCCTATTATCCTGTTGTCCCCCAAATCGGGATACTTTTTTATATTTTTCTCCCCAATCTCCCCCAGTGGTGGACAAATAGTGGGGTCAACGGGAATAGGCCGTAGCTTTCATCTAGCATGGTCAATGTTACAATACAATTTGATAATCCAGTCCAGTCTTAATAAAATTGCCATTCTATGCCTATTATATAGTCGTTTGATTTTACATTCAACTTTATTTTATTGCTACAAATATCAAGACTCAAATAGTCAAGCTTTATTCTGAATGCTATTATTGGCTACAGTGACTTTCTTTAGGTCACCGATTTAGGCTTAATAGTTCTGGCACAAACTCAGCAGCAATAAATAATCCATCTCACAACTAGATACATTTATTGTTTCCACTACACATTCAATAACAGCATCCCGTTTAATTATCCCAAAGATGAATTTATTGCTCGCGTTCACCGACCCCAGTATGCGCCAACGATGTTTCGCTTCGCGTCGAAGATAAATTTATTATCATGGAACAGCGCTGCTCTGTTATCCCGAAGGAAATTGTCTTCGCAAATGACTCAGGAAGCAATAATTCATTGCCTTCTATGCCCTCTTTGGTGCCGCTAATGTTATTAGGAACGGCTGAAACCTAAATGGGAATAGGGTAAATGATTTGGAAATGTAATAACTGAATACATATTGGGGTCAGTATTAGAAATATCTGATGAAATTTTCTGTGCGCTGTTAGGAGAGTTATTTTCGTTTGATTAGATTTATCTATGTATAAGCCTTTAAAAAACGGGTGTAACAAGACCCTTAACGAAGCCGAAGTCCACGCATTCCTCCCATCATCAGGATCATTTTTGTCTCTTAGACTATGCCTGGGAAACCATATTGAAGGTCAAAGACAATTTTTTTTATGAAATTTTATTTTATTCGTTATTTCCTAAATTTTGTCCAAAGAAACATTATCAATATTTTTGGTATTTCGTAACAAACAATGACTTCAAAACGTCATCACTCAATATATCTCATGAGCACGCGCATAAACGCGGCCTTTCATCTCGGCCGCACGCAGCTGTGTAGCACACACTCGCAGGCGCGGTCTGTTGTACAGTTCGGAACACAAAAGATGGACCACAAATGGCGCCGATCTTCGCATCATAACTCATGAAGATAAGACCTTAGACAAAATAATATTTCATATATTTAAATAATATCGATATATCTATATGAACTTAGAATAATTACACCTAGAAGCCGTGTCTGCGTATGCAAAGTGAGGCAACTTATACTGAGCCAAAATGGCTCAGTTCTCAGATTTATATCCTTCATACGTAACCTAATCGTAACTAAAATCCAATAATATAATAATTAATCTTTTTAAGGTAGGGAAATTGAAACTGTTTTGTACTTATTAGGTATGATTATGTAATAATGGACAATAAAAATCTGAAAACGGCGCTATTTTGGCTGTTTTAGTTGCCTCACTTTTGACAGCGCGCTTTGTAGGGAATTATCGTTCTAGGTGTAATTATTCTAAGTATATGAATATGAAATATTATTTTGTCTAAAGTCTTTTCTTCATGAGTTATGACGCGAAGATGGGCGCCATTTGTGGTCATCTTTCGTGATTCAAACTATACGCGTTACATTGATTGGTAGTATGCAATGCTTTTTTAACACCAAAAATTTAAATTGTTTCCCCAGCCATAATTTTGAACAGAAATGGTCCTGATGATGGGCAGAATACGTAGATCTCGACTTCGTTAAGGGTCTTGTTACACCCGGTTGAAAACAATAAAAATAATATTTAGTATCATATGTCAGATTCAATTTTGAAAACCAAGTACCCCAAATAATGTTATAAATATTTAAAACTTATTTATTTGATCGCTAAAAACTTCAGAGAAGAATCTTAACTCTAACAATTTCACAGTCTTTGTCAATTAACTTAGAAAATCATTTTGACCAGATTGCTTCGCAGTTACTTTGAACTGATTCGGCGAACTTCACTTTCGGCGTAATCTGATTGAAACAATTCTGTGCCGATAAATAAGGAAGTTGTCCGAATTAATAAATTATTAGCTTCCAAACTTTGTGTTTCGGCTTTGTCACTTTAAAAGCAACTAAAGGGGTTAAGAAAATAGTCAATTATCTACACCAATATTATAAAGAGGTAATAAGACTTGTTTATTTGTAATGAAAAAAACTCAGAAACTACTGAGCCGATTTTAAAAATTCTTTCACTTAAAGAAAGCTCCATTATTAGCAAGTAACAAGTAGTACTGCTCCAAATGTTTGTGTTTCTATGATCGCTTTACATTTTCGTAAGCGGAAAGTATCATTCTACGTCCACTGAAGTGATTGGGCAGAATTTAAAGGTCAATGGCATTTTGTTCGAACGTTTGACCTATGGCGTACACAAACGAAATAGGGCTAGATATGTAGATAAATGTATCTGCTACTCAGTGATATGGGTCGCATTCTTGCAGGCCATGTTTCATTTCTTATCATTATATCATATCATATCAATAATAAATAAAATCAAATAAATAAATAAAGACAATACAAACGTTTATTATGCTTGTACCACACATTTTTACAATGCTGAAAGTAAACATTTCTGTTTTATTAACAAAAGTTTAATAACATCATACATATACTCGCACACATACTGTGAAATAACTTTTTTCTGGCGGTCGGTACATAAAATAATAATGCATATTTTGAAAAGTGGAATTAAATTCTTTTATTTTAATCTGGTTTGGTTTCTGTACGCGAACTTTCATCAAGCAGGTCAAATATGCCCAATGACCTTTGGTGCCATGTTTGGTCATGTTATAAATCTTAACGATGAACGAGATCGAGCGTAAATATGTACCTATGATTTCAATTCTTTTTACCAAAATATGCCTATGAAAAGGTGTTAAATTATGCAAATGCATATGACCGGACCTAAAGACCGGATTATAGGAAAGTTGAAAAATTACATGAAGATTTTAAAAGTCAAATCATTCGTTATTAAAGTTTTCTTCTGGTTTATTTAATATCATGTACTATCAACAACAAGTTTTGAAATTTTATACAATCTATGAATAGATCAACCTTTTTATATCACTTACAATGACTTCTTTCAGACAATATTTTATATTGGAACTAGAATAAATATTGAAACTTTTATATTTATAGTGCTCGTAGAAACTCTTTTAGTGTGACCTATAAAAAACAAAGTCCGTCCTAGACCCAGCCGAAAATAGCCGTAAAAACTTTCTCTCATCCTACTAAAAGAAGACAAATGACAATTTGAACAGGCATAAGAATAAAACTAAAGGGATAGAAGGGTATTAAGTATCACCTAAAATGTTATAATCGTATACAATTGTTTCAACATATTATTTTGAAGACGATACATACTACTACATGACTAAGCGAAACTTGAAATTACAAAGAAAATGGGACAACCTATTCTCTACTCCGTATTTTACTTAGTACAAATTAACGTGAGTATTTTACAAGAAAGTTTCGTACATCACGCAGTTTCTATGAACTCATTCAATTCTTAGTAAATGAGATGTATTCTTGGAAAGGGTACGTCTCGATCTCGACGACTTTATTACACTTTATAATTTCTTTACGCTGTGAAGAAAGCTTTTTCTTTAGATTTCAGAAAGGAGTAACTTTATCATGCCTATCTTTTTCCTTTTTATAAAATTGTCTCGATTTCGCTTTGAGCAGTTTCTTCGAAATGTTTTACATTTTTATTAAAAGGTGGTTCTATCAACAACTTATTGGGTAGGTATTAGGTGTGATGATAAAGTATTTTGCTACCCCCACTCTCAATCGTTGTTCTGGAATGTTTTTAATAGAATAATTACCTATTTGATGCTTTTAGTTCGTTAATAATGAGAAAAAAAAACTCAGAAGGGCTTATAGCAGAATCAATGTAAATCAATAGAAATAATATTTTCCAAACTAATTGTTCTTTCCCGTTATTGAGACGAAAAGAACGTAGGACAAAAGACAGAATGATACGGCAGGTCTCATATCCGAATAAAATAATGACACTTTTTCTATTCGAATAATCGACTATTCGAATAAAACACATTTTGTCTAAGGGTCCAGGAAAGGATGTAGGGTTTTTAGACAATCACAGACTTTATTTTGTTTTTTTTTTTAATTTTTTTTGTGTTTTTTTGTTTTTTTTTGTTATGTTGATAAGATCATACCTCTTTCAATCTTCGGGTCGCTATTGGTGAAGTACAGGGCGACCACCGAGTCGTCCCTATACAAGTCAGCCACTCTGGCCTCGCAACGGAGGATGGGTGCCCCCCTCTCGTAGTGGGCGGGCCACAGCTGCACCTGCACGTACAGCTCCGAGCGGAACAGCCCTTCGTCTGCTGGGAACACCTGGTACATCCCTGGTGTCACCTGGCGGAGCAAATAGACAACTTAGGCCCGTATTTATAAACCGCTCTCAACGTTGAGAGCCATATTAAAATAAAACTTGAGATGCTGTTTCTATAAGTACAGCATCTCAAATATAATCTCAAGATAGCTCTCAACGTCAAGTGCGGTTTAAAAATACGAGCCTTATTTTGGTTCTTTACCATCTTAAGCTAAAGCAAGTTTCAATGGTTAGGAATGAATTCCGGATACCTTTTAAATGGCAAAATATTACATTTAAATTAAAATTAAAGATAATTCGTTGATAACTGGAACCTTTGACATACCTAGGACCTTACCTGATAACTGTTTTCTTTTATTCCTAATGTTGTGAATAAAAAAGTAACAATTATCTAAAAGATAACAAAGAAAATATTGATAAATTCATAATTAATGAATTGCTGATAATTCTTAACAATTCTTTAGTTCCAAACTAAGTGATGCTTGTACGAAATAAAAAAAAATACAATCAGACAATCTTGCTTTGAGCACAGAATAGATAATAGTACTAGTACTAGCGTACAGAATTTGCACTCCGCCGAATCGATTAAATAAATTGCGACTCTAGCCCCGACACAATAAAGTGCAATTCAGGTCGTACAGCGCTCCCTTAGCTCCAAAACACTCGCTTAGTAGTTGCCTCTCTTTCTATCGCGTAAGTCTTATCCTTTCTGACGTATGAAATTTGTCCTCTCAGAGGACGCCGAGCGCTTCAAACTCGCGCGCGGAGTGACGTAGCCCTGTTTTGAGTTCTTCTTTATCTTCAATAAGATTAGTTTTATGAAACTAAGTTATTATTCGAAACATCTTAGGTCTTACATACGAATCCAATTTTCTTAGTCATTTCAGATACATTCGCAAACAGCCAATTTGAATGTTATTTGTCATGTTGATAAGTACCATCACTGCCTTTATTCTGTTAGTAAAAATCTTATATTATTATATCGTTCCTATTTTTTCCGCCGCAGTTTCTTGGGAGAAACCATAGAAATAGAATGTCAAAGAACAACAATGTCAATAAACAGGTGATCCAAAAACGAATGCATACATTTTATATGAGATACGTAAAAAATATGACTTAGATTCATAAAATATGACGATATATGGCAAATGAAATTAATAAACTATGTTCCAAACTGTTTTCTTCGTCGATAAACGAATAAATGTAGAGAAATTTGGTTTTAGAGAAATGTGTGACAATATCTTATTTACCTGTGAAAAGTTTGATTACTTGGATTATTTCTTTTTATCACATCACAATAATTACTTAGAGCACAAGACACCATGGCTCCACGATACCTTTATTTTAAATTCTAATTAAGATTAACAAATATTTTAAACAAACTGTGATTGCTCATTTGCAAGGCGGGACGCTAGGGGCTCTTACTGTAAAAAATGTTGGCACATGTCACTTAATATTTATCTCTTTTTTACATAGACCGTGTCCGTTTGATGTTAACTTCTCTTTTCCACGCTTTGTTGGTCTTCTTGAGCGTAGCGAAAATTTTTCTATGTCTATGGGAGAAACCCTTTCTAATAAACAATGTGATAGCTGTGAGAGGTACCGTCCTGTCGAAAATTTGTAAAAGTCAAACCATCATAATATAATTAAGATGAATAAATAATGAAAAAATATTAGAAAAAATCGGCTCACCCGTAGCAACTCAGACGGGATGTCTGAGTTGCTACGGGTGAGCCGATTTTTTCTAATATTTTTTCATTATTTATTCATCTTAATATAAAAATAGCATTGTGAATGCAAAAATCTAAAAGTTTAAAATAATATAATTAGTTTGAAAAATATAATCACAAATAAAAAAAGTATCACTAAAATAATAAACAGGAAAGAGTTCAGTGTCGTGACGTGATGTTTTCAACGCCACGAATGCAACGGAATAATTGCGAAAACTTTTCATAAAGCCCGCTTAAGTAAAAGAAAAATTGCAAAAGCGAAATAGAATGGAAACTGTGGCCTGCATACAAGGAGATAAACATGAAAAACTACACGAAGCAGTTAAACTGCGGAGTTCACAACTTCTGTATAAATAATGCTCTAATGGGGACTTAATTCTGTTCGACGTAGTTATGTTCTGTAGGTACCCTTAATAGTCCTAGTCGAACGCAAATCGATGTACAGAATGGTCATTTGGTATCCAAAATTCCAAACAGTGCCAAATGGCCATCCTGTTGACCTCAAGGTCAAAACAATTATTTTGAACTACAGTTGAAAACTCCCCATTTTTTTTTAATCCTATAAATAGTGTGTGATAGTACTAGTATAGTATTATATTATCTGTGGTGATAGGTACCAACTGAAAGTGTTTTCTGAGACGATTCTAAAAAAAAATATATAAAACATCATTACATTTCAGTCACTTGTTTTAAATTCAACCAAAAAACCTTTTAAAAACATACCAAGTTTGGGTTCCTCCGGATACGATACGGTTGAATATTTCCTAAATTTAGATTTTTCCTTAGATCATTTAAAAATTTGGAATACTATTTTACTTCCAAGTATTGAAATTCATTACCGCACTGAGTTTCTGTTTTAGAACGTGATGAACTATAGCACCACGTAATGTCAAGAAGCTTATACCCCCAATGGAGATTGCACGGCCAGTGTCATAGTGAAGATAGAAAAAATGTCTTTGAGTGTCGTGACGGCTTATTACTACCTCTTTCTTTAGTGTTACAATACGTGTTTCGTTCGTTGTTCGTCGTTCGTTCGTTCGTGAGAAACGAACACATATTGTAACACTAAAGAAAGAGGTAGCAATAAGCCATCACGTCACTAAAAGACCTTTTTTCAATCTTCACTATGACACTGGCCGTGCAATCTCCATTGGAGGGAGGTATAAGCTTCTTGCGTAATGTGGAACCTCCTGCATTCGTTTTTCAAATGTAATGAAAGATAATATTTCAGAGCATATGAAAAAATAATATTGTGTCAACAACGATAGCTAAATAAAGGCAAACGAGCTAATTAGCGACATTCCTAGAAGAATTTAATTAGCGGAAGCCAAATCAGAATTATTACACGTGCAGAGATAATCGTTATAGCCTTGTTATAGCAGTTATAATGAACTCCAAATATTATAATGAGAAAACTCTGCTAATCGTGCAACGCGCCGGCTCCGCAAAATTCGTCAGTCGCCGGTTAAAAGTTTTAAAACCTCAGTGCTGACGCTTCGGGAAATTCCAAAGCTCAGGAAATTTCAATTTCCGGAGCACTATGCTGCTTCTATCTTATTACTTTGGACAATTTTAGTGCCTTAAGGGTTTTGTAATAGACAAAATGTTAATGCTGTATGTAGTATGTATGTAGCTAAGTTATGTAGTGTCAAAGGATTAATTTTTTTAAGTCAATATTTTTCTTTATTATTATTTTGTTAAGAAAAACTACTGTGCAGCTGACTATCTTACCTCTTTTTTTATAGTGAAAGTGAAATACCTATTCTTTATTTAAATAAGCTCACATAATAAGCATTTTTAAATCTTCAATTCTTTTACCCTACCACCCATTTATGACGTCTTTTAGCTGACAAGAAAAATGGGCACAAAAAACTTGTCAGCTTTATCAGATGGAACGATATTTACAAATAGGTATGTATATCGTATGTATATCCAGACTTCATATTAACAAAGATTAACAAATAAATAATATATAATGCAATTAGCTCATTACTTAATGAATTTCAAACGGCATTATAACGTTTTAGTATTGAGCCTATACCTATTTTAAAAAAATCGGAAATTCATCGCAATTGATGAAACTAGTTTTTAATCGATACAAAACGTCAAAATAAACATAAATTACTAATTATCATATTGTCCTTAAATGTATACTTTCGGAGATATTGGGACTTAAAAAAAGCATCGTGATAGAAAGAAAATTAAGCTTCATATATCTCAGAAAGTATACATATTACGACAATATGATCATCAATAATTTGTGTTTATTTTGATGTTTCCTATCGATTGACATTAGTTTTATCAGTTGCGAAAAATTTCCGATGTTTTCAAAATATCTTAATCAATTTACAGGGGTCAAGCTAAATTCTAAGTTTGAAGTTATTATCCAGTTAGGTTGTTACAAGAAAAAAATAAAACATACAATTCAATATGCGTTAAGATAGGTAGTCAGAAGCAGACCCATTCCCACTGGCGGCAGAACCCGTTCACGAGCATGACGCATGAACCAGCCATGCATCGCTTCGCTCAACCATATTTGAGGAAACGTAACGACCCGTCTTACACGACACCAACGCAGAAATTATTAAAGCGAGCATGACGTACTAAGGCTACCCATGTTAAGGCATCGAATTGAAAATTAATATCCAAAAGCTTTTCATAGATATAGATAGAGTTAGTTAGATTCCTAATCTCTAATTATGGGAACGCTACAATACTTATTAAGAAGAATTGTTATTGGCAATAGACCTGTCGGCCATATCTTAAATACTGTATGGAGTGATTATAATTAAGTATAAGCTTAACTAAAACAATCACTTAAACCAGCTTAATCATCCTACTTATAAGAGTATCATAATTAATTAATAATAAATCATTTTCTATAACTTCAAACAAGGTTAATTTTGTAAGATCTATCCTAATTTAAGCTTAGCAAAGTCTACGAAAGATTTTTTGTGACTATGGTTTGCGCGGAGTTTCCGATAAAACTACAATACGTGTCCGCTTGAGGGTGCTGGTTTTACACCAAACTTTGCACTTTTTATCCTAAGGGCAAACTGTGGCCGTGTAAAAATGTATTCAGAGCGAAAGTTTGCACAAAGCGAAGCTTTTCGGGGCCTGGATTTTCGTTTTCACAATAATGTGAAAACGTACATTGTTTTTAAGCTTAAGTTATAAACAATTTGACTTTTGTAAACTGTTTGTTTATAATTAGGATGTTATATTTTTTTAAGGTTTAAACAAACTACCCTTTTTAAAATTATTATAAGCTATGCAATTAATCCTGTATCCAATCATCATTTTGAGAATAACAAAAATATGAAAATACTTGACACATACATTTTTATCAACGCCATCTATCGAGCCTACAGCTTTTGAACCAACTGCTTGCCTAACGGAATTTTTCATCATAAAGGTTTTCTTAAGCTCCGGTTAAAAAATATACCTACTTTAAATAGTATGTAATAGCTTTTATCTACACTCACAACGTAATGTTCCAAATATGAATTCATAAAAGGTAATATAAATACGTACTTTATTTTCGTGGACAGGTAAAATTAAAAAATAAACTCATTACGATGCAGTCAACTGCATCATAAAATAACTTTTTTTCTCATTACGATACAGGGCAAATCCAAAAAAAAGAAAAACCGCCTTCAAAAAACTGAAAACAAAAACAGCTTAAAAATTAAATACCTCTAAAAAGCAAGAAATAATATTCGAATCATTCGTTACACATATCAATATTAATAAAACACGTCTATTGAAGTCGGGTGGGGCTGGAGGACAACTTAATTTTTTTCTTAAAGCCCCACCCGACTTCATTAGACGTGTTTTATTAATATTGATATGTGTAACGAATGATTCGAATATTATTTCTTGCTTTTTAGAGGTATTTAATTTTTAAGCTGTTTTTGTTTTCAGTTTTTTGAAGGCGGTTTTTCTTTTTTTTTAAAAAGCTTTTTTATTTTCAACTTTTTAGTGGTAGGTATGTAAGCGCAGCGTGTAAATATTTTTTAACTTTATATAATGGTAAAATGCCCAGAACTCAATTTCCAAATTTACGCTGTTTGTTTTTGAGGAGTTCCGTTGTGTCATCGTAGTCCAAGTCTAGTCCAGAACGTTGCATCGCAAACCATGATTTGGTTTGTTTTGGATTGCCATAAACTTACCAAAACCTAAATCACTTTACTTATACTATTTGATTTTGAAGAGTTCCTTTATGTATCTTCGAAGTTCGAAGTCCAATAACAATGAAATTAAATTGTGACCACTCTTGAAGTATACCCTTTCAAATAAAAAAAGAATCATCTAAATCGGTTCATAAACAAAGAAGTTATGTCCGAAATTCCATAAAAACTCGTGCGATGGCGAGCTAAATAATTGATATTTTTCAGGATTATGAAAAAACTACTGGCCAGATCTCTGTAAAAAAATTATGGGACCACACACGAACTATGTTCTTTGAGTTAAAAAAAGAATTATACAAATCGGGTAATAACTGACGAAGCTATGTTAAAACATACATAAAAAAAAAAAAAAAAAAAAAAAAAAAACCGTCGACTTGAGAACCTCCTCCTTTTTTTGAAGTCGGTTAAAAAGAAGGCAGTGCCGTAACATTAAAAAAGAACAACGATATTTTCCCACTTATTTTCCATGATTAAAATGCACTCTATGGTAATCGATGACTTAGTGCGATTAGTTTGTTGGAATGCACTGATCTATTTTTTTTAATGGAATGGGCGCCAAGCATTTCAGATAAAGTTTTGATTTCAATTTTTACATTTTGTTATACTTACTGAATTTTGTAGGTTTTTTATTTTTGCTTTAAAATGTGAAAAAAAATACTCTGCCCGATATTTTAGTTTAGATGCAGCTAAGGAATTGACTTATTACAAGGTAGGTACCTAGCTAATACAAACAAAGTCTCTCTCTTTCTCTTTTCTAACGTTGATCTTTTATTTAGTAGGTTCAATCCCAAATGTATGAGTGTAGATAAAGTAGTGTATGAAACTGCACATAATTAGGTATTAAAACACTCGTGTGATACTATTAAAAACCTCGCCTACGGCTCGGTTTTTAAACACACACTCGTGTTTTAATACCCCTCTTTATGTGTCAGTTTCATAAACTACTATTATCTACACTCACAACGTAATGTTCCAAATATGAATTCAAAAAAGGTAATATAAATACGTACTTTATTTTCGTGGATAGGTAAAATTAAAAAATAAACTCATTACGATGCAGTCAACTGCATCATAAAATAACTTTTTTTCTCATTACGATACAGGGCAAATCCAAAAAGAAGGCAGTGCCGTAACATTAAAAAAACAACGATATTTTCCCACATATTTTTCATGATTAAAATGTATTCTATGGTAATCGATGACTTTAGTGCGATTAGTTTGTTGAAATGCACTGATCATTTTTTTTTTCTAATGGAATGCGCGCCAAGCATTTCCGATAAAGTTTTGATTTCAATTTTTACATTTTGTTACACTTATTGAATTTTGTAGGTTTTTTTATTGCTTTAAAATGTGAAAAAAAAAATTACTCTGCCCGATATTTTAGTTTAGATGCAGCTAAGGAATTGACTTATTACAAGGTAGGTGTACTATGGGCAACAGCGACGCTTAACCAGTTTGCAACAAAATTCGTGTGCGTGCGTATCGCCCCTACACGAACTAAACGTATGGTTGTGACGGCGCGGCGTGCAAGCGATTTTGACCTTAGCAGTGGTTAAGCGTCGCTGTTGCCCATGGTACCTTGCTAATACAAACAAAGTCTCTCTCTCTTTTCTAATGTTGATCTTTTATTTAGTAGGTTCAATCCCAAATGTATGAGTGTAGATAAAGTAGTGTATGAAACTGCACATAACTAGGTATTAAAACACTCGTGTTTTAATACCCCTCTTTATGTGTCAGTTTCATAAACTACTATTATTGACGGTCTATAATATGGTATAAGAAGAGGACAGTAAAATATTTCATAAGTATGGTAATACTGTCTAGTCTAGGGTTCTTTTATATAGGTTAAGTATGCCATTTCCTATTTTACTATTCAAATAGTAAAATCTTTGCACTTGGCTTTATTTCAAGCACTACAACTGTACTAAGCAGCTTATAACATCGTCACATAAAGTGTTAAGTATATTTAAATTTTAAGCATAAGAATAAATTTATTCTTATGTTTTAAGTTTGGACGACCGACATCGTTCATAATATAATAATATGTGAAACCTCAAAACCTAATCACGGTCTTATTTAGATGCTCGAAAATACTGTGAAATCTAGTTATTCTCAAAATTAACCACAAAACGTTATTGTAACAACTAGCCGTACACAAAAGGTAGGAATTCATAATTTATGTCCAAGTAAATAGAATATCCTGGCTATTTTATTCAAAATGGGTAACGAACAATGCAACCAAAACTGAGTTTCAGGTACGCAAATCTCTAAAGCATTCTGTTGGAATATCCTCAAAGTGAGAAGCTTGGGAAGCATTAAAACTTGCTTCTATAGAGCCTCAGAAACACTATCAAAGTGTTTTGTACAAGTTCGCTTCGTATGCTAATAAAGTATTAAAATTTTAAGTCAATGAAACTTTTGTTGATACAAATACATTAAGTTTGAGTAAACCGATTTCCAGAGCTAAATTAGTTGCGATAAACCAGTGGAGCACATTGTGTAATTCATTCCTCATGGTCCTCCTTATCCACCCATAAGGAAGGCCTGTGCCCCAGCAGTGGGGACATTAAAATGACTGATGGATTGGAATGAAACGACTCATTAAGGAAGAAAAATATCATATTCATCTATAATTATATTTCATTCACTTCATTCTTCAGATATAAGCACACATGTAGTCCTTTTATCCTACAGGCAACACTACGCACATTTTTAGAGAAGGTACTTCGATTTTATTTTGTTTTCTAACTACCTTACCGAGCCTACACAGTTGATGCGGGTCGGTCGAATTTCATTCTTTTATCGTGCGTGGCAACTAGCACACACTCCAATATTTCAATTCAAGAAAATAGTTTCTATTTTTAACTTTCGAACCTATTTAACTTTATCATGCCTAAGCGTAAAGCTGATAGAATAGACTATTATAAAAGCAAATTCAGAAAATTACAAAATGATTGTAAAAATCGACGCCGTGTGTTTGTGTATTCATCTTCTTCTTCGTCGGACTCCGAAGAAAATCAAGGTAAGCACAATAATGGCAGTTTATAATAAAGTGAAAGTGCAGTGCTCAAAACGTAAAACTACAAAATTATAAGTTTGTCGTAAAACAATTACGACAAACGATGTGAAAGAGTTGATGATAAAATCATTAACATCACAGTTCAAATATTTGTTCTGAATTATGAATTTGCTAAAATTATTACCCAATAAGCTTGCCTCGTATCATTATCACGAAGGCAAAGCGTGGTGTTTTTATGCCTCATAAGTTGAAAACATTTCATCGCGAGGTAACATAAAAATATGTTAAATGTGAAAATAAGTTGTGTGTTCGTAGTTTACTTGATCACTTGATTTATTTAACTGAGAAGAATAGATTTTTGTGTAGATTAGACATCCATAAGTTAGACTAACGTCTAACGTGATGTACTTTGTTAATTACTACTAAAAGATTTTAATAATAATAATAATAAAAAAAAAAGCAGTAAAAAATAATAATAATAATAATAAGCTGAGAAAAAGAAAAGAAAAAACATAATAATAATAAAAAAAAACACACACACACACACACATGTTCATTTTTTTTATTTGTTCGTAGATGTCGGAATGTCACAAAATGAAGTGGTGAATATCACCGATACAGTAACCGGCGAAGACTCCCAGGAGCACGCCGAGGAGCATCCGCAACCGACCGAGGCGCTTGCCTCTGATAAGCCGGCGGACGTTCCAGAACTAGATCCGGACCTCCTTCTCGCTCTAGGAGACGCTGCTGACGATCAACCTGGCTTTGGAGAAAAAATTCATCAGTCGCTTGCCCAGCGATGGCTTCCCATTTTGAAAAAAGGATTAGCGAAGGATGTTAAAGAAAAACTTCTCAAGGAATATTTAATTCCGGAAAATTGCAGCCTTCTGAAAGCCCCGACTTTAAACCCTGAGATTTCAGCGGCTGTCGTAGATATCATTCGAAATCGAGACAAAAACATATTGATGAAACAAGACCAACTCGGCCAGGGCATCGCAGCTATAAGTAAAGCTCTTACTTTACTACTGTTAGGAGATGACAAAATACAAGCTATCAAGGCGCTAACAGACGGATGCAGAATTTAAACGGATTTACATTTCGTTGAGACTCAAGTTCGAACCAAGCTTATTACACCACGTCTTGAAAAGTCATTTTTAACTCTTATACAAAATCAAGAAAGGGACGATACCCTTTTCGGAAATAAATTACCCGAAAAGATTAAGGCCTCCAAGGCCATTGAGAAACAAGGACATCAAATTAAGAAACCAACTGCATCCTTCAAGCCAGCAAAACCCACTCCATCTACATCCAGACCCCAATACCAGGGAAACTGGATGGGCCCTCCTCACTACGCGTCGTCGAGCAGGGGAGGGCGGACAGCGACGGGCTTTGCAGCAGCGACGATGCCAGCGCCAGCGCCATTCTACCGCCGGCCTCCGTTCACAACTCCCGCGCGCAATGCGACTCCAAGGGGCCGCCCTCGTGCGGCCAAACAATAACTCAGGTACATGCTGGCAGACTGCAGCACTTTTATAATTGTTGGCAAGCTATTACTAAAAATAAATGTGGGAATGAAATATCGGAACGTATGAAAGGTTGAATGATTTGCAAGTATGGTGTATCCGAGTGTGAGTGAATGGGAAGGAATATGTGCGAGGGAGAAAAGAGACGAATGGCTGCCACTGAAAAACGACGACGCGTGCGCTCTGCAATTTTTTTGTAAAAATTAAAGTTTCTTGCAATATACGATTTTTGAAGAAGTTCCTGGTTTGATTCCCCGGCCCATAAGTTTTGGGGGCTCGTCCGGGATCAGGAGGTAAGCAGAGTACGACGAGCCACACGACAGGTACGGCACGGCGGCACGTGGCGGGGCGCGTCGGCACGAAAAGAATTCCACGAAACTGCATCCGTAAACGGTATTTCGGGTCGCCAGCTTCATCATTTCAAGCCTACGATGGCGAAAGACGCCAAACGAACGAGCAAACACCAGGTTTACGACGATTACGACGAACGACGAACACGCGGTGGTAGTATGCTGCATCTCACGGAAGATTTGGTGATGAAGTTTAGCGCTCAAGACAGCACGTATCCTGTTTCAAGGTGGGTTCAGGATATTGAAGATAATTCCGAGATTTTTGAATGGAACTAAACGCAAAAATTACTAATTGCCCGTCGATCCCTGACCGGCACAGCGGCCCTGTGGCTGCGCTCCGAAAAGATTTACAAGACTTGGGAAGACCTAAAAGCGGCGATAAGCAGAGAATTCCCTGACACCGTTGATATAAAAGCAATCCATGAGCTTATGTGCAAAAGAAAAAAATTGAAAAATGAGTCATGCCTCGATTATATGTTGGTGATGAAGGAGCTCGGAAAAAGGGGTAAAATGCCTGATTATGTCGCCATAAAGTACATAGTAGACGGTATTCAAGACAAAGAAATCAACAAAGTCATGTTATACGGCGTGAGTACCTACACTGACCTAAAAGATAAGCTTAAAGTGTATGAAACCGTGAAAGAGAAAATGTGGGCAAGCGAAGCGCGGGAGCCACGGTACGCGCACAACAACCGAAGCTATAGCAAGCCGAATCCTGCACAGAATCAGCAGCGCGAGCGCTTCCCGACGGCAAGTACAAGCTACGGTGTGAAACGGTGCTACAATTGCGGTGAAAAAAGCCATGCATCCGAAGATTGTCCGAATCGACAAAATGGCCGAAAATGCTTCCATTGTAACGAGTTTGGCCATATTTCTATGCAATGCCCGGCGAAGACACGAAACCAAACGACGTTTGCCGACGAGAAGACGAGGAGGCAAAGTTTTGTCACGACGACGGAAGGTGGCGCGGTGGTAGCGGCGCGTGAGCATCGTGAAGTTGGCAGCACTGATGACAGCGACAAAAGCTCTCCGATTGGCTGTGGCGGCAAGATGGCGGCGGATATGCACTGTCATGGCGAAGCTGACATTTACAAGACGGAAATTGTTGCCGACAGCGATGTAAACAAACCGATCGTAGAAAGAAAACCGGTGAAGTTGTTGAAAATAGGAAGAGAAAACTCGATCTACGCCTTGATCGACACGGGCAGTGACGTTAACTTGATAACGATTGATTGTTTTAACGCGATAGGCACGCCGGAGTGTAACAAAACCAAAAAGCTCACATTGTCTGGACTTGGATCATCGAAAGTGAGTACGTGTGGACAATTTACGACGGCTGTGGAAATAGATGGACAAAATTACGATAGTGTATCTTTCTATGTTGTACCTAACGATTGTATACCATATAAAATAATATTAGGGCACGATTTCTTACAAAATGTAACAACGATTATGAAAGACGGAACGGTATGGATGAAACCGAATGATTGGATGAGTGATTGTTGTGTTTTTACGTGTGTTTCTGATTGCGTAGGTTATGTGGCAGACGAGGGCATCAGGCAGGAGGTGGTCAAGTTGGTTGAGGATTACCAGCCTTGCCAAACGAAGGAAGCTCCGATTCAGCTGAAGATTACGATGAAAGATGACATCCCTGTTGCTCAACGTCCACGACGCATCTCGTATAAGGAACAAGAAGAAGTTGATATTCAAATACAGCAATGGTTGGAAGATGGAATAATACGGGTAAGCTACTCAGAATATGCTAGTCCTTTAGTGCTTGTTCGCAAGAAAGATGGTTCTTTACGAATATGTGTTGATTACAGACAGATAAACAAGAAAATGTTGAGAGACGAGTACCCCTTACCTCTCATAGACGACCACATTGACAGGTTAGCTAATGCTAGGGTATTTTCAGCGCTAGATTTAAAGAATGGTTTCTTTCACTTGTTAGTAAACGAAGAGTCTATAAAGTATACTTCATTTGTCACTATGAAGGGGCAGTATGAATTTTTAAGGGCACCTTTTGGCTTAGCCACATGTCCAAAGGTTTTCACACGATTTATCTCGATAATCTTTAGAGATTTGATAACAAAAGGTCATGTTCTGATATTCATTGACGATTTGCTAATTCCAGCACAGAACGAGCCAGAAGCATTAAAAAGATTACAAGAAGTTTTACAAATTGCATCAGAATATGGACTACAGATTAATTGGAAGAAATCACAACTATTGGTGAGAAAAGTTGAATATTTGGGACATGTCATACAGGACGGTGTAGTGATGCCATCGCCAGGGAAGACCGATGCCGTCATGAAATTCCCTGAGCCTAAGAATGTGAAACAACTACACAGTTTCCTTGGATTATGTTCATACTTCAGAAAGTTTATAGAAAATTACGCTATGATTGCATCTCCACTCACCGATATGTTACGAAAAGATAAGAAATTTGAGTTTAACGAAGAACATAGAAAAGTATTTACAATATTAAAGGAGAAATTGTCAAGTAAGCCAGTGTTAAAGATTTATGAATGTAATGCTGAAACTGAACTGCACACAGACGCTTCGAGTGTTGCGTATGCTGCTATCTTAATGCAAAAAGATTGTAACGGTGAGCTGCATCCAGTGCATTACATGAGTCGACGAACAACTGACGCTGAAAGCAAATATGTAAGTTATGAACTGGAAGTATTGGCTGTAATAGAAGGAATAAAGAAATTTAGACACTATATCTTTGGAAGACACTTTAAGATAGTAACTGATTGTAAAGCTTTTGAGATGACCATTAACAAAAAAGAAATGGCACTATCGCCAAAAGTTTCTAGATGGATTTTGTTCTTACAAGACTACGATTTCAAAGTAGAACACAGAGCGGGGTCGAGGATGAGACATGCAGACGCATTGAGTCGAAACCCATACGTAGCAGCGATATCTACCGATATCCATCAAGAATTAAGAAGAGCCCAAGAAACTGACGATGGTCTCAAAGCGATCATTGATATACTTAAAGATCAAAAGCCGTACAAGGATTTCTACTTGCAAAATGGTTTGCTTTGTAAAGGTATAGAGCGACGTTTAGTTGTACCACAACAAATTGAAATAAGCATAATTAGAAGAGCTCATGAAAACGGGCATTTTTCTAAAAAGAAGACAATGGAATTAATTTGTAAAGATTACTATATAGAAAAGTTAGAGAAGAAGATAGAAGATTGTATTTCTACGTGTATCCCTTGTCTTTTGGCATCAAGGAAAGAAGGGAAGCAGGAAGGGTTTTTGAACCCAATAGAAAAAGAGGATGTACCTTTCCACACACTTCACTTAGACCACATCGGAGCCATGACTGAGACTAGTAAGAAATACAACCATATCCTAACCATAGTCGATGGATTCACAAAATTTGTTTGGATTTTTCCTACGAAGTCCACGGGAACCCAAGAAGTCCTTAATAAGCTGGAAATTCACCAACAAACGTTTGGAAATCCAAGAAGAATAATCTCAGATCGAGGAACAGCATTTACAAGTAAAGATTTTGCTATGTACTGTGAAAACGAAGGTATACAGCATATTAAAATCACAACGGGAGTACCTAGAGGAAATGGACAGGTGGAACGGGTTCACAGAACCATCATTTCAGTTCTGACTAAGTTATCTATAGAACAGCCCACACAATGGTACAAACACGTCAATAAGTTGCAACGAGCTTTGAATAGCACGCACCAGAGAAGTATAAATACTTCACCATTTGAACTTCTGATGGGAACAAAGATGATGACAAAATCAGACTGTGAACTCTACGAGTTATTATTACAAGAAGAACGAGATGACTTTGTTCACTGTAGAGAAGAGCTAAGGAAAAATGCCAAAATCCAAATACAAAAAGTTCAAAATGAAAATATGAAGAATTATAATAAGAAAAGGAAGGAGAGCCGGCAGTATTCAGAAGGAGATATAGTTGCTATAAAGCGTACACAGTTTGGAACGGGTATGAAGATCAAACCTAAATTTTTGGGGCCATACAGAGTTACGAAGGTCAAGAGAAACAATAGATTTGACGTAGAGAAGGCAGACCCACAGACTGAGGGACCAAACAAGACCACAACCTCCTCTGACCATATGAAGCCCTGGCCTATCTAGTATGTGATGGATGTGTCATAGAAATTTAGTACTTTGGTAAGTGTGTTATTGTTTTTTGTGTATGAATGATGATGAATGTAAGTGTTAATATGTGAAAGCCCTAATATTGTATTTTAAAATGGTAATTTGTTATTGTGTTACTACTATTTTTAAACTATAAGATTGTTTTTTTTTCGTTCAAAGTAAAAATAATAAAATGTTTCAAGGAAATTAAGATTGATATTGTACACCTTACGTTTAAACTGAACAGTTTTAGATTTGTAGTTTTTTAACTAATAAGTTTCATTTAAGTTTTATGATGTTGATGTTGTAATGATAAGTTTTGTGATGATCTGTTAGCGTGGACTGGTAAGAGGATGAATGTCTGGGGACAGACATAGCTGCAGGATGGCCGAATGTGGGAATGAAATATCGGAACGTATGAAAGGTTGAATGATTTGCAAGTATGGTGTATCCGAGTGTGAGTGAATGGGAAGGAATATGTGCGAGGGAGAAAAGAGACGAATGGCTGCCACTGAAAAACGACGACGCGTGCGCTCTGCAATTTTTTTGTAAAAATTAAAGTATATACGATTTTTGAAGAAGTTCCTGGTTTGATTCCCCGGCCCATATAAATATATATTAAAATGTATTTGTAATGGTTATACCATTCAGCTTTCACGAAGGGTTACTCAAAAGAGAATACCTTCTAATAATTTTTCAGTAAGTGAAAAACAAGACATGAAGTTAGCCATTCAAGATCTTTTAAGTTTAGGAGCAATCTCAGAATGTAAACCTCATAAAGACCAATTTATTTCTTCCATATTTTTGACCCCAAAATCTAACGGTAGTAAGAGATTCATACTAAATTTGAAACCGTTTAATAAGTTCGTTGTAAATAATTATTTTAAAATGGAGGATTTTAGGACAGTATCCAAAATTATCAAACAAAATTGTTTTATGGCTACCCTAGATCTAAAAGAAGCTTACCTGTTAATTCCAATTCATTGCTCGCAAAGAAAACTATTAAGGTTTCAATTTGAGGATGACGAGCATAGTCACATTTTGTATGAATTTAATGCAATGCCCTATGGCTTATCTTCCGCACCCAGAACTTTCACCAAAATTATGAAAGAAATAATGTCTTATCTTAGAAGTCGCGGTTTTATATCTGTAATTTACTTGGATGACATTTTGTGCTTTGGTTCTACATATGAAGATTGCTTATTAAATGTCAAAGAAACCATAAAATTATTAGAGTGCCTTGGATTTATCATAAACTTTGAAAAAAGTGTATTGGTACCTAATAGGGAATGTAAATTCCTAGGTTTTATATATAATTCTATTGAAATGACCATGTTTTTACCCGACGAGAAACGTGAGAAGATTACGTTCCTTGTTAAGAAGTATGCACGCCTACCTTTGTGTACAATAAGGGAGTTTGCACACTTTATTGGTACTTTGACCGCAGCTTGCCCAGCCGTAAGATACGGTTGGTTGTACACCAAGCGCTTAGAACGTCAAAAATTCCTTGCGTTAAAAAAATTACATAACTATGACGCAAAATTTAGGCCTTCTACTGAAATTTTACCTGATTTACAATGGTGGGCTAAAAACGCTTTAACCTCGTTTAATCCGATTATACCTTTAACATACGATATGGAGATATTCAGTGACGCATCAAGGTCTGGATGGGGCGCCTATTGTAGTGGTAAACGGGTAAATGGAAAATGGACTATAAACGAAATGAAACATCATATTAATTATTTAGAATTAAAAGCAGTTTTTTTTTGCACTTAAATGTTTCGCAAAAAATCACTCTAACTGTACGATTCTTTTACGCGTTGATAACACAACTGCTTTAAGTTATGTTAACCGCATGGGTGGTATACAATACCCTCATTTAAACAATTTGACGCGCGACATTTGGCAGTGGTGTGAGATCCGAAATATTTGGTTGTCGGCTTCCTATATCAATACAAAAGATGACAAGGAAGCCGATGAAGAATCCAGGAAAGTCAACCCTGATATTGAATGGTCCTTGGGTGACGACGCGTTCGAAATGATAGTTAACAAATTTGGTACTCCAGATATAGATTTGTTTGCATCTCGCACCAACGCTAAATGTCGTAAGTTCATTTCGTGGAAACCAGACCCGGATGCTCTCACTATAGATGCCTTTACAGTGCCATGAAACTCATTCTTTTATGCATTCCCACCTTTTTCTTTAATATTAAAATGTCTGCAAAAAATCTCAAATGAGAAAGCTAACGGTATTTTAGTTTTCCCCTATTGGCCATCGCAACCATGGTTCCCACTGTTGAAAACTTTGATCACGTCAGACATATTGTTTCTAGACGCCAATAAGAACGTATTTACTTCTCCTTCCAGGGAACAGCATCTGTCTCACCTTACCCTGGGAGTAGCGACGCTCTCCGGATTGCATTCTGTAGGCGTGGGGTCCCGCACGCCTCTTTAGATTTGATGATGGCCTCTTTAGCGAAAAATACTTTATCCCAATACAGTGTTACATATAAATTATGGTGGCACTTTTGCAACAATGCTAACACAGACCCATACGTTAGTTCTATACCCTCAGTTCTGATATTTTTAACCGAGCAGTTTCATAAGGGTGCCGCATACGGAACCTTAAATAACCACCAATCGGCCCTAAGTTTGCTTTTTGGAAATGATCTTGGTTCCGAAGAACAAATAAAACGTTTATTGAAAGGTGTTTTCAAGTTAAGGCCGTCTATGCCTAAATACTCGTTTACTTGGGATCCACAAATAGTTTTGGATCATATTTCAAATTGGATTCCTAATAAAGAGCTGACATTAATTAAAATAACCAAAAAGCTTGCAATCTTACTCGCATTATGTACAGCTCATAGAGTGCAAACTTTGAGCCTTATAAAAATTTGTAATATTAAAACAGATAAAAACGGCATACAAATAAATATTGATGATATTATTAAAACTTCTGGTATAGGGCGAGACCAACCAGTCTTATTTTTACCATATTTTAAACAAAATAGAAGCATTTGTCCTGCTTCCGTATTAAAAGACTATTTAGCAATAACAAAAGATATTAGGCCTAATACATCACAAAATTTGCTGTTAGCTACGAAACCCCCACACAAGGCAGCTACCGCGCAAACCATCAGCCGATGGATCAAACAGGTGCTGGCAGAAAGCGGCGTGGACGTGGCGACTTTCAGCGCGCACAGCACGCGCTCGCAGGGTGTTTCACTCGACCTTATAAGGAAAACAGCAGGTTGGACGGAAAACTCGCAAACATTTGCAGCATTTTATAACCGTCCAATAATAAACCAAAGTCAATTTGCAAGCTCAGTATGCCTTAAAAATAAGCCTAATTGATTACCTACTTTAATTATTTGATGTAACCCCCTAAGCTAATTTAAGAATTAAGTACCTATATTATAAGATATAAAAAGGTGAAATAAGACGATTGAAACTTGCAGTTTCTATATTTAACATGTTTGATTGTTATAAGACCTGTTTGATTATGAAATAAAAACAATGTAATCATTAAATGCATTTCATTTAATATTCTTAAAATAAAATCACTATTCTATAATCTTGATTTCTGCTACAAAATTTCTTGCTCTAAACATCTACATGTGTGCTTATATCTGAAGAATGAAGTGAATGAAATATAATAGATGATCAAACGAACTTCCAAGTGAAGTTCGATCACTATTATATGAAGACACTTCATTCGAAGTTATAAGTTCCCCCCCTCCCCATGCCCAGCAGAAATTTTGTAAGCTCCTCCTCTAAAAAATGAAATTCGACCGACCCGCATCAACTGTGTAGGCTCGGTAAGGTAGTTAGAAAACAAAATAAAATCGAAGTACCTTCTCTAAAAATGTGCGTAGTGTTGCCTGTAGGATAAAAGGACTACATGTGTGCTTATATCTTCGAATGAAGTGTCTTCATATAATAGTGATCGAACTTCACTTGGAAGTTCGTTTGATCATCTAAAATCAAATGCTTGTTCATTACATTAACATTAACTTCTGGATTTCTTTCACAATCATTTATTAATATTTGCCCCTTCAGAGTTCCTTACCCGCTTTATCGCCAAATCCGAATAACGAAGCTTTAGATCTGATGAGAGAGCCTTCAAGAGACGGGCAGCAGCGTCTCCAAAAAACCTTGGCCTACTGCGATCGCCAACCCGCCTGCCCCCCCCCCTCATGCACAATGGATCAAAAAATTGGCCCCCAGTCCCCGGCAGCCCCGCTATTCCTAGCTACGGTAGCGGCTACGGTAACGGCGGGGCAGGGGGTGCTAAGAATCCCCGGGTGCGGCTCGGCTACCAAAAACGACGACAACTGCACCTGGCAACCTATAACACGCGCACACTAAGGACCGACGCGAAGTTAACCGAGTTGGAAGAAGTTATCAGCAAGGTACACTGGGACATTATCGGGTTATCTGAAGTCCGAAGAGCGGGAGAGGACTCGATAATCCTCAACTCCGGTAACTTGCTTTACTACCGGGAGGGCGACCAACAGTCCCAAGGTGGTGTCGGGTTCATCGTCCACAAGCCCCTTGTCAACAACGTGATTACCATCGGAAGTGTGTCGACCAGGGTGGCGTACCTTATACTCAGAATATCCAAACGGTGTTCGCTGAATGTTATACAGGTTTACGCACCGACCTCGACATACCAAGATGACGAAGTGGAGGCTATGTATGAGGAGATCTCTAAAGCCATGCATAGCTACAAAACCCACTACACTGTTGTGATGGGGGACTTCAATGCAAAGTTGGGGAAACGATGCGGTGATGAGCTGAGAGTGGGGCAATTTGGAGTTGGGCAACGGAATGACAGAGGCCAGATGCTGGCTGACTTTATGGAGAAGGAGAACCTCTTTATGATGAACTCCTTCTTCAGAAAGCCGGAAAGCCGGAAGTGGACCTGGTTCAGTCCGGACGGTAAAGTCAGAAATGAGATAGATTTTATCATGTCGACGAAAAAGCAAATATTCAATGATGTCACTGTGATCAACGCTGTTAAGACGGGGAGCGATCACCGATTGGTACGTGGCACATTGAATATCAACCCAAAGCTGGAAAGATCTCGACTGATAAAATCAACAATTCGACCATTGCCGGCCCATATTCAAAACCCCGAGAGCTTTCAACTCGAACTCCAAAACCGCTTCGAAGCCCTTGAGAACAGCATAGATGTGGACGATCTAAACAACATGGTGGTGGATACTGTCCGTACGGTAGGGTCCAAGCTCTTTAAGACCCGCCGCCGTCCCAAGATAAAGAAACTCTCCGACCACACACTCCTACTAATGGATCAGAGACGTGAAATGAGGCTCCAGAGTTCAGTAGATGCTAATCGTTATCGGCAGCTTAATAGACAGATATCTAAGTCTTTGACGAGCGACCTTCGCCAATTTAATACGAATCGTATTAAAGAGGCTATCGAGCGGAATAAAGGCTCCAAAGTGTTCGCGAGAGATCTGTCTATTGGGCAAAGCCAGATGACGAAGCTGAAAACTGACGACGGACGCATCATTTCATCAAAGCCTGAAATCCTGAGGGAGATCGAGAGCTTCTATGGGCAGTTATATTCCACGCAGACACCTGTTGAAAGCAAGGCTAAAGACCCCAGAGCCAAGCTTACCCGACACTATACAGAAGATATCCCGGACGTCAGCCTGTACGAGATTAGTATGGCTCTCAAACAGCTGAAAAACAACAAGGCGGCGGTTGACGATGGAATCACTACAGAACTTCTGAGAGCGGGCGGTAAGCCGATACTCAAAGTCCTCCAGAAGCTCTTTAATTCCGTCATCGTCCAGGGCAGAACGCCAAAGACATGGAACATAAGTGAGGTGATCTTGTTCTTTAAAAAGGGTGACAAGTCCCTCTTAAAGAACTATAGACCCATCTCGCTTCTGAGTCATGTCTATAAGTTGTTTTCGAGAGTCCTTACGAATCGTCTCGCTCGCAAGTTCGACGACTTCCAACCTCCCGAACAAGCCGGGTTCCGAAAAGGCTTTAGCACCATAGACCACATCCATACGCTGCGGCAGGTTATACAGAAGACCGAGGAGTATAATGAGCCACTTTGCTTGGCGTTCGTGGACTATGAGAAAGCCTTTGATTCGATTGAAACCTGGGCGGTGCTGCAGTCTCTCCAAAGGTGCCAAGTGGACTATAGGTATATCGAGGTGTTGAGGTACTTATACCAAAATGCCACCATGACGATCCGAGTACAGAACCAGAACACAAATCCTATCCAACTGCAGCGTGGTGTGAGACAGGGAGACGTTATTTCTCCGAAACTGTTCACAGCTGCGTTGGAGGACATCTTTAAGCTCTTGGACTGGAAAGGACTCGGCATCAACATAAATGGCGAGTACCTAACACACCTTCGTTTTGCCGATGATATAGTCCTTATGGCTGAGACCATGGAAGACCTGAACACAATGCTCGAAGATCTCCGTAGTGCTTCCCAAAGAGTGGGTCTTAGGATGAACATGGAAAAGACGAAAATTATGTCAAATGCCCATGTTGTACCCTCTCCAGTTCATGTTGGGAACACTACACTTGAAGTTGTTGACCATTACGTATACCTAGGACAGGCAGTCCAGTTAGGTAGGTCCAACTTCGAGAAAGAGATCTCTCGTCGAATCCAACTCGGGTGGGCAGCATTCGGGAAGCTTCGAAAAATCTTCGCGTCCGACTTACCTCAGTGTCTCAAGACGAAAGTCTATGAACAGTGTGTGTTGCCAGTGATGACTTACGGCAGTGAAACGTGGCCGCTAACTATGGGTCTCATAAGGAGGCTCAAGGTCGCTCAGCGTGCAATGGAGAGAGCCATGCTCGGCGTTTCCCTACGTGATCAAATCAGAAACGAGGAGATCCGCAGGAGAACTAAAGTAACCGACATCGCTCGAAGGATTGCTCAGCTGAAGTGGCAATGGGCGGGACACATAGCGAGAAGAACCGATGGCCGTTGGGGCAGAAAGGTTCTGGAATGGCGACCGCGCACCGGATGACGCTCCGTGGGTAGGCCCCCGACAAGGTGGACCGACGATCTGGTGAAGGTCGCGGAAAGCCAGTGGATGCAGGCAGCGCAGGACCGATCGTCGTGGAGATCCTTAGGGGAGGCCTATACCCAGCAGTGGGTGTCGTGTGGCTGATATGATGATGATGATGATGAGATCTGATGAAAGTTTTGTGAATTTATAAGTAACAAGGTAACAATAATATCTAAATAAGGCCAAAGTTAAAAAAAAAACTACAACTTTGACACTCCTTATTTCTTCTTCTTCATGTCCCAAACTATGCAAGATTATCCGACTTGAATCATTGGAAACGAATTTATTTTTGAAATGCTACCTGTGTGCTTACCTATACACATGGTTTTTTCGCCATTTTTCTAAAGACGAATAAATGTTATGGCGAGTTTACAATAACCCGTTGTTATAGACCTATTGTTTTTATTTCTAGTAGAGGTATATACGAGTAAGTAATTAATGTAATATTATAACTTACAGGTGAATCGTTGATGAAGAATGAGAGTTCAGCCGGTGGACGACTGGGCCCGGCGGAGCAGTTGGCACGCATCACGTCCCCCGGCGTGTAGTAGTGCTGGCTGGTCTGGATGGATGGTGACGATGGAGGAAGTACTGCCAGGAAAAAATATTGGGTATTTAAGGGATTTTCGATTCCTAGTATACCTTTACAACGTGTTACAAAACAAAATGCCGAGTATGGTAGATAGAGACGACCAAACTGATGAAACAGCTGATTTCTTTTTCGCGGTTTCAGAGTTGGTCCCATAGTAAAGTTGTTCAGTTTGATGGTCCCTATCTACCGTTTACGTCATTAGGGGTTTTTGTAACATGTTGTATACTGTATCTATACAGTGTTTTAGCACTTGGCCCAGCGATTGCGGAGGTTAAGTTACTGTCGCAAGGGATGGGTGACTTAAGTTTTATTATTTCGAGTTCTTCCGTGCTTCGGAAGCCACGTTAAGCCGTTGGTCTCGGCTGCACTTGAAGTCATTAATACCCACCAATCTGCATTGGACCCCTGTGGTAGATTATGGCCCATCCTCTTTATCCACCCATAAGGAAGGCTCAGTAGTGGGGAAAAAATGGCTGAAGGTCAAAGGGAAACGAGTGGAAGAAGTGCGCAGAAAAGGACGTCTAGAATGAGCAATGATAGAACATGATAATATGTGCTAAGAAACTGTGGAAGGACAGAACGTACAGCGCTGAACCCAAGCGTAAGGAGAAGATGATGATGATTTAAAAGATGCAAATTTAATATGTCTACTCAAAGAACACTAGTCGGGGACAGTCCTCGTCATAGGGCTGATTTATACGGGGTAAGTAACTGGACTCAGTGACTCAGAATTACGGACCCAGTAAGGGTACATGTAGACAGGAACGGCAGTAAGTCGTACTGTGCCCAAAAATAGAAGGTGGCTAGTCAGCTAAACTGACTTGCAAGTGAGAAGTCAGCAGTAGATTGGGTTGAAACTAGTGTCTACACGAGCCCAGTAGCAAGTCAGCGCTGGACTGGGTTACTGTACTGCCATTTTACTGACCCTGTATAAACCACGCATAAGGTGATGAAGGGATGCTCCACTGTTTCAGTGCTAGAATCAGGTAATCCTGCCTTCGAGTGTAGGATTAAGACAAGAAATTTCTTGCTACAAAAATATAAAATCAAGACAATGTTGTGATGGCCATAAAAGCAATATAATTAAGGTATCCTTCGGAGTTTGTTCACAAGGGACGGAAAGAGTGAGGAAGACATAGAAAGACGAGTGAAGAAAGGAAATTCGGTGAATGGTGCTATACACTCGGTTATGAGTAGCCAAACCGTTTCTGCAAAGGCGCGAATGGCTATTCATAACGGAGTGCTGGTACCGACACTGATGTATGGAAGTGAATCTTGGGTATGGCAGAAGAAGAATGAAAGCAGAATAAATGCGGTAGAGATGCGATCGTTGAGGAAAATATGTGGAGTAAAACTGAGTGATAGAGTGAGCAATGAGGTGATTCGCAAAAGGTGTGGTCTGAAAGATGATATAGTGACAAGAATTGAGAAAGGAATGCTCCAGTGGTTTGGTCACTTAGAGAGGATGAATGAAAGGCGAATCACGAAAGAGATATACTGTGCGAATGTGGAAGGAACGATTGCACGAGGGCGTCCCAGAAAAACCTACGCGGACCAAATAGAGGTTATTATAAAAAAGGCTGGTGTACGCAGTGACAAAAACCGCAGGGCATGTATGAAAAGATTGATGGATATGATTGAAGCGAAAGAAGTGTGCAAGGATCGTAGCAGGTGGCGATCCATAGTCTCTGGCTACCCCCATGGGAAACAGGCGTGAGTGTATGTATGTATGTATGTATCCTTCGGAGCATTGTGGTTTGCGGCTTACGTCATGCGTCTTGCGCCCACACGATCATGCGGCTGTACTTTGCATTGGAAGTCGCACCGTTTCGCATGCAGCCGTGACGCATCGCAGGGTTCCATACATTACTATATGTATAGGTAATTCATGGTACAGCCGCATGGCCGCGTCGGCCGCGAGTGATGCATGACGCATGTCGCAAGTCGCAAGCCGCATTGCTCCGAAGGGTACCTTAAGACTTACCAACAACCTCCATCGTGTTGGAGACGATGGACGTGGCGAAGGAGGGGGCGTCGGCCGTCACCTCGCAGCTGAAGTTGCCGGACAGACCGAAACTGACCCGCGTCAGCACCACTTGACTCTGGTTTGATCGGGCCAGCTGGACAAAAAACAAAATCATCTAATCAAATAAGATTATTAATCAGGTTTACAATGTATTACAATAAAATCACTAAAGCCGAATATTGTAGCTAGGGACCCATCCTCAAGACCACCACTTTAACCGCCTTTGTTGTCTAGGTCCGCATCTACTGAACTCTGGTAATCAGTCCGATTCCCAGGACCCCCTGTACATGTGTTTTCGGTTTGGTTGGTGATAGGACTTATTTTAAGTCCGCCTGGCTAGCTACCACAATCTTACCTAAGTCTGACGCCATAACAACAATTTAAAATTGATGTGTTCCGGCTGCTAGAGTTAGAGGATTCCGGGTGTAGTGCGCTTCCACCTTCGGCCTTATCGTTAACTTCAGGTGAGCTGAAGGCCAAGCATTATCTCGTGTGCATAAAAACTTGTTCCTTTTTTTCTTTTCGTGAACTGCATAATGGCAATCTTAGACCATTCATTATTAAAATACCCATTAATAACAATGTATCATCGTCGTACTGTCGTGTTCATAAGGATTATGGTCTGTTTTAGTCATCAGACTAAGACAATTACTAGACAATTAAGATTTAAGTCAAATACATAGCTATGAGAAATTAAGGCAACTTTTTTATGTTTAAACGTAGTTCCTAATCAAAATGAGTTTCAACCTTCTTCACAAAGGAAAATACCATTGATGTTAAAATATAAGCTGGAGACCTCTCAAAGATATCCTGCAACCACAACAAAGTTGAACATTTTAAACTTCATCAGACAAAGGGGATATTCTTCAGACACTTTTCCCAAGTTGGCGAAACTTTCGCGAATTCACCGGTCTCCGTAAAAGGAGCAAAGAGGCTCATAAGGATATTATCGTTGAGAAATAAGGCGCCGGCGATAAGGGGTTGGATTTATGGAGGAGTGGCTCGATGTAGACGGCAAATGATAGCTTGGGAAAACAGGGGTCAAAGATCTACCGGGATGTGTAAGACCGTGAAATTGTGTCGTCACTGCAATGATATCATCGCCGTTGAAACGATTTTAGTGTAGGAAAGGAAGGTAGTGGACCCCCACAGTAAATCCTCAGTAGACGAAACTTTACAAGCATAAAGAATCATAAATGAAACATATTTTTTTATTTATCTAAATCGATTTTTTTTTTGTTTTTCATATTTGTAGGTAGGTACATAGGTTTTGGTTCATACTATATTACATCCCTGCAAAGTTTCATCTAATGAGGATTTAATGTTGGGGTCTCCATGCAAAAGATCGCTTCATTGCCAACACTATTTGGGTGATTTAGGCCCATATTTACAAACCGCTATCAACGTTGACAGGGGGTCTATTACGAAAATTTTAATACGATACACGCAGCTGCGTCCGTGCTTCGTTTTGATTGTTTCCTATTGCAAATCACTTTCGTATGCGATATTGCGAATAGATTGCGTGAGTTTGAGAGTTTCTCTCTAGCGTATCCGACATCGTTGGATTAGTAGTCTATGGACTACGATAACCAAATTCAAAATGTTTGTTATAACTACAACCAACGAACTGCGGACGACTATCGTGGCCAAGTGACTGCGTGACGCAATTGCGTACGCAATTTTCGTAATAGGCCCCCAGCTATCTTGAAATCATACCTGAGATGGTATTCCTATAAAAAAAAAATCTCAAATATATGATCTCAAGATATGTCTAAACAATTAGATATACGGGTCTTGAAATGACACTGAATGTAAAGTTTTTTTTTTTTAACCAATTATGAAGCAAGCAGATATTGTTGATATATCCAATATGTTAATATGAATAGTCTGCAGATGTTAATAGCTCAGTATTCAGAAGGTATGTTTCATAATAATTTGTAAATTTCCAATTCTAGGAAAAAAATTAGCGAATTTTTCTTAAAAATTAGAAGAAAATCACGCGAAGGAACACTTAAACTCATATTAGTCAGGTGGTTGTTAAAAGTAAACGATATCTTGAAGTGATACAGGTGGAGGGTTAAAGTTATGAATGAACATCTGCCGTCAGACTGACGGTGACTGATGAATGGGTTTGGAAACAAAGGTGGTAGACTAAGAAAATTACAATTTCGACTCCGATAAAGTGGCAAATGACGATAACGCTCAATGCAATCGTAAAATTAAACAAAAATTAATGAATTTGCTTGGTATGCTTTTTCGTAGTTCTTGCCCATAATCAGCGTTACTTACCAAGGGTATAATCGTCATCATTTTGAATTGAAAAGGAGGAGATTTATTATCACAGTGTTTATATAAGTGTATGTTTAGCAATATTTTTGCAGACCAAATAAAAAAGTATATGCCTGCTCGAGCTGGTCACACGGAGTTTTCTCAAAGATCAGTTATCGTTTTTTATTATTTCTAGACGCGATGGTATCGGTTTAAAATAGTAAGCATGTTCTTTGTTCACTAACTGCTTCAGGCTGTATGAAAAACGGGTTTATGTAGCGGCTTTAATTTTTTACGAACTAACAACATTGCAATTAACACCTGTTTCTAACTGCACAGTTAAATTTATTATTCAAGCTTGGGAACTACATTCAGTTTTTATTGTACTGTTTTTATTTGGCACGGATTTATGGACCATTATTATTTATACCGAGATTTTTTATTTCTTTTCTTTTTTATCTTTAGTTAGAAACTGTTACGTTTATATAATTTTACTAAAGAATCCATTTGAGCATAATGGCTTTTTTTCCCAATTTCCATTTTTTTAAGTATTCGTTTTACACGAAGTAGAATTTTTTGAAGTTTTAAATTTAAAAGAAGTACTTATATTAACTCTAGAATAAAATATAGAATTTATTGATTCATCTAACTGATTGAATTGATGTTCTAAAATAGGGTCAATTGAAACTCCAGAATATAAACTAGTGGCTCCGTGAGCTGTAGACCTCGCGTTAAAAAGTAGCTCAAATTGTATGTTGTTTAAAAAATAATCTAAAAGAGGTCGTCACCCATTTTTCCCACACTTTTTCAAAGCACGTAGTAGGAACGTGCTGTTTGGTATTATTTGGTAGGTATATTCGCAGCTAGATGGCGCTTCTAATTTAAACATTTTTCGAAATGGTGATTTTTGGTAAATAGGGAAAAACTGGCTAAATTAAATAATCTATATAATTATCGATCTCTTCAATTATCGATCTATTTAATTCTATATAAATATAACCTGCTCACAAAATTTCACGAGAATCTGTTGAGAAATGCGACCTGTAGAGGAAAATGGACAGCTGGAAAGTAGGACTGAAATATGTTTTTTTACATTTCTCCGTCATTGTAAAAAATTTCAAAAACTGGCGTGCCAAAAATATCTATGTAGTTTTAGAACCTGCTCACAAAATTTGACGAGAATCGGTTGAGAAATGCGACCTGTAGAGGAGAACATCCAGCGCCAGAAAGCCGGACTGAAATACATTTTTCTTACATATCTCCGCCATTACGAAAAATTTTGAAAATCTGTCTCAACTTAAAAAAATCTATATGATTTTCAAACCTGCCCACAAAACTTTACGAAATTCGGTTGAGAAATGCGACCTGTAGAGGAAAAAAGACAGAGCCGGAAAGCTGGACTGCAATATGATTTTTTTACATATCTCCGCTATTTTGAAAAAAATCAAAAAACTGTCTCAACAAAAAAATTCTGTATAATTTTCGAACCTGCTCACAAATTTTCACGAGAATCGGTTGAGAAATGCGACCTGTAGAAGAGAACATACAGACATACGAAAGAATTTTTGCCCAAGCTGAAGCAGAGACGCTTCGCTCGCACTTCGTGCTCGCTCGGTCAATTACAAAAGAACAAGAGTCTCAATAAAAATAAAGCATAATGAAAACCAGATATTTATCAAATTTTACAAGGAAAACATGCAATATAATTTATATAACACGAGTTTCTTTGAGTGAGCAACTGGTAAAAACTTCTTATTCAAATTCTAATTCTGAGAGCCATTGTCTTCAAAATCAACAGGTAAAATGATGTAAGAAATGCTTCATGAAAAGGAATGAAAATTATGGCAGAAGGCACATTTAGTAGGAGAAAAATTTAGAGCGAATTTTTCTCTTCAAAAATATTTTCCTCGAGAAAAAAATTCTGCTCCTGTGTAATAAATTGTGTTGCGAAATCAGTTGATGTGCTTGGCAGCCTCTGAAAGCGATGCTATGGGAATTGGGAAATTATATCAGTCACAGTGTCACGTCAAATGAAATCATAGCTTACAATTATATTTTTTGTTTAAAAACTATGGCTAATGATGTCGGTCCTGTTTGCAATGACTTACTAAATTGACAGGACTAAACTAATAGTGTTCCATGGTGTGCTAAAGATAAGATGAAAAATCAACGAAAAACATAAACGCAGCATAAGCGAGCCTTAAACGTCATAGCTCGCCCTCCACTGGACGCAGGCCTACTCTGCATTCATGTGACACCCGGCAGTCGTTCGTGACAGTTCTACGGGGACAAATCATCCTCCATGCGGCCTGTCGTGTTGCGAAATTCATTGGAGTTGTCAAAGTGTGTACATCCATCCCGCAGCTGAAGAGTTGGGTTGTTGGTTTATCGATGCTCGCAACAATGAAGATAGGATAGATTTTCTGAGGTGAATGGGAGATGGATCTTTTGGTTTCAGTGGCGTAAATTATAGTTTTCGGAAGAGTTAAGAAATAAAAAAGAGATGTTCCATTTTTGTATGGAGGCTGGGCTCATTTGGGTAAACCGTGGCCTACGGTCTTAAAATTATATTTCATGGAAAGAGCACAAGATAAGGAACCCTTACATGTATAAATATTTTTTTTTATCCCTGCAAACATTAGTTATTTCAAAAAATAGTTGGTTAGTTAAAGTTAATAAAACAGCAACCCAAAACTTTTTTTACCATGGCAACATCGATTTTCTACTGTCATATATCACATTGATGCTGTCAGATGTCAAATAAAATGACAAATGACATATCAACAGCCAATGTAGCCATTTTAATAGAAATAAAAATGCAAAGGAATAACCCTTAACAGCCGGTAGCCGCTCAAAATGGATTTTCAGGATTAAATCAGCTGTAAAATCTTGTAATAAGCATTAGAATTTTTTGATATACTCAGGAGAGTAAAATTAATAGTAAGACACTTCAATTTTAAAGCGAAAACATAAAGAAATACACGATGAAGGACACCATTATTTGAGTTTTTAAGTATTTTTTTATTTATTTTTGCAGGGATTAATATTTTTTTCTTTTTGGAAACCTTGTCCCATGAGAGGAATCTACCAGAAAAAAAATTATTATGGGTGTAGGAAAATAAAAAAAACTGGACCCAGGAAAGAACGACTCCTTTGTTGATTGAGAAAATACATTAATTGTTTTTTTTAGTCTACTAAATTGATCATTGCCATGAAAGTGCAAATCAAATGCGTGTCGTGCAAGTGCGAATATACGATGATTTGATCACCGATGATACTTCATCACATTAGTGATCAAATCGTATTCGTATTAAAACGGCTGTCTTCTTTTTTGTTTGTGAAATTTACTCAACTCAACATTCAACATTGTTAACTCACAGTATTACCTAAAATTATTAAAATCTGGCCTAGCTATGAGAATGAAAACCTATAGCACATTCTTATTTTTTTCGAATTAAATTCTCTTTCCAATTTTATTCTTTTTATTTCTAAAACATAGGTACCTATTTGTATTTTTGAGATGTTATGGCAATTTTAAAAGTGTGGTGTGTGTGGGGGTATACAGTTTTGCCCATATTCATACTCATTATAACCACACTTCTGTTTATTTATCGATAATAAAAACATCGAACTCTTAACAACACTATCAAACTGGCTGTTATGAAACTTATTTATGAGAAAAATTAGTAAAGATATGACACGACAGTATGAACGTTAATAAGAAAATATTTTCTCAAAGTAAAATAATGTAGAAGTACGTGTAATGAAGAAAAATACTTTTCTTAAAATTAGGATACGATATGCACGCGTTTGTTAAAATTAGTAAAGTAGCTTTTTGCGTTGAGATTATTGTTATTTTTTTAATGTTTCTCAGTAAAACACTTTGTAAGCAATGGGAATAGATTGTAATAAAAAATTAAAGCTGGGAACTAGATTCTTTTAAAATTAGCTGTTTAGTTTTTAAAAATATGTTTTATTTTTCTATAAATTACAAGACCTGAATTAAAGTATTTTTATTTAAGACAGCACTGCTACAATTACCCATGTTAGTAAGCTCTAATGACCATAAAGGTATTTAGCTTTTATCCATCTAAAGTTAAGATCAACACAGGCCAGTGCTTCAAAATGGTTTGCTTAACCAATATTATGACCACAAATACTAGTAACCTAATACAAAATACATACATCAACGTTGATCCCGGCGAACGGAAATATCTTGGTGGCAGGCGTTTCTGTAGGCGAGTATCTGTAGAACTCATGGCGCCCTCTATACCACTTGACGCTGTATAGTGGCGCGTCGGTAAGCTCGTATAGGCAGGCTAGAGTTGCGTCTGACCCCCTCTGGACTACTGGGGGGGATATTCGCAACTCTATAGCTCGGAGGCCGCCGATTCCTGAAAAAGGAGGAAGTGTTAATCTCTTTTGGTTATGGAGAATTATTTTGGGAAATTGCTTTTTACACGACTGCCCAAAGCAAAAAGAGTGTTATGTGTTCAGTGTTCATGTATGTTTGTGGGTATGTGAGTTTCTTTATTCCACCATAACTTCTAAATGCCTGAACTGATTTGGATAAATGGGGTATCGTTAGAATCCTTACAGCATTCCGAGTGACACTGGCTATATTTTTTTTAGAAAAAATCAATACGGCGACTGTACGACGCCATTTTCAAATGCAAAAAAAAATAAATTCTTCTATTATTACAATATGGGCATCAAATGAAAGGCCTTGATGAGCACATTCCAAAACTATACAATATGTCACTAAAATGTGTGAAATAAATTAAATAAATTCAAAAAAATATTAAAAACACGACTGCCCTGCCAAAAACGAATTAAAAAGTTAAACAACAAGTGTCATTGCAGTCGGGGGACCTCTTTGATCAAAAATTGTTCCATAATAAGGCCCCCCGACTGCAATGACACTTGTTGTTTAACTTTTTAGTTCGTTTTTGGCAGGGCAGTCGTGTTTTTAATATTTTTTAAATTTATGCAATGACACTTGTTGTTTAACTTTTTAGTTCGTTTTTGGCAGGGCAGCGTTGTTTTTAATATTTTTTAAATTTATTTAATTTTTTTAAGGAAGAGTACGTGTTCTGTTGTTCTGATTAATATAACATTTTTTTAACCGCCTCTGTGGTTTAGTGGTTCGCCCACCCTTGTAAGATGCAGGAGCCCGGGTTCATTTCTCAGGGGGTTACAAATTGTAGTCGGTTTGGTTGGTGGTAGGGCTTATTTCAAGTCCGCCTAGCTACCACCATCTTACCTAAGTCTAACGCCATAACAACAATTGTTGTATTCCGACTTAGAGGTATGATAGCCAGTTCCTCAGTGATGAGGATTTCGGGTGTAGTGCGCTTCTACATTCGACCTTATCGTCACTTAACATCAGGTGAGGTGAAAGCCAAGTACTATCCCGTTGTGCATTAAACTATATTTGAAATACTACTCAAAATTATAGACCTGCTATGTAGTTACATAGATGGTATCATAAACTTTTCCGAAAGAAAAATTTCATCCCCTTGAACAGGGAGTGGTAACTGCAAAGCAAAGAAGTAGAACAAAGTTAAATTCTTTACAAGTCTGTGAGTCTTTACAAAATCATCTTATGGTTTTCTAACAGAAAAAGTCCCGTGAAATGAAGATTAATTGAGAGGCTTGAATTACGAGTCGGAACATTTATTTTTCTCACGAAGTGTGTTTTATATTTATTTGGCTTTATAAGGAGTATATTTTTAGAAGCTCCTTTGAGTACACTGGCTTATAATTTAAATGGGTTGGAACACATATTTAAAGAAGTAAAATAAATAAAAAGTTTTATGTACTGACTCTAGAATTTAATATATCCTTAATTTCTAAAAAACCTTTACATTATACAATTTTCCTGATATGATTAGTATAAGTTATCATGTCAATCATTATAATAATATCTTGTTTGGTTATGGTGAATTATTTTGGGAAATTAAGTTTTACGAATTGCGAAACAAATGATAAATATTATAAAGACAATAATGTCTTCAAAAGGCAAGTTCTAGTTACAATAACAATAGGGAATATGCATCAAAATTTTTTTTAATCAAAATCAATAGTATAATGCGTGAGAAAATCAACTGTAAAATTGAAACTTTTCTCTTGCGTTTTTTTTCTTGTAATATAGTTACTTGAAGTTAGCACGCATCAGCTCCTGCTGAAAACGCTCCATACAGATATGTGACGTCACTTATCACGTTTCAGGGTGTTTCAGTCGCGTTTAATATGGAGTTAGCCAAGAATCTTCAATTATCTCCTTAAATTTGCATTTTAGTACATATGTGTCATACAAAATATTATTTCTTATTGGATATTCTATCTGACTGTTAAGTGCATTATATCCGAAAATGAACTTAAAATTTCGTTATTTTCCCCTGATTTCATCGTGTGATAAAACTAAAATAATACATTTTTTTTATTTTTTTTCCCGTTCCATCATGTTTTTACAAGTGTCCGCAGCGATCAAGCTCAATTTTATGAAAATCGGTGACTTATGCATATTCCCTATTAACAATTTAAACAAACCAACCATCTTTAGCTTAATAAATGATTGTTTAAATTAAAACGTGTACAATACCGCGTATTTTGTTTGTAACAATAGTTATTTCCATATTCCAGAAAGGACTCAGAAACTCTCACATAGGATTACTGATACACAAATTTAGCCCATAACACCCCAGCTGGATTACAAACACAATTGTTCTGAAATTTCGCCTGAAAATGTATAGAAAACGTGACTGTGTTTTCGAGCGTCGCTTTGAAGTGCGTATTTTGTAAGCCTTTGTAAGTCCCATGAAAACCATTTCAAATGTCAGCAAAAATAATAAGAGCGTGCTAAAAATGGATATTTGTAAACGAAGAGGAACATATCTTTCGTAATCAAAGAAACTACTGTAATTATATTGTTATCTGTGGAAGCTTGTAATTAATAACCAACATGTTAAGTGTCATTAAGCGTTTTAACACTTAGAAACAACACAAACCCCATATAGTTAATTATCAATGAAATCATAAACACATCAAGTTGCAAAAAAAGTACAAGTATGTAAAAAATGTTAAGGTTTTTTATAACCCCATAGGTTATAAAAAACCTTAACCTTTTTTTTATTTATTCTGAATGATGTCAAAAAATATGTATGGCATTCTTTTAACTTGGGATTGAAATCAGTTTTGCAACGAACACGGGGTCGAAAATACTACAGAAGGTTTTTATAACTTAATCAGATATGGAATCATTTCTTTAACTACAAGTTCAAAAAGGCATACGTAAGAAAATCCAATTTGTTCTCCCAAACTCTTGTTTTTGTCAATCCACAAAGAAAATGTGTATCCATCATAAACAAACACGATGTAAATATTTTCACTAAATTTCCCAAAAGACGAACAAAAACAAGACCAAATCTGATATGAAATGGGACTTCTTTTGCCACCTGCGTCCCGCCCTCCATTTTTAATGGCATTCATTACACAATATTTTCTTTTAAAATACCCACGTTTCACGTACAGATGGGTCATTCCTAATTCTCAATTATTTCGACTTAGAGTACCTATTTCTTTGTTAAAAACAGATAATTGAAACAGGTCAAGATATTTTGAGAACAATAACAGTCAATTAGGAGTAATTGGATTATTTATTAAATAATTTTCTCAGAAGACGGAATCATTAACGAGACATGATTAAGGTAAGTGTGTTGATCCTACCAGCTTTTTTTCCTTATAATAAAATGATATCTTTGTTTTATATTGATTGTTTTAAAAGAGCAATCATTTTATAATTTGAGTTTAGAGAAACTCTTTAGGGAAAGACGAAGTAAAGGGATTTTTACCTTATTCCTCACAATTTTGTTTCCCCGTATAATTTTGTAAGTATTCAATAATAATCAAGATTACTAAATGTGTAGGTACATAAACGTTTTTATTTGATTTGAGATTGGATAGACAAGTAAGGAGGTCGTTACGTTGCGTAGTAGGTGTTATTTATTAGTATGAAGAAAGGGAAATTCTTGTATTAAATCTTTTATGTTTCGTGTTTTCTAATCAACGTCTATTGAGGAGAGGAAATTATCAAATACAAGAGAAATACTTCTTATAACCCTTGAAAATAAGCCCAAAGATTTCTATAATAAATCTTGTTGCCTAACAAATGTCTCCCGCACAGAAACTTATTATACCCAAACCGATCCGATATTCTATTAAGGAGAAACTACTAGAGGACAAGTCCATTAATAATTTATGTCTAATTGGATTTCTTTCGAGTCCCTCTTCCCCAAAGTTGATGACACTGACCCAGTTGTGTTCTATGTTGGGATCGGCAAACTATTGGGACTTATTGCAAACTTGTGGCCGATTAATTAAGCTGCTTAATATATCTGGCTGTCTCTGTCTAATCTTTGCTTGTTATTTTCATGTTTTATATTCTTGAAGGCTTTTCTTTCAAGTAGAAGGTACTTAAACTTAATGTAAATGGAAAGTATAGGAGATGGAATTCCCACCTTCCAGAAGACCACACACAAACAACACTTCTCCTCAGTTGCTTATCATAATTTTCGAACTCAAGTGTGTATCCTAGCCTAGCACCAATATCCCTTCAACCACAGCGATTCGTCATGAGTCGTGGCGATACGCGAAATGTTTAAATATCGTTTGGTAGAGTTTACCCAATAGGACAGGGATTTGTCCTATTCTCTCGCCTGTAGAGGTGACGGGTAGGATGGCGTATTCTAGATCACTTCACAGCTGTCGTTGCCGCTCAGACCGACTCCGACGCGTAGCAGCACCACGTGCGTTAACAAGTGAAGTAACTTACCAAACACGTCTAGCCGCGCGGTGGCCACCGAGTGCGGGTAGGACGGCGCGTTCCAGATCACTTTGCAGCTGTAGTTGCCACTCAAACCGACTTCAACGCGGAGCAACACCACGTGCGTTAACAAGACATACACTTAGTGAAGTAACTTACCGACTAAGTCTAGCCACGGAGTGGCTACTGAGTGCGGATAGGACGGTGCGTTCTGTATCACTTCGCAGCAGTACCTAGTTGCCGCTCAGACCGACTCCGACGCGGAGCAGCATCACGTGCGATAACACGACGGCGCGTTCTGGATCACCTCACAGCTGTAGTTGCCGCTCAGACCGACTCCGACACGAACCAGCACCACGTGCGTTAACAAGACATACACCTAGTGAAGTAACATACCGACTACGTCTAGCCGCGCGGTGGCCACCGAGTGCTGGTAGGACGGCGCGTTCTGGATCACCTCAAAGCTGTAGTTGCCGCTCAGACCGACTCCGACGCGGAGCAACACTACGAGCGTTAACAAATTGACACAATATTACTCGTAGTAAAGTAACTTACCGACTACGTCTAGCCGCGCAGTGGCCACCGAGTGCGGGTAGGACGGTGCGTTCTGGATCACCTCGCAGCTGTAGTTGCCGCTCAGACCAACTCCGACGCGAACCAGCACGACATGCGTCTCGTTAGACCTTAACCTCTGGAAGAAAAACCTCTAATGAGTCATTTTGTAGTTTGTATTAGGTTCTTACTTAACAGACGACTTTATTTTTCTTCTATGATTTATAAGATGGATTTTATCAAATAACATAATGTAAGTATTTCATTTTTAATATAAAAAATATTAAAAATGACCCAACCTGAGCATAAAATTGTAAAAAAAAATCCAAAACATCGAATGCTTTTACAGTAAAAACATTAATTTACCAAGCACGGTATAAGTGCACATGCTTTAATTATTTTTATTATAAAACTCTGAACTTTTTGTAATTACAGTCATCTTTTATCGAAAGTATTTAGATAGTTACCTAATAGATATTACTTTTGTTAGCAGACATACATAATGTCCTATAATCAAACTACATACTGAATTCTACTATTTAAGTAATTAAGTTTCTAGGTTTACAACGCTACGCCCACTATTGGGCATGGGCATCCCCCAAAATTTTTCACGACGTTTCTGCACTAACCACATACGAAAACTATTATTTTGAATACCTACTGAACTTAATACGGACTGCATATTACTTTATATTTCCAATAGAACTTATTCAAGCCGTTTTCATCTCTACGTCACTATGATAGAGTTGATAATGCAACAGACATGCCACATATCAAACATAATTCTATTGGGACCGAAATTGGCGTATGTTCATAGGCACAAAACTTGTATCCCTGCCAAGTTTTATCGATCGGGCACAGCCCAGCTACCTCATATATTCCATTACAATAATCCTGAGGGATCTACCACGAAATTATCGGACGATGTTCGTCGTTCAACTCATTTGAGTAGTTACAAACGCTTGGAAAGTGCCACCATGTCAAAAGACCCCTGTCAAACGAAATTATTATTATTATTATCATTTATTTCAGAATAAAATTCCATATTTTGTTAGTAACAATGATGTCTTAACCTATGTTAGTAATTTAGATACAAATATGGCATAACAGTAGGTGTATTATGAGTTAATACTTTCATCATCTATACTGTGGATATTGCATGACAATGGCATTTGTGGGACATTTTTAACTCCCCCAAAACGACAACTTGACATTTGTGTCGCGTGATTTGTCAAACGGCATGTGCCACATTTCAGCTTTGCTATTGTATTAAGTAGTGCATCCTTTACGAATGGAATAAATAATAATAAATAAATAAATGCCTGGACAATTTCACACAGCGCCATCTAGCCCCAAACTAAGCAAAGCTTGTAATATGGGTGCTAGACAACTGGTATACTACGTAAATACTTTTTAAATATATACTTATTATACATAGTAACACCCAGACCCGTCACAGAAATTAAAATTCATCATTTCAATTTCTGCACGGCCGGGAATCGAACCCGGGACCTCTGCGTGGTAGGCGGCATGTTGACCACTGCGCCACTCAGGTCGTTGGATAACACTTTCTACTTGATAGCGACTATAGTTGGCAATTGTATGACAACTTTTTTTTGTGTAGTTGGAAGCGCTGTGCAAAATTGCATTCAAAATTGCTTACTACAGTCGCTATTGAGTATAGTAAACGTAACTGTACAAACTCATGATACAGGCACTGTATGTTGTTAAAACGGAGAATAAAAAAATTTTTTGACAATGGGGAATGTCCGAAAAAAATCAAATTGGCTGAATATTTTTCTATAGGTAGGAATAAGGTCCCTTAGTAATAGAATAAATTTTCAAAATTTTCGGTTCCGTGAAAAAATTTCAAAAAATCAAAGTCTCTTCGACTTCACAAATGTATGAAAGTAACAGCAGAATGGAGATTGTACCTTTTCCAACACCTGCCACAACCACAACATGGTATTTAAAAAAAAGTTTCAAGACAAAATGTCAAAACTTTTTTTTTAAATAAGTGTTGTCTTTGTGGCAGTAGGCAAAGGTATAATCTCCATTCTGCTGTTACTTTCATTCATTTGTGAAGTCGAAGAGACTTTGATTTTTAAAAACTTTTTTACCCAACCGAAAATTCTGAAAGTTTTTTCTATTACTAAGGAACCTTATTCTTACTTATAGAAAAATATTCAGCCAATTTGATTTTTTTCGGACATTCCCCATTCTCTGTAGACACTAAAGTCGTTTGTAGCAAACATAGGCCAGCTTAACGAACATCGTCCAATTTATCGTTGTGCGATGTCGGAATAGACCCTCAGGAAGTTCTGCTTGATTTGTAATTGCTCGCCAATGAATATCTTATTTTCTTATTGCTTGTTGATATGCCAATCATCAGGCTAAAGCAAATATTTGTCGGAATCCGAAGCTATCGATGACGTTATAAATAATTTGATGTAAGAATATTTTGTGTGAACAAGAATGCTCATTATTCACTTATCTATTCTACGCATCCATTATTATTTCTTTAGGTGTTTTATTGACAGTCTCACAATACACTGTTTGTTTATATTTCTACTTGTGTGATTGTTCATATCGAATTGGTCAAAACAACTAGGTTTATTACTTAAAAATATAAGCCATTTAAAAGTGAAGAGTTTGGCTAACTGTAAAGAATCAGAAGCTCTCGATGACTTTATAAAAAAATTGATGTAAGAAGATTTTGTGTGAATAAGAATGCTCATATTTCACTTATCTGTTCTCCGCATCCATTATTATTTCTTTAGTTGTTCTATTGACAGTCTCGCAAAACACTATTTGTTTGTTTTTCTGTTTGTGTGGTTGTATATGTCGCAGGCAACTGGCTTAATCAGCCGTTCAATTAGCCGCCTAGCCTTTTCATTGAACGTCGCCGTTTCATCAGCAGCCTAAATGACATCAAGCCAATACATCCAAAACAATATCTAATTAACGGGCTGGCAGATGCTAAGGCCGTTGATTGAATAGGATAACCATCGTGACGAATAGAAAATGAAATATTTTGAAATTGAATTCTTTATTATTATTTAAGTAAAATCCTACTTAATATTATAAATGTGAAAGTTTGTGGGTTTGGATGTTTGTTCCTCAATCGCGGAAAAACTGCTGAACAGATTTGGATAAAATTTGACACACAGATAGTTTATAGCCTGGATTAAAACATAGAATACTTTTTATCTCAGCCAAAGGTTCCCTAGGGATTTTCCAAATGTCCACGCGAAAAAATTCGCGGGCGGATGCTAGTACTTTAATATCATAGGTGCCTGTTTTGTCTTTTTCTTTCGCAATATTAACTGCTGAGTTTTAACGAAAAAGATAAAACACATTTTTACAAAATCTTGGCTTCAGAAAAATCGCACCTCTTCGAAAGTAAGTTTATTTAGACTTGGCCACCTGCTATTGCTAGCTAACGTTCTACTGTGTACATGTTCATATCTATTGAAAGTACATTTAATGAGCTTTCAATTAATATTTTGCTTGATTTAATTAACATGACAGATACCATAATTAAACGCTTAAGGCCAGTATATTCCAAAAACTCTGTCTCTGTCTTTTTCATTACGTGTGAAGAGTAATGAAAATAACCTCACTTTTTCATTTTTTTAATGTTTATGTTGTTATTTTGAGCATAAAGTCACTTTTTGAAAAAGTAACCGTTGAATATTCTTCTATATGTCATTACCTATTTTTATATATATTTTTCGTGGATAAGGGATTGATAAACTTTAAGTATTATCCAAAAAATATAAATTTAATGAAAATGTTCTTTGTCTTTGCATATTTTTTTAGTCGAGTGAAGATATGAATATCGTATTTTTAACCATAAAATAATCAAGATCGTTTATAAAACTTCAACATTTATTTTTATCTGCTCAAAATAAAAGATAGGCCAAATTCGATAATTTGGAATATACTGGCCTTAAAGCGTTATTGCTTGCGCCGCCATAAAAGGGAAATAATAGGGGTAAATGCAGGAATTGCGGGTAAATTCGATATTGAAATGATGGAGAAAACACACTTCAACAGTTCAATTAAAAATGGAATACCCAAGGTGGATACTATTGCCCATGAAGTTGCTCAAATATTGCAAAAATATGAGGCAATTTCATGTTATTAATATAATTAGCAACATACACATACATAGCAACATACATACCCAACAGTCTCAAGAAACCGTTGGAATACTCGTCGAACGGAATTAATTACTGAGATTTAGTTTCCGAGCAACATTACATTGTCTCATTTTTTTGCAATATTTGAGCAATTTCATGGGCAATAGTATCCATCTTAGGTAGGTAATGTAGGTAATCCATTTTTTATTGAACTGTTGAAGTGGGTTTTCTCCATCATCTCGATAGCGAATTTACCCGCATTTCCTGAATTTACCCCTTTTATTTCTGTTATATGGCGGCGCTAGCAATAACGCTTCAAGCGTTTATTTATGGTAATTGTATGTTAATTAAATCAAACAAATATGAATTGAAAGCTCATTAAAAGTACTTTCAATAGATATCAACATTTACACAATAGAACGTTAGATAGCAATAGCAGGTGGCCAAGTCTAAACTTACTTTCGAAGAGGTGCGATTTTTCTGACGTCGAGTGTAAAAAAAGTCACGAATGGTAGTAAAATATAGAAAATTCAAAAGCACTTAATTACCTATTTCTTCGAATAAAGAATTATTCATTTTCATTTTTCTAATACTTAGGTTCATTAAGCGTTTGATTTTTTTGAGAATAGGTAACACAGATAATGTTTAAACTATCAATAAAATAATATAAAATCAACAAAAACATTTAAATGTTCAAAAGTTTCTATGCAATGATATTGATAACAAATATTTGTTATAATTATGATACCTTGCTAACTTTAAAAGTTCTTCACCAGCAGCTGTCTTTGTCATAATCACGATATTATTATCGTAAGTACGACACAAGTGTTCATCCAGTACCTAATAGTCTTTTTCTGTCCAGAACTCATGGTCACCTGAGCTTTCTCGTTTATCGTTTATAACCTCTCACCATAAGAATAAATATGTATTCTTATGCTCTGACTAAGATTCTTTCTAATGTCTAAACTCCAAGGTTTTCGGTGAGATGTTAAAAAGAATACACAAGTTATTTTCATATTTAAACTTGACAATAACATTGTTTACCTCAAACAAAGGAACAAACAATAAATTACGAAAAAAACAAAACAATAACTTTGATGGAATTGGTCATTTTCTGAGTTTATTTCAAAACATTCTTTAAAACGTTCGTTCAAAGATTGATTTGCACTATTTTTTCACCAAACACTTCCATTTCACGATATTTTCGTGTAAACGTAATTTAATTGTGAAAAGCACCAGAAATCACAGCTGGTCGACGCCATATTTACAGATTTGACAGCAACATCGCCTCAGCGTGCCTGGTGATAGAAAATGGAACTAAATTACAATGACTTGGCTAGGCAAGTGGTTAAACGTTATCGAACCAAGACATTTGCCTAGCCGTTAAATGAAATGCCGGGATGTTATTTAGGCCGATGATTGAATGGCGCCTGTCAATGAAAAGGCTAGGCCGCTAATTGAACGACTGATTAAGCTAGTTGGCTGCGACATATATATTGAATCGATCAAAATTAACTAGGTGTACGTACTTATAAATATTAGCCATTTGTAAGTTAAGAGTTTGAGTTACCTGTAAGATGTTATCATTAAGTTTAAACGAGGTACAAAACCAAAGTGGTTTGATGCACCAATCAAAAATTAATTTTACCACTTGAATTGAAACTCTGAAAATATTAATATGCATTAAAAGCCAAGCGAACTGTAGCCTTAGCACGAACAGCTATCGAGAAAAATAACGCGCGTAAAACTACTCGAATCCTACAATTTTGTATGGAAATTTGTACAGCGCCACTACGTCCGTAAACGGAACTAAGATTTGGAAGCACGAAACATGTTGACATAAGGTATCGAGCAGCCTTCGAATCGAGTTCGAATAGTAAAGTTACAACTTGTATGGGAATCGGTAGCACGAACCCACTTTTGACATACGGTATCGAGACAATCGCAAGCTGGCTATCGACAACTTACTCACTGACATTTTTTCAGTGAGAGACTTTTCGAGTGACTTTGTATTATTCATTATTAAATTTTAAAAGCATTTATGTAGTAACAAAAATTACATTTGAGAACTATGAAATGTCCACTGAATTATCCACAGGCAATATTAATTAAATTGTTCTCATTAAACATAGAAATTTGTAAAATAAAAATCTCGTCATTTTACGCTATCCACGGTGTCCCCCACACCCTCCATACCTTTATTTTGGCAATATTTTAGAACTTACCTACAAAACTCAAATAAAACTATAGAATACGGTGTTATAAGTATAATATTTGTTTTTAGACAACACATCACACAGTTTGGATACAGTTAATTAATTATTGTTTTATTTAAGTAGATATTAAAAAAATAAGACCATAAAACTATGATGAAAACTAACTAGGTATAACAATGCAAACTTAACAAAGTCTCTAATTTGTCGAATCTTCAAACACTAGGCACTGATTCCGATGAAATTCACATATTTTCATAGCACGTCCAAAGGTTTTATTGATTATGTGTAAACAATTTATTATTCATTGACGATATTCCATTGTTATTCTTCAAGTTCATAATAAATCTTCAATTAGAACAATTTGATGAAACTATGAAACATTGTAGTTTACTCCTAGGTCATAATATCATTTCCTCGCAATTGTATTATTTATTAGCCGACACAGATAAATCATTTTAGACAAAAACAAAATAAAGAAATGGCTTCACGTCTTTTTATTATTTTAGGTTATATTTTTCATTAAATCACAGGATGAGAAAGAAAGAGAGAAAGAATAGAGACACTCTTCTTTTTCAAACCAATCACGGGAAGGTGCAATGACCGTTCAAAAGCATGGGCAAAATCATGAACATTTTAAAAATTATTATAATATTTGCAAATTAATTTAAGTTATTAAATGAAATTAATATTGTTAACAGTTTTATTATTAATAATAAGAATAATAAATGTAAAATTATGATGATAAACAACTTGATTGAATTTTAATTTACATATTTATGATTTACATAGATATACAACATGGTTTTTGAACGCACCTTGCTTCAATTGGATTGATAATTGGATTGTGTCAGGTTAGCTTTATTTATCGCTACTATCGAGTTGACGTTAGCCAGCTCTGTAAAATTCGTGCTGCCGATTTTGCTAGCTTTCGAATCGAGTCCGTTTTCGAGTAGTATTTTCTTACGCGCGTAAGATTTCTCGATGGCTGTTCGTGCTAAGGGTACTGAATGCACAAATTCTATCCATCCAAACACTTTCGATCTCCATTCGATCTGGAATCTCAATTGTGCAACACATTCCGAGCAAGGAACTAGGTCATCTGGATACTCACATCGATTTTGATTCCATTAACTGGCAACACTCTCGTGTTCGGATACTCTAACGGGGAATATCTGTAGAACTCCTGAGCGCCCTTGTACCACTTGACTGAGTAGACTCCGTGGATATGACCCTGGTAAAGGCAGGCCAACGTCACATTCCTCCCTTTTTGAGCGACGCGAGGCGTTATTCGCAGCTCCGTGGTACGGAGGCCTCCTGCTTCTGTGAACAACAATCAAAGGTATTATGGTTTTTGCAGGTTTTGACCTTCGGCCGCATACGAAACCGTTTGTTTGTAACCAGTTGCGAATGAGGAAAAAATCTCCTCCAGGAAACCTCCAGTTACGAAATATTTATTTACAAATTAGGTTTTTTTCCTAAACGGAACCGGTGCGTTAGGTACTCCATATCAAGCTGTCATACGGGGGTGACCACGGGTAATTATTTTTACCGTCTCAGTCACATTATATACTACAGTGTTTGATAACAACCTCATAAAGCCGAGTAAGTATAGTAAATAGGGTACCATGCACACAACCCCGAAAAATGATTATAAATCCTGAAAATCACTACATGCTGAGAAGTTTTGTTTTTTTAATTTGTATGAAAAACTGCAAAGTTACAACCCCAAACGCAGATAGACTATTGTTTTCAATAATCAATCTAAAAATACAATAGATACCGATTGAAATCAAATAATTAAAACTGGAAGTAACAGAAGGGACGTACCTACTTTCTTTCTAAAAATTTCTTTCGAAACCGGTTTCGGACAAGGATAAATTTTTCTTATTCGTAACTGGTTACGAACATACGGTTTCGTATGCGGCCGAAGGGGTATGATTAGTTACATTCTTATCTTAGTTGAAACGATGTGTTTGAAACCTATATTAGAAGTAGATCACACTAGGTCACACTCAATAGATAAAAAAAAAATTAATTTCTGTTTTTTGAAAGTTATTTGGTTGTGAAGCGATCAAATATAACTCTGCTTCTATCAGCTGAATATCGGAACCAGGATTCAAAATGGTACTAAAAGACATTCCTGTTAATTTCTCGACGTTCGTTCGGAAGCCATTTGAAAACCTGAACTAGATTCGAAGCTCCAAAAACTGCTGCGGCCGAACTTTGTAACGAATCGGGGAATAAATACCAACTCATCTGTGGATTTATTACGTTCTCGAGCGGCGACGAGTGAGGAATACCGATTGGGCTATCTGTAAGATAAGTTTTAGATTCAGACTTATTACTGGCTGGTTTTAGTACCTTTCGGTGGCGTTTAGTAATTTGTACTTATCGGTCACGAGCGTCTTGGATATTACATGCAAATTTTTTTTTTTCATTACACAAAAACTATTTTTTTTTGTAACATATTATCTTTGAAATATAATGTGCAATGCAAAATATGTAGTTGCATCTATTGAACTTGCTAGATGAGATATTTTTTTTTATTGTGACATTGTTTGCCGTTACTGTGCTACAATGAGGATCAGTAACGATTTTTTGTTAAGTGGCTAATTAGAAATCTTATGCCACCACATGACTAACTGTAAAAAAAAATTTACGATATCTCTTATTTATATAATATATATATATATAAAAGCTAAAACACTGGTTTTTTGGGAATCCTTATGGCGTCATTCCGACGTACGCGAACCTTATGTCGTACGTGATAAAGCACATATTGCATTAAGCTTGGGATTTCCTTCAAACCCTTTTAACTTAACCATTTCTAAACGGATTTCAAAAATTCTTTCACTCGGTTTCATAGCTATCAATATGTGTTTATATTACATCAATAAAACTATAGGCTTCAAACCTGTTACTGATCCTTATTTAATTTTCACTTTTCAGTTCAAAAATAGCACAACTTAAAGTCCTTTAGAACACTAATCCTAGTCCCCAAGACCTGGTCATAGAAAAAATATTGAGCAATGGATCAAACTGTTGTTTTTATCAATAGTGGCCTTGCATTTTGTGTGGAAAAACCTTATTTCTCGCGTTTCACATTATTTTGGGCCCGTGCCGACCAGTTCCTGATAAAAACATCAAAGACACTGCAAAAACAGTAAGCTTTTATTCCTCCGTTTCAGCTCATTGACGAAATAGGTTAACTAAAGCCATTTCGGTCGTGAACTCTGGAAATAAATAGTCTCAAATCAGGCCTTTCTTGGCAGCGTCGGCTGTCGAGTGGGAAAAGGATTAATCCTCACTAATAAATAACGTAGCATCCAAAAACCCAACAAACAAACCCACTTAGATCCGGAGATACATCATTAACAATATTCTCGCTGGCCAATTTGTGGACGACAGTTTCGGATTGACTTTTGAAGAACTACATAGCATTAAGAATTTGTTAGAATATGTACAAGAGATAAATTTACCCAGCAGAATAACATTGAGATTCGTTAAGTATAATACTTTAGCTTACATGATTCTATAATTGTTATCTTTTGTATTAGGTAATTTGGAAAGTTAAGGCATTGTCACTCAAATGACACCACAAAAAAATTGTGTAAACATTTTAATCAAACAATGAACCTAGTTTTTGAATAAGATTGTAAATGTGACATTTATTAAAGTTCTGAATACGTAAACTGAATAAATTAAATAATAAATTCATGTAATATTTGCAAATGAAAACAATTGTTTCCTTAAACTTACTAAAGCATTTTAACTTACCTACAAATCTAACACAAATAGAAAGAAAAAGACTACACATTATAGCTAGATTCGATGAATCACTGTAAAAATCTATACATTTCAGAAGGAAATCCTTACTAAATGTTTCAGGTTCCAACTGGTTCCAATAATACTGTTCTAGCTATAATTTTAGTCCAGGCGAATGAATTGCTTCTGTTATTTTTATTTGCGCTCCACCTGCAAGCTATTGTCCTAGTATTCTCGTTTTGTTAAAAGGATCTTTAAAGAACTTTGTTGCTTTTATTTACTATTGTTTTACAAAAATCACATTGTAAGTAAATTTTTACTTATTTTATTGGGACATCTGGGATTTTCATCTTGGGCTCTGGTGATCCTAAGTCTCAAGATTCATCTTATTTCAGACACCATTTTCACAATGTAATAATTAATACTAGTTATAAAACAAACAAGTGAAAGAAATTCAATGAAATTAAGTCAGAAATAGTAATACCATAGACATAGAAAAATATTCGCTGCGCTCAAGAAGACCAACAAAGCGTGGAAAAGAGAAGTTAACATCATACGGATACGGTCTATGTACAAAAGAGACAAAGAATCAAGTGACATGTGCCAACATTTTTACAGTAAGAGCCCCTAGCGTCCCGCTTAGCAAATGAGCAATCACAGTTTGTTTAAAATATTTGTTAATCTTAATTAGAATTTAAAATAAAGGTATCCTGGAGCCATGGTGTCTTGTGCTCTAAGTAATTGTGATGTGACAAAAAGAAAAAATCTAAGTAATCACACTTTTCACAGGTAAATAAGATATTGCCACACATTTCTCTAGAACCAAATTTCGCTACATTTATTCGTTTATCGACGAAGAAAACAGTATAGAACATAGTTTATTAATTTCCTTTGCCATATATAGTCATAATTTATGAATCTAAGTCATATTTTATGTATCTCATATAAAATGTATGCATTCGTTTTCGGATCACCTGTTTATTGACATTGTTGTTCTATGACATTCTATTTCAATGAGTAATACAGTCTTGCTCTGTCAAATGCAATAAAATAAAAAACATAATACATCTAAACGTAGACAGTGGAAGCTATGACGTAAATTTGGGTAAAAACAAACACGAGAACATTGACACTTTTGTTTCGTTATCAAATTATTGAGTTATTTTAGTATTAGGATAATAAGCGGTATTGTTTTGCTCCTGGGTGTAACTCCATGTCTCAAGAAGAGAAACTTGCTTTCTTATTATGTTTGTTTTTATCCAAAACGTCAAACTCCGCCATTATTGTGACGTCAAATTTTCACGGTCTATATTATAATTATCAGATAAAGCTAACACAGAATACGATCGGCAGCTCACGCTTTATCACTTTGCAGAAAAATTCGTGTGCGCTCAAGCTCATATCGTCCCTGCACGAACTAAACGTATTCTAGTGACATGACGGTGCAACATGCACGCGATTTTAACTTTAGGGGTGGTAAAGCAGAAGTGTTGTCGATAGTATATAGGGGACCAGTTAGATTTGCTATTATTTGAACTCGATACACCTGCTCCGTCCGATCTCGTTTCGAGTTTTGTTATTTTTATCTATGGACTAGAAGAAAAGCGGAGCGATTTTAAAGAAACAATAATATGTTTTTATCTATACTACTAGTATTACATGAGGTAGTGCCTTTTTTAATTTCTACTGTAGCAGCTAACACAATGCACGCATTTTAAACTTGAAGTCACAGAGTATAAATAAGTCTATGATTTCACCGAAGAGATCGCTGCTTTTAGTTCCATTTTCAAAAATCGGGCGAGATTTTATTCGTGATTATGAATAAAGACTTTTTCGTTTTAGTAGGTTCATTGGTAATAGACAAACATTAAAAAAGAAAAAACTTTATCCCCTAGGGGTAATTTTGCTACTTTATCCTGGCTCTTGTACCTTACAATGACCTACTTTTTGAGCAAGAGGAGTGAAAAATTATTTCACATTAATGTCAAATTCACACCTTGGTGCTATACAAATTGCAGTACAAAAATTTTACATTTGTGCTGAATTCGAACTCGATTCGCACTCATATTATTTATTCGTTCGGACACAGCTTTTAACCCAAGATCAAACCAAATTCAGCACAGCGCGTTGCTTGCGTAGCATCAGCAAACGACGTTGTAATCTATGAAATGCTATGGTATATGTCACATCGAACGCGCGACTGATGCTCAGCAGACACGCGGTATTCGGTGTGACTTAATAGTAGATTATACACCAAGGGGATAAAGCACTGTTTTATGTCACGGGCGCTACATTGAATCCTGAACGTAACGAAGGACTCCAAATTTAACTCCCGAGCGCAGCGAGGGTGTTATAAGTTAATTCCCGAGCAAAGCGAGGGAATTAAGATTGAGTCCTGAGTGCAGTGAGGGATTCAAGCGCCCAAGAAAAAAACAGTTTTATCCCGGTGGTGTATACTCTACTTTTCTCACTTTATGCGAGACAATAAAAAACCAGGCTTAGTAGATAGTGTTTATTACAGCATATTAAAAGTGCAAATTGATATTGGAGACATTAGTCCAATTATGGAAAAATTACGTTTTATTTTTATTTGGTACATTTATCGAGGTTGAGCTAGAGTTTATTTAGTTTTCCATGTGTCAAAATCTTTATAGGCTTTCAGGTATTTTTCCTTTGACTTTTCTGGGAGTAGATTATTGACAATGCCTATGGCATCTAATTTAATAGCTTCTGGAGTCAAAATACTTTCATCACTCGACATTTTTTTTCTTTGAAATATTTATAGAATCTTCTAAAGCTAGTAGTACTACTAGCTACGGCTATAGCAACTTCTTTCAGCTGACGTGGCCTACTCGATTTGACAAACAAATGAAGTTCGTCTCATTGCGAATCTAGTGGGCCACGGCCTCGGTCTTCGAAAATCGAGTTGGCCGCGCCCGCTGAGGACACATTCTGTTTAGTGAAATTAGACTTTATGGACATAGCAATAAGAATTGTGAAAGTGAAAATCTCATTATTGACCAGCGGGTTATAATAGAACATTATAACCCGGCTAAAGCCAAGAGATATAATGTCTTGCTTTCGGTAAGGTTTACATGACATATAATTCGGCATTGTCGAGCATGTGGTGTGAAAAATTATGTCATATACATGTCAACACAACGCTACGCGATGTCCTGCATCCGGTTTGACCATCGCGTTTAACAACGGTAAAACAAAAACTTTTGAATTCAGTTTCCTTTACAGAAAAACTGAAAACTATGCCTAGAAAGCCTTGGATGACAATCAACATTGGAAAATTTAAATGAAAATTCTGAAGCTAAACCTTTTGGCTTTATCGTTCAGATTAGTGCAATAGGCTTTTTCACAATAAAATACAAAAGGATACCAGTCGATATCCATCAAACTAACTAGTACATTTTCGAACAACACTTTTAATCAACATCCAGTACCCAATAAAAGCTTGTGTCAAATCCGTTCAATGTTGGTACTGATACGTGGAACCGATGGGAAAACAGTTTACTGCTTTTTCCCGGTAATATTTTCCGGGATGCCTAAGGGGATTGCGATCGATACAAATGGTACTGTAGATTTTAATCAAACCTGAAATGCCTTATCGAGGATATTTTCCTTTCATAACAACTCGGCGGGATGTAGTTAATTTTCTATGGGATACTGATGGTTGTTAATATTGGCAGTTTGAAAATATGCTTTTATTATACCTCAAAGAGATGATTTTGGCATAGCTCAGGTGGTATTGGCTTAAAGTTAAAAGATCTTTGAAGTCCTATACTTTAGATTCTGTGAATTCGGATTAGAACTAAAGTTAGACTTAGCTTTAAACTCTGTCACTTTTGTTTGCTAAAAAAGTCTGAAACAGCATAGATCTAGTCCACACTTTAGGAAATACTGATGTTTGTCATTAAAAAGAAAAAAAACCTGAAATCTGTGTATAAACTTGACTTAAGAGTGTGGAAATATGCGTTTTTTGCGGCATAAACGGCTGTATATTTTTTTACGTAAACTTAGAAGTTTGATTTTTGACAACTTCAAAAAACCGTAAGTTTGAGTAGGTATGGTATATGGTTTTAATTTCAACGCGTGGAGGACGCGTTTCTGAGATAAAGCGTCTTGACAGGCCGACGGACAGACATACAGTTTATGATTTAATTACAAATTTATATTTTTTTTATTTTGCCCTATATATTTGTAGTATTAGGATGGTATTAGACGATATTACTTGCCAAATCTCTCGCTGTACAAACATTGTTATTTTTGTGTATATTATTTTGTCCATTATTTAGTCGCTACAAGTAGAAGCCAAGCCTATTTTGGGAATCAGTTATTGATGTTAAATAACATTATTAATAATTATTTATAAGTATAATAGTAAATAACACAATGTTATGTGAACGTTAATGAAGCTGTTTTTGATCGAAACATTTCCGGTTTGATATTAATTTCCTACGTAAGTTAGCTTGTAATAGGATATTCTATGAATCAATGAACATTTATTTACTTTTAAGCACATGTCTGACTAGTAAATATAATACAATGAAAGCGTAAATAGAGTAAGAAAGGATGATAAAAATTTGGTATCAACTATATAGATAAATGAAGTTCAACTAAACGAAAATATAGGACAGTTTTTTGGAGGAGTCCGTCGGTATATTAAAAAAACGCTTGACAGAAAAAAGGATTTTACTTAGTATGTCTTTCCCAAATCCCCTCCCTCACGCCCATGTTAGTAACATCAAGTGATGAAAAGCCAAAAATTACAACTTTTTTGCGGTTGTGAACGGACACACTAGCATGGGCGTAGCGAGGGAGGGGATTTGGGGGCTCAAACTCTCCCTCCCCCGAAATTAAGAAATCAATAAATCAAATTCTTCCAATCTTTTTCCATCGTCCGCAATTCATTTGATAGAAAAAGAAAGTAACGTATATGCCGCTCAAATTACAAATGAAAATTTTGTTCCAATGACGGATGAAGACATACGAAAATTTAATGGCATTATAATTTAATGTCCGTAGTCCAACTCGTAGTATATTGGAAGGAAGGCATTTAAAATTAGAAGAATTGCCAATAGCATGCGCAAAAATCTAAAAAGTGGATAAGTATATGGTTTTCCGCTCTCCGCTCTTAACTTGTCCTGACCCTAAAGCAAACAATGTTACATCTTCGGCGAGTGATTCAAGCATGTTCAATCCGTTTTGCTCGCATCGTCTGCTCACTAACAAGCCAAAGCCACTAGCACTTCTATTCCAGGCAGATATTCTACATTTCACATAAACTTGAGAGTGTTTTGTTTTGAAAGCTACACTGCTACATTACGAGTATGTCTGCCTGGCATATACAGGGTGACATGGAAATTCGACCTATTCCTTGAAAGGGGTTATACTAGAGGTCATTAGCAACAAATTAAGCCCGTGAACCAGGGGCCAAAACTTGATGGTTACTGAGCTGCAGCAGTTCTTCGATATTTAAGAATTTTTCCGACTTGTTACCAAAAACCATTAATTATGAATAAACTCCTCCACTCTAAACATTGAATTGATTCTTTTTTGAAAGCTGAAAAATAAGTGATCAATTTTAAAAAAAACGTAGGCCCAAAACATACATAATCACAGAAATAAAAGGTACTAAGTAGCAATAACTTTGATTTTCTGTATTTTTTCCCGAAAATTGTCGTAAGTTATTAAAAAAACTGTATGAAAGTTCGCGTACAAATTAGTAAAATACTTACTAGTTACATTAGCTTTAAAAAGGTACAGATGTCATTAACTTTCCTAGTAGTTTTAAAAAAAATCGGCAAATGGGCGCCGTAGTAGTAAGTTTAGAATTTGATTTGTGAATTGAATTCAGCTCGATACTCAACAGTGTTACTCTAACTACACTGTGAATAAAAAAAAATGTAAGTTAATAAAGTTTAGTAAAAAAAACAGTTAACAAAATTACAAATCCTGTTCATATTGCCTACCATTGTTGCATATGCAAGCACGGAGCCTACGACGCGACGTCGTACTTCACTCACTGTCACTGGCGTTGAAAGTGAGGTTTTTATTTGTTCGGCAACTGCCAAAATTCTCTCCCTCAACCTTTCAATGGATGTCACTGGTCAAATCGCAGGGTACACTTAGTCCTTCATGTGACCCCAAAGATACATCTTGGCTCCCATCGTACACCATATCTGTTCTTGTAGCACATCTTCCAAAAGAGTGTTCAGTTCACTCCCTCTCTTAAAAAAAATTCGTACGATGTACCATTTGGGGCAAGAAGAAAGGCCCGATCAACTTATCATGGACAGTCCCCATCCAAACATTTAATGTAAATCTTCTGTGGTGGGCCCTTTCTTAATTTTTTCTTGGGTTTTGGCCCTTAGGGGCCCGAAAGTGCAAATAGTGGTACTTCCCAAGTAACAAAAGTTTCTATAACCAAGGGGTTTTATCACTAAACAGTGATATAGTAGGCCTTAAATGGTAACCGTTGTGACTGCTTGTGCTATAAAGGTTTTCCACAGAGCGGTTTGGTTCTATAATATTGAAGAGCATTTAAGTTCTATGATGCAGCTCTTAGAACACTTACAGGACACACAAAAGAATCTTTAAAGTGTTGCACTGTAATAGATATGAAAAAGCGACTATAGTACTATTTAGTACTATAGACGACTTTACTGTCACTTTTATGTATCTATTTTGCACTAATATTGCGTCAAAATAACTTATACAGTACTAGTATTGTAACAGTATCGAAAACACTATTACAGAATGAATCTGTACTATAAAAGTACCTTGCACAACCATTATGTCACGGTTTAGCTTCTTAAATGCTCCCTCAACATCGCTATGGGGCTAGTTCTGTAAAAGTCATGAAAACTCTTCTATGGTACTAAATAGTATCATAGCGACTTCTGGTGCAGTTGCTAAATAACTTAAACTTTTGTGTTACTGTTACCGGACTAAAGCGTGAGATAAAAGCACTAAAATGAATAATTAATGGACTATTCCGTTTTTGGTGAAAACATGGCTGCTGTTTATGCCATGATAGCACATTAGTAGCACGGCTGGAGCCAATGTGTACTATAGCAGCCATAGTCGGAACGAGTCCTTATTTTATTAATTTAAATTTAATTAAATCACGAAAATTATGAGGGCGCATTGTCAAATTTGAAATCAGCATAGTGATTTTATCGATACAATTATTTTCGCAAGTGCAAGTTACGGTGGAGTTCCGGTCAATGGTCGATCAAAGGTGATGTTTTGTAGAATGTCCTTTGTAATTACAAATTGTAATAGCGAATGACATTTTGTTTTCTTGGGGAACACTCACGATGACATGAACACAGCACGAACAAAATAGCGAACAATAGTGTGATAAAAAGATCAAAAGAGCACTATAAACATGTTTTGGTTTTCAAGTATAGAGCTGATTGATTACCGAGAGAGCCTTAATGTAATGTTTATAGAATTAATCAGTGATAAAACTAGGGCCTATTTGGGTTTCTGTAAAGGTTTACAATACCATTATAGTGCTTATCATGAAACTAATTAGCACGTCCTAAAGCGTTCTCAGGACTTTTATAGTACCAAATTTTGTTACTTGGGTTACCAGAGAAGATTTTTCATTAAATGTTTGGTTGGATGATGGGGATTGTCCATAATAAGTTGATCGGGCCCTTCTTCTTGCCCCGAATGATACATCGTTCGAAGACTTTTTAAGAGATAGCTCTCTTAAAAAGTTTTCGTACGTTGTACCATTTCTTCTTCCACCACAGCTTCCGAAAGCGAGTTCACTCGCTTTTAGTTTAAAAAGCAAACATGAATTGAACCTCTTCACATTCACATCTCATCACAAACTAAAGGAAGAAAATTAATAATTGTAATAAATGTGAAACGCAACAGTACATCAACAATAGGCATTTAGGCATTTAAATTCAAAATTCCAGACAAATCACAGAGCACCGTCAAAGAAATAGTGGATGTGTGAGCATTCGAACATAATGACACTCGAATAAACACAGTACTTAGTGTGCTTAATGCATGCACACTACTGTGTTTACATAAAGCATTTCCATAACAACAATTTTCAGCCTAATCTATGTCAATACAAAAATATATAGTACCTACCTACCTAATTGGACATTTTATCAATTAGGTAAATTGGTCATTTTTTTATATTTTACTTGACGTGTTAAAAAATATACCTAACATCTCAATTAAAGTAAAAAAACAGTAAAATTACAATTAGTATTTGAAACTCACAATTTCAGACAAAGCAGAGAGCACCGTCAAAGAGAGTGGAAGTGCAAGCAACCGAACATACGGCACTCGACAAAATTTCCAGTACTATGAAAATATCTGTCTGCGCTCTGATTCTCTGTTCGTTTATACAGGGAATAAAATCAGGGGCCCTATTTTTGAATCGCTCGTATGACATTGTGTTGTCGCATGTGACTTAAGTCACACTCGTCTTCCAAGTCGCATGACGCCGATTTTCCGTATTTTTGAATCGTTCGTTTCCGTGCTGCCAACATAATACGAAATGTTGGATTTTATCCGTTCCATGCAGAATTTAGAGAAAATTGGTAACTACCACAACGAAAACAGAACGTAATATCCATGTTTCTATTGGCTGTTAAACAAAAATCTTTGCTTTTAAGTAGAAACGAATGTCGCTCGCCGTGCCGTATCGCTCGACTGTAAACGAGTGGGTAGGGGCACTCGTTGCGGTCGAATGATTCAAAAATATGGAAAGTCAAATTTCGAACGAAAATCAGTAGAAACGAGCGCTCGACGCCACGTCGAGTGATTCAAAAATAGGGCCCCAGACGTCATATTTTATTTATGTACAACGGAATAGTACTTGGCATTCACCTCAATAAGGCTGAAAGTGAAAGCGCACTACATCCGGAATTCTCATCACTGAGGAACTGGCTATCTTACCTCTAACTGCTGGAACGCAACCATTTTTAAATTGTTTTTATGCCGTCAAACTTAGGTACGATGATGGTAGCTAGCCAGGCGGACTTGAAATAAGCCCTACCACCAACCAAACCGAATATAAATTGTACAGTAAATATCCCAATTTGAATAAAGATGACGGTTGGAAAATTCCGCCTGCTTGGGACCCCATAAAATTTACAAGTAAAAAACGTGTTAAAAAGACCCAAACACACACTGCAAGATCTAATTATTAATTAATTAATCGCCATTTCTTCCCAATTTTGTGAAATGGTGGTAGACTGTAGTTTCTCTTTTTCCTAAAAAAAATATTTAATATACATTTCTGAACGTCTTTATAAAATCATCGCTTGAGGGTAGGCTCACGAGCACCTTCAGTCCCCCATGACTATGGCAGCTGCAAAGGCGCAGAAACACCGTAAAAAATTTAAATTAAATACCAACTTACTACCAAAGTATAGGTACATACTTTCAATAAAACCGCGCTACGCTAGTATCCGCTAAAAGCACGTAAGCTCGAGAGGTGAATTTATTACGTATTGTATCGAATCCTGTGCATTTTTTAATCTTTGAATGCAATTCTTATGATTTTTAAAACAATATGAAGTCTTCGTTCAGTAAAATATCCTCTTCAATATTTAAGGTACTTTTCCCCCAAGTCGTAAAATTTTGAAACAACCTGTATACTTACCATACATGACTGGGAAACAAAATAAGTGCAAATATCTTTTTGTTCAAACGTTCTCCTTTTCTGGTAATATTTTGGTTCGATTACCATCATAATTTGATTTACTAATCTAATAATGATATTTGCAAGCATTATTGCTTAATGAAGTTATGTCAGTAATTATATACTCGAACTATTCTGACACTCGAATAATCATGCATTGGAATCCCCATTGCACACTTTAGCCCATTAAATGGGGATATTCAGAGTATTCATCAACCTGTAACGAGGTTATAATGAACAGTGAATTCTTTCTTAATAAACTGATTATAAGACCTTGTCACATTATCTGCGTTCGAAATTTTGGGGAAAACTATAGGACTTCCTGGATTGTAATAGTACATTATGAGACAAGTTAGCTTAGGTTGCTCATTGCACACAAGGCTGCGGGTTGCAGCCCGAGCCGCAGGCAAGGACGTAACTCAGCCGAGTGCGAAATAAGCAAGAGCTCACGAGTTTCATACGACGTTTTTCAACACATTTGCGAGGAAAAGACAAAGTAATTTACCACACAGCAACAAATACGACAAAAACAAAATATTATGATAATTATGATGGGAAAAGGCGCGCAGGTTTTTTTTTGTTTTTTTCACACGCCCAATGCAAGAATGTTTTGCGGACAAAGGGGTGAGCGAGCATACTGCCAACATATAGCTTACTTCAAAATTATAATTTTAAGTGATAAAATGCAAATATTTTAATATTTTATAACAAAATATTGTGAATTATGAATAATTTGATAATAACAAATATTTGTTTGACTTAATTAAGGACTTACACATTTATTTATTCCAAAAATGTATATGAATTTTCAGCGGCATAAAACCTCTTTGCTGTTACTAAAAAAAAATAACTGTATTACCCGGTTAAATTGGGAATGCTCTGTTTACTCGCATAGAAGCAGCATCGCACTCGCATGCAGTAAGTAACTTTGTAGGGATAATTCTATAACCACCTAGTGTTTTATATATTATTGCACGCGTTTGTTATAGCTCGGTTTATGGCCCTAAAAGCGATGTATTAGGACTCACTTTACGAGCAAGTGTGTTGAAAAACAATCTTTCTTAAAATGTTCATGTTTATAACACATTTTCCTCCACACAATTTGAGTTTGCAACCAAGCATACATCCACTCGCATAAATGGATGGATAATCTATCTGAGTAGGGGGAGGGGGGGCAAGGGTGTAAGTGCTACACTAAAATATTTTGGATAGTCTAGATCATAACACATTGAAGCTCAGACATTTCGTGCCTATACGCCTATCGAAAAGGATTCAACAGTTTCCTCAACTATTGTTAAAAAAATATGTCAAATATTCCCTTAAACGCACAATAAAATGTTACATCCCCGGCTTATCCAAGGTGTGTTATTGCTTGTTATTTCCCTTTAAAAATGTCTTCTCGAATCTCGAGACATCTGTTATTGGCAGTTTCTTTCACCTCCTACTTATCGATAAAATAGTTTCGAGAAAACCCGGGTATCACAATATTACCAGGTTATTTTCTGAAAATGTTATATTCTACATTTGTGGTGACGTTATATTTTCATTTCATGAGGTATGATAAGATAATATACAGGATAATTTTGCGACCTCTTTACAAAATCAAATTTAGTTCAAGGAAGTAATAAAAAAATTGGTGAGATAATTACGAATTATTTCTTTTTTAATTCAAAGTTTTCAGCCACTTTTTATGACCAAAAAGTTTAGGCGCGCACACTCACCCTCGCGCAAGCGGCGCGAGCGGGGGAAGGCAGGTGGCGGGAGAGGGGCTCGCGCGGGTCGACCGACCGTACGATGCGCAAAGAGTGACAACAATTTCAATTTGTGTAGGGAAAAGTTTGGGACAAAAAAGTAAAAAATAAAAAAATTCTTAACTTCACAAATCGATTGTACTGCTGTTATAGTATGACCTGACAAAATTTTAAAGGGGTCTAAAAATGACCCTGTATAAAATTTCTTTTTTCTAAAAAAAGTTGATGGATTAGGCTCAATGTCTATAAGATGAGTAAAAAAAAAAATATGAAAACTATGGTGATGAATCTGTGACAGATGATTGGTTATCAAATTGTTAGGTAGGTACCTACTTACTCAAAAATTCACAGATTTTACAGTCCCCGCAAGAATCGGAGCATTGAAAATGAACACAAAAAATTACGAAAAACCAAAATCAAATGCAAAGTCCTATTTTTTTTTAAAGTAACCTAAGTTGTACCTATTTATTTTTACGATTGTGACACTCGGCTCCGCCTCGTGTCACAAAAGCGCCCGCTGACTACCTCGACGCAGCCGAAATAATATTAACCAATTTTCAAAATTCCAACGAATGCACTTCTTGTCTGCTTCTGCATCTTTTAACACTATTACCATGACGATCGGTCAATAATCATAGAACCTACATCACTTTTTATGTACGGAAACAGCCGTTTTTCTACAATTCCAAATCTAAAGGGACCACCTACAGGTCACAATTATAAACATATTTTAAAAATTATTTCGCCATTTGATAGCTAAACTAATACCCTAGGACCCTGTTTTTAATTTTTTCTTAAGTCTGTTTTTTTCCGAAATATTTACAATTTAGTAAACAAACATCCCCCAAAAAACCCGGAATTTTTGTAATTTCGCAAAATTCCAAAAAAAGTTACCAGTAGATTTTCAAAATTCAAACGTTCACACGTGTCGCGATAATTTCCTCAACTTTTCGTAATATTTTCATTTCGATTTTCCCAAAATCCTCGGAGATATGGTCAAAAATACGTCTCAGGCGATTTGCATCTGATAACCATTTTCAATGGTAAAAGAAATTAAAATTTATTAGTAGAGATATGAACAAAATGTTTGATTCGTCACCACGGCGTCACGGAAATTCGTAAATCAAACTAAAATAACCCAAAAACATAAAAGATCTGAATTGATAATGAAAAACTAAAGTCTGTGTTGTGCCACGAGCCACGACCTTTCGTCAAATGTATGCAATGTGTATAACGACACCTTAGAGTGAAAAATCCATTTTTGGTATTCTTTTTTTTTACTGCTCTTTAGGAAGAAAACCTTGCAACGCTAAATCGTGACCTCACTAATTTGTTCTTCTCGTAACAACATCGTTAGTAAAAAAACATAAAAACCTCCGTACAAAAATTTTACAGCAGGTTTTTCTTCCTCTTGAAAAGTTTCTTCTTTTACACTTACGAGATTTTCACTCTAAGGCGTCGATAAAATAATTGCTATTCTCCCCGACTAAAATCGGCCACTGACTATGACTGTTATTCTGGATGTCAAAATCGGCAGAATAGAACGGCTGATGATAAAAAGACGATGGACACTATCGGGCAATTAGCTTGCATTCAGTTTCAAATGTACACACAGAGGAAATACAGAACAGCTTTGATAGGAGAGTCTCAGTTTGCTGTTCGATTGGTTTTCGGTTGTCAAAATGCACATCCTCTATCGACCTATACGTAGAAGCCACTCAAAACCAGATTATTAACAACATATTGTTATTTTGAACAACACAAAATTAGAAACAAGTTTATGTCCCCGTAAATCTTTTCAACAGTCTTAGAAATCTACTGCAAAAATTTACTTCAGTTGCACAAAACATACTGGCTCGTAAAAACTAAATCATTTTATACAGCAACGTACCAATAACGTTGAAAATTCGCTATTTAAGAGCCATCTTAGCGGACTCATCTGGTAGCAAACTAAAGTTAACAATTTTTTCCCAAGCTTGCTCAAATTGAAAGCTCAACTTCGTTTTCTCTAACTTTATGATTAATGTGCTTCCGGTTCTCTCTTTTACTATTACAAAACTGCTTTTAAGTAACAAAGTTGATGTTGGCCCTGTAAAACTATCATATGATTTAAAAATAATTCACAAGCTTAAAATATAATGTCTAATTTTAGATACTTTTATGCGTGAATTCGGGTGTTTTGTGTTAAAGATGAATAAAACACTGCACAGCACAGCTTATTCCAATATAAGTTTTTTCGAGTCTTTCGTTATTTTTAACCCTTACCATCCGTACTTATATTATAAATGAGAAAGTCTGCTTGTTTGTTCGTTTTTTTTTGTACGCCTTCACGTCGTAACTAACTACTGAACCGATCATCATTACAATTACAATTTTGCATACACGTTCTCAAGGGTATAAAAAAGGACATAGGACAACTGAGCTCACCCACAAATAAATGCATAAGCAAACCTGCAGAAACACCGATAGCAACAAACATGTGTTTTGCCCCCACACGGAACATATTGTCACATAAGTATCAGTTGTCCCCTGGGAGTAGTGGAAAATTATCATCCCACCTGTCCCATCATAGGACTGAGTCAATGGAACTAGTGGGACAGACAGGCAATGCCAACCACTTCAGTGCACTGATTCGGTGATTTCAAGATTTCTTGCATGTTTTACAATTATTTATTGTGCGGAAGTTATTGCTAAATATTGTTTTGCCCTTATACCAACTACTCTACACGTTTTTCACCCTATAAACTTAATATAAATATTTTTTATTTTTATAAGTCTATGGTTTCACCCCTACACTGAGTATCATCAAGAGCTGTTAGACCATGAAATTTCAACCACCGACTCGGTGCTTTCAAGATTTCTTGCATGTTTTACCATATATTGTGCGGAAGTTATTGCTAAATATTGTTTTGCCCTTATACCAAATACTCTACACGTGTTTTACCCCTACACGGAGTATCATCAAGAGCTGTTAGGTTGTGTAATGCCAACCACCGACTCAATACTTTCAAGATTTCTTGCATTTACTTGAAGTTATTGCAAAATATTGTTTTTGCATCCATTAAACCAAGGTAACGCCTGATTCTATAAAAAAAAACATCGGAGTTCTTATGACCAAGTAGTTCAGAAGTTATTGCTAACTAACGACCGCCCGCGACTTCGTCTGCGTGGTCAGTTATTTCTCAACTTGGGGACAGTATTTTTTTAGGGATGAAAGGTACCCTATGTCCTCCTCTGTACCCCTAACAACGTGTAGGTATGCATAAAATTTCGTGATGATCAGTGGAGTAGTTAAGACGTGAAGGCGTAAACAAACGGACTTTCGCATTTATAATTTTAGTAAGGATGATTCACCCAAGCTTTGCAGCTTATGTACTCACTGCCATCGCAACTATTTTACATCGTTACATCAAATTCTAAACCCTCAGCAGTAGATAATAAGTTTCATTTACGTTAATTTCATAATAAGCCTGATTTAAAATACGATCCAAGTGAGTTGTTTACGCAGACTGTAAGCCGTTGAATGCCTTTGCCTTTGAGGATATCTCTCGTGCGATTGTTTATTTAACATTCCATGTGAAGGGTGCCACCTTCTCCATTAGGTGTAAGCTTGCCTGTGTTTGTTTTCAGAGCATTTGAAATTACTAATACTTTGAAATGCAATGTTTAACGCTTAACTGTAGTGGTGAAAAATAGTCACACTTATCTTAGTCTTGGGTCCATGGGACCCGCATTTTTTATTTTAAATAAAACAAAAGCAAATTTCAGTTTTACACTATATTTTATTAAACTTTACTTTGAAACATTAAAAAGAGAAGTATTAAACAAAACCAACAATAGAAATTTTATTGTCATCTACACTACAATGGCACTTCTTTTAATAAGTACTTACTTAACCAAAAACATGCTTTCGAAAAAATCATATAAAATGGAAAATCTCGTTTCATGCACAAAAATAGTACTTTTGGAAAGAGTTAAACCAAGAACTAAAAAATATTTGAAAAATAAAAAAAATAACATCAGGGTACAGATACTTTATCGTGGAACACCTAGGTGAACCACGGGTACGTAAAGTTAACCGTGAAACAACTAGGACCTAGGTCCTAGGTGAACTGCTTTGGTGTTCCACACGGGTCAGAAAGGCATAAATTGATGACCCACGAACCCACGCACTCACCGATACTCACCTCAGTAGTAGCAGTAGTAGGTAATTGGGCTCTCTGGATCACAGGAGATCCAGCTCGCCCAATTACCTCTATTCAATCTATTCAAATACATTTTTTTATACTATACGTCAACGAATAACTTTTATTTCATCTATTCAAATAAGTAGGTACTCTTTTATTACCTTTATTCAATCTATTCAAATAAATAAAAAATACATCAACCTTCAGCACTTTCAAATAATCGATTCAAAGGTGTTTTTTCGAATCACCTTCAGTGGTTTTTTTTATAATCGATCGCACAGTAATTTAGAAAAAATGCTCATCCTCAATGAATGCGCTAAGATTCAAATTAGCATTTGAGAAGATAATAAAATTTTAATATTGTATTGAGGACCTCAATACAATATTAAAATTTTATTATCTTCTCAAATGCTAATTTGAATCTTAGCGCATTCATTTAATCGTTTCAAAGGTGTCATTTAGGTAGGTAGAACGTTGCCCATAATTATCATTACTTTTTAATCTTGTTCACATGCAACATTATAATTAAATTATTTTTAAATAAAAAAAAATTTTTTAAATCTTCATTTATTGGATATAAATACAAACAATTTCATCATCGTCTTCTTCCAAATTAGCAATAGCTTCCTCGAAATTATCACCATATTTATTTTCAAACGTACACTGCTCCAAAAGTTGCGTATTCCATGGATTGTCCGTCACCAAACTACAAATCTTGAAAAACAGCTTCATATTATCGTTAAACACATGGGGCTTCAGTTTAAAGTTTGCGTCGTTGATGTTTTCCAGCAAATCAAAATAATATAGAAAAATATCCGAACTAAAGCATTGGTTTCTAAAGGTTTCGAAATCTTTAAACACCCAATATTTTGATTTATTCATTAATAAATGTTCAAGCTCCAATAAAGCAAGATGTAGACTCATTTTCCACGTTTGGCCACACCGGCGTTATCTTTGCGTATGTTACAGTAGGCTAAGCGGTCGACCGACCGGCACACTCGTCGTAACGGAAGTGTCTACTTAGAACAGAACCACAGCCTTTTACCGATTGCTTTAATACAGGATTCGAATGTGGGGCTTCCTCAAAACTCCTTAAATCCGTAAATCCTTATTACAATTAAGTGTATTATTGAATTATTGTCTATATTTTTGAGTAGGTGCTAAATAAAAATGCTTTCATATAATTTGATTTTCATTTATTTTTATATTAATAATTATATTTTTATTAAATTCATAAACTTATTGAAGTTAAAACATAATTTTCCCTGCACCATTTATCCAAACAAACTACATTTTTTAGAGCACATATTTTATCATGATGAATACAACTTACAATATCGGGTGAACTATATTTTTCATAGAGTGTTACAAAACTAGGACAATCTATATCTTCTAAATTAAACATCTTATTATTATTACTATTATTATCGAACATCTCTTTTATCCACAACACTTTATCATAACCTTTAGTTAAAATACAACATTTTTGTTTTAAATAGTAGTTTAGACAGTCTTTATAATTAGAATACGGCACAACTCCATCATTCCAATAAATTCCTCTAGTTTTCTCAATCCTGGCTACTTCTAGTCGTTCTTTTTTTGATAATTCATAAAATGGGTATGGTGGTTTTATTAATAATACAATGAATTTTCTTTTCCATAGGATTGCTATTTCTTTTGGAATAAACTGATTGGACTCGTTCTTAAATCCTTGCACGTCTACTATTACATTCATGATAATGTTGAACTACAATATTGCAGGAAGGTAGCATTTGAGCATGACCTTCACAATATAATTATGAGAGCTCAATGTGGCATAAAAATAACAGTAACCTCTTTATATCTTTACCTACTATCGTTAATTATTGCATCTTCAAAAACAATTATATGTCGCGTTATTATTGCACCATATTTTTAGACATAGAACATTCTTTAAAGCACAAATTTCTTTATGATGAACACAATTTGATTCTTCGTTCTTAATTTCACTATAATCGTAATATAATTTTTTGAAATTCGGGCACCCTTTGTCACCTAATTCTATTATATCACAATTCTGACATAACTCTTGAATCCACTTAGTTTTTTCCAACCCTTTTACCAATATTTTTTTGTTACTTATATACGGGACCACTATCTTTCTGAATTCATAATAATCAATGTATCCTTCACTCCAAGTGAGCCCACGATTCCTTTCCATCCATCGTACTTGTTTCTTTTCTGCGTTTGACAGAGTTTTAAAAGCATAGGGCGGCTTAATGAGAAAAGTTTGCGTGTGCTCCTTATATGCTATTGCTAGCTCTTTAACGATAAACTTATTTTCAAAATCTTTAAATCCCTGTAAGTCTACAATTATAGTATTGATATTCATGATATTTTCTTAACAATGTTGGTTAGAGGCTTGTATTCGAAAATGCAATCGTTTAGTATCAGACAATATGCAGTGGTCAGATCAGGTATATCTTGATCTGTTTCGATTTCAACTCGTACATCTATTGATCCCTTTAGTGTTTCATGCTGACGAGAACAGTCTATCACAAATAAAGGAGCAACGTCTCTAAATTCTTTCAAACTCATCAACGGCTCAGCTCGATGGCCATAGTAAGACTGTTGAAATTTTGCATACTGCTCGTATATTAATGAATACTTGTCTTCCGAGAAACTGACGTTTAGTCCTTCATAAGGGTAATACGATGAATTCAAAAAGAGTCTTACATTGCGTACATTGCAGTGGTCAAACTCCGCCATTGATCTTTCAGCATTATTTTTACGGTTGGTTTGTAAAGCAAGAACAACATACCGCGGTTTCTCAATTTGCGATGATGTTTTAATCGACCAAGTATGTTTACATGTTTTAGGAAGTAATGGATATTCATACAAATCCCAATTACGGAATGCTAGTGTAATTGCCCTATCTTTTTCTAACTGTTTTAATAAGTTAATTTTTTCACGATCTGATACTTTAATATGTGGAACTCGCCAAACAATTTTACTTAACATTATATCCTCCACAGTTTCTCCTGGTTTCAATTTTAAGGCATTAAGATTAGTATTGTTTCTCAGTAACACTAACTCATGTTTACAGTTAATTATAATTTTTTCATAATCTTCTGCAAAACCCAATACTTTATTCAATGGTATTGACACAGAAAATACTCCACTATTGTAATTGGTAGTACCAGTAGTCGACCACCCCCAATTTTTTGCACATTTGGATTCATGTTCATTCAGTGATAGGTAAGACTTAATAGTAGTTGTAATGCCTGCATTCTTAATTTTATCTATTTCAACTCCATTTAACTCGTACCGAATGTCTTGAAATAGAAATAATGCAGGGTTATTTACAAAATCTACACTTGATGCTTTTTCTTTAGCAGTAGCGGTGTTCTTAAATACATCAGCTTTGCCCTCTATATACAATGTGCTGAGTGATGGCAGCACATATAAATCTTGCTGATTAATAGGTATTCGTATTTCGTCATTCTTGTTGAAACTTGTCACGTATGGTTTGTATGAATGATATTCGAAACTTTCAATGCGGTTGTCGTAAGATGCTGGTTGAGTTATATTTAAAATATTCATTTTAACAAACCTACTAGTTTAAGAAATTCTTTATTACTTTTGGTTAGTTTCTTTTTTAACTGAAGTGGTGTTCTATTATGAACTGATCTTTTAGAACTGACTTGAATAAAAGAGGTAGAGGGGTTTTTATTGAAATTTATCATTTTTTTCTGAAATGTAAATATAGCTGCACTTCTTCACCTCGTAAATTGATTTGCTTATTTTCACTGTCTAATAACCTTATATTAATAGCATTTATTGAACTTTGGTTTACTGGAAAATAGGTTAAATTTTTAGGTATATCAATGATTCGATAACCAGGTGGAACGTTTAATACAAATTCATGAATTATATGACTTCTTCTTCCATTCACGAATGATCCACTAACCACATCACATTCGATGCGTACGATGGGTGTTGATAAAATGCTAACAGGATACCATGACTCGGTACTTATATTAGCTTTAACTGTTTCCGTACCAAAGCCCAAAATTTTACCGATAGAATCACTTTTGTCGAAGTGAACATTTTCAGAACAGAAAATGCTAGTTTTCAGTGTATTGTTGTTGCAAGTCATTTTTAATGCAGCATTCTTGACATTAATTTCTAAATAATCACAAATATCTTGAAATTCATATGATCCTTCAGGTATTTTGATAATTTTATCTTCGCCATAATAAAACTTATTATTTCTTTCATCTATATTAGGAATAGAATTAAAAGTGGAAAAATACAATAGTCCACACTCATATTCGCCATGCAGTTCTAAAGTTGGTGAGTAATTTGTTATCAAAGAAGCCCCCCTCCCAGTTATCGACACAGTGAACGACATTTCTATACTGACTAATTATAGTTTTATTCTCATTTATAAATGTTTTTCCAATAATTTCTTAAAAATTTTAAACAAAGGTGACCACAGTTAATAGTACCGAAAGTTTGATGCTGTATATAATTATAGTGTATGGACATGAATCTGAGATACTTTATTAACTCTATAGGTGGTTTTAAGTTACCAAAGCTGTCAAAATATTCACAATAATCGTTTTGTTTAACATAGGCTACCCAATGAGTTCCAGGATTATCAGAACTGTCTAAATTTAGTATAGCACACTCTATTTCTCTTGGTTTCGAGGGTAATGAGTCTCTCATAAAAACACCACGAAAATAAGGAATGTCACTCGAATGCTCCAATATATCTAAATTATTGAGAGGTCGTCTGGGTAGCCGTTTATTCAGTTTTTTGAAGAGCTTAACTTTAAGTATAAGCTACCCCCCTTTTTCAGTGATTTGATATACAACCCTTTCCCGAGAGCAATAGCTTCCATCATTTTATTATGTCGTTCGGTTTCTTGAAGATTTTTTTGAGCGCTCTTGTAATCATTTACAGCCTTTGCTATACCTGCAGCACCTCCAGCCAGTGCACCGAGAGCTGACAACCCAGCAAAGATCGGGATGAGCGGTAGCATTCCACCACATTTTGGGATAGGAATGCATCGGGGCAACCGTATTCCTTTCTTTTCATTAAACAGTTTTTTTGCGGCTGCATATGCGTATTTTATTGCAGTGTGATCATCTTTAGATTTAATTTTTTTCAACTGAGATTGTATTTTTTTCACAACTGCCATAAAAGATCGTACTCCACCACCAGCTTTTAGCTTTGCTTTCATTGCATTTTTTACTACCCATGAAGCTACCTTTTCTCCTTTCGTAGCATCTTTAGATTTCATTCTTTTCTTAGCCATATTTAAAAGTTCTAAATCAGCTTTATGTCGTATATTTAAATCACTATTGTTGTAAGCTATATCGTGGTACATACAAGCTTCATCCAATTTGTTTATACCTCGATCACCCCTCAGTAACCGTTTCTTAAGTTTTGTTCCAGGTCCACAAAATTGATATCCAGGTAGATGTAACTCAACCGGTATATTATTTATTAAATCGTTGATAATACCACTTCCTTCCTTCATTAGTGTTCATAAACTGACTATATTAACTAAAAATGCATAATTTATATCATGACACCAATGCTTTCTTGTCAACCCAACTATTCTCTTTATCACTAAGACCTAACCATTTAACAAAAAGTTTATTTCCTGTTCTTTTTATAACTTTTTCAATAAGATATATGTCTGGAAACTTTGTTTTCTGTAACTCATATTCATAAAAAGATCCTAAAATCTTTTGTTTATGTTTATCTTCCAAGTGATAAGTTGAAGGATTTGTGTGATTGATTTTGACGATTTTAAAAATTTCTGTTGACCAATTTGGGGTATAACCTTTGTAAAAATCTCCTTTATGTTTACTAATACGAACATGATCTCCAACTTTGAACTTAATTCGTTTATTTTTGTTTTTGTTACTTTGTGTTTTAATTATGTTTGATCGGACAACCGTCTCGTTTGTTTTATTAACATTGATGGGCTTAAATTTTGTTATTCGATGTCTAGTATTATTATAGCAATATACCACGTCTTCCAAATTTTTTTTTAGCCATTGATATTGACCATGTAGGCTAAACAGTTTAAAAAGGTGACCTTTTAATGTTCTTATTACTCGTTCTACAATAGATGCCTTTTTTATAGAGTAGGTAGAATAATGGTTAATATGATATTTATTCATCAATTGTTTAAAATTATCGTTATAAAACTCTGTACCTAAATCAGTTTGTAAATTTTTAGGCTTTCGAGATGAATTACATAATATTTTTTGCATTGAATTTGTAACACATTTTTTCTCCTTCGATTTTAAAGGACTAACCCATACAAACTTTGATAAAGCGTCAATCACTACTAAAATGTATTTATAACCTTTGTTATTATGTGAATACTTTTGAAAGTCCATAAGGTCAGCTTGCCACAAATCATCTATTCCTTTTATGATTGTACATCGACGGGGAAAATTCCTTCTCGCTGCTCTGTGGAGTTCATCGACTACGTCCTTTTTACTCATTATATTAGACTTTGTATGACTCAATCATACGATCTATTTCAGATTTTGAATAAAATAAAGTACTTAAATTTTCTGTAGTCACTTTTTCCAGATTATTGAGGTAAATTTTAACATCGCTATAGATTTTTTTCATTTCATGTCTTAATTGTTGAACAGTTTCATCCATATATGCTTTATTTACAGCTTCATCATCATTCTCAGGAGATGCCAAACCTTTTAATTTGGATGATTTTAAGTCGTAATCACCTGTTTCTGACTTAACTAAAGTATCGTTTAAGGTATCAATGTATTCTTTTAATCGTAAACGTTTAGGTACGTGATTACCAAATTTATCTATATTCATTGCAGAGTGTTTATGCGTTCCTTACTGTTAGCTGACTGCGCAGTTTTCACATTGCATGTTACTTATATTTTTTTATGATGCCCGTTTCATATAGTTCCTCGATTATTGCAATAATTTCATTATCTAAGCCAGTGTTACCAGCGTTTCTTGACGCATATAACAATTTTAATCGTTCTACTAACTCATTTGGATCATCCCAATAAACATAATCAGTGTTTTTCTTAAACTTTTTTAAAAGTTTCATACCTTTCCCCTCTGAAAGACTCTCCGAGCTAGTTATTTTTCTTGAAAATTTAAATAGTGGTCTAATAATATTCATATATTTAAATCCCTTGTTGCTGTTGATTGGTTTTGATGGGTCATAATTACGCCTATGTGCATTGGTTTCTATTAATAGTGCTTTATAATTTAGTAAATCATCATTTGTAATAATGTCTAAATTAGGTTTCTTTTTGTACAACAATTCTTTTAAGCCCTGAGTTTTACTGCAACTATAGTTTCCAATTTTTTAAATTCTACCGTTATCATAAACTCGTGTTTTGCCAAGTAGTAGTTTTCCCCGTTCATTTCTTATTCCAAAAGGTATAACACTCATCATTTCAGAGGATGTAGACCATGATAGTGATTGGTTTTTTGGGTTAGGTGATGAATGGATCGATTTATACGACTCTTCACTTACATTGTGGTCATCTGAATGACTTTCACTTGCATTGTGATATTCAGAAGGTGAAGCAGTAAGAGTTTTATTAGTTTTTTCAAATGTATCTAAGTCTACTTGTTCTTCTTCATTTTCACTGAGACCTTCACTAAAACTTTCAATAGAAGGATGCGAGGTCTCACTTTCATTATCTTTGATCTTTTTTAGAATAGTTTTATATTCTGGTTCTTCGTTATGATGTTTTTTATTTACTAATGTATTAAGTGGGCCAACTATGGGCTTAAATATTGTCTCTAAGGCCATATTATTAGAATTTTTGACATCTCTAATCATTTCAACCTTTCTTTTTACAGCTGCAGCTGATTTCACAATCTGTTCTTTAAGTTCTTTTTCCATTTTAGAATTAATTGCACTCAGTTCAAAGTCAAAAATAAAAGTGACTCATTAATGATAAAACAAGCTCTTATGTATGTTAATCTACCACTATAAATGTGTCAAATGCCATCCTATAACATCCTTTATTTCGTTCACAGTCTTTATTGATAACTAGATAACTGAAAGGTTTATTCCAAACAGTTGAGCACATTTCACGAAATTGACGCCATGACATGTCTGATCCCACATGTTCATCATAAACATGCCTTAAATTGATGTCATCTTGTTTAAATAATATTATTAGGTTTGAATTGTCTCTTACAAGTTGTTTAGGTATTTTTGTGTACGTTTGATTTATATAAAAACAATCAATATTTTTGTGACGACCCATAGCAAAATAATCCCGAATGCTGTTTTGGTTTTCACAAGCCACATCATCAAAAATAATTATTGAGTTAGGTAAAGCATCATGTGGACTTAAAATATCATTGTTATTATTGTATTTGTTAAAAGATGTGTTTGGCACCAAATTTAAAACTTTTTCTAAATATACGTATTTAGGTTGATATAAAGATTTCGAATACACATAAATGTTACAAAAACGTGGACCATCTTTATGTAATAATAAACTAATTACTAAGTTGGTCTTTCCACAATTTGATGGACCGCAAACAATACAGCGTATACTGTTAGGCAATAAGTTGCCATGTCGTTTTGGTTCATTGGATGATGGAGGACAAACACATTCCAGTTTCAAGCTTTGTTTTTGTTTTAAAAATTTCATATTTATTTTTAACTTGACCACAATGTTTCATGGATGTTAGTAAAATGACTATATATCACACTGCTGAATCATATTATATAGGTATGTTATGATGTTACAGTTAAAGGCATCTATAATAATGCAACATGATCTATCACATAAATGGGTCGGCTAAAAAATCAATGGTCAGCAATGGTAATCAAATGTTTCGTGCCTAATAAGGATAGGATATTCTAAATATGGAAAGACATGATTTAACTTTTTACTAATATAATCAGAACTGCATCATTTGCGTGCCAGCTTTTGCAAGACACACTACCAAATAAAGAAAAAATTGAAGAAAAATCTAGTAAGTACCTACATGATACGTTTCATTGGTCGTATTATAAAACTAACTATATTCGTTTTCTTAAATATTTATGTTTGTTATAGGAAATGTCGCTCGATACAGATTTTATTGGCCTTGAAGTTGAAAATTGTGATCCAATCACAAATCCATTTTACTATGCTCAAGATGTGGATGGTTACTTAGCTGATGATCGAAACTTGGAACAAGAAATAAAAAACTCGAAAACAGATGAATCAAATGATAAACAAAAGCAGCTCATGGGAGCAAAAGAATCCTTAAAATCCATAAAGAAAAAAGCAAAATTGTCTTTAAAGACACTTAAACGAGATCGCATTCTGCACTTATGTGAAGAAAGCCCAGTTGCCTCTACTTCATCTACATCTTACGTTTTAAAAAAAGACAGGAAAGGCGAGTATTTAATAAAACTGAATATTTATGATCTTAAAAGTGACACTGCTGAATGTGAAACACCAAAGAATATAATTACCGTGCAGTACGTGGCTGAAAACAGATATGATGAGATTATGTATGCAGCCGATAACTTAGTGGATAAAATTGTGAAAAAATTGCATGATTCATAAAATTATCAATTCATATTTAAAAGTATACCTACATTTAAATGAAATATAAAATATTGTACGAGAAATTTCAATTTGTTTCATTTACATTTACCTAATAAATAATGAAATAGTTATACCTATATTAAGGATGTGAATAAATACACAATGTATTAAAATAAGTATTTTTATTTAAAAATATATTTTGTATAAGTAATAAAACTAAAACACATAATTACAATGACCCCATGGTACAGTTTGTATTTGATTAGGTAAAATCTGTCTCTTATCATCGTTACCGCTTAAAATTAATTTGTTAACTTGCTGTGAATAAACTGAATGTCTAATAGATTTGATCAGATTCATTTTACTTCTTAATTTTTGACCTGAAATTAAAACTTTACTATAATCACTCACGCGTAACCGAGATGTAACGGGTTTTGATACACCTTTAGCTTTTTTAAGAACATTCTTCTTATTTTTAATACAATACAGCTTTGCTCTTAGTCCTATAAACTCCTGTATATTCTCACCACCGAATTCGTCTTTAAACAAGCCAGGTATTCTAGCATTTATTCAAGGTAGATTGTAAGGATTATCAACAGGAAAATTTGATGTATCAAACAATGAAATATTTGTTTTAATATCTTTATACACATCATTAGTTTGTATCACATATAACAGACTGTCAGTGTCTGTGTAACAGAGCTTTGCATTATCTTCATACTTTCGTTTAATGTACTCATAATGAAATTGATATAAGTGCACTTTTGAAAACTCCAATACAGTAAAACCGATGTAAATGGGTCTATCTAAAATAACTTTTTCTTTCTTTAATTGGATAGCTACAAAATGCTCAGAAAAAACACTTACACTCTTTAGATTAGGTTTTGCAATTAATTTTTCTGCTCCAACACATTTATTCGTTTTATTATAGTTATCATTCCAAGTAGTAACTAACCTTACTTCAACTTCTTTTCGTCTATTTTGAATTGTTTTGCCAAATATTGCGTTATTCAAAAGCTTAAAAAAGTCTTTTTGAAATGATGATGTTGCAGCTTGACGCAGCTGAGTATTTAAATCAATGTATTTTTTCAGATAATTGTCTTGCCGAAATTTTAATATGCGTTTAATATTTTTTAATACCAAACCATTTTTTAGACATTCTTTTAAATGAATATAATGTATAACATAGTTAAATTTGTCATATAAATTTGCAATTAATTTTGGGGATAAACTACCGGGTGGAATAAACTTTTCAGGAGCAAAAGGAAGATCGCTGTGAAAATCGTGCAAAGAAAACGGATATTCTAAGTCAACTTCTAAAATATACCCAAATTCAGCGTCATCTGGTATAGTCAAAACATCAAAGTTGTTGATTTCAGTTGAAGACATAAAATTAAAATCTGATATTGGTAGTTTCTTAGTCATTGCATAGCCATATAAATTATTTGCATCCAAGTAAATTAAATAAGAAGACGGTAAAGAACTGTCATATTCTGACATATATTTATGATTTGCCGTTGCATGTCTTAGAGAGCATTGAGCTAGTCCACCACGAATACCTTTTTCAAGAAACTGATACATTTCTAAATCATTTATCAAATCTAATTTTACATCAGTATACAGCAGCATTGCATCCCAACTTAAGCCAGGAGAAGAAACATAATATGCAGGATCAAGATTGTAATAATTTAAACTCATGTTTCGGAAACTTTCAAAAACATCACACAGTAATAACACATCGCATTTTAAATATAAATCAGTATATTCTCCTAGCGTATTAATGTTAAAAGTATTCCATACCTTAAATGCATGAGCATAGTTCTCATCACTTATATGACTCATACTTAGGCTGTTGTAAAAACATTCTCTTGGCGGAAGTTGAGGTTCTTCATACTTTGACCAATCATTTACATAGTCATAAGGATATATCCCTTTGCGCCTCAATAAATTAAAATGTTCATTATTGGTAAAGAATCTATGAAGATTAGTAAAATCTTCATCATTTAAATTTTTAGTCAACTCATCTAAGCTAGAACTTAAAAATTGGAAAGAATCTAAAAACTTAATCTGAATACTATGTTTATTCTCCTCAGACTTTATAAACTTAGTAAAAGTTATATATTTTTCTTTACTTTTAGGTATAACGTACAGATCTCCCTCATATTTAACCAACTCTTCTATAAATAAATGACTATCATAATTTGCTAAGTTATGTAGAATTACAGGTACAAAAGAACATTTTTTATATATCAAATTACAATACGAATGTGCAGCCCCTCTAAATTCAGAAGTAAAATGATCGTGATCTGCTACTTTATCATCAAAAAGAAGTTTTTTACATATGTGACAAGTGGTTGCGTTTTCATACAACTTTTGTTGTTCTATAGTTAAAGTCATTGGATTATTTTTTTTTACTACTTTATCAATGGCAATTATATCTTTAACTAATGATTTTACAAAAACTGGAACACAGTCCGAACCTCTATATTTTTTAAATTTATTTAAACTGGGGTCAAAAGAGCAACATATATAATAGGCAAAGCATGATGGTTGATGTTTTTTATACTTTAACGTATTATTACTAGAATTTTCGGAGTGATCGAAAAGTATAGACTCAAAGTCGGCATAAATTACAAATGGTATTTTTTGCTGTCTTTCATAATTCTTAAACTGCAACTTTGTGTTTTTTTCAGGCAAAAAAGTCACAACTTTAGAACAGACGTGAGTTTTGTATTTATTAACACTTGAAAAAACTTGAAGACATCTCTCACATAAATGTATTTTGCCATGATGATTTGTAATTTGATGTTTGATTAATTTTTCAAGATCTTTAATTAAACAATAGTGACCAACATTATTATTTTCTAGATAAAGTAAATTTACGTGATTTACCTTTCTTTCATTTGTTAAATATAGAGGCCCGGTTACAAGTTGTTTCTTTTCATCAATTCCATAAACGTTAATACTTACATCACTATTATTTTTTTCTAGCAGTTTTATGTCTTCAGATGAAGGAGGAAAGCTAATTCCTTGAATATTTAAAACCTTTTTAAAATGCGGGTATGAGCTCGGTCTACATACATTTCTAGCACACGGAAATAAAGAAGCTACTACAGACCATAATAAACAAAATGAATCGTTATTTTTAATATTCAAGCAACTCTTAGTATTCTTAATAAACTGAGGTAATTCTAAAAAAGTGCCTCCCCTCATGGGGGTATATTTATTGATATTAATTTCTAAATGACTAACTGAATGAAAAGACCATCCTGATTCACAGTGATCAAACTCAATAAGTTTTGCTATAAATTTACTCATTATATTTGAATAAAGCTCATCAATATTACTATTTTGAAAAATACTGCAAAATGATGAATTAAAAGATTTAAGCTCTAATTTATCATCCTTGGGTAAATAATAAAAACAAAAAAGTTCAAAATTTACTTTTACACATATATGTTTTTTTAATGATAATGTTAACAAATTAAGGACACTATTTTTTATATCACTTAAGAAATTTTCAGCAAGGATATACTCAACGTTAGGTGTAGGGTTCACTTTATATGTCACAATTCTGTTTCTGAATGCAGTTGATATAATATCAATATTGGGTATTTTTGTTTTCAAAATACTATTTGATTTATGAACATTTGATTTTAAATGATTTTTAAACAATTTCTTATCTATTTCTATATTACAATTTTCACACATTTTTACAGTCTTTTTCTTTATAAATTCATGTTCAGAGTCATTTAAACAAATTCTAGTTTTCTCAGTATTATGCTCCTCAGACGATTCAACTGGAAACAGAAATAAAAAAGTAGTCGTTTTAATATGCAACACATTTATTTAACAAACACAGATATTTAATGTTATTTATAATTAAAGTATATTTAGTATAAAGAATTATAACTATAATAAGTAACTATATTGATAATTAGTACTTATATACCTATATGATAGCTATAATAAGTAACTATTCACGTTGAAATATACGAGACCGATATGATAGTGTAATCGTACAATGCAGGTGTCGCTTGAACAAGGGAACAGAGTCTAATTTACCAATATGATTTCCTAAAAATGTTCTATGTTGTTTTATCCACACTTCAATAATTTCACTCATCCATTAATTTCATTTAAATCGGGTCTTTTATATCTCAACGAGTTTGAAATACAGAAATACAACATAAGAAATTACAGTTTTAAATGCAATATAAAAATTAAAAGAAAATTATTATATTAATACATAGTTCCAATGAACGTAGGAGTACATGATTTATACTCTTCACGAGTATCTTTTATGAATTTGCTCAGATTACGCCAAGCTTCTGTGTCAGTATCCGTTTGTGTTTTAATAGTAATAATTGCTTGTCGCCAACGATTCATCGGAGATATCTTTTCTATTTCATTAGTGTTGTATATTTTTAATTCAATATACTGCTTGCCTGATTTGTTTGGATAGAGTTGTCTGCAATACCCGTTCGCAACACGTCGGCTTATGTAAGATAATAAAGGAGCTTTTTTACCATCTTCTTGAGTGACGAAGTCATCATCGTCTTCGCTGTCACTTCCAAACAACTGTTTGGCAGTCATTTTACTGGAGCTGGTTCCGGCACTCGACGATGATGATGATAATTTTGTTTTCTTTCGTAAACAGTCATCAGCGCTGGACTTGGATTTCGATTTTCGTTTTTCTACTTTAGGCTTCTCGATAACTGTTTCGTCTTCAGACGGAAAAAGTTCATCAGCGTGTTTAGACCTGAAAATAAAATAAAAATAATGAATATTCAGCCTTTCACTGCTAAAGTAGGAAGGAATAAAAGGGTAGGAGGAAATGAAATTATCATTCAAAATTAAACAATTAAAATAACTAAGTTATTATAGAAACACTTTTTAATTATAAATAATATTTTTTTATATCAAAATCAATAACTAAAAGTTTTATAAATGTAAACTTTGAAAAGTAAGTTATTATAAAAGTAAAGGTTATTTAAAATAGAAGTTTTACTTACATGATGCTTTGTGTGTTTCACGTAGAAGAAATTTCACAAAACCAGCAAGCACAGTGTGGAAACTCAGCAATCAATGAGGAGTAGTCCCTAGACCCTCTTATATATCAATCTTAAAATTATCAATGTATGCATCCGTGTAACATTTCTTAGTGTTAAACAGAGCATTCAGCATTTTCCATAAAAGTAAATCAAACGATGCAAAGGTGATACAAGATGTTTGTTCTGGCTTTGCTCGTTGATTAAAATGATTAAGAAACGAGAGCATTGTTGTAATGACAATAGTTAATAATAATAATGTATTTCCATTAAACTTTTCTCCACGCTTTCCTTCGCATTCAATTTGCTAAAAAAACATGAATATCTATAACAAAAATAACTACTAACAAACATACAAACTTTTTTAATTATATTATAATATGAGTAGGATCTCTTTCATATTAAAAATATTTTTTTAACATGATTTTGTCGACGACTCCGTTTACTCGGAATTCAAATATTAATATATTTCAAAGATAATTTCATAACCTTCGAAATATATTATACCTATACTTACATTCAAATTTTATACGTATCAAATTAGTTTAGGCATTGTAGGAATGAATTTCGAAACAATTAAATAAATTCAACGTTTAAACGCTCACCATTTACACCATTATTGGATTATTTGCTTTATTTGTAAAAGTCAGTTAGATGTAGATTTAAAATAACTAAAAAATAACTGGTGAAAAGAAACAAAAATATATATTTGTAAAAATCTTAAAAAGTTGCAAAACAAAGAAATTAAATTTCTTAACAAAGGTCATTGGGCATATTTGGCCTGCTTGATGAAAGTTCACGTACAGAAACCAAACCAGTTTTAAATTGAAGAATTCAATCCCACTTTCAAAACATGTTTTATATTTTTATATAGTATATGTAGTATATGTATGATGGTATTAAACTTTTGTTAATAAAACAGAAGTTTTTACTTTCAGCATTGTGAAAATGTGTAGTACAAGCATAATAAACGTTTTTATTGTCTTCATTTATTTATTTTATTTTATTTATTATTGAAATTATATGATATAATGATAAAAATGAAACATGGTCTGCTAGAATGCGACCCATATCACTGAGTAGCAGATACATTTATCTACATATCTAGCACTATTTCGTTTGTGTACGCCATAGGCCAAACGTCTGAACAAAATGCCCATTGACCTTTAGGTATTTTATCAAATGATTATATCTTTACAATTTGTCAGCAGCTATTGTGTGGCTTTAGGTACAACCTTTTTCTTATCGATTAAGTAGGTATTATAGCCGTTATACTATATTGTATTGTATACGTTAGAAACAACTAAAGTTTTATCTAAAGATAAGTATATAAAAAAACTATGAAAATAGTACCTATAACGTCCTGAAATATTGTTGCAAATTGTATACGTTGCTTGGAACACGCTATAATTAATTAAATTGGATATAATCGATTTTTTTCATCTGAAATAAAGGACCTCAACTATGCTTACCTATAGTCTGCACGTGAACACACGAATTTATTGAAATAAGTTCAACAAATAAAAACATATTTCAAACCGCGATCTAAGTTAGACCTAGTTTAAACTTATGCTCTTAACTACTATTTTACATCTTAACAATCAAAAGTGGCTACATAACCTATGTTTAAACAAACGTTTACTTTAGATCACGTTTTATAATAAAGTCAATGTACTCGTGTCTAAATAATTTATTGAACTTTCTTTTACTAAATATTTTTCCACAAATAAGTAAAGACTTCTAACAAAGAAAGTGTTTCAGTTTAGGTAAATTATGTTATGACAGAAAAATTATACGCCTTTAATAACTTCGTTTCTTTTTATGTTATAGCCCTGAGTAAAAACAAAGGATATTTTTAATCTCATTCAAAGGTACTCTGAAGATTTCCTGAATGTCGCGAACGAAATCGGGGGACAGAACTAGTTTAAATATAAAACTAAGAAGTCTTAAAACGTACAGATTGAAGCAAAGGAATGTGTTCCATACCCTTATTTAGAGAGTGTAATACAACGCTCATGCACAGCCCTCCCCGCACTCACCCACACCCGTCACACCTCTAAGTTATGCGAGCTATTTTTATCAGTAAGATTTTTTTTTTGACAATAGTGAGTTACTTGACATAGCATTACGTTTGTAATGAATTTATTTTTAAAATCCACTATTCATACTAATATTATAAATATAAAAGTAAGTTACTTTGTCTATTACGTTTCACGCCTAAACAACTGGTTGGATCGTTTTCCACAAAACTTGGCACAGATATAGATAGGGCCTTGGGGATGACGTAGGCTACTTTTTATCCCACTGCGTCTCCACCCGCTCGATAAAAAACCTAAAACCCACGCGAGCGAAGTTGCGGAAAGCTAGTGTTATCATAAAACTTTCATAACATTGAAAATATATAAAATTATCAATTCAAAATACCTATATTCACAAACATGGTAAAGGAAGTATCTGAACGATATATTACTTACTATGTTTATCATTTGAATACTTAAAATCAATGAAAGTTATTGCCGTGCAGATTATAGAAAACAGTAAGTAGGTACCTATTAGAATAGATTCTAAATTACTGTGCGATTATAAAAAAAAAACCACTGAAGGTGATTCGAAAAACACCTTTGAATCGATTAAATGAATGTGCTGAAGGTTGATGTATATTTTATTTTTTTATTTGAATAGATTGAATAAAGGTAATAAAATAATACCTACTTACTTGAATAGATGAAATAAAAGTTATTCGATGATGTAGTATTAAAAAAATGTATTTGAATAGATTGAATAGTGGTAATTGGGCTCTCTACCTACTTATTTGAATAGATGAAATAAAAGTTATTCGTTGACGTATAGTATAAAAAAATGTATTTGAATAGATTGAATAGAGGTAATTGGGCGAGCTGGATCTCCTGTGATCCAGAGAGCCCAATTACCTACTACTAGTAGCGATCGAAACGCGTTAGTTTCCCTAAGTACTTTATGGCTTACTGTCGGAAGGTATTGTAAGGTGGATCTGTATCAGCTAGTATTAAATGTTTACTCTGTATGTATGTAAGCCTTTTTTAAGTCATTGAAATATAAAGTAAATTAAAAAAGAAGGTTTGCAACGTAATGTTCTGACAGGGTCTGATTCCAACCGGCATAGCGCCAAGATCATGCCAAATCAATTAAATAACATTATAAAATATCATTTTAAAGAAATAAACAAAAAGTAATATTTCACACAATCTTTTATAGGAGCTGGAGGTGCTGGGGTACACGCCATGTCTTTTACACCTGTACAAATATTGCCTATTGGTTCACTGGACCCATAACTACAGTTAGGGTTAAACGGGTTACGACCACAGTCCCTAACTAATTATCATGCTTCGTAATTATAGTTATGATTAATCCTACATAATTTTGAAACTATTTACCTGTGTATTGCTTCTTTTTACCTATACTTGGTTTTGGTTAATATGGTTTTCAGGGAGTAATGTCATATTGTAATAAATTCTCAATACAAAGTGAGTGGTAACGCTATGCATCCAATATTTGAAGAATTTGTTAAAAAAAAATATAACGAAACAAGGGATTATTCGGATATGCATTTTTTTTAGAACTCCAGTGTTCTAAATTATACGTTTACTAGCGGCTGCCCGCGGTTTCACTTGCGTGGTTCCCGTTTCCGTAAGAATATCGGGGTAAAAAGTATCCTATGTTGTAATTTAGGATATCTACAATCTGTGTGCCAAATGTCAACCAAATCCATTCAGTAGTCTTTGCGTGATTGAGGAACAAACATCCAAACCCACAAACTTTCACATTTATAAAAAACTAGCGACCGCCCGCGACTTCGTCTGCGTGAAAAGTTTTTTGCTATCCCTCGGGAACAATACATTTTATCAGGATGAAAGGTACCCTATGTCCTTCTCTGTACCCGTGACAACGTGTATGCAAAATTTCATGATGATTGGTTCAGTAGTTAAGACGTGAAGGCGTAACAAACAAACAAACAAACGGACTTTCGCATTTATAATATTAGTAAGGATAAATAAATTTAGAAATATTAAAAACACGACTGCCCTGCCACAAACAAACTAAAAACATAAATAACAAGGTGTCATTGCAGTCGGGGGACCGTTTTGTGGAACAATTTCAATTAAAGAGGTCCCCCGACTGCAATGACACCTTGTTATTTATCTTTTTAGTTCGTTTGTGGCAGGGCAGTCGTGTTTTTAATATTTTTTAAATTTATTTATTTTTATTCTCACATTTTAGTGACAAATTATATAGTTTTGAAATGTGCTTATTATGGCCTTTCATTTGATGCCCATATTGTAATAATTGAAGAAAAAAATGTTTTTTCACATTTGAAAATGGTGTCCTACAGTCGCCATATTGCCTTTTTTCAAAAAGAAATATCCAGTGTCACTCGGAATGCTGTAAGGATTCTAACGATACCCTATTTATCCAAATCAGTTCAGGCATTTAGAAGTTATAGTGTGTAATAAAGAGACTAACATACTGAACACATATACACTCTTTTTGCTTTGGGCAGTCGTGTAAAAAATAGTAGGAAGTAGGATTATGAAATAAAAAGAAGATTCACCATCAAAGTCCTAAAAAAGAGGAAATAATATTTGTTTTCGCACAATCCAGTAAACCAATATCAGAATTTTAATCCCCCACATGTTCGGATATAAATTACATACAAATATAAATGCGTCGTTCCGTCCGGACGTTTGTATTCCAAATATTCGCGGCTGTAAATCATACGCCATCTTTTTAAAACCACAAAAGCATTCCGAAAACAAGAAAAATGAAAGTTTGTACTAAAGGCATGTCCCAGTCATAAGCGGTAGCGTTATATGGAAGTATAGCTGAAAAGAGGTCTAAAAATCACAACCTGTGTGCTTGCGGCTGAATTTGCGGAAAACATTGTCTGTTTGAATAATTATTGGAATTCCTAAGGCTCGGTTATGCGGAAACATTTGTCTTTGTCTTTTTATTAACGTGTAAAGAGTATGGAATATTACCTCACTTCTGCACTTTTTCGATGTTTTTCGTTGTTTTTTCATAATTATCTTAAGCACAATAATCTTTCTTGAAAAAAAAATATTAGAGCAACTTCACAGTACGTTTAAGTGTATTTTGATGTAGAATTCAATACGTTTCCGCCATCATTTACGCAAAAATATGACCCGTGACTAGCGTTTTTGATGATATTCTGTTTTTTTTAATCAGCTTTGAAGTTTTTACGCAATTTAATACTTGTAGCTACTAGATAAACTCTTTAGCTTATCGTATGTTTTTTTTGTGGCTGAAACTTTACGTTTTCTATATAAAAATATGGCTCGCGTAAACCATGTTTTTCTATCAATGTGTGGGTCTCCAGCTTCCTCATAGGCTATAGAGAAATTCTAAGCTTGCCATATTTTAAAGCATAATAGCAGCAATCAAACTTCCAGACAAAATAATAGCAGCCACCATAAGTTCGTTACCATGTGAGTTGTTTTATGTGTGTGAGCTGGCGACACGTGTCTGCAGCTTACACATCCCGTTAAGACAAACCAGTGAGGTTACGGTTTTAGACTATAGTCAAAAATTTAGAGCCTAATTGCAGCAATAAGATCCAAAAAAACTAACCATCACACTCAAATACTGTTGTAACTACGAGCATAAAACTGTGTGCGAGCTGGAGACACGTGTCACTGGCTTGCACACCTGTATTTTTGAGCATTAGGCTCCAAATTTATCAAAGCTTTAACTCGAAAAGTTTTTGAGCTACGAGCCGATATCTATGTGTAAGCTGGTGACACGTGTCTCTGGCTGACACATGGTGAATTGCTGTAACTGTATATGTTAGAGTTTCGTTTTAAAGACCAAATAATACGTTATAATTGCAGCACACACGAGGCATAATTTCAAATCTCTGGGCCTCTTAGTTTCAAAATTATAAGCCAAAAAACGTTTTCCCGCCAAAAAATTCAAAATAATGGCTCGGAAGCGCCTAATCGCGCCGTTGCCGTTCCGTGCGCTACACTATTGCAATCGAATTTGAACCTAAGAGCTATTATTATTTTGGTTCATTTTAATTTACGCTCTCGATCGTTTTAATTTCTGTACTGAGAATTTTAGTCTAGGAGGTAGAAGCCGTCTGATATAACTGGTTACCTAATTTTAAAGAAAAACAAAGTCTATTTATTTAGGAATATTTATATCGCTATGCTTAGTTATTATACAATTTTTTTATATCAGTGTGCGCGCGCTCTGTTTTATCATTAGCACTAGAGGTGGTTAATATAGCATCTAGCGCCATATTATAGCCCGCTATATTTACATAGCGCACATAGCGCGCCATATAAGTAGACGCTATGGCGCTATGAATATCGTGCGTGGCAACAAGTAGCATCGTTGGCCGGACGGGTGCGCGGGCATTCATCGCGTGCGCGCTGTTGCTACCGGACGCGTTACGCGCGTTTCTCTCGCAGCACGCTAGGTATGAGTATAATATCGCGCGCGACTTTATATTGTGTTAGTTCGATTAGGACTTTTATGACACAACGAAGTCAATTAGTAAGTATTATGTAAAAGCTATTTAGCTAAGCAAAGTTAGTGAACGCGAGATATGGTAAAACAACCGTATTTCAAACATCAATAAGGTCAAAATCTCTTGCACCTGTTTTTTTTTAACTAGAAAACCTTGTCTAGTGATGACAACTTAGAAAAATGAGTGCAAGCGATTTTCGACCTTATTGACATTTATCAAAATCACGGTTTTTAATGAAAGATCAAAGTTAGTAAATGAGAATACGGCAAAAAATCAACCAAATTTTAAACGTCAATAAGGTCGAAAATCGCTTGCACCTGTTTTTTCTTACTAGAAAACATTGTCTAGTGATCACAAGTTAGAAAAATGAGTGCAAGCGATTTTCGACCTTATTGACATTTATCATAATCACTGTTTTTAATGAAAGATCAAAGTCAGTTAATGAGAATACGCTAAAAAACCAACCGAATTTTAAATGTCAATAAGGTCGAAAATAGCTTGCACCTGTTTTTCTTAACGATAATTTAAAGACGTGAAATACACCTAATTTTATCGACAAAAACACCCACATGTTGGGGTCTATCCCCACTCCTGTTGGAATGGCCGCCATTTTAAATTTGACTTTTTATTTTAGTATGCCAAATTTCGGCGTGAAAGAGTAACAAACATACAGACGGACAGACAAAATTTGTATAATACCTATGCATAGCGATATAAATATTCCTAAATAAATATACTTTGTTTTTCTTTAAAATTAGGTAACCAGTTATATCAGACGGCTTCTACCTCCTAGACTAAAATTCTCAGTACAGAAATTAAAACGATCGAGAGCGTAAATTAAAATGAACCAAAATAATAATAGCTCTTAGGTTCAAATTCGATTGCAATAGTGTAGCGCACGGAACGGCAACGGCGCGATTAGGCGCTTCCGAGCCATTATTTTGAATTTTTTGGCGGGAAAACGTTTTTTGGCTTATAATTTTGAAACTAAGAGGCCCAGAGATTTGAAATTATGCCTCGTGTGTGCTGCAATTATAACGTATTATTTGATCTTTAAAACGAAACTCTAACATATACAGTTACAGCAATTCACCATGTGTCAGCCAGAGACACGTGTCACCAGCTTACACATAGATATCGGCTCGTAGCTCAAAAACTTTTCGAGTTAAAGCTTTAATAAATTTGGAGCCTAATGCTCCAATTTGGCTGAGAATTTTGAGTTATATAACATAATTGTAGCTTAAATAATTACGAAAATACAGATGTGCAAGCCAGTGACACGTGTCTCCAGCTCGCACACAGTTTTATGCTCGTAGTTACAACAGTATTTGAGTGTGATGGTTAGTTTTTTTGGATCTTATTGCTGCAATTAGGCTCTAAATTTTTGACTATAGTCTAAAACCGTAACCTCACTGGTTTGTCTTAACGGGATGTGTAAGCTGCAGACACGTGTCGCCAGCTCACACACATAAAACAACTCACATGGTAACGAACTTATGGTGGCTGCTATTATTTTGTCTAGAAGTTTGATTGCTGCTATTATGCTTTAAAATATGGCAAGCTTAGAATTTCTCTATAGCCTATGAGGAAGCTGGAGACCCACACATTTTCTATCATGGACCCTTATGTAACATTCTTCGATCCGGTAAATTAGTTCTTAAATAAAGTCAATCGTGTGCAGGCATTTTACAGCATACCTAATGCTTACTTTGTCTTGTATATCAAAAAATAATGCAATGTTACACTCTCTTAAGCTTGTTGTAGACTTTATTATTTTGAATTTATTGCAAGCATACAGTACCTATAAAAAATGTAACATAAGTGCTTGTGTATTTGTGTATTTCCATTTACAGTTGCTCTCTGTTCTTTTTATACTTAGACCACACAGTAAAAAGGGCGTTTGAAATACACCCGTGAATCACAGTAGAAAGCGCGGAATGCGTTAATAAGTGCCGAAGCATTCCGGGGCTCCTCCGCTGTACGTACACAAGTTTCGGCTAGGAATAGGTACCTACTTGTAGCTAAAGCAGTAACGCAACTTCAATATAAACGTCCGAACGTGCACTCACACAGAGACACGACAGCCAAAGAAAATGTATATTACCTACGCGAAAACAACCGACACCTACGCATGTGTGCTGTAAAAGTGCTCGCTGCTATGTGTGAGTAGCGCGGGCGGGCGCGGGAGTGTCGCGGAGAGCCATCAGAGCGAAGAATTGACTCTGTGTCGTCGCGCGTGATACACAAAATAGAGAGAGACAAAGTTTTGTCTCTCGGGACTAGTTAGTCCCCGACTTAGCTCAAGGTCTCCGGCGCCAGAGCTCACACGTACAGGGGAGTGTCGCCGCTGTGGTGCAGTCCAGAAGCCAGCCACATCCTGTCAGTCAGTACTGTGTTACGCTCGTCCGGAAAAAGGTCATGGCACACTCTACCGGCTGCAGGCTGCGCAACTCCACCCAGCAATTAATTTGTCATTCAAAATAAAGCATCAAAACATAATGTCTCAAAACATATTTCAAAGTTGTCAATATAAGAAAACTAACGGTGGGCAGTGAGCGCGCTTGCAGCTATCATACAACTTGACATACTCGAGTGAACCGTGTGCTTACAGCAGCGCGCAGCTCACCGCCATCGCCAGCGTGCGACTCCTATGCGTGTTCAACCACTCAAATGCCATAATAATTATGTGTTAAGTACTAGCGGTCACATCAATCCTGCAACCTCGCGAGCGATTCGTGGTTTATACTCGTATGGTACTTACACGAGTCGACTTGGCAGGCAACTTGGCAAGAAGCGCTTTTTATCGACAACCGCTTGTAAAATCAAATCGTCACCTCATTGAAATTAGGTTTGCGATTAGATTTTACAAGCGATTGGTGATAAAAAGCCCTTATTGACTAAAGTCGTCTGCCAAGTCACTCCATGGGCGGTTAGAGGTTAGCGGTAACCTCTAACCGCCAACCTTTATTCGGTAACCTTTATTCGAGACGGAGCGCTGCCGCCGCTGCGCTGTGCAGCTGTGCCGTTGCTGTGCCGGTATAATTTAAAAAGACCTTTAGTTGAGATACTGTTTTAGCTATCTTATGTAATGTACTATGGTTGTACGTACACGAAGTTTCGGCAAGGCCAAGTCATGCATATTCCGCCCGTCTTAAGGATATAAATGAGAATTGCGTTGAAAGTAGCCTATTCTATTTGCATTGTAGAAATCGAGTTAGGAAGGAACGCTGTATAATAGAGGCCAATCTTTCACTTTATTATGTTCACTGTTTTCTTTATGTAGACTTTTCATTACGTTAATTGCTGAGGTAGTAATGATATATTCGTTAGCTCCGCAATAAAGTGTTGTTTATTATTTTTCTATGCCATTTTTTTATACAGACAAGAATGCAATAATAAATCACAGTCAAATATTCCATAGTTAAGTCACAGTCAATATTTTTCAGTTTACAGTTTTCAGTACAACTAATTTTCGCGCTATAAATAGCAAACTAAAGTTTGTTTGAAAATATTTTTTTTTATTTCGTTCCTAGGAATTATTTGATAGTTTCAAAATACCTACTCCTATGACCTAGTTTGACCAATGTTTTCATTTATTGTCGCATTGTCGTATAATAACTATTAAGTAGGAGGCAGTGGCGAAGAGTCGAAATATGGCAAAGGTAAGCCGGACCGATAATTTCTCCAAAAAATATCTTAACTGTATGGTGGATCGCTGGGGTGGGATTACTGAAAGGGAAGCCGATAGGAATCGACATGTATAGACCCTTCGCCACTGGTAGGAGGGCATAAGTTGTTTAGATACTTTTACTTACCTACAATTTGTCATAAATAAGCTGTTTCAATACACTGTTCAAAAACGCGAGTTTTTTTTATATCTGAAAAACAAATTTTCAACATCAAAGTCCTTATTAAAACGGCGTGTTTCATCCAAAAAGGTTGAAAAAAGTTACGGAAACCCAACTTGACCCTGTTTTGTGTGTTACATGTTCGGAGTGTAGTCTTTAAATTCTTGCTTTGTGAAGCGAAATTTTTAAGAAAGTTTTTTTCCAAATGAAAGAACAAAGAAAGCTTTGGGGAATGTATAGCTAAGAGTTTAAAAATCAGAGGAGAATTATCTTATCAGTTGTCTGTAAGGAAATTGAAGTATTTTTACTCCAACAAATCAAAACATTTTACTGGCTACTCCTAAAAGAGCTACTGCGATCGATTTTCAACAAATAGACGAAACAAAACGAAATATTTATTGGACAACAGCAACACATCACAACATTGCTCCGATTCCAAGAAAATAGCTAAAGCACTTGTGTTGTGGAAATCAGAAACAACAACAATGGTACAAACATCCAGACAGATCTGGATAGTATAAAACAAAGTCGCTTTCTCTGTCCCTATATCCATATGTATGTTTAAATCTTTAAAACTACGCAATGGATTTTGATGCGGTTTTTTTAATAGATAGTGTGATTCAAGAGGAAGGTTTATATGTATAATACATGGTGTCAAATTCCACACTACACCGAAGCGAAGCGAGGGCGGGTCGCTAGTATAGCTAATAATATACAGTCAAATTAAACATGAAAAGGGCATTAATGTTGCATCAAATAAGTTATTTTTGATTTGGATATATTGTTTGTAATGTGAAGGCCATTTCAGATCCAAGCTTCCGACCTCGGTAGATGACCGGGTCATAAAAAAAACTCAAAAATGTTGACCTTTTGTCAGTTTTTGTCGATTTTGACCCGGAAGGACTAGTTTTTCATCAAGATTGTGTAAGAAGGTTTTAAAGTTGGTTAAATTTGAAACAATTTGAGGGTAGAACAATTTTCATACGAGCCATAGTTTTGGTGACACAGTTTTGGCTATTTTAATAACATTGATGCAACATTCAATGTCTAATTTGATTGAACTACGTCTCAGGAGACACATTATTCATTTATTTGTGGGCGGGCGGTGCACAGATGTTTTGCATTATTTTGTCATCTACGTAATTTTGTGGAAGTTATTGCTAATAATATTGATTTTGCATCCATTATAATGAACTTCCGCAAGGTAATGCCTGATTCTATTAAAATGTAGAAGAATCATTTTCTAAACTGAACCCAACCGGGGATTGAACCTGGGACTTTAGAGATGGCGACTCTATGAAAAACCAGTGTACAAAACTATTCGACCATAGGCAAAAAAAATTAAAACGACCTTTAAATATTTGTTCTTTATAGAAATAAAGTTAGCTACTGCAATAGTTTTTTAATTTCAATAAATCAGTAATACAGTTCAAATTTGAAAAGTCGTTTTGTGTATCAGTAAAACATGCGAAAACTCTGAACATTTTTATCACAAAATGTATTTTGATAATTTTAATGAATGCTCCATTACGGAAAACGGTACGTCGAAACATCTCATAAATTATCGCGGCTCCGATTTTCACGGCTTTAAAGCGGGTATTTTTCAAGAGGGATTCCGTACCTTCGGCAAATCCCTAATTATATCGTGACTGCAAATGGAAGCGGCTTTTATATTTTTTAACCTAATTGCTCTTACAATTTTTGATATTCTTAAAAGACTTCCTTTTATGTATTATTTTCTCATTAACATCTAATGGCAGGTAATTAAATTCCTATAATATTATTAGTCTTTCAATGCTTGCCCATAAAGATATATTTATCTTAATAAAAACAAAATGTTGCTTACATTTAGCTTCAAAAGTAATTGAACACTCAAGTTTTTGTAATAATATGGTTGACTAGCTTCCGCCCGCGGCTTCATTCGCGTGGATATTCTGAAAAAATCCCTAGGGATTCTTTGACCGGGATAAAAGTATCCTATGTTTTAATCCAGGCTATAAACTATCTGTGTACCAAATTTTATCTAAATCCGTTCAGCCGTTTTTGCGTTAACGAACAAACATCCAAACCCACAATTTTTAAGATTTATAATTTAGTAGTATCCTACTATTAGTAATTAGTATACATTTAAGATGAATAAATAATGAAAAATATAAGAAAAAATCGACTCACCCGTAGCAACTTAGACGGGATGAGTCGATTTTTTCTAATATTTTTCATTATTTATTCATCTTAATATAAAAATAACATTGTGAATGCAAAAATCTAAAAGTTAAAATAGCATACATTTATCATAAACAAGCGCATTATTTGATGTATGTGCTTCTTACTATATTATCTGTGGCAATTAAACAAATCGGTAGAATACGAAAATAGCTAAACCATGGTACAGAATAGAGGTAAACCACGAAAAGTAAAAAAAACACTTTTGGAGATTATAAATAGGTTGCGGCGGGTTGCGATATGTAAAACTTGGGTTTTAGAGTAATAAATAACTGTATCACAAAGGCAAACGGTTACCTTTTTCATGATTTATCACGGGCAACTGTGCTTAAAGTGTGTGTTAAAAAAACTTTTAAAACATTAATTAATCTAAAATTTCCACGATGTCATTTTAAAAAAACATAATGCCGCCGTTGTCTTAGCTAGTGAAACGAGAATCTAAATTAACAAAATTCCAAATCTGCTGTCGAGCGAGCTATTTGAAAGCTGTCAGGTCTAATTTAATTAAATACTCTACATCAGTTTAATACAAGAAGCCGATTTCTTACACTTTATTTTTTTATTGTAGATAGTCGAACGCTTGCCCGCAGCGATGGATGTGATCTACAGTAAAACGCGCTTGCCTATAAAAAAAATGTAGAAGGTATAGAAGTTAACCTATTCACACGCTACTTGAAGGCCCCCAGATTGTATCTATTAGGAAACACAGACTCACGCAAGGAGTTCCACTCTCTGGCGGTACGGATGATAAAATTTGAAGAAAAACGCTTATTGCGAGTCAAGGAAAATCCACCAAAAAACGGTGGCGCTCTGAATCTCTGATTCGTACGTCGTCTGCACTAGTAGAGTGTTTATAATTTACTTTATAAACACTCTACTATGATTATTCCCTACTTTTTACGTCAAGCATTCTGAAAATTGCAAATAAAAAAGTTTTTTAATAAGCAAATGCGCGATGTTATTGTTTTTTTTACAGTTACATAGTTATTTTTTTATTTTTTATTTATTTATATATTTAGTACACACAAAATTTTTACATGAAAAATAATGGACAGAAGAGTAGTACAATACAAGGGCACAGCTTATTTCATATTGAAATTTCTTCCAGCTGGCCCGGGACAGGAAATAAAATTGAGAAGGGCAGTCTGTGTGTATCTGGAAGTACAATACGATATATATAGGTAATATAATATACTTACACATATAGATAAAATATTTCATACATACAAATACATATACTAAAAATAAGAAGAAAGTTGCAAAGGAGAAAAGAATTAGACAGTGTTAAGTACAGAAAGATAAATAATACTCCTTCAAACGTTTTTTGAAGAGAGATATTGTGCGACAATCTCTTATCTCGGCTGGCAATGAATTCCAGAGTCGAGCGGCATGCACGGAGAAGGAATAAGAAGCGAAGTCGGAACTATGGGTGGGAAATTTAAGAAGGGATTTAAGATGCGATCTGCACGTGGTGTTATTAGGCGGGTGTAAGAAGGAAAAACGATCACGGAGGTAGGATGGAGTAGAAGGGTTGAAAAGGACATTGAAAAGGAGACAGAGGATCCTAACATTCCTGCGCAGACGTATTGGAAGCCACTTGAGTTCCTTCCGATAGTTTGAAACGTGGTCGTACTTGCGAAGACCAAAAATGAAGCGAATGGCAAGATTTTGGAGGCGCTCAAGTTTGTTTAGTAATAGCTCGGTGGCATCTAAGTAGCAGACATCAGCATAGTCGAGAAGAGGTAGAATGAGTGACTGGGCAAGAGAGATTTTGGTGGGCAAGGGTAGAAAACTTTGGAGACATTTGAGGGAGTGAAAAGAAAAGTATATCTTGCGGCTGACGTCAGCAACATGAGTCGTCCAGGAAAGATTGGAATCTAAGATAACACCTAAATTTTTTACGGAGTCACTGAACGGGATAGTAATTCCATCCAGTGACACAGGTGGCAAATGAAGAGAATGGGCTTGGCTTTGCATGTATTTGCTACCAATAATGATAGCCTGAGATTTAGTTGGATTTACCAAGACACCGCACTGCTTAGCCCAGGCGGAAATACTGTTCAGGTCGTCATTTATTATAGATATGGCGGAGTCCACATCATCGATTTTAAAGTGGCGGTATAGCTGCAAATCGTCTGCGTAGAGATGGAAGTTGGAGGAAATGACTCTTGTGACAGAGTTTATGAAGATAGAAAAAAGAAGTGGCGAGAGGACACCTCCCTGAGGTACGCCAGCAGTGAGTACACACCTATCAGATGTTGAATCATCAAGGCGGACACACTGCGAGCGCCCCTGAAGATATGAATCAAACCATGAAAGAGCAGAAGAAGAGACATTTAGTGAGCGAAGAGTGGCAAGTAGAATGTCGAAATCGACAGAGTTGAAGGCACTGCTAAAGTCGAGTAATACCAGGATTGTGAGCTCCTTATTTTCCATTGCCCAGCGAATATCATCAGTGACTTTTAGTAGAGCAGTGACGGTGCTGTGGCCAGGACGAAAGCCAGATTGGAAATGGCTTAACAGAGAATTGGGCAGGAGGAAAGAAGACAGTTGTTTATGAATGATGCGCTCTAAAACTTTAGATAGGAACGGTAAGATGGAAATGGGTCGGAAATGACAAAACAATTTGAAGTGAGAGAGAAATTGAAAATGAAGGTGATAATTGGGACAAGAGTAGACAAAATAGGAATAAACATTCTAGAGCACAAATTATCATCACCGACGGATTCAGAAGAAATAGCCAGAAGAGAGGTGCTTGTTTAAAGCGTTTAGATTAGTGCCGATGGGGACTGAAGAAGAGGGTTTACCCACTCCGACCGAGCGAAGGAATCTCCAGGTGTCCGCTGGATTACGGTTCGACAGGGAGTCATGAAAGAATCGTCTCTTAGCATCCCGATACATACGATTGCAGCGATTTCGAAGGGTTTTATAGCGAGTCAAATTGTGATCCATCGGGCATTTTTTGTACTTGCGTTTTGCTTTATCCCTTTGAGACATCAAGTCTTTTATTTCCGCGTTGAGCCAGGGAGCAGGGTTTCGTTAAATTCTGATTCGTTTTAACGGAGCATGTCTGTCAAACAAGTTAAGTAGGAGTGTGTTGAACCTAGAAATCATTACGTCCACGGAAATAGCCGAGAAAACATCCGACCAGTCTATGTCGCTGGCATCTTGTCGCAAGGTCTCCAAGTGAAAGGGGGCTTACGTTTGGGAGGGCGAAGTTGATAAGAAAGGAAAACCAGATCATGATAAGAGAAACTTGCAGGGATTTGACCATGTGAAACCACTTTCTCAGGTGAAGATACTATCATGAGATCGAGTAGAGAAGGCACGCAATTCGGGAAATGGTGAGTGGGTGATAAGGGTAAAATCTATAAATTGTACGAAGAAAGGATAGATTGGAGATTAGAAGAACGTGTGTTAGATTTCAGGAGGCAAGTGTTAAAATCACCCATTATGATGACATGGTCATAAGATGGTCTTAATTCCTCGAGAAGTTTGTCGAACGAATCGAAGTAATTGACAGAAAGATTTGGAGAATAGAAAACACCAAGGAGTAACTTAGTGTGTCTAATAGAAACTTCTAAGAAGAGGTGTTCGGCTGATGTGCTGTACAGAGAAGGGGACGCATTAACAACACGGTACGGCATGTCAGAACGAAGGTAGATAGCTACTCCACCCCCGCCTTTACCGGTCCTGTCGTTGCGTATGAGGTTATAACCTGGAAGACCAAATTGTGTAGAAGGTAAGGAAGGCTTAAGAAACGATTCAGATATTAAGAAAGCATCGACTAATGAGCTGCTAATAGACGCCAGAAGATCCGAATGATGCGCAGGAATGCTTTGAACGTTGACATGTTACTAGGCAAGTCAACAAAAAATCCTTATTATTTCGTAGTATATTGTTTTTTTTTTGGAATGGCAACCGCGCACCGGACGACGCTCCGTGGGTAGGCCCCCGACAAGGTGGACCGACAATCTGGTGAAGATTGCCGGAAGCCACTGGATGCGGGCAGCGCAGGACCGAGCGTCGTCGTGAAGATCCTTAGAAGAGGCCTATACCTAGCATTTTTAATTATTTTAAGGCTGCCCGCAGCAGCGCAGGACCGATCGTCGTGGAGATCCTTAGGGGAGGCCTATACCCAGCAGTGGGTGTCGTGCGGCTGATATGGTGATATGAAACCATTCATGCATACAATAAAACTGATATTTTAACCTTCAGATATAATATCTAAGCAATACAGATTATTGGCAATTGATATAAAAAAATATTGAGTAAGTAATTTATTCAATCAATCGAAACAGACATCAGAGTAAATATCTGTTTACGAATGGAATGAACACGAAATAACATGATGTTTTGTAGAAATAATAAACATGTATACATAGAAAATACTTGTCAAAGAACCAAAGAAAAAAATACGAACAGAATGATTTGCAAACAAAAACATAATTTGCTTTGATAAAAGCTCTGCTTTATTTCTTTTTATTATTGGTAAAATCATGTACTTATTTACTCGTAAATTGAGGGAATTATTTGTCGATATTTAACACAAAATTAAATTTTAAAATTTAATGTAGGTACTAAAGAAAGAGTGATATATTTAAGTAGTAATTGAGCATTTGACAGATTTTTCTTAGAAAACATAAATCAGACTGGTATTTGTTTTTCTTTTATATATAATCACTTTTTTATTTTCATAGCTAAGTTTAAAAAAATAAAAGTGCTTTAAAGTTTCAATAACAGCACCACAGAGTGAACAAAAATGTTCTGCATTCTTGTAACTATCATAAAATATCTACACTAGCACTAAATAGCTTTAATTATTTAAATAATATTTAATTTGATGAAAATACATTGACTGACTAATTAACTTAGGGGATTCTCTAAGACCAATCGAATATCTAATTTGGAAAATGTATTTAAGTAGTTGATTTACTCAAGTGATTAAAGTATACGAATAGTATACTTAATTCACCACGGTGATTTAACCCAGGTGAATTAAGTTTACTAAGGGAATTATTTTATTGAACTTTTTAGTTTTTAGGCATTCACAATGCTATTTTTATAATTTTTCTAGTATTTTTTCAATTATATTTATAATCGGAATTATTTTACTTAAAATTTGTAAATTATTCATATTATAAAAACCTAACCGGACATGTAAAATTATCTAAAGATGTACCATTATCAGAGTAGAGCCGTGTCTCCGTCATCTAGATTTAACGCTGTCAGCGGGGCGGCGCGTTTGTTCCAAGTTCCGACAAAGGGCCAAATCTGCCGGCTTACCCGACGAAGCCTAATCCCATCGAGCTCATCTCTATCCTGTTGCCAAGTGATTCGAGATTAATTTCGAGTACTCGGTTAAATGATAAAAAAAATTCGTTATAGAATTTCTGGTCGGTTTTTACGAACCTGTTTTGTCATTTACTGTTCAATGGAATGGAATACCTGCATTATATTCGTACACATACAATTTTGTAAAGATTATAAACACTGAATTCAATAAAAAATCTTGACGAATACACAAATTCATCATTGTTTAAAGATATAAATAACTACTAACTGTTAGTTTTGTGTAGAATTACGTAAGAATATTTTGTAAGACTATTACAATTCTGATAAATATGAATTTCATATCTTTAACATAATAGGATGCTCTAAAATGGATCACACAGCTTCTTTACAAATTGCACAGAGTAACGAATATAGTTGGAGAAGCAATCTGAAAGCCCGGTTCCACTAGGAACAGGAAATAAAGTTATGTCACATCCAATTATTCAAATTGTGTCAGTAACACGAGCGGCTGGCTAACGAACCGTCACCACCCATTTTCAGCAATTAACAAAATTTATGTAATAATGTCTCAGTTAGATCTTGGAATTGGCGGCTGTATAGTTACTTGTTAATGGTAAATCTGATTATTTCTTTCTCAAACGGTTGGCTTGCCAAATCTTTTTATTAACGACGACAGTATGGAACAAAACAGGGATGAAAATCTTTACGGAGTTTCTTGACAGTTCTTTTTAGTACAAGGTCTTCCGTTGTAGGGGTATTTAATAATCGATGACATAAGATCAAACAATATTTGATCTTGAGTTTACATTTGATTTGTACACACAATAAAGTAGGTTCCTATATATAACACTCGTTTTTCTATAAAAAGTACTAACACAGATCGAAAGACAAAACTTCAGTTGTATTGTAAGTTAGAAGTTTTAAACGTTTAGTTATCATTTAAGAAGTAAACAATCAAAGTGTTTGATTACTTAAAACTTAATATTACGTACCTAGTCGACTTCAAAAAATATCACAAACGTAAGTAACTAGTTGATGAGAAAAACGTAAGAATTGAATAAATTAATACAAAGTAATAATCACGAAAAAGTAAAGAGATAGAGCTGTCAAGTTGTGTTTTGGTAGTATGTATAAGGAATAGCTTAACTTCTGTTTATTAACGTATTATGATAATTTATGATTGTATGCTGTTCAAGTGTTTAAGCTGAAAGAAAATGGAATTCATTTTCTTATAACTTAGTGTGAAATAAAGATAATAGAATAGTCTTTGCAGTTTTAATCTGAATATTATCAAAACCGAATAACATCTGTAAACGAATTGGCCTTTTACCAAGCCAAATAGCTAATTCGTAAAGCGGCGAACTAAAAAGCATGTGGAAACTTTTAAATAAAATGCTAATTTGTACTTTATCGTTGACATACTTATAACATATTTTGGAATGAGTCCAAGCGATACGGTGGCGCACCGGAGCTACTTACAGTGAACTATCTAGACTGAAGCATTTGTCAAAAAACTTTGGACGAAAGTTTAGAATATAAAATGACATAATGTTCTTATTCCGTCTTAGGTAGATATTTTTAAGAATTAAGGTCTCTACCCACTACACCGTATCATACCATGACCGTGCTAGGAACGCGTCAAGCAAAAAATATTTTTTGTATTGAAAAGTTGACACTATTCCCACTAGACCGTTTCATCACCGGCCATGCACGTAGCGTGCCACGCACGGAGCGTGCCACGCACGGAGCGTGCCATGCACGGAAAAACAAATTATCGGCGAAAATATTTTGCCGGTGCTGACACACTCTGACCTTCTCAAATAGAAAACTTTGTATCCGTTCGCTAACTTTAAAACTAAAACTAAGCCAAAATCTCTAAAATTACGTGTCGTAGGATTATCAATTCTAAACAATTCAATGATATCTGTGATTTACATAAGTTTGCGTCATGTGTCTTCTTGATCGTCTAATTGTTATTTTTAAGCTTTTAAGATAGCGAACGAATAAAATTTCGACCATTTGAGTAGGGGGGCTGAGCATGACACATGACGTTGCCGAACCGGTGAGTATACAGGTTGTTAAAAATACTAGAGTTTATGACCCCTACATTTCTAAAAATTATTACAAAAAAAAATCGGACTAAAAACATTAAAATGGACTAGTAAAAACAAACTAAAAAGTATTAAATAAATTTTTCTGTAAATATTTATAACCCTCCCTATACAAACAGAAATTTAAAATCTAAAAATTTTAAATCTAAAAACGTGGGGCGCATTTTGTAAAATTTACCATCCATATTGTCTTTAGCATGCGCCCCACGTTTTTAGATTTAAAATTTTTAGATTTAAAATTTCTGTATGTATAGGGAGGGTTATAAATATGTATTTACAGAAAAAAAATATTATACTTTTTAGTTTGTTTTTACTAGTCCGTTTTAATGTTTTTAGTCCGATTTTTTTTTGTAATAATTGAATCCGTTTTAAAAACGTGTTTTTAAAAAAGTTTTTTTTTTCAGTAAATTTTTATTTTCTGCTTTTTAGTTAACGAGCTAAGACTAAAAATATACCATCTCCTATCGGAGCACTCGTCAAGACGATTCAAACGAGCCCAAACTCGATGGGGTTGCATGGTTTTATTACAGAGTCCCAGTGGCCTTCTTCCGGCTCCATCATCAGACCCTGGAAACTATTTCCTAACAAAGTACTCGTCAATACGATTCAAACGAGCCCAAACTCGATGGGGTTGCATGGTTTCAATATTGAGTTCCTATGGCATGGCCTTTCAGCTTCATCATCAGACCCTGGACCTCGTCTTCCATTAGAGTACTCGTCAAGGTCATTCAAACGAGCCCAAACTCGATGGGATTGCATGGATTTATCACCGAGTTCCAGTGGCCTTCTTCCGGCTCCATCATCAGACCCTGGACACTATTTCCCAACAAAGTACTCGTCAAGACGATTCAAACGAGCCCAATCTTGATGGGGTAGCGTGGTTTTATTAAAGAGTTCCAGTGTCCTTCCTCCGGCTCCATCATCAGACCCTGGAAACTATTTCCCGACAAAGAACTCGTCAAGACGATTCAAACGAGCCCAAATTTGATGGGGTTGCACGGTTTCAATATTGAGTTCCTATGGCATGGCCTTTCGGGTTCATCATCAGACCCTGGACCTCATCTCCCATTAGAGTACTCGTCAAGACGATGCTAACGAGGCCAAACACGATGGGGTTGTATTGTTTCATCATAGAGTTCTTGTGGCCTTCTTCCGGCTTCATCATCAGATCAGCTCAATGACACCATAATATTGCATTGCCTTCCAGTTCTGACCCATGTTCAAAGTTTCAAGTCTCTAGCTCATCGGGAAGCTAGGATAAAATCGTTCGCAAACTTTGTGGAGAAACACACAAACAAACAAACAATCAAACGCGAAAGCAACCTAATAAAAACGTGTTAAAAAAAGAGAAGTTTTATTATCATTGCACAAGAATCCTCTCGTACAAACACGTGCTTATTATTTAAAAGGGGGGACGCCAGCGTAGCCGGATGGGTGATCAACTGATCAGTCACCTTGATCGGAACTACGAGTATTTCACTTAAACAAGTGCTTTACGTGCATCACACAGAAGTTCATTCGCGTTCATTCACACAGAAACTCACTAAAATCTTTTTTCTGAAAAATTAAAAACATCCTTTGTATTTTCTTCAATGAAATTTTATTAGAAGTAAGCAATGTTATATAGGTATTATGGTTTCTCTATCTCTGCCTTTCATTTTCCATTCCCTTGTTAAGTTACCACAGAATGAAGTTGATTTATATAATAATGTGAAGACAGTCGTACTTAATAACCAAATGACATCAAGCGATAATAAATTCTATGTAATAGAACATAAATTCCGATTTCCTGTAATGTGTGACACCGGAATAGATTTATGTTATTCGTATGGAATCAAATAGCTATCTCGAATATTAAAATGGTGGGGACCGAGGTATCTTATCTTTCTCTTATATCGTAACGAATTTGTAACCAACTATATGACATTAACAATTGTTTCGGATTTAAACACTTAGTTCTAGCAATATCTATCACCTACTTTATATTTCCCAGCACTTTCAGAACTCAATAAAATCTTCTAACTTGCCACACCATAGCTTAAAATGTATGAAAGTAGTACTAAATAATAAATATACTAGAAAAAATACGGCTCGCACGAGATCAATTCTCGGACGGAATACTTTAACTAATACGGAAAAATTTATGGAAATACTTACTTGTAAGTAATTATTACAAGCTTTTATCTCTTCTTGAAAATTGAGAAAATTTGTGAAACAGAGCACTTTTCAAGGAGTGAGGTGATGCGGGATGGGGCGGGAGAGTTGTGTATGATAATGTTCTAACTTAACCTAGGGTTTCCTAGGATTCCTAGTCATATTACGCCGTTATATGTATAGAGGCGTTGAAAAATAAAAAAAATAAAAATTTAATTAAATTGAAATGAAACAGTTTGTAAAACAAAAAAAAATTGAATTGGTAATTTTCATATAATGTAGGAACATCACTTACATTTTTGTTAATATTGACATGTAAATAGTTGTTTTAGTTATTCGCATCACTTTCAGAGTATTATTATTCCCTACCTAAATCTTAGGAATATGGAATCCACTTAAGAAAGCAAGAGTAGTATTCTGTCGAGCCCAAGAATTTAATAAAAGCCTATACTTGTTCTCACAACTGCCTTTGACTCTGAAATTGTATAAAGAGAACTGTATGAATTTAATACATTATTTGGAATAAGTACTGATGTATAGTACCTTATCATATTTTAGTTTATGTTCCTATAAAGAGTAAATTCGAAAGAAAACGAAATAAAAAGATCATAATAAAAAAGGAATCGAAAGTAATCACAATTTCGTAAATGTCTACACTACACTTTAGTGTAAGTAGATGTTAAATTTAAAATAAATCTATTATTAATTTACTCGATTATTTGGACACTTCGTCACTTAACATCTTCAGACATATAAGAAGCTTATAAGGTCAAAATGTATGGGAATTAACTAATCTAATAACTATTACTTACATAAAAGTCAATACATCCAAGTAGTTAAGGTTTACCAATTCCTCTGAGCACCTTACCTGTAATAAAAAAATATTTGTTTTACACTGTAGGTACTTATTTTAATTCTGCTATTAACAACGGTGTTAACGACTGCAAATGTAGGTGGAACCAACAGCTTAACGTGCTTTCCGTATCATGGAAGAACTCGAGATAATACAATTTTAACACGTTTTTGTTCACCCATCCCATGACCGACCCTTGCGAAAGTTGCTTAACCTCCACAATCGCAGGGCCAGGCACGAAACCACTGCGTCACTAAGCTCAAATTCAATTTTAGTTGTAAGTAGCTAATGACATGTTAATTAAATGATGATTTTTAATAATATGACTTTGACTTTATGGGTCTTCGTTACTCGAAATAAATGTATTATTATAAACATAATTTGATATGCATAGCAACAATAACACAAAAACACAGTAGGTACCGAAGTTCTGGCACTAGTCCATGGTAAACAAAACGCACTATCTACATTTCTGTCACTGACGAAAAAAAAAACACGCTCCAAGCGATCAAACGCAAAACAAAAAAAATAGAAAATCAAAACTCTACCACGGAACCTACAGTCAACTATTTGTGGAAAATTGTACAGAAAATATTTGACTAAAGACTTTCAATTTCAATTCATCGAAAAATCTTTTTGCAATATACTCCGTCGAAATAAAAAATAATGGAGACGCCATTTGCTGTGGTTAGGTATATTCCTGAATCGAATTCCTGAAAAGTAAAAGGTGTTCTGGCGTAAACATTCTTAAAAGCAACTAAAAGAGCTTTAGAAATATCTGCAGAGATGCTCGATGGCTTTCTTTATTAGATTTGCTCGTGCTTCTAATAGAAAATGTACGTTATTATAGTAAAAAAAGTATACCTATTGACTGTACATAGGTATATTACATACACAATGATGGATCATATTTGAAGAAGTAAATTTTTTAGCAGGACCAATCGCCTTGGAGATCCCTGGGGGAGGCCTATGCCCAGCAGTGGGTGGTTGTGCGGCTGTAAATGCTGATAACATCCTCAGTGATGAGGATTCCGGGTGTAGTGCGCTTCCACCTTCGTCCTTATCGTCACTTAACATCTGGTGAGGTAAAGGTCAAGCAATATCCGGTTGTGCAATAAAAAATAAGGTTATTATAGACTCTTAATAGAAAACATTAAAATCAAAGTTGTATTGCCTAATAATGAGAGTGTTAGAATCACCAAGTAATCTCAACTATCTTTTGGTTACCAGCAGCAACTTAACGGCGGCATTAACGTCTAGATAATTGAACGTTCCTTGAGTTTAACTGCGAAGTTAGCGTTCGCGTCAAAAACCGCGGAACCGACGTTATTATTGAGTTCAACGGTAACCGGTAAATTGGTAACTTGTTTTCACAACTAGTTGGTGAACTCCTGAAGGTTTAAAAGTTAAGTAATGGTATATAACTGAAAACCATATTACACTGATTGTTAATTTTCAAGTAATAATATACTACAAAGGATACTAGAAGATTTACGAATAGAATAAAATATTTTTAGGTTTATACTAAAAAAACTATTTTCCAGATTGATTTTGATTAAAACACTAAACTCGCTCATAAGTAAATTAATGAAATCAGATAATAGAAGAGAAACACTTTAAGCAGTGTTTATTTATAGTCCGTAAGCCCGTGACAATATTGCCTACGTGACAATATGACATCACAAAATGCATGGCACACGGTCAGAAATGTTGTGCAGAGCGAGGATCAGAAGATTATCGCAAATAAAATTGGCCGGAAGCTTGAGAAAATCATTCACTTCCGGTTAAAAATCACTTTTGAAGGATTTCCGGCCATTGGCAAACTTATTTATTCTCAAACACACTATTATTTATAAACGTTTATAATAATTTTCGTCAAGTTGGAAAAGGTATACGGTGACCACCGTCAAAAGTGTTTTTTAACCGGAAGTGAATGATTTTCTCAAGCTTCCGGCCAATTTTATTTGCGATAGTCTTCTGATCCTTGCTCAGCATAACTTTTCCGACCGTGTGCCATGCATTTAATCGTGATGTTATACGACGAGGCAAAATCGTCGCGGGCTTACGGATTAATAATGGATAGAAAAATGTATACCTTTTAAAAAAATAAAGAAGAACATCAAATAGGTACAAGGTAGCTGAAAGTCTAAGTTCTGAGCTCTCCCACATCAACAAAGTTTAAGATTTACTTATATTAAGCTGCAAACTTGGAGGTAGCCAATGTTATGCTAACTTTGGCTAGTAAACATGTAACTTGATGTGGTAAGTTCGCACAAAATCTGTATGGAGAACTTAGGTAGGTATCCTTTGCGGGAAGCGAAGGAAAATGACGATAATGGTTTTCTTATTGAACCTTATGGCAAGGTAATGGTATCTAATAGGTAGTGTGAAATAGCCGTGTCCTTGAAATAATTACCTATTACTGTGCGGTAGGTACGTCAACACGTGATAGGGTTACCCGCATCCTACAGTATTTTAATTTCATCTTCTTAACTTTTAATGTAGTTAATTGTGATTGTACGTGTTTTTTGGAAACCATATATTATGATCTACCTTCGCCGATCATAATTAGTTATAATATAAAAAATATGTTTTATTTATGTCGTTCACTTACTAACAATAACAGCATAAAACCTTTGAAGCCTAAAAAATACGAACGTAATGTTTCTTAACATTTTCTATTGTATTTTCACGTTATAATTCCTTTGCTGAGTTTCAGTTTACATCCCAAGCAAAGGTAGGTAGATAGGTATTGCTAGTCACTTCATTAGCTGACAGCTGATCAATGAACTCAGTAGCAGTTAGCAGTAACCAATCACCAATCAGAGAGACTTAACTGTGCGGTCGCTGATGATCGGATCATTATGCACAGATACCTTAACTAAAGTTAGACTAATATAAGTTATCAGTGAATTGGATAGCTGGTATACTGCCTTGTGTTACTTTAATGTAGAAATAATATGGATAAATTTTATTGGCATATATATAAATCGGAAAAACGTTGCTGCCGCTTGGCTTGGCCAAGAACATACTCAAAGCATCTCTAGTGCTTGTCGAAATAGAATATTTTAGTAGAAAAACAAATACTTAGATGACTATAAAAAAAAGAAAAAGGATAACACATAAAAAATGATTCTTCAAGTAACTTAAAACTAACTTATTTCAAGTAATCATATTTATGATAAAAGCGGTACCACGCCGCCGCCGCCGTGATTCAAGCAAGCTACCTACGATCAGAGGTGCAATTGCTTAAGGTAATTGACCGAGCGAGCACGAAGTGCGAGCGAAGCGTCTCTGCTTCAGCTTGGGCAAAAATTATTTCGTATGTCTGTATGTTCTCTTCTACAGGTCGCATTTCTCAACCGATTCTCGTGAAAATTTGTGAGCAGGTTCGAAAATTATATAGATTTTTTTGTCGAGCCAGATTTTTTTAATTTTTCAAAATGGCGGAGATATGTTAAAAAAACATATTGCAGTCCAGCTTTCCGGCTCTGTCTTTTCTCCTCTACAGGTCGCATTTCTCAACCGAATTTCGTGAAATTTTGTGGGCAGGTTCGAAAATCATATAGATTTTTTTAAGTTGAGACAGTTTTTCTAAATTTTACCTAATGACGGAGATATGTATACATTTCTCCGCCATTACGTAAAATTAAAAAAAATGTATTTCAGTCCGGCTTTCTGGCGCTGGATGTTCTCCTCTACAGGTCGCATTTCTCAACCGATTCTCGTCAAATTTTGTGAGCAGGTTTGAAAATAATATATAATTTTTTTGTTACGCCACTTTTTCGATTTTTTTCAAAATGGCGGAGATATGTAAAAAAAACATATTGCAGTCCAGCTTTCCGGCTCTGTCTTTTCTCCTCTACAGGTCGCATTTCTCAACCGAACTTCGTGAAATTTTGTGGGCAGGTTCGAAAATCATATAGATTTTTTTAAGTTGAGACAGTTTTTCTAAATTTTACCTAATGACGGAGATATGTATACATTTCTCCGCCATTACGTAAAATTAAAAAAAATGTATTTCAGTCCGGCTTTCTGGCGCTGGATGTTCTCCTCTACAGGTCGCATTTCTCAACCGATTCTCGTCAAATTTTGTGAGCAGGTTTGAAAATAATATATAATTTTTTTGTTACGCCACTTTTTCGATTTTTTTCAAAATGGCGGAGATATGTAAAAAAAACATATTGCAGTCCAGCTTTCCGGCTCTGTCTTTTCTCCTCTACAGGTCGCATTTCTCAACCGAACTTCGTGAAATTTTGTGGGCGGGTTCGAAAATCATAAAGATTTTTTTTAAATTGAAACAGTTTTTCTAAATTTTTCGTAATGGCGGAGATATGTAAGAAAAATGTATTTCAGTCCGGCTTTCTGGCGCTGGATGTTCTCCTCTACAGGTCGCATTTCTCAACCGATTCTCGTCAAATTTTGTGAGCAGGTTCGAAAATTACATAGATTTTTTTTGTCATGCCAGTTTTTTGAAATTTTTCATAATGACGGAGAAAAAAACATATTTCAGTCCGACTTTCCAGCTGTCCATTTTCCTCTACAGGTCGCATTTCTCAACAGATTCTCGTAAAATTTTTTGAGCAGGTTCGATAATTATATAGATTTTTTTAGTTTAGCCAGTGTTTCTAAATTTACCAAAAATCACCATTTCGAAAAATGATTAAAATTAGAAGCGCCATCTAGCTGCGAATATGCCTACCAAATAATACCAAACAGCACGTACTAACTTCATGCTTTGAAAAGCTCGGTGCAGTGGCCGGACCACATTTAAGTACTCAGATGGTTTAGTTCCACATAGTTGCTACCTTTAGTCTACCTTCACAGGAATATATCATAATTAATAGTACCTCAACAGATAAGGAAATGTTTAACAAATAAAGTGGTCCGGCCGGAGAGCAATGCTCTCTGGCCGCACCAACTCAAATTTTAAAAAGTGTGATACATTTTCAAGAAATTTATATTGCAGTAAAACCTACCTAAATAGTACCTTCCACTCGACAAGTTTCGTAAAATAAAACTCATTGACTTAGAAGTTATAAGCCGTAGTTTGTGGTCCCGCTGGGAAGCATTCTCTGCAGCAGGTCAATATCGTAAGTGTGATAAATTTTCAAGAAAGTGATATCCCAATAAAAGCTACCTAAATAGTACCTTCCACACGACAAGTTTCGTAAAATAAAACTCATTGGCTTAGAAGTTACAAGCCGTAGTTCGTGGTCCGGCTGGGAACCATTCTCTGCAGCAGGTCAATATCGTAAGTGTGATACATTTTCAAGAAAGTTATATCCCAATAAAAGCTACCTAAATAGTACCTTCCACACGACAAGTTTCGTAAAATAAAACTCATTGGCTTAGAATTATCATCATTATCTGAAATAAAAATTATTTAATTTAATTTAATTTAATTTAATTTAGAAGTTACAAGCTCTAGTTTGTGCTCAGGCTAGAGAATATTGCTCTTTTATTTCATCAAAATATTAATTTGAGTTCTATTCCACGAAACTTGTCGTGTGGAAGGTACTATTTAGGTAGCTTTTATTGGGATATCACTTTCTTGAAAATATATCACACTTACTTACGATATTGACCTGCTGCAGAGAATGCTCCCCAGCCGGACCACAAACTACGGCTTGTAACTTCTAAGCCAATGAGTTTTATTTTACGAAACTTGTCGTGTGGAAGGTACTATTTAGGTAGCTTTCATTGGGATATCACTTTCTTGAAAATGTATCACACTTACGATATTGACCTGCTGCAGAGAATGCTTGCCAGCTGGACCACAAAGTACGGCTTGTAACTTCTAAGCCAATGAGTATTATTTTACGAAACTTGTCGTGTGGAAGGTACTATTTAGGTAGCTTTTACTGCGATATAAATTTCTTGAAAATGTATCACACTTTTTAAAATTTGAGTTGGTGCGGCCAGAGAGCTTTGCTCTCCGGCCGGACCACTTTATTTGTTAAATATTTCCTTATCTGTTGAGGTACTATTAATTATGATATATTCCTGTGAAGGTAGACTTCAGGTAGCAACTATGTGGAACTAAACCATCTGAGTACTTAAATGTGATCCCGCCACTGAGGATCACGCCGTAAACAGTGTGGGAAAAAGGGGTGGCGACATCTTTTAGATTATTTTTTAAACAACATACAATTTGAGCTACTTTTTAACGCGAGGTCTACAGCTCACCGGAGCCACAAGTCGTATTCATTTGACAGTTCATATCGTATTCCATCGGATGCAGTTTGTATGGGATGACATATATTATGATACAATATGAACTGTCAAATGAATACGATTGACTTACGCAATCGCCTATCAGTTCCAAATTCATTTTGCCATGTAACGTGAGTATTAAATGCTAGGCTTGTGACCAGTGTTCCCAAACCTACCGATTTTTCGGTAGATCTACCGATTTTTAACTTCATCTACCGATCTACCGATCAGCACTCATTTTCTACCGAAATTTCATATAAATGGTAAAACAAACGAAATTTTTAACCCGATCCTCTAATTTCTACCGAAATTTCTTATTAAATGGAAAAAAGAACAAATGCATCCTTATTTTAAATTTGTAAAAACTGGAACGCACGCTCATTCTTTAATTTGTAGACTCGGAACACAGCGTTCGGTTAAAACATAAACAAAAGCGAAAATCAGCTAAATAAATTCAACCCTTTTTGACGAAAAATTTTGTGTACGAATCAGAAAGTGATGAATGCATTAACATGCTTCTGGCTTTGATTCCGAATCACGCTAAAAAGCGTTCCGAATCGGTGATTTTGTATGGTTTTGACAGATAACTTGAGCGCTATCATTATTAAACCATTTGAAAAATATCTACCGAATTCTACCGATTTTTTGACTCTGATTCTACCGATTTTCTATTTTTTAGTTTGGTAACACTGCTTGTGACTATCTAGTTACATAAAAATAGTACGAAAGAGACGCATCCTTTAATTTACACACTTACTCTACCATAGCAATATAAATGCCATATTGCTTTTTGAGACTCAATTCCGATACACATCAAAAAACGCAATTTCGTATGTAGATACTGCGATGCGTTTGCGTAAATGCTCGTTTGCGGCTTTTCCGAAAGTCAATTCGAAACTGTGTATCGATATTGCGTAGCCGAAATTCCTGTCAGATACGAAAACTTAATCTACCTACACCATACCTACACCGATATAAGGTGTCATTTTTTTTTACTTGTTGTAAAATCTGAAGGAATAGACACATTCAAAAAGTCTGGTTTTGTTCCAACTCAGCCCCAATAGCAAGTCCCCGATACAAGATATGATATAGCGATTTATCATGTTTAACTGTCAAAAGACAATGGATTTTGACAGTTGAGTGTCGATAAAACGTTATATCACGAAATTTACAGCGTGATTTGGTTCCCGCAGTGGGATGGTTCCTCACGATTACAAGCAACTTTTACTATGCATCCAACTCGGATATCGCGAAAAAAATCAGCTGTTCTATACATTAAGGTCGAGTAGGTAGGTGTTGCGCTTATGTATCGGACAGCTGATTTTTTTTTCGTGATATCAAAGTTGGCCCCTACTAAAAGTTGCTTGTAATCATGAGTGGGACCACCCCACTGCGGGAACCAAATGATTAAAATTTCACGCGTTATATCGTGTTTTGGTGGTCATGCTAAGGTAGGTCTTTTGTAAGGTAGGGTGTCATCTACACGCTCGCTAACTCTGTGCAAGTATTTATTTATCTATTGGTAGTCAACAGTAAAAGTGAGGCATTGAAACTTAAAACGATCTTGACTCCAAGAACTTGTAAATACAAAGTCGTTCCACATTGCTGTATTCAAATGTAACAGTAAAGTTGAGATCTGAGCGGCCGCTGAACTTGTCTTGCGAGGTCATTGAGAAACTTACCCTTTGAAACTCCCCTTTTGTGAGACAAAAGTAAATAACTTAAGGTTGACGTTTAAGTAAACAATTTGACTTAAAATGTTTCTGATTTATTTCATTTCATTAAATTAGATGACTTCCAGAGTGGGATGGTGGTGTAGCATGATGTCGCCATTCCCCGTCCGGCTGAGTCAATTTAAGGACGAACATTTCTATATTTTCTCAAGTCTCTATTTGTCGTAGTTTTTGATTTCCATATCACAAATGCTTTATCTACTTACTTGCTTCCGCCTGCGAATTCGTTCGCGTGGACCCTAGGAGGTCTCCTCTGTACAAGGTTTTGTAGTGTAGGAAATGTAGCGATCTTTTGTATGGAGACCCCAATATTAAATCCTCAGTTGATGAAACTTTGCAGGGATGTAATATAGTATGAACCAAAACCTATGTACAAAAATCCAAAAACAAAATATAGATTTGGATAAATTTAAAAATATGTTTTTACAGAGACAAACATGTAAACTTAAAAAAAAAATCACATTTATAATATTAGTAGAAATTAGGATTTTTTATTTTTATTTTTATAACAACCCCACATAATAGTTATTGCTATCGTATTTCATCTACGATACAAATTACTTATGTTTTTTGGCTCCAAAGGTTTTCGTAACCAACCCAATTCGACCACATCACTGCGTAAAACAGTTCGGTCACGGTAATACGTAGTTCGGTAATAGTGTTCTGCGGTAATAGGTGCCTCGTTACCCGACAATAGCATCAATCGTAATAAAGCGAGCGACCAACGCATAAATAACTGATCGAAATCCAGCTCTGCGGTGGGTGCAATGGACGCGCCCTGCTTAATCCACCCAAAGTTGATTATGATGGAGTAATTAAAAACGGCGAATGCACCCATTGGAGTGGATGAGTTATTCATGAAACAGGATTTAAAGTGAACTTTTAAAATTGAGTGGTTTTTGCCTTTTAGTTATGATTTGAAGTTTCAATTTCAATTTTTGTCGTAAAATTAGGGCTAAATTGAATTTTATCCTTATGTCTTGTCAATCAACGAGGTAAATTTGCGATTTTTTATTTATAAAATAATACTAATAGTGTCACAGAATACATAATACTACAAAGTGTACAATAGGTACTACAAAAAAGGTCTGAAGTGGCAATGGGCGGAACACATAGCGAGAAGTACCGATGGCCGTTGGGGCGTAAAGGTTCTGGAGTGGCGACCGCGCATCGGACGACGCTCCGTGGGTAGGCCCCCGACAAGATGGACCGACGGGAGGGTGAAGGTTGCGGGAAGCCACTGGATGCGGGCAGCGCAGGACCGGGCGTCGTCGTGGAGATCCTTAGGGGAGGCCTATTCCCAGCAGTGGGTGTCGTGCGGCTGATATGATGATGATGATGATGAAGATGATGACAAAGTATTGAAACTTTTATTCTGTATTTAGACTAACTTCTTTTTAATCATTTTAAGGGATCCTTAAGTTAGTGTACTAGGGCGTCAAGCGCTCTTTACAAACTTTTCTGACCCGGTGATCAAAACTGGAACCAAGTGTAACATATTGTTACCTAGGTTACGTCGTCGTCTATAGATGACAGTGACGCCGTCACCGAGTCAGACCCGACGCCAGCCGAAGGATTCAAAAATAGGGCCCATTGACAACTACTGACCAACGAGTAATCCAAAGATGAGTAATAAAGAACGCTCGACGCAAGCAGACGGATTCAAAAATAGGGCTTCAATGCCGACTTAAAAACACAATAATTAAGCTTCAAATACCACACTCCGCCCCCCGATTCGACTCCTTCGCCTCTCATTAACGGTTTCTGTGTAGGGATGCAAATATCGAAAGCAAGAACATTGATGTATCGATACATCGATGTTTCAGAACAAACATCGATGTACAAAAAACATAGATGTATCGAAACATCGATTTTTTTTAATGATCCAATAAATAGTTAAATTGTATATTACCTATCAAATATCAATAACAATATTACCTATCTAATAAAGAGGTAAGTCTTTAGAATAAGGAAGGTGTAGAGTTAGTAGAAAAAATAAATTAAATTTAACAGAATTTTTACATATGACAGCTGGACAAGTCATTGACTCTAGTCAGGCTCTACTAAAAGTACCAAACATTTCAAATAGAAAACATCGTATAAAATAACATCGATACATCGATGTTTTGCAATGATGAGCATCGATGGCAAACATCGATGTTTTTTTACTAAAACATCGAAGTTTCAGAAACATCGATGTATCCTTTGCATCCCTATTTCTGTGCTGATTCACAATGGCCGACTTTGCCGGTCGGTTGGCTTCTTTGATTAATTTTATTTTTGGCGGGAGTTTGGAAAAAAAAACGATTTTCTAGCACGGTTTGAGAATGTCGACATAAGAAAAACAAAATTGTCTTAACGTTTTCTTAATTGATTGAAATGATTGTTTGAAAAACAAATTATTTTTAATAGAATACGCTTCCTTGTGTTTGTTCTATCGTAAACTTGTGGGTTCTATCTTTATGCTACGAATGATAATAAAATAAACTATGAAAATAACTGTTATAAGAGACAATAATTAATATTTGTAATATTAATATCAACAAAATGACGTTTAGTAGATACATCAAACAGCGTATATTATAGATAAGTAAATAATCGTATGAAATTCGTTTGAAATCAAATAAGATCAAGACGCTCTGCTCCACACACTTACATATACCACCACATATTACGTAAGACGACATTCTTTTTTTACCTTCTATTTGGTATTCATTTATTTGTTCTTTTCAACAATACAAAAATATGACCAGCGCTCGAGAAAACAGCAACATTTTTCAAGAATAAACGAGTAATTCACTTCCGTCCCATAACAATATCAATAAAAAGTTCTTTCTTCAAAAAGAAAATTTTGTGTGATATACAGAATTTAAACACATATTCAAGAACAAAACTCAAGAGACCCTCGCAAATGTGAACGCACTGCGTTGAAATAGAGCTCTGTCATTACATCGTTTGTATTTAATAGGTCTTTCTTTACTCATGAAATTGCCGATTTGTATAGAGAATTTTCAAGAAGTTGTATTTTTCCTCTGCATTTTGTTAGCGCGGGTTGCTTTAAAGAGTTTAAACGATTTTTTTAAAGATTAGTTTGTGACACAGAGGCAGCTAATTGCTAGGAACAATAGAAAAATAAAAATGAAAGGTAAAAGCTATGTATGCAAAATATGTATAATTATTATAATTTGAGAAATGAATTATACTGTCTTAATGTGGCGTTAACACATTTTCTTTGTTCATTTAACAAATGTAAGTACTAATGTTTGAAGAATGCTAACTTAGTCCATTACTCCATTTAGTTATATTATAACCCCTTCCGGTCACCCTTTTTTTGCTCACAAAAAATCACTTTCAAGATCTTTTTTTTAATGTGAAGAAAGCTAAAATAACTTTAGTTTTACTGATAGTGGACTATCATGGTCACAAATTCATATTTAAATCATTCATTCATTCATTTTTAAATCAAAGAAGTTATTATTTTCTCTATTTGTGACAAAATATCAGCAATTTCATAGGTAAAGACCTAGCATTATGAGTGATTGGTTCGCGGGACGCTGTGAGTCTGCAAACACTGTGAAACCTCATAGTAATGTTTGTAAATAATACACTCCTCCAATTCTATCAACAGTAAATTTAGTATTTATATCCGCAGTAAAATTCCATAATGGTTTTTTTCTATTAAATGATTATGAAAGTTTTGGGTAACTACCACTAATCATGAAAATACAAAAACTAGAGTTAACAGATAAATACCTAACTTATTCAATAAGAATCTGTATTTGTAGAGCTTTGTATTGTTACACAACAGTCCTGGAAAGATCAAAAACAAAATATTCGTTATTCCTTTATGTATACCTACCTATTTGTTAAACAAACGGAGGGAGCTTTTATTGAAAATAAATAGTGTATTTTTATATAAATACGTTCCAAAATGCTTCCAGAACTTACAATTCTTTTTACAATATCCCTAATCGAGCTATTTTAAAGTAATTTTGCCAAAAAAGAATAACAAACATTGCAGAATACTTGTCTAAAACAAAACGGAAAAATAAAATACGCAAGTGTATAAATCACTAACTTAAAAGGGGTTAAACAAAGCTTAAACTTGGCTACTGCGGAATGCAAATACGAGCTATTCGTATGGAATTCGTTTCTTGAGCGAGGAAATTGTGAAAATTGTTCATATCCTGTTGTTTTGTCGCTTGCTTTGGACGCACGCCAACTACTCATTGCGGGTTTCAATTGACATCACCTGGAAAATTTGAGGTTTTCTATATCGATTTATGATTAGCAGTAGATAAACACAGCTTCATCCAGCCCTCCTAGCATAACTACCGAAACACGACATACAAGGTGTTTGGTCCCCTAGTAAAAGTTGTTCTAGGATAAAATCAGATAAGAAACAAAATAATGAAGAAGAAAATAAAATCATAATCAAATCAAAACAACAATAAATTCATGAAGACAAGTATAACAATATACCTTATCTGAAAATTGACAAGCTTTATCTGTAAAAATATCTGCATGAGGAACTACCTGCTTTAGAAAAATATTGATAAGTGTTACAGCTCGTACAGAAGGACAATTCTGTGCACACCGGGTGCGCGTCTTAGTAGGGTGCAAAAGCAATGGACGACGTCGTCGTGGGGCTATCGCACCTTCACCAATGTCATGGCATAATCATCCGCTAAAAAGAGTTTTTTGTCAGTTCCCAAGGGAAATAGACATTTCGGGTACCGATGATTTCGTCCTCAAAACAAATACGTAAGGACGACGAAAGACGACGACGGATTGCGATGCTCTGTTGCAAAGATAAAGACGATTGCCAAAAATACCGGGGCCCTCCCGCGTAACTACAATTGACATGGTGAGCTTCATGTCAATTGTAGTTACGCGGTTGTAGTAAATGTTGTAAAGTCCTTATTTTAGTCGCTGGCCGCTTTCTGTTTTGCGACGTCCCCAATAACGAGATGAGCGTCGTTAAAAAGAACAACCAAATTCAAAGAAAAAATAGGGACTTAAAATGTCAACATTTACTTAAAATACATTTTAATATAGTTACGCGTTAGACCCGCTGATCCCGCTGAAGTAAGCCGGTTCAAAATGCCAAATCTGGATTTACTAAAAAATTCGTGCAATCAAAAATATTACTTTTCCATACAGCCTAGACTGCTCGTTTTCAATGAACGGAACCAAATTTAAAAATTCACCTCTGACTATTTTATCGTGTAAATAAAAGCATGGCGAATGTAAACTGTACGCTTGAGCGATATATATCGACAGCAGCAATAAAACACTATCCGAAACCCTAGGACATCAACGTACTATCCTTTACGCAAATAAATTACTAGCGGAAATACTTTACGAGTGAGATGAGGAAATTTAAAATATTAGTAGTGGTGTTTATATGTCAATTTTATAATTATCGATATTTTTTTATTTATTATCAGGCAACAATGGTCCATATGATAGATACTCGTACATACCTTTATATTGTTAGTAAATATAACTTAATATTACGTTAGTAAAAAAGTCAATTTGTCACTTTCTGTGTCAGTTCGGTAGCACAAGGCTACGCCCCTCGGAAACTCCTGTATACCACGCCCTGCGGCCAGAAGTCCTCCTTCATGAAAGTGTCCAGCCTGGTGGTCGGGACGCTTACCACAAACGCCTTAAAATTCGTGTTAGGAGTGGCTCCAGAGGCTGAAGTCTCATAATTCAAAATAATTTATTTAGTCTAGGCTGTTACAAGCACTTGTGAATGTCATAGAAGCTACGCAATCGGTTCTCAAACCCTAAGCGAGAGACCTTGTAACAAGAAGAACTGGCACGAAACTCGTCAAGGGCTGCTTTTTTCTCCCTGTATATTTCATACAGAGTCAACATTGATAAATGACCTCCACATTTAAAGTGAGGTCATTTTCCATCACAATAATTAACAAAAGTTTACACGCAATTGGTAGGTTGAAATTAATTACCTACTACATATTGGATAATTAATTGTGAGAGTAAATAACTTTCAACTAGGACAATTTTCGTTTTTGGTGGTCATGCTAGCTAGGAGGGCAGCAGCAGCAATGATAAAAGGTTGCTGCTATATCATTACCTAATCGATATTTATATTTTAACGTAATTCTAATTTAATAATTGTCTTTGATCACACAAACTTTTTGAATTATTAACAAGGTATAATATGTTTGTGGTGACGAACTAATCTCATTGTAGATTTCTAGGTGAAAAACTCACTAGCGATAATTGTCACTGAATTATAATTATTACAACCCTTGAAGTATTTTTTTAATATGTAGGTCAACACGGTCTGGCACCAATTTCAGTATCTCATGGTAGCAACAGTAAGACGAACTGTGTCATGAATAGGCGCGATGAATAGATCTGTATCGATATAGGTGACCCATTCACATCACTAGAAAAGGGGACAGCGCTATAAATTGAGGTGCGAGTGAAAGGGACGGGGACGACAATAGGAGCGGAACAGGGGCGGAAACTAACTGTGCAGTTTTGTGTTGTGCAGCAGGCGTCATTGTGGCGGAAAAAGTTACACTAACGTTGAGGTGGGTCATTATGACCCTGGTTATAATTGTCACAATTTTGCCTAGTATATAATAATTTTTAATATTTAAAATTTTATATTTATTATAAATACTGTATTTATAATCAATAGCAGCAATAAAAAACCTTGGTAGTGAATGCAATAAATTTTATTTTTCATTTTTCTTATACACTATTAATTATACAACAAAACTGTAACTCTTTTCTTATTTTTTTTAATCAACAAAAAGCAATATCGTTTCTAACAAAAATAATACTTAAATCAAATCTATACTACCTATGCTCTCTATCATTAGAATTTTAATCACAGTAATATCAGGAACTTTGGTACAATTACCCATAGTAAACTTGGGACTTTGGTCCCATAGTAAAAGTTGTTCAGTTTGATGGTTCCCATCTAGTTAAGTATCTACAATATCCGAGGATTCTTCCAGTATCGCCAGTATTCGACGACGCTCACGTTCTTCCGGGTCCATATTAGACAAGTATCTGGAAATAAAGTATCGTAAATAAGTAAAACTAAATAAAACATAAAAAAATATGGCACAAAATAGTAACGTTGCCGTTGAGCTGGGTCATAATTACCCGGTCGCACGTTTACACACGTGTTGCTCCTTGCGCGGGCGACGGACGACTGAAGTGAGGTACGTGAAGGGGAGGGGTGATCCTTTGCTGCAGCTACTGAGACAGACGGTTGTGTGCGGCAATTATTTCTAAGCAAATTTTCGTATGCAAAACTTGCAGGGTCATATTGACCCTGCCTCAATGACGCCGGGTTAAGGGGGGGGCAATTAGTCTATCCCGCGCATGCAGATACCGAGGCTCTGTTAATTATCTTTAAGTGGGAATTTTATAGCTCCAAAAAGCTATTTTCTTGTAGAAAAAGGAGTAATTGGTTGCAGTTTATTTCGAAATTTTTACCTTAGATTTGCATTCGCAGAATAAGATCTGGCTAATGCAGGTATATTTTTTCTAGACCATTTTATTAACTTAGATTAATGAGTGACATTAAATTATTATTTTTCATTTGTATCAAAACACATTTCGCCTTGCTTTAGAAGGCTACTTTTATGGCATCCTACTAGTCCATTCGCTTAGATAGTGTCGCCCTTTTATCGCGCCACCTTTGCACGTGCCGCTTCTTGTCAAAGGATGCCGCGCCGCATAAGCAAAGGAAACCGCGTGCGATGAAATTTGGCACACATATAGTTTATAGCCTGTATTTAAACATTTTTTTATGATGGTCAAAGTTTCCCTAGGGTCCACGCGGACGAAGTCGTGGGCAGCTGCTAGTTATAAATAATTGTGCATAAGTTTTAACCTAAACTTAGTTAAAAAAAATGTATATGCATACAGATGGTCTAAAGTGCCTTTCTTTTTTTAAACAATACTTATCACATCTTAAATTGAGTATAACTTAAAAAATATAATGGTTTCAGCATAAAGTCACAGCGCTGTAAGTATAAGTATAAAGTTGTCGTAAAGTATGTCATATTTCCAATTACTAAAAACATTGAGAAAACACAAGTGTTACAGAAGAAAAAGTTTGATGTATCGCTCCTCAGGCGGCGGGGTATCCAACAATTTTGAATAAAACATGAAATGTTTATCAAAGACAGTATATCACATGCAAATATGTGCCCTGGACTCCTGATATATTATTATAGAACACATTATTATTTATGTTATGTATGTATATCTTATGTCCTGACATTTATTAAGCATGTAAGCAAAATCCTTTTGGTAGTTTAGGGAACATCATTATTCATTTACTGTGAAAAGGGAAAACTATTATTGTATTAAAAAAAATATTACTGACTAGCTGATGCCCGCGACTTCGTACGCGTGGACTTTATGACTTCGGCGTATGCATATAAATGAACTAATGTAGTTACATAAGAAAATACTTGTAGCAGTGTTATGGTTCTGCATGTTATGTTCCAGATCTTCGATTTTTATACCTCAACAAAAATGCTCATCAGGCTGAACAACTTTTGCTAAGGTGTAATTTTTATATTTTGTATAGTTTAGCTGGATCATTATGGTTCTGCATCGGGTGTTCCAGAACTTCGATTTTCATACCTCAACAAAAATGCTCATCAGGCTGAACAACTTTTGCTAATATGTCATTTTTATATTTTGTATGGTTTAGCTGGACCATTATGGTTCTGCATCAGGTGTTCCAGATCTTCGATTTTTATACCTCAACAAAAAATGCTCATCAGGCTGAACAACTTTTGCTAAGGTGTCATTTTCGCCGTTTCCTTGTGGCCAAACTAAAATGCCAAACTAATTTGGCCACGAGGAAACTTAATTCCTTGTTGTTACTGTAGTCATAGTTTAAAAATAACACACACTGTACATGTTTATTTTTTTCTAATAGGGACACAGAATTATATAATAATAGTATGGTGGAGACACTAATTTATAAGAGATACCCCCGCAGATAAAGAAAAAGTACCAGGATCACATAAATCTAGAGAAGGTTAACATTTATATATTTTACTAGCTTCTGCCCGCGACTACGTCCGCGTGGATATTAGAGAAAATCCTTAAGGAACCTTCAACCAGGATCCAACCAGCCATTTTTACGCGATTAGGCGGATCTCCACCAAGCGCGCTACCTCGCGAGGCAAAAGATTTGCCGCGTGTGGCGGACCTCGCACGAGGCTTCCCGTTCCCGTTTTCGTTCCCGTTCCCGTTCCCGTTCCCGTTCCCGTTCCCGTTCCCGTTCCCGTTCCCGTTCCCATTCCCGCTCCCGTTCCCGCTCCCGTTCCTGCTCCCGTTCCCGTTCCCGCTCCCGCTCTCTCTCCCGCTCCCGCTCCCGGTCCCAGTCCCGTACCCGTCCCTTCCCCGTTCCCGTCCCTGTCCCCGTCCCTTGGATGTGCATGTCCAGGTCCAATCATGTCCACCGTGTAGGACTTCAAAATAAATGTCATTTTCGCAATCACCATCCCATGAAACCTCAAGAACGACATCCACATCGATTATCATCTTTACTTACCCCATCCCTAAGGGATGATTTTCAAAATAACAAAATATGTTCGCCTATTTATTTTTAGAAATGCTCCTACGAATTTTAAAGTTGTAATATCTATTTTATATTCTTTTTTCATTCAAAATTTGAACCCCATTTTCACCCTTTTAGGGGTTAAATCATGTCAACCGTGTTGAACTTCAAAATAAAACTCATTTTTGCAATCACTATCCCACAAAACCTCACGAACGATATCCATATCGATTTTTATGTTTACTCACCCCCATTTACCTAAGGGGTTGATTTTCATAATTACAAAATATATGTTTGCCTATTTATTTGTATATATACTCCTACGAAGTTTAAAGTTGCTAGTCTATTTATTTATATTATTTTTCCATACAAAATTTAACTGAATTTTCACCTTTTTAGGGGTTAAAACATGTCCACCGTGTTGGACTTCAAAATAAATCTCATTTTCGCAATCACCATCCGATAAAACATCGAAAACGACATCCATATCGATTTTTATGTTTACTCACCCCATTAAGCCCCTAAGCCTTAGGGGCTTAATGGGGTTGATTTTCAAAATCACAAAATATATGTTTGCCTATTTAGTTTTAGACGTGCTCCTACGAAGTTGAAAGTTGTAATGTCTATTTTATATTATTTTTCCATACAAAATTTGAACCCCATTTTCACCCCTTTAGGGCTAAAATCATTTCCACCGTGTTGGACTTCAAAATAAATGACATTTTTGCAATCGTCATCCCAGAAAACCCCGATAACGATATCCATATCTATTTTTAGGTTTTTTATCCCTTTTCATCCCCATTTCGTCCCCATAGGGGTTGAAATAATAACAAAAACAATATACGTTGCGTTAGATTTTTATCCATAAGCCTAAATTATAAATTTAGTAATTTTTACTTCGAAAATAAAGGATACACAACTTCATCCCCCTTTTGACCCCTTCGGGGGTAGAATTTTGAAAAACGCTGAGACCCTTATTTATTTATTTTCAATCGTTAGCCTAAACACAAAGTTTGAAGATTCTAGCTTCAAAACTGAGGGACTTTCATACAAACTTTCATCCCTTATTTCATCCCCTTAGGGATGGAATTTTCAAAAATCCTTCCTTAGTGGATGCCTACACTGTATAAAGTATCTGTGTGCAAAATTTCAAGTCTCTAGGTCCAGCGGTTTGGGCTGTGCGTTGATAGATCAGTCAGTCAGTCAGTCAGTCAGTCAGTCAGTCAGTCAGTCAGTCAGTCATTCAGTCATTCAGTTTACGATTTTATATATTAAGATTAATAAACCGTAACGTGAATCTGTCGAACAACGCGTTAGGGATTTTTTAGGTATGTACTTTTAAGTAATAATGCCCAGACTCGACGGTGCGTATATTGTCTACAGAGTTTTTCCTCCATACAGGCGGATGATAAATTAAACTATAACTACGGTTTGGCTACAAGGAATTAAGTTTCCTCGTGGCCAAATTAGTTTGGCATCTTAGTTTGGCCACAAGGAAATGGCCGTCATTTTTATATTTGGACCATTATGGTTTTGCATCAGGTGTTCCATTTTCCAAAATCAATTATACCCTAAGTTATGCCCAGGCTTAACAGCTATATAACAAAAAAGTTTCATTCGAATCCGTTCAGTATTTCCGGAGATTAGCGTGTTCAAACAGACAAACAAACAAACAGACACACTTTTTTTTCAAATTCTTACTCTATTACTATGTCTCCATCGCCCCAGATATGTTTTTTTTAAATATATGTAATGTACAGACACACTTTTTCTACTGTTTTATTATATGTATATAAGGATAAGTTTATGGTTGGGTACTGCTTTACTTGAAATAGCGTAAAAATGCGATATCGCAGTGATAAATCAAACTAGAAATCAGCCATTTTTAATTTTCCCATAGCTAGGGCACAGGCCTTCTTTATGGATGGATAAGGAGGATGGGCTATAGCCTACCAAGCGGGCCCAATGCGGATTGTCGGGTGTTAACAATAGCAAACGCAGCCGAGAACTTGTACTATTAGTTATTCTGTGGCCGAGACCGACGGCTTAGCGTACCTTCCGAAGTCACCCATCTCATGATCGACCCTTGCTAAAATTACTTAACCTCTGCAATCTTAGAGTCAGGTGCTGCCACCACTGCGCCACCGAGCTTCTTTCTCAAATAAGTAAGAATCAAACTCAAAATCTCTTAATTGTGAAACCAACGTCCCCTGTAAAAGAAAAAAAAATAAAACACTGCCACGCATCACGCTGCACCAGTGGTTGCAGATTTCAAAGTTGTATGTAAATGCCAAGTATAGAATTAACGCAGGATATAACACACTAACGACACATCGACGCATTTTCAAATAAAATCTGCATGACAAAGCATGATACGTGCCATTTGTGATCTCAAACATAGTATGATAAAAAGCAACAGCTACGAGTATAAATCCCTGACTTATTTTTAAAGGACACGCAGTACATAACGAGACAAATTCGAACAACAAAGAGACTGATCCAGATTAATTTACCGAAGCAGGGAATCAAACGTAATGTGTTGAAACACACGCTACAGACGGACCTAATGGACAAAAGAAACAAAGCGAGATAATACGAGAAGGCATAAATGGACCCTCAAAGAAACCTCTGAACTGGAAACTCAGAGGCAATTTCATTGTGTCAAATAAGGTCCCTAATCTTCTCCTTTGTGACACTTTACATATTAAGCCTTGCGACAAGTTTGTAAGTACGCGAAGTTGCACGAGTCAAAACGAGAGAGAAAGCGAATGTACACCTTATTGTTCTGTTGTTTCAGAAATTTGAATTTTGTTAAGCCATAGGTACTTGGAAGTTCATAAAAGTAGGGCTTAAACAGATACGCGACGTGAATTAATTGGCTTCAAACTTGAGAGCAGAGATTGAAGTACTAAACACATTGAAAGTGAAATAAACAGATGAAGTAATCTTTGGAAAAACTTTCTGTTTAACTGTAAGGAGTACAGGAGATAGAATAAATTTTGCAACGGCGCGGCGACTAAATTTTTGCAATTGTATCAATACTGTTATGTTTTTTGCGACTTTCTGCTTTTGATCGGGATATCGAAGTTACGTTATCTACTGCGTAGATGCTGCACGCTTCAAAAAACATGATTATGACTTTAAGATAATTGCTAAAAAAACATACAAAACTTTCATTAAACATTAGAAATAAGGTGACCTCTTTTAAACTTCTTCTTCTTGTGGCTTTCCACTACTGGAGGTTCGCCATCAGATCAGCGAATCTAGCCTTGTCTTGCGCCAAGCGAAAAAGTTGTTCAACAATGGCAACCTTCGTCCACTCCTAAACAAAGACTTTTTTCTTCAGCCAATGCGTCATTTCCCCATTATTTTCACCATTATGAGCTAGTGTAGCTTCTAAACTTAGACAAATCTATTGATTTAATGATATTGTAAGCTTTATATACTCAGTAATTAATATCGTTGATTTGCTTCATAATAATGTTAAGTTGTTAAATCTCTTCTGCAAACACAGCGTTAATTAACGAGTACAACAACCGATAAACAACTTGAGTTTCAGCCTCAGGGTACCTATTAGAAAATACACCAAACTTTATAAAGATATAGAAAGATGTAAATCAACAATTAAATTTCAATTAATTTGGAGTTTCAGTTGCAGACCGTTATTTATATTACACATGGATCTGTTAATTATGAAACGTAAATAACATTTATGATTCGTCAAATTATTGTATCTTTTGTTAATTCAAAAGCTTGATTGTTTGCAAATACAACCAACTGATAGTTGAAATATAGATTTTATACAGGTATTTCATGATATAAATACATACTGCAAATAAAACGTGTTTTCTTTCAATACGCGCAAAAACCTAGAAAATGGATACTAACGTTTTCTTATTAATATTATTATGTCTTCCGTCTGAACTCAGAATAGCATTCTCCTTATTTTTTTTCAAATAAAAAAGCTTACGATGATTATAAGCCAAATATAAAACAGCAATTACGTATTGACAAGACATGAACCCATCATCCTGCCCTAATCCTAATTTATTTATATAGTTTGCGCAGAAAATAGTTTTCTTCCAACAAACAATCCATCTATCTTTTCTTTTGCCTTCCTCTACCCTTATATCCAATCACATTCATACTCAAACCCTTCCGCGTGACATGCTCTACATTCCTCGACAAACACTTAGAAAGTTAGACCAGCTGTGTCCAACAAAATACCACAAGATAAAATATCATAAAACTACCAAGTTTGGCAGCAATAGAAAACACGTGTGCCGAAGGTCACATCGTAACTCAGTATTTGGGTCTTATATAAACCTATCTTAATCTAATCGGTATAAAATATGTGCAAAGTTAGAAATATGGGTCTATTATTCTATATTTTTATGGCACCCCAGTTTCGATACCCACCATAAGTTCATAATTCACCATTCGAAGAAAGTAGCTGTTTTTATGGAGCAACATTTTTTGTGATTTGTGTGATGATTTGATGTCTAAAATTAAATATCATTTGTGAACACGATGAAATGAATGGCACACGGTCGGAATTTCATTTGCGATAGTCTTCTGATCCTCGCTCAGCACAACTTTTCCGACCGTGTGCCATGCATTTCATCGTGATGTCATATGACGTAGGCAATACTGTCGCGGGCTCACAGACTATAAGCAAAACTTGTAATATGGGTGCTAGACAAACTTATATACTTTTTAAATTTATACTTTTTTACATATAGTAACACCCAGACCCGTCACAGACTGATATTAAATTCATCATTTTAATTTCTGCCCTTCCGAGAATCGGGACCTCTTGTATACATATTGACCACTGCACTACTCAGGTCGTCAAAATACTTTAACAAAGAGGAAAAAATAACCTTAGATCTACTGGTGAACCGAAGAGGAAACAAAAATATCCATAGATACAGATGGAGAAGGGGCTCCACCTCCACCGGACCACCGGTTCAGCCCCGTCGGTGAATCGCATAGTTGAATAAGGGCTATTAAAATCTCTAGTGTAGGCCTTATTTAAGGATGCAGGGGAAGGTTGGGTGGGTCATAGGTATGTCGCAGGCGTATTGTATATTTCGCCGTATTACATAGCAACTAGCTGTTTTGGAAAACGGCGCCGTATTGTAATGCGGCGGATTAAAGTTACGCTGTATTCAAAACGGCTGATCCAAAGCACGCCGCATTGAATAGAGTGCTTTGCGATTTTCAATACGGCTAGTAATTGGGCGGTTCATTAGCCGCTTTTCCGTCAGTTATTAGTACTAATTATCAACACTCGCGGCGCTGCCTACCATAACAATAAAAATGGCGTCAAGTGCGGATATTGCATCGAAAATAAGTAAGAATACGAATGTATTAAATCAAGAAAACGTGGCAAATGTGTACAGATAATTGTTTTAAGGACAATTTTTAATGTGCAGTTAAATAGTTTCTACGCAGCTCAATGCGGAAGTGTGAAAAAGCCGTGGATCAAAGAACGAGATTAAAACTGCTAAGATGGCAATGGTTTCTGGTGTTGTGCGGAATCCTACGCAATATTATTGGTCTAAAAATACAACGTAATGAGTGTAACTAGTGAAGATTAAAGAAACATATTTCGTAAGACTTTACTTTTTGGGCAGTTCCCAAAAATCAATTATGTTGATACATTATACATATACAAAAAAAATTGGTACTTTTAATAAGATTTAAAATTATTTAAACCAAAAAAAAATTGCTTAATGTTCTAGTAAATCTAACTAATATTACAATATACCTACAACCAAACCGTTTTTGTACCGTACCTACTTATTTGATAGAAGTAGTACTTATACATTCCTTTTAAAACTAATAAAAAGAACACATGTTTCGTACTACTTACTAGGTGCTTTAGAAGTTACTTAAACCTACCTTTTTCATAATTTTTAAAATTTTAATTATTTTCAATGAAGCGCTGTTCCATTTTGTTAGTGTGGTAACTCTACAATAGAACTTTGACACAAAACGGCTAAACGTGCTCCGCCGTATTGAACAACGTATCACATTGTCAATCTGGCGTATCGTTGACTCGCCGTATTACAATACGCCTGCGACAGGTATACCACGCGGGTTTTGAAAACTAATAGTATATATTCTGTGGTCACGATGAATTTTGTTAATTAAAAGTAAAGGTTTTCTCCATCAAACCAGTTTGTTTTTTTTCTTTACTAAAATTAAACTAGAAAACCATTTCAGATTCTGCCGATTCGTTCAGTTTTAGTTCCCAATTACTTAGATAACTTCTACTGGCCGGATTTATAATACCTTTCATGAAAATTGGTTCAGCCATTCCGTTTTAGCTAATAACAGTCGATCACAAGTCTGGTTGTCTAAAAAGACAAGATTGTATGTCACAATGTCATTTGTAAATGTAGCAAATCCTAAAAGGATTTTATAAATCATAAATCGGTCTCAAATAATTAATTAATTATGAACAATATAAATTGAATGGTAGGACTTTCATTATTTTATGTTTTTCAGAGGATTTCTGCTACAAATCGGTAAGTAAAAAAAACCTTTTTGACCAGCTTGACAGGTATACGAGCGCAGATTAATAAATTTCCAAAAGAACTAAGAAAAACTTGAATATTCGATTTAATACCAATTTATTTCTCAACGTAGTTTCCTTCTATCTCAATGCATTTAGTCCAGCGCTTCTCCAATGCAGTTAAACCAGGTTGAAAAAATAATTTCGCCAACCCCTCAAAATACTCATCTACGGGAACAATGACTTCATCATTTGATGGAAATCTGATCAACCATTTCTTCAGGTTTGGGAACAAGTGGAAGTCGCACGGGGCCAGATCTGGGGAAAAGGAAGGATGCGAAATGCGTTTGGCGACCGCAACCTGACGTGTGAATGGCATGTTGTCATGATGGAACAAACCTTTTCGAGGCATTCAAAGCACATATGTTTCAAAATATCGAGTCAATTTTAACTTACCATCCATATTTGGAGGATGTGTTCAGTCCACGAAACTGAACAATTTTCTCTAAGGAACACATGGCCAAATATGTAAAAAAAGACTTTCCATACAAATCAAAGAGATCACGTGATCAATTTAGTATGGGATGACCAAAATTTTGTGGCGAAATTCGACACATGTTTCTTAGAGAAAGTTGTTTAGTTTCATGGACTAGACACATCCTTGAAATTTGGATGGTAAGTTCAAAATGACCCGATATAGATGAGATACCCGATGTTTGATAAGTTACCGAAATGAGAAACTTAAAAAAAGAATCACATACATTCTTAATTTTTTTCGAGCTTAGAACGCCAAACTGATGGAATTTCCAAGAGGACCTAAAACTTTGTCTGTCGTGAAAAAAAATCCTTTGCTCGTTGTATACCTATAACGCAGTATGCCCAAGTCGCTTTATGCCTAAACTTCATTTCAATTTTCACGACAGACAAAGATTTAGGTCCTCTCCTGGAAATTCCATCAGTTTGGCGTTCTAAGCTCGAAAAAAATTAAAAATAATGTGATTATCTTTTAAGTTTTTTCGGAAACTTATCAATCTTCCCTCCTATATTTTGAACCATGAGATTTAAATGCGATGGCCACGAATGAATTTAAAAGGAACTGGTGTGACGCTTAATGAAAGTGTTTCAAGTGTGTTAAATTTAATTTCCGCTACATTAATAGTTGGATGTGCATCATACGAAATAGATTCATTCTTTGTACTTTCACAGAGAAATTCCGACCCAAAAAAATGCACAGATTCCCTACATAGCTCGAACTACTAGGACATTGAAAATAAAATTCAGGCATAAGGAAATAAATGTAATGAACACACAAATTAAAATTTTCACAAAATCCAAAAATTTTAAATATTTTTTTGGCAGACCTACAGGCCGTATTTTTTTTATTTTCTAAATTTTGATCTCATTCGACAGCCAATTAAATACCCTAGAACAGTTTTTTTTTTTTTTAATTTCGACTTGGTTCTCGAGACATCCGGGCCCAAAATCAAAAATTAAAAAAAAAACGGTTTTTCGACCATAACTTTTGGATTTCAATTTTTTTTTAATTCCTTCACTTCACCATCTGATAGATCTCGTCAATCAGCGTCCTTTGACACCCTATTTTTTTATCTATGAACTACCAATAGCTTCCATACAATCCCCGTGTCGCACTAAACCCCCAAATGGGACCTAGTACCAGTCGATCTTAAAGTCATTTTCAATGACAAAATCTAGGAAGTTCAACATCTTTTTATTAATTAAATGTTCTAGTTAATGTAGAGCAAAAATTAGGACTACCAAATTGATATGGATACCAATTGATACAACGTTAAATTCTGTCACCTAAGACTCTTATAGGTACAATACCTACAGGTAAATGTCACCTACAGTGTTACTCTCAAGTTTAAGTGGAGCCTTAGAAACTGTAAGGGTTCCCAAAACAATCGTATTTAATTATTCAAATTATTTCTTAACAACTCCATTATACCTATCTCCTCGATGAATAGAACAAACGCAAGCTTATAAGGCAGGTCCCAAACTAAATTACCTCGCCTCATCTCTAACCCACATAAGCAATTTCAATCATAACACATCATCATACAAGTATTGTATGAACCTCTAAAATCTACTTGACCTGAATTAAGTCGGGTATATTAGACCCCACAAAGGACACAGAATTAATTATACTGCCGTTAGGCAACGTTGGAATAACTTTGAATTTGCCTAAGCAATTTAGTTCTAGAAATTTCCATTATTTATTTTGCTAATCTAATTTGAAGGCAAACGCTCTGTAGAATCAATACCAAGAAAAACTATTGGAAAGTTTTATGATTTTCTCAATTTTATTTTAATTCATTTTTTTACTTAAGAACCATTTTAGTTAAAAAAGTTTGTAACTATCGACTAACAGTATCTATATTATCGTACTTGAAAGATCCTCCCCCCCCTACTTTCAACGGGAATTAACGAGATCGAGTTCACATCGAGTCAAAAATTTGTTATTTTGGTACATTGAAATCGGTGGCCATGGTTTCCATTGTTGTTTTTATTTTGACGTTGATTCGATACCAATGGGGAATGTCTGAAAAATATCAAATTGGCTGAATATTTTTCATAGGTAGAAATAAGCTCCCTAAGTAATAGAAAAAAAGTTTCAGAATTTTCGGTCGCGTGAAAAAATTAAAAAAATATATAGTCTCTTCGACTTCACAAATTTTCTAAAGCAACAGCAGAATGGAGACTAGTTCTAGACTCAGAAGTACTTAAAAAAAAGTTTTGACATTTTGTGTTGAAATTTTTTTTAAATACCATGTTGTGGTTGTGGCAGGTACCTGGCAAACGTGTTATCTCCATTCTGCTGTTACTTTCATATATTTGTGAAGTCAAAGAGACTTATTTTTTTTTTACTCAACCGAAAATTCTGAATCTTTTCTCTATTACCTACTAAGGAAGTATATACCTATATTTTTATATACCTATAAAAAAATATTCAGCCAATTTGATTTTTCAGACATTCCCCATTCGATCTCAGTTTTTCGTCTGCGTTGGGGAGTAAGGTGTAACCCCGGGAAACTAAGCTTATTACGATAATTTCTAAAATACAAAATTTTCAGCCCTGTTAAAAAAATGAAAATTATTTAATCTAGTGTGTATTTTCTTGGCACTGTTTAGTATTTCTTACAAATAATTAATGTTTATGCACAATTAGTGTGCCCAAACACATAGGTACCGTACGTATCATTCTGCAAGGAAAACCGGTCAAGAGCGAGTCGAACGCACCAAGCGTTGCGTACCATTATTAAATAAATGCACTGCGGTGTAGAATATTTCAGTTTAAGATCAACGCCATCTCTTGACCGATAGTGGAACTAATGTTATTTTTGTTGATGATTTTCTGAAAAAGAATACACTGCGCTGTAGAATATTGCAGTTTTAGGTCAGCGCCATCTCTTGACCGATAATGGAACTAGGGTTATATGGTTTCTCAAAAAGTCATCATCATCCTCCTGTCCTTATCCCAATTTATTTGTTGTGCTATGTCTACACAAAATAAAATTTTGCGCTCGTAGAACGACCACTATTGGGGTCGGCGCAGTATGTAGTACATACTGCATTGGGTTTTGGCAAAGTTTTACGGTCGGCCGCCTGTCTGACACCAACCCTCCTCGGGAATGCTGTTGTTGACAGTTTCCTCGCTGCCATTCGAGTGACCATTTGTGCGATGGTCTGCACCGGGTCCCTAAAACTTCCCTCTATCGCCTTCTACGATACCCATGGGATGAGATGGGACAGTCCTATTCTTAACCGGAACTGTGCGGCATGGTTTCTCAAAAAGTGTGTAATTTAAAAACCCGTTTTACTTTTCCTACAATCTTACGTAAATTTCTATCACACAGAATAATTTCAGATCTTTTTCTGTGCAAACGTCGGCGGCAAAATAAGGCAGAAACTATGGGGCTTAAAAAAGAAAAAAGAATAAGAATATGCAAACAGCACTCTTTCATATGATACCCAACATGCCCAAGTAGCTCAGATTCGAATTTAAGACGACTTTCAGTCCTTGTTGCAAAAGAAATATATTTCTTTAAAATAGTATTTTATAAATTCCAAATTTCAAGTTGATAGCATTAGTAAGAACTACTAATGCTATCAACTTGAAAAGACATGTCCCATCGCGCCTATGTCCTTTGCCCTACCATTCTCAAAAAATTAAAGTCTATCGCGTCTTAATAAAAGTAGTATGTCAGAGTAGGTATTTTACTTCAGAATCAGATTGATAATTATTTTCTGCATTAAAAAGTGGGATTCTTAAGTTAAAATGATTTTAAATCACAATTTTTTATCATTAGAGTACTATTTACTTACATTTTTTGACAAAATACTTCAGAAAACAACTTCATGTTTTTGTAATTGTTTTTCTAAATATAAAACAATTCTTGATACCTAAATAAAATGTAATTAGCATTTTTTAATTATTAAAGTAATTAAATAAATTGAATCTGGGGCAACGCTGGGACATCTCCTTTGGAATTTATAGATATCCAGCTGTGACAGCCTGAGTCGCGCCATAAGGGCTCCTTTCCATCATTTTCACGGAACCCTAAAAACTTACACAACTGCTAAAAAAATTGAAAACGTAAATATAATATTAAGGGGAAGCCCATCAAATTATGTTGTCCCTATTTACTGTCCCTTCTATCCAAGCAGTCGACCCTTTTCAAGTGAAAAGTTTACGCGATCCATATCTCAACCGCGCATAGCTATTATTCAGTACGTTCTTTACTTACCACTTCGATTTGGTAAAAGGGTGGATGCAAAGTCATGTTTTGCTTCTTAATTTGGCAAGTTTATTTTGGATTCTATCAACAAAGTTCTGAGAGTGTTTATTTTTATAGTTTGTTTGAATTATAAATACGTGAATGCAATTTCGAGTAGAGTTTAGAACTTTTAGGTTATAGTTTTCATTTGTAATTTTTTATGTTTAGTTGAAATCGAACTTATAAGTAAAAAAACAATCTTAAAAAATATCTTTACTAACATTAGCTTAGGGTTTGCGAACCGATGGCGTAGCTTCTATGACATTCACAAGTGCTTGTAACAGCCTAGACTGAATAAATTATTTTAGAATTTTGAATTATGCACATAATGCATCGAAACTAAAATTTTCAATTAAAATAAAAGCAAATTTGAATCATCAATACCTATTATTATATTAGGTTTATACGTAAAGAAAAACGGGTTTTTGAGTCTTATACTCTATTTTTAGTTCATTACTTTCATTACTTTTATGATTATATGTATACATATACATTGTGTCAGTAAATAATTATTGTATTGAATGAGCATAATATTGATCTATCAGTAGTAAAAATTAGATCATTATTTTCGTTCTACATAAGTACATAAATTGGTAGTAAAAAAAACCCTCACCCTATTTTTTTCTGAATTCTCGATTTTAGGTCTCATGATTTTCGCATTTGGAGCTAGACTTGGATTCACAGCTGACTTATCTAAGAGCTAAGTCTGCAACGAACACAATGCGGGTAGATACGTTATTTATTACCAAATTAGCTTTTCGCCGCGTCTTTCGAAAAAGCTCCAATATTCTAGAAAGCTTAATTTTTTGGGGCGGATTTTGCCATAATAATTAAAGATCATTCAAAAGTAAAATTACCTTTGTCTTTTTTTTATGCACAAAGGGATAGTGTTTGGCCTTCACCTCACCTGATGGTAAGTGACGATAAGGCCGAAGGTGTAAGCGCACTACACCCGGAATCCTCATCACTGAGGAACTGTTTATCTTAGCTCTAACTGCCGGAACACAACAATTTTAAATTGTTGTTATAGCGTGAGACTTGAGTTAAGAATGGTGGTAGCTAGCCAGGCGGACTTGGAATAAGCCCAACCAACAACCAAAACGAGTATAAATTGTACCCTGGGAATCGAACCCCGGACCCCTGCATCACGGGTGGATGAACCACTAGACCACAGAGGAAAACTTCTCGCGAATACACTCAAAATTCTAAAATCTAACCACACAAATCATCAAAAACATACCATAAAACCACATTTTAACGCAGAAACCATTTACGCTAAATTTTATACACGTAAAAGTTAATTCATTTTTTAGCTATCTATTTCCTCCCATCATCTACATTTTTTGTTATATCAAGGGAAATAACATGTTCGGTTTATTAAAAAAATGTTATCATGATAAAATGTTTATTCAATTTCAGAGGGAAAAGGTACAACCGATGAGTGCGAGCCTTTAAATTGCAAAAACCCTTGATTTGATTAACGATATGAGTGTGGTTTTCATTTAGCCAACGATAACTTGGTAAAATTTAATGATTTAAAAAAGTTGCGATGTTGGTATAGATTTTTTTATGATTTTTCAATCGATAATTTATAAAACCTATGTATATTTTACAAACATAGTTTTCATTACGTTAGGAATGTTAAGTTTTCTTGCATTACTTGCTAAACTGATTTCCATTAATTATAGCAAAAGGTACCTTAGATTGAACCTTTTTGAAGGACATGGACTAAATTCAATGCGAATGAAATCGCTGGAAAACCTAATTACTTATCTTTAAAGCAAAAAAAAAAAACATGGAAGCTAATGAAAAAATAAGAACTTACCGTAAATCATGGAGATTATCAACAGAATCGCGTTCAAGATGTACGAATGTTTCTGCATGCTCTTTAGATTCCTCGCCATTTTGTCTTATTTTGTTCGTTTTTTACACAATTATTGCTAATTTGTTTAATTTGACACTCTTCTTCTTTTCATCGCCACTTATAATTTCACCACTAAATTAATTTACCTATACTTAATTAGTTTGTATTTCAAAATAGACGAACCCTAATTTCTAAATTGCTTCAAAGCATCTCATCACAAATTATCTCCTCTGCTACTACCTGTTTCCACTAAATCTGTCAACATTTATTCTAGTTCGTAATTAACTCGTTGACAAATAGCTCGACGACATTCTTAAGTAGCTAAGAGTAAGGGTATCCTCATATTTTAAAAGTTCTTACTTGATAGCATTCTATTTATACTTTACTCAAAACGGCCATTACGAGAAATTACTTCCTACAAGTTTCTAACGCGATCCCCTACACGGATTACTTGAAACAACATAATGAGTAAGCTTCGAAAATAAACCTAGTTGTTCCTTGTTTCCCGAGATAAATCATTTTTTAAACCCGCGGCGTAACTTTAAAAGGTATTTCGCTACGGCATCCCATTTCCTTTCCTGATTTACGGTCACAGTCGAATGCATCACTTAAATCACTGTTAATTTTTGTTTATGTAAGTTTTTTTGTGCACAAGTTGTCACTTTCGATGTCGCGTGCCGGGACATCTACTCTCGGCATATCGGGACGTTCTGGGAGCGGCGAGCGCGTCCGACCTCGCAGACTCTGCTCTAGGCACTGACTTACATAAGGGTTATTGCTGTGTTAGCCGGGTATCCGCGAGAAAAGGACGGACAACCCCGTAAGGGTTGCAGATTGTGTGGTATATTTAAACAGGAGAGGGATAGAAGAGATTTTCGCATTCAGCTGCGATCTCGCGCCTGAAATCTTGTGTGAAGAAGCAATTAAAACGTGTATAAATCTGAAAGAGATACGTTTTGAGGGTAACGCATATGGGATAATAAGTGTTTAATTTGGCGTATAAACTAATGATTCTGACCGAAATAACGTAGCATATTGCTGCTGAGTGTTTTTGTGAAACTTTATGGGTCGTATTTAATTAAATTAGACTCTCGTCTGCCCACTCGTATAAAAATATCTTTGTTTAATTTAATTTACGTATAACTTGTAAGAGTGAGTATTTGAGTATATTGTTAGGAATTTAGCAGAAATACTTAGTTAAGTATTCTACTATATAATAATGAGCAATTCATTTATTTGTTTACATAAAAATATAGTCTCATAAATCTTAGTGAGTTCACTTACGGTTTATTTACACTGATAAATCCGAATTTGAATTTTCAAAGCAATTTTCATAGGATACAAAAGATATATAAGCACTCCCGACTGAACTTGACGCCTTGCAATAAAGACCAAGACCTTCCGGAGCACGGAGGAGCTCTAGATAATATTTTTGGTCATCCACCCGACTACTGACCTCAGAAAATTGCTTTACCTTCGCAATTGTAGAACAAATGTGCTTTGCCACTACGCCATCTACATAATCAAAATTCAATTAATATCATAACAAAATTTACCACTGCCCAACTTTTGTGTCCAACTAAGTCTGGTTCAACGAAACAATGTAAAGAGAAATAGTTGAAACCACTATTATTTAACTTAACACCGCATAGTGGTGAACCGAATACCGCTGAACAAGTGATTAACTTAACTATGTCACTAAGCACCACAAACAAACCGCATAACTGAAAAAGCTGTATTTAACCACAATGTCAGGTTTGTACAGTGGCGCTTATTTGTGTTACCCAGTAGTTCTTATTTATTTTTATACGTTTATAATTTTCCTAACCATTATGCAAAAATCTAAAATTACACAACTATTTCCAAATGTTTAGGAATATGTTAAACATAATTTGTAAAAATGGTTTAATATATTAGTGCAGAGTAGCCCTTTCAGACCTGCGCCAAAACTAGACAGAATTCGTCCGGAAAAAAAGTCCCACCTACCATAAAATGAGCCGCTGATTGCAAATCTGAGGTCGATTTTCCATTTTCCGGCCGCCATCTTGGAAAATTGTAGCCCACACAATTGTATGAATAGGGGCCCAAGCTTATAATGTGTTTGGAATAAACCAAAATTATAACTAACGAATATATTGTTTATAAGCAAAAAATTAACATTATTTCAAATTCACAAATGCACCATTAATAAACATTACTAGAAAATTAGTTAACAATTACCTCTTATCAGCACTAATCAGTCTCAAAAGTGTTGATTCAGACTCAGTTGAGACAGAAAGTAATTATAATTTAGATCGATCAAGTAAAACCTTAGTTACGGAAATAAAAAAAACAACTTCTGTTCTTTGTAAGGCACAGACAAACGTCATATTTATAGCATCGACATTGTGTTCTACTGGTACCCTTTAAGGCGCGGCAGACTCTAAGCTCTTTCAAGGTATCCATGACTGGCCAGTGATTATAACCATCTCTTTGCTTGTCAACGGATGGTTAAAGCTTTGGACGATATCCTGAAGAGCTGGGCATTTCAGGAAACTCTGGTTCTCGATTATCTCCAGCAGCCCTTGGACGACCCTGGGTCGATGAGAGATAGCCTTCGGCCCCACTTCATACAATTGTGTCAAAAAAGTTCGGTAACTCGTCACTGTAGGTAAAGTACCAATTACAGTGTATAAAATCATAAAAGTCGGTGGAAAAAACATTAAAGTTATGTTACGTGCAAAAAACTGTACTAATAACAAAGAAATTCTTATGTTATTCTTACTTACATTCACCAAAGCCGGTACTGAAAAAAATCGCAGTACTAGACAGGTCACTGCCGGCTGGCCAACTCACCGACGCGCGAAATTCACACACTAGGTAAAAGTTCGGCTCACGCGCAATCGTGTGAGGCCGCGCCCGTTCGTATACAATAAATAGTTTTTGAACAAAATTGAATCTTGTAAACCACACAATCATGTAAGGCCAGGTCTGAAAGGGGTAGAAAAAATTACGAGTATAAATCTAATTAAAAACTCAACAACAACTCAATCTATTTTCCTTACATAGTATTTTTGCGCACTTACTAAATGGAATTCATGATTTACATGATTTACATGGCAAATATGATTTGCCATGTAATAATAAAAAGTTTTTGTTTAGTACTGTAAATGAATTTCAGTAGAACTGTTAATTAAGTTCCTATTAAGATTTCAATAGTAGTATATAATGTACTGACTATAGTACTTGAGCATCCTGAAATTGTTATTCAAGTAGCACAATAGTGTGCATGTGATTAGATCTTGTTGGTGTATGATCAATCAAACTAGGTAACTTAATACAATAGAAAGGATGCGGTTACAAAGTCAAAGTCAAAATGTCTTTATTCAAATAAACTTAATAATTCATCAATGCCCGCGCGGCCGCATGCGACCGGACAACAACAAAAAATCTATTGTGTATCATTTTCCGGGCATTGAAGCTTTTGAATCGTCTATATTTTCCTACCACCCGCTTCCAGACTTTTTTAACTGACAAGAAGAACGGGCGCAGGAAACTTATAGTAACGGTTAATTGGTAACGATTTTTACAATACTTATCATAAATATACTTATGTAATTGATAAACTTAGAAGTAAAAATTGTAAGTAAAACGTTCATGAAACCATATATTATACGCTTCTTTTTAACCGACTTCAAAAAAAGGAGGAGGTTCTCAAGTCGACGGTTTTTTTTTTTTATTTTTTTTTTTATGTATGTTTTAACATAGCTTCGTCAGTTTTTACCCGATTTGTACAATTCTTTTTTTAACTCAAAGAACATAGTTTGTGTGTGGTCCCATAAATTTTTTACAGAGATCTGGCCAGTAGTTTTTTCATAATCCTGAAAAATATCAATTATTTAGCTCGCCATCGCACGAGTTTTTATGGAATTTCGGACATAAATTCTTTGTTTGTGAACCGATTTAGATGATTCTTTTTTTATTTGAAAGGGTATACTTCAAGAGTGGTCACAATTTAATTTCATTGTTATTGGACTTCGAACTTCGAAGATACATAAAGGAACTCTTCAAAATCAAATAGTATAAGTAAAGTGATTTAGGTTTTGGTAAGTTTATGGCAATCCAAAACAAACCAAATCATGGTTTGCGATGCAACGTTCTGGACTAGACTTGGACTACGATGACACAACGGAACTCCTCAAAAACAAACAGCGTAAATTTGGAAATTGAGTTCTGCGCATTTTACCATTGAAAATATTATAATATAAAGTAAAAAAATATTTACACGCTGCGCTTACATACCTACCACTAAAAAGTTGAAAATAAAAAAGCTTTTTAAAAAAAAAAAGAAAAACCGCCTTCAAAAAACTGAAAACAAAAACAGCTTAAAAATTAAATACCTCTAAAAAGCAAGAAATAATATTCGAATCATTCGTTACACATGTGTTTTTGTTTTCAGTTTTTTGAAGGCGGTTTTTCTTTTTTTTTTCTAGTGTTCGCCCACTCGTTAAGAGGCAGAGGTTTTAGGTTCGATTCCCACAAGAGGGTACCTTTTGTTGGTAGTAGGACTTGTTTTAAGTCTGCCTGGCTATTTACCACCATCTTAACTAAGTCTAAGGCCATGACAATACTTTATTGAGATAAGATTTATTGAGATTGATAAGATAAGATTCAATTAGAGATAAGATAACCAGTTCGTAAGTGATTGAGGATTCCAGGTTGGTGTCGGCCTTAACGTCACTTAACATCAGGTGAGGTAAAGGCCAAGCACTAAACCGTTGTGGATAAAAAAGGATGCAGCGAAATACTTAAAAAATCCAGTTCCTTTTGACAAAGTCACCTCTGTGGTTAGTGGTTCGTGTAAGATGCTGGGGTGCCGGGTTCGATTCCCAGGGCGGGGGGGTACAACTTTAGGTTTGGTTGGTGGTAGGGCTTATTTCAAGTCCGCCTGGCTAGCTACCACCGTCTTACCTAAGTCTGACGCCATTAGAACAACAATTTGAACATTATTGTGTTCCGTCAGTTTAGATGTAGGTAAGACAACAAACTCCTCAGTGGTGAGGATCAGTTGTAGTGCGTTTACACTTTCGGCCTTAGCGACACTTAATATCAAGTGAGGTGAAGGCCAAACACTATCCCGTTCCATTATAAAAAAATCACAGATCTCGTGCCTTTCACGACCTTCGGGTACATTGAAAATGAATTTAATAATTGAATTTTATAAAAAAAAAAATATTTTCTTTGAATTAGTACTTACAATACTCTGAAATCACAGCAAAGCCATGAACAATTTTGGATTTACTTTTCTGTGATTCGTGTGTTTGCAATTCATATAAAAATATATCATTTTTATAAACATTACTATTTTATTGAAAGGTAGTAACTATAACCTAAAATATATAAAAAATCTAAGATTAATTTTAAAGCCCTCGGCTTCGCCTCGGGCTTCAGCTACGTCAACTCAGCAACGCGACGCGCATCTAAGGAGCGCGCTTCCCGAAATTACGCCTGTACGCTACATATTGTAGCCCTCGTTGATACGCGTCTTTTGATTTGATATGATGGCGATGTCGCACTCTGAGCGAAAATGGGGGCTATACTGAAGCGATCGAAAAAACATTTTCAATTTTAAAGGTTAAGCTACAGGGCAAACCCTTAACCCGACCGTCTTTGTTTTAGGCTCAAATTGTAGCTGACTAAATTGTTCAGAGGAATTTTACTCAAAATTTTGATATCATTCTTCGTTTCCAAAATATCGAGCGCCAAAATAAAAAAATCGGGCAAAAAATGAGATTTTTTTCCACTATTTCGGCCATAATTTCTTACGTTTTTTATTTTCTCGAATAATTCTTTTTGCACCTTGTAGCTCTTGTATATACGCGTCTTTTGAGTCTTTTTGAATATCATATCTTCACAACCTTCTGTGATATGAGGGGATCGCACTGTTTCGTGAAATCGGTGCCTGTACTGGAGCGAACGAAAAGACATTTTCAATGTCAAAAATAATGTGTCGAAATGCCTAAGCATCGAGCTCCCTTAGACAAAGTCACATAGTACCTAGTTTATGGTTAAAGTTTGGTGTTAAACGTGAAAATACGCACAATACACATGAATAGTTAATTATGAAACCTGCCCGATCTTACTCTTTGGGATTATTTAATATTTAAACTGGGGCTCCATCAAAATTCTCTATGCTATCCGAAATTATTAAGTCGTTTACTATAAAATCCCTATTTTAGATGTTTCTCCGGTGATTTTATTAGTCATTGATGTTATAAATATTATTTTTCGATATCGATTGTTATTTGCATTTGAAACAAAACACTACCTGATTACAGCCGTCGGAATAAACAGCGCTATGACTCCAACCGCTGACGTAGAATAAATTATTTTCATTCTTTCATTTATTCATTGATACACTGACAAGCACTGCTCTAATTGTAAAGTGTCCAATTGTAAGTGCCCAAATTGTATTCTATGAAATCTATTTATGGCATTATTATCCTTACTAATATTATAAATGCGAAAGTCCGTTTGTTTATTTGTTACGTTAACCGATCATCATGAAATGTTGTATACACGACTCTGTTGTAAACGCAACTCTGTTGCTAACTATTCTCGATTGAAATCGCATTGACATTGCTGCTTTAAGTAAGAAAGTTGTAACATTAGTTCTTACTAAAGCAGCAATGTAACTGCGATTTCTGTCAATGTTGATTGCAACAAAGTTACAAAATCAGCCCCACGTTATCAGGGGTACAGAGAAGGACATGGGTACTTTTCATCCCGAAAAAAAGTATTGTTCCTGATGGATATCAAAATAGCCTATCTACGCAGACAAAGCCGCGGGCGGCCGCTAGTCTTAATATATAGCTTGGTTGATTAAAACTGCAACACTATCAAGCAAACTAAACCATTACCAAATTAATCAAATGATCCTAAAATCTCAAAATTCAATAATCAAATGATAATTCCCTTGAATTCTGAACAGATTCAGAATAAATTTTTCCCGCTTCAAAGACTGTAAAGGACAAAGCGAACCTTTTTATCGGCGGAAGTAATACCCTCAAAGAAAAAGACGCAGTTAAACACTGATTTCAATTTGATTTAGGTTCGGTTCATATTAAAGAACTGTAATATCAAACATTGGTTACAGAACTATGTGTCTTAAGGAGAAGTGTTAAGGGACAGAGTGGACTAACGCTATGAAGAGCTTTTAAAATTAGAACAGACAGCAAGAAAGAGAGGGACGAATTTATAATTAACTGCAATCAACACTGACGTATTGAATTTCAGGCATTTGTACTATGGTGCATAAAAATGTTAGCTATTGTAAAAATGTATTTTTTTAAATATTCTACAAAATCAACAAAAGAAAATCTACACGAAGGTGGCATATTTCTGAATATAGCACGGTAGTACTTATAACTATTCTGTGATATCGCTAGGCATCACAATTTTTTGTGAAAATTAAATAGGTTTCATAAATCCTGATTAATATTTTGCCAAGAAAAGATTTTCTAAACGATCGTAATATCTAAAGGCATGCTTCAGAAGTCAATAAATAAGTTTTAATGACTTTAATAGATATTACTCAGTGTATTGATGTTGCCAATGTTATTTTCAAAAGCCTCGACTTACAGTAAACAATCAATGTAATACTCGTACTATGTAAACAATTTTCGGGTACATTAATCATCCACATTTTCCAGTGTATGAGCAAAACAAACTCGTTTATAGAAATTAAACACTTCAGTTCTGAGCGCTTTTACCGATTACCACTGATGCGTAAACTGTTGTGGAACTTTTCGATGTTCTCGAACAAATGTTTTTTTCTTTTTTTAAGAAACAGCCATACATTTACAACTATTTCAAAGAACAATATGCGTGTGGTATGAGTATTCCTATCTTAGAATATGATTTAACCATACGAAGAATTTAAGAAATAATTGTGCAAACATCATGGTAAAATCGAAAAATTGGTGAAACCTATGTAGACTAAGTTATGGTCGATTATATAGAACACTCATACCGCCTGCTTTGCGAAAACGCCATACTTGATATCATACAATACAATATGCTAGACCTATGTTAAAATAATATAATGTATATGGAAAATTTGTACTGAATTTGTATCAACTATTCACAAAATATTCAATTCATTATCATGGTTGCATATTATAATTCGGATTCAGAGCAAATTTGTGACACATAAATCTTGACTCAAAACGTGCTAGATCAAGAGCAATAAAACATTTTGTTTCTTTTTCAATGCTCGTGTGAGTGTTCCACATTTTGGAATTTGTTTAATTAACCAGACCTCGTATACAAGTGGAAGCTGCATCCAAAATTGTGAAAAGTTTGTTCCTAAAATTTGATACATCGTCTATTTCCGTAAGCGTTATATTTTATTAGTTATCATTTTCTTTACATTTTCAAAGGATAATCTTATGTAGTCATATGATGAAATGTGCGTGTGTATGAGTGTTGTTATCATACAAATTGATTTAACCATACGAAGAATAATTGTGCAAACATCATGGTAAAATCGAAAAATTTGTGAAACCTATGTAGACTAAGTTATGGTCGATTATATAGAACACTCACACCGCCCGCCTCGCGAAAACGCCATACTTGATATCATACAATATACTAGACGTATGTATGTTAAAAAATATATGGGAAATTTGTGCTAAATTTGTGTCAACTATTCACAAAATATTCAATTCATTATCATGATTAATTTCGATTTTATAAGGGTTTATTCGAAACTCTCACACCACACACGTGGCACATTGAATGTTCCTAAAATCCACACTTAAAAACCTATAGTTCAATAGATTATTACAATACTAGCCATTTATCTACCACCGTCGTTCAGCGGCGTGCTTTCAACTTCAACGTGAAAAAGATGACATTACCAAGGGAGCGATACATACATACATTGACTATAGTTATTTTATTTCAGCAGATTTTAATAAGATTTTAGTAGTCAGTCACTCTGTTACCACGATATCTAAAAATCACTTTAAAATCCGGAAAATTTTGATTACATTTTATCAAACGCAAATATTTTTTACCATTCGTCGTTAAAAGTTATGTGCTCGTGTGTACGGCACGCGCCCCAACAGATGTTAACATGCGTTGTTTGTTTTCTTACTTTCGGAGATATGTTTGTTATTTTTTCTTAGGAGGGACGGCCCTCCTCGTTCCCTCCTAATTTATGTCACTAAAAATTAACTGCCTCTTTCGGATGCCTCTGAATGATAAAATTTTCTTAATCGTTTATTAGATCAGCTTAGGTATTTTGGTGAAAGGGAATTTTATTGAAATACAACATTTTAACGGATACTAGCGCAGTTTCAGTGCTTACCCATGGTACAGTCAGCAACGAAAGTATCTTTGGAACTTCGTCATAGCAACTTTTTTGATAAATGTCTCAGAGTTTGATGAATTAGTTGTACTATTGTGTATTCTGTGAAATTAGTCAAAATTAGTTTCTATGTTAAGGTACTAAAGTATTAAACTACTTCCGTTGTTGACCGAACATCCGTAAATAGATTTTATGTTTCATTTTATAGTACGCGTAAGTATGTACGTAATGTCGTGATGTACAAATTTATATCTCGAATTGAATTTTGATTCGACTACGAGGTGTAGAAATGTCGTGAAAATTTTATCAAAAACCACACAAAACCTTGAAAAACCGGCATAATATCAATAAAATGTGTTTTATTTCTATGTAAGCTTTTATTTTCTTGCTAAAAATATTTATTACGCTTGGTTTCTTACTTCTTTTTAATATTTTAAAAAAGCAATGAGGTAGAAGAAGATTTTCACCACAAAGTCTGATTTCATCTTGCAAGGATTTTATGTAAAAACATGCGCTTTTGTGAAAATTCATAAAATATTCATTTTGTGTTGCAACAGTGACTTGAAATTTGGTGGTTAGTTGACATTTTGTTGGGTAAATATTTTAGTTTCGCTGCACTTATTTAAAGGTGTATATTTTTGATAAAAAGATAAGGAATTAAGCGACGATCTCCGTGCGGTCGAGTGGTTCACACGCCGGTTTTCAAGGCGCCTCCATCTCTTGAGGTCCCGGATTTGATCCCCGGCTGGGTCAATGTAGAAAATGAACTTTTCAATATTGTCTCAGGTCTGGGTGTTTGTCATACCACCGTTGTTTCTGATTTCCATAACACAAGTGCTATAGCTACTTACTTTGGGATTGGAGCAATGTATGTGATGTTGTCAAAAAATTAAGCAAAATTATTTTTTGCTTCGGGCCGATTTTATTTAGGTTCTGGTTATTACTTTATTCTACTAGTTTTGTTATTATAACGGAATATCTGTAAATTCTGAAAAGTAAGTTAGTTATCAAAATACAACGTGGTTATTAAAATAATTAACAAAAAAATCAAATGAAAATGTAACAGAATATCTACCGGAATTTCATATTTCGGTCCTTCTCGGAAGCTTTTTGACACAGAATATTTTGAGCTTTTAATATGAAAAGTTTTAAAATTCCTATTTGAGGTAGCAAATATTTCATGTTTTGTACATTAGTTTCCATGATATTATGAACAAGTAGTTGAATTGTTTCACTTTGTGCAATGTAATATTTGCTTCCGTCCGCGACTTCGTTGACTTTGCGAATTCCCCCTGTTTTGGGTAGATATAAAAAATCCTCCATCTAAAGAACTATGTTTTCGAAACAGGCAAGCCGAGAAATCGGACGAATATGATATATGTACAAACATCTTTAAATACTAAAGTTGTTACCTACAAAGTTTTGATTCATTCAGGAAGTAATAAAAACAAAATACCAAATTCGAAGTTTATAAATATCTGAAATCTAGCAACGTTAAGCTTTAAAACAAAACGTCATTCCAAATTCGAATTCAAATATTTTATTCCAAACGTCGTCCCATCGATTTGAATAAAAGCAGCCGTCATTGATAAATCTCGACTAAATGCGAAACGCCAACTATATCCGACTAAACGGAGGGGACTTTAAAAATGACTCAATTTTGAGACACGTAGACCGGGGTGTTTATTTTAGTCCCCTTGTCTCACACAGATTTAGTACGAAATTTGTCTCCGCTGCAACTAAATAAGTGTTTTTGAGTAAATTTAGAAGCATTCTAAATGTTTTACCGTGAAGATGCTACGGACATTGATGTCGGTTGACTTAATTATTGTTACTTTTGAAAGACAATAATTATAACACATTTTTAAGCGGAGTTTTTGTATTAAAAATAACTCAATAAACATTTTCTAGTATAGTTAACTTAAAATTAATATACATTTAATTATTTCCCTGAAATTGTAAAAATGCAAAATATAAAATCATTTTATTATGTTCTTACATAAATATAAATAATTATTTGATGGAAATCATTCACTAACTTTTTAAACTGAAAAAAAAAACTATTATCACGAGACAAAATGAACAGTCTGCTAAAACATTTAACAAAACAAAATAAAAAAACAGAAGCTTTCCAAACAAGAGAATTACGATTTCGATTATCTACTGAAAACAAAATTACAACAGAAGCTTTTACACTGGAAATTTGATTTCTATGTCAACCTCATAAGAGCTATTTAAGCTTGAAATTCTGTAATTTTCTGAGATTTCCAAAGTACGTTTTGTGTAACTCTTAAGCATTTAAAATGTTTAATGGAGGAAACAAGTCCGAAATAGAATGTGTAAAATGAAGTTTTATCCCTTTTTGATTTGTGTTCGATGTAAACAAACAATTTTGTAGGACTTCCAATCGATTTTGGATTTTATTCCTTTATCTTAAGAGTTATAGTTTTTAGTAAAGTTAAGTTTAAAGGGGATTTGTTGTGCAATTACGATGTTCAACATTTAGCATGACATTTACGTACAACATGTCTTAGAAAAGTAACTTCAGATTTAGAATTTATTGGTTTGAAAAAGCTCTATCATAGGCAAAGGGTGAAATTCTATTGTCAATTTAATCGTATTGTATATAATATTTATCCCTTCGCCACTGTGCTACATATCTAATTGATATTATTTACGTTTTATCTAGAACTCTAGAATCAATTATCTATGCATACAAATACAAAGTACTGCTACAGACATTTTACTATTTATCTTTAGCGCCTAGCTTTCTGTACATTTCTAATGTAGGTATTAAAAATCATTTCACTTCCTAAAAGCTTATTTTTCTTCAAAGTACCATAAGTTAACTAAAAAAACAAAATAATCTTTGTATTAAAAAAGCAAGTTAAACCGCTTATGCCTAAAGAAATAAAACCCAACAGTTTTTCATAACAAAAAGGCGGGTAAAGAATTCGCCTCGGGCGGACCTCCGCTATTTACAAAAGGAAAGTTGAATTTACAGACAAATGTTATTTTCGCAGTTACGGATATTACGTGTATCCGTATTTGAGAATTCCTAAGCAAGCACGGGATATGCGTAAAAGCATTCTCCTTACTCAAAAAACTTACCCCGTGATCTAGGGATTTGACCACCCGTGTGGAACTCAGAAGTTTCTGGTTTGGTTTGGTTCCTAAGATCAACATCAGCTATTTTTAATGTCCCCACTATTGGGACAAAGGCCTTCTATGGGTGGATAAGGAGGATGGGCCATAACCCACCATGCAAGCCCAATGCGGATTCGTGGGTATTGACGACTGCAAATACAGCTGGGACCAACGGTTTAGCGTACCTTCGGCACGGAGGAACTCGAGATAACAAATTTTTCGTCACCCATCTATGACCGACCCTTACGAAAGTTATTTAACTTCCGCAATTGCAGGGCCTGGCGGTAAACCACTCAAGAATAAAAGCATTTTCTCTGTTTTGATGATGGCTTGTTTTAATCAACTTGACGAGGTGAGCTAACACTTTCTTCCAAGTCGATGCCAAAATAACAATTACAAATAAATTAATGTGTTCTGGCATTCAGAGGTAAGATACATAAATAGTTCATCAGTAGTTGAGAATTCTTAGTAAAGAACATTTCCACCCTCAGCCTTATTGTAACTTATTTACCTGTTGTCAGGGTTAAGCTGAGGATCCTAACTAAAATGTGCTTCCACTAGCCATATCGTCATCTAATATAAGGAGAGATGAAAGCCAAGTATCTACCGTTATGGTAAAAAGGTCCCAGTATCCAGATACGTGTCTTTTCGTTTGAGTTTTCTCCGCGACTGTACGTAAAGCCCGACAGATGTTAACATACGCTCCTGTTTTCTTTATTTAACAGAACTGTTTGTTGCTTTTTGTACGGATCCGCGGCGCCTCCGGTCTCTCACTTATTATTTATGGCGGCGAATGTACCCTTCACGCGTGCTTAGAAATAATCTGCTGGATATGGCATGGACTGTTTTTAAAAGATGTTTTTTAGAAGAATAATGAAGCGCTTATGGCGGAGCTCGACAGACTAATTTTGTTAAACAACGCTCGGTCCTGCCAGGTGTCGGATGGGTGACCGCTTAGTGGCATTACAACTGAGCGCTCCCGTGCTTCGGAGGGCACGTTAAACAGTCGATCTCGGCTGTTGTCATCTGATAACAGTCGTTAAGTCAAGTCATAGGCCTTACAGGCGGCTTGATAAAATCTTATACCCACTGATCCTCATACGATTAGAAAAAAGGAGAAAAACGATACGATCTACGTGAGAAAGTAAAGCATTGTTATCAGTAGAACCACAGATGATTACTTTGATACAAATACGATTTCATAGTTACACCACAGAGTAAAGTTACGCTGCTCATTTTCCTACAAATTATTGAGTACATAAGTATCTAATAAGATTATAATTTGGAACTCAAGTTTAATATGTGTAATAATATAAAAACTTGCAATAATATAAAAAAACTACTAAGTAGTTAATATAAAGAAATAGTTTTCTACTTTTAATATTAACTAGTAAAATAGTTTTTACATTCTCTGTTTTATTCAACTTTGTGGTTCGCAATTCCATTCTCACCGGCTAAATTACAAATATACTAATTTAAAAAACTCCCTCTTTTCAGGTTTTGAGGCCAAACCTCTTTGATGATCCCTGTGAATCTTCTAATCTTCTATCTCATCCAGTATATTTGGCGCCGTGTACCCAAAGATACACCGCGCAGGCAGAGCAAGTTTGCCCATAACTCAGGCCACTCGATTTGGTAGCAGAGTTTATTATTTGCGCCCGATACGGCTCTACATATTTCGTGTTTTATTGCTGCTCACTAAATCTTTTATTTCAACCTTGAGTCCCTAAGTTTTTGTTTTTAGGTCACTTACGGAGGACTGTAACTATAACATGAAACAAAACAAACTAAAACTAAGTAGTTCACGCGCGGTCAGTCTCTAACATGTTGCAACTTCAAGGTTCAAGAATTTTTTACAGAATTAATTTTTATGAAAGCCTTCTAGAAAAAAAAATTGTCGTTCGATTTACTTTATAATCCTAGGGCCCTAATCATGCTAATTTTCAACGATAAAACCCAAACTTAATCATAAAAATTTGACGTTTCGTTTACAGAAAAATACTCGCTTTCATTTTGTTAAAATTGTTAAAAGCTATGCCTAGGAGTCTAGGACCTAGGATGCCAAATCTTGAACGATTTAATTGAGAATTTTAAAATTAAACCAAAGATTTTTAGGTAAATATAACTTAAATGACAACGTAAGGGTTTAGGTTTTATCTGTCAGAATTAGTGCTATTGGGCCCCTAAAATAATAAATAATAATAGTAGTATAAAATAATATACCCTAATTTAGTAGTAAGATTTTTGGAGTAGGTCTAAGAAGTTTGATATTGTGTGTAAAGAAAACATATTCCTTATTGGTAGATTCAAAGGAAAAAAACTCTTTATGACCAGAAAGCCTAACTTGCAAAACGTCATTAAAGAAAAATATCTAAAATCAATGTCTAAGTTGTAAAAATTCTAAGAAGCAAAACGTCTAAAATGCATATTACCTTAGCAGCATTACGTCTATACCCTTCTTACTTATATACACTGTAATGAGTTTTATAGTATTTTACTGAATATCTTGGTCAATAAAAGAGACATAACCCTAATAATTTTATAACATTTTAGTATTGGAGTTATAAAATAAGAACAGTTTAATAATTTTATAATGCATAAAAATATTAATAATTCTATAACACTGAATTTACTGTTTTATTTTTGATTTTAGAAATTATTATAAAATGTTATAATTACCAACTTACTTACAATTTTATTATTATTTAGTGCTTTGATAACCTATTTGGTTCTGTGACTAATATTCAATTGGGAATGCTATGTACGCCGTTATTGTGGCATGCATCAGAACTTATTTTAATTATAGATTGTTATCGATGTGTTAATGTTTGCCATGTGGCTGTACTTATAATAATAAATAAAATAAATAAATAACACAAGTTAGGCTGTCTGCATTTTAGTCATCATGCATTGTAAGACGTAAGTATTGCTTTAAAGACGTTTTGCAAGTTAAGCTTTCTGATCGTAAAGGAAAAAAACATGTTAGACATAAAATCATAGGAAGGCAGCAATCCTCTAACACGAATAACAAAACGCTACTTCCAAATTGGTACACAAACATTGGATCGTGCGTTTGAAGTCGCGTGCGCACTAAAAAAGGAAATTTAACCGTCTTCGGAGTACCTAAGTGCTTATTTTAAGCTAAAAACGGATAATGAGCGTGTTATGTTTATTACTTGCTCTGATCTCGGATACAAAGGACTCTTTTGACTCCTCAATAAGACGTCTATTCGATAGCTATAATTAGGAAAGGTTATTTAACAAAAATAACGTTTTTTAAGAGGATCATTGTTTTCTACGACGTGTTACAAAAAACCCTTATGCCGAATAAGGTTAATAGAAACCATCAAATAGAACAACTTTTTTCAATGGGACCAACTCTGAAATCTCTAAAAAAATCTAATCTCTAAGAAACAGCTGCTTTTTTTCGATTTCATAGTTTTAGCATTAAGGGGTTTTTTTGTAATACATTGTATAATACCTACATATACATAATAGCCACACGAGGTATTTTTTTAAATGCCATGCTCGCTTGAGGCCTACCTAATTCGATAATCCATCCATCCATTGATTATCCAAATATTTTATATTACTTGTTACTTTTTCGACACACCAATAAGTGAATACAAGCTTCTTTTCAATCTTATCAAGTTTAAAACTTATTTTCACCAACCTAAAGTTAGCTAAGTCACACCTTATAAAGTTAGTAATGGAGTAAACTAAACTTCAGACCCTCTTCATATCAACGTCCGGTCCACTAGATTTATGGCTGGCCAACCGGTCGCCGGTGTCACTTCCGAATGTGAAAAAATTGGCGAAGGTTGACTGCTTCCCGACTGATTGACTTGTAGAAAAGACCGTTGTCAGGATTATTGGCAAAAAAACTACTGAAAATGTTATGTAGTTTATAATTTAACTGAGTACAACTTCAGGCTATTAAAAAGGGGGTTGAATTTGGACGTCAATTATTCACATTCAATAGGGAATGTGCATCTATTTTTTTTGTTGTATCAAAATTGAAAGTACATATAATGCGTGAGAAAATCAACTATAATTTAAAAATTTTGTCTTGCATTTTTTTCTCGTGATATCGTCACCCGCCGAAAAAGCTCTATACAAAACGGATATGGTTTGTGACGTCACTTGTCACGTTTGGGGCAATTTTCAGTTAATCTAAACTTAGTTCAACGTTTATAACAAGTAGGTAATATTTTTATTGTCCTTATACAGTGCTATTTGTAAAACACCTACAACCTGACAACAATGTTTGGTCTACGACTTTCCGAAAAAGAACGACTTTTCATACAAAACTAGATCAGCTGTTGTTACATTTGTATGGAAAGTATTTTTTTTTGTCTTTATTTGTAAAAGTCGTAGAAAAAACATTGTTGTTTATGATGTCAGTAATTACTCTTGTGAGGTTGTATATTACTCGTTATAAGTGCAATAAAAATATTAGGTACTTATTATTTCATCATCACCATTTAATGCCATTTAATGTCCCATTGTTGGGCACTGATTTTTCTTCGTCGGTCAGTTAATATTATAGGCCATGCCCGCAAAAACAAATCCAATACAGTGGTACAATTTTTTTGTTGAGAAATCACTACAACAGAATAAATTAGTTACCTATATATGTTTATGTTAGTTTTCCTTTCAATTTACTGAAAGGGAGGTTGTCTAAACTATAATTCATGGAATTTATAAAAGATTTTGTTTCAAACTGTAGCGTACTTCAAACATTACCACAAAATGTTTCCCTCATTTCCTATTTAAAATTTCCCTCATTACACCGCCAAGTTCACCTGAGTCATTCGGCCGTCATATAATCATTTTACGGATCCTTTTGAAAAGCCATTAAGCCAGCGTAAAATTAATGAGGAAGATTTTTTTCAATCTTACTAAATTCATTTTCTTCTTACTTTGTTGCTTTGGCAGAAAATTTTAGAAGTATTAGATGTATTCGGAAATATGAGGGATAGTTTAATGTTGTTTATAAAAATAAAAAGTTATTAAAATCCATTTATTAGATACCCTTGTCCTTTATTACATTCGAGGAGCTCAATGGCGCAGTGGTTTAGCGCCTGGCCCAGCGATTGTGGAGGTTAAGCAACTTTCGCAAGGGTCGTTCATGGGATGGGTGACCAAAAATTTATTGTCTCGAGTTCCTCCGTTTTTCGGAAGGCACATTAAGCCGTTGGTCCCGGGTACATTTGTAGTCGTTATCACCCACCAATTCGTATTGGGCCCGCGTGGGGGGTTATGGCCCATCCTCCTTTTCCACCCATAAGGAAGGCCTGTGCCCCAGCAGGGGCACAGGCCTTCCTTATGGGGACATTAAAATTTTCACGCCTTAGGTGCTGAACACAAACAATCTCGCATTTTATTAGATTAGTAACATATTAAACAACAACATTTTTTCTACTCCTTTTCCAAAAAAAAAACAGAAAAAAACTACTTAGCATACAAATGTCCGAACAGCTTTATCGAGTTTTATATGGAAATTAGTTTTTTGTCTCTTTTCGGAAAAGAGGGTAATTTCTTTTCGTAGAACAGATGCTGTTATTAATGATAATAGTAATCTACTCCTGCGAGGCTGTTGGTGTTTTACAAATAACCCTGTAGGTACCAATATATATAATAATAAATAAATTAAAAAGTATTTTGGCAAATATATTTTTTATACGGAGCAGTTGGAGCATCAGCTCATGGAAAATGATATAGATTTATCTCAGTTTAAAAAGTTTTCTCCATTCTTACTATTATAATAGCAATTTCACCTTGTTTGCATTTTATAATCCTAACCATTTTTTGGGTGTTATTTAGATTAAAATATTTTGATGCGCATTTTGTTTCTTATCTTTTAGCAACATTTGACATTATAAGAAATATACTATTGTTCAAAGACTCGCGATACCAAACAAAAAAGTATTTACAATTTGAAATTCAAAAACAACAAACCACAGATTCAATATACCTAGCGCATACACTCCTAATGCTACCAACTGTTCGACAATATTGTCTGAATCTCTACGGATGCACAGTTGTAACAATAAAGAGGCCGGTTAGAACATAAACATCAGTAAGCGATACTATAACAAAGGGTTGGCAGAGATCGTCGGAGCCTCTACAAGCCAGCTACTTGCACTGTAAACATCGCGTTGCACCGATTATGTAAACTACAGAAGCGAGCATCGTCATTTTCTACCTAAGGTGGTTCGATGAGCTCAGTAGCGCCACCGATGGAAATAACTACTTAGCTCATCGAACCACCTCAATCTTAAAAAAGTAAGGTATGCTTACCGCTTATTATAGATGACATATTACTTATTTATAAATATTCAAATCGGTCTTGCGCTGCCCTAACCCAGAATAATAATGTAATATTCCACATTTGGGAATATCATGTGTGGGTTACACGAGGCATAAGGTCTGACCTTCAAATTATTTACGACTGAAAAATATATGTACCTATTAATAATTTTCTACGTATCGAAGTAAAACCATCCTGAGCAAATAAGAAAACAGAATGCCCCCGTGGCCGATTCTATGATAGTAACGAGTTTATTTTTTTGGTTTTTATCAAAGTAGACCGACGCAAAAAGAGGGGTGTCATAAGTTTGACATGTGTGTGTATTTTGTGTATCTGTCTGTGGCATCGTAGCTCCAAATTTAATGGACCGATTTTGATGCGATTTTTCTTTATTTGAAAGCTGGCATGTTTAAGATGTTTCTTAGCGATAATAATTATGAAGATCTGTTCAGGCGTTTCAGCTATCATCAGCTCATTTCTTACTTGACAAAACCTGTAGGAAAATGAGCTGATGATCTTAAATGGCTGAAATTTATAGGTTTTTTGTGTCGGGGGTCCTTTAAATGTATATCAGTATTATAATTTTTCCCTTTATTCACAAAATGGACCAATGAAAAACTTAGGTACCTTAGTTTTCATTTCCACCCTTGTTAGAACAACCATTACACTACGACGATATAATTGCCTCAATAAATATTTAACCAGAATCAATAGTACGATTCCGCTCAACCTCTTGTATATTTTACTGTGAGCTAATAAAGATAGACAGGTGTCACTTGAGGACGACAAAGAACTTTCCTCTTCGTCGTACTTCAAATAAGTAGGAAGTAATGTCCCTTTGAACTTAAATCTTATTGCCGAGAAATAAGAGTTAGTTTAGCTTGACTGGCTCCTGGATACAGAAAACCAAAGGTTTGAACCAAAATTGGTTTATTGTATTGTCAAACTTACCGATATGAACACGATAAAGACTCGGTTACAATTTCGGAATCCTTCCGGACCCAAGGCATGACTACCATGCTCAACTGGTTGTGCCGTGGGCACTTTTGATTCCCTTCTACACAACTGAGGTACCAACGACTCAAACCGGGCCCACGGCACAACTACTATGCTCGACTGGTTGAGTCGTAGGGAACTCAGAAACCACTCTGTTTCCCCATAGCACAACTACCTCTATTCTCTCAAGCACTGATAGTAAACCTGTTTGTTCAAGTGTTGCATTTTTTTTTTAATTAAGTATATTATAATGACTAAAACTTTAAATGTAACACTATTGGGGATTATTCTTATAAACTCAATGAATTAGCGTTTATAATGTGACTAAATATTGCATTAATTATCATAAGTTAAAACTTTTATGTGTGTGTTTGTTTAAGTACCTGTTCTGCCACAGAGATGTCAGAAGTGGAAAGAAATTTAATTGTCTCCCATTAAATCTACCCTTATCATTTTGTCTGTTGCTTTTTTTTATACAGAGTGCCATTTCTTATTTTTTAGCCCATAACTCAATTCAGTCACTTTTTTGTCATCAATAAAGTCTTACATGATATCAAATAAGTCTAGCCTACAAAAGTAAAGGATTTGTACTATTATGTATTCTGTGATAAAGGTACAGAAGTTCTAAAAGGTAAAACAGTTATCGGAATCCACAGAAAGGTAAAATCGAGTCAATCTTGCTTAATATAAAATTCCTCAACGCATCTTCTAAGTACTACATTCCCCTCTCCGCTTACATTGTCTGTCGAATATAAAAATGACGAGATAAGAGTATTTTCCTGTTTCGTTTCACCTTGTCAAATTTGACAGGACCTTTTTATTCGTCATCTTCAAAGAAAAGTTTGTACGCCTGTCGTATTGTTTTATAGCCCATATTTATTTTGCTACGCCAAACAATATTTAGGCATTTGAACATTGTCAATCATAATCTTGCTTTCAGAATCTTTTTGATCTTAGTTCTTGTAAATGTATGATGTACAAATATAAGTAAATTATATTTTTTTAATTAATTATTTAAGAGAGTCTGCTTGCTTTATAAATGGCGCGTACGTTTGTATCAGCACGTAAAAATAAGTAATTATTTTTTTTATTTATATTTTTCATTTTCATTTAACTCACTAATTGTCTTTACCATCACACATAGCGTCATTTGATGAAGGTAAAAAACTATGCCAAAATCAAAGTAGTGTTGCATCTCGACCAAATATTCTTTGCCCGTTTTAAATCGAGCTCACCGTTGTCTCTACATGCAATATATTCCGTCGGGTGTACCAAGCAGGCCACCGCCCATACCGTGTGCCCATAAAACTGCTTTATCGATGGTATCGGAAATATTTCTAGATCAGGGTCTGAGTATTATGGACTGCTATGAACATGGCACTGTTTGTAGCAAACTGCGGTATGACTTGTGATTTTAGTTCGGATGCGCTTAACTTAAGTAGTTCGAATACACCGTTTTAAAGCTTTGTTTTCAATAACTTAGGAACTACTTATTCTGCTAATAAAACAAAAAAAAATGCCAAAGAAACATAGGTTGAAAAAATTTTGGTCACCCATACATTGTGTGACTCTACAACACATGTCAGGTAGATAGTGTTTATGTCAATCTAGAATTCTTCTCATAAAAAGGATATCATTTCTAAGCAGCTTGAAATTGTAAACAGCGCATTGACTTGGAAACAGCGTCATAACATAAAGAACTATCATTTTATAAAAGAAAAAACATCTATCTATATTGCTCCCTAGTGCAAAAAATTTGGATGAGTACTTAATATTAGCAGTATTTTTGTTAAAAAAAAGAACTTACAGTTTCTACACTAGCAAAAAAAGTTAGGGTTTGACGTCTTCAAAATTTCAACGCTACGAAAAGATCGCGAATTGAACAAATTGATCGCAGTTCGCAATTTCTGAAATCATGGCATCACGTACACCTACCTACTTCGACTGAGCTTGCTCCTATGCTTATATTGTATTTTCAACAAACAGCAAAAGTTGAGCTTAGTCTCAGTAGTTGAGAACTGCGGTCTTCTAAGCCTCATAAGCGTGTCAGGTTTCACACGCAAAGTTCGAAGTCACACTTTGCTTTTGTGCAAGCAATATTCACAGTTGTGCTTTTTGGGAATCGTGCTTTTCATGTTCCTGTAGTTTGAAAATAAAGCTTTCACTTTTTCACTAAAATTTTACAATAAATTATTTAGTAGCTATAATCGGGCGTTGCTATGCGGTTTTCTTTGTTTTAGTTTATTAAATAATAATATGTAAGTATACCTTAAAGTCCAACATTGTTTCACATTGATGCAATAAACTTTGACGTTCTTTATATTGTCTTTATTGAATTTATAGTTGTACTTTTTGTTTGAAATGCGTCTGAAAAGCTAATTTGAATGCCACTTCTAATAGGCTGTAATAGGGATGTATTTTATTTGAATTTTGGGCTTACAGTCAGAGGTATTACGAAAGACGTAACATATATTTGCATAGACAACCAATTCAATATTATTCTCAGTATATATTTTCTTCTGTCTGTTACGTCTTCATCGAAATTGTACCTATTCCCAGGACTCATTATTTGAGACACATTCTTGATTTGAAAAATGAATTCCATGATTTGGTTTTCATCTTTTTATACCACGTAGATGGCAAACTAGTTTTACACCTAAAGCCCTTAGCTTGCAATAAAAGATCGAATCGAGTTAAATAGAATGAGTTTTGTAAGACAAAATAATTATTTGATAGAACTTTCGTGCCTTAGTTCTAACGTACTAATGATGACCTTCAATGGATCAATCACCTTGCATTTCCTTATCATAACAATACTAATTTAACGCAATTTAAGAACGTATGAATGAACTTAAAATAAAGCATAAAAAATTATAAAGAAGCAGTTAAAAGATTATGAATTACTTTGATTCTTACTAACAATTTAACGAATATTATCTTCATCATCATCACCTTGTAAGCCAACACCAACTGGAAGGCACAAGCCTACCTTAAGGATCTCCACGACGATTCTTGCTCACATTAGGCTCCTTGTAAACAAGTTGGTTTCTTTCCGGGCCAGCACCGGGCCGGTACCATCTAAGCTTGTTCACGAGCATGGCTCACGGACACACGTTCGTTCATTCACGTAGACACGGCACGGTCCGTACCCAAGCCGTTCACTAGCGCCGCGCCGCGCCGGAGTCGTTTACAAACAATGTCCCATACCTAGCTTCCGTAAAATGATTATAAGTATTACAACCGTGCCTAGACCCGGTGAAAAGCCGTCTCGTTAACATGGAGCCTAACGCATCCAGTAGCTTCCCACGACCTTCACCAGATCGTCGGTCCACCTCGTAGGGGCCTACCCACAGAGCATCGTGTGATTGCCATTCTAGAATGTTTTCCCATCGGCCATCAGTTCTTCTCGCTATGTGTTTCACTGAGGCAGGGAGACTAAGCAATCATATGTTTTGATACCCGCGGACGCCGTTCTCGGTAGACGTTAATTTCTTGATCTTCGATTTTTCAATCTAAAATCATATCAAAAGTTGTGCTACAAACCATTTCTCTACATAATTTTGAAGGCCTTTTAACCATCTATCTATTAGTGAAAACAGTTTACGTGTACGTGCAAGGGATTTGAAGATATAAGTTTTATTCCAAAATATTTGGCCAACGCCCCAACGTGCCTTGACCTACGACAGCTCGCCGTGCGCTCGATCACCCGCGCCCGCGCCCCGCTGCCAGCCCAACACTGTGCGACGACACAGAAGACACAGTGTCACAACACCCGCGGCAGTTTGCAAGCATACTAATCGTCGTGTTTTCGCCGACCCAGGTGAAACGTTTTATTTTCTTTTTTAATAAAGATGAGTACCAAATGCGCAGAATGCGGCAACGATATACAGGATTTATCTTGTATGACTTGTTTTAAATGCAAGAAAATATTCGAAGTGTTCTTTAGAAAAGTTAGTGCAAAGTATTGCACTAACTTTTCTAAAGAACACTTTGACAGTCTTTCCCAAAGTTTTAAGGACCAGTGGCTGTGCCCATCTTGTAATTGCTCACAACCTAAAGGTGAAAATTCTAGACCAAACCAACCTACCAACCCAGGGCGCTCAACAACTACTTCTACGCACCTGAGCCAAAACAAAAACGCCGAAAACGTGAACATGTCACGAGGAAGTCGACAGCAAAACACTAAACCCAAACCGTCCAAGGACAACTCGCCTAAAAACGACATGTCAACTTTGATACTGGAGCTACAGCAACTTAGGCAAGAAGTGATAGAAATTAGACAGCAAAATGTCGAAATTAAAAATCAAATGCTATCTATCTCGAGTGACTTAAGTAACAACCTGAAGGAGTACTCAAAAAAACTTAAAAATGCTGAAAGCGAAATTATCGATCTGAAGCTAACAGTCGGATATCTTGAACAGTGTTTGGCGGCACAAGAGCAGGAGAAAATGAAAAATGACTTAGAAATAATCGGGCTTCCTGAATACGACAGCGAAAACCTACACCATATCATAACTGTAATTTCTAGTAAAATTGGTGTCCAACTCAGTGACGCTGACATAGACGAGGTAGTTAGAGTAGGCCCAAAGAAACGCAAACCATTAAAACTTACCTCAGAACAAACCTTACCACGTCCTGTCATTGTGAAAATACTCAGGAAACAAAAACGGGATGAACTTATAACAGCTGCCAAATCAAGACGTAATTTGACAACGGAAAACGTCACGCAGGGAGATCCAAAGAAAATTTATATCAACGAACGCCTAACAAAAGGAAATCGCCAGTTATTTCGTCAAGCACGAACCAGAGCAAAGGAACACACTTTCCAATATTGCTGGGTCAAGAATGGCTGTATCTACGTTAAACACTCTGACGGTAAGCCAGCAATACGAATTACATCTACATCTGATCTCGATAGTAAAGTTGGATCCGGAAACTCAAAAGAAAACACCACTGCAGCAGAGGTATAAGTTGTGGATGCTTACTTTAGCCTTTCTTGTTTTTTATAGTCCGTTGAATAATCCGTTTTTTAATGTTATCCAAATTAAATTGTACCCACACACTAACTCTCACATATACAAACACACTACTATCACTTATACACTTTCTTTTATTACACTATACATTCACATTTACACATACTGGGGTAAATTGTACGACATTGAGTTGAGCAGTTGCGGTCCTCCGAAATATACGATAAAAGAATTATTTAATTTTAAATGGCTAATATAGGAGAAGACATCGATGAAAGTCTATCGATAGACTGCCACTTGCTAGACAATATTGATACTTGTTTTAACTTTCTGTCACCTGAACATGACTTCAAGGTACTTACTTTTAATATTCGTAGCATCCAGCAAAATTTTGATGCTTTCATGATCACGCTTAAACGTTTAAACTTCAGTCTTGATTTGATTGTACTTACAGAGTGCTGGCTAAACGAACACTCATTGGTTCCACAACTCCCAGGTTACAACATGTTCCGTACACACAAGTATATAAATAAGAGCGGTGGAGTGGTTGCTTATGTTAGGGATTCCTGCATCGCTGATGTGTCCGAGTCCCAATGCGAGGACTGTAACTGTCTCGAAATTAAGATAGGCTCGCACTTTCTAGTGCTGGGTATATACCGATCACCCTCTTTCAAAAATGCGAATAACTTTTTGGCATCTCTTGATAAGATCCTAAGAAACGCTAGCAAATTTGCTAATGTCGCTATCACAGGGGATATTAATCTTGACATAATCTCCGTACCATTGGATGATCAGACTACTGATTACATATCCTTGCTAATGGAACATCAACTTCTGCCTGCCATAAGCAAACCTACAAGAGGTGTTGCCTGTCTTGACCATTTCTTTGTGAAAAACGTGACGACAGCACTGGGCATCGTTTGTTCTATTGGCATTACCGACCATGACATTTGCGTTGTGCTTATGTCGGTCGGACAAGCTGGCAGTAGGGGTACTCGTTTAAAAAATCGAATAGATCATAAGGCGGTAGTTGAGGAACTTTCTTCTGCTAACTGGGCTCCTGTGGTTGAATGCTCCGACGTTAACGTCGCCACAACCAACTTTAATAAAATAATCAGTTCTGCCATAACAAATAATACAAAAAAGGTGAAGATCAGAAGATCTGAGTATGTTTTGAAACCATGGATCACACCGGGTCTTATTAGATGTCAGAAAAATAGGGATAGACTACACCTTCGGGCAAAAAAGAATCCATCAAACGATATAGCTCAAATCACTTACAAAAGGTATCGAAATTTTCTTAACGACATTCAAAGTAAACTTAGAACTGACTACGAAAATCAAACTCTCACACTTCATAAAAATGATCCAAAAAAACTATGGAGTACTATAAAAGATATTTGTAATCTGAATAAAATCAACAGGCACCCAGTTGATCTGTGTCATACTAAAAATGACATAGCTTCTTCTCTGAATTTTTGTAATGATTTTTTCTGTAATATTGGTAAAAACCTTGCAGACGAAACCCTCAAAAAACTTTCAACTACACAGGCCTCTCTCGCGGGCAAGATTAAATTTCGAGCGTCTGCAGCTTCAAACTCTTTTTATTTGTCACCGACAGATGAAGTCGAGGTTGGTGATATGATAAACAACTTGAAGCTTGAAAGCTCACCAGGAATTGACCAGTGTTCACCTTCGCTCATAAAACTAATTAAACACCTCATATTAAGGCCATTGACACATATATTTAACCTCAGTCTTTCAACTGGTATTTTCCCTGACGATTGGAAATTAGCTATTGTCACACCCATTTATAAAAGTGGTGACAAGAGCAATCCCAATAACTATAGGCCCATCTCTCTACTCACTATTTTCTCTAAACTGCTAGAGAAAATAGTCAATAAAAGACTGGTGGATTTTCTAGAAGATCACAACTTGATACCCGCTAGTCAATTTGGCTTCAGAAGTAAAAAGTCAACTGAAGATGCGGTTTTGTCATTGAGTAAAGTTGTGTCCGAATCTCTTGACCATGGTAAAAATTGTATCGGAGTCTTCATCGACTTAACCAAGGCCTTTGACACAGTTTCCATACCAATCCTCTTACGGAAACTGGAGTGTTTGGGAATCAGAGGGATGTGCAATGACTGGCTTAAAAGTTACCTCTCCGGGAGAAAACAGTGCGTTCGAGTTGGCCTGGACTCAAGCAGCCATTTACCGGTGGAATTCGGGGTGCCGCAGGGCAGCATACTTGGGCCTACACTGTTCCTGGTATATATGAGCGACATAGTACAAGTCCCGTTAGAAAGAGCAGAAATTATTTGCTATGCCGACGACACGGTTATACTATTTCACGGTTCGTCTTGGAAAGATACTTACGAAGCTGCAGAAAATGGTATGCGATCAATTTCTGAGTGGATGCACAACAACTTACTTACTATTAATCTAGATAAGACCAGTATATTGCTTTCCATAAAACACTTGCCACAGAGCCTCCCCCAACCCAAAATCTAAAAATTCATAAATGTATCAGCATAACACCTACCTGTGACTGCTACTCCATAGAACGTACCACCAATCAGAAATACTTGGGTGTCACGGTGGATGAAAATTTGTCCCATACGTTTCAGGTCAATAGCTTATCAGCTCGTACTCGTAAAATAATCTTTATAATGAAACGTTTAAGTCACTCGGCCACCAGGGATACTCTTCTTCTGGTATAAAAAGCTCTCTGCGAATCAATTCTTACATATTGTATAAGGTTTTGGGGAGGAGCAGCGAAGTCTATTTTAATCCAACTCGAAAGGGCCCAGAGGAGAGTTTTAAAGGTAATGCTGCTAAAACCATTTAGATTTAGCACTGACTTGCTTTATAAAGAATCAAATGTGCTACGAGTGAGACAGCTATATGTGTTAAGAGCCGTCATCGCCATCCATAGCTATTCTCTTGCTTCCCCCCACCGAGCATGTTGGATCGCTCGACGTGTATATAGAATACCAACTCCTTTTGTATACACTACCTTTGCAAAGCGCCAGCCGTTCTCTCTTATGCCTCGAGTCTACAACACTATATGTCGCAATGTGAACATCAAGAACCTTACTGTTCTAGGTGCAAGATGGAAGACTGAATCCTGGCTGAAAAGCTTGAGTTATGAGGAGACAGAAAGCCTTATAGTATAAAATAAACCCTACGCATTTACACACACGCACATACACACACGCACATACACTCACACATAAGTGCACACATTCACTCACACACTTTAAATTAAACTATCAGATTTTTCTTTTTAATTTTAACTATCCTCTTTTTATTTATTTTCTGTATTTGATTATAACTGGAAATGTAATAATGTAGGTATCTTGATTAGCGTCTACCTTGTAAACAGTATGTTCACTAATATAAATGATTGTTGTTAACTCGGTTCTGGCTGCTGCGATACAAGCTCGTCTTAGTGCAGAGGCCGCTAAAATTAAGGATGAACGAACTATTGTAAATCTGGTATGGAATAAATTATTATGATTATGATATGTATAACAAGTAAGTACCATACAGAACAGCGTCACTGAACCAGTCAGAGGCCGTACCGGCTAACTTATATGACTATCGTTATCGCTTTCATTTGACAGATGGATGTGATGCTACTTATCTATTGGGCATAAATAAAAATTTACCAAAGAAAAGTAGCAATATATCACATCTGTCAAATGAAAGCGATTACGATAGCGATGTAAATTAGCCGGTAGGGCCCCAGGTTAAAATCGCTTGCACGTCGCGTTCGTCACAACATTCGTGCAGGGGCGATACGCGCGCACACGAATTTCGTTACTAACTGGTTAAGCGAACGCAGTTTCTCATAGTACATAGGTATCATATAATATAATGAACAACTCAAAACTCCACGCGGCGCGTGGGAGTTATTTATCTGGAAAGTTCCGGAAACGCGACAACTGAAACTTTTCCTAATTGTTGTGACATAAGTTGCTACAGTTTGTCGCAGTCACGTGTCGCCAGAATGACAATGGATGTCGGGAGTTGATTTCCAAGAAATAAATGATAATAAGCCATGCTGCATGATGGACTGTGTATGTATGTATGTGTATTTTTTCCATAAATAATAATAAATAAATAAGGTTAGTACTTTTTGAAATTCATTAGAAAAAATCATTCAGTAACCCCTAACACCATTTATTTACATAAATCAATGCTGTTAAGTTTTTGTTAAAAAAAGTACGGAAACCAGAGTAAGTTATAACATTTTTAAACTTATATTTATAGAGACAATCAATGGTCAGCCCTTGCGCGTTAACAGCCGTAGGTAATTAAAGTACGTTTTCCAATACGAATCAGTAATTTGAAATTCAGGACTATCAGATATAACGGGTGTAACAAGACCTTTAACGAAGCCGAAGTCCACGTATTCCGCACATGATCAGGATCATTTTTGTCCTAAAGGACAAAAATGTATAGTCTAAAGACTATACCTGGGAAACCAATAGCTAGGAATTTATTGAAGGTCAAAGTAAAAAATTTTTTTTTATGAATTAATCTTATTTTATTCGTTATTTCCTACTTTTTGTCCAAAGAAACATTACCAAAATTTTAAGTATTTCGTAACAAACAATGGCTTCAAAACGTCGTCACTCGATGTATCTCATGAGTACGCACATATAAAACGCTTCCTTTTAACTCGGCCGCACGCAGCTGTGTAGCATACATTCGCATGCGTGGCCTGTTGTACGCGTTACATTGCGTGGTAATACATGCAATGCTTTTTTAACACCAAAAAATCAAAATCGTTTCCCAGCAATAATTTTGAACAGAAATGGTCCTGATGATCAGCAGAATACGTAGACCTCGGCTTCGTTAAAGGTCTTGTTACACCCGGTATAAGGTTATTTTTAGTTAATAGAAAACCTTTCGTGGGGTTGATCAGACCATCAAACTGAACAACTTTCATTATACGACTAACCTTGAAATCGCGAAAAAAATATCAGCTGTTTCATACATTTCGATGGAGTAGGATTGTACTTTTGTATGGAACAGCTGTTTTTTTTACGTTATTTCGAGGTTGGTCCCATAATGAAAGTTGTTCAGTTTGATGGTCTGATCAACCCCACGAGAGGTTTTGTATTAACAAAAAATAACCTTGTATATGAGCAATGGTGCCATTCTCATACATATCTGACAGTTCGAAAATAAATAAAATCGAAGTAAAATTAATATTAAAAAATACGAAGTCACTCACCGAACACTTTCAAGTTGGATTATTTGCTGACCATGTTTTGAAGCAAAACATAAAGTTCTGAAACAACAGTCACTCGTTATAACAAAGGGAACAATATGCGAAACTTAAGCGAAACAGTACAGAAACGCTCGTATTTGTTAGGGGGCCATTGTCCTTACAAAGTAAAACTTCGGTCATATGAGAAAAGATATGGCGTTACGCGCCATAAGTTAAGGGGATTGCAAATAAAAGAAATGAATCTCTTGAATTATATTGCACAGGTTAACGGTAACAAGAGAAAGTAGGAAAGTAACTTGCAATTTAATTGAAAATTACCACAAGTTCAATGACACGGTTGGCCTCAAAAGTAATTCAGTTTGTACCATGTACAAACATGTACGTTTCGCAATTATTGTGACGTTTCATAAAATCAAACTCAAAACTCAAAATAATTTAATTAGTCTAGGTTATCACAAGCACTTGTGATTGTCATAGACGCTACGCCATCGGTTCGCAAACCCTAAGTGGGAGACCTTGTAACGAGCAAAACCTCTGAAAAGGTTTGCTTTTTTTCTTCCTGTATATTTCATACAGAGTCGTCAAAATTTAAAATGACCTCAACGTTTAAAGTGAGGTTATTTTCCATCACAATAATTAACAAAAGTTAACACACAATGTACACCTAGGTATTGAAATTAATTACCTATCTACATATCGGATAAGTTTATGAAAGTAAATAACTTTCAACTAGTTGAGAAATCACTACTGTCTGCTGCTCGAAAGTGCACCTAAGTATGCAATATTTACCAAAATTACTTGACACAAGATATGAAGAACGCAATTCTTACAATTCAATATCTGGCAGTACCCGTTCATGAGCATGACGCAGAAACCAGCTATCGCTTCGCTCAACCACATTTTGATAAGGATTGCACAAGTGTTATAGTTGGTGTAACAAAGTACTAAAGTGGTCAGCTACTTTAAAGTCACCTGCACAACAAGTATGTACATATGTGTTGAAAACCCTGAAACAATTCAATTCCTCTCTCTCAGAACTCCTGACAATCTCACTCACGGGCAGAAACTTAGATTGCGCGTCTGTATAGGATGAATAACTAACCAACTTGACTATAAACATCTTGAATTGTTATGGAATACCTTCATAACGTTCAAAGAAGTTTAGAGACACAGATCTGAAATAAAACACTTTTAACGGATACAACCGCGGTTTTATTGAAAGTACTTTGGTATAATTAGTTGGTATTTGGTTTGATTTTGAATTTTTCCCGACGTTTCGGGACCTTTGTCCCCCGTGATCACGGCAGCTGCAAAGTTGCCGAAACGTCGGGAAAAATCCAAAATCAAACCAAATACCAACTAATTACCAAAGTACTTTCAATAGAACCGCGCTATTTTTGTTTTTTGTCTAGTGAGCGGGGAAGCTTGAGAAGACTCAGATCTCCCAATATGAAATCACAAAGCTAGGTATACTTTATTTCGAGATAATTCCAATGATAATGAAAGGAGTAATAGGGTATTACACCATTTTTTGAAAACTGCTTTAAATTAATCCTGGGGTCGTAATAAACCAGCGGAATTTTTATTTTAATTTTATAAAACCATTAAATGCCCTAAAACACGATTTAAATTTTTGATTTTGAATTTTCGTGCGAAAACACTAGCCACCATTTTGTTTATGCTCGTGACGTCATTTTGTTAGTAAACAATACGAATGCGAAAAGAGTTGTCATGTTTATTTACTATTGGAGTGACGTCACACCGTAATCCAAAAAGGCGAATGGCGTTTTAAACATTTGAAGAATAGATTAAAAAATACGATTTTTTAAATTGAATTATAAAATTTATATTGCATTTTTATGAATAAATATCGAAGTTTCTCGTTTACTATTTATGAAATCTATCCTAAATATACATTTTTATACTTTTTTTACATGGTGTAAAATAGCCTATTATGCCGCTGTGTGTATAAATAAAAGTTTCGACGACTCTAGCAAAAACAATTTTACAGGCTAATATCATTTATCATCAAGTTTCAACAATAGTTATTAACTACCATACTAAATGAGTTTTAAGTGTTCCATAAATACTTTCACCCTTGTTTTAAAACCTATTCAAATTAGGGTACTCAAGGGTCGCCGCTAAATGGCACGTTATATTTTCTGACACATCATTTTCGTAAGCAGATTCTTATCAGACGACTAAACGAGGTAATTATCAGAAAGCAGGCAATTTAATCAGGCACCTCATTAAGGTCACATCTCGGTAACCCTAATTTATCTAAACAAATATCTGTGTTGAGGGCAGCCTACGGTTCTGCTGTGTACGAATTTTGACGGTCGCTGGAGCTACTAATATTTTTTCATACAATGAGAATGTTCTTGAATGGTTTTAGTTATAAGAGAGCAAAATACTATATCTTCTACTTCTTTAAAAAATAAAAAATATATGTTTGTCTGGTTATTCTTAACGCCATTTTAAAACATTCATTCGATTGTTAGTGGGTTGTTCTACGACCAATTCAAAACTACAGGTAGGTATATAAAATAATCAAAAGTAGATCTTATAAAAGATCTACCTTTGATTCTTAAAAGATCTCTTACAAAAAATCTAACTTTCATCCTCTGTGCATTTCTTAACCAGTTATATTCAATTTCTTACAAAAAACTTCCAGCTCATTTTTTATTGGCCTGGTTTACGTGCTAATTAGCTCATGTCAGTTTCTGAATCTGTTTATAATGCCGTGTCCAGAAAATTTAATGCTTTCGTTATCATCGTTACAAGTAATCGCTTTTGGTGGTAGGATTATTAACATTTTAATCCTCAATTTAATTACCGAATCCGAATTAGAAGGGTATTAGTGAAATTGCCAAATTTATTCAGACACCTTATGTTAATTAACTTTTGGTTCTGTACGTTAATTAGTTATTTCGTTATGGGGTATTTACATGGGTGACTCAAACCGCAAAACTTCGCCGCACGGCGAAAGTCGATCGTGTAATAGCAATTCCGCCTAGGCCGCAAGTAACTGAACAAAATTATTTGATCCGGTGGCCAAAACTGGAACTACGTTATTACAGTCATATTGTTGCCTAGATTACGCCATCAACTACATAGACGTCAGCGATGCCATCGCCTGCGATTCAATTTTGGAAGCGACTGGCTCGGTGACTAATGTTGACCGACACAGGTGACTAAAATCGACCCATGTAAATAGCCTATTAAATAATTGTAGTGCGATCATTTGTTTAAATTGTTATTCAAACACACGCAAAAAGCAGTGAAATAAGCCTTTACATGCTTTTTTTTTCGAGAATACAATAACGATGTTTTTAGTTTTTATATCTAACTATAAAAACTGGCCTGTAGTGCAAAAATATATGTTTTCAGATTACCAGTAAAAGGTTTATACTAAGTTTGATGCAAATTAAAATCAGCTAAATAAATATCCGAAAGTATTTTAATTTCAAATAAGGAGTTGGAAATAAAACTTCTAAACAAAGACTACAAAAATGATGCATTAGGTACTTACTACAATAAAAAAGTAATACCAGGGCTAGGTTATCAAGAGAATTATTTATCAAGCAAATTTCACTTTCACTAGGAGAATTTTTGCCATAATTACACGTAGAAGATACTTTCATGCAACACGCGTTTTAATTTCAAGTAAGAAATTGAAAATACAGCTAAGTACTATAATAATATGATAATTACTTAAATTTATATTCAAAAATGACGCATTTCTTAGGAAGTCTAGAATAAAAGTAGTAAATAGGGCTATCAGGAGAATTATTTATCAAGTAAATTTCATCTTTACAAGGAGACTTTTTGTCATAATTCCATGAAAACGAGACTTTCACACAACACAAAATATAGAAAAAAAAACTCAAACTTTAAGCTTTATTTCTAAAGAGGGTGGGGACTCAGAATATTCGGAGTTCCGTATAAAAAGAGGTTAAGACGCAATATTACTCCTTTCCGTTCGCAGTAGCTGAGGAAATTGCCGCCATATATCGAAGCTTATCTGTAGATCCATTTACATCTAAGGAATGTCGCAACGGTCTGGTTCCTTCCGAGGGAGGGTGAGTGATTGTGTTTAGACGTAGTCGTATGGATGAAAGTGGATCTTTATGCTAGTTCCTCCAAGAAATAGTGAAAAGGTTAGTCTTAAACATTTTGTTGTTGCTAGCTAGGATTGTATAATGTTTTTTTTACCATCGCCACTCTAAAAAGTGCGTTTAATTCAACGATAAGAGTGAATAATAAGCGATTTTATTCACCGAGTGAATAAAAATGATTTGAATTTGGAACAAGCGCGCATCGTATGAATTATGTACAAAAAAAAAATAAAACGTGCTGAAAGTATGGAGCTATTCCATAGATAAAGCCATAGTTATACAATTAAATAAAAAAAAATATCCCGCCAATTTTATTTAGGTTCTTTTTAGTGTCTTATTTTTGGGTTCTTTTCTAAAAAAAATATCTTGCCAAATTAATTAGGTTCTTTTTAGTGTCTTATCTTTGGGTTCTTTTCTTTATATTAGAGGGAGATTAGATGTTCAGTCTTGCATCAGTCCATTCCATCAGTCTGGTACGATCTTCAGTCTGTATAAATTCAAAGTCTATACAAACTGATGAAATGGACTGATGCCAGACTGATCATGTAATTTCCCTCATAGCATGGTTGTTTTATGTCATTGAAAAACTGATAGTTTCAGTTAAATTACCGATTACCTATCTAAATAATAAAATTTGATAACTATAAATAGGTACTATAGGTGTAAGTACTGCTATTATGTTTTCTCGCAGTTAATGGTAAAAAGTAGAGTACACAACACGTGAAAAAAAATTTCATCTCGGTCCTTTGTATCCCTCGTTTTGCTCAGGATTCTACATTTAAATCCCTCGCTACGCTCGGGATTCAACTCTAGAATCCTTCGCTGCTCTCGGGATCCAACATAGTACCTCGAACTAAATTCCTTCTTTTTTCACTTGTTGTATAATCTACTATTTAACCCCCGACGCAAAAAGAAGGGATGTTAAGTTTGACGAGTGTGTGTACGAGTATGTATGTCTATCTGAGGCAACGTAGCTCCCAAAGTGATTTATAGTTTACTAGCGGCCCCCCGCGACTTCGTCTGCATGGACAGTTCTTTCTCTATCCCTTGGGAACGGTACCTTTTTTCGGGATGAAATCTACCCTATGTCCTTCTCTGTACCCCTGACAACGTGTATGCAAAATTTCATGATGATCGGTTCAGTAGTTAAGACGTGAAGGCGTAACAAACAAACAAACAAACGGACTTTCGCATTTATAATATTTGTAAGGACTAGCGACCGCCCGCGACTTTGTCTGCGTGGATAGTATTTTGTCTATTCCTCGGGAACAGTTCTTTTTTTCGGGCTGAAAGGTATCCTATGTCCTTTTCTGTACCACTGACAACGTGTATGCATAAGTTCATGATGATCGGTTCAGTAGTTAAGACGTGAAGGCGGGCGTAACAACCAACAAACGGACTTTCGCATTTATAATCTTAATAATAACTAGCGGCCGCCCGCGACTTCGTCTGCGTGGAAAGGTTGTTTTGCTATCCCTCGGGAACAATCCTTTTTTTTCGGGATGAAAGGTACCCTATGTTCTTCTCTGTACCCCTGAAAACGTGTATGCAAAATTTCATGATGATCAACACAAACAAAGAAACAAACAAATAAACAAGCGGACTTTCGCATTGATAATATTAGTAAGGATAAGGATTGAATAGATGTGGAGTTTATTGTGGGTATATAGTTCTTTCTTTTAAGAAGGAGGATGCTTCTATCTCACTAATTCAATATGGCGCTACAATCTTTTACAAGACAAAAACTAGAAACGCGTTTCACTCGACATCTTTAACCACTGAAGAACTGACTGTCTACTTAATTTCTGTTATGGCGCCAGATTTAAGTGAGACAGGCCCGATCAACAACCAAACCGAACACATTTGACCACAAATCAGTGTGCGTCGTATTATATCATGGTTTCATACGCGTTGTCTTTACTAAATTTCTACAACGCGTTGTGGTCGTTCGGTATGTTGACCACGACGCAAATTTCGCTTTGAGACCGATTTCAGTCCTATCCTAAATAGGTTAAATAAAATGCTAAAATGCTAAATTCCTATGATAGTTTGGGGAGTCGAATCCAAACTGTAAAATAGCGCATCTCTTAAAAAAATATATTTAAAAACACGACTGTTGTTTTTTTTTTGTTGCCATTTTAAAATGTGAAAAAAAAATTTGTTTTCTTCTATTATTACAAAATGGGCATCAAATGAAAGGCCTTGATGAGCACATTTCAAAACTATAGACAGGTTGGTCAAAAGTTCTGTTACTGAGTTTCTTTATCGATTACTGGCCATTAAAACAAATGAAAAGAAAAAATAAAAATGACATATTATTGACAGTTTTATAAGCTATAATTCCATACCACACGTATATCATATTTTGTTTATTTCACCATGGAATGGGGGTTGAAGGAGAATCGTGTCGCTGTAATTGCTCTGCACAAATGTGGGCAGCCACCGAATATGATTTTCAAGTTGCTACAAAAGTTGAAAATCAACAATCAATTTATTTATCGCACTATCCATAGGTACAGTAATACCTTGACCGTCGATGACCGAAAAAGATCAGGAAGACCACGCACCGTTCGGACACCAGCTGTGATCAAGGCAGTGAAGGCGAGAATCACGAGAAATCCCGTCCGGAAGCAAAAGTTATTGGCAATACAGATGACTGTGAAGAGAAGTTCCCTTAAAAAAATTATCAATGATGACCTTGGGCTTCACGCTTACCGTAGACGAAAGGGCCATCTGCTAAACGCACGATTGAAGGCTATGAGGTTAGCAGGAAGTCGCGCTCTACTAAAGCAGTACGCACAAAACGGCCATCGAAAAATCTTGTTTACTGATGAAAAAATCTTCACAGTCGAAGAAAATTTTAACCGTCAAAATGATAGAGTATACGCTAAGAATAGTAAAGAAGCCAGCATGATTGCTCCGAGGGTCCAACGAGGTCACCACCCCTCATCAGTGATGATTTGGCTGGGGGTGTCCTATTCAGGGCTAAGTAAGGTTCATTTCTGTGAAAAAGGTGTGAAAACTGGCGCTAGAGTCTATAAAGATACCGTTCTGGAACCTGTTGTCAACCCTTAAGCCACACTTTATTTCAAAACCAGCCATGGGTCTTCCAGCAGGACTCTGCCCCTGCGCACAAAGCAAAATCTACACAAGCATGGTTTCGGGCTAACAAAATTGATTTTATCGCGCAGGATGAATGGCCATCCTAGAGCCCAGACTTAAATCCTCTGGATTATGCCATATGGCAACTTATTGAGGAGAAAGCATGTGCTAAGCCCCACATGAATCTCGACTCTCTTAAGCGCGCTATTCTCAAGGCAGTCGCAGAATTGGATATGGTGGTAGTTCGTGCTGCCATCGATGACTGGCCTCGTCGTCTAAAGGCGTGTATTCATGCCAGAGGCGGTCATTTCGAATAATTTTAATACATGATAATCTTAAATATTTGTGCTTTCATTTGGTATATAATTCATTGTAGCATTATTTGTAAATTTAGTATTATTCATGTTTTCCATAGTTACAGAACTTAGTAACCAACTAGGTATAACATGTCACTAAAATGTGTGAAATAAAAATAAATAAATTAAAAAAATGTTAAAAACACGACTGCCCTGCCAAAAACGAACTAAAAAGTTAAACAACAAGTGTCATTGCAGTCGGGGGACCACTTTGATCACAAATTGTTTCATAAAAAAGGTCCCCCGACTGCAATCACACTTGTTGTTAAACTTTTTAGTTCGTTTTTGGCAGGGCAGTCGTGTTTTTAACATTTTTTTAATTTATTTATTTTTATTTCACACATTTTAGTGACATGTTATATAGTTTTGAAATGTGCTCATCAAGGCCTTTCATTTGATGCCCATTTTGTAATAATAGAAGAAAACAATTTTTTTTTTCACATTTTAAAATGGCATCGTACAGTCGCTATATAGATTTTTTTCTAAAAAAAGAAATATAGCCAGTGTCACTCGGAATGCTGTAAGGATTCTAGCGATACCCAATTTATCCAAATCAGTTCAGGCATTTAGAAGTGATGGTGGAATAAAGAAACTCACATTCCCACAAACATACATGAACCCTGAACACAATACACTCTTTTTGCTTTGGGCAGACGTGTAAAAAATACAGATGTCTCTTTGTTCTTTGCTTAAAAAACATGTTTGCTACACCACCCGTGTTAGTTCACCAGCTAAACTTTTGAACCGTTTTCGTGCTGAAAACATAAAACTCTTTGATAGTTATCGGGTATACCGACTAAACTGCTGCGGTTACAGTATGTAGTACACACTGCCAAACCGCAAACAGTTATGTTCGAATCAACTGCGGTTCCTATTTCACTATAACGAGTAATTTCGTCTGTGACTATAAAAGTCGAGTTGCAACCAGTGGACTTGTACTGCTGGTGAAATTGTTTTTTTTATGGATTTCATCCGAAAAACAAAATCCGTTTCCAATTTCTCGGATTCTGTTTTGGCAAAGTGAGTTTCTTTGAATAAAAGATCATTCATCAAAGAGACGATCAAAAATTTCGAATCTCATACAATTTTCTTGTTGCATTAATATAATTTGAATTTGTTACTAACTGTACGTAGAATACGTTTGAGTTGATGTTACAAACTGTTTCAACACTTGTAAATATCGAATTTCTAACGGCAGAGATCTTAATCATATTATCGAGAAGAGCCAACAAAAGTAAAAATAATAAACCTTCTATGCTAGAATCTAGAGGGTTCCCAACAAAGAGAAAAACTTGCTTTTTTTCACGAACTTTTTTCACAGTATTTGAAGTATCACTTAGAAATTAATATCATTTACTACAGTTTACAGTCCCTCAAAGGCTAAGCTGTAATAATCTCTAGCCATAGTAGTCACATTCATGTCTCATTTTTTAAACTCTTAAAAATCAAAAAGTAATCTAAATCTATATGAGTTGTTTTCCGTTGACCGATAATCATGATAGGAAGTAAAGTCTCCGAAGTAAAAGGACAAATCTAAAACATCATAATTTTAAAGTTATGATCTTAAAGCTTAGAGCATTAAAACAAGTAAAGAATGATAAGACTGGGACTTGTTTTAGTCTTATGTTGAAGTACAGCATTACATCGGTCACATTGCCCTCTTGTTGTTGTTACTCTACAACTAAGTAAACTATAAATAATATTTTTTAGGTAAGACAAATTTTGATAAGGGTTTATTGCAATGTTTTCTACCAGTACCTATCTCACGTCTTGTTGTTACTGCACAAGTTCTGAGTTGCAGCTATCTACAGTTATCACCGCTATATCCAAGTAAGTGGAAATTAAAGTTACAAACAAGTCATGAGCTCAAGACAGATGCTTACAAAGGGACCAACTTTGTTTGTGCGTTTTCAAAGTTATATTGTAAAGTTCACAGCGATGAATAAGCATTCCGACCTTTTAAAGTAAAGTCATAAACCCAATGATCTTTTGCTTATTTTTTAAACTGCCTGATACCGTTTCAATTTAAGAATGTAATTTTTTGTGCCTACTTACGCCCGATTGCTTAGAGCAACGCCGCCGGCTTCTGTACCAGAAAGCCCGTGTTGCTCTAAGCCCACTAAACTTAAGATACATCTAAGTCTTTTCCTAATTGCAACTTGACCACGATAATCATGCGAATGACAGCTGCATGGCAGCTAAATTATTGAAATGACACCGTTTTAATTTGGTAGAATCGCCTAAGTTAGGAAAAGACTTACGCGATTCTTAAGTTTAGTCCGGGTGAGAGAATTACGGATTTATAGCACAATACAACAAAATATTAACAAACATGTAGAAAATAATTGCGATTTTGCGAAAATCATACATTCTGCAAAACGTTGGAAGAAGGTTGGAAGTGTCCGTTTCGTCATGACCTAAAATAAGCCTTTTTGTAGCCAAACACAGAAAAACAAACTATTGTTATTTTCATTTGGCCACACAAAAATAATCGAGAAACATAAATTTGGTGTACCGCGCGTTTCGTGCGAACAATTTGCAAAAGCAATTGGGCATATATATCACTGTCTTATCGGAGGATCTGTGCGTCGATTGTCACTGGATTTGAAGCCAGTTTCGTTTTTTTAGTGTACAAGGTTTGACTTTGTTATTTAGGTTTCTTTTTACGCTTTTGTCGTCTTTTCCCATAGATCTCTTGAGTATTAATGTTAAGGATCGTAGGAACACGTTTGCTTAACTCGCTATTTTATGATTTTGATTTGGAGTTTAATATTTTGCTTTAATGTTTTTATATTACAACTTAATCAGCTCTAAAAATTCTAGCCAACCAAAAATCAATCAGCCATGCAAAACATTCCTATGTTGAACACAGTTTGTCTTTAAAAAGTAATTAAAGCTGATGAATAAAGTACTAAAACTATAGTAACTTACTTGATTAAAAAAAGTTTAAATTTTTGTTTGATATTGAATCCACTAAAAAACTTATAGACTGAATACGATATAATAGACGGAAATTTAAAAATATACTTATAAATCTTATAATAAGTCTACAGGGTGTTTGGTAATAGCCTTATAAAGCCGAATATGGTGGATAGGGACCATCAAACTGAACAACTTTTACCATGGGACCAATTCTGAAATCGCAAAAAAAAAACTGTTTCATAAATTTGGATATTTTTGATATGAATTTTTGTATGAAACATTTCAGAGTTGCTCCCATAGTAAAAGTTGTTCAGATTGATGGTCCCTATCCATATTTGGCTTTATAAGGCTATGACCAAACACCCTGTATATCTTGTGCATTGAAACTTTGTGTTTTTGCAAAAACGTTATTTTTAGAATCTGCTTTCAATAGCTTTTTACCTACTATTAGTACCAAAGTAACAAAGTGAATTTCAATGTTGACCTTTCGTTCCTGCTTCCAAGTTAAATATACACCGAAGTTTGTTATCACTAGACCAAAGTAACTAATAGTTACATAAAGTGGCTAGAGAAATATGATCTAATTTGGCTTGTAATCCGATGTTGTAAACTTAATTTGTTACCGGGGATTTACGACTTTTGGACTATTTCAATTCATGAGCGACCGGCGATTGTTAATGAAATAGTAACGTTACTTAACATAACACAACACATTATTCTTTTCACATAAGAATGTAAATTCTTGCAATGATAGTCTTCACGTACAAAACCAAATGAATCATAAAAGCACACTAATAGTTGGATTCGTATCGTCAACTGTATTGTTATCATCCCACTCAAATCAATCAAGTTTCAATTGTGTAGGTACACATTTATAACACAAAACTTTGGACCTACAGATTTGGGTCATCAGACAACAACCTAATTTATATATTTTATAATCAAATGATTTTTCATTCATCATCAGTGATAAAGATAAAGTACATGACCAAACCATAGACTCGGCTGTCCATTGTTTTTGATCACGAAAACGATGGTTTTTAATGTTTCCTCGCTACCTCTTGTTACTTACACAAGCAGCATAAGTAGGAGTGAGGCCGATAGGACACCTTCGCCTTAGGAACTGCGACCCTTATCAACAACGTTGGTTGACTTGGATTCCACAGTACACATAGTGTCACCCTCCCCTTAACAATCGCTCAAGCCATTCACATCCGTACACAACTAACATTAAGATCCAATTCCGGACAAACGAAATCTGAAGCTGGGCAGTTACGGTAGAGCGGAGGGAAATTTACTATCAGTCCAGCATTAACTCGATTCGGATATTGTTTCGTGTTATTTTATTTCAATCATTCGATGTTTTTTCAGGTACCTAACAAAGTTTTTTGGCTACCTCGTTACTGAAATCTGCCAACTATATGGCTCTGGTTTCGACGTCCATTTCATTGCTATTTACGTTCAAACTTTTGTACATCGTCTTTTTTATATAACTGATATCGGATTTGTATTTTTGTAGAGGTAAATTATGTATGTTCTTAAAATAGACCAATGAGATGGATGGACCAAATCAGAGCAGATGACCATTTGCATGTATGCACAAAAAGGTGACCAATCAAAGAAGAATGCAGATGAATTATGTAGCAGGTTACTTTCAGACAGTCTTTCACTTCCGCTGAACTGAAACGACTAAGAACAAACAGACTGAACGTCATTATTATTATAAGTAGTATAGTAGGTATTCGGAAAACATCGCGGCCTTTTTGAAGAATGAATTTTGCGTGTTATATTCTAGCAATACTAAACTTGAGGAGCTAGGTGGCGCAGTGGTTGAGCGCCAGGCCCAGCGATTGTGGAAGTTAAGCAACGTTCGCAAGGGTCGGTCATGGGATGGGTGACCAAAAATTTATTATCTCGAGCTCCTCCGTGCTTTGGAAGGCACGTTAAGCCGTTGGTCCCGGCTGCATTTGCAGTCGTTAACACCCACCAATCCGCATTGGGCCCGCGTGGTGGGTTATGGCCCGTCCTCCTTATCCACCCATAAGGAAGGCCTGTGCCCCAGCAGTGGGGACATTAAAAATGGCTGATGGAGAATACTAAGGCGGGAATGTAATATTGTTTGACAGCTGACTTTTCAACTTCAATGGATTGAAGTTGTCCGAAATAAATCGTTTTTAACACTTTACAGGTCGCGAACTTTTCCCGCCACCCAATATTTAAGCTTTATGGAAATAAAAGGTCTATAAGAAATTCATAGGTAGGTATTTGTCTGTAAATATCAATGAACACGACTATTTGTTTCCTAAATAAAGTAAAATAAATAAATAAATATAAAACAGGTTCTTCTACGTTTTTAATAGAGGTGAAATACGCATACGAAAGATTAAACAATCATCGCAAAGAAAAATCTTGGACATTAAGAAAATCTTAACTGCAATTTATCTTCGCCAGAATTTATGTCTACCTTTTTTAGTTTCACGAAGTTAACCCGAAGGAAAACTGGGATTGGACACAAGAAATATGTGGACAAAGGTAAAGAAAAGGCCGATATTGTTAGTCTACCCGTTTAAATTCCGACCCGCGTCAGGGACGCCGAGTAAGTTATAGTTGGGAATGTTCACACTAAGCAGTTACTGCGTTTGCTGCGAAATCTTGGCTATGCCAACTATATGTTTGTAGCTATGTCCATGCTCAATTTGTAGGTTCTAAATGCAAATTCCTTTAAATTAATTTCATTAAGAAATCGTTTATCATTAATAAATTGTCTGCGCACCGGACGGCACTCCGTGGGTAGGCCCCCGCGATAAGGTGGGTAATGCGGGTAGCGAAGGACCGATCGTCGTGGACATCCTTAGGGGAGGCCTATACCCTGCAGTGGGTGTCGTGCGGCTGGTATGATGAAGCCGAAAATATCTCAGAATTATTGCATTTGATCATAATGTCAAAGTTTAAATAGATAATGGTGACGACGGGGGTTTTTAGAATTTACTACGGAATATTTATTTCCTCTTTCTTTCTACCGCATCCATGGATGATTATATTATAAGATTTTTTATGAAATGTCCTTGTATTGTATGATAGATAATGGATGTTAGAGGAATAGTTAAGTAATTTGCTATCATTCATCTCATTGAACTATTTTGAACATAGATCTTTTTTAACAAGCACCCTGTGATAGTCTTAGGTCGAGTGAACCCTTTGGGAAGTTTAAGTGGACGTTGAGTGGTTTACTTAGTGATGATCATGATTGTCTTAAGTATGATGATCTTAAGTAGTATGATGATGGCAAGCCAGGTAGATTTAAACCAAGATCACTTTTACTAATCAAACTGAACATAAATACTGGGTCTTTATTGGTGTTTTTTTTCTCACACAGAGAGAACCTCATAACTTCTGTGATTCAAAATATTTATCAGTTGCTAGATATAAAATTATGACCATAGCTGTCATCTGTCAGCATAATCAAAGTCGATTTATTTTGTTTTCATAGAATAAAAAAATACCTTGAAAATGACACTTTTTTTTGCGAAAATGGCCATTAGTTATTTTTTTCGCTTAAATTACGTTGCCTAAGTTAGTTTAATGTTCAAACAATTGTACATAAAAAGTTTGTAACAATAGCGTTCACGGTTGTTAAATAAACTATGAAAATGCAATTTGCTAAAAATTCTGCATACAAAACGTTAGCTTCTTAGTTATTGAAGGACCTACAGGCTTAGAGTAAGACGGGTTTGTTGCTCGAAGCCTACAGGTATCAAGTCCCAGTAATGTTATTCATAGTATACTTAAATTCAATAAGTTTCCATTGTGCGACTAGGGTTCCATAACAATCGGTAGCACGGAACTGAAGCCTTAGTTACGGCGTTGTCGTGACGTTTGTCTCACCACTGGATCTTGCGATACGGAATTTGTGTCAGTTACGTTAAACTTCACACTTTAGATGTAAATTGAAAAGGTCTGAATTTGAATAAATCCGTTTTTAACATTTTATGTTCTATTTCTGAAAGTAAATTTTCATTTTAACTGAAAACGAAGAGGTGATACTGTGTTATTGTAGGAAACATTCTAAATGAAACTCAGAACTCATAAATTAGGTATTAAGTTTTAAGCATATTTAGTAGCTTACAGCTCTTTTTAATAAAATTGAATGTTGTTTTTGCAGTAGATACAACTGTTATATCTGAGCCGTCTAGTGTACCTACCTACACAGAGTTCATTCGTAAATAAATTCGGTCATTTAAATAAATCACAATCAGATGAATTAAAAAAACTAATCTCATTGAGAATAATATGATTTCATTTGTTTCATGTAAGGTATTAATTTAACTGTTACAAGAATTTAAATTGTAAAATTGGTTTTGAAAGTCTATTGATGAAAAAATCAAAATGATTATGACAAAAGCTTCAGCTCGCCAAAACAAAAAAGATTTCTGCTGTGAAATTCTGATTTCAACTCTCCAACAATCTTTAATTTATATTTTAATCCATATTACTTTCATAATGAAATTAATTGGGTGGAAAACTGGATTAGTCGAGGAAACGGTGTGTAACGTCCAATTGTCGCCATCTACCTAAGTCTACGAGATAATGCTATGGAGTTTGGTAAGCATAAAATAATTTTGGATGTTGCATTCACAGTAACATTTCTAAATGCCAAACTTTTAACTATAATAATTATCTTTATCTATTGATCAATAGTAGAAGAGAAACATAGAGGAACCCTTAAATTGATGATAGAGATATTAGGTATAATATAATTGCAAATTATGTTTTGTGTGCGATAGAAGAATGTGAGTATCATAAGCTTCTTGTACGATTCGGAAAACTCTTAACAGGCAATGAAATTACAATTTTTATCTGTATCACTATATTTATGTAAGAGCCTGTCTTTTTATTATTGATTGAATATTATTAAAACTTATTGTTTGCTAGACCAAGATGAAACTTTTATTCGACATTTATTTTATTTTATGTCTGATTCCTAACAGATTTAGATTATCCCGTCTTAAAGCATAAACTATATCAATCTAATATTAGTAGTTGCGAGAAGACGGTATAGGTATACCTTCATCTCGCAAATACTAATATTAGATTGATCAGCAGTCACTGAACGTATGGGAATGGCCAAAAATATCTGGTAATGTTGTTTCCAAGGCGAAAGACGTCAAGAAACTTTTTATACACAGTTTTGTTTGTTAGACTAAAGACTTATTGTTTTTTTTGTCATAATAAATTAAAACACTATTAAAAAGATAGAGGATTCAAATATAGTGACAAAAGGTACCCTTGAAAAAAGTTTGCTGTTCTTAAAGTCTGTATGACCCATCCCAAGACAGTCGCGAAGTCGTTAGACGCATTATCATAATACATTTCCATAACTCTCAACATCCATTTTGAATCCATGGGTAAATATGTTGTTCATTACCACAATTTGCCTTATTTCTTTATTACAATGCTGGACGCTCAGAATTTGGTCTTTCATTGACCATAGCAACACAAAACGGAACGCTTAAGTTTTTTTTCTTGAAGTCTCTAGTTTTAGTCTCATAATCTGTGTTAAGTTTACTGATCAATTTAATATTGAAGTGAATTAGTGGAATAAAAAAAATAATGAGACTAAAAATTAGTAGAGTAGTTTAGTTTACCAAAAAAGATGGGATAAGTAATATTAATCTACAGTTAAAATGGAAGTTCGTTTAGTCCAGCAATACCTACATTTAATTATGGTACCTACTTACGTTATCAATCTACTACCTATTATACTAGTGGCTCTGTAAGCTGTAGACCTCGCAAACTTGTCTTTGACCAATTCCCTTGTGATTTGAAGTGACACACGAAATTTGCGTTTCTTTTTTCATTATTTTTTACCACCACACCCCGACGACAAAAAATATCCCATTTTTTTTTATACTCAAGGGTGAGTATAAAAAAAATGGGATATTTTTTAACATTATTCGATTTTTTTTTAAGTTTTCAACCCCCATATCTCTGCCATCCTTACTAATATTATAAATGCGAAAGTCCGTTTGTTTATTTGTTTGTTTGTTACGCCTTCACGTTTTACCTACCTACTGAGCCGATCATCATAAAATTTTGCATACACGTTGTCAGGGGTACAGAAAAGGACATAGGGTACCTTTTATCCAGAAAAAAGGTACTGTGATTGATAGAGAAATAACTGTTCACGCAGACAAAGTCGCGGGCGGACGCTAGTTTTAAATAAATTCGAAAAACTGTATTTATAAAAAAATCCACATATATATCGTACCTGCTCACAAAATTTCACGAGAACCGGTTGATAAATGCGAAATCTAATCTTATACGTTTATTTCAGACGACATTAGGATAAGTCAATTCAAGATACTTAAAAATAAGGGTTAGTAGTTTATTCAAGTAACGTCTAATCTCATTGAAAGATTTTCCGCTTCGTCCAAGCAGCTTACGATACATTCTTGTATCGCATAAAAAACCTAATTACCATTTTCTAAAAGGAAATGTTGTTATATTCAAGAAATATCTTAAGCTTTGCAGCGGAGGCCCAGCTTTCCTTGTTCATTATTCGCATCATCAATAAGCTTATTTTAACAAAGAGCCACAGCTCGGGAGCGATCCATCAACTGTTCACAACTAGCTCCATCGATATCAAAACGTAGTTACTATTGTCCTTCGTCTTATAAAATATGAGCTATGACTTTGACAAATAGCTGGGACGTGTTAGTGAGAGAGCACACGGGCGACAATTTTAGCTGCGACGTGGTGACGAGTATGAATGTGACTGGAAATGGTAATTATCTTGGCGTGTAAACAAATTGGTGATTTGGCGAAATGTGCTTCAAATTAGATATAGTAATCTATCTTCGCCTTATGTAGATTTTTATCAGCTTTAGGATATTGAATTTATTCTTAACTTTAACTTCTTTTTTATGGAAAACTAGCGGCCGCCTGCGACTTAAACTGCGTAGAATGTTTGTTTGCTATCCCTCGGGAACAATATTTTCTTTCGGGATGAAAGGTATGTCCTTCCCTGTACCCCTGACAATGTCTATGTAAAATTTCATGATGATCGGTTTAATAGTTAAGACGTGAAGGCGTAACAAACAAAGAAACAAACGGACATTCACATTTATAATATTAAGTAAGGATTTTCTGCGAGTTGCGGTAAAGGTGTCCTCATCATAATAATTTTTACACACACATTATAATAAAGAAAAATTATACATTCAAGTGAGTGTCATCCTACTAATATTATAAATGTGAAAGTTTGGATGTTTGGAAGTTTTTATGTTTGTTAATCAATCACACAAAAACGGATGAACGGATTTGGATAAAATTAGGTACACAGATAGTTTTTAGCCTAGCTTAAAATATAGAACACTTTTTACACCGGTCAGTTTCCCTAAGGATTTTCCGAATGTCCACGCAGACGAAGCTAGTCTAAAATAACTACTGCCTGGGTTACACGAGCGACTGTCAATTAGGCCTGTAATGCGTCTGTGTCCACAAATGTAGCCCGTGTGAACACACATTTAGCAGCGGTAGCTCCTATTAGAGAAGCATTGGAGCTGCAAATAGAACCTTATTGGTTCAGCACATGTGAACTGCACCGGGTGATTTGTTAGCTTTAAAAGGAACAGTTTCACTGGTAACAAATTGATCCGATATGGAATACATCCACTCTACTTGACAAAGCGACTTGTTTGACGGTGTCAAAGTTTGTTCGTCGATACTATAACGTCATTATCGAAAGCTTGGGAAACTCCTATGATCATTTAGTTGATTTTCAGAATCAGTTAGAGTAGTTTCGCACTTTTCTGTGTGTAATAGTATCTGTAGTTTCCCTAAAACTAAATAAACTTTTTAAAATAATTTTAGATGAACAAATTTTTGTGATAGAGGTATCATTTTATAATTATCCTACTAATATTATAAATGTGAAAGTTTGTGGGTTTGGATGTTTGTTCCTCTATCACGCAAAAACTACTGAACGGATTTGCTTGAAATTTGGCACACAGATAGTAGATAGCCTACATTAAAACATACAATACTTTTTATCCCGATATTTTTACGGGAACGGAACCACGCGGGTGAAACCGCGGGCGGCTGCTAGTATTATAATATTTAATTTGAACACAAGTCCAAAATCCAAATTCTTGATTCTTAGTCCATAAAAAATAATGTTTATTAGTCACTAAATTCACTAAATTAAATAAAAAAAATATATATAATAGTTTATTAAACTTAAAATAAACGTTACGATACCACTAAAATTGCTCTTTATCTTTTACACCCAAGAAGTTATTAAGATAAACAAAAACATGCGTTTTGTTTATCAAATAAGCGACCTTTGGCTTCGAACGCTGATCCGCCATTACCCACCACAAAAATCTTCAAATAGGCATCCGCTAAAAAGGTCTAAAAATATAATTTTCAACATTTTGGGGTTAAACATACAAACACAGCTCCCTTTGACTTCCAAAGTACTTCGGATGTAAATGCCGAGTGTGTTATTAAGGTCTTTCCGGTCCGAATGAATTTCCGTAAACATTAATCAATGGGAGAGCGAGACAAAAACAGCCATTGTGGTTTTCACGAAACGGAGGAGGCACCTATTCTGATACACTTTTCTTTGCTGAATTTTTAGTTTTTTTATTTTTTATTATTTTCGTAATTATTTTTAAACGGTCAAAATAGTGATGCTGATAATATTAAAATTTTATAAAATAATTTCGTAACTCCCGATCAGCTTCGTAATCTTTGCTTCCAACTGTCTATTTGTATGACTAGGAAAGCTAGATTTTCATATATTTGTCTGATTAATAATCAATCTCACAAATAAACAGAAAAAACACACTGATGTAATTTCTTAAATTACTTATTTGTAGTCAATACATAATACGAAGAATCTGTCAGTTGTACCAATGGCAGCGTTTTCAGAGTAGGTATATGCGAAATTGTTTTTTTATTGGTAACTGGGCAGGCATTTCACCACCATCTTCCTTGGTAAACAGGAAGTGGTCTAAGGTGTAGCATGCTTGCCCAGGAAATGCCTATTCACTGCCTTGAAGAGACCAACGTTGTGACTACAGAGCATTTCGCATAAGAAATGTATTGGCAAAGCGCTTGATAAGGACCCTTGGAGTATGGTCGTTACTAAATTTCGGTAGTGGTGTTTCGTTCGTTGCGCAGATGTTTCGCTGCCGCAAGCAATTTGCTGCCGCACGCGAAAGCATCAGTGTACATTTTTAGAGCGACAGAATTCGAGTGACTGAAAATAACACCCGCGCGACTCTTATCGGAGCGAAAAAATATTTGTCTTGGCATGAATAGACTGGGCGACGGTGACGGATCGTTCCAGCCGTGTTTTGTTAAATAAGTCAAGATTCAGGGGATACTTTTTGCCAGTAGGGTCTATTTCGTTCTATCGGCGTCCAACCAATTTGTTGTATGTCGCTTTTTCTGCCACTTCCGAGATAAGCCGCTTGTTTACGATATCTACAATTTGACAAACTTTTTTGCTGTCTCCTTATAGTGTTGTTCTATTGTTGGAATCTGTAATATTTTTAACTTGTATGCTAAATTGGATTGTTATTGATGGAAAGTGACCTCGCTTTTTTTTGCTGAGGTCATTTGATGACCTTATGAAATAAAACAGGGAGAAAAAGCAGTTTTTGACGAGTTCCTTGCCTTTCTTCTAGTTACAAGGACTTCCGCTTTGGACTTGCGAACTGATGGTGTAGTTTTTTTATTTACAAAGTTCTTCTAACACTAAACTGTCTAGGGACTGAATAAATGGTTTTTAATTTTGAACCAGAATTACAGTTTCTGAATGAATGAAAATTTATTTGTTAAAGACATGGTTTTACATGTTGGTAAATTTAAATTAGGTTGCTCAATATAATTAATTATCTTGCTTTTTTAGCATGCAAAAATCACATAAAGTAGTAATCACTTTTATAAAATCACAATTAATTATTAAAAGAATCTTTATGATTAGGTGAATATCATTTAAATTTATAAGATTCAAAGCGCATGTTTGATCATTAAGTGCTTTCTATTCCATAACATTATTAAATCTTGAATTTAATGCTTATAAAAGTAAAAAACTATATCACATACTCTTCAATTCAATCTCAATATACCTAGTTGGTTACTAAGTTCTGTAACTATGGAAAACATGAATAATACTAAATTTACAAATAATGCTACAATGAATTATATACCAAATGAAAGCACAAATATTTAAGATTATCATGTATTAAAATTATTCGAAATGACCGCCTCTGGCATGAATACACGCCTTTAGACGACGAGGCCAGTCATCGATGGCAGCACGAACTACCACCATATCCAATTCTGCGACTGCCTTGAGAATAGCGCGCTTAAGAGAGTCGAGATTCATGTGGGGCTTAGCACATGCTTTCTCCTCAATAAGTTGCCATATGGCATAATCCAGAGGATTTAAGTCTGGGCTGGAGGATGGCCATTCTTCCTGCGCGATAAAATCAATTTTGTTAGCCCGAAACCATGCTTGTGTAGATTTTGCTTTGTGCGCAGGGGCAGAGTCCTGCTGGAAGACCCATGGCTGGTTTTGAAATAAAGTGTGGCTTAAGGGTTTGACAACAGGTTCCAGAACGGTATCTTGATAGACTCTAGCGCCAGTTTTCACACCTTTTTCACAGAAATGAACCTTACTTAGCCCTGAATAGGACACCCCCAGCCAAATCATCACTGATGAGGGGTGGTGACCTCGTTGGACCCTCGGAGCAATCATGCTGGCTTCTTTACTATTCTTAGCGTATACTCTATCATTTTGACGGTTAAAATTTTCTTCGACTGTGAAGATTTTTTCATCAGTAAACAAAATTTTTTGATGGCCGTTTTGTGCGTACTGCTTTAGTAGAGCGTGACTTCGTGCTAACCTCATAGCCTTCAATCGTGCGTTTATCAGATGGCCCTTTCGTCTACGGTAAGCGTGAAGCCCAAGGTCATCATTGATAATTTTTTTAAGGGAACTTCTCTTCACAGTCATCTGTATTGCCAATAACTTTTGCTTCCGGACGGGATTTCTCGTGATTCTCACCTTCACTGCCTTGATCACAGCTGGTGTCCGAACGGTGCGTGGTCTTCCTGATCTTTTTCGGTCATCGACGGTCAAGGTATTACTGTACCTATGGATAGTGCGATAAATAAATTGCTTGTTGATTTTCAACTTTTGTAGCAACTTGAAAATCATATTCGGTGGCTGCCCACATTTGTGCAGAGCAATTACAGCGACACGATTCTCCTTCAACCCCCATTCCATGGTGAAATAAACAAAATATGATATACGTGTGGTATGGAATTATAGCTTATAAAACTGTCAATAATATGTCATTTTTATTTTTTCTTTTCATTTGTTTTAATGGCCAGTAATCGATAAAGAAACTCAGTAACAGAACTTTTGACCAACCTGTGTAATTATTCTGTCTTTTATTTCTCCGTTTCCTAAATTGGATATTAAGGGGTACTTATAGTACCCTTATTGGAGTACCTCGATTAGGCAGGGCATTAATCATGGGGAAATCGGCCACTAACAATATGACATCGCATACAATATGATTCATGGGTGTATTAACTTAAAGCAAATGGCTAAACAATATACATGTGGAATAAATCTAGCGAATGATTAATTGATTTGGTTTGATACTTTGTGTTGTGATAATAATATTATCTTTATTAACGTACAGTTGCTTTTAAAAGTGTAAATTTTAAACATAGAAAATCATTAATTAATCTCAGAAAGGAACTTGCTAAGTAGCTTTACACAAAATAAGAAAAACTAACATGTTGTCAAAGAGACGGTGTGCATTAGGTGAAATATTGAATAATTTTAGTTAAATTCCTGAACTTTTTGTAACTTTTTCGTTTTGTGATATACATAATACAGCAAAAATCCTCGCTAGCTCTCGTTACTTTTTTCGTTTCTCCTTACGTTTTAAAAAGTGAATTGATGATATGAATCCTGGCTTTATGTTACCTATTAAAATAATTATGTTTTAATAATAGGTATATATTTTTTATTGTCACAAGCCAATCATTTTACGATATCAGGTTTATCTAAATGTACTTAAGCCGCAAGTCCATACACTATCAAAAAAGTTAGCGTAGTTTTTAAACAGTTCGAGTTTGAAAAACAAAACAGTAGTAAAACCTCACACAATGTGGAGAGTTCTTTGTGCCACTCTGATCGTTCTTGTGGCTGTTGAAAATACGCTGACTTATTTGGATTTTGAGCATGGAGGTATTAGAGTTTATTCATGATTTTTTGTCACAATAATAAATTGTAGGAATTGTAGAATGTCTGACTATGAACTGTTTTCAATACTTAAACTTTTCAATAGATTTATATTTGTGCAGTAATTGCTGTAAATAGAGCATTATTTATTAATTTCTATCTGTAGGTAGGTATTAACTTCAATCAGATTTTTAAAAATACTGGAAGAAAAATGTCTCTTTATCTTAAGTCTGTGAGAAAAACATATTACAAATATAAGCAAGCATGTCATTATTAATTGACCGAGCGAGCACGAAGTGCGAGCGAAGCGTCTCTGCTTCAGCTTGGGCAAAAATTCTTTCGTATGTCCGGCTGTATGTTCTCCTCTACAGGTCGCATTTCTCAACCGATTCTCTGATACTGTTTGAAAAAACTTATATAAATGTACTGTGCTATCGGCCCCAAATGCTAAAATATAAGCCCTCAGACTCCGTTCAGAATCCCTAAGAGATTTACATAATTCATCATAAGATCATCCAATCAGACAGAGCTTACCGAGATCACTTACATTATATTTTATATTCGTACGGATTAACTTCAAATCGCTGTAGAAATCGGGACTCCTGAATTTTAATGCTTATGATGAGTAGCTATTATAAGTTCCTTACTTTTAATATTATATTGGAATTAAAAGCTTTCAGTTTTAGTGTGATTTTCTATAATTTTGAACATTTTATTATGATAACTAAGTTTACAGAGAGAACTAAAGATATAAAAAGCCATTAAACAAAAAACATCAAAAAATTATTTTAAATAACAAGTTTGGCGCAGTGGCAACGATAAGAGTCCCAGTCGAATCTGGGTTAGGAATAGGATATTTAGTGTGATAGTAACACTTGACTTGTTCCCGAATCAGAAAATGTTTAAATTCTTATATCTGGTCGCCACAGTTCTTTGCTTAGTTTGGAATATACCTAGGAAACTTTTTTCAATTCGACTGGTTAATGATAGAAATACCATAATAATGCTATTAAAATTTGTTCACAGAGGTGCCGTCCTACATAAAAACAGCTTTGAAGTTTAAGCAGACAGCAAAACCACTGCCAAGAGCGAAGAAGAAGACCTTTCACAACATGACACTGAGGGAGGTCTTCGACAAAATAAGGCACGTTACGAGTGAACTCAACCAGAATGCCAGGAAAAATGGATACAAAGTCGATTACAAATTGAGAATATTTTAAAGGAAAATACTATGGCAAATTTTTGTTTATTGTTTTTGTATTAATGCTATCCTTAGTTATAAATGATTTAGAAAATATGAAAACAGTGCCCTTATGGCAAGATTTGAATTTGGCACCCCAAAACTTATTTCTAGAATCATAAGCGCCCCTGGAAAGATTTCAATTTTGCGCCCCAAGATTTATTTCTAGGATAATAAGCGTGTTCGACAAAATAAGGCACATCACGAGAGAACTCAACCAGAATGCAATGAAATTTTGAAGAAAAATACTATGGCAAATTTCGTATGTTGTTTTTGTATTAAAGCTATCCCTAGTTATATAATTTTGAAAATTTTGTAACATAGGTGTTATGGACTTTTTGGATGACTAAAGACGCTGGCCAGCGCGACCGCTGCCAGCATGACTGACACGAAAAAAAGGGACTATCGACTAATTTTGCCTTTGTATAAAACCCTGTTGTGCTATTAAATTAATTCTCCGCTAAGTACTTGTGATTATTTCCGACGACGACGACGGCGCAGACCGGCGCCTTCAAGTGGTCCTTCGATAAAATTGACTCAGCCCCGTGGAAAATGCTGACAAGAAGCAAAAGTGCAATCATCAACGGGACCGTGGCCGACCCGCCACCACCGCTCATCACAGGCACGCAGTCAAAGGTATCCGTAGCTTCGTGTTCATCCTATCGGGCACGCCGACAGCGAGCTTTGGACATGAAACGTCAAGCCGCGGAACAGCTCGCCGACCTCGAGCGCCGGAGAATAGAGAATGAAGAAAAACTAATTCGTGAACAGATAGCGCTAGACTTAGAAGCTTTGGAGGTAGAAAGTTGTGACGGCGATAACGACGTGCGCCCAACTTCTATTAGTCGCACGGGACGGACGCATAATTTCGCGACGGCGAGAAATTGCGACCAGACCAAGACAACCGACGCTGCACGTGACCCACCATCTAACCCGGAGTCGCAAATGGGCAAGTTTCTAGCCAGACAGACGAGCACCAGGGAATTGCCAATCTTCACCGGAGCCCCGGAGGAATGGCTGCTCTTCTACAGCCAATTCAAGATTACGACCCAGTTGTGTGGCTACACAGATGACGAAAATATTGCTCGAAGAAAAGATTGCCGTGGAGAAGCTCGCGACTCTGTGTATGCGCTATTGACAAACGCTTCAAATTTAGACCGAATCATTGACACATTAAAACTAAGATTTGGTAGATCAGAAATAATCATAGAAGCAATGATCATGAAAATACAAGCCTACCGTGACATACGTCATGACGACCTGACGCAGCTAATGAGATACGCGACCGAAGTGCAAAATATTGTCGCCGTCATGGTATCGACTGACCAAGTAAGCCATTTGAGAAATCCTATTCTTATTCGTAATGTTTTGTCAAAGCTGCCGTCAAACCTCAAATGTCAGTGGGGTCTTGACAAGGCTCGACGAGGAATGTATGAGGTTACTTTAGAAGACGTGGCGGAGTGGCTTATGGAAGTAGCCAAGGCGACAGCTGAGTTCACGACAACGCCATCAAGCTCACGTACAGCCGACAAAAAAGGATACAACCGTGAGTACAGACAGAATGATAAACTTTTTCCTGTCTTGAGTACAAATGAGATAAACAAAGACTGTCAGAAATGTCACAACAACCACGACTTACAGAAATGCCCTGATTTTTTACGGCTTTCCATAGACGAAAGATGGAACTTTGTCACAATGAAAAAGCTGTGTTTCTCATGTCTGTCACCCCGACATCAACTGAGAGCTTGTACTACGAGAGCTAAGTGTGGTACGCAAGAATGTGAGCGCGTACACCACAAAATTTTGCACGCTGAGCCAAGACAAGCGGCAAATGACGACGCTGCACTTACGACAGCTAATGGTAGCAGCCCAAATGACGTTGTTATTGCTACTACTCAATCTTTGACGCAGCCCAGCCACGTACTTCTGAAAGTCATTCGAGTTGTCGTGAGCGGAAAGCATGGCGACTTCGAGACTTCGGCACTGCTGGACGAGGGAGCTGCAGTCAGCCTGATCGACGCGTCGTTCGCTGCGCGCGCCGGCATCGACGGCCAGCTGCGACCTCTGCGGATCTGCGGTGCACACGGCATGACCTCGATTGACCCTACGTCGCGTTCCGTTGTTTTTAATATTCGCGGACGTAATGATAATGAAATATTTAAGTTAATTAATGTTCGTACTGTAAATAATTTGAAATTGCCTGTAAATAATTTGCCTGTAAATAAGAATGTAGTAGATAGAAACTTTTTGAATAATTACTTTGACAAAGATGACTTGACATTTGACAAAGTTGACATGTTAATAGGACAAGACAATATTGACTTAATTGTGACACGACAAATTATACAGTGTGGCCCGGAACGCGGGCCCATTATCTCCAAGACAAAACTGGGGTACGTATTGCACGGAATTTTTAGTATGAAAGGAGTTCCGAATGATACGGCTGTTTTACACTGTGCATGTGAGGACTTGAATGAATTGTATAGGAAGTCTTTTCGTACAGAAGAGTTTGGAGTCAAGCCGAGCTCCGACACACCCCGGTCCCGGGAGGATGTGAGAGCCCTGGACATTATGACAGCGACGACCAGGTACATTGAGGATCTGAAACGCTGGGAGACCGGACTTCTCTGGCGGGATGACAGCTGTCATCTGCCTGATAGTTATAATCAGGCTTTTGTTAGGTTGAAGGGCATCCAGCGCAAGATGCCGAAGCTTCCTGAGTTCGGCGAGAAGTACCAGCAGAAGATCGAGGATTATGTCAAGAAGGGGTATGCATATAAGTTGACATTTGATGAGGTGCGGAAACGGTCAGACAAGACTTGGTATTTACCTCATTTTGCAGTGTTTAACCCCAATAAGCCCAACAAGTTGCGGTTTGTGACAGACGCAGCAGCCAAATCAGACGGGAAGTCATTGAATGATTTTCTTCTGCCAGGGCCGGACTTTCTAAATTCCCTGCCAGGTATGTTATTACAATTTAGGTGCCATCGTTACGCGATAATGGGAGACATCCAGGAGATGTTCCATCAGGTGCTGATTATTGAGCAAGACCGACAGGCTCAGCGGTTCCTGTGGGACAATGACGAGTATCGGATGAACGTGATGATCTTTGGCGCAGTTTGTTCGCCATCATCAGCCCAGTACGTAAAAAATACAAACGCGCTTCGGTTTACAGAGACACATCCTGATGCAGTGAAAGCCATCACCGACCACTACTATATGGATGACCTGATCTTGTCAGTTGACACAGTAGATCAGGGAACGAAAGTTGTACAAGAAGTGATTCATATTCATGCTGAAGGCGGTTTCAACATGACAAGTTTTATGAGCAACTCCAGGGAAATTTTACGTTGTTTGCCGGAAGAGAAGCTGTCAACTTCTGGTGCCAAAGTGCTCAATGACACCCCTGACTTACCAGTTGAGCGAGTACTAGGTGTCAAGTGGACACCAAGTGATGACAAGTTCGTGTTTTCTAAACTTTGTGACGTCATTGATAGTCAAGCCGACAGCCGTCCTACAAAGCGGCATATTTTGAAAATATGTATGTCCGTTTTCGACCCTTTAGGATTTTTACTTTTTGTGACAATCAAAGCCCGAATTATTTTACAAGATATTTGGAAGACCAAAATAGGCTGGGACGACGAGGTGACAGGGGACCTTAATGACAGATGGCAGTCATGGTTGCAGGAACTGCGAGTGGCAATCGGATTGCAAATACCGAGATGGTTTCTTAGTGCCCAGGTCGACATGTCAAAGCCTGTCGAAGTTCACGTATTCAGTGACGCCAGCACCAGAGCCTTCGCTGCAGTAGCTTATCTGAGGTCCACTTTGACTGAGGATAGTTATCATGTCTCGATGATAATGGCGAGAGTTCAAGGTTCTTTGATAGGTGCGAGAATGGCACAGTCGATCAAGAAACACATCGACCTTTCCATCAGCCGTATTGTTTATTGTTCTGACTTCAAGACTGTCCTTAGCTGGATACGATCCGAAGCGGGCCGCTTCAAACCCTTTGTGGCACACAGGATCAATGAGATCGGTGACTTGACTGACCCAAGTAACTGGAGATGGGTCCCCACTGACCTGAACCACGCCGATTTTGCGACCAGAGACAAGACCTGTGACGTCGCGCATCACAATACATGGAAATTTATCTGCCCAAATTCTCCTCACCACGGCGGGTGTTGGGAGAGAATGGTGAGGTCCATCAAGACGGCACTTAAGATGACCTTGACCAAGTCAGGGTAGTAGACGTAGGACTGCGACAGGGACTTACAAGAGACCGGTGACGAGATTTTGCCTACTTGACGTTCGACCGTGATAATACTACTGACAATGACACTTTAATTTTGACTTGACTGACATGCCCATCTCTCGACTGACTTAACCCTTAATTATGCGACTGGGTCTGACGGACCCGGCCCAGTCCGACTCTCGACTGGCTTAACCTTCAACTACCCGACTGGGTCTGACTGACTGACCCGACCCAGTGCAACTGACCTGACCTGACTTGGTCTGTCCAACCCGACCTGTTCTGACTGCCTGACCTGACTGAGTATTGCCTTGCAATACTGGAGGTGGGAATGTTATGGACTTTTTGGATGACTAAAGACGCTGGCCAGCGCGACCGCTGCCAGCATGACTGACACTGACAGACAGTGAAAAAAAGGGACTATCGACTAATTTTGCCTTTGTATAAAACCCTGTTGTGCTATTAAATTAATTCTCCGCTAAGTACTTGTGATTATTTCCGACGACGACGACGGCGCAGACCGGCGCCTTCAATAGGTTTATCATAATAATCATAAACCTAAATTCAAAACACCCCGATTAGGAATCCCGTCTGTGTGTGGTAGGTCCATAAATTTGTATGGATTAGCTGCGTTTGAAATGAATCCGTTTCGGAATTCTAAATCGAAATTCCGTCTGTATGCCATTCTAATGTTAACAAAAAATGCATTTTTGAATCCATTGGTGTATTTTCTCATGTTTGTTAAAGCAGGCGATAAAACTTTAAATACCTAGTTTAAAAGCTGCAAAGATTATTTAGTTTTCCTATAGCCTCGCTCAACGTAGTTCTTGTAAGATTAGCGGTGCGGGGTCTTGTACAAAACCAGCAAAAGATGAGTGCGTTCAACGTGAACAAGGATGAGAAATGAGCGAGAAGAATGTGTGCGAGGCTTGGACGAATCAACCACTGCGAGGTGGAGTTGCGAGCGAAAGCTGGGATAGTTAGTCAAAAGACAGTATAGACTCTCGCTCTTGTCACTGAAAAATGTAATTTCACTATCATGACATGAGCCATGACATGATCAAGAACTTTAGAATCAAATTCTATGATCACGACATTTATGTAGATTCCAAGGAGTTTAACTAGGAACGAGTATAAATAACTTGCCAGCGCTACCGGAGTGACGAATCCAAGGCAAGTTTGTAAACTAAGCTATGCCACACATCATCACGCCGCACATTTCCCTCGCACATCACATCTCTGGTGGAAAGCAGCCTAATATTTGTGGGTTGTACAGTACATACGAGTATGATATTTACGTACTGGTGCTGCTCATGACAAGTTTACGATCCGGGCCACCCCGGCATCCATTGTGTCAAAAACAACGGAACGCAGTTAGTTGTAGGACATTTTCTTTATTTCGTTTTGTTTATCGTTCTGTATACTAGATCTTTTCTCCCAAAATCTTTCATAATTTTGTTTTGCTTGGACCAAATTGGTCTGTTGACGGATTTTGTTTAAGGATACATAGTTAAAGTTTGTTTGTTGAAGGCGATTTTTTTTTGTCACGTCACAGAATAGATACGTATGTTGCGTCTCCAGAGATTTTTGACATTTGAAAATTTTTAATATTTTTATTTTTGCTGTGCAGATAGATCGTTTTCTAAGTTTAAAAAAAAATTGGCAATTTTTTCAAAATTTTTCAGGTCAGTGCTATTTTTTACAATGTACTTTTTAATGATGTTGTTGCAAAATTTAATATTTATGTAACTAAATATTAAATAATGAATCAAGCTTTTAATGGTGATAAATAGTATTACAAAAAAAGTTCAAAATAAATATGGGGTTTTTATTAAAACACCACCACCACCTAAAATACCACAACTCAAATAGTTACGTTATCAAGTCTCGCCAGTTTTACACAAAAACATTAAAATTAATTTCAGATTTCAGCCAAAAATCCGAGTCGGACGTTGATTTACGTCGCTACTGCTTCTCATAAAATATGCATACAGACAATGAGAGGCTTAAAACTACACGACACGACACGTGTTTTGTATATAAACGAGAGATTTTCCGACAGTTTACTGAAGGCGTAGGAGTAAAAATATAATTAAAATAATCTGCATTGCGGTTTTTGTGAAGCGAGAAGCTGTCGGCAGCTAAGTTGAAATCTTGAGATTTAATTTGTGACGATATTAAATTTAAAAAAAATATAGACACTAATGATAGTTTTTGTCAAATTTGTTTTGGTAAAAAAAACGGAAAATTAACGCCGTAGCCCAATTAATGCAATCGATTTCCTTTTGAGTTTACAAAATGTTGTTTGAATTTTTTACCATTGAAAATGGTTATCAGAGGTAAATCGCCTGAGGCGTATTTTTAGCTATAGCTCCAAGGATTTTGGGAGGATCGAGATGAAAAGAGTACCAAGAGTTTAAAAGAAATTTATCGAGACACGTTTTAATTTTGAAAATCGGCTGGTAACTTTTTTGGAATTTTGAAAAGTTTAAAAAACGTCGGGTTTTTTGGGGGGAGTTTGTTTATTGAATTGTAAATATTATAAAAAACGCAACTTAAGAAAAAATGAAAAAAAAAAAGGATCCTTTGGCTTGAGTTTAGCTACAAAATGGCAAAAAAAATAAAAATCGGTTAATAATTGTGACCTGTAGGTGGTCCCTTTAGATTTGGAATTGTAGAAAAACGGGTGTTTCCGTACGTAAAAAGTGATGTAGCTTCTATGATTATTGGCCGATCGTCATGGTGATAGTGTTAAAAGATGCAGAAGCGGACGAGAAGTGCATTCATTGGTATTTTGAAAATCGGTTAATAATATTTCGGCCGCGTCGAAGCAGTCAGCGGGCGCTTTTGCCACAATCGTAAAAATAAATAAGTATTACCTAGGTAACTTTAAAAATATAGGCTGTACCTATAACAGGATTTTGCATATGATTTAATTTTGGTTATTCGTAATTTTTTTATTCATTTTCAATGCTTCGAATCTTGTGGGGACTGCAAAATCTGGGAATTTTTCTTTTCCGATGATAATTGATTGAAAACTTTAAATAGAACCATAATTCTTGATACAATCTCTAGGTAAACATCAATCAAAGAATAAAGACAAGAGCACAGAACAGCAGTCAGTCAGTGTGCAACAAAATCAAATTAATAAAAATGATTTTTTATTTACAAACAAATATAAAAAACTTAATCCTAAATACAGTATTTACAAATAATACAATTCCTCCAGAGCATTCCCACGAGGCATGGTGCCCAAAAGGCTGGCAACATTTCCCCTTTGGATGGCGAGGCTTAACCTCTGAGCGAAAAAGTTACCAGCCCTGCGGTCCCCGGTGGCCTCGCAGAGACGTCTGGAGAGTTCTTTTATAAAAGATTTGGCATCTGGACCCCACGGGTCCATTGTTTCAAAGGCTATGGGTATGAATATATAGTTGCCCCCGAGGTCCCGGTATTTGTTACATTTCCGTGTTTCGGCGTTTGCGGCAGCCGAACCCGCACAACTGACAGTTGCCTGAAGATGGGATGGGGCCAATGTGTCGACACAGGTCGCGTCCCACACCAGGCATCTGCCTTGTCTCCATGGGATTAGAATTTTCGTTTACATAAGAAATACTAACTTTATATAAATACAATCAAGACCAGAATTCAAACAGTTAGGTAGTTAATTTTGTAGTTCCGTATACTTAAAAAATACTTTAATTACAAAATAAAAACAACAATTTATTAAGTTTTTGCTCTGCTACGGAGTGCAATTTAAAACAGATTTGCGTTGGGATTGAACGGATCAGTTGTAAATACATCGAGTGGAATCGATTCACGTTGTGGGAAGCCTGACTTTCGATGTATCGAGTTTGAATCGAGTTCAGCCAATAAAATAAAGCTTACACGATATGAAACACGAGCAGCGGTTCCATATTGAAGCACATGAAATTATGAAGGGGCCAAAGTAAGAGGTTTCAACCGATTGGAAAAGTGCAGCTGAAATAAAATTAGCGATATTGTATCCTTATGTAACGGATAATATTGTTAACTTATTTTATTATAACTTATCATATTAATAATAACACCTAGAACGAAAGTTCTCTACAAAGCGCACTGTCAAAAGTGAGGCAACTAAAACAGCCAAAATAGCTCCGTTTTCAGATTTTTATTCTTTATTATTACCTAATCATACCGAATAAGTACAAAACAGTTTCAATTTGCCTACATTTAGAAGATTAGTCACTATATTATTGGATTTTAGTCACGATTAGGTAACGTATGAAGTTTGTATATCTGAAAACTAAGCCATTTTCGCTTAGAATTAGTTGCCTCACTTTGCATATGAGGACACGGTTTCTAGGTGTTATTATTATAAGATTATACTTAATAGAACCTTATTAGGAATGAAGAAAAATAGTCTGAATTTATGGACTATTCAGTTATTATGATCCATTTTGTGTTAACTTATGAATGCGATGCAAAACTAAAAATTAAAATAGGTATTTTAACAAAATCGTTTTGTAGGACCTATAGCTATCTATTCAATTTACAGAATACCCTTAAATAGATTTGTACCAGCTGCCTGTGACGTAAAAGTAGTTCGTTCGATAGAAAGTTAAGGCTTACTTTGACAAGACAAAGAAAATAGGATTTTCCATTTATCTTCTTTTCTTGTGTTTATCACTAAGTAGGTACTATTTTTCAATTCAACGAGTAGAATTAATTTTCAACTGTTTGATGTTTCATTGGAAGTTGAACAGCCGGTTTCTGAATTGAAAAATTGATGTTGGTACACTCACATGGTACTTTTAAGCATTTAAAATTTGTTGGTACTTAAGTAGTACTCAACTTCAATTCCTCAACTCAGAAATCGGCCGTAAAACATTTTATAAGAAGCAATAGAACCAGAAAATTCTACTGCTACATTTAAGGTCACCAACAGATACAATTAGTGTTCATTGGAAAACGAACAGCCGCCGGTTCCTTAATTCAGAAATTGAAGTTGAGCACTACTCAAATGTTACTTATGTATTCAAAATTTGTAGGTAATTAGGTAATACACCGGTCGTAAGTAATTTTTCTTAAACATGCGCGGAAATATTGTCATTACTTTTGAATAAAGAACACGCGAAGTATCATATTTACGTAGACTGCAAAACCTAAATCACTTCCCGGCGCGTTCTTTGAATTTGGAACGAAGAGCGCGCCGGCAATGTTGTATGAAACGGTGTGCTGTTTGAATTTAGAACTCTTTCATCAATCGTACACATTGCGTTCTCGTGGCTGTATAGCCACAGATGCGTTTACCTTTCGGCACAAACTGTAAAATAAATAAAAAAATGGCGGTAAAGCGGAGTTCGTTGTTATTTTGTTAATAAAAAATTATTAAAATGAGTTCCGATGATTCTGAAAGTGAAAATGAAATGAACATTGACTGCACTCCACCAGATGTAAGATCGGAAGCTAAATTTGCGATGGAAAACCTGCTTCCTGCGAAATCAAAAGAAAAATATATGAAAGTATATGAAAATTTCATGTTCTGGAAAAACGAGAAAAATGCTAAATTGTTCTCCGAAACAGTGTTTTTGGCGCATTTCAATGAATAACATTTTCGCTAAATAATTTTGTCCTAACATGAGCAATATAACTTTTACTATTAATTAAATTTATTGTGTAAAAGGCAATTTTTTTATTTCCTTGCATTTTTTAAGAAAAGCACTATATATGCCTCGGCCGAAATGGCAATTGCCTGTCTCGTATCATTGAAGTCATACTCATACTCGACCTGCCATTGCCTATTTCGCTGCCTTTGCAATAATGTACTATTCCAAGAAGCAGTAGAACCAGGAAATTCTAGTGCTTCACTGAAGATCACATATACCAAATATTAAAGTGGTTTTGAGAAATTGAAGGCACATTATAAAACTCACATTTGTGCAGGTCAACTTGACCTGGGACTGAAATTTAATAACTAAATTGTTGTTTAACTAGGTCCTGTTGCCTAAACAAACTGTTGACTTATGAATTTCCAAATATACAACCCCTACTAATGTTTAAAAATGCGGACCTAAAAATGCGTAAAAATCGTCGTTCAAACTCATGTTTCTCAAATTCTCTTTTTAAAAATTGTTCCTCTTCCATTACACAGCAAATTTTTACACACTTTATTCCACATTACCTAGTTGGCGCTTCGATTAACGGTAAGTCTAGTTGATTTAATTATTATTTTTAGTTAAAATCTTATTTTGGAAGACAGGAATATAGATAGGTAATTTTTGAATTTGAGATTTTGGCATTCACTCACAATGCTATTTTTAAACAACTAAATAATATACTGGAAAAAATACGATTTGCACTAGATCAAGTATATTTTTCTAGTAATAGCAATTTTTCTACTATATTAAGTAGTATTGTGTAAACTTAGTTTTTTTTTCAGAACATTTCTTGATACATCTTAATTTAGCCCAAATATGTAAGTAGTGTCAGAATGGGGTTTACTCAGGGTAGTTCCAAAAATATCCACTTGGGCAGCGCCACTGTCTCTGGAGACCTGTCAAAAGTTTTATTTATATCCTAAACTAAACTTATTTAGGATATAAATTATTTATTTATTTTCCTTTAAAACCAAGCTTATATTAAGAAAAGATGCAGTGCCCAGCCTGTTTATGTGGACCAAACCGACTTCTAAATCTGCTATCCAGAGGTCAGAAAGAGCTAGAAAAAGATCGGTTTTTAAAGAAACTCCAGCAACTTGCCTGTAGATTTTGCATTACGCTTCTTTAGTTCTAATTTTAACTCCGCAACAGTCCATGAACCATATTATTCACTCATTTAAAAAAAAATCACTTCAAATTATAACGACAACAACCAAAATCACGTTTGACAGGTCTCCACAAACATTAGCGCCGCCAGTGGGAGAAATGGCAAACATAGCCCTCATTGAAGAGCTCGGTGGCGCAGTGGTTTAGCGCCTGGGATTGCGGAGGTTTTAAGCAAACTTAAGGATAAATCATGAGATGAATGACGAACAATTTTTATCTCAAGTTCCTCCGTGATTCAGAAGGCACGTTAAACCGTCGGTCTCAGCTGCATTTACAGTCGTTAACGTGGTACCACCCATCAATCCGCATGGGGCCTGCTTGGTGGGTTATGGCCCATCCTTCTTATCCACCCAAAAGGAAAGACTGCCTAGCAGTGGGGACATTAAAAATGGCTGAAGTCGAATCGAAAACATTTCACTTAATGTGATTCAAACCAGTAGTAAGGGACACCTGGCATTTTATGCGAACTTAAATCATGTTTATTTTGTACTCATACGAGATAAAACAATATCGTCGGATGGGTAATTTTGTAACATAGTCGGTACAATGTTTGCTCGGCTGACTTCCATTGGGGTTACTTTATTTTTATGAGAGCGGTTATTTGGCGGTACTTATACCAGTTTGATCTGTTTGTCTAGATTGTGTGCGGTTGTCTTAAGATATGGGCAATACTATTACATTTTGGTTTTCTTAATTTGAAAGTCTTAAATTTCCCTTTTAGTGATTCTGATTTAAAGATTTTGTTTTGCTATAAAAAATATTGTGCACGTTTTAAGGCCTACTTAAACCTGACCGGTATCCTGTACCGGTGGCGGTATACCCGACCGATATCCCGACCGGTATTTTGTAACACCCTTTGAACAGCGCGTTCCGCATCCTCACGGGGATATCGTTACCGCCACCGGTACAGGATACCGGTCAGATTTGATTCTAATAAAAAATAAAATAAAATAAAAATCTTTTATTTGCAATTTTCCACAAGTAGGACTTAAACTTAGTAGGTACATTTTGTATGTAATAAGGTATAATACTTGTGGAGTCTGATGCCTAGGATAAGCAAAAGCCTGTGTTCCAGGATCACCAGAACCCCAGATGAACAACCCGGATGTACTTCTTTAAAGTAAATTTTAGCAGTCCTAAGTAAAATTTTAAATCTAAATTACAAAATTTCAAACTTGTTACATTAATGTCATAGTCAGTGTTTGTGTGTGTGTGTGTGTATATATGTGTGTGTGTGTGTATGTGTGTGTGTGTGTGTGTGTGTGTGTGTGTGTATGTGTGTGTGTGTGAGTGTGTGTATGTGTGTGCTGTGCTCAGCCCTACGACAGTGTCTTGGGATCGATTTACTTTCAAAACACTGAGCACAGCACAGTCACAATATATAAATATTTGAACACAAAGTGTTTATTACGAGCAAATTAGGAACTAAAAGGCACAATGAATAACTAACCAACAGGTTGCATTAGATTTTCAGTTTCATCATATGACTTCTGTTGGAGCCACGCTACTAACTTCAATTTGCAGCTATGTCTATTAAGAGGATAAATTTCAATGATTTTGTTTATTAAGTTATAAAGGTAGGCTAAGAAGCTAAAAAATCTGTGGCTGAACTTTGTATTGAAGCAAGTGATGGGAACGATAACTTTGTTTCTTTTCCGGAGTAGGACAGGACATAGGGGTACGGACTTGTGTTGTTGTAAAATAGTATATAGTATGAACAGCTGGCGGACTGTCAGGACTTCACAGAATTCGTACAGTAGTTTTGTTGGGTACTGCACGGGATTCTAAACTACATATTAAAGTCAAATCAGCTTTTTTTTTGTTTCGGTATAATTATCAGTGTATACTAATAATACACGAAAGGAATTCTGAACTTATAATTAAAAAACAATTCATACAAATGTCAATTAAAGCGAGGAATGTTATTAGTAAAAAACTTCGTTAATTTCACTTTTCAAAGAAATAAAAATAAAATCAAATCACTACCCTACTTACAACGTACATTTATTGTTAAACTAGCGGTCGCCCGTGACTTCGTCTGCGTGGAAAGGTCTTTTGCTATCCCTCGGAAACAATACTTTTTTTCGGGATGAAAGGTACCCCATGTCCTCGCTGTACCCCTGACAACGTGTATGCAAAATTTCATGACGATCGGTTCATCAGTAGTTGTGACGTGAAGGCGGAACAAACAAACAAACCACAAACAAACGGACTTTCGCATTTATAATATTAGTAAGGGGGCGTCCATAAATTACGTGAGGCATTTAGGGGGGGGGAGGGGGTCGAGCCCAATCTCACCCAATCTCACGTGGGGGAGAGGGGGGGTCTCGGCAAATATCACGTAATTTTTTTTCTGCAGGTACAGTATCGCGAAAAAACTAGGTTAAATAAAGTTAAACATTTTTCTTACCAAAATATGGCTGAATCCTAAATAATAATGTTTATTTAAATGAGTGCAACGCAAGCTAGCACAGATTAACGTAATCACACTAAAAATACACGTTTTCAAAAATCTCACGTGAGATTTATAGGGGGGGAGGGGGTCGAGCCAAATCTCACGACATCTCACTAAGGGGGGAGGGGGGGTCGAAAAATCGCCAAAATCACCTCACGTAATTAATGGACGCCCCCTAAGGACTAGCGGCCGCCCGCGGTTTCACCCGAGGAATATCGGGATAAAAAGTATTCTATCTACTATCTGTGTGCCAAATTCCAACCAAATCCGTTCAGTAGTTTTGCGTGATTGATAAACAAACATCCAAACATCTAAACAACTAAACCCACAAAGTAGGTTAGTAGGATAATAGTGAAATTAATTTACTTGTTGCACAGTCTATAGTCAGGTTTGGTCACTAACTCCTGGTTAGGTTTAGGTCATTTAGGTACCTAATATAAATAGTACCTAACAGAATCTATAAGTATAAATAAAAATAAATCACCGAAATGAAAAGCAATGCAGTTTTCTTGGATATTGTTTTCTAAACAAACTGGATTGTTCTGAAAAAAAAATTATAAGTAAAAAACATATGACTACTTCGCAGGATCGAACTCAAGAATTCAGAGTTGAAAGTCTCTATAGTGACGCACGAACCAAATTAGATAATTCTTTTTTGTTGTGTTTTTTATTATAGACAAGGTTTATAAAAGAAAAAAATCAAAAGTACCTACGAAAATGCTACGAAAAGACGTAAATTTTTTTTTTCTCTTTTTTGTCGACAATGTCATCCAATTTAAATTTCACAAATCTTTCAACTCCTTTTAAAACAAAAATTTGTCTTATTTTCTTGTTGTTCAGAGGTATCTAACAGGAAATGGCAGAACTTTTTTTGAACAAAAATAAGGACGGAAAAGTCTGTAGATTGTCAAAGGATGCACTTTCCTACTACAGAGAACTCGACCAAACTCGACAATTGCACAGTCGGCCTCAAAACAACTGAACAATTTAGTACCATAGCATACTAAGCATAGTGCTTGTTACCCTAAGTGTCCGGACACGAAAGTGGCGGCGGCCGAGCGGTGGCGGGGCGGCGCGGCAGCGGAGCGGCGGCGGGGCGGGGCGATGAGAACGTGGGCACGAAACTTAGCGGTCGGTCAGCCGCGCTAGTAGTGTTGTGACAGATGGGCTAAATACCATTAAGGGCCCGTGGACCTACCGATTTGACCTACTGGTAGGACCACGGTATACCACTAAAGTAACTTCTTATTTTTTTTTATTTCTATTGATGTGTCAAATGTGATGTTGCTATGGAAACAATTTCTTGTTAAATCAATACCGAAAAATATTCGAAGGACGAAATATATCCTATGTCTAAAAATTTTATTTAGTTCAAAAAAATGGTCTAAGTATAGGCGTTAACTAGTTTCAAAACCGGATTCTTTGCTCATCTTGTGTTTTTTTAAATGATGTCCAAGATGCCGACATCCATACTGAATAAATAGGTACTACCTAGTAATCAAACAGACACTATTATATTATTCAACACAACACTACTGTAATCGCGGGCTACCAAATCCAACTAGTTTGTTCATTTGTTTTCGTCGCTCTCCTCCCGCCCGTGCATCGCTCGTCGCCCCGCGCCGCCACCGCCCGTTTCGTGCGCGTCTCCATACTGTGCCATACTGTTGAATGCATCGCCGCCGCTCCGCTGTCGCGCCGCCCCGCTGCCGCTCCGCCGTCGCAGTTTTCGTGCCCGGACACTAAAGAATATATTGTAATACCTACTGGTGTGACAAGGTGCTAAAGTGGTAAGATATTTCTGATTGTATAGTTTGAAGTTTATTTATGAACTAAATAATACAGAGTCTTTAATGTAACTGTGAAAGGCTGAACCGTTAATCTTTCAGATTAGACGTTATATTGTAGTATAACATATTATTATTATTCATATACTTTTATTTGTAACAAAACAGTCGATATAATAAATATTAAGTACTTTAACCTTGTTTCTATCGTATAATAAGTACGTAATTAGGGCTAGAGCTGATTGTAACTTAAACAGTAGGTACATAATATTATCAAAATAGTTAAAAAGTACTAAACAAACAATATCAAACTAAACTAAACATGAATAGTAAACTTGTCAAGAGATGCAATTCCTTAAAACTTTACAGTTGGACTTTGATTTAAATCTTCTCGTAGATTTTATACTCACAACATAACTTTCAGATATCTAAAAAACCGGCCAAGTGCGAGTCGGACTCGCGCACGAAGGGTTCCGTACCAAAAAAAACAGCAGAAAATCACGTTTGTTGTATGGGAGCCCCCCTTAAATATTTATTTTATTCTGTTTTTAGCATATGTTGTTATAGCAGCAATAGAAATACACGATCTGTGAAAATTTCAACTGTCTACCTGTAGTCGTTATCAATATGGAGCAAAAAACGGCAAAAAAAACAGGTTTGTTGTATGGGAGCCCCCCTTAAATATTTAATATATTCTGTTTTTAGTATTTGTTGTTATAGCGGCAACAGAAATACATCATCTGTGAAAATTTTAACTGTCTAGCTATCACGGTTCATGAGATACAGCCTGGTGACAGACAGACAGACGGACAGCGGAGGCTTAGTAATAGGGTCCCGTTTTTACCCTTTGGGTACGGAACCCTAAAAACAGACAATACCGTGTTACAGCAAAATATTACGTTGACCATTAGCCAATTTTAATGTTCCTACTGCTGGGGCACAAGCCTTCCTTATTTGGGTGGATAAGGAGGATGGGTTATAATAACGCACCACGCGGGCCCAATATGGATTGGTGTGTGTTAACGACTGCTAATGCAGCCAGGATCAACGGCTTAACGTACCTTCTGAAGCACGGAGGAGCTCGAGATAATAAATTGTTGGTCACCCATCCCATGGCCGACCCTTGCGAAAGTTGCTTAACCTCCGCAATTGCTGAGCCAGGCGCTAAACCACTGCGCCATCGAGTTTAAATGTTACATTATACATCGTGGTAGTAAATATAACCTTTCATAATCCAAGTAACCGGTTGTAGGTAGCTCAGAGCAAACATCGCAGAACTCAGGTCTCAGTTCTACAAACGAGATGGTGCAATAACACGGAAGTAGCACTAGAGCTGGAATCCAGCACGCACAGTGGGCTAGATGAGATTAAAACTGGGCTTAATGCTGATTGCGTCAAATCGAAGCTATCGACCGCTATTTTGATTCTTTTTCGTGGGCATGTGCTAAACTTACCTTTAATACTTAGGTACTCCGTTAAGTTCGTTACTTATTCTTTCGTCCCGAATGGGGGGTGGTAGGTAAAAAACTAAACTATTTGAAAGTACTGTAAGTCTAGTTAATTAAAAATATTTTTATTTATTTTGTTAGTGTTGTAGTAGGACCATAAATAAATTGGTGGTTATCCACCAAACTTTATAGTTTACAATGAAACTAGAAAAAATAAACTTAACAATTAAAAAGTCATTAAAAAAAGTACTGGCTACCGGATGCTAATATAGAAGTAAATCCAACTTATGGCAATTGATGAAATAATAAAAATACTTAAGATTTCGTAACTTTCGCCGTACCCAAAGGGTAAAAACGGGACCCTATTACTAAGCCTCCGCTGTCCGTCTGTCTGTCTGTCTGTCTGTCACCAGGCTGTATCTCATGAACCGTGATAGCTAGACAGTTGAAATTTTCACAGATGATGTATTTCTGTTGCCGCTATAACAAAAAATACTAAAACTAGAATAAAATAAATATTTAAGGGGGGCTCCCATACAACAAACGTGTTTTTTTTGCCGTTTTTTGCTCAATATTGATAACGACTACAGGTAGACAGTTGAAGTTTTCACAGATCGTGTATTGTTGCTATAACAACATATGCTAAAAACAGAATAAAATAAATATTTAAGTGGGGCTCCCATACAACAAACGTGTTTTTTTTTATGTTTTTTTGGTACGGAACTCTTCGTGCGCGAGTCCGACTCGCACTTGGCCGGTTTTTTGTATTATTCCATATCAATACTGAATAATTAAAACGAATAAAAATTTACAGCGCTTGTAAATTTTAGTCTGATAAAAGTTCGTTGAGTCTCACTGTGCAGTTACAAGATTGATTTTTATAAATAAACTTCAGAGTATTGATATCATTACTAATCATTATATAAATAGATTTTTTTCGTATTTGGTAACAAGACGGAATCATTTATACGAAATTGCACCATACTTGTAAATTTTAGTTTGAGAAAAGTTCATGTCGACTCACTGTGCAGTCTCAAGATTGATAGCGCTGCTAAGCGTTCCTTAGCACCTGCTGAAGTTCAGGAGTAAGGATCTGAAAATTACAATTTAAATCCGACATAGTAAGGTGTCATAGTGAATTGCATGTTGAATTGTATGAATTGCATTTATTGTAATAGCTTAGACTGAAGTACTTTAAATTTTGAATTTAGCTTGAACCCTGTAAATTGATTCCTTAGGAAATGATCTATAATTAATGTTATGTCTGAAAACGATAGTACTTATTTGTAAACTAGCGGCCGCCCACGACTTCGTCTGCGTGGAAAGTTTTTTTTTGCTATCCCTCAGGAAAAATACTTTTTTCGGAATAAAAGGTACCCTTTGTCCTTTTCTGTACCCCTGACAACGTGTATGCAAAATTTCATGATGATCGGTTCAGTAGTTCAGACGTGAAGGCAAAACAAACAAATGAACAAACCGACGTTCGCTTTTATAATATACTAGCGGCCGCCCGCGACTTCGTCTGCGTGGAAAGTTTTTTTACTATCCCTCGGGAACAATACTTTTTTTCGGGATAAAAGGTACCCTATGTCCTTTTCTGTACCCCTGACAACGTGTATGCAAAATTTCATGATGATCGGTTCAGTAGTTAAGACGTGAAGGCGTAACAAACAAACAAACATAGAAAGAAAGAAAGAAAAATAATTTATTTGAGACATACAAACAACAAAATGAAATAAAACTTAAAGTAATTGCCCCAAAACGGTCCCAACTCAGCATAATGCATGGTCTACGACCAGCGCTGGTCTTCCGTCGGGACCGGTTTGATGACGCTGCGATTCGATAATAAATCACAAATACAAATGAAACAAACAACAACATGTCACGACACATACGGTCTTTCGCATTTATATTCGTAATATTAGTAAGGATTAGTAAGGATATTGTTCCGTCTGATAAAGTTTTTGCACCCATTTTTGCTTGTCAGCTAAAAGACGTCATAATGAGTGGCAGGATGGAAAAATTGGCGATTTAAAAATGCTTATTATGTGAGCTAATTTGAATAAAAGAAAGCATTTTTTTTTTCATTGTGATTACACGCTCTTGTAGTGCTGGGAGTAATAAGTATAGTAAATTGTTTTTTTTTTATTTTTATTTTTTTTATTTTTTTTTATTTTATTTACGTAGTGCGCTACAATTTAATAATTATTTACAGGTATTAAGCGCTTTTAATAACATCTCAAGTTTCTTCCATTATTTTTCTAATCAAACATTGTGTACTTACCTACTTAGATTTTCTCTACAATTTGGTTTAAATTTTACAGTAACTTATAAACCGCCTCTGTGGTCCAGTAGTTCGCTCAGCCGTGTAAGAAGCAAGGGTCCCAAGTTCGATTCCCAGGAGGGGGATACATTTGTACCTACTCGGTTTGGTTTGGTGATCGGGCTTATTTTAAAACCGCCTGGCTATATACCACCATCCTACCTAAGTCTGACGCGATAACAACAATTTAAAAATTGTTGTGTTTCGGCAGTTAGAGGTAAGATAGTCAGTTCCTCAGTTATGAGGATTCCGGGTGTAGTGCGCTTCCACCTTCGGCCTTATCGTCACTTAACATCAGGTGTGGTGAAGGCCTAGTACTACCCCCTGGTGCACAAAAAAACTTAGATTTTCTCTACAATTTGGTTTTAGTATCTTTGTCGCAGCAAACATCAAACCATTTGTTTGCGTCCTTCCCCACATTACTCGTGGCGAGGAATTACCTCACTATGGGATATTTCGATACAAGAAATTCGAAGTAATTGGCGCTCGAGAAATACAATTTATCACTATCCATCTTTCACGGGCACGCTCCCGTTTACCTAAATGCAGCGATACAGCGCTCCGCTTTATAGCTTTAAGCTGTATAGAAGTAATCCATTAACTTCATACAGAATCAGGAGCTTAGTTTAATAAATTTTACGTAGCGCTTTTGTTGGTGAGTTTGGTGCGAAATTTATATTATAATATAAATCGTGAAGATAAATAAAAGATTTTTTATTATGTGTACTTACCTGTGTTTTTTTACTAATCACATTTAATTGGTAGTAAAAGTACTCAATTCGTTCTATAATTATGAAGACAGATGCTCTGCCTGTATTATTAGGCAGAAAGTTTATGCATACCTATCTAAATAAAAAATATTCAGACAAATATAAGATTTGTACACCCCCGTACATCACAAGATATACACAAACAGAACAAACAAGCGTCTTAATTTATTAGTATATAAAAGACAATATTTCGCTCATACGCAAACTGGAATAGGAGTGGGGTTAGAAATGTGCCCACTATCAGTCAATGTCAACCCCCTTATTTATCACTAGATATTTACCCAAATATTTTGCGCTAAGATTATCAGTCTAACGTACAGTGAAGTAAGTACCTGAACATTTTAGTACTGTGTCATTATAATGATTGGGTTCATATAAACTTGCAACTTACGCAACAAGCGCAGTAGGTAGTTGGTATGTTAAAGTACTAAAACGTTCACATTCTTTTTTACTTTTTCGTCCAACTGTACTGTCAGTCACTATATTGCCATTCAAATAATGTCATGTTTTGTTCATGATGAAGAGAATAAGTAATTCTAAAGTTGCTTATACGAAGAAAAAATCTTTTTCTTTAAGTAAAATTGGTCTGTAATTTGGGTTTCATTTTAATTCCTTATCAGATACTTTTGAAACACATAATAATATTTCAAATGGACCAATCAAATACAAATCAAAATAAAAAAAAAAAAACCGTCTTCAAAAAACTGAAAACAAAAACAGCTTAAAAATTAAATATCTCTAAAAAGCAAGAAATAATATTCGAATCATTCGTTACACATATCAATCAATATTAATAAAACACGTCTATTGAAGTCGGATGGGGCTGGAGGACAACTTCATTTTTTTCTTAAAGCCCCACCCGACTTCATTAGACGTGTTTTATTAATATTGATATGTGTAACGAATGATTCGAATATTATTTCTTGCTTTTTAGAGGTATTTAATTTTTAAGCTGTTTTTGTTTTCAGTTTTTTGAAGGCGGTTTTTCTTTTTTGTTAAAAAGCTTTTTTATTTTCAACTTTTTAGTGGTAGGTATGTAAGTGCAGCGTGTAAATATTTTTTTACTTTATATTATTTACAAATTTACGCTGTTTGTTTTTGAGGAGTTCCGTTGTGTCATCGTAGTCCAAACCATGATTTGGTTTGTTTTGGATTGCCATAAACTTACCAAAACCTAAATCACTTTACTTATACTATTTGATTTTGAAGAGTTCCTTTATGTATCTTTGAAGTCCAATAACAATGAAATTAAATTGTTACCACTCTCGAAGTATACCCTTTCAAATAAAAAAAGAATCATCTAAATCGGTTCATAAACAAAGAAGTTATGTCCGAAATTCCATAAAAACTCGTGCGATGGCGAGCTAAATAATTGATATTTTTCAGGATTATGAAAAAACTACTGGCCAGATCTCTGTAAAAAATTTATGGGACCACACACGAACTATGTTCTTTGAGTTAAAAAAAGAATTGTACAAATCGGGTAACAACTGACGAAGCTATGTTAAAACATACATAAAAAAATAAAAAAAAATAAAAAAAAATACCGTCGACTTGAGAACCTCCTCCTTTTTTTGAAGTCGGTTAAAAATAGCTTAATATTAGTACCTACCTCCTTCTACAATTATTATTATGTAATTCTACTTATCTATAAAGCTACAAGTAAGTTGGGTAACTGGGAATTTATTTGCAATAGAGAAAATCCAAAATACCTATACCTAATTTAAATGTAGTTCATCAAAATCTACCATCAAAGCGTGCAATCATGGATAGGTATGTACCTTATCCCAAAATGGATCCAATTGGAAACCCTTAACTGAATCAAATTACGATAAACTCAATCAGAAATACCCCTGAAACCCTTCCCCGTACATATGCAGTAGGTGTGAGCATTTGCATCGGCCCAAGACCAATATAAAGGGCGGGCGCCCGCCGGCCGGCCTGCGGTCGCTTGCATTCATGAATATTCCGGGTGTAATGTGACGCATTTAATATCGCCGTGTGAATAGTCGCTGTGGGCGGAGTGCTATTCATCAACCGCTAACATACTCACCCAATGAGTTTTTATGGACAACACTTACGTTTAGGATTAAAAACAAGGATTGTAGGACATTTTAGGCTTTGTGGGCGCAAAAGGCATTGCTAAACAGAATACCTGCATATTCTCACTAAATAAGGTGCGCATCAAATTTTGTTGTTATTGAAACTAGAGGCATAGACACGACATTCTTGGCAGTAATCTGTGATGGTTAAGACTCCATCCCATTCTGAAATGTGTCCAATTGAAAACCCCTGATTGATCAGATCAGAGTCTGCAGTAGGTGTCAAAATGTGTATCGTTTCGGCTAGGGAATGCAATCCGGATAATCCGTAATCCGAAAAATCCGGATAATCGCTCATTTTTACTATACTTCTGAATCCGGATTTGAAAATCAAATCCGGATTTTTCGAAAAATATCAAATTATAACAAAAATACTCTCTCAGAATTATTCTATATTTCTAGCAATCCAGCCAATAGCAACTGGGCGAATAGCAACTGATTTAACTGGACTATTTCACTTAGAACATCTTTAATACTTAACAAAGGGTACTTTTGTAAATTGTATGTTTAATTTTATAAAGACTCTACGATCCTTAGCTTCGGTCTTCAAAGTGTCTTTTAATGTAGGTATTCATTATTTTATTAACGTTTCGTTATTCGCAAATCGGACGTGAATCATAGACTGATGATTATTTTAATTTCATTTACACAAATAAAGTTTGTTTTTTATTAGTTGGGACAACTTAAGATTGAAATAAACAGACAAATATTTTTAATATTCGTGAAATTGACTTTATCTTTAAGAATTTTTTTTTAGATTAGCTAATACTTTATTTTAACACCAAAAAATAAATATTTAAAAGATTTAACAACAAAACTTACAGTGCTAAAAATAAAAAAATAAATGGCGGTATTATCGCTAAGAACGATTTCTTTTAGACAACCGGAAATATTTTTTTAATTGTCATTATTATTGTTTGAATATTTTTTCGGTGATGTGACCGCTGTGGCTGGCGCTTACATGGCGTAATCTGGAGGTCCAATTTTTACACACTCTTCGCAGTAGTTACCTATCTTAATTGGGCTTTAGAAATAGAAATGTTTTTATTGCATTAATGTGGTATACGTGTTCGTCAAATCTATTAACGCATAGATTAATTTCTCTGGAAATATGTAACGTCGCATGTCTACGCCGCGATAATCCAGAAACAAACAAAATGGACAATACGACAAAAAAATAACATACCCTGATTATTTGCTTTTCGAAGAGAGAATGAAAAAAGAGATGACCCATATATTTTAGTTCTTGCTAAAAAAATTTTTCATTAAAATAAAAATGTTTTAACAGATTAAAAACTTAGCTGGAAGTGACGTTGCTCTTGATCTTGAGGCTCTATGTAGTGATTCATTCAGAAAACACGCGGGAAACGCTGTCACTGTCAAACAATGTGACTAGAGATGGGCAAGGGTAAAAATCGGGTTTTTGGGTCTTTTTTAAAAATAAATTTTAACGATTTTGCCAGAATCCTTGCATATTATTATTGATATAAGACCAATCAAAAAAAAAAACAAAATTAAAGTTTTTGAAAAAACCCACGATGCTTAAAATCATATTATCAAAACCATTCAACAAAACCACCTTAGTATCAGTCAAAGTATTTTATTTCATAATCATAATACATTTTCCATGCGGATCGTTTGATTAAAACAAAAAGTATTTTATTTTTCAGTCAAATACAATGCGACCAAACAATAAATTACTATTGTAATTTGAGTTGTTAATTTTATTATCTTCATTTTAAAATCAACTTATTGCATAACATCTATTTAATTAATTTCGGCACTAATTTAGAATCTACGGGAGTTGACAGGAATGAGCTATGGAAGGTGTTGTCCGAATACGGATTGGAGAGCAGACTGATTCATGCACTGAAATCTCTCTATGAGGATTCCCGTGCATGCGTCAGGATTGACGGCGTATACACTGACTGGTTTGGCATCTCTAGGGGTGTCAGACAGGGATGTATTGCGTCACCATGGCTCTTTAATCTGTTTTTGGACAGTTGTATGAAAGGTCTGAAAGAACGTGACTGTGGGGTTGTGATGAATGGGACTCAAATCAAGTGCCTTCTCTACGCTGACGACCAAGTTATACTTGCGTCTTCTGCGCAAGAGTTGCAGGAAATGATGTCGGTTATGAATGAAGATTTTGTGAGAAAAGGGATGAAAGTGAATGTAACTAAGACTAAAGTGATGGTGTTTGAGAGAGATGAAGAAATGACTGACTGTACGGTAATGTTAGGTGGCGAAAAAGTGGAACAAGTCCGTGAGTTTGTATACTTGGGGAGTTTGTTCACAAGGGACGGAAAGAGTGAGGAAGACATAGAAAGACGAGTGAAGAAAGGAAATTCGGTGAGTGGTGCTATACACTCGGTTATGAGTAGCCAAACCGTTTCTGCAAAGGCGCGAATGGCTATTCATAACGGAGCGCTGGTACCGACACTGATGTATGGAAGTGAATCTTGGGTATGGCAGAAGAAGAATGAAAGCAGAATAAATGCGGTAGAGATGCGATCGTTGAGGAAAATATGTGGAGTAAAACTGAGTGATAGAGTGAGCAATGAGGTGATTCGCAAAAGGTGTGGTCTGAAAGATGATATAGTGACAAGAATTGAGAAAGGAATGCTCCAGTGGTTTGGTCACTTAGAGAGGATGAATGAAAGGCGAATCACGAAAGAGATATACTGTCCGAATGTGGAAGGAACGATTGCACGAGGGCGTCCCAGAAAAACCTACGCGGACCAAATAGAGGTTATTATAAAAAAGGCTGGTGTACGCAGTGACAAAAACCGCAGGGCATGTATGAAAAGATTGATGGATATGAATGAAGCGAAAGAAGTGTGCAAGGATCGTAGCAGGTGGCGATCCATGTCTCTGCCTACCCCCATGGGAAACAGGCGTGAGTGTATGTATGTATGTATGTATGAAATTTATGGGCCAAACAAAACACAACGGTTGGGTTTAAACGGATTTTTTGCCCATCTCTAAATGTCACATTTTGATGGACCTATTTTTTATGTGGCCTACAACGAGAGTAAAGGCGTTTGTTCGTCGAGCTGTGATGTCACGAAGGGTTTTTACAATTTTTTTATTTTTTCCATAAATATTGCTTTAAAAATTCTTAAACCATTTATGTTTTCAAATCTAGAAATGTTTTTTTTTATTTTGACAAAATATTTTTGTCGTTTTTCATGGCTATTTAACATGTTTTTTGTGTGTGACATCGTGTGATGACATTAGTGTATTTATAAGGACAGAGTTATTGATTTATAAATTAAAAACAATATTTTATTTAAGAAATCCGAAATATCTGCAGTAGGTGTGAGAATTTGCATCGGCCCAGACCTCAGATGATCTGCTGTGACCCTGACTAATATAAAGTTCGCGTGCGCCGACCTGCGGTCGCTTGCATTCATGAATATTCCGGGTGTAATGTGACGCATTTAATATCGCCGTGTGAATAGTCTCTGTGGGCGGAGTGCTATTCATCAACCGCCAACATACTCACCCAATTAGTTTTTATGCACAACACTTTGTTTATACTTATCTTCTTAATATATAAAATCGTAAACTGAATGACTGACTGACTGACTGACTGACTGACTGACTGATCTATCAACGCACAGCCCAAACCGCTGGACCTAGAGACTTGAAATTCTGCACACAGATACTTTATATAATGTAGGCATCCACTAAGGAAGGATTTTTGAAAATTCCATCCCTAAGGGGATGAAATAAGGGATGAAAGTTTGTATGAAAGTCCCTCAGTTTTGAAGCTAGAATCTTCAAATTTTGTGTTTAGGCTGACGATTGAAAATTAATAAATACGGGTCTCGGTGTTTTTCAAAATTCTACCCCCGAAGGGGTCAAAAGGGGGATGAAGTTGTGTAATGAAGAAAATCCTTTATTTTCGAAGTCAACATTGCTAAATATATAATTTAGGCTTATGGATGGACATCTAACGCAACGCATATTGTTATTATTAGTATTTCAACCCCTAGGGGGATGCAATGGGGGTGAAAAGGGGTAAAAAAACCTAAAAATAGATATGGATGTCGTTATTGGGGTTTTCTGGGATGACGATTGCAAAAATAACATTTATTTTGAAGTCCAACACGGTGGACATGATGTCACCCTCAAGGGGTGAAAATGGGGTTCAAATTTTGTATGGAAAAATAATATTAAATGGACATTACAACTTTAAACTTCGTAGGAGCACGTCTAAAAATAAATAAGCAAACATATATTTTGTGATTTTGAAAATCAACCCCTTAGGGGGTAAATGGGGTGAGTAAACCTAAAAATAGATATGGATATCGTTATTGGGGTTTTCTGGGATGACGATTGCAAAAATGACATTTATTTTAAAGTCCAACACGGTGGGCATGATTTAACCCCTCAAGGGGTGAAAATGGGGTTCAAATTTTCTATGGAAAAAATATTAAATGGCCATTACAACTTTAAACTTCGTAGGAGCACGTCTAAAAATAAATAAGCAAACATATATTTTGTGATTTTGAAAATCATCCCCTTAGGGGGTAAATGGGATGAGTAAACATAAAAATTGATGTGGATGTCGTTCTTGAGGTTTTATGGGATGGTGATTGCGAAAATGAGATTTATTATGAAGTCTGACACGGTGGACATGATTTAACTCCTAAAGGGGTGAAAATGGGGTTCCAATTTTGTATGGAAAAATAATATAAAATATACATTACAACTTTGAACTTCGTAGGAGCACATCTAAAAATAAATAGGCAAACATATATTTTGTGACTTTGAAAATCAACCCCTTAGGCGGTAAATGGGGTGAGAAAACATAAAAAATCGATATGGATGTCGTTCTTAAGGTTTTATGGGATGGTGATTGTGAAAATGAGATTCATTTTGAAGTCCAACACGGTGGACATGATTTAACCCCTAAAGGGGTGAAAATTAGGTTAAAATGCATGGAAAAAGAATATAAAATAGACATTACAACTTTAAAATTCGTAGGAGCATGTCTAAAAATAAATAGGCAAACACATATTTTGTTATTTTGAAAATCATCCTTTAGGGTGTAAATGGGGTAAGTAAACATGAAAATCGATGTGGATGTCGTTCTTGAGGTTTCATGGGATGGTGATTGCGAAAATGACATTTATTTTGAAGTCCAACACGGTGAACATGACACATCATGGACCTGGACCTGGACATCCACATCCAGGTAACGGGAACGGGAACAGGCACGGGCACGGGCACAGGCACGGGCACGGGCACGGGAACAGGAACGGGAACAGGACGGGAACGGAACGGGCTGGCGCGGAAACGGAACGGGAAGGGAACGGGAATGAAACGGGAATGGAATGGGAACGGGAACGAAGCGGGAACGGAACGGGAACGGAACGGGAACGGAACGGGAACGGAACGGGAACGGAACGGGAACGGAACGGGAACGGAACGGGAACGGAACGGGAACGGAACGGGAACGGAACGGGAACGGAACGGGAACGGAACGGGAACGGAACGGGAACGGAACGGGAACGGAACGGGAACGGAACGGGAACGGAACGGGAACGGAACGGGAACGGAACAGGAACGGAACGGGAACGGGAACGGAACGGAACGGGAACAGGACGGGAACGAAACGGGAATGAAACGGGAACGATACAGGAATTGAACGGGAACGAGAACGGGACGGGAACGGTAGAGGAACAGCACGGGAACGGGACGGGAACGGAGGGGAAAGGATTGGGTACGGAACGGAACGGGAACGATACGGGAACGGAACGGGACGAGAACGCGACGAGAACGGGATGAGAACTGGAACGGTAACGGGAACGAGAACGGGACGGGAATGGGAATGGGAACGGAAGGGGTACAGGACGGGAACGGAACGGGACGGAATGGGAACGGAACGGGAACGGCACGGGAACGAGAACGGGACGGGAATGGGAATGGAACAGGAACGGAAAGGGAACGGAACGGGAACGGAACGGAACGGAACGGGAACGGAACGGGAACGGAACGGGAACAGGACGGGAATGAAACGGGAACGATACAGGAATGGAACGGGGACGGGAACGGTAGAGGAACAGCACGGGAACGGGACGGGAACGGAGGGGAAAGGATTGGGTACGGAACGGAACGGGAACGATACGGGAACGGAACGGGACGAGAACGCGACGAGAACGGGATGAGAACTGGAACGGTAACGGGAACTAGAACGGGACGGGAATGGGAATGGGAACGGAAGGGGTACAGGACGGGAACGGAACGGGACGGAATGGGAACGGAACGGGAACGGAATGGGAACGAGAACGGGACGGGAATGGGAATGGAAACTGAAGGGGTACGGGACGGGTACGGAACGGGAACAAGCACGGAACGGGACGGAATGGGAACGGAATGGAAACGAGAACGGAACGGGACGAGAACGGTACGGGAACGGGAACGAAAATGGGACGGTAACGGGACGGGAACGGGAATGGCAACGGAGAGGGTACGAGAATGGGACAGGAAAGGGACGGGAACGGACGGGAACAGAACGGGAACGGGAACCGGAAACGTAAAAATTACTGGTTAGATCTTGGTTGAAGGTTCTCTAAGGATTTTCTCCAACATCCACGCGGACGAAGTCGCGGGCAGAAGCTAGTAATATATAAAATCGTAAACTGAATGACTGATCTATCAACGCACAGCCCAAACCACTGGACCTAGAGACTTGAAATTTTGCACACAGATACTTTATACAGTGTAGGCATCCACTAAGGAAGGATTTTTTAAAATTCCATCCCTAAGGGGATGAAATAAGGGATGAAAGTTTGTATGAAAGTCCCTCAGTTTTGAAGCTAGAATCTTCAAATTTTGTGTTTAGGCTGACGATTGAAAATTAATAAATACGGGTCTCAGCGTTTTCCAAAATTCTACCCCCGAAGGGATCAAAAGGGGGTTGAAGTTGGGTATTGAAGAAAATCCTTTATTTTCGAAGTAAAAATCGCTAAATTTATAATTTAGAGGTATGGATGGAAATCTAACGCAACGCATATTGTTTCTGTTAGTATTTCAACTCCTATGGGGTTGAAATGGGGGTGAAAAGGGGTAAAAAAACCTAAAAATAGATATGGATGTCGTTATAGGGGTTTTGTGGGATGACGATTGCAAAAATGACATTTATTTTTAAGTCCAACACGGTGGACATGATTTCACCCCTAAGGGGGTGTAAATGGGGTTCAAATTTTGTATGGAAAAATAATATAAAGTAGACATTACAACTTTAAACTTCGTAGGAGCACATCTAAAAATAAATAGGCAAATATATATTTTGTTATTTTGAAAATCAACCCCTTAGGGAGTAAATGGGGTGAGTAAACATAAAAATCGATATGGATGTCGTTCTTGAGGTTTTATGGGATGGTGATTGCAAAAATGAGATTTATTTTGAAGTCCAACGCGATGGACATGACACATCATGGACCTGGACCTGGACATGCACATCCAGGAGACGGGAACAGGAACGGAACGGGAACGGGAACGGGAACGGGAACGGGAACGGGAACGGGAACGGGAACGGGAACGGGAACGGGAACGGGAACGGGAACGGGAACGGGAACGGGAACGGGAACGGGAACGGGAACGGGAACGGGAACGGGAACGGGAACGGGAACGGGAACGGGAACGGGAACGGGAACGGGAACGGGAACGGGAACGGGAACGGGAACGGGAACGGGAACGGGAACGGGAACGGGAACGGGAACGGGAACGGGAACGGGAACGGGAACGGGAACGGGAACGGGAACGGGAACGGGAACGGGAACGGGAACGGGAACGGGAACGGGAACGGGAACGGGAACGGGAACGGGAACGGGAACGGGAACGGGAACGGGAACGGGAACGGGAACGGGAACGGGAACGGGAACGGGAACGGGAACGGGAACGGGAACGGGAACGGGAACGGGAACGGGAACGGGAACGGGAACGGGAACGGGAACGGGAACGGGAACGGGAACGGGAACGGGAACGGGAACGGGAACGGGAACGGGAACGGGAACGGGAACGGGAACGGGAACGGGAACGGGAACGGGAACGGGAACGGGAACGGGAACGGGAACGGGAACGGGAACGGGAACGGGAACGGGAACGGGAACGGGAACGGGAACGGGAACGGGAACGGGAACGGGAACGGGAACGGGAACGGGAACGGGAACGGGAACGGGAACGGGAACGGGAACGGGAACGGGAACGGGAACGGGAACGGGAACGGGAACGGGAACGGGAACGGGAACGGGAACGGGAACGGGAACGGGAAGCCTCGTGCGAGGCCCGCCACACGCGGTGAATGTCTTGCCTCGCGAGTCGCGAGGCAGCGCGCTTTGTGGGGACCCGCCTAATCGCGTAAAAAGGGCTGATCGAATCCTGGTTGAAGATTCCCTAAGGATTTTCTCTAACACCCACGCGGATGAAGTCGCGGGCAGAAGCTAGTACAACATATGGTTAGGGATTAACAACAAGGATAGTAGGATATTTCTAAGCTTTGTACAGCTCGCGCAACATAACTTGTACCAAACAATAAACAATGAAGCTTGCGCAGTAGCAATTTTCAGTACAAAAATTGTAGTGCGCAGGTCACGTGATACCGAAAAATTGGGTCAAGTTATCTTGCGCGAGCTGTAGGCGCAAAAGGCATTGCTAAAGTTTGTTGTCATTGAAACTAGAGGCATAATTTTGGCAGTAATCTGTGATGGTTAAAGTTTCCATCCAATCCTAAAATGTATATAATTGAAAACCCCTTACAGGGGGCCTACTCAAATGGCCACTTACTACAATTAACGCTAGTAGAATAGAAAGACAATGTATGGGATTGACATAGGTCACGTGATCAAGCGTCACGAATTTGTTGATTCGTACTCAAATGTACAATGTTTCTATTTGATCAAATAAAACTATGATCTTACCTTAAATTAAACAAATAGTCGTCCATCGGATGCCTGTGACTGTATTACACACATAACATTGCATTATTGTTAATTTAAAACCATAAGTAATCCAAAATCAAGTCAAATCATATTGCATAAAAATATTTCTAAGCGTTTCTCCATACAAAATCCTACGCTTAAACGATATCGACACTAATTTGGTACTCAAAAGTACATTAACATCACAAACGCTTGTTCCATTCTACAAACACAGAATACATAGAACGAAAACACCGATAGTCTCGTGTCATGACTTTGGGTGCATTCTAACAGACTATTCGCTGAGTCATCGATCATTTTTCAGAATCGACTAGCATGGAAAAAATAAAATTCGTCCTAGTTATTTTCAGCCCCTGATTTTTTCAGCACGCATTAATGTGGTGCATTCCGGTAAATCGAGTAAAAGTACATTACAACCGAGAACGGGAAGCTAACGAATTAGACGAAATTAGAAAGTCTAACGATTAAAATGTCGAAAACGAAAATGTAAAACACGGTCAGATAGTCATAATTTAAAAAGTCTAAGTTCAAATGAATTAAATTTAAAATGTCTAATACTCCAAATACATATCACGTATAGAATTTACTTATGCCTTTCTTTCATTTAGGTACTTAATTAATTAGGTTAAATAAATTGCGTGTTAGGCTGGCCCCAGACCTACCGGTTCCGTTTCTTTGCTTTGCTGTGCTACCTTGCTTGAAAGACCGCCGGCCAACCAGGGTAATTTTCAATCTATCGCATTTTGGGACTAGACCAAATTGGCAAGATAGCCATTAGCTTGGTTTTATCAAATATCATCGCCTGGATTGCGAAGTAGGAAGCTTTTAGGCGATATGCCACCCTGAACATGGACTCCGATCGTTAAAAATAACTCGATCGCTTATTTATACAAGATGTTTGGTAAAGCCCTATAAAACTGAATATGGTAGATAGGGACCATAATAAAACTGAACAACTTTTACTATGGGACCAAATCTGAACACGCGAAAAAAAATGAACTGTTTCATACATTTTGATAATTTCGTTATTAATTTTTGTATAAAACAGCAGTTTTTTTTTAAAACGATAACTAAAACTTCTCATCGCACCCCAGACGACGATATTTGATAACACCAAACTAATGGCTATCTTGCCAATGTGGTCAGGTCAAAATATGCGATAGATTGAAAATGAGCCTCTTGGCCGGCGGTCCATGGTAGAACAGCAAAGCAAAGAAATGGAACCGGTAGGTCTGGGGCCAGCCTTAGTCTCTGTGCTTCCGCCGCATATTACCGTAGCCGCGCCGCTCCCTGATTCGGTATTTCTTCCTTATTCGTTAAGCCTCGATTACATACGCCGATTTAGCTTCCTTACTGGGGATCCAATCTAGGAACCCAAATTGGATGTAGCGATCACACTATGCCCCAATTAGGACATGATTTCACTGATTAGGGTTGTCACCAGTACTTGACAATAACATTATTCTACATAGATTAAGCAATGAGTTTTCTTTATTAACGGAAACGTAAAATAAGTTTTGATGAGTACTCTGATAGGAAATGGTTTGATGATGAAGCCGGACGGAAAAAGGCCACTAGAACTATGTAATAAAAAAGATGGCGGTCAACTTTATTGTTTGTGGGCTGATTTCGATGAAACTCGGTTTTGTTACTATTTTGACAAAAAATAACAACGAAAATATGGTCAAAATATTAAAAATCCAAGATGGCGGCCAACATGTTTGTTTGTGGGCCGATTTCGATGAAACTCGGTTTTTGGTCCTATTTTAACAAGAAAATAACAACACAATTTTTCAAAGACTAAAAATCCAAGATGGCGGCAACTTTTTTGTTTTGGGGCTGATTTCGATAAAACTCAGTTTTTGGTCCTATTTCGACAAGAAAATAACAACGCAATATTGAAAATATTAAGAAATCCAAGATGGCGGTCAACTTTATTGTTTGTGGGCCAATTTCGATGAAACTCGGTTTTGTTACTATTTTGACAAAAAATAACAACGAAATGGTAAAAATATTAAAAATCCAAGATGGCGGTCAACATTTTTGTTTGTGGGCCGATTTCGATGAAACTCGGTTTTTGGCACTATTTTAACAAGAAAATAACAACACAATTTTTCAAATACTAAAAATCCAAGATGGCGGTCAACTTTTGTTTTTGGGCTGATTTCGATAAAACTCGGTTTTTGGTCCTATTTTGACAAGAAAATAACAACGCAATATTGAAAATATTAAGAAATCCAAGATGGCGGCCAACATTTTTTTTGTGGGCCGATTTCGATGAAACTCAGTTTTTGGTACTAATTTAACAAGAAAATAACAACACAATTTTTCAAATACTAAAAATCCAAGATGGCGGTCAACTTTTGTTTTTGGGCCGATTTCGATAAAACTCGGTTTTTGGTCCTATTTTGACAAGAAAATAAAAACGCAATATTGAAAATATTAAGAAATCCAAGATGGTGGCCAACATTTTTTTTGTGGGCTGAATTTGATGAATCTCGGTTTTTGGTACTATTTTAACATGAAAATAACAGCACATTTTTTTAAATACTAAAAATAGTAGTAGTTAGTACCAAAACCTGAGTTTTATCGAAATCGGACTACGAACAAAAAACTACGCCACTATCTTGGATTTTTTAATATTTTTAACATTTCCTTGTTATTTTTTGTCAAAGTAGTAACAAAACCGAGTTTCTTTGGAATCGGCCCATAAACAAAAAAGTTAGCCGCCATCTTGGATTTTTAGTATTTGAAAAATTGAGTTGTTATTTTCTTGTCAAAATAGTGGCAAAAACTGAGTTTCATCGAAATCGGCCCACAAACAAAAAAGATGGCCGCAATCTTGGATTTTAAGTACCTATTTAAAAAATTGAGTTGTTATTTTCTTGTCAAAATAGTACCAAAAACAGAGTTACATTGAAATCGGCTTACAAACAAAAATGTTGGCTGCCATCTTGGATATTTTATTATTATTTTTAACATTTCGTTGTTATTTTTATGTCAAAGTAGAAACAAAACCGAGTTTCTTTGAAATCGGCCCATAAACAAAAAGTTGGCCGCCATCTTGGATTTTTAGTATTTGAAAATTTGAGTTGTTATTTTCTTGCTAAAATAGTACCAAAAACTGAGTTTCATCGAAATCGGCCCACAAACAAAAAAGATGACCGCCATCTTGGATTTTTAGTATTTGGAAAATTGAGTTGTTAGTTTCTTGTAAAAATAGTACCAAAAACAGAGTTTTATCGAAATCGGCCCAAAAACAAAAAAGTTGGCCCCCATCTTGGATTTTTAGTACGCACTCAAAATGGTAGTGGTGGTGGTAATGCAATGTAAATTAGTAACAAGCCATGCTTGATCATCCAGGGGCTACTTATAATGTGATATAGGTGCCGTCATATAACTTGACAAAACAAAGATGAGACAAAAGATGCACCGAGTTTAGTGTTTGTAGCTGCTGCGCATCTTTTGTCTCATCTTTGTCTTGCCAAATTACGTGCCGGTAGTAAGTAATACACCCGCATAAATGCAAACTAAAGAAAAAAATATGTCTGAAGACTTGGCTGCATGATCAAAGTTTCATTTGCCTTACCTATATAGCCTTGGCTAGGGAGGCAACCCTTAAATTCCCCAACTAGGATCCAATTCGGGGCTTCGTTTCCAATCTGAAATTGGGTCCCCAGTAAGGACGCTAAATCGGCGTATGCATAGCCTTCTATAATTGCAAGCCGTGAACATAAGTTTGGCAACGTCTGTTACTGTCAGTTCGTGGTCATGTCGTCGGCCAGACTCCATACTAAATGTATGGGAATATTTCAATTTTAAGAGGTCGATATTTTTTTTCCTAGCAATCGTGTGAGGTTAAAAATATGAAAATAATTTAGTTCCTTTATTAATATGCTTTGTATATTAAACAATAAGAAAAATATCAATGTTAACTAGGAAAAAATGGCTGTCAAAGATGTCATCTTTTTTGTTGATTTTCTTCAGCAGGGAGTTGATTAACACGCCCTCTAGCAATAAATGATATATCATTAGAAAGGTCTTTGAAAGACAAATATTTGCTGTTAATATACTTAATATCAATTGTTTATACTTTTGGAGTTAAAGGTTATTAAAGTATAAAAGTGGTTTATTGTCAATGGGAGTTGAATTACCCCACCTCTAGCAATAAATGATATATCATTAGAAAGGTTTTCATATGATAAATATTTGCTGCAAACACACTTTCTATTAATTATGAGTATTTTCGGAGTTTTAGGTCATAAATGTTAAAAAAATTGGTCAAGTTCAGAGCGTTATAACTCTCAAAGTACTAATAGTTGACGTTTATTGTAGAACAATAAAGTGTTTCAAATTTAAAGACCTTTCCAATGATGTAAGATTTATTGCTAGGAGAGGCTTAGATCAAAATGCTCATCGTACTAAAGGACCCCCGAAAAGTTCAAATAATTTTACTCAAACCGTATGTCCTAATAAATAAATAATAATAATAAATATAGAACTTTATTGAAATAATCTTACATCACAATTTACAACTAGTTTAAACATAGATAATATAGGAAAAACAATTAATAAATAATATTTAAAATAATTTTATACTATGTGCTTGACCACATGCGATGTTGCCGTTCTGCTCAACTTCAGGGCTTGGAAGATATAGAAGGCTATGGCGTATGTAATCGAGGCTTTAGCCGGTGGCAGAGCTGGCCGCTGATTCGATAGCCAGCGAACAAAATCCACCAATAGGAAATATGCATCAATTTTTTTTTAAATCAAAATCAATAGTTTAAAGGTCCAAACAAATTATCGGACGCGGCTTACTGCCGCGGCTGCAGATCAGCCGCGGCAGGTGTGCAAACTATCGGATGTAGTAGGTCGCGGACGTAACAATCGACTAATATGACGTCATCGGACGTCCGATAGCTATCTGGCACGCAGGATGTTATTAGAGTGTTCACACTTATCAGCCGCGGCAGTAAGCCGCGTCCATAAGCCGCGTCCGATAATTTGTTTGGACCTTAATACTTGAGAAAATCAACTGTAATATTGAAACTTTTCTCTTGCGTTTTTTTCTCATAATATAGTTACTTGAAGTTAGCACGCATCAGCTCCCGCCGAAAACGCTCTATATAAATATGTGACGTTTCAGGGGGCCTACTCAAATGGCCACTTACTACAATTAACGCTAGTAGAATAGAAAGACAATGTATGGGATTGACATATGTCACGTGATCAAGCGTAACGAATTTGTTGATTCGTACTCAAATGTACAATGTTTCTATTTGATCAAATAAAACTATAATCTTACCTTAAATTAAACAAATAGTCGTCCATCGGATGCCTGTGACTGTTTTACACACATAACATTGCATTATTGTTAATTTAAAACCATAAGTAATCCAAAATCAAGTCAAATCATATTGCATAAAAATATTTCTAAGCGTTTCTCTATACAAAATCCTACGCTTAAACGATATCGACACTAATTTGGTACTCAAAAGTACATTAACATCACAAACGCTTGTTCCATTCTACAAACACAGAATACATAGAACTAAAACACCGATAGTCTCGTCTCATTACTTTGGGTGCATTCTAACAGACTATTCGCTGAGTCATCGATCATTTTTCAGAATCGACTAGCATGGAAAAAATAAAATTCGTCCTAGTTATTTTCAGCCCCTGATTTTTTCAGCACGCATTAATGTACTGCACATACGAGATGACGATCATATTATACTGCCATTTCTTTCCATGGTTAAAATGTACTTTATGGTGATCAATGCATTGAGATAAATATACAAGAGAAGCACTTACCGCGCCAAGTTGAGGACACTTCGGATATGTCAGCTGACATATGTAAAGATTATGTCAAGCCAGTCCTCAGTGGGAGGCCTACAGAGAAACAGCTCTTCAAAATGCGTAGTGAAAGAGTGCGCTTCGAGGTCAAAAAAACTTATCACATCAAAGAGAATTACTTTTTACGCGATAATTTTTTATTTTTGTATTACTATTAACGTTAAAAACGCAAAAAAAGAAATAAAATAAATCATACCATAATTTAGGTTCAGTGCTACCGCTAAAAACATCGTTTTAGTTTTCCCATTTTTGGGGAGAATTAGTGATTAATGGATAGGTGTACTCCGCTACCTCTGATGTTACATACACTTCTGTTATATCATAAAAGAAATGTTTTGGTAAATTATGTTTTCGTTTATAATCACATTTGTGCTATTTTTACAATAACTTTTTAAATCATAGAAAAAAATACCCGGCATTTTAAACTAGAATTTAAGTCAAATTGAAAGCAAAGGAACCTTTTTGCCGCGCGTTGCTTGGTATTGTGTCCCACAGACACAAATTCTTTGTGCCACAGAGCACTGGGTGATCCATCAGTATTTAATCAGGGGCACAGAATAATGATACTACCAGTATTCTAACTCGAGCCTGTCCTTGAAATACGTAACTTGAGCCGCGCGGTACGTCAACATACGATAGGGCTGCCTGCATCTATGTACAAAACTAGAAACAAACTCAAGTAGGTAGATGAAATAAAGTTAACAGTACCTATCTTCACCTACTTGAATTTGTCTCTAATTTCGTGATTGTATGTTATATTTTAGAAATAAAGATGATAGCGTGTTAGGTTGCCTAATAATTCAAAAGGTTATCATTTTGCTTTTAAATTATATTTTGTCATATACAATTTATAATATGGTTTGATATTTTGGTAATAAGCAAATACAAAAAGTGATCTGTAATTATTAACACTTAAGCCGCCGCGTAGATCACTGGTGACTTACGCTTAAAAATTGTTTTATAATTTTATTTTCCCCCAAAGAAAGTTCTAACCTTTTTTGATATTGTAGGTATATGAAATCTGAAATTTTCTAGAAACGTTTTTCTTATTGTTAATTTATTTTTAGTTTTTAATTCATGAATTGTATAAAACACTAGCGGCTGCCCGCGACTTCGTCTGCGTGGAAAGTTTTTTTGCTTTACCTCGGGAAAAGTACTTTTTTTCGGGATGAAATGATGTACCCTATGTCCTTCTCTGGACCCCTGACAACATGTAATGCAAAATTTCATGATGATCGGTTCAGTAGTTAAGACGTGAAGGCGTAACAAACAAACAAGCGGACTTTGGCATTTTCACTTTCATCCCCCGTTCCCCCCAAACCACAACCCGAAATTCCATGGCCCATATTCTAAAGTTTACTCTGTCTTCTTTTGATCTGTAAAAATATATTAGTTTTGCATGAATTAATGATTATGGGGGGTAGAGGGGTAAAGTGGGGGGGGGGGGGGAAACTACCCTCCAGTGGCGTTCCCACTCTGCGAAAGTACATAGTTATAGAGATATATGCATTTGGAATATCAACTAACAACTTCAATCGTAAATATCTCGGAAACTATGAACTTCCACTGGGAAGGAGTTGGACAGAGGAGGTTTCTTTCATCCCCCCTTCCTACCCCCCAAACCACAACCCCAAATTCCATGGCTCATATTCCAAAGTTAACCTTCTTATTTTGATCAGTTAACATTTTAGAAATAGCTTTACATGAATTTAAGGATATGTGGGGATAGCGGGTAAGGGGGGAAAAAGATACCCTCCAGTGGCACTCTCACTCTGCGGAAATGCATAGTTATTGGATATACGCATTTGAAATTTCATTAAAGCTTACCACAGTACACACACTTCCACGGAGAGGGAGTGCCACTGGAGGGTAGCTTATCCCCCACCTTACCCCCCCTATCCCTCATAATCATTAATTCGTTCAAAACTAATATATTATTTTACTGATTAAAAAGAAGACAGGGTAAACTTTAGAATATGGGCCATGGAATTTAGGGTTGTGGTCTGGGGGGGAGGAAGGGGGGTTGAAAGTGACCTCCCCTGTCTAACTCCTCCCCAGTGGAAGTTCATAGTTTCCGAGATAATCACGATTGAAGTTGTTAGTTGAAATTTCAAATGCATATATCTGTATAACTTTGTACTTCCGCGGAGTGGGAGCGCCACTGGATGGTAGTTTTTCCCCTCCCCCCCAATTTACCCCTCTAAATCTGAAATCGGCCCTCAAACATAAAAGTTAGCCGTCATCTTGGATATTTTAATATTTTCAACATTGCGTTGTTATTTTCGTGTCAAAATAGTACCCAAAAACCGAGTTTCATTGAAATCGGCCCCCAAACATGAAAGTTAGCCGCTATCTTGGATTTTTTAATATTTCAACATTTTCGTGTTAAGATAGTAACAAATACCGAATTTTACCTTAATCGGCCCTCAAACAAAAAAAGTTGGCCGCCATCTTGAAATTTTTATATTTTCAACATAGCTTTACTGTTTTCATGTCAAAATAGTACTAAGAACCGAGTTTCATCGAAATCGGACCACAAACAAAAAGTTGGCCGTCATATAGCTTTTGTTATAAAATACTTTCATTCTATAGCCAAATTTTTCTTGTTTTCATTGATTATTTTGGGGTAAAATTTCACATAGGAGGCAACACAATTTTCTAAAAAAAAATGCATGTTGATATCGCGGTCTTTGTCTAATTTTGTTGTGGTATTTCTCTAATCTTGGCGACGGTATTGTTTTTGGGACGTGTGTGAGTGAGTCAGATATATGTTTACTTAAAAATGTTTAGTGGTTACAAAGTTAGAGATGGGTAGGTCCGCTCTTAATTAGGAGTTGCATCAGGATGTACATCCAGCTCTGGTGATGTACATCCAGGTCCCGTGTCCGTCGGACCCATATGGGTCCGGCGGCGGCAGACTAACCGTCCGTAGTGATCGTGAACCTCTATCCCCTAAGGCGGAGTCGGACGGAATTGGGACGGAATGCGGATTGACCAGGATAAATAAGAAATAAAAATAGTATGGGACAAATCAGTCTCATATATATTTTGTAATAATCATGAATTACCAATAATCTATAATTAAAAAGTAAAAAAAAAAATCCCCTAATTTGGTAACAGAACTAAAAAAAATCTAATAATCAAACATAAACAAAAAATCCCATTGGGTTGATAACAATTGAAAAATTAAATAAATAAAAAATACGCCTAACAACAAGTTTGAAGCTAGATAATTTGAGAACAGGAGTAATTTGAAATGAATTGAATCACTCACACCCGCGCGAACGAACGATGCATATCCCCACGCGCGGGTCCCACTCCAACTCCGGCCCGCCGCCGCCGCCCCGCCGCACCGCACCTCCCCCCGTGGTCCGTAATCCCGTGATTCAGTTCCACAACCTATGGGTTGCTCTATGAACCGCTGTGCAATCCGCTCCGGGGTGAGCGGAATCCGACTGGTCGTTGGATGTACATCATCACTGTGGCATGTGATGCAGGTCCACTGATGCGTTTCCAACCGGATCTACCCATCTCTATTACAAAGCTCCGTCCTACACTGTTAAAAAGTTAGGTAACACGCTTTTTGTGGCGCGTGGAAGTGAGGTTTGCTTCTCTTGTATATTTATCTCGATGGATCAATGACTCAGCGATTATTCTGTTGGAATGCACCTAATGTCAATTGTTTGCTTACTACGTGGTGATTATTTCCTCTGTGTTGTGTAAAAATTTTAATGTGTTTATTACTAAACTAATTAATTAGAGTACCTACCTAATTTTCTTTATAATAATCAGCAATCATATGCCATGGATACCTATAATAATAAATAAGATATATTTACTTAGTAAGTAAGTAAGAACTTTATATTACTTACATCAAAATACCACACTTAAGACTTATCGTATGGACTTATCAATCATAACTTACATTTATTTCAGTTCAAGATACCTACAATACTTACGGAATATAATTGGCAAGAAAACATGACTCTCTTTTCTGACCAAAGGATGAAACAAACAAAAAAGTGATCAAGAATGCTGGTAAATAATAAGTATATAATTATAATGTTACAGCTAATACCCGAAGTGCGGCTAAAACTAGGTGTAGCCGATAGGCCTATCTATACCCAGCAGTGGGTGTCGTGCGGCTGATATGATGATGATGATTTTTTTTTAACAGATAATACAAATAACTTTCTTCATACCCCAAACTACACATAGGCTGCACATAGTTTTAGCCAGCTATTCGGGTACTTCGGGTATTAGCCGTAACATTATATACTGACTACTTATTAGATCAAAATACCGCTATGGTTTTTAATAAGTCTTTTATTTACCTAAATTGTTATTAACCCAATCTTATTGAATTTCAGATACATACAATTCAATAGGTATATTGACATTGCAGAATATAATACACAAGTACCTTTTAAATTGGCTAGAAAAGATGTTGGAAAAACTAACCCTTGGACACCGAACGTGCCCGATGGTGCACAGGAACAAACGCTGAAGCTATTGAACAAAATTATAGTACCTAATGAATATTTTGCTCCAAGCGACAAACAAGATTATGAAACTTTAGGTACTGTAATAATAAAATAAAAAGGAGCATGATGGAAAAGTTCTGGCTGTACTGTACTTTGTGCTTTAAAATCATATACCTAATTGTATTGGTTTAGATATAATTATAAAATAAAATATTGACTACCTACCTCTAACCTTTCATTTTGTGTACTATCTGTCACATCTACAAAACAAAAAAAAATTCAACAATATGTTGTTGTTTTGCATTATCAAAATAATAGGGTAGTTATAAGGTGTTAGATTAAAACAAATTTAAATTTAAATCAAAGAAAACATTTACTTTTTGAACTAAAAAGTAAAAAAATAATAATAACAAAGCAACCACATCCTTACTAATAATATTATAAATGAGAAAGTCCGTTTGTTTGTTTAGAGGTGTAACAAACAATTGTTACAATCATCATGAAATTTTACATAGGTACATGTTGTCAGGGGTACAGAGAAGGACATAGGGTCCTTTCATCCTTAACAAAGTTCCCAAGGGATAGCAAAAAAAGCTTTTCACGCAGACAAAGTACTGAGGCCCATGATTTTGTTAGATACCATCTTGTATCAGTAGTTGAATCAGTCTTGCTTGGCTTATTGTAACTAGTATATCTTACAAACAGGCCTTCTTCTAAGTGTCACCTGTAAAAAAAGTAGGTATTTATTTATTTAAGTTAACATTATATTAAAACAATTACCTACTATTTTTATTCTATTTTTTTTTTCACTCATTAAAGAGGTAAATTTATGACTATGTGATTATTATTAGTGAATTAGAATTAGCGAATATTAATTACCAAGTAACATTCCTGACATGTCAGGAATTTAAGTCATCTATCAGGAAAACAGGGATAAAAACTGTAGTTGTCAGGGATGTACTGATAACTGTAGCAGTAAAAACTTAATGAAAACACATAATTTGTAAATCACTTGGTGTGAAAAGATTATTAAATGTCAACTAAATTAAGAATGTAGATGTAGATTTACAAGAAATTTCCTGAAAAGTCAGGAAATCTCATTATTAGATCTGGAAACCATAGCCCCGATGCAACTTAAACATAAAGATTATGTGTTATTGAAGCCTTATGTCTGTTTGTCTGCATTTAACTTCCAAATATGTGTCGGGGGACCACTACTCAACTCACCAAGCCAACCCGCACTGAATTATAGCATGTCAGGCTATAGTCTATGGTGGTGAAGTTAACTATATGTTATGTATAATATCAAGTTTATATTTAAAAGTGTTAACACTTACCATCACTCGGCCAGCTGCCGAGCTGACCTCTTTTTTGATACATGCTTTATAGCTTTTACTTTTAATTTATTATTTTTTAATTGTTGTTCCTTTTTTATACATGTGTAGTAGCATAGCCTTCTTTAATTGCAAGCCGTGAACATAAGTTTGGCAACGCCTGTTACTGTCAGTTCGTGGTCATGTCGTCGGCCAGTCTCCATACTAAATGTATGGGAATATTTCAATTTTAAGAGGTCGATATTTTTTTTGGTAGTAATCGTGTGAGGTTCAAAATATGAAAATAATTTAGTTCTTTTATTGAAATGCATTGTATATTAAACAATAAGAAAAATATCAATGTTAACTAGGAAAAAATGGCTGTCAAAGATGTCATCTTTTTTGTTGATTTTCTTCAGCAGGGAGTTGATTAACACGCCCTCTAGCAATAAATGATATATCATTAGAAAGGTCTTTTAAAGACAAATATTTGCTGCTAATATACTTTATATCAATTGTTAATACTTTTGGAGTTAAAGGTTATTAAAGTATAAAAGTGGTTTATTGTCTATGGGAGTTGATCTACCACACCTATAGAAATTAATGATATATCATAAGAAAGGTTTTTATATGACAAATATTAGCTGCAAACATTCTTTCTATTAATTGTTAGTATTTTCGGAGTTTTAGGTCATTAATGTTAAAAAAATTGGTCAAGTTCCGAGCGTTATAACTCTCAAAGTACTAATAGTTGACGTTTATAGTGTTACAATAAAGTGTTTCAAATTTAAATACCTTTCCAATGATGTAAGATTTATTGCTAGAGGAGGCTTAGATCAAAATGCTCATCGTACTAAAGAACCCCCGAAAAGTTCAAATAATTTGACTCAAACCTTATGTTCTAATAAATAAATAATAATAATAAATATAAAACTTTATTGAAATAATCTTACATCACAATTTACAACTAGTTTAAACATAGATAATATAGGAAAAACAAATAATAAATAATTATTAAAATAATTTTATACTATGTGCTTGACCACATGCGATGTTGCCGTTCTGCTCAACTTCATGGCTTGGAAGATATAGAAGGCTATGGTAGTAGCATTACTATGTGCTTGACCACATGCGATGTTGCCGTTCTGCTCAACTTCATGGCTTGGAAATATAGAAGGCTATGGTAATAGGTATAGGTACAACATAGAAGTCTTTGACTTATGACATATTTTTCTTATGTTTTATACACTATTTTGTTTGCCATTGTATCAAATTATCAATGCTTTCTCTGTGTTGTGTTTGTGATAAAATACATTAGTACAAAGCTTCGCTCACTCATTACACAGCCCATTAGCTTACCACAGTTTCAGAAATCATAACTATAATTGTCTTTACACTTCTTCTTTATCTTCTTATAATATAGGTAGTGCAAATTCTATTTTGAACGAAAAGACAAGAAGAAATTATCACAACCTGAAACAATAAAAAGTACTTAATTGAAAATTTGAAATCATTACACAGCTCAACTAATCCTTCATTTCCATGCTACATGAAAGATAAATGTTAATTATAAGGGAATCATATTTTATTGTGATTACCAACTAAAGAAAGGGAAACTAATGAAAAAAGATTTTACATAATTAGGTATTGTACCTACGAGTAACTGGAACTAATTTATACTTACTAAATGACAACCTTCAGGCATTGGCAGGAAGGGGGTGGGCAGTGCCCACCCCAGAACAGCCTGATACCCACCCCAGAAAAATACCAGCTATAATACTTTTCTATTGCCTTTCAAAACTCCAACGCGGCTCTAGTCAAGCACCCTAGACGTTAGTACTATTATATATTCTGTGACCCTAGGCTTTGCCCCAGAACTAGAGGCCCGGCCCCACTGGAAATAATCTTTAGATACGCCAATGCCTTCAGGCTTTTGTAAAGAAGAATACTCTTCAAAATACCTACTGCATAATTTATCAATTAATTCTAAGTACTTACTGATGATTAGGGATTTTAATTCCGAGGCCCCACGCCTTAAGTGGCCTGCTTCAGTGCTTCTTACACAGATCACTATTATGATTTATCTTCTCCATTAGTTTTATTGGCAGGAATCACAGGAAACACAAAAACCCTTTTCAAAATTGAAAATAAGACACGCGTCGTACGACGATTTGTTTCTTTCTACAGGGTATGGGCGTACGCTGCGATTTAGTACGATTGCTGGCTATCGTTGGCAAATCTACATGTCAAAATAGCCATTTGAGTACCATTTCTTTCTGTCGGAGCGAGCGTAACGTTAAACACAGATCATACAGTATAATACAAGAGGGGCACACTTGGAACAACACAAACGGTCGAAACAAAAGTAGCGTCATCTCTGAATCTTAAGCATCAACTTTCACAACAAAGTCTTCAAGTTTGCCAAAAAACTATATTAAATTAATTATTATATTAAAAATATGAAAATGAAAATCGTTTTTGAGTTTGGTCATGGTGCGAATTACAATAATAATGATAAAATTCGACACCCGAATTAATGACCCAGTCCAGTAGCGTAGCGGATTACCACCACCTCTGTTTATTTACATGACATTACTACCAAGGTAATGGTACAGTCAGTGGCACGAATCATGAATATTTTTCGACGGAGTGGGGATAAGTTTGCGCATGTGCTCTTGTGAGCGACCAATAGTGCGTGCCCCTCTCCCGCCGCCTGCGCCCCTCTCACCGCAACGCATACCCAGAATACGCGTTCCCCGCAATCCCCACTCAATTTCATGATTCGTGCCACTGACTGTATCTATCAGTATTCCAATTTCAACAATACTCGGTACACGAACAGTCGCGAATGCGCCGCAGTGACGAACGTAATATACCTACGAACTAATTATTGATTGAAATACAAGTACTTACTTACTATGGTAAATTGCAGATTGTGCTGTTTGTATTATATTTATTATTTTATTACTCCAGCCTGCCTAGCATGACCGATTTATATCGCGTGATATAGCATTTTATCGACACTCAACTGTCAAATTTCTTTGTCTTTTTGACAGTTCAACGTGATAAAACGCTACATCACGCGATATAAATCGGTCATGCTAGACAGGCAGAGATGTCATGTTTAAATACCCGGAGTCCAAAAAATAAGATTTAGTATACTTTTATTAAAATATTTTTTTTTACTATAGGTATTGCCTACTAAGTACGGCTCGAAGGATTTGAAAATAATTTGTTTCTCTCTTTAATATATAGGTATTTAGCTTTTTCAGTTTTTTGTTTTTACTGTTAGTTTTGTTAACCTAGGTACCTACCTACCTATTTCATTTTCGCTATAATATTATGGATTCTAAAATATTACGCAGGTTATACGCAATTACAAAACTAGAAAGATACGAAAGTAGGTACTTAGCTGAAATTAAAATACTGTAGCCGGGTGTATCGTGCGACAAAAAGGTCTCAATTTAAGGTTGCCACCTGTACTTTATTTCGGGGTTATTGTACTCTCTACTTTATGAGGAAAATAAAGTAGGTACGTGAAAATACTTTATTTCACAAGATTTGCTTAAATATTGCCAAAAGTAATAAAAAGTATGTTTTAAAGATAAAAATAAATATTACTTTATTTCCATACAACATACAACGTACTTTTTACTAGCTTTAGCAATCAATATACTTTATTAGTTCAAAAAAGGTGGCAACCCTAGTTACAATATTAATAGATATTTACCGTGCTACAACATTTATACCGTTGTACGAATACCGAGCCAAATCATAGTTGTTTTGTATTTTTTTGTTTTGATTTGTTCTTTTTCATTAATATTTTCTATTTTGTTATAAATAAAGATATTACAAAAAAGTAAAATAAATATATAATAAGAAACAAAAAATTACATTTTCAGCTATTAAAATTTCATGTCAGTAGTTCCGCATCGATTTCCAAAGGCGCTAGTGGACTCTTTGAGTTACTCTCTCTCTAGTTACTCTGTGATACAAGCGTTTGAAGATTGAATGCAGAGACGGGTTGGGTACCAAAATAATATCGCTTTCGCCGAGTCGAAGAAACATGTAGAATATAGAAACGCTTATAACGTTTGCCATTTGAGTAGGCCCCCTGATCAGATCAGAATCTGCAGTAGGTGTGAGAATTTGCATCGGCCCAGACCTCAGATGATCTGCTGTGACCCTGACTAATATAAGGTTCGCGTGCGCCGACCTGCGGTCGCTTGCATTCAACTTGCATTCATGAATATTCCGGGTGTAATGTGACGCATTTAATATCGCCGTGTGAATAGTTTCTGTGGGCGGAGTGCTATTCATCAACCGCTCACATAGGTACTCACCCAATGAGTTTTTATGGACAACACTTTGTCTTTAAACTTAGTTATAACGTATGGTTAGGGTTAACAACAAGGAAACTAGGACATTTTTAAGCTTGTACGCGCAAAAGGTATTACTCTTTGCTAAATAGAACACCAATAAAATTTCTTAAACAGGTGCGAATTAAATGTTACTGTCATTGGAACTTGAGGCATGAACAATTTTTGCCTACTGCCAGATTGTCTAATGATCCGGATTACTTATCTGTGTTGGTTTAGTTTCCAACTCATCCAAAAATTTATCAAATTGGAAACTTCTGACTGATCAGAATCTGCATTAGGTATGAAAATTTGCATCGTCTCAGACTAATATAAGGGTCGCATGCGCCGGCCTGCGGTCACTTGCATTCATGAATATTCCGGCGGGCTGATTATCTTAAACTATTTAACGACCGGTTTCATTTGACATACATTGCTACTTTTCTTTGGTATGTTTTTTCTTACCCCAATATGAAGCAGCAATGTATCACTTTCATCTGTCAAATGAGACCGGTCGCTAACAACGCTTTGTCTTTAAACTTAGTTTATTATTATATTCCATACTTAGTCCAAGATTAACTAATGTAGTACTTGCTTTTTCCACACTCTCGATACGCGAATTTCAAAGCAAAAAGCTGGAAACAAAAAATCGCCACCTGGCAACACTAAATGTCGAATGCCAATTGTTTTTTCGCGCTCGCACGCGATTGTGCCCTTCGGGATTTTATTTAGAAATTTCATTGTTATTTTGTGTAATATTGTGTTAAAATGTGATTATCATGCCCAAACGAAAGTCGGAAGATGATTCGACAGAAAAAACTATTCAAAGATTTGGGAAAAAACACCAAAAGTATAAACGATAAGATTCAGTAGGTATAGCCGGAAGATTGTAAGTATTTTGAGTTCTCATCTTCTTTACCATCTAGGAAGCTTGTATTATGTTGATAAACTGATTTCTGTTAAAACATTAATACCTGCAAAGTAATAACATAGAAACTAGCAAAGTAATTGTACGCATTATCGCGTTGCGACTATGCGAGGCCCGATGGGTGGATGATAGCTGGATTTGTTTATAAACATCCTTGTGCTACAGCGATGTTTTCTTCTCGTTGGGAAGGAAGGAATAAACCGATATCGAGTAGGCATCAAATATTCTTTACTATTACCTATACCATAGCCTTCTATATCTTCCAAGCCATGAAGTGAGCAGAACGGCAACATCGCATGTGGTCAAGCACATAGTTTAATATTATTTTAATAATTATTTATTATTTGTTTTTCCTATATTGTCTATGTTTAAACTAGTTGTAAATTGTGATGTAAGATTATTTCAATAAAGATTTTATATTTATTATTATTATTTATTTATTAGGACATACGGTTTGAGTCAAATTATTTGAACCTTACGGGAGTCCTTTAGTACGATGAGTGTTTTGATCTAAGCCTCCTCTAGCAATAAATCTTACATCATTGGAAAGGTATTTAAATTTGAAACACTTTATTGTAACACTATAAACGTCAACTATTAGTACTTTGAGAGTTATAACGCTCGGAACTTGACCAATTTTTTTAACATTAATGACCTAAAACTCCGAAAATACTCATAATTAATAGAAAGTGTGTTTGCAGCAAATATTTATCATATGAAAACCTTTCTAATGATATATAATTTATTGCTAGAGGTGGGGTAATTCAACTCCCATAGACAATAAACCACTTTTATACTTTAATAACCTTTAACTCCAAAAGTATAAACAATTGATATAAAGTATATTAACAGCAAATATTTGTCTTTAAAAGACCTTTCTAATGATATATAATTTATTGCTAGAGGGCGTGTTAATCAACTCCCTGCTGAAGAAAATCTACAAAAAAGATGACTTCTTTGACAGCCATTTTTTCCTAGTTAACATTGATATTTTTCTTATTGTTTAATATACAAAGCATTTCAATAAAAGAACTAAATTATTTTCATATTTTTAACCTCACACGATTGGTAGGAAAAAAAATATCGACCTCTTAAAATTGAAATATTCCCATACATTTAGTATGGAGACTGGCCGACGACATGACCACGAACTGACAGTAACAGACGTTGCCAAACTTATGTTCACGGCTTGCAATTATAGAAGGCTATGCCTATACATATACAATCCCGTTAGGATAATAACAAACTTCTCGTTGAGAAGGTTTGAACCGATGCCAAGTAGGTATCAAATATTCTTAACTATTGTACATATGCAATCCCGTTGGGATAATGGCATACTTCTCGTTGAGAAGGTTTAAACCGATACCGAGTAGGTATCAAATATTCCTTATTATTGTACATATGCAATCCCGTTGGGATAATAACATACTTCTCGTTGAGAAGGTATGCACCGATGCCAAGTAGGTATCAAATATTATTAACTATTGTACATATGCAATCCCGTTGGGATAAAACAATACTTCTCCTTTAGAAGGTATAAACCGATAGCTAGTAGGTATCAAATTTTCTTTACTATTGTACATACATTATCCCGTTGGGATAAAAGCACACTAGGTAAGGTCAAGTAAGAATTTTGTTCTGAAATTCAACAATTATGTTATTCATTGTTCTTGAAGCTCTAAAAGTGTGGGGAAATCGTTGCATAGACCTCCAGACGTAATGGTTATTAACCAAATATTGTTTCTTTTATCATAATTGTGACTATTTACTTTTAGTCCAAGTTGAATGAGAGCATGGAGAACATGGAGAACATTCCCATAAACAGTGATCAACACAAACAGTATACCTACTTATTAAGATTTCAAAACATCTTGACAGAAAAACAAAGAATGGGAAAAGATTTTGTAGAACTTAATTTTCCTGAAAATTGGAAAATTAATACAAGCTTAACATAGATTTTACAGTTTCATTGACACAAGGATACAGAATATGCTATTGCCACTATAATAATATGTCAAACAGTAGAAATAATGACTAAATCAAACTTTGATACACTATGACTATTGTCAAGAATTCAAGCAATGCTATAAGACTGCTCTGTTGTTTAAATTATAATATACCAATATTACAAAGTAGCTTTTCAGCCCATTATTGGACAAGAATTTAGATTTTAACCTCAAAGTTAACAACTGGAGGAGGATACCAACATCAACCTGGGGTACCAGGCGCTGCTCCACCAAGCTCACGAGGGATCCAGAAGCAGATCTTGCTACCCGTAGAGGTAAAATTTGCAAGGCAGACTGCAATATTTTTAGTTATGTTGGGAAAATTTAACACAGGATCCTGTCATATTGCAGGATAAGAAAGGTTTATCATATCCTTCTTACAGATACACCTAGACAAAACTATTCACCATGCAATAATAATTTTAATTTAACTAAGAAGTTAATTCTTTTTAAAGAAATTTTTTAATTAGGTCCAATATCGTTGTGCAGTCTGTAGTCAATTCTTTCAAGTATTTTTACTGTGCTTAATAGTTATGGACTCACAAGTTCATACTTAACTTAAAAGCCTTTATTAAGTTTATAGAGGCTTCTCATTTTAAATTAGGAGATGTTAGGAATGTGTGCAAATTACTAACAAGCGGAGACTATATGACTACTATAGATATGAAAAATGCCTACTTCTTAGTGCCAGTTCAAATAAATCACAGACACTTTTAATTTTAAATTTCATCTATCATTTCATTATTATTTCAGTTGAATTGCCTGCCATTTGGTCTAACATCAATTCCATTTGTTTTTACTTAGTTACCTAAACCCGTAGTAGAACATCTAAGAAATAAGAGTATAATCATAACATAACATACACATTGTACTGTTTTTAAATGACACTGGGATTGTCATATGAGGAATGTCTCAAAAATAATAACATAATGTCATAATTATTGTATTTGACACATTAGGTTTCATTATTAATAGAGAAAGGAGTTTCCTGAATGCTTCCAGCCAGAGTGAAAGATTATTTAATCTTATTTCTCAGGTTTTGATAAGCTGTACAATTAGAGAATTTGTTAAACTATTAGGAAATTTAGTTTTGGTTTGTATGGCGGTTGCATATTATGGTTTTGTATAAGTACCTACACAAAGACCTTAGAAAGAGAATTATTATTATTATTATTTTCAGCCCTTGAAGCCTCCGGAGGCAACTATGATAGTTATGCAATAAACACGTTCAATGAGATTCACTATGGTGAACAAGAAATATTACTACTGCTATTAGTAAGATAAAGCAATATAGTTTTAAATCTTTTGGGAGTCAGGCACTGGTTGGGGCGCGTTTTGCAACGGCCAGAGTGCTAGAGGACATTGGTCTGATAAAGAACTAGACTTTCATATCAATTATTGTGAATTATTAACTACATTTTTTGCATTAACTAGTAGGCAACACCACTGCAATTTTATATGTCAACAGACTATGGCGAGTTCAGTATCAGTATCCATGGTTTGGCAATACAGATCTGGCAGTGGTGCGTGCGACTAGAAAATATGGATTTTTATTTCATACACAAAATCAATAAACTATACTAATGCTAATTATGAGTCCCGAGTAATTAAGTGTAATTATCAGTTGAAGCCTTCAATGTTATAATTATGAAATTGGGAAAGTCTGACATTTATAACTCTTTGCATCGGTTGTTAACATCAAATGTGTAAGTGCATGTATATGTATATCCTGGCACAGGGATGCATCTGTGTGGAATATTGATACATTCACTGTTAATTGGTTAAAGTTTTTCTTTCATACATTACTTTTACTTATTTTTAAAGGTTGTTTTAAAAATTTAAACAGACAGAGCAACAGCCACCCTTTAATGATGTCTTTATGGTAGTGTTAGTGTCAGATGTAGCTTCTATGGAATTTTTATATTCTATGGGTCAAAATTATCAAAAACTCCTAGAACATTGTGGTCCAAAAATGCATACTTGTGGATATTTTATCAATCTTAATTAAATTACTTCAAAGTTATTATCCTTATGACGATTCTTTATTTTTGCATATACCTACATCATTTTCTTTTTATTATTATTAATGATCACAAACGTAAAGGTGACGTTAAGCTTTCATTGACAAATACTACTAGTTACTACTAAAATTTTCATTTAGAGGTACGGAAATGTGACCTTGCCATATTTCACATAAAAGTGTTTTGCATAGGTAGTCTTAACTTCATTGAATTATTATGTATGAAAAATAATAAATTTAAGAAATGATTAGTTGAAAAATATTCCCTACGCTGTTCGATTCTATTTCATGGTCTCATTTATACCCTAGAGCTAAGGGTTATAAAAAAAAAACCTATAGCAGTGTGTAGGACCCTTCTAAAGTTCTATCATATGTTTGTAGCTGTTATGTACCAATGTACCCATTGAATAACTTAAGCTTAGAAAGGCTCACCATTAAGATTGATATACTGTTAGTACTGGCACTGGCCCGAGGCTCCAGACTATAAATTCCATTAATAAAAAAAAATAAAAAAAAATAATAATAAAAAATAAAAAAAAAAAAAGCTATTGATGTCAATTTTTTTTTTTTTTATAAATATTAGATATATAAAAATATTAGCTCCTTATAGACTTCAACCTTAAGTAATCTTAGCTTATTTCACTGTCAACCCGAAATATGTCCCGTTAAAACGCTTACACAATATTATGGAAATAACTACAGGAATGATAATTCATCCGATAATTTGTTTATTATTTTCAACAGACCTCACCATATCGTGTAGTCTTACCAGTCCAACAGTAAACGGCTGAAGTAAGTGATATTGGGCGGTGGTGCCGCTGCAACCTCATGTGTCCATAAGGTCTCTCTGCAGACACTATCATTAGAGCAGTGGGTTGGTCTCCTAGGTCGTCTAACTTTTTAGCACATCAAAACAGACTACTACTCTACAAAGAGCCGTATTGAATAATTCCATTTGCTTTCATATATATATATACAGTTGTTATAAGTCATAACTAAGTAAATAGTTTTGATTAATGAATGTTGAGACAATACATAAAATTATTTCTAATATTAAAGTGTTATGTTCTTTGAACATCTTAACTAAGTGTTGTATGCTAGAGCGGTAGTAAATAATCTAATTTAATTTAAATACATATTTAAGACAGAAATTGTCATACATAGGTACCATCTGTTTTGATTATGAATCTTGAAACGATAAATCATTTGTAATTTTAAAGTGTTATGTTCTTATCTGAACATCTTAACCAGGTGTTGTTTGCTAAAAAGCGCTATTAAATAATTTAATTTGATTTAATTTAAAGTTTAAGACAGAAAGTGGTCATAATCTGTTTTGATTATGAATATTGAATAAATCAATTGTAATTTGAAAGTATTATGTTCTTCTCTGAACATCTACATTAGTTAATCTTGGACTAAGTATGGAATATAATGATAGGATTAAACGAACTTACCTGAAGTGAAGTTCAATCCTGATTATATGAAATACTTAGTCCAAGATAGAACATCCCGCCCTCCCTTAATTTAATTTTTCTTACGTAATTAAATTATTTTCCCTGGCTGGGTTGCTATGCTAGGGGCTCTGAAATATTGACATTCGACATTTAGTGTTGCCAGGTGGCGATTTTTTGTTTCCAGCTTTTTGCTTTGAAATTCGCGTATCGAGAGTGTGGAAAAAGCAAGTACTACATTAGTTAATCTTGGACTAAGTATTTCATTTAATCAGGATTGAACTTCACTTCAGGTAAGTTCGTTTAATCCTATCATTATACGACGTGCTGTTAGGTTGGACTTTTTAAGGTTTATACTCACCATATTCACGCACACAGACACAAACACACACACATACACAAACACACACACACACACACACATTTTGTGGTTTTTATCCGTGATTTCTTGTAAAACTGGTAACATATGACGCTTTGTAGTATTATATTTTAATTTTGTTATTTTCGTGATTTTTCTCTCTGTAAAATGTAGTAATAGGTAGATAGTCCTTGACCCAGGGCGGGTGGGAGACGCTGACAGCTGTGACACAGTTCATACTAGTACCTACGGTTGTCAACGTTAACCTCTAAATAGTTATAAAATCTATTTTTTTATGTTCCATCTTATATTAAGATGAATAAATAATGAAAAATATAAGAAAAAATCGGCTCACCCGTAGCAACTTAGACTTAACTTTTTTTCCATCTTATACTTATGTAAGAGGATATTTGTAACTTTTAATTTGAAATAAATATAATTATTAATTATTATAATTAATTCATTTATCGATAAAGTCACTTAATAACTTGCGCCAAGCATCAAACTTGCTTAATAAGGCTAAGGAGTGGAACAGGCTGCCTGCGTATTTCCCAGTGACTACAACTTAGGCATTTTCAATGGTAGAGTATTCACTCTCATCGTAATCCACATCATCGTGTGATTGTGGGCATTAAATAAAAAACATTACGTACAAATTAATCGAGCATGCAACGAGGAGTCACATTCTTTAATCAAAGGAAATCTCCTCAACTTCAAGTAAAAGTAATGATAAATTTATTATACAGTAACTTACGCTACACAACACTGACATGACAACCCCTGTTTGTCTTTCTATTCTATTTTTCCATCAAAACAAAAGAGTAAATATTTATGTTATAATGTAGTGTTATCTTACAGTGTGACCTATTTCAGTGGCTAGACTTCAACATGTAGGTATTGTTTTTAGTTAGCCTCGGTCACCTTGGGATTTCCTAGTCTGATGGACAGACTATTATAGACTATATTTGGTAAGCTGGAAATAATAAAGGCGAATGTTAATGGGATACTTAAGTACTGAACCCGGCAGCGGTTTATTTTGTTGGCGACAAAAACCCTTAACCGGCGACAAACTGTGGATAACAAAAAATACGTAAAACGAGCAGCTACATGTGGGAGATAAATAATTTAAGTTATCAGTGAAATTTCTAAATGAGTGACAAAAATACTGAGTGGGCAATTATTATACCAAGTAGGTAACTATATAACTGATTTAAGCTGCCCAACATGGCATTTTTGTCATTTCAATTAGGTTAATGGTCGCTTTTTTTTAAATAAAATGTATACTTATGCAAAATTTTAAATGTTTTGTGTGCCCTAAAGTTGTCGCCCAAATAGAAATTTGGTCGCTCAATAATTAAAGTACCTACTGCCCGTTCCGAATAACTATATAGTTACTCAATTTGTATTTTAAAGTCACCCATTTTCAATATTTTGTAGGTAGTCGCACTCAGTCCGTCCCGTTTTAATACCCAAAATGAAAATTTATTGAATACTACCCGTTTGGCAATAACTAAATAAAGCCAAAGGAAAAGGTAAAATACTTCTACCTACCGGTATTATATCAATGTGCTCGTAGTTGCATACTCAAAACTTGTACATACCTACATAGAATAAATTAAAAAAGTAAAAAGTTTTTGTCAGCTAAAAAAGTCTCGAATGGGTATATAGACAATTCAAAAGGGCTTAACATCCAATTTTTTTTAAATAAATAATTTTTCATTTCACTTCAACTAAATATCGTGAATCAGGTACTACTTATTGTCGTCGTCTCGCTGCATTTATTTGCAATATGAGCTACAGTCGTATAAAAAAATACTAAGTATGTTCTTAGCCTAGGCTGTTACATGTACTTTGTGACTGTCTAACTCCAAAACATTAATCGAAACAGTCGAAAAACATCGCAATTATTATGATTTACTCACACATACTCTTGCAAGATGCGAATCTAAGAAAAAATAAATATTTCTCATCACAAAACTACTCAAAACTCTTACTACCACTTTCCCAAATTACTTTGATTTTAACAGACAACATAATATTATTGGATCATCAATATGACATGTGCTGATGTGCTGATAAATAACAAACTGTCCTTCTAAGATGTTCTTTTTATTACTTCATTTATATGACATTTTCGTCTTTCAAAGATATCTAATGCTATTTTTATGGTATCATTTTCATCTCGTTTTTGTGGAGTATGATGGCATAGTGAAGTGTAATGTAGTAGTGACATCTACGAACTACCAATAAAACAAAATATGTATGCAACCCCCGTCCATTGGTCAACATTGTCACATTAACATCCACGTTGACGTGATCCGCAACTAAAAATGTCATGAAACAAGAAAATTCTGATAGTTAATCTAATATATTAATTATTGAATTATTATTTTCAATAAGATAGGGTCTAGGTATTTAAAAAAATTAGAATTGTTTTTCGTTTTTGAGGTTAAAACCATGGCCGCCAGGTGCATTACCAATTGACGGGGATTGTAGTACTTATAGGTATAAAATACTGTGATTTTTATTTGATCCTTTGAACGCTTTTTACACGACTGCCCAAAGCAAAAAGAGTGTATATGTGTTCAGGGTTCATGTATGTTTGTGGGTATGTGAGTTTCTTTATTCCACCATAACTTCTAAATGCCTGAACTGATTTGGATAAATGGGGTATCGTTAGAATCCTTACAGCATCCCGAGTGACACTGGCTATATTTTTTTTAGAAAAAATTGATATGGCGACGGTACGATGCCATTTTTCAAATGTGAAAAAAAATTTTTTTTTCTTCTATTATTACAATATGGGCATCAAATGAAAGGCCTTGATGAGCACATTTCAAAACTATATAACATGTCACTAAAATGTGTGAAATAAAAATAAATAAATTAAAAATATTAAAAACACGACTGCCCTGACAAAACGAACTAAAAAGTTAAATAAACAACAAGTGTAATTGCAGTCGGAGGACCACTTTGATCACAAATTGTTCCATAAAAAGGTCCCCCGTCTGCAATGACACTTGTTGTTTAACTTTTTAGTTCGTTTTGTCAGGGCAGTCGTGTTTTTAATATGTTTTTAATTTATTTATTTTTTTCTTATGAAATTCTTAATTAATTTTCTCTATAGAGGTTTCTCAAAAAATCTATCCAATGCATACAACTTAATTTAAGCAACAGGTATAAGTCTTAGATTTAATAAACATTTTAGAATAGATAATCGCCTAGATAACGGTCGGCTGCAGCCTCTGAATCTCATATTCCCTAGGGTTCCAATCCAACATTGACCCTATATTATTTTAACACTATACCACTAGCTACGAGACGACAGACTGTTGTAGTATGACCCAATTTTATGATAAGTACGACAATTTTTGGGGTTCCGTTGGAGCGGGGCCGTTCTGGAATGGCTACCGCGCACCGGACGACGCTCCGTGGGTAGGCCCCCGACAAGGTGGACTGACGATCTGGTGAAGGTCGCGGGAAGCCGCTGTATACGGGCAGCGTAGGACCGATCGTCGTGGAGATCCTTGGAGAGACCTATAGGTACCCAGCAGTGGGTGTACTGCGGCTGATAATATGATGACGACAGTGTATGTATTTCACTGCACGTGTCAGTACATAGATTACCGACGACCCTTCACTGTGTCTAAGTGCCAGGAAAACACGTTAAAAGCTCCGTTTATGCTTCTGACAAATTAGTTTCATTTATGGCGGAGTAAACAAGTTCCTGTCGTTTGAAATGTGGAGATAATCATTAGTCTTGTTTACAAATAAAATGTTGACTGAATTAACAACTTATGTCATTACGCGAGCTTAACGACCTATTTTCGATCCAACAGTCATTTGATGAGTGATGTGAAAAAGGTGTAAAGGTGTGTTACGAAGCTACCAGCCAAATATGAAATTTCAAGAAAGACAATACTTTGTAGGTATATGTAGGTACTGTAGACGGAATTCAACGACCTGCTTACAACATCAAAAGCACTACGGACGTAGGTAGCCACCTAGGTACCTGCCAGTGCCGAGTAGGTACCTAGTAAAGAAAATTCAATTAATAAAATGACTGCTTCAAACATCAACATATTCCGCAGGGAAAGTAAAGTCAGGACTGGTCATGAGGCCGAATCCTGGACTGCATGCAACCCTATTAAAAATTAAATCCAAATTCAAGAGCTAGGGACTGGGCCATTTACAATATCTATTCAACTACATCATAATTGTACAGACGTCACTATTTGAGTTATGAGTTCAAATATTGCCAAATTCTGGGAGCGTCCTCTTAAAAAAGTTCTCGGAAAGGACTGTAATAAAATGGTTCAAAATCCATTAAGTATTTGAATCACTACACAAACACTCGCAAAACGACTGGAGCAGAAACGTAGGTTCAAATAATATACCCATCAATATTATATTATGTGTACCTTTACAATACCAATAATTTTTTCCACCCTCGCAAAACGGTGCGCAGTCGAGTGTAGGCGCCTGAAAAATATAATCGGCAATGATGTACAGACGTACACGGAATGTTGCTCATGCTTATTATTAAGGCGCTTCTCTTGTTAGTGTCTGATTTAACTACCTTTATAGACATGAAATAAAAGACTTTTTAACGGATACTAGCGCGGTTTTATTGAAAGTACTTTGGTAATTGGTTTTTGCAGCTGCAAAGGTGCCGAAACGTCGGTAAATCAAAAATCAAACCAAATACCAACTAATTACCAAAGTACTTTCAATAAAACCGCGCTAGTATCCGTTAAAAAGTCTTTTATTTCATGTCTAGTGAGCGCGTAAGCTTGAGAAGTGAATATACCTTTATAGATATTAGTAGCGACAGTAGCATTATTATGCATTAAGCTGGACAGGATTTCATTCTGAGTGCATACCAGATCAAACCTTTAAAGAATAGTTTTTCGAGACATTCAAAAATATAACGAGGAAAAATAAAAAAAAATCAAATGTCGAGAAAGTTGCTTTCAAAAATTTTTCGGTTCTTATCTTTAATTAAGGCGTTTAAAGATACCGAAAATTTTTCGAATACTACCTTTATGTAGGGTAGAATTTTATCGCAATTGTATTGTACAGCTATTGATTCTGGTCCCACTAAAATATGTTTCTTTCTTTTTCCACAAATTTGACCTTATTTTTTTTTATAAAGTAACAAGGCGCGTCTAAGTGCTTGGTCAACGGGTATGGTTACCGAAGCGGTGTGGAAGATTATTCCCGTCTGCCATAATACACACTTCGCTGATTCAAGAATTCTCTAAAAAGGTTTCGGAAAAATTTTAAGATTGTGACTGTAAGTACGAAATACAAAAATCTCCTACTCAATTATAAAATCCCAAAAAAGTGCCTTAAGTTCGAATTACAACCGCTCACCGGGTTATTAGCAACTCACAGAAAATTGCAGTCAAAATTTAATTTTTTTGTATGGTTCTATTTCTGTCAGCGAAAATATTAACAGCGAAATATATGTAGCGAAACCACGTCAAACTGTTTCAGTTAATAATTCTAGTGTTGGAAACTCTTGGCAACACCAAAGTGATATCGCCGATGGTACACTTACTATTAACTGTGTCGTATGTTCGTTTGCAACATTGGAAGTAAGCAGTTAAGCAAAGTAAAAATTCTGGATTTAATTTCAGTAACTTCCAAGGTCCAACATAACTTTAATTCTTTTTGGCAAACGGTAATAGACCACTGCCTGTGTAAATAAAGGGATTTTCCCACCGTTCTAATGGTGCTGGCTCGTGAGACGTTAACACAAACATGGTATCTTCAACCGATTATAGGGGTAGGGCCTCGGTGTGGATTACTCGGGGAAAACCTCCAAGCTGGGACCTTTTTACCCCAAAGGGCAAAAATAGTGTTGGGTCATGATCCCAAAATAAATTAAGCAAAATTAAGTTTTTTTTCTAAATTATTAAATATATTTATATCTCTTTTAGCTTTAAATTTCAATAGGAACAAACTAAAATTTATTTGAAAATGCTTGAATCTGTTTCCACACGTTGGCCACAATATTTGGCAAATTCATCGTACGCTGCCGGTTTTGTAGCAAATGCTTCAAAGACCTTGAATTGAAACAAACAGCTAGTTTAGCGTCTTGGGCACCACTTTCATTCAACTTCATGTTGAAATTTGGATAGTAGAAAGCATAAAGTAACTATAAGTGTGTTTTGACACAGTCGCTTTCCCTTTTCTGTCGCGCTTTCAACAGAGTGTACCACATTGCATTCAATAGCTCATGTCCTATCTTCTCAATATGGCAGAAAGCTGAAAGGAAAAGCGCACGGCGGGTGGCGATTTGAAAGCAAAACTGAAAACGTCAGGGTAAGTGCACGGTTTGGAGACAATATTGCATGCGTCTGACGCACGTTGAATTGAAAGTTGAAGTGACTCAGTAAACCACCAAGGGGTCACACGAATATCATTATTTTGACCCCCTCCCACGTCCTTGTCACAGCTGGTAACATTTGTGAGACCTCTCCTTTTTAGTGTGACGTCACATAATATATTTTACAATTTTACATCTAGAAATAATTATTGAATTAAAACAGCTGCTCCGTAATTTGATTTATTCCAATTTAAATGATTTTTGATGTGACGTCACAAAATTTAGGACCCCTCCCACCCCCTTGTCACACAATGTCACACTTCGTCGACCCCCTCCCTCTCCCTTAACGGGTGACGTAATTTATGGATGACCCTCAACATACTTATGTACCTACTAAGTTTATTTTTCTCAAGTTTAGTTGCTTATTCCTCAGATCCGTTGATATTGGTCTTGATGATGGTGTGACTGAAGGGCTATTTATTCAATGCAATGTATTTCTTCAGCATGAAAGGATTATGAGCGGAAAACCGTCCAGTATTTTTTCTTCATAACATATATATTTTATTTCGCTAAATGATTACCCAGCACTACGAGCAAATGACGTGTAGTTATTACAGAGAACATGCTAAGACCCAAATCAGCATTGTGACGTGACGTCTGATTGAAACGCTTCCTACTACCGCTTGAGGGTTTGAATGTAATTTCGCACTTATGGGATACGAAGCCTACTTTGTAATGCCTCTTCCATTTTGGAGGGTGCGATTTTACCTTATCAGATTTATAATGATGAATAGTGCTTTTGTTAATACAAGGATTAGAATAATAACACCTAGAACGATAATTCCATTCAAAGCGCACTGTCAAAAGTGAGGCAACTAAAACAGCCAAAATGGCGCCGTTTTCAGATTTTTATTGTCCATTATTACACAATCATACCCAATAAGTACAAAACAGTCTCAATTTCCCTACCTTAAAGAGATTAGTTACTATATTATTGGATTTTAGTTACGATTAGGTAACGTATGAAGGACATAAATCTGAATAGGTACTTAGCCATTTTGGCTCAGTATTAGTTGCCTCACTTTGCATACGAGGACACGGCTTCTAGGTGTAATTATTCTAAGTACAAGGGTAAATTACACTTAAGTTATTTAGGAACAGTGTTCAACCTCGTAGTACCCTTTTTCAATTTTATCAGACTTGAAAGCTTGGTTATTAATTCCTGATGACGTAGTGGGCATGTTTGAATTGATTAAGTATTTGTTTCTGAATTTTTTGTATGAGATTCAAAATGGTATTTTCTGATTTTGGAGTTATGTCCCATACTGTCTTAAAATAATTTAGATTTTCGGGCAGGATAGTTAATGCCTATTGTAGATCTGTTTGGTTCTACAATGTTGATTTCTAAGAATAAGTTCTGTTTTTTATGCACAACGGGATAAAGCTTGACCTTCACCTCACCTGATATTAAGTGACGATATGGCCGAAGGTGGAAGAGCACTACATCCGGAATCCTCATCACTGAGGAACTTGCTATCTTACCTCTAACTACCGGAACACAATAATTTTTAAATTGTTGTTATGGCGTCAGACTTAGGTAAGATGGTAGTAGTTAGCCAGGCGGACTTGAAATAAGCCCTACCACCAACCAAAGCGAGTACAAATTGTACCCTGCCGGGAATCGAACTCGGGACCCCTTCGTCTAACACGGGTGGGTGAACCATTAGACCACAGAGGCGGTTAAATGATTTTAAAGTTGCAGAGGTCTTGATATACCTACTGCTTTCTAGAACCTTAATCAGACAGCATGTAATGTTTATCAGTTTGTTGATATTAAACAGAAAAATATAAACAGTTGAATCGACACAAAACATCATTCATCAGACTGAGAGAGTTTAACTCACCATATAATACGGCATGTTGTGTTGTTTATGTTGTTCTAAATGTTGTTGTTTATGATGTTAGTAATCTACTCCTGCGAGGTTGATGATGTTTTACGAATAAACCTGTTTAAAAAAAACAAGCACATGGTTCTATAAAATATGAAATATTTTGTTACATTCATGTTCAAAATTAATTTTAACATTTGGGAAATTAAATAAGTTTATACAATATAAATCTAACATACAATGTTACCTTTTTAATCCCCCAGGAACAAAAGGCCTGATAAATAAAACAGAAACTATTTTCATTTGTAGTAAATTGAGATTGTTTTAAAACAGAACCTTTTGAAGTGTTTAGACAAAATACCCTTTCAAAGTTTTAAACGTAAAGGTCACAAATAGTTAAATTTTTTATTAACTTATCGTATTAGACTGATCATTCTGACAAAGTTCAGCAGTCATCAGAAGGTCATAACTACTAATAAAAAATGCAGCCGTACTTTGCTCTGATTCAAAGAGAATTCAAAGTCAAATTTTTTATATTTTTTTCGGAACTTGCCAAATAAGTACAAAACAAATGTTAGCTATTAAGTTTTTTAAGTTACCGTCGAATGATAATGCTACCTATTTGTCACGTCAAACTTTTTAAAGGACATCATGCTGGCTGGCAACCTCTTTTTTTGGCTAACTTGTGCTTAACCGGTACTTTAACAAGCTTGTTCTCGTTAAAGTTAGGTGGTGCAACTGAGCCGACTTACATTGTTAAGATACATTTTTGAGGACTTCTACATACAAGCGAAATGCTTCATAACGAATAAAAATAACGCATATCTGCCCCAAAAACATCACTCAAATCGCAAAGCCACATTCCAGATTACACCAACATATAACCCTAGATTACTCCATACATACCATGGCTCTATTGAAACTGTAATTTATGAGATCGAGCGGTAGCGATCAATCAATATTATTACGACCCAAAGGTCTTGGCCCTATATTTACGGAGCTGTTGGTGACAGGAATTGATATAGCCATAAGGGTACAACAATGCCGGGGTTTATTTTCCCCGTGCCTTATACAGCAATAAAAGAATCGCGAATTTTTTTTTCGGATGCGAAAAAATACTGGCTGTAAAGGGAATTAGGTTGATTTGTTTGTTTCTGATGATGTATGGTTAATGACTGATTTCTCGTAAATTTTGGATTCCAATGTTTACGTACCTATGCTGAAGTGATAATTACTAATTTATTTATCTAATTTGAAAATTAATTCTTAAATTGGCGGATTGTTCCGTATTCATCCCGTGACGTCTCATCTCACGAGGACTTAATGGGAGGAAAATATTATACATTTACTAGGTGTGAAAGTCGTAGCAAATATATTTTGCAACTAACTTTTCCTTTCAACGCTTTGATCTTTCTAAGAATATACAGTTACCCAAAAGTTAACGTATTCCTCGAGCTTATGAGCAAATGTGAAAAAATGTGATTACGTCCTTTAGAAAGATCCAGAATTACATTTTGCGATGTCAAAAGTGGTCCACAAAGCCATGGCAGGAACATTAGCACATTACCTAATGGTGTGAGATGTTATTAGAAAAATGTGTTCACTGACGGAAAAACGGCTGACTCGAATATTCAGGGATCACACGTATATACTCCATTAAGAACCGTACATTATTGATTTTAGAACCCAAATTTGCTTAATGGTAGTGTACTTACGACATGCAAAAGAATTCGTTTGAAAATACTTTCTTATTTGTAACTAGCTTCTTCCCGCGACTTCGTCTGCATGGATCCTAAGGAACCTTTAATCAGGATAAAAATTACCTTTGTTTTAATCCAGGTTATACAGTATCTGTACTGTAAGTATCTTTAATTTCATACGAATCCGTTCTGCCGTCTTTGCTCATAGAGTAACAAACATCTAAATTTTCATAAAATTTATAATACATAATAAGTACGAATGAAGTACGATTTTTATGGGGGATCCATTGAGTCTTAAAAAATCTAATGGCTTCTAGGAGTTGTATCGAGTTTATTAAATGAATTTTTTCATTGATGATTCAGCAACTCGCACTATTGAAAAACGTTGATAATTGACAAACCGTTAAACATACAGGAGAAACCACGTAATAAAACACATAATAATCATATGTTAAAAAAATGTACTTACTTATAACAGTGAAAGTTTAAATGTTATTAAAATTCATCGTCAAAATATTTAAGTAGTACCAAAATGTTTTGGTACCAAAAGGCAATCCACACGATCCACACACAAGGTGAATCCACACGATTTGTAGAAATGTTTTTGATATTGAAAATCTTTAGATCGACCAACATTTCCATATTTTCAACCTTTTAATAAAATTACTTTAGTACATTACACGCAACCTGACGACTTTGCAACGGAAAAAAAAGCGATATTTTCACCAAATATCGTTGCGAACTCCGAGGTCGAGAATGATGGAAAAATTTCACTTCTTTCACTATTTCCAATATGTTCGGGAGAAAATTGCTTTTTTATGCCATGCGAAGTTCAGTCGGCTTTAGAAGTTGCTGAACTGACCCCTTGAGTACTTTGTCAAACCAACAAAACTCTTGTACAGTTAGATATTTCTTCTGTACAAACCCAATAGTTGGTGTGACATGGTACTAAAATATTCACATACTTCTGAGCCCGATCGTAGCTATTGCTTAAACACCTGTGATATTCGCGGTCCATTGTTAATGGGAAAAGGGTGAAAATTTACATTTTATGATAATGTAACATTGAATTTTCAACAAAAACAAACCAGGAATAAAAACAATGAACATTATTTAGAGTCCACGTGAGGTGTTTTTGCAAGCACTTGTGAATGTCATAGAAGCTACGACATCGGTTCGCAAACCTTAAGCGGGAGACCTTGTGGTATGGTATTGCAATACGTTGTAACGAGAAGAACCGGCATGAAACTCGTCAAGGGCTGCTTTTTTCTCCCTGTATATTTCATACAGAGTCGTCAACATTGCAAATGAGCTCCACATTTAAAGTGAGGTCATTTTCCATCACAATAATTAACAAAAGTTTGCACACAATGGGTTAAAATTAAATACCTACTACCTCGTATATCATAATATCTCGTTCAAACCAATTTTCGTTGAAAGTATTTATTACGATCTATAACATATATTTTTTTTAGATTTTTCACTCTCTTATTTTAAAAGTTAAAGGGGGGGGGACACTAATTTTACCACTTTGGCAGTGTATATCTTTCAAACGGTTGACTTTGAGAAAAAATAGTCTTAGAAACCTCAATATCATTTTTAAAGACCTATCTATAGACACCCCGCACGTATACTGCCGTCCGTTAACTAAAAGGGCGCAAAGCCACAAAATCAGATTTTGAAATATGAGCTAAAAACGCGGGAAATATTTGAAAAATATGCCACTTGAAAACCATAGGTCGTACAAAATAAATTTAAACGTTCAATCAAAGCTTGTTAAATTTACAAACTTATGATCATAATCATATTTAAATACAATTTCTTTTAAGTATTAAAAAATCACTTTTTTCCTTTTAGCTGCGCATAACTTGAAGATTTTAAAATAAAAACTTAACTATAAAGTCTCTAAGTGCACCTTAGCGACGTTATAGCTTATGATTCCAACATATATAAAGTGTTTTATTTTTGTGTATAAAAACTATTCCAAATTACTTAGCTAAAAAGGCATTTAGTTACTTAGCGGCTTTATACTTATGTATTCCCGATTTCCATTTAGCATTAATTCTTAGCTATATTAACACGATAGTGCTTTAGTGCCTTTTTAGGTAAGTTTTGGAATTTAGTATCGTTTTAAGAATATTTTATATCAGACTTACTACACTTAAAGGCCGTTAAACGTTGAATATTTAACTGTAACGACTTTTTAGTTATGTATTAGGGATTGAATATGCTAAAAGAAAAACGAAATAAATCAAATTCGTTTAATAAAAACTTTAGAAAAATTAAAAATAAATCAACGGCCTTTCTTGAAAAACTAAAACTTTCTGAACTTATACTATAAAAAGCTTACAAAAATATGAACAAACGTTTGTTTTAAACATATTTAAAAGGTTAATAAAAGGGTCCCAGGTCGGACGGAATTATTCGAGTGGCGACGACGGTGAAAACTAGTTTCGGGATCTTTAAGCGTCCTGTTGTAAAATTATATCCTACTTCTACTCAATGATTTTCTGTATTTTATATATTTCGTTGTCATTTAAAGTTGATAAGGGCTTAGCCATGAAGCTTTTACATTTCCCATTTAAATATGCTGTATTTATATCTAGCTGATGTATTTCTAGACCCATTTCTACCGCAAGGGCCATCAGAAGTCTCACTGACTCTAATCGCGCTACAAGTGCAAAAGTTTGCCTTCTTGGTTGATTTGTCTACATTAGTTTTAGTAAATACATAGTTAGAACATATCTACATCCCACAATATTTTTATTTACAGGTCTTTTAACAATTTCTCATGTACCTTTTTGTACAAGACTTCTTACCTCGGAAAGTATAGCATCTTCCCATTCTGAATGCTCATGACTTCGCAAAGCATCTTCAAATGTAAGTTGTCCAGTCCCTATAAAATCAACATAATTTTCTATGTCTTCTATCTCAGGTTGATCAATTCTTTCTTCTTCTGTAGGTACGATCTTGATCATCGTTATGAGATCTTAGCTCTTCAACTTCCACCATCCTATAAATCTTGTTTGGAGGACCAGTCCGGCCAGCCAGTGCGCAATAATTTTGGTCTACCAAAGTTATTGCCCTACCTCTTTTTTAACAATTGTGGATTTTCTAATTGTACAGGTTCAGTACTTAAATTTAAATCTGTCAAAGGTGGCATTATCTCTGATGCTTCATCTCTCCATCCTCTGTTTCTTCCTGACACAACGGTTTACCGTCACCTTCACGCTGTTGAGAATTATAGTCTCTACAAATACAAATACTTATCTATAAAAATCTTCTCATCTTGCATACAATCAGACCTATTTACAATTTTTAGTATATGTGTCGACCTTTCTACTCTCGACTCACTGAATTTAATATCACTAGCAATAGTACATTTTCTTTGCTCTGGAATCCATACTCTAAAACCTTTAGAAGTTTTAGGAAATCCTACAAATATACCAGATATTCCTCTTGGATCGAATTTGCCTTTATTTGGAGTCTTATCAAGAATGTGTACCTTAGATCCAAACTTTTGTTACTTAATATTTTTTTACTGGTCGGTCGAACCACTTTTCATATGGGATCTCTCCATTAAAACAGCTCATAGGACAACGGTTCCTTAGATGGTGTGGCGATTAAATAGCCAAGCACCTTTGTGGTGGATTACACCTAAAATAATTATAACTGGGAATATGAGAAGACAGCGATTAGGATGCTCTCACTCACCTGGTGGATGATGCGGAGCACCTCACGCCATCCGAAAGGTCTTTATCGATGGCACTTTGAAGTCGCACAAGATTTTAGAGTTTTTATTACCACATTCTTCAAGATGATTTTTCATGTTGCTTTTTCAGAAGAAGACTATGTTTTAAGTACAAATATCATGCTCAAAAAATCTTTTATCCCTTGCGGGATTTGAACCGTCCGGACTACGTAGTCCGGACCACTAAGTTAAGACGCCGACATAATAAGCCATCAAGCTAGTAGAATAAAATAGTCCCATTTGAATAATTCCATCTAATATAAGCTGGCTAAATCATTACTAAATATATTTATTAGGTAGTCTCGCGATAACTACATACCAACAAAGACCATGCATACAAACTATGTGTCACGGCGCATAGTAACTAGAACGTTACAAAAATTCCCGCCCCCGGTAACATTCTAAACGTTTAGCGCTTATGATACGCATAAATACATTATTTATTTATTGCAATTACTACTTTAAAATAGTATTTACTTACCTCGGGATTTTTTCAGCCATTCTAAATATGGCGGGAAATCCTTCCACTCCACGAGCGATACGTCCTCATGCGACGTCTTAGCCTAGGGACACAACAGCTCGGGGGTGAGAGTCGAGAGCAAATTGTGTCTTTTTAGCCAAGTACTGTGGCTTAACGTCTTTTTAGCAGAAGATTTGTACCATAATTTGAGTAACTAAAGGCGGTTAGAGATTTGTGAAAAGTATTTCTTGATTAAAATTGTATGAGTACTACGCTAAAAGGACGTAAGCGGATTTTAACGACTTTCTAGTGTAGTGTTTTTATTAGACGCCTTTTTAGCCTAGGATATTGATGCAAACTACTAAAATAAATCTTGGCTTGAAAGTAATTAAAGTATCTTTAAGACTTTCTAGTGTAGTAGTGTCAAAAAACGTCTTTTTTGCTTAGCAAAAATTAGGAGAAATATTGAACAATTATGGCGTTAAAGGTTAGAAGTGACCTTTTAGTTAAATATGGATGGTTAACGTACTTCTAGTTGCGTAAACTATTATTTTTTTGTGTTTAACGACCTTTACGTTAAAAATATCTCAAAAAGTATAAACATTACAAATATGATACTTAGACAGATCGATAGAGATTTTTTTTCTACATACGATGCCGTTGAAACCTCAAAATCGATCCTATGAGGGTTAACGCCTTTTTTGTTAGTGGACGGCAGTATAGGTTTGATGAAATTTTTTTTTTGTTTCAGTTTCATGTATGGGGAGCCCCCCCTTAATCTTTTATTTTTTTATTTTTATGGGAAAACCTTAAAGCGGTTCACAGAATACATCTACCTACCAAGTTTCACTTGTGTAATCCTAATACTAACCTAATATTTCGGAATAAAATGGCTGTGACATACGGACGGACAGACAGACAGACAGACAGACAGACATGACGAATCTATAAGGGTTCCGTTTTTTGCCATTTTGGCTACGGAACCCTAAAAAGGATACAATATTGAGTACCTAACTAAAAAGATATGCATGAACGTCCTTTGGATCGGTACCTATCGAAAGCATTTTTTTTAGCAACAGTATTTTAGTAGAGATTTTACTTCCAAATCGTCACAAAGGTGCTATTCTTGACCAACTTTTTCTGGCCGTTTCCTTGTGGCCAAACTAACCATTAATTTGCGACAACCGTAAATAAACCGGAAATGTAAACACCAATACTTTCTAATTCAAGTAAACTAATAACAGCCTATTTACCGATTCTGTCCAATTTCACTAACCTTTCAAGTAAATTTTTCCGACCTTCCCGACATGAGTGGTTTATTTTTAAAACGGATCAGTCTAAGGCCGGACATTGTCTGCCCAATTGTAGCTGAAGGCTGCACTACCAATCGGCTTTGCCGTTTGGAAACGAAAGAAAGGAAATAAGTAAAGTAACTGTTTTAAAACCAGTAAAGTTATCGTGAATAAAGAAATATTGTAGCTTACTTCCGCAAACAATTTATGCAAGATGTACCGCCCGCCCGCCCGCAAAAAATGCACATGCACACCACAAAACTAGTAGTTACTCATTCGGTGTTGGTTCACGCACGATCTAACTCCTGAGGACGCTCCGGGTTAGGGCGAAACACGTGTAGAGTAGCCTAATTGGTGAAGGTGCAAGGTGTGTTGCTGTCTTGCTAAATGCTGGTATTGTGCACTGATATTTTGTGATGTGCATGTGCATTTTTTGCGGGCGGACGAAGTAGCATAAAGCTTCACCTTTTATTTTATTTTATAATATTTGGGACAAGAAGCTTATACCTCCCTCCAATGGAGATTGCACGGCCAGTGTCATAGTGAAGATAGAAAAAATGTCCTTGAGTGACGTGACGGCTTATTGCAACCTCTTTCTTTAGTGTTACAATACGTGTTCGTTGTTCGTCGTTCGTTCGTTCGTGAGAAACGAAAACGTATTGTAAAACGAAAAGAAAGAGATAGCAATAAGCCGTGACGTCACTAAAGTCTTTTTTCAATCTTCACTATGATACTAGGCGTGCAATCTCCATTGTGGGTATAAGCTTCTTGATTTGGGAGCTTACACACTGACATGAAAAAAATTACAGCTATACGTTACAGAATAGATACTTAAATATACTATAAGAAGCCTATCAAGCATCCACAGATGATAGTAAACAGCTAATGTTACAGAGTAGATAGATACTTAAATTTATAAAGACAAACTGATAACCAACGTCAAACTACCGCCGCTGTCATAAGAAGCCTATCAAACCTCCATAGCTGATAACAGTAAATATAACTTATTATGCGCTAACTTCGTAATTAAACAGCTTTCACAATTAATGATTAATGTATATTCTATTCTTATTACAACCAGTAACAATAAACTTATCTTCAATAAAGATTTTACATCAGATTTTCATCGAACACAGTAGCTGCACTGGCCAAATCGATGGAAGGATGCCAGCGGCCAACATATGCGACGAGCCGACTTCACTTCAGATCTGATGCAATTTTCGGAAGCGGATTTAAGATGTTTTGTGGGTACCACTTTGGCATTGTGTTGAGCTGGTAAGAAAGCAAGTTTTTGATGACAACATAAAACGTTAAGTCAACTTTTTTTGAAGATTATACATAGTTTATATATAGTCAGGTTGGGTAAGTGAAACACCCAACCATATCTAAGAAACTATCGTAGTTTATTCTCATAGCGATGTGTCGATAAATCAGGAATGACGAATTACTTCCCTCAATACAACACAGATATCGCTGCGATCATTAACCTAGCTAGTAAACTAAAAAGAAATTCATAAGATGTCAAAACGCAAAACACGATGTTTATTTGATAAATCTTTAAAACTGGACCCTATTTTATGAGAATTTGATACATTTTGGATATTAACGGTTAAACATGTTCCTTTTGTCCTGTTTTTAATTAAATGGACACAATATTTAAAGCTATTTTGGCCACTGTTTCACTTCCCCCTTGTCAGGGGTAAGTGAAACACTTCTTAGCTTTTATATTCTTTTCGTGATTTTGTTGCTTAATGCAAGTCTTTAGATATTTATATTCATACCGTTAAAGGCTGATTTAATTAGGAGTACATTGCCTATACAGCTACTTTAGTTGCGAGTTTTATAGCTTTACTACACCTTGTTAAATAAAAATAAAAATAAAGTATGTTTCACTTACCCCACCTGACTATACATATATATATATATAGCCTAGTAAGATTATCGGGTCATTTTGTATTCACCATCCGAATTTTGAGGATGTGTTCAGTCCGTGAAACTGAACAACTTTCTCTAAGGAACACATGGTAAAATATGTAAAAAAATCTACTATCCATACAAATCAAAGAGATCACGTGATCAATTTAGTATGGGTTGACCTAAATTTTGTGGCGAAATTCGACACATGTTTCTTAGAGAAAGTTGTTTAGTTTCACTTGGAATGGACGCACATCCTTGAAATTTGGATGGTATAAGTTCAAAATGACCCGATATAGCCGACCGTGATTTCGTGGATCGCGCTTTTAAAATTCATTCACATTGCTGGCCGGTATTGTAATAGTGTTTTCTTTCACCTCTCCAGCACGAAAAGGGCGCTTTTGGCGCGTAAAAACTCGCAGCAAAATCGATTTTTGCTGCGAGCGTGAGGCAAAGTGTTTTTGTTTTTTAATTTCTAACATCAACTTTTAAAATAATAAAGAAAAAATAAAAAAGTGACAAGGACGAGACTAGTAAAATTGATATGTAAGAAAAGGATAGATAGAGTGCTTTATGTTGTCATACATGGATTAAAAAGTAAAAAAATAAAATGCACGGATATACCAAGGAGTTTTAAATAAGGATTGTTAAAAAAAAGTTGAAAATTCGAAATAAAGAGTTTAGAGGTAATGAGGTCGCATGTATGAAACAAATATGAAATAAGAAAAATTTATGGTATTTACTAACAAATTATATGTATACGATTATAAATAAATAAATAAGATGGGATATTAATGAATAAAAGAAAAAAACAACGTAATGTAATCAAAACGACGGAAATCTACTTTAGGTACTGACTTTATGAATAAAATTTTTCAGCATAGGTTTCATCGAGCCATTTTTGTGATGAATTACAAAAATGAATGCGTCCAACTAACGATGAAGATGGTTGTCTATTAACTCCAAAAGAGTTAAGGGAACAAGTTTCTAATGCTAAATTAAGCTTTTTACCAGGAAAGTCACGTGAAAATTTTCTCGCTGGTAGAGGTGAAAAGTTGTATGTTTTACACGAGACCAAAATTTTGTTCTGCCTCGTGCCTTTAAATCACTCACTGTGCTCAGTAGTCTATATTAGAATCACTCGCTACGCTCGTGATTCAATTCTAGGCTACTTCGCTAGTTCGTGATTTAAAGTCGGCACTCGCAGCACAATTTGATTTTGGTCACTTGTATAACAAATAACTATTCTTGTGCAAAAGTTTCGATAGCTGATAAATTAGTAAGTCATATTCAATGAGTTAATTATTTTGTAGTTGAAAAATGTTTTGGTTTTGTCCTTTCCAATATTAAGTAGGTACCTATATTTGTTTATCTACACTCACAACGTAATGTTCCAAATATGAATTCAAAAAAGGTAATATAAATACGTACTTTATTTTCGTGGATAGGTAAAATTAAAAAATAAACTCATTACGATGCAGTCAACTGCATCATAAAATAACTTTTTTTCTCATTACGATACAGGGCAAATCCAAAAAGAAGGCAGTGCCGTAACATTAAAAAAAACAACGAATATTTTCCCACATATTTTTCATGATTAAAATGTACTCTATGGTAATCGATGACTTTAGTGCGATTAGTTTGTTGAAATGCACTGATATATTTTTTTTCTAATGGAATGCGCGCCAAGCATTTCCGATAAAGTTTTGATTTCAATTTTTACATTTTGTTATACTTACTGAATTTTGTAGGTTTTTTTATCTTGCTTTAAAATGTGAAATAAAATTTACTCTGCCCGATATTTTAGTTTAGATGCAGCTAAGGAATTTACTTATTACAAGGTAAGGCAAGCTAATACAAACAAAGTCTCTCTCTCTCTCTTTTCTAACGTTGATCTTTTATTTAGTAGGTTCAATCCCAAATGTATGAGTGTAGATAAAGTAGTGTATGAAACTGCACATAACTAGGTATTAAAACACTCGTGTGATACTATTAAAAACCTCGCCTACGGCTCGGTTTTTAAACACACACTCGTGTTTTAATACCCCTCTTTATGTGTCAGTTTCATAAACTACTATTATGTAATAATAATAATAATAATAATTGTTTATTTCCATTAACAATGTTGATAATTATATAAAATGGGTTGGAGCTTCCTTTTAAGCTTTAAGGCCTGTGTTAAGAAGCCCCGCTCCTCCTTAATGATTATACATACTGAAAATTGTAAAAAGATACAACAACAAACTAAAATAACAATAAATTACAAATACCTACCCAACAAGCCAAGACTCTTAAGTAAAAAGTAGATTTGCATGCAGTTGTATGTATTTGTGTGCGTGCGTGCGTGTGTGTGTGTGTGTGTGTGTTATGTAGTGTTTAGCGTTTTCTTTTGTATAAAACACTAATTTATTGTCACCATTTTTAACAATAAAATTTCAGATATAAATACACTTTTTCCGTGTTCCGTGGTTTCGATACCATTCTCAAAAACAAGGATGCTCTATATTTTTTGCAAAAAATGTCCCACGTTGAAACTGTCCTTGTTTTGTCGACGCCACTCAAACTAAATTTCGTATTCAAGCAAGAGAGACAAAACTTTATTTACGGGAGCGATGTGTACACTGTATGCGTTGCAGGATAACATGTTAGTTTCCATTTTAGTTTTAAACTGGAACAGTATTTTTAGTTTATAATCCAATGGATGTGGATTCTAGTAAAATCAAGTTAGCTTTGATTTTAATAATTACTTACCTATAAAACAAAACCTAAAATAATAATTTAAAGAAATTAGGGGCTTTTTATAAAATTGCCGTTTATTATGGAGAATTTTAAATAATTTGCATTTTTCATGCTAAAGTTAGTCTTAATTTATTAAACGACCACGAACGCCAAACACAAATTTTTAAACACTCAGCTAACTAATGCTACAGTTAAGTGAAAAAATAAGTATCGACTAAGCTACAATGATATAAGTCTTCGTTTCTGCTAACGAAAAAAGGAGTCATTTGAATTTAAGTTTTTTTTTTAACATTAGGGATAGCAAATCAGAAATATTTTTATTGCAGATAGTAGGCCGTCATGATCATAACTCGAAATAATAAACAAGTAGCTGAAGCATCTTTATCATCATAAAACATATGAGAGCCTCTGTGTGTAAAGAAAAATCGGCAATTTCATTCTTTAACCCATGCTTTCCTTCAATTTTCAATACCTAACGATTACAATTTAATTTAGCACACAGTACTACGCCTACAAATTTTAATGAAATAAATCGAATCATAAACAAAGAAGTAATGCCTGAAAAATCTGAAAAAACTCATGCGTTGGTAAGATTAATAAGTAATTGATATTTTCAGGATTATGAAACAACTACTTGCCAGATCTTTGTAAAGATGGGACAATATCTGAACTACATTTTGTACTTTCAGATAAAAAAGAACTACTCAAATCGTATAGAATTGTCGAAGTTATTTATGGTAAAGCTTAAATAAAAAAACTACAGTTGACTTGAAAACCTAATCCTTTTTTAAAGTCGATTTAAAATACTAGATATACCTTCTCAAATCTTAACACTTTTACGAGAAAGAGCATCAAAACCATAATGCGGTTAAGAACAAACGATTTACGCGGACCCAAAACCGCCTTTATCCGAGAACAATAAACATTTGTGAATGAACCCCGACGTAGGTATATAATTTTCGTTTCTGAAGCATTGCCCCGGTCATAATTCAGGCGCATACTTTATGCGCGGTCCGCGTTTCTGTAAGGCACCGTTTATCCGGCCTTGGTCAAGGGTCGACCAGCCGTTCGGAAAAGCTGGACTTTTAGGGAAGATTATAAGCTACTAAATATTAAATTGGACATTTGAAATGTTGATGCTCTTGAATACCTTTAATGTTTAAAATATACCTACCGTACACAGACCATACAACAAGTTAATATTAATTCTGTTACCTAACAATGATATCGCAAAAACTTAATTTAAGAAAAAAGACTGAAAACTAATTTTATCAAAAGTATTTTATGAAAAAAACAATTTTTTTTGCAAAATTGGGCGAAGTTTTCATCTAGGGGTGCGAAATGTAATTTTTGTAAAGGATACAAAAATGTAATAATTTTACGTATTATTTGTTCCGAAAGTGCCGAAATTCCGGAAAATGAAACAAAACAAAAAACTAATGAATACATAAAAGAAAACCTTTAACAAAATGCATTATTTTCTTAAAAGTAGTAATTTTAAGTTTATAAAATTATCAAAAGCAGTTTTATGTCTGTTCAATAACTACCTGAGCTTCACTTTGAAGAGCTTACTTATTATATAGGTAAAGTAATTTTGATTCCGAAATATTCTCAAAGTGTTTGTATAATTTGCTAGAAATTGCTAAACCGGGCCCTTTAAACATTCCCTGCCCTATCATATATTTCGTAACCGAAACTGTAAAGTCGGTGGACCGTTTGTTAAATATTTATAGAATTTTACGGACTTCTGGTAAAATAGATGGGGTATTAGGGAATTAGTTAAGGCTTCTATTTGATGTACAAACTAGTCTCCCTTTGAAATTATTCTGTTTAAATTAGGTACTTGTTTTGGTTCAAAATGTAAGACGGTACTGTGAAGAAAATTATTTGAAATGTTTTATTGTTAAACGGATACCTTTCATCCGGTTTTTGCAATGATAAATGTTAAATGTTTAGTGCTGTTTTAACTATATTTTTTATGATTTTTAACTCAAACTGAGATGTCTACCTAGTATTACTTTTGTAATAAAAGTTAAAAGTTTTTTTAAAGGATATTAACCTATACCTTGTGGAGTCTGGCAGAGTCATAGACATGCAGTCGGTCACCCATCCTGTAATGACCATATCTAAATATCTTTACTTCTGAATTTAAACTACTCAAGCTTAGCAAACAATCCTTTATCTAGCAACAAAGTTAATAAATCTAACTGCAAAGAAATCTTTCACAACTTGGTATATTTTCAATGACTGAAAAGCTAAAAATTAACGCATCCTTTAAGTTTGCCATCTGGGTATAATGAGCTAATTATGGAACCTTTCTACGGCACCTCTGCACTGCAGGTCTTTCTTAATAAGATTTTAACTTTTTCCCTGCTGAGGAATAGATCATAGTTCCAAAGATTTGCATATAATAGGGAATATGCATAAGTCCCCGATTTTCCTAAAATTGAGCTTGATCGCTGCGGACACTTGTAAAAACATGATGGAACAGAAAGAAAAATAAAAAAAAATATTATTTTCGTTTTATCACACGATGAAATCAGGGGAAAATAACGATTTTTTTTTTCGTTTTCGGATATAATGCACTTTACAGTCAGATAGAATATCGAAAAAGAAATAATATTTTGTATGACACATATCTACTTAAACGCAAAATTTAGGGAAATAATTGAAGATTATTGGCTAACTCCATATTAAACGCGCCCGAAACACCCCGAAACGTTATGTGTGACGTCACCGTTTTGTATAGAGCGTTTTCGGCGGGAGCTGATGCGTGCTAACTTCAAGTAACTATATTACGAGAAAAAAACGTAAGAGACAAGTTTCAATATTACAGTTGATTTTCTCACGCATTATACTATTGATTTAGATAAAAAAAAATTGATGCATATTCCCTATTGTTATATAATGCTGTAATATAAATAATGTAGTAGTTTCATGATTTATTATGTACAAGCTGCTTTGTAGTCGTACTAGCTTAAGTTAAGAATAAATTTAGGATAGGAACGTTTAATATTAAAAGTACATTATGATATAAGTGCGGTAAGTTGAAAATTACAGCTGAGGCGATATTGCTAGCCCGAGCCGTAGGCGAGGGCTACAAGAAAGCAGAGACTGTAATTATCAAAGCGCACGTATGTCATACGACGTTTTATAACATATTTGCGAGGAAATAAATAAAACTCGGACTTTGCATTTTTGCTTGTTTTCCATAATGATGAAATTTTGGTACACTTGTACTATCTATCGGTCGATTTTTCTGCCTTTCACTTCGATTGTGAGGAAATCAAACAACAATAAAGTAAAAAACAAAACTTGAAAAAAATTTTTTTTTCTTAAATTTAGTGATAAATTATATTATTTTGGAATGTGCTCATCAAGGCCTTTCATTTGATACCCATATTCAAAAATCGAGAGAAAATTTTTTTTTTCTTAAATTTAGTGACAAATTATATTATTTTGGAATGTGCTCATCAAGGCCTTTCATTTGATACCCATATTCAAAAATCGAAAAAAAAAAATTTTTTTTCTTAAATTTTAGTGACAAATTATGTAATTTTGGAATGTGCTCATCAAGGCCTATCATTTGATACCCATATACAAAAATTAAAAAAAAAAATTTTTTTTCTTAAATTTTAGTGACAAATTATGTAATTTTGGAATGTGCTAATCAAGGCCTTTCATTTGATACCCATACTCAAAAATTGAAAAAAAAAAATTTTTTTCTTAAATTTAGTGACAAATTATGTAATTTTGGAATGTGCTCATCAAGGCCTTTCATTTGATACCCATATTCAAAAACCGAAAAAAATATTTTTTTTTTCTTAAATTTTAGTGACACATTATATTATTTTGAAATGTGCTCATCAAGGCCTTTCATTTAATACCCATATTCAAAAATCGAAAAAAAAAAATTTTTTTTTCTTAAATTTTAGTGACAAATTATATAATTTTGGAATGTGCTCATCAAGGCCTTTCATTTGATAACCATATTCATAAATCGAAAAAAAAAAATTCTTTTTAATTTTTAGTCACAAATTATATAATTTTGGAATGTGCTCATCAAGGCCTTTCATTTGATACCCATATTCAAAAGTTGAAAAAAATTTTTTTATTGAAAAAATTAATTATATAAAGTAAATTTTATTCATAAAATGTTGACCAAGAGGTCAATCGCATATGACGCATCAGAAAAGATTCTGATATAAAAACTCTTTGCTAAGATTTTAAAAAGTACCGTTCGTTTTAGACGAAGCATCTTGATAAACCGTGCGTTTTACTTTACATTACCGCACAAGTTCGTAATGAGATACAATACGATATTGAAATTGGCGTAATAAGAGACCCTTTACGAGCAAATATGTTATAAAAATATTTTACATTAAAAAAACTTGTCTCCGTTAGCTGGCCGATTTCAATAATCTAGGTATTTTCAGTAAGAGATAGGCCTAATGGATCTCTTACTAGGTTGTTATTTCCCGTCATTTTACAGAAATATTTAGGCAACAAATCTTTAGTAAGCCGATCTCTTATTGAGTAATATCGTAAGGCGGAATTCGAACCACGGACGTTTGCTATCCGCTGTTTGATTATAAACGAGTCTTTATTTCTTTAGATGTCGTCAGTCAGTGTCAGTTTCTGAGCTCAGAGTTGTTTTATCTCACGAAGTCCGTTTTGATATATTCTGTGGTTTTGCTATGAATGTTAACGAATCTAATGGCCGATTGCACTAAACTTAAGGATCGCCTAAGTCTTTTCCTAACTACAACACGACCAAATTAAAACGGTGTCATAAACTTAGCCGTCATGTAGCTGTCATTCGCTTCGCTTCAAGTAACTTGGTCGAGTTGTAGATAAGAAAACACTTAGGCGATTCTTAAGTTTAGTGCTTTCACGCGTTAAAGTTAGGCCACCTTATTTTCAAAAAAGTGGTCTGATCTGACAGAATCTTTATGAAACTGACAGCTTCCCAAACCTGACCGGTATCCTGTACCGGTTGTGGTAACGGTATACCCAACCGGTATTTTGTATGGTATTACCGCAGCTGTTGCGGAACACCTTTGAACAGCGCGTTACCGCATACCCAACGGGATATCATTACCGCCACCGGTACAGGATACCGGTTCGATTTGAGTAGGCCTTTAAGGAGACCATAACTTCAGATTTTAGGTAAAGCCTTTGAGTATTCGGCCGATAAGCGTGCACATGAACATTTTTTTAGTGTGCGTCTGCACGCTCTCGTATTACGCACACTAAAATCATGTGCATGTGATGGTGCAAGCTTAAGAGCAGTATACTCGAAATCGCCCTTTTTTTGATTCAATTTTAAACAATCAAACATTATTTATTTTGAGCAGATAAAAATATATGTTGGAGTTTCATAAATGAACTTGATTATTATAAATATGCAAAGACATTGAAAATTTTCAATGTTTTTTGAATAATACTTAAAGACTATTAATCTCTTATGCACAAATAATATATAGAAAAAAAGGTAATTCAATATTGAAGAATATTTTACGGTTACTTTTTCTAAAAGTGATTTTATATTTATTTAAACATTAATATATAATAAAACGCTCGGCGCGTCTTGGTTTAGTAGCCTGCGAGGCGTCGTCAGAGTAAGACCTGGGACCCTATTTTTGAATCGCTCGGCTGGCGTCGAGCGCTCGTTTCTACTGATTTCCGTTCGACATCTCCATACATTTGAGTCAAATATCGAACGAAAATCAGTAGAAAAGAGCGCTCGATTGGAGACGAGTGATTCAAAAATAGGGCCCCTGTATCGTTTTTGCTGCCGCGCTGTGTTGCCCCTTTCGCGCCCTTCGATTGAGAATCTTTTAGATATTCAAAGAGTATAAGACTTGGAAACGCAGTAGGTAATCTAAGTGTAAAATTTTATTTAGTGTAAATTATTAATTTAGTTTAAGTTGTAAATGCATAGAGTAGGTACTTATAGGTATTTGGATACAGCAACTGAGTACAAGCAAACACGTAATTAATTTTAATGACTTAAGAAATAAATACCTACTTATCTATAAATTTTATCTATTTTTTTTTGTTTAGTTACCGAGTTAGTATTGAGAATTTAAAAGATAATAATGTCTAATGTCCAATAATTGTGATTTTTAGGGTTTCAAACATCCGGAAAAGGCTGAACCGGGGTCAATTCAATTTGGCTCCGATCGATTCGCTTCGATTCGGAGCCAGCTTGAATTGACGTGTCATATTAAAATCATTTTAGCTATACAGCGTGCATTTGCGCACGTTTCCTCGCTACGTTTTGAAGATCAGAAAAGTAATCGTATACCTAATTTAAAATAAAATGGTTGACTTTGATTTTGCAATTATTTCTTTTACTTATATCGGAAGTTGAAGAAGAAAACTAAGTACCGTAAACAGCTGCAGCTTTGCACGAAAAAAATGAAAGTCGGAAAAACAAGCGAAGGTAGAAAAACACTTTTAGTGATATGATGTCACTAAAAACAGGTGTAAGCGATATTCGACCTTAGTCACTTTGAAATTCGGGTGCTTTTCACCTGTTTTCATTCACTAACTTTGATGTTTCATTAAAAACAGTTATTTTGAAATTATCAATAAGGTCGAAAATCGCTTGCACCTGTTTTATTACTTAGTAATCACTTCAAATGTTTAGCGAACTTCACTTTTTCCCCGATGTTATTTGTTCTTTTGGCTAATTGCCTAAAATTATATTTTGATTGAGTTCTAAAAGTAACGTAACTAATAATATGTTCACTTTGTAACGGTTCAAAACTGAACATGCTATTTTATCTCAAATATTTTTCGAATTGAGCATAATATTATTTAACTATCGAACAAGTTATTATAATAAAGAGTAGTTCAGGTTTTGAGTTAGCAATAATGTCGGAAGTTCTTTTAATCTTTCACGGCGCTAAAATTCAAATATTAAGCTCTGTATAGGTAACGACGCTAATAGGCCTAAAATTTATTTATATTTATTATTGTTTATTTATCAAATTTTATTAGAGCCTCTCGAATATCATTATAATAGTTTATTTTAGAAGATTACTTAAAAAAGGATTGAATTCGGTGTTAATTATTTCTGTAAGTTGTCAGTAGTGTCACACCACGTGATGTGTTTTAGCTAAAGAACGAAATTAAATATAGTAGGTCATTCCAGTGGATCAATCGATGAGAAATCGATTGCCAAATGGTAACTGAGGGTCGCAAGGCAAGTCCCATATCCTTTGCCTAATCATAGTTGTAAATTTAAATTTTGTTTTAGGAAATATTAGACATTAGTTAGATTTGGGGGATGAATGCAAGTTTAGTTGGCTTGGAGAATTTTGTAGCGGATCTAGTACATTTCGTTAATCGTAGGCGGTATTTGCTTAAATAAGGGTATTTTGTTATATCATGCCTTGCTTCATGACACAGTTAAATTGGAGATTTTAAATTAAAATGGAAGTTTAATTTGATTTTATAATATGGTTTGATGTTCAGAGATAATACAGAGAGAAAGAAAAGAAATGAAACTATGTTTTATTCTGGGCGGAGTTTAGTTGACAGTTTAGTGGTAAATTGAAAACTCGAATTGTGAAATAAAAGGGAGATAATTAATTAATAGAAATATTGTAAGGATAAATCTAGAAATATTATTAAAAAACATAAACAATAGTTATTGAAGGTGTAATAAGAAAGTATTTCATGGGAACATGTGGATGGAGCCTAATAAAGTTTGTCTTGTCGTTGGGTGTTGTACGAAGAAAGATTGATATGAAGTTTCTTCGAAAGCGGGATTTTATGCTGCAGGTTTATAACTCAAATGAGGGTAGGCATTTAGAAAATGTAAAAGTAGTCGGATGAGTGTTGCCAGTTAGGGTTTTTAAAGTACCAACATTGTGATGCTAAATTGATCGGAAATTTTAGGTTTAATTGGACCGAATACTTAATGGAAAATGTTGTAATACGTATTTTAGCAAATTGATTCTAGAGGTTATGATATTTTGGGGAAGGCGAGATAAAAAGATTGAAAAGTTGGATTCTAATTATAGCATATGGGAGGTTCAATTTGTTGTGAATATAAGATTCGTATTGATCAGAGTTCTATGATTATAGTACAATAATTTCATATGATTCTGGATAAGTACGCTGAATATTATTCAAAGTTGTTAATTTTGTTAGAAATAATGTAAGGGGGAAAACTTGTTGATTTATTTATGATTGAAACGTGTTTCATACAACTGTATGAATTGCTTAAATCAAATGTAGATGAAATGTCAGTATAGAGAAATATTTAGGTAATAGATTAATTTTAATTTGGTTACAAATTGAGTGGCATTGTGCGCTTGAGTATAGAGAATCTTGAAGATAGGAGGTTATTAGTTAGTTGAATTGTACGTTGAAATTATTGATTAGTATAGGGGTTCATTTTGTAAGATTAGCAATTTAAATATTATATTTACAAGTTGAGTAAGACAAAACTGAATTCTCCCCATTTTTGAAGGAGAAGGGAAAATTTTAGGAATAATTTATGTAAAGTAGGGAAATGAAGGTAGGTAAAAAAGATGCTTAGGTCGTGTGGGGTGAGGTTCCTGGAGTGAGTGAATGATTTTGGGGGGGTATAAAAGACGCGGTTCGAGGGAAATCGCGCTCTTTACTTTCCTCGTCGTCAACGTAGCATCAAGTGGAACCTCGGTAGAAGCCGTCGATACCCTCTTTGTAAGATAGCTTCGAACAAGTAGTATTTTTTATAACGCAAGAAAACAGCAAGAAGTCAGGAAGAAAGTGTTTAATTGAGGTTTTGACGTATAGGTCCGCAACCGGGTGCGAGTCTTTTGCATATACGCTTTAATTAGGGCTTATATGGTATAAGTAAGCTTGAAATTAAAGTAGGTAGTTTTTGTTTGCGAATTTTCATAAAGTAAAGTAAATTTCCCAATAAATTTAAGAATTTTCCGAATCAAATTTGTTTGAAATTTATATAAGCAGTTGGGAAACGATAAAGGGGGGTTTGATTTTGAATAAATATCATTAGTTTTGTGTCTCTAAGGGGCGTTCTGTCAATCCTCAAGGGGTTAGGTAAAATAGTCTGGTATGTGGCATATCAGACGGGCATCAAAATTTCTAGATTGCCTAGCTAGTCACATAAGTGTACCGAATGTGTCCCATCTCTAGCAATCCGACGGTCCGAAAGGAGTTGAGAATCTAATTCCGTGCTAGCGTTGGTGTCCCGAGAATTCGGTATACTTATTCCGCTGTAGGTGCCTATTTGTTCCCTCCCAATCAAATTTGGCCACGTCCAAGCTGTTAGGAGAGAGTTAGGCGAGTCATGCTTGCTCACGCTTTAGAGATTCGGGGCGTCGGTGATGAGGTAAGCATCACAAATATTGCATAGGAAATCTAAATTTAGTCGCTGGTAGGCAGGTAAACTCATCAGGTTTATAAATTCATTGTTAGGTGCGTAGGAACAGTAGGTTAGGTTGCATCTCAAGACGGGAGGGAAATTTGGATGCTGGTAAAAGATTGGACGTTCTCAAGAAGGTCGAGCTGTCCGCAAGGTAACAGCAGTAACGTTAGATAAGCTAGGAACTCTTATATAGGCGAAGGAGAGGTAGGTCAATTCGCAGTGTATCAGATTTAGGTAGGCCGCAAATAGGTTGGTGTACAACAAAATGGCTGTCGAAGCGAGACATAGGCAGGTGGTGTCGAGAATGGTACCAACAAGATGGCTGCCGCAGGTCATTCAGTGGTACATAGGAACTTGACTAGGGTGTGATGAGGTAGGATGATTTAGGAACGGAATATAGGAAGCGCAGACGTGTTAAATATAGTGAACGAAAGGTTATGTGAAACTACTGGGTAGGATCCGAAGGAAAAGTATCAATCTTCTATAGTAGGCGCCTTAACAAAGATCTATTAATGCTATGACTCAGTGTTGTGAATAATTACTACGATGTGCTCAATTGAGTAGACTTTGCAAGCTCCAGTAAGTACCCACAAGTTGACCGATCCGACGGAAAAGTATCAATCTTCCATAGTAGGCGCCTTAACAAAGATCTATTAATGCTATGACTCAGTGTTGTGAATAATTACTACGATGTGCTCAATTGAGTAGACTTTGCAAGCTCCAGTAAGTACCCACAAGTTGACCGATCCGAAGGAAAAGTATCAATCTTCCATGGTAGGCGCCTTAACAAAGATCTATTAATGCTTTGACTCAGTGTTGTGAATAATTATTATAATGTGCTCAATTGAGTAGACTTTGCAAGCTTCAGTAGTACCTACAGTTTGATTTACTATTAATTAGAGCTAGACAAATTCTTCTGTTAACATTGGATAATGATTTAATAGTGAAAGATGAATCATAAATAAAAAATAGTTATTCATCTTTGAATTGGATTGGTTAAAATGAACCTGTTCTCAAATGGTCGATTATAGTTGAAATAATCTGTTTTGGTGATTGTGGGAGGAGTACTAAAACAAGATCTGGGTGTATGGAATAAGCCCGTGTAACCATTAAACTAATGTTGAATCACAGTTTATGGAACACTAGATCATAGTTTGAGTAAACCTTTCAAATTAACAGAATGAAGGTTATGACTAACAGTGAGATAATACTTTGAAAAGTATCTACCTACTATGAAAATATTATATTATTTAGTGAATACATTAAATTCACAAATAATAAGTTCAACATATTATCTGAGTTCAAATATTACAACTAGTTTCAACCAACTCAATTTGAGGATGAAAGAAATAGAATTTTATTGATATCAAATATTGCATAGTCTACTCAACATTTAATTGAAATATCGCCTTTAACTTTAAATGAAATGAACTGAAGTCAATTCGGTTTATGGTTGTATATTTATAATCTAGCCGAGATTAAAGTGTGAAAAATCCTTCATAGAGCTTTATTACCTTGTTTAGAATTGTCTTTCCTTCAGAATATGAGAACTATCAGTGTCCCAAGTAAATGGATAGTAATGTTGTGTCCATCTGTTATAATGTTAAACAATCATACTAAAATTATTTATTAAAGAAAAAAAATTGTAATTCAGCCATCACAATTGAAGGAGAATTCTTCATTGTGAAAACTGATAGTTCGCTTGGGAGCATTTTGCTCCGTCCTCTTTTATTGAAACAGACTGACAAAGACCAAATACCTTAATATAATAAACTTACTAAGTAAATTTATCATGAAAAAAATATGGCTGGCCAGAAGAGGATTGCCCAATTCCGGTGTCGAGATCCATTGTATAAAGCGGGGCGGTGCTTTGTACCTTAGCTGGCAAAAACACAATTGCATACTCACTACTTGTACAATAACTTAAGAAAGTAAAAGAATTCTTATTTAATAGCGCTGAAGATTTTATTATACTTTGATCTCAGGCGACTAAAACTCCTTAACTTACCTGAAATAATCTCTCTTATCTTAATGAATTAAGTTGACAATAGATAATTTACATTATTTAGAATAACGTCATACATGGCATATAATTTGACACTTGGCAGCGGAAGAAAATTATCCAAATTTAACTTTTCTCTATAACCCGACTTACCCATTTTACCTTACAGTCTATTATGGTTGAACATACCCTCTTTTACCTTATAACGATACTCCATTTAACTCATAAATTCACTTTGATCATTTCCTATCAACGTAGGTTTATTTCACTCATACTTACTTCATCAACGGAACGTAGTTGGGAACGTTTTCCCCTCTATTTATAGTATTCCCATTTATTGACACTAAAGAACGATGGGGTTTCCCTTGGTAGTATGACAAATATTAAGAATTAATATGAAATTAAAGTAAACTCACTTAGGAAAAATACAGACTTAATTTCTATTTCTCTGGTTATATCAATAGAGCAATAACTTTCTTTTAGTGGTATTTTCATTTAGAAATAAATGTAATAGCAGGAATAATTAAAATCTAGTAATAAAAGCGAATACTTCTATTGGAAAATGAAAATCAATACTAATCACACTTTTAAAAGAATTTGGGTTCACTAATTATCACAACCAGGGTTTCTCCATTAGACATTCACAGGTCCTCTCAGATCACACAAAGCTTGTTAGTAAGGTTCTTTGTAGGTTAGTTAAGGTTGAACAAAGTAAACTTAGTTAATTGCATTTTGGAGGTTATTTAATCCAGTAAAATTAGGTTCCAATAGTTTAGTTATAATCAACGGTAAGTAGTAAGCGGATTTTGATTGTACTCTTGTCCTGTAGGTTATTAGGTTTCCACTTAGGTTTTAGTCTCTTTCATAGGCCGAGATCATCTAGTTCCTTTGGTGCTTAGCCGGACGGTTACAACTTCTCATGTTCGTAAAGTTCGTCACGCTCTAGGGCAGGGGTGTCAAAGATACGGCCCGCAACCAGAATCTATCCATTGAGGATTTCAGACGTTTAAAATTGCGCACGCATTATTAATAATATTAATAACAATACATAAACAAAAAGAAACAATTATTTAGTTCGAAATATCAAAATAAATATCGCGCGTTCACGCTGTGCATGAGAGTTGACAGAGCACTCGATTCGGTACATGAAATCGCGGGCGGGGAGTGTCCTTTCTGTACGTAGTAAATATCTATTCTGTGGTTTGGTCCGCGGAGTCAGAGCAGTCAGAGAGTTCATTTGAATATGCGTTCGCGCGGCTCGCTCCTGAGGGAGGGAGGTAGCGCTAAATACCTACGACGCTCGAGTATACTGGCCTTAACAACATTCATAGTAAAACGGTTTTCGTGAGATAAAACAACTATACTAAAAGTCACTAAAGTCACTGAATACTACATAGTTTGAAATAGTGCACTAATGTAACATTTTTGTAAAGTTTCATCCCCTGACATCCGTTTTTTGTCAATCTCGCAATCAATAGAAATCTGCTGAATAAGCTCTCAACCCAAAACAAGGGTAATAAAACAAAAGAAAATGATAAACTAAACAAAAAGAGACGGCTCGCGAAAATACGGTAGCGGAAATGAAGACAAGCCTATGACGTCACGGGCCGCCCAGACAAAGCCGAAGGCATAGAACAAATAAGTTTACAGAGGGCCTATTACAAAAAAAAGAATTTAGACATCAGGGAGATGTTTGTTCCACTCAGTAAAATTATTAACTCATTTGTTCAAAATAAATCGAAAATTGGTCTTTTTAACCGACTTCTAAACCGACTTTTAAAAGGAGGCGAGGTCTCACTACGTCGGTTTTTTATGTTTGTTTTACTATAACTTCGCCAGTTGTTGGTTGTAGGTATATTTTATAATCCTAAAAAATATCAATTATTTAACTTACCATCGCACGAGTTTTTACGGATTTTCTGGCATAACTTCTCTAATGATTTGAATATTATTTTTTGCTTTTTAGAGGTATTGCATTTCTTTTATTGTTTATATTTTCAGGTTTTTTGAAGAAGGATTTTCTTTTTTTATGAAGAATCAAAAAACATTACTCAGTTCCACAATTTTGAGTAAGTAGTATAGAATAAAGTAACAAAGATTAAACGCCTGTGACTGTTGTGTACCGAAGTTTACCGAGATTCCACAGTTTCGGCACATTTCGCCCAGTTTGTTTATATGAAGACACTTAGTAGCTATTTATACTATGTCGAGGGTAAAAATAAGGCAAATAATGAAAGGTGGAGTGGGGATTTTTTAATGAGTCATGAACGAACATTCGTCTGCTGACGTCGCTCTTTCGTTGTGGCTAGAATATCGTGGAATGGGGTAAAGTGTGAGAAAAATGTTGTGTTTTATTTGCTTTGCAGCAGAAAGGTAGCAGCGGATAACTCCAAACTGCTGCAGTTTCAGCGCTATACACGGTTAATTCTTAACTATAACTAAAAATAAATAAGTGTAACTCTTACCTATTCGGCAATCGAGTATGTACAGTTAAAAGTTTCAATCTGTATATATAAAATTCAAAGTCCTGACTGACTGACTGAGGGAGATATCAACGCACAGCCCAAACCGTTGAATCTAGAGACTTGAAATTTTGCACATAGATACCTTATATAGTGTAGGCATCCACTAAGAAAGGATTTTTGAAAATTCCATCCCTAAGGGGATGAAATAAGGGATGAAAGTTTGTATGAAAGTCCCTCAGATTTGAAGCTAGGTTCTTCAAATTTTGTGGTTAGGCTGATGATTGAAAATTAATAAATACGAGTCTCAGCGTTTTTCAAAATTCTGCCCCTGAAGGGGTGATAAGGGGGATGAAGTTGTGTAAAGAATAAAATCGTTAATTTTCGGAGTAAAAAGCGCTAAATTTATAATTTAGGCTTATGGATGGAAATATAACACAACGTATATTGTTATTGGTAGTATTTCAACCCCTATGGGGATGAAATGGGGTAAATAAACCTAAATAGATATGGATGTCGTTATTGGGGTTTTCTGGGATCACGATTGCGAAAATAACATTTATTTTGAAGTCCAACACGGTCGACATGATTTAACGCCTAAAGGGGTGAAAATGGGGTTCAAATTTGGTACGAAAAAGAATATAAAATAGACATAACAACTTTAAACTTCGTAGGAGCATGTCTAAAAATAAATAGGCAAACATGTATTTTGTGATTTTGAAAATCAACCCCTCAGGGGGTAAATGGGGTAAGTAAATTTAAATATGGATAAGAATAGAATAGAATAGCATTTTATTGGCAGCACATATCACATACACAAAGCGTAATAAAAAATATTAGGACAGCACAAAACTTACAAGGAAAGAAAAGCAGTCACACTGTGCAGTGCTATGTGATGCCAAGACTGACCTCGGCTCAGTATAAGCAGCATACGAGAAAGAACATCTACTGCAACTGGTATTCTGCCGAGGCCCAGTAGTGACATCACTGAACAATGTAACAGAATGATAGAAAAAATTATATAAACAAAACCACAAGCGTGCGAATGCGACAAAAAAAAATACATATATAGAGAAAAAAAAATACGATTAATTACTTACTTATTACCATTATAACAATTACTACTAATACAAATTATTAATCCTATCCTACCATAACAGTTACAAAAATTAAAAAATAAAAGCACATACAAGAAAACTAGGCTGAATATATATAATATAATGCTGATAATTTGGATATGGATGTCGTTCTTGAGGTTTTATGGGATGGTGATTGCGAAAATGACATTTATTTTGAAGTCCAACACGGTGGACATGAATTAACCGCTAATGGGGTGAAAATGGGGTTCAAATTATGTATGGAAAAAGAATATTAAATAGACATTACAACTTGAATATTCGTAGGAGCATGTCTAAAAATAAAAAGGCAAACACATATTTTGTTATTTTGTAAATCATCCCATAGGGGGTAAATAGGGTAAGTAAACATGAAAATCGATGCGGAATGGGAACGCGAACGTGAACGGGAACCGGGAACAGGATCGGGACCAAACGGGAATGGGAACGGGAAAGGGTAAAGAAACGGAAACGGAATACTACTAATATCTCTGGACCCAATTCTGATTTTTGAAATAAACTAGCTTCCGCCCGCGACTTCGTCCGCGTGGATATTAGAGAAAATCCTTAGGGATCCTTCAACCAGGATCCGACCAGGTGATTTTACGCGATTAGGCGGGTCCCCACCAAGCGCGCAGCCTCGTGCGAGGCCTGCCACATGCGGCAAACGTTTTGCCTCGCAAGGCAGCGCGCTTGGTGGGGACCCGCCTAATCGCGTAAAATCGCCTAGTCGGATCCTGGTTGAAGGATCCCTAAGGATTTTCTCTAATATCCACGCGGACGAAGTCGCGGGCGGAAGCTAGTCTCTTATATAAAAGTGAAGGGGTGACTGACATATCAACGCACAGCCGAAACCACTAGACCTAGGGACTTGAAATTTTGTACATAGATACTTTACACAGTGTAGGCATCCACTAAGAACGGATTTTTGGAAATTCCGCCTCTAAAGGGGTGAAATGGGGGTTCAAAGTTTGTATGGAAAAAAAATATTAGATATTTCGACTTGAAAGTTCGTAGGAGTACTTCTCAAAACAAATAAGTAAATACGTGTTTCGTGGTTTTTCGAAAATCAACCCTTTAAGTGGTACTCGGGGCAAAAAAAGCCGAAAATGACAGCCCAAACTACTGGACCTAGAGACCTGAAATTTCGCACACAGATACCTTATGCAGTGTAAGCATCCACTAAGGAAAGATTTTTGAAAATTTCATCCCTAAGGGGATGAAATAAGGGATAAAATTTTGTATGAAAGTCGAAAATTAATAATTACGTGTCTCAGCGTTTTTAAAAATTCCTTCCTCAGAGGGGTAAAAAGGGGATGAAGTTGTGTATAGAAGAAAATCCTTCATTTTCGAAGTAAAAATCGCGAATTTTTTATTTAGTCTTCTGGGTGGAAATCTATCCCAACATAAATATTGTTATTGTTAGTATTTTAACCCCTAAGGGGATGAAATGGGGTACATAAACATAAAAATAGATGTGAATATCGTCATTGGGGTTTTCTGGGATGACGATTGCGAAAATGACATTTATTTTGAAGTCCAACACGGTGGACATGAATTAACCGCTAATGGGGTGAAAATGGGGTTCAAATTTTGCATGGAAAAATAACATCTATTGTCATTACAACTTTAAACTTCGTAGGTGCACGTCGAAAAATAAATTGACAAACATAGTTAGAAATTTTGAAAATCAACCCCTTAGGGGGTAAATGGGGTAAGTAAACAAAAATCGATATAGATATTATTCTTGAAGTTTTATGAGATGGTGATTGCGAAAATGATATTTACTTTAAAGATCAACACGATTCATGATTCACGAGCCATGATTCATCCCCTAAAGGGGTGAAAATGGGGTTCAAATCTTAATATATAAAATCGTAAACTGAATGACTGACTGACTGATCTATCAACGCACAGCCCAAACCGCTGGACCTAGAGACTTGAAATTTTGCACTCAGATACCTTATACAGTGTAGTCATCCACTAGGTAGTGTAGGGACGGGGACGGGGAGGGGAGCGGAGGCGGAGGCGGGGGCGGGGGCGGAGGCGCGGTCGGGGGCGGGGGCGGGGGTGGGGGCGTGGGCGGGAGCAGTAGCGGCAGCGGGAACGGGAAGGGGAACCTCGTGAGAGGCCCGCCACATGCGGCAAATGTCTTGCCTTGCGAGGCAGCGCGCTTGGTGGAGACCCACCTAATCGCGTAAAAATGGCTGGTTGGATCCTGGTTGAAGGTTCCCTGAGGATTTTCTCTAATATCCACGCGGACGAAGTCGCGGGCAGAAGCTAGTATTTGGGTGAATCAACTTTTTGTTGTCTTGTGGCATTTTTTAAAATATCTGCGTGAACCTTTTTTATATGAAGTTAATATGTAATTGCAAATACTCTCAGCTAATTATTTTATAAAAAAACTTAAAAGACATAAAATTTTTAACGTGATTTTAAAGAAAAACATAGGTGACTCAGGAGACAACTCCTATTTTTCATATAAAAGCTGGGGACAAGATTGTCTCCTGGGTCACCCATGTCTTTCTTTGAAATATTGATTATTTTTATACAAAACCAAGTATGTTTTATTGGCTATGAATCTAAATATTGTAAATTAGAGATTTTTTACAAAAGAGTTGTCTAGTTTTTTTTTTAATTTATGAAATTTTACACATGGGTCGATTTTTTTCTTACACTAAAAAGTTGATTCACCCATTTAATAATTGGTCAAAATATTGAGGTTTGTTTACGTAAGTCCCAAAATTTTACTAATTTCTGGATTTAGAGCTCGCATTCATTAGAATCACAGGTATTTTGTTTACCTAAGTAAATAATGAAAGGATGAATCTACGATGCGTCTTGCTATTTTTGAGATTACAGTTTAACTTAATCACTGGATTTACAGGAAACCTGGAAATATAGTTAAATTAGTACTTAAGTAGGTATAATTTACCATTTGAAAACTGTCGGTTAAAAGCAGCTTTAAATAAAACTATCAGTGTTCACAAAGACAAACAAAAGTCATATTGGAAATCATCGACATGAGTATCGATATCGATAATTTTTGATCAATATCTACGCCTTATTTTCTCAAGTTCACAGACATAATATCTTTTATCTAACACATAATGTTTAGAAATCAGCCTTTATTTGGGTAACAAGCGTTTAATAGCATCATATTAGTATATAACTTAGTGTGTTTGGGAATATATTCAACTAAAATATGAAATATGAAAATGGTATTTGTACAATCATATTTACCCGTGAAATAAGTAATTCTTTGGGTTATTGTCGTAAGTAACATTACAATTCAACACAGAACACGACACCATTATTGATTTATAAGAGCCAAATCAACCCGATTGCGATCAAAATAACAAAATAATCGTGTGGACGCTTTTCACCAAGATGTTAAACGATGATACGTGATGATAACTCTTTCTCGCACATCGCATAAGCCGTAAGAAACGGTTTCTCACTCGCACCATTGTCCGTCTACTTGAGCATAGCGAAAAATTTTCTAAGTCTATGGAAGTAGGCTGTATGCTCACTCACCCCTTTGTTCGTAAAATATTCTTGCGAAATTCGTGTGAAAAAAACAAAACAAAAACCTGCGCGCCTTTTCCCATAATAATAATATTTAGTTTTTGTCGTATTTGTTGCTGTGTGGTAAACGAATGAAATAAGCTTGTAGTACAGTAGCCCGTAGTACATTTAAATTACCAAAAAGGTTACCGTTTGCCGCTGTGATATAGTTATTTATTACGAAATTATAGATACTTTAACCCAAGTTGTACAGATCGCAACCCGCTGTAACCTATATTTGTATATCTCCAAAAAATGTTTTTTTTTCGAGGTTTACCATTTGGTTTAGCTATTGTCATGTTCCACAGCTTTGTTTGATTGCCACAGATAATAGTAAGACTATAAAAAGTAGCCATACACAGATTTAAGACCAAGTAAAGTCCATCCATTTTCATCTGGTCTTAAATCTGAGTATGGTCGTTTTGTATAGTCTTACTATTATCAGTGGCAATCAAACAAAGCTGTAGAACACGACAATAGCTAAACCATGTGGTAAACCGCGATACATAAAAAAAATATCAGTTATACAAATATAGGTTACGGCGGGTTGTGACCTGTAAAACTTGGGTTCAAGTATCTATAATTTCGTAATAAATAATTATATCACAACGGCAAACGGTAACCTTTTTCGTAATTTAAATGTACTACGGGCTACTGTAGTATTGTATCTTGGACGAATTGATTCGTCCAAGGCTTGTATAGGTACAGGTAGACAACCTACCTACGTCACTTCTTGTCTCTGTGAACTCAACCTACCTAGCGAGCGTAGTATTAATTTTATCATGTTAAAAACCACCATGCATAAAACCACAGGTGGTATCCAAAAATTTACTTTTTATTTCAGCAAACAGAACCATCGTTTAGTATTCAAAGTAGGCACTTAATGTTTTGGAACCGATCAAACCATACCGCGATATGAAACAGAACAATGCCATCTAGTAATATTCGTGATAAACTACATTTGTTAATAATAACACATACTTGACTTTTCATTGATATAGTACTTTCTACGCCTACCTAAGTATATTAGCTACTTATGGTTTTAGGCACAGAACAAAGAAAATTTTTTCCCCCCAGTAGAAGTCGCAAGTAGGCGGTACCCGTGTAACCTCAAGTGAGCGCAGCTTCTCATACTTCTAAATTTTGCTCCGTCAATCTTGTGAGCGAACGCCAAACAAAAACATTTTAAAAAACTTATAAAAATGCCGAGTTGCATTTTATAAAAGAGCAAAGACGATATCCACATATATCATTTAACAAACGGGTGCATAAAATATCAGAGGGAAGGTTTATTTAATTTATTTTGATTAGATATTATACATTTTAAAATTTTATCCAATTAGGTGTTCTTAAAGTATGTGTGCGTAGCATGTAACTATTACAAGGGGGGCTTGGCTTCGATTTTTAATGTGTTATTTTGGTTACACTGGTTTTCATACTAAATTGCACTCATACTACTTCTAACTACTTCTATGTTCTGTGGTTTTAGGGGTGTAGGGTGTGTCTATTAATAGTACCTTTACAGCTCTCGGTCGGTTTACATGACTGTAACCAGTAGTTGCTGCCTGGTCGACAGGCATTCCTAAATCTCTTCACCAGTGGCCATCGGTATGGAATGGAACGCGAACACCGTCGATCTAGGCACTGATTTCGTTTTCTGTGGCCATGCAGCAAGGTTTGTGCGACGTACCTTTTAAAGGTGCATGTCGGGATCTTCATTATGATATATGCAGTCAGCATGCATTCTGCATTCTTGGCGAATCGTATCAGTCTCCGATTACTGGTCATCTGGACTAAGAGCTAGCCCCGGAAATAGGTGGATACTTTACAGAGCAACGAAATCCTTCTTATTAGTTTGCCATACTATCATTATTAACAGATCCGGGCATAGGGTTGCCAGGCGTCCGGCTAAAGCCGGACATATGCAGGCTTTTTGATTCAGTGTCCGGCCAAATTAAACGGCGTTCGGCCTGTCCGGCTTTTGTTAGGCTTTTTACACTCACGCACATGGTCGTTCGAGCGAGCGGGGCGTCGCGTCGGTCGTCGTTTCTTCCCACACCGAACCACAGACCGCACTTCACCTAGGGTTGCCAGACTTTCCAGATGGTCGGAATTCACCTGGATTCTCCCGGAATTTCAAGTGATCTTCCGACTCCCGACAAATCTAAAAATCTCCCAGAAAAACAGCTGTTCCGAAGGTTCTTTAGAAAATAATAATTTTCACGGATGAAACCACTGATCACAAGATTAGTGGAAGAAACTGATGAAAAATTGCGCTGCGCGGCCGTTTTATTTTACTATAGACAGGCAAGGGTACATGATTAGTGGATGAAACTGACTAAAAATAGCGATGCGCGGCCGTTTTCTTACTATATAAAGGCTTTTAAGTAACATCTTTATTTTAAATATTTGTTTCTCCCGACAATAACTGCAAAATCCCAAAATTTCAAATTTTCTCCAGGTATTTTGGACTAACAATCTGACAACCCTAACTTCACCTCGCACGTCGGTAGCGTGACGCGACACATGCGTGCGTGAGAGCGAGAGAGACAGCGAGCATCAAGCATAAAAAAGCCAAAACTTAAAAAAAAATGTCGTATTACTAAGATACTACACAAAATCTGTTTAGGCTTCCCATCCTATTATCCTTTACTTATTATTTCACCTCCATTTCAAAACAACTAGCGCCATCTCTGGCGCCAATACGTAAACCTGGCTGCGCGACATTAGCGCCACTAAAAAGAAGACATTCAAGCTCTCATCAAAACACCGCGTGCGCGCCGGGTCACCGCCCGCTGAAAAATCCTTAAATTACTGTGAAAAACGGTGTGAAAGACGGAGCCGGCTCCAAAGATCGATCAAGGAACATAACAGACGTGAGTGCCAGTGTAGTGCAAGTGTCAACAACCACCAGCATCTTCATTTGGAGTCGTCACTGCCGCCGTTGGCGAAGCGGTGGCCAGTTACCTGTAAGTCCTTTTCCTTCAGCCTGTTACCTATCCACATTAACCTCTTGTGTAGGTACTTGTTAGGGAATCAAGGAAAATTAATCTTAAACTACGAAACCAAGCGGTTTCATTTTTTGGTCCATACGAGCACAGATGCCTATGGTTACCGGTTTTTAACCAGCTTAAAATTCCATTTACAGTCCAATTTTAAAACATATAAAGCTAAATTTTAATAAAAACAATCGTTAACGTTGCATTCCTAGCGTAAATTATAAGTACCTATCTATTCAACTAGAGCGCTGTGTGTTCGCCGAGCGCCGGCCATTTTTTTGGTTTACCGATCATTTACGATAAAAGTAAATCACATTAAATCTCATTCGTAATTACGTATTTTTAGATAAAATTACGTGTTTGTTAGCGAATTTCATCGTTAAAATTGGTTCATATATCGATTTTTTGTCTTTTTATATTTTGTATTAGGTAGGTACATACTTATAGAAAATGCCTGACGACCAACAGGCCGCCGCTAGTGATAGTGCAAATAGTGCATTAATTAATGAAAGACAATTAAAACTGGTTCAAACGCAGCGAGAATATGCGTTTCGTGATATGCAAATTTTGATGGATTTATCTAAAAATATTCACTCTGATCAATCAGCATTAACTAAATTCAAAGCTAGGTTCAAACGGATTGAGAAATTACGTAGCGAATTCTTCGAGTACACTACTCAGATAAATGAATTAAAGTTAATCTTAAAACCAAGTGAAAAAATTGATTTGAAAGTTGTCCAAGCATTTGACGAATTATACTATAGTGTGATAGCCGTCGCGGATATTATTTTTCCGAGCGAAAGCGAAGGTAGTGTCGACACGGCTCACGCCGCTCGCGTCTCGACAAAAGTCGGCGCGTGTGCCGCGTGTGATAGTAATTGTCATACCGCGAAACCATTCTCGCAAGTGCGTTTACCTAATCTTGAATTGCAAAAATTTGATGGTAACATTGAACTTTGGCAAACATTCTTTGACACATTCTCGTCACTTGTGCATAACAATAATAGCATAAGTTCGATTGAAAAATTCCATTATTTGTTATCATGTCTTTCTGGTCAGGCTTTGTCGCTTGCCAAGGGCATTCCGGTTACGAGTGAAAATTATCCAATTGTTTTCGATGCTCTTATTGATAGATTTGAAAATAAACGCGTTTTGGCTTATAATTATTTGGAAAAAATAAGTAACTTTTCACCTTTAAAAAATAGTAATTTTTCCGATCTTAGGAATTTAACTAACATTCTAAACGAAACAGTTAATGCCCTTCGGGCTATGAAAATAAAACAATTGGATGAGTTTATACTTTTTTATTTAGCTTCGCGCGTTCTAGATAGCGATACTCGTAAACGTTTTGAAATTCAGAATAAGGAACAAATACCTACTTTTTCTGATTTGTTAACCTTTTTACAAAGTTATGTCAAAGTATTGGAGGTCAGTCAATCCGGCACGATATCCGGTTCTGGTACTCAATTAAATCAATTAAATAAAATAACTAAACGCCCCTTAGAGGTTCGAAACAAAAACTATTATAAATCTAATTCGTTGCCGTCCAGTGCCGGCGCCGTCAATGCTTCGATACCTAATCAGTATTCAGTGACCTGTATGTACTGCGGTGAACAACATAATATTTTCAAATGTTCTAAGTTTCAATCACTTAACATTCCTGAAAAGAATAAAGTCGTGTTTAAACAAAAGTTATGTAAAAATTGTTTACGTCCAAATCATAATGTTGATCAGTGTTTTTCTAAATCTTCTTGCTCGGTTTGTAACAAGCGTCATCACAGTTTGTTGCATGACGGTGGCGGGACCACTGTCGCGGTACCTGGTATTTCAACCGAAGTGACTGACTGTTCGGATGGGTTTAGCGGGATCGAACCGCCTATCGTAAACGAAACGTCGGTAACTACTAGTACACACCTAGGACATAGCCGCGCTTTGGTTTTACTCGGTACTTGTACGGTGCGCGTTTGCGATCCGGCGGGCTCCGCTCAGCCTGTTTTGGCTAGGGCACTCATCGATAGCGGTGCGCAGGACTGCTTCATGACGTCATCGCTCGCGCAACGTATGCGCTTGCCTATGCGCCGTTGCAAACTAACCGTCGCGGGTCTAGGTAAAAGCGTAGTGCATCAGATAAAAGGGGAGACATCCTGTACGGTACAGCCTCGCGATTCAGATAATCCTAAATTTAATATTAATGTCATAGTTATGGACACAATTACTAGTAAAATGCCGACAGTTCCAATACCGCCGGTTGTACGTAACCACTTTAAACATTTAGTACTTGCTGATACGCAATTTGACAAACCGACAGATATCGACTTATTATTAGGCGCGGAGCAGTTCCACGCGATTTATGACGGCCAACGCCTCGATTTGGGCAACGGTCTACCGGTTGCTTTACACAGCGTGTTCGGGTGGGTTCTCACGGGCAGGGTCGATCCCGTTAGCCGTCCCCCATCCACAATCTCTTCCCTCGTGGTTTCCACTCGTGCATTAGATGACGTGGTCAAGCGTTTCTGGGAGGTCGAAGAACCACCAAAAACGGAATTAGCGAATCCGGAGGACGTTAAGTGTGAGGAGCTGTTTACCAGTCTAGTTTCCCGCGAGCCTGACGGGCGATACGTGGTGCCGTTACTGTTAAAAGACTCATGCGAATCTTTAGGCGATTCTTTCAATAACGCAAAGTTGCGCTTAAGTAAGCTCGAAAAACGACTCGAACGGAATTCCGAGTTAAACAAAGATTATGGCGATTTTATGGCTGAGTATCAGAACTTAGGTCATATGCAACCTTCAAGTTTGGGCTCAGGTAAATTCGTTATTCCACATCATTGTGTAGTCCGCCCTGATAGTGCGACCACAAAGCTCCGTGTTGTTTTTGACGCCAGCTCAAAAACAACAAATGGAAAATCGTTAAACGACATTGTTTATACTGGACCTAAGCTCCAGAATGATATCGTAGACATACTTACCAAATTCCGTTTGCAACCTATAGTGTTCACAGCCGATATAACAAAAATGTATCGCAACATTGATTTGCGCCCTGAAGATAGGGTGTGGCAACACGTACTCTGGCGATCGTCACCTTCTGATCCTGTCTCGGAGTACGAGCTAAGAACGGTTACTTATGGTGTGACTAGTTCACCATATCTAGCAATTCGTACATTGCATCAGCTCGCAGCCGATCACGGCTCTGACTATCCTAAAGCTGCTGAAGTGGTTCGCCAGGACACATTTATGGACGACATAACGGCGGGGGCACCTACCGTAGCCCAAGCACTTCAGTTAAAAGACCAACTTGTAAACCTTTTGGCTTGTGCTCAGTTTGAACTCCGCAAGTGGAGTAGCAATTCACCTGAATTTAATGCATCTCTTCCTGTTGAACACTGTCAGGTTCCAAAATCATTTTGTGATGAAAATCACCAACATATTATCAAAATCTTAGGCGTCCAGTGGGACCCCCTTAAAGACTTTTTTACTTATTCAATTTCAGCATTGAATTCAAGTTTCACTAAGCGTGCTATTCTGTCAGGCATCGCTCGAATTTACGATCCCGTTGGATGGCTTGCACCCGTTGTTCTGATAGCAAAATTTCTCTTGCAAGATCTTTGGCGTCTTAATTTAGGCTGGGACGACACTGTTCCCACAGATATCGCTGAGAAGTGGCAAAACTTCCTCATTGAATTAGAATATGTTAAAAACATTACTGTACCTCGTAAAGTTACAGCTGATGATGCTGTTCAACATCAATTAATAGGATTCTGTGACGGGTCCTCAAAAGCATATGGATGCTGTGTTTATTTGCGCAGTGTCGGTCCTAATGAATGTCAAGTGCATCTATTGATTGCCAAGTCTAAACTGGCTCCTATAAAGCCATTAACAGTAAACCGCCTTGAACTCTGTGGCGCTGTTTTACTTGCACGCGTCCTTAAACATATGCATAATTTATTAAAAACTAAAATCCCAATAAATCAAATCATTGCGTTCACTGACAGTAGCACTGTGCTTGCCTGGCTACACATCGAACCCCATAAGCTGAAGACGTTCGTTGCACATCGAGTTGTTAAAATAACAGACGATATGCCCCTCGAGCACTGGCAACACGTCTCCACTCATGACAACCCTGCGGACCACTGCAGTCGAGGCTTAAGCTCAATAAAACTCGCTGAATGTTCCTCCTGGTGGGTAGGTCCGGACTGGGTGGCGAAAGATACTTCCTATTGGCCAGGTAATCCTCATTTGGATTGCTTCGATGATATTCCGGAAATGCGTCCCAACGCGTGTCTAGCTCAGGCTACAACAGATGAGCCTAGTCTCATATCCACATTATTAGAACGCTATTCTTCTTTAACGCATGTGCAGCGCATTCTTGCTTGGTGTTTGCGATTTATATCGGCGTGTTCACGCCATTCCGAACACAGTAAAACGCTTACCGTTAAAGAATTGAACTATTCGCTTCAGTGTTTGATTAAACATGAACAGCAGTCGTATTTTACTGATGACGTGCAGAGTTCTAAGGCTATCCAGAAACTCCGTCCATTTGTAGACGACTCGGGTCTCCTCCGAGTGGGGGGACGATTAAAACATTCTAACTTGCCTGTATCTGCTAAACATCCAGTCTTATTACCGAAAGGTTCACGTCTATCCTTACTGATAGTAGATTATTTTCATATAACTTACTTGCATTGTGGTCCTCGTACCCTGCAATCGATTATTCAACGTCAATTTTGGATTCTTGGGATTCGTAATTTGATTCGTTCCAGACTCTCAAAATGCGTTAAATGCTTTAAAGCAAAACCTATTCCGTGTCAACCTCTAATGGGAGATCTTCCATCTTCCCGAGTCCAACAAACGCGTTGCTTCGAAAAAGTTGGAATCGACCTGGCTGGACCTTTCTTAGTGAAAGAAAGCCATAGAAGAAAGGCGCCAACTTATAAGGCTTACGTATGCGTTTTTGTATGCCTTGCCGTAAAGGCAATTCACATCGAAGTACTCACTGAGCTATCCACTCCTGCGTTTATTGCGGCTTTAGACCGATTTGTTTCCCGTCGTGGGCTTTGTACTTTTATAGTTACCGATAACGGCACCAATTTTATCGGCGCGAAACGTTACCTTAACGAATTATATAAACTCATATGGGAAAATCGCGATCCCATATCATTTAATCTCGCAGAACGTGGAATCATCTGGCAATTTAACCCTCCCACCGGTAGTCACTTCGGTGGAATTTTCGAAAGTGGAGTTAAATCCATGAAATACCACTTAAAACGGGTAATTGGATCGCAGATTTTAACTCTTGAAGAGTTGATAACTGTACTTGCTAAGGTCGAAGCGGTACTGAACTCGCGACCGTTGTGCAACATATCCTCGGATCCAGACGAAGTAGATATTCTAACACCGGGGCATTTCTTAGTTAATAGTCCTTTAGTAGCGTTACCTGAACCTGAACTGACAGATCAATACGTGCCGCCTCGAGAGCGTTGGCAGATGCTGCAAAAACTTACCCAATCATTCTGGCGTATCTGGCAGCGTGACTACCTCCATACGTTACAACAGCGTGCGAAGTGGTTTCGCGGTCAAACTAACGTACAGTGCGGTGATATTGTATTGCTCGTTGATAACAATTTGCCTCCATTAGATTGGCGTTCAGGGCAAGTGACCGCCTTACACCCTGGCGTTGACGGTGTGGTCCGTGTCGTTACACTCCGTACTACGCGTGGCCTCCTTCGGAGACCAGTCACTAAACTTTGTCCGTTGCCTATAGAACATTAACTGTATCGGTTTTCATCGGTACAATTTCTTAGTTTTAAGTTCTTAATTTGATAATTTCTCAATCTTAATTGTAAAACCAAATTAATTATTAAATTTTAAATTATTGGTAGGAATGAATGCAACTTTAACAATTGGTTCTTCATTGGCTTCTTACCTTTTGTATTTTTGAAATCGAGACGATTTCAAGTGGGGGGATTATGTTTAGGCTTCCCATCCTATTATCCTTTACTTATTATTTCACCTCCATTTCAAAACAACTAGCGCCATCTCTGGCGCCAATACGTAAACCTGGCTGCGCGACATTAGCGCCACTAAAAAGAAGACATTCAAGCTCTCATCAAAACACCGCGTGCGCGCCGGGTCACCGCCCGCTGAAAAATCCTTAAATTACTGTGAAAAACGGTGTGAAAGACGGAGCCGGCTCCAAAGATCGATCAAGGAACATAACAGACGTGAGTGCCAGTGTAGTGCAAGTGTCAACAACCACCAGCATCTTCATTTGGAGTCGTCACTGCCGCCGTTGGCGAAGCGGTGGCCAGTTACCTGTAAGTCCTTTTCCTTCAGCCTGTTACCTATCCACATTAACCTCTTGTGTAGGTACTTGTTAGGGAATCAAGGAAAATTAATCTTAAACTACGAAACCAAGCGGTTTCAAAATCCTTAATAATTTAGTTAGGGTGTCCGGATTTTTTACCCAAATGTCCGGCCAAACTGGCTGGTCTGTCCGGCTATTAGGTTAGACGACCTGGCAACCCTATCCGGGCACCTCGCAAATTTTCAGTGGTGGGGGTGGGAGTGGTTGAGCGACAAAGGGACTGAAAAGCGATTGAAGGTAAAGCTCATTCGCTTAGATAGTGTCGGTACACCCGTAAGCAAATGTGTTCAGAGACGCGCAGGAAAGATACGTGCGTGTTCGTATTTGTTCGGTGTGACGTCCAATAGGGAATGCCATTGAGTACAACGTAATCAATGCGTTCCGCTCTGCGTAAGTACGCAGCCTGGTTGTCTCATGAGAGCTGCAATGCGTAGGGTTACGCATCGGTCTACGTGCACGCGTACGTTACGCAAGCGGTGTGCCATGTCTCATAAAGTTTCAGGCATTACAACGTCATGGTACGTCTACGTGCACGCTTACGCATACGCTTACGCATCCGGTGTGCTGGAGCCAATCAAGATTTTTTCAGATATTTTCAAACTATTAATTTGTATCTTTTAACTGCACTTTCATATTCAGAAATGTGGTCTGGTATCCCCATTTCATTTTTAGAATGCTTAAAAATTAAAGGTGTTTAAACAAACAAATTATTTTGTTTTAAATAAAGTTGTGCTAGTATTTACTGTTACTATGGCGACTTAACAAATAAAATATTTAGATAGGAATAAACATGTTAATTGGGAACGCGAGATAATCCTCGTAACACAAACATTACGCCAAACAGGGATTAGCAAATTTTGTGCAGTAGGTTGCATCAAGGTTTTCTGCCTATCATCAATAATCAAAATGACAACAACATATGATCAACCATATAATTCAAAGAATCAAAACATAAACGGTTCAAAATGTCAACAGTTTTTAGATTAAAAACCGGCCAAGTGCGAGTCGGACTCGCGCACGAAGGGTTCCGTACCAAAAAACAGCAAAAAAAATCACGTTTGTTGTATGGGAGCCCCCCTTGAATATTTATTTTATTCTGTTTTTAGTATTTTTTGTTATAGCGGCAACAGAAATACAAAATCTGTGAAAATTTCAACTGTCTACCTGTAGTCGTTATCAATATCGAGCAAAAAACGGCAAAAAAAGCACGTTTGTTGTATGGGAGCCCCCTTAAATATTTATTTTATTCGGTTTTTAGTATTTGTTGTTATAGCGACAACAGAAATACATAATCTGTGAAAATTTCAACTATCTAGCTATCACGGTTCATGAGATATAGCCTGGTGACAGACAGACAGACAGACAGACAGACAGACAGACAGACAGACGGACAGCGGAGGCTTAGTAATGGGGTCCCGTTTTTACCCTTTGGGTACGGAACCCTAAAAATGACTCACATATTATAGGCTTGCCAACCGTCCCTGATTTTCCGGGACCGTCCCGTTTCTGAGTCAATTTTGGGCCGTCCCGCCGTGACCCCTTGCGGGACGCTTTTTGTCCCGGCAATCAGTTAAAGTCATTAATAGGAGAAAAACAAAAATCACTATTATGTACCACTAAAAATCTCGCTGTGCGGCTGTTTTTTTACTTTAGTCAGGCAAAATTACAAGATTAGTGGATGGAACTGACAAAAAATCGCGCTGCGCGGCCGATTTTTTAACTATAAATTGGCAAAATTATAAAATTATTTGATGAAACTGACTAAAAATCGCGCTGCACGGCCTTTTTTTGTGTAGACGGGCATTTTTCTAAAAACACAGGCGTTTCGTGCATCCTAGACAGGCATCCTCCCTTACGTAGATGGCGACCCTAGGGGCGGCATACCTTATTGGCCTAAGGCTCCGAATCTTAAAATACGTCCCTGGGCTTGGCTTGCACCACATATTAAAATTAATTTTGACCAAAAATGCAGTGAAATTATAATTACGTTTGCAATAAACGAACTTGTGAAAATGCGCAAAAATCTCAAGAGTAAGTAGTTTTAAATTTAGAAAATTTAATAATTTAAAACTTTTGTCATACCTATATTTTGCATTGATTATTTTTATTAACTGATTAAAAAATATATCTTCCTATAGATTTTTCTAACCATTTTGTATGTGGTGTGTTGTGTCCCGCGTAATATACCCTAGTCCCAGATGTCGAGCTAAGTAATCCCGGAAATGCCTTATTTGGAGTATTTTGGAGTTGGCAAGCCTACTCACAATATAGGTGATCAATAACTTTTATCATATAAAAATTGTATATAATTGCAGTATTAGGTACTTATGCCTGTATTTATAAACCGCTCTCGACGTTGAGAGCTATCTTGAGATTATATTTGAGATGCTGTTCTTATACAAACTGCTTCTTAAGTATGATCTCAAGATAGCTCTCAATTTTGAGAACGGTTTATAAATACGGGCCTGCGATCATGATCGAAGATACGGGCCCATAATTATCATTAATTTGTATTGATTACTTATTGATTATATGAGGAGCTCGGTGGCGCAGTGGTTTAGCGAATGGCCCAGCGATTGTGGAGGTTAAGCAACGTTCGCAAGGGTCGGTCATGGGATGGGTGACCAAAAATTTATTATCTCGAGCTCCTCCGTGCTTCGGAAGGCTCGTTAAGCCGTTGGTCCCGGCTGCATTTTCAGTCGTTAACACTCACCTATCCACATTGGGCCCGTATGGTGGGTTATGGCCCGTCCTCCTTAACCACCCATAAGGAAGACCTGTGCCCCGGCAATGTGGACATTATAAAATGGCTGATGGACTGGACTCATTGATTTATTTTAAACGTTGATATATTCAAATATGGTAGAGCATTGAACAATATGCTTATTTATCTTATTATACGAAAGTAATTGATTATATATACATGTTGACATTTCGAACCGTTTATGTTTTAATTCTTTGAAATATTCATAAATGCGTAAAATTTACGTTTTTCCATTGTTTGCGTTGTAGAAAAGAAGTCGTAAAGATTTTTTGATGCAACATGATTGGTCTTATTTATGCGAGTGTTAAAAATTATTAAAATAGAATCTCTATTTTTAACTTCATAGAGTGTATGTAATTGAACATGCTTTCTAATCAAAGGCGTGAAACAATAAATAACGAGTTGAATGGTTTTTATCAATTTGACCTAGATCTGATTGAATGCAGTATTGTTGGAGATCTATTAAACAAACTATTGAAGATGTTGCTCAATCAATGTTATCGTAAAAATCTAGCTACAGAGAGATACTCGTAGTTGACATATCATTTGGCGAGTGTTCTGATGTGAAACGCAACAAAAATTAGACAAAATTTATATTTATTTGGTAAGATATAAAATAAAACATTAAACTTTTTTAATAAGAAATAAACTAAACTTATATAATATATGAAATGAAAACGATTTGTACAAAAACCGGTATTTATTTTATTTTATATTTTATAAACGTAACCTTATTTATTTACCGGCCGCCCGCTGTTTCACCCACGTGGTTCCCGTTCCCTTGGGAATATCGGGATAAAAAGTGTTCTGTATTTTTTTGTATTCTATATTATATTTATTATAAAAGTATGCTATATACTATCTGTGTACCAAATCCGTTCAGTAGTTTTTGCGTGGTTGAGGAACAGACATCCAAACCCAAAAACTTTCACATTTATAATATTAGTAGGATAAACTAAACTAATATAATATATGAAATTAAAGAAAATTGCACAAAAACGGAAAACAATTGTATTTTTTATTTTATTTTATAAACTTAGACCCTATCTTATTGAAAATAATAATTCAATAATTAATATATTAGATTACCTATAAGAATTTTGTTGTAACATGACATTTTTTGTTGCGGATGACGTCTACGTGGATGAATGTAATGTGACAAGGTTCCATCGTATTAGCAATTGGCGGGGATATTACAATTACAACCATCGAATGGTGCAACAAATATATATTACAGGTTTGTTTTTTATTACAATGAATAGGTATTCTGCGATAAACTTGCAAGCTTGCAAGTCCTTATTAACCATTGCAATTAACAAGGTAGTATTCTTATGAACTCCATCCAATTAAATTCAGCAACAAAATTAATATTAAAATAATACGATAATTGTTTTAATTTTGAATTAATCGCTTAAGCATCATCCACTTTAAATTAATTCAGCAATGTTTTTATTCAAATTATATCCACGCAATAAGTAATTTACCAATCGACTGGTTAAAGTTGCCAAACTAATTAAATTATTTTAATGAAACTTCCAACCCTGTGAAACTCAAAGGTATAAAATCATATTTTCGCATTAATAATCTATGTTTTTTACAAAATTAATCAAAAATTATTCAGACGTTAAAAGGTACCAGACAGACAGACAGAATTATTTATAGAGTAAGAGTTAATATACGTACTTATTGCCTACATTACCCGACACTGTACTTTTCTGATTATAATCGTTTATTATAGCAATTTAAGTTTAGAAATGAAAATAATTTAATGAATAATATTAATAAATTAATTGTTTACTAGCGGCCGCCCGCGACTTCGTCTGCGTGGACAGTTTTTTTGCTATCCCTCGGGAACTGTACGTTTTTTTCTGGATGAAAGGTATGTCTTTTTCTGTACCCCTAACAACGCCTATGCAAAATTTCATGATGATCGGTTCAGTAGTTAAGACGTGAAGGCGTAACAAACAAACAAACGGACTTTTGCATTTATAATATTAGTAAGGATAAGGATGTTTAGGGTTCTATACCTCAAAAGGAAAAAAACGGAATAGGTTCACATTATTGTCAGTCTGTCTGTCTGTTTGTCTGTCCGTGGGATAAGGATAGGGGGATGATGATGATTGATAAAGTTTATCCGTACGCCTTATCCTCCTAAACCTTTCGTCACAGGCCGGGAATTAAGAAGCGCTTTTACACCTTAGTACTATTATATATTCTGTGCTTTTACTACAGGCCAAGAAGTGGTTGTTTATAAAACAAAGTAAATGATAACAATTTTTACATCTCCCCACTTCTTCGAATGAGCTTGTTCATTTTACTATATTTAGGTAGGTACTAAGAATAGTAAGTACCATGTAATTCAGAGTATCCCAACTCATGCTCTATGTTCCATTGTGTACCTATTTTTTTATTTATTTATTCGGGACAACAAACAATTGACTAATGTTTGTTACTTAAATAAACTGAACAATGAAAAATACTAATAGGACAATCAACACCGTTATCCACAACTTAGATAGATAGATAAAACTTTTTATTGCTAACACATTACAGGAATAGTTACAAACAATAACATTAAAAACAATGGTGGGCAAAGGCGGCCTTATCGCTGGAAGCGATCTCTTCCAGGCAAACCTTTGTTACAAAGGATAACTTATTTATTGAAAGAGGCAGTGTGCCAGCAACATACTACATACAAGACACAGAATATTACATTTTACAATATGAAAAAAAAAACAATATATAGTCAGGTGGGGTAAGTGAAACACCGGGGTAAGTGAAACACCCAACCATATCTAAGAAACTATCGTAGTTTATTCTCATAGCGATGTGTCGATAAAGCAGGAATGACGAATTACTTCCCTTAATACAACACACATATCGCTGAGATCATTAAACTAGCTAGTAAACCAAAAAGAAATTCATTACATGTCAAAACGCAAAACACGAGTGATAGGCGGGACCATTTTGGCAATCACACAAGCAAAATTAAAGAGTAATTAAAAATTTTGTTATGGAAAGTATTGCACGTAAAGTTTTATCTTACATGATCCAACGTCTATTTTAGATAAATCCTTCATGAAATAGAGTTACCTAACATAATCTGAAAATCTTAACATCAAAAAGAGCTAAAAGGGGTTAAGTGAAACAGTCATGACGGGGGAAGTGAAACATATGGCGCACTTCCCCCGTGTCAGATATCACAAACCTTTTTTCCCATGAACTTTTATAACGAATGATATTGGGAGCATTCTGTCAGACAAATCTTTGAGTCATCGATCGCCATTGATTAAATTTTAACCATGGAAAGTAAAATATTGCACATTCTATACAAATTACTTTCCATGGTTAAAAATTTGTCAGGCAGAATGCGCCCATTGTCAAAGATTAAGTTTTTTGTGGTACCTATATTTGTTGTTATGACTTTGTTGTTTGTAAGCCGATTTCGATGAAACTTGGTTTGGGGCACTATTTTGACAAGAAAACAACAAGGCAATGTTAAAAATATTAAAAAATCCAAGATGGCGGCCAATTTTTTTGTTTGTGGTCGAATTTCGATGAAACTCTGTTTTTTGTACTATTTCGATAAAAAAACAGCAACGCATTGTTAAAAATATTTTCTCAAACATGCTTGGAAATTCGAACATTATTTCAACAACCTTCTTCGTGTTAAATCCGAGTTACTGGACAGACCTAAACCGCTCCGGCAATATTTGTATGAAAATCCATTACTCTGACCGGCAATGTTTCTATGAAAACTCATTACACACGTGTAATTCAGAAATGGAATTATGGAACTAACTTTTCAACGAATCACGAATATGGATAACAAATGAAAGGCCTTGACTTGATGAGCGAGCACATTTAAAAAAAATGTTTTTTTTATATGGGTATCAATTTTTTTTTTTTTTTTGCAATATGGGTATCAAATGAAGGGCCCTGATGAGCACATTGCAAAAAACTGAAAAAAAAATTACGAAAAAAAAAATGATTTTACAATATGGGTATCAAATGAAAGGCCTTAATGAGCACATTTCAAAAAACGAAAAAAAATATTAAAAAACGAAAAAAAAATTTTTGCCAATATGGGTATCAAATGAAAGGTCTTGGGCTGATTTTGATGAAACTCGGGTTTCGGTTGATTGGTTTTTGGCCGCCATATTGTATTTTTTATATTTCTTACATTACGTTGCTGTTTTCTTGGCAAAATAGTACCAAAAACAGAGTTTCATCTAAATCGGACTTCAAACAAAAAAGTTGGCCGCCATCTTGGATTTTTTAATATTTTAAAGTTGCGTTGCTGTTTTCTTGTCAATAAAGTAACAAAAACCGAGTTTCATCGAAATCGAACTTCAAACAAAAAAGTTGGCCGCCATCTTGTATTTTTTATATTTCTATCATTGCGTTGTTGTTTTATTGCCAAAATAGTACCAAAAACCGAGTTTCATCGAAATCGGACCACAAACAAAAAAGTTGGCCGCCATCTTGGATATTTTAATATTTTTAACATTGCATTGATGTTTTCTTGACCAAATAATACCAAAAACTGAGTTTCATCTAAATCGGCCCGCTAACTACAAAGTTGGCCGCCATCTTGGATTTTTTATTTTTTTTACATTGCGTGGCTGTTTTCTTGTCAAAAAAGTACCAAAAACCGAGTTTAATTCATAGAAATCGGCCCACAAACAAAAAGGTGGCCGCCATATTGGATTATTTCCTTTTTTTGTAAAGCTTACCCTACCTATTTTAGGTTTGTCACCCCTCACCATCGCAACTATGTTTCACTTCCCCCGGATTATGTTTTTTTGATAAATCTTTAAAACTGGACCCTGTTTCATGAGAATTTGATACATTTTTGGATATTAACAGTCAAACATGATCCTTTTGTCCTGTTTTTAATTAAATGGACACAATATTTAAAGCTATTTTGGCCACTGTTTCACTTCCCCCTTGTCAGGGGTAAGTGAAACACTTCTTAGCCTTTATATTCTTTTCGTTATTTTGTTGCTTAATGCAAGTCTTTAGATATTTATATTCATACCGTTAAAGGCTGATTTAATTAGGAGTACATTGCCTACACAGCTACTTTAATTGCGAGTTTTATAGCTTTACTAAACCTTGTTAAATAAAAATTGTCGAGTTGCGCTGCAATCTGGGGGCCGTTTTTAGTGTGCAAGAATTAAATATTTAACCTGGAGTCTTTATTATAGTGTGTCCGGATTTTTAACGCTTTCATTATGCAGTGTGCTGGCTGTGAGAAACGATTTTCGGAAAATGAGTATTTAAAATGTAATACCTGTACAGCTATGTACTGCCTGGTGTGTCTGTCAATCAATAAAGGTAACATTGCTGAAATTGATCCTAAGCAACTAGCCAAATTGAAATGTCCATCCTGCAGTAATGTCACGATACGCCAAAATGATGACAACTCACCTATACGCCCCGGACACACAGTCGGCATGTTGAAACCTATTGCAACCACCAATTTAAATAAAATTACCAAAAATAAATCTATCACGCGCCAGCCTCACCAAGCGAATTACGACGCAAGTCAGCATGCAATACTCGAGGAAATAAGAAATCTAAGATGTGACATGAATCGTCAATTTGAAACACAACAGGCGAACCTCGAGAAATCTAACGCTATACTGTCAAATTTACAGAAAGAAGTAGTAGACCTTGGTACCAAGTTTAGTTCCATGAGGGTTGATTTAGATGGAGCAATCGAATCGATACAGTTCTTGTCCGACCACCATGACAATCAAATCAAGATCAATGATGATACTAAAAGCACGGTTTCTTGTTTGGTAAAGGACAACAATGCATTGCGTTCCCAAGTGACGGATTTAAGCGCTAAATTGTCACAAATCGAGCAGCAATCAAGAGAGTGTAACATAGAGATACAATGTGTTCCGGAATACAAGAATGAAAATCTACTTACTACCTTCCAACAGCTTTTGAAGACCGTATCCTGTGAACTACCTAGCACTGACATCGTATCGTTTCACCGTGTAGCTAAAATTAATTCAGAATCGAAACGCCCTCGAAACATCATTGTAAAACTCTCTAGTACTCGGGTTCGCGATCACGTATTAGCTGCAGTTAAAGTTTTTAACAGAAAAAACAAAGATAACGCGCTCAATACTTCGCATCTTGGAATAGCTTCTGATAAGCGGTCAATTTATGTGACAGAACATTTGTCACCATCTAACAAGCAACTGCATGCCGCTACAAGAGTATTTGCCAAGGAAAAGAAATACGAGTTTGTGTGGGTTCGTAATGGACGCATTTTTATTCGCAAGGACAATAACCACTCCTCTGTACTAGTTAAGAATATGGAATTTTTAAAAACCTTGTAATTTGATTTTAATTGTATTTCTTTTGTTTAAATATTGCATGATTTAAAGTTATTATTATATCAAAATTCAATCTCAAATTATTTTATCAAAACGTTAGAGGCTTGAGAACCAAAACTGAAAACATATATCTATCTACGTTAAGTACCAATTACGACGTGATAGTGCTTACTGAGACTTGGCTTAATAATACTGTATTTGATCGTGAGCTGTTCGATGATCGTTACGACATTTTTCGACGAGACCGATTTACTACAACATCCCATAAGACTAAAAAAGAAGGTGGTGGTGCGTTAATTGCTGTTCATAAAAAATATAAAGCTGTTCGTAAAACTAAATGGGAGTCGACATGTGAAGAATTATGGGTTTCCATAAAATGTGAGAACGGCTCTGACCTACACATTTGTTCGGTATATATCCCATCACCACCTAAACCTGATTATATAAATATTTTTCTAAACAATATTACTCAAGTTATACATAATCATATACCGCCACTATCTACAACACTAGTAATGGGTGATTTTAATCTAGGTGACATAGTTTGGACAAAAGATGAAAATCTAAAGGTAAGTTTTTTGACCCCATCACCCTCATGTAACACGCTTGAGAACCTTCTGATTGACACTATGTCTTTTGTTGACCTGCACCAGTGTAATTCAATTACTAACTTTAATCAGCGTATGTTAGACCTTATCTGGTGTAGTCAACCAGATTATGTGACAGTTAGTGAAGCCGATGAACTTTTACTGGATAAAACTGATTCTCACCACCCACCCTTATCTCTAAGTTATACGAGGACTAGCCGTAAATCAGTAAAACCAAAACGTGTATCTAAATTAAACTTTAGTGCTTGTAATTACGAAGAAGTCAATAAAGAGTTAGCTCAATTGGACTGGACTTTAATATGGGAGAAAGGATCTGGAGTTAATGATATGGTTCAGAAATTTTATGACAACATTATGCCAGTCATACATAAACACACACCTTATAAGACCCAACGCGACACTGGATATCCGATTTGGTATACTAAGCCCCTTTTGAAAGCTTTAAATGAAAAAGCAAAATATCATTCAAGGTATAAAATATATAATAATCCTATGGATAAACTTGCTTTTGACAGGGTTAGAGAACGTTGTGACAAACTGATAAGAGAGTGCTATGCTAAATTTAAGGAGCAGGCAAAATCTCATTTACGCAGTAGTCCCAAATATTTTTGGCAATTTATTAACGCTAGAAAAGTAAATCGTACCTCCATCCCTAATGATATGGTCTTTGAATCTGAAACTGTAAGTGGTGGTCAAAAGGTTTGTGACATGTTCTCATTGTATTTCCAAACAGTTTATGATACACACAGAGCCACAGGTTCGTCCTGCTTCGATGATTCATTTTCGGCCGATGATAGTGCCATTTCACTGGGTGGATTGTCAATTTCGGAGAATGAAGTTCTTGAATATCTCTCCACATTAGATTGTAATAAGGGAGCTGGACCTGACTTATTGCCACCGTTATTCTTTCGAAATTGTGCAAACTACTTATACAAACCATTATGTCAAATATACAATGCCTCTTTAGAAACTGGAGTGTTTCCGGAATTGTGGAAAGTTGCTCATCTAACACCAGTTTACAAATCTGGAGACATAAACGACATTAGTAACTACAGACCTATCTCGATTCTTTCTTTAGCAGGTAAAATTTTTGAGTCAATTGTCCAGAAGAAGATATATAGCCATGTGAGGGGTTTAATACACGTTAATCAGCACGGATTTTTGCCAAAAAAGTCAACAACCTCTAATCTGGTTAGTTATGTTAGTGACATAAATGAAGTTTTGGACCATCAAGGGGAAGTTCATGCTATTTATACGGATTTTAGGAAGGCCTTCGACCTAGTAAACCATGACCTGTTGCTTATTAAGTTGAAGGGTGTTGGTATTCATGGATCATTGCTTCGATGGTGTGAATCGTATTTGCGGAATCGGTCACAACTTGTTTCTTTATACGGGTACAAATCTATTGCACGACCGGTGCCATCGGGAGTACCACAGGGATCCCACTTGGGACCACTGTTTTTTCTAATCTTTGTTGATGACTTGTCTAATTGCATTAATTCTAAATTTAAAATGTACGCAGATGACCTAAAAATTTACCGTAAAATAAATGGCACTGAAGATGTTTCTGCACTTCAACTTGATATTTGTAACGTTCAAAATTGGTGCGATGTTAACGGCATGGTCTTAAATTCTAATAAATGTTTTGTTATCCGGTTTACGAGGAAGGTACAGTCAATTCATGCCACCTATTTTATCAACAACGTTCCTTTAAATGAAGTCTCGAGTATACGAGACTTAGGTGTGATTATTGATAGCAAGCTAAGCTTTAGTCAGCATATCGATGGCATCATAAAAAAGACATCCAAGCTAAGTGGTTTCATCACACGTCAAATGAAAATATTAAAGGATTCTCAAATCACGATTCTTGTTTTCAATAGCATTGTGCGCAGTATCTTGGAGTACTGTAGCACTGTATGGAATCCTGGATACCAAGTTTACTCCGATAGATTGGAGCGTGTACAGAGACGCTTTCTGTACCACCTTAGCTATGCTGAAAATAAGTGTCATCTCCTACAATCGTATGAAGCCCGTCTTTCCAATTACTGCTTAACACCTTTGTACAGTCGCAGGAAAGCTTCAGATATTGTTTTTGTATTTAAATTGGTAAACGGTCTCGTGGATTCGCCCGACATCTTAGAGCGCTTGCAATTTTCGGTCCCACGCAGTGCTAGTCGTCTGCATAATCGAAAGACTTTCTCACTTCCGGTGTGTAAGACTCGTCTCGGCCATCACTCTCCGTTGTATCGCATGTGTGCGGCCTATAATTCTATACGTTTTAAATTTGATATTTTTAATGGTTCCCTTGCCTCAGCCAAGCGTTGTATTAGAATGGCTCTTTAGTTGTTTTCTTTATTTTCGATCTAAAACTTTTTGTATTATTTAGGTTTAAAGTTTAGTATTTAAAAATTGATTTAGGTAGTCTACATTTTCAAATTGTCAGTAAATGCATGCTGTGCTTACTTCGAGTAGGGTATATCCTAGTAAGTTAGTTTTAATAAGTTATTGTTAGCATAGACCAAATGGATTTTACCCAGTTTAGTAAGCCAAATAAAAAAAAAAAAAAAAAAAAAAAAGTATGTTTCACTTACCCCACCTGAATATATAAATGACATAAATAAAGATATACAATATAAATATACTACATAAACATACACATATACATATAATAGTTGTTGCAAACTAGGATTTAGTTAGAAGATTTGCGTGCAATTTTTTCCTAAAAACAGCAAATAAGACTTAAATAAGAGAGTGGGTACCTGCTTCTTAAACCTTTTCTAAAGGTACTTACTTAAATAGAGAAAGAGAAAAACAAAAAAACTTAGAAATACAAACAAGAGGGGCTATCATATCATGCATAAAGGAACACTAATATCTAATAGATATCTCATATTAAAGAACTGTTATCAGTGCAACCTTATTAATTATTTACAAAATACAATCTGTGCGTCTGCGAGTTCCACAACTACTTTCTTCCTGAAAGAGCGTGGTGATAATGCAATCAAATCAACATCGTAAAGAAAATCGTTGTACAGTGACATCATTTATAATAAAACGGAGCTCGCTTACCTGCGTTAGTCATTGTGTGCGTCAGATGGAAAAGCTTGTGCGGGTGTTTGTTACGTATTCTTACAGAATGCTAGGGATACGATAGTAATTAATGCTGTTGGTTAATTCGCAGCAGTCAAAAACATGATGAATTATTTTGTACAGGGTCATTATACCTAGCATTGTTCTACGTGTTTTTAAAGTTTGTAAAGAATATCTGTTAAGTGATTCGCTATATGAACGTTTAGGGAGCCGACATCTGTAGTTAACTCTTTTTAGATATTTTCTTTGAACTGACTCAATAAGTTGGTTATACTTCTCGTAATGAGGGTTCCAGATGGTTGTAGCGTACTCTAACTGTGATCTCACTAGACTCTTAAGTAGATGTATGTATGTTGCTGGCTTTTTAAACTTACAACCTATACGCATAATAAAACCATACATTTGGTAAGCCTTACCAACCACATGAGCAATATTATTACTAAGATGGAGCTCAGAGTCGAGGAGTACACCGAGATCACGGACACAACGAACCTTCTTTAGAGTGGCTGTACCAAGAGAGTAAGTAAAATTAGTTACGTTTGTTTTCTTGGTGAAAGTTATAGATTTACACTTTTCAGTACTCAGGTGTAATTTATTCAAAGCGTTTCAATCATTTTTTCAAAATTTCAAATTCAAAATTCAAACATTTATTAAATCTTCTTGGAGCTTACAACAGTCACTAAAGTTATGTATTTGTTTAAATACTTTTAAGTCTTCGGCATATAAGAGAAAGCTACTATTTTTAAAGCACTGATCTATGTAATTTATGAAAATTACGAACAGCAAAGGCCCTAAAATAGAGCCCTGCGGAACGCCAGATGTTACCATAGTATAGTTAGAAGCATATCCCTTGATAACCACCCTTTGAGTCCTGTTCTCCACATATGACCTGAACCATCGCAAGAGATCACCTCTGATACCGTTATATGCTATCTTCCTAAGAAGAATCTCGTGGTCTACCTTGTCGAAGGCCATGCAGAAGTCCGTGTAGATTGTGTCTATTTGAATGCGCTTATCCATATTTTCGAACAGAAAATTACTAAATATCAGTAAATTAGACTCTGTTGAACGGTGCTTAACAAAGCCGTGCTGTTGAGTTGATATGAGAGAATGTAACTGAGGATAAATGGCATCATGGACCAATCTCTCCAAGACCTTCGACAAGACTGACAACAGAAAAATGGGACGGTAGTTACGGACGTCATTTCGTGTTAACACACTTATAAAACCGGTTGCTTCTTTCATGCATTTATTAAAAAGTATTACTAGCGGGATAGATATGCAATCAGCTGTCAATTTAACGAACAGCGATGGGATATTGTCTGGCCCATGTCCTTTATTAACATCTAGTGTCCTGAGCACCTTAATTATGTCCTGCCGTGTAAAACTAATATTACATATTCTGAAATTACTATGATAATTTTCAGACTGTAAAGAGTTAATATCAATGTTGTCGACGGTATTTTCTTCAAAGAAAGAGGTAAAGAAACTGCTAAATATGTTACACTAAGTAAGGCCGAGTAAACCAGATTGGGAATTTCTGAGACTTCACAGGCCTTAGAGGAATATGTTTAGCAATGATTTGGTATATACGCTCATAAAATACATTGACAGCTTCATTGACAGGAAGAGTGTCAAGTGCTGCGTTAATGTCGTTGTTAATAGAGTTACCTATAGTCACCCTGAATAAACCTGTATCGAGGCACTTTGTTTTCAGCCATAGGTGTGCAGTTTGTTTTGAGAGTCGTTTCAGCTTGGAAAGGGGGGTGATGATTGTCGACAGGCACTAATGGCGAAAGTGACAGTTCATTAGTACAATCTACCGAATTCGAGATAAACAGGTCCAACGTGTTACCATTGCTATTTCTATTTACATTATATTGGAATGACCGTAGGTATGAGATAAAGTTAATAACGGAGTAATCTATGTCGCCACTATGTTTGGTTAGAACAGGAACCACTACTGAATCCTCATTTACCTCCCATTGAAGTGATGGTACGTTAAAATCGCCAATAACATATAGGTTATCGATACTATTTGAAGAGACTGTAAACTGAATGGCGTTTAAAAATCGCTTATAAATATCTGATGTCTGACGGGGTGGTATGTAAAGAGCACATATTACGTGAAAGCGGTAATGAATATCTGATGGAAGTCACACCATCACATAGTCAATACTAGGTGACAGGGTGTGGGAGACGGACCCATCAACAGAATCGTTATCATCGCCCGAGCACAACTCGAATCGGCTCGCATATTATTTAAGAAAAAAGAAGTTAGAGGTAAGATAGGTAGTTAGTTCCTCATTGGATGAGGATTACGGGCGGAGTACTCTTCCATTTTCGGCCTTATCGTCACTTCATTAAGTGATAATACCAAGTGAGATGACCAAGTACTTACCCGTTGTGTACTTGGACGAATCAATATATTGTTTTTAATTTCCATGGTTATTGACGTTAATAGAATAATAAATATAATAATAAGTCTCAAAAATAAACAGGTACATGATGTAAATCCCGACATAGTTTATTGTATGGACGAATCAAATTGTGTACCTACCATAAAATTGTTATATAAAAATTTCTTCTAATTTCATTTGCATTTTCTTACTTGCCAAATAGAGGATACCTTAATCATCATTTTTAGCTCCATTTATCCACAACTCACGAGCTACCAAGATCTTCGCACCATTACGAAAAGAGCAATGCGAAACGGAACCAATCATATTTACATGCGAGTACACTCATATCTCCACAAAGAATGTGTATGTTAAAACACTACGCGAAATTAAAATTGGCCTGTAGCCAATATAATTTCATTGTGAGCTGGTATTTATTACATCGGCCTAGGAAAAAAAAGGGAGGTTTATGATACGGAGGTCCAGTTAATGCTAAAATCCTGGATTTAAGACTTCAGTTCATGCCGAAAAGTTGAAGAAACCATTTTATGTCAGTAATGTTTAGGAGTTTACGCGTGGACGCTTGAGAATGAAAACATGTTAAGAATACTTAATTTTATACTATTCTATTCAAATTCTAAATTCAAAAAATAATTTAATAAGTCTAGGCTGTTACAAGCACCCTAAGCGGGAGACCTTGTAACGAGAAGAACCGGCAAGAAACTCGTCTAGGGCTGCTTTTTTCTCCCTGTATATTTCATACAGAGTCGTCAACATTGAAAAATGAGCTCCACATTTAAAGTGAGGTCATTTTCCATCACAATAATTAACAAAAGTTTGCACACAATGGGTAGGTAGGTTGTAATTAAATACCTACTATATATCGGATAGGTAATGAGAGTAAATAACTTTCAACTAGTTGAGAAATCACTCTGTCTGCTACTCGAAAGTGCACCTAAGTAGGCATAATTTATTTTTATTTATTTATTTTGTTTATTTAAGGACAACCAACAAGTACATTCACCTTACACAAGTCTACATTTATATAACTATGGGTTACAATCTTAAGTGAAGACTTAATTAAAGGCTGCCACGGCATGCAAAGAATTATAAAAAAAGAGAATTTATATGATTCACAAGGCGTTAACAATGATGAATGATAACTTAATTATAAACTACTATAATTATACTTAACTATGATTTTATATTCCTATTACCTTCGTAGGAGCTATAGATTTAATAAAAGTTCCATATCCACCAAATATGTCGACATTTGTATTTTTGGGTAGCTTATTATAACAAGATTGCACGCGGTTTAATATTGAGAAATGGCCCAAATTACTATTGAAAGATTTAGGTGTAAACAATTTATATTTAAAAGGGCGTGGCAGTTTGTAAGGGATATAGAATCTTATGTTCGCTAAAAGAAGAGGTCAAGCTGACCATTTATAAGTTTGTACAGAAACTTAAGATCAGCAATTTTTCTACGATCTTCTAGGCTATGAATTTTGAAATAGTCTAATCGTTGCTTGTAGGAGACAAGTTCTTTAGCCATCTGACATTGGAAAGTTAAATGCCATAGAAATCTCTTATTGACAGATTCAATCCTTTTCTTATAGATTTGATAGAAGGGTAACCAGACCGGGCTTCAATACTCAAGTATGGATCTAACGAGGCAATTATTCACACAAATTTTACTGTGGGCAGATCTAAACTCCTTACAATTGCGCAACACAAATCCAAGAAGCTTAAAACTCCTGGAGACGATGCTGTCTGTATGAATATTAAACATTAAGTTTTTATCAAAAATAACACCCAGGTCACGAACTGAATCAACCTCCTTTAGAACCTGGTTACATAATGAGTAAGATGAAAAATGTGGCAGTTTCTTCCTTGAAAAATGAATAAAGAAACATTTCATTGATGAATAGGTTGGCTCACCCTATCATCCCCATGTTACAGAACGAGGTGAGATACACCCCGTTGTTACCAGAATGCTAACAAACATGCGTGTAATTGTATTGGCTACCTTCCAACTGCACTCCCATTTCTAAATGGCTACGTATATATAATTTTTATTGCACCGCTTACGTCGAGGACTGTACTTTACTGAGGCATAGATGAAGTTTGAATTTCAGATAACAACCTTATTAGGTAACAATACCTGGGCGACCGAGCTTTGCTCGATTATTACTATTTATTGTAATATGTGGGTGTTTAGGTGATAATCTACATTGCTATCTCAAACATTAACTACATTTTTTAAACTTGTCTAAAAACAATAAAAATTAAAATAATATATACATATAAACTTGAACATATAAAAAAAAACAAAAGCAAGTCACCGAGCGGGATCCGAACCCGTAACACTAGTTTCTCGCCGTCCGCGTCTTAGCCCGCTTGACCAAACGGACAGTGGCCTGCAGGACGAAATTAGCGACCATATTCTGCATCGAAAGAAAAACGCATGAAAACTCGAAAACACGCTTTTTCCCAAATAGTTAAAGAGCTATTGAAAATTACTGCAAGAGTTATCTCAAGGTCCTTCTCTCAATATGATAGAGTGTTTAGGGTGTACATGCGTCAGCACCTACTCCCAGATTGAATGTTTGCCCCCGAAAACCCCCATATACAATGATATCCCATATTCGCTGGGTGCAAAGGTATAATAATCGATTGCAGCAGCGCTCATGGTGGCAAAAAGTAGAAATAATGTAGGCTCTTTAATCTGTTTGAAAACGATATTTAATTTATAACTAGCGATACAGGAACAGTTATATATGTTTATTATCGCTTAATAAAATTATTTAAGTAGTTTTATCCTCTTGTTTTACAAAATTTACAACTAAAAAAGAAGTAAACAAACCCTGATTTAACCAAAATAAAACACTCTTTTTGAATAGATCTTACTTGCCATATTTAATTCAAATGACCAAAATAGATTTCACAACTCTTTGTCTACCCAAATCACAGTAATTTTGAAATTTACATCAATAACACAATATGTATAACATTTTTTAATATTTTGTCACAATGCCGCCATTACATATCAAAATGTGAAAACGGTCAGTTCAGAGCCAACAAAGTTGTAAAAAGCTAGGTGGCGCTAAAAGCGTGCACGGTGCCAATACCAAAATTTCAGCGAAATCGTTAGAGCCGTTTCCGAGATCACAGAAATATAGGTATAAATAAATGTACAAGAATTGCTCTTTTAAAGGTGTAAGATTACTTTATATGTCATTGTTGCTGTTATGGAAACGGTTTTGGTTCTACTATTAGTTATTCTGTGGTTTTGGTTAGTTCACGACCTAGCGCAAAAATTATTTTACAATAAAATTTTAATATTTTGAATATTCCTATATTTTCTATGCTACCACAGAATAAATAATAGTACTAGCGTACAGAAGTTGCACTGCTTTAATCTTGAAGAAAGTCAACATTTTATATAACTAAACTAAATTCCACCCACTTTCACCTAATTTTCGCTACACGTTAGCGTATTATACTCGAATGGCAGGGCTGGCAGCGGCGAGTAATAATTATTTTTATTATTATTTATTCATTCCAAGCTTACATATTTTATTACAGATACCTACCAAGAAGATTTCATATTCTAATCTATATATATAAAACTCTAAATTGATTGATTGTTGGGATAGGTGTAGAGCCCTAACGGCTGAATGTAGAGACACCATTTTTAGAGGGTAGATACCTTTTATGATGTAGATGAGCAATAAGAAAGGATTTTAGAAAATTCCCGTTATACAGGGTGCTACAGGTTGTTCAAGTTTGTATGAGAATTTGTATAGGGTTGAAGGTAGAGACACCATTTTTGGAGGGTAGATACATTTCATGGTGTAGTTGAGCACTAAAAAAGGGTTTTGGAAAATTCTCGTTATACAGGGTGCTACAGCGTGTTCCATTTTGTATGGAGATTTGTATAGGGCTGAAGGTAGAGACACCATTTTTGGAGGGTAGAAACCTTTCATGGTGTAGGTGAGCACCAAGAAAGCGTTTTGAAAAATTCCCGTTATACAGGGTGCTACAGCGTGTTCCAATTTGTATGGGAATTTGTATAGGGTTGAAGATAGAGACACCATGTTTGGAGGGAGATACCTTTCATGGTGTAGGTGAGCACTAAGAAAGCATTTTGGAAAATTCCCGTTATACAGGGTGCTACAGGATGTTCCAGTTTGTATTGGAATTTGTATGGGGCTGCAGATAGAGACACCATTTTTGGAGGGTAGATAGATATCTTTCATGGTGTAGGTGAGCACTAAGAAAGGGTTTTGGAAAATCCCTATATACAGGGTGCTACAGAGTGTTCCAGTTTGTGCATATTTTTTATGGGAAAATTTAAATGTGTGAAATTAGATCTACTGATAAATACCTAGGTCTATTGGTAATCCGTGACTTTCAAAGTAAATGCACATCTATCTTAATATAATCACCCGAACGAAGTTGCGGGCAAAAGCTAGTATGAATATAAAATTCTATTCTGAGTTATGGCGTATTCATCCCATGACGTCACATCCCACTCGTTATCTTTTCTTTATTCATCCCATTTCTATTACTAACTCATCCCACGTCAAAAATTTATTTATCAATTCTTTTTTCATCCCATTCGTATTCTTAACTCATCCCACACAACAAAACTAGCAAGGTGTGTACGGTCTAACTAAAAACATTAAGTATGTGTACTTATAATAAAATACGTTACACTCTTATTGGCAGCTCGGAACATCGCGCGAGACGATGCGCAGAACACAATTTCGATGTAAGTGGATGAGAGAGGCGAGTGGTGGGGCACGGCTTAGCATAATACAATACAATAATACAATAATCAAACATATTTATACTATAAAAATCAACAGTTATAAAATAAACTAAAAAAAACGTTGTACGTACGCAAAGACACATTTAGGTGGTTGCGATCTAAAAAACTTTTTAAATTTTGATAATTTTATAAAAATCACAGATTAAAAGCAATAACGAGATGGATATAATACAGATAGGTAACATTTTAAATTAAATTAAAAACTACACAGCAACAGCAACATACATAAAATCAAATTAACAATACAGTGACTATTTTAGAAAGATAAGGGGTTTGGGATTTATCATACAATTAATAATACTTACACACAGATACATAATCAAATAAAAAAATATGAAACTTAAAAAAAATATAACATTTTACAAAAGAAACAAAACTTAAAAGTCTATCTACCTAATCTAGAGCCTAAATTAACAATACTAACTTATAAACAGATACATAAATCAAATTCGAATAATATGTACAGTGCCTTTGATTTTGAACTAGCAAAAATTTAAAGGCATGAAATTTAAAATGACGGTCGGTTTAAATAGTCGGTAATGTGAGTGTTTTTGTCGATAATTAAGTATATTTCATCCCTTTAAATTATCGACAGTCCAAGAACACTGTAAAATTACAAAATCAACAGAAAAACATATAGAAAAAATCAAATCACAATCAAATCAAAACATAAGCAAACAGAACTTAATTAGTTCTAGCTAGACTTAATCAGAGTCTTTATACCTAATTTTTATTTTTTATTTTTGTGTGCATAAATGGTGCCAGCTGTTCTAAGCAGTGGCCCAACACAATACTTCCTTTTTCCAGTTCTTCAATAGCTCTGTCGATTCTAATTTGATTTTCATTTATTTTCGTTGATGATGACGCTCCGAGTTGTCTTTGGATTATTCTTGCGTTTCGAATAGTCCTTTGTATTGTATTTAGGCCTTTGGATTCTGTGATAAAGGTCTAAGTCAAGAATATAAGATTCTCGGTCTAAGTAGATTCAAATCCACGTGGTATATTTTTAGAAAAAATCAAACTTTTCAAAAAGTTAGTTACATATTTGCGGACATTTGCTATAAATACGTTTAATTAATCAGCCTTACTTGTGTATGTAATTAATTATGTACTTACATCTATAAAATTCATGTCATTGTTGCAAAGTCGTGAAATACCATTTAACTTTTTAGTTTGCTCGATTTATTAAAATATGTAGTACCATTTAAACTTTTATTTTAACTTTTAAATGTCTTAACTAATCACACTATACTATAATAATGTTAAAGATTCAAAATTAGTCTGATGTCAATTCTTCTGCTATCCGTACTTTTTCTATATATTCTTGATATTTTTTGTCGTGGGATGAGTTAAGAATAGATTTGGGATGTAATCAGAATTTGATTTAAAATATATTCATGGGATGAGTAACGAACAGGATTTGGGATGAATAAAGAAAAGATAACGAATGGGATGAGACGTCATGGGATGAATACGCCATAACCCAAAATTCTTGGTACCTACTATACTTACTAACATATTTATTTAGTATTTAATAGAATAAACTATGTCGGGATTTACACCATGTACCTGTTTATTTTTGAGACTCCGATATTTCGGCGCAGTTGCATGCGCCATGATCACGGAAGAACTGCCGATTGTTGCGTGCGGGTAGATGTTATTGGCAGACGAATCGGTCTACCCTCCGTCTAGTTCTTTTATTACTACGTTCGATACCGGTACCACTGTCTGGAAACTCACTATTCACTCGAATTTGTTCTCGACACACGACACTCACTGTATCTGTACGCGAAACGGCACTTTTTTTATTTTTGTTGTTTTTACACAACCGGACTCCTGGATTCCAGACACTCGACAATTTAAACCCATCCTCACGATTGAAATTTTTGTATTTGGTAATTTCAATCGCTTCCCTGACCATTCTTGGTATGTAGTGACGTTCTGTTGAAATAATCTGGGGGTTATGTAACTCGATCCAGTGATTTGTGTCCGAATGAATTAAATGTTCAGCAATGGCCGATTTTTGCGTATCGTTGTTTTGGACAGCTTTTATGTGCTCCTTTATACGGCATGCTATTGTGCGTTTAGTTTGGCCGATATATGAGCTACCACAACTGGGTCATTATTTGAAAAGCGTTCTCCGCGCAATTTTCGTGGCGAAATTTCACTTTGAGTTATTCGAATAAATAAAATTAGTATATAAAGAATCCAAGAAATAAATAAATAGTATACTCGAAACATGCTTATCGGTACATAAATCACTGAGATATTAAATTTTGAAATTTTGAAAGCCACGAAAGTTACGATGCACTTCACAAACATTACGAAACGATTTACTACAAAGTACTGCTTATGCTTATACAGCCAGTGAGGACACTGAAAACCTAATATTGAAAGCTTCGTACCTTTATTTGGTGTATAAGTAAAAAAAACGATGTTTTAGTGCAATGTCGTGACTAAGTACATATCACCACCCTCTCTCCTTCTCTGTGTGAGAATAGGTTAGTATATGTATATATAACAAGTTTATTCAAATTAGCAGACAGAGTTCTTATCAATTTGAGAAGAAACTTAAATTTCATAGCATGGTCTGTAATTTTCGTGGACAAATTGCCACGAAAATTATGCCACGCAAATTACGATAATTTACTTTTTTTAAATTTCATAGTTATATTATGGACAAATTATGAAAGTAAATACTTACATATAATCTCGAGGACCTATCCTATTCTAAAATATATAGCAAAAATCGATACCGTATGCATACATCTATTATAATCTGTCCATGGAAGTTGTTTGACTAAGGGCATCAAACATTTATTGGAGAGTTACGGACCGATATTTGTTTTTTAGCATAGCAATGAACAATATGTGTATCATCAAGTGCTAGTATGATCCACAGAGCAGCAGCGCGGCTATTAAAACTAGTTATAAGGCCAAGATAATGTGCCAGTGGCGGAGTGTCTCGAAATAATAAAGGTCAAGTTACAAAACAACGATATCCCGATGGAATATGCCAGATTATTGGAACACTGCTTGTCGAAGAATTTCTTCATTTATAAAGGTCAGTACTACCTTCAAGTAGATGGAGTAGCCATGGGCAGTCCAGTAGCCCCAGTGGTAGCCAACCTCTGGATGGAACATTTTGAAGAACAAGCCCTCGCGACTGCACCTGCTGATATCAAACTATGGAAAAGGTACGTTGATGATGTTCTCTGCACAATGAAGGAAAACAAACAGGATGTTGAAGGTTATCTGGCATATTTAAACAACATTCATCCGAAAATAAAACTAACCTGTGAGATGGAGGTAGACAGAAGCTTAGCATTCCTAGATGTCAAGATTAATGTGCGCGCTGACGGTACACTCAGCCACTCTGTATACAGAAAACCCACACACACAGATCGTTACCTCAAAGCTTCTTCGCATCATCATCCTAGGCACCTAAACTCTGTCGTGGCATCACTAACAAACCGTGCATATGATCTTTGTGATGATGAACACCTGGACAAAGAGTTACAACACGTGCGCCATGTCCTGCAGAGCAATGGATATTCAGGAAAGCTTCCACCTAGACACACGAAAAAGCACCAGTTACAGAGGCAGGATGTAGATAGACAGCCAGTATTTTTGCCATATGTAAAGGGAGTGACAGATAAGGTCTCAAATATTTTGAAAAAGTACGCAATAAAAACTATCTTCACTCCTTTGAAAAAGGTATCGCAATGTCTACGGTCCCCGAAAGATAGTTTTCCTTTGGAGAAACCTGGCGTTTATAAGATCGACTGCAGTTGTGGTAGCTCATATATCGGCCAAACTAAACGCACAATAGCATGCCGTATAAAGGAGCACATAAAAGCTGTCCAAAACAACGATACGCAAAAATCGGCCATTGCTGAACATTTAATTCATTCGGACACAAATCACTGGATCGAGTTACATAACCCCCAGATTATTTCAACAGAACACCACTACATACCAAAAATGGTCAGGGAAGCGATTGAAATTACCAAATACAAAAATTTCAATCGTGAGGATGGGTTTAAATTGTCGAGTGTCTGGAATCCAGTAGTCCGGTTGTGTAAAAACAACAAAAATAAAAAAAGTGCCGTTTCGCGTACAGATACAGTGAGTGTCGTGTGTCGAGAACAAATTCGAGTGAATAGTGAGTTTCCAGACAGTGGTACCGGTATCGAACGTAGTAATAAAAGAACTAGACGGAGGGTAGACCGATTCGTCTGCCAATAACATCTACCCGCACGCAACAATCGACAGTTCTTCCGTGATCATGGCGCATGCAACTGCGCCGAAATATCGGAGTCTCAAAAATAAACAGGTACATGGTGTAAATCCCGACATAGTTTATTCAATTAACGTCAATAACCATGGAAATTTAAAACAATATATTTAGTATTTGTTAATGACCTCATGTTCTGATTAAAATTGAGTGTAATCAACTCTATTAGGTAAATAAAGTTCAGTTTTATCATTAAATTTTGATAAAACATTGTGTCTGATTGTGTTATCGTATCTTTAGAGTCTATATCAATGGGTATTGATGGTTGCCTAGCAACAACCATATCGATTTTCAGTATTAAGTGTATACAAAACGAGTTATGAGTGATCTTCATCAAGATATTTGTTTTACTCTGCGAGTTCGCTGTTATGGGGTTTGGACATACACAGTCTGTTCAAAAAATAAGGTGACTTTTGATTTTTTTCGAAAACCATTTATATATTCATCAATTTTTATTTTGTCGCCTTCTAAGTAATCACCCTCTAATAAAATACACTCATGCCAACGCTTCTTCCAATCCGCGAAGCACTTAAGAAAATCGGTTTTCGGGAACTTGTTCAGCCCCTCCAGCGATGCTGTCTTAATTTCCTCAATCGTGTCAGATCGTCGTCCTTTCGTGGGCTTATTCAGTTTGGGAAATAGGAAGAAGTCGCAGGGGACCAGGTCCGGTGATTACGGTGGCTGAGGCAGCACGGCGGTGTTGGTTTTTGGCCAAAAAAGACGCAGTTTTTGGTCGAAATTGAGCAATTTTGGCACAAACTTCGCGGCTACCCGTTTCATGCCTATATGATCGGAAAAATATAATGAAATGTGCCAGTTGATATGTTGAGCTCTTCAGCCACTTCTGTAATAGTGATTCGACGATTGGCCGATATTATTTTCCACACTTCATCGACATTTTCCTATGTTATTGAGGTGGTGGGTCGTCCAAGACGCTCCTCGTTATTAACATCTTCTCAACCTTCCGCGAACAACTTGTACCACTTATAATGCTTTTTTTATCAGCATAAAATCGCCAAGGGCTACGCACAACATTTCCATAGTATCTGCGCATTTAATTTTTTTTTCACACAAAATTTGATGCATATTCTTTGATCCATTTTTTGGAATAGGCAAAAATCGCCGCAGAGAAAAAACACCTTCGCGCTCTTTTAGCCGTCAAGAACTAATTATACTGCAAAAATGGCCCACCTTGTCAGCATAAGCGAGGGATAAGAGTACCAACATAACGCCACAAAAAAATCTAAATTTTTATTTACGTAATCCGTGAAAATATAAGTCACCTTATTTTTTGAACAGACCTCGTATAAGTACTGTAAGTAGCATTCAATTCATGGCGACCGCACACCGGACGACGCTCCGTGGGTAGGCCCCGACAAGGTAGACCGATGATCTGGTGAAGGTCGCGGGAAGTCGCTGGATGTGAGCCGTAGTAGGGTGTCCTAATTTTAATCAATTTCAGAATTTTGCATCATAAGACCCCACATAAATTGCCTATGTCACGTGGATTGTAGGAAAAAATGTTTAAAATTAAAAAATAAAGCTTATCACTTTGAGTGCCTCTACTAGCGATCGTTTCTCGTGTACGAGGTCTATTAAAAAAATAAGATGACTTTTTATGGCGTTATGTTGGTACTCCTGTCCCTCGCTTATACTGAAACGGTCAGCCAATTTTGTAGTTTAATTAGTTTTGACAGATAAAAAGAGCGATAGGGTGGTTTTCCTCTGCGGTGATTTTACCTATTCCAAAAAATGGATCAAAGAATATAACAATCGAATTTTATGTAACGATTTTGATAAAATACAAGTTTCAATGTAATAAACTTATTGTTGTATTATTTTTCTTACAACCGACCGACGTTACATTACGCAACTTTTGTGGGGTCTTGTACTGCAAATTCTAAGTCTTATACACACACAGTTTGTTTAAAAAAACAAGGTGACTTTTGAAATTTTTCGACGACCGTGTGGTAGGAAGTCGTAATGCACCACGCCTCTGCAATCAAAGCAATTTGATGCATAATTATGTAGTTACGTTTTTTTATTATCTTTTCACTAGTGGCTGCCCGCGGTTTCACCCGCGTGGTTCCCGTTCCCGTGGGAATATCGGGATAAAAAGTATTCTATGTTTTAATTTAGGCTATCAACAATCTGTGTGCCAAATTTCAACCAAATCCGTTTAGTAGTTTTTGCGTGATTGAGGAAAAAACATCCAAACCCACAAACTTTCACATTTATATTATTAGTAGGATACGGAGGATACGTAGGATAGTCACATTACGCTTTGTGTAATGTGATTTTCTCTATCGCTTCTTGATCAATTTTGTAATGGTTCGATAATTAACTAATTTTTGGCCGATTCAGTTTTTCGAAATTTTTCGAATAAAAAATCATTTTTTAGGCATTTCAGAAAAAAATCCAAAAATGTAACAAACGTGGATTCTATAGCTCATAGTGCTACTATTCGATATGATTGAAAGAACTCTACACTCTACTCTTAATTTAATACTCGTCGTCTCGTTAGTATACAAGTTAAAAATTAATTAACATACATGAATGTTATGCCAATGTTAAAATGATTAACGGTTAAAGTGCAAACAAACAAACAGTGTAATAAACACTTTACAATAAAGATAGTCATAATTCATAAACCTAAGAATATCTTAGACAAGCACGAGTAAAATAGTAAATCGTGCACTATTAAACATAGGTAAAGTATTATTATAATATTATCGATTATTCGGTCCACCTAAAACTAAGAATAAAACGTAGTTTAATATTATTCTACGTAAGACGTAAGTCCCTACACTTGGTCTTGATACTAAACTTTTAGTTAAACGATATAACGACCACTATTGGCACTATTGTGTCGTTGCATTTCTACTAATTACATCTATACTTACAGTATTTGTTATTATAACGAGAGGCTTAATAATTGACAAATATAATACGACTATATATCAGTGGGGAAGGGTCCATACAAGTTAATTCCCATCGGCTTACCTTTTAGAAATCCCACCGCACCAATCCACTATGCAGATCATATCATTTTTAGAACGGCTTACCTTCGCCATAATTTCACCCTTCACCTTTATATTATTCTTACTTTTAGTAGGCAGTGATTAGAAAAGAGATAAAATTAAAGAATATATTCTATACTTACTAATAAAATTCGTCAATGACAAGGTGAGTTGGTTTTTTTCTACTATTTTTACATTTATCATAAAATTAATACTGTTAATGCAAAAATAAAAATACCTTACAGTACTTAATTTATACTCAAAAGTGTTTCTAAATAGATACTTAAATTTAATTTGACGTGCGTAAGCCACGTCCATTATTACATAGTATAAAACGGTTTACTAATGTATAGGCAAAAAACGTTTCCCAAAATATAACATCGCAAACTATTTTACGCAAATTTTCATTTGGCAAAAAAACATTTGTCAAAACTACTTATCGCAATTTTTCAGTTGGCAAAACTGGTTTTGGCAAATTATTGTTTAGCAAATAATTACTTGGTCAAAGTTTCATTTTACCAAGAATTATTAGGCAAATGTATCGCTTGGCAAAACATACTCTTCCCAAAACATTGCATAGCATACGATTTACATACCAATTTGAGTAGTGGATAGGATACAATTCGACGATAAAGTACCAATACTCCTACCTTAGTTTTGGCAATTTTTATTTTTTATGCCAATCGACATAAAATACGATTTCGCATGTACGGGCAAAATCTCCTAACGCAATTTTGTACTATTTAATCCATACCAATTTCGCTGCGAATATACCCTTACTTTACAGGGAATACCTTCAAAGTAATTTTCTAAAAAAAATATGTTCGAAAACCTCCTATCTATTCCAAAAATTTATAAAAACATTGCCAAAAAATGTGCATATAAAACTATTAAGTCAAATGTTTTTTTTTTTTTGCTGGAAATAAAGTTTTTTAATAATCCTTGAATTTTAGTTTACCCTTTTTTATAATAATTAATACCTACCTGCTAACATCCTCCCAATTTTCAAAAATTTAATTCAGAGTTTAAATTACTAATGTGTACTACAACTAATCAAAAAAAAATAAGTTTATAAAATATTCACTTATTTTGATTTAAAACAAAAACCATAGTAGGTAAATAGTTTTTATTTCCTTAATTTATAAAAATAAATATAATTTTACCATTATCCTGTCATATTTATTTCTGCCATTTGTTCCTTTTATACTTTGAAATTCCTCTAAACTCCTGTTCTATATTCCTGTATTGTTAAAATGAATTATCATTTGCCAAACTTACGCTATAATAAAGTTAAATGTATGAAGTGACAATTGGACCAAAAATTTTTTGCAATATAATATTTGCCAAAATAAAACGTTTGCTAAATAAACATTTGACTTAATAAAACTTGACCAAGTAAAAATAAGCCAAATGATAATTTGTCCAAGTGAATAAAATGTGAAATGTAAATTTGCTAAAGATTCATTTGGGAAATAAAACTAGTGCGATACGTTTTTTGGGAAGTGAAATTTGACCAAAAATAATTTGGCCAAACGGCAGAACCCCGTATAATACAAAGTCGCTTCCCCGCTGCTGTCTGTCCCTATGTATGCCATATCTACAATTTACTCAGCTCTATAAATGCACCGATTCGATAACGAACGTTTGCCTCAAAGCACTCGGTCGATTCGTTGCATACGCACGTGTCATTTGACACAACAGTTTTTTTTACAAACCAAAGAATTACTGAAGTTTTTTTTGCAAAAACAACAATATTGTTTTCATGAAAAAAAAACATAAGAAAGATATATCAAAAAATTTTTTTTAATGAAAAATATATTTAAGTTAAATTTTTTAATTAAATAATTTAGTGCTAACAATGTCTTAATTTTGTGTTTGAAATTTTTTTTTATTCAATTAACACTTAGTAAGAATTAGTAATTTGTAACATTCGTTCCTAATGATGTTTAATTGAAGTCAAAAGCGTGAGTATTATTAAAGTATCTTTATTACATAGTTTTATTTAGTTTTAATTAAAACGGATTTACTGCACTATTACTCTACCGCACACAATATCAGTGTTATATTATGCATATCATAACATAACACTGATATTGGAATGCACTTAAGTGAATCTGACCGGAAAGCGCAGGTCGATTAAATATATCCTCTTGTAACAATTCCAATAATAGCTGACATTTATGAATTATATAAAGGAGATTATTTAGGTACCTACTATTAATATTCTCGCCACACCAACCTATTTATTAGACGAATAATAAAATTTCTTAAAATAAATGTGATCTAAAATAAGGTCAAAAGGAATCATGACATGAGTCTACAAGACTCTTTTTTTAACCAACTTCAAAAAAAGGAGGAGGTTATCAAGTCGACGGTTTTTATTGTTTTTTTATGTATGTTTCACCATAACTTCGTCAGTTGTTAACCGATTTATATAAGTAGGTCTTTTTTTTATTTAAATAACATAGTTCGTGTGTAGTCTCATTTTTTTTTTTTCATAATCCTGAAAAATATCAATTTAGCACGAGTTTTTACGGATATTCGGACATAATATTTACATCTTTGTTTATGAACCGATTTAGATTATTCTTTTTTTGAGACAAATAGTTTATGTAAAGTAAATTAGATTTTGGTAGGTTTTTGATAATCCAAAATAAACCAAACCATGGTCTGCGATGCAACGTTCTGGACTAGACTTGGACTACGAAGACACAACGACTCCTCAAAAACAAACAGCGTATAGTTGGAAATTGAGTCGTGGCCATTTTACCATTGAAATAATATTTTCAAAAAGCTTTTAAAAAAAAGGAAAACCTCCTTCAAATAACCTAAAAACAAAAACAGCTTCAAAATGAAATACCTCTAAAAAGCAAGAAATAATATTCAAATCATTAGTTACACATATTTATATTAATAAAACATCTATAATGAAGTCGAGTGGGGCTTTTAGATATTAAAATGAAGTTGTCCTCCAGCCCCACCCGACTTCAATAGATAGTGTAACTAATGATTTGAATATTATTTTTTGCTTTTTAGAGGTATTAAATTTTGAAGCTGTTTTTGTTTTCAGGTTTTTTGAAGGAGGTTTTCCTTTTAATGAACTATTATTATGACATCAAATAAAATGAGAGGTTAAAAAAGTTTTAGGCACATAAAGAACAAAGGTTAAAAAATACTTAAGTGTTTTTACAGCCTTAACTAAATTATTAACCTAGAATTTAATTAAAATAAAGCCAATCGATAAATTGAGGAGCTCGGTAGCGCAGTGGTTTAGTGCCTGGCCCGGCGATTGGACAGGTTAAGCAATTTTCGCCAGGGTCGGTCATGGGATGGATGACTTCGGAAGACACGTTAAGCCGTTGGTCCCGGTTGCATGTGCAGTCGTTAACACCCACCAATCCGCATTGGGCCCGCGTGGTGGGTTACCCATCCTCTTATATCCACCCATAAGAAAGTCCTATGCTCCAGTAGTAGGAATAATAAAAAGTAGCTGTGGGTTCATCGACAAATTATTGTCTGCTAGACAAGTGCACACTATCAATGGTTATCATGTTCCGTCTACCAAAATAAGTACAAACTTATCTTTTATCAATAATCACAACGTAATGGAATGATAAAGGTGATTTGTTTACTTTTCGATATAAATAATCTAAGATATAAAATACATTGTTTCTCGATCATAAAAAAGCAGTAATTAGGTCAACAACATTTAGGAATCAAACAGCAACTAAAAGTGTTTGATTTCATGATGAATTTTCTTTTTGCAATTAAATTATTGAGAGTGCAAGCAAAATAAACGTAACATCTCTGATCTAATGTTTTGTTAATTCATCATCGCAAAATTACAGTCCAAACAACGAAGAGCCTACAGAGACATGCGTGAGATGAAAGTCAAAGGGAAAGGGAAAGTGATCGTATGAAGACAGTCCTTCATACCTACTCTAGTAGCAGCCTATTAGCTATAGTAAGCTAGGGAGGCATGTTACTACAGGGTGTAACGGAAATAGCGTATCCATCCAAAGGGAGTTCAATGTACTCGTGAATCGTTCGGATTCCCGAGTTCCTTCCAACAGACAAAAAAATTCAATTTAAATGACCTTTCGGATGGATACACCATTTCTGTTACAACCTGTCACCTGTATAGTATTTATAATAGGAACATTTGCAAATCTTCGTCTTCGCTTCGCTTCCAGAACTTGGGGGTCGTCCATTAATCACGTGAGCCTCGAATGGGGGGGGGGGGGGGGGGTAGTTGCAAAAATCACGAAGTATCACAAGGGGGGACGGGGGGGTGTAGTGAGATATCACGCGTATAAATTTTTTTCGTTGAACTCGTGACTTTTAACCGAAAACTGCGTGTGATTGTTGGCTCACCGTTGCCAAGACGATTTCCCCGCCCATCGCGACATATTTGCACTAAACATTTTAAGATTATTTTGTACTAAAAAAATACACGTGATTTAGAGGAGGGGGGGGGGGGGGGTTACGTAAAAGCTCACCATGTAACACCAGGGGGGGGGGGGGTTATAAATTGGCCAAAAAACATCACGTGATTAATGGACGCCCCCTTGTAACGATTTGACGTTTTAAAAATCGCGAATACAATTTTTTATTGCTTGTTACAGAGCCTGAATTCAATTTTCTCGCCAAAATGGCGGTTATTAGCAAACAGCTATACAATGAAATCGCGAAGGAAATGTCGCATTATGAGCTGATTCACCCTTGGTCTGAATGCTGCCCAAACGCTCTCTTGAAATTGTTGATTGATTCTGTCATAGGCAGCACCCGGTTTTACTCTGTGATTTACATTGTAAGTATTTTCTCGTAAAACAAATATTTTTAATTATACTAAATAATATACTAGAAAAAAATCGAGTCGTCAGCAGATCATTTTCTGAGACGGGAATCGAACCCGCGACCTTTGAAAGTTCGGTCCAATGCTCTCCCAACCCAACTGAGCTACCAAATCACTATAGTGGCATCGTTGAAATTTTTCTAGTACTTATATCCTACTTGTACGCTGCAAGCCAGCGTTATATTTTCATATATATAAGGAATTACCCTCGACATCAAATTTCATTTGCAATATCTTTCCAGATATTTGACAATGCTAGTACCTATACAATTTTTATGACATAAACATCCTTCCCTTTCTATATAGTCGTGTCTCTTGACAAAGCGGTCGTGATGATATTGTCCCCATGAAATGGACACCGCCCGTGCTATTGTTTGCCATGTAACTTTGTTTGATGCATTTCATGAGCAATCAGCAGCTCTACCAGGAGTTTATCCGATAGTCTATCGTAGATTATCGGATATACTTTTCACAGTAAATGCGATTGAAAGAGAGAAAACGATTGTTTACGATAGCGAAAACAGTTTGCATCAACTCATATAGGACCACTGTTGTCTGTTATAGGAGTTTTTGTGGTAGAAACTAGTTCAAGCTATCTTGTTGGAGATAGTCTAATCATATAATGTATTACTTGTATCAAATCACGGCTAACATATTACCTACTATTATAAATTATCAGTCTGCTTTGCTCGCTGTGACTGTTAAGCAGGTAACATGCCATAAGAATAAAGTTTTATTTATTCTTATGAATATGCTCACATCGAGGGAATGGTTGTCAGTAAGTATTTTAATACTTTTGCGTGCACTAATTTTTACAGTACAAGGTTTCTTTACGGTCAAAACCCCATTGGATTTTGGAATAAGATTAGTCACCAGCCAACGCATTTACATTGAATAAGTACCTTTTATCCGTCTCTGTGGTCTAGTGGTTCGCCCACCTTTATAAGACGTATAGGTCCCGGGTTCGATTCGGGGGGACAATTTATACTCAGTTTGTTTGGTGGAAGGGCTTATTTCAAGTCCACCTGGCTAGCTACCACCATCTTACCTAAGTCTGAGGCCATAACAACAATTTAAAAATTGTTGAGAGATAAGATAGCCAGTTCCTCAGTGATGAGGATTCCGGGTGTAGTGCGCTTCCACCTTCGGCCTTATCGTCACTTAACATCAGGTGAGGTGAAAGCCAAGCACTGACCCGTTGTACATAAAAAAACCTACTCAAAGTTTTGTTTCATAAATTGTTTTGAAAAACTTTTTCAGGTTCAAATATTATACCACGGAAAAAAGCTAAAAAGCCCAAAGACGTGGGAAAAGTTGACAGAATACTTCATCAGATCGACGTTACTTGGTGTTGGAGTTTCATTCTGCACTTACTTACAGGCTTGTATTTTTGGGTAAGAATATTGGTTGACCATCAGCCGTTTTTAGGGTACGGTCCCCTCCTGTCGGATCCGAGAATGATCTTGATGGGGTGGGTCAGAATGCGATAAAACCGCGTTTCCTCCTATTAAAAAAAAGGTTTCGTACCCAAAGGGTAAAAACGGCACCGTATTACTAAGACTCCACTGTCCATCTGTCTGTCTGTCATCAGGCTGTATCTCATGATCTGTATTGGTAGCTAATGCGGATTGGGTGGGTATCCTTCTGTCGCTGAACATGATATTCTCAAAACATGATATTCGCAAAACATGAGATTCTCAAAACATGATATTCTCAAAACATCATAGTTCGCAAAACATCCACATCATAAGCATTCAAGTTTGCCTGAAACGGTTGCTGTTATTAAGAAGCCACTAATAATAACGACTGCAAATGCACCTGGGACCAAAACGGCTTAACGTGCCTTCCAAAGCACGGAGGAGCTCGAGATAATAAATTTTTGGTCACCCATTACATGGCCAACCCTTGCGAAAGTTTGTTTAACCGCCGCAATCACTGGGCCAGGGGCTAAACCACTGCGCCATCGAGCTCCTCAGAGCAGAAGAATATTGGCATATTCCCTATTCAAAAATAAATCAAATTCTGAATAAACAAAGTAGGTCCTGGCGAAGGGTCCATACAAGCCGATTCCCATCGGCTTACCTTTGGAAATCCACCCCCAATGATCGACTATGCAGATCATAAAATTTTTCATCATTTTTGTAGAACGGCTTACTTACCTTCGCCATAATTTCACCCCTCGCCACTTTTTTTTTTATACACAATTTTGTTTGATATTTTAAATAAAAGTAAGAGCTTAGATGCAACTCATGTAACCACACTTTTTTGGTAATTTTCAGCGCTATTGGCATCAAAAGGACGTATGTAACAAATTTGTTGCTTCCGTTTACAATAAGCGGTTTATTTATATATCTTGAACCGCCCGGCAGAAGGTCCCTGGTTATAAACTTATTTGTCAATTTGGTGAGTTTGCCGTTTAACCATTAAAACTGAATAGTCTTAGCGAAAACTGTTTCTAAATATTTATCGTTTACTGTACTCCACATTAAATACAAATAATGGTCAATTTTTTATACTGGAATTTAATGGATATCTATAGGTACAGTACTGTCGACAACACTTCCGCTTTACCACCCCTAAGGTTAACATTGCTTGCATGTCGCACCGTCATCATTAACATAACCTACGTTTAGTTCGTGCAGGTAAGTACGATGAGCATTCCAACGTGAAAAGTGGTAAAACACGTGAGTTGCCGATCGTACATATAACCTGGATTATAATTTTAAAACAAAATTATATCCCCTATAAATTTTCTTCATATGAATGATTGAATCCCTATGAATTCTCTCGAATGTCGACGCGACGAAGTTGCGGGAGGAAGCTAGTGATAGAGGAAAGTTACACTGCAGCTAAATTGGGCAATATCACTAAAAGAATATTTTTTGTTTTCTTTATTGGCAACACCTAACTTCATTGCATTAGCTTAAAGTTAGGCGCGTTCCTGTTAGTGTTGCCAATAAATATAATTTTGTAGACACAAAAACTTAAAGTTTCATTAAAAGAGTATTCCTATCTATATAACAATATTTAAATATTGCTAGAAAAAAACTACTATTTAATTTATTTAGTAGGTAATAAAGCCCATAATTAAAATTTTACGACCTCCGTGGTCGAGTGGTTCGCACGCCGGTTTTCAAGGCGTCACCATCTCTTGAGGTCCCGGGTTCGATCCCCGGCTGGGTCAATGTAGAAAATGAACTTTTCAATATTGTCTCAGGTCTGGGTGTGTGTCATACCACCGTTGTTTCTGATTTCCATAACACAAGTGCCATAGCTACTTACTTTGGGATTGGAGCAATGTATGTGATGTTGCCAAATATTTATTTTATTTTATTTATTTACCGCTTTAAATTAAATCCGTGAAGCCTCAATTTTTGTTATTATTTTTTAGCTAATCGATTACTGGCTAAGGGGTTTAAGCCAATCTGGACACATTGAAATAACAAAATCTAAACAAACTTTGGCATTCATGATTGGAAGCGCTTTCTTGTTCTACCTCATGAGGTTAGAAGGAGACAAAGAAAAGAGGACTCCGTTATTTTGGTAAGTAATAGTTGTGCAAAGCTGACTTTGCAGTGGCCTAAAAATGAGATTTTTAAATAAAATATAGTATTCCCAATCCACATGTAAATATGTATCGAAAAACGATCTTGATTCTTGACACTTCATACCACAGAACAAAAAAAATCTGGTTCTTCATACTAATTTCCGTAATGAAACACAACACATAGATGGATGCTTCGAGCAACGAAGACTTCGTTCAAGAAGCCCGTCTTACTATAAGGATGGATGTAAAACAACATTTTTTAGGGTTCCGTACCCAAAGGGTAAAAACGGGAACCTATTACTAAGACTACGCTGTCCCTCTGCCTGCCTGTCTGTATGTCCGTCTGTCTGTCTCTCTGTCTGTCTGTCACCAGGCTGTATCTCATGAACCATGATAGCTAGACAGTTGAAATTTTCACAGATGATGTATTTCTGTTGCCGCTATAACAACAAATACTAAAACCAGAACAAAATTCATATTTAAGGGGGGCTCCCATACAACAAACAGTTTTTTTTGCCGTTTTGGTACGAAACCTTTCGTGCGCGAATCCGACTCGCACTTGGCCGGTTTTTTCTCTTTAGTCCCCCACAGCCGAAATGCTTTTCTGTGACAAATTAAAAACACCTTACAATTAAAAAAAAAAGTTTTGAAATAGTAAATATCAGATTGCAGAAAAAATTATCTCAATTTTTCTGCAAATGGCTTTGCAGAGATTAACCACCGACCCTATGGTCCAGTTTTAACCCCCTGTAACTACTTCCTTTTCCGAAATTTAAAGAAATGTTATCGCCGATTTTTTTGAAGACCATTTTGAAGCCCGAGACAAAAATATTTTAATGGTTAAATGTGACTAATTTAGAAAAGTCACAAATATATTTTCAGGGAACTCTTAGATTTCTTTTAGTATGTATTATTTTCTATCTGGTTCCCTGAAATTTTCAGTTTCAGGGAACTACATAAAAATATGAAATCAAATAATCCATATTGTGTTTTCTTTCATAACGGTCGAATACTCAAATGCTTCTTAGCTAAAATCCTTGGTTGCGGTCTCCTTAACTTTAAGGAAGCTGTCAGATTCATAAAGTTTCTGTCTAACTCTACACGCCCTAACTCTACAAGCGCTAGCTTCACAAACTCTACATTCGCTATTTCGCTACATGGTGAATAAATTTTCCCATGTAGCGAAATGGCCAAGCCACATGGTGACTTGGCCATTTCGCTACATGATCATTTTGGCCATTTTGACTATGGTGAAGAGTTTGTGAAGTTAGGGCTTGTAGAATTAGGGCGTGTAGAGTAAGAAGCTTGGCTCTACACGAGATCTGATAACTTTTTGACAGTGCGAGCGTGCGTCTTGGCTACGTTTTACATCAAAATGTTTCTGGTAGGATTTGAGTATTTAGCCAACAGGTAGATTACTTTTTAGCCTTCCGTCGTTTTTTCTATACAATGCCATGAGTTGAATAGCCTGAAAATGTCGTAAAAAGATTACGGAATACATTCGAAATTATGCATCACGTGTTAAGAATTCCAAATATAGTTTATCATTTAATACTCTTTTCATAATCTGGGCTAAACGTTAGTCAACCATTTGTTTGTCTTTTTTATCAATGTGACTGATAATACTTAAAGTAAAAGAATTTGTACCATAATATCATTCTAGCTAGATTAATCATATACCTATAACTACGAATATGAGCGAATATTATGAGAAGCTTGTAGCAGTAGTTCAGCACCTGGTTCTGCGATTTCGCCAGGATCGGTCATGAGATGGGTGACCAAAAAGTATTATTTCGAGTTTTTTTCACGTTAAGCCGTTGGTCCTGGCTGTGTTTGCAGTCGTTAACACCCACCAATCCGCATTAGACCTGTGTGGTGGGTATAGCCATCCTCCTTATCCACCAATAAGGAAAGGCCTGTGTTCCAGCAGTGGGCTGATTTTTTTATTAGTAGCTCATGTGGTAATTGTGTTTAGTTTTCAGCTTTCGTTGAATTGATATGTGCACCTTTGCATGTTATAAACATTAAAGTTTTATAGAACTAAGTAATTAAGAACCTATCATGAAACAAAATTTTTACAATCAATCGAACTGTAGCAATTGACCATCAGGTGGCATATTAAGCATCATAATTTATGGTGTTACCGATGTCAAAATGATTTCGGACACTTTGTCCGAAATGACACTTTTTTATTTTTTTTCACTGACGATTCGGACACTTTTATAGTTGTATTTCAACCACTTATGTGGTCTAGTGGTTCGCCCACCCGTGTAATACGCAGGGGTTAGATTCACAGGGGGGGTATATTAATTTGTATTCGGTTTGGGTGGTGGTAGGGCTTATTTCAAGTCCGCCTGGCTAGCTACCAATATCTTACCTAAGTCTGACGGCATAACAACAATTAAAAAAAAATGTTGTGTTTCGGCAGGTAGAGGTAAAATAGCCAGTTCCTCAGTGATGAGGATTCCGGGAGTAGTTCGCTTCCATCTTCGGTCTTATCGTCACTTAACATCGGGTGAGGGGAGGGCCAAGCACTCTCTCGTTGTGCATAAAAAAAGTCAGACTGTACAAAAACGCTTTAACTATAAAAGTGTCCGAATCGTCAGTGAAAAAAATATAAAATTAAAAAATGTCATTACGGACAAAGTATCCAAAATATTTTTTTCCGAGACGCCAGTAATAAACATTGTATATATTTAAAAAAATAAGATTATTCTGGTTATACATTTTATGTTTCAGGTTGTATACAGCAGAAAAAGTAAGGAGAAAAAATGACTCTAAAAATATTTGTCCACACGAAGGATCATGTCAGAAATTTATATTAAAGGTACACCTGTCGATATATTAATTACTATCACCGCCAATTGCTAATGCGCAGGTACCTTGTCACATTAACATCTATACAACTAAAAATTATATGAAAGAAGAAAATTTTAAGCTAATTTAACCCATCAACGCCCGGAAAATGAGACACAATAGAATAGAATAGAAAACAACAAAATTACCCGTCTAACAATATTTATAACAATATTTAAATTTAATTTCATTACCTTAATTAAATCAACATTATATACTCTCAACTTGTTAAAACTTATTAATTGTGGTTAACGGTGTTGGTCTCACAATTATTAAATTTAATTAAATTATGTATAGTTAGGTGGGGTAAGTGAAACATACTTTATTTTTATTTTCATTTAACAAGGAGTAATAAAGCTATAAAACTCGCAATTAAAGTAGCTGTATAGGCAATGTACTCCTAATTAAATCAGCCTTTAACGGTATGAATATAAATATCTAAAGACTTGCATTAAGCAACAAAATCACGAAAAGAATATAAAAGCTAAGAAGTGTTTCACTTACCTCTGACAAAGGGGAAGTGAAACAGTGGCCAAAATAGCTTTAAATATTGTGTCCATTTAATTAAAAACAGGACAAAAGGATCATGTTTAACCGTTAATATCCAAAATGTATCAAATTCTCATAAAATAGGGTCCAGTTTTAAAGATTTATCAAAAAACATCGTGTTTTGCGTTTTGACATCTAATGAATTTCTTTTTGGTTTACTAGCTAGTTTAATGATCGCAGCGATATCTGTGTTGTATTAAGGGAAGTAATTCGTCATTCCTGCTGTATCGACACATCGCTATGAGAATAAACTACGATAGTTTCTTAGATATGGTTGGGTGTTTCACTTACCCCGGTGTTTCACTTACCCCACCTGACTATATACTTTTTGATGTATTACACATTGTGAAACCGTTTCTTTACCCCAATAAATGAAAAAATTACAAGGTATAGAACTACACTATAAATATATTATATAAACGCACCAAGTTAGTGGTATTGCGCCAACTGGTGGACGATTTGTGATTCAGCAAAATTATCCTGCCATTGTGTGCTGTTTGCTCTTTACCTTAAACCATCTTAAAAAAGTGGAGGTTTTATTCTATTTATTTGTCTCAGGGATCCAGCATGTACTTCGGGCTTGGTTTGGGCATCAGCTTGGCCAAGCTCATCCTGCCTAGACTAAGGGCGCCGATCAAGTCTATATCTTCGTTCGAGGGGAGGCATTTGAAGTTGGCACTTTTCTTCGGCAGTTATATCGGTATTTACAGAGTACGACTTCATTACTTATCAATGTTTGTCAATTGTGTGTCAATTTTTAACTAATCTCCCCCTAAAAAGACGACAAAGGATTTTCAAGAGGGGTAACTTTACATTCTACTTTAAAATATTCTTTATTCAAATAAGCTCATATTAAAATCGTCAATTATTATTCTCTTACCCTACATTATGACGTCTTTTAGCTGACAGGAAAAAAGGGAGCGAAAAATAAGTAATAGAAAAAACAAAATGCTAACAGCCACTAAGATATTTCAGAGTATTCTTCTTACTCTTTTAACTACTTACCTATTTCAGACACATAATTTAAAACACGACGATGTTTTGGCGATGCCAGAGTTTATGAGAATTTCCGCAAGTGGCTCGAGAAACCTCGCTCGCTCTTGAAACCTTAGATTTACGCAGGAATACTGTTTTATACTTATTTGTGATTTCCAATTTCAGGCTGTGATATGTTACTTGTGCCATAAGAATAAAAAAGACTCGGCCCTATACGCCTTACCTGCGGGATACCTTGCGGGATTGTCGATGCTTTTTAACCCCAGCACGAGCATTGCTATTGCGTCACTGACTGGTGCTCTTAAGGTAAATAAAGAACATGTTTGAACAGCTGGTAGTGAGCACAGCTACCTGTAACGGTGAAGGGGTAAGCAGCACTTTACCCCCCACCGTTCGCTTGCGAATTTAATTGATCATAAACACGTCAATTGTTTATGGGGTATTTATGACTTAACAGTCGATTTTAGTCATTTAGCGCTTTTTATCGATAATCGCTTGTAAAATCTAATCTCAAACCTACTTTCAATGAGATGGCGATTCGATTTTACAAGTGACTGTCGATAAATGGCGCTAATTGACTAAAGTCATCTGCCAAGTTTACTCGTGTAAATTAAATACCCCTTTAGGTAAGGAGTTTCTTCCGCGGCATGCACGCTTGCCGGTACGCCTCCATGGAAACTAGAAGCCCAGGTTCTATCGGTGGTGTACTGGCAGGTGTGCCGAATTCAGAGAGAGGCAACAACGGTGTGCAACGATTGCGGCGCACCTAACGACACCTCAAAGCACACTCTAGCTGAGTGTGCGAAGTGGGCACCGCAACGCACGGAATTAGTAGCGGTCATTGGATGGGACCTCTCGCTTCCCAGCATAACAGTCGCCATGCTGGGGAGCGACAAGTCATGGCAGGCGGTGGTCTCCTTCTATGAGGACGTGATGTCACAGAAGGAGGCCGCGGAACGGGTCCGAAAGGTGGATGCGCAGGCGGACCCACTCCGACGGAAAAGGCCGGGCAGAAGGCGAAGACATCATGCACACCTTCTCCCCCCGTGGTTATACAGGGCCAGGACGACGGAACCGGGGATTCCGTCGTCCGCCTAAGGCCCTAGGTGGGACGCTCAAGTGTTCCGAGCGCCCCACCAAATAGGAGACATCAAAAAATGTCAAAACAGCTGGAGTCCGAAAGGACCAGCGCAGGTCGGAGAGGCGGAGACTGCCAAAACTGTCCCGTCATCTTCGTCCATTATGGTAGAGATGGAACACCGCAGGGGGGCACTAGCGGGCAGGCCCCCGTACGGATCCAATGAGCCTTGACTTATCGGACCCGTACGGAGGAGAGTCCCGAACTCGCCGAGGTGGTCCCACCACTCCGGAAACCAATAAAAGGGTACCCCTGCGTAAACAAGAAAAAAAGGTATAAGGAGGTTTCTAGGTCTCCTAATCGATAGATCCTATTAATCTTATACTGAGGTAATGGTTCAATTGAAAGGAGTCATAATGATAATGATGTGATGACCCAAAGGGGACCAAATATTGCTCATCAAAATAATATAATGATGACCAAATTGGGACCAAATATTGCTCATTATGGGAGTTTCTTGTAGGTTCTTTATACAAATTCTGCTGACGTAGATTTACAAGTACTAATGGCTTTTGGCTTAAAGCAACGCGGCTTCCGCGGCAATCAGCGTCGATTGACTAAGTGCATTTGATAATTGTGAACATCTGTACTTGCAAACAATGCTTTATATTATTTCTCCCATTTTCTTTTCTTTTAGCTTTTTTCGACGATTCTTTACGACAAGAAAATACTTCCAGAAAATATACCACTACCAGAGTTGATGTACTGTATATGCCAAGGAATCCTATTCACTGCCAGGACAGTGGACTTGGAAGCATGTCCTCCATACATAGTGAACTTGGTTGATACTGTTACTAGGAATAAGTGAGTATACTCACGAAAGTGAGGTGAAAAAACTGGGTAAGTCCCTCTATTTCCATTGAGAATCACCATTAATGGTGACAGTGGCACAAACTGTTCCACAATTACCTACCATTACGTTCTATGGACGTCATTGGTCAATTCTTTAATCAACAGTGATAGTGAGACTGTTTTGAGAGAAAGTTAAGTCTCAGTATCATCATTGGAATAGATAATGGGAATAGTGGGAACGACCTAAAAACTCGCACTAGGCCCTCTGAGTTGACCTATTATTGATGTTTATTATGAGCAGGTTATGAGTATACAGGAAATCGCAATTTCTTCACAGCTGCGGCTTCCCTTTTGGCTACTCAGTATTTTGTGGTACAGGAGATAATGTCTTTTACTCCGATAGCACACCTCCGCCGCAAAACCGTACCAACTACCAGCGGAACCACTGAAGTTCCGCCATAGTTCCGCTATGAGTTGTCTTCTATCGACGACGATATTATGAGGATCACATCTACGTAGCAGTTTCGCGTCATTGCTTTCGCGTGTGTCAACGGTCGGAGCCGATCGAGCGGAATCACTAATGAAAAACTTACGCATTAGAACAGGCTGTTCGCATTTGTTTCGCTTGTCGGACTCATGGCGGAACTTACTGCCGTGTTCGCGGGCGGAAGTGTGCTACAGGCGTTATTGACAAACCAATTAATAAATTGTAAATTACTGATATACTCTTTGTTTCAGATACAAGGGTATTTATGATCGAATTTATGAAAGGCTTTTTCTTAATGGATATTAGTATATAGTTTACTTGGTGATTTTGGATGTGAGGTTTCTTTAAACAACTTGAGTTTTTAATTAACTCAGAAAAGCCTGATTTTTTTTTTATTTAAGAAAGTTCGGGATCTTCTCAGAAATATAAGCTAGAAAAAGATGACCCCGGCATACTGCATACTGTACTGCGGCTACTTTCTGCATTTTAATTAAAATAAATGATTTTATCAAACTTTTTTAGTATTTATTTAGTACCTATCTAACGAAATGAATATTGTATAGTGTGATAATTGAAAAAAATAAGATAGAAATTTATTTACACTTAACGCAAATGAAAATAGTTCTTTCACATTTTTTTTATTTTATTTATCTATCTAGGTAGGTAATTCTAAAACTGTAGTATGGAACTTAAAAATATAAAACTCTTGCAAAATGTTCACATAATATCATAGTGTTCACACTTAATATTTTGGGAAATATATCATTAGTAATAACATGAAAGTGTAATAGGCAGTTATTAGCGGCCGTCCGCGACTTCGTCTGTTTGGACAGTAATTTTTAGCCCACGGGAGCAGTATTTTTTCCCTGGATGAAAGATACCCTGTCCTTGTCTGTACCTCTGCTGACGACGTGTACGCTTTCACGATAATAAGCATATAAGTAATATACAAATAAACATACTTTCTCATTTTTAATAAAGAAGAACCGATGGCCGTTGGGGCGGAAAGGTTCTTGAATGGCGACCGCGCACCGGACGACGCTTCGTGGGCAGGCCCCCGACAAGGTGGACCGACGTTGAGGGGGAAGGTCGCGGTGCGCCGCTGGATGCGGGCAGCGCAGGACCGATCGTCGTGGAGATCCTTGGGGGAGGCCTATACCCAGCAGTGGGTGTCGTGCGGCTGATATGATGATAAAGTTTTAAGAGAATAAAGTGAAAATATTGACTTGCTGATCCAAGAAATCAAGGTCTGGGATTCCGGGAGAAACACTTGCTTACGTCACTATCCAGTTGTGTGACTTTATAGTAAATTTTGTCGGAATGGTGATTAATTCATGGCTGGTGTAATGGGCATGATGACTATTTTTTTTTTATTTTATGTTATATAAATTACCTTTCAAAAAAGAGAAACATTGGTAAAAGAATATTTCGCTAGCATAAAAACTACCCGAGATATCACAGTTTGAAATGCACAAAATTGGACTCACCCGAAAACGCTCCATACTACTACTCAGTTATGACGTCACGCTTGAGTAGTTTGTGTGCAACGCGTAGGAAATTAGTTCAGCAGCTATATCAAATATTGTGGTTATCAAAATGGTTTCTTAGACAAATTTGCTATAAATTTTACGGACTAATCAAATGTATTATTTATTTTAATAAATTTTATACTTTTAATAAAGTTGGGCGGACAAGTCCATTTAGACTTGTCCGCCCAGCTTGAAGGGTCATAAAACAAATAATACGCAATATATAAAACCAAGAGGTATACAAGTAGCTTGTAAGCTACTCTAAAAGTTAATTATGTATACGATTTTTATTAGTATTTCGTTATTTTATTCATTAGTCATCATCCCTATTATTATTAAGCACGTATTTAAAAGCATTTTAAATTTTATAAAAACAACTCCTCCTCCTCTAACAAGGTGAATTGTTTTTACGGTACCTGTTTAAAGTTAACATAAAAGAACATAGAATAATTTATGAATACAAAAACATAATAACTTTACAATACCTAAAAACGTTCGTGAATGTTCATGAATATGCCAAGCCGGCATGTACTGGCTTCAAAACATTTTGTCAGCTCGGTTCATGAGCTCCATTCACTTGACGGAAGTTTTTTTGCAAAAAGTAACGAATAATAATTACATAAAAAAAAGATATCACCAAGTGTAGACATTATACTTTAATATTGTATCATCTCGTGCCATCTTCATATTGAATTTTGGCGGTCAGCAGATTGTATTGTATTGTATAAAAAAAACATTAAGTATTATTTAAATAAGAAGATTGTAAGCTGTAAAATTCAGGAATGATGACTGGATGAAGTTATAATAGTGAGTAGGTACATATTATAATATTTATACCATTCCCCCTCTAAATATCAGCAGCACGACACCCACTGCTGGGTAATAGCCCCTATAAAAAGTTTATTTTATTCACTGAAAACAGTGAATTTGATCACTATTTTAGTGTTTAAATTTAGAACACATTTAGACCTCCATCTTATTAATTCTGTACAACCCTCAGTACAAACTCCATGTGCAAATAATAATCTCTTATATAAAAGTGAAGGGGTGACTGACATATCAACGCACAGCCCAAACCACTGGACCCAGAGACTTGAAATTTTGTACATATACACCGTCATTTTGTAGTCGTTTTAATTAACTTAAGGGTGTGTTGTACCAATGAAACTAAACATTTTTGCCCAAGAAACATGGGTCGAAAAACGACAAAAAATTTTGGGTCTCCCATACTAACTGGACAGCTAAAACATTTTATTAGTATGGGAAAGTCAAATTTTTTTGTCGTTTTTCGACCCATGTTTCTTTGGCAAAAATGTTTTGTTCCATTAGTAGAACACTCCCTTAAGTTAATTAAAACGACTACAAAATGACGGTGTATACTTTACACAGTGTAGGCATCCACTAAGAAGGGATTTTTGGAAATTCCGCCCCTAAAGGGGTGAAATGGGGGTTCAAAGTTTGCACGGAAAAAAATATTAAATAGACATTTCGACTTGAAACTTCGTAGGAGTATTCCTTAAAACAAATAAGTAAGCACGTCTTACGTGGTTTTCCGAAAATCAGCCCTTTAGGTGGTAATAGGGAATATGCATAAGTCACCGATTTTGATGAATTTGAGCTTGATCGCTGCGGACACTTATAAAAACATGATGGAACAGGAAAAAAATAAAAATAAATGTATTATTTTAGTTTTATCACACGATGAAATCAGGGAAAAATAACAATATTTTTTTTTCATTTTCGGATATAATGCACTTTACAGTCAGATAGAATATCGAATAAGAAACAATATTTTGTATGACACATATGTACTTAAACGCAAAATTTAGGGAGATAATTGGAGATTATTGGCTAACTCCATATTAAACGCGCCGAAACACACCTGAAACGTGATGTGTGACGTCACCGTTTTGTATGGAGCGTTTTCGGCGGGTGCTGCTGCGAGCTAACTTCAAGTAACTATATCACGAGAAAAAAACGCAAGAGAAAAGTTTTAATATTACAGTTAATTTTCTCACGCATTATACTTTTGATTAAGATTTTAAAAAAAATTTATGCATATTCCCTATTGGGGCAAAAAAAGCCCAAAATGACTGACAAATCAACGCACAGCCTAAACTACTGGACCTAGAGACTTGAAATTTTGCACACAGATACCTTATACAGTGCAAGCATCGACAAAGGAAGGATTTTTGAAAATTCTATTCCTAAAGGGATGAAATAAGGGATGAAATTTTGTATGAAAGTCTCTCAGTATTGAAGCTAGGATCTCCAAATTTTGTGTTTAGGCTGACGATTGAAAACTAATAATTACGTGTCTGAGCGTTTTTCTAAATTCTACCCCCGAAGGGGTGAAAAGGGGGATGGAGTTGTGTATAGAAGAAAATCCTTCATTTTCTATGTAAAAATCGCTAAATTTATAATTTAGGCTTCTGGATGGAAATTTACCGCAACTCATATTGTTATTGTTTGTATTTTAACCCCTATGGGGATGAAATGGGGTAAATAAACCTAAAAATAGATATGGATGTCGTCATTGGGGTTTTATAGGATGACGATTGCGAAAATCACATTTATTTTGAAGTCATGATTTATCCCCAAAAGGGGTGAAAATGGGGTTCAAATTTTGTATGAAAAAAGAATATAAATTGACATGACAACTTCAAACTTCGTAGGGGCACGTCTAAAAGTAAATCGGCAAACATTTATTTTGTGATTTTGAAAATCAACCCCTTTGGGGGTAAATGGGGTGAGTAAACATAAAAAACGATATGGATGTCGTTCTTGAGGTTTTATGGGATGGTGATTGCGAAAATGAGATTTATTTTGAAGTCCAACGCGGTGGACATGACACATCATGGACCTGGACCTGGACATGCACATCCAGGGAACGGGAACGGGTACGGGCACGGGAACGGGACGGGATGGAACGGGAACGGAACCGGAACGGAACGGAACGGAACGGTAACTGAAAGGGAACGGAACGGAAACAGAACGGGAACAGAACGGTAACGGAACGGGAAAAGGGCACGGGAAAAGGGGACGGGAAAGGGTATGGGACGGGAACGAGACGGGAACGGGAGGTGAACGGGAAGGGAACGGGACAGGAACGGACGGGAACGGAACGGGAACGGGATGTGAACGAAACGGGAACGGGAACAGGAACCGGAACCTGAACCGGAACGGGAATGGGAAGCATAAAAATGACTGGTTGGAAGGTTCTCTAAGGATTTTCTCTAACATCCACGCGGACGAAGTCGCGGGCAGAAGCTAGTTAGTAATCCTTACTAATATTATAAATGCGAAAGTACGTTTGTTTGTTTGTTTGTTTGTTACGCCTTCACGTCTTAACTACTGAACCGATCATCATGAAATTTTATATATACGTTGCCAGGGGTACAGAGATGGACATAGGGTACCTTTCATCCCGAAAAAAGGTATAGTTCCCGAGGGATAGCAAAAAAACTTTCCACGCAGACGAAGTCGCGGGCGAAAGCTAGTATAACTATAAAGTATACCTAGCGACATCAGCACGCCGATCCTTAGAGCATTTTGAATGCTGTAAGCCTCCTTTTATTAAGCTTTATGTTGAACCTCGCTCAACATAAATAGTAATTTAAGCTGTTGTTGACGGTGTTGGTCTCACAATTATTAAATCTATTAAAATAATATAGAAAATTTAAGAATAAGAATAATTATTTTGGACGGGACGGGGACGGGGACGGGGACGGGGACGGGGACGGGGACGGGGACGGGGACGGGGACGGGGACGGGGACGGGGACGGGGACGGGGACGGGGACGGGGCCGGGGACGGGGACGGGGACGGGGACGGGGACGGGGACGGGGACGGGGACGGGGACGGGGACGGGGACGGGGACGGGGACGGGGACGGGGACGGGGACGGGGACGGGGACGGGGACGGGGACGGGGACGGGGACGGGGACGGGGACGGGGACGGGGACGGGGACGGGGACGGGGACGGGGACGGGGACGGGGACGGGGACGGGGACGGGGACGGGGACGGGGACGGGGACGGGGACGGGGACGGGGACGGGGACGGGGACGGGGACGGGGACGGGGACGGGGACGGGGACGGGGACGGGGACGGGGACGGGGACGGGGACGGGGACGGGGACGGGGACGGGGACGGGGACGGGGACGGGGACGGGGACGGGGACGGGGACGGGGACGGGGACGGGGACGGGGACGGGGACGGGGACGGGGACGGGACAATCGATAAATGTCTTTCGAAAGCAAAGCGATTACGAAGATTTTGGCCCTTTTAACAACCAATAAATTTAACGTCGGTGATTTTTTGGTGTATTACAATTTATATTACACCAAAAAATCTTAGTGTACCTATGACTTGAGGGCGTACCTATCTACGTAATAGATTTTGTTGTATTGTCTCATTTAAATAATACAACAGCTAAAATGTTAGACCTTTGCTCTTTACCGTCGCAACGGTTAAACATTGGTACAAAACAAACATGATGGTTTCAAAGCCGGCGTTGCTCTAAGGTTTCAAGCAAACAGCAGTAAGCAGGCGACTTATTATGATGATGAGGAGATATCAAAAGCATAGAGGCTGTAAGTTACATTATATTATTATATGTATAGGTATATTATACAATTGCAGCCTATTCACAACTCACCAAGTGGGTCACTGAATTGCTCACCAACATTTTATTAAACGTATGTTACTGGCTAAAAGAAATTGGAGCAGTCCAGTCTGATACTTTTTTCTGATTGATTTAGAAATAATAATTTTCTAGCCAAAAGCTGCTGACCAACTAACCATTTTGGCTGACCGAATATATTTTTCTGCTCACCAAAATACGAATATTTTGCTAACCATTAACCACACCTTAAAAATATTATCTGTAACAGCTGTCTCTGTTATTCCCCCTTTTATAAAGTTGTAGTACCTAGTTACTTAAAATAATTCCTTAATAACCATGAATTATGTTCTGTCAGATAAAAAAATATTAAAATCGGTTAACAACTGGCGAAGTTATGGTTAAACATAATATAGCAAAATATTCGTATTTTGGTAAGCAGAAAATAATATTCGGTCAGCCAAAATGTGATCAGCAACTTTTGGCTAGAAAATTACGGTTTTTTTAGAAAACCGTCGCCTTGAGAACCGCCTTCTTTTTTGAAGGCGGTTAAAAAGTCCACTGAGGCTCATTCATTCGTATGTTTATTATTAACTACACCCGCTGAGAAAAAAATAGTAGTTTGTAGTTCTTGGTTATTGTGAAAAAGAATTTGACATGACACTTTTTAGAATTTAAAATCGCAGAAAGAGAGAAAGTCTCAGACATTAAAAATGTTTTAAAAGTTTATAGCTTGTTATTTACACGTGTTTACTGTTTGTTTCAGGCCCATAATTTAGTAATAAAAGAATCCTGTTCTCCAAAATGGCGGTGGTCAGCAAACACGTATTCAATAAAATCGCTAATGAGATGGCGCACCATGAGGTGATTCATTCCTTTACCAAAAGTTGCCCTAAGGCACTCCTGCAATATTTTATTGATTCTGTCATAGGCAGCACACGGTTCTACTCTGTGATTTACATTGTAAGTATTTTTCCGTAGTACCTATCATTTGTTCCCAACAAGACATACCATCAACTGTCACACTGTGACTGGTTGGGAAGTTTTTATTAAAACAATTCCCAGCCAGTCACATTGTTAATCGATGGGAACTTTTTATTAGTTTCCCAACCAGTCACACTTACTGTTTATTTCATCCTGTAAAAGTGTGACTGATTGGGAAATTTCTAATAAAAAGTTTCCATCCGGTAACAGTGTGACTAATTGTTTTAATAAAAGATTAGTTGTTTTAATAAAAACTTCCGAACCAGTCACAGTGTGACAGTTGATGATGTGACTCGCTAGGAACATAAGCCTAATACACACGGCCGAAGGGCTTACTTATTCTTTAATTTCTAAGGATTACGCATGGTTTACTAATGTACGGCCAAAAACTTTTCCCAAAATATCACATGGCAAAATATTTTACGCAAATTTTCATTTGACAAAAATTTTGTCAAAACTTATCACAATTTATCAGATAGCAATACGTTTTGGCAAGTTATTGTTTAACAAAATAATTACTTGGTCATGATGTTTCATTTTACCAAGTATTATTTAGTCAAGTGTGTCGTTTGGCATTACATATTCCAGGAATGTGTAAAATAGACGAGAGCATGGAAGTTTCACATACAAAAACATCATTTATACAGGGTGTTTGGTACTAGCCTTATAAAGCCGAATATGGTAGATAGGGACTATCAAACTAAACACTTTTACCATGGGACCAACTCTGAAATTGCGACAAAAAAACTGTTGTTTCATACATTTATTACCAAACATCCTGTAGTGCTTTGCGTGAACTAAAGTTACTATGAAAGTAAAAGAAACTTTTTAAAATTGAGATTTTTGCATTCACGTGCATTGTATTGCATTGTATAAAAGGATTTTATCAAACATATAGATTCTTCTTTACAATGAAAGGTGCTTTCATTGTAAAGAAGAATCTATAAATTTCATTGTCATACTTAAATCACCGCAAATCAGCAATTCAAATAGGTACGTACCTACTCAAAGTTGTATTATAATTATTTTGAAATTTAAATGTTTATTTATAGTTTCAAATAATATACCACGGAAAAAAGCTAAATAACCCAAAGACGTGGGTAAAATTGATAGAATACTTCATCAGATCCACGATACTTGGTGCTGGCATAACATTCTGCACCTATTTACAGATGTGCGTTTATAGGTAAGACATTTAAATGTTTAATAAATTATATTTCCCCATAATCATTGTAATGATAAACAAATACAAGCAAAAATGAGTCAACATTTGAATGGAAAAATTATAGGTAATGAAATATTATTATTTTGGGTCGTAAATCAAAGACATGTTCACGGTAAAACGGTCGAGTCTTTATTGAAGTAAAAAGGAATATTTTATTACAAATATTGTTTCCCATGGAAACGCATACGTAAGTGCAATCGTACACGCTGCAGCCGTAGCCGTGCGAACGTGTATGTACTTATGATTACGTTACAACTCCCCCGAAAAGTATAGGGTACACACCCCTATTTATTGAAAAAAAAATGTTATATCTAACACAATTACATTATAAAATTCATATTAAGTAAACACATTTTTTTTAAACACAATGTAATCGCTTATACTAATTTCCTATTATAACACATCACATTATGACATAAACATTATAACTTGGACTAAAACTAAGTTACTTAAGTACTTTGCTAACAAAAAAAATATTTTGTATTATTATGTAGGTACATGTACTTACAATTTCATGAATAATAAGGTCTCGTATTATTTTTGTGTATTAACAATTCTTTGTTATTTTTTATAATTTTAACATTCGGTGTTATTTCTTGTATAACTCTAAAGGGACCTTCATAAATACAATCTAGCTTATTACCTACTTGATTTTTAACTAATACTAAATCTCCTGACTTAAAACTAACAGAATTACATTTTTTGTCATATTTAAATTTTCTTATTTCCTTACTTTTTAACAAATTTTCCTTAGCATCTAGTTGCGCTTTTTGCAATCGGTACTTTAATTCTTTCGGATAGTCATCGAAATTGTATAAAGGATCGATGCCCTTGGTTAAATTGCTGGGTAAGTTACAAACTTTACCAAATACTAGCTCGTACGGAGTGTACTTCGTTTCGGAGTGAACACTAGTATTAAACGAAAAACACCAGCGAAAGGGTCCCTTTCGCTCCAATCGGACTTATTATTTTCACACTGTATTCTGAGATAGGCGGCTAAGTGTTTATGAGTGTTTTCTATACCACCCATAGTCTCGTGGTGATAAGACGTAGAGTGTAATTTTTTAATGCCTAAAAGTTTGCATATTTCGCTCATTATTGACGAAGTGAATTCCGTTCCTTTGTCACTTAAAATTTGTTTTGGAATACCGTAGCGCAATATAAAATTATTAACGAATGACCTAGCGACAGTTTCGGCGTCCTTCCGCGGTAAAGGATACGCTTCCACGAATTTGCTTAGATCGCACTGTAGAGTTAAAATATACTTATTACTATAATTGTCTATGTCTAAAGGGCCCATTATATCTAAACTTAACCTTTCTAATGCCGAATTGGCTGTAGTGGTAATAGATAAAGGTTCTCGCGTATTTTTATTGCAGAACTTTTGTATTTGACAACTCCTACATTTTTTGACATAATTCATAACGTCATTTGACATTCCAAGCCAAAAATAATATTTCTTAATATTATTCAGCATACGGTTCATTCCTGCGTGTCCACTTGTGGGAAGCAGATGAAAGTCATTTAAAATTGTTTTTATTTCGTCTTTATCAGTAATTCTAGTAATACCTCTAGTAATTAATATTTGAGGTGACGCTAATCGAAACTTACTCATGCTGCGCAGCAAATATTTAATATTTTTATTATTACATGTATTTTTTATAACGAGTAATTTCTTTATATTAAGTTTCAAGCACATGCTTTCTAAATCTCTCGCTAACTCCTCTTGGGATGGTAACGATCGAGAATTAAGAAAAATCGCAGATTGCGAAGGTACATATGTGCATAAATTAGCGTTTGAGACTAAAATATTTGGGTCATTTATATATTTATCTTTTAATTTTTCCACAAAACGTAGTTCTATTATATCGTCTGGCTTTTTCAATATTTCAACAGCGGTAGGTTGATCAGACTGGCCAGCTGTTGGAATATTAATCGTTTTCGTTTGATAATTTTTTACTTTGGGCTCTGGTTAAAACTGAAATAACTTTTTCATGCATGTTTTTTAAGTCTTGTGACGTCACCGAGAGTCGACTTAAGGCATCTGCAGCTGCGTTATCTCGACCGGGTACGTACTCGACTGTGAAATTATACTCTTCTAAGTAAAGACGGAATTTTGTTAAACGACTAGAAGGATCTTTTAAATTGAATAAATATACCAATGGTCTGTGGTCAGAATAAATTATAAATTTTCTGCCATATAAATATGGTCTGAAGTGACGTACGGCCCATACAATTGCCAAAAGCTCTAAATCAATGACTGGATACCGAGTTTCGGCGGGCTTTAAGCTCCTACTGGCGTAAACTATGACCTTGCCATTGCTGTTAGATAACACGGCGCCTAAACCAGTTTTTGATGCATCGGTTTGCAGTCTAAAAATGTTATTTTCGCTAAAATCGGGATAGTCTAAAACTGGAGGGTTGGAAAGTGCAACTTTTAATTTTTGAAAAGCATTTTCGCAATTTTCATTCCAATCGAATTTAACACCTTTTTTACATAATTGGTTTAAAGGGTGCACCAAATCTGAAAAACCTAAAATAAATCGACGGTAATAATTAGTAAATGCGACGAAACGCTTTACTTCGTCAGGGGACGTCGGCCTTGGATAATCTCTTATCGCGACAATTTTGCTTGGGTCGGGATAAATGCCATCTGATGTTATTTTATGCCCTAGGTACAATATTTCTCTGCGTAAAAATTCACATTTAAGTGGATTTAACTTGAGGTTCACTTCTCTTAGACGGTTTAACACACACATTAGATTTCTATTATGGTGATCGATACTTTTTCCGATAAGAATACAATCGTCTAGGTAGACGAAACCTTTGTCGTAATTTAGGCCGGACATTGCTACTGTCATGAGTCTGGAGAAAACACTAGCACTCGTTTTGAGACCCATGGGGCAACGCTTCATTTGGTATTGTTTTCCGGCTGTGAATGTAGTATATTTACGTGAGTTACTGTCCAGAGAAAGTTGATACATCTTATTTAAACTAAAAGATGTGTATTTACGTGAATCAGGGTTTAGAGATAATTGATAATATGATTGGGATAAATCTAATTTGGAAAAATAAATACTTCCGGATAACGAATCTAGAATTTCTGTGATATTCGGCAAAGGGAACTTGTCATCTTGTATTTTATTGTTTAATTGCCGATAATCGACGACTAAACGCCATTTTTTCTCGTTGGATCTATCAGCTTTCTTTGGTACTAGGAGAACTGGGCTGGACCATTCCGACACACTCTCCTCTATGATATCATTTTTTAACATTTCTTGGACTTGTTTTTCAATTTCCCCTTTTAATGCATGTGGAATACGATAAGGTTTTACATAAACTGGGGTGACATTGTTTTTCAGAACTATATTGTGTTCCATTAAGTTGGTAACAGTTAGAGAGTCTCCGGGGAGATGGAACACATCCGCATATTTCGCGCAAATTTCTTCTATACTAAGTCTTTCTTCTCGATTCAAATGACCTAAATCAAGTAAATTAAATAAGTTTTTAACTCGTTGGACCGATTTCTCGTTAGTTTCTAACTCACAAATGTCAAAATTATTAATTGAATGTAATGTAATGTTTGAAAAGTCGTAAGTGACATTTTCGTCTGTCGTATTTAAAATTCTTACAGGAATCTTGCCATTTAATGGTCTAGAAATCATTCCTGCCATAAAAACACCACTCATTATCTCTTGTGATAAAATCACGCTATCTTCTTTACTCGAACATGGTATATATTTTATTATTTCGCATCGAGCGGGTATCTCGTGTATAAATTGGTTCTTGTTGTTACTAATAGGTAAACTAACAACAATGCTGTCTTTTGAGATTGTCAAAAGGCGCGTTTCATAGTTGATTATAGCGTGGTAACGCGTCAAAAAGTTTTCCCCTAATATGCCATCGGCATCACATGTAAGGTTCTTAAAAATATAAAATTTCTGTTGAAAAGACACGTTATCACATACTAAATCTAAATATATGTAACCTTCAGAAATTAATTTGCCGCTAACTCCTTTAATGACAATCCTATCATAATGCAGCTCGTTATCTAAATGTCCGTGACATTGTTCTAATAGCCACTCATATTTCAAAACACTGAGGCTTGCGCCACTATCTACTAAGAGACTTATATCATTACTACTTATATTTGTATGTAGCTGGACTAAACTATTAACGTTATAATTAAACACGAAATTATGGCTAGTTTTAGGAACGAAAAAGCGGGTGTTATCGCGATGATGCTCAGGGTCCTCTGACTGTATCTGAGCGACGCGGGCGGAGTACGAATACCTATTTCCTTGACCTCGACGACGGTAGCTTCTGAAAGTTCTGCCCCGAGTTGCATTCGTCGGCGGCCTATTAAAATTAGATTGGTTGATTCGGTAGCCCTGCCTGGGTGCGATATTATTGCCTACATAACGAGGCCTATTTATGGTGTTCGGATAACGCCTATTACCCCTACTATAAACGCGTTTCGGGTTGCGTTCAAAGTTCATTATCCCTAGTTCGGGATTAGCCGTAGATAATTTTTTATCTAAGGCTGTTTGTATAGCTTCCGGGAGGGAACTAAACTCGCGGGAGGCTATTATTGTACTTAACCGTGGGTCAGACAAACCTTCTGCAAATCGTTCGATCGCGACTTTTTCGTTTATCGGGCGTAAGGTGTCATATTTCTTTGTGTCACCATCAGCCTGCGATATAGTCAAGTTTACAAATAGTTCCTCTAAATCGAAACCGTATTTTTCAATACTTCTACGACCTTGCTTGGCGCTAAATAATTGCGACTGTATTGCGACAGCCGATTTTTTCTGGATTAGGAATTTACGCATATCCGTAATTAATGATTCTACGGAATTGTACTCACTTTTTAGTCTTAATTTAGCACTAGCTGATAGTCGGCTCTTTAGGACGAAATTTATCAATTGTTTATTGCCAGTATCGTTAAGTGAGTCGCTGTATAATGAGACATTGTCTATTAATTGAATAGTCACATCCTCCTTATTATTCATTATAGGCAATAAGGCTAAAGCCGTTTTCATATCCGTTTTTATATTACGGGTTTATCTGACTCTGAACCTGATTGGTACTCTGTGTCTGAACTGGACATTAAATTCAAGATTTTTTGATAGACGAATTTAATATCTTGAATAAGCTTATTTATGTATTGTGAACTTTCGCTGCTTATCTCAGAATTTTCTATTTTTTTTTTTAAGAATAGATGAAAAATGTTCTAATCGTTTATACAACTTCTCTGCTAGAAATAATTTTTCTTTTGCGCTTTCGGATTGCTGCCTTCGGACTGGCCCTATTTTTGTCAAATAGTTTTTTATATCTTTCAAACAATTATATAATTCTTTCAAATCCGATATAGACATAATATGTATTTATGCCTAAGTAATATAAACTACTAACTCACTAAGGCACATATTTTCAAAAAAAAAAAACTAACGACACAAAATCTAAGAAAAGGAAACACAAGTTATTATTAGTACTTAGAACTCATTACTAGCACTTACACAGGTACTGTAGTAGTCTTTTGTTTCACACACATGGCGGAGATAGACGCACTGAACACTATATCACCGAAATTAAGGGACAAACGATGGGGGCCAAGATAGTCTATGGGGGTCGGGATTTTCCTGGAAACCTATTGCGAGACGTGGCCCGGGGTCCCTGGGTTCCGCTCTTCTAAACATTGGGACGGGCGAGGTTGTCCATTGAGACGGCGTTCAACTCACGCCTCAAGGTCTTCATTGCATTTTTCCGACACATTTTGAGCAGATAGAAAATTGTAGCAGCGGAAATGAGAACGACGGCTACTATCAGTAAAGACTGAGTTATGTGGTTGGAGTGGAGTGAAGGCAGAAGCCTTTGCTACTTCTGCATTGGCTGCTGCTGCGCCGTTCGCGTTCTGGGCAATTACGACTTCTTCCTTGGAATAATTTTTGCCCATGATTCTTGAAGTCACAATTTTGGCACTTAATTTTATTTGTGATAGACCCTTTAATTTGACTACTTTATTTAAGTACTTTTACTTTTTTTATTTCCAACTGGCAGGTTCGCCATGAAATATTATTATTTTGGGTCGTAAATCAAAGACATGTTCACGGTAAAACGGTCGAGTCTTTATTGAAGTAAAAAGGAATATTTTATTACAAATATTGTTTCCCATGGAAACGCATACGTAAGTGCAATCGTACACGCTGCAGCCGTAGCCGTGCGAACGTGTATGTACTTATGATTACGTTACAGTAAAGTTCGGTCGCGGAGCAGAAAGAATTTTGTACAATGACCCGTCTATTAGATATAACTTGTCTCTGTCACTCGCGCGCTGCTTTCGCACAGGGGCCTTACTATGAGCTCTTATAGCAGGACTTATATTGAATTGCCTTACTTTTTCGTACTATGACCTCAAAAGTTAGTTCAAAAGCACAGCCTTAAGCAGCCTTTTTAAGGCCTGCTTTTGAACTGAACGGTTTTTTATTTGCTGATGGTAAGCCCCCAGACCGTAGCATCTGTGTGAATGAGACGACAAAGCGCGCGAGCGACAGAGTCAAGACACGCAATATTCTTTCTGCTCCGCGACCGGACTTTTAGTACCTAATGTACCTATACTTATATTTTATTTGAAAAAAAAAATGAAATTAGAGGTTTGATGGAACTACATAATTTGTTTGTATATTTTCAGCGGTATTGGCATCAAAACGAGCTACTTATCCACTTTGTTGATTCCGTTTACAATAAGCGGTTTATTTATATACCTTGAACCGCCCAGCAGAAGGTCCTTGGTTATAAACTTATTTTTTAATTTGGTAAGTTAAAAACATAACTGTCTAGTAATGCAAAATTATCTTAGCGTAACTACTTCTACACATAGATGTCTTCTAGTCTACTCCACCTAAAATTTTAATATTGGACAATATCACATACGTACTAAAAAATTATCAATATAAAATTCCAAAGTAAGTAGCTAAAGCACTTGTGTGTAATGAAAATCATAGACAATTGTGGTAACACAAATACCTGAGAGACATAAAAGAAAAGTAAGTTTCATAAATTGACCCAGCCGAGGATCGAACCCGGGTCGTGGGACCTAAGCTAAGAGACGGCAACGCCATGAAAACCGGTGTGCAAGCTACGTCGGTCATCACCATAGCTTGTCACGAGAATGTCTATATCTTATACCTTTAAACGAGCAATTCTTGTATATTTATTTATTTCTGTGATCTCGGAAACGGCTCTAACGATTTCGCTGAAATTTAGTATATGGGAGTTTTCGGGAGTAAACAATCGATCTAGATTATTCTTATGTTTGGGAAAACGCGTGATTTCGAGTTTTCATGCGTTTTTCTTTCGACGCAAATACGACGCTATTTTCGCCACTGTCCGCCTGGTCCAGCGGGTTAAGACGTGGAAGGCAAGAAACGAGTGTTACGGGTTCGAATCCCGCTCGGTGACTTAATTTTTCTTATATATGTTCAAGTTTATATATAATATTTTAATTTTTATGGATTTCTACTAATAATTGTAGAGTTCTGCAAGATCAGATCTTAAAGGATATTTTTCTGTAGTCTAACGCCATCTAGCAAAGACTTTAGAAATAGGTGCTTGGCTATCATGCTACGGCAAGCAGAGGCTGAGTGTAGTAAAGTAGCACCACAGAATAAAATGTACACAGCACTTCATAGATGGCGATTCTACCACCATATTACAATAAATAGTAATAACCAAGCAAAGCTCGGTCGCCCAGATATTTATATAAAAAAATTGAAAGTTTGTGAGTTCGGATGTTTGTTACAATCAGATTAGTATGTGGCACACAATAGTTTTTAGCCTGGATACGGACAGCTACGGACTCTTAACCGTATACAATTTGCCGCTCTCTGACTCGCGTATCGCAAGTTTTCTTTCAACTTCTAACGATAACTTCAAAAACAAAAAACTGAAATAAAAATATCACACGTATGTTAAAATGTTTGTTCGTAAAGTTTTCAAGTTCAACGGCATTTTGTGAACCATTTTGGCAACATGACTTTTCCGAAGTATAAAAGCCTGCTGAATTCGGTTCTAAATGTTGCCAGGCCCAATTTTGGCTCCTTTGCCTTAAATTCAAGATGGCGGCCTAAGTGGAGCCTTATCTTATTTGAACTCGATTCTGGTCATGTAAGGTGTCCTGGCATAGGGTTTTGGGGTCGTTAAACTCAATTTTGATAACCGGAAGTCCGTCCGGGTTCCGGAAGTATGAGATGTGGCTCGAGGAGAGAAAATTCCGCCACGCGACACTGATTATTTTTTTAACACAGTTACTAGACTAAAATGTTTAACTTGTTTATTACTTTATATAGTAAGATAACTGAACTTTTTACCAGTATTTTGGCGTTGACGCATCATTTCATCAAAGCCTGAAATCCTGAGGGAGATCGAGAGCTTCTATGGGAAGTTATATTCCACGCAGACACCTGTTGAAAGCAAGGCTAAAGACCCCAGAGCCAAGCTTCCCCGAAACTATACCGAAGATATCCCGGACGTCAGCCTGTTCGAGATTAGTATGGCTCTCAAACAGCTGAAAAACAACAAGGCGGCGGGTGACGATGGAATCACTACAGAACTTCTGAGAGCGGGCGGTAAGCCGATACTCAAAGTCCTCCAGAAGCTCTTTAATTCCGTCATCGTCCAGGGCAGAACGCCAAAGACATGGAACATAAATGAGGTGATCTTGTTCTTTAAAAAGGGTGACAAGTCCCTCTTAAAGAACTATAGACCCATCTCGCTTCTGAGTCATGTCTATAAGTTGTTTTCGAGAGTCCTTACGAATCGTCTCGCTCGCAAGTTCGACGACTTCCAACCTCCCGAACAAGCCGGTTCCGAAAAGGCTTTAGCACCATAGACCACATCCATACGCTGCGGCAGGTTATATAGAAGACTGAGGAGTATAATGAGCCACTTTGCTTGGCGTTCGTGGACTATGAGAAAGCCTTTGATTCGATTGAAACGGTGCTGCAGTCTCTCCAAAGGTGCCAAGTGGACTATAGGTATATCGAGGTGTTGAGGTACTTATACCAAAATGCCACCATGACGATCCGAGTAAAGAACCAGAACACAAATCCTATCCAACTGCAGCGTGGTGTGAGACAGTGAGACGTTATTTCTCCGAAACTGTTCACAGCTGCGTTGGAGGACATCTTTAAGCTCTTGGACTGGAAAGGACTCGGCATCAACATTAATGGCCAGTACCTAACACACCTTCGTTTTGCCGATGATATAGTCCTTATGGCTGAGACCATGGAAGACCTGAACACAATGCTCGAAGATCTCCGTAGTGCTTCCCAAAGAGTGGGTCTTAGGATGAACATGGATAAGACGAAAATTATGTCAAATGCCCATGTTGTACCCTCTCCAGTTTATGTTGGGAACACTACACTTGAAGTTGTTGACTATTACGTATACCTAGGACAGGCAGTCAAGTTAGGTAGGTCCAACTTCGAGAAAGAGATCTCTCGTCGAATCCAACTCGGGTGGGCAGCATTCGGGAAGCTTCGAAAAATCTTCGCGTCCGACTTACCTCAGTGTCTCAAGACGAAAGTCTATGAACAGTGTGTGTTGCCAGTGATGACTTACGGCAGTGAAACGTGGCCGCTAACTATGGGTCTCATAAGGAGGTTCAAGGTCACTCAGCGTGCAATGGAGAGAGCCATGCTCGGCGTTTCTCTACGTGATCAAATCAGAAACGAGGAGATCCGCAGGAGAACTAAAGTAACCGACATCGCTCGAAGGATTGCTCAGCTGAAGTGGCAATGGGCGGGACACATATCGAGAAGAACCGATGGCCGTTGGGGCAGAAAGGTTCAGGAATGGCGACCGCGCACCGGACGACGCTCCGTGGGTAGGCCCCCGACAAGGTGGACCGACGATCTGGTGGAGGTCGCGGAAAGCCAGTGGATGCAGGCTGCGCAGGACCGATCGTCGTGGAGATCCTTAGGGGAGGCCTATACCCAGCAGTGGGTGTCGTGTGGCTGATATGATGATGATGATGAGAGGATTTTAGAAAATAACAATTTGAGAAAATTCCGCCGTGCGACACAAAAGTTTTTTTTAACACAGTTACTAAACAAAAATGTTTAACTAGTTTATTACTTTATATAGTAAGATAACTGGGCTATTTACCAGTATTTTTTTTACTTGGGTAAATCCTCATAGTTTTAATTCTGTAGAGGATTTTCGAAAAAAAAACAATTTATAGAAAATGCCGCCGCGCGAACCAAAATATTTTTTTAACACAGTTACTAAACAAAAATGTTTACCAAGTTTATCATTTTATATAGTAAAATTACTAGGCTATTTACAAGTGTTTTTTTTCTGGGGTAAATTTTAATAGTTTTAATACTGTAGAGGATTTTAGAAAAAAAAAATGGCTGAGAAAATTCCGCCACATGATGCAAATTAGTTTTTTTAACACAGTTACTAGACAAAAATGTTCAACATGTTTATTACACTATATAGAAAAATAACTAGGCTATTTACCAGTGATTTTTTTTCAGGCAAATCTTCATAGTTTTAATTCTATAGAGGATTTTCTGTAGAGAAATATAGATATAGATATATTTTCTTGAAGTCATTATAAGAGCAAAACACGCTTGAAAAAAATAAAATAAAATTCGGCTTGGCAACATTCAGAATCGAATTCAGCAGCCTTTTTTACATCGGAAAAGTCATGTTGCCCAAATGGTTGACAAAATGCCGTTTAAACGGTGAAGGAAGTGGATATTTAGGATTTTCGTCCAGTCTAATCCACTAACTTTTTTTATCTGGGAAAAAGCCCAAAAGAGTTTAAAATATGATATTAAATCGTTTTTTCGCTCTTAATTAAATTTGTGAATTAAAATAAGCTAAGTATATCGGGAGTAACACCACGTTCCAGTTTATTATTTTTTATTATAATTTATAACAATATATAAATTCATGAATCCTTAAATTTGTATTCTTTCTGTCTTTTTTAGCTAATCCAGTACTGGCTAAATGGCTTAAGCCAGTCTGGAAAAATTGAGATAACAAAATCGAAACAGACTTTGGCATTCATGATTGGAAGCGCTTTCTTGTTCTACCTCATGAGGTTAGAAGGAGACAAAGAAAAGCGGACGCCGTTATTTTGGTAAGTTTTAAGGCCCTATTTTTGAATCATTCGTTTGAATAACATAAGTCGCATGCGTTGTCTCAATTATTGACATCACGCACTCGAATACGAACGAAGTTAAAAAAACCGGCCAAGTGCGAGTCGGACTCGCGCACGAAGGGTTCCGTACCAAAAAACGGCAAAAAAAAATCACGTTTGTTGTATATAGTATTTGTTGTTATAGCAGCAATAGAAATATAAAATGAAAATTTCACAGATGATTCTGTGAAATTTTCAACTGTCTACCTGCAGTCGTTATTAAAAGCGAGCACAAAACACCAAAAAATTATGTTTATTGTATGGGAGCCCCCCCTAAATATTTATTTTATTCTGTTTTTAGTATTTGTTGTTATAGCAGCAACAGAAATACATCATCTGTGAAAATTTCATCTTTCTAGCTATATCACGGTTCATGAGATACAGCCTGGTGACAGACAGACAGACAGACAGACGGACAGCGGAGTCTTAGTAATAGGGTCCCGTTTTTACCCTTTGGGTACGGAACCCTAAAAAAACAACTTATCTTTAATTTTTTTCCGACTTTCCCATAGGTACATTGAAATATGGTGTGGCTACAACTTTGTCTATGGGACCGACTTAATCAGAGATAATCAGCTGTTTTTTCCATACATTTTGGTCGAGTAGATATTGACGTTTTCTATGGAACAGCTGGTTATTTTTTGCTCGGTCCCTCCCTACCACAAAATTTATCGACTGTTTAAAGAATCACCTGTAGAATGAAAGCCTATACGTACACTCCGTATTTTCGAATTAAAGTGGTACTCAAACCCCCTGCCAAAGAAAGTTCTTGACAATAGAAAAATGCTTTGTGGTACGAGTAAATTAGGTAGATTTTCTCACTGACTTTGTTTATGGGCTGTTTTTATCACTTGTCTGAGTGGGTACTTAAATAAATTATTTGTAAGTAACTGTATTGTTTTTTAATTATGTTTCAGGTTTTATACAGCGGAAAAAGTAAATAGAAAAACAAATAATGACTCTAAAAACGTCTGTCCACACGAAGGATCATGTATGAAGTTTATCTTGAAGGTACCTACAATATAATAATCCCTTTTAGAGAGTGTTTGGTAATACCAACTATTACCTATTTATTCTGTGGTAATACGCGTATAGTTCCGAATATGGTAGAGGGTTCTATTGTATACTAGGGGGAGCGTTTTTCTCTTATTTTTGATTTCGCTAAAGGCGGATTGCGGAAAAGTTGCGAATTATTGTCAGTATTAAATCTTACTATGGGCGTAACAAAATTAAATGTATGGAAGTACTGCCCCCAGGGCATCAAAGTTTTGAATTTTAGGGAAAAACTTAGGTCCTTTAAAATTAAAAATTAAATACATAATACTTTATTTTATTTAAATAAAACCATTTTCTGGTTAGCCACAAGTGGGAAAATTGAAACAAATATGAAAAAACGCCAAGTAGGTACTAATTTCTTATCCAAAAAATCTGTAAGTAAAGTTACATTTATTTAATTTTGAAATATAATTTTTGTATTGAATGAGGGCATAATACGACACGATTCTATCTTGTTTCTGTTCTAGCCTTCTCGTCTCAATGGCTCACTAACTGTTGAACAAGATTCAGTCACTAATTTAATGCATTTTTTGGTGCCTTGAGTGTGACAGGGGAAACGTTTTGGAAGTAACTTTTTCGGTAATTGGCAAGGCCGCTAAAATCATTTCGGTCGGAATAACTCTGGTGAGAGGTGGTTCCGAAGATTTTTTAGATTCAACAGAGCTCATAAACTGGGAAAAATCTTCGGAACCACCTCTCACCAGAGCTTCCAAAACGTATTCCCTGTCACACTCAAGGCACCGAAAATGCATTAAATTATAATATAATAAATGCATTAAATTATAATAAACATAAATAATACTAACTGCTGACCAATATTAAGTAACTAATTTAATGCATTTTTCTGGACCTTGAGTGTGACAGGGGAAACATTTTGGAATTAACTTTTTCGGTACTTGGCAAGGCCGCTGAAATCATTTCGGTCGGAATAACTCTGGTGAGAGGTGGTTCCGAAGATTTTATAGATTTAACAGAGCTCATAGACTGGGAAAAATCTTCGGAACCACCTCTCACCAGAGTTATTCCGACCGAAATGATTTCACTGCCTTGCCAAATACCGAAAAAGTTACTTCCAAAACGTTTCCCCTGTCACACTCAAGGCACCGAAAAATGCATTAAATTAGTTACTTAATCTTGTTCTACAGTTAGTGGGCCATTGAGACGAGAAGGCTAGAACAGAAACAAGATAGAATCGTGTCGTATTATGCCCTCATTCAATACAAAAAATATATTTCAAAATTGAATAAATGTAACTTTACTTACAGATTTTTTGGGGCTCAGAGTTTCGGGCCTAGGGTTACCATCTATGTTAGGCATGCCTGTCAGATGGCACTGAGTCAATAAAAAAAATATTGTCATTTTCAATGCAATGCAAGGCTTTGTGGGGGAAGGGAGCATTAGCCCCCTAGCCCCTGCCCCCTTGGATTCGCCCTCGATTCGGATAGGTATTCTAAAATACGGGCTAGTATAGTAGAAACTTGTAGAACACAGAAAAATGTTTTAAGCTGATTGAGTTTTTTGGAAAAAACATAAGTTAAAAATAACTGTATCTCTCTCAAGCTTTGTATTGCATGTTATTTTCTATGTATCCGTTTTAGGGATCCAGCATGTACTTCGGGCTTGGTTTGGGCATCAGCTTGGCTAAGCTTATCCTGCCTCGATTAAGAGCACCGATCAAGGCCATATCTTCGTTCAAGGGGAAGGATTTGAAGTTGGCACTTTTCTTCGGCAGTTACATCGGTATTTACAGAGTACGACTTTATCACTTAATAACAATATAATTAAGTAATTGTGTTTTTTTTTTACTAACTTCCCCACAGAAAAGACCCTAAAAAAACTAAAAGAGGAAGATTAACTTTTCTCTACATTATTGAAACGTATAGAAAATAAATAAATTTTAATGTTAGAAGTCATAAGTCATAAGGGATTTACATAGACTGCTATTTATAACTAACTCCCTTGATAAGTTCAGTAAAAATAATTATTTCCGCATTTCAGAATTTACAACACGACAATATTTTGGCGATGCCAGAGTTTATGATATGTATTTCGCAAGTGACTCTTATTTGAAATTTTCCATACACATTGGATAATGTTTATATTCTCGTTTAATTTTATTATTTCCAATTTCAGGCTGTGATATGTTACTTGTGCCGTAAGAACAAAAAAGACTCGGCCCTATACGCTTTACCTGCGGGATACCTTGCGGGACTGTCAATGTTGTTTAACCCCAGCACGAACATTGCATTAGGTTCGGTGACTGGTGCCTTGAAGGTAAAAATAAATTAATATTTTTTTAATTATGCTTTTATTTTAGTTCTAAACACCTCACTTCACTGGTACCTAGTCCAGTGAATGGCTGAAAAGAAGGTATAGAGTACGTGAGCTACGATTTCTTCAGAAACTTGTTTAGAGTGCTTATGGTGTAAACACTAAAAGTCCTCTCATCTAGGTGAGCCGGAGTGGGGGGAAAAGGTTTAAAGGTCTTACTTTTGGGTTTTTCGCTGATATCTCCAAAACGATGAGTCGCAGAGAAAAGTGTTCTTCTACCACATGAAAGCTTATAAAATTCTCTACAATATTTTAACTAAACACCTTTTTAATTTTTCCTAGTTTTTGAGCTACACGCTCAACAACTCCTTTATTCATTGGACTATATCGGGTCATTTTGAACTTACCATCCAAATTTCAAGGATGTGTCCAGTTCATGAAACTAAACAACTTTCTCCAAGAAACATGTGTCGAATTTCACCACAAAATGTTGGTTATCCCATACTAAATTAATCACGTGATCTCTTTGATTTGTATGAATAGACATTTTTACCATTGAAAATGGTTATCAGATGCAAATCGCTTGAGACGTATTTTTGACCATATCTCCGAGGATTTTAAGAGGATCGAGATAGGAATAGTACTAGAAGTTGAGAAATTTATCGAGACACCTGTGAACGTTTAAATTTTGAAAATCTATTGGTAACTTTTTTGGGAATTTTGCAAAATTCCAAAAATTCCGGGTTTTTTGTAGGGTGTTTGTTTACAAAATTGTAAATATTTCGGAAATGAAACCGACTTAAGAAAAAATGAAAAAAAGGGTTCTAGGGTATTAGTTTAGCTACCTAATGGCGAAATAATTTTGTAAATCAGTTAATAATTGTGACCTATAGGTGGTCCCTTTAGATTTGAAATTGTAGAAAAACGGGTGTTTCCGTACTTAAAAAGTGATGTAACTTTTATAATTATTGACCGATCGTCATGGTAATAGTGTTAAAAGATGCAGAAGCTGACGAGAAGTACATTTGTTGGAATTTTGAAAATCGGTTAATAATATTTCGGCTGCGTCGAGGCAGTCAGCGGGCGCTTTTGTGACACGAGGCGGAGCCGAGCGTCACAATCGTAAAAATAAATAGGTACTACCTAGGTAACTTTAAAAATATAATAGGACTTCTGATTTGATTTGATTTTGGTTTTTCGTAAATTTTGGTGTTCATTTTCAATGCTCCGATTCTTGCGGGGACTGTAAAATCTGTGAATTTTTTTACATATTTGGCCATGTGTTCCTTAGAGAAAGTTGTTCAGTTTAATGGACTGAACACATCCTCAAAGTTTGGATGGTAAGTTCAAAATGACCCGAACTATCTGTGCTATCTGATGAAGGGAGGTCTTCTTAATCGATAGACATGAGCAAACATATACCTAATGTATTGACCTCAGGTAACCGTTCAATTGAATGAATATCAAGGAACTTATAATGATAATAATGACAAAAAATGGGACAAAGTTTTGCTTAACAAGGAAGTTTCTTGCGATTCTTTTTACACTTAGAATAATAACAGAACTAGAACTATAATTCCCTACAAAGCGCGATGTCAAAAGTGAGGCAACTAAAACAGCCAAAATGGTGCCGTTTTGAGATTTTTATTGTCCATTATTACATAATCATACCTAATAAGTACAAAACAGTTTCAATTACCCTACATTAAACACATTAATTATTATATTATTGGATTTTAGTTACGATTAGGTAACGTATGAAGGACGAATCTGAGAACTGAGTCATTTTGGCTCAGTATAAGTTGCCTCACTTTGCATACGCGGACACGGCTTCTAGTTGTAATTATTCTAAGTTTTTACATACATTCTAATGACGCGGGTCTACATACTACTGGCTTTTGGCTTACATACATTAAGTTTGATAGCAATCAGCGTCGATTCCTTGGTGCTTTTGAATTTTTGTAACTTACAAAAAATGCTTTATGATAATTTTACCAAATCATCACATTTTCTTTTGTTTCAGCTATTTTCGACGATTCTATACGACAAGAAAATACTTCCAGAAAATATACCACTGCCAGAGCTAATGTACTGTATATGCCAAGGAATCCTATTCAGTGCCAGGACAGTGGACTTGGAAACATGTCCTCCATACATAGTGAACTTGGCGGATACTGTTAGTAATAACCAGTGAGTACCTATCACATTATTTGCATTTTTTTACGATAAAAGTTCTGTGAAATTTAGCCTTTATCAAAACAAGACGAACAAGCAAACGGGCGGTAACTTCAGCAGTACCGACTACCGACTTTAAACTCGAACGATCATTACGATTTCTTGCACTCACGATTTTTTTGTATTTTATATTATTTAATAAAAAAATATAGTTTAACATCTCCATATTTATTTTATCCTGGTACTGAATCTAGTCAGTCCTTCCCATATGTTTTAAGACAGACATTTTGGAAAAGATACATTTTGGGAAATGTAGATTACGGGAAAGGTGTATTTTGGGAAATGTAAATTTTGGCAAATATACTTTTTGGGAAGTGGACATTTCGGTAAATGTATCTTTTGAAACCGGTGTACATTATGGGAAGTGTACATTTTGAACCGAATCGAATGGCTCACACTAGGCCCCTGAATTGAAGCTGACGTAAAATCGCGGTTCTTCTGGCTACTTAGTAATTTGTAGTGCAGAAGAAGTGCAGAAGATAGTTGACAGAGCGAGTGCGAAGCGTGCCCGCTTCAGCATGGGCAAAAATGCTTTAGTAAGTCCGTCCGTTCTCCTTATACTGGTCATCGCATTTCTCAACCGATTCTCAAATAAATCACCAATGTGTTACATCCTGAAAATGATTGCGATAGATTTTGAAATTAGACAATAATAGGCGCTCTGATCTTGCGCGCGGTGATATGAACTTGGTGTCTTAGGTGTCGTCGTATGTGACATCGAATGTTGGCATATCGAGTGTCGCGATATCGACAACGGTGTATCGAGTTGGCATATCGAGTGTCGCGAACCGTTGTCGATATCGCGACACTCGATATGCCAACATTCGATGTCACATACGGCACCCGTTTCGTTTGTCCATCAGCCATTTTTTTAAATGTCCCCACTGCTGGGGCAGAGGCCTTCCTTATGGGTGGTAAGGAGGATGGGCCATAACCCATCACGTGGCGGGCCCAATGCGGATTGGTGGGTGTTAAAGACTGCAAATGCAGCCGGGACCAACGGCTTAACATGCCTTCCGAAGAACGGAGAAGCTCAAGATAATAAATTTTTGGTCACCCATCCCATGACTGACCCTTGCGAACGTTGCTTAACCTCCGCATTCGCTGGGCCAAGTGCTAAACCACTGCGCCACCGAGCTCCTCACACCCGTTTAGTTAGTCAGTTATTAAGTACAAGTATATTGTTAAACTATTTGTTTCAGGTACAAGTATATTCATGATGGAATATATGAACGGCTTCTTCTTAACGGCTAATATCCGTTTACTTTGCGGATGTAGAAACATGGTGAATTTGGATGTGAGGTTTCTTTGAACAATGTGTCCCGGAAGATCGCGGATAAGCCGAAAATTACTTACATTCTGTAAACTGTGAACAATATAGATATATGTATTATGTGACAAATATAGAAATGAGTCTATAGATATAGAAACAAAGGCATCAACAACACGTTTTTACCAAAATGGCGAAAAATTAAAATAATTTGGATTTGAAGTAGTGCACAGTAGTTGCTGTTAGTTGGGATATTGCTATAAAAATATAATTTTACTGTGATTTTGCTGCTTCACATTTAACAGACTGTATTCGAAGTTGCTATTATTGATAATTAGTAAGTATGTTGCTGATTTTGCTTCTATGAGACTGAAATGTAAAATAAACGGTTTCTTTTATTAATAGTAGATTATACACCAAGGGGATAAAGCACTGTTTTATGTCACGGGCGCTACATTGAATCCTGAACGTAACGAAGGACTCCAAATTTAACTCCCGAACGCAGCGAGGGTGTTATAAGTTAAGATTAAGATTGAGTGCAGTGAGGGATTCAAGCGCCCAAGAAAAAAACAGTTTTATCCCGGTGGTGTATACTCTACTTTTTTCACTTTATGCGAGACAATAAAAAACCAGGCTTAGTAGATAAAGTTTATTACAGCATATTAAAAGTGCAAATTGATATTGGAGACATTAGTCCAATTATGGAAAGATAACGTTATATTTTTATTTGGTACGTTTATCGAGGTTGAGCTAGAGTTTATTTGTATGTTTGTTTTACAATGCCTATGGCATCTAATTTAATAGCTTCTGGAGTCAAAATACTTTCATTACTCGACATTTTTATTTTTTCTTTGAAATATTTATAGAATCTTCTAAAAAAAAATTCTTAGAAAAAATTCAAAAAAAATATTTATTCAGTCTAGACTGTTACAAGCACTTGTGAATGTCATAGAAGCTACGCCATCGGTTCGCAAGCCCTAAGCGGGAGACCTTGTAACGAGAAGAACCGGCAAGAAACTCGTCAAGGGCTGCTTTTTTCTCCCTGTATATTTCATACAGAGTCGTCAACATTGAAAAATGAGCTCCACATTTAAAGTGAGGTCATTTTCCATCACAATAATTAACAAAAGTTTGCACACAATGGGTAGGTAGGTTGAAATTAAATACTACTAACTAAATAATACTAAGTAATGAGAGTAAATAACTTTCAACTAGTTGAGAAATCACTGTGTCTGCTACTCGAAAGTGCACCTAAGTAGGCAAAATTTACCAAAAAAAAAAAACCACATGTTACAAGACATAAAAAATAATTAAAAAAAATGCAATTCTTACAATTCAATATGCGTTAAGATAGGTACTCAGAAGCAGACCCTTTCCACTGACAGCACCCGTTCACGAGCATGACGCATGGACCAGCCATCGCTTCGCTCAACCATATTTGAGGGAACGTAACGACCCGCCCCACACGACACCACCGCAGAAATGATTAAAGAGAGCATGACATACTTAGGCTACCCATCCTAAGGCACCGAATTGAAAACTATTATCCTAAAGCTTTTCATAGGCCTTTACTTACAAAACTACTGAATAAAGAAAGCAAAATGATTGCAATTAAAAAAAAAATAGAAATCAAAACAAGGTTTAGTTATTAATTTAAAATTTGAGTAAGAAGTGCCATACATATTGATAATATTAATCAGAAAAATAATATATATAAATATACGACGCCCTTAGTACAAGCAGACCCATTCCCACTGGCAGCACCCGTTCACGAGCATGACGCATGAACCAGCCATCGCTTCGCTCAACCATATTTGAGGGAACGTAACGACCCGCCTCATACGACACCACCGCAGAAATGTTTAAAGTGAGCATGACATACTAAAGCTACTCGCATTAAGGCGTCGAGTCAAAAGCATACAATAAATTATAAGTAGGTAGGACAATTCTCTCAATTTCCACAAAGAATAGAAAAATGTTTTATCAATTAAATAATCTTTAACGGTATAGTATCCTTTTTTGAGAAGACAATTTTTTACATGAGTCTTAAAGTTATCAAATGGTAAATCCAAAATATTACTTGGAATTTTATTATAAAACTTTATACCAAGACCTATGAAAGAACCACGAACTTTTTCTAATCTATACTGAGGCATTACAAGTTTGTCTTTGTTTCTGGTGTTCCGATTGTGCCAATCACTATGTTTTGTATATAAGTTAATATTGCGACGCACGAAAAGTATGCAGTTTAATATAAATTGAGATGCTGCTGTCAATATACCAATCTCTTTGAATCTATCCCTAAGAGATGTTCTAGAACTTAGTTGATAAATAGCTCTTATTGCTCGTTTTTGTAAAACAAAAATAGTATTTATATCGGCTGCTATCCCCCACAAAAGAATACAGTATGACATAGTGCTATGAAAATAACTGAAATACACTAATCTGGCAGTTTCTACATCTGTTAACTGTCTAACTTTTCTAATGGCATAGGCAGCAGAGCTGAGCTTGCCCGCCAGAGTTGCTATATGCATATTCCATTGAAGTTTACTGTCAAGAGTAACACCCAAGAAAACTGTTGAATCGAGCAAATCTAATTTCTCATTATTGATTACAATTTCAGTGGGATTCGCCTGTACATTAGGTAAAGCGAATTTAACACATTTAGTTTTCTTAGCATTAAGCTGGAGATTATTTACATTAAACCAAGTAAGAACCTGCGAGAGTGCTTTGTTCACATCGTCAAAATCTGTTTTTTTCCTGTCAACTTTGAATATTAAAGAAGTATCATCTGCGAACAAAACAATATCACAGAACCTTTCTGCAAAAAAGGGAAGATCATTTATATATATTAAAAATAAGAAAGGGCCCAAAATGGAGCCTTGCGGAACGCCCATTTTTACATGAGAACCTGACGAACTTACTCCATTGATGTTAACTGCTTGAGTCCTGGAACTGAGATACGACAGTATTAATTTTTGGGCATTATTTTTTACACCGTAATGATTAAGCTTCAACAGCAGCGTCCAATGGTCCACGCAGTCAAAAGCTTTGGACAGGTCGCAGAAAATGCCAAGGGCATTTTGAGACCCTTCCCAAGCCTCAAAGACATGCTTCAAAAGCGCAACCCCAGCATCAGTAGTAGAACGACCTTTCGTAAAGCCAAATTGTTTATTGTGGAGAAGTTTATTTACATTAAAATGACCCAATAACTGCTCAAGCATTATTTTTTCAAAAATCTTGCTTAGGACAGGTAATATCGATATTGGTCTGTAATTGCTAGGGTCTTCTTTATCTCCTGATTTAAACAATGGTATTACCTTGCTAAACTTCATAAGATCAGGAAATATTCCTTGATCAATACACTGATTAAAAATATCAGCAAGATAAGGGGCAATAGTATGCACAATTTTTTTAATAACCTTAACTGATATGCCCCATAAATCAGTGGAGCTTTTCATTTTTAGAGAATTGAAAGCTTTAATTATATCTAAAGCAGTAATACATTTAAAATTAAACAATGAATCACTTTCAGCCACATGTCCCTTTAGCATAGATACGGCAGCCGCTGGTGAGGAATCCAAATTTGACGTAGTTTCTACTGGTATGTTTACAAAGAACTTATCAAAAATATTAGCAATTTCATTATCTGATTTTATTAATTCATTATTAATATTAAGCGTAAGGTTATTTTCCCGTGCTTTAGTTTTACCAGTTTCACGATTAATGATATCCCAAGTTGTTTTAGTTTTGTTACTCGAGTTTTTAGTTTGTTTTTTAATGCAGTTAGACTTTGCAACTGCACATAGTATTTTAAAAGTCTTCGAATATTTTTTAACATGTTCTAAGAAACCTGGGCTTTGGTTTGTTTCTCTAAGCTTGTAAAGTTCATAAAGTCTGTTTCTACTTTTATAAATACCTGTCGTAGCCCAATCGCAGAACCGTAACTTCTGAGTACATTTAATAGTCTTGGTTTTAAATGTTTTATCAAACTCATTAGTAACTAAATGAAAGAGGTTCCCGTACAAAACATCAGGATTATCCGAAATCCATGGCATTAAAGAGATTTGTTCATCAATTTTGTTATTAAAATTGTCCAATCCCTTTTTTGTGATAGGTCTGCATTCTACAGTCTTAGGTGTATCTATGACGTTCACAGCGTATGAAACTTTCAATCCGTAATGATCAGATGAAATATTACTAAAAACAAATTTGTTTGCCGGATCACATTCTGAAAAAACATGGAGTGTTCAGTTACACGTGTGGGTTCTAAAAATTGATTGTGTAGATTAAAACATTTAAATAATGCCAGAAAACGAGTAGTCAAAGAATTGTTCTCAAGAATATCAATATTAAAATCGCCACAAATTACTACTGATTTATTTTTTAACCTTAACTTTTTTAGAACATCTTCCATGACAGATTCAAAGATTTCATAGATACCCTTAGGGGGGCGGTATACAGACACAATTATCATGCTATCTAATTCTATACAAGACAACTCCACATGGCGCTCTGATGTGAGTTTCACAATATCCTTTCTTTCTTTATACTTTATATTATTATTCACAAAAAATACAGAACCGCCACGAATAGTTGTTTGCCTAACCATCGCACTTGCTAGTTGAAAATTATTTAGATTAAATGACATATCACCAGGCTTCAGCCAGTGTTCTGTAATGCAAATTATTTGAATATTATTACATTCAACAAATAATTCTAATTCTAAATCTTTGCCAGACAGACCCTGAATATTTTGATTAATTAAATTGATACAATTAGGCCTGCCTGTTGTCTTGTGTCTCAGTTTAAATCTGAGTTTGTCACTGTTTTCTTTGAAACAATATGCCAAGTAGTAGATGAAGTACTAATACTCGGTTTTATGGACTTAGTTACAGCTGTAACAGAGTCTTGTAAATTATAAGCTAACAAATTAGCTATTTGCATCCTAATTTTTTTCGGCAGATACATACTATCTGGTGTCAATGTAAAAGTGTTAATAAATTTATTAACGTCAAAGTATAAAATAACGTCACTGTGACGACAAATCAAATTATATATATACAAATTTAAATCAAAAATGCGCTTATTTTGATCCCAGTTTAAGTTACTTGCAAAAGGGAAAGCGCTTATTATTATTTTACATCCTGTTTCAGACTGCAATGTTAATAGAATATTCATATTTTTAAGAATGTCCCTTTTTGTAATATTGGAACTGTCCCCACATATTATTACTACTGTTGTGGCGTCATCAATATGCGACTTATTAATATTTTGAACAATTTTGTTAAAAGATACACCAGGAGTACAAATATTAATAAGTTTTTTAGAGAGCTTATCTCTTAGAGCTAAACCTAATCCCTGACCTAATTTGTCTGAAAACATAATTGTTTTTGCCTCCTTCGAGTTACAAGATAATGCTGGTTTAAAAGTGCATTTACTATAGCTACTTTGTAATGTTTCTATGCAGGATGATGAATGACAGGGGCTCTGTGTAGATTGACTAATTTCATTTACATCAGAATCATTATTCTGAAGAACTGAAGATTCAATAATAAGTTGACTACTTACTAAAGAATCATACCGGTCCGCATTATAATTGCAGAGTTCCACTAACTCTGTGGCAGATTTGATGTGCTCATCAATTTGTTTCTGCGCAAGGGAGTACTTCTTTTGCACAAGTTCAAGTGACTCATGCAACTGAATGATTTTCAATTGCAATTTGTTAGTGTCCCGGTCATACATTTGCCTGCTTTCAGTTAATTTACTACTATAAATTTCCAATGAATCCAAGAGGCTAATTCGTTCTTTTCTTAAAGCAATGTTTTTAGAAAAAAAAATATTTTTCCTAATTAGTTTTCCTGTTTTTTTAATTAATTTATGAATTTTAATATATTTCTTTAATTTATTAGCACCTAAAATTTGAGGCCGAGGTGAAAAATCACTGCCTGAGGTTCTTGACTGTTCTGCTGACTGTACAGCAGGTGAAGACATCATGAGCTCCTCAAAAAGACTCTGTGTATGGTCCACTTCTTGCAGTTGCTGCTGCTCCTTGAAGTCTAATATTTGCCTGTTAGCATCGTTCAACTCCCGTTCCAAATCAGTGATGCGGTTCAGGGCCCTCTCGTAGGTGCTGCACTGTTCATCAAAGCTGCTAACGGTGTTCTCGAGCTGGTCTCTTTGGCGTATTACTTCCAAATGCTCAGAATGCATCTGAGCCATCTCAATCTTCAGTTGAGAGTTGCGAGCAATAACTTTACTGATTTCTTCTTCACTGTCATCTCGCTCACGCAGTAGCTGGCTGCAAGTATCCCTTGACTCCTTCAGTTCCTGCAGTAGTACGCTAAAGCTAGTAGTACTACTAGCTACGGCTATAGCAACTTCTTTCAGCTGGCGTGGCCTACTCGATTTGACAAACAAATGAAGTTCGACTCAGTGCGAATCTAGTGGGCCATGGCCTCGGTCTTCGAAAATCGAGTTGGCCGCGCCCGCTAAGGACTCATTCTGTTTAGTGAAATTAGACTTTATGGACATAGCAATAAGAGTTATGAAAGTGAAAATCACATTACTGACCAGCGGGTTATAATAGAACATTATAACCCGGCTAAAGCCAAGAGATATAATGTCTTGCTTTCGGTAAGGTTTACATGACATATAATTCGGCATTGTCGAGCATGTGGTGTGAAAAATAAATTACTTACTTATCAATAGTTAAGTTGCATCCATATCTATTTAAAAAGAAAGATAATTTCAAATCGGCAAGGTACCGTGGCAGGCTATTGTTACCCAGGATGCAAACAAATTTATATAAAAGAAACCGAGCTGAATAAGAATTTATAATAAGTTACCGCATTCCTTAACAGAGCTCCCTTTAAATTTGTTTAAAAGTAAATTATTTAATTTTCTTGTTCAAAAATGTTTTTACTCTGTTAAAGAATTTCTAGATTATAAAATTAACACAAATATTTAATTAACAATTACTTGACATGATTTGATAACATTATGAAATAATAATAATTGTAATGTTTTAACAATTTTGTATATTCACATGCCCGACGTTGGTAAGACAGACGAACTTTATGAAATAATAGACCCATGTGCTTACTCTGTTTTCAGTGAATAAAGAATTTCATTCATTCATTTCATTCAATATTTTTTAGTAAATATTTTTTGTAAAATTTTCAAACTTTTTTTAGTATTATAGGTTCTTATATATCTAACGATGCGAATGATCTAACAAATGTAATGTTCTTCATACATAGGTTGGTATAAAAAGGTATTACAGTTCGAATCACAAAAGATTACCACAAATGGCGCCCATCTTTGAGTCATAACTCAATAAGAAAAGACTAGACAAAATAATATTTCATCTTCATATAGATATATCGATATTATTTATATATATGAAATATTATTTTGTCAAAAGTCATTTCTTCATGAGTTATGACGCAAAGATGGCGCCATTGTGGTCATCTTTCGTGATTCGCACTATACTTTACGCGAAAAAAACAGATTTCACGCTCCACGCAACAATCAGAGTACATTGAAATCGAACATCAAGAATAAAAAGTACTTTGATAGTATCTAGTGATGGATATAGTAATCACTATTATAAAACAAAGTCCTCCACCGCGTCTGTCTGTTTGTCTGTCTGTCTGTCTGTTCGCGATAAACTTGAAAACTACTGTATTGGCGTGCAAATCCAAAACACTGTAACTTGAGTTACAGTGTTTTGGGTTTACTTATAGGGCCAATTCAATTTATTTAAGCGTCTTTTATATCCCTATAAAATTATTTTTCAGTTTTATATAATTTAAAAGGAGATATAAGCATGTACAAAACACTATAATTAAATTTTATTTATAGTTTGTCATGCCAAAACACCCTTTTTCAAATTACAGTGTTTCATTTCCACAAACAAGTATTTTTTCTCAATTCGGTGGTTGAATTGAAATTTAGTTTTTATAAGTAGTTTCATAACAAAGATTGAAGTTTATTCCATCTTGAATCTAAAAATCGAGCACCTAATTGAGAAAGCACCAAATTGAGAAAATGAATCACCGAATTGAGTACTGCTACCTAATATAGAAATAAAACAGGGTCGTTTTGTTTTCACCATCCAAATTTTGAGTATGTGTTCAGTCCATGAAACTGAACCACTTTCTCTAAGGAACACATGGTCAAATATGTAGAATAAAAATCAACTTTCCATACAAATCAAAGAGATCACGTGATCAATTTAGTATGGGATGACCAAAATTTTCTGGCGAAATTTGACATATATTTCTTAAAGAAAGTTGTTTAGTTTCATGGACTGGACACATCCTTAAAATTTGGATGGTAAGTGGAATATATTTGGTATAGAGGGTAAGCATCAACCGGCATTAGTCTTGTAATAAACGCTGTACCGGACGCACGTCTATTATTTTCCACTGGCGACAAGCGGGTATCTCACGAACGGCAGAAGCGGAAGTGTAATTATTACGGAGACGTACTTACAAATCTGTGTAATCATGGGGGGCGTTGGGAAAATCCAGGAATTCGATGTGAAAACAGGGAACTAGACTGTGTATTGCGAGCGTATTGAAATGTATTTCCTCGCGAACAAGATTGAGGTAGGTGTCAAATTACCTACTTTGATTGCGGTGATGGGGGAAGAAGCGTATCAGTTACTGTCAACGCTATCGAGTCCAAGAAAGCCAGCAGAGTTAACTTATGAAGTGGCAGTGGCACTAATGACGAATCATCTACAACCAAAACCATCAATTTTAGCGGAACGTTACTTATTTCGCCAACGACGGCAGGCAGACGGAGAAACAGTCGCCGATTACGTAACCGAGTTAAAGCGGCTCGCTAAAACCTGTGACTTCGGGGCGACCCTGGAAGAAAATCTACGGGACCAAATTGTTTGTGGAATAACAAGCGAAACTACGAGGCAAAGGTTATTTGCAGAGGACGATAATATATCATTCAATCGGGCGATGAAATTGGCGGTAACGTTAGAAACAGCCGAAAAAAATGCATGCGCGGTCGAGCGCGATACTAGTTCTTCGGTTGCTGTGAATAAGATCCAGAATAACTTTAAGTGCATGACGTGCGGTGAAACTGGGCATAAAACGGAAAATTGTCGATACAAAAACTTCGAGTGTAGTTTTTGTAAGAACGTGGGCCACCTAAGACGTATGTGTCCGGAGAGGAATACAAATGCAAGACTCGGTTCGGCGGGAAATCATCACCCACGCGGCGGGGCTTTCACCAGTTACGGAGGTCGCGGGGGGTGGCAGGCCAAGAGAAGCGGCGTCGGGACAGCTGGCGGACGAGCGCGGCGAGCGCCCGGGGGCGGCCGGAACGCGGACACGTACTGGGTGAATCAGTACAGTGACGAACCAAGGGATCAAGTTGGAGAAAATAACCTTGATCACGGTTTTTATGAGACACCGTTGGTGTCAGGCGTCAATGATATAGAAGATAAAGGGAGTGATGACGATGTCGACGAGCCTATGTACCAAATGTCATTAAGTCAATACAGACCGGTAGGTATAACTCTATTAGTACATAATAAGTTCTTGAAAATGGAAATTGATACTGGTTCTGCTTTGTCGTGTATTAGTACGGAAACTTATCAAAATAACTATAGTCATTTACCTTTGCATTCTTGTCAATTGAAGTTAAAGTTTTATAATGGCTCAATCATTCAGCCGCGCGGTTATGTCAAGGTTGAAGTAATGTATAAAAATATAAAAAAAATATTTAGACTTGTATGTGATAGACCAGGGCACTACTACTCTGTTGGGTCGTCAATGGCTTTCAGAATTAAATATTGTGATACCTAAATTCAACTTGTATAATGTAAACGTAGATAAGGATAACAAAAAAAAACTATTGAATGAAATAATTTCCAGGCATGAGTCATTGTTCGACGGTACACTGGGACGCTATACGGGACAACCGGTACAATTACATGTGCGCGAGGGAGCGGAGCCGGTGTTCTGCCGCGCGCGCGCCGTGCCGTACGCGCTGCGCCCGCGAGTCGATACCGAGCTGGATGCCATGCTGCGCGCCGGCGTCATCGAGCCTGTGGAGCGCTCCGACTGGGCCACACCTCTGGTGATTGCGAGTAAAGCGGATGGTGGTATACGTCTATGTGCAGATTATAAGGTAACCTTAAATCGTGTCTTATTGGTCGATAGGTACCCGGTTCCAAAGGTAGAAGATTTATTTAGTAATTTATGTGGAAACGAATATTTTACAAAGTTAGATCTTTCTCAAGCGTACAACCAGCTGGTTCTCGATGAGTTGTCCAGAAATTATACAGTCATAAACACTCATCGAGGGTTATTCAAATATAACCGGTTAGTGTACGGACTTTCTTCAAGCCCGGGAATCTTCCAAAAGTTTATGGAAAACTTATTTAAAGACATACCAGATGTTATAATATTTTATGATGACATTTTAATTAAAAGTAAAGATATAAATAATCACCTAAAAACGATTGATCAAGTTTTAGGCATTTTACAAAGTAACGGGTTAAAAATTAAAAAGAGTAAATGTAATTTTTTATCGGATCAAGTAGAATACCTAGGTTTTATTGTAGATAGGAAAGGTTTAAGGACAAATCCCGATAAAATTAAACCGATAATTGAAATGCCCCCACCGCGTAATACGACAGAATTAAAATCATTTTTGGGAATGGTGAATTTTTATGGGAAGTTTGTTAAAAATCTGTCAACGTATTTAGCACCACTTTATGAGTTATTAAAAAAGGGAAAGCATTATTATTGGGGAAAAGAGCAAAATGATTGTTTTTTTAGGGTAAAAAAATTATTATGTAGTACTAGTGTATTAGTACACTATAATATGGATTGGTCAACGGTAGTAACGTGTGACGCGAGCGCATACGGAGTTGGCGCGGTGTTGGCGCAGCGCTCACCAGACGGTGCGGAACGAGTAGTCTCATATGCGTCGCGCGCACTCTCGCCCGCGGAAAGAAATTATAGCCAAATACATAAAGAAGCACTAGCGATTATATTTTCGGTGGAGAAGTTCCATCAATACCTATATGGAAGGAAATTTATATTACGGACTGACCACAAACCGCTAGTAAGCATTTTTGGCCCCAATATAGGAATACCTACCACGGCAGCGAGTCGTCTTCAGAGATGGGCAATAAAACTTTCAGCTTACGATTTTATAATCGAATATGTTAATACCGATAAAAATACGGCGGATTCTCTCTCGCGTTTAATTAAAACTCACAAAGAAGGTACGGAGTCCGCAGTAGAAGATCTTCCAGAACAAACGTACTTACATTTTGCCACTACAGCGCTCCTTTTAGACTATAAAATGTTAAAAAAAGAAACGGCATCTGACCCTTTACTAAGTAGAGTGATGAGTTACATTACGGATGGATGGCCTGTTGATGTAGACTTAAAAGAACTTAAGCCCTATTTTAATAGGAGAAACGAGTTATATTGTGAATGAGCTGGCGGCGCCGACGCGCCGCCAGCTCATGCGCCGAGCCCCTGGCCATGGCCAGATCGTCCATGGTCTAGGCTACATCTCGATTTTTTAGGGCCCATGCTAGGCACCACTTACCTGGTAGTAGTGGACGCTTGCTCAAAGTGGATTGAGGCTATTAAAATGAAAGGTACCACCGCAGGGGCGCTCATAGCGGTTTTACGTGACATGTGGGCGAGATTCGGCCTACCCAAGCAGGTGGTCAGCGATAACGGTCCCCCCTTTTCGAGTATAGAATTTGGATGTTTTTTAAAGAATAACGGTATTGATCATATTTTTTCAGCACCGTATCACCCAGCCTCTAATGGAGCAGCGGAAAACGCGGTTAAAATATGTAAACGAGTAATTAAAAAGGCTCTCAAACAGAAAATAGATATAGATACGGCCCTTAACAGATTTTTACTAGCTTATAGAAACACGGAACATTACACCACGGGCGACAGCCCTGCGAAAATTCTTTTAGGTAGGAGTTTACGTATGCGTCTAGATAAACTTAAACCGGACCGCTCGCGACGAGTCGTTGAAAATCAGGTGAAGAATGACAGGGACTCCGGTCCGACACGACAACGCCAGCTCCAGCAGGGTGAGGATGTTTGGTGCCGCGATTTTCGTTCCAGCGACAAATGGGTCCCCGGTAAAGTTGCGGAAAGGTTAGGTAATACAGATTATAAAGTAAAATGTGATAGTGGAACCGAGGTACATAGACACGTAGACCAATTAAGATATAGGATCTCTGGGTTAGATGAAAGTATACCGCCTAAGCTTTCAGCGCGCAGAGCGAGTTCTCTGGTAGTTCCTATGACAGAGAGGGAGGTACCAGAGGAGCGCTCTTCTATGATACCAGGAGGGATGACGTCGGAGTCGCCAAACGTTACAAAGTCACCAAAGTCAAATGTGGAATCGCAGCCCAGTGTACCCGAGAGTAGCGACTCGCCTCCATCAAATGTTAGAAAGAACAGACGTTTAATTCAACCTCCAATTCGTTATGGGTTAGATGAATATTTTTGATTATTTGGAGATGATTGTTTTACTTACTATTGTGCACATTTAGTATCAACATCACTTAATAAGTATACCTAGTTAATATTAAAACTTTGTGTCATATAAGGCTTGTACTCATATGTTCTGTGCCTTCTGCAAAAGCTTAATTCTTATTTAGTTATTTACTTAGTGTTAACTAAGGGTGAAGGTGTTGGAATATAATTGGAATAGAGGGTAAGCATCAACCGGCATTAGTCTTGTAATAAACGCTGTACCGGACGCACGTCTATTATTTTCCAGTAAGTTCAAAATTACCCGATGTATATGAAATGACAAAATTTACAAAGACCTAAAATATTTTTGATTAGTTACTGACCGCTGGTCTAATAGTCAGATGGTTAATTTTAGGTTTAAGTGCCCATATTTATGTTTCTAAATATCAAAAGGGTTAACAAAATACTACTGAACTAGTGAAACAAATAACAAACCAAAGTTAACAAACTTCTACTAAACTGAGTGAATCATCACTAAATGTTCACTTTCTAAAGTAAAGGTATAATTAAAATATAGCATAATCATCTTCAGAATAAAAATATTTTACGTTCATCTCAAAAAAGTTAGTATCATCCAGTGTGGGGGTAATCAAGGTCTCTAGGTTTATCTTGGCTTTCCAAAAACTGTTGTTTTCTGATAGATCTGACAGTTAGGATTTAAAATCACTATTCTTATACGGGATCATTTTTAGGGTTCCGTACCCAAAGGGTAAAAACGGGAACCTATTACTAAGCCTCCGCTGTCCGTCTGTCTGTCTGTCTGTCACCAGGCTGTATCTCATGAACCGTGATAGCTAGACAATTGAAATTTTCACAGATGATGTATTTGTGTTGCCGCTATAACAACAAATACTAAAAACAGAATAAAATAAATATTTAAGGGGGGCTCCCATACAACAAACGTGATTTTTTTGCCGTTTTTTGCTCCCTATTGATAACGACTACAGGTAGACAGTTGAAATTTTCACAGATCGTGTATTTCTATTGCTGCTATAGAAAGATCAGCCAGAGAACTGGATCCTCTAAAAACTGGAAATATTGACATAAAAAAGGTCCCGAACAAGAATAGTAATTTTAAATCAAAATTGTCAGTTATAGATTATCAGGAAACGGTAGTTTTGGAAAGTTAAGATATAAAAAACATAGAGACCTCAATTACCCCAACACTGGCTAATACTAACTTTACTGAGATAACTGTAATATTTAATTCTGAAGATGAATATGCTATACTTTACGATATTATATTATTTACTTTTAAAAGTTAACATTGTGACAAGTTTATAGGAAAGTAAGAATTCAAGTGATTTCTTGTCTGCGATTGAATTGGATATTTTATTTTATTATTTAAATTTCAATTGCCCACTGCACTGAAACTGTAAGTTTCACACCAAAGCGTGCAGAAGGCCAATTACATTATATACACATAGACAAATAACATAATTTACAAATACATGGACAGACACACAGAATACATCAACATCTAGTTGCTGAGCGATCAGAGCGTTGAGTAGCCTCAAAAGCCTTGGGCAGTGGGTGCATATTATGCTGTCTGCGTGCGGACCGTCGGAGCCACGAATAATCGTCGCGTGCGCAGCCACGCCAATTTTTGAGGAAGTAAAAATACATAATTATGCCTTAATTATCGTTTTTTTACAAGTAAAATCTCAATCCAATGTAAGTTTTCTCAATTCGATGCCCCATTTTACAAAGAATTGAGATCCACTGAATTGAGAAAATAACACGATTCATCAAATTAATTGTAAATGTTATAAATTAAATACTAGAAGATATCAATTAAACGTTCAATAATTAATTTAGCACAAATCTCATTAAATACTGTATAAATAAAATTAATGTCGTCCACCGATTTGAGAAATGACACGACCTCAAAAACACCGAATGACTTTAACCTTCGAAAAATGCTCCTCGATGCAGCAGTCTCCCCGTCCACACTGCTTGGCTGCTCAGGCGCAGCAGCTGGGTGGTGGGAATCAGTAGTGTGTGTTCGTACTGTGCGTAGTTACTGATTTAGGTAAAGAAAACTAAACAGCGAAATGAGCCACACGATTCGGACAAAATTAAAGTGTGTTCTTGTGTAAATATAAATACATATTATGCCTTTATTTTATCCTTTGTTCTATGAATGCTGGAATTATAATGAATAAGTTATTATTTCAAAAGTTATGAAGTAATAACGCGTAAATTCTGGAAACCGCATTCTGCCCGTTTTCAAACTTCAGGATTTTTTTTTGGTGCTTTATAAAACCAGACGGTCTTCTGGATGTGCTCTCCATCAAATCAAGAGTCCTATAAATCCGTGTGATTTTTAACCGACTTCAAAAAAAGGAGGAGGTTCTCAAGTCGACGGTTTTTTTTTTTTATTTTTTTTTTTATGTATGTTTTAACATAGCTTCGTCAGTTGTTACCCGATTTGTACAATTCTTTTTTTAACTCAAAGAACATAGTTCGTGAGTGGTCCCATAAATTTTTTACAGAGATCTGGCCAGTAGTTTTTTCATAATCCTGAAAAATATCAATTATTTAGCTCGCCATCGCACGAGTTTTTATGGAATTTCGGACATAACTTCTTTGTTTATGAACCGATTTAGATGATTCTTTTTTTATTTGAAAGGGTATACTTCAAGAGTGGTCACAATTTAATTTCATTGTTATTGGACTTCGAACTTTGAAGATACATAAAGGAACTCTTCAAAATCAAATAGTATAAGTAAAGTGATTTAGGTTTTGGTAAGTTTATGGCAATCCAAAACAAACCAAATCATGGTTTGCGATGCAACGTTCTGGACTAGACTTGGACTACGATGACACAACGGAACTCCTCAAAAACAAACAGCGTAAATTTGGAAATTGAGTTCTGAGCATTTTAACATTGAAAATATTATAATATAAAGTAAAAAAATATTTACACGCTGCGCTTACACACCTACCACTAAAAAGTTGAAAATAAAAAAGCTTTTTAAAAAAAAGGAAAACCGCCTTCAAAAAACTGAAAACAAAAACAGCTTAAAAATTAAATGATATGTGTAACGAATGATTCGAATATTATTTCTTGCTTTTTAGAGGTATTTAATTTTTAAGCTGTTTTATTCAAGTAAGTATTTAGATTTTTTTACCATTGAAAATGGTTATCAGATGCAAATCGCCTGAGACGTATTTTTGACCATATTTCCGAAGATTTCGGGAGGATCGAGATGAAAATAGTATTAAAAGTTGAGGAATTTATCGAGACACGTGTGAACGTTTGAATTTTGAAAATCTAATGGTAACTTTTTTTGGAATTTTGCAAAATTCCAAAAATTCCGGGTTTTTAGGGGGGTGTTTGTTTACTAAATTGTAAATATTTCGAAACAAAAACTGACTTAAGAAAAAATGAAAAAAAGGGTCCTAGGGTCCTTGGTAGCTAAACTAATAAGTTTAGCTACCAAATGGTAAAATATTTTTTAAAATCGGTTTATAATTGTGACCTGTAGGTGGTCCCTTTAGATTTGGAATTGTTGAAAAACGGGTGTTTCCGTACATAACAAGTGAAGTAGCTTTTATGATTATTGGCCGATCGTCATGGTAATAGTGTTAAAAGATGCAGAAGCAGACGAGAAGTGCATTCGTTGGAATTTTGAAAATAGTTTAATAATAATTCGGCTGCATCGAGGCAGTCAGCGGGCGCTTCGTGTCACTCGGCTCCGCCTCGTGTCACAATCGTAAAAATAAATAGGTACTTACTACCTAGGTATCTTTAAAAATATGTATAATAGGACTTTGCATTTGATTTGATTTTGATTTTTCGTAAATTTTGGTGTTCATTTTCAATGCTCCGATTCTTGCGGGGACTGTAAAATCTGTGAATTTTTCGCTCTAGTAGATCAGTCGGTACTCCCCGTAGAAATCTATCTAATATCTAACTTATCTTTAGATAGGTGAGTTATGCGTAACAAAGCTAAATCGAATTATTTATTATGGTACACTATCATTTATATTTTTTAACTACTACTGAATACGACTGTATTCATAATAATTTGATTGCTGTTTTATTGATGAAGTGAAATACAAAGAAACAGCCAGTAATAAAACCAGTTCGTAAAACATAAACAGCAAATGTTGACAACAGATTACTCTCCTGTGTTGAAATTGTCTGAATATTAACTATCAATTTATCAATGACATATATTAATTTTAAAGTGTTTTCATGATAATAGTTCAAGCATTTTGTACATTTTTTAAGTAGGTATATTATTTTTCTCAGTAAAAGGGATGAAAGACATGTTACTAGAAGAGTAATTGATGTTACTAGAAGAGAATGTTAAGAGTAAGAGAAAGACCGCAGAAAAGATGGATGGATTGTGTGCGGAATGATATGACTGTGAAGGGAGTGGATGAGGAGATGACGAGTGACAGGAAGAAATGGAAGAAAAGGACGCAAAAAAAATGGGATAAGGGTAGGAGGATGATGATGATGATTATTTTTCTCAGTTTAAATAGATTGAAGTGATTAAATTAAAGAGTGATCACTGATCACTGATGTAAATGCTTAGAATAATAACACTTAGAACGATAGTTCTCCACAAAGCGAACTGTCAAGAGTGAGGCAACTAAAATAGACAAAATGATTCAGATTTTTATTCACCATTATTACCTAATCATACCTAATAAGTACAAAACAGTTTGAGTTATGGCGTATTCATCCCATGGTTCAATTTTCCTACATTTAGGAGATTAGCTACTAAGTATATTATTGGATTTTAGTTACGATTAATTAACGTATTCATGAAGGATATAACTCTGAAAACTAAGCCATTTTGGCTTAGTATTAGTTGCCTCACTTTGCATACGAGGACACGGCTTCAAGGTGTTATTATTTTAAGTGTAAAAGATGCTTGTATTTTTATAGGTAAGTGTTGAACGAGGCGAGTTGTTTTTTCCAGTAAGTATAAAATTTAACATAAAATATTTACATCATAAGACCCGATTTCACCAACAACTTAAACAGCTGATAAATTTTTAACCATCTGATTTTGACATTTTCTCCATACATAAAAACGTCAAGAACAGACGGTTAAAACTTATCACCTGTTTTAGTATTGGTGAACTTCAGCCTTAAAATGCCTAAACGTGTTTGTGAATTTTAAATAAAGACTTAAAAAAAATTCGAGCGCCATTCTGTTTCTATGGTAATACCTAGGGAATGCAATCTGGATAATCCGTAATCCGGAAAATCCGGATATCCGCACATTTTTACTACACTTCCAAATCCGGATTTGAAAATCAAATTCGGATTTTTCGAATAATTAGAAATTGTTACAAAAAAAAATTAAACAAGCAAGTTTCTCGGAATTATTCCACTTACGAGTAGAGCAATCAAGCGAATCAAGCGAAAAGCGAAAGCAACTGGGCGAATAGCAACTGAAGTATTCCACTTAGAAGTAACTTTCAATATTTAACAAAATGACTTAGAAAAATATTGAAAGGTTTAAGTTGAATACCTTAGTTGTTATTCGCCCAATTGCTATTCACTCAGTTGCTTTAAGTGGAACACTTCGTTTCTCGCACTAGCTAGACGGTAGATGCTATTTTAACACGTTTTTATTAGGTTGCTTTCTCGTTAGTTTGTTTGTTTGGTTGTTTGTTTGTCCGCAAAGTTTGTGAACGATTTTATACTAGCTTCCCGATGAGCTTGAAACTTTGAACATATGTCAGAACTTGAAAGCAATGCAATATTATGGTGTCATTGAGCTGATCTGATGATGGAGCCGGAGGAAGGCCATAGGAACTCTATAATAAAACCATGCAACCCCATCGAGTTTGAGCTCGTTTGAATCGTCTTGACGAGTGCTCCGATAGGAGATGGTATATTTTTAGTCTTAGCTCGTGTTAACTAAAAAGCAGAAAATAAAAATTTACTGAAAAAAAAACTTTTTTAAAAACACGTTTTTAAAACGGACTAGTAAAAACAGACAAAAGTAAAAAATAAATTCTTCTGTAAACATTTTAACAAACCTACAGATATTTTAAACCTAAAAACGTGGGGTGCATGCTAAAGTTAGACAATATGGATGACAAATTTTACAAAATGCGCCCCACGTTTTTTGGTTTAAAATTTCTGTAGGTTTGTTAAAATGTTTACAGAAGAATTTAATTTTTACTTTTAAGTCTGTTTTTACTAGTCCGTTTTAAAAACATGTTTTTAAAAAAGTTTTTGCTCACTTTTTGGTGTAATTTTGGCTAAAAACTTGTATATTTATTTATTTATTTATTTTTGAATATCTTTGAAAGTGCTTATATTGATATCGCTTTGTCGCTTAGAGCAACGCGACTTTCCGGACAGCCGCATTACCACAGAGGAAATAATCACTATTAAGTAGCTTTGTCGTATTCGTATTGTCTCATTTAAATAAAACAACTAAAACAGTAGGCTAGGTAAAGAGCCAAGGTCTTACCTTTGCTCTTTACCTTGGTTTAAAATAGTTTGTGAGCATCGGTAATACAAATTAACATACGGAAAGCCTAACTGACTGATTCCACTTGCCTTTTTTAATGGGTAGGTATTATTTTGCCTTCATTTCACCCGATGGCATTTAACGATATGACCGAAGGTGGAAGCGCACTACACCCGGAATCATCAACCATTGAGAACTGGCTATTTTACCTCTAACGCTAATAAACCAATATAACATTATTTGTAACTGACATAACTTAACTATTGATTATCTTTAAGTTTTAAGTTAGCGTAACGTTAAAATGAAAAGAAAGTTGCCCATTTGAATAGGGCTGGAAAAGTGAGAAAGTCCTGACATTGAAAGTGTTTTGAAAGTCTATTATTTAAGTATTACTTACACGTATTTATTATTTATTTCAGGCCCATAATTTAGTGACAAAAGAAGCCAAAGCCCCAAAAATGACGGTGATCAGCAAACAGGTTTACAACAAAATCGCTAATGAGATGTCGCACCATGAGGTGATTCATCCCTGGTCCGAAAGTTGCCCTAAAGCACTCCTGCAATTGTTTATTGATTCTGTCATAGGGAGCACACGGTTTTTCTCTGTGATTTACATTGTAAGTTTTTTCGTTCACTCAGTCTTGCTTATAATTCTGCTATTTTTGCTTTCACAATTTACTATGGAGTATCGTCTCTTTTTGTTTCAAAACACGCCGACACCATAAATAATTAGTTTTTGTAATAAATTTTAGATTGTATAAAATTTGTTGGGTTAATAAAATCGTCTCTTTAGGTGGCGAATGACGTAAATTGGACGTAAATATTCTTCTCGTTCTACTTAGTCGTGCCCCTTGAGAAAGTAGAACGACTAGAACGGAAAGAGTGCTTGGTCGTGATCATGCTGTACCCAGAAATGGACGCCTTTCGTGCTATTTTCTGTCATGTATTGTGATGTCATGTTTGATGCATTTCGTGAGCACGCTGTTATCAAGCTTTTTATGGTAGTTTTAACCAGTTAGAGCCATTTTGTTGGAGCAGTGTAAAACAAGACGCTGACCGGTTTCAGTTCACAGATGAATGTGATACATTGCTACTTTTCTTTAGTATGTTTTTTTTACCCCAAAAAGAAGTAGCAATGTATCACATTCATCTGTCAAATGAGACCGGTCACTAGGTGGTTTCTAATACGGTATGGTAATTACGTAACTTTGTTGCAATCAACTCTGACAGAAATCGCAGTTACATCGCTGCTTTAGTAAGAACCAATGTGACAACTATCTTAACTAAAGCAGCAATGCAACTGCGCTTTCAATCTATTTCAATCGAGAATTGTTAGCAACAGACTTACGTGATCAAGGGTCTGGGGCCGTACCGGCTAACGAATCGATTTTCATAAAAGTCTGCTGGGTTTCAACTTAAAACACAGAATTCAAAGTAAGCAATTTCGTTTTGTACTTTTTGTTGACGTGATTCGGAAGATATCGATGTTCGTGTGACATCATGAATTTGGGTTCGTCATTTTGGCCCAATTGGGGCTCGATTTATCTGTTTTAATTTGAAACCCAGCAGACTTTTATGAAAATCGATTCGTTAGCCGGTACGGCCCCTGGTCGCGCCGGAGGCAGTGCAGTCACGCAACGCAGGCGAAAATGGCGGGTTTTTCACAGAACAAGGACGAGAACTTATTAGAATTAGTGATTCAACCTACAATATTTTCTGAACTTTTCTTCTTTATCATATAAATGTCGTTTTATGAGTATTAAAAGCAACCCTCTTCTTTTCGCATAAGACATCGCGATAAGAAGAGGTTATTCAGCAGTTCCTCCAGAACAAAGGATTTGTCCTTTGTTCTGGAGGCATAGAAAATAACAATAATAAACATAATCATCATCTTCTTCATCCTTCAATAACTGCTGAATAACTTTGTTCCTAGCTAAAACCCTGCACCCTGCTCGTCAACCGTACAAGGCGATGTCGCGGTCGCTGACATCGGAAAGCTAGTGGTCGCCCCGCGACAGGCAACCATGGTCGCATGGTCGCGGTCGCCAACATTGGAAGTTTACCTTTAGTTGAATAGTTAATATGAATTTATATGGAGTACTAACCAAACTCGGTCGCGCGTCGCGGTCGCGGGGTTGGTTTAGTAGTCCATATAAATTCACAGTGGGTCGCGCGACCCGCGGGGCTACCGCCTAACTCTATCGCTTTGACTCTGGCTTTGGTTTATGACGTCAGTGCACTGTCCGTCCTTGTCATCGTGTTATGATATGACAAGGACTGATAGAGTATAGCTATCGCTTTGGCTATCGCTTTGAGTTAGGCGGTAGGGCCCCTGATCGCGATCGGGGGCCGCGGTCTCGCGTCGCGGTCGTGCGTCGCGGTCGCTAGGAATTGAATTGTACCTTAAATACGTACTCAAAAGTTATTTATTTTAATTATTTTGATTTTTTTTAGTTTCAAATACTATACCATGGAAAACAGCTAAAAAACCCAAAGACTTGGGTAAAGTTGATAGAATACTTCATCAGATCCACGCTATATGCTGCTGGAATTTCATTCTGCACTTACTCGCAGATTTGCATTTATAGGTAAGTTATCACTATCACTACATATTATAAAACAAAGACCTCCACCGCGTCGGTCTGTCTGTCTGTTCACGATCAACTTGAAAACTACTGCGGTTTTTTCCAATAGGTTTTTGAATTGTAATTTGTCAAGGTTTTGTGTAAATTGGATGAAATAACTAACGATTTGTTGGAAGGCTCAGAAAGAGTGAGGGGAGCTTTCATCGAAAACGCTGCCTAATTCCTTTGAGATATAACAAAACAAATTGTTAGGTTACTTTATAAATCACTAAATTTTTTTTCCAAAATGAACACATCATGGAAAATAATAAAAACGCGTTGTATTCACTGTTATCAATGAATTAGAGTAGATGCACTTTTTCGAGTAGCGATGTTAAAAAAAATATTAAGTATACAATATTTTGGTTAGCGATGTTCAGCTTTTCGAATTGAAATCGAAATCGAATTTTCGAAGAGCAAAAAAAAACTTTTCGAATGCTAATAATTATATAAACCTATTAAGTGGAAAAAAAGTATTAGGTACTATTAGACCGAGCGGCCATCGCATGGTTACCTACCCCATCGAGTTACTGGATATTACCACCTTCCACGAAAAGTAGACCTTAAATAGGTAAGAAAAATGTTGGTCTGCCGGGGCTCAACCTGGAGGAACCTTGGTGGTGCAAAGCTGTGCTACCTACTTTTGACCATCATTTTACCTCATGTGGTTACTGAACAAAACCTTTTCGTTGCTTTTAGTCTCTATTAGTAGAGTTTAAATAATTATGTCTGCCGACCGAATTCTTGGAGGGTTCCGCAGTCCAACCATTTTTAGGGGCCGCATGGGGGTGCTATTTTACCTCATCGAGTTACTGCATGAAACCAAGTTCTCCTAGTAGCTAAAATGATCCTCTTTAAATATAAATTGGTCTGCCAGTTCGCAACCGGGCAGTTTTTGCAGTCCAACCAAATAACTACATAGTATAAAACAAAATCGCTTCCCGCTGTCTGTGCCTATGTATGCTTAGATCTTTAAAACTACGCAACGGATTTTGATGCGGTTTTATTTAGTAGATAGAGTGATTCAAGTGTAAGATTTATATGTAAAATACTTGCATAATATAGTAGAGAAACACTGATAATTTTAAAGGTTTCTAATGTGTTTTGTAAATAAACACTTTTTTTACGCTTCCATTGCAAATGCTGGCTGAATCCTACGAGATAGATCAAAAATATTTACTACAGTATTGTCCATCTTAAAAAGGTCCTCAATAAAGCTCCAAATGGTATATGTCTATCTCTTAGGGATAACCCACAATAACCATTTTTATCCTTTCTTTTCATAAAAAATAATGGCTTATTTACTAAGTGATTTTAAGCAATACAACATTAACCCTTATCCAAATTATGTATCTTAAATACATTGTGCATGCATGTGATATAGATTAATATAGCCTTAGTATGATCATTGAACCCCTGCGAAGCCAGGGCGAGTCAGTCAAATTTTCTGTCTATGGACGAAATTTTTGTTTTTTATTTATTTGGTTGATTTCTGTTTACCTATTTATTTTCAAACTGAAATATAAAACACAATAGACTATTTGACTAGGTAATTTTGGAAAACCATTTTAAATTATTCCTTATTACGTAATAGGCACACCAAATCGATATTTCAGGAAAAATCAATGTATTTCATTAAAACAATCTATGTTAAAGTTCAAAATTTTAAATCCGCGCCAAAAACGCTATGGCGCTGGACACGTGACTTGTTGACGTCACAAGCCTGTAAACATTGTAATATCCCATAGACTTAGAAAAATTTTCGCTATGCTCAAGTAGACGGACAATGGTGTAAGTGAGAAACCGATTCTTACGGCTTATGCGATGTGCGAGAAAGAGTAAAAATAAACTGAGCTGGTTTGACTTCATTTATCATCGTTTATCACCTTGGTGAAAAGCGTCAACAAGATTTTTGTAATTTTGATCGCGATCGGGTCGGTTTGGCTCTCAAAGCTATATAAATCAATAATGGTGTCGTGTTCTGTACTGGATTGTAATGTTACTTACGACAATAACCCAAATAAACACTCATTTCACAGGTAAATATGATTGTACTATTACCATTTTCATAATTCATATTTTAGTTGAATATATTCCCAAACACACTAAGTTATATACTAATATGATGCTATTAAACGCCTATTTCCTTAATAAAGGCTGATTTCTAAACATTATGTGTTAGATAAAAAGATATTATGTCCGTGAACTTGAGAAAATAAGCCGTAGATATTGATCAAAAATTATCGATATCGATACTCATGTCGATGATTTCCAATATAACTTTGTTTGTCTTTGTGAACACTGATAGTTTTATTTAAAGCTGCTTGTAACCGACAGTTTTCAAATGGTAAATTATACCAACTTAAGTACTAATTAAACAATTATTTCCAGGTTTTCTGTAAATCCAGTGATTAAATTAAACTGGATAAATGTCATAAATAAATAAGCAGGGAGCCTCGAAGGAGACCTTAAGAAATTATTTAAATAAAATTGTTCAAAATCTTGGTTGTGTTTTATTTATTAGAGGAATAATACATTATGGTTATCGACAACCTAAAATGGACTTCAGTGCATCTCTGAAATTCACGCACACGTTTACATATTTACAAACACTGGCTCATCTCACTTTTGGTTTCGCAGCCAAGTGAACTCTGTTCGTCTATTCCAGTGGATATTAAGTTTATGTAATATCCTTAGCCATTTGACAGCCATCAATCGCGGATCCTAAGTCTATGGTCGTGTCAAACGCCTGAAGCCATATTTATTTACAGGCATGTGACGCCATCAGTCATCTTAGAGCGTTTTTGCCGCTGAAAAAAAATCAAAAATTATTGCAGTTTCCAAAGTGAAAAAAAAAAAATTAATTAAAAAAAATATTAAAAACACGACTGCCCTGCCAAAACGAACTAAAAAGTTGAACAACAAGTGTCATTGCAGTCGGGGGACCTTATAATGGAATAATTTTTGATCAAAGAGGTCCCCCGACTGCAATGACACTTGTTGGGCAGTCGTGTTTTTAATATTTTTTTTAATTTATTTTTTTTTATTTCACACATTTTAGTGACATATTATATAGTTTTGGAATGTGCTCATCAAGGCCTTTCATTTGATGCCCATATTGTAATAATAGAAGAAAAAATTTTTTTTTTCACATTTGAAAATGGCTTCGTACAGTCGCCATATTAATTTTTTCTAAAAAAAATATAGCCAGTGTCACTCGGGATGTTGTAAGGATTCTAACGATACCCCATTTATCCAAATCAGTTCAAGCATTTAGAAGTTATGGTGGAATAAAGAAACTCACATACCCACAAACATACATGAACCCTGAACACATAACACTCTTTTTGCTTTGAGCAGTCGTGTAATTAATCAAATAATAGACTTAATTTAGTCCATGTAATAGTTGAATATGTTTTTTTACGCCATTGTCTGTTAGGATGACCACAATTTGTAGTATATTATCAATGTTGTCAAATTGTCTATTAGTTTATTATATGCGAAAAACTATTCATTGTGTACTTACCGTAAAATGGGGGTACTTTGACATTACGGGGTTACATTGATAACAACTATCAATTTAAAAAACACTTATTTCTTGGTTTCTGAACATATCCGAACATTTTTTATGACGTTGGCAGCACTATATAGGCCCGTCATATCGAACATTAAAATCGTAAACTAACGGCTAGTTCTGGTTTTAATATGTTGTTAGAACCACTACCAGTAGCGTAAATCCAAGTTTGCAGCTTCGAAAGACCTGTGCTAACTTTGCAGCACTCGAAAAACTGCGAAATTACTGCACTTTTTTTGGTATATATTCAATATTGTAAGCACGTACACGTTTTAAAGAAGATAAAAATTGCTACAATTTGACTTTAGATCTAGCTCTGTAGGTGAAATACTTACCGAGATCTCCAAAGAAATACAAGTTTTTCAAAAAAAAATCGACCCCGATATCGGGGAAAACACTCATTTTACGGGTAACATTATAGGAATATATATATTGTAGAAAATGTAATTAGCTTTAAACAAAAAATTACGTCTATAGGCCATATAGTTCACTCACAAATCTTAAAAATCCAATAAATGGGAAACTTCATTTTTCCCTAATTTGTTCTGTTTAGTTCTCACAATGCATGGTTTGAAGGTAGTTTGAAAGTAAAAACCATGTATGCTGTAAGTACATATTATCTACAAGAAATATAATTATATTTAAAAACTATTAATTCCTTTTTACGATTCGTGGGTGGTTCATAAATATTGTGTTTCAGCGTGACAAATAGGCACATGATTGACGACGTCGACGTCGGCGTTGTCGTCTTCTCTTTCTTCGGCAATTTTGAGCCCGGTGACGTTATGGCAAGAGACACCAGAACAAATTTTGCAAAGTGCCGAGCATTTCAGGCCTGCTTTTACGCAGGTACAGCCGCCTCCTTTACAGCCTTTCTTGCCATGATAAAAAATTCTGAAGAAGAGTTGGAATGAGCCCCTGTTCATTATTTTTATATCCCCATTGAGTGGCATCTTTTTCCACCCCCAACCACTTCTGAACTTGACCTACTTATTTTAGTTTAAGTTCATAAGAAATAAAAATAATCGTTTGTAAGAAATTAGTACATTGTGTTGTGTTGTGTGTGACTTATTTGTTTCTTTTTTGACCCTTTAACATAGGTAGTTAATAAGTAAGTATACTATTAAATAAAAATACCTACATAAATCAGTACAAAGAAACAAGCAAGCAAGTAAAATTTTGTCTAGACTGAAAATTTAACATTTAAATTATAATAAATTTGGTTGGACTGCAAAAACTGCCAGGTTGCGAACTTTAATAAGAGCATCATTTTAGATACTAGGAGAACTTACAAACTATATTAAACTAGTGACTTACCCTGGCTTCGTACGGGTGCAATGCTGATACTAAGGCTATATTAATCTATATCACATGCATTCACAATATATTTAAGGTACTTAATTGGATAAGGATTAATGTTGTATGGCATAAAATCGCTTCGTAAATAAGCCATTATTTCTCATAAAAAGAAAGGATAAATATGGTTATTGTGGGTTATCCCAAAGAGACACATACTATTGGAGACTTTTGTGGACCTTTTTAAAGTTGACAATACTGTAGTACATTTTTTAGTCCTATCTCGTAGGATTCAGCCAGCGTTTGCAATGGAAGCGCAAAAAAAGTGTTTATTTACAAAACACATTAGAAACCTTTATAATTATCAGTGTTTCTCCACTATATTATGCAAGTATTATACCTACATATAAATCTTTCACTTGAATCACTCTATCTATCAAACAAAACTGCATCAAAATCCGTTGCGTAGTTTTAAAGATCTAAGTATTCATAAGGACAGACAGCGGGAAGCGATTTTGTTTTATACTATGTAGTTATTTGGTTGGACTGCAAAAACTGCCAGGTTGCGAACTGGCAGACCAATTTATATTTAAAGAGGATCATTTTAGTTACTAGGAGAACTTCGTTTCATGCAGTAACTCGATGAGGTAAAATAGCACCCCCATGCGGCCCCTAAAAATGGTTGGACTGCGGAACCCTCCAAGAATTCGCTCGGCAGACATAATTATTTAAACTCTACTAATAGAGACTAAAAGCAACGAAAAGGTTTTGTTCAGTATCCACATGAGGTAAAATGATGGTCAAAAGTAGGTCAAAAGCACAGCTTTGCACCACCAAGGTTCCTCCAGGTTGAGCCCCGGCAGACCAACATTTTTCTTACCTATTTAAGGTCTACTTTTCGTGGAAGGTGGTAATATCCAGTAACTCGATGGGGTAGGTAACCGTGCGATGGCCGCCCGGTCTATATGTAAACTTTTTACTTTAATACGCCATAAAAAATTACCTAAAGTAAATTTTAATCAGTTTTTTTTAGATTTTCTCACAGATATCAAAAACGAAAACGTTAATGTGCAATTTTTTTCCTTTTTAAAATACGTAGGAATATAATCTACAAAACGACATTAAAATCTTTGCTCTGAGTTGCATATTTTGAGAGTTATTGTTGTTGGAATATGACCCTTACAGGCACTAAATATTATTTTCAAAAATGGTATTAATTCAAAACTCACTTTCTTATGGCTAAGTGACATTTATATTCCGGTAAAATTAACAACTTCATTTAAAAACTTATAAAAATGTTTTTAAATTTGTCCATTTTCTAAAATATTTTTTGTACCTATGCAACTCAGAGCGATGATTTTGATGTTTTTTGTAGATAATATTCTAGTGTATTTTTTTTAAATGCACATTAAAGTCTTAATTTTTGAGATCTGTGAGAAACTCTAAAAAAAGCACGTTAATTTCGGATAAGAAATTACTTTAGTATTTTTTTATGACGTATCAATGTTAAAAAATTACATAAAAATTTTTTACTTGATAGGTGATATATTCGCTTTCGAAAAGATTTTTTTATAGCTGCAGGTCTTTTAAACCCGATAAATTAATATTTTACGGCAGGACCATCTAAAATAAAGAGTCAAATTTAAAATGCCGGTCATTCCAGCAGGAGAGGGGATAGACCCCAACATGTCGAGGGTTTTGTCGATAAAATTTATCATATTATTATCTGCCTTTCAAAGCTCCGACATCGCTGACCAAACATATTATATAAGGTCCTTCTTAAATAGTGCACGAAATTTTAAGGGGTCAATGTACTCATGCATACAAACACCTTTTACTATGGTACCAACATTAAAAAATAACAAAAAAAAATCTGCTGTTCCATAGAAAATTTAAAATTAAATAGATCAAAATGTACGGGACAGCTGTTTTTTTTGCGATTTCAATGTTGGTTCCATTGTAAAAGTTGTTTGTACGCATGAGTACATTGACCTCTTAAAATTTCATTTCATTTGAATTTGATATTATTCGAAAGCTGTAAATATTAAATTTGCGGACTTTACAGTTCAATTAACCGTAGAATTTCATAATTTCATCTACACGTATTCATCGTGTGTCAGTAAGAATAGAAAAAAAACCGGCCAATGGCAAGTCGGACTCGCGCACGATGGGTTCCGTACAAAAAAACGGCAAAAAAACATGTTTGTTGTATGGGAGCCCCCCTTAAATATTTATTTTATTCTGTTTTTTGTATTTGTTGTTATAGCAGCAATAGAAATACATCATCTGTGAAAATTTCAACTGTCTACATGCAGTCGTTATCAATATCGAGCAAAAAATGGCACGAAAATCACGTTTGTTGCATGGGAGCCCCCCTTAAATATTTATTTTATTCTATTTTTAGTATTTGTTGTTATAGCGGCAACAGAAATACATCATCTGTGAAAATTTCAACTGTCTAGCTATCACGGTTCATGAGATACAGCCTGGTGACAGACAGACAGACAGACAGACAGGCAGACAGACAGACAGACAGACAGACGGACAGTGAAGTTTTAGTAATAGGGTCCCGTTTTTTACCCTTTGGATACGGAACCCTAAAAAAACATGTATTCATTTCATAAAGTTAATATTACCTAGCGGAAGGTATATTAACTTTATGATTCATTTATGAAACTCTTATTTCCTTCCATTCTAACTGAAACTCGGTGAATAGGAGAAATTATACAATAAATTCGACCGGCGGGCTGATTATCTAATTAAAAACCACCTAGCGACTGGTTGCAGTTCACAGATGATCGTGATCCATTGCTACTTCTTTTTGGGTTAAAAAAAAATATACCAAAAGAAAAGTGGCAATGTATGTCAAATGCAACCGGTCGCTAAATAGTTTCTTTTTAGATAATCAGGGTGCCGAGCAAATTTTGCAAGTTGACTATTACAACTTTTCAACAATATCAAATTCAAATAAAATTAGATTGAATTTATATAAAAAAAACCTTGCAGTCAGAAATTAGCTCGTTTGTATTGAAAACCATATTATATTATCCTCTTTTTTTAACAGTAGGTATACAAACAAAAATGAGTAAAAATCTGAATCAACAAAGCGGGTGCCAATTTTGTTTGAATTTAGATAAAAACTTTTGTAATTACATTCGTTTTTTGAACATTTTCAGTGGTCTTGGCTTCAAAAGGACCTATGTAGCCTGTGCTTTGATTCCGTTTACCATATGCGGTTTATTTGTATATCTTGAACCGCCCGGCAGGAGGTCCCTGGTTATAAACTTATTTGTCAATTTGGTGAGTTAAAAATATTTACTTTGACACATCATCATATCAGCCGCACGACACCCACTGCTGGGTATAGGCCTCACCCAAGGATCTCCTCAACGATCGGTCATGCGCTCTCCACATCCAGTGGTTTCCTGCGACCTTCCCCAGATCGTCGGTCCACCTTATAGGGGGCCTACCCACGGAGCGTCGTCGTCCGGTGCGCGGTCGCCATTCTAGAACCTTTCAGCCCTAAAGGCCATCGGCTCTTCTCGTTATGTGTCCAGCCCATTACCACTTCAGCTGAGCAATCTTTCGAGCGATGTCGGTAAGGAAGGAGGTAATAAAAAAATATGAAACAATATGAATGATTCTTCAAAGTTTGCAGCCACTTTTTTGAATTCTGAATTTCTAAGCGCGTGCGCTCATCCTCGCGCTCGGCGCGTGAGTCAAATTCAATCAAACAATAATGTTACATAAAGAATATTATTTCATAAATTAATTGTACTGCTGCTGTTACAGAATAACCTGGCAATTTTTTATAAGGCGTCCAATAAACTACCTACCATGTTTAAATATATACCATTTATCCAAATCCAAAGTACTTAAATAGCTAAAGCACTTGTGTGTGGTGGAAATATTACAATAGTCTGGTTATTGGTGCTACAAAAAAATTTTCTTTGTTCTGTGGGTGCCGTGCTGCCATCGTAGACAACGACAGTAACACCAATAACCAGACATGAAATGTTAGTTTTCTAAAAAATAATTGACCCAGTCGGAGATCGAACCCGGGACGCTGCTGTAAATAAATTTTATTTTTTAGTTTTCCATACAAACTAACAGGTATTTTTTAAATATAAACTCAATCTGATTTTATTTGAATTTGATATTCTTCGAAAGTTGTAATAAACTTACGGATTTTACTATTAAATTTATTTCTCCTATTCGCCGTGCGTTACAGAATTGAAAAATGTTAAATTTCGTGTATTTTTGTACGAAACCCTAATATCTTTCTATTCTAACCCATTCTAACTGACTCACTGCGAATAGAAGAAATTTTACAGTAAATTTCGCAAGTTAACTATTACAGCTTTCGAACAATATCAAATTCAAAAAATCTGACAGAAAATTTGGGCGTTTGTATGGAAAAATAGTGGCCCTTGTTCCCCTCTTCTTTTGAGCAGCTTAATATACTTCTTTACTGTAGATTTTGGTACCAAGCCACTATGGCTTCCAGGCACAAAATTAAATGCTCTCGAAAACCATCAATCAGCTCAAAATTAAATCTTTTTGTCTTTTTTTAGCTGATCGAGTACTGGCTAAACGGTTTAAGCCAGTCTGGACGCATTGAGATAACAAAATCTAAACAAACTTTGGCATTCATGATTGGAAGCGCTTTCTTGTTTTACCTCATGAGGTTAGAAGGAGACAGAAAAAAGAGGACGCCGTTATTTTGGTAAGTTACATAATAGACTAGTTGACAAAATTTGGAAAATAATTTAAAATAAAGTTTTTTTATCTATTTTACCCCAAAAATATATAATTTTAAGAAAAATAAGTCATTTTACCTATGAATTTTGCGTTTTAAGAAATGAACTCAAAATGACATCGAAAAAGGCCAAAACTGTCATGGCATCTTGAATGACGTCACGCCTCGCGAAACATTCGTGTTTGACACATACAAACCTACACCTGTGTGTGTGTGTGTGTGTGAAAATGACAGCAACAACAAAAGTTTCGCGAGGCGTGACGTCACGCGTCTCTGATTGGTGTTCAATGTCACGTGATTAAATGGCCAATTTTGCCGATTTTATTTTCCGTAAATATTGGTAATCTTTATTTATTTTAATGAAAAAAGTTTTTTTGGTAACTATTTAACATGATTAATCATTAGAAACCATATGCTAGCCGATTTATTCTTAGTGGAAACAAGCCATTGTTTGTTTTCATCGAAAAAAAACTGCGTATTTACCCCTGCCCAAAAAAAGTTCTTATCAATTATTAAGGACCGAAGTGTTATTTTAGGATTATTTAGTTTGGATTTATTGACCGAGCGAGCACGAAGTTACAGCCGATCCCACCATTGAGAAAGACAAAGTGTCCACATCATGTCCAATGATGGGCAAGTGCTACTTTGACGATGACAAACGAAAAAGCTTTTATACGAATTTTAAATTGCAGTTTGCTAACCAAAAAAAGTGCGAAAGTTTGACGAAATATGAAGTTTCTCATTTTTGGATTTTTAAGATTTCTGAATAAACTACTTATATGGCCCACAGACGTTTTCTTAAATTAAAGCTAATTACATTTCCTACATATTTATATAGTTTGCTTGTTCATCAACATAAAAATGTATTTATTCAAAAACAAAAATTGACAAGTAGAAATCTGCGTTCTGTATATGGGTACTTCTCCAGAGACAAAATTTTCGATGTCTGTGGGTATATTTCTGTAACCAATTAACAAAATGGCCTGTAATTTTTTATTTGTACAGTTTAGCTTTATTCCTAACTGGAATAAATATTTTTGAAATAATTGCAGTTTAGGTACAAAATAAAAATATTTGAAGTTTGTTCTCCTGATTCATATGACGCGTCCGTTTGCCATTTTCCGGAACAAAATGATCGATGCCGCATTTTCCCTAAGATAAATCAGTATAAATTATAATCTTATCGAAAGGAAATGAATTGTCCTCTTACAAAAAAAATATGTATTGGTCATAACTAGCTTAGTGTATTTATAAATAAATAAATAAGAAATGTCCGGCGTATAAAACTGATTAATGTGGCGTCAGCTTCACTTCACCATACTTGGTCGGGTAATAATAATGGGAGGCTGGTTTCCCGTGCGGGGGGAAGCCAATTGTGCAACGGAAGACCTGGAAGGTGAAAGTGGGGCTGGTTGGCTTAGATCACGATGTTACGAAGGTAAATATCTGATTCATCTGTGCTTGGTTCGGGTGGCATTCTGATTACAATGCCTACTTTGTAAAATTTATTTGTTGTTTTACAACTTCAATCTACCTTTCGTGTGATGCTTTTGAGTTATAGATTCGTGTAGAAAAATGACAATGCTAAAATCTGTAAGTATGATGAGTTAAGCAAGATTGTAGGCATAATCCTGATTTATCTGTGCCTGATTCATATGGTCAAAACATCATATGAATCATAAAATTAATTAGTTCTACCCCCATACAGCACAAAAAATCGTTTTTAATCGTGTACAAGTCAGTAGTTTTTGTCTTAATTATTAATGTACTTAGCTATAACTTTTTAATTAATAAAAAAAATAACAGGAGTAAGTATAAACTTGTTCTACATACTCGTATATGATACGCTTGATATGCCTTGGTTTAGTAATAATTAATAATGAATAGTTAGAATTAACAATCATATCAGTACATTGATTACTAACAATATTGTAATTAAACTGGGATCGGTATTAATTAAATGGCACTTTTATCACTAATCATCCTTAATTATTTTACCAATTTATTTTTAAGTCAATTTTTTTCTCTAAATTATTTTATTTTAATATTGCAGACATTGCAGTTCACAACAGTGCCATAAACAAAATAAAAAGAAGGAGAACCGGAGAGTCGCAGAACGCAGAAATGTTTCAAAAGAATTATTGTTGAATTGACCAGATTTTATTCCGTGATATGATCACTGATAACTGTTTTCATAAAAACAGATTATTGTAGTTGTTAAAATATTATTATTTTCTTAATACAGAGCTCATATACATAAACTTTTTAATTTTGATTTCTGTTTCTGATTCATCTGTAACAAATTCTGATTAATATGGGCACAAAATCACAAAAAGAAAAGATTTGGGAATCACTATTGACTCCGAAATGCGTTTCATTAAACATATGAATAATACATTGAGTAAATCGTTAAGAATGTTAGCTTTTATTATAAGAAACACCAAAGACTTTAAATCAATTCTAGCATCGAAAATTCTGTATTTTGCCTTGGTGCGTAGTCACGTGGACTACTGTAGCATTGTATGGTATCCGTCCTACCAAAACAATATTCAGCGTATGGAAAAAATCCAGAAAAAGTTTTTAAATAACATTTCATACGTTAGTGGGGTTCACCGTAGAATTCGAAGCTACGCTGATAGGCTGACACATTTCAGACTTTTGTCACTGGAGCAGCGAAGGAATCAACTGGCAATATACTTCTTACATAAGTTACTGAATGGAAAAGTGGATTGTCCTTCCCTCCTATCACAGATCAATATTAAAGTGCCTAGAGTCTCAGCTAGATTGTGTAATTTCAGACCATTCAACACTATTTTTAATAAAAGGAAATATGGCAGCCATTCTCCTCTTTGTACAATGATGAAGTGTTACAATGATTTGTGGGTAAACTGTGGTATTGATATTTTTTGTGACAGTCTGGGTGCAATAAAAAGAAACATACTTTCTTTTTACACAAATAATGTTGTAAATAATTAATAATTTGCTATAATTTTCGCTTTAACAATTCTAATTATTATTGATTTCATTCATTTTAAATTTAATTGATCTGATTTAATTTTTTATTAAGTATTCTATAAAATATTGATATTGTGTTGCATTTCATATGTTTAAATTATGTTATTTGTTTTAATAGGTCTATATAGTTTTGAATGTTGTGCATACCTTTAATTTAGACGCATATCTACACTATTGTTGTTTATTCCTATAAGTTATGAATGTTATGTATGTGTTTAGTTGGTAAGCCTTACTTAAATAAATAAATAAATAAAAAATCTTTGTATTTGTATTTGAAAATATTTAAACGTTGATATCTTGAAAACTACTTTATAAAAACGAGTCCCTCATTCAAATATATGTTCTTTAGTATACTTATTTTCATTTGAACATGTGTTACACAGCTGAAAGTAAAATTACAATTTGGCCAGATGAATCAGTCGAAAAATTAAATTTCGAAGAAATACCCATAATATAAAAAAACGGACTGGTGAAAACAGACTAAAAAGTATCAAATACAATTTTCTGTAAATATTTATAACCTCATACCTACAGAAATTTTAAACCTAAGAACATGGGGCGCATGCTAAAGACAATATGGATGATAAATTTTACAAAATACCAGTCCGTTTTAATGTTTTTGTCCGATTTTTTTGTAATAATTTAGTCCGTTTTAAATACGTGTTTTTAAAAAAGAATTTTTTTCAGTAAATTTTTATTTTCTGCTTTTTAGTTAGCGAGCTAAGACTAAAAATATACCATCTCCTATCAAAGCACTCGTCGAGACGATTCAAACGAGCCCAAACTCGATGGGGTTGCATGGTTTTATTACAGAGTCCCAGTGGCCTTCTTCCGGCTCCATCATCAGACCCTGGAAACTATTTCCCAACAAAGTCCTCGTCAAGACGATTCAAACGAGCCCAAACTCGATGGGGTTGCATGGTTTTATTATAGAGTTTCTATGGCCTTCCTCCGGCTCCATCATCAGATCTTCGGACACTATTCCCCATTAAAGTACTCGTCAAGATGTTTCAAACGAGCCCAAACTCGATGGGATTGCATGGTTTTATTACCGAGTTCCAGTGGCCTTCTTTCGGCTCCATCATCAGACCCTGGACACTATTTCCCAACAAAGTACTCATCAAGACGATTCAAACGAGCCCAAATTCAATGGGATTGCATGGTTTTATTACCGAGTTCCAGTGGGCGTCTTCCGGCTTCATCATCAGACCCTGGAAACTATTTCTCAACAAAGAACTCGTCAAGACGATTCAAACGAGCCTAAATTCGATGGGGTTGCACGGTTTCAATATTGAGTTCCTATGGCATGGTCTTTCGGCTTCATCATTAAATCCTGGACCTCGTCTCCCGTTAGAGTACTCGTCAAGACGATGCTAACGAGACCAAACACGTATAGTTTCATCATATAGTTTCTGTGGCCCTCTTCCGGCTTCATCATCAGATCAGCTCAATGACACCATAATATTGCATTGCCTTCCAGTTCTGACCTATGTTCAAAGTTACAAGTCTCTAGCTCATCGGGAAGCTAGGATAAAATCGTTCGCAAACTTTGTGGAGAAACAGACAAACAAACAAACAAACGCGAAAGCAACCTAATAAAAACGTGTTAATAATCTTCATTATCCACAGACAAATTAAGCCTTAGTATCTAAGAATTGTAATATTGTGTGTATTAAAGTATACAATAAATTACCAAAAGATTTTAAGGAATACAAGTTTTCTAAATTTAGATCTGCTCTTAGAGAGTGGTTAGCATGTAAATGTTTCTATAGTACGCAAGAATACCTAGTTTATAAGTAGAAGTAGTGTATCAATTTTTTATTGCAATTTTTTTGAATGTGTATACGCCTGTCTTTACAGTCTTTATAGATAGAAACCAGTGATACCTTTTGTAATTAACAACAACATCTGTTTTTTTGTAACCTTGTTTCAATGCACAATAAATATTCTATTCTATTCTATATAATTTTACCCGTAAAATGAGTATTTTCCCCGATATCAGGGTCGAAAATTGACCAAATCTTATAATGTAACTTTTTTTTATAACATATTTGCTCGTAAAGGGTCTCTAATTACGCCAATTTCAATATCGTATTGTATCTCATTACGAACTTGTGCGGTAATGTAAAGTAAAACGCACGGTTTGATTTATCAAGATGCTTAGTCTAAAGCGAACTGTACTTTTTTAAATCTTAGCAAAGAGTTTTTATGTCAGAAAAGAGGTCGACATTTTATGAATAAAATTTACTAACTACTTATTTAATAATTTGTCACAAAAAAGAAAAAAGTTTATTTTTTCAATTTTTGAATATGGTGTTGAGCCACTAGGGGGCGCTGCAGTAATCATTTTCCGAACGGTTTGACCAATTTAGATGCGGTTTTTAGAGTAGGTACTTAGATAACGTAAGTATGAATTCTTTAAAAAGTTTAAAATAAAAAAGCACAATTAAAAATTTTGAAAAAACCCACGACGATTAAAATTATTGCTCTTAGTTTAAAAAGAATAAAATAAGTTTCACGAAAATCCCTCGACTAAAAGTGACTATACATAATTATTTATCCACCTATTCATAAATTGCAAACGCAAGGAAATCCGTTGGAGCTTTTTAAACTAAGAGCAACAATTTTAATCGTCGTGGGTTTTTTCAAAATTTTTAATTTTACGCACTTAGGCGCGTCCCCACCAAGCGCAGTCTCGTGCGAGGCCTGCCTCACGCGGCAAACGTTTTGCCTCGCGAGGCAGCGCGCTTGGTGGGGACCCGCCTAATCGCGTAAAAACGGCTGGTCGGATCCTGGTTGAAGGTTCCCTCAGAATTTTCTCTAATACCCACGCGAAGTCGCGGGCGAAAGCTAGTCTAATGATAATTTTAAACGTCTTATGAAGTCGGATTTGAAATGAAATAAGAGATTAGATAAACAAAGGAAAGTATCATGATCCCCACCTACGCGAATTATAATTGAAGATTTTAATATTATTTCTTGATTTTTAGAGCTGTTTTTATGTTTCAGGTTGTTTACAACAGAAAAAGTAAACAGAAATACAGATGACTCTAAAAATGTCTGTCCACACGAAGGATCGTGTCAGAAGTTTGTTTTAAAGGTACCTACGTGACATTAAGATTGTGACAACGCGATCCAGCCGAAACGATTATAGTATAAGCAATGGGATCCGAGATGCCACCTGGGTCAAAAATATACTTCTTTCGCTCTTCTTGCCGTTCAGAAAAGTGATAGGTTCGTGGTGTTCGCAGCAAGGCAATTATTTATCCATCTTACCTTGAGTCTTTCTCCGTATTCTTCAGCTCTCAGCAGTTGTATTCCTTCAGAGGAACGGTGTTGGGCCCAAGTAGTTCACGAACAGCAGTCCAAACTGGCACTTTCACGCACTCGAATGTTTGGAAAACGATTATGTAGATGCTAGCACACAGGATAAATGCAATTATTATGAATTTTGAATCACACACTCCGAGTTTTATGGTTTTTTGTTGATTTTCAACGCAGCGATACGATACGGATGCCGACGAAACTTCTAGTGTGTCTTGCCAGCCAATCAGCGGACGGGTCGATGGATATGCTCCTATAATGAGCGTTGCGTTACTGCTGCAACAAAGAACCACTCACAAGGCAGCGGGAATATTTGAATTTCGAATTTTAGCTTAAGTTGAAAGTTAGAAAGTTTGATTTGAACGATTAGTGAACAAAGATAATCCCATTTACAGGGTGTTTGGTAATAGTGTGGTAATAGGTTCGGTACGCGCATTACTCCATCAGCCATTTTTAATGTCCCCACTGCTGGTGGTAAGGAGGATGGGCCATAACCCACCACGCGGGCCCAATGCGGATTGGTGGGTTTTAACGACTGCAAATGCACCCGGGACCAACGGCTTAACGTGCCTTCCGAAGCACGGAGGAGCTCGAGATAGTAAATTTTTGGTCACCCATCCCATGACCGACCCTTGCGAACGTTGCTTAACCTCCACAATCGCTGGGCCAGGCGCTAAACCACTGCGCCACCGAGCTCCTCAATTTTAATACTATTGACATCTAATTGTTACTTCTCTGTGGACGATGGATTTGATCCTGAATTTAATTATGAATGTTTTCAATTTTATTTCATATTAATTTCGTTATATAATTTTATAAATTGTTAATGGCATTATCACACATCTAATGTAAGTAAATATAGTAATTGATAATTTGATTAAATTTAGAATTTTATATTATGTACCTAATTAATAATTATTATCAGAAGCATGACAACAAAATATTTGCATATCGACAGATCGATGAAACATGTATAGTGCTACGTTCTAATTTACATCCTTGTTGCCGTGTTTTATGCAAATAAAGATTTCTGAATATGATTATACAAATCGTACCCTTAGAGGTAAAACCAGTTATCTGCAAAAAACAACTTTACAGTATCGCAATTTGAAAGTTTGAGAGTAGATTTAGGCATTAAAATGAAATAATCCTTCTGGTTGTAAATACTATTATGAAGGACAAACTATATGTCTGAAGATCTAAATGATAAACACTGTAAATTTTTGCTCGAAATGTATAAAAGATGTAAATATCTTTGACAAGGGAAGATATTTAATTGGTTTTACCTAAATAAAAAAATAAAAAATAAGTAGCTGTATTTCCTAAAGTAATATGCGTATCGCTGTAAGAAATATTTTGCAAGACATTCTAAACAATAGCTATCTTTTATAAAATTTTGAAACCTGTAAGTACTACAGAAACTGAATAAATATTTTTTATTGAAATATTTAGTTGGTTTTACTTTTATAGAAATATGTAAACATCTACTGTGAAAACATCTTATGTTATTGAAATTTCCTATCGATTGGTGTAAAAAACGCATTTTTGCAAAAATGCGGATAACTGGTTATGATTTTACACTTAAAAATATACGAAATCGGTCGTGTGGGGTCTTTGAAAGCGCTTGCGCAAATAAATGTCTATTTTACTCAGACGAAGTGTAGTAAATCCACAAAACTTTTATAACTGGTACCTACCCTACATCATATTTACGCAGCTACTGAGAAGCACAGGCTTGTCAATAAAATATTCAGAAAGTTGTGTCAGTTTTTCTAGACTTCTGGCTTTTAAAGACCCCATGCGACCGACGACGGCGGGTTAATAGAATCGTACAGTGAGCAGCATATCAAGCTATACAAAACTGTCAAAAATTTACAATTAATTTGAACCTTAAACTGCTTGACATAAAGTTTAATGATGATTGAAGAAATTTGACAGGTTGTGGAAGCCCAGCGTACGATCTTCCGTACAATGAGTAATGAATTGTGTGCTGTTGTTATTTATTATAATATTATATTTCCTTCATCCATCTATGTAATAGTAGAAGTTTTATAACAATTTATTTGTCTTAGGGATCCAGCATGTACTTCGGGCTTGGTTTGGGCATCAGCTTGGCTAAGCTCATCCTGCCTAGACTAAAAGCGCCGATCAAGGCCATATCTTCATTCAAGGGGAGACATTTGAAGTTGGCACTTTTCTTCGGCAGTTACATCGGTATTTATAGAGTACGAGACGAGCTAATTTAACAATTACATTTACTTAACAATGTGACTATCAGCCATGTTTAATGTCCCCACTGGAGGATGGGCTATAACCCACCACACGGGCCCAATGCCGATTGGTGGGTGTTAATGACTGTAAATGCACCCGGGACCAACGGCTTAACATGCAATCCGAAGCACGAAGGAGCTCGAAATAAAAAAAAATTGATCATCCATCCCATGACCGGCCCTTGCGAAAGTTGCTTAACCTCCGCAATCGCTGGGCCGGGCGCTAAACTGCTGCGCCATTGAGTTCCTCGTTTATGTTTATATTTTTATCAATCTCCCCCTAAAAAAAGGTGCGAAAATTACATTTGTAAATAGAACATAGGATAACAGTCGTATCCTAAGGGTATTTTTCTCACAAAGAATACAGAGTATTCTTCTTTCTTCCATTAGCAAAAATTATTACCTACTTCGCCATCAGTCATCACCACCACCATCCATCATACTTACTAGACATCTTCAAAGCCTTTGAGAGGGTCTGGCATGATAGCCTTTTAAGTAAGCTTCCAGCATATGGAATTTCTGAGGACCTTTGCATTTGGATCTCTGATTTCCTTAATGAACAATCTATCCGTGTCGTGTTAAAAGGGCACGTCCGATCAGCAGGCGATTGAAGTCGGTGTTCCTTAAGGATCAGTTCTGTCCTGAAGCTAAATCATTACGGTGTAAAAAATAATGCCCAAAAATTAATACTGTCGTATCTCAGTTCCAGGACTCAAACAGTTAATATCAATGGAGTAAGTTCGTCAGGTTCTCATGTAAAAATGGGCGTTCCGCAAGGCTCCATTTTGGGCCCTTTTTTATTTTTAATATATATAAATGATCTACCCTTTTTTGCAGAAAGGTTCTGTGATATTGTTTTGTTCGCGGATGATACTTCTTTAATATTCAAAGTTGACAGGAAAAAAACAGATTTTGACGATGTGAACAAAGCACTCTCGCAGGTTCTTACTTGGTTTAATGTAAATAATCTCCAGCTTAATGCTAAGAAAACCAAATGTGTTAAATTCGCTTTACCTAATGTACAGGCGAATCCCACTGAAATTGTAATCAATAATGAGAAATTAGATTTGCTCGATTCAACAGTTTTCTTGGGTGTTACTCTTGACAGTAAACTTCAATGGAATATGCATATAGCAGCACTGGCGGGCAAGCTCAGCTCTGCTGCCTATGCCATTAGAAAAGTTAGACAGTTAACAGATGTAGAAACTGCCAGATTAGTGTATTTCAGTTATTTTCATAGCACTATGTCATACTGTATTCTTTTGTGGGGGATAGCAGCCGATATAAATACTATTTTTGTTTTACAAAAACGAGCAATAAGAGCTATTTATCAACTAAGTTCTAGAACATCTCTTAGGGATAGATTCAAAGAGATTGGTATATTGACAGCAGCATCTCAATTTATACTAAACTGCATACTTTTTGTGCGTCGCAATATTAACTTATATACAAAACATAGTGATTGGCACAATCGGAACACCAGAAACAAAGACAAACTTGTAATGCCTCAGTATAGATTAGAAAAAGTCCGTGGTTCTTTCATAGGTCTTGGTATAAAGTTTTATAATAAAATTCCAAGTAATATTTTGGATTTACCATTTGATAACTTTAAGACTCATGTAAAAAATTGTCTTCTCAAAAAAGGATACTATACCGTTAAAGATTATTTAATTGATAAATAAAACAGCCTGGTCGTAGATTTTTCTATTTTTTGTGAAAATTTAGAGAATTGTCCTACCTACTTATAATTTATTGTATGCTTTTGACTCGACGCCTTAATGCGAGTAGCTTTAGTATGTCATGCTCATCATATCAGCCACCCACTGCTGGGTATAGGCCTCCCCTAAGGATCTCCACGACGATCGGTCCTGCGCTGCCTGCATCCACTGGCTTTCCGCGACCTTCACCAGATCGTCGGTCCTAGTGAATGCAAATCCGTATCTGTTTCAAAATCCGGATTTTTAAAAACTGATTTCGGTTAAATCCGGATTATCCGGATATTTCAGATTTGAAAAAAAAATTGTTTTTAATTTAAAAATCAATAACTCTGTCCTTATAAATACACTTATGTCATCACACGATGTCACACACAAAAAAATATTTTGAATAGCCATGAAATATGGCTTTATATTAAAGATATTTTTACCATTAATTTTTAGTGACCGCTACAGCTGGCGTGTACACGGCGTAATCTAGAGGTCCAATGGACAATACGACAAAAATATTTTGTCAAAATAAAAAATAAACCGTTTCTAGATTTGCAAACATAAATGGTTTAAGAATTTTAAAGCAATATTTATGGAAAAAAATAAACAAATTGTAAAAACCCTTCGTGGCATCACAGCTCGACGAACAAACACTTACACTTTTTCTCTTGTTGTAGGCCACATAAACAAAAAGGTCACTCATAATGTGACATTTAGAGATGGGCAAAAGATCCGTTTAAACCCGACCATTGGGTTTTGTTTGGCCCATAAATTACCTCCCGTAGGTTCGAAATTAGGGTCGAAATTAATTAAATAGATGTTTTAAACTTTTTAGATTTTATACATTCACAATGCTATTTTTATATTAATATTTTTTCTAATATTTTTCAATTATATTATAATCTAAACAGATGTTATGCAATAAGTTGTTTTTAAAATTAAGATGATTGAATTTACAACTCAAATTACAATAGTAATTTATTGTTTAGTCGCATTTCCATTGTATTTGACTGAAAAATAAAATACTTTTTGTTTTAATCAAAGGATCCGCATGGCAAACGTATTATGCTTATGAAATAAAATACTTTGACTGATACTAAGGTGGTTTTGTTGAATGGTTTTGATATGATTTTATTTTTTCTGCCATAACAGCACCTTTGCAGTTGCCGTGGTCACGGATAGACTTGCGTTGCGATTAAAACTTACGACATAAAAACACTAGTCTCTTATCATTCAATCGCTTTTGCATTGTGATCGTGTAACACATCTTATGTTCTGGGGTAACTCTAGTTTTCAAATTACATTTGTTTTCTTCCCTCCTTACTTCTAAATCAAGAGTTAACAATTTTAAGCATCGTGGGTTTTTCAAAAACTTTAATTTTGTTTTTTTTATTGGTCTTATATCAATAATAATATGCAAGGATTCTGACAAAATCGTTAAAATGACTTTTTTAAAAAGACCCGGTTTTTACCCTTGCCCATCTCTAGTCACATTGTTTGACAGTGACAGCGTTTCCCGCGTGTTTTCTAAATGAATCACTACATAGAAGCCGCGTTCCGAATCACGCTCACAGCGCTGTTAGCGCGAATCCGACCAAATTAAATAGTCACAAAATATTACATAAATAGGGTATTTGTGTACCTACTTAATTTAATGGATTATACGCTAACAGTGCTGTTGGCGTGATTTGGAACTAGGCAAGAGCCTCAAGATCAAGAGCTACGTCACTTCCGGCTAAGTTTTTAAACTTCTAAAACATTTTTATTTTAGTGAACATTTTTTTAACAAGAACCTAAATATATGTGTCGTCTTTTTTTTCATTCTCTCTTCGAAAAGCATATAATCAGGGTATGTTATTTTTTTGCCGTATCGTCCATTTTGTTTGTTTCTAGTTTATTGCGGCGTAGACATGCAACTTTACATATTTCCAAAGAAAGTATTCTAAGCGTTAATCGATTTGACGAACACGTATACCACATTCATGCAATAAAAATATTTCTATTTCTAAAGCCCAATCTTAATTAGGCTTTAGAAATAGAAATATTTTCTTCGCAGTAGGTACCTACCTACTAAGGTGTGAGTGTGTGAAAATTGGTCATCCAGATTACGCCATGTAGGCGCCAGCCACAACGGCCACATGACCGAAAAAATATTCAAACATTAACAATGACAATAAAAAATATATTTCCGGTTGTCTAGAAGAAATCGTTCTTAGCGATAATACCGCCATGTTTAGCACTGTAAATTTTGTTGTTAATTCTTTTTTATATTTATTTCTTGGTGTTAAAATAAAGTATTAGCTAATCTAAAAAAATATCTTAAAGATAAAGTCAATTTCACGAATATTAAAAATATTTGTCTGTTTATTTCAATTTAAAGTTCTCCCCTCTAATAAAAAATAAACTTTATTTGCGTAAATGAAATTAAAATAATCATCAGTCTATAATTCACGTCCGATTTGCGAATAACGAAACGTTAATAAAATAATGAATATCTACATTAATTTTAAAAGACACTCTGAAGACCGAAGCTAAGCATCGTAGACTCTTTATAAAATTAAACAGACAATTTACAAAAGTACCGATTGTTAAGTATTAAAGATGCTCTAAGTGAAATAGTCCAGTGAAATCAGTTGCTATTCGCCCAGTTACTGTTCGCTGGATTGCTCTAAGTGAAATACTTCTGGGAAAGTATTTTTTTGTTATAATTTGTTATTTTTCGAAAAATCCGGATTTAATTTTCAAATCCGGATTTGGAAGTATAGTAAAAATGAACGGATATCCGGATTTTTCGGATTACGGATTATCCGGATTGCATTCCCTAGTCGGTCCACCTTGTCGGGGGCCTACCCACGGAGCGTCGTCCGGTGCGCGGTCGCCATTCCAGAACCTTTCTGCCCCAACGGCCATCGGTTCTTCTCGCTATGTGTCCCGCCCACTGCCACTTCAGCTGAGCAATCCTTCGAGCGATGTAAGTTACTTTAGTTCTCCTGCGGATCTCCTCGTTTCTGATTTGATCACGTAGAGAAACGCCGAGCATGGCTCTCTCCATTGCACGCTGAGCGACCTTGAGCCTCCTTATGAGACCCATAGTTAGCGGCCACGTTTCACTGCCGTAAGTCATCACTGGCAACACACACTGTTCATAGACTTTCGTCTTGAGACACTGAGGTAAGTCGGACGCGAAGATTTTTCGAAGCTTCCCGAATGCTGCCCACCCGAGTTGGATTCGGCGAGAGATCTCTTTCTCGAAGTTGGACCTACCTAACTGGACTGCCTGTCCTAGGTATACATATTATTATTATATATTTATGTCATGCTCACTTTAAACATTTCTGCGGTGGTGTCGTATGAGGCGGGTCGTTACGTTCCCTCAAATATGGTTGAGCGAAGCGATGGCTGGTTCATGCGTCATGCTCGTGAACGGGTGCTGCCAGTGGGAATGGGTCTGCTTCTGTCTGCTTGTACTAAGGGCGTCGTATATTTATATATATAATTTTTCTGATTAATATTATCAATATGTATGGCACCTCTCCCCTCCGGACCACCGCCAGGTGTAAACGTCTTAAAGACCACGTTTTGTTTAATTTCTTAAAATAAATAATAATTTCAAACAAATTAATTGGTGTTAAAAAATAGGAGTGCATAAACCAAAGGAGCTCAAATAGGGATGTTCGATCCGATCCGATACTTGCGTGGATCGATACAATGGGATACGATCCATTCGATTTTTGTATCGATACAATAGCATTCGATCCTTTGGTGGATCGATACACATGCATAGAGGATCGGATCGAAAGAATCGTATTATGTATATAGTATTAATAAAGTAACTACTTAGAGAATATTTGAAGTTCAACGGAATATTTAGTCAAAATCCATATTACGATATTTAATAAACATTCCTCTAATTACTTGGACACTTTTTACCAATGTTGCCATATCATATTTCAATGTACTGTCAACTTCGTCATAACTAATTTATTGTTTAGTTTGAGAAGAGAACAATTTTTATTTCGTTAAGATAGTACGTTTTGTTTGCTTGGACAACTAGCAACTTTTAATTTTGTTTTTGGGTACATAAATTACAGTGTGTTTTTTTAACAGTGATCATATTTCGTGGTGTGGCTTAGACCATCAAACTGGCCAACTTTGTTTATAGGACCAACTTAATCGGAGCAAAAATGATCAGCTGTTCCATATGTTTTGGTCGAGTAGATACCTATTGATGTTTTCTACGGAACAGCTGAATATTTTTTTGATCTGATTTGTCCCTAGACAAAGTTGTTCAGTTTGATGGTCTAACTAAGCTATACCACAACATTAGATCACTGTTAAAAAACACACTGTATTATATTGCCATTATTTTTTAATTTACCATATAAGTACACCGTTATTTTTAAAGTATATCTAAAAATGAAAAGGTGTGTTCAGACCGCGTTAATGAACAACTTTTACTATGAGGCCAACCACGAGATCGCGAAAAAAAAATTAGCTGTTCCATAGAAAAGTACAACATCGACTAGCTAGACTATAATTTATGGAACAGCTGATTTTTTTTTCGCGATTTCGAGGTTAGCCTCATAGTAAAAGTTGTTCATTAACTTGGTCTGAACACTCCTTTTCATTTTAAGATATACAAGGTTTGGTAAAAGCCTTATAAAGCTGAATATGGTAGATAGGGTCCATCAAACTGAACAACTTTTACTATGGGACCAACTCTGAAATCGTGAAAAAAAATCAGCTGTTTCATACATTTTGATATATTCGTTATAAATTTTTGTATGAAACAGCTGTTTTTTTGAAAAGTTGTTCAATTTGATGGTCTCTATCTACCATATTCGGCTTTATAAGGCTTTTACCAAACACCTTATGTAGTGTATATTAGTCACTTATTATCATGTTTCTATTAAAGTGATTAAAAATCCGACTTTTCGAAAATATTTAATTCGATACTGGATCGATCCAAAAAATCGTATCAATTTATTAGGATCGATCCATGGATCGATACAATGGATTACGATATATTGCGATCCGGAATATCGATACAAGGCACCTGGATCGAACATCCCTAAGCTCAAATAATACTATCACCGATCTTAAGTCACAAGTTCTGCTATCCTGGTACCCCGTGCGCGCGGAACGAGTGAGTCACTTCTCAACTACTTCTATTGGCTCATCCTACGTGCACCGACGCCTCCCCCTGCACTAGGACGGACCACCCACTGCGCTGCATTGGTGAATAGATCGATAAGCTTTTCGCACTAATTGACTGCAACTACCAATTGCGCTTGCGCATACACCGCCATATTGTATCATCATAAGGACTTGCTCATATTGATTACTTTAGCGATCACCTGTAAAGGAGTATTACTATGGCTAATTTAAATAAATCTTTATCGGAATCGGATATTAATGCGACGGCTAAAATGCAAGAGGAGCTTTTTACCCCACCTTCATTCGTTTCATCTCGCTACAAAAGGAAAAGAGCCGAGGAAGATCTGAGTGCTGAATTTCTTACTTTCAAAGAAGAAATTAAAAATTTAATTTATTCTATGAAAAAGGAACATGGAGAGGAACTGAAAAAAATTGCACCAACCTTAACTGAAATTCAGCAGACTAATCGTAACATAGAAAATTCTATTTCCTTTTTGACGGCGCAAAACGAGGAGTATAAGCGGGAGATCGAAAAACTACAAAACCAAGTAAAAAAAGACAGAGAATATATCACAGTTCTTGAGGAAAAACTTGAAGATGTACAGAGGGGTTTTCGAAAAACTTGTTTTGAAATGAAGAATGTTCCGAAAAAACCGACAGAAAGTAGAGAAGACTTGGTTGAAATGGTAACTTGTTTATCTAAGACAGTTGGTTGCGAAATAAATAAATCAGATATAAAAGATATTTACAGAGTGCGCGGAAAAAAAGACGGATCTCCAAACACACCCATCATAGTTGAGACTACATCAACTATGTTAAAAAATGATATGCTGAAGCTATGCAAAGGTTTTAATATCAAACACAAGGCGAAAATTTGCGCAAAACATCTAGGATTCCGTACCGCAGAAGACACCCCTGTTTATGTATCGGAAAATCTAACCCCCAAATCATCTCGTCTACACTTCCTTGGAAGAGACCTGGTCAAGACTAAAGCATACAAATTTTGCTGGACTGCATACGGCAAAGTATACATCCGGAAGGATGAGAATTCCCCAATTATTCTTATCAGAAATGAAGCACAGGTACAGCAGTTGTTTCAAAAAGTCTGACTAGGCGCAGCTAATTTAAGATTATTTTTTGGTCTTTATATCATGTTTTTAAGTTTTTATAATCAATTTAAAATAACATTCTCACTTCCATACACACACCCCTTCACACACTTGTTTAAAAGAGCCTTAAGCTCACATGTCAAGAACAAACTATTATTAATATCTCAGATTGTATTTTTAAGTGACATATGTTATAACAATCTGACAAATTTAATATTCCTACTACTATATACACACCCTTATTTTGTTCACTTATTTGTAATCGTTTTGAACTTAAGTATTAAGAACATTTATTTATCTTGCACTCTAGCTCATTTATTATTACTTGTATACACACATCCCTATATTATATGCACGCCCGAACCTTACACATCCGCACATAATAATCAATACTCACAGGTTACACTCACTACAAATAGCAGTATCAAAACCCATCTTTGTTCCCTAGCTCAGAAGCATGAGAAACTGATTGATTCTTACAATTATTCTCACATTAACTTTTCCTCAACTTATTTGGGGTCTCTTTTAACCAAAGCTCATAATTTTCAGTTATTTAAAAAATATAGTGTACGTAACCTTTTATTGAAACTTAACTTAGATAAATATGATCTGAACGTTATAGAGAGCACGCAAAGTTATTTTTATTCATTCATAACATGAATAGTTCCTTACAAAATATGGAAGAAATAGACAAGATACAAATAGCTCAATCTAAAGCATGTAGCATTTTAGATTTCTCAAAGCAATCATCCACTAAAAACACCGATATTACTATAGTCTCACAAAACATAAGAAGTATATACAAAAATTTTGACGACTTAATCGTCAATTTAACACAGTTTAAATTTGAACCGGTTGTGATTGTCCTCAGCGAATGCTGGCTCGATGCTAATAAGTGTATACCACAAATAAATAACTACTCATCTTTTTCTACAACAAATCATCTTAACCAGGCTGATGGGGTGGTCGTTTACGTTAAAAATAGCCACAAGTGCCACGTTAAAGAGATCAACTTGAGCCATGCTTCGTGTTTACAGGTGACAGTGTGCAATTTCACACTTCTATGTATTTATCGCTCACCATCTAACCGTAATGCTGAAAACTTCGTTTCCTCTTTAGACACGCACTTAGATACCTTAAAGACTCATAGGAATATTGTAATAACTGGGGACATAAACATAAATACAATTAATAACATTGATGAACAACCTTACCAACGCACTAATAGAATATCTTACCTTAATATGCTGGCTATGCATGGTCTTCTCCCGGGCCATACTTTGCCAACTAGAGGAAGAAATTGCCTTGATCATATTAATTTAAAATTAGATAAAAATAATAACACAGCTGATATTATAGTACTCGACGCAACTATTACTGACCATCAAATGGTGTTTTTAAAGTTGTCTACTTCTGAACAAAAGAGTTTAAGTCTCAAAGTAAAAACTGTTACTAATTTCGAGCAAGCCTTACTTGACCTAAAGAAAAATAATTTCACAATCTTACTATCATATGATGATCCAACGTCTCTTATCGAGGAATTGATTAATAAAATAAGAACGTGCATACTTGACAATACTATTACAAAACTAATTTCGAGCAAAGAACGTACGATTAAACCATGGATCACTTTAGGTATTCTCAGATGTATACGAAATCGCAACAACATGCAAAGAAAACTTCGTGGTGACCCTCATAATGAAATTCTTAAAATAACATATAGGCGATATCGTAACCATTGCAACAACATAATAAAAAACTCAAAGCGTAAATATGAAAGAGAACTCTTGTCTAAACATAGCAATAACCCTAAAAATCTATGGAAAACTATAAACAACATAACATACCGTAATAGAGATAAAACAAAAAATTCTGAATTATTAAACAATCACTCATCACCTGAAAACTCTGTTAATATAGTCAATAATTTTTTCACAAACATTGGTCAGAAATTGGCTGAGGAAATTATTTTGGATACAAATACACATAACACCGATGCAAATAGTTCCCAATGCTCCCAAATATCTTCTTTTGTGCTTCTCGATACTGACCCCGAAGAGGTCCATTCAATTTTAATGAGTCTTAAATCTGAGAGCGCCCCGGGCTGGGATAACATATCTACTCACTTTCTTAAAATGGCTAATGAACTGGTTGTACCTGTAATTTCTCACCTGGCTAACTTGTGTTTCTTGAAAGGTGTTTTTCCTGCTGCTCTAAAACAGGCAATTATAACCCCAGTGTACAAGAGTGGTGACAGAGCAGATGTCTCGAATTATAGGCCTATCTCAGTTCTTACTACTATTTCAAAGATATTAGAAAAATTCATAAATAAGAGACTAATAAATTACCTAGAGAAAATTAACTTATTATCTGACTCACAGTTTGGCTTCCGGCATGGAATCTCAACTGAAGATGCAGTTATCGCATTGACATCTCATATTGTTAAAGAAGTGGACAATGGCGATAAATGTATCACTGTGTTTCTAGACTTGAAAAAAGCCTTTGATACTGTCTCTGTCCCCATTCTGGTACACAAACTTGAAAATATTGGCATCAGAGGAACTCCTCTAGCAATGCTTACTGACTACCTAAGTGATCGTACGCAAGCAGTCAAAATTGGTCAATACATCAGTGAACAGTCCGTGGTCTCCTATGGAGTCCCACAAGGAAGCGTGTTGGGTCCAACACTTTTTTTAGTATACATTAACAACTTATGCAACATCAAAATTCAAAACGGTCAAGTCTACTCTTATGCAGACGATACGGCTATTGTTTTCACTGGACCAACATGGGACTCTGTACGCCAAACTGCAGAAAAAGGACTTGCCGAGATAGCTAGCTGGTTAAAAACACACCTCTTAACTTTGAATATAAGTAAAACTCATTATATTGCATTTGCTAAATATGATAATACGCAACCTGGACCCGATTTCCAATTAAAAATTCATAACTGTGATAATACTGTCGGTGATTGCCCATGTAATATCATTAAAAAAGTACAAAATATCAAATATCTTGGGGTGGTGATTGATCAGCGGCTGTCCTGGCATGCTCACCTGGAACTCATTATGACCAGAACGCGCAAAATGATATGGGCTTTTAAGAACTTGAGACATGTTGCTGATAAAAACCTTTTAAAACAAATCTATATCTCGCTGGTGGAATCAATCCTCGTTTATTGTATTCCGGTTTGGGGAGGTGCCACTAAAACTAAGTTTCTAGAACTAGAAAGAGTTCAGAGATCCCTTCTAAAAGTAATGCACTTTAAACCATACAGATTTCCAACATCTAGCTTGTACAGTCTCTGTGATCTTCTTTCGGTTAGACAACTATATATTCTTAACTCTGTTCTAAGATTACACAAAACCTTAAAATACGACCCCCAAAAACTAGCTAAGAGGCGTAACTTTGCTGTGGCTCCACTAGACAGAACTAATTCTGTCTTTGCTAGGAGACAATTCCGCCGCCAATCGGCTAACTTATATAATGCATTAAATAAAAAACTAGTAATTTATCCTATGAATAAAAGGGAATGCAAATCTTCAATTAAAGAGCTGTTACGAACAATGACTTATGACGAAACTGAGGCTTTGTTTGATTGTTAAATTTACATACACACACACACACATACACACACACACACACACACATACACACACACACACACACACACATACATACACACACACACACGTTTTTACTTTGTATTCATTCATTCATTTAATTTTCATTATATTCTTTCCTTTTTTTTTTTTTTTTGTTGTCATGCATTTTATTTAGTACTTATCCTGGAGAACTAATTGTGTACCATATTCGTTATGGAGGAGCGGGATTCCTAACACAAGTGCTCTGCACTTAACGGGCGATCCCATTATTCATTTTAAGTTTGTAATCTCCTGTTACTGAATAAATAATTTTGTATTTTTGTATTTTGTATTTTGTATTCTTACTCAAAATTTAAGTTATTAACTAAACCTTGTTTTGATTTCTCATTTTTTTTTATTGCAATCATTTTGCTTTCTATATTCAGTAGTTTTGTAAGTAAAGGCCTATGAAAAGCTTTTGGATATTAGTTTTCAATTCGGTGCCTTAGGATGGGTGGCCTAAGTATGTCATGCTCTCTTTAATCATTTCTGCGGTGGTGTCGTGTGGGGCGGGTCGTTACGTTCCCTCAAATATGGTTGAGCGAAGCGATGGCTGGTCCATGCGTCATGCTCATGAACGGGTGCTGCCAGTGGAAAGGGTCTACTTCTGAGTACCTATCTTAACGCATATTGAATTGTAAGAATTGCATTTTTTTATTTTTTTTTTTATTTTTTTTTATGTCTTGTAACATGTGTTTTTTGTCTACTTAGGTGCACTTTCGCGTAGCAGACACAGTGATTTCTCAACTAGTTGAAAGTTATTTACTCTCATTACGTATCCGATATGTGGTAGGTATTTAATTTCAACCTACCTACCCATTGTGTGCAAACTTTTGTTAATTATTGTGATGGAAAATGACCTCACTTTACATGTGGAGCTCATTTTTCAATGTTGACGACTCTGTATGAAATATACAGGGAGAAAAAAGCAGCCCCTTACGAGTTTCTTGCCGGTTCTTCTCGTTACAAGGTCTCCCGCTTAGGGTTTGCGAACCGATGGCGTAGCTTCTACGACATTCACAAGTGCTTGTAACAGCCTAGACTGAATAAATTATTTTTGAATTTTGAATTTTTTTGAAAACACTCTTCTTGATACATTTAAACGACCTGCTAACGCCCACAATCTTTGGGTATGCAGACGACCGCACAATAACAAATACCTTTCAAATGCAAAGGCCAACAGAGAGGAAGTAGAGTCTCATCGAGAGCATTTAGTTAAACGTTTGAACTACTTTGAACCTCGCACTTCAGGATGTCACGGATTAGAGCGATGTCAATTTTGTTAGGATGAATGCGACAAAAACACAAGCATGTCTCTTCTCTGCAAAATGGAGTGCTTTCCATCACTCTCCTACTTTCCGTCGTGCATCAGTACCAGTGACCGAACAGCTATAACTCCTTGGCATGAAAATTTCTTCTAATTTGAACATAGAATTTACAACGCCAACATTTTGGCGATACCGATGCCAGAGTTTGTGATAGTTACCACAAGTATCGCTTTGAAATTTTTCAAATAGGTACTTACGCAGGAACACTCAATCTTATGTAATTTTGTTATTTCCAATTTCAGGCTGTGGTATGTTACTTGTGCCGTAAGAACAAAAAAGACTTGGCCCTATACGCCTTACCTGCGGGATACCTTGCGGGACTGTCGATGTTGTTTAACCCCAGCACGAGCATGGCAATAGCTTCGCTGACTGGTGCCTTCAAGGTAAAAATAAATTATTTTTTTCACTAAACACGTCACGTCAGTAGGTTTACTCTAATGGATTAACCTCGGGTACCTAGCCGTACAACTAAGAAAATGCTTATGATGAAAAATGGGGCAAAATTTTACTCATCAAGGGAGTTTCTTACGGTTCTTTCAAATACAAAATAAATTCTGCTGACGTGGAATTTACTTTCTACTGGCTTCTGGCTCTCACATACACAGTCTTCAAAAAATAAGGTGAATTTAATACGAAACCATATTTATTTATCAATATCTATTTTGGAATAGGCAAAAATCGTCGTAGAGGAAAAACAGCTTCGCGCTCTTTTAGCTGTCAAAATCTAATTAAACATCAAAAATGTGAGGGACAGGAGTACCAACATAACGACACAAAAAATTCAAAAAATGTATTTACGTAATCCGTGAAAATTAAAAGTCACATAATTTTTTTAAACAGATCTCATAAGTGTGCTTGCAATCAGCATCCAAGAACCTTATATAGAATATGAATATAAGATTCTTGTCAGCATCCATTGATTGAATGAATTTGATTTAATTATAGGTAGTTTTTGCAACTTTCGAATAATATTTATAAATAATAATCAGATTTTTGGTTTCAGCTGTTTTCGACGATTCTCTACGACAAAAAAATACTTCCAGAAAATATACCACTGCCAGAGCTTATGTACTGTGTATGCCAAGGAATCCTATTCACTGCCAGGACAGTGGACTTGGAAGCATGCCCTCCTTACATAGTGAACTTGGTGGATACCGTCACTAATAAAAAGTGAGTATTTTTTTTTACATATTTTTTACGATAAAAGTTCTGTGTAGTTTAACCCTTATCGTATCAAATAAACCAAAAATCCCTTTGAAAAAAAACAAGGCGAAAGTACAGTTTAAGCATGAATTAATGAATATCTATAGAGATCTAATCATATTCTATTTTATTCTATTTTTATAATTTCTCTCTCAATTTGCGGTTAGAAGATGACGCTATACTAACCAAACACCGTGTTATTGCAAAAGATTTTTAAACACTGTTTAACTAAACACCTGGTTAAATGTGATGCTGTCACTTTTTTGACAATATTGTTTGACAGAGACAGCATCACATTTAAACAGGTGCTTATAGTTAAACAGTGTTTAAAAATATTTTGTAATAACACGGACAGAATTTATCGATACTTGCGAACTTTTAGGAGGCTTTTACACAAGGAGAGTTTCTCGCACGCGAGTGGCAATTTCTTCTAGTAATATTATTGCCTAGAAGAAATCGCCACTCGAGAGCGAGAAACTTTCCTTGATAGTCCCGTGTGCTCAATAAAAAAAACGGCTTTTGGTGATCGAGGGATATCCTTTGGCAGGGTGCGCCTTGGACCATTTTAAGAAGGGGAGCCATTTTGGATTTTTGTATGAGAGGGTGATAAAATACAATATTTTTTTGTATGGAATTTAATTGTTTTTTTTTCAAAACCCATCGTGTGGGATATAAGATGAAAGGGATTTTTGAGCTGATTCCAAATATAATATAATATTATTACATTGCAGCAGCTACTGGTTTAAAAAAAAACGGAATATAATTTTCCAAACATTCTAAGTTTGGGCTCTTGCAGGAAGAAAACCACTAAATGAATTCTTATGAAGCATACGCCAAACAACTTCTAATATACTGTTATCTAACGTCCAAGCCATTTTGAAAAAAATTTACACTTTAAAATTTTGAAATATTTTGATCCCAGTATTCTATGAGTTTAAGGTACCAGAATCAAAAAAAAATCAAAACAAATACTTAATGTTATTTTTTTAATGCTTCCAGGATGTTGAATAAAAAAACATTTAGTGGGTTTCTTCCTGCAAGAACCCACCCAGCCCAAACTTATGATGTTTATATTATAATACTGTAGTACCAAATTTTGTTACTTGGGTACTTACATACTTTTTGTTTCAGATACAAGGGTGTTTATGATCGAGTCTACGAACAGTATCTTCTTAATGGATGTAAATAGACTTTGCAAATGTTTCTTTGTGATTTTTGGTTTGTTAGAACAATTTGTATTTTATATAAAAAAGAAAATGTCGGGAAATTCCCCATGAGTCTTTTGGGACTTGGCCCTACAAGTTGAAACAAACACCACTATATGAATTAGGGGCAGTACCCCTGATGTTTTTTTTTATATAAAAATCATAGAAAAAGTGTAATGTTATACCTACACTTATTGCTAGTTTTCTAGATATCATTGCCTATTTAAGCGAATTGATCGAACTAGATTGTACATAAATAACAGTACCAAATAACTTAAAATCGAAAATAATAGTTAATGATTGCGAAAACTCAATTATTAAATATGTGCTGGGCCGATAACTGGGTCTTTAATTTTGCACGCCAGTGTAGAATATTATGGTCTCTAAAATGTAAGTACCAATGTAAATGGTGCTAATAATAGATAAATAAATATTATTGATTAGGTTGGTGATTAAATGTTTTTTTTCCATATTATTGTCCTATTTATTTTTTTGGGAATAAATACATCCCTAAAATAATAATTTATCCATTTGGTTGGTTCGGATACATTATTTTATAAGTATCAAGAAATGTAATATATAGTGCCTTTGGTCTTGAACTAGCGATAAATTATAGGCGTGAAATACACCTAATTTTATCGACAAAAATACCCACACGTAGGGGTCCATCCCCGCTCCTGTTGGAATGGCCGCCATTTTAAATTTGACTCATTATTTTAGATGACCCTGCGGAAAAATGACAATTTCTTCGGATCAGTTATAACAAAAATTTTGTTCGAATGGTAATAATATCAACTATCAATTAAAAAAAACAGTGTAAACTTTCAACTTAAATACGTCACAAAAAATACTGAAGTAAAATTTTATACGAAATTTGTGTGCTTTTTTTGTTTTTTTACATTTCTCAAAAACGAGGGCTTTAATGTGTATTTTTTTTTGCATTATTCAAATACACAGGGATTTTATCTACAAAATGACTTGGAGATTTTTTGCTCTATGTTGCATATTTTGAGAGTAATTTTTGTTTGAATTATGATAATAGGTAATTGAAAAAATTATTATTTTCGAAAATAGACATAATTATAAGCATTTAGAACATATTTTAAATAAGATTGATAATTTTGTCTGAATACAAATTTCAAATGATAAAATCTTGTTTTTTTGGAGTTTTATTTTTTTTCATTTTCGAAAATAACCATTTAGTGCTTGTAAGGGTCATATTCAAACACCATTAAATTACCGCTAGTTTAAGACCAAAGTCACTGTATAATATGTTAAGACCGATTTCGGTCTTTGAGCGAAAAAAATGCCACAACGCGAAATTCGTGTCATGGCTCCTATAAAAACGCCCAGAACGCGTTGTGGTAATCAAAGAAATACCACAAAGCGAAATTTGCGCCGTGGTCAACATACTAACAACGCGATGTGGAAAAGAAGAAAAGCCATGACGCGTTCTGAGCACTATACCTTGTTCGCCAAATGAAGCCAGTACGGAAAGGATGCGCTTGCACATGACTGGACGTAGATAAGAAGGTAAGACCACATGCGTGCACAATGCGAGTCAAAATTAGTCTGTCGTTGCTTTCCTTACCGTGCAGACGTCTCCCGCGTACCTTGTTCGGTAATCATAAAGTCTAACCAAAATAGTAAACAATCAATATTTTCATACTTAACTATATTTTAATAGTATCTGATAAAGACCTTAACATTAATAGTTTATCACATAAATATAAAGATATACACCGTCATTTTGTAGTCGTTTTAAATAATTTAAGGGTGTGTTGTACCAATGAAAATAATCATTTTTGCCCAAGAAACATGGGTCGAAAAACGACAAAAAATTTTTGGTCTCCCATACTAACTAGACAGCTAAAACATTTTATTAGTATGGGAAAGTCAATTTTTTTTGTCGTTTTTCGACCCATGTTTCTATGGCAAAAATGTTTAGTTCCGATAGTAGAACACTCCCTTAAGTTAATTAAAACGACTACAAAATGACGGTGTATTGAATTTCATTTAGTCTGGCATTTACATAACCATCAAACAAATAAATGTATGAAAAGTTGAATAAAAGATATTGTTAAATTTTCGTGATATTTTAAAAGATTAAGTGATTATAATTTTATTGTTGTTGTTTATTTAATTATATTATTTTAACACCAAAGTACTGTTTAAGTATAATACCTATACACCTGTTACAAAAGTACCCCTAATCCCTGAAATGCCAATGAGTATAAAATGAAATAGAAATGATGGGCGCTGTTCTTTATTTTTTATTTTAGCTATAATATTTACGGAGAAAAACGATGTCGAAGTTTTGCAAAAATATCGACAAGCATTTGAAAGATTCCCAATCAGCTGTTCCGGTCAGTTCCGGTCATTGGCTTCTAAATCAAAGACTATTCGTTTTTCAGACTGGTCACATCTGTAGATATTTGTACCTACGTTTACATTACAGTTCTTGCTTTGATAGATAATTTCAAGCAGGTTCCAGAAGTCCTATCTGTTGTTGTTTAATCTTTGAAATCGTGTTTGACCGCGGTCGTGTCCGCGGACACGTCCGCGGTCATGACCGCGGATAAATATCGGCATCATACAAAGCATCAAACGAAGCCGCCGGCGCCGTGACGCGCGCTAATGTACAGTAAAAAAATGTCAGTAGACTTAGTTGTTCCGTTTAGTGTAAAATTCGTTAATAGTTTTTATGGTATTAAAATATCTGTAGGTGCAATGTGATTAATTTAGCTTTGTACAAAAGAAGTGAACACCTTCAGAGCGCTTGCGGTACGTAAGGATGTATTTTAATTTGTTGAAATCTGTGCGCACCGAACAATAGCTACATTCTCGAGTGAAGTTGCCGCGGATCACAGTCTATTGTCAATTTAATCGCATGTTTAGATAGATTCATTTTTTTTATTTGAATGATGTAATGATAGGATATTAATGATGTAATCCTATCCTACTAATATTATAAATGTGAAAGTTTGTGGGTTTGGATGTTTAGATGTTTGTTCCTCAATCACGCAAAAACTACTGAACGGATTTGGTTGGAATTTAGCACCCAGATAGTAGATAGCCTAGATTAAAACATAAAATACTTTTTATCCCGATATTCCCATGGGAACGGGAACCACGCGGGTGAAACCGCGGGCGGCCGCTAGTGATGGGATAAAAAGATTTAATCGGACGTTGTGAAAAGAAATGTATGAAATCTCTACTGTTGTTATTAACGAAAAGACTAGCTGAACAGTGTTGGAAAAAAATATGATTTTCAAAAAAGGTCACGAAAAATTACTCTTTGGAATATTTTAAAAACATGTAAGTATTGGTAAATAGATTTTAAACGACTTTAATCAAATCGTTACCTACCTACTAAATGAATGAAGCGCGCGTATTTTTATACTTTTACTATGATGCGGGTCGGCTTGTCCTTTGTGCGTCGTCGGGGGTCTGGGACTTATCGTCGAAAGTTGTTTCGTCGATATCGATGGGCTATTTTGCCGGTGGGTCGTTTCGCCGAGGGGCCGTTTGGCGGTGGACTTATATCACTAATAACTAGTGTGTTCCTTTGAGCACCGTGTTGTCAAAGAGCAAATAAAATAGTCTCGATTAAAAAGTTTTATTTAATAATACAAAAATTTTAATAGTGACGCTTAATTACTTTTCAAAAAATAAACCACTACTCGCATCATTAAAAAAATGAATTCAGTAGTCAACATTGATTTTTTAGATTTTATTTCTGTTTCGATGGAGTGGCGTTCGAGGAAGTGTGTTGTCGGTGATTTAGGCTTTCCGTCGGGTGGTTTTTCGGTGGGGTGACCCGTCGGTGGAATGGCCCATCGATGAAGTGAATCTTCGATAATGTGGTGGCGAGAAATGGCTTTCGACGAAGTGGCTTTCGGTGATCGGTTCTAGAGCCGTCGTTGTCCGCGGACCGATCGGACCGCGGACCGATCGGTCCGCGGTCACATTTCGAACGAGGTTATAGTCTTGAAATAGTGATGTGGTAAATCATTGTCGATATTTTTATTAACGATTAAAATTTGCAAATTTAGACGAAATTAAAACTTAATATTAGGAATTTAAGAACTTTACAGAGGACTCTTTACATGATGTACTTCAACCACCTTTCGGGATTAGGGGTATTTTTGTAACACCTTGTATAATATAATAATATTTATATTATCTAATATTTTAATATTTTAATTTTAATTAACGCTGTTGCTTTTAAGTCTTAGTTATATTATTTTTACAGCAAAGTGTTTAAGTTATTGAAAAAAAACCCAATCTAAAAGTCCTCATAAACCCTGTATTAGCAGTTTGAACACGTCTTACGATTTTATACCTGTCGCGGGTACTCGTGGGCGGCACCAGCTCATTTGTTGTCCTTATTATTTGTATGCAAATTTGAGAAAGAGACAGCGCTTTGCTAGCTTGATTCGACGAACAGGGTATAGTTGGTGCAACCATAACATGACGAACAGGTCGTAATTGTCGGAACGCGTACAACGATGCATCAAAACATCATCGGTAAACTAGTTAATTAGTTTTCTGACAATTTCGAAGAGTTATAATTACAAAAAATATTAAAGTTCCTAATTTTTTATGAAAGTAAATTGTAGTTTCTAGTGACTAATACTTTGCGTTTGACAATTAGTAGCCTTATTTTGTTGATTAAAAAAAATATTTCTAATAAAAACTGATATTTCCAAATTATTTTAATTAAATTGTAGTTTTCAATGACTAATATTTTGGTGATCACCAATATGTTGATTATCGCAATAAAAATAAAAATATAAGTTGATTCTTTTACATAGGTAAGGTGTTTGTCAAAATCATAGACAGAAAAATTTTCACTGCGCTCAAGAAGACCTACAAAGCGTGGAAAATAGAAGTAAGGCTGGCCCCAGACCTACCGGTTTCATTTCTTTGCTTTGCTGTTCTACCTTGCTTGAAAGACCGCCGGCCAACCAGGGTAATTTTCAATCTATCGCATTTTAGGACTAGACTAAATTAGCAAGATAGCCTGGGATTGCGAAGTAGGAAGCTTTTAGGAGATATGCTACCCTGAACATGGACTCCGATCGTTAAAAATAAATGAATAGTTATGCAAGATGTTTGGTAAAGACTTATAGAGCTGAATATGGTAGATAGATAGGGACCATAAAACTGAACAACTTTTACTATGGGACCAAATCTGAAATCGCGAAAAAAAAAATGAGCTGTTTCATACATTTTGATAGTTTAAACTAAAATTAAAACTTCGCGTTGCATTGCAACCCATACGATGATATTTGATAACACCAAACTAATGGCTATCTTACCAATGTGGTCTGGTCAAAATATGCGATAGAATGAAAATGAGCCTCTTGGCCGGCGGTCCATGGTAGAACAGCAAAGCAAAGAAATGAAACCGGTAGGTCTGGGGCCAGCCTTAACATCATACGGACACGGTCTATGTAAAAAAGAGACAAAGGATCAAGTGACATGTTCCAACATTTTATACAGTAAGAGCCCCTAGCGTCCCGCCTAGCAAATGAGCAATCACAGTTTGTTTAAAATATTTGTTAATCACATTTAGAATTTAAAATAAAGGTATCGTGGAGCCATGGTGTCTTGTGCTCTAAGTAATTGTGATATGACAAAAAGAAATCATCCAAGTAATCATACTTTTCACAGGTAAATAAGATATTGTCGCACATTTCTCTAAAACCAAATTTCGCTACATTGATTCGTTTATCGACGAAGAAAACAGTATGGAACATAGTTTATTAAATTCTTTTGCCATATATATATATTTTATAAATTTAAGTCATATTTTACGTATCTCATATAAAATGTATGCATTCGTTTTCGGATCACCTGCTTATTGACTTTTTGTTCTTTGTCATTCTATTTCTATGGTCAAAATAGTTCTAAAATTTTCTAATTATTACTGATAATTTGTAATCAACAATTTGTTATTTTAATAAAGTATATACAACAAATTATTACCTTTTATTTAAAAAAATGACACGATTTATTTAAAAGTTCCGTCTATTTACCTAGTACAAAAATATTAATTTACCGAATGAGTACAAAATATATCTCAGAGAAAGTTTTGAAACTTGTAGGGCCCACGCACAGGTATTACAAATCAGGGTGCATCGTTATTCTAATTTTATCATGGTTCCACATGCGTCATTTCCACAAAGCGTTGTGGTCATTTGGTATGTTGACCACGACGCGAATTTCACTTTGTGGTATTTCTATGATTACTACGACGCATTCTGAGCGTTTTTATAAGAGCCACGACACAAATTTCGCGTTGTGGCATTTTGGCAGTGACCAGAACGCGTTGTGAGCGTTTATAGTGATATATCACTTGCATATATGCAAGATGTACCGCCCGCCCTCCCGCAAAACTATGCACATGAACACTACAAAATATCAGTGCACAATACCTGCATTTAGCAAGACAACAACATTCCTTGCACCAATTAGTGTACTCTACACATGTTTCGCCCCAACCCAGAGCATCCTCACGAGTTAGATCGTGCGTAAATCAACACAATGAGCAACTACGCTCTCCGACACCGTATTTATTGCCTCTTCCTCCCCACTCCGCACCGAGTGACTGACAACGTTTGAAGAATGTTGCCAGCTTAAAATACAAAAGAAAAAAGATTTTTTTTTTTAAATTATGTACAAATAAATAATGATAGGTATACATTAAATATTGTTTTTAACACGTTTTTATTAGGTTGCTTTCGCGTTTGTTTCTCCGCAAAGTTTGCGAACGATTTTATCCTAGCTTCCCGATGAGCTTGAGACTTTGAACATAGGTCAGAATTGGAAGGCAATGCAATATTATGGTGTCATTGAGCTGATCTGATGATGAAATCGGAAGAAGGCCACAGGAACTCTATGATGAAACCATACAGCCCCATCGTGTTTGGGCTCGTTAGCATCGTCTTGACGAGTACTCTAATGGGAGACGAGGTCCAGGGTCTGATGATGAAGCCGAAAGGTCATGCCATAGGAACTCAATATTGAAACCGTGCAACCCCATCAAATTTGGGCTCGTTTGAATCGTCTTGACGAGTTCTTTGTTGGGAAATAGTTTCCAGGGTCTAATGATGGAGCCGGAGGAAGGCCATCGAAACTTTATGATGAAACCATACAACCCCATCGAGATTGGGCTCGTTTGAATCGTCTTGACGAGTACTTTGTTGGGAAATAGTTTCCGAGGATCTGATGATGGAGCCGGAGGAAGGCTATAGAAACTCTATGATGAAACCATACAACCCCATCGTGTTTGGGCTCGTTAGCATCGTTTTGACGAGTACTCTAATGGGAGACGAGGTCCAGGGTCTGATGATGAAGCTGAAAGTCCATGCCATAGGAACTCAATATTGAAACCATGCAACCCCATCGAGTTTGGGCTCGTTTGAATCGTATTGACGAGTACTTTGTTCGGAAATAGTTTCCAGGGTCTGATGATGGAGCCGGAAGAAGGCCACTGGGACTCTGTAATAAAACCATGCAACCCCATCGAGTTTGGGCTCGTTTGAATCGTCTTGACGAGTGCTCCGATAGGAGATGGTATATTTTTAGTCTTAGCTCGTTAACTAAAAATGAGAAAATAAAAATTTACTGAAAAAAAACTTTTTTAAAACGGATCAAATTATTAAAAAAAAATCGGACTAAAAACATTAAAACGGACTAGTAAAAACAGACTAAAAAGTAATAAATAAATTTTTCTCTAAATATTTATAACCCTATCTATACCTACAGAAATATATATAATATATATTTATAAACCTACAGAAATTTTAAATCTAAAAACGTGGGGCGCATGCTAGAGACAATATTATGGATAACAAAATAAAAATACAAAATGCACCCCACGTTTTTAGATTTAAAATTTCTGTAGGTATAGGGTTATAAATATTTACAGAAAAATTTATTTTTTACTTTTCAGTCTGTTTTTACTAGTCCGTTTTAATTTTTTTAGTCCGATTTTTTTTGTAATAATTTGATCCGTTTTAAAAACGCGTTTTTAAAAAAGTTTTTTTTTCAGTAAATTTTTTTATTAACTAGGTACTTATTTTGAAGAATTATTATTATTTGAGAAAATACGCAGCAATGGCGAAGAAGAGACGAGAAGTAGCAATTTCATTGGTTTTCGGCCAGCTACTCCGTGAAGTTTGCTAGTTTTCGGTCGCTACATTGTTACATAAAATTGGCTTTTACTAATTCTACAATAGGTTCTATTATTTAATGAAAAACGAAATAATACAAATCACTCAGTCGGAAACCAAATTGGTATAAACTAATTTTCGACCGTGTCATTAAAAAGGCCGAAAATAAAAACAAAATTGTACAGTTCTCGGCCGTCTTATAATTGGCCGAAAATTCAATTTATATAAGTAAATTTTCGGCCGTCGGTCGTTTAACCTGTGCCGTTGAAAGAAGTGCCAGAAAAGTTACTTTAAATAATTAAATTGATTGTTTGTTTAAAATTATAGGAAATATGTAATTAATATGGGTAGTACACAATAATTTACTACCTTCGTTTTCTGCGGCCGAGAATCAGTTTAGAGAGTACGGGGTGGATTTTTGAGACTGTACATTAAAGGCCTTAACCGTTATATTTAAGAAAAACGTATCTGGGAGACCTTCCATAGCTTTTTAAGCCCCCCTCGAGCTCCCCCGATCCTCCTCAAGCCACCCTCGAGGCCCCCTTTGAGCCCACCCCGAGCCCAACCCGAGCCCCACCGAGCCTACCCCGAGCTCCCCCTGAGCCCTCCTCAATTTTTTGTGTATTGAATTTCCATATAATCCTTACATATAATAAAACAGTAAAAAAAGTGTGTCTGTACATTACATATCGCTCATTGAATGCAAAACGGCCACAAACCAAAAACTACACTTTTTACGGGAGAACGAAAACAAATTTTAAAACATGTATTTTTGAAAAAAAAATGTTTTTTTTTATTAAATAGTATGATGTTAGTATATCACTGTTTTCGTCATATTTTGCTCTATTTTTTTAAATAATTACCGCTGTGATAGATCTCACACAACCTGAAAAAAACTACAAAAGCCCTTTTTGCATTCAAGATTTGAACCAATGTTAAAAGAATTACGAATCTCGTATCTCAAAAAAATGAAACATATTTAAAAGTGAAACATGCTTTACTTATTGTTTTACCAAGAAAACATAAAAAAACAAAAACAACAAAAATATTCTCTATGTGAAATAAAAACTTATCGTTCTTAATTATTTTTATGACAAACATTGTGAAAAAAAAAGCAGTCTTATAGAAAACTAGCTTCTGCCCGCGACTTCGTCCGCGTGGATATTAGACTAAATCCTTTTAAGGAACCTTCAACCAGGATCCGGCCAGCCATTTTTACGCGATTAGGCGAGTTCCCATCAAGCGCGCTGCCTCGCGAGGCAAGACATTTGCCGCGTGTGGCGGGCCTCGCACAAAGCTTCCAGTTCCCGTTCCCGCTCCCGCTCCCGTTCCCCGTTCCCGTCTCGTAACCGTCCCGTACCCCTTCCGTTTCCGTTCCCGTTCCCATCCAGTTCCTGTCCCGTTCCCATCCTGTTCTCGTTCCCGTTCCCGTCCCGTTATATTCCCGTTCCGTTCACGTTTCGTTCCCGTTCCCATTCCCGTTCCGTTCCCGCTGCGTTCCCGTCCCGTAAACGTCCCCTAACCGTCCCGTACGCCTTACGTTCCCGTTCTTGTTCCCGTTCCGTTCCCGTCCGGTTCTTGTTCCCGTTCCCATCCTGTTCTATTCCCGTTCCGTTCCCGTTTCAATCCAGTTTCGTTCCCGTTACGTTCCTGTTTCATTCCCGTTTCGTTCCGTTCCCGTTCCGTTCCCGTCCGATCCCGTCCGTACTCGTCCCGTACCCCTTCCGTTCCAGTTCCCGTACCCGTCCCGTTCTAGTTCCCGTTACCGTCTCGTTCCCGTTCCGTTTCGTTCCGTTCCGTTCCGGTCCGGTTCGGTCTGGTCCGGTCCGGTCCGGTCCGGTCCGGTCCGGTCCAGTCCGTTCCGTTCCGTTCCGTTCCGTTCCCGTTCCCGTTCCCTGGATGTGCATGTCCAGGTCCAGGTCCACATGTGTCATGTCCACCGCGTTGGACTTCAAAATAAATCTCATTTTCGCAATCTCCATCCCATAAAACCTCAAGAACGACATCCATATCGATTTTTATGTTACTCACCCCACTTACCCTCTAAGGGGTTGATTTTAAAAACCCCTAAATATATATTTAGACGTGCTCCTACGAATTTCAAAGTTGTAATTTCGATCTTGTATTCTTTTTCCATACAAAATTTGAACCACATTTTTACCCCTTTAGGGGTTAAATCATGTCCACCGTGTTGGACTTCAAAATAAATGTCATTTTTGCAATCGTCATCCCAGAAAACCCCAATAACGACATCTATATCGATTTTTATGTTTACTCGCCCCATTTACCCCCTAAGGGGTTGATTTTCAAAATAACGAAATATATATTTGCCTATTTATTTATAGATGTGCTCCTACGAAGTTTAAAGTTGTAATGTCTATTTGATATTATTTTTCCATACAAAATTTGGACCCCATTTTCACCCCGTTAGGGGTTAAATCATGTCCACCGTGTTGGACTTCAAAATAAATGTCATTTTTGCAATCGTCATCCCAGAAAACCCCAATAACGACATCTATATCTATTTTTATATTTACTCACCCCATTTACCCCCTAAGGGGTTGATTTTCAAAACAACAAAATATATATTTGCCTATTTATTTTTAGATGTGCTCCTACGAAGTTTAAAGTTGTAATGTCTGTTTTATATTATTTTTCCATACAAAATTTGGACCCCATTTTCACCCCTTTAGGGGTTAAATCATGTCCACCGTGGTTGGACTTCAAAATAAATGTCATTTTTGCAATCGTCATCCCACAAAACCCCGATAACGACATCCATATCTATTTTTAGGTTTTTTTAACCCTTTTCACCTCCATTTCATCCCCCATTGCAGTTGAAATCCTAACAAAAACAATATACGTTGCTTTAGATTTCTATCCATAAGCCTAAATTATAAATTTAGCGATTTTTACTTCGAAAATGAAGGATTTTCTTTAATACACAACTTCATCCCCCTATTGACCCCTTCGGGGGTAGAATTTTGAAAAACGCTGAGACCCGTATTTATTAATTTTCAATCGTCAGTCTAAACACAAAATTTGAAGATTCTAGCTTCAAAACTGAGGGACTTTCATACAAACTTTCATCCCTTATTTCATCCCCTTAGAGATGGAATTTTCAAAAATCCTTCCTTAGTGGATGCCTACACTGTATAAAGTACCTGTGTGCAAAATTTCAAGTCTCTAGGTCCAGCGGTTTGGGCTGTGCGTTGATAGATCAGTCAGTCAGTCAGTCAGTCAGTCAGTCAGTCAGTCAGTCAGTCATTCAGTTTACGATTTTATATATTAAGATAACACGAGTATTTTTGTAGCTTAATGACAAATTAATAAGATTAATAGATAAGAGAATAAGAGATTTCCACGACGATCGGTCCTGCGCTGCCCACATCCAGTGGCTTCCAGCCATCTTCACCAGATCGTCGGTCCACCTTGTCGGGGGCCTACCCACGGAGCGTCGTCCGGTGCGCGGTTGCCATTCCAAAACCTTTCCGCCCCAACGGCCATCGGTTCTTCTCGCTATGTGTTCCGCCCATTGCCACTTCAGCTGAGCAATCATTCGAGCGATGTCGGTTACTTTAGTTCTCCTGCGGATCTCCTTGTTTCTGATTCGATTACGCAGGGAAACGCCGAGCATGGCTCTCTCCATTGCACGCTGGGTGACCTTGAGCCTCCTTATGAGACCCATAGTTATCGACCACGTTTCACTGCCGTAAGTCATCACTGGCAACACTCACTGTTCAAAGACTTTCGTCTTGAGACACTGAGGTAAGTCGGACGCGAAGATTTTTCGAAGCTTCCCGAATGCTGCCCATCCAAGTTGGATTCGACGAGAGATCTCTTTCTCGAAGTTGGACCTACCTAACTGGACTGCCTGTTCTAGGTATACGTAATTGGTCAACAATTTCAAGTGTAGTGTTCCCAACATGAACTGGAGAGGGTACAACATGGGCATTTGACATAATTTTCGTCTTATCCATGTTCATCCTAAGACCCACTCGAATCGAATCAAAGGCTTTCTCATAGTCCACGAACGCCAAGCAGAGTGGCTCATTATACTCCTCGGTCTTCTGTATGATCTGCCGTAGCGTATGGATGTGGTCTATGGTGCTAAAGCCTTTTCGGAACCCGGCTTGTTCAGGCGGTTGGAAGTCGTCGAACTTGCGAGCGAGACGATTCGTAAGGGCTCTCGAAAACAACTTATAGATATGACTCAGAAGTGAGATGGGTATATAGTTCTTCAAAAGGGACTTGTCACCCTTTTTAAAGAACAAAATCACCTCAGTTATGTTCCACGTCTTGGGCGTTCTGCCCTCGAAGAGCTTCTGGAGGACTTTGAGTATCGGCTTACCGCCCGCTCTCAGAAGTTCTGTAGTGATTCCATCGTCACCCGCTGCCTTGTTGTTTTTCAACTGTTTGCTGTCAATGCGTTTTTTGTAAATATGGCATTGCTTTGCTTTATATTGGAATGCAAAATGTACAGATTCGTAAATGTGGCATTGCTTTGTTTCATATTAGAATACAAAATGTACAGATTTGTAAATATAACGTTACTTTGTTGCACATTGGAATGCAAAATGTACGTATCCTAAAATATGGCACTATTGCATCAATAGATTCTGAATGAACTTACTTGAAATTTGAAAGCAAAATGGCCCCATTCCAAAATGTGGCTCCTTTGCACAGAACACTGAACTCGATGTTGCGTGATTTTTTGAGTTGTGGCCGTTTTGTATAAAACTGACATGCGTTCGCGGGTCGCAACTGGCAAAATGGCAGTTTTGATCTGACGTTGGCGCGTAAGTTGGCCCAATACAAAAAGGCCGGTTGACCAGTTTGGCATCAAAATGAACGAAAATGGCGGGTGTCTTCAGCAAAACGTAAAGTATTTTAGTTTTAGAGGCTAATTTAAAAAGAAAACTATTTTTAATTGTTTTTGATTTGTGGCCGTTTTGCATTCAATGAACGATATATTTAAAAAAAAAATATCTTCCTTACATATTATTATAATAAAACAGTAAAAAAGTGTGTCTGTACTTTACATATATTTAAAAAAAACCCAGCCAAGTGCGAGTCGGACTCGCGCACGGAGGGTTCCGTACCAAAAAACAGCAAAAAATCACGTTTGTTGTATGGGAGCCCCCCGTAGATATTTATTTTATTCTGTTTTTAGTACTTGTTGTTATAGCGGCAACAAAATACATCACCTGTGAAAATTTCAACTGTCTAGCTATCACGGTTCATGAGATACAGCCTGGTGACAGACAGACGGACAGACAGACAGACAGACGGACGGACAGCGGAGTCTTAGTAATAGGGTCCCGTTTTTACCCTTTGGGTACGGAACCCTAAAAAATATCTGGGGCGACGGAGACATAGTAATACAGTAATAATTGAAAAAAAAAGTGTGTCTGTCTGTTTGAACGCGCTAATCTCCGGAAATACTGAACGGATTCGAATGAAACTTTTTTTGATATATAGCTGTTAAGCCTGGGCATAACTTAGGGTATCATTGATTTTGGAAAATGGAACACCTGATGCAGAACCATAATGGTCCAACTTAACTATAAGGAATATAAAAACCGGCCAAGTGCGAGTCGGACTCGCGCACGAAGGGTTCCGTACCAAAAAACCGGCCAGGTGCAAGTCGGACTCGCGCACGAAGGGTTCCGTACAAAAAACGGCAAAAAAACATGTTTGTTGCATACACTCCCATAGGAGCCCCCCTTAAATATTTAATTTGGTTTTTAGTATTTGTTGTTATAGCGGCAACAGAAATACATCATCTGTGAAAATTTCAACTGTCTAGCTATCACGGTTCATGAGATACAGCCTGGTGACAGACAGACAGACAGACAGACAGTCAGACAGACAGACGGACGGACAGCGGAGGCTTAGTAATAGGGTCCCGTTTTTACCCTTTGGGAACGGAACCCTAAAAATGACATCTTAGCAAAAGTTGTTCAGCCTGATGAGCATTTTTTGTTGAGGTATAAAAATAGAAGATCTGGAACACCTGATGCAGAACCATAATGGTCCAGCTAAACTTTACAAAATATAAAATTGACATCTTTGCAAAAGTTGTTCAGCCTGATGAGCATTTTTTGTTGAGGTACAAAAATCGAAGATCTGGAACACCTAACGCAGAACCATAATGGTCCAGCTAAACCATACAAAATATAAAGATTACATCTTGGCAAAAGTTGTTCAGTTTGATGAGCATTTTTGTTGAGGTATAAAAATCGAAGATCTCGAACACCCGATGCAGAACCATAACAATGCTACAAGTATTTTCTTATGTAACTACATTAGTTCATTTATATGCATACGCCGAAGTCATAAAGTCCACGCGTACGAAGTCGCGGGGATCAGCTATAATGAATATAAAATGGCACCTTAACAAAAGCTGTGTTCGGCCTGATGAGCATTTTTTGTTGAGGTATAAAAATCGAAGATTTGGAACGCCTGATGCAGAACCATAATGCTAAACTATGCAAAATATAATAAAAATGACCCCTTAGCAAAAGTTGTTCAGCCTGATGGGCATTTTTTGTTGAGGTACAAAAATCGAAGATCTGGAACACCTGATGCAGAACCATAATGATCCAGCTAAACTATACAAAATATAAAAAAGACATCTTTCGCAAAAGTTGTTCAGCCTGATGAGTATTTTTGTTGAGGTATAAAAATCAGAGATCTGGAACACCCGATGCAGAACCATAATGATCCAGCTAAACTATACAAAATATAAAAATGACATCTTTGCAAAAGTTGTTCAGCCTGATGAGCATTTTTTGTTGAGGTATAGAAATCAAAGATCTGGAACACCTGATGCAGAACCATAACACTGCTAAAATTTTCTTATGTAACTACATTTAAGTTCATTTAAATGCATACGCCGAAGTCATAAAATCCACGCGTACGAAGTCGCGGGCATCAGCTAGTTTAAAATATTTTCGTAACTGTACTATTCCGCTCATATTGTGTATTATGTATATCATCATAGAACACTTCATTACCTTTCATTTAACACCCCACATATCGATACCTTAAAGTAACATTGAGATAAGGCATGAGCTTAGCGATTTTGAACTTAGTATGCCATCGGGTTTAAAATATTACAAGTAATTTAGGTAACACCGATTAATACGTTAGTTTCCATTTCAAAGAGTGAATCTCAATGTTGAATTATTACAAAAACCATCTTTCTACCTATTTGTTTTAGTTAACACTGGCTCAACATGTATCTCACAAGCTTTTTCACCAAATCGTGCTGTAAGATTCAGACAACACTGGGACACTGGTTACTTTATCTGTTTTATGTACGTATAATATAGGTATATATAAATTCCTTTGTTGCCCGTGATACTACTGCGTGGCACTAACAGTAGTCTGGTAAGCAACATTGAAATACTGAATTCTCAGTGTGACTTCAGATACAAATCAATGCAAAAACTTTTATTATAAATTGTGAGATATCTCAGTGATGCATAAAATAAAATAATTGAAATAATATTATTAGAATTTTGTTGGTAACCTTCATTATAAATTACATTATCAATTCACATAGAAAAATAATCGACTTGGCTGAATTTGCTTACAAAAATTTACTTAAAAATACTTTTTTTTAAAACATGTTTTTATTACAAAAAGTCGGACTAAAAACATTAAAACAGACTAGTACTTTTTAGTCTGTTTTTACTAGTCTGTTTTAATGTTTTTAGTCCGACTTTTTGTAATAAAAATTTTCTGCTTTTTAGTTAACGAGCTAAGACTAAAAATATACCATCTCCTATCGGAGCACTCGTCAAGACGATTCAAACGAGCCCAAACTCGATGGGGTTGCATGGTTTTAATACAGAGTCCCAGTGGCCTTCTTCCGGCTCTATCATCAGACCCTGGAAACTTCCCAACAAAGTACTCGTCAAGACAATTCAAACGAGCCCAAACTCGATGGGGTTGCATGGTTTTATTATAGAGTTTCTATGGCCTTCCTCCGGCTCCATCATCAGATCCTCGGACACTATTTCCCATTAAAGTACTCGTCAAGATGATTCAAACGAGCTCAAACTCGATAGGATTGCATGGTTTTATTACCGAGTTCCAGTGGCCTTCTTCCGGCTCCATTATCAGACCCTGGACACTATTTCCCAACAAAGTACTCGTCAAGACGATTCAAACGAGCCCAATCTCGATGGGGTAGCGTGGTTGTATTAAAGAGTTCCCATGTCCTTCCTCTGGCTCCATCTTCAGACCCTGGAAACTATTTTTCAACAAAGAACTCGTCAAGACAATTCAAACGAGCCCAAATTTGATGGGGTTGCACGGTTTCAATATTGAGTTCCTATGGATGGCATGTCCTTTCGGCATCATCATCAGACCCTAAACCACGTCTCCCATTAGAGTACTCGTCAAGACAATTCTAACGAGCCCAAACACGATGGGGTTGTATGGTTTCTTCATAGAGTTCCTGTGGCCTTCTTCCGGCTTCATCGTCAGATCAGGTCAATGACACCATAATATTGCATTGCCTTCCAGTTCTGGCATATGTTCAAAGTTTTAAGTAAGTCTCTAGCTCATCGGGAAGTTAGGATAAAATCGTTCGCAAACTTTGTGGAGAAACACACAAACAAACAAACGCGAAAGCAACCTAATAAAAACGTGTTAAAAACAAATAAAAACGCTGCATATTTATTTATTCCAGTCCAGTGTTTCCAGTTTCAGGAATTAAATGCTATGTTTTAGAGAAAATCGACACTTGATAAATTAGTGTAGATAAAGATAAGGACATATTTTTTGTCAGGGATTTAGAGACTTACCTACTTACCTACCTATTTGCTTTCTGTAAATTATATTAATAATAAATAAATATTTGACAACATCACATACATTGCTCCGATTCCAAAGTAAGTAGCTCAAGCTCAACTTCTTGTACCTTCTACATTCCCATTATCTTATATCTTTAAACGAGCAATCTATATGTCGCAGGCGTATTGTACATTTAGCCGTATTACATAGCAACTAGCTGTTTTAGAAAACGGCGCCGTATTGTAATACGGCGAGTCAACGATACGCCAGATTGACAATGTGATACGTTGTTCAATACGGCGGAGCACGTTTAGCCGTTTCGTATCAAAGTTCTATTGTAGAGTGACCACTCTAACAAAATGAAACAGTGCTTAATTGAAAATAATTTAATTTTAATAATTATGAAAAAAGGTAGGTTTAAGTAACTACTAAAGCACCTAGTACTTAAGTAGTAGGAAACGTGTTCTTTTTGGTTATAAGGAATGTATAAGTACACCTACTACCTCTATCAAATAAGTAGGTACGGTACAAAAACGGTTTGGTTATTGTTCGTAAAATTGTGATATTAGTTAGACTTACTAGAACATTTAGCAATTTTTTATGGTGTAAATAATTTTAAATCTTTTTAAAAGTTAACTTTTTTGTATATGTAATGTATCAAAATATTGTTCTTTGGGCACTGCCCAAAAAGTAGGGTCTTCTGAAAAATGATTCTTTTAATCTTCACTGGCTACACTCATTATGTTGTATTTTAAAAAGTCTTGAACGGGTAGTTGGAAAATATAGACGGTTCAAAAGTACTTAATAATTAAGTTTATTTAAATAAAGCTTATTTGACTTTGACTTTTTTACACCAATAATATTGGGTAGGATTCCGCACAACACCAGAAACCATTGTCACCTTAGCAGTTATAATCTCGTTCTTTGATCCACGGTTTTTTCACACATCCGCATTGAGCTGCGTAGAAACTATTTAACTGCACATTAAAAATTGTCCTTAAAGCAATTATCTGTACACATTTGGCACGTTTTCTTCATTTAATTCATCCATATTCTTACTTATTTTCGATGCAATATCCGCACTTGACGCCATTTTTATTGTTATGGTAGGCCAGCGCCGCGAGTGTTGATAATTTGTACTAAAAACTGACGGAATAGCGGCTTATGAACCGCCCAATTACATTACGGCTAGCCGTATTGAAAATCGCAAAGCGCTCTATTCAATGCGGCGTACTTTTGATCAGCCGTATTGAATACGGCGTATCTTTAATCCGCCGCATTACAATACGGCGCCGTTTTCTAAAACAGCTAGGTGCTATGTAATACGGCGAAATATACAATACGCCTGCGACATATATATATAAAAGAGTAAATCACTGACTCACTCACTCACTCACTCATCACGAAATCTCAGAAACTATAAGTGATAGGAGTCTCAAATTTTGCATGGGGGTTCCTTTTAAGGCTGGCCCCAGACCTACCGGTTTCATTTCTTTGCTTTGCTGTTCTACCTTGCTTGAAAGACCGCCGGCCAACCAGGGTAATTTTCAATCTATCGCATTTTAGGACTAGACTAAATTAGCAAGATAGCCTGGGATTGCGAAGTAGGAAGCTTTTAGGAGATATGCCACCCTGAACATGGACTCCGATCGTTAAAAATAAATGAATAGTTATGCAAGATGTTTGGTAAAGACTTATAGAGCTGAATATGGTAGATAGAAAGGGACCATAAAACTGAACAACTTTTACTATGGGACCAAATCTGAAATAGCGAAAAAAAAATGAGCTGTTTTATACATTTTGATAATTTAAACTAAAATTAAAACTTTGCGTTGCATTCCAACCCATGCGATGATATTTGATAACACCAAACTAATGGCTATCTTGCCAATGTGGTCTGGTCAAAATATGCGATAGATTGAAAATGAGCCTCTTGGCCGGCGGTCCATGGTAGAACAGCAAAGCAAAGAAATGAAACCGGTAGGTCTGGGGTCAGCCTAAGAGGTAGGTGCTCACTAAGACGGGATTTCGCGAAATTCAACCCCTAAGGGGGTGAAATAGGGTAGCAAAGTTTGTATGGGGGAACGCGATTCCTTGGCCCGATTGACTTGAAATTTGGCATAGACATTCTTTCACAAAATTAATTGAACACGTGTTTCGTATTTTTTTTTTATTTATCCTCTAACAGGGTTAAAAAGTGGTAGAAAGCTACTTTTGGGGTGATAGACTTCGACATCGGAATTAAAACTTCTTAGTGCATTTGAGAAAAATGAATATCAGTTGTCACTGCACGAGCTGACGCATGACGTTTACTTTTTTGGTGATAGACTTCGACATCGGAATTAAAACTTCTTAGTGCATTTGAATAATATTATAAGAAAAATAAATATCAGTTGTCACTGCACGAGCTGACGTTTCATGTTGGACACAATTATCTTAGCTACAAAGCGTTTAATTTCTAATTTTACCGATTTTCTGTAATATTAGTTTAATGAAACGTTTATTATTTTTAAAAAAGATTTGTCGGTAATAAAGCGCCTCCAGTCTGGTTAAATAAGATAGCGCTATGGTTTTGTTCGTTTGAAAATTGTTTTCGTTTGTTTTGATTTGCTTGCATTAGTTTTATTGTTTTCGTTTTTTCTGATTCGTTTCCATTAGTTTTATTGTTTTTGTTTGTTCTGTCTGATTCGGTTGCATTAGTTTTATTGTTTTCGTTTGTTAGGATTGGTTTGCATTGGTTTTATTGTTTGATCTGATTCTTTCGTTCGTTTGCATTAAATCTTAAGATAAAATAAATAAGGTTTATTCTAAATCCGTACAGAAGAAATTTTCTGATAAATTAAATTACTTATTTCTTTTCCTATTATTGTTTTCGTTTGTTCTGATTTATTTGTTCGTTTACATTAACTCCTAAGATAAATAAACTTAAATAAAGAAGGTTTATTCTATATCCGTATAGAATAAATTTTTGATAAATGTAATTACTAATTTGTTTACCTATTATTGTTTTCGTTTGTTCTGATTTATTTGTTCGTTTGGTTTTACCCCTAAGATAAATAAACTAAAATAAAGAAGGTTTATTTTATATCCGTATAGAATAATTTTTTGATAAATGTAATTACTAATTTGTTTTCCTATTATTGTTTTCGTTTGTTCTGATTTATTTGTTCGTTTGGTTTAACTCCTAAGATAAATAAACTAAAATAAAGAAGGTTTATTCTATATCCGTATAGAACAAATTTTTGATAAATGTAATTACTAATTTGTTTTCCTATTATTGTTTTTGTTTGTTCTGATTTATTTGTTCGTTTGGTTTAACTCCTAAGATAAATAAACTAAAATAAAGAAGGTTTATTCTATATCCGTACAGAATAATTTTTTGATAAATGTAATTACTAATTTGTTTTCCTATTATTGTTTTCGTTTGTTCTGATTTATTTGTTCGTTTGGTTTAACTCCTAAATAAACTAAAATAAAGAAGGTTTATTCTATATCCGTATAGAATAAATTTTTGATAAATTTAATTACTAATTTGTTTTCCTATTATTGTTTTCGTTTGTTCTGATTTATTTGTTCGTTTGGTTTAACTCCTAAGATAAATAAACTAAAATAAAGAAGGTTTATTCTATATCCGTATAGAACAAATTTTTGATAAATGTAATTACTAATTTGTTTTCCTATTATTGTTTTCGTTTGTTCTGATTTATTTGTTCGTTTGGTTTAACTCTTAAGATAAATAAACTAAAATAAAGAAGGTTTATTCTATATCCGTACAGAATAAATTTTTGATAAATTTAATTACTAATTGGTTTTCCTATTATTGTTTTCGTTTGTTCTGATTTATTTGTTCGTTTGCATTAACTCCTAAGATAAATACACTAAAAATCGAAGGTTTATTCTATATCCGTACAGAATAAATTTTCTGATATATTCAATTACTTATTTGTTTTCCTTTTATCGTTTTCGTTTGTTCTGATTTATTTGTTCGTTTGAATTAAATCCTAAGATAAATAAAATAAAAAATAGAAGGTTTTTTCTATATCCGTATAGAAAAAAATCTGATAAATTTAATTACTTATCGATTGGTATTGTTTTTATTTATTTTGATTTGGCTTGCACGGATTTTATAAAAATGCAGTTTGAAGTGATTTACTATAACAACGTGCAAATCCGTTGCTGGCTAATTAATATACAAGGGGATGAAGCATATTTGTTCTCTTCGCTTTCTTATTTAATATACGAAAATGTATCAATATCTTCTCAGATACGGCTGGAAATTGTTGGTCACGTATCTAAGAATTGGGTGAGATTTCAGCCGTTCACGCAGGACCGTTCAGGAGCTCCATATGGCACAAAAAGTCGATACATTGCCGAAATGTCACGTTCCGATACGTACGGAACTACCTGCGAACGTATGGCAGCAAGTGATATATATCCATACAAGTTTCAGGTATTTCGTGATGGCCATCTAATTCTAGATTTAGGAGAGGTACGGCAAGGTGTGAAGATGCTGCGATTCACTGGATATTTTTGTGCAGGACATTTTGATGTCCTTATTCCGATGATTCCCCTCAATTTAACACCAATCGCGTTGCCCAATCAAGTGGTGAACGAGATGGAATCACCAACTTATACGGAAGAAATTCCTCTTACAAAAATCAAAGAGTCACCGACTTATACACAAGTAAGTTTTGTTCCTGAGATTAAAGAGTCGCCAATCTTTTCTGAGGTAAATACACTTACTGAGGGGTCGTCAACCTTTATAAATATCTCACAAAGTACAATTACTCCTACTTCAGAAGAATCTATTCCATCCATAAGTAAGAAAGGGAAGAAACGCAGGAAAAGGTTCACCGTTGCAATCCGCAATAAACAGCTAAGAACTGCGTCTGTAAAATACGCAAAACATAATCCTGATGTTAATCGAGAAGCTGTCAAACGGTACGCAAAACATAATCCTAATGTTAATCGAGAAGCTGTCAAACGGTACGCAATACATAATCCTAATGTTAATCGAGAAGCTGTCAAACGGTACGCAATACATAATCCTAATGTTAATCGAGAAGCTGTCAAACGGTACGCAATACATAATCCTAATGTTAATCGAGAAGCTGTCAAAAGGTATATCGAAAAAAATCCCGACGTACATCGACAAGATGTACAGCGGTATTCATCCAGTAATCCCCACGTTAATGAAGCTTCTGCTGCAAGATACAGGGAAAGGATATTGTTGCCTTGGACTAATAAACATAATTCAGGTTTTAGTTATCAGGTACATGAGTGTGTTGAAAATATTTTGATAGTTTCGTCCTTAATGTTTGTATGAAACAGTTGATTTTTTTTTCGACAGCGATTTCAGAGTTGGTCCCTTTGTAAAAGTTGTTCAGTTTGATGGTCTCTATCTACCATATTCGGCTTTATATGGCTATTAGTATTGTATTGTATTTAGTTAATTAATTTAATAGAAAAAATACTAGAAAAAATCGACTCACCCATAGCAGCAATCCCGTCTGAGCTGCTATTGCTGTATTTTTTTCTATTAAATTAAATATCCAATTAAAAAATTAAATTAAATAAAACATTTTCAACATACTTATGTACCTGAATTTAAAAGAAGATATCGAGTACCTCCTTTGTAACTATGTAGTCCTGGTACTTCTAGTTAGACTTTATTTTATTATTTTCAATATATTTCAACATCAAATAATATAGTCACCAATTATATAGGCTTAACTACACTACCTACGATTAAAAATGTGATCTTTGTTTTAGCTTCGTTAGAACACGAGGCGATCCATATGGTATCGCAAATTTCTATGGAACTAAAAATTTATTTAGTTAATTTTGCGTTTTTGATTTCCTGACATTTTTGCCCGTATCTGTACAATTTTGGCTATTTTGAGAATCTGTTATTATAAGAATCTCATATTATGCGAATCGGCTATTTTGCGTTTCTGATATTATGCGCCTAAAGGATTCGTTTCCAGATGACATCTTTTGGAGCTAATGAGGTAAGGGAGGGCAATTTTATGCCAACTTTTAAAGTTCACGGCCAAGTCTATCATAGAATAGGAAGCTTATTAGCAGAGCCCCAGCAACAACCGTCCTTTTTACAAATTTATTTTGTAGGTGAACATGAACGTGAAAGCGACATTCGATGTGGAATTTATTCTGGCGTGAAACCGGGTCTGGTGAGTCAGCTGCAAAGCATGCTACATTGTCACAATAAATACATTTTGGACTTTAAAGCAGCTGTTGAGTCCAATCCTGCGGGTCAGGAGGATTTTCATATAATAATAAACGCTGATAAGAAACCACACGGAGAACACCAGGGTCGTTTTGATGTCCCGGCTGTAAGAGAAGTAGCTGTTCTTATTGTTGGTCAAGAATTTGAGAAAAGAGATATTGTTCTGCACAGTAGAAATAATAGACTTATAAGAATCAGTGAAATTCATCGAGCGTAAGTATGATACTCTTCAGTACCCTCTTATGTTCTGCCGTGGAGAAGATGGCTATTGTTCAAATATTTTGCAGCGAAATCCAAATACTAAAGCTTTCCTTAGTAAGACTGTATCTGCAGTTGATTTCTATAGCTTTACAATTATGGAACGTGACGAAGAATGCTATTTGCTAAGGTTCCGTAATCTTCTCAACCAATATTTGGTTGACATGTATGCTAAAATCGAATCTGAAAGGCTTAATTTTATACGTTACAATCAGAAAAAGCTGAGAAGTGAGGAGTACGTGCATTTAAAAGACGCAATGTCACGATCTGATTGTCAGCTGACGGAGGTCGGAAAGTTTTTTATTTTACCGTCATCTTTCACGGGGGGACCAAGATACATGCACGAAAGGCCGCAGGACGCTATGACCTATGTGCGCCATTACGGAAGGCCCGATTTATTTATTACCTTCACCTGCAACCCAAAATGGCCCGAAATCACGGAAAACTTAAAAAAGGACAAAAACCGCAAGATAGGCATGATTTGGTGGCAAGGGTGTTTCACCTAAAAGTAAAACAGCTAATGAAACTCCTTACTAAGGGTTCCATATTCGGGGCAACCAAGTGTCACATGCATAGTATCGAATGGCAAAAACGTGGTCTCCCTCATGTACACATTTTATTATGGTTGGAGGAGAAGATCAGGCCGGAATCCATCGACAAAGTAATACTTGCTGAGATTCCGGATTTCAACCATGACCCAGTCCTCCATGATATTGTCAAAACGACAATGATACATGGGCTTTGCGGTGCAATAAACAGAAATTCGCCATGTATGAAGGATGGCTCCTGTGCAAAAAAATACCCAAAACCCTTCTTGAAAGAGACTGAATCTGGCGAGGATGGTTATCCTCAATATCGCAGACGTTCTCCTGGTGATAATGGATTTACTGCAAATATACGTGGAGTCGATATTGATAATCGCTGGGTTGTACTTGTACCGTATAACCCAGTACTTTTACGAACATTCTCGGCCCACATTAATGTGGAATATTGTAATTTTGTAAAGTCAATAAAATAAATATGTAAGTACATAAATAAAGGGTCTGACCAAGCGGCATTCACAGTTGAAGATTTTGATGAGGTGACGAAGTATGAGACAGGACGGTACATTAGCAGCTCTGAAGCGGTCTGGCGAATTCTCTGCTTTCCTATTCATGAGAGGTTTCCCCCCGTAGTTCATCTCGCTGTACATCTAGAAAATGGTCAAAGAGTCTATTTTACGGAAGATAGTGTTGTTGATAGGATTAATCACCCACCAAAAACGACATTAATGGGATTTTTTGACCTTTGTCAAGTAGACGAATTTGCTAAGACGCTTCTTTATTGCGAGGTTCCATGTTTTTATACATGGAACAATAATAAGTTCTCTAGGAGGAAAAAAGGAAAACCAGTTAGCGGCTTTCCCGGTGTAAAAAAAGAACAAGTTTTGGGAACGGAGAATGCTATTTTCTTCGCATTCTCCTACATGAAGTTAGGGGTCCCACATCATTCGCTGACTTAAAGACTGTTAATGGCGCGGTTCAACCTACTTATCAGGCGGCATGTAGGGTACGTGGCTTGCTGGAAGATGACGCTCATTGAAACCGTACTTTGGAGGAAGCGTCTCTCTCAGAATCTCCCAAAAAAATACGGCAACTGTTTGCAATAATGTTAATATTTTGCCAGATATCAGACCCACTTTCTCTTTGGGAAAATCATAAAGCAAGTCTATCAGAAGACATAAAGAGACAAATTGAAAGAGAACATGGAGATATTCAAAGTGATTTATCTGAAATAGTCAACAATCGATGCCTCATTTTTCTTGAAGATATTATAATGGCAATGTCAGATAAATCACTTACAGATTTAGGACTTCCAGCTCCTTCACGTGAACAAAACAGTCTGACTGTAAATCGTCTCTTTTTAAGTGAGTTATCCTATAATCCCTATGAATTGACCGAAGTTGTTTATGAAAATGTTCCTAAATTAAATACAGAACAGCGCGGTGTTTACAATGAAATAATGCACAATGTAGAGCAAGACATGGGACATTTATTTTTCTTGATGCTCCCGGTGGCACGGGAAAAACCTTTTTGATAAATTTATTGTTAGCAACTATAAGACGCTCTAAAAAGATTGCAATTGACATGTTTTCATTTTTTACAAGGTACCTTAAATCGAAAATCATTTCGAGGTTTTTCAATTTCTGACACCGTACATAATTTTTCGGGGCTTTTGATCAATAATTTAACGAAATATGTAGAAAAAACACTGTATCATCGAGATAAAGGAATATTAAATATTTAACTCCTTTGCGTGAAAAAGTTGTGTGATTTTATCTTAAAAAAATAATAATCATAAAAACTGTCGCTGTCAAGGTTACAATTTATGTCAAAGTCTGTGTCAAGAATCAAAATATTTTTCACTTTGATTAGTTTTGTTTTGAATGTATTCATGATATCTTTAACTTGAATTAGTATTTTGGTTAAATTTAACATCTATCGAAATATAATATCAAGTTTTCTGAAGGATTTTTAATAGCAGACAGTCGCAACCTTACCAAAATGGACTTCATCATGCTGCAAAAGCTGAATTCTTCTGCGAAACATTTTATTTTTAGAAATAAAAAGATATTGTGTACGTTTGAATTTATTTAATAAATACAGTTTGTTTTGAAGTGCATTAGTTTCAATTTCCATAAAACTTTAAAGCAACACACCACTTGTAAACGTGTAGACTTTGGTTTGGCACGTAAAACAGTGTTTGTTTGGGCATTCAATCACAGTATTTTTGCAGGCAGGAACTACACATGAGATTATGGAATCTAATTTACGAATATCTTTATTTATTATTGTTGAAAATAAGGTAAAAATAGCGACAACAAAAGAAAACAACCTCGAGCAAAAGATAAACAAACAAACGTCATTACCGTCCATAGATTAGATTGGCAGGTTGACGTCATAATGATTTTTTTTATCCATATGGGCAAAGGATATTGTCCGCCAAAAATCCTTTAAACGGCACTTACGCTCGTTTAGAATAGATAAGTTTTCAAATTAATATTACGTTGACTTAAAATAAAAATTTTGGAAAATAAAAAAATACGTGTCTCATGTTTTCACCAGTAATTTCTAAATAACAAATAAAAAAACAGGATAAAAATTTTGATATGTTGTCAATTGCCGTTGCTTCTTCCGGTATTGCAGCTACCTTACTCAAAACGGCTCACTCCGCTCTTAAACTGCCTCTTAATCTGAACTGTTGTGAGTCGCCAATATGCAACATCTCTAAGCAAAGTGATATAGCTAAGGTGCTACGTGAGGCAAAGATTATAATTTGGGATGAGTGCACAATGGATCACAAAGGAGGCATTGAGGCACTCAACAGGTCGTTGCAGGATATAAAAGATTGTAGAAGTATTATGGGTGGAGTTACCGTTCTCTTAGCTGGCGACTTCAGACAGACTTTACCCGTGGTATCAAGGGGAACACGGGCAGATGAAGTTAAAGCCTGTCTCAAGTAGTCGTTTCTATGGCCTCACTTTAAAGTTCTGAAATTAAGAGTCAATATGCGGGTGCATCTATATCGGGATTTGGACGCAGATACCTTTTCAAAGTTATTGCTAGAAATTGGTAATGGCAGTATTGAAGAGATTGATGGTAGAATTATCATTCCAAGCAGTCTTTGCACAATTGTAAGTGACCTTAATAGCTTAACTAATAAAATATATCCAAATCTCAATCACACTGTCGATTTAATTGATACCACATGGCTAAGAGAGAGGGCCATATTAACTACAACAAACGATTTTGTCAACTCTATCAACAATTTTTTGCTTCAAAAATTGCCATCCAGTTTGGTAAAGTATCAATCTGTTGACAAAGTGCTGGAGACGGATGATGCTGTACACTACCCTGTAGAGTTTTTACATAGTCTCGATCCCCCAGGCTTACCACCACATGAGTTGCTCCTTAAAGTAGGAGCACCAATAATGCTGCTGCGCAACCTTCAGCCTCCTAAATTGTGCAACGGTACGAGGTTACTGATAAAAAAGCTTCAAAGCAACATACTCGTAATAGAAGCCACAATTTTCACAGGCGTCGGTCAAGGAGAAACCGTATTTATCCCTCGGATACCTCTCATTCCATCTGATTATCAGATTAATTTTAAAAGAATTAAATTCCCGGTCAAAGTCGCCTATGCTATGACAATTAATAAAGCACAGGGACAAAGTCTAAGAGCGGCTGGTGTAGATCTGCGCAGTGATTGTTTCTCCCATGGCCAGCTCTATGTCGCCTGCTCGAGAGTCAGCTCGCAGAATAGCCTTTTTATTTTGCAACCGGATAACATGACAAGAAATGTAGTATATAGAGAAGTGTTGGATGATCGAGATTGATAATCCTGATAATGAACAACATAATATTTTTATTTAGAAGTAGCTGCACCCGGCATGCGTATTGTAATGTTCCGTTTTTTAGCAGGGACCTTATCGGTCGTAAGCAGAACAACTCATCAAAGTTTCATCATAATCGGATCAATGGTTTAGAAGTCCCGCCGTCAGTATGCTTAGATCTTTTAAACTATGAATAAAAAACCGCATCAAAATCGGTCCATAAGTTTGGGAGCTAGGTTGCCTCAGACACACACACACACAGGTCAAACTTATAACACCCCTTGCGTAAGTTGCGTACGTCGTATATATAAACAGTCCAATAACTTCACACTGACACCACATTAGTAACTACATTGTACCCGTGCGAAGCCGGGGCGGGTCGCTAGTTCTTGTATATATGTATATACATTTATTTCTATGATCTCGGAAACGGCTCTAACGATTTCGTTGAAATTTGGTATCTGGGGGTTTTCGGGGGTAAACAATCGATCTAGATTGTTCTTACGTTTGGGAAAATGCGCGTTTTCACGATTTCGTGCGTTTTCTTTCGACGCAGAATATGGTCGCTAATTTCGTCCGCGGCCGGCCAATGTCCGTTTGGTTCAGCGGGTTAGGACGTGGACCACAAGAAACGAGTGTTCAGAGTTCGAATCCCGCTCGGTGACTTCCTTTTTAATGTTCAAGTTCATATATTTTTTTTATTGTTTTTAGACAAGTTTAAAAAAATGTAGTTAATGTTGCTTTCGAGTTTTTATTTTATTGAGACTTATGAAGCAAAACGAAAATATACCGATACAAATTTTAAACAGTTTTTTGGGTACGTTTTGTGACGCCATCTCTCGCATAATGCCATAAAAACTAACTACTACCCCTCGCGGAATTATTATGTATTAACTACATCATATTCCATAGCTATGTAATAAGAGAAATTGACAATAGATGGCGTTACTCTGTTACAAGACAAGTAATGTAAGGTTGAGATTACGAATATCAAAAAAACATCACATACATTCCTCTGATCCCAAAGTAAGTAGCTAAAGCACTTTTTTATCATCTAAACACACAGAAATAGAATGTCAAAGAACAACAATGTCAATAAACAGGTGATCCGAAAACTAATATAATAATAATAATAAAATATTTATTTATTTCTCCCCTTTACATAGGTAAATACAAAATACAAAGGTTTCATACAATTTTATAAGTGATGGGGGACAGGAGTCCAAACTAGGTAAACCCCGTGCTATGGAACTCCTGGCTCCCGTCTCTCAAACATTGGGATATTTCTTAAATTTAAGTAAAGTTATAACCTGTTTCACAGTCTGTGATTAAGTTATATGGTTAATTTAATAAAAATACATACATTTTATATGAGATACGTAAAATATGACTTAGATACATAAAATATGACTATATATGGCAAAGGAAATTAATTAATTATGTTCCATACTGTTTTCTTCGTCCGTATGATGTTTTCTTCTCTTTTCCACGCTTCCACGTCTTCTTGAGCGCAACGAAAATTTTTCTATGTCTATGCCTAAACACCACCATATTACAATAAATACTAATAACCGAGCTTGCTCGGTTAACCCAGGTACTATTAAAATAATGGCACTACTAAATTTCAGAGATTTCCACCACTCTGAAATTCGCTCTGAATTTTGCAGACCAATCTGAAGTTCCACTATTTCTTCAAGCTAAGAATACAGTGAAAAAAAGAGTGTTAAACCGAGTTTCGACAAAACACTGCTCCAACAAGACACAAGTCCGATAGGAGTTGAGCCAAAAAAAACCTAATAATATTTTTTAACATCCAAAGCAGCAGGTAGGTTCGTAAGTTATTGTATTTAATGTAAATTATAAATGTTTTGATTAAGTACCTCTGGTAATGGTTGACTTTAATCTGGAAGAAATTTTCAAGAATTTCGAAGGAAAATGAATGAAGGAGATGAGAGCTTTAGTTTCTGATGATGAGGACATTTAAACCCTCAGTAGTTTTATTGTAGGAGTATTAAACTTTTCCTGGTGCTAAAACAACACTCAGATAACTCAGTGTTTCAAAACCAACTTTCATTGATATTGTTAAGGTTTAATGCAATACTGAGATAACTAGTTTTTTTTTTAATATAACGAGTATCAGTAACCGTATCCTTATTTTTGCTATATATTGAGGTATCTTATTCACTTACCTACATTATTTATTAGTTAAAGCGTTGAAAACGGAACAGGTTATTTTTTTGACAAAAATGCTAATTATTTCAAAATGTCATTTCTATGACTTATTTCACTATCGCTTTAAGGTATCGATATGTATATTGGGCTGATAAAATCATAATTATTTGCATTTTTTTTTAAATACGGTGGCCGCCATTTTGATGACGTCATCTCTCTGGATCCAGGCACTTTACAGGTGGCTCCCGACGGTTTTGAAGACCTAAAATTTGCTGGTATCACAAAGTGGACTATTTTTACCCTAATAGAAGGGACTATTAATATTGACAACTTTCCCATTCATTATTCAAAATATTAATATTCTATTAACATTGCAGTCTGAAACAAGATGTAAATTAATAATTAGCGCTTTCCCTTATGCAAGTAACTTAAACTGGGATCAAAATAAGCGCATTTTTGATTTAAATTTGTATATATATAATTTGATTTGTCGTCACAGTGACGTTATTTTATACTGTCAAAGTTAATACATTTATTAACACTTTTACACTGACTCCAGATAGTATGTATCTGCCGAAAAAATTTAGGACGCACATAGTTAATTTGTTAGCTTACAATTTACAGGACTCTGTTACAACTGTAACTAAGTCCATAAAACCGAGTATTAGTACTTCATCTACTACTCGGCACGGCATATTGTTTCAAATAAAACAGTGACAAACTCAGATTTAAACTGAGACACAAGACAACAGGCAGGCCTAATTGTATCAATATAATTAGTCAAAATATTCAGGGTCTGTCTGGCAAAGATTTAGAATTAGAATTATTTGTTGAATGTAATAATATTCAAATCATTTGCATTACAGAACACTGGCTGAAGCCTGGTGATATGTCATTTATTCTAAATAATTTTCAACTAGCAAGTGCGATGGTTAGGCAAACAACTATTCGTGGCGGGTCTATAATTTTTGTGAATAATAATATAAAGTATAAAGAAAGAAAGGATATTGTGAAACTCACATCAGAGCGCCATGTGGAGTTGTCTTGTATAGAATTAGATAGCATGATAATTGTGTCTGTATACCGCCCCCCTAAGGGTATCTATGAAATCTTTGAATCTGTCATGGAAGATGTTCTAAAAAAGTTAAGGTTAAAAAATAAACCAGTAGTAATTTGTGGCGATTTCAATATTGATATTCTTGAGAACAATTCTACGACCACTCGTTTTCTGGCATTATTTAAATGTTTTAATTTACATAATCAATTTTTAGACCCACACGGGTAACTGATCACTCCGCCACTTGCATAGATAATGTTTTTTCAGAATGTGATCCAGCAAACAAATTTGTTTTTAGTAATATTTCATCTGATCATTACGGTTTGAAAGTTTCATACGCTGTGAACGTCATAGATACACCTAAGACTGTAGAATGCAGACCTATCACAAAAAAGGGATTGGACAATTTTAATAACAACATTGATGAACAAATTTCTTTAATGCCATGGATTTCGGATAATCCTGATGTTTTGTACGGCAACCTCTTTCATTTAGTTACTAATGAGTTTGATAAATCATTTAAAAGCAAGACTGTTAAATGTACTCAGAAGTTACGGTTCTGCGATTGGGCTACGACAGGTATTTATAAAAGTAGAAACAGACTTTATGAACTTTACAAGCTTAGAGAAACTAACCAAAGCCCAGGTTTCTTAGAACATTTTAAAAAATATTCGAAGACTTTTAATTATTCTCGTCGCCGAACGCGTCGACGATCTCCAGCATATGCTCGCAGAACTGCACGAAGCTTCCCTGAGGGTTGGTCTTAGGATGAACGTGTCCAAGACCAAGATCATGACGAATCGCTCTACACGAATACCAGATATAACCGTTGGTAATGACACCATACAGGTGGTCAGCGATTACGTCTATCTTGGACATCGTTTGTCCTTTGATCGAGAAGCGCAGGTGAAGGAGATCGAAAGACGCATCGGATTAGGGTGGGCTGCCTTCGGTAAACTCGAGGACGTCTTTAAATCAAAACTCCCACAGTGCCTTAAGACCAAGGTGTACAACCAATGTGTCTTGCCTATCCTCACCTACGGTGCTGAAACTTGGACGCTCACTAAGCAGAATATGCACAAAATTAAGGTAGCACAAAGAGCAATGTAGCGTTCTATGTTAGGTATCTCTCTTGTTGATCGTATACCAAACGTCGAAATTCGACAAAAAACGAAGGTCGAAGACGTGGGTAGACGGATAACGAGGTTAAGGTGGAGATGGGCAGGACACTTGGCTAGACGGGATGACGGACGGTGGACCAAGGCAGTTACAGAGTGGTGGCCAAGAGGAGCAACAAGGCCAGTGGGCAGACCACCGACCCGATGGTCAGACGATATCGTCAAGTTGACGGGATCTCACTGGATGAGGCTGGCACAGGACCGTGAGGAATGGCGCTATAGAGAAGAGGCCTATACCCAGCAGTGGGTTGATGTGGGCTGAATATGATGATGATATGATGATGATTAAAATACTATGTGCAGTTGCAAAGTCTAACTGCATTAAAAAAAAAATTAAAAACTCGAGTAACAAAACTAAAACAACTTGGGATATCATTAATCGTGAAACTGGTAAAACTAAAGCACGGGAAAATAACCTAACGCTTAATATTAATAATGAATTAATAAAATCAGATAAAGAAATTGCTAATTATTTTGATAAGTTCTTTGTAAACATACCAGTAGAAACTACATCAAATTTGGATTCCTCACCAGCGGCTGCCGTATCTATGCTAAAGGGACATGTGGCTGAAAGTGATTCATTGTTTATTTTTAATGTATTAATGCTTTAGATATAATTAAAGCTTTCAATTCTCTAAAAATGAAAAGCTCCACTGATTTATGGGGCATATCATTTAAGGTTATTAAAAATATTGTGCATACTATTGCCCCTTATTTTGCTGACATTTTTAATCGGTGTATTGATCAAGGAATATTTCCTGATCTTATGAAGTTTAGCAAGGTAATACCATTGTTTAAATCAGGAGATAAAGAAAACCCTAGCAATTACAGACCAATATCGATATTACCTGCCCTAAGCAAGATTTTTGAAAAAATAATACTTGAGCAATTATTAGGTCATTTTAATGTAAATAGACTTCTGCACAACAAACAATTTGGCTTTACGAAAGGTCGTTCCACTACTGATGCTGGGGTTGCGAGTTTGAAGCATGTTTTTGAGGCTTGGGAGGGGTCTCAGAATGCCCTTGGCATTTTCTGCGACCTGTCCAAGGCTTTTGATTGCGTGGACCATTGAACGCTGCTGTTAAAGCTAAATCATTACGGTGTAAAAAATAATGCCCAAAAATTAATAATGTCGTATCTCAGTTCCAGGACTCAAACAGTTAATATCAATGGAGTAAGTTCGTCAGGTTCTCATGTAAAAATGGGCGTTCCGCAAGGCTCCATTTTGGGCCCTTTCTTATTTTTAATATATATAAATGATCTACCCTTTTTTGCAGAAAGATTCTGTGGTATTGTTTTGTTTGCGGATGATACTTCTTTAATATTCAAATTTGACAGGAAAAAAACTGATTTTGACGATGTGAACAAAGCACTCTCGCAGGTTCTTACTTGGTTTAATGTAAATAATCTCCAGCTTAATGCTAAGAAAACCAAATGTGTCAAATTCGCTTTACCTAATGTACCGGCGAATCCCACTGAAATTGTAATCAATAATGAGAAATTAGATTTGCTCGATTCAACAGTTTTCTTGGGTGTTACTCTTGACAGTAAACTTCAATGGAATATGCATATCGCAGCTCTGGCGGGCAAGCTCAGCTCTGCTGCCTATGCCATTAGAAAAGTTAGACAGCTAACAGATGTAGAAACTGCCAGATTAGTGTATTTCAGTTATTTCTTAGCATTATGTCATACTGTATTCTTTTGTGGGGGATAGCAGCCGATATAAATACTATTTTTGTTTTACAAAAACGATCAATAAGAGCTATTTATCAACTAAGTTCTAGAATATCTCTTAGGGATAGATTCAAAGAGATCGGTATATTGACAGCAGCATCTCAATTTATATTAAACTGCATACTTTTCGTGCGTCGCAATATTAACTTACATACAAAACATAGTGATTGGCATAATCGGAACACCAAAAATAAAGACAAACTTGTAATGCCTCAGTATAGATTAGAAAAAGTCCGTGGTTCTTTCATAGGTCTTGGTATAAAGTTTTATAATAAAATTCCAAGTAATATCTTGAACTTACCATTTGAAAACTTTAAGACTCATGTAAAAAATTGTCTTCTCAAACAAGGATACTATACCGTTAAGGATTATTTAATTGATAAAACAGCCTGGTCGTAGATATTTCTATTCTTTTTGAATATTGAGAGAAATGTCCTACCTACTTATAACTTATTGTAAGCTTTTGACTCGACGCCTTAATGCGAGTAGCTTTAGTATGTCATGCCCACTTAAAACATTTCTGCGGTGGTGTCGTATGAGGCGGGTCGTTACGTTCCCTCAAATATGGTTGAGCGAAGCGATGGCTGGTTCATGCATCATGCTCGTGAACGGGTGCTGCCAGTGGGAATGGGTCTGCTTCTGTCTGCTTGTACTAAGGGCGTCGTATATTTATATATATATATATATTTACATCCAGCAAGCTTTTTGGCGTCATGCACGTGGTGCATCATTACGACGTCCCCCAGTTCCCCTTACTTTTTTTAACATGTCTAAATGAATATTGCTTAGTTTTTTGATTTCCAGCTCCGTGGGATACGTCATTTTCCGATAATTTTATATTTCGCGATATTCGTCTTGCAGTCATGCTCCAACCTTTTTGAACCCCTAACCATGGTGATGCATTATAGACATCCTAGATATATTGATCGTAATTTAACTATGGCATCGATTATTGAACGTCCTCACAGGATGGACGGTATTTGGGAGTGCGACGTTGCCAGCTTTCGGTTTATTATCTCTTTCTTTTCCGATCGCTTGTCTCTAGTACCCAGTTTCAACATTTAATTTGTTCCAATATTCGTAAAGTCTATACATATACGGATGCCCAATATGTTATAATATGTAAATACGCGTAGGTACCTAGTGTGCTTGCTTTATAATTATTTGATTATATTTTATAATAAGTCTGTTGTGTTGCAATGAGCATAGATGAATGGATTGAATGGTAAATGCATGTCCGTCTTTCATGCAACACTTACTGGACGATCTTTAAAAAAAATTGGTAGATTGTGTATCTAAGCTACCCATATTTACATATAATAAAGACAAAACCTCCTTCAAAAACCTTAAAAATAACCTAACAATAACAGATTCAAAAATAAATGGCTCTAAAAAGCAAGAAATAAAATACTTAAATCTGCATAACAACTAACTTGAAATTGAGTACGCATATCTAATATTAAACAACGCCTTTTGAAGTCGGTTGGGGGGAACGGGGGACGACGACGATTATGATTATGGGTTTCAACCCCACCCGACTTCAAAGACGTTGTTTAGTATTAGATATGCGTACAAACTTTCGAGTTAGTTGTTATGCAGATTTAAATATTTTATTTCTTGCTTTTAAGAGCCATTTATTTTTGAAGCTGTTTTTGTTAGGTTATTTTTAAGGATTTTGAAGGTTTTGTTTTTTTGAATTTTTTTTTCATTTTGTACTTTTTTGTGGTGGGTATATTTAGTGACCATATTATCGAAGTTACAATAGCCTTATGCCAATGGCTCATCACCTTTTACAAAATACTGCTTTTCCCGACGCAGGGGCGTTAATTGTTGAGGAGTTTTCCTGGTACTTCACTATCAGCTCCACTTCACCATATGTATTATGATGAGCATAAATAGCCTAGCAACCATATCAAAGTAATCGTATCGTACCAGTGAAATACTTAGTATTGAATAGTTCCGATGATCATCTATGCTGGTCTTCATCATCAGTTCTACTTCACCAAAATGGTACTTTTTGAAAGAAAATACACAAGTTACTTAAGGAAATACCAAAATCGTAATGGGTGTACCTATAATATTTAAAAAGTTTCCTTGATTTCTCCAGGATCCCATCATCAGATCCTGACATCATGACAATGGGACCAACTTGGAAGTATATACTTTCAAACAAAAAAATATTTTTTCAAATCGGTCCAGCCGTCTTCAAGTAATCGAGTAACATATATAAAAAAACAAAGATTTCGACGAACTGAGAACCTCCTCCATTTTTTGAAGTCGGTTAAAAATGATAGTTTATTACAAAACATGAAAGAAGTCAGAAATGCGATAGATTTTATCATGTCGACAAAAAAGAAAAATTATTCAATGATATCACTGTAATCAACGCCGTCAAAATGGGTATACGATCACTGATTGGTTGGTACATGGCACATTGAATATCAACATAAACCTGGATAGATCCCCACTGATAAAGTCCATGCTTCGACTATTACCGACCCATATTCAAAACCCCAAAAGCATTCAGAACTCCAAAACCGCTTCAAAGCCTTTGAGAACAGCATAGAAGGGGACGATCTAAACAATATGGTGGTGGATACTGTCCGTATGGTAGGGTCAAAGTTCAGACCCGCCACCCAAGCTAAAGAAACTCTCCAACCACACACTCCTACTCATGGATCAGAGACGTGAAATGAGACTCCAGAGTTCAGTGGATGCTCATCGTTATCGGCAACTAAATAGAAAAATATCTAAGTCTTTGACGAGTGACCTTCGCCAATTAAATACGAATCGTATTAAAAAATTAATCGAGCGGAATAAAGGCTGAAAACTATCGACGGACGCATCATCTCATCGAAGCCTGAAATCCTGAGAGAGATTTCATCAAAGAGTTTCTATGGGCAGTTACAATTCAGGCAGACATCTGTTGAAAGCAAGGCTAAAAACCCCAGATCCAAGTTTACCCGACACTATACTGAAGATATCCCGGACGTCAGAGCCGGTGGTAAGCCGATCCTTAAAGTCCTTAAGAAGCTTTTCAATTCCGTCATCGTCGAGGGCGGAACACCGAAGGCATGGAACATAAGTGAGGTGATTTTGTTCTTTGAAAAGGGTGACAAAAGACCCATCTCACTTCTGAGCCATGCCTTTTTCGAGAATTCTTACGAATCGTCTCGCTCGCAGGTTTGACCACTTCCAATTTCCAAAACAAGCCTGGTTCCGAAAAGGCTTTAGCACCATAGACTACATCCATACGCTGTGGCAGGTTATGCAAAAGATCGAGGAGTATAATCTGATTCGATTGAAACCGATGGCATTCCGCCAATATTTTTCCAAAAGTGTGATTCTGTTCTATCAATTCCACTTTGCTATATTTACAATGAATCTCTGGCAACTGGGACTTTCCCAGAAGCGTGGAAAATTGCAAAGGTAGTTCCAATACATAAATCTGGCGATAATCAGTCCGTTGAAAATTATAGGCCTATAAGTGTTCTCTCAATTGCATCTAAGGTTTTTGAATCAATAATTTGCCCTTTCATCTGCGAACACATAAAGCCAGCCATCACACAACACCAACATGGTTTCATAAGGTCTCGGTCAACTGCCACTAATCTGATCACATTTGTGGAGGATGTTACACATGCCCTGGACTCGAGACAAGAAGTAGATGTTATATACACTGATATGGGTAAAGCCTTTGATAAGGTGCCTCATGATATCTTGCTACAGAAACTATTTGAAATGGGTATTGTTGGTAATATGTTAAAATGGGTCGAATCATATCTTAATAATCGTAAATTCTATGTAGTAATTAATGTAACAATAAGTAATTATTAGTAATTAATGACAACAATGTGCAAATTAGCTAATAAGACATTAGGATTCGTTATTAGAACTGCCTCGGACATTGACGATATAAGAGTGGCAAAAACATTATATAACGCATACGTTCGTAGCAGACTGGAATATGCTGCAGTTGTTTGGTATCCGTTTGAAGAAAAATATATTCTACTCATAGAGAGGATCCAACGTAAATTTGCTCGATGGCTTTACAAGAAAAACTATGGTTATTATCCATATTTGTATCCGTCCATGTTTGTTTCAGGTATGGTAGATTTGGAAACTCTTAAATTCAGGCGGATAATGGCAGTGATTAGACATTATTTATCTGTAATACATCATAAGGTTGACAGTCCACCAATAATAGATAGGGTTGGACTCAGAGTACCAGGGAGAATGCCGCGCGATGAGACTGGTGCTATAGCTCCGCGCCGAAATCATCGTCTCCTGGTCCGGCCGGTTACACGCATTGTACGGACAGCTCACGCCCCAACGAACCACGCTTTAAAACTGATAGGTGACATACTTACACAGCACTATGATATTGACATATTTGCAGATTCTTTGACACATCTTGTGACTCGATTTGAAAGTATCGTTAATGACATATAAATCGGGTTAGGACTAATTATAAGTTATACTGTTGGACATATTATTAATTGTATTTTGTGTTTACTAAGTTTTTCTTTATTTCAATTTGACATGCTAGTTCGTTGCTACTCCGTATATGTATGCGGATGATCTGAAAATTTCAAGGGTTATAAAATCAAAAAATGATGTTATGTTCCTCCAAAATGACATAAACAACCTAGTACGATGGTGTGAAATGAATAAGATGGACCTGAACGTTAACAAGTGTTTTCATGTAAAGTTTAGTAGAAAGCAGAAACCAATTGATTCAAAGTATTTCATTGATGGCACACAGTTGAAAAAAGTTAGCAGCATAAAAGACCTAGGAGTGACATTTGATTCAAAACTTACCTTCGAAGAGCACATTGACAATGTTATTAAAAAATCATCCAGGATGCTTGGATTTGTCATCAGAAACAGTAAACAATTCCGTAAATTAGAAACAAAAAGGCTGTTGTATAATTCATTCGTTCTTAGCATTTTGGAGTATCGCAGTGTTGTGTGGAGACCACACTATGCCTCTCATTCGCTGAGGCTTGAACGAATTCAGAAACGATATCTGTGGCATCTAGCATTCTCAATTAATAAAAGTAGAAGAAGTTTTTCGTATCAACGTAAACTAAATTATTTTAAATACTTTTCTTTAGAAAAACGAAGAATAATAATTGATCTTCTTTTTTTGCATAAACTTCTTAACAATAAAATAGATTGTCCACAGTTATTACAGAGGTTTAACTTTAAAGAACCAAGCAGAATGCCTAGATCTCAATTGGTTCCACTGGTGCCACCGTCACGAGTGACAGTGTTTGGGTCGGACTCTCCGGTTCCAAGCATGAGTAGACTTCTTAATTGTTTCGGGAAATCGATCGATATTCATGCTGTAAGCTTAAACACCTTCCGAAAACATTTACAAGAAATTGTTAGCGGTGATTAAAATGATGTATGTGTGCATAGATTCACAGTTGTATGTGTGTGCGTGTGTTCTTTTTTTCTACATTTTAATTTTTAAAGTGTATTTAATTTACATTAGTCATAAGTGATAGTAAAAATACATATACTAGTATTAGCAGATGGTGTTTACCTTTAAGTAATTGTGCATTTGGCATAGTACCTAATCTTGAGATTATAGTCAGATGAAGGAGTGGCAACAATTTTTCAAGATTTCTTTTCTAAAATACCTATTGCAACTACCAGTAATTTAAATTCATCTCCAAAAATTGCTGTCTCCCTCTTGGAATCATGTGTTGATAAGTGCAATAATGTATTTAAATTTAGACATATCAATAGTGATACCATTCTTAAAACATTTAATTCAATAAATATAAAAAAGACTGAAGATCTCTGGGGCATTTCAACTCACATAATTAAGTCTATAATAACGACCATTGCTCCCCATCTTGCTTTTATTTTCAATAAGTGTGTTGATGAAGGGATATTTCCAGACTTAATGAAATATAGTAAAATCATCCCTCTTTTTAAATCTGGGGACAAAAGCGATCCCGCTAACTTTAGACCCATTTCCATTTTGCCAGCACTAAGCAAAATTTTTGAAAAGATCATTTATGATCAATTATTAGCACATTTTCTTATCAACAAACTACTTCACGAGAAACAATTTGGTTTTACTCGTGGTAGATGCACAACTGATGCTGGAATTGCACTTCTCAAACACGTCTTTGAAGCATGGGAGAGTAAACAAGATGCAATTGGTATATTTTGTGATCTCTCTAAAGCATTTGATTGTGTTAGTCACAGTACTTTATTAGATAAATTGGAACATTATGGTGTATCAAAAAATGCAATAAGCCTTATGCAATCGTATCTGTCGGCGAGAACCCAAAAAGTTGTTGTAAATAAAACAGAATCCTATGAAGCACCCATTACCATGGGCGTGCCGCAGGGATCGATATTGGGTCCATTGCTTTTTCTTATTTATATTAATGACCTTCCTTACTATACTAAAAACTTATGTGAAATAGTACTGTTTGCTGATGATACTTCTTTAATTTTTAAAGTTGATAGAGGATGTAACTGCAGTGACGATGTAAACAGCACTCTTTCCAAGGTGATGCATTGGTTTACTATTAATAATCTGAAGCTTAACTCTAGTAAAACTAAATGTGTAAAATTTTCACTTCCTAATGTGAGGCAGGTTCATATGACTATACATGTAAATGGTGAAGCAGTCGAATTTGTTGACTCAACAAAATTTTTAGGTATTACTATAGACTCGCGGTTGCAATGGGACCCTCATATCGATATCCTGTCAAGCAGACTTAGCTCTGCTGCCTTTGCAGTTAAGAAAATAAGGCTTCTGACCGACATTGAAACAGCAAGATTGGTTTACTTCAGTTATTTTCATAGTATTATGACCTACGGTTTGTTGTTGTGGGGCTCAGCTGCTAATATTAATAACATATTCATCTTACAAAAAAGGGCAGTGCGCGCTATATACAACTTACGGTCTAGAGATACTCTTCGTGACCTATTTAAAGAAATTAAAATATTAACGGTAGCTTCCCAATACATCTATGAAAATATAATGTATGTAAAGAAAAATTTAGATAGCTTTGTAAAAAATAGTAATGTTCATAAACTCAATACAAGAAACAAGAACAAACTTGCTGTTCCAAGGCGCAGACTGCATAAAACCGGAAGCTCTTTTTTGTGTAGATGTATTACCTTTTATAATAAGATACCAGAACAAGTCACAGAACTGCCCTTGGAAAAATTTAAAAATACTGTTAAATCCAATTTAATGAGTAAAGGTTATTACACTGTTGACGATTATTTGAAGGATAAAAAGGCATGGGCATAGCTTTTGTATTGTTAATTATTACTCTAATACCTCAGTATTGATTAGAAAAAGTCCGGGGTTCTTTCATAGGTCTAGATAAAAGTCCTTTAATTAAACTCGAATCGTGATTTTGTTTTCTAAGTATAAAATTGTGAGAAGTATCCTACCTACTTAAAAACGTACTTCTGGCTTCTTGACTCGACGACTTGATATGGGTAGCTTTAGTATGTCATGCTCACTTCAAACATTTCTGCGGTGGTGTCGTGTGAGGCGGGTCGTTACGTTCCCTCAAATATGGTTGAGCGAAGCGATGGCTGGTTCATGCGTCATGCTCGTGAACGGGTGCTGCCAGTGGGAATGGGTCTGCTTCTGTCTGCTTGTATTAAGGGCGTCGTATAACTCGTATATAAAAGATCTGTTTTATATTGTCTGTATGTATGGCACTTCTTACTCAAAAAATATAATTCTTAATAGCTTACCTTGTTTTGATTTATTTAATTGCAATATTTTTACTTTCTATAGTCAGTAGTTTAGTGAAAGACCTATGAAAAGCTTTTGGATATAAATTTTCAATTCGATGCCTTAACATGGGTAGTCTTAGGCCCGTATTTATAAACCGCTCTCAATACCGATCTCAAGAGCGATCTCAGCTGATACGCTCTCAAGATGTGAGCAGCGTCTTAAGTTGCTTAGTAATTAATAGTCATATATCAAGAGCGTATCAAATGAGATCGATCTCAGCTCTTAAGATCAATCTTAAGAGCAAGATCTTAAGTTCACGGTGGTTTTTATTCAGTAACATGACACTTTTGAATTAAGATTGAAAGATTAACGTTTCGTTTAAGCTGTGTAGAATAATTAGCTCAAATTACAAAAAATAATAATTTTATAATTGTACTCTCATAAATTTGTGCAAATCATTTTAGACAAGTGGTAAATGTAATATTTATTTATATTACTTTATTTACACAAATAAAATATCACTTTATTTTACTACGTCAGTTCAAGAAGACTGAAGTCTTGGATTATTTATTCTGTGGCTGTATGTTACAAATGTGCCTTTGCCTTTTCTGTTTCATGACAAAAAAACGGTAAAAAATTGGCGGGAAATTTTAATTGTTATTATGACTAATACATTTCGTAATTTATGTAATATCGTAATCAATATCATCATAATGATTAATTTCCTTTATTAGATTTTGAAAATCTATAGTTTTATCCACGTAGATCCACGTACATAGGTACACACTACGTAGCAGATCAAAATAAAATGACATCCCTCTCTTTTTGCATAACTTTCCCGCGCGCGCACGCTCTCAAGTCACGGTTTTGCAGCACTTGGCGAACAGGCGCTCAATCATCATCTCAAGAGTGATCTCAAGTGCAGAGTTTTGTTTATTAATATGAGTGATCTCAGTTGATACCACGAACTTAAACCTGTACTTAAGTATGATCTATTAATTAGAACAGCATCTCGAGTATGATCTCAAGATAGCTCTCAACGTTGAGAGCGGTTTATAAATACGGGCCTTAGTATGTCATGCTCTCTTTAATCATTTCTGCGGTGGTGTCGTATGAGGCTCAAATATGGTTGAGCGAAGAGATGGCTGGTTCATGCGTCATGTTCGGGAACTGGTGCTGCCAGTGGGAATGGGTCTGCTTCTGACTACCTATCTTAATGCATATTGAATTGTATGTTTTTCTTTTATTTTTATTTATTGTAACAGCCTAGACTGAATAACAAGTTCAAACTTTGAATTTAGCTTAAAATCTGTAAATTGATTAAGAAATTTGAAACTCATTAAGAAATGAGCTAATTCAATCATGTTATTTATTTGTTAATCTTTGTTAATATAAAGTCTGGAAACGATATACATATTTGTAAATATCGTTCCATCTGATTGATAAAGCTGACAAGTTTTTTGCGCCCATTTTTCTTGTCAGTTAAAAGACGTCATAATGGGTGGCAGGGTAAAAGAATTGACGATTTAAAAATGCTTATTATGTGAGCTTATTTAAATAAAATATATTTCACTTTCACTTTCACTTTCTTAAGTTTCTAAAAATATTTTATCAGTGTTACAATTGTTGGTAGACCTTTAAATAAAATAAATAAAAAATAAACCTGGACGATGCTGCAGTCTCTCCAAAGGTGCCAAGTGGACTAGATACAGGTATATCGAGGTGTTGAGGTACTTATACGAAAATGCCACCATGTCGATCGGAGTACAGAAGCAGAGCACAAATCCTATCCAGCTGCATCGATGTGAGACAGGGAGATGTTATTTTTCCGAAACTGTTCACAGTTGCGTTGGAGGACATCTTTAAACTCTTGAACTGGAAAGGACTCAGCTTTAACATTGATGGTCAGTACCTAACAAACCTTCGTTTTGCCGATAATATAGTTCTTATGGCTGAGACCTTGGAAGACCTCAGAAGAATGCTCTAAGATCTCCGCAGTGCTTTCCAAAGAGTGGGTTTCAGGATGAACATGGATAAGACGATAATGATGTCGAATGCCCATATCGTGCCCGCTCCAGTTCATGTTAGGAATCAGAAATGAGGAGATTCACAGAAGAACTAAAGTAGCCGACATCGCTCGCAGGATTGCTCAGCTGAAGTGGCAGTGGGCTGGACACATAACGAGAAGAACCGACGGCAGTTGGGGCGGAAGGGTTCTGGAATAGCGATGACGCACCGGACGACGACGCTCCGTGGGTAGGCCCCTGACATGTGGACCGATGAACTGGTGAAGGTTGCGGGAAGCCACTGGATGCGGGATCGTCGTGGAGATCCTTAGGGAAAGCCTTTACCCAACACTGGGTGTCATGCGGCTGATATGATTAAAAAAAATAAAAAAAAATACTAGGAACAGTGCTATCATCTTACAGTTGGTACCTAGCTTGCAGCCACATAGTACCGTATTCGTCGAATCACGATCGCCAGGCTATTAAACATCCGTATACTTATAGCTATTGAACGTCCGTATACAGCTATTGGGCGTCCTTCTATGGCCATTGGGCGTCCGTATACAGCTATAGGGCGTCCGTATTTAGCTATTGAACGTCCGTATACAGCTATTGGGCGTCCGTATATACCTGTTGGGTGTACGTATACAGACAGCTATTGGGTATCTGTATTAGGCTACTGAACGTCCGTATACAGCTATTGGGCGTCCGTATTTAGCTATTGAACGTCCGTATACAGCTATTGGGCGTCCGTATATGGCTGTTGGGCGTCCGTATACAGACAGCTATTGGGCATCCGTATATGGCTATTGAACGTCCGTATATGTACAGCTATTGGGCGTCCGTACAAAGCTTTACGTTGATTTGTTGATACCAAATGACAAATACCAATACCGATACCAACATATCATCATAATCGGTATAGCGGTTATACAAACTTCCACCGCTTTTTACCCCCTAAGAGGATGATTGCGTCAATAAAAACTACCCTAATATGTCTTCATACCAAATTTAAATCGGTTTAGTGGAAATAGATTCCCTATATAAACTTCTACCCTCCTTTTTGCCCCTTTAGGAGATGATTTTGGGGACAAAAGTGTCCTATGTTCTTTCTCGGGTCCGAAACTATCTCCATAGTCCATACTAAAGTTCATCTAAATCGGTTCAGCAATCTATGTTTGAAGAGGTAACAGACGGAAAAACTTTCGCATTTATATTATTAGTATGGATTGTTATCTATTTTGATGAATAAAGTTGAGTTTATTTGTAAGTTTCAGTAGTAATTATATTTTATATTATAATAAGATCGAGCGCCGAATATTACGCAACGCGTACGTGGCCGAAGACGATGTATATTGTTTAAATTACAGTAAATATTATTTGAGCTATTGACATAGATTCAATGAGCGAGCTGGCAACGTTGCAATTGTGGACGCCAAATACGCGATATCGTAGTCAGAAATTCCCCTCGATATACATGCGTGGATATACGCGCTGCAGCAGCGCCTCACCTGCGCTGAGATTTCTTCGGGAACTTTTCAATATTTTTTTGCAGCCATTTTATACGATTTTTGGCTTCCGTCGATATTTGTACTATGGCTAGCTAGGATCAATAGGGCCTAAGTGCCACCGCCCAATAAAGTGGCGTCCGGTATGCGGACGCCAAAAGCAGGTGGACGCCAGGTTAAATGCATTTTCGCCTTCAGGGGACGGCCAATTGTTTGCGGGATTTCTGTTTAATATTATCAATATGTATGGCACTTCTTACTTAGAACATAAAATTAATAACTAAACCTTGTTTTGATTTCTCATTTTTTTTTAAATTGCAATCTTTTTGCTTTCTATAGTCAGTAGTTTTGTAAGTAAAGGCCTATGAAAAGCTTTTGGATATTAGTTTTCAATTCAGTGCCTTAGGATGGGTAGCCTAAGTATGTCATGCTCTCTTTAATCATTTCTGCGGTGGTGTCGTGTGGGGCGGGTCGTCACGTTCCCTCAAATATGGTTGAGCGAAGCGATGGCTGGTCCATGCGTCATGCTCGTGAACGGGTGCTGCCAGTGGGAATGGGTCTGCTTCTGAGTGCCTATCTTAACGCATATTGAATTGTAAAAATTGCGTTTTTTTTATTTATTATTTTTTTATGTCATTGTAACATGTGTTTTTTAGTAAATTTTGCCTACTTAGGTGCATTTTCGAGTAGCAGACAGAGCGATTTCCTAACTAGTTGAAAGTTATTTACTCTCATAATTACCTATCCGATATGTAGTAGGTATTTAATTTCAACCTACCTACCCATTGTGTGCAAACTTTTGTTAATTATTGTGATGGAAAATGACCTCACTTTAAATGTGGAGTTCATTTTTCAATGTTGACGACTCTGTATAAAATATACAGGGAGAAAAAAGCAGCCCTTGACGAGTTTCTTGCCGGTTCTTCTCGTTACAAGGTCTCCCGCTTAGGGTTTGCGAACCGATGGCGTAGCTTCTATGACATTCACAAGTGCTTGTAACAGCCTAGACTGAATAAATTATTTTTGATTTTGATTTTTTTTGATTGATATTCAGAATGAATAGCCTAGAGCGTCCTACGTAATTGCTTTGTCGTATTGTCTCATTTAAATAAAACAACTAAACAGGTTAGGTAAAGAGCAAAGGTAAGACTTTTGCTCTTTAACTAGAAGGATTTGTGAGCATTGGTACAAACAAGTATCTATGTTCAGAAAAAACTGCCTATTTAATGGAGCGGTCCCACGGCCTATGTCGTCACAGATCAGGGGCCCTATTTTTGAATCGCTCGATTGGCGTCGAGCGCCCGTTTCTACTGATTTTCGTTCGACATATGGCTCAAACGTTCGAAATAGAGTCGAGTAATTCAAAAATAGGGCCCCACAGGTCGCGCCAGGCCAAGCCGATGCGCCGTGGAAACCGAGACGCATCCGTTGACGTCTCCCGTGGCGCGTCGTCGTCTGTCCGATCCAACGGGAGTCGGTAACTTCAAAGGACCGACTCGGCGCCCAGCATCTGTTGCCTGTAGGGATCTGCCGCGCGTCACAGTAATGATATCTATCAGTACTGTAATTCAGCCTTGTCTTTGAAATACCCTAGAGCCGGTACATAAACACGCGATAGGGCCGCCCTCAGACCAAGGTCTTTCAAGCAAGGTAGAACAGCAAAGCAAAGAAATGAAACCGGTAGGTCTGGGGCCAGCCTCAGTAATAAAAATTTTTTTCGCAGTTTAATTTTATAACTTGATTGAAGTGCTGTCGTGTGTCGTTATATTTTAGAATCCATATTATAGGGTCTACCTTCACCGCGAAATGAATTTCTAAGCAATCAAATACCTTGGTAACCAAAACTAACGATGAAAACAAAAAACCAAAAAAATGCGAAATACCTACCTACATATATTAAAAGAAGAAACAAATTAGTTTCAATTCTCTGTGGCATGTACAGTACAGTGCCTTTGGTCTTGAATTAGCGATAATTTAAAGGCGTGAAATACATCAAATTTATAGACAAAAACACCCACATTTTGGGGTCTATCCCATGCTCAGGGCTCCTGTTCGAATGGCCGCCATTTAAAATTTGACTTTTATCATACTGTATTTGAATATTTATTAAACGGTAACTCCGCGCAGGCCGCGCGCCGCGGCAGACGCCAACGCGCCGTGGGAACACTGCACAGGCTGCGGTGAGCCCTGGCGCGCCACGCGCAAGACGTCGTCGGGTCCCACGGCCTGTGAGTAGACAGACAGGCTCGGCTCGGCGTGGCGCGTCTACAGACAAGTCTTGGGACCGCTCCTTTACCTGTTCTGCAAGAATACAATACATTATCTGTGTTGGTGATGTGAAATAATGAAGAGATTTGCTGTCTGACTCCGTCGCCGCTCGCGCCGCTGTCCGTTCGGAAACAATCTGTAATAACTTTGCGATATATTTATTACTAGCGGCCGCCCGCGGTTTCACCTGCGTGGTTCCCATTCCCGTAGGAATATCGAGGTAAAAAGTATCCTATGTTTTAATCTAGGCTATCTACTATCTGTGTGCCAAATTTCAAGCAAATCCGTTCAGTAGTTTTTGCGTGATTGAGGAACAAACATCCAAACATCTAAACATTCAAACCCACAAACTTTCACATTTATAATATTAGTAGGATAATATAATAATATAATATATAATATAATACTAGCGGCCGCCCGCGGTTTCACCCGCGTGGTTCTCGTTCCCGTGGGAATATCGGAATAAAAAGTATTCTATGTTTTAATCCACGTTCTCATCTATCTGTTTGCCAAATTTCAACCAAATCCGTTTAGTAGTTTTTGCGTGATTGAGAAACAAACATCCAAACATCTAAACATCCAAACCCACAAACTTTCACATTTATAATATTAGTAGGACTAGCAGCCGCTCGCGGTTTCACCCGCGTGGTTCCCGTTCCCGTGAGAATATCGGGATAAAAAGTACCCTATGTTTTAATCTAGGCTATCTACTATCTGTGTGCCAAATTTCAACCAAATCCATTCAGTAGTTTTTGCGTGATTGAGGAACAAACATCCAAACATCTAAACATCCAAACCCACAAACTTTCACATTTATAATATTAGCAGGCTAAGCGCACTCCGCGCTTTAGGTACAAAGCTACAAGTAGGTAGCGGGTCCGTCCAGACGGACTAATTTCAGAGGGCTACCGCGTGCCGGCTGGGTCGCACATTAGCAGTTCGATTTCGATAGTATGCCTTAATACGAATAAAAAGGATCCGAACCTCACGTTTTTCACTCTTCCAAAAGTTCCAAACGACATCAAAACGAAAGAAGTGCTAGTCTACTAGGTACCTAGTTAGTAACTAGTATCCGTTTATTCTTAGGTATTTACTTGTCTTATTTGCTAAGCAATCTTCGCCCAACTATTTATTGAAATAATAATTTATAGATTAGGTAGGTACTACTGTCGAAATAAAATTAATTATTATTACAATTTCATTTCGTAATAAAGCCAATTGCTTTAAAGCCAGCATGTATAGTCTGATGTGGCGTTGACTGTACCTAGCCTATGTTTTTTTAAACGTATTTAACTACACATTATTTCACAAACACATAACTTGTAATAAATTAACTACCAGTTATTTAATCATTATTTAAAAGAAGAAACCCTGAAGTCGTTAGAAAAGATAAGAGCTACGCGATAGAAAGAGAGGCAACTTCTAGGTGAATATAACTGTAGGCAAGAGAGCGGCGTGCAACCTGAATTGCACTTTATTGGGTTTGGAATAGAGTCGTTATTTATTTAAATGACTTTGCGGAGTGGATCTTCTGTACTTGTACTATTATGTATTCTGTGATATTAGTAGGATAGGATTATTAGGATAAGTTGTAGAATTTTTATAATTTTTAAGCTTGTGGCGTGGATCGGTTCAAATGAAAAGAAAATTTGAAAAGAACTGGAAAAGTGAGAAAGTCCTGATTTTAGAACTGTTTTGAAAGTCTATAATAATACTTATACGTATTTATTACTTTATTTCAGACCCATAATTTAGTGATAAAAGAAGCCAAAGACTCCGAAATGGCCGTGATCAGCAAACATGTTTACAACAAAATTGCGAATGAGTTGGCGCACCATGAGGTGATTCATCCCTGGTCCGAAAGTTGCCCTAAGGCACTTCTGCAATTGTTTATTGATTCTATCTTAGGCAGCACACGGTTTTACTCTGTGATTTACATCGTAAGTATTTTACGTGAACTCATTCTTGCTATAATTATGTTATTTTTGCTTTCACAATTTACTATGTAGTGTCTTCTTCCCTTGTTCTTTGGAGATAACCATGGCCCTGGTTATCTACAAGTAACAGGAGTAAAAAAAAAATACTACAAAAGCCTGTTGATTTCGTCAAAGTACCTGGCCGAGTTCAACAGGCTTTTGTAGTCCCACTTTTTCAAAAAAAAAATACTCCAATAACCTATTGATTTTGTCCAGGTACTTGGCCGAAACGCTCTGGCTTTTGGAGTAAAAAAATTTACTCCAAAAGCCAGAGCGTTTCGTCCATGTACCTGGCCGAAATCAACAGGCTTTTGTAATCTCGCTGGAGGAACAATAAACTTCACAGATAACCAGTTATCTGGCCATGGTTATCTGCAAGGAACAAGGAGGGGTCTTCTTAAGGTGGCGACTGAAGTAAGCTTTCTTCCCTTTTGTGCCCCTTGACAAAGTGGTTGTGATCATACTGTATCCAGAAATGAACACCTCGCATGCTATTTTCTATCATCTATTTTTGATGCATTTCGTGAGCACGCTGTTATGAGGGTTTTTTTTTTGTGGTAGTTTTAACCAGTCTACAAGCAAGCACTTATATACAACCTGTTAATGAATTTACGCAAAATGAGAAAACCGTTTCTTCGGACCATCAAACTGAACAACTTTTACTATGGGACCAACTCTGAAATCCCGAAAATAAAATCAGCTGTTTCATACAAAAATTAATTACGAAAATATGTACAAAACAGCTGATTTTTTTCTTCGCGATTTCTGAGTTGTTGTTTGTTGAGAGTGTTATCTGACTGCCATGGTGCTAATCAGAAATATTTAGCTTTGTGATAATTGGGCTAATAATTATTTTTATAATATCAACTAGCGGCCGCCCGCGACTTCGTCTGCGTGGAAAGTTTCTTTGCTATCCCTCGGGAACAATACTTTTTTTCGGGATGAAAGGTACCCTATGTCCTTCGCTGTACCCCTGACAACGTGTATTCAACATTTCATGATGATCGGTTCAGTAGTTAAGACGTGAAGGCGTAACAAACAAACAAACAAATAAACAAAAAAAACAAACGGACTTAGGCATTTATAATATAAGTAAGGAAGTAAGGATATTTATTATTATTAATTTATCAAATTCTTTTAAATATTGTAATAGTTAATTACTTCTTAAAATACTTAAAATGGAAATAAATTTGGCTCTAAATACTTCCGCTTTATGGCGGTATTGTCACGCTGCGTGACAGGAGGTCTTCTTCTTCTTATTTTTGTTATGGCAATCTACTTTCCTCTTGGAAGTAATTTTTGCCAGTGTCAGGTGTTGAATAGTTCAGTGGTAGATATTGTTTCAATTTTCATTAGAATGCGGGTGCATCGCATTCCAATGCTGTTTGAAGAATTTGGCACCAAGTATAACAAGACAGTTTACTCGGTTAGTTTTGCCGAGGTAGCCACCACTGCAATAAAAGTCTCAGCTTCAGACAACCAAGATCGCGCCTATTTCAATTATCCCACATATTGTTCAGTTGCGTAGATACTTGTACCACAAAACCAATATCAACTATGAATCAATTATGGCGCCAAAAACTCTGACAGGAGGTCAAAGAGTACAACAGTACATTCCAGCAGACTAATCTAATCACTAAATAAGCGATCACCACAGAGTAAATTTTAACCACAGCGCGTTTCTCACACTGATATGACGGGACTAGTGTTGTTGGAAGGTCGAAATTGCCAAAAAAAGGAAGGAACCGAAGCGAAACGAGGGCGGGTCGTTAGTTTGTAATAAATCACCACAAATCAGTTAAAGCGAATAGGTTAAACCTATGTACTCAAAGTTTTGTATGTTTAATTATTTTGAAATGTTTAGTTTCAAATACTATACCATGGAAAACAGCTAAAAAACCCAAAGACGTGGGTAAAGTTGATAGAATACTTCATCAGATCCACGCTGCTTGGTGCTGGGATTTCATTCTGCACTTACTTGCAGATTTGCATTTTTAGGTAAGATTATTTCTTATTATGATAACCGTAATATTATACTGCTGAAAAAAATAGGTGTTATATAGTTTTCCATAAAAACGAGCTAATTTTTGAGTGATTTTTAGTCGATTTGCGGGCTATACTGTCCAATTTACTATACACCGTTATTTTTAAAGTATATCTAAAAAATTAAAGGAAGTGTTCAGACCACACTTTAATGAACAACTTTTACTATGGGGCCAACCACGAAATTGCGAAAAAAAACCCCTTTTCATTTTTAGATAGACTTTTATAATAACGGTGTAAGTATAATTTTATTATTTCTCCTACACTTACTCGATGTGTATCAGTATAGTAAGAATAAAAAAGGGGTAGGTATTTTGTATGAAATTCTTATTTCTTTCTGACACACGGCGAATAGAACTCGATATGAGCAAAGAAAATATATACTAACGTAAAAAGTAGCGACACTTGCGCATGGGTGCTGTAAAAGTGCTCGCAGCTATGTGTGAGTGCGCCGGGCGAGCGCGGGGGTGCCGCGACGCCATCGGGGCGAGGAATCTCCTCCGCGGAGTCACGCGCTATCAGGCTTGCCTAGTTCGCTCGCACCGCGCAATAGTACATAACATTACAGGCAAGTACGACAAACTAAAGTGATATGTGTCGAGCCGCATGCGAGGGCTGCTTTACTCATTCAGCATTCAGGCAATGTAATTTGCTTTCCGTACAATACAATGCAGGGCATATTATTGCATTTCTCAATAATAGTATTTGTACATTGAGGGATGATGTGGTAATTGCACTTTCTTCCGAGTGAAACATAGTGCTTCATACTACAGAAAAATAAAATAAATAAGTACTACAATAATTATGTATAAGAATAAAGAAGGACTTTCTGCTCCTTTTTGAAAAAGCAATAGTAGATTTTAATACACATTAATTAAGTAATTAATTAATTAAACTAAAACCAAACGAATTAAACCTAAATAAAACTTATTAAGATAATTAAACCAAATAATTCTAAAGAATTAATACCAATGTAAAAGCGGAAATGTATAAGTAATTGCAGAAGTTGATACGAGTATTTTAATAATAAAAATAACAATTCGGGCAAACGAAAAATAAACCTTGGTGCAAATCAAGAAATCATATTAGCTATTGATCCATATAATTGTAATGTATTAGCATTTAAATTAATATAAAATCAACACAAATTTACTTCATCAAACTTTCGTTTTATTATTTCCTTGCGTTAATATGTAATGAATAATGATGATAATAGCCAACCCTATCACAAGTCGTGACGCACGTGACGTAGCCGCCGCCAGACTGGCGCCAAGCTCACACATACAGGGAGTGACGCCGCTGAAAATTGCGACCTAAAACAAAGAAAAAATGTTTGAGAATGTACATCAGCGCTCTTTCAAATGATACTAAACATGCCATTGATATGAGTGAGAAATGTATACAGTAAGTTCGACAGTAAAGTCAGCAAGTTGGTTATTACAAATCAAATAAAACTCAGGTATATTTAAAAAGTCTTTCAGTAATTAGTTCGTTTGTATGGAAAACCATAAGTGTCCCCTATTTTCTTTTGAACATTGTACGAACAAAAATGAGTCAAAATCAGAATTTTGATTGAATAATAAATTTTATTTTTTTATTTTATTTTCAGTGGTCTTGGCATCAAAAGGACCTATGTAGCCAGTTATTTGATTCCGTTTACCATATGCGGTTTATTTATATACCTGGAACCGCCCGGCAGAAGGTCCCTGGTCATAAATTTATTTTTCAATTTGGTGAGTTCAAAATATTTGATAGTAATTATACGATATTGTAAGCGTAAATGTTTCTACACATCTTCTAGTCTACTCTACATTAAATACAGGTAGTGATGTACAAAACTCGAGTCGTCGAATTCTACTTTTGAAGACTCGAGTCGGATTGGCAGGACTCGGTGAGCTCGTAAGCCCGAGCCTAGCCGAGAAACGAGCTCTCTCAGCCACGCCTCGAGGCTTCAAAAGAGTTCAAGCCTTATAAAGTGCACCGTAGATGCTTAATCTATTATGCTTTAGCTCTACTAATCCTCATTCATGAGCAGCCCATCACAACTAGTGCGCCAAAAAAATCTCGAGCCGTGAAAAAGCCTCGAGATCGACCGAGCTCTCAAAAAGGCTCGAGCCATGAAAATGGCTCAAAATCGGCCAAGCTCTGAAAAAGGCTCTAGCTCTGAAAAAGACTACCGACTCGTCGAGTTTCATACAAATGAGGCGAGCCTTGTAAAACGACTCCGAGCTCTAGACAAAAGGACTCGGAGGACTCGAGACTTGTACATCACTAAATAAAATACAGGGGGTAATTTTTGGACCCCTTATGACAAGTAATATGAGGCGCAGAAAGGAGATAATAAAAAAAATAAAAAAAATGTGATTGTGACTACAAAGTTTGCAGCCACATTTTATTAACCACTCGTTTGTCGCGCGGCCGGCGCGCAATTTCCTTGTTTGTCACGCAGTTTTGCGTTACAGCAGTGCACTTGCACAGCTGCGTTAAAACCGTTTTTATGACCCGTTCCTGTTTGTATACGAACAAATAATGTTCTATTTCGTATAGGTAATGGATGAAGCTATAAGTATTGAAAAAAAAACGAGTACCTGTAATAGTAAAATAATTTCTAAAAAATTCGTGAATTTAGCTAAAGAGAAAATTCACGACTTGTAATGGGAATTGATTTTTAATATTAAATCTAAATCGATAACTAGTGTTTTTTTTTACATAATTAAAAACTAGAATAATACCCCTTTCCGTACATGCCATTTTTTTATGAATTGGAAGCAATTCAACGGTCTTAATAATGTTTGTATATCGCACAAATTTTTACTGCGCGTCTTAATTCGCTGCTGAGTCTAAGCGCTGTTTCGTAGTATTTTATTCCAATTGTGGAAGGCTTGTGACAAAAATAAAATATACTTTAGAAAGATACAGATTTCAACTTTCATATTTTGCAAAAAAAGATGAGACTCTTGAAGAAAAGTATCTTTGTAAAAAATTATAACATTAAAGCGGCCCACTATAAATGATAAAATTGTGTTTTTGTAACAAGCGTTGATTGGTTAAACTTGGATCAAGATTACCTTGTACTAATTATATGTACAGAAAGAGCAAAACCTGCAGTTTCTAACAGTATGCAATACATAGGAAAGATTCTTCCGAAATGTATGTAAAATTTCGATCTAAATAATCCAATTCCGCGCTGCCGGGCGCTGGCGTACGGGCCGTTCGCTGCCAAGATGGCCGCGCGTAGCTGAGTTTAGTTCAGGGTTGTCGCACACATTAAATAAAACTAGGTAGGTACTTAATTTTTTTTAATTATATTTTTAATTTTATATTCACATTTTTTTAAATAGTTCTCCTCTTCCTCGTCCCCTGCCTCACTCTCCTCGATTTTCACTGTACACAGCATAAAATATAAAATGGATGTGGACTAAAAAATTATAACTAGACACCCAACACCAATCACAATAACCAACACCAAAACCAAAAAAACATTCACTAGGTAATGTATTAAAACAACATAAACACAACCTAATATGAAAATAATAAGCGTGTGAGGCAGCCCTGCCAAAATGCTAGTTTGTTTCAAGGTCCCACAGGACCTTGTTACCTTGACCGTGGATAATGGCGTAATAAAAACTCACTATTTTGCGTTGCATCAATCATCCTGTGTAAACAGATGAATGTTATATTTTAAAACCACTTTGAAACTGTTCACTAATAGTATTATTATCTTATTTCGGATAATTCTTTGATTAACCAATCAAAATTATAACATAATGTTGTTGTAAACAGAAACAATACATCAAGAAATTTACCGGGCTACGGTTTTGTTATGATTTTTAACACTAGACATTAAATTTGTGACGAGATATTTATATGATCGAATAAATCAGGATATGACGATTCTTTTAATATATGACATCAAACAGAAATATAAATTAACAAAATACTTACGGCATATCAAATTAGAGCACTTCACACAGAAAAAACAAGTATGGCGTCAACTGACGTGAAACTCTTCAAAATTATTTTTTTCAACCAATCACAGGCCTTTTCTACTTTTTTTTGCGATATTAGTGTTGCCAAAATCATAATCTAAATCAGCCCAAGAGGTTTTGGTGTGGCCGCCTAAAAAAAACCTACCAAATTGGTAGAAATCGAACAGCGATCGACCCGGTCCTACAGCACCGCGCGACAAAGGACCGTCTTTTGCTTGCGGTACTACAGTACCGCGAAGCAATCGAGTGGTTAACACGTTTATTAAGTTGCTTTCTCGTTTATTTGTTTGTTTCTCCACAAAGTTTGCAAAAAATTTTATACGAGCTTTCCGATGAGCTAGAGACTTGAAACTTTGAAAATAGGTTGAAACTGTAAGACTAGTGGCTCCGTGAGCTGTAGACCTCGCGTTAAAAAGTAGCTCGAATTGTATGTTGTTTAAAAATAATCTAAAAGATATCGCCACCCCTTTTTCCCACACTGCTCACGAGCTTTTCGAAGCACATAGTGGGTTCGTGCTGATTGGTATATTATTTCGTATGTATATTTGCAGCTAGATGGCGCTTCTAATTTTTACCATTTTTCGAAATAGGTGATTTTTTGGAAAATTTCTAAAATCTGGCGAACCTGCTCACAAAATTTCACGATAATCTGTTGAGAAATGCGACCTGTAGAGGAGAACATCCAGCGCCAGAAAGCCGGACTAAATTATTATTTTTTTACATATCTCCGCCATTTCAAAAAAAATAGAAAAACTGGTTCTATTTAAAAAAATCTATATCATTTTCAAACATGCCCACAAAATTTCACGGTAATCGGTTGAGAAATGCGACCTGTAGAGGAGAAAAGACAAAGCCGGAAAGCTGGACTAAAATATGTTTTTTTTACATATCTTCGCCATTTTTGAAAAAATCGAAAAAGTGGCGTGAAAAAAAAATGTATATTATTTTTAAAACTGCTCACAAAATTTAACGAGAATCTGTTGAGAAATGCGACCTGTAGAGGAGAACAGACAGCGTTGGAAAGCCGTAAAATCTGTTTTTTTAACATATCTCCGCCATTTTGAAAAAAATTCAAAATCTGGCTCAACAAAAAAAATCTATATAATTAACAAACCTGCTCACAAAATTTCATAGGGATCGGTTGAGAAATGCGACCTGTAGAGAAGAACAGACAGCGCCGGAAATCCGGACTGAAATATGTTTTTTTTCCATTATCTCCGCCATTTAAAAATAATTGAAAAACTGGCTTGACAAAAAAATCTATATTATTTTCAAATCTGCTTACAAAATTTCACGAGAATCGGTTGAGAAATTCGACCTGTAGAGGAGAACAGACAGCGCTGGAAAGTCGGATTGAAATCTGTTTTTTTAACATATCTCCGCTATTTTGACAAATTTCAAAAAACTTGCCAAACAAAAAAAATGTACATCATTTTCAAACCTTCTTACAAAATTTCACGAGAATCAGTTGAGAAATGCGACCTGTACAGAAGAACAGGCAGAGCTGGAAAGCGGACTGCAATCTGTTTTTTTAACATATCTCCGCCATTTTAAAGAAATTCAAAAAACTGTCTTGACAAAAAAAATCTATATAATTTTCAAACCTAGTCACAAAAGGTGATGTCTAAAAATGTATGAGGTCTGGGCCACGTCTTTGTACAGTATACCAAAAAATAGATAAAGACACGATAAACAGTTTCTAATTATTCAATTTCTTTAAAATCACTTTGTTTTCTGGAAGGAACATTAAACAAAATGCAAAAACGCATAAAAAAAGCATCATGGCGGAAGATGTTAACAACTTCTTATACGTCTGTGTTAACAACAACCCACAGCACAGAGTAGGTAGAACTCAATGACAGTGCCAATGGGCGCATTCTGCAAGACAAATCTTTGAGTCATCGATCGCCATAGAGAGTACATTTTAACCATGGAAAGTAAAATATTGATCAATACCGGCAGCTAGCTGCCGGTATTGATCTAGGCGGTCTAGGCCGCCTATCTCAAAGCGATAGTAATGCTCTATCCGTCCTTGTGCTACACGGTGCATGTATCTTGCGCACGTTGAGGCACGGGTTACTTGCGCGGGTGTACAATGCTATAGAGCTGGACCGCTTTACGTGTTTCCACGGAGCATGTAACCTGCGCAAGTGCTCAACTTGCGCGGGCTACTTGCACCGTGTAGAAACACCCTAAGCACCTACCGCTATACTTTTCATGGTTAAAAATGGCAATCGATGACTCAAAGATTTGTCTAGCAGAACGCGCCCACTGACGGCTTTTTAACGGAGAGTTGGCATATTTGACACTTTATTTCAAGTAAAAAATATTGATCTGTTTTTATTAATAACCATTTAACCATGCATTCTATAAAATTATTTGTATTTTTCTCAGAATCAGTGTATTTTTCTCCATCTTTGAGGGTGGTGTACATAGACGTGGCCCAAATTAGGACATGTCCTTTCACAAGAATTGGTTGAGAAATGCGACCTGTAGGTTGGAACAGACAGCCGGACATACGAAATAATTTTTGCCCAAGCTGAAGCAGAGACGCTTCGCTCGCACTTCGTGCTCGCTCGGTCAACAATGCAATGGTGTCATTGAGTTGATCTGATGACGGAGATGGAAGAAGGCCACAGGAACTCTATGATGAAACCATACAACCCCATCGTTATTGGGCTCGTTTAAATTGTCTTGATGAGTACTCTAATAGGAGACGAGGTCCCTTTGGACCTCGTCTACTATCAGAGTTCATTATCAGTCCCTACTGATAATGAAGCTGGAAGGCCATGTCATAGGAACTCAATATTAAAAAGTGCAACCACATCGACTTTGGGCTTACTTGAATCGGCTTAACGAGTACTTTGTTGGGAAATAGTTTTCAGGGTCTGATGATGGAGCCGGAAGAAGTAGCTATATAGGAACTCTTAAATAAAACCACGCTACCCCATCGAGTTTGGGCTCGTTTGAATCGTCTTGATGAGCACTTTGTTGGGAAATAGTTTCCAGGGTCTGATGATGGAGCCGGATGAAGGACACAGGAACTCTTTAATCAAACCACGCTACCCTATCAAGTTTGGGCTCGTTTGAATCGTCTTGACGAGTACTTTGTTAGTAAATAGTTTCCAGGGTATGATGATGGAGCCGGAAGCAGGCCATAGGAATTATTTAATAAAATCATGCAACCCCATCGAGTTTGGGCTCGTTTGAATTGTCTTGACGAGTACTCTAATGGGATATTATACACTATTGTGTCCAAGGATTTGATGATGGAGCCGGAAGAATGCGCCATAGGAACTATAACCGTAAATTTTAATTATATCTAAAAATTAAATGGGGACCACGTTTCTGAGTATGAACGTGCAGTTAAAAGTTAAAATTAATAGTTTGAAAATATCGGAAAAGAATCTTGATTAATCGGCAAACTCACAAAAATAGCAAGATGCGTGCGTAGATTCATTCTTTTCATTATTTACGTAGGTAAACAAGATAGATTCTTTTGATTTCGCGCGTGCAATTCTATCAATGAGCTCTAAATTCAGAAATCAGTAAAATTTTGGGACGAACAAACCTCAATAAATCTTGATCTCGAGATCAATTGTGAAATATTGAAATTTTTTACTGTACATACTCGTAATAGGGAAGAGATACTAGTCACGCCTGCTCAATAAAAAATACGGCATTTGGTGATCGAGAGATATCCTTTGGCAGGGTAAACCTTCTGAACCCTTAGATCATTTTAAGAAGGGGAGCCATCTTGGATTTTTGTATGTTTTGTACTTCTTAAAATAGGGACCACTATATAGTTTTCCCTAAAAGACATAAGACGTAAGAACCGTTTAGCCTTACCTCATTCTAATCTAAAACTCCATAGTTCGCGAGCACACGTTAACGCCATACAAATCGATAATAAACTGACCTTATTTATTTCAGGCAAAGTAACCCATATTCATAAAATATGCAATAAAATCAAATAATAATAAAATACGATAAATAGATTCACGTCAATATTTGCTGTTAGGCAGCACATTCACCATGCAGCAATGACGCATGTTCTGGCAGTCAAATCTGCTGGCGAACACGCTCAAGATGCTGTTAGAGCTGGCCCGAATCCTGCGCACCAGGGATGAACACCGTTTCCGCATAATGGTGTAGAAACAGTCGACCTGTGCATCGACGAACATCCCTGACGCTCTGCAGAATCGGGGCAGTCCCATCAGCACCCTGAACGCGTTGTTATACTGAACACGTAGGGCGCTGTACTGTTTTTGCGTATGATTTACCCAAAGGCTGCTCGTGTAGAAATTGGTACAGTTAGCCCGAAAAAGGGTTCGTGAAAGTGAAAGTGAAGTGAAAGTGAAAGTGAAAGTGAAAGTGAAAGTGAAAGTGAAGTGAATATATAATATATTTAACCTCTGCCGAGCTACGAGCAAACCTTCGGGCCACCATGTTCGCTCTTACAGACAGCGCCATACGCGCTCTTTCTATATCAGCGTCATCGTTCAGGTCAGAGGTAATGATATGACCTAGGTATTTAAGGCTTTAACAATCCGTGATGGTGTGAAATCGAACGTATGTAACTCTATTCACTTTGGGTTCAAATCAGTGCGCGTTCCAACGCGGCGGTTGCGTAGAGAACTAGCACCGATATTGGTCCACCCATCGGAGCTGTGTTCCATGTAGTTTTATAGGAGGGATAGTCAAACATTTCCTTCTAACCCAAAAGACCATGCATTCACTCTTCAAGCTATTATATCTTAATTTTTATATTTACCAACATGTAAAACTCATGAAAGAAATCTTTTTAATATAAATTAAATCTGATTTTATTTGAATTTGATATTGTTCGAAAGTTATAATTTCTCCTATACTGTATAATTTCTCCTATTCGCCGTGCGTCAGTAAGAAATGGGGCGGGGTCCATAATTTTTTTACACATTATTCTTTCTTGTATTTTGTATGAAACCCAAATTTCTTATTTGGTACCTAGCCACTATGGCTTCCAAACACAAAATTAAATGCTCTCGAAAACCATTCTTCTATATAGAGCCATCTGGGCGTAACTCTATTTTTGTAACTTTTCAGGGGAGCCAAAAGAAAGTTTTGTTTTAATATCACATGACGAGTACTGTGTATTTTTTAAAAAAAGCTCTTGTTTAATATAATGCATATATCTACGCACACACGAATGCTCCTATGTATCGATTTAATGCTAGTTTTTAGCAGAAAACATAGTGTTTTTAGGTAAAGTCAGGTTTTACGCCTTTATCGCATCCAAAATTAAGACTCATAAGGACACAAAACAAATATACGCCATTGTGGTTCGAAAATTTCTGAAGTTACAGCGGCTTAATTATTTTATACGCCTTTATGCCTTTAGAAAACCACAGTTATATTATCTTATATCAGAATACATCTATATGCTTCGAAAATTCTCTGATAAAACTGACTTCTATAGCTGGACGTAATTATAAGATCAGTCTCTTTGGTTCTCATTTTTTAGACAGTCGTTTAAAAATCATTGGCGTATACTCAAAATAAGCCTATTTGCCTTAGCTGTTCCAACTATACCTATAATGTGTACCATATAGTTATGCCTAAATGTCACTGAACAGTAGTGAGTTTTGAAAGAGTGATTTAGTACTTTTTAACTAGCAAGCTTTCCAAATTTAATAAAAGTCGAAACTAATTACTGAATTGTGATGTGAGCATGTTTGCACGCACATGACATTTATTATCAGCATTTCCGTTGATCTTGAAGACACTACCCTTTCCATTATCAGGGTTCTAGTGAACACTGGCTTACAGAAAATTCTCTATGCTTTTGTCTATAGCTGGCACATGGGAGACGCTAAGACTACAAGGCTAACCAACTTACTTATTGAGAAGGCAGATGTTGCCCTACAGCGATATCCATCCGCTCAACTAGTTGTTCCGGGAGATTTGAATGCCCATTACGAGGACTGGCTGTTTTCACTTATTAATGAAACGACCACGCTGGTCATAAAATACGTAAGCTAGCCTTGACGCCAGACATCACCCAGCTGGTCTAAGAAGCCACTAGAATACCAGACATTGACGGGCACACACCAAATTTCTTGGACCTTCTGCTGACATCAGACCCGGACCATTACTCGGTGTCGGTTTCACCTTTGGTAGCTCTGACCATTATGTGATGGAGTCGGTGTCGGTGTATTCTTCGCCCGACCCAAGCTCAAAAGGCTCCCGATGGATACGGGGCGTTACAAGTCGGAAGATTGGGAAGAAATACGATGTTTTCTTGTGACTTATCCATGGCGGCAGGTATGTTTTTCTTCCAGCGATCCCTCAGCTTGCACGGATGCTGTGACCCTTCTGCTTCGTCAGGGTATGGAGTATTTTTATACCCTTCTCTAAGATGCCTCTATCTAACAAAGTTCACCCTTGGTATTATGCCAAATATAGAGATGTAGTAGCGTCGAAACATGGGGCATATCTTGCATGGGTTGATGCTCGACCCTGTAAAGCTAGAAATATACGTGAAAAGAAGAAAGCCTTTAACAAAGCCGCCAAGCTCCGCACAGGGAAAACATGTTACTTAAAAAAATCTGGCAAAATCTGTCGAGGTCAACTTCTGCTGTCCCTCAATGCCTCCTCTACGGAAACCAGACGGATCTTTGGCGCATACCGTCAAGGAAAAGGCAGATTAATTTGCCAATTGATTTGCCAAGTGGTTCGCGTTTAGATCCTGCTAATGCTGTACCGTCGGGCTTACCAAGTTGTGGAATTTTAATGATTTTAAATCCGCATCAGAAGTACAAAAAAAGCATTGCTTGATCCATGAATAAAGCCAGTGTTCTGGATAATATACCAGCCATAGTTATTAGGACTTGCGCCCCTGAGCTAGCTCCGGTATTAACACGCCTGTACCAGATTGTCTATGGCAGTGTTTGTTTCCCAATTAAAGGTACACGAGGTTGCATCAAAGGGGTACGCGGAGCAATCTCTTATTAAACTAAGAATTGTATTAGCAAGGTTTTTTATTTTCGTATATATCATTTTTGTGGGAACGAGGGGGAGGGTACAATAAGAACTAATGGGGAACCACTGGTCTATGGCAAAGGGACAAGTTCCAAAGCCATGGAAGTTGGCTAACGTGCAACCTGTGCCTAAAAAGGGTAGTCGCGCCGACCCTTCTAATTACATGACCATTTTGGGTTTCGTAAGATAATGGAACGTGTACTGAACCATAGGCTCATATTGTATCTAAAAGCAAACGACCTACTCAGTGACCGACAATACGCGTTTCGCCAAAACTGGAGATCTTCTAGCATACGCCATCCATCGAATCCATCGAAAGGTAGGTATGGAGAGGCGCTCGCCGTTTCTTTTGACATCCCGAAAGCTTTTGACAGGGTGTAGCATTATAACCTTACTGACGAGCTTTCATCATACCGACTTCCCACCGGTTTGTGAGAGGAGGACTTCCTGAGAGATTGGTCGATTCGAGTTGTCATTGATGGATGCTCGTCCGATTAGTTGGCTATCAATGGCGGAGTCCCTCAGGGATCTGTACTCTACTCTCTGCAACGCTCTTCCTGCTAATACCCGGTATTTTGGGGTACGCAGATGAGACAGCACCGTTGTAGAGAGCTATGCTCAAGCCGGTGTAGAAGGTCTAGTGTCTTAGGAAGGCGATGGTCAGACGCATGAACCTGTCATTGCAGGTAGTCTCCGAGTGGGGCGATGCTAATCTAGATGCTAAACTGGTCAGGTTCAATCCATCAACAACCCAGGTGTGTCTCTGTTTTTTGCTAAAATTAGTGATTTCGACTTGGCTCCTATTTTCTGAGGTGTATCCGTGCTGATTACAAATCAACTAGAGCTTTTCGTAATGTCATTGACTCCAACACTCAATATTGACTCTTTCATTGAGAATAAAGCACAGTTGTCTAAACAGTTTGACATTCTGGCATAGGTGAAAAAGTACTTCACGCCGGAACAGCTGCTCAATATATACCAAGCGCAAGTTCGATAGCGGGGTACTTACTGCTCTCATCTTTTGGATGGCTCCGTCAACTGCCAGCTCCAGACGCTTGAATCCATTAAGCAGAGGGCCAAGAAGCTCATCGGCAATGACAATATTTTCTGTAATAAGCTCAAAATCCTCGAGCATAGACGTAAGGTTGCAAGTTTATCGGTTTTTTATCGGAATGGCACAACCAAACTCTGCCATCTCCCTTCTTCCATTGGACAACCAGAAGACGTACGAATCACGTTTTTGGTGGATATTCCAAAGACTCGCACTGAGCGTTTTGATTAAAATTTTATCATCCGTACCGCTAGAAAGTGGAACTCCTTGCTTGAGTCTGTGTTTCCCGTTTATTTTGTAAAAAACCCTACAATTTTCACTAAATAACATCTCTTATAACCGGTAAAAAACGCCCATGCTGCGATCTTGTCAACAAATGGCAAAAAATAACAAAACAATGACTCTGTCCTTGTTACTCATCCAGCGTGCGAAATATTCCCATCTCTTTTTCTCTTCATTACTTGCGAGCGATAAAGGCGTATGACGAAATATGTCTACACAGAATTACATGTGGGTCCAGCGTCATTTAGGCGTCATATGACATAGGTCTAGTTGACTGAATTAGGTAGTATAGTGTCCAAATGCCAAAACGACTGATGTATAGTTAAGCTCACCTAGCTCGCACTACAGCATATACATAAGCCCTTATAGACTGATGTAATTTTATAACTATAGATCGTACAAAAAAACGGGTAAGATGCACTTGTAGCTAAGAAAAATCGTAGATTAATGGATCAAAAAACCTATTTTGGCCTTATCCAGACTTACGCCCAGATGGCTCTATATGGAAGCATTAACTAGCTCTAAATTAAATCTTTTTGTCTTTTTTTAGCTGATCGAGTACTGGCTAAACGGTTTAAGCCAGTCTGGACGCATCGAGATAACAAAATCTAAGCAAACTTTGGCATTCATGATTGGAAGCGCTTTCTTGTTCTACCTCATGAGGTTAGAAGGAGACAAAGAAAAGAGGACATCGTTATTTTGGTAAGTTACCTACCTACGTGATTTTGGTTTTCATTGAAAAATACACTGCGTATTGTAACCCTGCCCAAAAAACCATAATCAAATTATCCAGATGTTATTTTAGAGTTATTTGGTTTGGATTTTTTTAAGTTCTTGTCAATAGAAAAATATTGTAGTAAAGAAGGTATGATAGATTTTCTCACTGACATTGTTTATATGCTACTTGTATCACTTTGTCAGTCACTCAGGGTCTAATACTAAAGTAAAGAAATAGGAATAAAAGTATCGTTAGTGGGAATTGTGGGAAATCACAAAGAAGCATAAATATAGAGAAAATTAAGATTCAACAAACTTAAATGTAAAAAGTGCATCTGTAGCAGGGATGACATGATCCAAAATTTGTACCAGACTGATGCTGATGCCCAACTGAACATGTAATCTCCCTCATAACGCAATGCATTCTCTAATTCTTACTTAGAAAAGCTTTTAGTGTGCACAAAGACACTGAGATAAAGACGTGTGTGAGCAATTATATAATCTCGGCGCTTTCTTTTAGTTGTTTTTTATTCCACTGAAATGGAGAGAAAAGACTTATTAATACGTTACAATTTTAAATGCATCTAGTTTTTGTATTGGATTTGTCAGATATATTTCATTTGTTTTTGAAGTTAAAATGTTGTTCAATTACTTAATAAAAAATATCAATATTAATAAAGTTTTAAGTGTCAAAATCTAGTGTTTTCAGACTAGAAATTTTATTGTTTATTACTTTTTTATATTAAACATTCTTGCATAATGATTATTGGTACAGTCTAGGATTTACTGCTTATTGTCTTGATAAAGACAAACAAAAATATTCCTCCGTTACTAAGTGAAATATAATATTATCAGGGATCCTGGAGATATCAAGGAAATTCTTCATATACCTATCTATACTACATCTATACTTAGTGATTTGAGTATTTTCTGTAGTAACTTCTGCATTTGCCTTTAAAAAGCACAATTTAGTGAATGAGAACTGATGATGAACACAGATGGTCATCGGAACTATTCAATATCAATACTGAGTATTCACGAGTGTGATATGATAACTTTAACTAAGCAATTTGATGCTCGTCATAATCCATATGGCGAAGTGTAGCTGATGGTGAGGTATCAGGAGAACCTTCACAATTTATGCCCTTAATCGAGAATAGCAGTATTTTGTAAAAGGCGATGAGCAGTTGATATCAGGCTATTGTAACTTAGATTATTTTAAATATCGTCGCTTATACAGGGTTATTTGCTAAACACCAACAAGTAGGAGTATCTACTCTTGCAAGGTTGTAGCTGTATTTGTGATGATAGTAACAAATGTTGTTGTTTATGATGATAGTAGTCTTACTATTATAAATGAAGATTTAATATTGATTCTTTTTTTTAGAGCTGTTTATTTTTTAAGCTGTTTTTTATGTTTCAGGTTGTATACAGCAGAAAAAGTAAAGAGAAAAACAGATGACTCTAAAAATGTCTGTCCACACGAAGGATCGTGTCAGAAGTTTGTTTTAAAGGTACCTACGTGACATTAAGATAATCCTATTTTGCAGGGTATTTGGTACGTGCATAATCCCAAATATGGTAGATAGGGTTCCAGACTGAAAAAATGATTCGTTTTGTGAGAAACTGCAATGCTATTCTCTAAAGTTAGCAGCGTCACTGAGGTAGCGTTGCCTGACAGGTGTCATATTCCCATTACTGGTTAAACTCGGAATCTAATGACATTTTACCTAGTGACTCAGATGGGTATGTGACATCGAATATGGTATGTATTAGGTATGTCCAAAAATCGACGAAACGATGACTGACAGTGAAGTTGCATGTTTATTTATTTAAATTTCAATTGCCCACTGCACTTACAGTTTCACACCAAAGCGTGCAGAAGGCCAATTACATTTTATACACTCAATAGACAAATAACACAATTAACAAATACATGGATAGACACACAGAATACATCAACATCTGGTTGCTGAGCGATCAGAGCGTTGAGTAGCCTCAAAGCTTGGGCAGTGGGTGCATATTTTGCTGTCTGCGTGCGGACCGTTGGAGCCGCGAATAACCGTCGCGTGCGCAGCCGTGCCAAATTTTCAGGAACGAATAAAGAACATTTCGACAGTGTTTCAGGATTATCTATCCTGTTATTGAGGAGTAGATAATAATGCAAAAGAAGAGCACACTTTCGCCGTAGCTCCAAGGTGTTAATACCCACCATACCGGCGACGAAAAGGGACGGATATAAATATGGGTAGTAACCAAAAAATTTTTTGTACATAAACCGTGCAAATTTTTTTTGTACCTTTTCAACCATGAGTTTATATTTGGCTTCATGGGGATCCCAGATTAAAGAATTGTATTCCAATTTGCTTCTAACATAAGCGTAGTAGAGGATTAGGATGGTGGCTCTGTCGTGAAACCGAGCAGTTTGACGCATCACGAAACCTAGGGATTTATATGCCCGACTACATATTTGAGTTATATGGACATTAAATGTCAATTCCGGGTCTAAGGTCAAACCTAAGTCTTTAATATGTGTGACGCGCTCAAGTGGTTCTCCGTTAATATTGTAAGGGTAAATTATTGGTGAACGAGATCGAGTAAACGTTATACTTTTACATTTGGATGCATTGAATTGAAGTTGGTTGCGTTCACTCCACGCCAAAACATCGTCGATGTCACCCTGAAGAGCCTCACAGTCACTAACACTCTCCACCCCTAGAAACAGTTTCAGATCATCGGCGAACATAAGACACTTAGCTGTTTTGACTACATCGGGCAGGTCATTGATCATTATGAGGAACTGAGTGGGTCCTAGAGTGCTACCTTGACTCACCCCAGAGCGCGTCACATACGAGTCCGATCTGTACCCCAATAGCTGTACATATTGTTTGCGGTTGTGAAAGTAGCTACAGAATAATTTTATCAATTTGGGAGTAAAACCTATTGCCGAAAACTTTTTTAACAATATATCGTTATGGACGCGGTCAAATGCCTTTTGGAAGTCAAAATAGGTAGCGTCAACCTGCTTATACAAGTCCATTTGTGTGGCGGTATAATCAACGAAGTTAACATGGTTAGTAGCTGTAGACCTACCTACCCTGAACCCATGTTGTGTGTCAGATAAACGTATATCCACCTGGCGGGTAATATAGCGGTTAAGTATGGATTCAAAGACCTTGGCGAAAGCTGACAGAACCGCTATCGGTCTAAAGTTCTCAACATTCGATGACGAACCGTTGTTGTTAGAGAATGTTAGAGAATAGCACCACTGAACCCCGAAACTAGAACCGAATTCGGCCGTTGCTGGTTGCCTTATAGGGTTGGGAATTTTCCCAACATCATTGCCGGGAATATTTCCACACGGCACATCTTAGCGATAATACCCGAGCGATATCCCGCCGGGTATTTGGTATGGAATTTTCGCCTGTCGTGGGTACGCGATACGCACCGCGTACCCATTGGGATATCGCTACTGGCACCCGTAGCGGATACCGCTCAGATTTGAATAGGCCTAAATAGAATCGTACTATGAGTACTGAATTGTGTGCTATTGCTCTTTTTCCTTTATCCATCTTAAAATAGTAGAAGTTTTATAATTATTTATTTGTCTCAGGGTTCCAGCATGTACTTCGGGCTTGGTTTGGGCATCAGTTTGGCTAAGCTCATCCTGCCTCGATTAAGGGCACCGATCAAGGCCGTATCTTCGATCGAGTGGAAGCATTTGAAGATGGCACTTTTCTTCGGCAGTTACATCGGTATTTACAGAGTACGATTTTATTACTTATTTACTTAAACAATATGACCATCAGACATCTACTGGGGCACGGGACTTCCTTATGGGTGGCTAAGGAGGATGTGCCATAACCCACCACGCGGGCCCAATGCTGATTGGTGGGTGTTAACGATTGTAAATACACCCAAGGCCAACGGCTTAACATGCCTTTTGAAGCACGGAGGAGGTTCTGATGTAATATATTTTTGTCACATTCACTTCTCAAGCTTACGCGCTCACTAGACATGAAATAAAAGACTTTTTAACGGATACTAGCGCGGTTTTATTGAAAGTACTTTGGTAATTAGTTGGTATTTGGTCTGATTTTTGATTTTTCCGACGTTTCGGCACCTTTGCAGCTGCCGTGGTCACGGGGGACTGAAGCTACTCGTGAGCCTACCCTCAAGCGATGAATTTTTTAAGACGTTCAGAAATTAATATTTTACAATTTTATTTATCTTTTTAATTGGTTTAAGTTGATTTTGTGATTTAATTAATGCTAAAGAGAGAGAATCTACTGAAACTACCACCATTTCACAAAATTGGGAGGCCCCTCCAAGAAAGAAATGGCGAAATAAAACTTGGAGAGGAAAGCCGACCTCCGTCTTTTATATTTATTAATTTATTTGCAAAAGGAACTAACCGTATCATTAGATCTTGCAGTGTGTGTATGGGGCTTCAGCTTGTGAATGATGGGGTCCCAAGCTGGTGGAATTTTCCAACCATCATCTCTATTGAAATTAGGATATTTATTTATTTCGATAGCCTCGCGGAGCATTCTAGGAATAAATCTACGTTCCTTAGCAAGGATTTGGGGTTTGTCAAATCTAATGTAATGGTTGGGCCCCTCAAAGGCGTGATCACACACTGCAGACTTGTTATCGCGCCTATGTTTCATGTCAGCTACATGCTCTTTAACGCGGGTCCCTATACTTCTCTTTGTTTGCCCGATGTAGGAGAGCCCACAGTCACAATCTAGTTTGTAGACGCCTGCGGCTTGAAGGGGGATGTTACACTTGACAGGTCGTAAGAATTGGTTGATCTTCTTCGGCGGCTTGAAGTAAGTTTTGATTGACGCTCGCTTCAGAATGTTTCCAATCTTGTCAGTGACACCCTTCAAATAAGGTAGGATGGCAGGTTGACGCTCTACTGTGGCTGGTTTGTCGCGTTTTCTGTGACGAAGGCGTGGTACTTGCAACTTGTTTTTACGCAGTACTTGTTTGACGTGCTGAAGCTCAGCCGTCAGGTGTTGTTTGTCACAGATGCCGCGGGCTCTCTGAAACAAAGATTTCCCTACGGTAGCTAACTGTATAGGATGATGGTGAGAGTCACCATTGAGGTATCTGTCTGTATGGGTTGCTTTACGATACACTGTATGGCTCAAGGTTTGGTTCGGATTCCTGACAATGAGAATGTCTAGGAAAGCTAGTTTATTATCTGCCTCTAACTCCATAGTAAATTGTATGTTGGGGTTTATGGAGTTAAGATGGTTAAGAAAAGCAGGGACACTGTCTCTAGGTAGTATTGTGAAAGTGTCATCTACGTACCGTTTGTAGAACCGGGGAGTCACTGGTGCTGTGGCTAGTGCTTTCTCCTCAAAATCCTCCATGAAAATGTCAGCAACAATGGGGGATACAGGAGAGCCCATTGCTACGCCATCCACTTGCACGTAGAACTCCTCGTTCCATAACAGATAGCCAGATGTTAGGCATAATTCTAGTAGTTCTGCATATTCAATTGGCATGTTGTTATCAACTAGCTTTTTCCTGATGATATCAATGCAGTCCTGTACTGGTAAGTGCTTTTCTTAACCATCTTAACTCCATAAACCCCAACATACAATTTACTATGGAGTTAGAGGCAGATAATAAACTAGCTTTCCTAGACATTCTCATTGTCAGGAATCCGAACCAAACCTTGAGCCATACAGTGTATCGTAAAGCAACCCATACAGACAGATACCTCAATGGTGACTCTCACCATCATCCTATACAGTTAGCTACCGTAGGGAAATCTTTGTTTCAGAGAGCCCGCGGCATCTGTGACAAACAACACCTGACGGCTGAGCTTCAGCACGTCAAACAAGTACTCGCGTAAAAACAAGTTGCAAGTACCAC